>OV884009.1:121926069-124489384 GCA_930367205.1 Acanthosoma haemorrhoidale
TTCCGATTTACCAAATGAGTAAACTGGATGGTATGAGCCGCATAAGATGGAATTAACTTTACAAATTTCCATTCCCCATCAAGCAAATTTATTTGACTGCCCCTATACAAGTTTTATTTATTAAGTTATTACTATTTGTTAGTGATTCAAATTAAGCTGTAAGCAAAAACAAGAGTTTTTCACTATTTTCACCTTGTTAATATTTACTAGAAATTGTTTTTGAATTATTTAATTAATTTTAACTAATTGTCATAATAAAATAAATTAATAATTCACCTTTCTTCCATGTTGACTTTTATATTAAAATTTATTTCCTTTTCAATAAGATGTTGGTCATCATATCCAACTAAAACATAAAATAGGTTAAAAAAACTAAAAATGAGCAGGGAATTTGTTTTTCTACAATTTAATTGCTCAAAAACATATGATTTTTTTTTTTTTAAATAAAAATAAAGAAAATTCATAATTTCTGATCCCTGAATTATATTTACTTTCATGATATAAAACAGCCAATCCCCCAATAGATTTTCATCCAGAAAATTGCATTAGTCTTTTCTATGATCAAGGGATTTTCTGTAACTAGGGCAAAGATCCTAATATGATCTTTTTGAAGCTTACATAAGTAGCATAGAGAACAAAAATAAATAAAATACTCACAACCTGAATATTCAAATTGGCAGGCTACATTAGTAGTAATTTTATCACCCCCTCTACTGTGAAGTATGTACAAGGAGTGAGTCATTTCATCTATTAAAAATGAACACATCATTTTTAAGTTATTTTTCATGTATAACAACACTGCTTTAAATCTGAAACAATGTATAGTTAGTTAAAAACTAAGTATAAAGAACAAAACACGGTTAAATAAGAGTTAGAAATCTAATTAAAGCAATATCTTAATCAAGGACCTAGTCCCCTGTGAATAACATAAAAAATTGTGAAACCAAAACTATGATATGTTATAATAAATAAATAAAATAAACAAGCATTATTTTCCTAACAGAATATCATAAATAAAAAGATGTACAGTAATATTCTTTACCAGGGAAACGAAGGAAAAGAAAAAAATGAGGGAAAAATAATAATGATGTAATACTAGTATACCTGGGATCAGTATCTTCACTAAGTTATTTTAATTTGATTTTATCTAAGATTAATTTAATATATTTTTAGGTTAAACTGAAAATAAGTTTACATTTAAATAAAATTTAGGTTCAATAAAGTATATAAAACTGTCTGAGACTTCTATAAAAATATAAATATAAAGGATATAATAAATATTTTATTCAATCAAGTGTTAGTATTTTTGTCTCTCCAGATGAATCCAAGACAGCACAAGGGTGAGAAACAAGTTCTAAGCACCCTGTAGGATGCTCGTGGGAATATGCTATATGTAAAGTCAAATAATCTATTATTGTCGACAAATAATTCTGATGAATATTTAACATTTCCTTTTCATTAATCTTCTTCGGCTCAGTGATTTGAATTGTATAAAATGTTGGTTATAAACAGAATAAACTGAATATGATGATAGTAACTTTTTAAATAAAGGAATATGTATTAACTAATTATTGCCAATATTGAACTTAACACTTTGCAATCTGCCCCTATTATAACAATTATTCATTTACTAAATAATTAGTAAATTTGCTTACCTCTTTAAAGCAGCGAGAGTGAAATCCATTGGAATAGTACAGGGTAAACTTAATAATGTTATTAACTTCATGCCACGGTGTGAAAGCATCCAATTATATAAACCTTTATTAGCTGAATCAATTGCTTCTTGAAATACTCGCATTACAGTATCAGGCAAGTTTGCCACCAAAGCTTCCTGTCAAATATAAAAAATCTTAAAGAGGTTCATTTTAGTTAGATTTAAAAACAGAACACCAATAATTATTTTTATGTTCAGAGCTTATATAAAAAGAAGTTAGAAGTACCATAGGAATTAAAACTTAAGAATAATTAATCAAAACTACTGAACGACTTTTTTTTAGTATAATTAACAACTGTTTCAGATTAGGAAAAAAAATACTAACTTTCAAATAACCAATCTTCCTTCCCTCCACAATATCTATTAAAGATATAACTATATTATATAATATATAGATATATCTACACCTAGATATTGATATTGTGGAGATAGTAGAAATATTTTATCTATATCCTTCCACAATCGGCACCAACAATGTAGAATACTAACTTTATTTCACAATATTTTGGAGATGTGAAGGTTTAGCTATACTGGAATGACTACTGTCCATACTACATTTCAATCAATGACGGAAAGACATAATATACAAATTTTTACTGGGTACCTACTGTTAGCACTATAAGAAATTCCTAAACAGACAGTAATGTAACAAGTCAGGAAATAATAAAGCAATAAAGAAGTGACAATTTAGAAAAATAGCTGGCATAACTAATGTCTTAGAGTAATTGAGTGGATACGCACCATGAGAATGTCACACAAATAAACATTCAAGTCAAGAGTGATGCACCACACAATTAAGGTTTTTTTTTACAGTTGCGAAAACTATTTTATTAACACATTGAATGACGACATAATAATAGTGCACTAAAAATCCCCTACACAAAATACATTTTATTAATGGGGATGTTGAGATCTTTACTTTGATACACTACTTAATAAAATAGGATCATATTTATTTTATAACAAAAAATCATCCTTAAAAATGAAATTTACTGCATTATTATTACTGCAAAAAATGGTAAAAACACTTTTTACAACAGTTTGAATGACTGTATAATTATAGTTCATTATAGTTTCAATATTACATATTATTAATTAGGATGTTGAGATTATTTAATTTGATACCCTACTTAATATAATAGAAAAATAATTATTTTTGTATTCTAATTAATTTATTAATGAGCCTTCATTATTATTTTTCACGGCACTAAATTTAATTTAAACATCATCAGGACTTCAAATAGACGTACCATGCAAAATATCATACCTCTAAGAAACAAACGCTGGTTGAGTTTAAATTGGAAACACGGTGTTAATGACATTTTATAAGACTTTTTGTAATTATAGTGAACGAAACACCAATTGCATATTGTTAATCACAACATGGAGGAATTTAATTTGATTACTTTTTTTAAACATTTAATTGACTTACTTAAAATTATAGAAAACAATTTTTTTAAATAACAACTAGTTAAATAATTAATGAAACCTTGCTTTTTGAAGAAAGCTATATATTTCATCTCTTCCCAGTATCAAGTGGGAGCTCCATGCACAATTTCATGTTTCTAGTCTGAACAGGGAACATAATGGTTTCTGATGAAACCCTAAAAAGGTAATACACTATCACCAAAGAAGCACATCACTAATGAACTGCTTCCTAAAAAATGTTTCCTCAGATTTTATTAGACATGCTCAATCTTAGCTCTATAGTGCTATTTACTATTCCTGAATGCCAATGGATTTCTTACAAATTTCAGCAGCATTTACATTTTTTTCTTAAACCATCTATTTCAAAGCAAATGAGACCTTTATGTAGATTTTATAGATATGAAAAAAGCATTTAATTCTGTGAACCTAAACAGTTTATGGGAGAAACTGTTTTTCTTATATGTAAGTAGCAAATTAATTACAATGTTAATTTTATTACTCAACAGAGCAACTGCTCAATAAACATCAAAGCCACACAAGGAGTTCTCCAAGGAGCGACTCTAAGCCCATTGCCAGTTTAACCTTCCACTTTATAGGAAACAAACTTAAGAGTTGGGGGACATTGAAATTTTATCTCTTCTCCTTAATTCTTCGAAAAAAATACTGCAGTAATATCAGCCTCCTTTATCCCACCCAGCCCCTCTATTTTGTTTTTAACTTTATTATGCATTTAATACCAGACCCTTCCTCAGAAATAATGTAAAACAACGCAATAATATACAAGTTTTATTATGGCTATAAAATACACTTATCTTAAATATGAATAAAAGATACTGTGAAAAACAAAAATTCATACCTGCCGATGTAATTTGCACTCAAGACATTGTGGGTCATAATCTGAACATTCATCCTGAGCTTCAGAAATTATAAATGTAGATTGTACTGCCACACAACGTGTACAATTAATCAAATTATTGCGATGAAGAAAACGTAAGGCATCATCAAATCCTTGTTTGCACAGATTAGATAGAACCTAAAAATTTAACACATAAATGAATGACTTTATTTTGTAATAAGTATAAAGTATCCCTAATCATAATCAACTTAAAATAACGAATTCGATTTTAAGGACTTTTTTGTGTTTTAGTCCACTAAAGTCCTACATAAAACACTTATATGTATAGTATATAGTATAGAATATATAACATATTACACTGAGGAACAAAAAAGAAATTATTTTTTCACTCAGAAAGAAAAATAGGTGATTCTGACAGTAATTTTTCTCCCGAGTTCAAATAGGATATCGGTTATCCCCATTCACGCAAGGTTCCTGAGAGAGAGAGAGTGATAAAATTACAATCTGCCGTACTGAACAATAAGTAATTGTGATCAATGTTCTCATTCCTACGATATTTACAATTCTTCTTTCACTCACTTATTCATACAGTATTTACAATCTGCCCAGAGACCTCCCAAATTAACATCGTTGTCATCTCCCTCGCATGCGAAAAAGGAAGCGGAGTCTAAGTAAGTTCCCTACGCTCTTCCATCAGCCACGTCACCGGATAAGAGCCAGTAGAGGCTGACCAAGAGCGCAAGAGCCACAGACGCTTAGGATATGATTGGAGAAACAGGCTATTGCCAGGACTCGCACTGCCACTTTAGCCTTCAAGGAGGATAATAGGGATGTGTGGCACAGTTAATGACTGTGCTAGAGGGTTAGGGTGGTCTGATAGGTTTTGATGTAATTTCATGAACTTGGAAAAGATGAGTTGAAGAATGTAGGGTGCATTAAAATTGTTTTGAAGGGTTTTGTTGCTTATATTATAAGAGGCATTAACTATTCTTCTTAGGAGTTTCATTTGAAAGGATTAGGATACGCTTGATGTTCATCTTTTTTTCTGCCCCTCCTTAGTTGTATTCCGTATATCCAGATTGGCTTTAGTATAACTTTGTAAATTAGTTACATACACATACTATATGATATTAGAAGTGCACCCACTTCATGTCATACAAGTGTTTTACTTTCGAAAACTGTAGGAGTATTCAAAAAGTAGGTATGTGAATACCTAGTTCAAGTGATCGAATAGAAATCATAATAAGAATATTCCTTACGAAAATAACTAACAAAATTATATGTATATATTTATTAAACTACGTCGGAAAAATAAAATTGATACAAATTTTTTTTTTACTAGAAATTATGCACACCTTCATGACGGCTCCTTCCTTCGGACATGTATATTTTTCTGCATTTTCTTCTAAAAAAATAATGACCAATAGAATGCTGTCATTACTGTGTGCTGAAGCTCGTTAATGACATATAATTCTCCTTACTTACAACGTCCGGAAACCCGATTTCCCCCTTTTTTTTTCTAAAGGACTGACATTGATTTCGTTCATTACAACAGTTTTAAGAGCATTCTAATTATTAGGTATCAAATTAAATATTTTAGTTCTTTTAATAACTCTCATTTTATTTAAGTATCATGTAATCCAAGGAACTAATTCATTTTTGTGAGATATATATATATATATAGAGAGAGAGAGAGAGGGAGAGGAAGAGAGAGAGAGAGAGAGAGAGAGAGGAAGAGAGTGAGAGAGAGAGAGAGGAAGAGAGTGAGAGAGAGAGAGGGAGGGAGGTAGAGAGAGAGAGAGAGAGAGAGAGAGAGAGAGAGAGAGAGTGAGCGGGGGGGAGGGAGAGAGAGAGAGACATTTATAATTTTAATACTTTCTGCATGCTTAACCACACAATATTCAGACATCTGACTCATCTAGAGAGTAAGGAATGACGATTTTCTGCTGTATTTCACCTGTGGAACATTCCTCTTGATGGTCCAACAATATCACACAGCATATTAGGATTCGATTTGCCTTTATACCTCTTTTCCATGACATAAATCTCCTGATGTAGGTGTTCCTCGTGCTCATCGCTCACTGCGCCAATTTTTCTGGCAAGAAATCTAGGTGCAAGTGCAGGAAGTGTGCTTTAAAGAACACATTACAACCCAAATTTTTATAAGATGAGAGATTGTTGACAATATCAGGGTAATTTTCCGTCTCAAACTCAGAGTAAAATGTTTAAATCCTTGGCTAACTGCTTTTTCCAGTGAACTCAATAGCTCCTCAAAATTTTTATCATGCATTAGTGATTGTATTTGTGGACCCAGAAATATTCCTTCTTTAATTTTAGGAAACTTAAGTTTTATGTACATGAAACCAGGAGTAGTGTCAATGGACTTGACAAAATTCTCCATCAATCCATTAGTTTGATATGTAATAAAGGTAGATACATATTTATAGGACTATACAATGGGCCATGTTTCAGATATTTCTGTTCAGGATTGAGTGATTTGTGTTTAGGCCATTATTTTCTAATGAAATGGTTTTTTCTGTCCCTACTATCCCACTCACATAAAAAACAATACTTTGTGTAACCAAGCTGCAGACCAAGAATAAGTGCAATTACTTTCAAATCTCCAGAAACATTCCATTTATATTGAAGCTTTTCCAATATAAATTTATAGTTTTCATGTTTCTTTTATACTTGGAGAGTGAGCCACAGGTACTGATTTATTGCAATGTTCCAGAAGCACAGCTTTTAAACTAAGTATAGAGGAATCAATGAACAAGCACCATTCTGTAAGAAGAAATTTCATTACAAAACACTAACCATTTTCTTCAGAAAAATAGTATTTAAATTCAGAATGACGATTTACAATGCTCTAGGAGCTTCACTTGAAAATAGACAAATGGGTGAGAAAAAAAACTGTGGGTGATGGAGAAATTCTGAATACATATTTAAAAGCAAGATAAAAAACTTAAGTACCTAAACACCTATGGTACTCGGGAGACAAAAATCATGTTGACCAGTGTTATTAGTCAGGACATTGTGATTTACAATTTGATACTCATATGATGTGATATGATAAACAACAACATTGATAACAACATTTTTTAATTTAAATAATGAAGTAACTATAACTTAAGGGGATCAGATGCCGAGGACTGACATACACCCTGACAAAATTCTAAATTTAGAGAAGGGGGGGTCAGAAGGTTCATCTACTCAGACGTATTGGTGACCCTGAAATGTGCAACACTGCTAGGTGACTTCAGTGCCCTCTATGGCTAGGCAAATACAACCTCAGGAGCCACAAACAAAAAAACTCCTCAGTCTGTCCGAAGCCATAGAAGCAAGCACCCTGCAGCCATGGTCTAGACATTACAGCATGGTCCCTCATATAACTGTGATCATTTTGGTCCCCGTTAGCGAGTGAAGAAGAGAGGTGACAGCAGAGATGTAGCGAGACCCAACAGTGGCCGCAAGATGTTGTAAACTACAAGTAAGTGACAAAACATGCATTATTTTTGAGACCCCCTTTGAATACTCTTTAATCAGCAAATTTTCATCACTCATTAATAAAGTATTATATTAATACTATTAATAAAGCGCAGCAACTCATTATGACCAATTATTGCAATTCAAAGAGTGGAAGCTGTTAATTTTACTTATTAACAACGAACAATATTTTGTATCTAGAAGGTTTGATTTTCTTATTTTTTGTTTTTCACCGATCTTGTGTTTTTCATACATGTTCCCATGAATTCAACTACGTTTCTCCCCTTCACAGATATACAGTCTACTCATTTCTTTTCTACCCATTAAGTTGATTCTCAAATTCCTTCACCATCATTTTACTAGTAAGGCTGGAGATACACTACAGAAAACATTGCTGACAGAAAGATAGTCCTTTGAATAGGAGACTTGAATGGAAGAGTAACAACAAAACAGAAATCATGATATTGGGGAGATTTGGAGAAGAAACCATTAATTAGCTCAGAAATGAGTAATTAAAATATATAACAGATTATATAATGAAGAATACTGATGAAGAATACAATCGACCCAACACAAGTTATCGGAGGAGTGATGTAGTAGTGACTATTACCTTGATAATTGTAATCTAGTGATAAAACCTATTGTCCAAGCATTTCTTAAAAGTGTGGTACAAACAAAAAATGGTTTAACTAAAGTGCTAAGGTATCAACTAGAAAGTTTTAAGTATGTATCTGAAAAAATATACACCAAAAACTAGATAGCAACAAAAAAAAGATAAGTGGATAAGTTTTGGTCGAATGAGGAGACAATGGGGAAGTTAAGAGAAAAAAAGAACTGTAACACCAATGATTTTCCAATTGTAATGCCAGCATGTTTCAACTGCAAATGATCAGCCTTAGAAAGCTGTTAATATAAGAATTCCGAATTCCCAATTTGAATGCAGATGGTGAAAATAAAATCATGGCAAACTCTTCTGAGTGACTTTATTACTAGGGATGAAATTGACACATGCTGTGTGTTACAGAAACTCATTTTGAGGCAGAATACGTACTTAGAATTAGGGGGAATGACTACATTTATGGGCGTTTCAGAGAAACTAGGGCTGGAGAAATATTGCATATACTGTCATTAAGAAAAATGTAGTACTCAATTAATTCATCTTCCAAGTCAAAATACTCTGGAGGCAGTTAGTATTACAACTAATATTAGAAAATAATGGTCACTTAAATATTATAGCTGCATATCACCAACAAAGCAATAGACTAGTACACACTAACTGTCAGGACATTTTTAATGGAACACCGATGATATTGTTACCATGTTATTATGATATTCTTATTAGGTTACCTGAACAGCAAACATACAGACTGGTAATGCAGAACTTTAAACTACAAAGAATTAAAATTACTGACCATAACAGAGAACTAAGGACTACAAGTACTCCCAGATGAAGATACTTTCTGTCCAACAAAAGCTGGGTAGACTTGACAAACTGGACATCACAAATCGTAACTGTAATTTACCCAACTTTCGTAACTTTATCATGATTTCAACTCAGGACCACCTCCCCGTGCTATAACCTATAGCAAACATACCATTACCTAGCCTAATTAACCGGTAACGTCGACTGGGATGTATTTGCATCGAAAAATGAATAATGACACTATAATTAAAAAATTTAAAGACACCATTTATGCTTCTATACAACACACTTTATTGATATTTAAAGCTCTTTATACAAAAATTTTGCAGACAGCGAGAGAGAACATGAAACCCTGCTCAATCTCACCAATTGGTCATATTAGAGAAGTTGGGGACAAGGATAGGGATATGGATATCTTTCTACAACCTGGCCTACACAGTTACCTAAGCCTAAGTTACAGTCAACAGCAACAACATAATTTATTCAGTAACATTTTTTTTGTATATTTTAACTATTAATAATTAAGTTGCATAGTATATATTTGTCTTTCAATAGACTTAGATAGAAGACATTTAACAGAGAGAGGGAGGAATATAAACAATCAATTAATTATACATATAATTCTTTGTAAATACACAAATAATTGTAAAATACCATTACTGTTTAAGCCACACGGAGAATCGGGCGGAAGGGTAAACATCACCTCACTGTTTATAATATATGAAAACACGAGCATCGACTTAGGTACGGCCTATAGCAACTTAACCAACCGTCCTGTAATTTCTTTGATCGTATCGAGTAAAACATTCATCAACTAAATGGGGGTTTTCGGATAGTATGGGGGCGAGACTTAATTAGACTGTAATATAACCTGTCTAATGTGAGTAAATATTAAAATATTTAAACATATTCCAAAATAAACTTAACCGTATAAGTTTAGTGAAATGTTAGAGTATAGAAAAAATTACGTTTATTACTGATTGCTTATTGATTAATATATGTATTTATTATGGCTGAAAACAAAATTTGATTGGAAGTTTTAATGACTCTTTGTTGGTATATACCATTAAAGATAGCACAAATATATCATTAATCAAGACTTTTAATTACCTTTTTTTATTAAGAACGAATTGATTACGAAATGAAACTTTATTATTTTCAATAGAGCTGTTTTCTGTTTTTTTTTTGCTCCTTGTTTTATTTGGGACATCAAGTTAAGATAATCTGACCAATATTGGTTTAAGCCCGAATAAAAGGTCTATTTATTTTATTATTTTTTATTTTTTAATACGAATTATTCGTGATTGAACCGAAATTATCGATTTTTATTTAAAGTTTTTCCAGTTATGAGGAATAAGTTTAATTTTATTTTGTTTTTTTTATGTGTTAATTATAAGAATAAATAATTAGAAAAAAATCAGCGGAATAGTGAACTGAATTTCTACCTGAAGATGTTCGAGGTATTCCCGTCGAATTGTATCAGTTCCGGCGAACTTCGGTCAGAGAAACGACAACAAGGTTGGCTCGACCGGTAAGCCCCACCACTGGGGCAGTCTGGATCAAGTTTGGCGAGGGAACGGTGAGGTACGAAGTATTGCGCCAATGACATTGCTATTGTCTCCGCCTGTTTTTTCATTACTCAGGCACTCTCACCTCCTCATCTGAAGGGCATACACCTAGACCTCCCGCATTCGCAGTTATTCGTAGATGAAGATTGGAGCACCCCCACCACTGCATACGGGAGACTCTATAGGTCACAATTACAAGACTCATCGGTTCGCCGCACCGAGGTTTTCCCCGCTCTCGTCAGCCACATTGACCATGACTCTCCCCAGGAAGGTAACCTTCGTGAACATAGACTATTCCAACATCATTTTTTTTTAACTCATTATTTCCAACGTTTTATTTGATATAAATCAAACAAACCAGTTATTTGTAACAGCTTAAGTTAGAATAGTTTATTCTAGTTTCTTCCAAATTTACGAAAGTCGACTTTTCTTTTCTTTTTTTAATAAATAATATTTCATTTAAATTTGTTTTAATATGTTTAGTTGTTATTTGATTGATTGCCAATAAAATTAGGACGAACCTGTTTGAAAATTTGGTTGGTTTTCTGTTGGCAAACATACATGTTATCATATACTGGAAAGGTAGTGGATCATCTTTACGATAATGTCAAACCATTTATTAATTCAATAAATTTTATAGAATTACTTTAAGGTAAATTTTCATTTACTTTCTTTAATGTGCTTAGTTTTTTTTTGTTTTTTTTATTGGAATTTTTCAGGTGCCCTTAGCGGGTTTATCACACGCTACATTTCCCAAACATTTGTGGGATAACCCATTCCAAACATTTGGTGTTTTCTCTTACCATCCCTTCCTCTCTTTGCTCGTTCGCAACTACTCACCTTTGGTGGGACCGGCATTCCTTAGGGGAAGAGATTTGCCTTTCAATCACGAAAAGCCCCTCCCCCCGCAACAATTACCTTTACACAAATAAATCTTATTATTTTTATTATTAATATTACAGGCAGGTGAAAGGCTATTTCTCTTTACCTGTTCCATAGTAAAACCTCCCCTTCAGGCTAGAAATTGACTTTTCTAGCCTGACAAAATGTTTTCTCTTGAGACATTTTTACTCTTTGGTAACCAGAAGAAAAAATCCAGTATATAGAGATAATTTAATACTAATTTACCCAATCTGAAAACCAATAAAAAAAAAGTTACATTTAAGTGAAATAACTTACCTCTGGTTTTGGAGGCCACAATATTCTGGCAAACCTGTATATGTTTTGCTTTGACAGTTCGATGCTTGTATTGCAAAAATTTACCTAGAAAATATTTTATATCATGTTTACATTAAAGAGCACAAATATAAACCTGGGAGGACATTACAAATGTTTTGAACTTCAAGTTAAGTTGAGAAATTTCAACTTTCATATACATAGTAGCATATAAATTTTGGTCATTTATAGTTAATAACAAACACTTTTAATAAGAGGTAACATTTTTTTTTTATAAAAAAAACATAAGAGCAATTAAATTATTTTCTACATTTTTTATATATTTTTTTATTTGTCTAAATTTTCTGCATACTCTTCATTATTAGTAATTTAATTCATAACTGTATTATTATCTGTACCATAAGATATAATTATAAATAATAGGGACATCAATATCACAACAAAAATTTCCCATTTGTTACATCTGTACCATTTTTATTAGTAGGTTATTTAATTTTGTCATAGTATAACTTCTAAATTTACTCTTATTAAGGCTAAAGGATACACATTTTTTAATGAAAATTACAAAATATTTTTTATCATCCCAGCTTTCTTCTCAGTTGTTCCAATTACTGACTTACTTCCTGCTGTTACATTCACTTATTTTAAATTAAACTTTTTTATAATTTATTTTACATCATTTAATATTTTATATCATAAAATTACTCTTGAAAAATAACAATAATTGCAGCTCAGTAGTACTTCATCAGTTACAATAATGCTACTATGCAGTAGTAATGTAACGGCCTTATTGATCGCTGAGGTTTTCGTCCAGTGCTGACGAATTAACTTAACCTTAACGGATTAACGTAACCTAACTTTTGTGAGACTGTTGTTGTGGTAGATAATCAAGTGGCCAGTATTAGAGATAGAAGGACTTATAAAAATCTCTCTCTCAGTTCTTACCGATATTAATGTATTGTATTTTGTTTCTTGTAAAACCAAATAAAGAAGGGTTCTTTAGAACAGTGGATGTAAACATTTATCATTTAATTACCCTGGACCTAACCAAAATTATTACGGCACAGTAAGTAAATAAATACTAGCTAAGACTACTTTCAGTAATCTTAGCTAATCATATTTAGTTCATATAATAAAGTTTAAATCTGTCAGCGAGCTGGTTTGAATATTCCAGATAAGAAAGGGTGATCATGGGCAGGATATGTTTCCTGGTCAGTTGACCGAAGATTCTAAGAAGACACTGGAAGATAACCGCGAACACCATGGCTATTTCACTCATACCATGCATTGGATGACAACACCCGGCCAATCAAATCCAAGAGTAGACATGACCTTACTTTTGGCTAATATAATAAGGATAAGAAGATATAGCTTTGAAAACATCGAGAAGATTAGAAGGAGATGGCAGTCCACGTCTAACCCCGAACAATTGATTTGAACAACAATCACTTGATTGTTGTATTAAATAGTCAATTATAAAATAAAAAGTAAATTATTTCCACAATAAATATAGTGGTGATGACCGCTTCATAGTTATTATTATTAAAAGTAACCTACTAGCTGGCTGGACCATTGTACTTATTGACGCCTTGCATACTCATCGCGAAACAAGGTATGTTATAATTTGGGGGCCATTCGAGTATATTAATTAATTAATTACTAGAAAATAGGGTTAATTATTTGATTGGTTAATTAGTAGGAATCAATAAGTTAATTATTAAAAACCCATTAAACCAAAAAAATTGTGGAATCTAGGCATGATAGTTATGAAATTGTATGTGTAGTATATTTTATATAATTTACATAACATATGACAATTTTATGTGTTTGTTACACATATTTACACATAGTGTAGTAAGTAAACACTTTGTTTTGTTTTTTTACATTTTTCTAGAATTTTGAATTATAATATAAACATGTCGTCGGGATCAGGCAAGTCTAACCCCATAGAAAACCCTGTACAAAAAGACATGAAAAAATAAGCAAGAAAATTAGGAATAAAATAATAAGTTAAATATCAAGAGTTAGACGATCATTTAGACAAAGAAGTCATAAAAAAAACACAACATAACTATTTTTGTACCAATATCAGTGAACAAGTCTCATCGTTAAGACAACGTGAGCTCGATCATGCATTTCATACAAGGCCAAGAAATGACAGCCGACAAGAAGATGACCAACCAACTGTGAATCTGGTGATGACTTTAAAGTGGATGAAACTTAACTCCATCGTCTGTAGGTGGTGGCAGTCTCATCACATCAATCGCAGCTTCACAAGATTAAATTTACTTTTTAAAAAAACTGTATTTCAGAATCTTAAAGTTAATTTAAATAAAAGAAAGCAATGTGGGGACAGAAAGAAGGATTGGGACAGAAGAGGTGTCATGTTAAGGTTACTCCCCCACCCATAGTTATTATAAAAGAAGCCTAAGATTGCCCAAGGTATTTTGGTGTGAATCATTTGCATGTGTTTGCAGAAGTAGTAAGAAATAGAATGTATGTGTCATACTCCTTTGCATAACGATCTAACTTTTGTTATACACAGTTGCATGGAAGAAATTACAATATAACTGACTGAGAATTGATGATAGTAGGAGATGGAAGGGGTAACAATTAACAATTGTAATACCATAACATTTTTTAAAGATCTGAACAGTATTTGTCTCAAATTTGGTACTAATCTGAAAATAAATCAAAATTTAAGAGGGAAAAAGAGTTAAAATTAGGGAGGAAGGATTAAACTGTGGAATTCGCTACCCTCCTCCCCCTATGTTTGATGCAAGGTGTTGAACTGTATCCATGTTGAATTTGGTACAAGATTTTCAACCAGTTTAGGAGCATTTGCAGTATGGGATATAGCCACCCCTTATCCCACACACACTCATACATATTTTTTTATTGGATATTATTAGATCTTAATCTAGTCTGACTTGTAGACAGTAGTATGAAGAAAATACAGCATGTTTCAGTCACACACTCGTTTTGCTTTTAATTTGATATACTGAAGAATGGCACCTAGCAAAACAGTGCTTAGGTTAATGAATGTTAATCCTGGCGTTTTAATAATGGCTACGTTCCTCACTCTCCCTGACCATCTGTGGTTCTCTCTGGTCTTTGCCTCTTATTCTTTCAAAAGCCTAAGAGATGCATGAAGCAGTCTGTAGCCTGCTTAACCTCCGCTAATACCAATCCTTAGTAGCCTGATATCTTGCCGGATGCACACTGTCTCTCAAATCATCCTTTGATCTTCCTCTTATCCTTAGTATGTATGGTATTATCCACTCCACAATTAATTATATAATTCTTGAGTGAGTTTATTATACATTTTTTTCTTCAGGGTATAAGAAATTAAGTGTAAAGTAACTGAGAGATGATTATCACCTTGCAACCAATACGAATTCTCCCAGATCTATCTCCTTTAGGTACAATGACAATGGGTGTACCCCACAGAGAATATTCAATTATTTCTAAAATTTCCAGCTTAATGGTTAATAGATTATTTACTGGGCAGAAGGAAAAAGATAATCGCCAATTAGTCGTAGGGATGGTCATAGACTTCATTAATACAGGCTTTTCTAAGACATAGTTTTCTATTTTATGTCTGCCTTGGCATTGTTTACTAAATATCATACCACAATTATGGACCGTTAAATTTATTTGTATATTATTATGTAGCAGTAACATCTTTAATTGATTTGAGATCACATTTAAACTGTAACTTCAAGCAGTCTAATATGTAGCTACCTTGCGAGTGCACTCTCGTCAGATACTAGACACTTCAACGTAGTTTGACGCGAAATTCTGATGAGACTGATTGTATTTTGTATGTTTAGGATCATCCTGAAAATGGAAAACCAAAACGAACATTATCGACACCTCATGCTTTTTTATTTTAAAAAAGGCAAAAAAGCGGTGGAAACTTGCAGGAAGATATGCGCTGTATACGTAGAGGATGCTGTTACAGAATGTGTGTGCCAGAATTGGTTTTAAGATTTCGATCGGGAAATTTTTCGGTTCAAGACACTCTGGCCAGCCAACTGAGATTAACAGCGACAAAGTGAAGGTATTAGTTGACACCAATCCCCGCTATACAACTAGGGAGATTGCAGTTATCCTCAAAATATCCAAATCGAGTGTTGAAAACCATCTGCATCAACTTGGCTACGTGAGCAGGCTCGATGTTTGGGTTCCCCATCAACTTAATGAGGCTAACCTCACCCAAAGGATTTCCATCAGTGATTCATTGCGGAAACGGGAAGAAAACAATCCTTTTTTGAAGAGAATGATGACAGGGAACGAAAAGTGGATCGTCTATAACAATGTGGAGTGTAAACGCTCATGGGGGAAGCACGACGAATTACCACAAACAACCCCCAAAGCAGGACTTCACCCAAAGAAGGTTATGCTCTCGATTTGGTGGGATTGGAGGGGTGTTGTCTTTTACGAACTTCTTCCCATGAACAGGACCATCAATTCAGATGTGTACTGTGACCAGCTGGACAAATTAAATGTAGCAATCTACCAGAACTAGCCAACCGTAAGGGGATTGTCTCCCATTACAACAATGCCAGACCGCTCACTTCTTTGCAGACGCGGCAGAAGTTACTGCAGCTTGGCTGGGAAGTTTTGCCCCATCCTCCATATTCGCCCGACCTTGCACCTTCAGATTTACACCTGTTTCGGTCTTTTCAAAATTCATTGAATGGACAGACCTTCAACTCTGAAGAAGATGTAAAACTCAACTTTGAAAATTTTTTTGCCAGTAAAGACAGGAAATTCTTTGAGCATGGAATTATGAATCTGCCCATGAGATGGCAGAAGATACTGGAACAAAATGGCAATCACATCATTGATTGAATAAATCGCTTTGTGTTTAAAAGTTGGGTCTTATTTTTGCTTAAAAACCCGAACGGACTTTTGGCCAACCCTTTATAATGACATTCACCCTTTAAATACAATGCCACATTCAAACCGCCACTTATACTATATAAATACACAATTCTAGTAAGAAATTTTCATGCACTTGAGCAAATTTCCCAGTTGGGCTGGAAGAAGAAGTTGGAGTAACTAAAGTCCCATAACTGGTAAACTAATACAATTGTTAAAAATTAAACTAATAGTGCCCCAGCTAAAATAAAAAATACTTACATTTATACTTGAAAACCCATTGCCACACTTCACGGTACAGAGGCGTTGACAGGTTAAACAACAATAATAAACTGCGACAATAAACCTATCAATAAAAAAAACAAAAAACACTCACATGAAACAGCTGTGATGAAAAGTCACGTGGGCAGATGTCAGTTTCTCCACAAAATGGACTAACTGTTATAGTATTTTCATCTAAAGTAGGCAAATTATCACTAAAACCTCCATCCATATAACGTTCTCCATGAAATTTAGGAGGAAGAAATCCAGAGAAAATAGGTACAAATGCACTGGCTAATAAAGCCTGAAATAAAAAAAAAAAAATTTATATACACATATGTATATATATATATATATATATATATATATATATATATATATATATATATATATATATATATATATTGTTGTGATATTTAGTACTGTGTTTTTTTGGTGTTTTAAAAAAAATGTTTTAAAAAAAATATACGAATAGACTGAATGGCCAATGCCATTAAAGAATATCCAGAAGGCAGCGGAGGGCGTATAAAAGGCGGAGTTTGGGACGCTCTCGCTCTCTCTCTCTTTTCAGTCCGCAACCAGCACAGGAGGCACAGCAGGAACACTGGCGCGGGAACCTACGGATATGATGAGGCCGGCTCCCACGTAGGAAAACACGCTAAGCATAGAGCGGGGACGATGAAGAGGGCAGAAGCCACATACCAAAGAATTGTTAATTGGAAATGTGTTTTAATAAAATTATTCCTGTTACCAGAATTGTCCTAATAAATTAACAGAACCCTGGAATGTAATAAAAAATTTGAATATAAAAAAAATATAAACTTAAAAATATAAAATTTATTTAAATATAAAAAATCGTAACATTTGGCGCCCGCAAAACTGTTAATAAGGAAATCTGGTAAAGGATTGATTGAATAAAAGTGTGTCACAAAAAGAAAAAGAAAAAATTGTGTTTGGTTGGATATAAAGGTTTGGGTCTAGAGTTCGGGATTTAGGTTTGTGTTTGGGATTTATATTTGTATTTGGGATTTATATTTGTTATTGGGATTTGTATTGTTGAGATTCAGTCATGGAAAGCGTAAATAAATCGAGTCGGGTGAAGAGTAGGATAGAGAGGATGTGTGAATTAATGTTAGAACGTGCTGAATTAATGGCAGAAGAAACTAAATTAATGTTTAAAGAAAATGTAGAAGAAAATAAACGGAATCTTGAAGAAAAGATTAAAAATGTAAATAATAAATTCAATAAAATTGTGGAAGAACGTAACGAAAGATTTAAAGAAAATAATCGATATAGTAGCGAAAAATTTAACGAAAATAAACGTAGTACGGACGAACAAAAATTACAGAACTCTCTTAAAGAATTTAATGTAAACCCTGATAAAAAAAATACACCCATTAGAAACGGATTTAAAACCGGAACTGGGAAATCAGATAAAGGATTTTAAAGAAGATAAATTACAAACCGAAAATAAACTCGTATATTATGAACAAAAATTAATTAAAAATGATTTAGGTACACATAATAAAGAAAGCCTTAACAAAAATAATAAAATAGAGAAGGAAGTGGAAGACATGAAAAATAAATTGGAAGAAAATAAAAATAAAATGTCAGGTAACTCGTGTGAACCTCAATTAATAATTGATAACGCTATAATGCGTGTAAAAGATAGAGATAGTGAGTTAGAGCTTCAATTTAAGAATTCTGACCCGGTAAAAATTATAAATAAATTGGAAAATACAACAAATAAAAATTCGGAGTGGAACAAATTGGAATTTCAAATTTCGGCTCATTTAAGTGAGATCTCTTTCTGCTGGTTCAATATGAACAAAATGAAATTTAAAAAATGGGAAGATTTTGAAATTGATTTCAGGGATGTTTTTAATACCATTGAATATAATTATAAAAAGAAAAAGAAAAAAGAGCTATACTCTATTATTACGAAATAATGATAATCGGATAAATATAAAAAAGTAATTAAAAAATAAATAAATAAATAAAATAAAAAATTTAAAATTAATAAAAAAATCTATTATTAAAAAATGGCAATTAGGCACGTGTAGAGTTTGGAAATTAAAGTTTATTATAGTGTAAAATCAAAGTTAAAATTATGGTAAAAGATATAGAATCAGGCCATGTAAGAAAGTGGAATTTAAAGTTTAGTATAGAGTATTAAAGTGTTGGAATGTTTTAGTTGTACAATAAAATTTGAAAATATGGTAAAAGATATTGAAAAGCTTGAAAATTAAAATCAATTGAAATAATTTATTATAAAATAACATCAATCAGGCACGTGTGGAATTTGGAAATTAAAGTTTATTATAGTGTACATTCAGATTTGGAAATGTGTTAAAAGATATTTAAAAGCTTGAAATTTAAAATCAATTGAAAGATTTTGTTGTAAAATAACATCAATCAAGCACACGTAGGTCCATTTATTAATAATAAAAATTATAAATATCTGATATGTTATTTGTTTGAACAAAAGAATATGATGTATTGTTTCAAATCAACAATTCTCTGTTTTGTATTGTATTTTATTTCGATTCGATGAATTTGATTATGTCTAGTGTCATTATTTGCATAATTTAAAAAAAAAAAAAAAAAAAAAAAAAAAAATAATAAGTATTGTTTTTGCGCATACGATATCGATTTCCTATCGTTCAAAGGAATTAATTGTTTACCTATGTTAGTATTAGCCTAGGAGCTCGTTGTCTTGAATTTAAACTATTATAGCTTTGTTTTTGTGAATGTAATATGATATGTATAATATAATATGATATATAATAACGATTTACTTTACGTGTTAGCGTATCACGCAAATGCACTTTTAGTGTAATTTTTCCTTATGAAGGATTTGCTCTGAGAAAAATAAAAAGATCGCCTAGTTTAAAAAAAAAAAAATTATAATCGAATGACATACAAAATTTGATCTTTAAAAACAGTAGAAAATTATGATTAATTAAAAAACCTATTATAAAATAATGGCAATCAGGCAAATGTAAAAACTATGAAATTGAATTTTATTCTTGTATTTAAATGTTAGTGTGTTTATTTTGTACAATGAAATTTTTAAAAAAATGTTAAGATCTATCTAAAATTTTGAAAATTATGATTAATTAAAAAACCTATTATAAAATAATGGCAATCAGGCAAATGAAACTATGAATTTGAATTTTGTTCTTATGTTTAAGTGTTGGTATGTTTATTTTGTAAAATCAAGTTGGTGGAAGTTATGGGCTGTGTGAAATTTTGAAATTTGAATTTGGTTAAGTTGAAATATTGTATTGTGTAATTACATTATAAATATGTAAAATTTTGGTAACATGCTTTTGATGTTGTAATTTAGTTATAGGAAAATCCAAATTGTTCGAATGTTTGAAAAAGGTGATGATAAAGTCAATAGTGAATTGTAACAAAAATTTTTTTAGACAAACTCAAAAAATTTTTTAAATCAGAGCGGACCCGAATGTTGTGATATTTAGTACTGTGTTTTTTTGGTGTTTAAAAAAAAAAAATACGAATAGACTGAATGGCCAATGCCATTAAAGAATATCCAGAAGGCAGCGGAGGGCGTATAAAAGGCGGAGTTTGGGACGCTCTCGCTCTCTCTCTCTTTTCAGTCCGCTACCAGCACAGGAGGCACAGCAGGAACACTGGCGCGGGAACCTACGGATATGATGAGGCCAGCTCCCACGTAGGAAAACACGCTAAGCATAGAGCGGGGACGATGAAGAGGGCGGAAGCCACATCCAAAAAGACACAGCGAAACTGGCCAGTATAATGTTGTAATCTGTATAATTTTAATTTTGGTATGAATACCGGTGTAATATTGATGATCTGCGTAATTTTGATTTTGTATAATTATTGGTAATATGTTCATGGATAAATATAAATTTCAATTTGGTTTTTCATTATTGGTATAACTTATAGAGGAAATATTGTCATCATCAGTATAGCATAATATCATAAATGGGTAATAATGAGTTGTTAAATTGGGTTGAGTATTGAATTGTTAATTGGAAATGTGTTTTAATAAAATTATTCCTGTTACCAGAATTGTCCTAATAAATTAACAGAACCCTGGAATGTAATAAAAAATTTGAATATAAAAAAAATATAAAATTTATTTAAATATAAAAAATCGTAACAATATGTAAATAAACCACATTACAACAAATTTGAATAGTATTTATAAAGATTAATAATTATGAGTAAAAAAAATTACTGGCATGATTAGGACTTGAACCCAGGACCTCTCCAATTCTAGTCAGGGCTTATACTAACTAAGCTCTGATTATCAAGTCCTGAGCTTGCCATTCATTTTTTTTTTGTCTTACTATAATTATAAATAATAGTTGAATACCACAGGAACTAGCTAGCAATAGCTCAACTTAAGTGGACATCTATTTCCCAAAGACCGATCCATAAACAGGGAGAAATAAGATTTAAATAAAAATACAAAATATTGTGTTTAGCACATAATATAATTGTCAGCATAGTCACACAGCTTAATAAATTTTATATGATTACTTAAAATTATAGATCAGAGGTAAAATAGATAGCTGACATGATTTTTGTTGAGACAATTAGTAAATAGAAAATAGAAATATTCTACAAGCATAGAATATCCGACTATTAATAAATTATAATTAAAACAATTTTTAAACCAATAGATCACAATACAAAATAACAATAACATTTAAATCAAATGGTAAGAAGAAAAGAACAGAAAGTAATGATATTCGCGTGGTCTTTAAGGCCTTTATATATTGGGTTGGCAAGAAAGTAATTTCGGTTTGCACCAGTATATAGCCTTATGTTTCTTTCGTTATTTTTTCAATGTTTCAATGTCAATGTTTCAATTTTTTTCTTTTGAGATTTGGTAATCGATATCTTTAGGTTGCTATAGAAACAAATTCTGTGTAATTTTGTTTACAACTGTCAGTTGAGGGTCAGTTTTAACATGGAGTGCAAAAATAAGCATTTTCAACACATTTACTTTTTTATTTTCATAAAGGCAAGAAAGCAGCTGAGGCTCACAAAGGGATATGTGAAGTTTATGGTGTTGATTGTTTAACAAAACGCACATATCACAATTGGTTTAAAAATTTTTGTTCTGGAGATTTTTCACTGAAAGATGAACAACGTTCTGGTCGACCTTCTGAAGTTGATGATGACAAAATGAAAGCCATAATTGAATCGAATCATCATATAAATGTGGGAGAGATTGCAAAACAGTTAAATGTATCACACACAACAATTGAAAATCATATAATACATCTTGTACGTTAAGAAGCTCAATACTTGGGTTCCGCACGAATTGAAAGAAATTCACCGAACACAACGAATCAATATTTGTGATACACATTTCAAACATAATGCAATCGACCCTTTTTTGAAATGAATTATCACTGGCAATGAAAAATAGATCGTCTACAATAACGTTTATCGAAAAAGATCATGGCCCAAGCATGATGAACCAGCACAAACCATATCGAAAGCTGAATTGCATCACAAAAAGATCATGCTGTCAATTTGGTGGGATTACAAAGGTGTTGTGTATTTTCAACTGCTTCCTAACAACCGAACGATCAAATCAGATGTTTACTGCCAACAACTTATGAAATTGAACGAAGCAATCAAAGAGAAAAGGCCAGAATTCGCAAATCACAAAATAATTGTGTTCCACCACGACAATGCGAGGCCTCACACATCTTTAGCAACACATACGAAACTATTGGAGCTTGGTTGGAAAGTGATGTCACATCCCCCATACAGCCCCGACCTTGCACTATTGGATTATCATTTATTTCGAAGTTTACAAAACTTCATAAATGGTAAAAATTTCACTAAAAACGATGACCTCAAATCGCACTTGGTCGAGTTTTTTGAGTGATAAGGACCAGAAGTTCTATGAGTGTGGGATCATGAAGTTACCAGAAAGATGGCAAAAGGTCATAGAACAGAATGGAAGATATTTGACTGATTAAAGTTCATTTTTTGTATAAAAAAATTGAGTTTTATTTCACACTAAAAAACTGAAATTACTTTCTTGCCAACCTTGTATATAAGAAATTTAAATATAAAGTTTTAATCCAACTTATCAAGAAGGCGAAAATAAAAACAATTGAGAGTGGAAGAAAAAACAAAAAAGAGTACTGGTTGTTGTGATGATGAAAAGACACACAGCATTATTCACTCTAGTTTTGGGATCAGCCTGGTATATAAGTATCTAAATCTAGTAATCATGGAAAAACTTTTATAGTATAGTTGTCATTGTTATGATGAGAACACAACATTATTCAATCTAGTTTTGGAATCAGCCCGTGATACATGTTAGTTGTAAATTGTGTGTCAGAAAAACTTTAAATTTTCTTTTGGTTAGTGGTATTGAACTTAGCAGAACCAAGAAGAGCCACTGCACGAAAATAATTGATTTGTTTTGAAAATAATTGATGAGGATAAAAGAAGAAGAAGAAGCAAAATTATAGACAAGTATTTATATATAATTAATATAAGTTTTTTTTAATTTGTAATTAAATTCATCTTTTTGCCAGAATTATTTTTGTTAGTAGAACCTAAAAAACATCAGATAATAAGTAAATAAAATAAATTTAAAGTTAAAGAATAAAAATAAAAATAATATCATTGAAGAACATAATAATATATATATATTTATATATTAATTAATTATTATTATTAAATTAAAATGGTTTGGTATGAGTAGATACTAACTGATGACTGACAATTAAAGGGTGGATAAAATTCTTCCATATGAGTTGAGGTGACTATGGTTAGGTTCTTAGTTACTTCACAACTGCACTTAGTTTTGTGTAATGTGGAATTCTTCCACTTACTCGTAATACACTTGATTTGGAGACCCCTTCAGAAGCACACTGACCAACAAAGCCATGAATATTTGAACTGCTGCAGTAAGAGCTCTTTATCATGGACACTGAGATTGCTCACTAGTTACTTTGTATATAAAATTTCATATATAACTGGTAGAATAATACTTTTGATACCTCCAGTTATGTCATGTATCTCAAAAAAGTTCTGAACTTTTACATAGATAACCCCAGGGCAACCCTTCTATCAACCACACTTTGCCTCATCTAGTCACCTGTGACACCATTCACCAGACCACAAAAAGCCACGCGACTTCCTCAAGATGAGCCCCAGTAACCAGTACAACATACCAGAAACACTACAGTAGCCCCCAATCAACCCCACTTCTCACCTAGGTATACAGTTCTGTTCAGAAAATATTATTTTTGAAGCGAGGGGTGGCGTGGATCATCAACCGGTAGTTGCGCTTGTGGCTTGTCCCAGAAATTCAGAAAGACGAGTGATCAAAGGTCAGAAGAGTTGCCACGTGGATGCTGGATGTCTGAGCAGATTCAGGTACATCAGAAAATATCCCACAAGCAAATATTCCATCACCCTTTCATTATTTCTCTCACCTTTCTTCAAAGATGCACTCTTCTTCATCAAGGGAAACATGGGGAACATGGATGAGGGAGAACACCCAAAACTGTTTATGTAAGTTCATCCAGAATAGTCACCCTAAAATAATGAGTAATGGCCATAGATACCAGGAAGCTAAACCATCCAATAATAGAACATTCCATCTGCCCACTGTTGCATTCCATAAAAGTACAATTTCGATGTGTAAATGTTATAATTCCCCCTTTTTTTTTCTTTATAAAACTGTTCACTAAAATCATTAACCTCATAGTATTCTTTTTAGCCTTCATCACCCTTATACATATTAAAGTTTTTTTGTTTTTATATTAAAGATATCAATATTAAGCTTATCCATAATGTCCAATCCACAATGCAGTCCACTCTTTAATTTAAAAGTTGAATGCGTACATTCAGAACCAGCATTGGACAGAGTACATATTCAACAGCTTCAGTTACCAGATCCCAATAGCCCAAACCCCAACTTACTTATCCCCCTCTTCCTGAATCATCATACTAGAACCTCACAGCAATAAGAAACAATCTATCATAGCTCAACTTCAATCCTTGGATGTCATTCCATAATAGTCTTGATTTCTCTCTTCACTTTCAATTGCCATTAAGAACTAAATATGACATAGACAACACTGTCTAAAAACTCATGACAGCAATTCAAACCAGAGTACTCAAATCAACCAAGCAGATGCCCCACTTTAAACTAATGAACAGTCAAACTATGTCACTACACATACAACAGCTACTGACAAATAAATGGAGGGTAAGGAAGTCTTGGCGACTTTCTCATTATCCATCTGACTAAGAAATGATTTTATCAACTTAAATAACAACTCCAGGAAGAATAACAAAACTTTCACAGAATTCATTAACTAACTGACTCCTACTGACCAGTCACTGTGGTCAGGTAACAAAAGTATTTTATCATTCCCTTACACTCTACATCCCCTCCATCATGATGATGGCTTCTGGGCAAAGATTAATAAGCAGATAGCTTCTGCCCTTGCTCTTTATCTGCCAAATGTGTTTTGTCCAGATGAAACCATCCTAGACCCTAAACCCCTATTTCTAAGTATCCCATCAATTGGATACACCCCTGCCTTTCTCTCATCTACACCCTGCCTGCTTTCCATCCCAAAGAAGTACCCTCAGTCATTCAAAAACTTCCTACCCAAAAGCTCCTGGTTTCGATCTTATCACTCCAATTATCCTTAAACATTTTACAAAGAAATCTATCTTATCCCTGATTATATGTTCCTGAGATATAGAATACATGTATGATGGTTTTAAAATACAAATGACAATAGCAAGACTATTATTGGCTCTTTTCATTACTTTTGCCTAGAAGAAGCTGCTGCCTCAAAACCCATAACCAAGATAACATTGTTGTCCAATCTGAAATTAAGTGAACATCCTTAAGGGGTAGGAGGTAGTCCTGTAAGTTTACAGCAATTCAGTGAACGATGGAAAAATTGTGAGGTAACTAGTCCTGCCTAATGCAAGAAGTTTAGGGGACTTTCACTACTCCTGATCACACAAATTTTCATGTTTAATATATACGAATCAACTTAAAAAATAATAAGATGAGATCTTACCTGGAGAAGATCTTCTTTGCCATTAAATTGAGAAACAATCACATTTTTTCCATCGTAGACTCTAGTGAGTGATATATGCAATTTTCCATTTACTCTCAAATGAGCATCATCAGGTAAAATCTGTAAAATAAACAATGATTCCAGCACAATATAATACTTACTAATAAAACATATAATTTTTACTTTTGTGTAATAAACTCCGTCCCTCCAGTCCAATCAACACCACTTGTAATTTCCACCTAGACAACTTCTTTTTCTCTTACATTTCTCCTTCCAGCCTCATTTCTTCAATTATGAAATCAAGAACTAATGGCATTCCCATGAAATTCCTAAAGCTCTGTCTGTATCCCTACAGTTCTTCCCCTATTGCTTCATGTTTATAATTTTTCCCTTAAAAATTCCACATTTCTCTCTTCATGGAAAAGAGTAAATGTTCTATTAAATAAATTTCTTAACCCCACCTCCCCAAGACTACCAGCCTATATCTATTTTCTCTAACCTTTCCAAACCCCTCAAAAGACTAGTTCAATCTGATTTCTAGAGCACATTTAAATCTGCTTCAATCTAGCTTCCAGCCAGGATTTTTCACCTAATCGGCTCTCACCAAAATCTCCACTAACCAACAACACATATCTAACCTTATTATCTTAGACTTTACCAAGACATTGGACATTCTTGATCACTCCACCCATCTATCAAAACTTGTATCGATTTTCTTCTATTACAGTACTGTCACCTAGTTTAAATCATTCATTTCTAATAGATCCCAGGTAGTACTCATCCCTGATCAACCTCCATCCCAACCCTTTTAAATTGTCTTCCAGTGTAGCTCAGGGTTCATCTACTTCGCCATTACTTTCCTGTATCTACCTCAACGACCTCCATACATCTATCCATCATTGCTCATTCCACCAGTATGCTGACGACACCCAAATTTACCTAGCCTTCCTTTCTGGTCAGTATCAATTTCCCTCCCTATTCATTCATATCATCATAACCATATATATATATTGGTTCACGTTCCCTCCTTAAAACCCTAATTGATATTCCCACCATCCCCATCAATAATAGACCAATCAATTTCTCTTCTTAGTTAAAACTATATCCTGGAAAGGCAACATTTCCCATATCACCCACTGATCCATTTCCACCCTTAAACTGTTCCATTGATTCTGTCATCTCATCCTATTACATACACCCTAACTCCTAGATTCCTCCCTTGTATTCCCTCATTTTGACTACAGTTTCATGGTGTATGGTGGTCTCTGGGGATCTCGAAGCGCGTTTAAAGTATTGTAGAATTGTTTTCTTAGATTTATACTCAGGATTCCCAGGGACTGTCGCAATTTGCTGCACTACTCCGAGTTGGGATAGCTGCACCCTTCTGCCCGTCGCCAATACTTCCTTGGATCTCTCCTCTTCCTTACCTTTACAACCTCTTCCAATTCAAATCAGTGATAAAATTCCACAATATTAATCCCACCTTTCTGATTTATATACATCCCCATAACTTTTCACGCTGTTTTCCCTCTTGTAATAATCCTATATTTTCTTTATTTTTTCACTTCTACTCATTTATTTTTTTCTGTTGATTCATTTTAGATATCACATATGCACATAGCTTCTTATTTATAATTGAATCATTTAAGTGTCCCACATCCTGCAATACCCTACCCTTCCAACCTGTATTTCCCTTCTTACAAACCGGCTTCCTTTGACTGCCCTTTTCTTATCTGTCCCATAAATTTTTAGAACTCTACTCTCATTGATTTTTGTCGTTCATCAACTCTCCAAACCTTTAAATCAGGACTGTACCAGTTTCTTACCTCCCTCCAATGTATTAATTCACCGTTATTATTCCGTTTATTTATTTTTTATTCATCCTAGTAACCTTCCATGCTCTTTCCCCCCTAGATATAATTTCTATGTTTTATTTATTTATTTTTTTATCTCTATTCATTTTTGTTTTTTTTTATTTAATATTTTTATTAAATGTTTACTATGTATAGATAGATCTTGGCTGCCAGCTTGTATGTCACTTTTTTATTTTATTTTTTATTAATTTAATTGTTTCTATTTAATATCATATTATACAGATTTCTGCATATTGTTGCTGTTTTTTTTGGTTTCTTATAGTTGGATCTATCTATAACTTTATTTACTAAAAGCAATTAAACAATTTTTAAAATATTTCATAATTATTATTATATTTCCCATAGAGGTTTACACTTTATTTTACACTGTCATTATTTTTTACAATGATATAATAGTTCTTTTTCCCAGATGTGAATTTGTCATCTGAACATTACTGTTATTCATGGAGGACATTGTTCTGGAGTAATTTTTTTTCTATTTTATTCTATTCTATTCTATGAAACTCAGGCATAATTAATATGATAGAAAAGTGACAACAGCATCTTTGGGGGTAAAGAAAATTTCCCCTCCTAGAACACCTTCTTCCTTCTTCTCTAGCCATGTAGTTGGACACAAAGACAGAGAGGCCCTGATGCAACAGAGGAAAAAAAAAAGTGGCCAGCCGTACACAAATAGACCAAGGTTGCTGCCAATAGGAGCCATTTGGGACAGCATAAAGAGAAGGAAGAGGGGACTAATTACAGTGGGAAAAAGGAGCGCAGGAATGATGAGTGTTAGGATGTTTACTACAACTGGTCTTACCACTAACCCATTATTCAGACAAATTCTTTCGGCTATTAACTATTAACAAAGCCCCTCAACCAACAGTAATAAACAGTCTGCATCTTTCTTTTTCCCCAGGGGGCCTCCCTGAAAAATGCTTCTGACCCTGAAAGGGGTATTATAAGGGAGAGAGCTTCAGAACCAACCCTTCCAATAGAAGGGAACTAATAAATAAATAAATAAGGTAGAATAAATGACCTACAGAAGGAAAGTCATCCTTTCACTAAAGATCCGTCGATACGCAAGGGGGAGGAAGAACCTTTTTCTGGGTAAAGATAAAGAGACTCTGACTTCAGCCACGACTAATCCAGGCTCCAGGATACAATTATTTCACTTCTCTCAAATTGTAGCAGAGCCCGACCCACCCAACCTTCAGCCGAATGTCAGTACAAGTGAGTTAAACCCTGTGGCCTATTAGAGAATAAAGGAAGAAAGAGTGACTCCCTTATAAAAAAAATTTACAGAGGGTAATCATGGATAGTGAAAATATCACACCAATAGCTCAGTGCATCTATGATAGATTTAAAAATTCAAGCTATTGTCTTGTTTTTTGTAGAGATCTGCTTACCAATCTTCACAAAAAATCTATATTTACATAAAAAATGGAAGATGATCCACAAGTCCATAATAAAATTAATAAAATGTCTAATTAATTTAATATGGCCACCAAAAAAACTTGTAATTTAATTTAACTTACTTTGCCAAGCCTTTCAAGTAAATATTCTTGTACATTAAAGGAAGGGCTGAAAGGTCCAAGTGTTCTAAGTCTTGCTTCTCTTATCAACCCAAGCATGTCACTTGCTACTTCCCCTAAATTACACAAAAAAAATTTATAGTTAATAATACATTAATAAAAAATGAAATAAAAACACTTTATTCTGGGATATTGTCCCCTAAGAATAACAAAAGGGAACAAAGTAAAGTCTGGCTGACAAAAAAAATGAAAAAAAACACATAACGTTAAACAGATTTGACAAGCTTATAAATAATTAAGGGAGTATGTACATATGAGATGACTACAAAGAAGCAAAAGATTGAAACATCAAAATAAATAAGTAGAGATGAGAAAAAATAATGATAACATAGGAATTATTCAAGGGGAAAAGAATGTAGGATATAGCAGATTAGATTGCTTCACACGTTGAACGGAAGCAGTATCTGTTACAGAAATCAGTGCCGAGACTATCGCTTTAGCATTTTATCAAGGATAGATCTTCACATGTCGAACCCCTCCCCTCCTGACGGGTAACTATGGATCAAGGATGTCCATTTGAATCTGCATTATTCAGAAGTCTTCCTTATTGGTTAGGCACACAAAAGACTAGAAATACAGCTTACCCATAGGCCAATCCCACAGGATATTAAAGGCACTTAATAATAATCAGACTGCACATCTTAATACCCAGCAGTGGTCTGACACTTTGCCAACTGTGCTTCTTGGCTCCCCAGTGAATATTTTTAAACACCCCCCCAATGAAGCGCTTCAGCAGCTACTTGAAAAAATGAAACATATTTAACCCGCACAGTTTGGTGATACATCAAAGAAAATTTTTGCCCACAAAGCACTTTCTTCATGTAGCCAAATATTCCTGCGAGTTGATGAGGTTAAGAAACCCCTTACTCAGGACTGTACCTAGTCATTATAAGAATGACAAAAATTGGGTACACGTCCGCTGTGGTGCGTGTATTCCGGTGCAATGGGATTGTTGCACCGGTCAACTCACCTTAGTTTATACTTTTACAGTCCTCTTCAATCAGAAATAAAAGCTTAACCTACTATTTACATTATATTTACAAGACTTATTATTGATTCTCCTATTAACAACTATTTACAAATTTCTTATAAGCTACTTAATATCGATATTTACAAAGGGGTGTTCACCCTCTTCCCCCTATAACTAAAAAAGAACCTACACTTATAATTTAACTATATACATCTAAGCCCTATCTTAACCTATATTTATACATCTAAGCCCTATATTAACCTATATTTACTATACATCTAAGCCCTATCTTAACCTATATTTACATACAATGAATCTCTCTCTCCACCCAGCGATCAAGAAGTGACCGACTCCCTGAAGCTCCCTCCACTCCCGATAAAGGCAAGGAACGCTTTGTAGCGACACTCTGCGTTCATCAGCGATGGCAGGTCAGATTCACCCAGGCTGTAAGTTCCTACAGAGCGAAGCAGCCGTGATCTGGTACAAATCTGAGAACTCCAACAGTCCAAGACCAGGGAGACCCATCTTGCTGTCAGCGTGTCAAATAAAGAGAATTACTTCTTAAAGGTGGTCCCCTTCATCGTGCTGGTCCACCTGGCACTCACGCCACAGTAGTCCACTCCCTGATGGGGGCTTCTACATCCCAGGCTCCTCTTCAATTCTTCTCCGTAGGAATGGGGGAAGCTCTTCTGGCTGTCCTCTCTCCATCCTTGACCTGAGTTGGTGTTCAAGGAGGACCAGGTCCACTGGAACTGCCGCTGCCAAAACTGCCACAGTCTCGATTGATATCGTTGTATATGCCCTTGTGACCCGGATTAGCCCAGTCCTTTTAATCCTCTTTAATATGCAACGACCATGACCATCATGTGTACCATAGGATCTTATAACCACTGCCTGGTAGAGAGTCCTTGAGAATGGGAAATTTCCCCACCGGCTATCACCCTATCACCCAGGTATTCAGTATTCGATTTATTTGTACCAGCAATTCAATTTGGAGCAAAAGACTGAGGCGCATTCCCAGTTTCACACCAAAGTAACTCACTTGTGTGTCCACCTTGACTTACCAATGTGACATGGCCACACACTCTTTTGATGATTTTTCCTCAAGATTTCCCCCCGATGGTTGTGGCAATATCCTCAACATAGGCCACTGCAGGGATTCCATGTTCCTCCAGGGCCACAAGGACTTTATTAAATACAATTTTCCAGAGGGCAAAACTCTTCGGCTCCCAACAGCACAAACCTCATGGGGGGGGGGGAACCTTAGCTACCCTACTGATATTAACAGGATTCCTGGCGGCCCCCATACAAAAAATCAACCTAGAGGCCCCAGTCCTCTGGTCCTGGGGAAGGCTCAACAGAAAAGGGTCAACCCGTATAGTCATACCATGTAGTTTATACCTTCTCCAGAAACTCTCTCTCCCTCTAAGACCTAGGTACCCATCAGAAAAACAGTTTACCACCACAAGTTCTCTCCTGCTGAGGTTTTGGGGGTCTCCATCTGCTCCGTAGGCCCTGTGGCGCTGATGGCTCTGGACAGCTTCCTGTTGATAAGGTTGACCTTCTGCTGGATGAATTTTGTGTCCTCATCGATCAGCAAGAGAGTCTGCTCCATGACCACAGAGGTCACAACTTTTGCCATTCTCATTGCTATTGCATGGATAAGGCATCTGTCTTTCATAATCACCTGGATCGCTTGTGCCACCGCTGTATCCAACAGCTGCTGAAGGATTGACCAGGATGGACCTCACCTATTTGGAGACTCCTTGGGGGACTGTGGATGAAAGAACAACCTACAGAAAAAACAAGAAAATCCAGAACTAAAAAATAAAAATTTTTTTGCAAAGTGGATGGCTGGATGAATAATTAAGAATATGTCGTGTATACGTGGGTTATGTATACCAATTGACAATGATTTTGTATTCCTGTTTCTTATTAGAAAGCTTAAAAAGGGGAGTATAGTGTTAGTTTTGGATGCAATAATGAGATATAGGTGTGGATGATTGGAATTGAATGTATTTAGAATGGGTGAGAGGTCTAGAATAACTAACAGGCATTTTTAATAAAAGGAAGAAGAAATGTTTTGATAACAGCATCCAAGATATCATTCAAGACAATGTTAGCTATATCGGTGGCTTAACAATTTCCTATTCTAATGCCTTTAAGTTGTTTAATGAAACTTTAGTTAGACCTGAAATAACCAGAGTTGCAGGAAAGTTTAACACTTAGCAATGAACCAATCTCTAGGGATTTTAGGAGGAAGGTAATGGTGCCCCATTTTTTTATTCATAGTTATTTTTATTTCTAGAGGAATGCTTGTGAAAAGGGGATGGCAAAGGTTGTCCAAGGAGGTGAGAATCAAATTGTCGGGTAAAGTAACCCCAGAACTATGAACTTGATGAATTTCAAAGAATTTTTTACATAGTAAATGTCTGAATTGTAGGTGGGATAAATTTGCTCAGTTTGACTGAAGGAGCGTGGATATTGGGGAGGCCAACATTTTCGGGGCATCAAAACAGTGACTAACATAACAACACAACACCTTGTGATTCTCAGGCAGATTCATACCATCCTATTGTCTACTATTTTAAAAAGTAATTGTGTTGACCTAGTAAATATACACTCTTATGCAGAATAACCACTTTCAATTTTATCTTAAAGTGTAATTTTTTGTAACTTGTATTGTACATATTTATTAGCTAGAATGTTTGTAAATATTTCCTAACTGATTTATTTATTTGAAGGACATTATTATTACAGGGGAGGGGACATTGCCCCAGTATATTGTTCATTATCTTTCCTAAACAAACTTGTTTTTACTGAAATGATAAAATTAGTACATTTTTCTCCCACTTTTAATTTTGATAATATTTATATTGATTTATATTTGAAAATAATTCAAAAGCTCAACAAAATTACTACATACATTTATAATCATTTGTTTAAACATGTTTTTATTATGCGAACTGTTATTACAGGATTTATGGAAATTTTCTTTATTTCAGAAGTAGCTCGTAACGAGTAATGAGTAAAATAAGTAAAAAATTAACCAGTAATAGGTAGTTTTGCATTGCACTACCACATAAAGTAATCATGTCACATTGCACTTGTGACATAAAGCAATCACAAATTTATTTAATCAACTGTATCTTTATCTTTTAATGAATATATTCTTTAATTTTAATTATATATTTCTGCTGTTATCAGACCCTGATACAGCCACCCTTTATCTTTAAGTGTTGTACAACTTCAACAGATGGTATCATAACAGCTTTTGTTATAATTGGAAATAATTTAATATTTCTGTAATATGTAAAATACATATACAGTGGGATCCCGATTATCTGTAGGGCATGAAAATGACATAAAAAAATTAAAACAGATTGTAGTGGGATATATATAAAATACTAATCATTCCCTAACATTTGGCACTTTAAAATTGCTTTTCTGGTTAAATTTATTTAAAAAATTGACGTTACATGTATTTAAAGAAATATTTATATCTGAATAGTTTTGTAATAGTGATAGCAACAAAACCTTATGAACTTCATATAATTTAATACTTAAGGGTTATGTTTATTCTTAACACCCCTAAAAATATATAGATGGTCTAAGTCACCTATGTCATTCTCAAACTGACTGGTTATTTTTAACCTACAAAAGGGCCACTTAATAATATGAGGTACATTTCCCATGAAGAACAGCCAAATATAATATGTCAAAGAAATATAAAAACTCCTACTACTGCCAGAATCGAATCCTAGGAATCAGAACTCCTAAGTCTTGTTCCATGTCTACTCCACTTTCTCACAGATAGCTTTCCTATTTTATTATTTTAATCATTAAAACAATAAAACAAAACATTTCAAGGCCAAAAAGGTAATAATGAAACAATTTAGCCATGAGAAGACAAAACAAATAGAATATTATTGTTACTCCAGTGATAGGCTCAATTACGAATCACAAAGTAAAGTACTTGAAGTAAATTTTAAGGAACTACAACTACTACTTCTTAATAAGAAGTACCCTTAAAGGAATAAGAAAGTTTATTCAGTCCCATCAGATAGTACTTACTCATTTATTTGTATCATTGTTCACTTAACAATTTAATTGTATAAATAATGTCAATAGTTAATATCACAATTATATTAAATTTCAATAAGCAATTTTGGACTGGTTCACTAACAGTCATTACTGTGGCTTCACTTTTCATGTATAAATTGATATTTAATATAATTGTGGTATTAACTATTGACATTATTAATACAACTAAATTGTATAATGAGTAGGTAATCTCTGAAGAGAGTGAGTAAAATTCATTAAACCTTAAAGAGTACTTATTATAACCAATTAATACACACCATTAAAACAATAAAACAAAACATTTCGAGGCCAAAAAGATAATAACAAAAAAATTTAGCCATGAGAAGATAAAACAAATAAAATATTATTGGTTACTCCAGTGACAGTCTCAATTACGAATCACAAAGTAAAGTACTTGAAGTAAATTTTAAGGAACTACAACTACTACTTCTTAATAAGAAGTACCCTTAAAGGAATAAGACATAAGGTAAACAAGACATAAGACAATTAAAGTGATTGAAGCAGACAGAATGTGTAATTAATTGTACACACCAAATATAAAACAATTTACTTAAATCCAATATATGTAGTTAATTGAAAAATCTTACCAATGTGCAAGTCACAAAGCAAGCAGCAAGCAGCGATTGCACCTGCAGAGGCTCCAGATATTTTGTCTAACAAAAGATGAGGAGCATACTTCTTAAAACATACAGCAACCCCAATATGATAGATTCCCAAAAATCCACAACCAGCAAAAGATAGATTCATAGCGAAATTCTACTAAATATATTACATGAAAAAACACAACTAAAAGTTAATCCCGAGGCAATAATATTTTATCGGGAAAATATCCTGAATGATCACCTTATCTCAATGTTCAAAAGATAATAACACAAGTCAAAACACAGTACGCAATCAGTTTTCATACAAAGAGCTGTGTTCAAGAATTAATACAAAACATGTCATCACTGGTAGTGACAGCACTTGAAGATATCTCACTGATAACGAAAATGGCGGGAAGACATATAAGTTTGATAAACACAATCATACTTTTATAGCTTGGAATGACAACAAATGATTCAGTCATAGCATATTGCTCCTCAGAAATATATAAAAATTGTATTAATAAAAACAAAGGTGATGCTACTCTCATATATTGGGTTGCAATAGAATCCAACGTACTTTATAAATCAATAAACGCATTCATTAGTCGAAATACAATAAATATATACGTATACAATAGTAATAAAACCCACTCAGCAAACTGGTAAATGATACTACGAAAAGGTGCGCACTCAACAATGATATACAGTAGTGTTACTCATTTTACAAGGATGTTCATTTTAAACCGAGAATGCTAATGAATTAAGAACCCTACGAGGAACAGAAAAAGTTAACAACAATTCCATAACAATGAAACTGGGCATAGGAAAATGTGCGGCGTTGTATGCTAAAAAAAGGCAAACAAGTCAAAGTAGGTAATGTAGGCATTTTTAAAGATGCAATTGTTGGTTAGTTTGAAGAAACTGATTTTCATAAATATTTAGGAATGGGTCAATTGTTGAAATTAAAAAAAGATATTAAGATTTTTCTCGTAGAAAAGTTTAAAAATCGTATCAAGATAATTATCAATTTTTACAAGGTGGAAATATGATTAAAGCCTAAATACACGGGCTTTACCAGTTATAGATTATTGCTTTTGAGTTCTAAAATGGACGAAAACTGACCTCGAAACGTTGGATCGCTACATCAGAGTCCAGATGGTATTCTCAAGAAAACAACACGCTTTGTCCTCAATACTATATATTTACTACTATATTTACCAAGAAAGGTGAGAGGACGTGGTCCAATCAGCCTTCTTAAAGCTTGTCGGGAGGAAGAAAATAGTCTACGAAGCTATCTTGTAACTATCACTCAAACCTTTTCTCAGCTGTGATATCATTGGATAATGACAACAAGGCCCTCGACCTAAAACAATAAAACAATTAAGAGCCAAGAAATTGTCATCCTATCCTCGCTCACAGATGCATTAAAAAGCAAAACACTTCATGGAAAATTCAACGACTCCCTAGTAGGAGCTGATAGTTAAGCATCACTATCCTAAATGAGATATGTTGACATCTTCACGGAGAAACAAGGATTTCTTCTGGCTATACAAGAGTCTGTCACTGCCACAAGAGCCTTCAAAAAGCATATTTATGGCAAAGATATCTGTGACTTGTGTGGCCTGTGGAGGAGTAAGATGGAATCTATAAGCATTTGATTTCGAGTTGTCACGTTCTGGGCAAGGGAATTCATGCAAAAACATAATTAAGCTGCAAAAATTGTTCATCAAGCCATATCAATGAAGATCAGGATTTTAAGCAACCAATCAACTACCTCTATCAATATCATCTAACATAAATTGTCTCTGGGGATAATATCACAAATTACTGGTATCATCAGTATGATTAGCAGATTACTGAAATAGAAGTGTCTGCATATGTTAGTTTGCAAAAAGGTAGTAGGTGGAAAGAAAATAAAGTATTAGGACTTATTCGAAGAATTGAGGGAGATTGGAGAGCTGTGAGAATTACCTACCATCGTTTCCTAGAATGGATTGATCAAGAGCAAAACGTTGGTATCCATCCGAAAGTTAGAGATGTTAACAAATACATTGGACAGGGTTCAGCAAGCACCACTTTTAGGAACTGCTAGCAGTCAGAAACTTCAAAAATATTAAATAAACTAAACTTAACCCTTGACTAATTGTTGTGACAAGGGGCCGAATAATGAGACAAATTTCATGATCAACTGAATAACACAACATACTTTAATATATAAGAGACACGAGACATAGGTATAGATATCCGTAACACATACTAACTAACTGAAACCTACCGAACACAGGAGAGGTGTGTCGGAATACACTGTTATTTATAAGGGTTCTTCACTATAATCTCCCCCACTTATTTAAGGAACTGGACATATGTTGGAGACATAATCCTTGAGATACACAGGCTTTTTCCGACTCCTGGTGGTAGGCCTAGGCGATGGAGGCACAGACAGGCCAGGCTGAACAGGTGGTGGCCTTGGAAGGCATGGACCAGGCAAGTCGCACTGTGTACCTGGACTACTCACATGTGACGTAGGAAGTGTTGGTGGTGATTGGTGGTCTAGTGTTTTGAATAGCACATCCATTCTGTACTGTGGAACCAAAGGAGTAAAGGAGACTTTTTTCTTCGGAACCAAAGTGGTGACCAGCTGATTAATATGGCGTTTCAGGGTGCGACATGTGTCCAACTCGACAATATAATGGTGTTGGCCTAGTTTCTTCATGATGGTGCCAAACGTCTTGGTTTCCTAAGTGAATCTTCGCCTGCACTCTCTCTCCCACTTGAAGACTACGAACCCGCAATGCAGTAGGCGCAGTTGGAGCCAAAGTTTTGCTGTTGGGTAGCAGAGCATCGAGACGAGTACGGATCCTTCTCTTTAGGTACAGTTCCGAAGGAGATAGACCTGAGGCTAAGGGTGTTGCCCTGCAGTAGAACATTATGTTGCCGCCGCTTCGAACACAACGGAGCAGGATCACCAGCAGCAGCCTTGAGTCTTCTTTTCAACGTCTGGATGCTGTGTTCTGCTAGACCATTCGTGGCTGGATGATTTGGTGCACTGAACTTTTGGAATATCCCACGCTCTTTGCAATAATGCTGGAACTCTTCACTTTTGAAAATGGCAGCGTTGTCTGAAACTATCACCTAGGGGTAAACATGCACCAAAAAGATGCCTTCAAGCAGAGTGATTGTTGAAAAAGAGGGCGGAGCATCACGGATCATGCGAACTTCTGCCCACTTCGACTTTGCGTACACACACATAAAAACGAAATGACCATCAAAAGGTCCCGCATAGTCGATGTGCACTCTCTCCCAATTCTCATCAGGCTGATCCCAGTGATGAATTGGCGCTTTCTGCGGACTGTGACGGACTTTGGTACAGGGTTCACAGCTCTTCACAAGACGTTCTATGTCCTAGTCCAATCCTAAACGTATCTTCTGGCGAACTGCTTCATCTTGGTTATTCCCAAATGCGATGCATGAAGCTCTTGGAGAATTGGCACTTGGAGAGCCTTTGGAATTACTACTCGATTGGAACGGAATAGCATGTTGCCAGAGACAGTGTACAAGCTATCCTTGCGGCTGGCCTTGAGCTCCTTTAGTATTGCTTGCAATTTTGGGTCTTTCGCAGATTATCGCTGTGTCTGCAGTGATAGACAAACTGTAGATCTGGAGCAGTGTTTCAGCATACAGCACGTTGACCTCCTGGTGACTCACTTTAGAGACTGGTGTCCTTTAGGCCTCTGATGAACTGAGCATGAAGGAATATTTCAGCTATAGAGAACTTCTTTTTACAGGTGGCACTGGGACAGGTAGTGTAAAAATCACAGTCTTTCAACTTTCCCTTCAGAGATGCGACGAAATCCGAAATTGACTGTTGTGGCTGCTGAGTGATGCTGAGGAAGTAGTGCTGTGAGACAACGGTTGAGACTGATGGAGACAGCATTTTTTTGAAATGACACTATAAGGTTATGAAGTCGATTTCCTTGATAGGATCATCTGCTCCTAGAAAAGCAGCTAGATTGAAATAGTGATCCTTCCCAATCGATGAACGCAAAAGTTGAACCTTTTTTGTATCATCAGTGACGTTTTTGAGATTGCAATAGTTGTCAAAACGCTCCATGTACGACGAAAACTTTTCATTTGTGGCGTCATAGTTTTCAAAAGGTATTACTTGCAATGCTGGTGTTGTTTGATGACTTCCCAGAGCAGATGGCAAAATTAACATCAACTTTTCAAATTGTTCTGAATTCATTGTGAGACTTGATTTCCTTATTTAAATCAGGAATATAACGATTTGTAATTAAAATAAAAGGCTCAGCTGGTATGAAAATTTCAATATCAACGGTGACTGGTTGCTGTTAGCGTCATTCAATTTTCACAATGTTTTGCACTTTCACCCTCGTCTCAAACTTGTGACAAGGGGCCGAATAATGAGACACATTTCATGATCAACTGAATAACACAACATACTTTATTTACACAACACATGTTAAAACATGAGACACAGGCATATATATCTGTAACACATACTAACTAACTGAAACCTCCCGAACACAGGAGAGGTGTGTCGGAATACACTGTTCTTTATAACGTGTATATATGCTATATACTAATATAGACCGGGTAGGTGAATATTTCCGTAGTATTCCTAGTAAGCGTACAATTCATAATAATACTACAATTTATCAAACATGTGGTGGAAATTAATCGTCCATAAATATGATTAATTAAGATTTCTAAGCAATCAATTATAATTTATTCTGCTAACGAAATAACCTGATGGTAGACGATTCCCATCTGAACAATTACAGTTTTTTGTGGTGTAATACATATTGAGCTAAGCCACACCTTTTGAACTTCCCACAGTCTTGTACATTATGTGCTCTTAATCTATTACGAAGAAATATTTGACACTGTCATACAATTCTTTCTTTTCTATGTCCACTCGCCTTTCTCGTTCAATATCGATCGTCTGGCCGAAATGCGAGATAAATAATCAGAGCAGTATTTTTCTTGGCTAGGAAGGCCACTATGTATGCAAATCTTGCAAAGCTATTTATGCCAAGAGCATAAACCTGGTTTTGGCATGAAAAGTCCCTTTCTGACTGGTGATCTATAATGGATTTCTCAACCCTGTTAAGGTGGGATGGCGTGTAATAAAATAGTTGTGCTTATTATGTCCCATATGCTGGTGTGGAATCATTCTCCCTGCTCCATCTACGAGAGATGGGCTCAACATAGGTCGATTACAACCACCGGTTCGAGGCCCAAGTATTCATTGACGTAGTTGGCAATTAATTTGATGATTGTGCTGATCCCGAGAGGGTATTATTACAAAGGAACCGGCTGCAATTAGGGCTGTATCTATTATCGGATAACGATCCCCTGCCAATAGTATCCTGATATCCTGAAAACTCATCGAAGCTGCTTCCCGAAGTGACTTTCTGATCTCCTTAACAATTCTCACAGCCTTTTTGTCTAAAACAAATCAAGTGGGGTAGTCATTGATTGAATTGCTACGGTCAAAAGTCTTCTGGATATGAATTTCCTTGAACGACCATGAACAAAATGTTTGTCATATTTTAATGTTAAAGAGTCTATAGCGCTGCTCAATGGAAGCACATTAGCCACACTCAGATATGAGCCAAAAGTTTCCCATGATAATGAGCTTTCATTTTCAGAAGACATTTGATCATAACTTTGGAGTCAAGGACTATGCAACTAGACTTCATGTAGATAAGCAGTATTGATATCAGTCGACACTGTCAGAGACGGCATCCTTTCCGGGCTGCAATCGGCTTTTTATAATAATATCTAGTTTAATTTATTTTGCCTCGGAAAGTTATCTATTTGTCGCTGTAATCCGCTTTCCACGGTCATTAATGAACAAAATTTTATAAATTAATCAAACGACTGTCCTATACTAGTGGCCTAAGCGCTACTTCCTATGGTAGGCAGCGTAGTACGGGGCCTAGGGTGGTATTTGCGGTAGCAGCTTCGTCGTTTTCATCCCTGTCTGAACCTGAACCGGAGGGACGAGGGGGCATTTCAAGGAAATTTCACTTGCTCTCACTGTTTTCCCCGAGATGGTACCACTTGCATTGTACCATCCCACACTAATGAATGGTGATTTTTAGTGCTCCAGATGCTATTTAAGGCGGAAATACTAACAATAGTCAGATGGAAGGTATCTGCAGATCTTTTTGTCCAGACCTCCTATGCACCAACGAATTCTTCTTCCACGAGTAGACTATGAAAGCAAGTAGCATCAAGATTATCAATTTCAGTTAATGTAGCTACAAATCACACACTGGGGAGACCAACAATACGATTTCCACTCCCTTTCTTAATAGAGTTAGGCTACAACTAACAGGTTTTCAAAGCAGAAAATTTAAACATTGCGCGTGAGTGGTGGTATTCGGGTTCACTAATAGCAAAATAGATTCCTGGAAGGTTTTTCAAAGATAATTCTACTTCATAAATGCTTTGAGAGTAAATGTATACCGGAGCGTTGTGAACTGATGTTAATGGTTAAATTGATTGATGTGCAACTCAAAACAAAAAACTTGCCTCTTAACTTTTAGACTGGCTTCTGGAATCCCCGCAACACTCAGGCTATACACTGAGTATTTCGGCAATCGTCCATGAACACTTCAGTTGTACTTATTAAAGCTATTTGATAATCTGTGGCCAGGTGAGGCATAAGACGGGACAGGTGTAGGTGATGTCTGATCCACTATGATATGTATTTTAAAGGTGTGGAGGACGCTGAAATTTTTGACTCTACAATATCTGCACCATCACATGAATGGGAATTACGTGGCCTTGTGCCACGCCACAAGTAATCAATTATTGTTATCAAAACATATATATTTTCCTTTTTCATTAGAATATTTTTTGCAGTTAGCCTGTTGAATTGTTATTCATTAAAATATGAATGTGTTACTCACTACGCACCAACAGTTAATGCTAATAATGAGCAACGACAAGTTTTATAAAAACTTCGCTTGCTTTACGAATTAATGTTGTAAACTTCTAAATACATTGAATTCCACTAGTAGTTACAAAGTGCTGAACTAGCGAGAAGGTTACAGAGGTTTACATCTTAGCTATTAGACAGTGCTCTGCTTAGAATATTGATATACTGAGCTATTGTTTATTTTATGGTGACCAGGAGAGCCTGTATATTTTTTCATCAACAGAATCTATTTATTTATTTATTTAAGTGAATAAAATTTAACTTGAATAATAAGTTTTTATGCCTCTTTCCGACAGAGTCCCTTCGTTGCAGGTGGATTCCTGAAGGCCTCTTGCAATCGGGTCGTTCCGTTTACTGCCTCCTGAGAACAACACCATCCACTCCAGGTACATCTCGACGGGAGCTGTTAAAAGTGCCTAGAGAAGTCACCAGTGGCTCCAGGGAAGCTACCATAATCACAAACCAGCTACCGACTAGGACCCGAGCGAGTCGGATGTAACTGTTTCTGACTAAAATCGGACGAAGAGACCCAGTTTTCAGTAAAAAAACTACAGAAAATCTTTGGAAGAGATCCGATCTTGCGAAAAGACTACACCAAGGCTCCCAATTGACTTAATTATACTTTTATTTGATATCATAATGGTTTTATAATTTATTTTTGATTGCCAATTACTAACCCATAATTCAGTACAAAAAGATTCCCGTAATCAGATTGTGAAGATACACCCTCTTTTATACATCAGTCTCATACGTTTTATAAATCTGTACCTCGGAGGGATACAACACTATGTCCATTTTCATAACTTTACAGGAGAGGAGTTTTAAACTTTTTTTCAACAAAAAGTGTTATTGGCACAGCTATTTATTGAGATGTCCAAAAATGGTCCGAGGTACACCATTTTTGGACATCTCAATAAATAGCTGTGCCAATAACACTTTTTGTTGAAAAAAAGTTTAAAACTCCTCTCCTGTAAAGTTATGAAAATGGACATAGTGTTGTATCCCTCCGAGGTACAGAAATATTTCATCTATTTTCCATTTTCCTCCAATTCAACCCATACCTAAGCGAGATTGAACTTTGAGTTCTGAAGGATGGTTAATCTTAGAGGTAGACACTGGCGAGGTAGAAAACTGACTCACTTGAACCTCTTATTGACAGAGGTCATATTGTCCGCACCAGATAGTAATACTATATATGCCTGACAATACCATAAATTTAATATTAATGAATATGATACCAGCAATAATATATATTAATGAAATAATTTTTTCAATTATGTAGATTTTTCTAGGGGCGCATTAGAAAACTTATCACTGACAAACAAACAGAAATAAAACCTTGGCATCAAATACGACTCCAGGAAGACAAACGGAACTGCATCTATCTAAATTATACAATTTAGAAAATACCAAGAGCGGACATGCGACAATTACTTGTCTTCCCTTTCCACTGATGACGATAACCTGATGAAGTCAACCAGTAGATTGCTGAGGCATCTTACAGTGTTCAGCAAACGTTGATCTTACAAGCCCAATAGTTTAAGTCTTGCAAATACAGAAGGAGGGGTGGAAGCTATACAGTAGACAAAGCAGTCACTATTATTCATGCGAAATATAAAAAAAATTAAAATGTTAAGCCCATAATTGACTAAAAGGTTAGACACAGGAAAGTACACGGGTCTCAACCAAACACAAGACAGTAAAATACCTCCAAACACCTTAACATTTCTTAACGAGTGATTATCAAATATTTTCAGGAGTAAAAAAGATGATTTCCACACACATAATCTTAAACAAGAGAGAGTTCTACGAGTGGTGATCAGAAATATGACTCCCACTACGTGGATGTAAGTCGAGAGCTTTAGAATTATGTTTGCCCAATCACTAACGTATATGAGAGGGTAGAGAACAAGATGAAGCTGCAAAAACCTCTGCACCATCACATATTGTAGATATGGAACCGACACCTGGAATAGAGAAAATCTACCAACTAAAGCATCTGCATTATATCAGGATTCAGTTTTAAAAACTGCATCTCAAACGTGACAACTAATGACACAATTGTCAGGCGTATGGGCAAACCGTGGCATACTGCCCCACCCTCCCACATGTATTAAGTGCGGAGTGAGTACAAAAGAGTGAGTTATGCAAGTTCTTAAAAAGTGGTTCGCTCACTCTGCTAACAACGACATCCAGCCAACTATAAGGGTTGTGAAAGCTACCAAATTCACACTTTGATCAAGGAAATCTCCTAACAATTAAGGAAATACTAAACAAAGAGAGGTACGGACATTTTTAAAGACCACACAACCCTTTTGGTCTTCAGTTCTGGAGTTATTGTGCAGGAGGGTTACTGATGCAAATCATTTGTTTAAACTTAAGATATAACTTATAGCTAATTAATTTAATATATAACTTAAGATTAAGGTGTTAGAATCATAGGAACGTTCCAGATCATGCTGCCAGAAACACTTTTGGGAGCTACTTAGTATAAATTGTTGGAATCACAAGCTATTTGAAAAGTTGGACAAACTCATAGAAAAAATGACAAGAGTGGTCAAATCTATCTTAAAAAGTAAGGGCGCATCATTTTTTTAAATGAAAAACCCATAAACTTGTAACTCATTCTTTTTTTTAAATTTCATTTAAGAAATTTCAGTTTTATTGGAATTTCTCCCATAACATTGAGTTGGTCCTAAAACTCATCAGCCTGTGTATATTCAAAATTTGAAAAAAAACAAATTGACCTTATGCATATGAAACGCCGATCTAAAGCTTATAGTGCCCGACATCCAGCTGATTCCTGCTGTTATGATTATAACTGTTAATTAGTAAAGTGGTATTTGGCAACCTTCTGATAGAAAACATTCAATTCCCACCTTTATTATTTATCCACTCAGGTCGATTCCTTCTTTTTCATAACTGTTGTAACCACTGATGTAACCTAATCCTGATATACGAGTATATACAAGGAAAGTATTCTCTCTTTAATTTGAATTTGCTGCGCTGCTTCCACTGCCCCCCCCCCAGATGGAGCAGCTATCAGATAGAGAAGGCTATGTTAGGTAACCAAAGTTGTAAATAGAGTGTGAATATAGAAGTGATAGTTATAAACTGTAATTGTCGTTTCTTTGTTTACAGGTAAGATTGTGTAAATCAATATTAATAATTGTTATGATATAATATATAGTGAATAAAATTGCTAACTTTGTTTACAGAGAAACTGATTTCAGTTTATTCACCCCACCTTCAATAATTGTCTTACATATATAGCAATCAAGGTTAATCAATGTGATGTTGAATAAAAGTGTACTCAGTAACTGTGTTAGGTACTTTATGAAAACCCATCAATAGGCGACGGGGTAAATAGAGGTGCGTTAAAGTGACATAAGCCAGACTAAACAGTGACGGTTCAGGATCTATCCAGTACAAACATACCTGCTTTGAAGTCGTGTTGGACTACTGTGAGTAACAAATCTTAATTATCATACATATTACATCATTTGTTTATTATTATTATTCTATACGTCAAAATCAAAATGGACGCAGATAAATTAAAGCTATTAATCGACGCTATGAATCAAAACCAACAGACTTTTCTTGCACAATTAGTTCAACAAAGTCGTTCTAGCCAAGACTTTCGACCATCGGTCACAAATGTATCAAACATTCCTCCTTCCTTATGATAACTTCAATCATAAGGAAGAGAATTTCAAATTTTACAAACAGCGGTTTGAAAATTATCTAAAAATTAAGGAAATTTTTGCGGATGAAGTAAAATTTGCTCAAATGCTCTTAAATCCTATCGGGGCACCTAATTATAACACACTAGCAGATCTTGTTGCTCCCAAAACACCGGGAGATCTTAATTATGAAGAATTAATAAAGATCCTCGAACAACATTTAACACCTACCCGAAATTCTTTAGTCGCTCCAATCCACGCCAATTTTTATCCACTTACCAAAAATAAAATGAGACAATTTCTGATTATATCGCATCTTTACGGCGTGACCTTCCTGATTGTGATTTTAACGTAGAATGTACATGTAAACTTAAGGTTTCCGCTGCAGACCTTTTCCTAAGAGCGCAGTTTATTCGTGGAATTAACGATAATAATATTAGAAAAAAGAATTTAGAATCTGATACAGGTGAATTTACGGATATTATAAAAAAAAAGCTATCGCACTCGAAGCATCAAAAGCAAATAACCGTGAGTTAGCTAATACACAATAAACACAAATACTCGAAACCGAAATAAGCGTACCAGATCGAGAGGACACGTGGACTTAAAAAGCTTAGGATTATATAATCATCGCTTACGGTGTGGAAAAACTAACCATTTGGCTAAGGACTGTCGACTAAAACCTTTTAACTTGTACGCCTTGTGGCAGCACTGGGCACGTAGCGAGAGATTGCATAACAACCCTATTTAAAACGCAACAATAAAGCTCCACGCATCAAGTATCTACTGAGGAACGAGACACACAAACAAACTGCAACTCCGTGAAAATGCAAAACCTAGTTCTAGTTATACTCCAGAAAGAAATGTCCTATATGCACTGCGGGAAAAAGTTGAAATCGAATTAGACTAACTCGAGGCAGCAGGCATAATATCTAAAGCACCGACAAGCGATTGGGGGTCCCCCTTGGTAGTTATACCCAAAAGTGATGGCACAGTTAGATGGTGCGTATATTATAAGGTGGGGGTAAATGACCTCTTGGTAAATACCAAGTACCCAATAAAGAAAATTGATGGGGTGCTAACCATTACCACACACCGCGGAACTTATCGTATGAACAGATTAAGCTTCGGCACCAAAACCGCGCCGGCAGAATTCAACCGGTTCATACATCAGATATTAAAAAGCTTAACCAAAACCATAGCATATTTCGACGACATCATTGTACACGGCGATGAATGCAAAATAAACCAACTTTCTTGCCTTAAGAGGTTAAAAGAGTATGACCTTCATCTGAATAAAAACAAGTGCACGTTTTTCAAAACGAAAATATAATATCTTGGTCATGTAGTAGAGCACAATCGAATATCGAAATCTTTTTCAAAAATAAAGGCAGTTATCGACATGCCCATACCAGCGAACGTACCAGAGCTACGGCGTTTTATGGGTATGGTGACATATTATTCTCGGTTCTTGCCAAACCTGTCATCCTTGACTTACCCCCTGCACAAGTTACTCGGTAAAGACCAGAAATATTTTTGGTCCTCACAATGCGAAGCAGCATTTATAAAACTCAAAAATGAGATAGCAAGTGAGTGATTATTCCATTTAGCCCAGATCTACCAGTTACTCTAACGACCGATGCTAGCCCGACGGGAATAGCGGCTGTACTTGCCCATGTTATCAACGAGGTAGAACGACCTATAGCATTCGCATCACGTTCGTTATCAAAGGCAGAGCAGAATTACTCGCAACTTGACAGAGAGGCTTTAGCCATAGTTTTTGCTGTTGATAATTTTTTTCGATTTTCTTTATGGGCGACGTTTCGCTCTCATCACGGATAACCAACCGTTAACCCGGTTTTTTCACCAAAAAAGACCTCTGCTCGCTTACTGCGCTTACCTGCAGACTCATTTATGCTTCCTTCTTAGCAGGGTTTGATTACACCGTTCAGTTTAAGAAAGGATCTGACAATGAAAATGTTGACTGTTTTGACCAGGGAATCGTCAGATATGTTCATCAATGAAGAGGTCCATCTAATGTGTGGATCACATTTTCGAAATATCAACAGAAATGCTTACACCGGATGTTATTGTGGCAGGGACGGAAAAAGATCCAGAATTATCAAAAATCAAGCGCGAGCTATTGCTGACGTCAATAGATAGCAAGTTTACCCTAGACGGTGGCATACTGTTTAAAAGCGATAGAGTTGTAATCCCAAAAACTCTACAGGCAGAAGTACTAAAACAGCTGCACTCAACTCACGTTGGCATTACTAAAATGAAGCAATTAGCACGTCGACATTGTACGTGGACCAACATCGATAAAGAAATAGAGAAAATTGTAAGAGAGTGCCAGGAGTGTTCATCCGCCAAAGTAGCCCTTTCACCAATGGGACCCTCAGGAAAATAACTGGGACCGTTTGCATATTGACTATGCAGCCCATTCCAAGGATTACCATTACCAGCTCCTCATTGATGCAAAATTACGCTGAGTAGAAGTAAAAATCTGCAAAAAAGCACCGAATACTACAAGTACAATTGAATCGATATCGGGCAACGCCGCTGGCCGATGGAACATCACCAGCTGAGAAATACCGGAACCGGCAAATAAGAACCAGATTAGACGCCTTACGACCGTTTCACGAGCCAAAATCTGATCAAGTAACCCTGCCACGGACCAGATCTCTCCAAGTAGGGGAGGGGGTGAATACCAGATTTTTTTATCAACAACAAGGAGGAATGGACGCCAGGAACAATCACCGAAAAGCTGGGAGGCCTTCATTACATGGTACAGCTTGATGGAGAGAGAAAAATAAAACGACGCATTGACTAACTTAAAAGATTGGGAGCTAAAAAGGTCACAATCAAAGAACCCTTATCAGAATATCATCACCACAACAAAGAAAAGAGACACGAATATGAGTCTCATCAGCCAAGAGCAATACCAGTACCGCAATCTATAACCGCTCCAGACTTCATACCAGAAGCAGACCATGCAGCACAGCTCAGAAAATCCGATAGAATAAAAAGACGGCCAAATTAGCTACAGGATTATTTAACATACTAGTAAGGTGTCTCTTAAAGATTTTTTTTCTTTCCAATGTTCAATTTTTTATATATATATAATGGTTCTTAGGGACGACAGAAAAACAAGGTGTTGTTGCTCTGTAAAATAAAGTTTATTTTCTTTTAATTGATAATTAGTTTACGGGTTTACAAATAAAATCTAAATTCATACCTGTAAAACAAAGAAACGACATTCAATGTTTATTCTCCTGTCGATTCTGTTTGTTTTATAATAACAAATAATTATAGTCAAATCTTACGTTTAGCTTTTCACTGCTTGCCTAACACTCACGTAACCTCCCTGCTGATAACGCCAGTAGCATTCTCTTCAACGCCTGCATTATCTACGTTGGCGCGGCGCGCTAATTCAAATTAAAGAAATACATTTTCTTTACATCTCCCCCCCCCCCCAGAAGCGAAAATATTTACAAAGGAAGATAACTTTTTTTGCTGATAGGACATCCTTTACTCGGGATTGTCCTGAAAACTAGGGATAAGTTTTGAAACGTGGAATAGATTTGATTCGGTTTTTTTATGTCCTGTGTTGATCCTGTATATCGAGTTTGATATTTTCTCTATTATTCATATCGTCCAATTCTGAGTTCGTCTAGTTTCTTCCTGTTTAATTTGTTTCCATTCTCTATGTATACCATATCGTTTTCGTTAAACTCGTGATCCTTTCGGTGCTTGTCGAATAGTTATTTGTTGTGTATGTGTGATTTTATTGTATTGTGAAGCGCTTTTTCTTTATCCTTAATCCAATCTCTGTTTGCTATGTCTCGTTTCAATTCATTTGGAACGATTTTAAAGTCTGTACCATCAAGCAAGTAGATGGGGGTGAAACCGGTAACGGAATGTTCTGTGTTGTTGTATTTATCTATGCACACTCGAGCTATTGTTGTCCATGCCGTTTTTTGTGTTCGTTCGTTTATTTTACATCTTATTTTGTTCACTATGGTTTGGTTTAGCCGTTCATTTAGACCATTCGAAAATGGTGAGTTTACTGCTGTAAAAATTATAGGGATTTTTTTTCCTTTAAATAATTTTTAAATTCTTTGGAGTTTATACCCGGATATTGGTCACTAAGGATTGTACCGATTTCACTTGTTTCTATCACTTCATTTACTAGTTTTGTAAAGTCCGTTGCATTTTGTGTTTTTGAAGTATGTATGAAAGCATACCTTGTGTAGTGGTCAACCAACAGGTGTAAGTATTTCTTCGTCGATCTCGAGCCTCCAAAGCCTCCTATCGTATCTATCGACATTATTTCGAAGGGCTTTGTTGCTGGACCTAAATGGGACATGAGGCCGAATTTTGTTTGTCCTCTAGATTTGTTTTTAATACATACCTCATAATTGCTGCAGATATTTTTGATATTTTTTGTTAGGTTTTTTGCTGTATACAAGGGGCCTATTTTGTTTTGCATTTGTTTTATGCCAATGTGACACATGTCTTTATGTACATTTTGTATGAATTTTATACTAAATTCCTCAGATAGTAAAATTTTTCTTTATCTTTTATTTTTTTGTAGTAGACGTTGTTTTTTTTGTTAAACCTGTTTTATTTTGTAGTTCTTGATTTTCTGACTGGTCTTGAATGATATCTGATAATTTTATTAGATTAACAATTTTTAATTGTTCTTTTTTGTTATCTTCTGGTGCCAGTACTGGGTTCCTGCTCAAGCAGTCTGCTTCTAGATTGTATTTACCTGGAGCTTATTTTATATTAAAATCATATTGCGACAAATAATAAGTTAGTTCTCCTAGCTCTTCGTCTGGTCTGGCTTTCATATTCATATTTTCAAATGGTTTATGGTCTGAGTATACCGTGAGTGACTTCCCAATCAACCAATATTGCCAGTATCTTATGGCTTCTCTAATAGCTAAGCATTCCAGATATATCGCTTTTTTTTTCTTTTGTGCTTCGTTTAGTTTTTTTGAGAAGTATGCTACTGGTTTTTGCTTTCCGTTTTCTTGTATTTGTTTTAATACTGGACCTAATCCTTCTATTGATGCATCGGTGTATATTACTATTGGTAGATTTTTGTCGTAGATTTCTAGTATAGGTTGTGAGCATAGTAGTTTTTTTATTTTTTCGAACGATTCTTGACATTTTATTGACCATGAAAATTGTACATTTTTCCTGAGTAAATTGTGTAAAGGATCTAAAATTATTGCACAGTTTGGAATATATTCGTGATAGAAATTTATCTTTCCGAGGAAATGTCGTACGTTTTTTTGAGTCTTAGGTATTGGAAAATTTTTTACTGATATTAAATTATCTTTTATTGGTCTGATCGTATTATTTTTTATTATGTGGCCCAGGTACTGTGCAGATTCTGCTGCAAATTTGCATTTTGTAAATTTTAGCCTGAATCCTTCTTTTTTTATTGCGTCTAATAGTAATTCTATATGTTTCACATGTTCCTCAAATGATTTCGAAAATATTAGTAAATCATCTATAAAATTTACTACAAATTGAGTCAATTTATTTTTTCTTAGTATATTGCTCAAGATTCTTTGAAAGATTGCTGGGGCTGTTTTCAGCCCAAAAGGTAAACATGTCCACTGATAATGACCTTCTTGTGTAACAAAACCTGTTTTGTGTCTGTCTTCAATACGCAAAGGGATAGACCAGAATGCAGAGTTTATGTCTAATGTAGTAAAAAATTTACAGTTTCTTGTTTTTATCATTAAGTCGTCTATCAATGGAAATGGTTGTGCTTGAGGTATTACTATTTTATTTATGTCCCTGAAGTCTATGCATAATCTGCTTCTTTTATTTTCACCTTTTTTAAACGCTAGTGTTACAGGTGCTGCGAAAGGGCTGTATGATTCTGCAATGAGTTTTTTATCTAATAGTTTTGTTACTTGTTCCCCTATTTCTGTTCTGTCTTTTAGGCTGCATTTGTAAGGCCTCTTGCTACAATATTTATCTACCAATAGATCTATATGTGCTTCATATTTTTTTACGGTACCTACGTCATATTTATCTTTTGCGAACACTGATTTGTAAGTATCTATTGTTTTGTTTATTTCATATTTTTGATTATCTGATAAGTGATTCATATTTGCTATAAAATTCTCTTATTTTATGTGCTCGTTAAAATTTACTAAATTTTTTTCTTCATTAGCATTTTCCTCGTTTTGTTGAAAAATCTTGAGGTTTTCATCCTGGATTAATTTAAATTCTTTTATTGTGTCTAATCCAATTAGGAAATCGTATTTAAAATATTCGTTATCTATTATGTGGACATCCATATTTTTTTCTATGTTGAATATTTTTAATTTTAGAGTCATCAAACCGTTTGTTTTTTGGACACCATTAATTGTTATCAAACTTGCATTATTACCTTTATTATTATTTTCTTTTTTATTTTTTATGTTTAGGAATTTCGAGTTTATTAAAAATACATTTGATCCTGAATCGTAAATTCCCCAAAGGTTTATTTTGTTTTCTATAGTTAGTGTTTACGCTGAACTACCCGTGGAGCATTATTTATATATTTAGAAATGACATATTCGATGCTTGTGGCGTTGAATTTGGAAATGAGATACTCGATGACTGTGGTGTTGTGGATAAATGTGGAGCCAAGTTTGCCTTAAGTTCATTTCTATTATTAACAATCGCCTGATCAACAGGTCTTGCAGGTACTTTGACTGGTAAAGCTCTATTTTCTTTATCGGAGAAATTTGAACTGAAACTATTCAAATTTTCAATATTTTGAGCACTGGGCCGCATCGGATTGGAATTTTCAGATGGCAATGGTTTTCTAGAGGCAGAATTTGCACCGCTTGAAACAGAAGGACTCGTGCTCATGAGCAGTTTTGAAGGTTGTTTTAATTTGAAACCTCCGACAGAAGGTGATTTAGTTTGTTTAACAAAACCATCTTGTGGCGCGTCCTCGAAATAACTATTTGATAGTTCTTCCCCACTTCTGCTGAAACTATATGGTGCTCTAATAATATCTGATTCTTGGGACATTTGACCGCTCAGGGGAAAATCCGAGTCTATACTATCAACAAGATTAACTGTACTAAGTTCAGAACGGACTGAATTCTTGTTTAATAAACAAGAATTCGAACCTTGAGGTAAAGCAAATGAATCCCTTTTGATCATATCATTATCCAAATAATCTTGCAAAACTGCTGAATATTCTTTTCGTTTAAGCGGATGATTATTAAAATCAAATTCCAAACGTTGAAATCTTTTTTGAGCCACGTTACGAGAATTGTTAAAATATATAGAACGTTCGTCCCTGAAGGGCAACTGTACAATATAGCGCCCACTTTCATCGCGAGAGTGTGTCTTCGAAAAGTGGGATTCACATTTAACGTCGTCAGGATTCTCCAGACTGATGTGTTCGAGTTCTTCGGTTTTCCAAAATTTCTCTATAATAGAATTTAGGGACTCGTCTGTGGTCAATAGTGTAAGAATGACTTAATTAAATTAAGAATGAGGGTGTTAATAAGAACGACCGACTTCATGGAATGTTAGAACAGAACTATATTGTAACAGCAAACAAAGGTTACGTATTATACAAGGCATAAACAAACTAATTCAAGTGACGTCATCATTTGCCTGCTGACATCCTTCTTCTTTTGGATTTGAAGCTTCATATGTAGTCTTCTTGGTATTGTTGTCAGTCTTATTGGTTGCTTGATTATTCTTCTTTTATCAGTCTTCTTGGTTCTTTGATTAACCTTCCACTCTTGGTTCGGTATTCTTCAGTTTTATTTTGTTGAGTAGCAGATTTGGTTAAACTCATATCCTCAGAAACAGGTGGCTTTGGTGTTAGACTCTTTGGTGGTGTGAACTGTGTAGAGATCGATTTACGAGTAACCACTGCTGGAGCTGATTCCATACGTTGTGGAGAGGAAACCACACTTTCCTTAAATTCAAAGTTTTGGGGTTCAGTTATAGGACGAAGGAACCATGAGTTGCGGCGGTACTTCACACCATCTTGGGTTTTAATAATGTAAGAGTTGGAGCCTTCATTTTGCTTAATAATTGTTGCTGGTACCCATTCACGAGGTGCTTTCTTCCATAGGATCTTTTCTCCATCACTGAAGGTTTTATGCGACGTTTTGCCTATGTCAGCATACCTTTTCTGCTCGCTTTGCCAATTCTTGAGTGTTTGTGTGACCTTGTCTGGGCTGATGAGTTGAGGCTTAAGAACTGAGTCCAAACAAGGAATCAGGGTTTTCGTTCTTCTTCCCATGAGCCTTTGAGCTGGGGATCCAATGCTATCCCTCGGAATGTTGCGTTGATTCAGTAGTGCAAGGTGGATATCCGTGTTTTCCTTGGCGCATTTTCTTAGTAATAGTTTTGCTTCTTGTACATATCTTTCGATGAATCCGTTAGCCCGCGGAAAATGAGGGCTGGATACTTGATGGGTAATGTTCCATGATGTGCTAAAGTCTTGAAATTCTTTGCTGCTATATTGTGGACCACCATCAGTTTTTAGTATATCAGGTATTCCATGAGAGAACCAATTCTTTAGTTTAAGGATAACAGCTGCACTGGTGGTTATGTTGAGCACTTGAAAATCATAGAATCCTGAATATACATCAGCTATAATCAAGTAATCTTTTTGATTCCAATGGAACAAATCAGATCCTAAAATTTCCCAGGGTCTAGTTGGTACCTGATTTAGGCACAGTTCTTCTTTTGGTTTATCTTTTTGAAGACACTGGCATACTTGACATCTTGCCACAAAGTTTTTTATGTCTGAGGACATTTTGGGCCAAAATAAATTTTCTCTGGCGAGTTTTAAGCATGATTCAGCTCCTCTATGTCCTCGATGAATTTCATATAGAACCAAAGGCACCAATTTTTCTGGTACTACTATTTGGGCCCCTTTGATCATTACTCCTTCATAAAGAGCCAATTCTTCTCTGAAGCTGTAATAGGCTTTTAATTCATTAGATAATTCAGTTTTGGACGAAGGCCAACCATTCAAGATAAAATTTGACAACTGTCTCATAACAACATCTTCTTCTATAAGTGTTTTTAATTCCTCAAAACGTGTTTTTGAAAATGGTATACTTACATGTATAACTATGTCAACTGGCTCATCTTTTAATGCTTCATTTGCACAATCCCTACTGAGCAAGTCAGCTATGTACAATTCGCTTCCTTTTTTGTATACTATATGAGGGTTGTATGGCATGACTTCGAATAAGATCCTCTGCAGCCTCGCTGGAGCACTATTGAGTGGTTTTTTGAATATTGCCTCTAATGGCTTATGATCGGTCTCAATGATTAACTTAGGATTCCCCCACACATATTCGTGGAATTTTTTACACCCATTCAGAACAGCGGTGGCTTCTTTTTCGAGCTGGCTGTATCTAGTTTGAGCAGGAGTGAACGCCTTGGATGCATAAGCAACCGGTTGGTCATCCTGTAACAATACTGCACCCATCGAATGTTTTGATGCGTCAACTGAAATTTTTACCTCTTCTTTAGGGTTGTAGTAGCGCAAAACCGGAGCAGATTTCAATTTGTTTTTTAAATTAATGAATGCTTGTTCTTGATCCTGATCCCAATGCCATTCTATGTCTTTTTGTTTGAGAAGTCGTAAAAGTGCTGTGATTTCAGAAAGGTTTTTTATGAACTTCGATAAGTATGTTACCATACCCAAGAATCTTTCCAATTCTTTTATATTTGCCGGAGGCAACCTATCAATACAAGCCACCTTTTCTTGATCTGCTTCAAGGCCCTTTTCGCTGATCACGTGACCCAGAAACTTAGTTTTTTGTACGTTGAAGATACATTTTTCTTTGTTTTTTTGTCTAGGTTTATAGCCTCTGCGAACCATTTGTATGATTGTAACCATGATTTCCATGCTGTTGCCATGTTTGATTCCTGGGAAATCATTAAAGGTCCAGGAGGTCGAAGGCTAACAGCCGAGTCCGATTCGTTTCCACTCATCACGAAAGAAAATTTTCGTTATTATCACTCGCGGATTTAATAAATCAAAACTAACTAAAATAAAAAGGTTTCGGCACCATGTAAGAATGACTTAATTAAATTAAGAATGAGGGTGTTAATAAGAACGACCGACTTCATGGAATGTTAGAACAGAACTATATTGTAACAGCAAACAAAGGTTACGTATTATACAAGGCATAAACAAACTAATTCAAGTGACGTCATCATTTGCCTGCTGACAAATAGTACCCTTTGTGGTGAGTGTGAGTTATTATCAGGTAAGGATCCTAAGATTACTCCTCCAAATACTGTATTTAAAATATTGGGACAACTAGTAGAGGCTTTGTTGAAATTGCTGAGAATATCCAGAAATAAATCTGCTCCTAAAAGGAAATCTATAGGACCTGGTTTCCAAAAGGAAGGGTCCGATAGATCCTCACAACTTAATTGTCTCCTAATTTGCTCAGAAATTGGCTGAGAAGGCATATTATTGCTTATTTGCTGAATAATTACAGCATTTGTTCTCAACTTTGGATTATCAGAGTTTAATGGGACCAAGATACAGTCTACTTGCTGAGACCCTCCATAGGGCTGCTTGCAAATCCACAGAGTCTGTGGGGGTTGTGAGAGGGGATCAATTTCAATTTTTTAGCACATGAAGCCGTAATAAATGAACGTTGTGCTCCACTGTCAATTACAATTCTTATTTGATGATAGTTACCTACATTGTCTTTTATTCTAGCCAAAGCAGTACCAAGTAAAACGTTTACCTTTCCATCTAGAGAAGTGGAAAAAACAGCACTTCTAGATGTATCAGTTGCAACCTGACAATGTTCCGAAACTGGATTCAAAGAATTATTTTTAAATTCTTCCTCAACAGGAAGTGCAGGTATAACCGAGTTACCCCAGTGCAATAAGGAATGGTGTTTTTTATTACAGTAGCGACATAATTTATTTGACTGGCAATCAACATTTTTATGATTTTCAGAAAGGCAATTGGAACATACATTCAATGGCTTTAATTTATTAAAACGTTTATATGGACTAAGCTCCAAGAATTTAGGGCAACGATACAACACATGCTTTTCCCTACATAAGGGACAGGAGTGAGAAATTCGTTGTCCTGACGAGTAAAAAATTTGTTTCACCCCTTTAGGGTAAGTTTTATTGCTATTCCAATAACTGGACTCACTTGGGGTAGATAAAGCTTGAGATTGAAATGCAACACATTGCTGAGAAATTAGGTCAACTAGATCTTGGAAAGAAGGAAGTTCCTCCTTCACTGATTGTAAAGTCTCAAACCGCTCACGGGTTTTGGGGTCTAGCAGTCTTAGTGCAAAGGTAAGCAAAACAAACCCAGATTCATCCTCAATTTCTAAATGTTTGAATGCTGTTACACTCTCTAGCACAATCTCTGAAAATCGTTCCAAAGAAGTTAAATTACATTGTTGTAATGGCTTGAAAGTAAAAATTCTTGCAAGCAAATTGGTAGCTTGAATTCGTTTGTTGTCATACCTTTTCGTCAAACTGAGCCACGCTTGTGGATAATCAGGGGCAGTAATTGGAATGGATGCTACACATTGCAGGGCAGGGCCTTTTAAGGACGATTTGAGGTAATGAAACTTTTGAATAGGCGATAAGGATCGATTTTCATGAATTAATGAAACATAAGTGTCTTTGAATGAAGTCCACTTTGTCAGCTCACCGTGAAAGGAAGGAAGATTTATAGAGGGCAGTTTGAATAAGGGATTTTGGGTTTCCGTTGAAGATGAATTCAACGTTTGATCTAGTGTTGATTGTTCTCGGTCAAGTGATAACGCTTCATAAAAATGATTGCGAACCTCCTTTCTTATCCTGTCATACTCAGTGCAATCTTTGTCTAGTAATTTAGCATATCGTTTCACATCTGTGACAGTTTTGTTAAACTTTTGGAAAGTAGCGTCTAATCGTGATAGTCTAGCTTTAAAAACAGGAAGTTGTTCTGAATTTTCAGTTACAGCATGACCTAATTCCTTTGTTTCTTTTATATCGTCCCTTAAGTCCTCAAATTCGTCATGTAGGGTACTCCACGTTCCTTCATAGTCTGGTTTGTCAACTTTTGGACCCATTTTTAGTTTAAACAAAAAAAATTAAAAATTAAAAAAAATTAATTAAAATGCAAATAACGATAGGTTTCCCAACTGGCACCTAACAATTGCTGAAATGTGTAAATTACATGAAATTAAACATAAATTAAATAATTAATCCAAAGAATAAATAAATAAATGCTAGAATGTATTGTGATGTGGGCCCGGAGGACCAATTATGTTTACGCTGAACTACCCGTGGAGCATTATATACTTCCAAGTGGTAATTCAAAACTGGTTGGTTCATTAGCATGAACTAGTGGACTGTAAATTAATGAAAATAAGAGTTGATGCCAATTCACAATACATTTATTCTAAAATTAAACAGAATATTATAAAAAAAATTTCATAAAAAAAAATGAGGAGCAAAATAAAATACCCAGGCCTGGTTAATAATAATAAAATTTGCCAATGTAAGACAGACTGGTTTCAAAATAAAAAATGTCTTTTATCCTTAATAATTAAAGGAATTAACCAAATTCTCGTCACTTTTAGTGTATATATGAAATAAGTGTATATTCACGCAGCGGCAAGTTGCAGTTCAAGCGCTCTCGCGGGTGCGGGCTGCAAACAAAACGTAGAGCTGTCGTGGTCAGGTTGAGGCTCAAAAAAAAATCCAACCGCTGGGCGGCGATTCCAAGCTCCAAGGGGAACGTTGAATATCATATAGGTATGATTTTGGCCAAATGGCCAATTAAATCTGAGATCGGTACACCTTAACCCTTCAGACGTTACCTCAACACTGACGTAAATGGGCTTGGGCCCACAAGTTCCCCTACCAAAAGTCCAAAGTGCCACTGTCCTAGGTATGGAATTTTCCTTTAGGTATTTAACTTAGATTACAATTTAATTTTACGAAATATAATGAACAGAAATTACACAATCATATTTTACATGAACAATCAAAAAAAAAAATTACGATTTTTATTTACAGTTTTTTACGTCAGTAACGAAAATAATAAATAATTAAATCTAACAAACAAATTAATTTTTTAAATAAAGATAAAAAAATTAATTCAATTTACTTCACTTTTCCAACAAAACAAAAACTTTATCTGGCCTTAACAGTTAGTTTGACTTTTATTAATGGCGTCATTACTCGTTTTTTTGATCTGATTCGTTCTATTCGGATTCTATTACTGAATTGTTTACGTGTCTAATATTTTTTGTACCTTTATCATTTTTTTTATTGAACCAGCAAGCGGTTTCTGCGTGGAATCTTTTCCCTTTATTTAATTTTTCGCAGGTTGTGCATGGTGTTTTATTTTTATCTTCCGCGTTTGTACCGGTTTTTTTATTAAAAGATTTTTTTCTCACCATGTGTTCATATTTGTTCAACTCGTTGAATAAATCTGAAGTTTCTCTTATCATTTCTCTATCAATTCTGTTAAAAATGAATTCCGGAAGTCCTGCTGCAATGAGATCGATGAGAGTTCCCTTTTCTATTGTTTGTCGCATATCTATTAAAAGTTTTTCTTTTCTTATTGCATAATCTATTAAAAGTCCTTCTCTGTATTTGAAATGTAGTGCATAGGTAACTGGGTTCTAGCCTTTTGTAGCGAATGTTTCAGAAAAGTTCTTTTTCCATTCATCCCATGTCCCATGCACTGTTAATTTTGTAAACATTGAGCTGAACCAATCTTTGCAGGAGCCTTCCATGAAGAATCGGAGTACTTCAATTTTTTGGGAGTCTTCATTTATATTAAATCGATTGCATTCTTGTTCAAAAATTTCCATCCATCGGCTTGGGTTTGGATTTTTACTCGTGAATCTGTCGATAATGAATTTCTCTGTTATGTGTTTTAAATTGTTGGCTCGTGGATTTTCAATTAATGTTTTAAGTAGTGTATTTAAAGTACTTACGTCTGCATGTCCAGCAGTTATATTTTCTGTTTTGATATTTTCTAGGTATATGTCATCAAATTGTAAATTTTCTTCTGCATCTACATAAGTTTCTTTGATTTCCTTTGTCAATTTTATCCAGATATTACGCTCTTGGTGCCTTTTTTTCAACGAATTTTTTACCTTCTTAAAAGCGTTAGTGGTGATTAATTGTTCATGGAGGTTTGCATTTTGCAATTCTTCTGGGATTTTGAAAATTCTATCATCCTCGGTAGCTATCGAGGTTATGCCAATTACATTACTTTTTTCGTCTGTTGTTGGGATTACTTTGAAACAGAATTGTAGCTTTTCCATTTTATAATTTTCTTATAACCCTTGTAATTTAAACGGGAATGTCGTTTTATAATGGTTCTTAGGGACGACAGAAAAACAAGGTTGTGTTGCTCTGTAAAACAAAGTTTATTTTCTTTTAATTGATAATTAGTTCACGGGTTTACAAATAAAATCTAAATTCATACCTGTAAAACAAAGAAACGACATTCAATGTTTATTCTCCTGTCGATTCTGTTTGTTTTATAATAACAAATAATTAAAGTAAAATCTTACGTTTAGCTTTTCACTGCTTGCCTAACACTCACGTAACCTCCCTGCTGATAACGCTAGTATCATTCTCTTCAACGCCTGCATTATCTACGTTGGCGCGGCGCGCTAATTCAAATTAAAGAAATACATTTTCTTTACATATATATACATTCTATTTACCTTTTTATTTTATTTTGTATCTTGTTTCGAATTTTTTTTTGTGGGGGAGAACCTGTTGTAACCCTGATATGTAACCACTGAAGTAACCTACTCCTGATATATATAGTAATCAAGGATAATCAATGTGATGTTGAATAAAAGTGTACTCAGTAACTGTGTTATGTACTTTATTGAAAACCCAACAATAACTATCTATCACATCCACTCAATCATGACGACGAGTATTGTACAGCATAAGGCGGAGAAAGATCTGAAAGACTTACACAGAATCTTTCCATTATAACACCTGTGCATTTTCCTCCAAAATCACACAACCTTTCTGAGGATGATTCCTTTTTTAAGACACCTACCTCTCCATAAATCTCCTTGATCTCTTCTCATATCTTAGATCCTCAAAAAAATTGCCAGCTAAAGTAATAAAATATTGCACTAAGTAGCAAATGGGAGCTCAAGTGGCAGAGAAAAATGGAGAATTCCCTAGCAGTAAAGTGATCGACAAACCCTGAAATTGTATGATTTGTCAAGCTTATTCTGTTCTTAACAGACAGTTCAAGATTGCTGAACGCCACCGGACCTCCAACGTAAGAGTTAAGTATGCCGAGTTATATATGTTACCGTGCAAAAGCAAAATTACAGAATGTCGACAAATACTAAATACGTCGGTGGAACACCGAATACTTGATAATAATATTTTACATTGGAACCATCGCCGGTATATATAGTGTTTCGGCAGTAGCGGCAAATTGAGCAATCCGCCAATCTACTCACCTTATAATTACTTGCTGGTTCTTCCCCTGAAGGACTATAAAATTAATTGGTAAAAACATACATGAGGACAGCAAGAAATGGTATACCAAATAATTCTTCCAATAAAAGATTTTCAAATTTATTGTCACACTATCACTTCCCTTTATACATAAATAAATTCTCGAGAAAAAAAAAACAAATGTTTCAATTGCTGTTTAGAAATAAAAACTAAACCACTTATTAAACTAAATGTATATTTGTCTTTTATTTAGAGCGCTACCATAATACGACCTGAAGACTGGAGATTTGCAGTACGTGGATGTGGTCGATGTCGATATGGCAGTGAACAACACTTCGACGGGAGCTGCTGACGAATGATTGTCGGTGAGCGGTCGTCTTTTAGCGTCAGTTAAATAATCTTGTTCAAGGAGAGTATTTTAAAAAACTTTATTATGAATAACAATCTAAACACTGGTATATATACAAATATTAATGAATTACAGCACTAGAACATTCCTTGCCTAAGGCAAAAGGAGAAGTGTTGGGTTTTGGATGTGGGTTGCTGGATGCAGGTAGTTTAGGGCTAGGCGGGTTGTAAAATAACAAAGGAAGGGTAAACCATATGTCTCAACTGAACTACACATTTTAGCTAAAAACGAATATTACATAACTCTTCCCTTTTTTAGGTCCTGAACTCCTGGGCAGATAATAGGATTTGATGGATGTTGGTGGAGGAGGCTTGGTAAACAACTCTGGGGATATCTATTGGGATAGTTTTTGAACAACAGCCTTTATAATATTTGTGACATATAAAAAATAAGATTGTCACAATGATTACAATAATAATGATAATATAGAATACATATAATTATTTTCATTGGTTATTAAAGATATTAATTCTACTTGAGTTACATTAGGATCTATTAATTCGGAATTATTATACATTGTTATTTTATAAGGTTGTTGGTACATTGTTTTATATTCAGAGTCTACATTTAATTGAGGTATAGTTGTTATATTATCAATTTGGATTTTAAAGGAGTTATCATATAATTGGTGATATTTATGAGCAACAATATGATTATGAATGGGAGGGATTTCTTTATAACAATCTACATTAGATAAATTAATCAGAGCAGTGTCTGGAAGAAAAATAGTGTCGTTATTATAACAATTGTCTAATTTAGGTGTTCTTATAGATAGGTATACATTTAGTTCATCAATATATGTAACATTAGGGTTAGTATTTTTAATAAAATTACATTGAGATATTTTACCATTATAAAGGATATTAGAGGTAAGTAAATAGTATTATTTTTGTTGCAATTGTCTAACTTACGATTGTTAATAATAGTATATGAATTTATATCGTGAATATAATTAATATTGGATAGTTTATGTTGAACTGTAGAATCTAATAATATAATATTTTGTTTATACATTCATTAAGCAGTAAAGTAGGGTTAGTAAAATAATAGTTATTCATAAGATAGTTACAATTAATGTTATAAAGATTATCTTTTTTTTTTTTTAGTACTAGTGTTTTTTGTATATCAATAGAATAATAAAGATTAGTTTTATTTACAGGAATTGGTATGAGCAAAGAGGTTCTTACATTTGTTTCTGCTAGTGGCAGGTCTATAAATACATGGAGCATTTCCTCATGTATAATACAATGTATTTTGCTCATAAGCCATGATATTTCTGATTTTCTTGGAGTTAAATTTTTATATGTTACATTTTTTGTGTATGTCTTTGCGTTGAGTCATTTAGTTTGTTATATAAGTTGGTTAAAGTTATATAAATATCTTGAAAAGCTACTTCTTTGCCAATGCTTATCATATTGCCTCTACCCTTATTAAAATTTTCATTTATTAATTTAATATCCGACTTAAAAGTCTCTATAATTTGTTTATTCAAGTTTACTATCTGTTCAATATTATGTTTGGTATTAAAGTTGTTACGTTCTACTTTACTTATGACATTGTCATAATGTTGTTGGTCCGTGGCGTCCATAGTACCAGTTAGTCAGCTAATAGCCGTTCCAAGTCCATTTATCAATCCACGTCTTTGTCTTTTATTATGATTTCTCAGTAGGTCAATTTTATTCTTGGTTCCATGCATCATGTCTACTATCAGAGGGTAGATTTGTTAAGTTATTATAGAGTAGAGTATGTTTTTTGTATATTGGTTAGTTCTGACTATAATAGGCATATGTTTTAAAAGTGGTATGTTTTGAAGTATTTTTCAATTACTTTTACATTGTTTAATGTGTAGTGTACCATTCCGTTAATGTTAGTCAGGTCAGTTACTTTCAGAGAAGTTTTTTGCAGTCTATATAATTGTCCGAATCAGCGCAAGTGTCTTTATTGTTATGTGAAACATATTTTCGATGTGTCAGATATTTCTTGCGATATTGTTTAATTTTGTTGGCATGCGATTTCTTTATTTCATTTTTATCTCTATATTTTACTACTGGTTTATAAGAATTATCATGCTTTTCATGGGTAGTAGTTTTTATCATTAATTGTTCATTATAAATTGTTGGAATGTCTTTCCGATTTTGGTTTAGTTTTTCTATTCGATCAGTCTTATCTTTTATTATTTTTGTCTTTACAAAGTCATTTATTAGTCTTTTATCATCATGATATTTTTGAAAATATTGTTCTTTTATTGATTTATTTTGTCTAGTTATTCCAAACGGTTTTGAAAAGTTAATAGCCTTTTTTTCCTTTTTTATGATTATTTTGTGTTTCTCTATATTTACTACACAAATTTGCTTATTAGAAGAGCGTTGGGAATAAGCAGTCACTTCATTAGAACATAAGTCGTCTTGTATTATCTGTTCGTCTGTTTGTTGGGGAATAAGTTGCTCTAAATCTATATTTATTGTGTCATATTCTGGACTATCTTTTACTGGGAGTGATTCTATTCCTTCAATGTCCATGCCATCATTAGTATAGTTAGTTTCGTCTTCCTTATTTTGATTGTATTTGTTTTTTAATTTTTCTGTTGTTGTTTTATTTTGCGAGTATTTGTGGTCTCTTTTTTCTTTTAATTTAATACCGTTTATTATTATTTCGTCATTATGACATTTTATTTCGGCTACTTCGTTAGTTTTTTCTGTTTTATCCTTAAGTTTGAGTAAGGAATCAGTATGATTTAGTGCATATTCTGGTCGGAGGGTTGGTTCTTTGTCATTGCGACCGAAGTCTAAACAAAGGTTCAAATTTTTGGGATATCTCATTAATTTGTTCTTTTTATTGTTTGATCTCTAAGTCCTTATCGTCTTCTGTATAGTGAACGCGATTGCTAGCTGTTCTCATAGAGAAAGTTTGGTTCTCTCTTTGTTGTTCGTTTTGAATAATTTCTTGCTGTGGTTTGTTGAAGTACTGTCCTTGTTCATGTTGTTCCCATGATTGGTTGTGTCTCTCGTTATTGTCTCGGCTATAGTTTGGGGTATATTGTCGGTAATTTTGTTGTATTTGTTCCCATGTTTTTTTAAAATTGGGATCATAATTTTTTCCTAGGTAGTTGGGATTTCTTTGTCGTTGGTTATGATATTGTTGTCTTGGTTCATATATTTCCCTATGATAACTTGGTTGGTATTTGTTTCTTATCTCATATTGTTCTCTTCTTTCGTAATGTTTATGAGGGTCAAAGTTTCTACCTTTATAATTTGATTGTTGGGGTGCGCGTTTTTTGAGGTTTATCGTAAATTCTTTCTATAATTTCATCGGTTTCTCTTTTTAGAAATTGTTCGATATCTTCAAGCGTTTCGTATTTTACATGAATAAGTTGCGCGTTTAATTCTGGGTGTAAATGTCGCTTATAATGGGTAGCTATTTGTAAATCGTATTCAACCATTTTTGCATTTTTTTGTTCCAAAGTAAATTCGTCATTAGTTCTGATTCTAGCACTTAAATCCTCTCGTAGGATCATTAGTCTGTCAATATATGTTAAAGGATGTTCATTGTAATAGGGTTTGGTTTCATAGATTTCACAAATGCTTTTCTCGATGCTTTTAGTGTCTCTAAATTTCTTTTTAATGTCGTTAAGTAATTGTTCTATGTTAGTATAAAATTTTTTACATGATCTCGCTTTTCCTACAAGTTTATTACGGACGTGTGCTAATAATCTTTGATGGTTTCCTATTCTATTTGAATTATTAGCATTGCATGAATATTCGAATTAATTCGCATTCTCAATATATTTTTTCGATTTTTTTTCTTAACGGTCTCATGAGTTAATTTCGAAATGCTATGAAATTATTAAGGTGTTCCTATACTAAATGGCTACTTTGGTGTTTGAGTTAATTGAAAATTGGGTTTTAAAGGTTGACGGTCATACTTTGTTTGATGACGTATGTAGAATTTTCCTGTCCGAGTCTTAATTCTTACTTCATATAAGGGATTCTTACTTATGTGAAAATCACGTATTAATTCAATTTGACATTCCTTCTCTTCAACGTTGTAACACGTTTTATTTTTTCTAGTAGGTTATAAAACAACAACATTATAGAGAGGTAATCTGCAGTTACCAAACACGCACAACACATTTTCCGTATTTTTATTTCTCACTCTAACCAGCGAAATCCATCCAATGCAACTAATGTTGAAGATATCCTTATTTCTCCTATTCCTCTTTCATTTCTTCCAAAGGCAGTCAATCCGCTGTGTATGATCTCAATGCTCAAATCCTTCAACGACTGGGAGTCCCCCCCCCCAAGAAATAATTTTTCTCACCTACATATTTCATTTTTAGAACCACTCACTACCCTTTTCTCTGGAAACCTTGAAAGTCATCTAATGATCCCTCATCTTGCCGCCCAGTCTACTTCCAATCCTCTCCAAGTTTTTGAACGAATCCTACTCAAACGCCCCTTGCCCATATTTGAGTCCAAAAATCTTGCCAGTCAACGATTTGGCTTCCACTTGAAACTCCACTGCTCAACAAGGTCTCCATGTTTGTGATTACATAATTAAATCAATCCACGAGGAATAGATCTTTTTAAAAACACTTTATTGAAGTACAAAACATACGGGTTGAAAAATATAAAGATTACTATGAATGACTTGAGATGTGTCGCGTGACTATCAGAGAATGAATGAGGCCGAGAGCCGTAGGCTCAGCCTATATATACGGGGGAAGTCTCAACATGGATTAGCCAATGTTTTGGATTAATTATCGTCATCTAACTCCTCCCTCCCGAAGATTAAGCATTACTCCGGGAATGTGCAAAACAAAGAATCTAATCTTACTTACTAAGATATTTGGCACACTCAGAGCATTCATAGTTGTTCTTACAGAGTAACATTCAGTTGAAACTATTAATAATAAGTAAATTTTAAATGGACACCACACTTGAAGTAACATTGCTCTAGCATTATTAATTCTCAATTAATAATAATCATTATAGCACGTAAATTCAAGTTTGCAATATGCGTATAGTTCCAGGGGTACAATAATTTTTACAAAAGTGCATAAAGCGAACATAAAATTTAATCAGAAATAACTTAAAAATGTAAGAGGAAACTTATACTTAACATAGTATTATTATTATTGGTTCCTCGATTTGATAAAATATTAAAGAAATTATCCTATACAAAATGTAGCAAAGATATAGTAAATGGTATAGTACTGTATTTGATATGGCATTATTAAGATATACAGTATGAAATGAAAATTACTATTATCAGTCCGTAGTCTTAATGAATCAAAATTATAAGTACAAAATTAAAATAAAATTTTCTTATTAAATCAATATTAGTATGCTTTATTCTTATAACATTGGTAAACGCTTAAATACTAGAAAAGAACTTTATTAATCCTTCAATCATTTATACGTGTTTCGTGCAGAATATAAACAATATGTACTCTCTAATCTTGCGAACGAGAATAATTAAAATTATTAGTTTCTCAAATTATATCTCGTTAACAGGTCGAAAACTATAGGAGATATTTACAAGTTTTTTCACACATAAATAAAATATTAATTACAAGTTAACTTGTTGTTCAGAATATATTCTAGAAATATTTTATGGTTACATTGTAATGGAAAGGTTTTTCAACTTATAATTAATAGTTCTTACTTAATTATACATATGGATAATTATTCTTTTAATATAGTTAGATTATATGAAGAATAAACAATTAACAATTAGTTCCATGTTTAATAGCTGTTGACTTAGGTAATAATCCTTCAGTGTAAGTACCTTGTATGTAAATGAAGTTTAAACGATGGATAGTCAGATGCGGCCTTTAAACCAAAAGCAAATATTTAACTTCAAAAAGCTGATTAGATGTAAAGGCTTAAGCATCGCCTAGTTTGATCCTCGAGGAGTGCAATTATTTGACTTTTAATTCTTAAGCGGTAAACAACTTAATCCAAAAAAATAAAAAATAGCCAAATCCTGAATTTGCTATAATCCCTAAATAGCAGATTCTTTGTACTTTAAAGGATCTGTAGGCAGTTGTTTATAAATGGAATTAAAGTAATTCGGTCTGGTGTATATATGAGTGAATAGATCTTATAATGAACAGCATACAACAAACTTAAGACAGTTAAAGCAATTTCGTACTTTTCATTTTGATTTATAACTACCTTTAAAGAACAGTTAATTAACTTGAAACAAATTAAATTATCTAATGGTAAAGCCGGTAGCTGAAATGTTTTCACTACTACATTCATTATAAACTAATATAAAGAATTAAGACATAAATTCAATAATAACAATAAATTTGTCTTTTAGATACCTACAATATAAATGTAGCTTCCAATCTCTCTTGCCAAAAAAAAACTAAATCATTTAGAAACGGATAATATAAGTAAATATAATATACATCTTTTTAAAAAAATGAATTTTTCTACTGAACATTATGACGTTAGATTAGCCAATCGAAATATAACCCATTTACAAATTTCCTCTATAATTAATTGATGATCGTTTGATCATGATTTATTTGATTATACTTCATTAATTTTATCAATATCTATTAAGTCTTGTTTATTAATTACTGCTGCGGCTACTAGGACCTGGATCACGATGAGTGTCCTCGTCATTGTCACTCTCCGCAATGAAATATTTTTTCCTCTGTTTATTGGGTCTTTTGATATTGTTGATGTGGGTGTTGCCTATTTTTATTCTATTATATAACGAATTATTTTTTGGTTTTATTCTGGGTGTCTTAACGAATTCTTCTGAGTTAAGCACAGGAGGTTCCTCACGATTTTGATTCAGTTTTTCGTTTCATGTTCCTTTTATGTATTCTATTTATTCTTTAACTGTGTTGTGCAAGTTTTTTAATCGTTGAAAATAATCATTGGCATATGTTTCCTGTATGTCGTCAGTTTCATAGGTATCTCTCATTTTTCCGAACGTAATTTCATTTGGAGTCAGTTTTAAATTTTGGTTTAGGGTGTTGTTATAAGCTATCGTACTTGTTAGCACAATCCTTTCAAATTTGATGTTTTTATTTTGGTTAATGTTTATTCGCATAATTTCGTTTAGCGTTGCATGACATTTATTTAGGATTCCTAGAGAATTAGAATGATTTGTACTGGTATAATGAATTGTTATGCCAGTGGCTTTGCAAAATTGCTGAACCAAGATATTATTGAACTCCTTACCATGGTCTGCGCAAATACGCTCTGGTATAGGGTATAGACTAATGTATTGCTCTAAACTTTGGCAAATGGTTAAGGCATTTTTGTTATTAATCACCTGTGTATATAGACGTTTTGAAAATGTGTCAATGGTCGTAAAGATTACCTTTTTGTCGAACTGTAACAAATCCATCATGATTTCCTGGAATGGTCTATTAGGAGTTGGTGTTAACATAAATTTGCATTGTATCGGGTTCCTGTCGTATTTATTTGTTTTACAAATATTGCATTGGTTTATTATTTCTGTGATCTTATCTTTCATATTTGGAAAGTAAATCTTTCTCTTTAATTTGTTGTAAGTTTCCAAAATCCCACGATGGCAAGTCTTACCGTAATGATAATCCAAGATCACCTGTTGTTGATCACTCAACTCAGTAATATCTTCACATAGCATACAATATCTCTTAAGTTTTACTGTTTTGTATTCTTTTTTAATTAATCTTTGTATCTGTTTAAAATAATCTTCGTAAATTTCGTTTAAAGTTTTGAAATTTGTTTGACAGTATATACCGTAGACTTTGTTTGGTCGTAATACTTCCAACAGTAATTCGTTTATTTTTTCGGGATTATTAATGTGTAAGGTGTAACGATTCTTTTCAAATATTTTTTCATAGGTAATCTTATTGGTCCCTCTTTTTATTATTATCTGATTTTTTTTTCAACATTTAAACACTTGTCGCTATCCACCAGCCATACCTGTTCATTATTACTGGCCTGTGAATGCTGTGTTATTAGACTCTCTAAGTCTTCGTTACTTAATATCGGTAATCCTTCCGTTGGTTCTAAGGTAGTTTGATTGTTCGTTTCCTCAAGTTCCAAGATTTGGTCTAAAAAATCGATGTATTCTTGAGTTCCTTCCTCTGGAATGTTAATATTAATTTCCACATCACCTTCTAAAGCGTTGATGTCGTTTCTTCTTGAGAGACAGTCAGCGACGTAGTTTGTTTTTCCATTTATGTGCTTAATTTCAAATTCAAATTCTTGAAGCTACCAGATCCATTTCATTATTCTACTGTTTCCATTTTTCATAGTAAATACCCACGTTAGCGGTTTATGGTCCGCAAGTAATAAAAATTTTGTTCCGTATAGGTAGGGTTTAAAATGTTGGGTAAAGTATACTATAGATAATAGTTCTTTTTCTATTGTACTATAGTTTTCTTCCGTTTTTGATAGTACTCTCGAAGCAAATGCTATCGGATGTTCTTTGTTATCTATTATTTGACTGAGTACTGCGCCTGTAGCTTGATTACTTGCGTCTGTGGTTAAAATAAATTGTTTGTTCCAGTCAGGGTAAGCTAGAATTGGTGTGTTAGTCATTTGTTTTATTAAGTAATGGAAACTATCTTCAAATTCTTTTGATTTATAATTTTTTGAATTGATGGCTGCGCTAAGAGGCCTAGTTATTTTCGCGTAGTTCTTTATAAATTTTCTGTAATATCCCGTCATTCCTAAAAATCGTCTAAGGGAATTTTCGTCATTAGGTTGTTTGAATTCTGTAATAGTTTTTATTTTATTTGGGTCCGTTTTCAAGCCATTTTGTGTCACTATGTAACCTGAAAATCTTAGTTCTGTTTTGTCTAATTGGATACTTAAGTTATTTTTCTTTAATGTCTGTAATACTTTTTCAATGTCTTTCAAATGTTCGTCCTCGTTTTTCGAATAAATTATTATATCGTCGATATAAGCCTTAGTTCTCTATAGCCATGTTAATCATGCGTTGGAAAGTTGGTGGTGCATTGCACAAACCGAACGGCATTCTCAAGAACTCGAAATGTCCGTCGTCTGTGCTGAAGGCTGTTTTTGAAATTGATTCTTCATCCATTGGTATTTGATGAAACCCTGATGTTAGATCGATGGTTGTGAAATATTTGGCTCCTTTTAATTTATTGAATACATCTTCTATGTTTGGTAAGGGGAATTTATCATTCGTGGTTTGTAAATTAAGTTTGCGGTAGTCTATGACCATTCCCACTTTCTTAATTCCACTAGCATCAATCTTTTTCGGCACTACCCATAGTGGCGAGTTGTAAGGTAAATTGCTTTTTCTGATTATTCCATCCCTTAACAGTTTTTGTACTTCATCTTTAATTTGACTTTTAAATTGCTCGGGGTACCTATAATTCCTTGTGTGAATTGGGTCATTATTTTTGGTATTTATCCGATGCTTTATCAAATTAGTAGCTTGGAGTTTATCGTTGTCTTTTTTTATTACTTCACCATTATTTGAAATTATTTTTATTAATTTGTTAGTTAAGTATGTCGGTAAGTGTTCCGTTCTTAATGCATTGTTTATTTTCTGTTCGTTGTCCATTAAGTTTATTTCGTTCTTTGAGACCTTAAATTTGAAAATATTGTCTCCGATCAGTATGTGATTTTCCGTACAATTTATATTCATTTTCAAATTCCTCATCGTTTCGAAACCTAACAGAATGTCAAACCTATTGGAAAATGGGTAGACTAAAAATTCAGTCAGTTGGTCTATACCCAATGCATTTTTGATATTTACTACAACGCTCGAATTACCGTCGTCGTAACCCGTGGGCGTTTTGATAGAAAATTATTTTTTTCTTAACGTGAAGTTATGTTTTTTCCCTATGTCTGGGTGTATATAATTTTTCGGTGCACCCGTATCAATTAACCATTTGTTTTTTTTTTAAGTCTATAATGTATGGTAAGTCGTTTGTATAATGCAGTTCTTCGCATTATTTATTCACCGTATTTTGGTTGTTGGTAATTGTAACGTTGCTGGGGTTGTTGCTCGTAGTTATTATTATATCTCGGTTGATTTTGTGGTCTCTGGTAATTGGGATTAAAATTATTTCCTTTGTAATTGCTATGCGGTCTCTGTTGATATTGTGGTTGCGGCCTTTTAATTGGTCTATTATTATATTGTCTCTGTTTTTCTTCGGTTGCTTCTTTGTTAAATATTCGATTTCCGTAAACTGATTCCACCACAAACGAAGCATCCTTTCTCAAAACGTTATATACGTCATTTAATGTCCGGTAACGCATGTTTTGCAAAAATATTGCTATGGTTGGATGCAGGTTTCTTACAGCTTCTTCGCTTATGTCATTGTCGTAGCGCGCGATTTCCTGATCTTTGTCTCTTATCTCATTGTCCCTATATATACGGGAATAAAGGTCACACCGTTTTATCTGTAATCTCTCGATGTATTCTATGGGGTTTTCATTATGTTTCGGTTTTGTATTGGATATCTCTCGCGCTAATTGGCAAATGGGCCGATTATCCTGATAATGTTGTCTAAGAAATTCAAGCAGTTCCGTAACTGAGGTAAACTGTTTATCAAACGTCGCGATTTTAGCATTCCCTTCCAGTTTTGTTTTGGCACACATGAGAATGAGCTCTTCGTTTCTTAATCTATTTGGATTATCAAGTTGGCAAAATCTTATTGTTTAGTAAGTCACATTCTTAAGGCTTCTATAACTCTGGTGGTTGACAATTTTCGTTGACCTGAGCGTCGGACGTTTGATAACATCGGCAGTTTCTCCTTGAAGTCGGTTAGTTGAGTCTTGCTCCACAGTGACTTCCTTCTTGTAGAGTAAAGACGGTTGAGTTCTATGGATTGTCTATAATCGAATAAAATCTCGGTTGTCTGAAATGTCCTCAGGTCCCTGTTCGGGCGCCAATTAAATCAATCCACGAGGAATAGATCTTTTTAAAAACACTTTATTGAAGTACAAAACATATGGGTTGAAAAATATAAAGATTACTATGAATGACTTGAGATGTGTCGCGTGACTATCAGAGAATGAATAAGTGAGCGAGAGCCGTAGGCTCAGCCTATTTATAGGGGGAAGTCTCAACATGGATTAGCTAATGTTTTGTATTAATTATCGTCATATAACTATATATCTTCTACACTTGAAAGCAAACACTACTGCAGGGGTGCCCTTTTGGACGTAGCTCAGGCTTTCAACTGGCACACAGGTTTGCTTCACAAGCTAAAAATCTCTTTACCGCAGACCCTTTATCTATCCTTCAATCCTACCTGTCAAAACGGTTCTTTCTGGTCTGTTATGGTTCAGTATATTCCAACTATTATCTCAAACAAGCAGGAGTTCCTCAAGGTAGCATCCTCGGTCCTATCCTATACACCTTTTATGTCATTACTGTGAGTCCTAGCACCTTCCTTGCAACTTTTGCTGACAGTACAGAAATTCTTTTGTTTCATCCCAATACATTAAGGGCATCCGGCAACCTCCAAAATCACCTCACAGAGATAGAGAACCGGTGCAACCAATGACAAATCAAAGTTAATGAAGCAAAATATGCCCGCATTACCTTTACCCTCTGCTACAAGTCTTCTCCATTAGCTTTTTTTTAAATTCCTCTTCCTATAGCCGAGACAGTACGGTCTTTAGACCCCATCTCAACAAAAGGCTGATATGGAACCCTCACACGGTGCTAAAAAGACAAAAACAAACACTTTGGACAACTGTACGGACTACTTTGAAGGACATCCCATCTCCCAAAAGAAAATAAACTACTAATTTACAAAGTTATGGTTCAGCCAATCAAGACATATGGAATACAGCAGTGGCCTCATGACTTGCTATACGTACCTGAGTGTCTGTGGATCCCATGTTCTTGATCAGCCTCCACTGGCGCTTTTCTGGTGATGTGGCTGATGAAGGAGCGCGGGGGACTTCCCAAGACTCAGCTTCCTCTTTTGCATGCGAGGAAGGTGCCAACCATGTGGATTTGGGAGGTCTCTGGGCTATTTGTAAATACTGAATGAAGCATTGTAAATATGGTATGACTGAGAACATTGACCATAATTACTAATTGCCCAATAAGGCAGATTGTAATTTTATTACAATAAAGATTTTTAATTTAGTAATTGTATGAAACATTTAAAATCTTAACGTTATGCACCAAGACCATATTGAACCCTGAAATAATATAAACTTAAGCATTATAAATAAACTGTTACCCTTAAAGGATTGTTATAAATGTCCTTTCACTCTTTGTAATTAAGAAATATACAAATATATTTTAAATAAAAGCGTAATTGCTACAATAAATACATTTCTTTATATAACTCAGATGACAAAAAGTGTGAATACAATATTGAAGAGATTTATGAGTTTTAATGACTTTACGTACCAACTTTATTTTATTATTAACATTTTATTGAGGATGTCCAGATCATTAGTTTGATACCCCACTTATTACGATAGGAAAATATTTGTTTGTTTATTACTAATTTTATATTTTATCCTAAATAAAATAAAATATAAGGCAATAGTACCAATCATGGAAGCGAAAAAAGTCATACATTGTTTTATGACGTATGTTGAATTTTCCTCTCCAAGTCTTAATTTATCTTATTAAATTAGACCAATAATTTGTTATTCTTACTTATGAGAAAATCAATTAATTCAATTTGGCGTTCCTTCTCTTCAACTTTGTAACACGTTTTATTTTTTCTAGTAGGTTATAAAACAACAACATTATAGAGAGGTAATCTGCAGTTACCAAACACGCACAACACATTTCCCGTATTTTTATTTCTCACTCTAACCAGCAAAATCCATCCAATGCAACTAATGTTGAAGATATCCTTATTTCTCCTATTCCTCTTGCATTTCTTCCAAAGGCAGTCAATCCGCTGTGTATGATCTCAATGCTCAAATCCTTCAACAACAAAAAGTGTGAATACAATATTGAAGAGATTTATGAGTTTTAATGACTTTACGTAACTGTAGTACACTTTAGCCCCAACACATTTTATTAATCAGGACGTCCAGATCATTAGTTTGATACCCCACTTATTAGGATAGGAAAATATTTGTTTGTTTATTACTAATTTTATATTTTATCCTAAATAAAATAAAATATAAGGCAATAGTACTAATCATGGAAGCGAAAAAAGTTACATTATTTTCAGTCCTCTATAGGTGAATATGCGAGATGGATTGGTGTGCCACGCCTGAAGATGGCATGAGCTGTTGAAAGTGCTCTTTTTGAATAAACAAATATAGAAAAGGCTTGAACAATTTATGCTATTCAAACCTAAAGATATCACCTTCTTCGACAACTTAATTATAAAGTAAATCATTTTGTTTATTCATTATTTGAATACCCTACCCTATAGAACGACAATGGGACTTCATTCATATTTCCATCTCTGTGAAACCTATGGCTTACTAAAGAAGGATCAACCTCCTTCCCAAAGAAACTCCCCCCAAATGTTGTTCCCCCAGATGATGAAAGAAATCAAAGATTAGAAGAATCATCTGAATCCAGCCAGAAAGTTTAGGTTACTGCACCAAACTCCTCAAAGATCTCAAACAAATCTCTGAGCAGCTTCATCCAGTACATCATCATGACCAATCCCAAAATCTCTTTATCGCCAGACATTTGTTGGTAATGGAACCTCCTCCACTAAGTTCCCCTTACATCTCTCCAGTTAGACATCTTAATTAGTTTTTTTTTACCTAATATATATTTTTCCTAATTTTAACCTTACAAGACAAACATGTGACTTAACTGAGAATCACTGAACATAAACATTTAAATTATATTCATATAATTCTAAATGAATTGAAATATATTTTTGGCTTAGTCTTAATTTGTTTCGTTGTGGAGTGGGTAATAATTATTTATCCAGGATGCACCCTGTTTTGACTACCCTCTGACAGATTAGGTTTGATTTTCATCAAATTCATTAATGGACAACTTTTTGACTTAATATGTATGTCTGCATCAGGTCCAAGTGTGAGTTGGTTAGAGCTACAGACAGTCTAAGACATGTTGGAAAGTCACTAATCTATTTTTCCTGCATTTACGTAAAAATAACAATGAGTTTTTTATTTATAGTCGTTTGTGAAGAACAGAGCTTTTATTGTAAAGTGCCTTGTCCATGTTCCCAGGATGAATCATTATAATGGGAGTTTAAAGTTAGCCGTAAATATATAACAGAGTGGATGAGTTTGTTGGGATGTTGGCTTAGCTCAATGAAAGAGAGGTGCTAGATTTATATTGATGGACAACGTTTCGACATACTACGTATATCTGCAACAGGTCCTAGCCTAGTTGAGTTGGTTATAGCTGCTGGCTGTATAACACATATTTGGATCGACAGCCAACAGCACTAACCAACTCATATTAGGACATGATGCAGACATATATATTATGTAAAAAGTTTTCTATTAATAAAATTGTTGTAAATTTAACATCTCTTTCACCAACCTAAGCCAATATCCTAACAAATTCATCCACAGTTCTATCTTAACCTTTTCTTGTTTTAATCCTTTTGATGATAGTGAAGTCCATATTCTAAATGTGAGACATTATTTTCATTAGGACATCTTTGTCTTTACCACCAAAAATATGAAATTATCCTGCTTTTTTAGGAGTGCTGACAATTCAATTCAATAAGAAATACTGCAGTAAAACGAATAACAATAATAATAAATGCCAATATAATTAAATTATACGTTTAATATTTTTACTGCTTATAAAAATATATTCTGTAAGTCTGGTGTAATATAACTTTTTAGTTTAAAATTTGATGAATAATTAAATTTAATTGTTATGTAATAAGAAACTGATATTTATTGCTATGATAATAACGAAACTTTGAAATTAAAGAAAACAATTATAGTTTTATTCCTGATTTTAAAATTTAGCCTATAACATTTTGTATTGTTGTTTCCATATAACAAACAACATAAATCCTAAAAAAAAAAACCAATATCAGAATTTACTTATAGCTGGAAATGTAATTATTCCTTAGCATCACCAATTCCATCTGCATTTATGGAAAACATTGCTTCAGATTCAGGTAAACATGGAGAGTCATATATCTTGCAAATTCTTGTTTCACCGCGCCCTTTCCTTAAATATAACCTGAAAACAACAAAATACTCATGAAAACTGCAAAAAAATGTAACATACTAGCATGAAGAGTCAAAAGTATGTCTATTTATTACAATTAAATTTTTATGAAAAGGGCAAGCCGCAAGCAAAATTTGAACTCATAATTTAGACGTATTAGGGGGTTTAACGCACTCTTAAGTAATAAGTAAACAGAAAATGATTAAACATATATATTTATTATACTATGTTTTTAAATCACTAAAAATGGAAATGGTTTAAATTTGACCAAAAGGTTTTTTAACACAAAAACATATATATATTTACCAGGCACTAACTATGGTACAAGAAAATTGTGGACCATCGATATAGATCTAACCATTTTTCCACAGTTTGGTGGCCTCACTATTTTTTTCCCCCGATTATATTCAAGATTATTGTTGTTTTTTTCACCGACAACAATTTCGTTATTAGTATGCTTTGTGGGTTAAACTCTACACATCAACTCTGTCTGCCCACAAATCAGTATATTTATAAATATACAAGAGAACTTTCAGTGGCAAATACTGTAACTCTGAAGTGGTATAGCAACAAAAGCAAACATCAGCAGAAATATATGCTTACAATTATTTTAAACTTCTAGATTTTTTTAAAAATTTTAATATTTTTGTGGTAAAATTGATTTTATTTTAAAACAAGTATTTTTTAGATGGAATGCTATGGTAAGGGCCTTGGAAACAAAGAACTGGAAACACCATTGACCCTTGGTAATAAAAACAGATAACATAGGGAAGACCCAGGCACCCTGGGCATCTAGGCAGGTATTAAGAAAATGAACCCTGAAGTGATAATACCCTGGGATTGCTTGAAGGAACACCATAAGACTTACCCATGATGTAAAGAAATAACCAGCTTTGTATGGTAGGGAGGCTGGGTATAAATATTGTGTTTACAAGAGAACCCTCTCTCGGCAGTCGAGGCAGGAACGTTATAATTTGTAAATTTAGTTTTTTCCCCTTATTGTAACCAGAAGGTGAGCCTTATCACCTAGTCCAATCGATTGTTTTGTAATTTTAACTGTAAAACGAAAAATGTTTGTAATTCTACTCTCATTCAAATGCATGTTATGATATGCAGGAAATGGAGCCATAAATCTGTAAATTTGTTCATGATATTGTTCATTTGTTTGTAAAAATGTTTTGAATAAAGGGGTTTTGAAAAAAAAAAAAGAACCCTCTCTCTCTTTTTAGTCCTTCTTAGTTCTGTGAGTCAGTTAGAGTTAGTGAGACCATGTATTGAATACAGAACCAAACAGAGATCTGACTATACTCCAAAAAGCCAAGAAGAAGGTCATACACCACCCAATAGCACAGAATATTCATGTTTTTGTATTAGGTATTAATATTTTGATGATCAAGGCCCAACTGTACATTGCATTGTATGTATGTTATATCATATGTATTAATTTTCGCTGAGCACAATGAATCTCATAAAAAATGTTTAATGAATGTGTGATCAAAAAGTATATATCTTATTTTGAATTGTCTGGCTGGCTATCCAGTTGTAATTGGTCATGTACATATCTTTATCAGGTATATTGTTTCAATTGGATGATCTCCATAAATGTTTATCATGCCAGTAGATAAAGTTTGTTAGGTATAATAAGTTAGATAGATAACCCTCAAGGGTGAGGTAAGGCTTGTAATACCATGTTGCGTAACTAGCCAGATCAGCAATAATAACCTTATTTTCCGAAATGTATATTTTATACAAACCTTGTTGTTGAAGAATGAGCCATTATGTGCCCTCCAACAGGTTTTTTAGGATCAGCAGAAAACATAGCAGCCCCATCAACTTGAGCCACTACTTGGTTTGTAATTACAACTGCAACACCAAACTAAAACAGAAATTTTAGATCGTTTATAAGATTTATTGGGTGATTATGAACATCAAATAAAAAGACATGTTCCACATGAGGGTATCACTTTACACCTGGAAAAGGTGTGTCCCAAGGAAGTGTTGTCACAGGAGGAGCATGTGAGAGCCACCGAGTATGAGAGACATCAGAGCATGTGAAGTCCAGAAGGAACAAAGCAGTTCATTGTTCTCTTCAACTTATCCCTTTGACTAAGAGACACCCACATCACACAGGTATAATCAAAGCAAGGACAAATGAGGGAGGATACAAGGAGTTGATGAGTAGGCTGAGGGAGGAAATATTTCCTTGCTTTGACTATCGGCATAGGTTCTGAGAAGGAAACAGGAACCTAAAACAATTGCCTGAGTTTTCACCGTGTTAAACCTTAGTTTATTAAGGTTTGCCTAGACATTGATAGGTCTTATTGCATTTTGTCAAATGCTGTTAATAACTCAGAGGGAGGAGAAAAGAATAAATTAATTTAGGAGTCATTACTGGAATGTTGATAAGAACAACAATGAATAGATTTAGAAAGATTGTCTATAGGAAGTAAAAAAAAAAGAAGATAAATGCTCAATCCATGAGCTACCAGGGACAGACTAAGGGGAGTAGATAGGGATTGCAACCAGTACTGTGCGGTTGAAAAGAAATGATTGAAACCAGCGGATAAAGATATAAGAAAAGGTTAATGATTTTAATTTGGAAAGAAGGCTTGGAGAAGGCGTGATCTATGGTATCAAATTTTGAGGAGGAATCTAGAAGAATAAGGATGGTAATTTTTTGTTGATTAATAAGTTGATAAAGCAGTACGAATATCAATAGTGATATGAACTAGTGCGTGTTGTGTGGAGTAGCTGGGACGGAGACCACAATAGAAAGATTCAAAAACTTTGGGTCTCGAGATTTGGAATTGGACTAATCTTTCAAGAGGTTAGAAAGAATAGAGATTGGGGGATAGTCTTTCAATAAAGTAGGATTAAGATTTTTTTTTTAACGACACTTGTTTGGCAAAGCTGGATTGGTCCTTTTCACAATTGCCAACAATTCTGGTGATGGTTACAACATATAATTTTAAAAAAACATCGAGTAAATCTCCAATAATCTGTGGTAATATATTGAAATACTGTTTGTATTATAAATTTATTGAGCTTTGGTACCATCAATCCATACCATACCTGGAGTCCATATCAAACAGTCGTTAGCTTATGTGCAGTTCTACATTCCTCTAAGCTGTCCCTAAACCCCATCCTCAATAAGGTGATGTGATATATTAGGTTGGGAAGAAAGTGATTTCGGTTTGCACCAGTTGATAGCGTTATGTTTGTTTCGTTATTCTTTTGTCAATGTTAGAATTTTTTTTCTTTTGAGATTTGGTAGTCAATACCTTTAGGTTGCTATAAAAAAAAAATTCCGTGGAATTTTGTTTACAACTCTCAGTTTTAACATGGAGTGCAAGATTAAGCATTTTCGACACATTTTACTTTTTTATTTTCATAAAGGCAAAAAAGCCACTGAGGCTCAAAAAGAGATATATGAACTTTATGGTGATGATTGTTTAACAGAATGCACTTGTCAGAATTGGTTTAAAAAATTTTGTTCTGGAGATTTTTCACTGAAAGATGACCAACGTTCGTTGAGCTTCCGAACCTGATGATGACAAAATGAAAGCCATAATTGAATCGAATCATCACATAACTGTGCGAGAGATTGCAAAACAGTTAAATGTACCACACACAATTAAAAATCATATAAGATGTCTTGGACTCAATATTTGGGTTCCGCCACGACAATGCGAGGCCTCACACTTCTTTAGCAACACGTACAAAACGATTGGAGATTGGCTGCATCCTCCATACACCCCATACGACCTTGCACCATCGGATTATTATTTATTATGAAGTTTACAAAACTTCTTAAATGATAAAAATTTCAGTAAAAACGATGACCTCAAATCACACTTGGTTGAGTTTTTTGCTGATAAGGACCAGAAGTTCTATGAGCATAGAGGATCATGAAGTTACCAGAAAATGGCAAAAGGTCATTGAACAGAATGAAAGATATTTGACTGATTAAAGTTAATTTTTTGTATAGAAAAAATTGAGTTTATTTCACACTAAAAAAACAAAATTACTTTCTTGCCAACCTATTATTATTTCTGTGTTATATTAATTGATTAGGGGATAAGGTATTATTTGATTTTTGACGCTTTGACTTTTAATTTTAATTCTCTTAACAGTCCTAGATATTTCGTTCTTTTTGTGATTCCTAATCTAATAAAATACAAGCTTTCACTGCATAGTTTATTATGACATTAAAAATCCAGTAATTTCACTGAAAAGTATGTGTGAATTCATATTCATATGTGTTAAACTGCCAACATTTCTCTTGCACCATCCAACTACCTCATAATAGGAGCTGATGCGAACATACATGGAATGTCGAAGCGTTATCCATTAATAATAAATTTGATGAAAACCTAACATCTCTATATGATTTAAGCTGGTATTCCAACAAATTCATCCACTCATTTTTATGAATTTAGGGCTAAGAATGACTCCCAGTAAATAAATATACATATGGGCCGTTTTTCCTTATACTTTCACTATAGCAACTAACATCAGTATGTCATAGCTCAACCTTGGTATCTGAGTTGTTTGTAGCACCTTCAGAGCAACTACATTGTGGCCACAATTTTGCATCAAATTCAGGTATATAGGCTCACTTTGCTTACCAATATTAATATAAATCACACTTTTGTTATATGTAGAAATTAAAAATGGGAGGGATTAGCAGGTTAAGTGTTGTGTGAAATTTGCTGCTTACAAATACAAATAGTAGTGGACATTTACTGGCAGTTTTCAAAAAATCATAGCATAAGGAATATTTTTTCAAATGTGACAGACACATAGGTATACTGTACCTCATCTGCTAATCTTAAAAGCAATCTCAGAAATCGGGCGAGATGGGATTGTCTAGCAGCTAGTTCACCTCTACCCGAATAATCTGTTCTGTACAATGCCATAGCACTATCCACTATTATTAATGCAAATCTAAAACATAAGAATTCATTCAATAGAAGTTTTAAAAACGAATATCTTTATGATTAGAAAAATAAGCAAAGTACAGGATGAAAACTATCTGGAGAAGGAAAATATAGGTAAATTTGAACTTATTTTGGCTTAGAAAGAGGAGGTGGGGATATATTCCTTAAGCTTAAGCCTAAAGTAAGGGAAATGCTCAAGTATCATTTCAAGGCAGAGGAAAATATGGCTTATTGCTGAATATGACTCAGATGTAAAAACCTATATAACAATGGGGTAGTATTAGAGGCACTTCTGTTACCTTTTTACATACTTATTACAAAGATAAAATAATGAATGAATCGGACAAGCTGAATTATGTGAGTTACAAAATGATCTTGTTGAATACTGGGCAATAATATGAGAAGTATGACAGATAAGGTTTACAAATAAGATGTATATTTCTAGAGAAGCATTGGTAATATGAGTGTCTTATAAAGAAAAAACATACTAATCAGTTCCCTTTCTTATAATTTACATAAGTTATAATATTATATATTTTTCTTATGCCAGTTGCAAGGACATCTTATCCATCTCCCTCTGGGCAGCCCAGTAAAATATAGTAAGACTTAGGCTGCCTGTAATGCTATTGGTACAACAATAAAGTGAGAGAAGCCACATACAGCAAGTTGGTAAGATTTGTTCACCAGTTTGATACAAAATGTATAAGTCTATACCCAACTGATAAGCTCTGACCTTGGAAAATCATAATTACTAATTAATGACCTAAATGTGGCCACTGCTAACAAGTCTATCGATAGGTAATACAATTTTATTTTTGGCCAGAGATTATTTAATACACACAGTCTTAAGTACAACAGCACCCACTTCATTTGCTATTTCTCATAACTGGAATGGAATGGTCCGAAAAATTATCAACTGAAACATGGACATCGCAACAATTATTGCTTAATGATATTCAGGCAAAAGTGAGAAAAATAAACCATGTGGCTCCCCTTCAATTGCAGAAGTGCCATGAGAATCATTAAGGTCTTATCCAGCAGATGGGAAACCTAATTTTGAGCAAAACTCTATACCCTCTCCTTGGGAGCTAAAAAAGTATTAGCAGTCGTTTGCTCACCAATTGCATACCAACTAAAAACCTAAAAAGGGCAAAGATGCAGGCTAATAGCATGTTACCCACCCAAAGAAATATGTATACTACAAAGAATCCTCTGGACCTAAACAATATTTCTAGATAACATTACCGAATGAATGAGAATGGAACAAAAGTAAACAACTTACATAAAATTATGAGTCAGTTTATCAATGATATCCTTAAAAAAGAAATAGGAACACATGCCTAAGACCTTGGTATGGGGGGGGGGCAAAATAAATTTATATATATATATATATATTAAATAAATAAATCCATATGGCGCAACATCTCATTAAGGAGTAGGGACAGACCAGAGGTTGAAAGCCACATCATACTTAGTTTCAGTTTGATTTTTACTTTCAGTACGAAAGGTTTGAATACTTATTTTGCTTTAAATTCCGAAATCTCATCACTTTATCAAAGTTAAAATACTGGATCAACCTTTACAATACAAGAGATGAAACAGTTTTTACAACCAACATAAAAGTTGTTATCCCAAACAATGTTCCATGTGAAAATCACAGATTGATCAAGATGTGAATAAAGGAGAACTCAAGTCATTTTATCTTCCTTTTTAATGAGTGCAGCATCACCAGTTAAATGGATATTTTCTTAAATATTTAAGGAAATAAGTCTGATATAAAATGGCACCAATATTTGTAATAATATCATCATCTTTTTTTTTTTTTGCAATTAAATCATCTTTTTAAGATTACATCAAAGAAAGATCGACATACCAAGAAATAAGAGCAGTTTCAATGGCTATGATGTCTTAAATGAGCTAAAAATATTTTACGAAGCCTATTGCTATACAATAATGGTGTCAGGGATTCTCCTATGGAACCTAATGAAGTAACTTCAAGAGTTTTTTAACCAAATATAAGAACAATAATATACCAGACAATGGGCACATTAGAAGATCATATCTGTATTCTTGTTATAAACAAAGTAAAATCAACAATTGGAGCCATAAATTTTTATTTAATAGTCAACACAACAACTGATCACCAAGGTTTATATTATAATATGTAGGAAACTTATTACTTGGAGGTATTAGATTATAATGGAGCAAAAAGACCATAGCTAATTTTTCGTTAAAACTTACATCAAATTAAATCATGAAATTATTAGCCATTTTATCAAAGATGGATTTAACATAATATCTCACTATAAAATAATTGGCTGATATAGGAATAGGAAACCGTGCTCGGTTGTTGATTATATAATGTTGTGATTCCTACTATTCAAAATATATTTTATTTACTAAGAGGTAAGGAAGAAAACTAAATGTAATGAGTAACAGTATATTTTAAGTTAAAATATCTCAGGGTTCATGGTGATTCTTAGTGCATAGCAAGGTTATTCTTTAAATGTTTCACAACGACAGTTGAATGTAACAATAATAAATACCTAAATAAAATTAATATTCTGCAATGTTGGGTGATATATGTGTGCCACTCTTCTTAGTCTTAGTCTTTAGGCTTCTTTGTCTAAACCTGGATTTCTTGGCCCCTGACTCACGAACTCAAACTTCCTCACAACATTCAGACATACAGGCTAAAAGAAAAAGAGAGAGAGCCTGGTGGTTTTGTTGACCTTGTATTTATAAAATCAGCTTCCCCTCACGATACAAAGCTAGTCATTCCATTACGTCTTGGGTAAGCCCTATCCTATTTTTTTTTATACCTGAATAATAAGGTCAATAATTTTAATTATAACCTGTCCTATGGGAAATAGGTGTTTTATAAAGAACCTTCCAGAGTATTTCGGTCTTCTTCCTCTGTACCTCTTCCAAGAATAGACCGTATATATTTCGGAGCTATCTTATATTGCTATTTCCCACTTTTAAGTTCTTATTATTGGTACATGTTCTCACCTCCGCAATATCTCATCTTCCCATGTGAATGACTCATAGCAAATGACTTCTAACTTTATATATCTATCTTTAATATTTCTTAATATTATGAATAAAATTACAATATATGTAAATTTAAATTGGCTTAAACAATATATTTACAAATAAAAAAAAGAAAAGAAACAAATAAGTTCAATTTAAAGACAAAACAAAAAAGTTTTGTATAAAAACACAAATACAAATAATGAATGCATGCAAACAAAAATTTGTTTGACGAAAAGAAATACAAACGTTAGACTTTTAATATTTTGGTTCTATCTGTAGTGCTACTTTCATCACTTTCTATAGGTAAAATGTTCAATCTCTTCATTTTCTTGGGAGATTATCTGATCAATTTTTGAAACTGCTTCTTCCTCTATGTCATCGTCATTTGTAATGATCTCAGGAACATTTAGGTATAATAGTCCACAACAACTTTTACAAATAATAGAGCAATACAAATCAGCCTTTCTGCAGCTGCAGGACTTAACACAGCCTTTTATACATAGGCAAAACATATTCTGCAGCAATTAATCTGGTGCAGCGTTTTTGTTGCAGCCATCTCTCACCTGCCTGTCATCCAGCCCCAACCCAAAGGGTTTTTTCCCTACCCACTCATGTTTGGACTTGATAATATGTGCGAATCGCGTGATACCATCTTGCGTTGGTGACAGTCTGGGAAGGTAAAACTTGCTTTTAGTGACATACTTCTCAAAAAGCTGACAGCAAAGATCGTCAAGAAGTTTTAGCATTCATGTTCTCCCCATATAATGCTACAAAACATTTCTCACCTGCATTTCCAATTTGGTCAGGAGTAGCTTATGACTTAGCAAAATTTGGTTTTCCCATGTCCAAATAGGGCCAATGTAGTGTAGTGTCACACCCCAACTAAATGCACGAATAAATAGAATCACTAGTGGATCATATTTGAATTAGTTTGATGAATAAAATAGGCAGAGTGTATTTCCTCTTTCACTTTTTTAAAAGTAAATGTTATCATGAGAAGAAGCCAATGGTGTAAATAAAACCAAATATCTTCACATATGATGGTAACACTATCAAAGTCAGATGCTTTAGATTTTGCAGTATAAATCAACACATCCCACTTCCCACATGTTATTTCATTCTTTAACAATGCGATTAAACGATTTTTGTTACTATCAATCAATAAGAATTATCTTGTACTATTGTCACTTCAGTTGTTTTATTGGAACAGGATTTTAGCAGAAGAGTAAAGTAAAGCTCCACAGGATTGTTCCCCCCACTTGTGCTTACTTGAGTGGATTTATCAGGGTATTCATCAAAAACTACAACACCTGACCTGAAGTGACTTTGCACATACTCTACATAATTTTTACACACAGATTCAAAGTTGTCCACTGAAGTTCTACACCACACGACTTTATGCAGAAGATGCCCACCATCAACAACTGTACATTTCTGGCTACCAAACATGATTTCGTTCTATACTGGAAAGAATGAACCATAAAGAGTTGATTTTGTACTTTTCCGCATCTCTTCATCAGAAAAGAGAGCTATCAGAAAGGGCGCTAGTTTAAATTTGAAGCACTCTTCAAGATCTTCATCATACTGTTTTTTAATGCAGGATCAACACAAGGCACATGGATGAAATATAGGACATATATTTTTTTTTTAATTTGATTTTCAGATTCTACGTATCTTGAAACCTAAAACTAAAATTTTGATGGGGGAGGTCAACATTTATTTTTTCTTAGTTGATTACAAAGGCTCATTATTGAAAATAATAAACCAACATTGTAAAGTAGGCAGTCATTGCTAAACTTCAGTGAAATAAATAATTTACAAAAAAATGTTCTTTTAAGTTTTTCGTAACTTTTGGAATATTTTTCACCTTTGCAGCTCTGAATTTTGGTAATTTTGAGGAGAAAAAAATGTTATTGGAGTAAATTATAGGCTAAGCTAGTAAAGAGTTATCGAACAACAACTGAAAAAGTGAAACAAAAGTAGTCATACTGACTTGTGCACAGGCGCGCACCAAATTAGAAAACTTGGATTTTTGATAAGGACCTAAGCTCTCTCTCTCCCCCCCTCCCCTCTCGCTCTTTATTTTATTTTAAAACTAGTATTTGTTAAATGGAATGTCTATGGTTGGGGCCTTGGAAGCAAAGAACTGGAAAAACCATTGACCCTTGGTAATTAAAGCAGGTAGCGTAAGGAAGACCCAGGCAGGTATAAAATACAGGTATTAAGAAATGATCCCTGGAATTGGCCGAAGAAACACCATAAGGCTTACCCATGATGTAAGGAAATAATCAGCTTTGTATGGTGGGGAGGCTGGCTATAATGTTTATTTACAAGAGAACATCCCCCCCTCTTTCTCTCTCTCAGAACTTACTGGCAATCAGTCAATTCAATAACTTTTATAATAAATATTTTATGCTTAAAGCTATGGTTGAAATATTACCTAGATTCTGTCATTAGGGCAGCAGCTAGCAATAGAAGTTGTGTCTGATGGTCACTATTGAATGCTCTTGCTACAATTACATTATCAAGAACTTCAGTGCCATTCATATTAAATCGTTTTGCTGTTTCAATAAGTCTTTCAGGTCGAAAACTACCTTCTGTATCAATGTATATACATTTCCCTTCACCACCTCCATCATCTATTGGTAGCTAAAACATTAAATATAAAAATAATAAATGAAATAAACATTTTACTAACCATTAACATTCTAACTAAAACCAATTAACTATACTCATATCCCACGAAGCATATGGTACATGTTCCTAAGATGTTCAATTGATTATTAATACATTAACAAATTCCTCGCAATAAGGTTTTCCTAGGTCTATCGCTATTCCTTTATCTTGTTCCACCATTCGATCTTAGGCATCTTCTAGTATGATTTTTCACCAGGATATCATCTAGCATCAGTGTCCAAGTAGAATGCTTTTGAATAATCTGGGTGGTGTAATAAAATATTTTCTGAGAACAGCTCCTTAATTGTATCGAAAACTTGACCGTCCTTGTCGTTTCAATCCTACTTATTTTGCTGTTTTAGAAGTCTATTTAATTTTCCGAAATGGTGCAAATACTGTTGAGAGAATTAATGATAATAACTTGTTAAACCAAGAAAAGATTTTAATGCTGACTTTCCCTAATTTTTCGAGGTGGCGGTTAACAATTGATTGTGATGTATTCAACCTTTCTGCTATACCTCTTGTTGATTAACCAATATTGCCTTTAAAAGTTTGTCGTCAAAGTCGGAAGGACGTCCCGCCTTCGGTTCGTCTTTTAAGGTCGTATCTCCAGAACGGAATTTTATAAACCAATTTCTAACTGCCCGATCAGTTATTAGTCCTTCACTACATACACTGTATATTTTTGCAACTGTCGCCCTAGCACTATTGTCTTGTTTAAATTCCTAAAGCATTACATGACGAATATGTACTTTTAAGACTCTCCATTTCAGAGGTTAAAAAAAAACAGTTTAACGTAACCTGTATCACACAAAACAGTTGACAAAAGACTAACTGAAGCCTCGTCGATATAGTGAAAACAAAAACTTGTCATGGTAACTCATAGCGGGTAGATACGAACAATAGATTCTACTTAGCTGCATCCGAAGTTACTTATGACTCGACCTGATAGTTTGTCCTTGAAAAATTGAGACTTATTTAAATTAATTGTTACATGGTATTCCCGTAACTTTTTGAATAGGCGTTCCAGTAAGTCAATGTGTTCTTTTATGTTAGTGGTCATTACTAAAATATTGTCAACGTAAGGTTTTAACTCTTCTAATATTGGGTTCAATGCCCTACTTAAAGCAACTGAGCTTATTTTTAGTCCAAAAGGAACCTTTTTATATTGATATGTTTTCCCATTAAAAATGAAAGCTGTATATTTTCTTGAGTTATTATGAAGTTCTACCTGATAAAAACTTTTTGTCTGTTCGATGTTTGAAAATATTTTAACGTTGAAACATGATGATGGAATTACATCAATGTTATTGATTTGTTCGTAATCTGACTTATATAATTATATAATCCGCATGTTTTGTACTAGCAGTTGTTAACTTTCTTTGGGTCTAGATTTGGTTTCATTCTCCAATATTTAATTTCTTTTATGCAAGTGACTTCAGATCTTATGTTAAAGGGGCTATTTAGCAGATTGAAACGTCCGGTTTAGTTTTATTTTGTAAAAGGGGGATATGGGAAACAGGTTTGATGATTACTTTGTCGAATTTTTCTTGAGCGGGATTGACCAACCGCTGGCTTACACGTTTTTTTTTTTTTTGGCCTGTCAGTCACTTATAACTGGGTTTCCTTCTATGTATTGTCCTGAAATATGAATTGTGGTTCGTCATTTAATGGCTCATGTTCATCAGATTCTTCAAAGTCGTTAAACATCTCCATTGCTCTGATAAAAGCTTCCTTGACATTTTCCTTTTGATGAGGAAAGGTTGATTGATTATTCCTTGACGATTTGTCTTGATTTCAATTATCAGGAAATCATTTCTGATAATAAAATTATCTCCTCAATTATGGTTTTGACTGTAATTCTGATTATACTGATAACGACTTGAATTATAATGTTGGTTATAACTTTGTCTGTAAGCAGTCTGAGTCGAGCATTGATTGGCTGGTATTCCTTTTGGAATAACGTTTTGACGAGGGTTTTTCGCTTGCGTTGGTGGATAAATACTGACGTTCCTTGGTATATTCGAATCTCTTTTCTCCCAAATCACCTCATTTTGAATGAAGTCTTCTCTAAGTCTTCGTAACTGATATAAAAATGATGCATTAGTGGAGATTCTTTGTACTCATGTACTGAATTCCATAGTAAATAACGGAAATGGGACTTCATTCTTTCACATAAGTAACATTTGCTGTAAGGCCTAATACAATTTTGTGCTCGAACTACCATTCTAGTGAAGGTAAAAAAAGTGTAAAAAATCCGAGTATCTTTTACTGTCCAATTCACTGGCGATCAGATGATCATATCTGATTCCATGGAATTCTTCATTAAATAGTTTTATAAAAGTCGCGTAATCATGGATGTCTTTTTTCTGGGTAATATACCACTCTTTATATATCACTCTTGGGCCACACCTTTAAGAAATTGCATGATGAAAGATTTTATATCCCAATTAAGTCCATAAGCGTCATAAGATTTATTTAGATTTTTTATTAACTGTATAGGTAAATCATCCTGATTGTTGTCGAAATAGAACTTGTCAATTTCAGCCCTCATTTCACACGTGTATTGGTGGGAACTGTGTCTACAAAAGTGATCAAGGGTCGTTTTTTGGTGCGTATGTATACTTTTGCCTATTGTATCTATTTGAATGTCTTCCCTTGCCCTTATACGATCAATGTTTTTGGGGGGCTTAATTCACTTTTTGCAGTAATGATGTTATCTGTTCAACGATATCGGTAAGAAAATTGTTATATTGTTGAGTAAGTTGCTCTACTTCTTTTCATGCTCGTCTAAGTCTTGATATTTGTTTTTTAATTTGTTGTTGAATTTAGAACTGAGGGTTTCTGATTCATTTTTAATTTTATCGTCGCAAATTTGTAATTGGCGAGCTAATTTGCTATTTATTTCTTCATAACACTCATCAAATTTAATTTGTGAAATTATTTGAGATTGACGATCAATTTGATTTGTTAAGTCCTCTCTCAATTCTGTTAAGTTACTGTTAATTGTCGTGATTTGTTCTGTCAAATTATTATTTACTTGTAACATTTGTTGTTGCATTTGTTTTAATATTGCCATCACAGATAATGAATCGTCTTTTGAGAGATAGGTGGAGTCGGATTCGGTGGGCGCATTTTTTCTTGATTCCCAGATCTTAGCACATATTTTTCCACTGACTCTGGTGACATATTGAGAGTTTACTTCAAAATTTTTACAGAATAAATATGTGATTAGTGCACAAATTGTGTACAGAACCAAGAATAAAACTGTTAATTCCTAATTTAACATAAAAAAAAAATGTCTATATTTCTTTTGATTTTAGCGAACTTTTGAACACATAATACCTAATGATTCTAATAATTAAATAGTGATATTTATAAGGAAGAACTAATCAAACAGTCCCGGACTCTATTAAATAATCCCGGAGTGGCCCCCAACTTGTAAGATACCTCGTTTTCAATTTTCTTTTTTGCTGGTCGTCGGTATATCCAATGATTCTTTAATAACTTATAATAACAATAACCGATAACTAAGAATGGGAGCATCACCCTCATTAAAGACTAGGTGTTAATATTACAAATATTTACATTGTCAAATAGTGTGGTTCAAATCCTTTAATTATACCTGGTCAGGAAATAACCTTAACAAAACAAAAGAAAAGATTTATTTATTAAAAAAGATTTCAGTTTTGTTAATTTTGAAAGCATTTCACCTAAAAGAGTACAGTTTGATTTTCTGTTTTGTTTCTGCTCAAATTTCTAATTATTTATATATATTATTCTGATTATTTGTATTATTTTGTTTCTATTGCTCAATATATATGTATCATTTCAAACGTTGATCCAGGTTGTTCGTTTATCACCCCCTTGCTCCTTACTCTTATCCATTTTTTTTTGTTTCTTTCTATTTTAAGCTCTATTCTCAAAATCCTCTTATCCTTTTTTTTTATTTTAATTATTTCCATTTTTTAGCCCATTGGGCTTTTCTTTTCTTTTCTTTTTTTGTTATTTTATTGTTTTAATTTTTTCTCGTTTATTTTCCTCATTATTGGTGAGGTGGTCCTCCGAACTAGCGCCCACGGGTGCGAGAACTGGACACCTTCAGGCTCCCCCTCCCCCGACACTAGGTGTAAACTGAACTTTTCCTCTTCAACGCCACCTGGCTCACTCTCATTGGCTAAGGGAGAGGTCACGTGTTCAGAATTTGATTTTAATCAAAATTAAAATTACAAGTGGTAATTTTCCATTTTTAGGAAATTAAAAATCCAGAATATCTTAATAAATATATTATTACGTTCTGTTACTTTAAATATATTTTATTTTATTTACTATTAGGTTCTATCAACAAAATAACTCTGGCAAAAAGATGAATTTAATTTTACAAACATAAAAAATATACTTATATTAATTTTATAATTACTTGTCAATTAATTTGATTCTTTTTCTTCTTCAATGGTCTTCTTTTAACATGTATCAGGCTGATTCCAAACTAGAGTGAATATAATGCTCTGTATGTTTTCTCAGAACCACAACAACAACTCATAATAACTGCTAAAACTAGAGAATAATTTTATGTGTTCATCTATCTTCTCAACAACCAGTATCTCTGTGTGGTTTTTATTATCACAACCACAACAATACTAATTTATTATCACTGGCTAAAAACTAGAGAGTAATACTGTGTGTTTTTCTCATCACAACTAACAGTAGACTGTCTTTTGTTTTTTCTTCCACTCTCAATTGTTTGTTTGCCTTCTTGATTCAAAGTTGGATTAAATATTTATATACACACTTCAATATCTAATATCACAACAATATATAAGTTAAGGTTCGGACATCGTAGGTAGCCAGCCTAATCCTCAAGTCATTGGGATGTAAACATCACGAATGTATATAGAGAGCCTTTAAAAGGCTCAAATAAAAACAGTCTTGTGACAACTCTCGATCTGTGATTACGTTCAACCTCTTTCCTTTTTCGTTGACGATCATTAACTGGTGCCGAAACCCGGGAGCAGAGTGGGTTCGAGTCATTAACCTGCGAGTTGGCTTTTGTTTTGTTTTTTAGAGTTATGGAGAGGATAAAAGCCAAGATGGATGAAGGGCTACTCGACCCAGGTGACGCTAAGTCAATAAAGGCAGACCTGGTGTGCAGGGTAAAGAGGAAAGTGCTAAACCTGATACAGGCGGACGAGGAAGCCCCATGGGAGATAGTAAAGACGAGACTGAAGAAAGCATATGGGGGGGGGACGATGGATCCCAGAGGAAGATATCATCCAAATGTTTTGAGAAACAAAATCTCCGAGACAGAATAGTGGACAGTATGCTGCAGTCCTGGTAGTTCGCTACAATAAAATAAATGAGGAAATGAGGGAGGCGACTAGCGCTAGTGAAGGGCAGGATGGGGTTCCTGTCTACGATCTTAAAGGTGCAATTAGCGAAGGAGACGGGAAGGAAGGAAGGGTTCCCTAATGAGCGATCGTTCCTCGAATGCGCCCAGGCGATGACAGGACCCCAAAAGCGGCGTGGAAGAGACAGGAATCGCCGTTTGCCGGTAGAGAGAAGATTGGGAGTAACGAGGCCTAGGTACGCACCTCGGAAAGAAGATAGGAAATGTCATGGCTGTGGAAAGACGGGCCATCTGGTAGCTCAGTGCCCTCGCACTAAGTGCTGTGAGTGTGGGGAAGAAGGACACATAGCAAGACAATGTCCATACGTGTTTCGTAGAAAGGAATTTCACAGAGCAGAACCAATGGAGGTGAATAACCAGGAAATCCGGGAGAGGCAGAGCTCGACACCAAGAGAAAATGGATCATCGGGCGACGAGTCATCAGGGACGTCGGAGAGGAGTCGAAGCGCAGCGGGAGCAGAAGATGAGAGTGGCAGAAGAATCCCTCGCGCAGATGGGAGCGGCGTACAGAGGCCTGAGGAGAGTGGCAGCAGAGAGGCGACCGCATCCTAAGGTGCAATACAGTGCGGGAAAGGATGTGTGGGTTGCCAATTATTGAGTTCGGGAAGGGGGAGAGGTACCTCATTGACACTGGCAGCACAAATACAATAATATCTCGTGGTGCGTTAGAGAGATTGTGTGGAGGAGAGAGGGCACACCAGATCAAGGTATGTAAAGTGTAAATTACTTACTCTGGGGGGACCCTGCGAAGTAATGGAAGAAGCGGTCGTGGGGCTGGACGAATGGGCGAAAGTAATGGGTGACATAAAAGTACACGTCGTGGAAGACATGTCGCGGGAATACCAGATAATAGTGAGGTGTGATTTGCTGGGAAAAGTAGGCACGCGCATTGAAAACGAGGGTGAGAACTGGAGGATCAAACTAAGGAAGAAAACCTATCGAAGCCGGGGAGGGGGGGCGTAAGGGGCGAAACGGAGCAAATAGGAGCGGTTAAGAGAGTGGAGGATTGGAGGGAGAGTCTGCGGAGCGAGTTTAGGGATATTTTTTTCGCTGAAGGGGACTCGCTAGGAGCAACGGGGAAAACGCTACATGAGATCCCGTTAAAAGTAGAGTGGGTGACCTTGAAGGAGAAGCGGTATCCACAAGCGCTCAGACAACATATTAGAAAGGAGATCGAGGATCTCAAACACCAAGGTATCATCAGAGATAGCACGTCTCCGTATAATAGCCCTTTGTAGGCAGTGAAAAAGAAAAGTCGACCAGGAGATAGTGAGGAAAAATACCGAATTGTGGTGGATTTTCGGAAACTGAATGACAATACCCTGGACGAAAAATATCCGATCCCGCGGTTCGAAGACATCCTAGACAGACTCAACGGTGCAAAAATTTTTAGCACATTGGACCCAAAAGCAGGGTACCATCAGATCAAGCTAGCGGCGCATGACCAACATAAAACGGCGTTCTCGTTTGAAAGAGGGCATTTTGAGTTCACGAGAATGCCGTTTGGTCTCAAAAGTGCTCCAATAACCTTTCAGCGTCTCATGGACGAACTTCTGAGAGGAATGGACGAAAATATGTGCCAAATTTACATGGATGACCTGCAGATCTTTAGCCGAACAGAATCGGAACAAATTCAACACCTCCGGAAGTAATTTGGAGATTAAGAGATTTCGGGTTGAAACTATCAATAGACAAATCGTCACTGGGGCAGGAGCAGATTAGTTTTTTAGGGCACACAATCTCGCAGGAAGGGGTTCAACCAAACTCGACGAAAGTAGAAGTGATCCAGAAAATAGAGATGCCAAAAGACGTAAAAGTGATTTGGAGATTATTGGGCACGCTCAATTACTACTAATATATGGTACCCATTAATAACTTATCACGGAAAGGAGCACGAATAATGATAGAGCAGAATATCCGTTATCTCAGGATTTCTTATTTATTTTGTATGAAAAGCTTATATAATAGGGGGACCGGAAAGTAATGACATTTCTGTGCATGTAGATATTTGTTTTTGTCATTTATCAGCTCATTGTGTACTTCAAAGTCGTGCCAAAGACATTTTAAGCTTAGAGCGAATTGTTTACTCGTAATTAATTAAATCTTAAATTTTTTTCTTCAATTTATGGTGACATGGCCAGCCAAATACTAGAAGAGGTATACATTTGGTGTTGTTTGCTTTTTGAGTTTAACAAGGGTAGTAACACAACAGTTGCTACCAAAAACATTTGTGATGTTTATCCAAGTATATTGGACGTTTGTAATTGCCAAAGGTGGTTTTCTAAGTTCAAATCCGGTAATTTTGATCTTTTCGACTCGTACCGATCGGGAAGAGCAACATCTTTAGACATTGACATGTTAAGGGTGGTTAGTATATATATCAATGTTTGTATTAGGTAACTATTATAACTATTAACAAATTATATACATAATTTTATAGCCAATTATGTTAATATGAAATATTTTAAAAATACATAAAATCATATAGAACCCTGAGATGATATTAAACGTTACTATAAAATAAACTATTATTTAAATATCTTTTCTTACGAATAAGAAAAAATCCTAGCACACGCCAGTCTCTGCAATTAGAAGTCAGCAAGCTAACCGCTTGAGTACAGGATGGTCAAGTTTGGCTAAATGTTAACTTAATAAATTCATATGCAGAACCCAGAGCCACAGCTTTTGTTTTGAATGTTTTTTCAAGAAATCCTATAATCTTATTGGTCTCTGTTTCATAAGACTGCATTCTGAAGAACAGGCAGAATAACTAAAAAATTGCTTGTTTGGGGTAAAAATGGGTAAAAAAACCTGTTAACAGGGTATAAATGAAAAACTCTTCACAGCAGCAGCCCAGAAAACCAGAGATATTTTATATTATATACATATTACAACTCACACTGTTTTAAAAAATAAAATACTATTGATTAAATGAGTCCTTGTAATTACCTGGCAGGTGACAGCTAAAGTATGACAAATCTGTGTTTTACCGGAACGGAATTCACCGAATATTTCAGTTATTGAACCAGTTTCAACTCCACCACCTAAAAGGCGATCAAGTTCTTTTGAACCAGTTGTCAGTTGAACTAACTCTGAGCGTTTCTGATGGGCAGCAGTAGCCGTAGTGAAACCCATCGGAACAAATTTAACAGCTTCAGCCTAGTTACAACACACAACCATTGGTTATTATTAAAGATAGAAACAAAGTACTAATATTAATAATATTACAGACCATATACATATTTTAGACTAAGAGGATGGTAACCGCAAACCGTTAAATGTACCACTTTTTGTACCCCACCCCTAGGACAAAGGCTGTTACACAAACAAAGGATGATGGGCAGAACATTTGAAAAAAGAATTAAATGTAATATATTTGTTTGAAATTTCACCAGTTGAAATCGCAACCGGCAAACGAGGCGACTGATTCGAGAAACTAATTAGCCTGGGGATAATTAGCTATACGTTTGAGTTTTAAGTGGACTGTAATTATTTGAGAGTCTCGTTAGAGAAATGACAATTTCAAATGTAAACACAGTAATGTAAATTCCTACCTGCTGCGATGTGACGACAGCGTGCGAATCTCCCTTCTTGAACTCCGACAACCTAGAGATCCGGGCCCAAACTCCAGATTTATCGAAGTCCCGATTCATCCAATAGCTGTCTGCGTTCAATCTGAAATGTCGCTTCTCCAAGACTTCGTAATAGTGAGACGGTGTTAATGAACAAATAAAGCTAATGGCGTTGAGAATACGCTTGAAAAAACAGTGTAAAGTGACAACTGTTGAAGAGAAAAAAAAGGACGCTATAGAGAACATGAAGCTACCAGTCGAGTGTCAAAAGTGGGGGGAAAAACTCTGATCGAGCCGGCAGGCAGCGCCAGCATCTGTGATTCACTGAAATACCGAATGGTTTCGGGTAATTACTTATTGAATAGCAAATTCAAATTAAAATGAAATTAATTTTACGCAATGGCGTAAACATATTATTATCTAAGCATTTCACTAATTCATATATTCTGCTCAATGTTCAATTATATTTCGAGGAGAGAAGATGTCATGCTTGGCATTTCCTGAGGATTATTTGAGAGATGGCTCTGTGCCATGGAACTCGCTCTGAAATTTTACTGATATATAATGTTACATATCCATTATATGACTGTGTACTTGAGTCCACTTAAGGCCTAGCCAGCTTATCTAGCCGACCCCAACTACAGTAGTTACCATTCAGACTTTATTGAAGAAGTGACCAGCTCTGAATTTACCGATTTTCTCCAGAAACTCTCATCAACTCTTTGCCATTCTAATCAGCTCATCTCCACTTTCCTCACCTTGTACCAGGTGCTAAGGTCTCTAATTAAGATATCATATCTTATTCATTGTTCCTATGCTCGAACCCCTTTCAGGGAGTTAAGTTACTTTTATTTCATTAAATCTTTACATGGAAGAGTGAATAAAATATTTAATTTTTTTGTTTCATAACTATTTCATAAAGATATTTTTTTCTTTATTTTGTTAGTTAAATGTTACGAATAACATTTTTAAAAGTTAACCGAAAAGTTAAAAGTTTTCCTTGTGGCGAACGAGTATTGATTCACACAGTCAATCACAGGGTGAATCGTCGGGTATTTCCCCTCGGCATCTCCCATCCTGGCTAATTCAGTGCCAAGTACAACCTCACCTGACTGAAAGATACCACTGAATGCAGTGGTTGGAGGTGTTGGGTTCTTAAACGGCAGAAGGTTGAGAAAGCTTGATAATCCAAGAATAATAACATGGAAAATATAATCTATAAAAGGGAGTCCAAATTCAATCACTTTTTCTTGAAGTATAAAGCAATTTATCGGAATGTTAGAACATTAAATTTTAAACTATTTCAGGCTGGATTTTATACTAATGTTAAATGTGTTTCCTTTTCCTTGCGTTTCCCTATGGTAGACAGAGTCAATTGGCCATTTTGTCATCATAATACTGGAGTTGATTCCCAGCTTATGGCAGAGATCTTTGTTATAAACACAACTTTATAAACTATCAATCATGTCAACTTTTCAGTGATAAAAAAATCACAGTTCTCTTCATTAGACATAAATGCTAATGTGCTGAAATGGTAGGAAAGCAATACGATGTCAGAATTTGAGCTAAAATAGAAAAATACCAATTTGTATCTGGGCTTAAAGGATTTATAAATTCAACATAAAAAAAACTGAATTTTTACAAAATTCTTTTTCTTTATTAAAAAGGGGAGGAAATTTTAGTATATCATTATAGGGGAATGAAAGGACTGTCCTATGTTTTAAAATGAGAGTGCCATTTCCAAATTATTGTTGTAACTGTCACTGTCGTATCCAAAAAAAAAATTACTGTAAATGATATAAGAAAACAAATCGAGACATTGCTTAGAATCACTAAACCCAGAATATATTGTTGTATTGTTATAAATCATCTGCATCAGTTTACATCAGGCCTAGAGATCCCCTGGGGTGGCCACCATACACCATATAATCGTACTTTAAATGGGGAGATCAGCAGTTGGAACATTATTCAGAGAAATGTTCAGTAGGGCTGGATTGATTGTGAGAGTAGAAAGAACTGGTCAGAGGTGAATTCCCCCTACCCCTAAAAAGTGAATCATGGTGTAACAAACTCTGTTTAACAGATTTCTTTCATAATTTGTATCCTCCTCCTCCTCATAATGGCTCTTTATATTTCTATAGTAGTCAGTAAATCAAACTCAACTGGTGTATTTACTAAATGCAGTCATGCCATCTTAATACTTAATTAATTTCTAAACACACTTTTTACAAATTATAAAAGTAATGTTCTTTAAATACCATAATCTTTTCAGCCTTTGCTTCACTTATTCCTTTTATAGCTATTAAATGTCGTTTAGGAGTAAAAGCAATAGATTCAACAGTGTGGTATCCAGCATCACTAAGCTTCTTAATGTCAGCAGCACCAATACTTCCTCCCTAAAATCATTTCATATTTATGTTATAATAATGATAAGGCAAAAATAATGAAAAGGAAAAAAAAGAAGGGGAAACAGAAAAATTATTGCTGTTTTTTCAATAACATCACAATAATGCACCATACATATCCTGGTAATCCAGTAAAAAATGGATCTTTTGACATATCTAATCTCCAGAAATGATTTTTGATTTGCACATGTTTTGATTTTTTTTTAAAATATTTAATGATCACCTACATTTTTCACTTAATTATAACAAAGGTTCACTAAAGTTTACTTAACTAGGCCTGAAAATTTTCTATTTGTATTATAAAAAAACAAGTTTGTTGTAAGGTACCAGTTGTGGGTTATATTTTAAAGAAATATGAATTTTTTGTCTTCCCACAAGGTTTTATTTGATTTTAGGGCAAATAGTATATTACTTTAGATAGTAAAACTGTCATGCTCAGATATGAACCAGATATGACAAAAGGCATCTTGAAAATCTACATATTCATTTCTAGTCATTAAATATTGGTATATTTTCAATATTAATGTAAAATTAAACAAGGAATTTCAGTATAGAATTTAAAATTCTACAATCAATAAATGTAGTTAAAATAATTAATTACATAGAGTATAATTATTATAAATTAAAAAGTTTAACCATTACATTAGAAATTTAATGATATATCAATATGATGGCAAAATTACCTTATTATAACACTTCATATATGTCGATTGATTGTATGTATTGATCAGAGGAGGGCGGTCTTTCATCATGAGACAGTTTATTATTTAAATTTTTCATGTGGAGAGAAAACAGCACTCTAGTTTCTTACTTAGATAGAGACTAACAATTATGTAGGAGGGTAACTTTGTGGGGGGCCATTTCAGTGTCACTCTTCTGTAATATGTTGGTAGAAATTACTTTTTTCACCTGGATTTGAGTTTTCTGTTGGTTCTATCAACATATGACCCTCCCCATTTTAGCATATATATCCCAGAATAGTTTTTATAGGTATAGGATCTTTTGCCTGTGAAATTTATCGTTTCAGTATATTTTGAATGCCACTCACTCCTACTCCTGACTTTTTTTCCTGATATAGGTCCCATAAATGGTAATGAGCACTCTTAGGAAGATTGGGTTCTGTTCAGTTAGTCTATAAGTTTTTAATTTATTTATCCTCTTTTGGTAGCTTATACATATAGTTCAATGTATAAGTACAATGTTTATTGTAACTGGTGGCTATGTCTTTTATCTTAATTCTTTCCTACAGTTTTCTTTCTTCATTTAAGGAGATGCTATTATGTTTGTTAATAAGTGAGTAGAAAATTGCAAATTTAAAGCTTAAATGGTGAATCAAGTCATGGTGAATAGCGGTATAGGTCATGGTAGCTTTCGGATAAATGTCGAATTTATGGTTCTCTTCTTTTTTCTTTATTTTTATATAGACAAAACTAATTTCATTGAAAGTATCTAATTCTATCATGAACTGTATATTATTATTGCTTATTTATTCAGTCAGTTTTCTGATTACGGTAGAATATCTGAGCCACATCCTATTATTATCCCCCCCCCCCGCATAGATTTTGTCAGATATAATTTGCAGTATTTTTAAGTAGTCCATAAATACTTTGGCTAACAGAGGAGACAGGGATTTTCCCATGATGAGCCACTTGGTTTACAAGTAAGTAATCCTCATTAAATTTGAAATAATCTTCTTGTAGGTATATCCTAGCTAGTTAGTTTCATAATTGATCCACTTAAAAAAAAAAAAAAAAAATGTGTACTCATGAAATTGTGTACTTCTTTAGGTAGAATACTGAAAATAGATTCATAATATCAAAAATGGAACTTATTTTTGACACCAACAAAAGGGACAGATACACATTGCCAAAACCTTTCTAATGAACATTAGTTTTATCACAACAGGTTAAGTACGCGCTAACGCTGGAATACAAATTAAACTGGAACAACCACTGGACGAACCTAGAAAAAAAAGCAACAAAGAAGAAGAACCACAGGACGGGATGTACAGCCATCAATATTGATGTGGATTTGTGATGTCATAATAAGACCCCACATACACTATGGAGCAATATTATGGCGGCCCTGTGTCCTTAAAAAGACACCAGTAGCCATTATTTTTAACCATTATTATTTTTATAATTGCAAAGAAACTAACCAGGTTTATTTAATATTATTCATCAACAACCAGAGCCAACCTAATATTATGGAAGCTCTTCAAGGAGGAAAGACAGGGAGAGGAGTAAAATGCCCTCTGCAGGGATGGACATGGGTGGCGAAGTTTTACTTCTACTCTTTACTCCAACTATGGCAGCTATACGACATAAGTCACAACTGGATACCAACTAGAAAGTATGTAAGTCCATCGAGCTACTGAAAGACTTCAAGTCAACTGGCAATTAATTATTAAAATAATTAATAATGATCTGAAAGAAAAACTTAACTGAAGTGATTTAAAATAGTACTGTAGAGAATTAAATTTTAAATTTGGAGATTAGCTAATAAAAACATTTATTTCAATAAAATTTGAATTAAAAGAAGCAGTCATAACTAACTTTATCATGAATATAATTAAACAATTATTACTACCTGCCTTGATAATGAAATTAATCTGCTTATTATGAAAAGAGAATCACAAATGAATAATTTGAGGGTCAGGGATAGTCTTATGTTTTACTATGAGGGTCATTCCACACCGAATCAACCAATAATAAAATAAAAAATATCATCATGAAATTTGTCAAATACATTACAATAACATGTACATGTTTTTGTTTTGTTTTAAATCAAAATTTCGTTTTTGTGTTTTAAAAAAATAAATTTTAAGATTTATTTGTCAATGTCAAGTAAAATATCAAATTGAAGCCGTTGATTCTAATAGAAATGCACCATTTTCAGCTTTCTATGGCAAATAGTTTTGGAGATATGAGCTTTTGAATGTTTCAAAACGTGTCAAAAAGCAGTAGATTTTTTTTTTAATAACTCCAAAACTAAAAATGGGAAAAATCTGAAACTGATCGTACAAAACATCATTGATTTCTGTGACATCAGGTTCCGGACCATTGGTTGATTTGACTTTGAAAGACCCAAGAGAATTCAAATAAGGCTCAACACTTCTTAATTCTCATGAGCTTAAGCTTAAACAACAGGAAAACAAATTCAACCAACAATATTCAACTAAACTCAGCAATAAATAAGAAACTGCTAACATAACCAAAATATAGAAAGCAATAATAAAAATAATAATGTGAGATTGCTTCCCTGGAAGAGTAACCTGGACTGATGTACACTTAAATGATTACAAATAGAAACTGTTAAATAAACATTATACAATGTTATATTATTATACTCAATACCATATTTTGGCCTTATTTCTGACAAATTAAGGAAGAAAGCAGGTATCGTTGTGGCCTTTAAAAGTAAATACACTTTAAGAAGCTTCATTTCCACACTATCAACTCAATTCAGTTGAAAATATAACGAAAGTTTAATAACTATGATACAAGTTTTATTTTATATCTTTGCTAATAAATTTTGTTTATCGCTACACATACCTTAAATGTTTTTTATCCTAACAATAATTATTTTGTAAACAACATCTGATTTTTATTTGAGGAGCACTGTCAGCAGCTATACTACCATTACCAAGTACTCAAAATGTTGGCATTATTATCGGTGTCAGACTTACTACTCGGAGTAGATGAACCAGCACTATAGAGGAGAATCACCCAGGGGAACTATGCGTAATAGATTATAGTGTCAGTGGGAAGACAGCTACGCTAAAGTTAACTTAATTGCATCAGTCAATTGAGCGTATCTAATTTAATAAACAAGCAAATTTGTTATAAATTAAAGGAGTGCAGCGAGCAAATTTAAATATGAATAATCTGAAGAGTCGCTGCAATTCACCTTTCATACACCCAGCTACAAACTTAGATGTAATTGAATTAAGTGTTATTAGAAATGTCAATACTAAAAGAAAGTTAGATTGTGGTTCATTTTGAGCACTTCAAGCAAACGGTATGGTTTGTTATCATGCATATTCACATAATATTTGCATTGCAGCACACTAAAAACAGTATTAGTACTGATACAAATGTTTAGATAACACTAGTACCCTTCTATTTTAATTACTATTATAAAACAAAATTTTCTACTGAACATGGAATTATCAAAAAGAAAAAATATCCTGACAGTAGGCTGATGTATATCACTTATTAAAATATTTTTAGAGTACCTGCAACTTAGTAACAGAATGATAACTAGATTCATTGTCGTCATCTAAATTAGCTGCAACAGTATCAGCACAACTGGACATTGAAGCATTTAAACTCATTTTTACGATGTATATGGACTTATGACAGAAATAATTTATTGGCTAACAGACGAATTTTCAATCTGAAGCCTATTAGCGGGAAGACAGCCATTGATTAATCGATACATAACAGTGAAGTATATTGTCAGTTATCTCTCAAACTGGAGTGACTACATCGGGAGTTGATGAAACCTTATACTCACTTATCTATACTTAACCTGTCATCATGAACACATAATATTTATTTATTCGTCTCGCGCTTCAGACGATCAAGAAAAAAGAGGGAAAGTAAGGATAGCAATAATACGCAAAGATTCGGTTGTCAACTGCCTTTTTTATCTTCTCATCCTCAATCTATACCCAGGCTTTGTTTACATCAGGCCATATGGTATTCGGCTTAACATTGTCTTGCCACTAGCCATAACACCCCCCTACCAGTTTATGGACATTCCCCGTGAACTTATACATATATAATAAATAAAAAAAAAAATTTTTCTTTACAGAGAAATAAAATTTGGAAGATAATATAATAACAAGACAAACAAAACAAAAAGATTCTTCCGTCGTATACCAAATAATTACAATACCCACACGAAGAGAAAAAACCCCGAAAACTACTGTCAAAATAAACATAGAAATAAAACATTAAAAATACACACTAGGTGTATCTTAATTTTAGACACTTCATTCACAAGCTCACGCCAAAATTATGTTGCAACGCCGGAACACTCCGGCTCAGCTGCTGGAAACGTCAGCTGCTCCAAATGCACCGTCCTTCGTTTTATCGGGGGGTGTGATTCTCCCGATCGTAACCACGTTATGTTCGCGGATGGCGATTCCCCGGAAAGGTCGGAAACGTATCGTGCTAGTTCTTCCCTCTGTTGGAGCTCTTTCTTCGATATACTATTGCCCCGAGTTTAAGTTTCACCGTGATATCGCGACCTGGAGGTTGTCACGTGCCACCCGTTGGCGTTTCTTATCGTCAAGCTTGCTTATAACGGTCGCCTACTGCTTCCCCAGTGATAAGATTATTGACGAAGGACGCTGCCATGGTGTCATCTATGACTGGGGTCCTGCCATCTCTCCGATATCCTCTGAGTCCGAAAATAGTTTCGAGCGGGGAGAACCCTGTGGTGGAATGTATTGAGTGGTTGTATGCGATGACGGCCTTCTCCATCGCCACTCCAGGTTCTAACCCTTTCTCACCATGGTAGATACGCAGGTGGTCACTGAGCGTACTACGTAGCCTTTTTATGTCTCCCCGACTCTTCGGGTGTCCTGGGGGTGTTGAGAGGCCAACGAATCTCTAAGGCCGCCACCTCGGCCATCATCTCTGCATTATCAAATTCCCGTCCACAGTCGGAAGCGATAGTTTCCGGGATACCATAGAATTGGCACCATGTGCGTAATGCTTTCGCAACTGTCTCCGTTGATTGTACGGCTATGGCTTGTGCCATGGCCATTTTACTGAACCTGCCTATGAAGGTTACCCATTTGTACCCCCTCCAGGTGAATGTATCTACGTGTAGATCCTCCAGTGGTGTGCTGTCGGGGTTAATTCTTGCACTTCTCTAGGATGGTGTCGGTAATATTTTGCGGTGAGGCATGTGTCACAGGCACCAATAACGCTCGTGTTGTGCTCTTCGTGCCCAAAAAAAAATATATAAGCTTGAGGGCCTGCAGGGTTGCTTCGATTCAGCGGTGGTTCGTTTTGCCCTGGTGCAACGCAATGGTAACCTCCCGTTGACGCTCTTCTTGCTTGATGGTTTCCACCTGCAGGGTACACCTAATGAACGTGCGGTTGACCCCAGTCCGCCATAGCCATTTGATGCGGTCCCAAATAGTCGCATTGCCCGCGTAATGGTGGCGTGTCTTTCCATGTGTGGACGCATCCTTCAGAGCTCGACAGATCATGTCGTCCTTAATTCCTGGCGCTGACCATATCTTTACGATGTTACATCGGCTGAACGTTCCATAATCGGCCGTAAGCAGTCTTGATGTCCTTGTGTGCCAAATAATCTGGCGCTTCTTATCGTTGATGATGTCTTCGCTTCCAACGGCTGGTCGCCCGCTGAGCTGCCGTCTGACGTGATGTCTTCTACGTTAATCTCCTCGGGCCAGTCTCGCACTCCTTCTCAACCTATTGACCATTCCTGGACCATTTGCCTGATGTCTTGCGATGGTCGCTGTTGAAGCCACAGATTTATTTTTACCTTGTAATTTCAATCAAAAGGAAAATTTTGTTTAACGTGCTCATTGCACATTTAATTTTGTATTTTCTCTAGTTCAAGTTTGCTTATTTGGTATAGGATTAATTGTTTAAGAAAACAAAATGTTAAATATAAGGAAAGTCGATAGTGAAATAAAAGGTGTGTTGTTAAACTGTGACCCCTAATCCAGGCCAAATGTAAACACTGCAGTCTCGGCTTGCCCCCTCTCTCCACCGGGTCTGTCGTATTCCATCTCTCGCCGATGTTACATCGAGTGAATCCTCTCGCCATTTCTTTCCTCAGTCATAGTTTTCTATGTGAGTTCGAACATTTTCGTAACAAACGGGGATTTGTCATCAAATGGCCATACTGGTATTGATCTTCAACAAGATTGGTATTTTTTGTTTATTCTAATGAGTGTGCGAGATCGTGAGCTTCATCTCTAATTGCAGCGCTCGGATTCAATTGATCTCCTATTCAACCTTTCCACGGTTCAAACCCGCTATTTCGGACAGAGGGGAAGGAGTTGATTTCTGAATCCACAATCAAGATCAGGACATCTACAACAATCATCATCATCTTCACGACACAAGCTATTTCCACCGGACGAGACGATATTTTGGATTGGAGCGGAACACCAGTACGACGGAATAATGCCGGCCGGCCTTCTCGTTGCAACTGCAGATTATCATTATAACACCACACGGTGAGTCATTTACCAATCATTGAACGCTATATAACACAACGTTTGCCATTTGCAATTGCTGTTGTGTTCATATCCTCATTTTAATGTTTATTACTCTACGATTGAGGGATCAATAATTTCAGGATTATTAAATAGTAAATTTTGAACAATAGCGTTGTATTTAATTAAACTAACGCTTAAATTTAAATTCTTATATTTGTTATTATAGATTTATAATTTATTTATTTATTATTATTACCTAAAGTAGTGTGAAATTGTTGATTCCGCTCGTGTTAACAAATGTTATGTTAAAAATTATTAACTTAATTTATTATTTCTACGATTTCAAGGCAAGCTTGCTCATAAATAATAATTCGTTTCCAATTACATGTTTGTTTAACTTTGCTATTTGTTTGAATATATATCAATTGTTACGATTACATGGTTTATTCTTTTATACTAATTATTAAGTACCCAGTTGCAATTTTGAGCCACATATTTTCTACGCTAGTAAGGAGGAAAGGTTCTACTGAACCTCTCAAGCTGCGTAAACATTGGTCCTCCGGGCCGGATTTCAACTTGGTACCTCATTATTGATTAATGTCACATATTATTGCGTATTTTGCATTGTTTCTCAGCTGTCTGGCTTCAACAGCTCTGTCTCAGCTCACTTTATTATTTTTTTCAAATTCTTAAATTTTGCACTTACTTGCTTTTTCCACTTACTTAATTGTTTTCTGTTTTTCTCGTTTGCTTCCCCAATCATAATTTCGTGTGAACTCCCATCGCAACAAATCTATCACCATGGAAAATCTTGCAGCTGATTGTAAAGCTCAGATCAATAGTCTCAAAACTAAACTTTCCAGCTTGATTACCGAAATCAGAGCCATCATGGATCAAGGTCGTGCCATTGCAACTGATCACACACAACTCTTCCTGTTCAAAGGAATGTATATTGAACTAAAATCATACTTAGATGCCTTTAATGACACATGGGACCAGGCAATTGAGCTTGTAGCCCAATGGAATGTACCAAACGTATTTCCGTTGCCAGCAGATGTCACGATGCAAAAGAATGCAAAGAGATACTATTATGAGTCGTGTGCTATATATGCAAGCCTCATGAACCCTACACCTATTGCGAGTGGTGGAACAGCACACAATCTTTCTCTAAATGAGTCACTCACGGTACGAGCCAGATTGCCCCAAATAAATTTACCCACCTTTAATGGGCTTCAAGTAGAATGGCCCTTGTTTCGCGACACGTACACATCATTAGTTCACAATGAACCTTCCATTTCAAACATTGAAAAATTTCTTTTCCTGGTGTCATGCTTGAAAGGCGCTCCACTTGCTTTAATAAAGGGCATTGAACTGCAGGAGGCTAACTACGAACAAGCGTGGAGAGTTCTAAATACCACTTACAACGACAAACGTCGACTGGCCAACAGCTACCTCAAGAACGTGCTAGAATTCGCCCCCTTTAAAAGCAGACCATCTGCGACTGCCTTGAAACATCTATTGGCCACAGTCGGCGAAAGTGTGGATTCCTTAAAGCAATTAAAAATCCCTAACGCTAAGGACTTCATTTTGTTTTGCCTCGTTCTGCGATGTCTGGATCCTGGCACCCGCCGATCGTTTGAAAAAGCTAATTCCGACACAGAATTCCCTAAATGTCAGGATACAGTCGCGCTGTCTCTTGCTCGATGGCATTGACTACGATCACACGCGACAGCCAACCCGCTGCCACGTTCTCTCGCCCTGGCTTGTATACGATATCCATTGTATACTTGCTAAGGTATTCTTTTCATCTGGTTATGCGCGCCGATGACTCTTTTATCTTCCCCACCCAAGGGGTCGATGGTCCCATTGGATTTTAAATCGCCTTCAGAAGATGTAGGGACGGAAGTGCTCTATTGCTCATACGATTCCCAGCAGTTCCCGTTAAAGCGCGATATACCTGCTCTCGGGGTCCGTAATGCGCCTACTAGCATATGCTATCGGCCTCTCTCCTCCGTCGCGATCTTGTGGGAGTACCGCTACCAACGCGTATTCACTAGCGTCTGTGGTAATTGTGAATGGGAGTGCGAAGTTCGGGAAGGCTAGAATAGGCTCCCCCTGTAACCGCTCCATGCAACGCCGAATATTGTTTTCCATCTCCAGGGTGATAATGACCTTCTGTCCCTTTCTGAGGAGATTGTTGAATAGGTACGACGCATCATCATCATACTTAATTGACTTCATTCAACTCCAGAGGGCATTAATTTCTACAGACACGGCTGAAATGCCCAAGTTGCCCAGATACATGACAATTTATTTAATTGGCAAGTATCGTCAGGATTGGATTAGCCACACTTAAAGCAGTAAAATGACTTTCTGGAGGCTGAGGGTCGTAGAACATTATGATTAACGTTAGAGTTCATCGGTTTTGACCTGTATATGAAATTTGCTTCCAACGACTATTTATCTCTAACCTTACTGTAGCTTACTGTTGGTGGCTCACATTACAGATTTCTTCAAATCCACGGCGTCGTCCATTTGAAGGGCCTTACACAATCGTTGATCAATTAAACAAATTACCATCATGGGTATAACGATCAAGCTGTAACACTTCCGATAGAGCTGAGAAGGCTCTGGCTTCCCAATTGCGTCTCTTCAAGATTTGATTGTTCTTCAAGTCTCTTGAATCCTGAATTTCAGATTCAACATAAATTGAGGTTAGGCGTTCCCCCTCCCTCCTCCTTCATTTATATATAATTTATAATTCCCTGTGGAATGTAACTAAAAACATCCTAAAATATCATCCTGTTTCACACCCATTCCTTCGTGATGATGGGTCCTAAGCAGCTTCAAATGGGGAAAAAATCAGTAGAATTCGCTCTGCATATTTCCCGTACTTTCACACCTCACCTTAGTCGTCAAAACCATATTCATTGCATAACTGTTGGAGATTTACCCACATCACCTATCCCTCTCTCACTTTCACCAAACTATATTTTGTCAAATATTTGAAAAACTCCTATTAGGAAGTCTCCTTCCAATTTTTGAATCCATAAATATTTTTGCTACCCACCAGTTTGGGTCCTGTCTACGACATTCTACTGCTGAGCAAGGCCTTCGCGTTGTTGATCACATATCCTCAGCCCATGAAACCAAACAGTATTGCACTGCTGCCTTTCTAGACATAGCTCAAGCTTTTAACAGGGTTTGGCTCGCAGGTTTTGCTTTACAAGCTCGAAAGATATTTACCACAGATCCTTGTATAATCCTACATTCCAACCTTTCAAACCACTTCTTCCAAGTCCACTGTGGTTCAGAATATTCTAACTAATATCCTATAAAAGCAGGAGTTCCTCAGACCAGTGTCCTGGGTCCCATCCTCTATAACCTATACACCAATGATGTCCCCTCTACTCCCAATACGTTCTTGGCAACATTTGCAAATGACACTGTAGTCCTGTCATCCCAACCAGAACCCGATATATCATCCCATAACCTTCAAAAATACCTTGCTAAGATCAAGTATTGGTGCAACCAATGGTGGATCAATATTAATGAAACAAAATGTTCCCACATTACCTTTACCGCATGTCCTGTCCACTAGTTTTGTTTCTTTTAATTTTTAATTCCATTCCTCTTCTTGTATCCGAAACAGTGCGGCATTTAGGATTCCATATCGACAAAATGCTGACGTCAGCAACAAAACCCTTCATAACGATCTTAATATAGCCCTACATTCTTGAACTCATATCTTCCAAATTCACGAAATTCCATAGTAACCAATCAACCACTCTATTGCCCTAGCACAGTTATTACACTCCGCCACACATCCCATTAATCCTCCTGAGAGACTAAAGCAGTGTCCTCGTGAGCTGTTAATAAATACGTGACAGTGGAGTCCTGGCATTGGCCAGTTTCACCAATCATGTCCTGAGGGTCTGTGGCTCTCGCGTTCTTGGCCAGCCTCCACTGGCTCGTATCCGGTGACGTGGTTGATGGAAGAGCGTGGGGGGACTTCCTAAGACACCGCTTCATCTTTTGCATGTGAGGGAGGTGACAGCCATGTGGATTTGGGAGGTCTCTGGGTTGTATAATCCTACATTCCAACCTTTCAAACCACTTCATCCAAGTCCGCTGTGGTTCAGAATATTCTAACTAATATCCTATAAAAGCAGGAGTTCCTCAGAGCAGTGTCCTGGGTCCCATCCTCTATAATAACCTATACACCACTGATGTCCCCTCTACTCCCAATACGTTCTTGGTAACATTTGCAAATGACACTGTAGTCCTGTCATCCCAACCAGACCCCGATATATCATCCCATAACCTTCAAAAATACCTTGCTAAGATCAAGTATTGGTGCAACCAATGGTGGATCAATATTAATGAAACAAAATGTTCCCACATTACCTTTACCGCATGTCCTGTCCACTAGTTTTTTTTTTTTAATTTTTAATTCCATTCCTCTTCTTGTATCCGAAACAGTACGGCATTTAGGATTCCATATCGACAAAATGCTGACATAGAACCAACACAAGAGGCTAAAAATACAATACACGACAAGAACTGTTTTTCGGACAACAGACACAAACATACGCTTTGGGCAACTGTAAAGACTGCTCACAAGGACATCCCATCTCTCAATAGAAAATTAATTTCTAATCTACAAAGTTATACCTAAGCCAACCTAGACACATGAAATAGAGCTATGGGGGCAAGCAAAAAAGTCGATCATCAAGCGTATCCAATCCTATCAATCAAAAGACCTAAGAACAATAGTTAATACCCCTTACTACGTCAGCAACAAAACCCTTCATAACGATCTTAATATAGCCCTACATTCTTGAACTCATATCTTCCAAATTCACGAAATTCCATAGTAACCAATCAACCACTCTATTGCCCTAGCACAGTTATTACACTCCGCCACACATCCCATTAATCCTCCTGAGAGACTAAAGCAGTGTCCTCGTGAGCTGTTAATAAATACGTGACAGTGGAGTCCTGGCATTGGCCAGTTTCACCAATCATGTCCTGAGGGTCTGTGGCTCTCGCGTTCTTGGCCAGCCTCCACCGGCTCGTATCCGGTGACGTGGTTGATGAAAGAGCGTGGGGGGACTTCCTAAGACACCGCTTCATCTTTTGCATGTGAGGGAGGTGACAGCCATGTGGATTTGGGAGGTCTCTGGGTTGTTGGTAAATACTGTAGGAATAAGCAAGTGAATGAAGAACTGTAAATATGACATAATGAGAACATTGATTACAGTTACTTATTGCCCAAAGGCAATAAATAATAAAAGGCAGATTGTAATTTTATCGCAATAAAGATTTTATTAAAAAAAAATTAAAATACATACGTTGTAATAATATCAGCAGATTAAATTTTTTTTTTTTTAAATTAGATTGAATTTGAGGAAGTGAGTTTTTGGTTGAAATAATTTGTAATTGAGGCAGTGTTATGACTATGAAATGATATGACAAAAAGTTTATTCTAAGACATAGTCCAAGAAGATTAACAAGGAACAAAATAGGAATGTCAAGCTGATAAAAATAAATCCATAACATTCACAGGTTTGATAAGCTTATAAATACTATGCACATGTGTTTGTGTAATACTATGTGCTATGGTACATATGAGATGACTACAAAGAACCAACGGGAAAAAAATTGCAATAAAAAACAAAAATGAGGGCAGATGGAAAAAATAAATGAATAAATAAAACTAAGGATCAACAAGGGTAGAAACAACATGGAAGGTTACAGGGATGAATGAAAAATAAGTAAACAGAATAATAACAAGGTATCATAAATTATTAGATTGGAGGGAGATTAAAAACTGGTAAAGTGTTGATTTAAAAAATTGAGAGATTCGATGAAGGACGAATGTTGATGGGGATGGAGTTCAAAAGGTTTGTGGCACTGCTATGAAAAGAATGGCCAAAGAAAGCAGATTTATGAGAAGAGAAATACAAGTCGGAAGGGTAGGAATTAACATTGCGGGATTTGATTGCTGATTTGAATTGGAGGAAGTTGTAGGAAAGCCCCCCTACGCTTTTTAGTCATGATAGTATTGAAAAGGAGGGGTCCGAGGAAGTATTGGAGACCGGCGAAGAATGGAGCTGTGTTAACTTGGAGTAGTACAGCAAATTGCAATAGTCCCTGGGAATCCCAAGTATAAAGTAAACAATTCAACAGCTACTTTAAAGGAACCTCAAGATCCCCAAATACCACTGTACGCCACACAGCCATAGTAGAAATGGGGGAGGTAAAAGAGGAAACCACGAGTTTGCTAATCTGTAATGGAAGGAGTTGACATGATCAATTGAGCAATTTAAGGGTGGAAATGGATCGGCTGGTTTTTAGGGAAATGTTTTTTTTCCAAGATATAGTTGGTCAATGACCAAACCTAGATTTTTGACTGAAGTAAAGAATTGGATAGGTCGAACATTGATGGTGAAGGTGGGAATATCATTTAGAGGTTTGAGTAGGGGATGTGAACCAATGATGATTGCTTTGGATTTCTCCACGATCAAGCGAAAATTATGGAGCGAGGCCCAGGTAAAGATTCGATCCAGGTCTTCCTGAATAAACCTCGTTTGAAGTTCAGTCCTCAGGAAGAGAAAAAAGTCTTCCTGAATCAATAGGGAGGCGGATTGGAGCTGACTAGGAGGGAAGGATAGGTAAATTTGGATGTCGTCGGCATAAAGGTGGAATGAACAATGATGGTAGATGTATGGAGGTATATATAGAACTGATATAGACACAGAAAGGTAATGGTGAAATAGATGAACCCTGGTCTACACTAGAAGACAATGAAAGGGGTTGGAGGTGGATGTTGATCAGGGATGACTACTACCTGAAACAATTAGAGATGAATGATGTAAACCAGCTGACGTCACTATAAGAAAAGGACATCGATACTAGTTTCGATAAAATGATGGAGTAATCAAGGGGAATGAAAGCCTTGGTAAAGTCTAAGAGGATAAGGATATATATGTGCTGTTGGTCAATGGTGGATTGGAGGTCTAGCGTGATTTTTGTGATAGCAGATTGAGTGGAAAATCCTTGTCTGAAGCTGGATTGGAGGGGATTTAAAAGGGTTTCTAGAAATGAAAAAATTTGGGATTGAACTAGTCTTTCGAGGGATTTGGAAAGGCTAGAGAGAATGGATATAGGACGATGGCCTTTGAGGGAGGTGGGACTAGGAAATTTATTTAACGGAAGAACATTTGCTTTTTTCTAGTTTTGGAGATACAAATTATACATGTGAAGCTATAGAGGAAGAATTGTAGGGAGACTTAAGAGCTTAAGGAATTCCATCTGGACCTATCGAATTTGTTCTTGATTTCATAATTGAGGAAATGATGTCAGAAGGAGAGATGTACAAGAAAAAGAAGTTGTCTGGTTGGAAATTACAAGTGGCGTTGATTGGACTGGAGTGAAGGATTTGCGATGAAACCGTCAGGGTGGACAGAAAGTTTGAGTTAAGGTCATTGGGAGAAGTATGGCAAACAGGGGAGGTGTTTGGTTTAATGAGAGGAAATTTGTGGAGGAGGTTCCATTTGGAGCGAGACTGTTGCAGAAGATAACAACGACTCATGAAAGAATTTTGGTTGGGCAAGCCAGATTTTAGACTAGGTGAGGTTCCAAAGGGTTTAAAAGAGGGATTCATCCTCCGGATGCCTGGTGTTGGTGAACCTTCTCCAAGCTACATTCCGATGCCTCATTAATTCCTAAATTTTCTGAGTCAACCAAGAAGCTTAGGGAGGGGGGTTTGGAAATACTTAAATGTCACATGCTTGTCAAGGATGCAGAGGAGATTGGTGGTGAGAAAATCAATGATAGGATCAGCAGAGGTCAAGGAATATAACAGGTCCTAGTTGTCGCCAGGTCAGATTGGGTGGTCTCAAATGTCAGAGAATTGACGTTATGGTAGGTGATATTCCTGGGGAAGGAAAGAGTTGACATCCAGATTATATGAGATTGTGGCCTGAAAGGAAAGGTATTAGCAGTTGAAAGGAGGAAATTAGATTTACGGGGGAGTCTATGATAAAAAGATCTATCCAGGATTCTGAAACATTTGTATGATGGGTAGCAGAATACAGGACGACAAAAAGATTTAAGGATGATAAGGTTGACAAGAAAGGGTTTGTATAAGGAATTGATAAGTAAATTAGTATTAAGATCACTTGCTAGAATGATATTATTTGGATACTGCTATTATATGCTGAAAGTTGTCAAGAAAAAATTTAAGGAATTCGACGTGATGACCGGGGAAAGATTGGACATTGTCATGGCATGTTGTTTGGACCCTACTCACGAGGAAGAGAGAGGGCGAAAACATATATGAGAGCAGGGAGAAAAAAGTGTAGGTCTTGAGAATAGTCATAAGGAAGAGAACTGGATATGAGAAGACTAATTATTTAGAGTGCTGTGGTTGGAAGTACTATGAAACAATTTGAGAATAAACAGAAAACAATATATACTAAAAGAAAAGTAAAAAAGAAATGAAAACTAGAAACTAGACTAATAAAAAAAAACAGTTCAGAGATTAAGGAGAGACAGGTAGTAAGTAAGGAAAGGAGAAGGAGAGGTCAGTTTAGGAAGGAACCTTTAACAGGACAGCGTTCCATGCCATCAAAACCCAGATATCAAGGCTGGCTTTTGGTTTTTTTCAGATATTTTGGGTGGGTGTAGGTTAACCTATAGGCAACAGCTGGTAGGAGAAGAAAGTGTCTTCATCATTCAAGCAGCTCAGGAAACCAGATATATCAATTGTGGACCAGGTGTTGAAGAGGGGGGCATTTTCCAAGGATAATAAATATATTATTATTATTAAGTCATCACTATCAGGATATTTTTAATTGATAACTGCACACAGGTCAATTAACATTTACCCAACAAATCAATTTTATTATGCTTATAAAACAATATTTACATATTTCAGCCTAATTTATATACATAATCACAAATATTCACACAATTAAGTACTTTTGATTTACTAATAAAATCTACATTTCATGACATTAATACATTTTGTGTAATCAGTGTTAACTTATATGCAGTGTACTCTGAATATATTTAAATCAAATATTTGTAAGTGATATTGTTTAAAATTATTTGTATAGATCTTCTTTTGACGAGTAAGCGAATTGCATATACATTTTTTGAAACATAACTGAACATAAGGATAAATTAACTAACAGATATTTAACTATTAAAATATTTACATCAACAAAAACTTCAAACTCATTAAAAGTATAAAAGCTCAGTAAAATTAATTTTAAAAGTTGTTATATCATAATAAATATTTTATAATAGAAAAATAAAACAAGTTCTAAATATAAATTCGAATGACATATCTGAACTTTAATAAAAGATAATTAGTATAAACAATTATGATTTACAATGATGTTTTTTAATATACAATTCTAAATCTAGATGATATTAATCACAATTTTTCCTCTTTTAAATTACTAGATTTAAAGTACTACATTTTTTTTAATTACATTAACACAAATATTGAAATTTACTTAAAAGATATAGTAACTTTCTGATAATTTAATTGTAATATCACAATTAAAATTCTTAAGACATATATCCCTCAATAACATATTCTAGAATTATCTTCAGTCTCTTCATTCTTATAATCTCCATTTAATTAACAGGGATACTTTTTTGGTAAGAAAGATAGGTGATAGAAAAAGTAGAATTACTCCGAGTCCACACTTGCTTCCGAAATGTTTGCTGAAAATAATGTTTAATATTACTATGGAAATAATATTTTAAAGAAATAGCCAACTATATAAAAGAGGTGAATACTCTTAGAAAATTGGTATAGTCATTTTATTAACATAGTAAAATTATAAATACAGATAAAACAAAGCAAGCAGTTTTTAATATTAACAGTTCTATGTAAATACGTTGCTCAGTTTATTACAGCAGTCTTGATTTCAACAAAATTAAGAAAATTACGCATTGACGGGCACTCCTGCCTCTTTTAATCATGATTATGGTAATGCTAAATAAATGTATGATATATTTATTCGGAGAGTCATTCTCCAGTTTATGACCTAAAGTAAGCAGTACTCTTGTTTTATGATGTCACAAATTAATCAATAATATTAAAGATGAATAAAGTCACAAATATGTAAAGAAGTATTAATAAATAATACAGAATACAGTTAAATATGAAGTATTACAAAAATGTATCTAGATTCAAGTGAAGAAAAATAGAATATTTACAAGCTAAAGGAGCTAGAAAAACTAGCTAGATAAGAAATGGCTTACGAGATGAGATTCAAATATTTAAAAAGTGTGACAGACAGATACTGAAAGGGATGGAGTTCCAAGAGGACATTGAACAGATAAGTAAATATGTCAAATGTTAAGGTGCAGGAAGCTGAAATCTGAAGGAGGCAAATATGGTTTCAGATGAATAATATTATCTATATTTCTTTAAATATATTGTTAAAGAGTAATAACACCTTTATCAATAGCTGAAATTGGCAGTGCATCACATATTGGATAAAGGTAGAATTGATTGTTTATTGTGAAACCATATCAATAAAAAAATATGATAGTTATTTGCAACTGTTTGTGGACTGTATAAAATAAGAAAGAATGTTATTATCATATAGATCATAATTTTTACAAATTTAAAAGATTTCAACAATAATGAAAAATAATTCAATAACTATTATGCTCTGGACAAAACCACAGACTTCAAGCTCAGTATTTAATAGAGTCCACACAGTACAAAGTCTAGTCTACTACAATTCTAATGACTTTCCTCGATTAGAAAAATTCAGGCAGCCTTTTGTAAGTATACTACACAAATATAATAAGTACCCAAATAAAGAAGACAGCATGGGAAGACTACCTTATGCTATAGAAATAAGTAATTATATTATGTATTTAGTATAATTTAAAATTTACGTACTATCTTAGCTTAAGACATCATTGAAACCCTAATTAAGGAACTAAGGCAGAAATCCTGTGATATACACTTTTTAATAACATTCACATGTAGTTTTTGAAATTCACCAACAAAAAAAAAAAAAGGCAGAACACCTGATGAAGAGGCAGGGGGTAACTATAAGCTGTTGCCATAGTTGGTAGGTGGTGCAGAGGTACGAGTGTGGTCAAGACTAGGCTTGTTACCTCTTGGCATTAGATTCGGTTTTCTTAACCCAATATGCTACTACTTTATTCATGTAGTTTTTCTCAAGAAGATGAGTCAACACTGAAGAGACCAATCCCGCAAAGAAAAAATCCTTAGGGGAGCAGGGGATTGAACCTAGGTATATAGATAGAAGTCAGTGTGGTAACTACTAGGCAACAGTACAGGTTATCAATGCAATCCTTTCAAAATCAAATGCTCATAATTTTTATTTCCTTTTCCTCAATATTTAATGTATTCAGTACGGGATATTTTTATCCAATCTTTTTAAAAATAAATATTGTTAAAATTTAAATTTATAAATAAAAGCCTTATGGACACATACTATAGTAAAAAGTATATTAGTCGTGCATACCATTGTTAACAATTATGAACAGTTTATGTAGCTCTATTATAAATGTCTACAGAGTGTGTTATTAGGCTGTGTATACCTACCTTCACAACTTCTAGCTGACTACAGATTTTTTTCTCTCCTCTCTACTTACAATTATTTATTTTATTTTGTTTAATATAGCTATGGATCATGAGGTTTCGCCGTATGTTTATGAATAATTACAAGTAGCGTTCAAGATATTAAGGCATTGCCACCACAGCAATTATATCAAAGGTGAAACAAAATCAGAACAATAGTTTCACTGCTATCTGACTTATCCCCTAGAACTTGACACTACAACCAAGACCGTCTTCCGCACTTACTAAAGAATCACCTTTATCCACCTCTTCCAACCTTTTTATCCACTGCAGTATATTGGACCTTAGCTTGGTATGGAAACAACAGGTACTCTGAAACTACCAAAACTACCCCCAATATTTAAAAAAAATATAACGAATTTTAAATTACTTTGTGAACAGATATTGAAAATACTGTAGTACACTTACCTTAATTGAAGCAGAGATACCAGGTTTAGATCCGATACCTCTAATGTATACAGAACAATAGTTAAGTACTTACAAAATACCAAAGCCCACTTCCACACGTACCAAATTTAGGAAAAGAGTTGTTTTTTGAGGATAGTCAAAAAAATACAAACTGTACAATATCAACCAACTTGATCTAAGAAGTCCTAGCTGCCTTATGATTCAAAACTAGACTGATAAATATTGATTTCAGGGACAGAAAAGATCTAGAGATCCACTGAAAAAATTCCCTACCATTGTCCATCATGTTAATGACAAAATTGTGAATTTTAAAGAGGTTCATAAAAAATTAAGAAAAAAATCACAACATCCTGATTTTTACCCAGAGCTAAATAGGCCAGTTTTAAGTAATTGATCATACTTATTCATTGCTTACACATCAAAATTAAATATTCTACTTGAACATACTGTTCTAAGAAATCGTCAATCGACTAAAAAGAAAAATGTCTCATGTTCACTCAAGCTAACAAGCTGCCCTCCACTGACTAGCAACATGTCCCACAATAGTTTGACAAGTTGACCATAGTAAGTCTCCACCTTTTATTCTTCTTCTCTATCATTTTCAACATTTTTTATATAAGTAAAAATTATTATGTAACTTTTTTGTGAATTAAAACTTAATAAATATTATTGTTTTCTAGAAACATAATATGCCTAGTTACCAATGTAAACACTTTGTTTATTATTCGTAGGTACATTACAAGTATAATTATGTTATAGAAAGGAAATCAGACAAAGACCATACAAAAAGGAAAAAAAAAACATGACAAACACACAAATAAATGGAAATGCTGTACTCACAATCCTTTGAAAGATTAGTGTAATAATGTGCTCCAAACTTTTTCATATCCTCATAGCCAGGGTTAAGGAAACTATTACTTCCTATAAAATTATTTAAAAATGAAAAGGATTTGTTAGGTTCTAGCTTCTAAATTTGAGCGTGTACTCTTGTAAATTAAAAACATGAATTTGGTTAATAAATTAAGAAAATTTCATTAAAAAGAAATAATCACAAATAATAAACTCCATTGAAGAAAACACAGTTCCTAAAACCTAACTGTATTTTATTCAATTTCAATTAAATTCAACAAATTATTAGTAAACCTATAACTGTGCATTAAAGCATTAATTAATTAAATGATGAGTAAAACTGTTTACTTGAATACACAAAATGTTCACAAAGCTGTCTAATAAGCAAAATTATTCCCCCAAATCACCTTTTAGCTTCAAGGCATAGTTAACAATGCATGCCTAAAAAACCCAAAACAAAAACAATAAACAAGTTTTCTGAGCCTCTATAGTTATATAGTTCATTTTTTCACAAAGAAGGGTTCAAGTTCAGTCTTATACTAAAAAATTGTATTTCATCTACATACATTGCCATATTTCTATGTTTGGTCAATTGAGGCCACATTAGAACAACAATTAAAAAAAAATAATATAATAAAAATATCTAATGCTCAACTTTTACAATAATTAATAATAGTGGGAACTACACCAGAACAAAGATTGATAATAACATGTAATACTATTAAAGCATTCATCAACCTTTAAAATAACCATGCAATAAATAGAAACTGCCATATTATTATAATAATTAAAACATCAAAATGATTCAAATTCTCAACAAAGGTAATATTTAAAATGATAAAATTGTTATTATAAAATTTCCATAAATTACATATTATTTATCATAAGTGTATAGTTGTAGCTCAAAATTATTAAGCATATTAAATGCAAAAAGGGGAAAAAATATCTCAGCCATACTTGCACAAATGTTGAACCACAACACAACAGAGCTGACAAATTTATTTCATCAAGTACAACCCACAACCAGAGAAAAAATATAATCCATCCCTACCCTCAAAAAATCTAATTATCGGGAAACAAATATCATAATTTATTTACAAAGTGTTTTGAGCTGCTTCAGTTCATCTTCAGGGCTAATTAATCATAGAAAGCTTAAATAACTGGTTATCAATTTATGCACCAGTTGTAACTCAGTCTAATTAAAATATAAAGGTTAATACTGCATGTAGCGATTACCAACCACATATGTAAATTACCCTATACTCTGGTGCATAATGTATTATAATATAAATGCAAATCTTTGTAAACTTCTTGTAATAAATCATAGAGGTCGGTAGTCGTGAAACAAGTAACAGAGGGTCGAAGGTCCTGCAATAAAACCTGAGAGGGTAAGCCACCTGCCCCTAGTAAAACCAACATGGTAGACGATAGGTGTGACATCATAAAACACACCCTTTTAGACCAACAGTCATAAACTTAAGGGGTATTGGCCACCTGGGCATAATAAAAAAAAACCTTTCAGGCGGTTCCGCCTTCCACTAGGAAGGGGAGATTATATTTAAATCAAGGAGTTTCGCCCTGTAGAGTCACTCTTCTCCAGTCTCTGCATCTAGACAGTCGCAATACTCCAGGGCCCCGGGATCTTCTACTAGTCTACTCTCTCTCTGCCACACCTCTGGGCAGTCACCTCGTCTCACAGCCTCTAGTAGACTCTCTGATGACTTGTACTATTACGCTGCCGATCTCCCGCCCGAACTCTGAAAACTGGTCTTATTCTTTATGAAACCTCTGAACCTCTCTCCTGAACACAGTGTATTGTCGGGACACATCCCTATCAATAAATGGAGTCAGATATTAACGCCTACATGGAACATGGTCCATGTTATAAACTACAACAATCCGCACTTGTCACCAATTAGGCACTCCCCTAGTGACACCCCCCGACACTGCATATAAATAATATAGTTCTATAATGCTACTCTTAATATTAAACAAAAATAATTTATCCAAAATATAAAAAAATTAAGTGGCATAAAAAACTGGTTTAAATGTATATATAAAATAAAACATAATTGCCTATAAAACTTGACAGTGAGTGTAAAGCTATGTTTATATTAATAGGAAGATTGATCATGTAGGGATAGTCCAAAGATAAAGCACCCAACCAGAAATGGGAAGGTCCTAAGTTTGAGCCTCGGTAAGTATACAACTACCTCAATATCAATCTAATGTAGATTTGTTTATGCACAGTTATTATTTTGAAGCATGAGATTATTACAATGCAGATCTTCTTAGAAGCTCTAATGATGGGACAACTTTAACCTTGGCATTACCATTTTACATTCTATAATCAATAAAATAATGAAAAAATGGTACCTAATGAGATATCATGATGAAGCATGTTTTCATTGGAAATTAGTTGGCTCAATACTCTTTCTCACTGCAAATTCCTGTAAACATTCTAATCCCTTTCAAATGAGAAAATTTCCGTCTTAGGCTATTTTCTGTTATTTCTAAAACAACTAATCCCCTTTTACCCTGATTTCCCTCTAATACCAGCCCCTTTGTTTAGTCCCCATGGATATAGTTTGTGTGGTACACACTGAGAAAATTTATAACTTTGTATCGCTACATTTTATTTCATTACATACTGTAACAAAACAGTATTTAGTATAGACTATCCCGCAACGATTAGGAGGTATTAGATTACCGGCGCCGACTGGTGCTTGCACTTCCTTGAAAACTGAGAGGAGAAGACGACAAACACGGGGATTTCACATCGGGATTCTAGGAATAAAATATTACAACCCATGCAACTAAAGGGGATTGGAGGAACATCTCCCCCGCTCTGAGATCGATCACGCCCCTTGACCAATAACAAGAGAGAACTGGCAGAAGGAAATCCCCTCTTGAGAAGAATTGGGAAAAGGAGGAGTCAGAGTGTGTGGAAAAAGTGGAAGGAAAGGTTGTGTGAGCTAGAGAGTCTGTAGGAGTGAGTGGTGTTAGAAAATTGTTAGTGATCCAAAAAGATGAACGATAGACGGATACCGGACTTTATTCAAGGTAACTTTTACAAATTCAATTGGTGGGTGGGACATTAATCACCGTGGAGCTTAGGACGTTGTGGAGATTTCAATTATTATCCAATTATTAAATTAGTATTCAATTATTATTCTAGTATTCAATTACTATTATATTATTCTATTATTCAATTATTATTCTATTAGTCAATTATTATTCTATTATTCAATTATTATTATTATTATTCTATTATTCAATTATTATTCTATTATTCAATTAGTATTATTTTGTTATAGAAAGTGTTCAAGTAGTTAATAAATTTAATTAACCAGTAGTTTTGAATAGAAAAGGGGTTTATATGTCTTTCTTATTCGTATCTTTCCCGAAAATTCTCCCGATTATAAATTTGTGCATGCTAGCTAATACGTATTCCATAATTCTTTCCTGGTTCCTAACCTTCCGTTCCCTGATTTCTCAACATCCAAAGGTAAATTTTCTATTTCCCGGTAGGCACGGGGGCGTTACAATACATTTTATTTGCTATAATAGTTCCCACTATTATTAATAATTATTATTCCTATTCAATTGGAAGCAATGATGTTAATGTGGGTAGCTTACTCTTAAGAGCACACATATCTCCCCCCCCCCTTGAATTCATTGTTATTATGAAAAACTATAAGAATGCTTATTTTTCAGTTTTTGACTAGTGACCATAGTTTTTGAGAAACCATATTATCTGCGCCACTCTCTATACCATTTTAATACTGTTTTACAGGCTTTCCTTGTTATATTATCTGAAAAACAATGTATCTTTGTGTGACAGTGCAATGTACCTAAACAACCTCAAAGCGATTAAATGTATGTGTCTGGTGAGAGACACATGCCTGACAAGGCTGTTTGCTCACCTAATTCAGAGATGGCCTCTAGAATAATTCTTTTGCAGTACTATAGTATAGACTGGTGGTGAGCTGTCCTAAACTTTTATCTTGCATATAAAGAAACTTTTCAAGCAATTTCATAAAGATGACTTACTTCACAAACATCCACCAGCCATCATTTTTTTTAATGCCCAGATATTTAGAGAGCACTTAGATAAAATTAATTAGTAGATGACCAACTTTTGATGTGAAGGGCATAGACTACAGAGCAATATAGTATAAAATATTTAATTATTGAATATATATTGACTTTATAATAACAATCATTAGTTTTGGGATGCAACACAGTTACAACACGGGAGATTAACTAATAATAGTGAAATATATAGTAATAAAATAGTATATAATTAATACAATAAGTTAAAATTAACAGGTACTTTATAATGAGTACAATAAGGTTTTAAACAAAGATTATAGCTAAGCTTTTTATGTCTAAATAAAGCCACAAATATATATATATATTCGAATTAAATGTATTATTGAGACCTGTCATAGTTAGTGTTTGTAAATAAATTTGTTTTAACCTGTACTTGGTTACAGAAAAAGTGTTTATTAGCCCCATTTTCTGACTTAATCCCCAATAGTATTGAATCAAAATAAGAATTATCAATGTTACCTGGCAACAGCATTGGTTTCAATTCCATTTCATTTTGAGGCTTATCTCTCTCATCAGATCTTTTTATGACAACATACTCCTCAGGAGTGCCTGCTAGGCAATTTTCATAAGTCGGTTGTACCATTTTACTAAGATGATCCGATTCAGCAGATAATTGAGAATTTAACATTGAGTAAGGGTTGTTAAGATCCAAATAATACTGAAACAAAATGGTGGAGAAAGGAAAAATCATAAAAGATATCCATAATACAGGAAATTAAGAGTCACCTATTATAGAGATTTTTTAGTTTACTGTAACCAGCAGTAAAATTTTCATAATTATAACTTAAAATAAATTATAAATTTGTAAGATTATAGGATCAGCTGTATTTTTAACAAAACACTATGTTAAAATCACAAATAGGGGAAGTCCACGAATTTCTCTCCAATTTGACTACATGTACTCAAACATAAGAGGGATTCTTAGTGTAAGTGTTCAATGCTAACCTGTTTGAAAGTAGCTCTAGTCACTCCTCCATCCTAGGCGTGGGCCTAGCTATTCAGCCCTTTAAGAAGCCAGCTTAGAGCCTGTGTTTTTTATTTGATGTCTGGTGTTATTATTAAAGTAGGTTAATTTAGGTATTAATAATGTTGTGTTGTAAAAGACTCTATGTTATAAGAACATTTGGAATCTTTAACAGGTTATGAGGCCCATTAATTTTTATGGTCTATTTATATTAGGAAGAATATACAAGATTATTTTGTTTATAATAATTTGTTAATTATTAACAACATGATAACTGAAACAACCATTATGGCAGTTAAACCATTCAATAGCCATAACTATTCTAAAAGGGTATACCAATTATACTTTATAATAAGCTGGCTTTATAATTAAAAAGGTCTTTACTGAGATTTTGCAGGCAATTAGTTTATAACTATTATAAATATTAGTTATTTATACTATATTGAAGGATGTATAAATAGTTGATATTTTAAAAATATTGTGCATAAAATCCTTCTATAGAATTGTTTTTATATATTTCATTTATTCAACATTTTTGTTGCAAAGTTTTGAAAACCCTTAGTCCATCATTAGGTAACATCTACACAACGAGAAAAAAACCTTCATACAATCACAATAAGTAAAAAAAAAATTTATCTTTACAAAACAATAATTTACCAAACGCAAATCATATGCTTAATATTCACATGTTGTATTATTCCAAATTAATTAATGATAAATAAATTAACATCATCACTTAATATATTTCTTGGCCAGGAAGTTGTCTAAGTATTTTGAATAGCCCATGTAAGTTAGTCAGTATTCTCTAGGAATTAGGTGTAGCTATTGTGTGTTATCAGTTCAAGTTCTGCTTCAATTGTTTAATAAGATATGTCCAACTGTTGTCCAATACTGCTGTATTAATTTAATTGATGTAAATAATAGAATTAAAGTTTGTGTAGTATAATTAAATTAGTTGCAGAATCATAAATTAATAAATAGATTATATGATACCAATTGAAAATAAACAGTTATATACATTGTAAATATATATATATGTTCAGTAAAAGGTGGTACATAAGTATAGTTAAATAACAAGTAAGAAGAAAACATAGAAACTAGTAAATTCCATACCATGCTGGAATATTCTCACCACAACACTATTCAGGAAGCTCTTATAGACCCTCATATTTATCTGAGCCCATGGACTGTGAGAGTGACTAACCCATTTAGGACAACAGTCCTAGATAGAAGGTAAAAAGCAAATAGTTATGAAAGGCCAGGCTCTCTTTAAATTCCTGACATGCATTTTATCACAAGTTAAATTACAGAAATTATAATGAAGTACATTTACTTTGATTTAGTTGAAATATATTATCTTTGATGTTTTTTTATTATTATTAAATATCACACAGGGTTGAAATTTCTTACCTCCTTCACATTCTGGCCAAGCATATGTCCTAATCTTTCAGCACATTCATGAAACGAAGGGCGAAGCATTGGTTGCTCTTTCCAACATTCCAACATTAAATTATACCTTTAAAAAAAGAAAAAATTACTACTGTATTGCTTAATTGTTTTTATAATACTGATTTGTGTTATTGCAACATAAATCTATGATTCATCCCGCAGATTGTGATAATCCATAGTGTATTATTTTTTAGGTGGTTAGGTAGAATAGATATTATAATAAGTGTGTATTATGTATTTTGTGTGTTGTTTCAGTTTATGATGATGTTTGTTTGGAAATTTACTATGCGACAAGATGCCATGCAAATATACCAGTGTTGCTCTTAAAATTAAAAAAGGCATCGATCCTGAAACTTTGAAAAAGGGTTTGAATGATCTGAAAACTAGACTTAGCCTCTGAAAATGTTTTAAAAGTATAATGTAGCTTCAACAACGTTACATAGGCATGTAACGAGATTTTTCTGGAAGTAACCTTAAAAAAAGTGGCGGACAAACTGTATTAACAGCAGAGGAAGAAGCAGTACTGGTGGATCAACTTGAAATATGGAATGATTGGGGTACCATGTAGATTCTTTGACCCTCAGATTAATAGTAAAAGGTACTTTGGAGAAACAGGGTAAACAAGTGCGAAAATTCAAGAACAACACGCTAGGGCCTGACTTTGTGGAATCCTTTTTAAAACATCACAAAGAGATTGTGACCAGTAGAATCTGTTAAAATATTAAGAGGTCACGGGCAGTGGTATCTCTTGGAATAATAAATGCTTGTCTTGATAAGCTCGAAAAGGAATTGAAGGATTCTGGTAAAAGAAAACTCATTTTTAGACAAAGCTGTAACTACGCCAAAAGAGTAAATATTATAATAGTACTATATTATTATAGCATAAATACGTAAAAATGAACTCCTTTAAGGCATCAATGTCTGTTATAATTGCTGCTATGACTAATGGGAAGATATTGCCACCACATGTGGTATATAAAGCACAACATCTTTATGACAGCTAGAGGAAAAGAGGCCCTTAAAAACACAAGTCTGGTTGGTTTAACAGTTGTTGTATTTCTGACTGGGTAGGATAGGCAGTGTGGTAACACTGTTTGTAACAGCGGTGGAACCTTCAGATATAATAAACATGTAATGTGTGGTTATGCTCCTAACTTGATTGTATTTAATAAAGTTATAAACAATGACTGGAGACTTAATTAATAATTCCATATAATAAAACAGGCAGCTATACCATGTTTAAAGAATCTTGAAGGACCTAAGTTTCTTATTGAGGAGAATTGGTCAATAGATGTGATAAAACTCTGTACTGATACCCAGATTAGGTTTATATTTCTGCCCAGTAATTCTACCTACTTCACCCAGACAGATGAAGATATATATATATAATATGGCCTCAGATATTGGAAGAGTGAAAAAAGGAAAGTGGAAAAGGGGAGGCATCTGTGCCAAAGGCAAGTTTTCTGCCTAAATAAAAAAACTATGTGACATATTTGATGAGAAAAATGTGCTATCAGGTTTCAGAAAATGTGGAATCGTGCAGTTGTATCACAAGAAAATGCTAGACATGTTGCCTGGAATTGATGATAAGTACTGGAACTAGTACTAGTGCTGGCGACAACACATCATCGTCGGTACCACATATAGAAGCCATAGATAACTCATTTGAGGAGATCTTAAGATCCACTTCAGATAAGAAGAGGACAAAAGGAAATGTGTTGAGTATTGAAAGACTTTGAAGAGTCTGCAGGGGCTGACACATACCATGACCAAGCAGGACCCTAAGGAGCTAGTACACAGACCAATGGAAAACCTAAAGCTTTAAAGTTGATAAAGAAGAGTACAAAAGGACTTCTTCATGAAACGTCATAAGAAAATGACAACTCCATACTAGACAGTAATAAGGCGTTTAGGCTATCCAGAACTTCTGAGGAGCACTTCGAGTGTGAAGCTACAGAAAACCTTCAAATTCCAAATGACTTCTTTCAAGAAGTCTTCCTAGTGGTCAAACTGCACAGAGAAAAGGGAAAAACACTTATTTGATTAAAGTTTTTTACCCAGAAAATTAGGGGTGCGGTGCGTGGGAGTTTTCTACAAAAAGGGCACAGTCCGACATTTTCTAAAATGAATGAAGAGGTATTTCTTTCTCAAAATGTGAGAAAACTACAGCCTTCAGACAGTATTAAGACATCTTCCTATTTTAAAAATATGATGAGTTTTAAGAATGACATAACTGATTTGAACCTGTACTGAAGTAAACGAAAATGTTTAAGAGTTATTTTTTTTCTACAAAAAAAGTATGTAAATATTCAAATAAATACTTTATTTTGATGCTAATTGTGTAATCTGATTTACTGCCTGCTATTATCACTACTTGTTCCAATCCACTCCGTACAAGTTGGAACTGAAACAACCAAAGGATTTAACAGGTGTTCCGATTCACCCCTGTCTATGGATTGACTCGTAACACCATGAAAAAAAACTTTTTAAATAGAAAAACTAAATAAAAGATTATTTTTTTAATCAAAATTATTAGACCATCCTAAGACCCAAGTTTCAGGTCCAAATTTATAATTAAAAAGAAAAACCATTTACTATTTTTTTCACTTTAGAAGTTGAAAAGTGTTCCTATTCACCCAGTTTTATGGCATGTCTAGGGATTCGTGGTTTTTACATGCACTGGCTCTGAATGGATGGAAATGATAAAAAGGTAGAAAAAAAATCCACCCACTGCAATTTATGGTCTAGAGCCTAACATTAAGTACATCTAACTACCCAACAATTGTTGGTAGGGGACTTTATCATTATAAATATGTTCATTAGCACTTAAGTACAATTTTGGTTGCATTGGAATTTTTCCTTTTGGTAAAGCTCTAGTTTCCAGACGGTTAAGAAGGTAGTTTGCGGTAACCAGAGCCTCACCCCATAAGTCCATGGTCACACCTGAATCAATAAGAAGACACCTTGTTTTCTCCATCAATGTACTGTTAAGCCGTTCTTCCGTCCCATTCTGCGCTGGATTTCTTGCCATTGTGTATTGAATGTTGATATCTTTTTCCGGGCAAAACTTTCTGAATTCAGATGAAGTATACTCTCCTCCATTGTCACACCTTAAATTTTGCACACGGGTCCCAAACTTGGTTTCCACTTTCGCAATATATTCTTTGAATTTACCAAAGACCTCGTCATTACTGTGTAATAAATAAAACATCACGAAGTGACTGAATTGATCAATGAATGAAACTAAATAATTTTTGCCATCGTATGTTGGGGGAGTAATCTTCCCACAAACGTCAGTAGATATCACTTCCAAAATTTTTTTAGCTCTCCTCTCCACAGGAATATACTTCAAATAAGGTAATCTTGTTTGCTTAGCCTCTAAACATACCTCAGAGACACTTGATGGTGGATACCTTGAGGAATGTCCCATTTTCCTGTGCCAAACGTCCTTTTCATTTTCTTTAGCTAAATTGACACTTTCTCCAATATATTGACAATATAAAGTTTCTCTCTTCGATAACCTGTCAACACAACTTTTTCATCCTTGTAAACAAACACTTTCCCGTCTTTAAAAAAAATAGTGCATCCCTTATCCTCCAAAATTCGAACTGATATTAATCCTTCACAACACAAAACATTATCTAAAGTTATCTTAATATTGTTTTCAGTCCAAAGAGAAAGTTTTCCTTTTAGAGTTGAGGTAACATTTTCCCCAGCTTTAGCACAATTCACACTGGTTGTAGTACTCACATGATCCCTAAGTAAATGCTTATATTCACTTTGCAAAAGATGACAGGTTGCACCACTGTCCATGACGAAAAAGATGTTATCAGAATGTTTGTCAACAAAGCAGGCATCTTCGCCTTCAAGAGAGGTTACTAAGTGTTAATCACTATCAGTGTTATCAGCTGCTGTTACGTGCGCCGATGACTTTATCTTGGGGCAGTCCCGCTTAAAATGCCCGCGCGCCTTGCAGTAGTAGAATTTGGCGCCAAATCCAGAATTTTGACCGCTAAAACTGTTATTCGGCAATTTTTGATTTCAATAACTTGTAGAATAAGAGCCACGATTATTATTAAAGTTACCTCGAAAACGTCCACGATTTTGACCACCTCTGTCATAGGATGAAAACGCACTAGGAGAATTGAAATTATTTTCCCTCTTCGATCTTACTTGTTTTGACAGTAACACATTTTTCACATATTCAATAGTCACCACTGATTTGTCCTGTCCTGATAAAATGTCTAATGCAGATATTACACCTCCAAACTCTGATGGCATGGCACCTAATAGCTGGTGAACTATCTCCTGTTCTTCTAATTTGCCGCCAGCTGCTGAAGCTTCAAATTCCTCTATGAATTGTTGTAGAGGCTTATCACCCAAATATTCCAGCTTCATAAAAGCCTTCTGGGCAGCCACAATGCTTTTCATGCCCCTTTTCTCGTACGTACCCGCGAACGTATCAATAATATTTTTGGCCGTAGGCTTTTCCTTAATCATTGTTAAAATATCATCTGCCAAAGCTTGAACTATTAGATTTCTGGCCTTTACGTCCCCTTTCTTGAATGTTTTAAACTCACTCTCGTTGGTAGGTGGACGGCAGAGATCATCCCGAGGATGCCATGATGCTCAAGCAAAAATATAACTCTATACAACCAATTTGCAAATCCCGAGCCGTCGAATGGCTTAATTGTAAATTGGAACGCTGGAATAGACATTGCGCGGAACTGATTTGCACAAACCGACACGATCACGGATGTCACGACCGCCACAATTCGCGGACTAACTTTACGGACACCGGAACGGTACGATCGACACAAATCGGATAAACTTGCTCAACAAATTCACCAAACTGCTTCAGGGCTGTTCTGGGCCCATAACCTATTGACAGGTGATAAAATAAGCGTACACCCAGCAGTTTTTATGAGCAAAAATACTTTATTATAACACAGCTCGACAAGATGCGACTGGTCACAAGATACAAAACCCGACTGACATAACAGTGTACGGGGGAACACAGTGTTGCCACAAATGGTGACTTGATAATTTTTGTTTACCAATTAGTTAATACAATAATAATGATATTATGAAGGAATTGCTCCAACAGCTTCAAGTTAAAGAAAAAAATAATTGAAAAACGTTTGTACATGTCAAGTTGTATGCAATTTAAAACAGTATTGTAACTTGACAATCCATCTTTTAATTAATGTATAACTTTGATATCTAAACCTAACAAAAATTAATATCGTGGTACAAAAACGATTTTAACAGAAATATAGCAATATTTTATGAAAACTTTAAACAAAAACAATAATGTTTGGATTAAATAATCAATTTGTATAAATATTACTTCATATAAATGTGATATTATCATTAAAGTATCAATATTTTCAACCTTTCATTTTTTTATGAAACAATATTAATTTTAAGAGGTAAGCATCTGCAAACATAAAACCAATACTTCAATACAAAAACCCCAATATTCAAAAATAAAAATAGCAAATACAAATTAGCAAGAAAATTTGATGTTTCTATAAATGAATAAGATATGAAAGCTCAAAGCCTGGGGCAAACAGAAAGTTGCATCTAGGGTTAGCAACTATATATAGTAGAGGAGAGAAGATGGTAGAATTGTGAAGAAAGCTTACATGAAGGTATTCACATACAATTGACCAAAGCTGTAAGAACATATATACCATAAAATCTAGTTATCTAACTTAGCAAACTCACGTCAATAAGTAAGTAGTAATTTATCAAACAAAACCACATGTATATTTTTTCATAACCAATTCTAATAGATTTTGTCTTCTCTAATAATATTTTTACTTACTTATTTAAAAGGTAAAGTGAAAAACTCATAAAGAATAAGTTTATTTTATAATCTTTGAATGGTTTTCATCTCAAGGTTCAATATGGTCCTAGTAGGTAGTGTTTCAAATGTTTCATGTTTATGGTTTGAGAGTTTTATAAAGCTAGAAATAATTGTTACCAAACATCAAACAATAATGATATGGACATTCTTTGATGTTTGATGGCGGGTTTTTTTTTCCTGGTGGCATCTATCCTCCAGTCTCAACTTGTGTTTTCTCCAACATGTTCGACAGACTCGACTGACAAACACATAGAAACCTTCTCTGAACATTGCTATTTATGGGCAATCTACCCCACCACATTAGTAGTTTTTCCCAAAGTCTAACCAATATGTATTCTATCTATGCAAATATTTATTTTAAATAAATGTTAATTTGACGATAACTATACTTACACATCTTCAGTGGCGTACTTCGGTTTTTCCATCCGGTATCCTTGCAGGAGTTTCTGATAAAACTGATCTCCATAAAGTCCTAAAAAATAAATGATTCTATAATATAATTATTAATATGTCAGAATATTAAATTCAATAGTCAGTTACGAAGTATAAATAATCAATACATTTTAATTGGCCTGTAAGTTCTACATATTAGTCATATTTATACCTGAAAATAAGATGTATGGGTGAGAATAAACTTCACAAATTAACATTAACAGTGAAAAATAATATAGATTCAGATTCAGTAGCTAAAGCTGTGAATGATTGGAAAGCTGAAAAAGCAGTCTTAAGCCATTTCTGAGGATTAACCTGATGCTGCAGGATAGCTTTTTGCTCTCCCCCCCCCCCTCTCACTCTCTTTCACTCTCTCTCTCTCTCTTTCACTCACTCACTCACTCACTCTCTCTCTCTCTCTCTCTCTCTCTCTCTCTCTCTCTCTCTCTCTCTCTCTCTCTCTCTCTCTCTCTCTCTCTCTCTCTCTCTCTCTCTCTCTCTCTCTCTCTCTCTCTCTCTCTCTCTCTCTCTCTCTCTCTCTCTCTCTCTCTCTCTCTCTCTCTCTCTCTCTCTCTCTCTCTCTCTCTCTCTCTCTCTCTCTCTCTCTCTCTCTCTCTCTCTCTCTCTCTCTCTCTCTCTCTCTCTCTCTCTCTCTCTCTCTCTCTCTCTCTCTCTCTCTCTCTCTCTCTCTCTCTCTCTCTCTCTCTCTCTCTCTCTCTCTCTCTTTTTCAGAAAGAAACAGTCAAATACTACACTTAACCAATATTTGAGTACCACATTTATTGGCCCATAAAGTGATCCTTTTCTCCAAAGGAAGTAAAATAAAAGTTATTTACCTCATTTTTGGAAATGCATGACTAATTAATAGGAAAATCCATCACAAATAATAATGACAATAACAATGGATTGAAATACACCCCAAGTATAGTCAGCTTGAATTTATAATAATTATTAGGATCATTTTATTTATTGCTTATAATTATAGCACAATATTGGCCTATAGAATAATGTTAGTATTTATTGGTTAGTGAGCGATAACAATAATAAAATAAAAATGATTTAGTAAAGTGCATATTTTTCTAAATTCCATTATTTATGTATATGTACGATCAAAAACAAATAAATACAGGTTACATATTACTGTTTCTAAGAATAACAGTTAAGAAATAATATAATAATAAATTGTCTAAATCATGAAATTAATATATTCTGTTAAATGATAAAATTAACGTAGAATAACAAGGGTTTTTGTAATATTCTTTGTTTAAAATGATTAGTTTGAATTAGTATACAAGTTAATCTCCGGTGGTAAAGATTTGATAAAAAGAGAAAGAGGGAAACGAACTGACGCACTTGGGCTCAAGAGAAAGACTAACTTTTATTATTCCGACAATCCTACAATATAGGATCATGGGTTGTTTACACCCCATGATCGTATTTAGTTACAATACAGTCATACTCCTGACTTTAACTCTCCCCTCACAACCATCCATCGGGAACTTAAAAAAAAAATTATAATGATAACATAAAACTTATAACTAGAATAACTCACAACTCATAAAACATAATGATTCCGTACTCACAGGAAATAATTAGGTGACACCTTGCAGGCCTAAGAAACTAATAAAATAATAATAAATAAACATAAAGAAAGACCAAAAACTGGTCAGAACTGAGGTGTGTGCAGGGGCGAGGATACTACAGGTAGATTGCTATTCGGAAGGCTTCCCCGCTGGAATTTTTAGCTGTTCTATATGTACAGTCCTACGCTTCCTGGGTCCGTGGACACTTTGTACGGTCACTAGATTGTGCTCGCGAATTGCGATCACCCTGAAGGGACCCTTATAGCGGGACAACTCTTTGTTCCGATTGGATGCAATCTTCCGGTAAACTGTGGCCCCTATCGTGGTAAACCTTGGTGAAACGCCAAGGCCACTTCCGTCTGACGTCCTTTATCTTTGACTGCTTCCACCTTAAAGGTACAGCGGACGAATGTTCGATCGATTCCTATTCCTTCCGTCCTCCATAATCGTTTAATGCGATCCCATATCGTTGCATTGCCCACGTATAGGTGATGCGTCTTCCCTGGGGGAGATGCATCTTTAAGAGTGCGACAAATCTTGTCGTCTTTCATCCCCGGTGGCGAAAAAATTGTTACAATATGGCATCGCCAATATTTCGTGTGTTCGGTCTTCAATAGCCCAGAAGTCTTAGTTAGCCAAATGATCTGGCATCGCTTGTCATTGATTATGTCCTCCACATCTTCTATGTCGGAGGGCCGGTCTCCCACTGAGCTATATCTCCTGGGCTGTCCTCTGCATTAGTCCCCTCGAGCAGTTCCCGCTCACCTTCTCCGCCAGGTGGGCATTCCTGGTCGAATTGCGGGATGTCTTGCGATGATCCTGCAACATCCTCCTCGATCGTATCGCTGCCTGGTTCCTACGCGGGCCCTGCTGCCATCACCTCCGTAGTTCCTGCCACTACGGGTTCTTCTTCCGTTTCCGACGCTCCCGATGTCTTCATCGATTTGGAGGGGGGCCTAGTTTTCCCCCACACTCTTTGGGCGTTAACTTCCATTGGTTACGGTCTGTATCTTTCAGCTCTTTGGAACATATATGGACACTGTCTAGCGATGTGATCCTCTATTCCGCATTTGAAACATTTCGTGCGCGGGCACCACGCTATTAGATGTCCGATTCTCCCACACCCATGACATCGTCTGTCCTCTCTCCTTCCACTTGTTCTAGCTCTTCCTTTCTTAGGCTTGTCCTCTTCCCTTCAGCCACTTTTTTTCTCCTCATAATGCGGTTCTCTTCTTCTCTAAGCCTGCTGCTGCATTCTCGGCCTAAGGTATATCATCCTTGTCCAACCTGGTTCCACTGCTTCTACCTGCACTTCTTTCCCGCGGGCGCTAGCGTCCATCCTCTCTTGAGTGCATTCGACGTAGGACCAGTCCCCCGGTAGATTTTCCTTCCTCCCCGTCTCTCTGGCAAGCTGTACCTTGAGGATGGTTGCTAAGAATGCCATCCTGGATTTTACCTCCGCTGTATCCACTGTCTCTCTCATTTTTTGTGTAATTTTGTTGTACCACGCCAACAGTTCCCCGGCGTACTGCCCTTTTGTCTTTTTTGATCGTCGTGTTTCCCGGACGTCTGAAAGATGTCCTCCTCCGGTGTCCATCTGCCAACCCAGTATGCCTCCTTCAACCTTTCCTTTACTACCACCCATGGGGTGTCTTCATCGGCTTGTATTAGGTTTGATATGTTTCTTTTTACCCTTCACACTAAGTTTGCCTTAATCGACTTCGCGTCGCCTGGATCAAGTAAACCTTTATTCACCTTTGCCTCCACTCTCTCCATGAGTCTGTTACTGCCTTTGAGAAAATGACTTAACCCACAGAGTTCTCCGTTGTCCGAGATTACCCTTTTCAGGTCTTGCAACATCTCCGGCCGCACTTTCATCCACGCCAGGGAGTTTGCGTGAGCTTCCGCCAACGTTTCCTTAGGCAACAGTGGAACTTGGAAGGCTGCCGGCCGTAATTCCCCCATTCCACTTGGGTATAAAAACAATCAACAACAAAAGAAAACTGACCCTCACGTCGTTTAACTGAACGTTTGTGGTCCCGGGTTTCGGAACTAGTTATCGTTTATCGGCTTTAGACAATTAAAAAAAAAGAACAAGAGCAAAGGGAAGTGATATTTGAACAACGGCTAGGTTTAAACTGTCTTTATTCCGCTTCTATTCCTCTATATATGTTTACAGCCTTTGTTTACATGGGTTCTTAACTTATATATATGTTATGTCTTCCTTTGTTTTTACTATCGTATATTAACTTGAATGCTATGATTTTTTTTTGTATCAATTTAATGGCTTTCATTTAATGTCATATTGAATTGTATAGACTTCTGCATATTGTTTTTTTTGTTTCTTATATGTGGATCCATCTATGACTTTATTTACTAAATGTAGTTAAACAATCTTTTATTTTATAATCATTATTAGTTTTTAATATAAAGGTTACCACTTTATTTTGCAGTAAAGTTTTTAATTTTTTTTTATGATGTAATAGTTCTTTTTACTTACCAGATAAGAATTTGTCATCTGAACATTAATGTTACTCTTAGGGGTCTTTGTCCTGGAATACATTTTTTTTCTATTATATTCTATTCTACTCTAAATTATTTTTATCTCAGAGTTCAATATGGCACTAGTACATAATGCTTATTTCAAATGTTTCATAATCTAATTTTCAAGAGTTTTATACGTTAAAAAAAATAATAGTTACTAAATATCAATACTAATAAGGTTGTATTCTATGATGTTGGGTGGTTGTCTTCAATCTTGGTGGCTCTTATTGACTGGTATCGACATGAGGTTTATCTTAACCACCTGATCCACTACATCCACCACTAATACATCTGGCCCCCTGAGCTAGTTGAATCAAAAGACCCTTTTCATCCTATCAGCTGATATTTAGAGTTCACCACATATCCACCCAAAACAGCCGGAAATGCCCTAGCCAGGTATCAAACATTGTCTTTTTTACAAATTATTTCGGCCAAAAAACTCACTTATTCCAAAATCAATCTAATTCTAATAAATAAATTTAGTTCACTAATAAAAATATCATCATAATATATAACGGGATGACACATAAACTAGTGTAAATGATGAGTATATCACACAGAGGAAGCATATAAGATTACAGAAACATACTTTAATAAGATCCAGTGAGCAGTTATATCTAAAAAAAAAATGGTTAGTTTATAACTTGTATTGTCCCTGATGGTAAGTGACAGTGCCACAATAACACAATTTCCAACTGGTAAAATATACTCATAATCATAATTTTTTAATCATTCTTACTTAAATCACCTTCAGTGTGAAAACTAATTATTTTACTCATCCTAATAAAATAAAGAAAGCATAATTATATATAGCACAAAAAAATGTATTGCACACCTGGATATGGAGTAACAGCAAGAGAAAATACTTCCCACAAAAATATTCCAAATGACCAAATATCTGATTGTGTGGAAAATATTCCATCAGTTATGGCTTCAATGGCCATCCACTTAACAGGCAGTGGTATCTAAAATAAAATTCATCAATTTTTAAAAATAAAATAAGGATATGTAATGTATCATGTACATGTATGTGTTGTAATGATATATACATAAAATTATACTGAATATTATAATATATATTTATATGTATATGCATACATACAGGAGAAACCCGTCTCAGCAATATTGAACCCGGGAGATATTAAACAAGATGATAACAAAATGCACAATGGGGAGTGATTGCCTCTTTATCTAGCAAATTAAAACTGCAAAAGAATGAAGTGGGAGGGGAGGCAAGACATCACTTTGATGAACCATCTGCCCGACTTTGAGTGGAAGTTGGTGAGAACACCATTACTGGATAATCGTAAAACAAGGGTTAGCCATTCTCCTCACTCTTAGCAATACTCTCTCTCTCTCTCTCTCTCTCTCTCTCTCTCTCTCTCTCTCTCTCTCCCTCCCTCTCTCTATCCCTCCCTCCCTCTCCCTCTCTCGACATGGAAAGAAAGTTTAATATTGAGTACTCACATCACGTTTTTTGTTCTTATAGTTCTCTCTAGAATACATGCTTTTAGCGAGCCCAAAATCACAAATCTTAACGATATTCCCCTCTGCTAACAAAACGTTCCTAGCAGCTAAATCTCCATGAAGTACCTAAAGGAAAATTCATTAATAATCAAATCGGTTAATATTATAATGTTACTGCCATAGTTTTATCTATAAAACAAACATAGAAAAAAAGAAGGTTAAATATTAAATGAAGATAAACAGTTCTTTGAACAATAGTTTATTAGAAATTATTAAAATGCTTTGTTATCTTGTAAGCTTTATTTCTGTTTCCAAGACCAGTGTTCCCTATAGGTTAAACTTTGTAACTCTGTCTACTAAATTACAAGCAAATCATTGTCTTGCTTTGCAATTGATCAATTATTTTTAGGGCCTAAATAAGACACAACTTGATACTTTAAATGGTGGTTCAGGGATTATATATATACATCAATGTGAAGTAATAAGTAACTCTTGCGTTACCTGTCTCCAGCGAGATTTTATAGTGGTACAGTGTCTCAGATTAGGTCAGATAACAATTATCAATAGACCACAAGTCAGCCAGTCAATAATTCTTGTCGTCATCAAAGTCAACAATATTCACCACCAACTCAATGTCAGTCTGCACTGCTCTACAATGGAGGGAACCCGCAGAACAACAAGAAAAGATCTGTACACTGTATGGTCAAGCAAAATGTGAAGTCGTCCCCAGCTTTAAAGTGGAAATGTTTTAGGTATGAAAAATTGGGGCTAACAAGTGGGTGTTGTTTCTCAAGAAAAGGTCCAAATATCGTTAATAAATTCAGTATGTGCTGTGTTAAACAAGGAAGTGGAGTTTAAAAATTTAGTTAATAATCAGATGTCGTATATTTAAATTGATATAAATGGTCATAATGTGAAATTTATGCTTGATAATGGGTCTTCTACAACCTTAATAGATCAAGAGGTGTTTGTAAAACGTTTTTCAGGGGTATCCTGTTAGAGTTTCCTGGAAAATTATCCACTGCGAACGGTCCAGAGTTGCCTATTTGTGGATATTTTCTGGCTGAAATTAGAGTTAATGAAACAAAAGCTTTTTTGCCCTTATTGGTAGAAAAATAATCTGTTAATAAAGCTTTTATAGGGAGAAACTGATTAAATATAGTCTGCCCTTATTGGCAACAAAATTTTGATTGTATAAATGTTAATTAGAATGATGAGTCAGTTGGTACATGTAATACTCTAAATAGCCAGGAAGTATAAACAATTTTTTGTCAAGTATCTGCGACTCTTTTCAAAACTTGATGGGAAAAAACCGATTAAAGATTTTAAAGTTAATATAAAATTAAAACCGGAGACAAAGACAGTACTTTCAAAAACTTACAGTGCTTTATGCGTTAAGACAGCAAGTCATAGATGAATTAAAAAGGTTAGAGTCCGAGAATATTATTTCTAAGGTAAATATTAGTCTAGTCCGTTGGCCGTGGTACAAAAGAAAAACAGTCAGTTATGACAGTGTGTTGATTTAAAAAATACCTTAAATCCTCAGATAGAAGTAAATCAATATCCCCTACGTAGAATTGATGAATTCTTTGATACATTTGTGCATTGCAAAATGTCTTGTCGGTTAGATTTAAAAAATGCTTATTTACAACTAGAAGTTGGAGAAAACAGCAGAGAATTGTTAATAGTAAATATGGTGTGTGGGTTATATCGTTACAAAGGATTAGTTTTTGGTTTAGCGACAAGTTTCGTGATTTTTCAAATGGTTTTGGATAACATTGTCGAAAGTATTCCTAATCAGTCAGATTATTTTGATGGTATTTTAGTTGGGGGGAACTTCGAGGGAGGATTGTATGAAAACCTTGAATTTAGTGTTTAAAAATTTGGACAGGACAAAGTAAAAAATAAATCTAGATAAAAGTCAGTTTGGAATAGAGTTTTTGGGTTTTCACATATTTGCGGCTGGTAAACAACCGTCAAAAGATAAAATAGGAAAAATTGATAATTGTCCAGTAGCAACAAGTGTCACTCAAGTCAAGTTGTTATTTTATAGAAATTTTATTAAAATGTGTCCAAATATTTAGAACCACTGAATAAAGAATTATAATTCTTATTAAAAGAAACTTTTAATTGGTCAGCTAAATATGAGTTAGCATTTAAAAAAGTATCTTGTTAGAAAAGTCGTGACTGTGGGCATGTAATAGTACAGGGTCGGAGCGGACTGGAGTCATACTATAGAAGGAGAGGATCACCCAGATTTAAACATCGACTGCGTTGAGATCCACACAAATAAACTGTAGTCAGCTTCATAAGGAAGCGTAAGGAGTCATTTTTAGGGAACGAAAATTTCATAGATATCTGTTTGGGCGTCATTTTGTAATTTGTACGGATCATGGCCCGTTAAAACCGTTATTTTCAGCGTAGAAAAATATCCCGGTTAAGTCCCCGTCCCGGCTGTTAAGGTGGGCAAATATTTTGAAGTTATGTTTATGAAATAGTCGATAAAAAGTGGGCGTCCATTCCTCAAGGAGATGTGTTGTCACGTCCTCAAAGTCAGAGTTTAATTTCATCTTCCATACCACCCCTATAATTTCCCATGACACGGTAGTGGAAGTTATTCAGTCGGATAAAGTTTTATTAAAAATAATTAAAAAATTAAGTCAGAACTGGAAATTGTAGAAAAGTGCTGAATTAAATTTTTTTTTAACGACACACAAGAATTGTCGGTCCACAAAATTTGTTCATTTTATGGAGGCAAAATTGTAATACCTGGAGAATTAAAAAAAAAGTTTTAAATTTAGTACATCATCCAGTAATAGTCAAAAATGTTTCCTAGGTCGTATGTATGGTGGAAAGGTATGGGTTTGGATATTGAGAAGAAAGTTTAATCGTGTTACAATTGTCAAAAGAGTCTTCACGGTACTAAAAAAATATTAAGAACGTCCTCGCCTTTAGCAAGGGGGCCTTGGGGACGAGTTCATTGAGATTGTTTTAAATTTTCAAAATAAAAATTTCTTGATTACTAAAGGTGTAGAATGATGTTTTCTAAACGTGTGGAGTGTTTCCAAATGAAATTAAGAAAGTCAGGAGAAGTCATTGAAAAGTTAGATGAGTTATTTGGCAGATTCTCTTTACCAACAATTATAGTCAGTGATAATGTTCCACAGTTTAGTTCCGAAGAGTTTAAAAAGTAATGTCATACAAGGCAGATTAAACTGCTGCACAGTCCACAGTATATCCCAGAGTCAATGTGTTGCTGAAAGAGCGGTTCAAACATTTAAAAATTTGTTGAGTTGCATCAAGTAAGGTTATTATACACGTATAGGTCTATGCCGCTGTCAGTCACTACCTAGAGTTTGTTTGAAATTAAGTTAATATATATATATTTGGTAAAAGTAATGCCAGATAGAGTCTATAAAGTTCATGCCAAGCGATTCGAACTAGTCATTTAGATGAAACATTTCATCCACCGGAGGATGTTGATTTGATTCTGCGCATTACTGAGAGGGAAAGGCAAGACGTAAGGGTCAGCGAAGATAGGGATTGTGAGGTTGGGATAGGACAAAAAGGGTAGTGGGCCCGCTAGATGTTTTAATTATAGTTACTATGATTTAAGTTAAAGTCAAAATAATGTTGTCGGGCCGTCACGAGGGGTGCCTAGTTACTCTAGCCCTAGTGACGAATTGAGGGTTGATTAGGCAGCCAAGTCGGGGGCCAGTTTTATTCGTGTTTGTTTTTTAATCTTACTCCATAAGATCTTAGAAGATGTGGGCCGACAGTGCTTGATGCTTTGGAGTATTATAAATAGTTTATGTGGACTGATTAGTCAATGGGCCTGAGCCCTCTAAACCACAATGCTTCTTGTGTCGCAGCAGACATGGACAGATATTCTGCTTCATTTGGTTGTCAACAATGCCACAGTTGATTATTTTTTCGTCCACCAAGAAGGGACACATGATTCGTTTGAACACAGGCCAATGTGATTTTTCTGGATTGTTGTTGAAGAGACTTACACAACTGAGCACAAATGAAATGGCCGGCCTGCTGACTTGAAAGGCAAGTAAAAAACTACCAAATGCCCCCTCGGTATGGAATATTTTTCATCAACACTGAGACTTTCTCATTTTAAGTTGATTGCTGCTTTGAGAGTTTTTCATGAGGATCTAGAGGTGTATACAGGTTTGCATCTATCTATGTTCAAACTGTTTTAGGAAGCACATCAGACTCTCAAATTATTATTTATGAATATTCGTTCTACCTGATGTTCACCTCGCCAGATCAACGCATCAGCACAAAGCTGAAATTTTCTAGGTCAAGCAAGTAGCCTGTATTGTTGCTTTAGTTGAAGACAGTGAAAGCCAAATATATGAAGCTTGTGCATTGGGTTTACAGGGAGCAATAACACGTTACTATAAGACAGGTTTGTGCAATCTCAGAACTGGATCAGGTCGGCCGCGAGTGACAGATTAATGAAATCATCCAAAAATGTAAGAATATATCTAGAGTCAGATAATAAATTGGCCTGCATTAGTCCAACAAGATCTGACTGAAAAACTTTAAGTAGGCTTAAACATCTGGAGCTCCCCAATTGGAAAGGCAATTTGTGAACCTTCCCTTTCTCACAAACCTCACATACATCTGGCGGGTAAGGCAAAGGATAGCCGGTTCTGGATGGACCATTTAATGATTTTGTATTGGTCATATAGTATTTTTTAGTCGCCCCTTTGGAGCTGCGACAACCCGATTCAGAAACATTTTATGGGAGAGTCATAGCCAAACATAGCAACATCACTAGGATTTTCTAACTTCGAATTAGTGTGTGAAATATCTTGTATCAATTTCATTTATATGTCTGGTCACTTTTATTCCAGAACATTTCATGCCATGTAAGTATATTTTTCTAGATGCCCTGAAAGAAGATTGGGGGAATTGAAAAGGCATTGTTCGATATAAACGTCAGTCCAAAGTAAACAATAAAAACCACAAAAATCGCAACAGTTTCTTTAGGTGTGGCGTGGCGCATAACTTTATGGCATATAAAGAAGTAAAAACACTGTAAAATAACACATAATGCATTTATTGCAGGATGATTAAACATTGAACTCATGATATTTCATGTGTTCCCCTCAACTCACACACAACATGTGGCTGGGATAAATACATAACATTGAATACTCCCCACCTTTTTATCTTGATAAAAGATTAAGCTCATTAATGAAAATTTCATGCCAATTGAATCATTTTTAAAAACAAAATCATAGTATATTGTTGTGATATTTGATGTGAACTCTATGATTTTGCTTTTGATTTGAAATTAGCGGGCATAATTGGGCGGTAAACGAACCATGGATCATGGTTATGAATGTATGGACATTATTTGCTGCCGTTGTATAATATTAATATTTGTCATAAATAAAATCAATGATTAAAGTCAAATATTTTATTATTGGATTTGATAACTTTAAAATAAGAAAAGTTAAAAATATGACACAACTGGCATTGGAAGAAAGAAGGATGAAAAAGACCAGTGTAAAAAGGACAAGAGAGCGGGAGGTGAGCGTTGTTCTTTTTGATCATCCCATGAGACTAGGTGTAAAAAGGACAAGAGAGCGGGAGGTGAGCGTTGTTCTTTTTGACCATCCCATGAGACAAGGTGTAAAAAGGACAAGAGGGCGGGAGGTGAGCGTTGTTCTTTTTGATCATCCCATGAGACAAGGTGTAAAAAGGACAAGAGGTCGGGAGGTGAGCGTTGTTCTTTTTGACCATCCCATGAGACAAGGTGTAAAAAGGACAAGAGAACGGGAGGTGAGCGTTGTTCTTTTTGACCATCCCATGAGACAAGGTGTAAAAAGGACAAGAGAGCGGGAGGTGAGTGTTGTTCTTTTTGATCATCCCATGAGACAAGGTGTAAAAATGAAGATAGTGAAATTTATAGAACTTTAACAGACTTTTATTTAATGGTGATAGGGCATATAGAAGAACAGTTGACAAAAGAGGATTTTTATTAAAGAAGAAGGATTGAGGTGATAGCCGTGGATATTTACTGATAGCGTGGCACAACAGCAACAAAGGAGGAATAAGGAATAATTCGCCTAAGGACAATGAAACTAGATGAAGCAAACAGAAAAGGACGTAAAATTTAGTAAATCTGGCCAGTTGAGAGTAATATTAAGGTAAATAAAAATTTAGTTAATAAACCATTGTAATTTGTCACAGACGTGCTTGTATATATAAATTAATGAATAGTTTTGTAATTAAACAATTTTTCTTTTGCCAGAATTCTTTTTTATATTAACAGAACCTTTAAAACCTCAGATTAATTTAAATATAAACAATACGGATATAAAAACATAACAATATACAGAGAAAGGACAGGCATAGGTAATTCCCTGTACTTGTTGCAAAGTAAATCCTCTCCCTTTATACTAAGAAAATTTAACGCATATATAAAAATACCTTTCTTGATGCAAGATATGTCATGCCTTTAGCAACTTGAAAACTCCAACAAAATAAATCTTGACTGCATATAGGTTGAACACTATTAATTCTGTAATCTCCATTATATTCTGCTAGGATCTCAGCATCTCTGTTCAATAAGTACCCATCTGTACCTAAAAATAAGGTATTTAACCTTTTAATTTATAATCTATATATTAGAGAGAGGGGGAGAAGGGGGGGGGGGAGAGAGGAAGATGGTGAGGGGGGGGGGGAAGAGAGATTATTAAATGAACTGTTATTATTTATGAATTCTTTTCCATGTCCTTTTACTTTTTATTATAAGAAAGTATAAAAATATACTTTAAAATAATGTGGAATTGCTACAATACATACCTACTGGAGTTGATAATGAAGTTGTGTCAGTTACTATGGATTGCTCATTTGAGTAATCTGATGCAGGGTTGGAGTTTGCCTGGTAATAAGCATTTGGTTTTAAATATGTCAATTCAGAGGTGTTGTTCCTAAAATATACAAACAATAAAATAAATCAAGATGGTATTTGCTTAAGTAGCACCTAAATGATTGGCAAGGTGGGCTGCATGCATTAGGATTATAAATAAAAGTGAGATTTGAGCGATCGACTTTACTTGTGAATAAAAAGATTTCATACATGTATAAACCTTTAACAATTACTGGTCATGCAATTGATTGGCCATTAACTTATTTAATCTCACATTTTACATTTAACCAAAACAAGGTTCAAAATGGTGGGTGCGATCCAGCATTATGCCCACTGGTCCCGAACACACTTGTAAGGACATGGTTGTGTTAGAGAAGATCTCCCCCTCCCTATCAAAACTACCAACTGCCTCTTGGTTCATATTATTTTTCATCATAGCTGAGGCATTTTGATCATTTAGTAATTGCTGTTTTGTGAGCTTTGGTCCAACAAAACTTCAGTAGATTACTTCAAGTAGACATAACTCTCTATAGCCTCAATTCGAAAGGCAATCTGTGACTTTCTTTTTTAGACATAAACCTTAAAAAGAACCACGGGGTAAGAACCGAACTGAACTGAATTCCATGAACTAGTACATTTTCTGATTTATTAATACTGTCATAATTGGGCTATCCTTCGATGCCAAATAGAGCTACCACTAGCTATTGATTGAACAGACAATCCTGATATTGTTGAATGAATAAATTATTCACTAGTGAAGCTGTTCCAATTAATTAATTGTTTGATTGAACATTTTTTTTAAATCACGTATTCTTTCCTCATCTGTCTCCTTCCTTAACTACACCTTTATCCATCAACCATGACTGTGATGGCCAGACAGGCAGTGGTGTAGGTCTGCCATGATAGGCTGAAGACCCAAACCCATTACTTTTCCTACCATCGGCCCATCTAAACATTCAATTCCTTTTCGTCAAGATTACCTGTAACTTCCAATCCATCCAATCCATGATATTGGCTACCTAGAAACTGTTCTTTTTGCCCCATATTTTCATTGTTCCTTTCACTCCTACTCACCACTTCTGTATATGCGTGGGTTTATCTTCACGTTATCAACTGCTCTGCAAATCTTCTCAGCTCTGTTGTTTTCCTGTCTTCTCACAACGTAATCAAAATTTTGTGTAATATCCATACCTCATATTTTCCTCCTAAAACCATAATTGATCTCAAAGGCCTGGATTAAGATACTATTTACTCCTGTTCCACAATTGACTCTATGATAGACATCCTCACTGGCAACCTCCTTACTATTCTTAATGCCCATCCCTGTGGTTTTGTCACCAGCCTGCTCCGTAGATATGCCAGGAGATCAGGGACTTGCAAAGAAGATGTGAGCCTCCCCGGAGAAACTTCAGGTGCACAAAGCTTGTAGATGACTATTAGGTGTTCAGGGTACTCTGGAATTTGATCAGTTTCTTCTCATATATCATATATTGCCAGTATCCCCACTAAACTAACTTTTTGTATCTCCCTCCTCAACAGTTTTACCGCCTTTGTCATCCTACATCTCTTGTGAGCCCTCATGATTTTTATTTTAGCTATATCTCTCCCACAGACCTTATAAGTTCGAGCACAGACTAACACCACTGGTCCAGATGAAATTCATGTTCAGTTAATAAAAATATGCCTTCCAGTTAGTTATCCTACCTGTACTTCTCCATTTATACAATTTCTCTACAAAATGCAGTCTTTCCGATGTCTAGGAAAGAAATCTTAACCCTACACTTCCAAAAGACTATCGCCCAATATCATTCTTTCTAACCTTTTTAAACATCTTGAAAGACTTGTCCAATCCCCTACCTTTTATTTACACTCCAAACTTCTCAATCCTTTCCAATCTATGTTCAATCCAAGCTACTCCATAAAATCTGCACTAGCTAGTATGATCAGTGATATACACTACAAAAACTAACAGTACTGATTCTTCAATGACCTTCTCCAATACCTCTAACCACTGATCATTTCTCTCCAACTGTTCAAAGTAGTTATTATCCCTAATCAACTCCTACCTGCTTCATTTACTGTTTACTGTTTCCTCGGGTATAGCCCAGGGATTGAGAATTTCTCCCCTTCTTTTTAGTTGCTTAATTAATGATCTCCCTGACCATTAATTAAATTCCTATCATTTTCTGCTCTGCCATCAAAAACCAAGGGATAATTATTAACCAAACCCTCTCTTGAAACCAACATATCTCCCAAATTTCTCGTCGGTTAATAGGTATCTTCAAGCTATTCCATTGATCTTGCTATCTCCTCTCCCAACCTAAATGTCAACTCCTTGTATCCTCCCTCACTTTGACTACGCGGTAAGTTGAATAGGGGGTCTGTAGGTGGAACTTGAAAATAAGGTGAAGCAATACAATGAAGCGAGATTTGTATATGTGACATTCCTATGCCTCCTTGTCTACGCAGCATTAGGCTGGTTCTTCCCCTCCTTCCAAGTACAATATTTCCTTAGTTCATTTATTTTCCAAACCATGAATGCTCATCCTTCGCCCTCTCTATGTATTCAATATTCTAATGTTTAAATGCTCAATCTACTCCCGGAACACAAGATCCAATCTCTCTGACCTTTATACTCCTGCCCACAAAGCTATAGCATACAATCATTCATTCCTCACTGGCTCTGCTACTCTCTGGAATTTCCTCCCTCCAAATATCCACTATGCCTGATTGTTGGAGTGCCGTTAAACAATCTTTATTTAATTTTTTCTGTTATTGAGGTTAACACTTTATTTTTATTTTATTTTTTATATAGTGTAACAGTCCTTTTTGTTTGCCAGAAGTTAATATTTTATCTCTAGTTCTTTGTCAATCATAGGGCACTTTGTCCCTGAATAACTTTTTTTTCAATCTATCTAATTTACATTTATTGGGAACATGCAAGAAGATGCAAATAGAATAATTTAATCACCATTGACAGCAGTGATACTCAACTGAGGAGAATTTATTTTTTTACTTTAAGCTCAGTGTTAGCTGTGAGTATATAAATGATTAAAAGAGTGTGTTGGGAGATAAGCTTAGGCCAATGAAAGAATAGGTTCAACTATGTCAGAATCTTGTGTGAGAAGGTGAGGTTAAATGATATCCTGGATGCAAGCATACATAGTCAAAAACGTTGTCCATTAATAAATTTGATGAGAACATAACAATCCACTTTTATCTACCTAAGCTGACCTTCAACAAACTCTTCTACTCATATAATTTATTTTTTTACTCAACAAATTTTCAGTCATGGTTGCGTAAGTGAGCAAAAGCCCACAAGTCTAGAAACCATTCATTGATGATTTGGAAGTCACAGAAAAGCAATGGAACCATGAATGGTGAATTGAACTTTGTTTATTTTCATAGCTTGGGTGTATTTCGACATAAGTAACATACAATGTAATGATGTGTGTCTATATCTATTCCACTGGTAGTGTGGCCCGGAGAAGACAATCAGTGTAAGAAAATTAAATACCACATTCTTCACATCCACATCTTACTTTCAAGACCTTTATTTACTAGCAAAATATCTGAAATGTGTGCATATAATCTTTATTTATTATATTGTATATATATTTAAAAAAACAAAAAGCAGGTTAATCTTTTATTCCCAATTTAATTTAATCATTGTTTAGTTTATTAACAAAAATTATAGAATTTGGGTAATACAAATTATTACCCAATAAATAAACACCACCCCTCCCGCATCGAAGGCAACAGACTGTCGGGGAAAAATTAGGATAAGAATTAGTATGTAAGTTAGTTTTAAGGTTGATCAAAAAGGTGAGCCCCATCACCTCATTAGTCAGTTTAGTCAAGTCACGTATAATGTATATCATTATGCTTGTTTATTCGATTATATAATTTCTATAAAATAACAAAACCTGTATATAGTGCAGGGATGCTACAGGAAATACAGAATAATTTGTAAATGGATTCACTTGTGGATCTATAATTGTATATAATTGTCTGTAAGTTTAAAGGGGCTATGAAGGAAAAAAAAAAAGAAAAAAAAAAAAAATTTGGGTAATTTCACTACTAATGTTTTTATTTGTATTATTATTTTCAAAGGACCTTATTGTAGCTCACTCTCTCCCAACCTCTATATTAGGATTTACTCATTTCTTATTCCACAGTTTTACTAACGTCCATTGCCCTAGAAAAAACCTCTCACTAGTAGACTACGACTAGACTATCCAACGTTGCCCTACATCTTACCCTACACCCACCCATCCAATGATTAAATGGCAATGGAGAATGAAGGTTTAAAGGAAGTCGAGGGGAAACAAACACGTGTGCTTGTGGAAGTGGCTAAATTAGACCAGCTTTTCTTAGTTTTTGCAATGACATTCTCTTAGCAAATTAACTGTACATTTTGCCATTATATGTCAAGGAAGGTAAATTCTGTTTTATTAATAGCCATAACAAATCAGAATAAGTTATCTAGAAGCTCATCGTGCAATCAGTGGTGACTGAAGTTGATAGTGCTTTGAACCCATTCGGTCCCTGGCAATGTTTATTTTTTACATTTCTTAAAATTTGTTCTCTTATTTTTTCATACTAATCCTTATTTGCAGAAATCTGTATTCTTTCAATCGCCTTTCTGATTGCACACTTATAAAACATATTACCTCACAAATTCTGTAACAATGTTTTTTTTCTAAAATTAGATTAGTCGGAAAATGTAAGTACGCCTTTGTATATCGCAAGGAAAATAGTATGATAAACATAATCATGATGTAATTATCATTAATTATGTTTTAAAGCAACTTCTAAATTATTGTTTTAATTTACATTCGTAACACTCTGATCTTTTTTTTATCTGAAGCATTTCTCCTCCATCTGAAGTCTTTGGATTTTAGGAGGTTTTCCAGAAACAAGAACTGCTTGCCACTGGGGATTTTCAGTCTCCAATAGGTCAGCTCTTTTCTCAAGAAACAAAAGAATATTGAACCCAGAAATTTTAATGATAGAACAAAAAAATTAATATCTTTGAGATAATGTAATATAAAAAAGATAGATAAGGAAAGGTTGACTTATATGGGCATGCCAAAAAAAGAGGACGATAGGATTCTTAAAGATACCATAGATGTGAAAACTCCGAGAAAAAAGAAAACAAAGCAGACTGAAATTCGTGTTGTTCATAAACTTATGGAAATGAAGTATGTTCGCCATCAGAACGTAGATTATGTTATAGACAGAGGCTATAGAAGGAGGAGATTGATGCATTGAATAATAACATACTGATGAAACTCTTAAACAAATAAATAAAATAAACACGTTTATGTAATATGGATGCCTTACTTGTTTGAAAAATCAACGTTTCCAGTTACAGCATTAACTTGATTTATAAATGTTTTCCGGTGATTTTGTAAATATTTATGTAAATTGCCAAATCTACAGTATTCTACCAAAACTAATAGTTCTCCTGTGAATATAAACAATAATCAATGTTAAATATATATTATTCTAATATTTGCTTATTTATTAATAATATTTTAATTATATATTTTTTCATATAATTTAAAAAAAAACTTTATATTTATAACTTTAACGTTATATCAGGGTTCTGTTAATAATTATAGGAAACTTCTGGCAAAAGGAATATTGGTTTTATTTACACACATTAAGATATAAAAATTGATATACAAATAAATTACGTACGTACTAAAAATTACTGTTAAGATTAAAATTACGTATTATACTGGCCAGTGTTTCTCTGTGTTCTTCTCTTCGGTGGTAATCTTCATTTGCTTGATCCGCATCGTCTTACTTGCGCGTCCTTTGTCTTCGTGCTGAATGAAAGTGAAAGTCTCTTCTGATGAACCACGAGGCGCCTTAGCGTGGGTTAGTGGCTACAGGTAGCCAGGGGCTTCCTTCTCTGCCTGCCTTCTGAAGAACGAATGTTATTTTTGTCCTCATGCCGGTTTATTTATACTACCTACCGCTGCCTTCCTGACTTTCAACTGGTTATTTAATGCCAGTTGTTTTGAATATTTATACTTTGCTTAAATTAGAAGATTATATAATAAATGTTTATATTAAATATGATATTATTTTTATTTCAATTATTAATAATTAATATGACGACAATAAAAACGTTCATACTTTCAAAAATGAATCACGGATCGTTATTACGTTATTCCAATGCCTGCTAATTCCGAGTTTATTTGAACAAACACTATTAAAAATCATCATTTTAAAATATCACAACAATATATACTGTAATGATATTTTTATTATAATATTCAATGAATTATTAGAATTAGGTTAATTTTAAGTAAGTGAGTTTTTGTAGGGATAATGTAAATGTAATAGCATTTTTGACCTGACCGTAGAAGTAGGTACTTAGGCCACCTGCTGGGGTTTTCAGATATTTAGGGTGGGGGACGTGGTGACCTAAATATCAACTGGTAGAAGGGTTTTTCAAATTTCTTGGTGAAAACGCCGTTCACGGTTGTAAGCCCCCAGACAGTCACCTTTCGTCTGAGAGGTACCCTAAACTAAAGGCCACCTCCATAATAGACCTACTTATGACCATGCAGTCGTATCGCATTATGAGTTGCACCACCCTAGATTTTATTACGTCTGACCACAGGTTAGTACTGCACGTGGTGGATGGTAAAGTTGCGACCCCTAACCCCACAAGATACTGTAGACTGGGAGCTGTATCGGTCGCAGATTTACCATAACCTGCATACAGTGTCAGTTCTCCGCATAAAATAAGAAGTGGATCGTCGAGTGTCATTCATAACTGAAGTGATCGTCGACCCCGCTGAGACTGCTATTCTAATGTACAACCCCATGCCACTGACCCTCCAACCACCTCCAGACCACATTCTGGAACTTATTGCCTTGCGCGATAATTGGAAGACCAAATGGTACAGGACCTGAGAGTGTTAAGCCAAGGTAGTTGTGAATTCTCTCGCAACGCAAATCCGAAGCTTGATGCGAATCTGGAAGACAGGAAAGTGGAATGAGCGACTTTGTAGCACGCACGGCAATCACAGAAAGTTCTGGAAGCTGTTGACGAAAACAAAAAATAAGACAACAACTCTCCGCCTTCAAGAAGGCGACACATTGTTTAATGCCAAGGAACAGGAAAAAAAACTGGCCCATCACTACGCTGGTGATATCACGGCAAGGACTAGTGATTACCACCTACCTCCGCTGCTAGAAACGGAACAGAACCACATGTTCGTATCTCCGATGTAGCTCAAGGCGATTCTTCGCCGGTGTCAGGGAAACCGAGCACCAGGGCACGACGGGATAAAACGATTCTTCTGAAACAAAAGCCAAGGAGAGGGATAGTACAACTTGTAAACTTGTACAATTCGTATATAAGATTGCGGTATTTTCCCGGAAAATGGAAACAATTCATTTTTTCCCATTGCTCAAGCCAGCCAGGAGCGTAGATCACACAGCCCACTACTACCCGATCAGCTTACTACCGCAAATAGGGAAAATTCTTTCGAATTGTCTCAAAGAATACTGTGCGGAAAATTACACCATTCTGCCAGAACCAACTGCATTTTTCAATCCATTCTTAATACAGAACATCCAATTAAGAAACTACACTAAGAAGTTAGCCAAAATTTGAACAGAAACATAGTCATGGCTATGATTTCGCTAGACTGCACGCAGGCTTTCGACTCGGTGTCTTACTCTGTGTCGAATGTTCTGCAACCGAGAATGCCCGGAGCAGCTATATTCAGTTCTGGCTAGCTTCCTGAAAAACTGATCACTGCGGGTGCGGGTGGGCAATAGCTTCTCTGAAGCTGTGCCACCGACCTGTGTAGTTTTCCCAGTTCTTTTCAACGTGTATACGTCTGAAATTTTTGGAGACTGGTACAAAAACACAACAGCTGCTGCTTTCGCCGACTACATTGCCGTGTACAGTAGCAGCATGAGCGCCAAGTTAGCTCTTAGACAGGCAGAAGTACGAGTAGCCTGTAACCAGATCAGTGAGGGATTGGGGAAACTCAATATCTCTATAAAGGCGGGTAAGACTGACTGCATAATTTTCTTATTCCAAAAGGGATAAAGTCCACTACATACACTCTCATAAAACTCTTCAGCAAAAAGCCTCGTATATTTGGGCATTAAAATGGACCATCACCTCAGCTTTAGTGGAAATTTTGCGAGGAAGTTGAAACAAACACCCATGAAATCTTACCGGCTTACACCCTTATTGACTTGCGCCAATCTATCACTGCGCCTCAAGGTCATGATTTATAAGAGTGTACTTAGGCCTGCTCTTCTGTACGGTGCACCGCTTTTTAGTCATTTGACTGAAGCGACAGCAAAGCGACTCCAACAGTTTCAAAACGGCACAATTATGAAAGTGGTCAGACACTACAACCCGAGAAACAGTGAGTAGTGGATTTCGAGCTGCCTACGGTGGAAGAATTCATTCACCTTAGACATATCAAATTCTTCGATTCATTGCAATATGTGACAAAACCCGTGTTTAACATGATTACCCCCGCTTCGTTCCTCCATCGATGGCAGAAGCCAGTTGAGGCTGGAACGCTCTTGTTCTAAGTTAGTATGTAAGATTAGTTTGTAAGACCCTTATTGTATCCCGAAGGTGAGCCTAGTCCTTTTGCAGTTAAATAATTTTTAACCATAAAAAGATCTTAATAGTTTTTAAGACATGAACTCCTTAAAATGCATCGTATATTATGCAATAGAAGCAGAAATCCACAGCTATTTTATATTGTGTAAAATTTAAAATTCTTAAAATATACTAATCAAGGGGTTAAGGACTGGGAGTGCCCAGACCAGGTATACACCATGGTTTATTTCCTAAAGGAGATAACGGTGAGGGTACGAATGAGTTATAGTATCTCTAGCCCTTACCCTCTGACCTGTGGAGTTTCTCAAGGAGCTGTTTTGTCTCCGGTACTGTTTAACATCTACACATCTGACAATATTGAGACTAATTACAATAGAACTACTGTAGTATGTGCTACAATAGCGCTTTCACCAGCCAAGTCAGTTTGCAATGAAATCATTGACAAACTGGGTAAGTTAAAAATCAAAATGTGAGTAATTTACTCCCACCCAAAGGCAAAAAAGCCTTGCCAAAATTCTACAAAGACCTCCCCGACTTTCTATATGAACTAATAGTAATGCAACTCCATTTCTCTTTTCTACCCCCGAATCTGTATAACATAATGCTTAGTTCAGTGCTACAGATAAAGTCTCCAAGAAAGACAGCAACCGTGCCAGAGGTAAGGCACCACACAATTTAAGGAGTGCTACCGGAATGTACTTGAGAGGTGCTACCGGAATGTACTTGAGGGGTGCTACCGGAATGTACTTGAGGGGTGCTACTTTCATTCTGGATTCGATCAGGCTAGATTGGTTTTACAGTGCCATCAATATGATCTAAGCAGTGTTCTACTGTGTGGACAACACAGTAGAATACCCTTTAAGCTCTAAGACACCGATTGACAGGAGGGATCAAACACAACGTAAAACGTAGGGCCCTCAGGTATTTCCGGCCAGATGGTGTGGGGTGACGCAGGGAGATCGCTTGTTTGGAAGTGACATGTGCCCAATAGGGCTCAATGTACTCGACCATCAAATCTCTGTAGCTCTCCAAGAACGCCTTGTCTTTGTTCATCCAGCGTTAAATACAGAAAGACCTTCGAACCCTTGTCACAGCTGTAGCCGAGCGGTCTGTGATCCAATTTGAGAGGGAGGTGCACTATGTATCGACTGCCAATGGTGGGTTTATGGATGCGAGCGAAATGTTCTTCATGGTAAACATCCTCAGGATTTCATCTGTCCACCTATGACGGTTCATCTATCTCCCAGGATCACTTGAGTTGGAACTATTTGGGACAGCGATTACATGTACATTGAGCAGTTTTCAGAGGTAGCATCATTGTCATGCTTCCCAATTACTACCTCACCAAACACCGTGGGTAAAATAAGTAATTTCTCAAGGCACTTGGAGCCCAGTCAGCACGTATGGATACAGGTCACCGCCAATCAGCAGGCCTATTGGTCCGTGGCTGTGAAAAGTGGGATCTGCCAATATCAGTCAACTGAATACTCTCCCATTGACAGACTGGGTAGGTGAGAAGTGATATTTTTTAGAACAACGACTTGCCCACCTAACCCGGAGATACTACCCATAAAGGGCTCAATTTTTGTATCTAGTTTCCGAGCAATCTACCTGGTAATGAAATTGTGCTGGAATCCAGTGGCAGTATGGACTGAAAATAACCTTCCGGACATACCTCTGATATGGGCTATCAATATAATCAGAACTGTTTATCTTGGCAAGGTGTTCGAAGGAGCTTTGCCAAACCTCACAAACGAGGAACACTCGTGGTTTTGGTCCTTGGAGTTCGTTCTAGTGCTATGCTCACTGTGAAGAAGCCTTTCATTAAAATATCTGCATGTCCATTTTGAGGGACATTCGACATCTTGTGATCCACTCGTAAACAGATCGTGCACCCTCGCTAACCATAGATAGATAATGACCGTTGGTCGAGTGAAATGGACACAAACTCCAAGCAGAATAAAAAAGTAAGATGTCCTTGGCAAAAGGAGCAGACACAATTGGTGGTTCCGTCAGAAGAACAGGTATTCTTATTGGAAGGAAGTATTATCTGCACCGACGGTAACTGATCTTTGCCGAATCGTTCGCCGGTTCTAAAATTTTTGCCTTTTTTGGCAAACGTTGTGTGTAGCACTAACGTATTTTATTTCCCGGCGGATCTGCAAGGGTACCTTTTGGTAGGAATGGGACCTTAGGAAGCAGAAAGTGTCTATGTACTTGGACAAGTCACTGCATCCATCCGCTGTCGAATAAACATGATGACCTCGTCAACGCAAACTAAATGCAGGGCAGAGGGAAAACTGAGCTCAGAGTGTTTGCGGGTCATGAAATAGAGAGACCGAAAGGCCAATGTCGATAAAAAGTTACTCACAAGGCTGCTCTAGTCTAAACCTCAATGTTATCCCCATCATGCTTCTGCTTCTCGTCTCGGATCTCCCTTACACTAAATTCTAGCACCCGTCCCAAGAAGGAGACTGTCCAAGTTCCTTCTTGGGACGGGTGCTAGAATTTAGTTTCAGGGTGTCAGGGTGGCACCGAGATCTTTTCACGGTGGGGTGGGCCATTGGTACTTAAACCTGATGTGCTTTTTTTACATTGAACAGAGGATATTGAGATGTTATGGAGTTTTTACTATCCCAGTCAAATCACATTAAACCACCCCTTCCACAAAAATGTAATTATTGGAATAGAACTGGATTTAATATGCCTAAATCTACATTCAGCTTCACTGGTCCTCAGTCAGTTTTACTGGGGAAAAGCTTGGGATTGATAATTGTGAACGCGGATAAATTAGCTGTGAGATCACCAATATTCAATTTTAGGTCAGAATTAGAACGAACGAGTTTTCAAGTTATTTCTCTGATAGAGAACTAATAGTGGACTGTGATATCAAATAACGGCGACAAATACCGAAATCGAGTAAAACATAACAACAAATTATATTAATAATCAATAAATTAATAATTTTAGATTCGATAAATTCCAAACTTACCACCAATAGCAGAATCCCGTCGCCGCTGACCCATCTCTCTGTAAGGGAAAAGGGGTGGTTTTCGGGATCGGATAGATCGAAATTGAAAGGAAAATTTTAGGAATCAATCCCCTTTTACCTGTGCGGCGATCGGTCCAGCCTCGGGCATGAGCTTCTGGCCTAATGGATGGTTTCTGACTGTTTTCCTCGATTTCAGGCGAAGGATACAACAAACTGCCGTACCATGTATCTGTTATGACTATCATTAGATTAAAACTGATAACTTAGGATTTGACAAATTAATCTCATAAGTTAATCTCGGCACTCGACAAATTTTGATGCTACTACAACGAAACTTAGGATCCAAAGTCACCAGTCTGGACAAAACCCCAGACCGGTGTCCAACGCACGAAGTCCCTGCTGTATCTCATAGGTAGCAGCAGCAGCAATAGCCAACGAAATGAAATTCTTCTTATCATTTGAGTGTTTTTCAATAGAGCCTTGTATTCTATATTGTTCAACCAAATTTTGTTATTAAATTTTAGATTGGTTATTATAATAATTATCCTTACTGGGAAACTTATGATTGCATTCTTTATATAAATACTTACTATTATGTACATTTTCTGTGCATGCACCAAGAAGATTCACAACATTTAAATGGGCTCCCAAATGTGCCATAATTTTTAATTCGGTAGCTAAAGACTTAACATGTGAAATATCAGATGTCTTTTTAACCATTTTCACAGCAACTGTAACAGGCTCATTATCTTCCCGAAGCCCATATGCTTCTCCTTTTAGCACAATTCCAAATGCTCCACTGCCAAGCTGTTTACCTGAAAGATATAAAAATAAAAACCATCATTCCTTCCAATTTTAATTTCATCTCATGAGAAAAAATAAGCATTCTCTTTAGGAATATAAGGCTCAAGAGAAAATTGGTGGTGTTCAGCTCTCAACCTCTGGAATATTTCCTGTAAAATCTAACTCACACAATATGTCCATGTGGCGAATTGGGAACCTTGTTAATGATATTCAGCGATATATAAATGAGTAGACAAAATTCACTTGGGGTAGAACTGAAATGAAAAATAAACTTTATTCTGGGACAGTAGTCCCCTAAGAATAACTAAATAATATATATATATATATATATATATATATATATATACTGGGCCATGGTGTGGCCTATGAATAACATCATAATAACATTTTAGATAAAACAACCGGTAAAAAAAAAAAAAGAAAAATCTTAATACTATTGAGATAACTCTCAAAATAGGTCCCCTGCATACCTGTATAGGTGGAAAGGAACGAAGACAATTATAAAGAATGGATTTGAAAACTGAGAGGGAAGAAGAATGGATACATACATGGAGGTATTGAGATCCAAAGGGTATATGCACTGACAAGAATGAAGCCATTAAAGAAAGTGGATCTGTGAGCAGGAGGGTAGAGGTAAGATAAGTGAGATATTGTGTTATGGGAGTGGATGGAGGATTTGAGCTAACCATGCATTGACTGCTTCCTAGCCACCAGCATTAGAACTAATTCAGCCCTTTTAATATTTGTATAACTATGGAAATGAACTATAAAATAAATGTTTGATCAGGATCAATAATTTTGTCCAAGTTTCGTTCACACTAAAGGAATATCATGGTAGATAGATAAAAAAACATTCCATCATCATTTGTCACAGAGGTCCTCTCATCTGGGCGTTCATCTCCGCGTTGCTCGGGCTTCGAGTGAAAGTGGGGGAAAACATAGTTCCCTAATTCTTAGCCTTATTATACCAGCCTAAATTAATTACACTGCCCCCACAAAAAAAAAAATGCACGGTTAAAAAAATTGAAATATTTGCATCCTAATTTAATTATTTTGGTTTTCAATTCTATGAAGGAAAAACTCAATAAATATTGAAAAAATTTATTAAAAAAAATTAAACAGAAATTTCTATTTTTATTTCTTTGTGTAACAGATCTCTAAAAATTTACCAAAAGGTTTTTTTTATTTTAATTAAAAAATGGTTTTGATGGTGGAGCAAGTAGCCTGTGTTGTTGCTGTAATGGAAAACAGTTCAGGCAAAGATATACAGCCCTTGGATTGAGTTTACCTGAAACTACTGTTTAGAGCAATTACACGTTAATGTGTGACAGGTTTGTGCAATCGCAGACCCAGATCAAGTCGGTGGGGAGTGACAGAGCCTAAAGATGACTGGTTTATTATACTACTAACACTTCGGAATCGGTTTTAATCTGCTGCTGAGATGGCTCAATTTCTTCTTACAACTCAGGGAGTAGCAATGTGTGCAGAAACTGTTAGAAACCCACAGAGATGAGCATCACGGCCATTGTTGACCTGAGAACATTGCAGAGCTCATTTGGAATTTGGTCGGGAACACCTTATACTGATAGAAAACGAATGGAGCAATGTGCTGTTTTCGGATGTCAAGTTTCTGTCTTTATACAACTGATGGATAGATGAGAGTTGGGAATTCGTCCAGGTGGACAAAAAAAAGGTAATATGAATCATTATCTTTTGGCAATCATTTCTGAGCCTTCATTTGGGGAGCAAATGTTTCAAGAGTTAAAACAACTTAAAAATGACTTCAAACTTCATTCAGATAATACCTATAAATTTGATTGTAGCCACTATAGGAATTAACCTTTTAAGCTGTATAGAAAAACAAAAGGAAACAAATAAATGATGCTAAAATTAGAGCAGAGAGCTGAACTCCAGAACCAAGAATATAATACTATTAATGTAGATTACACACAGTGCTCAAGTCATCTACATTTTGATTAACAGCTCTTTACAGCTCTCAAGTTTATAAATTATGTTTGACCAAAAATGCTTTTGACTCTGGATCTAAATAATAATAATATGTATTCTATTTTTTATTAAAAATTAATACATAAAACATATGGATTATATAGTGTAATACATTCCTTACCCAATTTTAATTTATTTCTAGGAAATTCCCATTTCCTATCATATGGTAAAAGATCAGCTTGTTCTCCAATATCAACATTTGGGTCAATTGCTTCAACTTGACCTTCAGAGAAATTGTATAATCCAACAGAAATAAGTTTCTTTCTCTTTTTCTGTTCCTTTTTATATTTCACACAATATATTACCAAAGCAGTAACACAAAGTAAGATCACTATAATTAAAGTGGTTAAAACCCACCATATCACCTTGGATTGCATAACATAACCTCCTGTAAATGGAAAAATTTCAAATTAATTATTATAAAAAAATCGTTATATTTATTCTGAAAATACAACACCTAAATATAATCACCCACCAAAATACTTATTTATTTACAAAAGCTGATTAGTATTAATATTTGTTAATTTTAGGTTACTTTGAGTCTCAGTAACATATTAATTGATAAATCATGGATTAATATTGTAAAATATCATACTTATTTTTAATTCATTTGCAGCACTAATATTTCCTGCAATATTAGATGCAATACATCGATAAACACCGGTATCTTCGATATTTGTGTAAGTTATGTGCAGTGTATTATTTCTGTTCTCAAGCTTTATACGACCATTTTTAGTTTCAAGAACTTGTTCATCCTAAAAAGTGAACCAAATTTAATAATTGATGTTTTAAATACTTATAATAGAGACATATATGATATATCACAAATCAATGACTTAAAGTTATAAAATATCTACGTTTTCATAATAAATATTATGCTGGAAGCTGGGTACAGAAAAAAACAAATGATGTTACTGTTTTGGTCTGTAATTTGTTGAAATTGCTGATTTTATATCCGAAATGATAGGAAAAGTCACGGACTTCAATAGAATTAAAATAAAAGTGAATAACAAATAAAAATAAAGGTGAATACAAATTCACAAATTTGTAAAGTGCCAATGGCAAGTTGATTAAGAACCCAAGACAATGACTGGAAACTAGTTATGTCAGATGAAAACCTATTTTTTATAACTCCCCCAGAAACAAAAATTAGAGTCACATACAATTGGTCATTCAAGCTTTTTTAATATCTCTAAGCTAACCCTTGGAGATCATTTGTTGATTATTTAAGCTCTTCTACTGCAACTAAAGTAATTTGAAATAGAATTAATAAAAACCATTCTTTACCAGGTTATCATGTGATGGTAAACTAATGATCTATGTGATCCAAACTAAAAGGCGATAATTTTGCAATCTTCTACTTTGAAGTATTCAATTTTTAAATTTTGGCATTTGTTGGAAATGCAAGATTTCTGGGCCTTATTTATTACCGACACCTAACATGGGAAACCCACATTAGACAATAACCCAAAGCTAAGTGTACGTTGAAAATCAGAAATCATACATAAATCAGAATGCTCAGCACTCTTCGAAATTCCAGTCTGTTCTAACTTCCAGTTTACATTAACCATTGACTTTCTCATCAAGGACTCTAACAGCAGTCGCAAGACTAAAAGAAGCAAAAACTTCACACCGAGAGGCAAAGAGCAGCCTGAAGTCTCTAGCAATAACGGTCCTCCACAAATGTTAGATTCATCGCAGGAACAACAGTGAGCATTGAAGCATGACTTGATGCTCCACTGCCAAATTGTAAATTAAAATATGGGATCGACTGCAATATCAAAGAGTGCGGAGGATTCAGATATCACTAGTGCGGAAAGCTACTGTTTTACCCATAAGTCTGTTCTGGGTTGGGATAGTAAGGAGGCATTTGAAAGGCCCGAGGGTATAAGAACACCTATTTTAATTTTGGCTGAATGTAGGTAACGGCCTATGTACAGAATCTCTGACATAAGATAGTCCGGACTATTTGGCAGGATGGCTGTTGCGCAGCACTCTCTCTGGATTATGTTGTCTGATCCTGAGAGATATGGGATGCTTGTTGCCGGGCAACAATCAAAAGATCAAAGGCTGCTATTCCTGAACTACCCTAATCATTCTTCTAATTCACACATTCAGACCTAAATGGGAGACCTCTGATCTGCTGATAACAGGATCTGCTGTGGAATTGGTGCAAATGATCTGCCAGTGTCCATTGGGAATCCCACTGGAATTTCCAGGCTTAGGCTGGATGAATGAGAGTCTTCCGATGTTAACTGCTGTGATGTTCCCAGTCTGCATGAGTCCGTGAAAGGGGGCAAGTGAGATGACCGCTGAGTTAAAACCACTAGTGGATGGAGTGTGGATCACCCATTGGATCACAATGTGAAAATGAAACTCTAAATCAGTTTGGCCAGCATCACCACCAGGATACAGGCTGACCCAATGCACCTATTCCGCAGCTGATCCCATCATTGTTGAGACCCAGCATCTTTCAGCAGCGTTCGACTTTTAATAATGCATAATTCCTACCCATCATCTATCCATGGGATATCCGGCCCAACAACATCTGAAACCCAAGACAACTACAGTCTCCCTGGCAGCAATACTCTATCCAGTATCCATATAAGGCTTACACCTACATTCAGTCAAAATTAGGGTTAGGGTTCTTATACCTTCGGGCCTTTCAAATGCCTCCTTAATATGCCAACTCACAACAGACTTATGGGCACAACAGCAGCTTTCTGCACTAGCGATATTTGAATCCTCCGCTCTCTTCGACATTCCAGTCGATCCCAAACAATTGACTTTCTATTCACTATTCACAATAACCATTGACTTTCTCATTAAGGACTTCTATAAGCAGTCGCAGGACTATAAGAGCATAGAGTTGACATCAAGGGCCAAAGGCACTTCTGATCAGATAAACTTTTCAACTCCCCCAGCCAGAGGTTTATAGTGTCCCTTATGACCTTTCTGGGCTTGATCCATTATCTGCTGTTTCTGGTTGTAGCCTTCGACCTCCTGGTCAAGTGTCTTATTACTGATAGAGAAAAAACTGGCTGTAGTGACTGACTACACATTTCCAGTGTCTTAACTGCTCAGCTCCACTATTAACATTGGGCATTAGATCCTTTGTATTGGCATCAACCCATCAGCATCAATCTGACTATTTTTTTGGTCATCTGTGAATGCTTGTTCCAATACCCTTCTCCTTCTTTATATAATATGTCATAAAGAAATATCTTAATATCGCATGTCTACTTTGGTAACCATTATATGAAAAAAATAATATGATATAATAAAAAAAAACTAAGTTTAGATGCCCTTATCCTTGGATCTAACAGTACTATGAAATGTTACAAAATTACCTTGTACCAGATAACTTCAGGCTCTGGCAAACCACTGACAGAGCAGTTCCAAGTTATAGATCTTCCTGCATCAACAGAAACTCTTGATCCTTCCATGTTAAAGAAACTTGTAAAACTTGGCGCTCTTCTGTCTAAAATATAATTTCAAACATAGAATTACATATATCGTGATATGGGAAAATTTTTATTTAACCATAAATTCTGTTCTAAGCTTACAGCAGACCTAAACATTGTATCAGGTAAGGTCATCATCCACCTGGATGAGAGATGGAACACAGACAAAGGATGACATTAACATGATTTCATACCACAAGTAAATAGTTGTTATATTGGTAATAGGCAATTACACAACATGGTCGGGCATATAATTACACAGAATTAAACTTATACACATCAAAATATTACAATAGAACATTCCTACAGACACTTAATAAATTACTGTACTTTCATGATATACTAAGGAAAAATGCAAGGAGTAACTAGTCAGCACAAAAGAACTGCCCAGTCAATAAACCACAACTACTCCACTAAAGTGCTAATCCACTAAAGTGGCTCAGTCGCGGTCGTACCCACAGTGCGCGAAGACACAAAAGTGGCTTTGGTAGTTAACTGTCTAACTGTGCGGAGCCAATATAGTTGTTTTGAAAGGAACAACAATCAGGAGTAAACGGCAAAGATTCAATTTATAGGAAACATTACTTTTTTTTATTGTTTATGTTGTTTGATGGAGTAATGTGACTGCAGTGCCCCTAGTTAATTATAACAACTCTCCCCCAAAATATTTACAGTTCTGAATGAAAAATTGAAGTTTAACATGTTTCTGAACACAAGTTGAAGAAGAACACAAGCTGAACAAGTGTGAAGCACATAATCTTGAAGGTGTTGATGGAGTCGATCAGAGTGTTAGTTCCTAAAGTTTAGGCCAGTAGGTCAATTATGATCTTGTTCTTTTTCCATAGGTTGCTAAGATTAACATGCAGGCATTCAATGATTAGGGTAGTTAAGGAATGGCAGAAGTTGATTTTTGCTGAGCACGCAGCCCATCAGATGAGATACGCAGGGAGAGTTCGCCAACTCGACCTCCTTACCTTCACAACCTCCACCAATTCAAATCCTGTAATACTAGATCCCACCTTTTCGATATGTTCTTACCCTTCTACAAATCTGCTTCCTTTGACCACTTTTTTCTTAATCGTCACACTAACCTTTACAGCTCTATTCATATCTATCCTTCCTTTGATCCGGGGAGTTTTAGGTCAAGGTGCGGAGGAAAGCAAATCCACATCTAGTATAGTTCCACATGGTGACGCTGGAAGGTTAGTGTATATTTAAACGATGGTGGAAGGTTATTCATAAAGCGTTACTAAGAGTCCAAATACCAGTCAACCGTCTACGATGTCGTCGATTCAAAATTTAAACCTACAATGCCTATCTTTCGATTTAAATGTAGAAGATATTTACAAAGACTAAAAATGCTTTTTACATTGGCTAAGGTGGATACCATCAACAAGTTAATTATTATGGTTTCTATTACCGGCAGAAGTTTTTATAATTAAAGAAAAAGGATTGTTCACGCCAGTGCGAAGTCTTTTTGACTAAGATTCGAGAATTCTCAAGAAGTTGAAAGACCCCATTGTGAAGGATGAACTATCTGATCGGAAACCAATTTCCACCTAGTAGAGCCTTTGTCCATGTTGGAGTCAACTTCGCGTGACCTTTGCGTGTCAGACACTTGAGACTATGTAAGTCTGCGGAGGGCAAGGCTTACATTTGTGTTTCCATATGTATGGCAACCAAGGCTGTTCATATTGAACTAGTGTCGTCTCTCTCTACTCATGCATTTCTTGCCTTCCTAGATCGCTTTATGTCCCATTGTGGATCGGGCCAGCATGTATACAGCGATTAGGGGACTAACTTTGTCAATGTGTCCCATCAGCTTGGAGAGATTCGAGAATTTATCAAAAGGTTGAAAGACCCTATTGTGAAGGATAAACTGTTCAGTCGTAACCTGGTTTGGCATTTTAATCCTCCTTAAAGTGTAAACTTGGCAGGCTGGTCTAAAGTTAATTAAAACTCATTTGGTTAGGCTCATGTCAGCTCATTCTTATATCTTTGAGGAACTTTATATTAATCTAACCAAAATAGAGGCGATATTGAACTCACGACCTGTTTGCCCTATGTCAAGTGATCCCAATGACAATGAGGTGTTCACTCCTGGGCATTTCTTGGTCGGTGGACCTATCCTAGCTCTACCTGAGATTCTATTAGAAGATGTGAACCTTAATCCCTTGTCCCAGTGCTAACTCCTCCAGCAGATCTGTCAGAGATTCTGGCATTGGTGGTCGGCTGAGTATCTCCACTCAATGCAGCAGAGATCGAAGCGGAGTAAGGAATCACCTAATATTGATCTTGGCCAAATGGTTCTTTTGAAATCTTCCTCTGCTTTGGAGTGGACTACAGGAAGAGTTGTTAGAACCCACGAGGGTTCGGATCAAAAAATTCCAAGTTGTAGTAAAAACACCGACTGGCAAGTACAAGAGGCCTGTATCAGCTCTTGTGCTCTTTCCTAATTACTTGTTTTTCCCTTGTCGAAGTTGTATTTTATTTTGTTGTATTGCATTCCGTTTTTGTTATTTTGGTTGAGGTTATATAGGTTTTTCTTTTTTGGTGCTGGATCCTTACCTTTCCGCGGGCCGCCTCCACGAAGCCTCCTTGATGGCACCCTAGGAGTAAAGGTCGTTTCCATTTCCTTTCCTATTTCATTCATTTCCCTTTCCCAGCACAAAGCTAGGAGATCTTTTTGAAGTGTCTTTATTTTTGTTTAGTAATTTCATTTTTTTCCCATGGAAATTTTACTGTGTAAAATTGGTGGGCGTTATGTTCACGCCAGTGCCAAGTCATTTTGGGTTAAGTCACATGCCAGCTCCGGAGTAGTGTGGGGAGGACAAAAGAGAGTCGAGGTCGGAGTCACCTGTGTTGTAGCCATCTTGTTGGTGTAATTAAAGCTATTTAGTGATACACATCGGGAACCTTATTAGCGTTATTGTGCTGAGCTGCATCAACGAGAAGTAACTGGAACATTGTTAGCAGAGGTGATAGGCTGGTGTGGCAATTTATTTTATACAGTCCTTTCGTACAGTCGAAATACCCTGGTGTTGGGCGGTTTGGTGTGTACATACCACCCAATTGATTTGGTCAGTTCGGGCCGGATTTGATTTTTGTCGTGTTAGTCGGTGTCTGTGCCACTCGTTGAGGAGTTTCTAGTGTCTTCCACTAGAGCGACCATTGGTCATTCACTTTTGCCTGTGTCAGGTAGGTTATCCTTTGTGCAGGTTACAAATATTGTCTCGAATATTTGATACTCGCTTATATTTGTTTTTTTTCATTAATTCTCATTTATTTGTGTTGTCATCTTGAAAAATGACGGTGACTACGGTTCAGAAGGAAAGGTTGGAGGTTTTGATATCTCGGGGGGGGGGGGGGAACTCTTCTCAAAATTACAGGTGTTATGATATTTCGAAGATCCTTTCGAAAGATAATTTTTTCATTCTCAAAGTTCAATACCATGCCCTCGAGGATCAGGGCCTGTATAACACATTTGATTTGGTTTTAGAGGAGATCGACACATTATTTGACTCTTTAGGGAAAGATGATCGCGTTAATTAATTGAATTATATTTATTTGTACAGGGAGTAGCTAAAAATACCCAAATGAGTTGTCAAGAACCCCTATTTAATCTCAGGATTCTTCTACACCCAAGCCTACAGCCAATGTGAGACTAGCTAAAATTGATTTACCCAAGTTTACTGGGTCACTAACACAGTGGAGTAGATTTAAAGACTCGTAGGTCAGTCTTCACTTCACTTAATGATATAGACAAATTTAATTATCTTAAGGCCTTTCTATCAGGGCCGCCTGCAGATATAATATCAAGTATTCCATTGGATGGTTCACACTATCAAAGTGCTTGAGCTGCTCTGATTAAAAAATATGATGACGCACGCCTACTAGCGACTCATTTTTCGCAAAATATTTTTGATATTCCTACTTTCAAAGGGGAGATATTTTGATATACTTTTGATGACCTTCAGAATTTTTTATGTGTCTATAGAGATAATATTTGTTCCTTAAAAAAATTGAAAATCCTGACTTATTCCAGTTTGTTTTTTTGCATGTGGGTTTAAAGAAACTCGATTCTGACACTCGTTTCGCATTTGAGAATTAATACAAGAACATAGATTTCCCTTCTAGCAACAACTTGATTTCCTCCCTTGAATTGATGTGTAAGGTGATTAACTGGTTAAATATAGTCTGCCCTTATTGGCAACAAAGGTTTGATAGCCAGACTGTGCTTGATTTAAAAAATACCTTAACACTCTGATAGAAGTGAATCAATATCCTCTACATAGAATTCTTGAATTCTTTGATGAATTTGTGCATTGTAAAATGTCTTGTCGGTTAGATTTAAAAAATGCTTATTTACAACTAGAAGTTGAAGAAAACAGTAGAGAATTGTTAACGGTAAATACGGTGTGTGGGTTATATCGTTACAAAGGATTAGTTTTTGGTTTAGCGTCAGATCCAGGGATTTTTCAAATGGTTTTGGATAACATTGTCAAAGGTATTCCCAATCTTATTTGGATATCTTGATTTGGGGGACTTCGACGGAAGATTGTATGAAAACCTTGAATTTAGTGTTTATCAATTTGGAGTGGCATAATGTAAAAATAAATCTAGATAATAGTCTGTTTGGAGTAGAGTATTTAGTTTTTGGGTTTACACATATCTGCGGCTGGCAAACAGCCGTCAAAAGATAAAATAGAAAAAATTGCTAATTGTCCAGTAGCAACAAATGCCACTCAAGTCAAGTCATATTTATCTATATTATGGTTTTATAGAATAGAAATTTTATTGAAATGGGTCCTGATATTTTAGAACCACTGTATAAGTTGCTGAGGAAACATGAACCTTTTTATTGGTCAGCGGAATGAGAGTAAGCGTTAAAAAAAAGTAAAAATATCTTGACGGAAAAGTCGTTACTGTTTTTTTTTATGATCTAGCAAAACAATTAAATTTGACTCTGGACGCGTCACGCTACGAGGTCCTAATGGTCTTGACTCATGGGGAGGATCACCCCAATACGTCGAAGCCGCGCAAAACAACTGTAGTCACCTTCATAAGGAAGCGTAAGCAGTCATTTTTAGGGAAGGAAAATTTCATAGATATCTGTTTGGGCGTCATTTTGTAATTTGTACGGATCATGGCCCGTTAAAATCGTTATTTTTAGAGTAGAAAAATATCCCGGTTGATAAGCTCGGCAATTATTTTGTCAAGTTATGATTATGAAATAGTTTATAAAAACCATTCCTCAAGCAGATGTGTTGTCACGTCTACCAAGTCAAAATGTTTTACCAAATGAGGAATGTAATTTCCTCTTGAAATATCGGGAGAATTAAAAAATAAAGTTTTAAACTTAATATTTCAAGAATAGCAGGAATAGTCAGGTCAAAAATGTTTGCTAGGTTGTATGTATGGTGGAAAGGTGTGGATTTGAATATAGATGAGAAAGTACAATCGTGTTACAATTGTCAAAAAAAGTATCTTAACGATACTAAAAAAAAATTAAGATCCTGGCCTTCAGCAATGGGGCCGTGGGAACGATTTAATTTGGATGTTTTTATTTTCAAAAGAAACATTTCTAATGTGGTTGACTCGTTTTCTAAATGGGCGAAGTGTTTCCAAATGACATTAACAAAGTCAGGAGAAGTCATTGCACAGTTAGATGAGTTATTCGGCAGATTCTCTTTACCAACAATTATAGTCAGTGATAATGTTCCACAGTTTAGTTCCGAAGAGTTTAAAAAGTAATGTCATACAAGTCAGATTAAACTGCTGCACAGTCCACCGTATATCCCAGAGTCAAATAGTTTAGCCGAAAAAGCAGTTCAAATATTTAACAAGTCGTTGATAAAAACTTATTCCAAGTCGCAACAATTAGGTTCGATCAAATCTAGTCGTCTACATTATATGCGTAAAAGTCTATGCCGTCGTCAGTTACGGGATTTTCTCCCATGTCGTTTTTATTGGGGTATAAACCTAAAATTTCTTATTTATTTTAAATCCAAAAATGGATATTCGTCAAAATAAAATAATAGAGTCAATTGTGAAGTTTTGTAAGAGCTTTAATATGGCTGATTTAGTCATGGTAGCCCGTAGGGGCCAAAGTGGAAAAAAGTCTTGGAGACCAGCTGGAGTTTTTTTAGAAGAATCCTTAAATTCCATGCTAATCAGATTCGAACTAGTAATTTAGTTAAAAAAATTCATCCACTGGAAGTCTCTGTTCAAGATGATGTTGATTTGGTTTCATGAATTACTGAGAGGGAAAGGAAAGACGTGAGGGTCAGTGAAGATAGGGCTAGAGAGGTTGGCATAAGACAACCCAGGGAAAGAAGGGTAGTAGGCCCGCCCAGACATTTTAGCTTTAGTGATTATGATTAAAGGTGTACAAATTGGATTAAAAATATTAAACAAAGTGTTAGAAATAAGTAATTATGTAAAATATTTTGGGTGCTTATAGTCGCGGCCACCAAATTAGGCGGGCCTGAGAAATTGCGACGTTGCCAACTCTCGCTCCATAACCTAACTTAACTCCACCATTCACTGAGGAAAACTTCGGAATCTTTCTCCTGCCAAGTGCCAATTCGGAACCAATTTTCTTAATGCTTACACTATTTTTAAATAAAAACTTAATATCGACGGCAATTAAACCTAACAGAGGAATTAGGCAACAAGGGACGACTAGCGTTACCACATACTGACAGTTAAAAGGCTTAACTTAGCCGGCCGTCGATTGGGGACTATGTGTGGCAACATGGTGAAAATGGCCACCCACCTAACTGGTAGCCACGACTATAAATAAATAATAACGAACTCGTACATTAAGACAAGATGGTTTTAATGTAAAAAAAAACTATGGATAAGGTAGCTAAGAAGTAAGATGGTGCAAAGGACACGCCTGCGTTCTGGACATGACAAATTGCCACATTTATTTAAATTCTATAAAGAAATATTTGAGACTATACTAAAGGGATGTCTAGAATATATCTTAAAATTTCAAATCGTCTAGGGTTCTATACAGTGATAGATCATGCTTCCAGACTCTGGTCTAATGGTATTAAGTACTTGATATTCGGAAAGAAACAAGAATATTTGTGACGAATCTGTACTATTTTACAAAACTATGGCATTAAAAACACAAATATTAATTGTTATCAATAAACACAATTATTATGTAATATTTGATTGAGTGGAAGTTAAGTCCAGGCGCCGCTAGTGCCCAGCCTTAATCCCCAAACATATGTTATCTGTATATATGTTTACATGTAATACCTATAGATAGACTTGGAATTAATAAACCAGTCTTGTAACAACGTTCTACCTGTTCTGATTACCACCCTTTCTGAGATTTTAATTCAATAAACATTAACTTGGACACTTATGTTCATCACAGATTATTTTATCCCTACCACTATGAAAGAGTATATAAACTGGGTTTAGTGCTTCTCTAATTTTGATCAAACATTTATTTACGTTTTGTAAAAATAACTGAGGACATTGGTCGATAGTTACAACCAGTGATACTACCAATAATAACTATTTGAAAATCGCACTATATTATTGTTTGATCAATCATAACCAACAGGATAATTTAAGTTCTTTATCCAAGGTTCATAAAATATTTATATTGATCATTTCTTTATTCAATATTTTGTTATATACATAATTTCCAATGAAAATTATTGTTTTACTGTCTACACAATGGATTTTCATCATAAAACCAAATTATGAAATGTTTATTTTATAAAAAATCATAACTGTATTGCTTAGGGATATGTACTATTCCTATAAATTATGAAATAGCACTGAGAAATTGTACTGAAAAACACGTGTATAAATATTTGATGATATGATCCTGGCAACACTGCATTCAGGAGGAAGGTTTTATTATATTATATAGTTGTTATGGTTTTATCCCAGTCACATGTTGCGGGTGTTCTCTCTCGTATAGTCAATGTATAATTATCCTGCATTAAATGCATTGTGTGTTATTTTACAGGAATTTTACTTAATTATATTCAATCAGAAGGTTCCATGCAAACCGTTAAGTTTTCTTTTCTTTTTAATTTAGTATATGATTAAATATTGTGATAATAAAGTGGTATTTATGTGAATATTATATTATATCCTAGCTGAGCAATATTATTTAGTTTCTGCTATTACTTTGGTTTGTATTATAAATGCAACAATATAAAATATAAAACAAATGCATATTCTTAATTATTACCTTGCACGATAAGTTTGAATTCTTTTTCTTTGTAGATACTTTTTTGTAATGGTTTTGCTCTACATATGTAATTCCCTGATTTGTGAGAACTGACATCCAAAAGATACAAATAAGTCTGATAAGAGAAAAGAGTGTCGTTTGATGTTATAGTTATTCCATTACCTGAAATAATTACAATCTACTAATAACATATATTAAATTTAACTTGTTAACATAATATTTTCAGCATTTATTACCAATAGAAATTTTTATTGTTAGTTTGGCAATGTTTCCGGATATTTTTCTGCATCTACAAAAATAACCATGCTATTCATCTAAGTATTGTTTATCCTAGACAAGACTTCCATTAGCCTTAAACCTTTAATAATTAATTGATGGAGTCCCAATTCACTCGTATTAAATACTTTATTTCACTATTTTTACATTGCTTAGTTTTATGTTTCATCTTTCTATTTTAGAGATTGATCTCTGCTTCTTAGATAAATGAGAAACATTATCTCGAAATGCCACCAAACTAACAATAATTTTTTTAGAGGCAAAGAATACTGAAGAAAGACTGTTAACCCTGGACATAATATCTTCAGTAGATTCAAGAAAGATTAATGGTCTCTGGGGAGCACAATAAGAGAGCAAATGAAACATAAAAATACATGCCTTAAAATACCGTCACACATATAAATGACAGTACTTACAATGCCACAAATCACCGAGCTCAAACCTGATATGTGCTTCAGGTAACGAAGTCTCCAGTCAGATGTGGGTCAGGTTGGGAAAGGATTGAGCCGGCCGGATTTAGACAGCGTAACCATCCCAATGCGGCTACTTATATATAAACGCTGTATGACGGAATTATAAACATACAAGCCTAAAATATTCTAAATACTAAATATTCTGAGAAAATAATCAAATATAATACAAAAATAATAATACATGAACATAAATTGGAATCTTTTATTTTAATTACAAAATTAAAGAAAGAGGGGGAGCTATGACTGAAATGTCTTGTAAATATGCAACAGTTCTTTTCCTTTTAATCTAATATAGTATGCATTTTGCATCATATTTTTTTTATAATCATTCTTCCTCTAATTTCATCTATCCAAGCACTCTGTCATTCTCATTCCCCCCCCCCCAAAAAATTCTATAGTTTATCTTATGCTTATTTGTTACTATTGTAAGCAAAAGTTATTCAGATTTATTTATATATTTTGTTTGTTCAGTATCATGGCTAGATATTGAACCTAGTACCACAGTAACAAATGAGCAACACAAGTTAATGCAAATAAAATAGAATAAAAATAATGTAGAGATTCCTAAGATTACCTGGGTAATTTAATCAAAGCACATAGCATCAAGAGACTGACATTTGAGCCCGGCAACGAGAAGGTGTTAATGTCACTATTAAAAGAATCATCATATAGTACCAAAGAACACAGGACTATTCCAAACAATATGTTGGCATAGTCAAAAAAGCAGCTGAATGCATTTTGGAATTGGATAGAAAGCAAGAAGGTCACCTTTGTTTGAAAATGTATGATATGCATACATAAAAAAATGGCCCAAAAGAAACAAACCAGGATATTTTATATATACAGAGTGTGTTCAAAAAGTAATGCAAGTGATTTAGTAATTTAGGCAGAACCAAACCCCAGAACAAAGGCCCATGCCCCCACCCCCGGAGGTCCATTTACAATAGCATTATCATATACACAAGGGTAAAGACAAGTAGATGCTCTATAGCCATAGCTGAAGAAAAAAAAAGTAAATAAGAATGTTGCTCACAAATAAAGTCGCTCCAGTTGACGGATACATTGAGGTAGGCCCTGAGAGATTTGAGAATGTAGACTAGTTAACTAACCCTTGCTCTGTTGTAAGCTCCAATAACAAAGTAGCCCTTGAAATTAATATGAGAATGACAAATGTGAACAGATGCTACTTTGGACTCCAGATAATGCTTATGGGATAAATCTAGAAAGACAAAAGCATTACTGTAGAACCCCTCATCATATCCACTCACTAATACTTTGGATACCTTGACCCCATCTAAGTATGAAGATAGCAAGATGATCAGCTGCAGTAGACAGAGCTAACGGGTAAAGCCCATTAAGGGGTATATGATCCAACTTGGGTCGTAGCACCACTGAAAAAATAAACAATATTGTTCCTAGATCATTTTTGATGTTCTCTAGACAGAGTTTGGTGGGCATTCCTGTCTTCTTTTGCAGGAGATCTTTTCATGCAGAATTCTCAAGTCATTCCTACAGCTGTTGTGGCAACTTACTTAGTGTTAGTACGTTGTACTACAGTCCACTAACAATGTTTTCTTCAACAACCATCACCATGAACCCATGTGCAACAACACAATCCACCTCACAAAGTGTCATTCCTATGTATATGAAATGACAAGAGAAAAACAACTAAGATTCTGGTCTTATTTTTAGTGTCCTTCATTACCCTGCTAGACTTTTTTCTGTTTCTTATATAATTTTTCCTGTCTCTTACACTGTTGGTTTTCATGTACTGCCTCCAAGCCCCACAACTAAGCATGAAACACCTTCATACCACCACCTATCCTTTCTTAGTGGTTGCGGTCATTTTCCCCTTACTGCATATCAACTCTGCTGATTCTAGCATGTTAAGCTACAAATTATAGAGATTCTGGTCTTGGTATCAGCAACTACTAACCAATGTTTGTCATCAAGTTCTGCACTGCAGATAACTTTAGAATATCAGCGAAGAATTGTTTTATGGCCTTACTGATTACAAAAAAGTTTATGATGCTTTTTCCCACTTTTACCAGACATTTGAAAGTCATCTTCCTTTAGAGGGTTTGAAGGAGTTCTCTGAATAGGTCTTTCTCAATTCAGAACATAATCAGTCTCTGACTGTTTTCATGTTTGACCATCTGATAGTCTTTGCCAGTTTCAGCATTCAGATTCCAACATTATTAGGTTTATTTTACTACTACTGGCAGTATTACAGTCCTGCTAAACAGTATTTACAGATTATTCTCCTGTATCAAAGCATTCCCCATTGGACCATACTGGATCAGATATAATATTATTGATTGTACATATAATGGATCAACATATAATATTTTCAATGAGGTTGCTTCCCATTCTTCTGTCTTATCATATATCTCATCAGGAAATATAATTGCCACTCTTTCCTTAGCTCTCCTTTTTATCTTTGATCCTGAGTGGATTGTTGTACAGCCAGAATTTAGTCACTTGATTCCACTACCTTTCTTCTTCTCTTCACTCCAATGATGCCTAATTTCGATCTTTTGATCTTTTCATCAGCTCAGCATCCTTACCGGTGATTGATTTTATATTCCATATGGCTGTTTATATACCCTTATCCCTGCTGAGTCGAGTCATTGCCATGTTGACTTTCCAAAGCTGAGGCTTATGGTAGATCTCGCCTGTTTGTGAAGATTCTTCTGATGAGTGATTAACCCAGTGCTCGAGGCACCTTCACACCTCTACAACGTGCCCCCTGGAGTCCCCAGGAGACAGGCTAGAGTTTTAGTGAATGGTATGGGACAGGGGTGGATGAGATTAAGATGTGAACATGATTTCCCCTGGTCACATGTGACAGGGTAATCAAGAGCTTGTGTGAGCAGGTCTGTTGTGTAGGCCTGTTCCTAATCAGGATCTCCAGGAAGAACATACTCATGCTGGGGATCACGAAATCGTCCTAGATTAGAGAACAAGAGTTAAAATAAAGAATTATTTCCACAACAGCAATATTGATAGTAAATATCTCTATCTATCTCAGGAGCACATTTCCTGGCCTCCTATGTATCTCCATACAACCCAAAAAGTTATGGCTCAGAAAAATGAATATTTTACTGAGCAGTTTTAAAGATTCACGTGACTGGATTTCAATAACTGATAGGAAACTGGACCACATTGAAAAACTTAAATCTATCTAATCTCTAGAATGCATGATTAGCTAGGTAAACAATAAGACAAAGGGACACTTAATAAATAGAAGGAGGGAGAAATAATAATAAATATTATAAAACTATTAATTATAATTAATGTTTTATAAAATTTCAAAACACATTAATTGGTAGCTGACAGCACACTTCAAATAATAATAAAATATTATAATATATTGATTCTGAGAATAATATCTTCTTAGCTTGATTAAAAGTATGCCAAAATTGATCTTTAAAGCCTAAATAAACCCATATATAATTTTCTCCATGATCTGAATTTAATGGATAAGATGATAAAGATATTTAAAAATTGTTTACTAAGGTCAGATCCATGTAAAACGAATAAGTACAACAACAAAAGCATGTAGAATAATGGGATTCCCGTAGGATAATCTAATATACTGTTGGAAATTTAATAGGTTAGCTGTTGACTTAATCTACAAGATTGACATATAACTCCTGTTAAGGCCATTATGATTGTTGATAGTTTCAATCTTCATTCTTAAGTCAATAAATAGAACATAAATATTGGCTATCCTACATTAATTTGCTTTATCCTATATTTCTTTGAGGTTTTTTAGACTTTTCTTGTACTTTTTGTGACTCCGGCACTTTAATTAATTTATATTGACTCATCACATATTGCTTTTCTAGCCATCTGTCTTTTTATTGTAATGATGTCATAGATGGCCAATACAACAGACCATAATTTTCTCTTTTTTGATTCCCTGTGTCTTTTAATCTCTTTTGCAGTCAAGTTGTGATTTTCAATGACTGATAAGGAACAGATAGTAAGTATAGGTAGTACAGCATAAGTATCCTTTATCTATCCTCAAATATATTTTGGCGGGGCATTCCTGAGAGGTGGACTATATATCATGTTGGTTTTAGAGCTATTACTTTAAGATATAATAATAGAACATATTGAAATAATACTTACTTGAAGAATTTTTCAACACTTGACCTTCTGAACCTTTTTCAGTTTTGTATACCCAATCAATGTGTGAATGATATTCATATTTAGATGCACCACATCCTAATTCAACTTTGTTAGAACTAAGAACTCTATGCTTTGGTCCCCAAATATCAAATCCATTATCAACATCAGTTACTCGAAATTCCATATGCTGTTCTTTTACGCCTAGATGGTTTTTTGCTCTACAAGTAATGATGCCAGATTCACTGGCATACCACTTTACTGTTGATAATGAATTCACTTGCATACTTATTAGGGGTTCAGGAACCTACAAAAAAAATATACCTACTTTTATGTACAATATCAGCTGAATTGAACAAAATTTTAATTTATTAGAAAGTATAAATTTCACTCTAAAGCTATGATTAATGTATTTGTATCGAAATGGAACAAAGAAATGCCAGAAGCAAGATGCTAGTGTTTTTTTAGAGTTATGGATAGGTAATTCCTAAATTAATTCCATAAATTATTGTGATAGCTTATCTTTAAATTTTGTTTGAGAAAATATAAAAATTTGATGTCAAAAGTAAATGGAATGTTAGAAATCTACTCTTTTTTTGTGCGAAATCCAAATGAGTTTACATTGAAGTGTTCTAGTCTCATTAAGGAATAAGAAAAATGGGGAATCAAGAAAAAAATAGCTAACCATGGCATCTTAATTTGGATGTTTTCCAGAATTAATGGGACCTACTCAGAGAAAGAAAGGTCACTGTTTGGAAGCAACCTCAGTAACTTTGATGGGATGAGCACCTAGAGGTAAACTAGAATGCCCAGGATTGGAGTCCATGTACACCACAATTGATTTGAAAATGAGATTATATAAAATATTGAAAATAAGAATAGCACACATACTTGATTATAGCACAAACATTTTATAATCCTAACAAACTTATATTATACTTTCAATGGATAACATATTTTATGCAGAGTCCACTGCAGCTTAGGTTATAAATGGAACAGATTAGATCAGTGTGAGATCAATTTTTACCTGAAAGAAGAAATTTTGTTTTGTGGCAAGCTCACAAAATATACAGTATTATCACTCTAGCTACAAATTGGCAGGAACCTGGGGAAAACTCAGCTTATCTGCCTTAAGCTACTGTAACTTAAGGAGTAGTTAAGGACTCTAAACCCTAAAACAACCAGTTTTATATGAATACTTACCATCACTCTAGAAGGAAGCTTATGCCCTTCAGAGCAAAATGTTTCATAATCTGTACATTCAGAAAAACTCCATGAAACAGTTGGAATAGGAAAAGCAATAACTGTACAGTAAATAATTTCTTCTTTATTGATGTTAAAGTATGATTTTGTGCTATAATTCAAATAAACTTTCGGCTGATCTGAAAAACAAAACAAAAAAACATTATATTATTCATCTATAATATTCCAGACTGTATAGGCAGATTCTTATTAGTTATTACAAAACTACATTTCACGATTTGTTTTATTGATTTTAGTATGTATATATATATATATATATATCCTAAATTTTTAGTGAATCAGTGGTTTCCAGCTGTTTTTTCGCCAACTACCCACTTTTATGTACTCTATCTAGGTATCACCCCTGCCCAGATACTCTAATACATAACCACCCCATCCTCCAATTTTATTTATTTTTTTTACTCATTGTTTTCAACCGCTCATCCTAAATATTCACCCTCTGAAAAATTAAATCACCCCTGTTGATATCAAAAATTCTAAAGCCCAATTCCTGATCCAGATAATCCAAATTTCCAATCATCTGGATCAACTCATGGGTCCCAGAATTTCTTTAATCTTCATGCAGTGGCCCTACTATAATTGTTAAATTTGGAAACTTAAGTAAATAAGACTTATTATATTCTTGGAATAATGTTTTATGATTAAGTGTGAAAGGCTTATATTAATTAAATAAACCTTAGTCCAATTCTAAAAAAAATTACCAACCCTATGACATCAAAAGACTATTACCCAATCTCGATGGATTAGTTCAATCCCAAATTCTTTGAAGAATCTAAACTTCTCTATTTTTTCCAATCTGGTTGGCATTCCACACAATTCACACTAGTTAATATCACTAGTGACCTTGAACAAAAAAAAAAATTAACAGTCCTAATTATCCTAGATTTCTCCAAAAGCTTTTGATACCGTAGACTCCACAATCCTTCTTTTCACATTAAAATCATTACCCTTCTCCAGTATTTCTATCTGCTGGTTTCAATAATTTCTCTCCAAACATTCACAAGTAATTGCTATCTCCCTAATCAACCTTTTTCTACTGCCCATACTCCATCTCCATCTCCATCTCCAGTTGTAGTCCAGGGATCGACCATTTATCCTGTTCTTTTTAGTTCCTACAGCCCAAAAATCCATTCACCATTGTTCCCATCACCTTCAAACTGATGATTCCAAAATATAGTTATTTTGTTTCCCCTGTAATTTATTGGGAGCTTTGCCAAGATTCAAGAAGACCTTGATATTTTACAGTTTAAATCCTCAGCATACTCCCAGAACATAACAAGAACCTGTTTTTCTGAACTTTATACACCTTCCCACAGAACTGCAGCATTTGACCACTTCTTTCTTGATTGCTCCACCACTTCCATCAGATCAGTGCCTGAGTAAACAGAACTAAACTAAGGTTAAATGCTGCGAAAACTCAGGCTATTGTTATAGGCTCGAGTTCTCTCCTCAGATCCTGGGCCAACATTTCTATCTTATTCCTAAATGACCTGCCTGCTCCATCATCAAAAACGTAGGTATCACCATGGATCAGACCTTCTTCTGGAAACCCCGAAAGTTCCCGACGGTCAATACCTATCTCTAAACTATTCAATTGTTCTTGCCATCAGTTTCTTCAGCCCATACATAGACTCCTGGTCTTCATTTACCCTCATTTTTGCAATGGATTTGGGGGGGAGTGTCTCACGGTAGGACTTGGGTACAGGTTGAAGCGAGTCATAAACTGTTGATTTGTCTATGGGACTCTGTGGTGTTCCTGTGTATCATATCTTTAAGTCAAGTTAAGGGTGGCTCTTCCTCTCAATACTTCTTTGGTTCATACCTTTTCCAAACTATTCAGTCTTGTAACCCCCCTTTTATTTATAATATTTTACAGTTTAAATCCTCAGCATACTCCCAGAACACGACAAGAACCTGTTTTTCTGAACTTTATACACCTTCCCACAGAACTGCAGCATTTGACCACTTCTTTCTTGCTTGCTCCACCACTTTCTTACATTCTCTCCTTCTTAACATCTGTCATGCTTCATCCTTATTTACTTTTAAAACCCTCCTGTTCTAAAGACTCAGATAGAAGCTTCAAATTCTTGGATAATATTTTTATTTTATTATATTATATTTTTATTATTATCTTTATTTATTATTATTATTTTTTCCCTCAGGTGATGTATTTTTAATTATTGCAGGTGATAGTTGGATTCATTTATTTGTTCATTGTTGTTATTCTCAGATCATAGATTTTTTTTAATTATTTCTTATATATATATATATTTTTTTTACCAGTGACAAACATACCACTGACAGTAAAAAACCACAGATTTGTGCCACACAAATACTCATGTTTGTTATTTTCTTTTTCATTTTATTCCTTTATATTGTTTTTAGTCATATATCCTAAATTAATAGTGAATCATTACAGTACAGTTCAAATTATAGTAATTTCGTCAATCTGTTTTCCAGTCATCTAGATCAACTTGGCTCCTAGAATTTTATTTCGAGTAAAATGTGGTTTTGTTTTACATAAGTATTTTTGGAACTAAATTGTAAAACTGGAAGACAGTTCATGGCAAAAAACGTTGCTAGAACTGGACTCGACTGTTTGCATGAATATTCCCACTTAGACCAAGAGAAACCTCAAGGACAAACTGAAAAGTAAATGGAACTTGATAAGTCCAAGTTTTCTCATGAACAATTATACTATAGTTTGATCTGGAGTCAGAAGTTCTTAAAAATCATTTGTATATATAATACAAGGAAAAATAGAAGATGTTGTTAGTAAACACTCTAACAAATTAACATGCAGAAATATGAGCACTAAGTAATTTGAAAACTAAACAAATATATTTAATAATAACTAATTTGGGATTATATGAAAAACCATGTTTTGAAATTGTTATTGCATATTAAGAAAATGGCAGAAGCATTACCTGTACAAAAAAGACCTATGTAAACAGATCTCACAGGGAGTTCCAAGCAATCTGTGGACTATGCAAACAAGATTGAAAAAAACAATCTTAGCCAATAATTTCCAATCAAACAACCAGGAGTAATAAACTTTCAGAAATGTGCAGTGACAAGTCACTTACCTACGTTGATGAAGATTAATTTACAATTATACTTCATTATATTTGATTCCTTGGCTTGACAAAGAAATCCCAATCATCACAAGCCCATGAGGTTAAGTGCACCATGGATAACCGAGAACCACAGATAATGAAATTTCTAAGTTTAAAATAAGATGGACAGAAAAAGGTCAACATTTACAAGATTAACTTATTATTTATTACCTAAAAAAATGTAAATAATAGGGAGAGTTAATTTGTTTGAGAAAAGTTAATTTCCTCAGATCAAAGAAACAAAACAAAAGAAAATATAAAGCTATTATGTGGGGGAGATGAGAGAGGATGAACTTATTTAGAATGAAGAATCACATGATCGAGAAATTCCGTTTTATATTTATAAGCCGGCTAGACCATAACAAGTTAAAGTAAATAACCACAATAAATAAATTGAAGAGTATTGTGAATTAAACTACTTTTAATGGAGTCAAATTATAATAGTAACAGATAACAAAATATTAAGTTAAGTTTTTCAAATAATAAGATGGAGAACCTAACAAACCATTCATTTATTACATTATAATTGAATTATAAGTATTTACTGTTTTTAATTTGTAAGCATATAAACTTTTTTTAAACCATGTTTTTATTATTTTTAACTAATTAAATAAATTAATAAGTTAAATATTTCCCATTTTCACCATAGTTTACCACCAGAACTGTGAAAGTGACCTTTTCTCACAATTTGAGCTGATAACCAACCGAATCCAGTGATTCAAAAAATGATTAGAAATGAGCTAACTGAATTAACCCCTAACACAATTATGGGAAACCCTGGTAATAACCAATTCATGTAGCAAGAATGAGAGAGGATAATAATTCTATGTGACTCAATATCGAGTATTCCATGTTAAATTATGTTGCATCATTATTATCCTAATAATTCAATTATAGTTAATTTTAGAAATATTTCTTTTTATTATATAACTTATTAACTTGTATGTCAAGATATACCTTCAACCAGCAATGTCACATGAAGTTTTTTTTTTCCAACACTGCTTTGGGCTTCCAATGTATAGACACCAGAATCAAAAATAGATATATTCTTTACTATCACTTTTGTCTCAGTTGAGTATATGTACACTTCATATTTTTCTGAAGTAGAAATACTGTTGTTTGCTGGTCCATACCTATGGTATAAATGATTTATTTATTTAAATTAGACAACTTATTTCTTCTATTACAAAATACATTTGAAATATATCTGTGAGTATCACTCACTGTTACAAATTTAAAAAACAAAACCAAGAAAACCCCCAGCCTTGACTATTATCTACAATAACCAGACAGGATGTTTAATAACGTTTATTTCAACATGATTAGAAATAAATATGTAACATCTAATTTATTTTGTCCCAACAAACAAACCATATTCACTATTATATGAATTTTCTGTTATTTATGTTTATTACAATGTATTCAAGTCTCAGCTAAGAGGCTATTGTAGATAAAACAGTTAAAATTTTATCAATAATCAACATGGAATAGAGTCCAAAACACAAGATTTCAGAGTTAGTGAAAGGAATTTCCAGCTAGGCAGGCGGCACACATTTAGATAGATTTTGTTTCATTAATATTTAGCTACAAGGTTGTTCTAAAAGTTTTTGTGCATAAAACAATTTTATTTCAAAAATTAATATAAGACACTAACTAAAATTTTACTGCTTAAGATAAATCCCATTATTTTCAACAACTTGCAGCCAGTTGGTCAAGACCAACAACTGATCATGGTGCATTTTGAAGACTGCTATCTATCCCCCCGCTATTTAAGTGTTTGAATCAGTCATAATTTGATGCAGCACCCCTTCAACTTCCACCAAACAAATTTCATCAGCTGCCCCCTTTGCATTCAATCCTTTTTCTCAGTAGTGTCTTAAAACAACACAAATAAAAAATTTTTCTTTGGGATTCTCATCGTAATATATAATATTAAATAAAATCCAAAGACTGTTGGGGTACATAATCAAATAAAACATAGTCAATATAAACAATGATATAAATTATAATTACATAAACAAAAGAGCCAAATAAGGATTTAATATTTTATTTAAAAATCTACAATGTTTTGCACAAGGACTTTTATAACAACCTGGTATTTACAATTCTTTTGTTATATTTTTTAAAGTGATTTTCGGTGACTGAATTTCATTTCTGTGTTTTTGTCAAAATTAGTCACTAGTTTTTGTATCACCACAAGTTGACGATGAATAATTTATATGCTTGGCAGGCATAACCTTAAGGTCATGCATGGATTAGAGTAGCAGTTGTTTGAATGGGATAGTGAAGATGGGAAATACTGGAAACCAGGAGGTTGGAGGTTCGAATTCCAGCCCTGTCAGTATCTTTCGTTTTTGGATAGTAACACAGGTCTGCAACCAAAACCTGCATTTGATTTTTTGTAAGTTCCTTATACGCTTTTGGTCATTACAGAATTTGGCGATTACAGAATGACTTCTCATTTCCTTGTTTTTTAGAAAGAGACTGAAACATGAATTAGGGGTTTGGGTTGGGGGGAGGGAAGGTTAGGAGTGGGATTGGAGAGGTAAGAGGGAACTCCAGACTTACCATGCTTCAAATTGTTCCTTTTGGACCTTGGGATATAAAATATGGAGTGAAATCTCTCCCCAAAGATGAAGAATGTTTACACCAAGTGTTTCCAAAATCCCAAAACTGCCTGAAGCCAAGTTGAAAGAGAGAGTTTTTATAGGACCTGTCATACTTAGACTTTTGGCCAATTTCTTGTTCCCTGAATGAATGATGACACAGAAGAAGAGGCGTGAATTTCTCATAAGGATGTAATGCAGAAGTTTTGGGAAAATACAACCTAGATATACAATATACAAATATAGAAATACAACCTAGACCTGACTACAAAAACATTTTGAATTAGCTGCGTATAAAGCTCAAGGCTGCAACATGACATTGAAAGTTCATTTTTTACAATCCCATGTGAACTAACTACTTCCCTCAAACAGGAAAAAGCAAGAAGCAGGATGAAAGATTTCACCAATATGTGAAATATATTGAAAGCCGCTAGCAAAGAAGATGGGACGTCAATCTGACGGCTGACTATTGTTGGATGCTATAGCGTGAATCAGTAGATACCAGAAAACAAAAGCGGTCCAGAAGTAGTAGTTTCAATTTCTTTTCTTCATTAATTTTATTTTATTTTTACGTTTTGTATATAGTTCAGTCTCCTTGTAAATTATTTCTTATATATAAATATATATAAAATTTTCTTATTTCTTTGTATATACTATTTTTCTCTGCTTGTTAATTTTATAAAGATTTTTTCTGTGAATATATTTGCCTGAAAATATTCTGCTTTTCTGCTTTATGACTTCACGTAGCCCTTCTCCCCTGAACTAGTCTAGAATAGAAAATTTTTTTTGTGTGGCTATGTATGCCATACTGGGTATGCAGTTTTTTCCTCAATGGAAGATTGGTTAAAGGCTGGTGTTCAACATAATTCTTATTATATTGAAATTTAGTTTTTAAAACTAAATATTGGTCATAAATTTTACATGAACTATTCAATAATAATAAAAATAAATATTAACGTTATTAAACTAAATTAAAATTATGATAGTTCCACAACAATAAGATTATTTTGGCAGTACATTCAAGATTTTAATTATTAGATTACTAAAATTCAATCACAAGGATCTTTCCTGTCTCCAGTTTAATTAGTGCTTAACAACATAAATTATGATACATAAAAACTGTAATGTTATTTTAACTATAAATCATGTGGATCCTTTAAACGATATTTATATTTGATTGTAAATGAAAAAAAATTGTTAATTAATGTTTGATAAATTGAAGAAAGACAAAAATTCAAGTCAAATGTAATGCATCACATAATTTTGTTAGTTTTGTTATGGATGCTTTGTAATTACAATCCAGTTTAAAATATATTCAAACCAATAGCACATATTATCAGGACATTAAGATTTTTAATTTACTAACTAATTGAATATGATAGGTATTGTTTTATTGCAGGGTAATTGATTAATTAATGATCCTTGATCATTTTTTCAAGGTGTAGCTTTTATTTTTAGCATCTTCTGGGTATAAAATAACACCTCTGGGCCAAATATAAGCCCTCTGTAAAAAAGTCAAGATCTTCATTTAATACTCTACTCAATATGATAACAAATATTTATTTTTTAAATACTAAATAATTATTTAATTAATAATACTTTATGATAATTTATGGCAAGGCTGCATTTTTTATCTCATCACAAAATCAAATGAAACCTCCTTGTAAAATTTGATGACCGTAGGGAAAACATTCACAAAGGACAGAACACACACCCAGACTAAGGTTTTAGGCATGGGTGATAACAAAAGGGTTTTTAGTTTTTAAAAACCAATGAAGCCCTAAAATGGAGAAGTGAGTGTTCTAATAGGTTTACCACATGGAAAAGTACTTAATATTTGAAAAACAATTATTAGATTATTACCAAATCACATTAGGTGAAGGAAATGCTTGTATGTGCACTACCCAGTGAGCTTCCCTAGCACCTGCTCTAACTGTAATTTCATTTTTCCCTTGGAGTGATACATTTAAATATTTCATGTCAGTAGCTGAAACAAAATGAATCAAACAAAATTATCAGAGTAATAATATATAAAATATATTATAAGACACACACACCAAATCTACAATACAATGAGGAGGAAAAGGTATTTTGGTGTGGGATAGCTTATTTTGTGATTGTTTGTAATTCTGAAAATTTACTTCCCTATATATTGAAACCTCTATATATGCATAAACAATAAAAATAACAGCATATCATTGTAATAAATAAAGAAATGATTTCAATTTATTTATTTTAATAATTACAGTTTAATTGATGGGAATCCTGATTTTTATTTTACTAATTACATTGTGGTAAATGGACACAGTTGCAGTATTGAACTGTAACAATTGTATTTTTGATTTGAAACTAGTTGAAAATTTCCAAATTACCACCACTCATTTGTCAGGTAATGAGCCTCACTTTCTCTTGCTAATAGATAAGTTCTCTGATCCTGGAAAAAATCCTATCCTGGTTGTTGTGTATATATAAATACTATTGTAAAGGCAGTGGACCTCTGGGGGTGTGGGCATGGGCCCTTGGTGTGGGGTGACCAAAGCAGTTTCCTTGGTCTAGTGAGGACTGTGGTTCCTAGTGGTTGGGGACTGTTGTGGACTTGGCTGTACATACCATGTATCTCCCATGTATAGTATGTTTATCTGTAAATATCATGAGTGTACCCGTTTGTTAATTACAGTGTGACAATCTTGTTGAATGCATTTACTTTCTTTACCGCTCTCTTCCCAATATAACATTGGCAACAAGGAAAAAAAGAAGTAAAAGTCTTAATATTCCTTTCATGCTGTGTCAGTTGATAATAGTTATTACTAATAGTGAAAAAAACAGTTAGTGTCAGATTTTGTTAAAAAATTAAAAAGTGTATTCCAACTGAGAGTTACTCTTCTGAGAGTGTATTAAAGTTGTACAAGTTAACTTCAAAATATTAAACAAAGTGTTTAACAAAGAAGGAGTGTAGTGTATATAGAAATACTATTGTAAAGGGAGTGGACCTTCGGGGGTGGGGGCATGGGCCCTTGCTCTGGGGTAATTGCTTTGGTCTGGTTGGTTGGGAACTGTTGTGGACGGGATGGGGGTCCATACCATGTCTCTCCCATGTGTAGTATGTGTAAATGTATTTGTTAAATACAGTGTGACAATCTTGTTGAATGCATTTACTATCTTTACCACCTCTCTTCCCAACATAACACTGGTGACATTGGTACTACCCAAGAATACAAAGTTACCACTGCTAGCAGGAAGAAGATGTACACTGCAGAGTTCAATCTCATCAGCAAAGCTACTTTTAGTTTGACTGAGCCGTAGAGACATATGAGTGATTAGTTGTTAAAATGTTGAGCCCAGCACTCTTGAATGCTTGAAACAAAATGAAAAATTAGTTTTGTTGATTCAGTAATTAACCAAGTTGAGATCAGGTTGAAGGAATTTTAAGGTAAGTCGATGTAGCAATAGGTAATTTATCTTAATGTCAACAGCCAGGTGTCAGAGTGTGGCATCAGAAATATTATTAACTCAAGATTTGACAAATTCTAATTTAAGTGAAGGATGCCAAATTATGTTTAGTTGTATATATTATAAATTTATAATGACTTTTGCAATCTTTCAAGAATTCACAGCTATTACCTGAAGATACTCGATAACATAAATTTTGAAAAAACAAAACAAAACAATGCTAAAAAAAAGAAAGGAGAGTTTAAGTCATGCATTGGATATTATTTCTCTGATTATAAGAAAAGATGTCAATTGTGGAAATGTATTTCATCATTTAACTTAACCTAATAATTGAGCAGTTTCTACTTCCATTATATTAGAACGTTTGGTTAAAGAATATGATATTGGTACTAAATACATCTTTCAAAATTATAAGCTATAAAGAATTATCAAGGTTTCTATAATAGGTTATTGGAGCTAAAAATGTATCTATTTAGGAGGAGTTCACCAGTTCTACCAACTATCATTGATAACATATCATCCTCGAATGGTAGTTCAAAATCACATGTTCATATAGCTAATTGGTATAGAAAATGGTCTAGTTAGTAGTGACAAAACTGATAACGGAAAACGTGTGTTTTGAAAACAGAAAAAAACACAATAACAACATTGATATCCAGTTACGGGGTTAACTCACTTTGACTGACAGTTAAAGCTCACTTTGATTAGCTAAGGGCTCTGGTTTACAGCCCTGGCTGCAGAGATAAGCGACTACAGTAATCGACAGTAGGTACCTGTAAATTGTACCCATTTATGATAGTTTTGCCATTTCATGAGTGCTTGTTCATGATCAAGTAGTTTGAACTAATAATTTGTGAATCATATGAAAATTTCTGCATTAGTCAAAACCCTACTATTTTGACTGAATTTGCAATACTAATCATAAAATTACTTTAAAAACTGAACTTGAAATTAACTTTAAAACTACAAAAATTATTAATTACTATTAGTTAATCACAAACAACCACTTCAGAAATGTCCTAATTTTTAGTTGGGTACTATTTACAGATAACTACTGTATATTATAATAAACTCATACCTCCTGAGCCAGGGCTAATCATAACATATGCCGCTATCAGTCAAAGCAAGTATGTCAAGCCCAAAACAAGTTAACCAATATTGTCTTTTTACTTACCCCTTCAAAGTTTTGTCACTGGCCAAAATACCCCAATTTTTATCAGTACATTCACCAGTATATGATTGGGACACTCTTTGATTGACAATTTTGAGTTTGTGTGTGTGATCTTAATAATACAGGTAGGAATTAAATGGTTTACATACGAAATACTTCCAGATCAATGTAGTTTTCATTCGTTCTGTTTGAATGATCAGTAACATAGCAGGAATAGTTTCCACTATCATTGATTTCAATTTTTGTAATTGTTAAAACATTTTTAACTTTCATCATATTAATTCCTGAATCCTCAGGAACCTTGGATGTTGTTTTATGGCGTGAAAGTCTACTCTGAAAAATAAATGACAGTTTACTGGCACAGTTAACTAAATAAAATATTAAGATAATAGCAAGATTGTTAATTAGGTGTATTTAAGATCTTAATTATTAAACATAACTACATTATCAATAGCATCATACATTACAACTCAATTATACACCAAAGGTATTAAATATACCTTTCTAGGTACCCCCACCCTATTAAGGACAGTTTGTAACGAATCGAGGCCTGGGCCTTTCTCCACAATCTTCAATTGAATGTGGAGAAATCCAAAACAATTATCATTGGCTTACATCCTTTTCTCAAAACCCTAAATACTTTCCTACTTTCCTAACTTCACTATCAACGCTTGTCCTATCCACTTCTCACCAGAGAAGAAATCATGGTTTGTTCGTGGATCACATTTTCCAAAACACTTGACAAAACTGATTAATTGTTCTCTTCGTCTCCTCCCATTACAAACGTGTCCTGGTTTTCTTTCTTGCCTTCCCCCATTTCGACCCCCATTCTGAGGAGCTCGATGCTTGGTTGAACCCTTCTGATAAATTGTTTTCTAAGATTTATAATTGGGAACCCTCAGAAACCATCACATTTTGCAGCACTACTCCGATTTTGGATGGCAGTACCCTTCTGCCATTCACCAATACTTCCTTGAATCTTCCCTCTTCAGTGTTATCATAACTCCTTACCTTATGACCCGATCCAATCTAAATCTCCTTTATTTGCTTATTTGCTCCTCCGTCAGCCGCATCACTGGATACGAGCCAGTGGAGGCTGACCAAGAGCACAAGAGCCACATACACTCAGGACATGATTGGAGAAACTGGCCATTGCTACTGTTACGCATTTTTGGAGGTCACGAGGCCACTGCTGTTTTAGTTTCTGAGGAGGATTATAGGGATGAGTGGTGCAGTACAATGACTGTGCTATGGGGTAAAGTTGGTTGGATAGGTTACTATGGAATTTCATGAACTTGGAAGGGTTGAGTTCGAGAATGTAGGGTATATTAAGATCATTATGAAGGGTTTTGTAGCTGACGTAAGGGGCATTTAATATCGTTCTTAGGGCTTTTGATTGAAAGGATTGGATACGCTTGATGTTTGACTTTTTTGCTGAAGTTTTTCAAATATTTTTGAGTGATAGGGAACAGGACAGTAAGATGAGGCTTCATTGGATAGTTTACCCGGTTTGGCAAAGAGGACAATAATAGAATGTTTCCAGAGGAGGCATTGTTCAGATAATACAATTATAAATGTAGGTTAGGCAGATTTATGGCTTTAGGAGGAAGTTGTTGGAGAATTTGAGGAGTAAGGAGATCATATCCGGGAGATTTTCAAGATAGGTAAGTTTTTCAGAAGGTATTTGAGCTCAGAGGGGTTAACGACTTTTGTTGGAAGTGGGAAAGGAAAGGTGAAGTAAGAAAATGTTTAAAAAGTAATACAGGAAATATTAAATGGTCATGTAGAAATTTCTTGTAATGGTAGGATGCAATTGCAAACCCAAGCCTTGTTAAAAAAAACTAGGTCTTTGGGTCCAAATAAAGTAGATGACCTATATTTATTATTAAATAAATTATCAACTTCCACCATTTGAACACAAAAAACTATTAAAAATAACTTACAATAGAAATATATCAAGATGCATTTATTTGAAATACATATATGTATAACCTTTTGGTATGGGGCTACAATTTATTCTATTAATGAATGTTATATTTCATGAAAATAGAAACCTACAGAATCAGCTTTGTCAGGAACATTCCAATGTATCAGTACAGGTACACCTAAAGAAACGACCACATAACAAGATAAGTCAATATCCTGTCCAACAATTATGTGAGACCCTTCTGACCCTGAAACTTCAATGGTTGGTTTGAGAATGGCTTCTGATTTTGCTAGAAAATAAAAATGAAAATATCAAAGATTCTTGCATGCAAAGTTCTATTTAAACTACTTAGAATAACAAACACACACTCACAAAATAAAACCTATAAAATAAAAGTGAAAAAATAAGCCTAGGAAAATAAGTCCACTTTAAGTTATTTTAATTTAAATTAATTTTAGAAAGTTTACATTTTATTTTTTTATATGTTAATGATTTGATTTAAGTAACTTTAATTTGCTTTGTGATGATAAGATTTTTTCTGTGTTGATACTAAAATACTAATAAACAAAAGGCAAGGGTGAAAAGACGTTAAGCTGCTGCCTACTGAGTTTTCAAGATAAATTAACATTAAAATCGACATCAATTCAATTGGATGTTGTTTGTTTATACCAAATCACACAATGATAACGACTCCCATATAATCAACAAAGATTTATTTATTTTCTGTTTTAAGATTCCATTTAAAGTATTTAAATGGGCTGAGATTATTATGAGTTAGAAGTAAGGAAAGGCATCACCACATCTTATATTTTCACTAAGCAGTAGGTGTAAACCTATAACATAACCTTCAGCAAAAGAAATGGAGCCTTGTATATAAACTGACATCTACCAGTTTTCGATTAAACTCTTCATGCCTCATAAAGCTACAAAAGTACTTTAAACCATTCATCGTCATACCTTAGTTAGTTTACTATTGCCTTTGTTCAAAACTGCTTCTCAAAAATCTTCTTCCAACAGCATAATTCTACAATTTTTCATTCCAAGCACCCTCTATTTTGGAGTGAATCTCTCTTCCTCTTTCCATAACCTTATGTCTAGTATCCCTAATTATTAGCAGACGTCTATGACTGGCCCAAATATTGAACCAAAAACTTTCACAATCATTGTTTTAATGGCCGACTTAATTTATTTTCCTTATTTTTTTTTATTTATTTTTTTTTTTTTGAATGACAATATAATATGTAAGTAATAAGTAGGCAATAAGTAATAATAAATGTTTTACATTTAATGAAATATTGTTTTTAAGGAATATTTTGTATTAACAAAATTGTAGCTTAATGTTATTCTACTAAGTTTTTTTTTCTGGTTGTGTACATGTTGCCTGAGAATGATTTGACAACAGCTTGAAAGGTAATAACAAATGATTGATTAATAAAAATTTGGAAAGGATATTCAGCACATCTTTTAACCATAGTAAAATGGCATTTCACAAATTAAGACTTAACATTTTTGTTTTGTTTATATAACATCACAGATAAAACAATAACCTTTAATGAGGTCTTATTTGATATAACTTATAGTATTGAGAAACTTAACACAACACAGTTAGTTACATATATTAAAGCAAATTTACTAATGATGAATCAAGCTCATGCAGCAAGCAAATTTAGCAAATAAAACCAAACGACAACAAATATAAAATAATCAACATTATAAAATTAGGCAAAAAATACTTATTTAGATGTTATCAACTCTAAACTGTATTAAATAACTAAGGCGGTTATCAACACTGTTACTACTGATAGGGGTTTGTTAATGTGCTTTTATGTTTTCTACCATACCTATAAAACATTGAACTTACGTAGGACTGTCAGTTCAAAAGAAACCTCTTTAATTTGGTTGTTGCGAGTAGCCCTACAGGTATAATGAGCAGAATCACTCATTGTAAGATTTTTTATGATAAAACCTTGGTGAATGTCAAAACCCAGTTCCACCTGAAATAACTTAATTGTTATTATATTCATTTATTACAGTAAAGTCCTGGGTTTGATGAAGTAAAAAAAGGTAAAAGTGAAATCATGTTTGTAATTAATTGTATTGAATCATAGCTTACTTAATTATATTTTTTAGCAAATTTATTAAGGTGTTTCATAAAGACTGACTGAAAAAGAAAGGAATGACCAGGCCTCCCAATGTTTGAGAGGACACTACCCCTAAATGCTCAATTAAATTTAAAATATAATTGTTTTAAAACAAAACCAATTTTATATTTATTGTAAGAGTTATTATATTATGTTATCCAAGAAATACATACTCTGTTTTATTTTAAATCACTTCAAAATATTTTTAGCTATTTATAAATACTCTTATCTATTTAAACACATCTGTGAGACACCCTCTCTGTATGTTTGACATATAGAACCTTTTCCACAAACCATCACAGTTGTGATGTTCAAAAAGATACATCAATTGGTCATCCCTTGAAAAACTTTGAGATGTCAAAATGAATTGTATCTTCTACAGATGTATGCACCTAACTACAAATACTCATTTATATTAAATCAAATTATTAGAGTAAACTGTGGTAGGTGTAACTAAAAATATGATAAGTTGAAATTTAGCTTAACAGAACTTGAAAACTCAAATTTGAAAAAAAAAATTGGTTCTGTTCCTCTAACTTTTAAGATTTATGAAGCCACAGCTCATAATTAGACAGTAGCGCCCATGATATTCCAAACAATTAAAGTTAAAAGAGCCAACCCTAGGAATAGATTATTTAATCTTATATGAGGCTATATTTATTTCGTTTTTTGGAGAATATTTTAGCAATATACATTTTTTTTAAAGTGATTTTCAGAGACCAAGATGGGTTAACAACTAATTTTTGGTTAAAAATACCAAGTAGTTTTTCGCAATTTAATTCATCTAAGATCTAAGTATTTAAGAAACTACCTGCCCCAAACTAAGCTATCTTTGGATATTTCCCTTCACTTTCAATGTCCATTGTTTTGTTTTTATAAGTATATTTTATATATATGTATTATTTTTAAATCGAAAGTATGTATTTTTAAATGTGTCTATACCTGAGTGAACTGCAGGTTGACACATTCACTTGGAAGGGCTATAAGTGGGTTACGACAATAGATACCTTCAGTAAGGTAGCTATGGCGTATGCCGTAAAGGACAAGTCATCCAACGCCGTCTTACAGGTATTACGAGCGTGGTTCTAGTTTTATGGGGTACCGGACCGAATCTTGTCGGATGGGGGTAGGGAGTTCGATAATGCAAACGTGCGGTTGGAGATGAAGAATCTTGATATCGTGTGGCATCTCAACACCCCAGGACATCCTAAGAGTCGCGGAGACATCGAAAGGCTGTACCTTGAGTGACCACCTGCGGGTGTATCAGGGAACAAGGGTCTCCAGGCGAACGAAGCGTTGTCGAAGGCAGTGGCGGCATACAATCATTCCATCCACACCACGACGGGGTTTACGCCGTTCGAGATCCTCTTCGGACTGCGCGTGAGGCGCCGGAACGGGACAGAGACGGTGGCGGACGAGGGAATGGTGGAGCAAATGTTAAATGCTCACTTAAAACTCGGCTAACTTTGGGGCAAAGTTCGCGACAGGATCGTGAGGGAGAAGGTCAAGAGAGTGGCACGGGTAAACCTCAAAGTCCGGGATCGAATGGGGGACCTTAAAATTGGGACGATTGTATATCGTAAAATCGGCTCTAATAGGAGCAAAGAGTTGGTCAGATACGAGGGTCCATTCAAGGTGGTGGTGATTATGGAGCATAACATCGTCACCATAGAGAGTACAAGATCTCCTACGAAACGGAGGACCGTCCACGTTGAATAGTTAAAACTCCCAGCAGGGGGAGGGGGAGGGTGCAGGCCATGAGTGAGTTGGAGTGTCCTCGCTTCTGCACGGAGCCAAAATTGGTTTTGTATACATACGTACACTTTGTACCATTTGTAGGAGTATTATCTACTTTTTTTTTTTTTTAGAATGTACACAGGCTGTGTAGAATTATTGATTTAGCGTAGCTTGTAAGATGCCATTGTTTTCTTTGAGTAATAAGCCATGTAATTTTTGTTTGTTTGTTTTGTTGTTTTGATTTTGTCACTAACGGTTACAGTGTTGGAGGCAGCGTTCTATTTGGATTATAAGTGTTTTAGGAATACGACCGAATGTAAGGGATTACAGGTTGTGTACTGTTTGGGCTGGCTTTCGCTCCCTAGTACGATTAGGAGAGTGATCGTAATATCGCCTTAGTCGTCCTCAAGTTAGACTTCATAGTTTACGAAGAGGAGTGCGTAAACTGGCAGGGGGGGAGGTAAGCTTCGGTATCAAACCTTAATCCCCGACGTCGGGATGTAAACATCCCGAATGTAAATATACAGGATAATAGACTTGAAATAAACAGTCTAGTTCTAACTTTCATGCGTGTTGTTTCTTAGTACCTTTTTTTTTGAATTTGAAAGCCGATAAACATTAAAGACAGCTCTGTACACAGGATCGGATTGAAATGCCAGGACCAGGTGTTCCTGGAGACGATCCATGCACTTCCGAAAGTTCACCTCGATATCTGGGGTGATGAACACCTACTGACCTTTAGGAGATTGCTCAGGCGTACCAAACAAGCCGCCATTTCGAGGACAAATCTCCTGTAATAGTTAAGCGTAACCAGCAGGCACCGGATCCCTTTAACGTGCGATGGAACCACCATCTTCTGAATCGCTGTCACCTTCCCGGCGACGGGTCTCACTCCCTCCTTAGAGATCGTATGCCCCAATAAATTGATAACATCTTGACGGGACGTTTCGTCTGACAATTTCAAGCCAAATTACCTCACGCGATCGAAGACCATCCGCAGATGATCCGCATGTGGTGCCTCGTTCACACTGAATATGAAGAGGTCATCCACATATATTTGGCAGACGGACTTGTCTATCCCCCGTAGAATCTCATTCATGAGCCGCTGGAACTTAATGGGTGCATTCTTCAGGCCAAATGGCATCCTCGTAAACTCATAGTGGCCTCTCTCAAATGTGAAGGCCGTCTTGTGCCGGTCTACAAGGTGCAGTTGAATCTGGTGATATTCCGCTTTAAGATCCAGAGTGCTGAATATCTTCGCCCCGCTCAGTCTTTCCAAAATGTCGTCGAACCTGGGAATTGGGTATTTTTCGCCCGCCGTATTCTCGTTGAGTTTTCTGTAGTCTACTATAACTCTATATTTGTCTGGACCCCCACCTTCCTCATTCTTTTTCTTGACCGCCCTCAAGGGGCAGTTATATGGCGACGTACTATCCACTATAATCCCCTGCTTCTTCAGGTTGTCCAGCTCCTCACGAATACTGTGCTTCAGAGCCTGCGGATACCTTCGCTCCTTCACATAACTCACCCTGTCTTGCTTGAGCGGAATCTCGTGTACAGTTCTTCCTGTGAGCCCTAATCGCTCGCCTGCCTTGAAGAAAATATCTATGTATTTTCTCTTGAGCTCCTCTTTCCAATCTTCCGCTTCCCTTAGCACCTCTACTCGCCCTCCCCCATCTCGCCCTACTTATCTCCCTAGTCCCCGGCATCAATACCCTTACCTTAGCTATTCAAATGTCCCATCGCCCCTTTTCTTTCCTAACCTTTGCTCCTACTTTACCTAGTAAATCACACCCTATGATCCCTCCATATTCCCGGGGCATCTTTTCTACCAAGTGACTTCTCAAAATCTCCTCATCGCGTTCCCATCTATCTAGCCCTATTACTGCCTCCCCTTACAGGGCCCCCCCAGGGTGATCAAGTTACAAGAGCATACCTGTATTTGGGGCTTCCTCACTCCTTCACACATCCTCTCTAGTGTTTCCCGACACATTATTGTGTTAGTACTACCTGTATCGACTAGACACTTCACTCCCTTTGCGACTCTGATTATAAGCAGACCGCTATCCACGACTTACAGGTTATTATTTACTATAGTGCGGTCACCTCTCCGCCGCACTGTCACTTCCCTAGCCCATTCGGTTTCGTGGTTCTTCTGTCTCGGAAGTTTCCGAGGTCTCTGACGCTTCCGGTTGCAACCTCTCCTTCCTCCGCATCCTCTGAGCGTTTATCTCCATCGGTTCAGGTCTGTTCCCGTCTCTGCGTCGGCTCATATGCGGGCACTGCCTGGCTACATGCCCTTCCGTGCTACATTCGAAGCACCTAGTGCGTGGGCACTGTGCTACCAAATGTCCGGCCTTCCCGCACTCGTAGCACATCCTGTCGTCTCGCCTTCTGGAGCGCCCCACATTTCCTTGGCTCCTTTCCCCCACCATTACTGTTCTTCTTCCATGCAATGGGCGTGGTTTTTGGCCTTCTATACGGCACTCTTTTCCAGCCCGTTTCTTTCTCGCCGACTGTGATATCGTTCTGATGTGGGAGAGTTGGACACCTGGTGGCACAGTGTCCGCGCACGAAATGCTTCGAATGTGTGATGGAAGGGCACCTCGCCAGGCAGTGTTTGTACCTTTACCAAAGAGCGGAGAGGTATCGGCCTGAACCTATGGAAGTAAATGCACAGGGGGCGTGGGGGAGAAATAGGGCATCCTCCGAATCTTCGAAAACGTCGGTAGCCTCAGAGACGGAGGAAGAAGAGGATGAACCCAGGATCAGCAGAGGCGACAGAGGAGAGGGCAGCAGGGCCACGGAAGGGGCTGGCGGGAGAGCGCGGACGTGGAAAGAAAAAGACAAGCGGCGGCCTGAAGAGCGGGCGGGCAGAGGGGTGACCGCACGTTAACAAATTATAGTGTGAGGATATTACGGCGGTATATCCACTATCCGGGTGGTGAGATGTCTGGTTGACACAGGGAGCTCCTGTACTATCCTCAGCAGAACGGTGGGGGTACTGTACTATTATGCGCCGAGGGGAGGGCGTCGCAGATCCGACCGTGTGCCTGTAAACTAGTCACCCTGGGTGGGCCTTGCGAAGTAGAAGGTGAAATAGCGATGGGGTTGGCTAGATGAACAATTAAGGAGAGGAAATTGACGATACATGTGGCGGAAAAGATGCCACGGAAATACGAGGGGATTATAGGGTGTGACCTCTTGGGAAAGGTAAGAGCAAAGGTGAGGTGCAGAGAGAGGGTGTGGTCCATCAGGATAGGAAGAAACCCGTACTGACGTATGAGGACCCTAGAAGTCGGAAAGGAGCGAATAGGAGCAGTTAAGCAAGAAAAAGACTGGGAAAAGGACATTAGGCAGGAATACGCCGACATTTTCTTCAAAGAGATAAGAAGGCGATAAACTTGGCGTAACGCGGGAGACGGTACACGAGATACCACTCAAACAGGACCGTGCGTGTGACGTATGCTAAGGAAAGGAGATACCCGCAAGCGCTGAGAAAGCATATCAGGGGGGAGATAGAAGAGTTGTAGAGGCAGGGAATCGTAGTTGACAGCACATCTCCATACAATAGTTCTCTGTGGGCCGTAAAAAAGAAAGGAGTAGTCGGAGAAGAAAAGTACCGAGTAGTCATCGACTACAGGAAACTGAATGAGAATACTGTCGACGAAAAATACCCCATTCCTCGATTCTTGGACATTCTCGACCGACTAAGTGGAGCAACGATATTCAGCACACTCGACCTTAAGGCGGGATATCATCAAATACAGATGCATCAGAAAGATCAGCACAAGACGGCGTTCACATTTGAACGCGGGAACTATGAGTTCACCAGAATGCCTTTTGGGCTAAAGAATGCGCCGGTCACGTTCTAAAGATTAATGACGAACTCTTGAGGGGCATCGAGGAATCGTACTTCCAGATATATATGGACGATCTCCTAGTTTTCAGCCGAAGCAAGGAAGAACATCAAAAGCACTTGAGACAGGTGTTCCAAAGGATCAGGAAATTCGGGCGAAATTATTGGCGGAAAAATCGCTTGTTGGCGAAGCACAAGTAAAATTTTTGGGCCATATCATCACAAGAAAGGAAGTGCAACCTGATCGGAGCAAAGTGGAGGCGATTAAGAGGATGACCATTCCAAAGGACGTCAAAGGAATCCGGCGCCTTCTCAGATCGCTAAACTATTACCAAAGGTTCTTACCGGAAATGGCAGAATGCCTCGTCCCGATCAATTATCTACTCAGAAGGGACGGAAGGTCAATATCACCCTAGATATGGAGAACAACATTCGGCGGTGCATGGAACTGTTACGGGGGGAGCCTATCCTCGCCTTCCAGGATTTCGCACTGCCGTTCACCATTACCACGGACGCAAGTGAATACGCGTTGGGGGTGGTACTCTCCCATGATCGAGATGGAGGAGAGAGACCGATTACATATGCTAGCAGGCGCCTTACGGACACCCAGAGTAGGTATAGCGCGCTTGAACGGGAACGCTGGGAATCGTATGGGCGATAGAGCACTTCCATCCCTACGTCTTCGGAAGGCGATTTAGGGTCCAAACGGACCACTGACCCCTACAATGGGTGGGGAAGCTGAAGGAGTCGTCGGCGCGCATAACCCGATGGAAGGAATTCCTTAGCCAATATACGATGGATATCGTATAAAAGCCAGGGCGAGAGAATGTAGTAGCGGATTGGCTGTCGCGTGAAATCATCGTCAACGCTATTGAACAGGAGCCGGCGGGACCATCGCAGATATCCGGCAATTCGTCCAGGAATGGTCACCTGGTAGAGAAGGTACGCGAGACCGGCCCGAGGAGACCGACACAGAAGACGTCATGGGAGATGGAAGCTCAGCGGAAGACCAACCGTCGGATATTAAAGACATCGAGGACATAATTAATGATAAGAAGCGACAAATCATTTGGATCACAAAGACGTCAGGGCTGCTTATGGCTGAGATGAGTATGGCAAGTACGGCCGTTGTAACATTGTGAAAATATGGTCCTCACCAGGAATTTCGAACAACATGATCTGTCGAGCCCTGAAAGATGCGTCCACACCAGGAAAGACGCACCACCTTTACGTGGGCAATGCGACTATTTGGGACCTCATCAAACGGCTATGGCGGACGGAAAGGATTAGGGTCGACCGCACATTCATTCGGTGTACCCTGCAAGTGGAAACGATCAGTCAAGAAGAGCGTCAACGGGAGGTTACCCTTGCCTTTTACCAGGGCAAAACGAACCACCGCGGGATCGAAGCAACCCTGCATGCCCTCAAGCGCATATATTTTTGGAGGGGCATGAAGAACACAATCGCGAGCGTTATTGGTGCCGGTGACACATGCCTCGCCACAAAGTTTGACCGGCACCCGCCTAGAGCAATGCAAGACGTGACCCCGACAGCAGACAGACCATTGGAAGATCTACAAGTAGATAAATTCACCTAGAGAGGGCACAAGTGGCTAACCGTCATAGACAGGTTTAGTAAAATGGCAATGGCCCAACTCATTGCAGACCGATCGGCGAAAACCGTTGTGCAGGCATTACGCACATGGTGCCAATTCTATGGCGTTCCGGAAACTCGCTTCTGACGGAGGACGGGAGTTTGAAAATGCAGAGATGAAGGCCGAGGCGGCGGCCATAGAGTTCCGTTGGCATCTCAACACCCCCAGGACACCCGAAGAGTCGGGGGGGGGGACATTGAAAGGCTACATAGTACGCTCAGTGACCACCTGCGTATCTACCGCGGGGAAAAAGGGTTAGAACCAGGAGTGGCGATGGAGAAGGCCGTCATCGCATTCAACCACTCGGTGCATTCTGCCACAGGGTTCTCCTCGGTCGCGACGCTGTTCGGCCTCAGAGGATATCGGAGAGATGATAGGAGCACAGTCATAGATGACGACATGGCAGCGTGCGTCGTCAATAATCGTATCGCACTAGGGAAGCAGTGGGCGACCGTTCGGAGTAAGCTTGAAGAGAAGAAACGCCGTCGGGTGGCGCGAGACAACCTCCAGGTCCGCGATATCACAGGGAAACTCAAACTCGGTGCAATCGTATATCACCGAAAGAGCCCCAACAGAGGGAAAGAATTAGCACGTTACTAGGGGCCTTTCCGAGTGATCGCCCTCCGCGAACATAATGTAGTCACCATCGAGAGCATCACACCCTCGATAAAACGAAGGACGGTGCATGTGGAGAAGCTGAAATTTCTAGCGCCGAAATCTGAGTGTCATGGTGGTGCAACCTAATTCCGGTCAGAGCTGGGGAGTGAAGGGTCTAAAAACAGTCGGCGTATCACGCACTCGAGTCGAGTGTTGTATTTATACGTTAATTTTGACAGTAGTGTCGTTTTTGTTTTGTTCGTATTATAATTCACCTGCGAACAATGGAAGAACGTTTTTGTTTTGCGTCTTTTTATCTTATCAGTGTCCAAATTGTATTTCTGTTTTAAACCAAATTTGTTTTTATTTTTTTATATGTATAAGTTTACGGGGAATGTCCGTAAACTGGTAGGGGGGTGTTATGGCTAGTGGCAAGACTTTGTTAAGCCTAATACCACAGGGCCTAGTGTAAACAAAGCCTGGGTATTGATAGAGTATGAGAACAGAATAAAGCCAGTTAACAATCGAACCTGTGTGCATTATTATCATCCATATTCTGTCTTTTTCTTTGATCGTCTACAGCCGGGAGACGATAACTGATAGAAATAAAGGCAGTCTATTTCGAGAACTTGAGTTAGTCTTTTGTTTCTCTTTTCTTTATCACGGTGAATAACTTATACATAAACAAATACAGAAGAAATATTAGTTGATTTACTTGGAGAAAGTTGAATCATTATAAAATATAAAAAATAAATAATAATTAAACACAAAAATGAGCAATGAATAAGAACATGCACTAGAAAAGTATCACAATGTGAACAACATGCACATCATTAAACTTTAACATATTTCCTTACGAACAATAGTGAGATGATATGTTGTTGATTCACTCAGGTTACCTCGATTTGCAAGACATTTATAATTTCCAGAATGCTCGACTCTTGATATATCAATAAAAAAGCCAAGTTGTGAATTATAATGTAAGCTGTTTCCCAAGTCCTATATAGATGAATAGAGCTTTATTCTATAATACTGTTTGCAAACATTTTTAAATCGACTTTAAAAATTTTTAATTTATTGTAACATTTTATATCATCACATGATTTGAATAAATGAACGAATACTGGGTCAAAATGGTAATCAAATTGTATAACGTTTTTATTTTTACTTTTATTTCTACGTGATAATGATAATCCTATTATGTATAAATTGGAGCACTTATGTACTGTCAAGCTCAGTGTAAACTCAAGTTCCATACAAGCTCCATGAAGTAACTAAAAAGTTGAGTGATAATAAATGGCATGTTTACAAGGAAAATAATTTGTTAATTAGGTAAAGAATAATTCCACTCATTTGATCCAATTTTGGTCTCTAACTTAATATATTTATTTTTATTATAAATATTAACCTCTTGTTAACAAAAATGTGGGCACTAGCTGATCTGAACTAATTAGTACTATTGTTTGGATTGTTAAAAAGTTCAAATACCTGAAAGCCACTAAAGTATAAATAATATTCTCTTTGTACATCAAAATTAGGATTAAAAATTAAAATGGTATTTATAATGTTTTTGCTTAAAAAAATATTTTCACAATTTACAGATAATTTAAATCATGTCTTTTAATGTCTTAATAATGAAAAAATAAACGAATTTAAAATTAATCCTTGGTAAAAACCAGGCTTAAAGTGATAAGTTGATGCTGCAGCAGCACATTATTTTACATTGTAAACAAGAATGGAGCCTTTTTCGGTTCAGTCATACTGGCCGCCATAGATTATGTGACAAGTTTGGGGCCAATCAGCGCAGGATGTTGAGCATGGACAAGCACTCCTACAGACATTGTGGAACAGTTTGCATCACTTTGCTGTTCACAGTTTTGCAGGTTGTTATCACACCCTGCTTCATCCTCAAAAATAAATGCTCATCGTCCAAAGATATCCCAGGAGGTATAGGAGACTTCACCTTGTAACACAAGTACCTTCCTGGTATTTATTTGTGAGGACTAATAAGCAGGTGAGAACCACATGTAATATAGTGTTTATCAATAGTAGTCCAAACCAGAGAGTTAGGAGCTACAATCTATACCGGTCAGTACTTTTATCTCCATTTTGAGCCAGAAACTTTCATTCAATGAATCAAAATTGAAATTCACTAGTTAGATATTTCCTCAACTGAAGACAGATATTTGTCATCTGCAGTTAATGAAAAATTTATTGATTTGTGGCTATTATAAGGAATATATTTGTTTGTTTGTTTTTCCGAACAGTGGTTGTTCTTATTGGTTGAAAGCATCAACACATTTTATATCCCTTTTGTACCTCTCAACAATACCTTGAGAGGGGTTATTTTTATTGTCTTTAATGGCAAATTGTTGTTCTTAATAATGAGAAAGTATATGCAGTACATCTAAAATTAAAGGATTTAAATTTTTATTCAATAGATAAAGAAGAAAACATTTCAGAAAATGTTTCTACAATGACATCAAGAAAAAATATTTAACAAGATTTTGAATAGATTCAAAGAATAATCTTGCATTCTATAAAGTTGTAATTGATCTAAGAAACTAAAATGATTCCAGCTTTGACATATTAGCCATATATGATGTGACTTCAAAGAAAGCTGTAAATATAAAAACAATTGGCAGTGATACAACTTAAAACATTTCATTGTGGTACTGTATAGCTGGTTTCCTCCTTTTATAATTTTTAAAAAGGAAGACCCCATTCAAGGATAGTTTTATTTTAGAGGAGTATTTGTAATAGTGCAGCCGAAAGGGTGTGTGGATGATCCCCTTTTGAATAAAATTGGTTGAGTAAGTTTGGTCATAGTGACCTGGAAGCTTTTTGGAAAAACCACCATTTATGTCAATTGCAACATAACAACCACTCTCTGAAATAAGGACTCAATTTATAAGATCTTTGACAAACCCTTTAAATTACTGATGTGGGAAGAATAGATCCAGCAGATAGATAACAATCCCATAGTACTGATAGTCAAAGATGGGTGGAAAATCCTTAGGACAAAGTTAATGCAGAAATCTTTGTATATTTCTTCTGTAGAATTAACAATAATCCAAATGGCTGACAGTGGTTTATTTGCTGGTTTCAGTGAGTCTTTGAGGGAGGAGACTGTAGGTGAATCAAGTGGGTGTGATTGAAAATAAAATAATAGTGTAAAACTCATGAGTATTTTTCAGTTTATTTAAACTAATTATTTTTTCAATACATAATCCATTATCATTCATTTTTTAATATTTTTTCCCCAAAAAAGTGCCAACAATTAAGTTCAATATTTGCTTTTCTCATGCAGGAAAAGGAGTAGGAGTGAGAGGAAAATCTTATAAAATGTATATAAGAAAAAGTGCCTGATATTTACTGTGAGAAAAATAGAATGCTTAAGAACTGAGACAATATAAATGAAATGGACATTACACAATAGAAATATCAAAATAATATGGCTTATCCAACATCATGGAGCATGTATTAAAATTAGTAAAATTCTGTTACCTCATCAGAGTCCTTAAACAATTTCACTTCCACATCTTGGCTAGTGGGTTTACAAGGTATAATGACACTATTGAACTCCTCTTCAGTAATGAAGCCACTAGTTTCTTCATTTAAAGCTAATAAATGATTTTGATCTAAAACATATTAGAATTTATTAATATTAACACTTTCAAGAATAGTAGCACCATGGTGTTGACAAGTGCAAGCTAATTATTAGCTGTTGATGACACTTACAGATTGGCCAATTGTTGCCCATGGAAATACCTTGTACACACCTCTCAGTATTATTGACATGTTAGACCTGACAAGACAAACTTGAATCCATGTAATTTTGAGGCTGATATTTTACTATATTTTGTATCGAAGAATATTTGTATATTTAGATGCGTTTTCTAAATTATTAATTAATTGTATAACAAACCAGCCTATAGGCCAAAAACGTTTTTATCTGCCGAGATCTGTAGGGCAGATCATAAACTCTTTGAATACGCTGAAGTTCAGCCTGTTTTTCTCAGAATTTTATAACGATTTTCCCACTCATTTTTATAAATGACTAGTGAAAAAGGAAACGGCCCAATTCAATACGTCTAACTTACAAATTAAATATATTTGTGCCTATCTATAATCCTTACTCCATAAATTCTATTAATTTATTATTACAAATACGGAAAATAATAAAATCTAAAAGTTAAAACACATAAATCCACTGGAGATGGTTAGGTGCAAACATAATGTGCAGATTTAACCCAAACACCAACCTAGTATCTCAAAGGCTCACCCTAAAAATTGAATTTGCAATTCAATAGTATTGCCAGGTACAGTCTGAGAACCTTAACCCCCTGCACCAAATATAATGGATTAACGATAATGAGTTCGAACTAAAACAAAAAATTATTATTTTTCCAAAATCGGTTCCATCCCTGTTTAGAGGACCAACAATTGTTGAAGCAAGTGAACTGTAATTATTAATTTTCGGCAATCAAAAAACCCGACAATCGGTCTTTTGTTCTGTCAAACCAACAAACGAAAATTTCTCGCTCCCTTGGGTTTGGTTGGCTTTTCACAATGCCAGCTTGCCGGAATATTCGGAATAGGAAAAGGAATCAAAATAATAGGGCAAGCAAAAACCTTTAAAACAGTTCACGGAAATTCCAAAATGTGTAAGCGATTCTCCTGTTTTTGCAGCTCAACACTCTTCTTGACCGATACCATAGACGAAACAGGATTAAATAATAAAGAGCGCGGCGAGACGTCACGCACGCAGTCCTTTTCTCTCGATAGAGCACAGCATCTCTCGGAGCCATTCTCTCCAAATATTAATGAAATATTTTAAATAAAGCGCCGATCTTACCATGCAAACATCCCAAAATTTATTTTTAGATTAGGTTAGGAAACTAATACTCTCAATCAACCCAACGATCACCAAAGAAATGAACAATATACAAATCTTATATAGACAAACTGAAATATATAAGTTAACTACATACAAATTGAACTAAATAAATAAATTAGCGATTTAAAAAATATGCCACTGTGAATGGAAAGGATAAATCTTGGTGGCTGATCTCTTGTATCGACCAGTAGCCACCCGAGCAAGCACCACTCTCACCACTCCATAGGGTCCAGGAAACACCCCTTCAAACATTCAAATCGCCCATTTTAAAGGAGGAAGATTGACCAGTTATGTCGAGTCTGCAGTTCATGAAGACTTTTTACCTTTTGAAGACTTTTCTCCATCTGTCCCAAAAGGATTGAAGCTGGACAACTAATTGGTATCGCTTAAGCCAATTTACTGCGACTTCGTGTACATCTCACACTGGGTTGCTAGCCTATAAAAACAGGCCAAAAGGTAAAAGATACAGGATATTAGTCAAGAGTCACTATCCAGTCGTTGAGATGTATACATCTTCTGTGTCGCGAACCAGCCATCCACCATCTTGACGCAGCCATCTTACCACATTGCAGTAGCGTCTATGTCACAAGTGACGCCTTTCGTTGTTTTTTTAAGCTAAAAACTTTTAATAATGAAGTGTGCCACAAGTCAGCTCAGCTAGTCCTAGCAACGAAAATAATCTGCTACACGGGCACACTACTTCCGACAATGAGGACGTAGATACTACGTCTCTCAAACGTAGCCTGGAGACTTCCCCGAGGCAAGCTGAGTCGCACAGCGAAGCGTTAATGTCTGTTTCGAAGAACAAAGCTGCGGGAGTAGAGCTTAGGAATAGAGACAACCTACTCCCAAATGTACATCCACTTGCTCCTAGCAAATCAGAAGAGTGTTGTTAATTAGGTGAAGAAACCACCACCGGTCCAGCACCGACAGCAGCCCGCAACAACCCAAAATTCACAGGAGGAGCGTCGTATGCAGAGGTCACCACGAGAGCTCGTCAAGACACGGCACCCCGAGTCTTCCACCCTGGTTCTCGATTCTCGAATTTATGTCCGGACTTCCAACCGAATTTGATTAATTGGCCCACCAAGGATAAATAAAAAATACTTAACTTCAACGCTGATGGTCTGATGACTGTACTTGAAGAAGTAATATAATAGAAGTAATCGCTAATAGCGATCTCCACACCAGACATCGCCGGGCTCACGGACACGAGAATTGTGAACCAGAGTGTCAGGATACAGGGCTACTCTGTTGTGATAAAACGGACCGATGGCTACAGAGGAGTTCTGGAGACTATACGACACATCGCATGTATGAAAATGGCTCCGCCACTGACTACTACATTTGTTGCCCGGCTCCACGACCTGACGGTGAAGATATACTTAGCAACACCCACTTATCTCACCACCATGTATAAGAGATCGAGGGCTTCTTTCAAAGAGTTCTTAGCCCACCTTAAATAGTGTGCTAAAAAACCAACCACTGGGTTGTTGGAGACGTAAATGCGCGGTATTCCCTGTAGAATAATTCTCCAACCCAGTCAACCCAGTGGGGAGAAAATTGGTAAAGGGGTTCATTACTGTCGTTCACACTCCAGAACCGCACTTTTCGCCATAGACGAGAAATCCGACTGAACGCCATGGTAGATCTCTTACTCACAAAACAGACGCACAGGATAAAAAATTATGACACCTGGACTTAATGACGACTGACCGTCTGCCAGTCCTGTATTCCATTGAGAGTAGAGTTGTGATCCACTTCCCAAGAAGTACGACTATAGTCGAGCCGACTGGGAACTGCATTGATCACAACTATACCCACCAATTGCATACGGTTCCTGTTCTCCGCACTATAGAGGAAGTGGATCGACAGGTAGCTTTTCTAACCTAACCAAGGTTATCGTCGGTGGAGCTGACACTGTCATCCCTAAGTTTAGCCCGAAGCTGCCTACGCTAAAAAAACCACCAGACCATATCATTTGACTTATTGCATTAAGCAATAATTGGAAGAATAACTGGTATATAACAAGGAATCGTCTAGAAAACAACAAGAAAACAGTAAACTCTCTCACAGGGCAAATTCGGGGTTTGATGAGAAATTGGAAGAGGGGGGACGTGGCACGAACGGCTTCGTGGTTTACACGGCGATCCCCGTAAGCTTTAGAAGCTCCTTATGATCACTACCAAGAATTATTCAGGCGTCCTTCTTCATAACGGCGACAACCTTTACACAGCGGAAAAACAAACGAAAATACTTGCCGACCACTACACCGCAGACCACGCCGCTAGGACAGGTAACTACCACGAACCTCAGCAGCTGGAGACAGGACAGAACTACATGTTTGTCTCCACGACGCACCTCAATGCGGTTCATCGCCGGTGTCAGGGAAACCAAGCACCAGGGTGCGAAAACTGTTTGCTGAAGTAGCCGCTGAGGAGAGGGATTACCCGACTCGCTAACCTTTACAATTTATGATACTTCCTGATAGTGTGGAAACAAGCTATCTAGTTCCCACTATGGAAGCTCACAAAGAGAGTTTAACACATCACAGCCCACTATCACCAGATCAGACTCATAGCTCACATGTGGAATTCTCATGTGTGATTCTCGAAAAGATAATACTAACTACCTGAAGGAGTTCTGTTCCGAAAATTCCGCAAGCAGGTTCTCGGGCTCATCAAAGTACAAAACATCTGCTTGTGAATGTGCAGACGGAAGTTACCTACAGTATCAACAGGAACACAGCAACTGCTATGATCTCGTTTGACTGCACGGAGGATTTCGACTCAGTGTCCCACGGGATTATGATGCCCCATCACTTTTTTAAGATGTTCAGAAAATTAATGTATAATGTACATCATTATACTATTGTAAAAGCGCAAATCGCAATGTAAAATAATTAAAAATTATATAAAATGTAGCCAAGCTACAGGAAATATATAGATCTATTGAATTGTATAATATTACCACATTGTGTCAACATCTATTGCGCCATTTGTTGTTATCGTTAATAAGTTTTTGCTAGAACCAAAGATTGGCAAATGACGGGACAGACCATGCCTAGCACCGTCACTGGACAGCAAGGACAAGGTAAAGACATTTATATAAAATTACATAGGGGTTTGTAACTTTTCAGTACCAGTACAAATGAGGTCAGTGCCACACAGTGAACAATCACACTCTGGATAAAGCTCTAGTTTTGAACATGCGCTATTGTTATATAATAATGTATTACTATTGTGGTAACAATGTTTGTAACAGCGGTTGAACCTTCAGATATAATAAACATGCAATGTGTTGTTATGCTCCTAACTTGATTGTATTTAATAAAGTTATAAACAATGACTGGAGACTTAATTAATAATTCCATATAATACCTTTTACTACAGGCAATGGGCCGTATTTCAGCTTCAAAACCGTCTCAACAGACAATTTACGTGAGCTGTTTACAAGAGGGCCCTTAGTAAGTAAGTGAATAATGATTGTACCCATTCAGCAACTATAAGAGCTGCAAAGCTTATAGAATCCTAAAGTCTAGGAACGAACGACGTCGTCGACCAGAAAAAGATAAACCAGCCGTAGGCACCCCAAAAAGCGGCCCAACTAGAAATTTTTAAGGCCTTCTGTCTCTTTTTCTCATGCAGTTCGAAGCAGAGCCGTCAAAGGAACTGCCCGCACCTCGTCAGCAAGTTCATCTTCATCATCATTCCATTCATACCAGTAACCAGCAAACCACATCCCAACCACAAATGTCGCATATTACGTTATTTGTGCGTTTTTTTGTATACAGTCCAGCTAGAGGAGGAGGTCAAATGCTGTCCTAGAGTGGTGAGTAGCAACTGGCATTTGGAACATTTAAACTCAACATTGACTGAGGCAATGATTAAGTCATACACTGATAATAACACTGTATGTAATGTTAGATCCTTCAGGAACTGTCCCTGGTGGAACAATGAACTTGGCAAGTTAAGAGCTCTTACACGTAAACTCTTTAACGTGGCCAAAAGATCAGGCAGATGGGACACTTATAAACGTGCACTCACTGATTATAACAAAGAAGTCAGAAAGGCTAAAAGAAGGGCGTGGAAGAAATTTTGTAGCGAAATAAACGATACAACTTCCATGTTTAGAGTATTCCAACTTTAGTACTACAAAAAGGCCTACCAGTAATTAGGCCCCTTATACTTACCTTGTTAAGGGGAAGCTTGGCACTGAGCTATATTCCAGTAAGCTGGAGGATGGCAAAAGTGTGTTACATACCAAAACCTGGGAAAGAGTCCTATGACGAACCCAAGTCTTACAGACCAATATGTCTGACTTCATTTTTAATGAAGACCTTGGAAAAGGTCATAGACAGACATATTAGGGACGGAATACTGGTAGAACGACCGCTCCATAGCGCTCAATTCGCATACCAGTTAACTAAGGGAAGTTACTCCGCAGGCAGGAAAATCCTGTGAAATTGCTCTCCACCACCTGGTTTCCAGGATTGAGAGATCCCTAGTTCATAAAGAAATAATGGCAGGCATCTTTGTTGATATAGAAGGTGCCTTTGATCGCACACCCTATCACACTATGGCATCAGCCTTAGAAAGAAAGGGGATTAGTTCCTTAGTCTCTAGCTGGATAAATACCATGCTAGAGAATAGGATTTTACAATCACAATTGGGACAAACCAAACTGTGGATGAAGCCAGTGGGAGGATGTCCACAGGGAGGGGTGTTATCTCCATTACTGTGGTGTTTGGTCGTTGACTCATTGTTAACAAACCTAAACTCTGCAGGGTTCTACGCACAGGGATATGCTGATGACATTGCTGTGCTCATAGGGGGCAAGTTCTCAGAAACCATTTCTGAGTTGCTTTCCGCATCGATGGATCTTTTGGGGGATTGGTGTGAAAAGAATGGTTTAGGAATCAATCCCCAGAAGATAAATCTCTGTATCTTCACTAACAAAAGAAATGCTATAGTTAGACCACCCTATATAGGAAGGACACAGGTAAGCATTTGTAGTGAGGTAAAGCATCTAGGGGTTACTCTGGATAGTAAATTGGACTGGTCTAAACACATCAGGAATACTACTATGAAGGCACTTCGATGCCTCTATGCATGTAAAAGGGCTGTGGGTAGGACCTGGGGACTACAACCCAGAATGTTATTCTGGCTATATACCGCAGCAGTGAGACCAATGGTGCTCTATGCCTCTATGGTGTGGTGGCACAGAGGTAGTATTAGTAAAAATAGAACTTTGCTTGGCAAATTACAGAGGCTTTCATGTCTCATGATTACTGGTGCCATGAGTACAACTCCTACTGCTGCAATGGAAGTCAAATTGAACTTGAATCCACTGCACATAGAAGTAGAAGCGCAAGCCTAGAACGTGGCTTACAGACTTGCGAAATCAGGAACAAGATCCAAAGTCATGACCCACATGGGACATGGGAACTTGTTTAGAAGAATTGATGAGGACGAGGTGCTGTCAATGCACTCTGACCTACAAGTTAAGAAACACACAGACGTTTTATACTGTGCGGAAAACACAAAGACCAAACCACATAAACTGTGTAATGGGATTAATTGCTATACAGACGGCTCACTAACAGATAACGGATCAGGGGCCGGCATATGGAGGAAAGATAAACCAGAATCTGGGATTTCTATTCCTTTAGGTAGACACACCTCGGTCTTTCAGGCCAAAGTGATGGCGATCAATGTCTGTACCCAAACCTTAATTGGGGAGGGTGTAAGAAACAGACTGATCACAATTTTCACGGATAGCCAGGCAGCCATTGGCGCCCTGGGAAGCTATACGACCAGATCTTATTTGGTTGAGGAGTGTAAAAACAACCTAAACACACTCTCGCTAGCCAATAAGGTTAGAATCGATTGGTTGCCAGGACATACAGGCATCATAGGCAATGAGAAGGCAGATGGCCTTGCAAGGGTGGGCTCAGAACAGACACCTCTCGCACCTGAACCCATATGTGGTATCAGCCTCAGCTACGCTAAAAGGCGTATAAAATTAGCTTTAGAGGACAAGGCAAGACTTTCTTGGAGAGAAACTAAGAAACAGGAACACTCGAAACTGTTTCTTAATGGACCCTGTAAGAGAAGAAGCTCAGCACTTCTATCAATGGACAGGTGGACACTCAAAAGTGTGACAGGACTCTACACAGGTCACTGTCGGTTAAATAAACATCTCTTTAATTTGGGGATAGTGGGATCACCAATCTGCAGATTCTGCAAGAAAGAGGGAGAAACGGCACGTCATATAATATGTGACTGTGATAACTTAGCTAGAAGGCGATACTTTCACTTTGGTAGTGATCGCATCGTAGACCCCAAACTATGTGAACTGATCGATCCATTCAGTATCCTTAGATTTGCAAAGGCCGTGGGCCTGTCACATATTTAGGACAGAGACATGGAGGGCGCAAAAGTCACATATTCCTCTAACTTAAGCTCATTATATCTCACCAGCCTATTAATTTTATTCCTTACAGACTTTAGAACCCTAATTACTACTCTGTTTCCTTCTTACAAATCTAGCCTCCTACCTTATCCCCGTAATATAAAATCCATAAGTCCTTTGCATCCCTCCGACTCCTCACCCGTTCTCCTTTGGAATGCGAATGGTGTTTGCAGCCACACAAACAAACTGACAGCACTACTCCACGACAAGAACATCGACGTAGCTCTCATTACTGATAAAAGCCTTACGAGTAAACGACCATTTACAGTTCAACAGTACCAGACTTATCGAACTGATCACCCGAAGAGCGGTCATGCAGAAATGACCGTTGTCCTTGTCCATGACTCTATTTCCCATCACATAGATCCTTTTTTTGGTAGCTCATGATTTCCTTCAGTCCACTGCAGTGTCAATCGACATCTTCACTTCCCCCCTCACACTAGGATTGACATTTATGCCAGCGCATGTTTATCAACCTTTGATTTATTTCTATCCTTATATCAACTTCTTGTTAATAACTATAGTCACATACGTTTAACATTTACTGTTATCAGAACATCATCCAGACATACATAGTATGTAGAAACTTTGTCCATAAATAAATTTAATAAAAATATACATCTCTTTTTTATCAACCCAAGCATATATCCGTACAAACAATCCACTCAATACTTATTTGTTATTATTTTATTGGGAAGTATTTAAATCAAGTTGAAAAAATACACTGTATCAATATTTGATTTGTATTCTAAGAATTAAAATATTACCTCTCACATAAACATATATTTTTGCTTCTTCATTAGTTATGTTGGAAACACAATAATAAAATCCTGTATCCAAGTAACGGGCATCATTAATAAACATAACAGATTCATATTTGTCATCCTCTGATTTGTCAAATGTTACTTCCTTCTTTAAAGAGGATTCCTAAAACATTTAATAACAGAGAGTTCTAATAAATATTTTTTGTTATAAAAATGTAAGTAATAAGTCATTAAATATAGCAAATGTAAACTAAAATATATATTTTTTATCCAATCCAACCAGCCAAGAGACCACCCTTGACACATCTTCTCCATCATGATCTTCACTTGGTTGTGAGAAAAGTCTAGAATCTAGAACCACGTCACCTCCTTGTTAAAAAAACAACAACATAATTTCGTAAACTAGTACCAAGACTCTGGCCTTATGGGATACTATGGCATATAAAAATTGTTGCAACTGACTGACGTCAACACTCAGTGAGCAAGTCTGGGATAACCTCTCCGCGGCCAGCACTAGCTCTCTCTCTCATCTGAACCACCGAATTATTTTTACCATTTAACAAGGAACTTTGTTTGTAAAATGATTACAAGGAATAAATCAACATAATAAGGAATTTTGTAAAATATATTTATTATTCAGATCCTACCTTGATATAATGTAACATATAAACTACTAACGTTTCTTCTAAGTTTCACTCGAACACAGTCATTGCTCAGCGTTCATGTATTTCGTTACACGCGCATTTTTCTTTAATAGCTAATTTTTTATATTCAAGTATTCTTCTTTATTCACAAGATTTTTATTTCAATAAAATTGATTTAGAACTTTATTGTGCAATAATTACAATCTGCCTTTTATAAGGCAATAATAATACAGATAAATGATCTCATTCATACCATATTTACAGTCATCATTCACTCGCTCATTCATACAATAGGACATGATTGGAGAAACTGGCCACTGCCAGGACTCCCACTGTCACGCGATTATAGCAGGTCACGAGGCCACTGCCGTTTCAGTCTCCGAGGAGGATTATAGGGATGAGTGGCGCAGTGCAAAGACTGTGCTACAGGATTAGGGTGGTTGGAAAGGCTACTGTGGAATTTCATAAACTTGGAAGGGATGAGTTCTAGAATGTAGGGTATATTAAGGTCGTTATGAAGGGTTTTGTTGCTGACATAATAAGGGGCATTTACTACTGTTCTCAGGACTTTGGATTGAAAGGATTGGATACGCTTGATGTTCGACTTTTTTGCTGTCCCCCATAGCTCTATTCCGTATGTCCAGATTGGTTTAAGAATAACTTTGTAGATTAGTAGTTTATTTTCTATTGAGAGATGGGATGTCCTTTGAAGTAGTCTGTACAGTTGTCCAAAGCGTCTGTTTAGTTCTTGTCTTTTTAGTCTCGTATGTGGGTTCCAGGTCAGTCGTTTGTCGAGATGGAAGCCTAAGTACCGTACTGTCTCGGTTACCGGGAGAGGAATAGAATTAAAATAAACTAATGGACAAGTCTTGCGACAAAGGGTGAAGGTAATGTGGGAGCATTTCGCTTCATTAACTTTGATACGCCATTTCAATAAAATTAAATAAATAAAAAAAACACCTTATTTGGGACATTCTCCCCTAAGAATATCAAAAAGGTGCAAATAAGTATACTAGCAAAAATACGAAATACTTAACATAAATTACCTTTATGCGATTAGCTTATAAATTATAATGGGCCTAGAACATAAGTGGGGACTTCAATGCACCTACAGTAAAACAAACAATATGAATCTGTACTACATAGAATATTGCGGTTCCATTATGTGGTTTTTACACACGTAAATATTTTTAGGTTCGGTAGCGGGTATTACCCTAGTCTGTTCAGTAGAGTTACGGCCGCCTCATTTAACCGATCCCAGTACTTCAACTAGCAGTGAAGAAGATGTGACGGCTAGCTTCGAATTTCTTAAATAGTGTTCAAGCAGCTTCATCAAATAATTGCCATTTTCACCTCACCTCAAGAGTGTGCTTCGAATTCACACCAGGTGTCAGGAACCAACCAATTTATTCTAAAGAGACGATTTTTTTCAGTTCTGACAGAGTAGGACTAATTCCTAAAACAATGAATATAGGCCTCTCCAACATCTTTTAGATTACATTAAGAACAATGTAATCTATGTTTTATTCGATGTCTAGCATAACTAAGATTTAACATCATTGATATATTCCCTTATTGTGCTTTAATCTGCCTTTTATAAGGCAATAAGTAATTAAGATAAATGCTCTCATTCATACCATATTTACAATTCATCATTCACTCGCTCATTCATACAATATTTACAGACAGCCCAGAGACCTCTCAAATCCACATGCGAAGAGAAAGCGGAGTCTTGGCAAGTCTCCCACGCTCCTCCGTCAGCCGCGTCACCGGGTACTAGCTAGTGGAGGCTGACCAAGAGCGCGAGAGCCACAGACGCTCAGGACATGATTGGAGAAACTGGCCATTGCCAGGACTCCCACTGTCACGCGTTTATAGCAGGTCACGAGGCGGAGGAGGATTATAGGGATGAGTGGCGCAGTGCAATGACTGTGCTACAGGATTAGGGTGGTTGGATAGGTTACTATGGAATTTGATGAACTTGGAAGAAATGAGTTCAAGAATGTATGGTATATTCAGATCATTATAATGGGTTTTGTTGTTGACGTTGTAAGGGGCATTTACTATTGTTCTCAGGACTTTTGATTGAAAGGATTGGATGCGCTTGATGTTTGACTTTTTTACTGTCCCCCATAGCTCTATTCCGTATGTCCAGATTGGCTTAGGTATAACTTTGTAAATAAGTAGTTTATTTTCTATTGAGCGAAGGGATGTCCTTCGAAGTAGTCTGTACAGTTGTCCAAATCATCTGTTTAGTTTTTGTCTTTTTAGCCTCGTGTGTGGGTTCCATGTCAGTCTTTTGTCGAGATGGTAGCCTAAATACCGTACTGTCTCAGACACAGGGAGAGGAATCGAATTTAAAAAGACTGGCGGACAGGACTTGCGGCAGAGGGTAAAGGTTATGTGGGAACCTTTTGCTTCATTGACTTTGATTCACCATTGGTTGCACCAATACTCGATCTCATCAAGGTGTTTTTGAAGGTTTTGGGATGCTATATCAGGGTCTGGATGGGTTGACAGGACGGCAGTGTCATCTGCAAATGTTGTCAAGAAGGTATTGGTGGTAGAGGGGACATTAGCGGCGTATACGAGTAGATTATAGAGGATGGGACCCAGGACGCTGCTCTGTGGAACTTCTGCTTTAGTGGGGTAGTAGTTAGATTATTCTAAACCACAGCAGACTTGGAAGAAGCGGTTTGAAAAGTAGGAATGTAGGATTAGGAATAGGGTCTGCGGTAAATATCCTTTGAGCTTGTAAAGCAAACCTGCGTGGCAGACCCTGTCAAAAACTTGAACTATGTCCAGAAAAGCAGCAGTCCAGTATCGTTTGGTTTCAAGGGCTGAGGATATGTGATCAACAACGCGAAGGCCTTGTTGAGCAGTGGAATTTCGTTGGCGGAAACCAAACTGGTGAGTAGTATAAAGGATTTTGGACTCAACAATTGGAAGTAGGCGTTTTAATAGGAGTTTTTCAAATATTTTTGAGAGGATGGGGAGTAGACTAATTGGACGGTAAAATGAGGCGTCATTGGGCGGTTTACCGGGTTTGGCGAATAGAACTATAATGGAGTGTTTCCAGAGGAGAGGAAAGTGTGACGTTCGGATTATGTCATTATAAATGTAGGTTAGGAAGATTATGGCTTTAGGAGGAAGTTGTTGGAGGATTCGAGGAGTAAGGAGATCATATCCTGGAGATTTTCGATAAGGTAATTTTTTCAGAAGATATTTGACCTCAGAGGGGTTAACGGCTTTTGGTGGAAGTGAGAGAGGGAAAGGTGAAGTGAGGAAATCTTCAACAGTTGGGCGATGAGCATTGTTTTGAGGAGTAAGGCGAGGAGTGAAAGTACGGGAAAGATGCAGTGCGAATACCTCCACCCTCTCGCCATCCGAAGCCGCCCAGGACCCATCATACTCACTTTTGTGATTTTACGGCACATGGGGACCTGGGATTATGCATGAGAGTCCAAACTGTGCTAGCTCCTACATTTTATAACTTTATGGTCAAGCACTGACTAAACGACTTTTCCCAGCGTGAACACTCGACTTTATATGTTATTTCCTTGACCATCTAATACAACACCACCAATAAAAGTGTGCTGCTTAACTCTCATGATTATGTACTATATGACACTTTGGAAAAACTAAATTTATCATTTTCTTATTGTTTAAAAATGAAGCTTGAAGACTTGACAAAAAAAAAGAGGAACATTTACAATAAAAGTATTTCATACCTCATCACTTGGAGGATACCATTGAGCTGGATGATCACTAATGCACTTTAAAGGTAAATCAGCCCCAGATGGTATTTGTATATCAACTACGTCAGGTTCTATTACAATCATGGAATATGCACCTAAAAGAAGAAATAGATATAGACTACAAGGACTACAATTTGAAAAATGATAAAACCAAAAGAAAATAATTGGGAATGTTTACACACTTGCATGTGTAGCATAACCTCTTTTTAAATAAAATAGAATTAATTAAAAAAACATTGTTGTGAAGATACTAGGATATTTTAATTGCTTAGCCTGGATGAAGAACGTTACTTTCAAACAGGCAAAGTGAGATACTCTTTCGTTTGTCTGCAGACATTTTCATTAATTAGACCATAAATGTTACACGGGAGTAAGCAAAGAAGAATGAGTCAAGTAGGAATTTTTTCCAAAGACAAAGTAGTAAGATTTATTTGTAAATATTGACATAGGAGGTAACTTCATACTTATAATATGCCATGGGCCAAATGATGACGCAATATTTGAAAAACACCTGGAGGAAGCAGACGGAAGGAGGAGCACTCCAATAGTACTTGGTGTTCTTAATGGATTTCTTCGAAATTACTACTGTCGAAAGTCTGGGAGAGGGATGATGCTTGTGAGCACAAAATTCATTTTCTTTCACTTCTTATAACATATTTCACTCATTAATGTATTTTTCATGTCTTACTTACCCTTATTCACTGTCCAATGTTCCCCTCCTTCCATGTCATGGTTCAGTTACCAGCCTCAGCCAACCTAAAATCGTCTGCACTTCCTCATTATGTAAGAGTGAATAAAGCAGACCAAGCCTATGACAGCTTCTAGTCTGGAAGGGTCGCACGTGACCAACTGTTACTATCTTCTGTACCTGTAGATAGTGGTCAATATTGCCATGTTGAGTGGCAATGCGATTTGATCGACGTGGGGGGGATTCTGCTGTCCTACAGTCCTGTCAGTTCCGATACTCGACAAAGATCTCTTCTGATGGTAATACATGTACCCTATGATGTAAGATACCCTATACGTATATGTATATCAGATACTGATTCCTGCATCTCATATATCAGTTATAAGTTACAGAACTTCAGGGAAGCAAACATCAACTCGAACAATTCTATGGTAGTAGCGTTTTTAAGACCAAGGATCCCTAGAGTCAGAAAAACATAGTTTTTTTTTATCGAAACCACTGCAATCAGGCGTCCAACCTGGATTTTCAACTAAAACTGCCTTGGTTAAAATCAACAATATGTAACCTATAATAAACTTTCAAAAGTCTAATATCCTTATATTTCTTGACACAATTCCCCCTCTATATGTTTATGGGAGCAAGAAACATTGCACTCCAATTTAGCAGTTCTTTGGTCTTTTATTTCCGACCGTTCTCAAGTTTCCCCAGCCCTTTTCTCCCTACTAGCCCTTTTCTTTTTCATAAAGACGTTGCTCAAGGATCCGCCAACCCTGTTCTTGTTCTTGATATGTATAGATGAACTGACCCAAATTCACTATCACTGTTTAAATGCATATAAAGATTGACTAAACTACTACAACCTCATTTAACATGATGAAAACATGTTCATTTCGGTGATTCACTGATCATAGGCTCCCCTTGTGTCTCTTTCTGACCCAACTTCTTTACATATCGATTCCCGATCCATCCTCCACTCATCAAATGGCTTAGCCTTATACTTCACCAATGCCTAACCTTGAAAAAGCTCCTATCCTGGTATAACCATCTTAAAACAGTACAACCACTCCAGCCATCTCCTTCTATAACAAGCCTGCAAACCTCTTGTTTCCGCCCTCATATTTCCGCAATTGGCTACAGCTGCATTGCCTATGGGGGGAGGTCTTTCTCTCAATATCTCGAAGACAAACTAAAATGCCCCATGAATTGCTTCCTTCGATTCATTTTCATTTTCTCACGTTCACAAAACACACATTTTGAACCGATATTTAGGTGCATACAGTACAAAATAAACTGTCCATGTAAGCTGACTGATTGCCAAGCAGTGACTGGAAAGGATAAACATACCTATAGACTACTGTTGCAGGAACGTAAACCAGTTTAGCAATTGACGATTATTGGCAAAAATGGAAGAGAAGAAAATTAAAAGATACAAAAGAGCGTGTAGACAGTCGAGTTTTCTACAGGCGGATTAAGTCCAGGACAGTGGCCATGTTGTAAGAAGGAAATGACAATGTTATCAGTAACTTCAGTGATCATTTGGCTGAAACAAAACGTACACTAGCAATTATCATGGGATCAGTCTGCTGAATGTGGTTTACAAACCGTCTCCCATGTACTGTATGTGGCTTTTGTTGAGATCAAATCACGATCGATCAAATCTTTGCAGACAAAATGGATATGATTTTTTTTTTTAAGTTCCCGACGGATGGTCGGAAACTGGCAGGGGGGAGTTAAAGTCAGGAGTATGACTGTATTGTAAATAAATACGATCATGGGATGTAAACAACCCATGATCCTATATGTGTAGGATTATTGTTGGAATAATACAGTCTTTCTCTTGAGTCCAAGTGTGTCAGTTCGTTTCCTTCTTTCTGTTTTTATCAAATCTTTACCACCGGAGATTAACTGGTGCCGATACCCGGGATACTCGTACAGCGGTGTAGAAAGTGACTATCTTCTTTTGTTTTTTTTCCCTCGTTCTGAGCGAACGATAAGTTTAATATATCGTTTAATAATATAAGTTTAGTAGTATAATGCCTAAGGGAGTATTGCGACCCTCGGCGTTGAACGCAGTAGCAGACAACTTGCAATTACCGCAAACAACCATGGCAGCGGCCCATGTGACTACTTTGGCGTGGATGAAAATACAAGCGATAACGGCTCAAGACATGAGAAAGCCCGTTTCAGACCTGGAAAGGTTTGCGGGTGAGACCGGGGAGCTGAATAACTTCCTTAAGGGGGTGACCGGCTGATGACACGAATAGAGGCGAAAAGGACAGAAGACGTACGTAAGGAAGAAGAATAACTCAAGGAGACGCCGAAGCGTTGAGAGCAGCTCTCGTATGCAGGGTAAAAAGGAGCATTATGAACATGATCCAGGCCGATGAGGAGACCTCCGGGGGCATAGTGAAGGAACGGTTAAAAAAAGCGTTTGGAGGGGGAAGATTGACCCCAGGAAGATATTTTTAAAATGTTCCGGGAGTCATCATCAGACAAACGGGCAGTACGTTTACACTCCTAGCCCATTATAATAGCTTCACTGAGAAGATACGGTGGGCGTGGCGGAGGTGGAAGCCAGGATGGTGTTTCTGTTGACTATACTAAAGGTGCAGTTAGCGAAGGAGACCGAAAGAAAGGAGGGGCTACCAAGAGAACGCACATTCTTAGAAATAGTGAAAACCAGTGCCAGAGAAGAAGAGATCACAGGTGGTGTGGAAGAAACGGGCTGGAGAAGAATGCCGTACAGAAGGCCTAAAACCACGCCAGTCACATGAAGGAAGAACTAGGTGCAATATGGTGGAAGAGAGAGGGCAACAGTGGGAAAAAGGAGCCGAGGAAATACGGGACGCTTAAGGAGGCATGAAGACAGGTAGTGCTATGATTGTGGGAAGGCAGGACACTTGGTAGCTCAGTGCCCACGCACTAGATGCTTCGAATGTGACACAGAGGAGCACGTGGCCAGGCAGTTCCCGTATATGTGCCGACGCTCAGAGGGTGTGGAGGAGGGAGAGACCGCAGTCGGAAGCGTCAGAGACCTTGAGAACTTCCGAGACGGAAGAAGAGAGAGAAGAACCGGGAAACGAAGCGGGCTGGGGAAGTGTCAATGCCCGGAGGAGCGGTCTACGACTATCATTGGAGGAGAGTGGCAGCGGATAGGCGACCGCACGATAGTAAATAATAGTGTGAATGGCGTATATGTCTGAATAGCGGTCTGCCTATAATCAGAGTAGTGGGTGGAGTGAAGTGTCTAGTTGATACCGGGATTACTAACACAATAATGTGTCGGGAGACACTAGAGAGGCTGTGTGGAGGAGAGAGGATACCCTAAAAAGAGGTATGCTCTTGTAACTTAACCACCCTGGGGGACCCCTGTAGTGTCGAAAGGGAAGCAGTAATAGGATTAGATAGATGGGGACGCGGTGAAGTGATCTTGAGAGTTTACGTGGTAGAAAAGATGCCCCGAGAAAATGAAGGGATCATAGGGTGCGCTCAACTAGGGAAAGTAGGAGCGAAGGTTAGGAACTAGGAGGGGCAATGGGACATTCGTATAGGTAAGGAAAAGTATAGGTGCCTCGGACTAGGGAGAGAAGTAGAGCGAGACGGTGGGGCGCGAGTAGGGGCACTCTGGTAAGCGGAGGACTGGAGAGGAAAGCTCAGAAAAAATTACATGGATATTTTCTTCAAGAAAGGCGAGCGATTGGGAGTCACAGGTAAAACTGTACACGAGATTCCGCTCAAGCAGGACAGAGTGAGCTATGTGAAGGAGCGCAGGCTCTGAGGCACCACATTCGTGAGGAGCTGGACAACCTGAAAATGTAGGGGATTATCATGGAGAGTACATCGCCATACAACAGCCCCTACTAGACGATCAAGAAAAAAAATCCAGAAGGTGGGGGTCCAGACAATTATAGAGTTGTAGTGGACTATAGAAAGCTCACCGAGAATACGGTGGACGAAAAATATCCAATCCCCAGGTTCGACGACATTTTGGACAGGCTGAGTGGGGCGAAGATATTTAGCACTCTGGATCTTAAATCAGGGTATCACCAGATTCAAATGCTTCATAGACACTGACATAAGACGGCCTTCACGTTCGAGAGAGGCCACTATGAGTTTACGAGGATGCCATTTAGCCCGAAAAACGCACCCATTACGTTCCAAAGGCTCATGGACGAGTTTCTACGGGGTATAAACGAGTCCATCAGCCAAATGTATATGGATGACCTCTTGGTGTTCAGTGCAACTGAGGCCTACCATGCAGATCACCTGCGGATTGTCTTCGATCGAGTGAGGTAATTTGTGCTGAAACTGTCAGAGGAAACGCCCCGTCTTAGCCAAGAAGTCATTAATTTTTTTGGGCATACGGTCTCCAAGGAAGGAGTGAGACCCGATGCCGGGAAGATGGCAGCGATTCAGAAGATGGTGGTTCCGTCGGACGTTAAAGGGATCCGGCGCTTGCTGGGAACGCTGAATTATTACAGGAGATTTGTCCCCGAAATGGCGGCATGTTTGGTACCTCTAAACAATCTCCTTAAAAAGGGCAAGAAGGTGTTCATCACCCCAGACATCGAGGCGAACTTTCGGAAGTGTATGGCTCGCATACAGGAACATCCGGTTCTGGCATTTCCAGACTTCACGAAACAGTTCGCGATCACGACGGATGCTAGTGAATATGCGCTGGAAGCGGTTCTGTCCCGTAGCGTACGCCAGTAGCCGCCTCACAGAGGCGGAAAGTAGGCATATTGCGTAACTTGATCCGAGAACTGTTAGGGATAGTCTGGGTGATAGACCATTTCCGACCTTATATGTTCGGGAGAAGGTTCCAGCAGGTGCATACGGACGACAGCCCGTTAAATTGGGTTGGTAAAATGAAGGAGTCGTCGGCGAGGGTCACTCAGTGGAAGGAATTCCTCGGTCAATACAACTTGGAGGTGGTGTGTAAGCCTGACAAAGAGAATGTTGTGCCAGACTGGCTATCCCGGGCGATGGCAGTTAACGTAATCGAGCAGGACAACGGGAAATCATCTCGGGATATCCGGCAGTTCTTGTAGGACTGGACACGAAAGAGGGAAGGTGATCATCGGGAACCAAGGTCTGCAGACGAGGAACAGTCGGCAGGAGCAGGGAGTTCGATATACGACAGGCTTACGGATATGGAAGAGCGTGAGGAAATAGTTTTGAAGACGAAAACCTCGGGGCTGATGAAGATAGCACATGGGGCTATGGACGATCCACAACTATTACCATATGGTCGAAGCCATTTTCCGTGTCCTAAAAGACGCTTCCAAACCAGGGAAGACCTACTATTTGTAAGTGGGAAACACAAGTATATGGGAGAAAATCAAGCGGCTGTGGTGGAAGGAACAGGTCGTTTGTGCGGTGTACCCTGATGGTGGAAACAATCACGGACGAGGGAGCACAGAAGGAGATAACGCTGGTGTATTACTATGGGAAGACAAATCACAGGACAGAACACGAGACGGCTTATTCGTTAAAGCGTAGTACTTCTGGTGGGGGATGAGGAAGACTATCCAGGAGGTGCTAGGGGCGTGCGAGGTTTGCCACCGTACTAAATACGATCGACATACACCGAAAGGGTTACAAGAAGAGACCCCCACGGCGCTAACAACGCTGAGCGATCTGCAAGACAATATTTTCACCTGGAAGGACACAAATGGGTCACCGTGATTGACCTGTTGAGTAAAGCGTCCATGGCCTATCCCGTTAGGGAAAAGTTTTCTGAGGCGGCGTTAGGAGCGCTGAGGAGGTGGTTCCAGTTCTACGGAGTCTCTGATCGGATCGCGTCAGATGGTGGGAGAGAATTCTATAACGCCGACGTGAGAAAGGATATGAAAGCACTGGACGTAGTGTGGGATGTCAATATCCCTCGCCATCCAAAGATCAGAGGGGGGTCATCGTCTCCACAGCACCTTAGGGGACCATCTCCGGGTCTACCCCGGAAGGGGTCGGTAGAGGGTTGGGGTCGGAAGCGACAATGCCAATGGCGCTAATGTCTTACAATCATTTCATCCACACGGTCACAGGGTTCTCACCCTTCGAAATCCTTTTTGGTCTTGGCGGCCGTCGCAGAGACGCCAGTGTGACGGCGACAGGAGACGAGATGTCCACACAGCTCGTAAACAACCGCGTGGCGTTGGGGAAACTGTGGGGGAAGGTTTACGAGTGTATTACAGCGGAAAAGACTAGGAGGGTAGCGAGGGAGAATGTGGGTGTCCAACCGATCGCTGGGCATATCACGATAGGAGCCAGAGGGCTTAGGGCTGTATACAAAGGAACGAGCTCCATATTCTACTAGAAATGGTGAGTATACATAGCTAGAGGAATTTATAGGTACTGTATTGTATAGAATGATGCAACTCTTTATTTTGACCGATCACATGGATTAAATAACCTGATCGGGTAGGTTTGTTTTTAGTTGAGACGTTTTTAATCTAAGAAACAGCTAAGAAAGAGATAGGGCTGATAACTGATGAAAACAAGGCAAAACGAATGCAGAAAGCCTTTCATGAAAATGGCCATGAAACCCTAACATCAATGGAAGAACATCAGTTTGAGTGAATAGATAACTTTGTATATTCTGAATCGCTAGTCTAGGCAGATGAGGGTCAAGGCTTATCTATGATGAAGAATCATCCTACAGATGCGGCAGGTAACAGATGCCTTTATAAGTTACTGACGTGCCACATAGGAAGGAATATTAAGACTATCTTTTATATGATATTTTTGAGCCCAGTTCTCAATTATGCCTCTAAAACATGACCGGTATCGAGGCAAGATGTCTTGGAACAACTAGTCTTTGATAAAAGTTGAACAATAGGTTATTCAACCGGAAAGGGAGAGGGACCTAATGTAGTAGAGAGTTCTTTTAGAGACCTACCATGAGATGGATTTTGTAAAGCATTTCAAAATGGGAAGATTACGGTGTGCCATAACGCCATTTGTATGGAGGAAACAGTAACCTCTAAATAGTTGATGTGGCAGCAGATGGAAAGAATACAAAGCTTCGGTTATTGTTTGATGAGTTTTCCAGAGAATCAAGGAATCTGATTGGTGTACGAGCGTGGAAGAGTTGGCGCTGTACAATACGCTTGGACGGGTCTACAGGATAAGCCCAATACTCATACTGGATTGTAAAACCAGAATGAATGAACGACTTTGTTTATTAAAATCATAAATCAATAAACAATTCGTGAATGTATGATCAATTTAACCCACGTGTTACAGAAGGATGCACACAAGTGATGTATCCTTCTGACATAAGAGCGTCGATAATTAATTATACACATGTTATAAGAAGTATACACGTTAGATTTATTTTGCAAAACTTAATTTTTTAAGGACACAACTTAAGATTTGATCATGATTTCTGTCAACATCCAAGACTCATTTCTTTAATGTTTTGTGTGAATATAATGATTGTTAAAAGTGCTAGTAATAGGAAACCTAGGTAAAGAATTGTAGCCACTAGTCGATCCGAGGATGAGTAACGTCACAATATTTTTTCCTCATTTATTGAAGATTTGTTTTAACTACTTTTCTTTTTTAAACCTCAAGTAGCTAAATTGTATTTATAAAATACAATTAAATGAAAAAGAGTTCCTTAATAAAGAAGCTGTGATATAATAAATGGTGTAGGTGCGGAACAGGGAGTTTATTTATTGATTTAATATTTTTTAAATGATTAATGAACAATAATCGCTATTTTCCCAAAAACTACTATTATTATACTAGGGGTCACTAAAAATCACAATTTTAACCAAAAAAAAGAAGAATATTGACAAAAAAAATGGTGTTGAAATCGGCTCGAACAGCATTAAATACGCCATACTCGTCATGCATCCTCCATCAATGTGACAAGATGTGATGGTCCATCAATTCCTTAGCCTTTAAGAATGGTATTTATATGTGGAAAGTGCTCAGGAAAATAATATCAATAATTTTTGGGAAGACAAATCATTTAACCCATTAATAAAACAATAACCTGCAGGTTATGTCCCATAGAAAAATTAAACACGCAACCATATATTGAATGTCATAACATTATTTTTTGGAATTTCTTTTCGCTTTGCAAAAAAACAGAGTTTTGAATCTAAAACAGCTGAGGAACTTAACCAATATCGTCAGAAAGAAACGCGTTAGTTCATAGGTTATAAATAATAGTTCCAAAATATTTCTCTCTAATTCACTTTATTATATTGTTGGTTTTTAAGAAAAATGACACACTCAATAATCACCATTTTTGGAATATCTATAAAATTATCATTTACAATAACTCCAAATAATCCCTCTAAGCAAGTGTCGTTTCTAAACTACCTACGGCTGCCAACAATACTTTGACTTTCAATTGACAAAGCGATAAACTGTTATTTTCAAATATAACATTCAAATCGCGTTTTCTATAAACATTATTATTTTACTTATGCCTCCCTTCTAGAAAAGTGGGTGCCATCCTCCAGGCACTGTAATAACTAAAAAACACACAGCTCTGGCGTTCTTAAATATATTTATAAAATTTCAGATCGAGCGGATCATTGTCAGACCTGCTATCATAGAAGACAATACAGAAACCAACCGTCGGCTCGGCATCAAACAATTCCCGATAAAAAAATATCAAAGAACTGCACTACAATTAATTCTATCATTCACCTATTTGCTAGAGGAGTTGGACTTGATTTGTCGAAACACACGGCCCTGACATTGGCTCGCGCCGAAAACCACCTAGCTTCAAAAAACCATCTCCCAGACCATTGACCACTGGCTACGACCATCCGCCTCGCCCGCTAGATACAGAACAGAACCACATGTTTGTATCACCTAAGCAGCTCAAGGCGATTCTTCGCCGGTCTCAGGGAAACCGAGCACCAGAGCACGACGGGATACAAATAGTTCTGCTCAAAGAAATTCCTAGGAGAGGGATAGTACAACTCGCAAACTTGTACAACTCTAGTTGACAAATGGAAACAAGCCATCTTGTTTCCATTACTCATGCCAGCAAAGAGCGGAGATCATCGAGCCCACTACAGTGCGGTAGTGTCTATATTGATATTGTAATTTTAACTGTAAAAAGATAAATGCTGTTTTGTAATTCTACCCTCCTTCAAATGCATCATAGTATGCAGCAAGAAGAGCCATAAATCCGTTCATTTTGTTTAATTGTATTGTTCATTTGGTTGTAAAAATGTCAAAATAACGGGGTTTTGGAGAGAAAAAAAATTCTGGACAATTAGTAGCAGCTGAAACTTGGAAGAAGCAACATCTCCTGAAGACCCAGCTATTACGAAGGAAGACTTGAAGAATATGAACACGGCAATGGAGGTAGATACCTCTAGGAAGCGGCCGGCTTCCACACCACCAAGTCCAAACGACCGGCAAAGAAGACCCCTACACCAGTAGGAAAATATTTCGAAGTCCAGGTCAGCGAGTCACCTGAAAGCCCCCAACCGTCATCGAAGCGATAAGAACAGCCGAGCCCGAGGTCGTCGATATCCGAAGACTGAGGAAGACAGACCCCAGCGGACAGAAGATAGAAATATCTCCTGGTCACAGCCAAGCCCACTGTGACACTTAAAAACATGAAGAAATTAAGTGACATAAATCACGTAATTATAAGAGTGGTCACGTACAAGAAGCAGCGGGGAGTCCCACAGTGCTACAGATGCCAGAAATTCGGGCATACCCGGAACCACTGCGGCAGAAAATAACGTTGTGTGAGGTGTGGAGGACATCAGGAAGTAGCCCAGCGCCCCAGGACCCCTCTTAAGTGCTGCAATGTTGGAGAGCCGCACCCATCTACATACCGATGCTGACAGAAAATGAAGGAGCTATTGACCCAACCTATACCGAATGACTGCCAACCACAGCAACAACCGAAGAGGAGGAAACAAGGACCTCCGATACCTGCACCACCACCCACCATGCCTGGCCCCACACCCTCTGCCCTAGGCCGGACCGTACTGGAGACACCACCAGGACCCCAGGAGCCACAGCCTCGTGGCTGTACGACATGGTATCACATGGAAGGAAGTGGCTTCCAACAATGACTACAAGTGATCCCAGGCTCCACCACCTCAATTTGGGGAAACCCATTTACCTTACCGCTTTGTATAGGAGACCGTACGCGTCTCTCTAGGAATGCACAGCACTGCTACGTGCATGCGCACAAAGGTCTAACGAACCACTGGGTGATAGGGAACCTAAATGCTAGGCAGACGTTGTGGTATAACACCACAAGTATCAAGGCTGGAAGACTCCTGGTGAAAAACTTGTTTACGGTCGTACGCCCCCAGACTTTCACCTTTCGTCTGAGAGGCAACCCTCAAGCCACCTCGACATTTACTAGCGACCAGACAGCCACACCGTATCACTAGTAGCACCACCCTCGATTTTATTACGCCTGACCACAGGCCAGTACGCGGTGGATGGTAAACTTGTGACCCCTCGCCCCACGTACCAACTGGGAGTTGTATCGGATTTACCATAACCTGCTTACAGTGCCCGTTCTCCACACAAAAGAGGAAGTGAATCGTCAACTGTCTTTCATTACTGAAGTGATTGTCGACTCCGCGGGCACTACTATTCCAAAGTACAGCCCCATGCCACTGACCCTTATTCTGAAACTTATTGTCTTGCGCAATAATTGGACCAATAATGTTACAGGACCAGAGATCGTACAGTGAAGATATTTGTTAATTCTCTCACAACGCAAATCCGACGCTCGATGAAACTCTAGAAGACAGCAAAGTGGCATGAACGACACCGTAGCACCCACGGCGATCATAGAAAGTTCTGGAAGCTGTTGGAGGCTACAAAAGGCAAAACATCTGCCGTCATCCTTCACGAAGGCGACACTCTTTTGACCGCGAAGCAACAAGCAAACAAACTGACCGAACATTACGATAGGGAAATCACGGCTAGGACTGGCGACTACCAAACACCTCTATAATATCAACCACGGATAAATGGAAGTTCCCCACTTTTCGGCTCAGAAAATATCTACCTATGTTTTCTATGTTTTAATAATAAAAACGTTAAACTTGAGTTAAGAGAGGGGGAAACTACTGGATGAAACAGCTGAAGCGTTTAGAGGCGCGGGTGACGCCTAGCCTCTGACCTGACCTGCCTCTATATAAGGGGCCAGATTTGGCGCATTTGCCAGACTTTCGGAACCCCTAAATAACACACCCTACAAACGTTACCTAGCAGCGCATCTCCCCCGGCTATCCATTCTGCCTCTCTCAGGTTCACACTCGCCTTTGGGATCCGGACGGTTTTTGCCTACCCTTAGATACCGATTGTGAATTCGTGGTCATTCCAAGGCCACATAAACTACCTATAAATACCTACCCTGTTCCACTTCTTCTGAACATAGTGCATTGTCGGCGCACATGCCTATCAAATATGGAGTCAGATAGTAAGACCGTCATGAAACGATTGTCCAGGTCATAACCTCATCAACCCTCACTTCGTCACCAGGGCTAGGGTAACTAGGCATCCCCCTCGTGATGACCCAACAAGGTCTGTTACTTTTTAAGACATGGACTCATTAAAATGCAAATGCTATGCTGTAGAAGGAGAAACCACAGCTAAATTGTAGTGCTGTTTATAATTCAAAATTTGAAAAACATGTAAAATCCAGCTGAGATCTAGCTAGCTGTGTTTGGTGTGTGAAGGTTACTTTCTAGATAAGACTGTCTATTGTTTGTGTTGTGACTATCCACTAGAATACCTGGTGTTGTGGCCACCTCTTAATCACAAATAATTAAAAGTTCCCCTCTTCTCATATTATACCTATCTATATGTCCATATTTTGTTATTAATAAAGATTATGACGTCAGTGAGAGTAGGGGAAGGAGTCAGTAGAGGGGGCCCATCCCCACTTCCTCTCTAGCCGCCTGGTGGGGAGCCATCCCCTCCAGTGCGACCCGGCTATATAAGCTTCGCGATCTGAGTAAGAAATTATTTGGAAACCAACTGGCACCTTGAAGACTTCTCTCTCTCTCACTGCACTGGTGCCTACTGCTATACTCAAACCATGGACTTCTCATTCAGCTACCTCTGCATCTCTCTTTCCTAATCCGCTATGTTATAACCCGGCTTAGTCAGACCTCACACCTTCCTAGTAAGATTCTCTGCATTCGTCTCGCTAAAACTAGCACTTCCTTGGGAGGACCTCTCCCTAGCGGACGACGGTTGCCTTGGCCCCTGCAAATAAGACCAGCAGGGACTCCCATGGCAATCCAGCCTGCCTCTCTCCGGTTCACACTCGCCTTTGGGATCCGGACGGTTTTCGCCTACCCTTAGATACCGAGTGTGAAATCGTGGTCATTCCAAGACCACATAAACTACCTATAACCTACCCTGTACCTCTTCTCCTGAACACAGTGCTTTGTCGGGGCACACACACCTTTTAAAGATCTTATGGAGTCAGATCAAAGCGAATCAAGCTGCCCGGCCGACTAAGCCGATGGCCAGGGTGAAAGACCATAGGTCCGCCCGCTCTATCTCTTTCTGGGCGCTCGCCGGTTGTAATAATCCTAGCCCGCGGCGGCGTCACCTCGCCACTTTGGGGATACCCAGGTATACTGAGCCCCCGGAGCGACGACCCGACACCTGGTAAATAACGTGTAATTTAATTAATCTTTACAGGTATCTTTATTTCTTTTATTTTATATTGTTCAATTGTTTGGTGCTTATAATTCTAATGCCATTGTAAATCTTTACAGATTAATAAAATCAGTTATTGAATTATTAAAACCAACTTACAAACATATTGAATAAAAGTGTTAAGGAAAAAAAAAAAATTCTGTACACTTGGATTTTTGGCGCCTAAGGAAGACAGATGAAAAAGGTTTGATGAGATGTCCTATATACTAGTGACCGTGGTGGCAAGAACTAGGATAGAAGACCTAAGTAAATTAAGGTGCATTAATCAATTTATCAACTTTTTAGGGTGGTCCCTTATGACAGGATAGAGAGCATTCCACAATGCCATAGGTGTCAACGGTTTGGCCACTCGAAGAACCATTGTGGCTAAAAAGTTGTCTGAGTCTGGTGATCAGAGGTGCATGAATCGCGTGGCAAAGTGCTCCAACTGTGGTGGTCCCCAGGTGGCCTTGTAAAGAGAGTGCTGCTACCAAGCCACCAATGATATAAAACAGAAGAAGCAGACGGAGAAACCACCACCGGTCCAGCACCAACAGCCACCCACTGGCACACCAAACTTCACAAGAGGAGTGACGTATGCAGAGGTCACCTCAGGACGTTATCAAACCCCATGCCTTCGCCCTGGTTCTCGATTCTCGAGACCATGATCAGAGAATTTATGTCCTATGGACTTCGGACTGCATTTGCTCCATTGTCACGCTATGGGTAAGTTAAGTGACTTCAACGTTGATGGTCTGATCACTATACTTAAAGAAGTGGAGGTGCTAATCGCGTTCTCCACAGCAGACATCGTCAGGCTCAGTGTAAGTATACAGGGCTACTCTGTTATCATCTGACCAATGGCTACACTGGAGTTCTAGTGACTATACGATACAGGATCAAATGGATGAAAGTGGCTCCGCCACTGACTACATTTAATGTCAGGCTCCACCACTTGACGGTGAAGATAAACTTAGCGACAACCATTTATCTCACCACCATGTATAAGAGATCGAGGGCGTCGTTCCAAGAGTTTTTAGCCCTTCTTAAAGTGTGTGCTAAAAAACAACCACTGGGTTGTCGGAGACTTAAATGGGCGGCATCCCTTGTGGAATAATGCCACATGGCAGAAAATTGGTAAAGGCTCCCTTTACAGTTGTTCACCCCCAGAATCTCTCTCTCTCTCTCTCTCTCTCTCTCTCTCTCTCTCTCTCTCTCTCTCTCTCTCTCTCTCTCTCTATCTTTTTTTTTCAATTTGACGTTCGCAATGTTGGTTAAATGACTTTTAATGAATGTGAGTGCTGGTAGGTTATGTAAAACATAAAACTGAAATTAATGATTGAGTGGGTTGTATATTAATGGCCAATAAAAAAATGCTAATTGTAAGAAAGAAAAAAAAAAACTATGAAAAGTACATGATTAAGGTGGGGTTAGGTAAGACAAGAACATTTTAGGTTACTAACAACTTAATTGCTTGAAATACGATAAAAATAAATATATATACAAAGCGACTGATGTGGTGACTGAAGAAAAGTTGAATCTGAAAAGATGATGAAGCCAGGGTTTATTTAAATGGACATCTACTTGGAGTAAGATGCTTTGATAAATGGACACTGTTTTGACGTTGCTGGCCAGCATTGTGTTCTTCGATCCTGGAGCCTGAAGGTTGAATGAAATCTTCTCAGTCATAGTAAAGAGTTGTTCAGTAGATAAAAAAAATAAAAAAAGGTGTATACTATGAAAGTGCATACGATGTTCTTGCTTTTGATTCAGACTAGAATCTGCTAGTCGTGTGAGAGGGGGTAGTGCAGTTCCTTAAATGTTAATGCTTATATGTATATTTTGCATACCTTTAGTAGTTTATAACCATATATAATTTTCTTTTTGTTATTATTTTGTTTAATATAACGTAAATCATCTAATATTGCAGTGCTTCCTAAAAAAATTATATTTTTTTAAATGGGGTCAACAACAAAAAACATTCACTATTCAATTATAAATTTAAAATAAATAAAACGAAAAGGATGTTTTAGAGGATACTTCTGGTGTGAAACGTTTATTGATCCCCCACGATGAAGACTGATGAGGATGAATGGGGCACAGTTAATAATTTAAATTTACAGCAGTTTGAGACTGAGACTCGGTAATTCATGAATTCGATGGCAACCAATAGGCAAAGATAATATTCATTTACACTACAATATTTATTTTTGTGCAGGCAATAAGTTTAATCAAGCAGAACTAAAATTGGTTTCCACTTCGATAAGAATTTAAATCTATAGGTATACAATTCATGGTATATTATAGACGAACCATGTTCAAAATCTGGAAAAAGTGTTTAAAAAAAACCTATACTCTTCTATGTGAGTTAAGTGCGGTGGTTATCACAAAAATAAGGTACACAAACACCCCTAAAAATGACCGATGTACATTACATCCATGATCGCATCTCCCGTCTAAGTTCAATGACCGATGTACATTACATCCATGATCGCATCTCCGGTCTATAGTATTGTGAATATAATGCATTCTCTTCATGTATTAATATTTGCTTTATGTGTTAAATAATTCTTTTCTAGGCATCTTAACGCACTAATGGTCTGGAGGCTTCTCAGTGTACTATAGAGGTTTTGTTGTTGGACTGTTAATTAATGCTTTTAATATATATTTATTTTTGTGTTCTTCATTTAATCCTCTTTGCAATTCGGGTTAGTATACGACGAAATATAAGGCCACTGAGGGGTGACCTAATGAACTTTTGACCCTAATGAAAGTTCAAAAATATTATAGAATTTTGATTGTTTTAAAATAAAATGGGATGTATGCTATTTTATGGTTAAATAAACATTGCATTTCCCCTTATTGCGTCATCAACAGAACCATTCATAGCTATCTCAATATAATAGATCTTTATCCCCTTCTATATGCACGAATGCCCATCAATACTTATCCAATGCACCCAATACAACAGCTCCCTATAATATATAACAATTCCCTATAATATACAATAGCTCCCTATAATATATAACAAATCCCTATAATCCTCCTCAAAGATTAAAGTGGCGGTAGCCTCGAATAAAATAAATTCCTTACTTTCTCAAAATCTTTATAAGATCATTTGTAGCCAAAAAACCTCGTATGCATAGACGACTATGCAATCAGGAGGGGGATGCATATATTTATGATACATGTTCAGACTGGATCTTAAGCAGTAATCAACTAACATATAATTAATTGATTGTCCGATTCCTATTCATCCTGAAAACATTTTATTTTTTGTGAGGTTTTACTTAGCTTATAATTGAATAATAAATAAAAAATCAACCAGTTTGTTTTCCCACAAATCATTCAGGATCAACAAATTTATGTATGGGTGAAAGGCTGTTTGACCTATAATTTATTCAACACAGGATCAATAATAAACCTTATTACGAATACGTTACTCTCATTAAAATGGAAATAACCGAACTGCGAACGTAGCTAAAAAAAAGTGGCAACACCACCTTAATGTGCATTAAATTTATTAATGATCATAGTTGTAGTTTAATTTACAGATAAATGCATTAGTTGATCTAAATTCTTTTTTTTGCCGTTTTCACCCGTAAGGACTCAAATTTGTACTATATTAAATGATTGTGAAAAGAATATTGAGTAAATATGATCCTAAATAGCTGAACGATCTCGGCATCTAACTAAAAATCGCTTTAAAAAAAATGTAACTATATAAAATATTGATGTAAAAAACGTAATGAAAGTTTGTATTGTGCACATTTGAATTTTTTTTTAATAAAATCTAAAATTTAATAATGCCCAAACAATTGGAAACTTACGTAATGGAAAAGTAATAAAACTCTATTGCTGTAACCTAAAACTTTATTTGTGGGACTATTTTTGAAAATCATTATGCGTTATCCCCGGTGTATCCTTATGCAACCTTGAGGAAAGTCAAATAACCTCAATAGCTGCTCAGCTGTGGCTTACGAAATATAAAACGCTAGCGTATCCTATTCATGTATAAGCAATGTTACATACAAATTTTAGATGTATTAATATTTTTTACGATAGATACTGGACTCATAAATACTCCAATACCTACTCCAAGCAAAGCCTCAGCAGGTGTTAATCACATGATTAATATTATATATTATTATTATATTATAATAATTATTCCAATATTTAATTTAATTTTACTTTTTACTGACAAATGCTTGTATAAATTAGTTATATTTTTAGCTAAATTTTATTTTTTTTAAATATATTAACTATATAAAAGACATGGCGAGTGAAAAAAGAATCTTAATAGCTTTTGAGCAGTGACTATAGAACCGATGTAACATCTTGACCAAACCATACACAGCATTAGATATCTATTGAAACATTTGTGCCTCCGCTACCGTTGAACAAGCAGAAAGACATACAAAAGACGCTTACCCAGTACCTGTTTGAAAGTATAATATCTTCCTTCGGTCACAGCAATTATTGTCAAATATAGTATAAGAACTAAGATGTTGTATTTTGAGTTTTGAGATGTTTTATTCAAGATGATAATGCTTTAAGATGAGTTTACCCTCCCAGTGCCCCATTTTGTGTTGAATTTGGATGTTGACAGCATAGCCAAGCTATGTACACTCTTGTTGCAACAGGTCAACTTTTATATGATGGGGTGAGTTAAAAGGAACAATCTAGTGAAGACTGTCAGTGAAGAGTCCACTGCAACTACTTCTAGGTGAGTGACTCTACTACCTCCACTAATGTGGAAGTTAGCATTGGCCTGATATATTGGCCTCGTTTCGGGTCCAAGGTTACTCGACCACCTTAAGCCTCAACTCGTTTGTGGGTGACTTATGCCTGCAAAACCTTGCATTAAAAATTAAATAGCCTTTTTAACCCATCACGTAAATTTAGCAACATGAAATAATTTAAGCCTAAGCCTTTACTTATAGCCCGGGTAGGTTAATATTCCCGGACTATTCCGAGGAAATGTAAAATCCTGAAATAAAATAGTATTGGCGAAAGGCATACATTACCACAACTACATTGTGAGATGTTATAAACACATTCCGAGAGTTTTCGGCTTTGTGATCATTTATTTTCATTGTTACTATTATTATTATTTTATAGGGGTTAAACATAATTGGTAATAATTAGTGACAAGGGTTAGATTTTGGTTTCATTTCTATTCCACCTTACTGTTGTCATTAATTATTATAAACAATTTTTAGCCCCAAATTTATTTTCTTGTTATCAAGACCTGATGGAAACATACATATTTTGTCAAAACGTTGTCTACCAGTAAATTTTATGGAACCTTCCTAACTGAGGACTCCTATCCTGCTGCCTTACTGGATCTAGTTACAAAAAATAAATAGTTCTTACATACAAAATGGGTGATCAGGTAAATCTACGACCAAGCTAGATGGGTTTTAAGAAAATGGATTATTATTGAAAAGATTTCGAGAACAGCAAATATGCCGAATGAGTGGAACGCGAATATAATTAGTCCGCTGTTAAAGAAATTGAAATTGGCGATAAATATGAAATGCTCCAACTATAGAGGTATTTCGTTGAACTGTACACGATATAAAGTATTATCGAATATCCTGCTTACGATACTTTGTAAGCCCCCATCGTGGAACCCATCGTTCCAGACCAGAAGGAATTAAAATTGACCAGTTGTTTACTCCAAGGGAAATAACGGTGAAGTGGGAAGAGAACGAAGAGCTACAAATTCTATTAGACAATTTATAAGCTGCTTATGGATCCGCCAAATGAAAAAGGCTTTGGAAAAAGGATCTATTAGGAGCTTGGAAAAAGCTATCCCGTTCATTTGCGTTGAAAATTTTCTTGGCAGAAAAAAGGTCCAAAGATTATTGACAGGCAGTTTCAACGTTAATAGTGACCTTAGCAAGGAGACAGCTTGTCCCCTCTTTCGTTCAATCCGGTTCTATAAAAGTTAGAAGACGGCCATAGATGAAATATGGCACGAAATCATCACTAAAATTTCAGATTTGTCTTCACCGAGGACATGATTGAGCTTGGAGAATATAGAGATGGTATTGCAACGTTTGTGGATTCATTTAATATGGATGGACACAGAATGAGATCCATGATTAATTTGGAAAATACCACTTATGTAATAATGAAAAACAAAAGCTAAAGCACAACGTATTACAGGTAAAAGTTAAAAGTAATCAACACCAAAAGATGAATTTGTTCAAGTAACTTGGTCCTCAGGTTACCTGTACCAATGAACATCTAAGTGAAATATTAATCAAAAAAGTGTCGACAAAGCATTTTTCCCTTTCTACCGTCTGTACAGATCTAAATGCTCTCTCGAAATCTAAAGTTACGAGCATATAACACATTAATGAAGCAGGTATTGTTTCATGGTCGTGAAACGTTGGTTCTTACATCATAGTTATAAAAGAGGATTTAAGTATTTGACAAGGAAGTATTGAGGAGTAATTTGGGGCGGGTGCGAGATGAGCAAGAAGAAGCAACTAATATAGGATCTCTTCAAACTCCTTAGAGGGATTTTGGAAAGTGGGTGGAAAAAGTTGAGATGAGCTGGACATATGATGAGTAGAGACCGGCACAGCCATCTGAGGCAAGAGGTCTCACCACAAGCAGAAGAAGCATAGGACTGCCTCGACAAGTGAGAGTGAGTGGCCAGAGGTGGTGCTAAATAATCTCAAACTAAAGGCTAATAAAGTAGTCAAAAGTGCCCAAAACTATTTAACCAAGGATCGCTTGGTAGCTATAGATATATTTCTCTAATCCAATCCCAAGCATATTTATTTTGAATCCATGTTTATATCTAAGGATGATTGATTGTATGTTTGGCCGGCGCAGAGCTAGAATCTAGAGTGCTTCCTTATCTCCTTATCTACCCTCTAAAATAAACTGTTGCTTTCTCTACTGGTTCTATGCTCATGAATACTTTACTATTGGATCCAAACATATTTTCCCTTGTCCTTTATTTTAGGATTTTCTTGATTTTTTTCCTTTTATTACAAACCCTTGTGTTTTCACCAGCTTGTTTTTTCGTATCACCTAGTCTTAGTCAGCACCTTGTTCAAGCTAGAGATATATAATTAAGCATGAAGGTCCCATTTGGAATTAGAAAGACAGGAAAAATATAGCCATCTGCATAAAACTTGTGTAGGGTTAATTTTAATTAATTAGTTCGTATTAAAAAAAATATAAGTCAGTAATCAAGTTAATGATTCTAACATCCTGATAGTTAATATATAATTTGTGTTTTTATATTAACTATAAGCTGTCATTAGCATAATATGCACAGCTTTCACACAACCAGTGATTTTTTCAGTCAAAAAGGCATCATGTTTGAATAATAGTCTGAAATTTGATGTCCCTATGATGATAAAAAAAAAACCGGACTGTGCAAAAGAATAAATTTATTTGAAGTAAATAAATGACTATTTATGTAATATTGACTGTGATATCAAATTATTGATCAAAACATCCTAACTAAGAATATGTGGTAGGGACAAAGTGAACTATAATATGCAATATTTATTAAAACTGCCACCAAAAGTGCATTCGCGGGCCCAGTTTTCCTCATATCTTCTATGATCGTCTTACTTGATGGTCCAGATTAAAAAATAATAAAACAACCTTAATAAAAAATAATAATTGGTATTAATTATAATATATATATATATATATATATATATATATATATATATATATATATAAGTTAAAGTCAGAGGTAGCTCTGTATTGTAAACTAATGCGATCATGGGACGTAAACATCCCATGATCCCGTATATGTCGGATTACAAAGAGAAATAAAGACAGTCTATTTCGAGAACTGAAGTTAGTCTTATGTTCCCGTTTTCCTTCTCTTTATCACATTCTACCCGGTGGCGAATAACTGGTGCCGAAACCCGGAAACCTATCGTTTTTTTTCTCTCTTATTTCGTCTCTCGTTTTTTTTTATCTCGTTTTTTTCTCTCCTTTTTTTTTTGTTCTCTTATTTTACGGGAATGCCGGAGGGAGTACTTAGACCAGGGGTGCTCAACGCAGCAGCGGATATACCCCAGCTCCCCCAAACAACTATGGCAGCCGCTCATGCCAATACTATGGCCTGGATGAAAATTCAGGCAATTACGGCTCAAGATGTGAGAAAATCAATCTCCGATCTGGAGAGATTTGCAGGAGAGACCGGGGAACTGAACCACTTCCTGAAGGGAGGTGACAGGCTGATGACGCGAATAGAAGGAAAACGAGCGGAAGACCTTATCACCGAAAGAGACGCTGAGTGGCTGAGAGCAGCGCTCGTGTGTAGGGTGAAGCGAAGCATCCTCAATATGATTCAGGCGGACGAAGAGACCCCATGGAGTACCGTAAAAGAACGGTTAAAGAAAGCGTTCGGAGGGGGAAGATGGACAACTGAAGAGGATATCTTCAAGATAAAGAAGCCGGGAGATAAAGAAGCCCCACCAGACGAACGGCCAGTATGCGGAAACACTATGCGAGGTACAATAGTATCACCGAGAAGATGAGGGAGTCCGTGAGCGCGGCCGAGGTTGAAGCAAGTATAGCGTTTCTGTCGACGATTTTAAAAGTGCAGTTGGCAAAGGAAACAGGAAGAAAATAGGGAATTCCTAGAGAGCGCACGTTCCTAGAATGTGCCCAGGAGATGGTGGACACTAGTGCCAGAGAAGAGGGAGTTACAGGCTATGAAGAAGAGGGTATCTTACAGAAGGCCCAAAACCACGACGGTCACCCGGAGGAGAAAGAAGACGGGGTACGGCGGAAGAGAGGCAACGGCGGTGGGAGACAGGAACCGAGCAATTGCAGGCCGTCCCAGGAGACGCGAGGAAAGAAAATGCTACGAGTGCGGGAAAATAGGACACTTGGCAGCACAGTGCCCACGCACTAGTTGTTTCCAGTGTGGCACGGAGGGGCACGTAGCCAATCAGTGCCCGTATATGAGCCGTCGACGAAATGGAAATCGACCAGAGCCAATGGAGGTAACGCTCAGAGGGTGCGGAGAAGGGAGATACCGCGGTCAGAGGCGTCAGAAACCTCTGAAATATCCGATACCGACAATGAGAGGGAGGAACCAGGAAGCGGAGTGGGCTGGGGGAGCAGCAGTGTTAAAAGAAGCGGTCGACGACAGGCGGCGGAAGAGAGGAACGAACGAGAGATCTGAGAAGAGTGGCAGAGGCGAGGCGACCGCGCACTAATAAGTAATAGCGTGAGCGGTACATACAGCGGTCTGCCAATTATTCGAGTAGCGTGCGGAGTGCAGTGCCTGGTGGATACTGGGAGTACCAACACGATAATGTGTCGGGCGACCCTGGAGAGGATGTGTGTGGGAGTGAGGATACCCCAAATACAGGTATGTTCTTGTAGCTTGGTTACCCTGGGGGGGGGCCTGTACAGTAGAAGGGGAAACGGTAATAGGTCTAGAAAGATGGGGTCGAGGCGGGGAGGAACTCAGAGTTCATATAGTGGGAAAAATGCCCAAGGAATACGGGGGGATCATCGGATGTGACCTGCTAGCGAAAGTAGGAGCAAGGGTGAGGAAAGAAAAGGGAAGATGGGACATTCGTATAGGAGGAAAGAGATATAGGTGCTCGAAACGAGGTAGTGACGTCGGGAACGATGGCGGAGTGCGGATAGGAGCAATTAGGTGAGCGCAGGACTGGAGAGATGAGCTCCAAAGGGAATATGCGGATATATTCTTTAGAGAAGGCGAGAGATTGGGGGTCACTGGTAGAACAGTGCATGAAATCCCGCTTAAACGGGAGGTAGTAAGTTACGTGAAGGAGCGCCGATACCCGCAAGCTTTGAGGCACCATATCAAAGTAGAGTTGGACGACTTAAGAAGGCAGGGGATCATTGAGGACAGCACGTCACCGTACAATAGCCCTTTGTGTGCAGTCAAGAAGAAGAGTGCTGAAGACGGGGGACCCGAAAAATATAGAGTTGTCGTAGACCCAACGACAACACGGTGGACAAGAAATACCCGATCCCCAGATTCGATGACATCTTAGACCGACTGAGTGGGGCGCGGATGTTTAGCACGTTAGACCTCAAAGCGGGGTACCACCAAATACAGATCGCCACAAAACAGCCTTCACCTTCGAACATGGGCATTATGAATTCACACGGATGCCATTAGGTCTCAAAAACGCACCTATCACGTTCCAGAGACTTATGGACGAGTTACTCGTGGTTATCGATGAGTCCATGTGCCAAATTTATATGGACGACCTCCTAGTATTTAGCGTGGATGAGGCCCAACACGAAGTGCACCTGAAAACTGTGTTCAACTGAATGAGGCAATTCGGATTGAAATTGTCAGAGGAAAAGTCCCGGTTAGGCCAGGAAGTTATTACCTTCATGGGACACAAAATCTCCAAGGAGGGAGTGCGACCAGATGCCGGGAAGATAGCAGCCATCCAAAAGATGGCGGTCCCGTCCGATGTCAAGGGAATCCGACGCCTTCTAGGAACGCTAAATTTCTATAGAAGATTTGTCCCCGAAATGGCGGCGTATCTAGTCTCTCTCAATGACCTCCTGAAAAAGGGACGGAAGGTGATCATCACTCCCAATATAGAGGTAAACATCCGAAAGTGCATGAGCCGTTTGCAGGAACACCCGGTGTTGGCATTTCCCGATTTTAATAGGAAGTTCACAATTACGACGGATGCTAGCGAATACGCGTTGGGAGCGGTCCTATCGCAGGCGAGAGACAAAGGAGACCAACCAGTAGCATATGCCAGTAGACGCCTAACGGAGGACGAAAGACGATACAGCGCACTAGATCAGGATTTGCTAGGGACCGTCTGGGCTATTGACCATTTTCGGCCATATGTATTCAGGACAAGATTCCGAGTCCATACGGATCACCGTCCGTTACAATGGGTAGGGAAACTGAAGGAGTCATCGGCAAGGGTCACGAGGTGGAAGGAATTCCCTAGCCAGTACAACATGGAGATTGTATATAAGCCCGGAAAGGAAAACATCGTTGCGGACTGGCTGTCATGGGCGATAATAGTTAACGCCATAGAACCAGAACAAGGGGAATCATCCAAAGATGAACGGCAGTTCCTCCGGGAATGGACGCAAGAGGAGGAGGGTGACCAAAGAGAATCTGGTTCCGCGGAGGATGGGCAGTCGACAGGAGTAGGGAGCTCGGGAGATGGAAGAGCTACAGGAAATAGTCAACGATAAGCATCGTCAGATAATCTAGACTGACGCGAACAGCGGGACTGATGAAGATTGCTTGCAGCAAATACAACAGATCCACAACAACTACCATCTGGTCACAGCCGGGAGTAAAACTGGACTAGATCTGCCACATACTCAACGAAGCTTACAAGCCGGGGAAAACGCACTATATCTATGTAGGGAACGGGACCATTTGGGAGAAAATTAAGAGGTTATGGCGAGCGGAGCGATCGGGATTGACCAGACGTTCGTGTGATGCACGATGATGGTGGAAACGGTCACGGATGATACCATGAAAAAAGAAATTACGCTTGCATACCACTAAGGTAAAGCGAATCATCGGGGGGAACAGGAAACAGCGCAGGCATTGAAGCGCAGGTATTTCTGGTGGGGAATGCGCAAAACCATCCAGGAGACGATAGGAGCGTGCGAGATCTGTCATCGCACGAAGTACGATCGACACCCACCGATAGGACCACAAGAAGAGACCCCCCGGCACAGACACCCCTGACCGACCTGCAAACGGACACTTTTACTTGGAAGGGCCACAAGTGGGTAACCGTCGTTGATCTATTCAGTAAGGTAAACATCCCATGATCCCGTATATGTCGGATTACAAAGAGAAATAAAGACAGTCTATTTCGAGAGCTGAAGTTAGTCTTAAGTTCTCGTTTTCCATCTCTTTATCACATTCTACCCGGTGGCGAATAACTTATATATATATAAGTTAAGTCCAGGCACCGCTAGTGTCCAGCCTTAATCCCCAAACATTTGTTATCTGTATATATGTTTACATGTAATACCGATAGATATAGGTATCTTGGAATAAATAAAGCAGTCTTGTAACAACGTTCTACGTGTTCTTATTACCAACCTTTCTTAGATTGTAATTCAATAAACATTAACTTATATATATGTAAGTTTAAACGTAACCGCCAAACTTCGGCACATATGCGAGATGTCCCGACAGAGAGCGCTACTATCAAAGGACGCTTAGTTGTAACCTCCTGATATGGGTACGCTTGTTAAGACAATGGTCAACTCTAAGTATCGACAATTGTATTGATTCAGGTTAGTTATAAGTTTTATTGGTTTATTGTTATATTTGTAGCGCTAGCTAATGTGTACATATGTTTAATATTACAGTTCTAAACTGCATCTGCAAGTGTTCGATTTATACCCTGAGAACCTCCACCTCCTTTTAAGTTTCTGAATTCGAAACTTACAAATCAATACAATGGAGACAAAGGCGAAATTTCATTTCATCTCAGAAGCTGGTGAAGATTCCAGAACCACGGTCGTGAAAGTTATGACGATTTAGCTGGTTGGCCAATCGGAAATTTTTGTATTTCCAAAAGAAAAACAGTCTATCACTCAGCACAAACAACTCTTCGATACTGCAGTAGTGAAGAATGTGGAGAAGAGTTTGAGAATTCGAAACAAATTTCGAAAAATAGTGATAACAATGACTGTAGAGCTCAGCAACATTTATTTGGATGTAGAAGGTAATGTTACATTTTATGATGAATATTTAGAAGAGGTTATACCTAACATAAACAATGCTATAACAGGTACCGTAGAAAAACATATGTGTTCTCGGGTTAAAGATATGGTTATAGAAAAATTTAATGGTGAAAATTTAAATGCTAATGTATGGCTAAATTTATTCGTTCAGGAGTGTGCTAGAGTGGGGATTACTCAAGACAAATATGCAGAAGCTCTAAGATTATTCTTAGAAAAGTCTGCATTAGATTGGTATAATATATTCTGGAAACAGAACTCAATGTTTAATTGGGAAGCTTGGAATAATTCCTTTATTGAGACCTTCTCTGCACAGTCCTGGACCGATATAACATATGCATATAATTTTAAATATTTAAATGGTTCCCTGTTAGAATATGCGTTAAAGAAAAGAAGTTTATTGTTAGAAATAGATGAAAGTATCTCACTAAATACTCAAATTAATCTGATTGTAATTAACTTACCAAATTTTATACAAAATAAATTAGAAAGAAAGTCAATTGTAAGTATGGAAAATTTAATGGCAAAATTAAAACAATTTGGTAAGTTAAATGAAAGAAAAAAAGAGAAAGAAACACAAAAATGTTCAAACGAGAAAAAACCATATACAATATGTGAAAAATTAGGTTTTCAAAATAGATTTCATTTAGAGAGTTTGTGTCGTTTAAAAGATAAACAATTGAAAAAAATAAAAAATGAGAATATTAAGGTTACAAATAATGGAGAAGTTCAAGATATGATAGCAAGCTCTAAAGGGGCAAAAAACGAGTAGTCCTCCCACTTATTAAAATAAAATTTCTCGCTAATCGAAATCCAGCTATTGGTCTTTATGACTCTGGATCTAATATTTCTTTGATAAATTATGAATTTTTAAATAATAATAAAGATATTAAAAAAATAATAGGTGGGAGAGATAATATAAAAGGGGTAACAGGAGTAGCAAAAACAGAGGGTACGGTTGTATTAAGAATTAAAATCGGTAATATTGAAGAAAATTTTCAGTTTTTTATTGTGAAAAGTATTAATTTTAAAGATGATTTTCTATTAGGATTAGATTTAATAAAAAAATTCAAACTATGTCAAGATGAAAACTTGATAATAACTCAAAAAGAGATAACAAAACAAAAAGATCGGCAAATTAATAAGACTGAAATATCAGATATAAACAAGATAGAAAATACTATACAAAAAAATAAGGACATTTTTGCTAAGTCAAAATTCGACATAGGAAAAATAAAAGGTTATGAAGCAACAGTAAAATTAATACAAAATAGATATATTTCAAAGAAACCATACAGGTGCTCATTTCAAGACAAAATTGAAATTGAAATGCAAGTGGATGAATTATTAAAAGCTGGTTTAATTGAAGAATCAAGCAGTCCCTATGCAGCTCCTGTCACGATGGTATTTAAGAATGAAGAAGGAAAAAGATCACGCTTTTGTATTGACTTTAAGGAACTAAATAAAATAATTGTGCCGGAAAGTCAACCGTTTCCTAGAATTGATGATCTGACAGTACGCGCCAGAAACTGTAAATTTTTTTCAAAATTGGATGTAAATTCGGCGTTTTGGTCGATACCAGTGCGTGAAAAAGATAAATATAAATTGGCTTTCGTAACCCATCATGGTCATTGGCAATGGAATTGCTTGCCATATGGTTTGAAGTCTGCTCCGGCTATATTTCAAAGAGTCTTGTCAAGTGTGATAAGAAGAAATAACCTAGATAAGTTTGCTGTAAACTACATAGATGATGTATTGATTCATTCGAAGAATTATGAGGACCATGTAAAACATGTAGAATTAGTGTTAAAAGCACTACAGAAACAAGGATTTAAATTAAATGAATCAAAGTGTCAGTTTGCACAAAACAAGATAACTTATCTGGGCCATGAAATAGGAAATAATTATATAAAACCAATGAATGACAATCTCACAGCAATTAAAAAGTTTCCTGTACCTCAAACAAAGAAACAGGTTAGACAATTTTTAGGGAAAATAAACTTCTATTTGGAGTATATACCAAAACATACTATTTTGCTAGATCCCTTAAGAAATTTATTAAGAAAAAATGTAGATTTTCACTGGTCAAAACAATGTAAAGATTGTTTCAAGACAACAAAAAAATACTTATGCTCAGCGCCTGCGCTAGCAATATTTGATCCAGAATCTCCAACATACATATTCACTGATGCAAGTATTGAAGGAGTTGGAGCAATTCTAAAACAACCACAAGAAGACAAATCTCTAAAGTCAGTATTTTTCTTTTCAAAAAAATTGACAAACGCTCAGAAAACAAAAAAAGCAATATTTATAGAATGTTTAGCTATTAAAGAAGCTATACTTTACTGGCAATATTATCTGATAGGAAAAAAATTTGTGGTATTTACAGACCACAGACCATTAGAAAATTTTAATGTGAAGAAAAGTAATGATCCAGAACTACTACAAATTTTAAACTATATCTCACAATTTGACTTTGAGATGGTATATAATCCAGGTAAAGAAAATTTGGAGGCAGATTGTCTATCCAGAAATCCAGTTTTAGAATCAAATGAAGAAACAGATGATAACTCTGCGATTAAAACATCAAATTTATTAAAACTGGAAGATTTAAAAGAAAATCAAAAGCTAATAAAATTGGATGACAAATGCATAATTAAAGATAATATAATTTACAAAATACTGAATAAGAGTGAGAAAATATGGATAACAGAAGAATTTGGTATTTCACTTATTGAAAGTGTACATAAAGATCAAGGTCATATAGGAATGAAACAATTAATTTTAACAATAGGAAAAAAATTTTATTTTAAAAATATGTATAAAAATATAAGATTGATTTGCAGATCTTGTGAAACATGTATCAAAAATAAGTCAAGAATAGGTTGCTTTAAGGCTCCCTTGTCTCAACTTGGTCCAGCAAAAGAACCACTAGATATAATATCTTTAGATACAATAGGAGGATTTAAAGGGAATAAAAGTACAATAAAATATCTACACTTGGTAGTAGATCATTTCACAAGGTACGCATATATCAGCACCTCGAAAACACAAATAGCAAAAGATTTTATTAATCTAATCAAGAAAGTAGAAAAAGCTGGAAATATAAAAACATTATTAACAGATCAATATCCTGGTATAAATTCAGCACAATTTAAACAATATGTAAATAAACAAAAGATAACATTAATTTTTACAGCAGTAGATTGTGCATTTTCTAATGGATTAAATGAAAGGACAAATCAAACACTAGTTAACAGAATAAGGTGCAAAATTCATGAAAATAGAGATAAATCGTGGCCAATAGTAGCAGAAAAGTGTATCGAGGAATACAATAACACGATACATAGTTCTACTGGGTTTACCCCCAATTACTTATTAACTGGAATAGATGCATCATTTGTACCTGATGAACTAAATGAAAATAAAATTACAAATTTAGAAAATAATAGGGAAATAGATTATAAAAACTCAGAAAAGACACATAACCAAAATAAAAAGTATTATGATAAAAATGTTAAAAAGTTTGAATACGAAGTTGGAGACCTTGTATATGTACAAAACAGTAACAAATTGAATAGAGATAAATTAGATGCGATCAGAGTAGGACCTTTCAAAATAAAACAGAAAATCTCAGAGGTAATATTTTTAATAGATAGTAGATTTCGTAAAAAGGAGTCAAACTTATTTCATGCTAGTAAGCTCGTGCCTTATTCCAAAGGGCTTTATTACCCTCTGTCTCAAAAAGGGGGGATGTAAGTTTAAACGTAACCGCCAAACTTCGGCACATATGCGAGATGTCCCGACAGAGAGCGCTACTATCAAAGGACGCTTAGTTGTAACCTCCTGATATGGGTACGCTTGTTAAGACAATGGTCAACTCTAAGTATCGACAATTGTATTGATTCAGGTTAGTTATAAGTTTTATTGGTTTATTGTTATATTTGTAGCGCTAGCTAATGTGTACATATGTTTAATATTACAGTTCTAAACTGCATCTGCAAGTGTTCGATTTATACCCTGAGAACCTCCACCTCCTTTTAAGTTTCTGAATTCGAAACTTACATATATATATATTGTAATGATATTTTAACGTTATGATTTTCAATTGTGTTTTTGAAATAAACTCGGAATTAGCGAGCGTTGAAGAACGTAATAACGATCCGTGGTTCATGCCTATGAAAGTATGAACGTTTTTATTGTTGTCATATTAACTATTAATATTTATAATAAAAATAATATCAATAATTAAATATAAATATTTTATTTTATAAACTACGTAAATTAAGCAAAGTATAAATATCCGAACAACCAAAGAGATCAAGAGTCAAGAAGGCAGCGGTAGGTAGTATAGAGACAAGGCTAAGAGCAAGGAGGTTGCCGGTAACAAGCTGAAGGTGACCCTCATCACCTAGTGTTGTGGATATGGTTATGACTTTTTATACTACAGATTGAATGTATTTATATTATGCCCTCCTTCAAATGCATCAGTGCATCACAGTACGAGGAGCAACTTGTAACTCTATAAAAATTGTTTGTTCATTGTATTATTTTTTTTAAAGGTTTTGAAATAAAAAAAAAAAAAAAAAAGCAAGGAGGCACTATTTTATCTGGGACCGAAGAGACGAGACCTACCAAGAAGCGGCACTCGGGCACGGACAGCCCAACGGAGATGATCACCACGAGGCCGGCTTCTAGGCACTTTCACCCGGCACGAGAACAAAGGACGCTCAAGTAAGACAATCTGGATCATGCGATACAGCTTAGAGGAAGACAATTCGAATCACGCAATAGAAGACGACCATCGAAGGATAGCAACACAAAGAACCACTGGCCAGTATTAGTATAACGTTACGAATAATTATAAGGTACCATTTTAATGTTAAATTTAATAGTATTCTTTTATTACGTACGTATTTAATTTGTATATCAATTTTTATATAAGTTAAGATGTGACCTACGGGAGTATAGCCACTAATTCCAAACTACCTTGATAAACATTGTAAATACATATAGAGGATTATAATTTGAATAAAGTTAGTTCTTAACCAGCCTTCAAGAGTGTTATTTCGTTCCAAACTTATTCTTTTTTTTTTACGTTTCACGATCCGATACACATAAGTTATATTCAATGTGTGTAAATAAAACCATTATTCCTTTTGCCAGAAGTTTCCTTATATTTTATTAACAGAACCTTGAGATAACGTAAAAGTTAAATATAAAGTTTTAAATTATATGAAAAAATATATAATTAAAATATATATAAATAATAAATATTTGAATAATATATATATGTAAGTTTCAAATTCAGAAACTTAAGGAGGTGGAGGTTTTCAGGTTATAAATCGAACACTTGCAGATGCAGTTTAGAACTATAATATTAAATATATTTGCCTTAATCCTAGTAATTTCACGTCTTTTCAGCAACTACCTTTAGCAAACTGTCATCTCCAGTCACTCCTAACTCAATAATCTCCACTAGTCTTCTTTTCTTATCTATCAATAAGATACTAACAGGATGAGCCCAATAAATAGTAATAATATTTGATAGTATTGATAGTTGGGACATTGGTTACTTAACAGGTTTATCTTGGTTCTTATGGGTTGATGAGACATAGAGTTAAAAATGAAAGTAATAAATTCCTCTAAGTAGAAGGCTCTGTCACCTGTTATTCGGTAAAGGTGAAAGTTGGCAACCTTCACAGTTGCTTCTCATATACTGGGAAAATATGGCAAAAGGGCTTGAGGACGGTTGAAATTCCATGGAAAGCTGCCTTGACCAAATTGTTGATGAATACTACCCTAAGTGCTGCTGTTCTTAATAGTGGTTGCAAACGACGAGCAGCACTAACAAACTAACTGCCTTTATACGGAACTTGGAGCGACGAATTGATCCAGTGAAGCGATAAATGATTCCGTTCTTTATTAACAGCACACAATGTTTTCCTTGAATAGAGCACTATAACGGTATACGAGGATACTCGTAGGAGGACCCCATCAAAATTAATGTGTTCCTTCATTATTTTTCTTTTAATTTCAACATTTGGCTCCAGCTGAGTATTTTCTGTTATTTCCAAATGACCTCAATCATCTCAAATCTGCAGCTTGCGATACCTCATTCGATGTGTGGTATCTATTTCCTTCGTGATCTCCGGCCAATGTATTACCATTGCTTCTTCAGTCTTAATGTCATGTCAGACAGAAACTTATACTGCATTAAAAACATAATTTTAACAAAACGTCTTTGTGACATTATTTTTATTTTTGAGAATTGGTCATTACTAAAATGGATGATTCTATCGTGGTATCCAGTTTTCTCCTGTTCGTTGTTTGTGGCCAAGCTACAATATTCGTATTGCGGTTCCACTTCATCCTGGTATACCTATGTCTTTAGCGGGTGTGACATCCTCTTCGCGTGGGAGACTCAACCATGTCCAAACGCGATTAAGCTTCCGTTTAAAGGTCCTATGGGAGGTGGTCTTACGAAACCTCACTCTGCCTGCCGATGTCAGAGTCTGGTGGTCCAATCCCTCTCGAGCAGCCCTTACTCCGGATAGAGCCCTTCCGAGGCTATTTTCTGTTTAATTGGGTAATTACTTTACTATTATGTTAATATTATATATATGTAATATATATCTTTATTATTACTATTGTGTGTGTATATATATATATATATATATATATATATATAAGTTACGTCTAGCGGTACGGCAATGTTAAGCCTAATACCTTGTAGCCTAGGGTAAACAAACCCGTAACGTGTGTATAGAGGATAATGATGAGGAAAATAAAGCCAGTTATAAAACAAACCTTCTTATTATATCATCTACCTCCTTCTTCATTCCTTTTTCTCGATCGTCTACAGCTGGGAGACGATTACTGGTGCCGAAACCCGGGAACTACGAGTATTCTGGTAAACAACTGTGAGTAAAATTTTAATTTTTTTTTCCTGTTGTCTTATTGGGAAAAAGTGACCTAGTTACATGGTAGAATTACGGCCTGCGGCTTTCGAAGTGCCCGAATTACCTAGGGAAACGATGGCCGAAGCTCATGCAAACTCCCTGGCTTGGATGAAGGTGCGAGCGGCAACGTCACAGGACCTGAGGAGAACAATATCGGACCTAGAGAAATTCTCAGGAGAGTTAGGCGAATTGAACCATTTCATCAAAGGCGGGGATAGGATTATGGAAAGAGTAGAGGCGAAGGCAATTGAGGGTTTACTCGACTCTGGTGACGTAAAATCAATCAAAGCGGGCCTAGTGTGTAGAATAAAACGGAGCGTACTAAACCTAATACAGGCCGACGAAGACACCCCATGGACCGTGGTAAAAGAACGACTAAAGAAGGCATACGGGGGAGGCAGATGGACACCAGAAGAGGACATCTTCCAGATGTTCAGGGAGACCAGACGGCCCAATCAAACGAAAGGGCAGTACGCCGGAGAACTCTTGGCTAAATTTAACAAAATAACGGAAAAAATGAGAGAAACGGTGAACCTAGCGGAAGTGGAAGGCCGGATGGCATTCCTATCGACCATTCTAAAGGTACAGTTGGCCAGGGATACCGGCAAGAAAGATAGTCTACCGGGAGACCGATCGTTCATTGAGTGCGCCCAAGATTTAATGGACACTAGTGCCCGTGAGGAAGAAGAAAAATTAGAGGCAGACGAGGCAGGGTGGTCCAAAGTGATGTACAGGAGGCCGAGAATGCCGCAACAGGCATGGAAGAGGAAAGATCAACGGTATGCGGAGAAAAAAGGGGCGGCGGTTGAAGGAAGGAGACTTAGCCAAAGGAGACCGAGACCCAGCGGGAGGAAGGAGGACAGAAAATGTCACGGATGTGGAAGAATTGGACATTTAGTGGCACAGTGCCCGCGAACAAAATGTTTTGAATGCGGAATTGAGGGACACATCGCGAGGCAGTGTCCATACATTTTCCAGCGAACAGAGAGGTATAGGCCGGAACCGATGGAGGTAAACGCACAGAGGGTATGGAGAAGAACCAGAACCCCCTCCGAATCGTCAAAAACTACGGGAGCGTCGGAGACAGAAGAAGAAGAAGATGAACCCAGGAGCAGAAGAGGAGAGACGGCAGAGGACGACAGGGACTACGTAAGAAGCAGACGATATGGCACGGAAGGAGGAAGGAAACGGCAAGCGGTGGCCTGAGGAGCGGGCTGGCAGAGGGGTGGCCGCACGTTAATAAACTATAGCGTCAGAGGGAATCACGGCGGTATACCCATTATTGGAGTGGCGAGAGGAGTGAGATGCTTGATAGACACGGGGAGTTCCTGTACTATTCTCAGCAGGAAAGCGGCGGACAGATTGTGTGTGGGCGAGGGGTCGTCGCGGATTCAGGCATACGAGTGCAAGCTTATCACCCTGGGAGGGCCGTGTAAAATCGAAGGCGAGTTGACGATGGGATTGGATAGGTGGGCGAAAAAGGGGGAATATTTGAAAATACACGTGGTTAGGAAGATGCCGCGCGAGTACGATGGTATGATAGGGTGCGATCTCTTGGGAAGGGTAGGAGCAAGAGTGAAGTGCCGTAACGGAATATGGGATATTAGACTGGGAAGAACGTTATGCCGGTGTACAGGAACCGTGGGGGACGGGAAGGAGCGAATCGGAGCGATCGATCGGGTGGACAACTGGGAACGCGCTATTCGGCGAGAGTATGCCGATATATTTTTCAACGAAGGGGACAAACTGGGAGTGACGGGGGAAACGTTCCATGAGATCCCACTGAAGCAGGAGAGAGTGATATATATCAAAGAGAGACGATACCCGCAGGCGCTGCGACAGCATATAAGGGACGAAATCGAGGAATTGAAACGACAGGGCATCATAGTAGATAGTACGTCTCCATACAACAGTCCCCTGTGGGCAGTGAAAAAGAAAGGGTCGTCCGGTGACGAAAAATACCGCGTAGTAATAGACTACAGGCAATTAAACGACAATACTATAGACGAAAAATACCCCATTCCTCGCTTTGAAGACATCCTGGACCGCCTAAGTGGAGCAAAGGTATTCAGTACACTGGACCTGAAGGCGGGTTACCATCAAATTCGGATGCGTCGTGGAGACCAACACAAAACGGCATTCACGTTCGAGCGGGGACATTACGAATTCACCAGAATGCCGTTTGGGCTGAAAAACGCGCCAATAACGTTCCAGAGACTGATGGACGAATTTTTAAGAGGGATTGGGGAGTCGTTTTGCCAGATATATATGGACGAACTCCTGGTTTTCAGTCGAGATGAGGTAGAACACCAGGACCATCTGCGACAGGTTTTTGACAGAATTAAGCAATTCGGGCTGAAATTGTCTGCGGAGAAGTCGCTTTTGGGACAAGAGCAGGTGAAATTTTTAGGCCACATAATTTCCAGAGAGGGAGTGCAACCCGATCGTGGGAAGGTGGAGGCCATCCAGCGGATGACTATCCCGAAAGACGTAAAAGGAATCCGGCGCTTACTCGGATCCCTGAACTACTACCGCAGATTCGTTCCAGAAATGGCGGAGTACCTGGTCCCTATTAACAATCTCCTTAAAAATGGACAAAAAGTCGTCATTACCCCGGTAATGGAGAACAATATAAGACGTTGCATGGAGCGGCTACAGGAAGAGCCTATACTAGCGTTTCCAGATTTTGCACTCCCCTTCATGATTACCACAGATGCGAGTGAATACGCGTTGGGGGCGGTACTCTCGCAGGATCGCGACGGGGGGGGAGCGACCAATAGCATACGCTAGCAGACGCCTTACTGAATCCGAGAGTAGATATAGCGCGCTAGAACGCGAATTACTGGGTATCGTATGGGCGATAGAACACTTCCGGCCCTACGTATTCGGGAGGAAGTTTCGGGTTAAAACAGATCATCGACCCCTCCAATGGGTGGGAAAACTGAAAGAGTCATCAGCGCGGATTACCAGATGGAAGGAGTTCCTCAGTCAATACAACATCGACATTATTTACAAACCGGGGAAGGAGAACGTCGTGGCCGATTGGTTATCCCGCGCGTTGGTCGTGAATGCGATCGAAGAGGAGATTCCGGGACCATCACGTGACACCCACCAATTCGTCCAGGAATGGTCACCCGGCGAGGAAGGGGAGCGGGAGGGGGCTCCAGCCAATGATGTTCCGAGTGACGGGAGTTCAGTGGGGGATAGGCCCTCGGACATTGAGGACCTCGACGCCATAATAAATGACAAGAGGCGCCAGATCATTTGGCTCACCAAAACTTCTGGGCTCTTCAAGATGGAATCTGAGAAGTACGGCCACTGCAACATCGTCAAAATCTGGTCGACACCGGGGATAAACGACGATACGATTTGCCGCGCTCTGAAGGACGCATCTACTCCAGGGAAAACGCACCACATGTACGTGGGAAATGCGACCATCTGGGGGCGCATCAAACGCCTATGGAGGACGGAGAGGATCGGAGTCGATCGTACGTTCGTCCGATGTACCCTGAAGGTGGAGACAGTAAAAGAAGAAACGCGGCAGAGAGAAGTGACCCTTGCATTCCACCAAGGGAAGACAAACCACCGGGGAATCGACGCTACCCTGCAAGCATTGAAGAGGAGATATTTCTGGTTGGGCATGAAAGACACGATTGCGAGAGTTATTGGTACCTGCGACACATGCCTGACCACGAAATATGATCGCCACCCCCCCAGAGCAATACAGGAGGAGACGCCAACGGCAGACCAACCGTTGGAGGATTTGCAGGTGGACACGTTTACATGGAGGGGATACAAATGGGTCACCATTGTCGATAGGTTCAGCAAAACAGCGATGGCCCATCTGATAGCAGAACGATCAGCGGAAGCAGTCCTAAGGGCACTACGCACATGGTGCCAATTTTATGGCGTACCAGACACGATAGCTTCCGACGCTGGTAGGGAGTTTGATAACGCCGAAATAAGGGCTGAGGCGGCGGCCTTAGAGATCCGTTGGCATCTCAACACCCCAGGACACCCGAAGAGTCGAGGAGACGTAGAGCGGCTGCACAGCACGCTTAGCGACCACCTACGAATTTACCATGGAGAGAAGGGCTTAGAACCAAACGTGGCGATGGAAAAGACAGTCATCGCGTATAACCACTCAATCCATTCTGCCACCGGTTTTTCTCCGGTCGAGACGCTGTTTGGACTTCGAAGATGCCGGCGCGATAGCAGGAGTACGGCGATCGATGAAGAACTGGCCGCACGGGTAGTAAGTAATCAGATAGCGCTAAAGAAACAGTGGGTGGCCGTTCGGGGAAGGCTCCAGGATAAGAAACGGCGACGGGTGGCGCGCGACAACCTCAAAGTCCGCGATATTCTGGGCAATCTTAAACTCGGCGCGCTCGTGTACCGGAGAAAAGGGTCGAACAGGGGTAAGGAACTAGTGCGGTACGAGGGTCCTTTCCGAGTGATCGCTCTCCGCGAACACAACGTGGTCACGGTCGAAAGCATTACACCCCCGATTAAACGGCGGACGGTACATGTGGAACAGCTCAAGTTTCCCGCGGGGGAGCCTGGGAGCCCCGTCGTCGAAACATACCTCCGGTGTGTGTCACAGGTGACCAGTCCCGAGAGGCCTATATATATATATTTTTTATTGGTTTATTATGTTTTTTTTGTGTTATATGGGTCTGTGCTGTGTTTTTAGATGGACCTGGAAGACATTTTTCTTTTCAAATTTTTTTTTATTAACAAAGTATACTTTTTGTTTTGTGTTGCTATAGATACATAGCTGATGTCGCATGTTAGGAGTTTACGGGGAATGTCCGTAAACTGGTAGGGGGGAGTTACGTCTAGCGGTACGGCAATGTTAAGCCTAATACCTTGTAGCCTAGGGTAAACAAACCCGTAACGTGTGTATAGAGGATAATGATGAGGAAAATAAAGCCAGTTATAAAACAAACCTTCTTATTATATCATCTACCTCCTTCTTCATTCCTTTTTCTCGATCGTCTACAGCTGGGAGACGATTACTTATATATATATATATATATTATTAAATAAAATACTATTCAGAACAAAAAAAATGTATGTTTTTATAGGCAACAACGTTCTTCGCCATGATGATGCCTGAACAGGCAAAACGTTCATTTTATATGATATATTGTCAGTACAAATAATTTTTTGGAGAAACTGAAGTTTTAACAACCCAAATTAAGCTAAGACAGACTAAGCTCCAACAAAGTAATGCATAGGTTAAATTATTTTTATTATTTATCATTATTTTTGCCTATTTCTATGGATAAATGGGAAAAATATAGGTACAAATGAATGTACTATATATCTGGCGCGAAAGTTAATTCATCACGAATACAACAAACCAAGGAAAAAAAATTGTTAGCAGGATTTTAATGAGGTAAATACATCTAAAGTGTCTTCACATATTAGATATTATTAATCAGGATACCAAGATCATTAATTAGAGACCCTGATCAATGTATCAGGAAAATATGTATCTTATAGTTGACGTAAAATGTTACATATGAGTATGTTAGTATATGAGTAGAAAATATTTATATTTCAATTACCAATAAATCAATGAAAGATTAAAAGATACTATAGATAAAAGCTCCATCAAATGGAATTCAATCCCTTTACGGCAAACATGGGTCAAGACAAGACAGGCAGGCTCAAGGGTGAAGACTTTCATGTTTGATTTTGAAAAAAATAGATTTTAGCTAAGATTTTTAGACATTGGAAAGAGTTGATAATAGAAATCGTTCAGATAAGTTTTCAAATTGTTAGTAAAGCCTATACTTACGCAGCAGTTAGCTTAGCCATTCATACCAATACCAGCACACTTCAAATAATGCAAAATAATTTTCTGAGAATAATATTTGACAAACAAAGGCACACTAAAATAGTTCAGTGAGGGCCGGCACTACAAATTTCAGGCCAACCTGCAAAGCTTAACTAAAGGCCCCTCCAACTACCAAGGGTTCTGGAGTAAACATTTTTAAATTAAACGCTTAGAAAACACATTTTACACGATTAAAATCTAGCAGATGTGTTAGTAGATTATTTTTAATAAAATCAAATTTTTCCTTTCTTTCATTATTTCATATTAGACTAAAGATTACTCAAGATCACTTTATCTTTGAGTTTTAAAATAAGACAATAAAACAACGTATTGATTGATAGAAACCTAGATAATTTTAGACATTCTTATCCTTTATTGTTAACCTTGATTCAAAAAGGTAAACCAGAAAAAGCATTTAAAGTAATACATGTATATGTTTTTACAAAAACATAACCAATGAAAATATACATGAAACTAGTGTTGGACAAAATTAATAACAAAACAAAATTTCTTAAGATATGAAAATCATCTGTTTTCATATTCCACAATTATACCACGTTCATTAATCTATAAACAAATGCAATTCTTGAAGATATTACTATGATCTCTGTTAATATTATACAACTAAACAAGCCCATCGATAAATAAACATTCAAAATTCCTAAAGATATTGGAATCATATCCTTTCATATTCTACAAGTATACCACGTCCATTAATCTATAAACAAATGCAATTCTTGAAGATATTACTATAATCTCTGTTAATATTATACACTTTAACAAGCCTATCGATACATAAACATTCAAAATTCCTAAAGATATTGGAATCATATCCTTTCATATTCTTCAAGTATACCACGTCCATTGATCTATAAACAAATGCAAATCTTGAAGATATTACTATGATCTCTGTTAATATTATACAACTAAACAAGCCTATCGATAAATAAACATTCAAAATTCCTCCTTGTAAACCACATATATTAATCAATAAACATTCTATATTCTTGTAGAGATTGATAGGATCACTTTTTACATCCTACTGCTAAATCATATTTATCAATCAATAAACATTCTATATTCTAGTGGATATTGATTGGATCACTTTTACTATCGTACTTGTAAACCACATCTATCAATCAGTAAACATTCTATATTTTTGTGGAGATTGATAGGATCACTTTTTACATCCTACTACTAAACCACATCTATTAATCAATAACCATTCTATATTCTTGTAGAGATTGATAGGATCACTTTTACTATCGTACTTGTAAACCACATCTATCAATCAATAATTATTCTATATTCTTGTAGATATTGATAGGATCACTTTTCATATCCTACTTGTAAACTACCACTGTCAATCAATACACATTCGAAATTCCGGTAGATATGGATAAGATTTTTTTTTATATTGTACAAGTAAGCATGTCTAACAATGAAGAAAAAATTTGAAACTCTTATTTTACACTGTCATTGAGGAAGGTAACACAAAAGTAGGTAAACAAATGTTCGTCTCTAATCACAAACAAAAAAAAATATATATTTTTACGTGATGAACACTAGAATTCGTGCATTTAATACGTCCTCCCGATTTGACTTTATTTTGACGATTTAGTAAGGGGAGTTTGTCTTGGTATTTTTTCTACACTTTATTTCCTTTACATATATATTTAAACAAATACAGTTTAACCTCATTAATGTATTTCTTGGATTAACTAGTAACTATTAGTGAATTTGGATCTTGCTCCATAATATTTTGATTAATCATTTTCTTTTAAAAATACAGTCTAGGTCACAAATCAAATGTTATTCGGCGGAATAAATAAAGAAATGATGAGTCTTCTAATCAACTAGTATTTATAGAAATGATTTAAATGAAAGGACAATATAATCTAGTTAAAGGTCCTTTGATAAAGAATTTGCTACTGGATTTTGTATTGAATGGATGGTAATTGGGCTAGTATGAATAAGATTGATAAAGGTTGAATGACGAAGCCTCCACTTGTGACCTTGCTGTGTGTGATTTCAACGCCCAGCCCAAGAGAGTGAGCCGGCTCTCCAACCAGTGAACCAACTTTTCACCTCTCTCACACCGTTCAAATATCTAAATATTATCATCACTACATATCAATAGACGCATCATCCACTCAATCATAGTATTGGCTCAGTTTCATATCTATCTTTTCATGTTTCATATCAAAGAAGAAACAAATTTTTTTATTGTAATTGATATTATTAAATTAAACGATATGGTATTTTTATCAATGAAGAAAAATAAAATTCTAAATAGAGAAATTTCATGGGCGCAATTGGGGCTCGTTGACTACGCAAGATAAGATAGGAATTCTATCTTGTTTCTTATCAAAGGAACTTGTGATTGCTATTTGATGATAAGAGATAATCTTGTGATAATGATATAAGTGTCGGCAATAAACTGACCTGAAAGCAATGCCAAAGAAATTGCACTTAGTCCGCCTGCAAACATTTCTGTCAGAGTCAAATAACATGTGAGCATATAGTCCACGGCTGACACCTCAGGACACAACACAAACCAACAGAAGTACAACAGTGACTGACGTAAGCGCATTGCTATGCCCTCCCCACTCCTCCCCCCCACCGCCCCTCCCGCCTCATTCAGGCCATTAACATCTTGTAACTTCTAATTCCTGTCCCAAGTCTGAGGAAATAAGTTTACATTACTAGATCACAAGATTATTTAACCATTTTTTAAATGTAATTCATCCCTCTTGATAGGTGCAGTCATGCAACCGGCTAAAGTATCACCAGCACGTATTCAAAATAGTTTAAATACATATATAATCTAGATTGTAGCGTGACACACAGATCTATTGGGCCCCATTGCGACCCTTGAATAGCCCAAAGGAGTCAAACCCGGATGGGTTTAAGCTCGTGAATTTGTTTTGTCGGTTTCTTAATTACACCATGCCATTAATTAACTGGTTAAGTGGAGATCAGTTGCATAGCTATTATTTCCCAATTAAATTAAAGGATTTTCTCCACGGTCATATCCCCAAGAGGAATCCGGTGGTAAATAAGCTAGGTTAAGGATGAGTGACCGCCATCTTTGGATTGTTAAGCTCTGGCTGCTCCATATTCCGGGTAAGATCCCACCGGCTTTCAGGTTTCCAAGCAGTAAAGCTTAACCTACCCATTTAATAGGGTAGGTTACCATCAGTAGGGGCACCATTTCGCGACTAGCCCAAAGAATAATAAAACTATAAAAATAATTATATATCATATTAACTAGTTGATCAGAAGATAAGTTGTCGCGCAATCATTTTCCCATTAGTTTAAAAGATTTTTTTTTTACCAACATTCGATTTCAACAATTAATTATTAATTATCTTAGCTTTGATTTTGGCAATATACATAAAGAAAATAAAGAGATAGAAGGAAGAATAAAGAAAAATGCCCCAGTGTAGCGGGTCTGTCCACTTGTTGCTCTAAAAACCTATTAAATTCTGTTCAGATTAGATAATTCAGTATCGAACCATATCAGATTTCTAAAAGCCTGCGTTGCATAGGACTACATCTTGACTGATCACTCACAGAAAACATTGATTGGACGACGCTTTCTCTCTCTTTAGACAACAAACAAACCGTTTAGAAGGCAGCTATCAAAACAGATCAGAATCAGCTGCAAAGAGGGAAACTGCAAGCATACAGACATATTGGTCAACAATAATTTGGCATATGACAAACTCCCCATTACAGCACCAGCAACACGCTACCGATAACTACACCTTTACGCTGACATTGACTGTATTGAACGAAACTCTCGAGAAACCCTCACCACAGACTGCCACTCTTTTTTGGATCAACTAGTACAGTATCAATAAGTTGTTCTATCTTATCGCAATAATAACCTTATTCATATACCAAAGAATACCACCCTTCATATGCAGTAAAAAAGTATACATTAGCAGAAACCCTAGTGCATGCTAGCACAAGTAGAAAAAGCAACGGTTTATTTTGGATAGAAGATAGGGAGATAAGGGAGCAGTCCAGCCTCTTGCCCTCCCAACCTCCAGCTAAATGTACGTATGTAAATATATAAGAATATTAGTAGATAGGGGTTTTTGTTTATATTTTTTCTAACGTCATCTGTATGTTTATTTCAAGGTTATGTATCAATTAAACTCATAGCCAAGAGCGATAATGTTAGTTTTTGTTCTTTTAGAAAAAGCTTATTTATCTCTAATGATCAGCCAAACAAAAAATTACTGGGACGGTCAGGACTTGCACCCGGGACCATTCAAATATCTAGTTGGGGCTCTACCAACTGAGCTAGTGACGAACACCATATACAAATTTCTCATATAAAACCAAACATTAAAATGTTTCTAATATTTTCGCATACATTCGCAAACTAGCTCTCCGAAATTAACTATGGATCATTGATACTCCTGCATCTGATATTTTTGTAGCTGATACAAAATTGATTAGGAATTGGATACTCCGACTGTTGTTATGACTAACCAGATGGACTGTTTCTTGGAACATCGCTTATTTTTTTATCTGAATCCTTTCCAACCTTGATTGTATTAATTTTTCCATGAATTCCCTTCTTCTGTGGAAATAAACATTTGACCTATTCTATGATCGAATCCAAAATGAAAAAAAATGCTATTAATTCATTTTTAACGTGTTTTTTATATAAAATTGAACAGGAGTGAAAAAAAATCATCCAATGTTTGCCACATCGTTAGCACAGGAGATTCATCGGCCCGGCCCCATTGTTTTGAATATCGATCGAGGTTTTAAAAATTATATTTTTATCCTACTGAAGTTGGGTTTGACATATTTATAATTATATACCTACTTTCCATTTTAGAAAAAAGTAGTTTTGCTAAAAATCCCCCTAATTTATTCAACAGTTAAACTTACAAAGCACCGTTACAAGACAATAAAAAAACATGTTATTACTTTATTTATCGACTTATAAAAGAAATAGTCAAAATTTATGTTATAAAATCTGTATTGAAACGCTGTGATTACATAAACATCCAATAAAACAATTTTTGTAAATTCCACTTATACAAGATTTTACTTATCCAGGTCATTACGGATGCATATACCACTAAAAAAGGTTTCCAAACAAAATCTAATTTATTAACTATGTATTTAAAAAAAAAGATTCATAACATTATGAAATAATTAATATGAAAAGAAAACAATACAGATTACTTACACTTACAGGGGTAAAGATAAAAACTTTCCCACTTACAGAGGCAATATCTACGAAAATTAATTCCACCTCTATAGGTGAAAAGATTCCAGTTAAAGAGTTTATTTGAGAAAAAAATGATGGGACCACAAGTTATGTAGCACTTATAGAGGTATTCCATTTATCTAGGCTTGACAATTGTAAATTACAAATATTAATTATGTAGGAGTATTTCTATTCTTAAATCCATATAACTAACGATTTTTTTTGTAAATAATGGTTTCTAGTGATCACGTCATGAGAAGAACAATATCGATTGGATTGAAGAAGAAAATATAAAAGAATAACTACCTAGAAATAAAAAGGAAATTTATCTCCTCCAAAGTAACAATTATCAACGAGACTGGAACATACAGATGACAAAACAATACATTATCTTAAGATATTAAGTTATGATATCCTTAATTTAAAAGATGGTATAGTTAAGGATTATTTTTTTTAATTTTGTTTATAGGACATAAATTGGTATTTTACTTGTTTTTTTAACTTTTACAAATAATAAATATTTTATTTACTTTAAATAATATTTAAATGATTTTTAACTATGCGGATTTCTGACTATAAAAAAAGCATTAACTGACATAGTATATAGTTTTTGAAATTAACAAGTATGTTTGAGAAAATTTAATTTTTACAACATAATATTAGTAGCGAGGAATAATATCACCATAACCAATTAATTAAAGCAAGGCAAGTTATTTTAATTTGCCCAGCCATTATGTAAGATAAGTGAAATGGATAGGTTTTAAGGAAGCCATGGAGACTGCAATGTGAGAATTAAAATGCCGACCATATATTTGATCCCCTGTCACTGCCTTCTCGACTACTAAGGTCCAAGTGGTCTGCCTTCCCGGCCCAAATGCGGCAGGTTTCTCCTTCAGTTCTTTATGCATCAAGGTTTTCGCAACAGTTTTTTCAGTGTTGGGCATATTGATCTACGATTGGCACAAAGAGATGGCAAACCACTTATATATAAGCTTCTACATATAACGTCAGGGGAAAGATGGCGGATGGTTGTAAATGGTCAAAAATTATTCGAACAATTTAGGTAGGGCAGAGGAAGGGGAAGAAAGGCAGGCACCTCCAACTCAGGATCACGGCCCCAGTTGCAATGAATATGCTTTGCATGGAACATTATTATTTTTATTTTAATAAGGGCAGGAAAAACAGTTGTGCGCTTTCGTTGGGCAAAACAGCTGGAATGAAACATGGTATTGATAAAGAAGTCAGGATAAAATAGGAGAGTGGTTAAAAATTGTCTTTAATCTCTTCAATTCGATCTTCATCTTTAACATCCACAATCCTGCATAGTCTCGCTCTATTTATTCTCAGAAAATTTTAGTCTAGAAATTAACTGAATCTCCTGGCAGGTTTGGGATTCAATGCTTCATATTATAAACAGCTTGAGCGATCAACTTCCGCCTATGTTGCGATAAGGGAAAAATATGTATCTATATATCTTATGGAGGAATTAACGAAGATTTTTATTTTTTATGTTAATTGCAAATTTGTAGTTTTGTTAATAATTACCGTAAGTAGTTGATGTAAAAATCTTTAGAAAGAGAAATTCTTTGTAAGTACAATAGACGTGTTAAAAGTTGGAATAAGTTAACAATAGGGAAAATTTAAAAGAGACTGGAGATGTTTTAAAGAAAGTTAAATCTAATTTGCCACTGGCCACTGATCCTTATAAGAATTTATTCCCTGAGAAAAACGGAATAACTTGCTGAAGATAACGTGACTTCACTTATCTCCCGCCACCTTTGTATGTATATATTCACAATATGTTATAATTAAACAATTTAAAAGAAATCTGTACTTAATGTCAAATTAACACCGAATTTCCTTCATGTGGTTGTCTTTTCTGCATTTTAATTATTACCGAAACTACAAATTCACAATTAACATTAAATAAAAGTCATCGTTAATTCAACCACAAGATATGTGGAAACATGTTTCCCCATATCCCAATGTGTTTGACAACGCAGATTTTAATTTTTCCACTCATGATAGCTTTACCATTCAAAGTATGAGAGGCATCTAATGCAATGCTTCTGCACGAGCTCTTCCCCCAACGAGAAATGTCAAAAAATTAAAATCAGCTCTCTGTCCCGAAGAAATTGGTAAAACTAGGAGTTGTTGAACTGATACCATATGAGAACATTGGCGAGAGTGGATTTAAGCAAATAGTTGTTGAGGGTGTAAACGAGCCGAACCCTATCACATCTGATCTATTTACACCAAGACTACCAGATGCATTATGAATATATGGTAAATGGCTCTCATCACAGAAAATATCAAAAGCAAAAGGTAATCCAGGCGGAGGATTTTATTCATCTTGTTTGTGAATTAGCAAATACTGCAAAAAGTGCTGTGAAATGTCTTCCATTCATTAATAAACCACCTAGTGACCACAACACGGTGTTCACCGCTCTCAAACATCCTGCTCAAGATTGCCAAAAGTAAGGTAGTAACACATGCGTGGACTGACCGTTTATTTACGATAAGGGATCGACGAGAGAAGTCGCTGACGAATTTAATAAACCTTCATCAACACCACACGTTTCTCAAGCTGGTAAAAAATTGTGACAAAAAAATGTTCCTTACAACCTATAGAGAGCCCTTGCCAATGAACATGATCTGCGATAACAACCGGTCTTGTTTATTTCCTCATTCATCGACCTAGCTTAAGACAGACTTGCTACACTACCTTCAACAAAAGACTTGGCAGTAAAGCATTCGTTTAGGATGTATTTATAAGTATGTTATGTATAAGTCCAAGAGTGTCTTAATAACCAGTTTTCACCAGAGTAGTGGAGGTGAGCCTAAGGATATGATCAATCATTGTATACACTTACATGGAATGAGCCATTTGCTCCTGACAAAGCATAGCCGGAAAACAGGGATTCCCTGATCACCAGTTTGTGGTAAATGCTAAGGAACACGGACCAACACTACACCTCTCAAAGATGAAGAATTAGGCATCGATTTGAGGGAGGAAGAAGAAGATTACCTTTGATGATGATAGGATACCGGTGTGTAAACAAAAAACCTAATTCATGCTCATGTGGTTATATGTATGTAAGACAATTATTGAAGGTGGGGTGAATAAACTGAAATCAGTTTCTCTGTAAACAAAGTTAGCAATTTTATTCACTATATATTATATTATAACAATTATTAATATTGATTTAGACAATCTTACCTGTAAACAAAAAAACGTCAATTACAGTTTACAACTATCCATTCTCTATTCACACTATTTACATGTTCTGTTACCTAACATCTGGTGGCAGCCAGTGGAAGCAGCACGGCAAATTCAAATTAAAGAGAGAATACTTTCCTTACATGTATACAACCTTTTTCACTTAACTAGTATTCATGTATTTATCAAACACTATTTACTTTGCTCAATATTAATTTTTTTTTTTTTTTTCTCATGAATAAGCAGCTTTAACAAATATTCTGAAAATTCGTGTTTTTTAACACACCATTTATTTCCTAAACCATTGACTCAACAAAAAAACAAAATATAGGAACATGTTTATAGTTCTATGAACTTTAATTTTGTGTATTAATACGAAGCACCAACACTGGGGGGTCAAGATCCACGAATACACGAGGACGTGCTTTGCTGTCTGCACTCACACGGAAACATTACTCCACTATCTCTCCTGACACAGCCACCTATTGGCCATCAGATCCCAACCGAAATCCAGATCTCCTTGACGTTTTCTTCTACAATAGTTTAGGAACACTAAACTATTCACATACGCGCCTCGATGACCTCTCCTCCGACCATAGCCCTTTAATATTAACCGTTTCCCTAAGACCATTTCACAAACTGCTTCATCCTTCACTTACTAAGCGCCCAGTTGATTGGGACCACTTCCACCAGCTTCTTACAGATCCCGTAGACCTCAAAGTGTTCCTGAAAATATCCCAAGACCTAGACGATGCAGTCCATTCTTTCACTACTCTGGTCCAGAAGTGGGCTCGAGAGGTATCGTCGCCCCACCATCATCCTAAAATTCACAATCAAAATGGTTTACTTCAGCATCTCAAAGAACTAATCCTAATCCAAACGCCACTCCAAAACAGTGTGGTAAAGATCCCAACATCCTGCTGATCGTCGCTCGTACAATCAGTACTGCAGATTGAGGAGCGTGAGGGACTTCCCAAGACTCCGTTTCCTCATCGCATGCGAGGGAGGTGACAACTATGTGGATTTGGGAGGCCTCTGGGCTGTCTGTAAATACTGTATGAATGAGCGAGTGAATGATGAATTGTAAATATGGTATGAATGAGAACATTTATCACAATTACTTATTGCCTAACAAGGCAGATTGTAATATATAAAACAATTTTTTTGTATAAAATAAAATCGCTAGTTTGTGAGATATTTGAGAAAATTTAAACTGACCCCCCCCCTCCCCCAGCCGTTGCTCACTCTAAACCCTTGGGGACTTGTACAGGACACTTCCCCCAACAACTGTACCAAAGTTCACAACTACGTATTTTTTTTTTATTCTATTTTATCATTCGTTGCCTGAAATACTAAAAATTATTATCATTACGAATTATCTTATATTATTTGATATAGCAGACCTTTTTATTACAAATCATGGAACTTAATTGTAAATTATTATGCATTTAAATGTCGATGAAAATGAGAAAATATGAGGAAAACTCTTTTCTATAATACGAGTGCTAACCTCTTCTTATTCATTTTAATAAATGTTTAAATTATAATATTTACAGTTTTTCTTAACATTACTCAACCCTTATGGAGGGTTTATGGCACGATAATCTTTGGAAACCCATAAAATCAAGAAAAAGACGTTTGCCACTAAATATGTAGCAATACATATATAAGCTTGTCTGTATCAGGCTTTTGATGATAAAGACATCTTGCGGACTCCAGCTACATATTACATTTTATGGTTAACGCTCATAATTTATTTATTTTTTTGTTAATTAAACTATATCATATGAAACATATACAAACGAGTCATCTGTCATCGAGATATTTTGACAATAGGTTGATGTTTATTAATTTAAAGGGTCTGTTTGTCAGTCTGTATTGAACTTTGTGATCTTGTCTGTTCGATCTTTCTTGAGACATTTGTCGTTAAGGAGAATCAAAAATGCAGTCATCTCCTTACTCGTGTAACTGTTATTAACTACTTAATTGATTATTATTTTTTTAATAATTTTAGCAGGGTTATCAAATTAAAGATCTCGACGTCTTGAATAGCAATATGTAATTTTTTTTGTTTTTTCAAACTGCAATTCCACAAAGTCATTAAATCTGTCATTAACATCGTGTTCACTACCTTTATTCAACTAGCGTTATTTTTAAATACTTGATATGCTGTTAAGTCATATGGTAACCCGAGAGTGACACAATAGTAGGTAATCAAATTATGTATCATTTGTGGATAATTGTATCTTAAATATTTTTTAAAATCTATTGAAACTCTTGTTGCACAAGACAATAGATTCTTGGATCTGTTAGATTTCTGATTAAGCAACAAAATTATTTTTTAAAAACAATTGACACAACTGTGCATGACGATGTGTGTATAGAATAGTTCATCTATTTCATCTAATCTGATTTTTTTATTATTATTAATGAACAATATTTAATAAAAAAAAAACCTAAATTTCAATGAAATAAAAATTATGATGAGCGCCAGGCTTTAGGCCATCTTCCATTATATATAAAACTACATACCCATGTATGGCCTTACGAAAAAAACCCTGCTATTCCAGGCTAGTTCAAGGAAGAAGAGCTGGGCAAAGTTATAAAGCATCAAGCAGAATACTTTTATGGAAATCTATTTACTGAAAAAATATTAACAAGACAAATAAAAAAATTATATGTAAATGAGAAATAATTTACAAGGAGATTGACTTATATACAAAAGGTAAAAACCAAAGAAAATGAATAAAAATATATACTGATTTGATCCAAAATAAGGCATGCCAAAAATCTTAAAATTAACATAAAGTAATATAAACTTATAATAACAGACAAGACAAAGGTAGATATGTACAAAGGAAACATACTCAAGATACAGTCTAGTTGATATCTCTATGGTAAGCTACTTTTTTCCCAAGAGTGGAATTACTGTTGATGTTTAGTATCAACGCTAATTACAGTAGCTGTTCATCTTAGTCTTAGATATGCAATGTTATTTCTCTAAGTAAAACCTGGCGCCCTTGGGGTTTCCTAGCAATGTTACCTTGGTTAGTATGTAACCAGAAGTAGTATGTATGCTTTATTTAACCAAGTGTATTTTCACAAATATTTAAGAATGCCAAATGTTCTGTACCCAGAAAGTGTTCACCACTTTCTACGTCTTTTATTTAGTTTATATATATATATAAATATATATAAACAAAAAAGAATTCTCCATGGAGAGCACAAGATATATTCCTGAAAGGGGTGCATAGAAAACGTATGGCTGTCGATATTTCTCTGCCTGCTGGAGAGATTTAGCTTTATTGTCAGTCAAGTGAGTATACAGTCGGGAACCGTACAGCAGAGCTGCTTGGAGGACAGATTTATATATCATCAGTTTGAGACGCAGCGACAAATTGGGCGAAGTTAGTAAGTGTGAAAGCCGGTAAGAACTGTGTCGTGCTTTTCCTATTTTGTTACTAAAATGGATAGAAACATGGAGATGCCTATCCATGTTCTGCCATGGATGCTATGGATGTTCTGTACTCAGGTGAGCTTAAAGCCGGCTTGCTCGTACGGAATGATGGGCTTTTCTGAACAGAACTGTATAATCAGTAGGTAGTTCAGTATAATCTTTTTGAGAATCTTCCCCATATAAGACTGATCGGATGATAGTTGAGTGAGTGAGTGGTTGCCTCATTTTGTGGGCTTCCGCAGTGGGAACAAGATTACTTGTTTCCACGCTGTCGGGAAGTATCGCAACCTGATACATGAATTTTTCAAGTTAACGAGTTGGGCAATCCCTCTCCTCGGCAGCTGCTTTAGCTAAAAAGTTTGCAACCTGCCGTGTCCTGGTGCGTGGTTTCACTTAAATCGGTGAAGAATCGCCTTGAGCTGCTTCGGGTAGACAAACATGTAATTTTTCCCTTTCTCCAGCTGCTGAGGTTCTTGGTAGTTACCTGTCCTAGTGGTGTTATCTGCGGTGTAGTGATTGGCCAGTATTTTAGCCTGTTCTACAGATATGTATAGGGTGTCGGTGTTATGAAGGAGGACGCCTAAGTCCTTCTTGGTAGTGGTCTTAAGGCTTCCAAAACTTACGTGCCACGTCACCGTCTTCCAATTCCTCATCAAGCCACAAATTTGTGTTGTGAGAGAGTTTAATACTTTATTGGCTTGACGATTCCTTGTTCTGTACCAGTAATTCTTCCAATTATTGCGTAATTCAATAAGTAGAAGAATGTGGTCTGGTGGTTTTTGTAGCGTAGGCGGCTTTGGGCTAAACTTAGGGATGGAAGTGTCAGCTGCACCTTGGTTAGGAAAGCTACTTGTCGAACCACTTCCTCTGTATTGTGTGAACAGGAACCGTATACAATTGGAGTTATAGTTGTGGTCGATATACTTCCCAGTCGGCTCGACTATAGTCCTGGGACGCGGGATCACAACTCTACCGTCAATGGAATACAGAAATAGCAGGTGGTCAGTCGTCACTAAGTCCAGGGTCTCACAATTGGGTATCCTGTGCATGGACGGAGTAAGTACGATTATTACACAAGAGAAGTGAATCCCAACCACTTGTTCACTTGTTTAACGGGAGAGAGACTACGATGAACCTGCATCACCTCGCGTTGGCATGAGGCAGGGAGCCATGCTATCAACAAGACAATGAAGACAACTCGGAATCAAATGACCGTTCTGAGCCATCTACCAACACTATCTGTCAATCAGGTCAGCACAGGATCCTACTCTACCGGGGTGAAGCCTCAGCCAGCTAAAGCCCGGACCAAAGAGAAGGAACCCCTCAAGACGCCCGGCCAGAACAAACTCCCTCGACCGAACAAGACAATAGCACTACCTCACTTCAAAAAACATCTCGCATCACAGATAGACAAACTGATTCACTGAAGCAAAGATAGAAAAGCAAAAGTACAGAGTGTTAGCCCCAAAGATAGATAGACCGACATAGTGGGAGACTTACAAAACAATAAACACACCAATGTACAAAGTTGCCTTGCGAAAGATATACTGGTAGCCACAAAGAGTGGCTAAAATAATTAAAGATAAGCAGACGGACAGTGTGTTAGTTCAAAAGATAGACAGGATACATGCGGAGTGACAGAACCAAAGTAGGCACACTTATGTACTAGCTCACATTCTAAATGATAGACTTTACCTGTCTATATTTATAAGGAGTGATAGTATCAAAGATAAGACAGCCCTACTTGACAGGCAGAAATACGGAGTAACGGTGCCCCCAAGATAGGCACACCTATTTATAATGTTACATTGCGAAAGACAGGCAAACTTTCGAAAGAGGGACAGTGCCAAAAATAGGAAAACATAGGTACAAAGTTACATTTAAAGATAGACAGGTAGACATACGGTGTGACGGTGCTAAAAATTGGAACAGGTATGTACAAAGTTACAGGAGTTGATAGTTGTAAAAACGCATGTCCCTTCTGAAAATCTTGACTCTTCAAATCGAGATTTAAAGTTAATGACGATTTATGTTACATTCACCCTCCGTCGATCTTCCTGACCTACAGTTTAACTATTGTTTTTCCTGCTAAATCCTAGACCTCGTATCCTATGACTTACTTAGCGACATGATAAGAACTGATGACACATACTACTTCTTAGTCTTTTGGGCAAATGTTTTAAATTTACTATTGAAAAGAAGATTCTAGTCTACAGAAAAATACTCGATCCTTACTAACAGGAGTAGAGGTCAATAGGAGTTCCAATACTCTTCACATCCAGTCCCTGCAATCAGAAATCCTTGTGAGGTCGCCAACACTCTCTTTTTTGTTAACTACCGTACCCTACTCTCTGATCTTAACTGTCCTTTCATCCAAGATCTAGCGGGCTCCCGTTTCCTGAATTTTCAAATTACGATTGGGGGTAACGGAGACAACAAAATACACCCCTCTATCAACTGGTTGACCTATACACTCTAGCGAATTCGTTATGTTAAAACGGTGTCCAATCTGACATAAATGTTATTTTATTATAGCATAAATATCGCTGAGTTGTTTTGTACGTAAGATCGCAATGAAAATAGGATCATATGATTAGTTGATGTTGTTTTATTCTGAGATTAACATGAAGCAATTTATTAGTTCAATAATTAGCTTAATGCATTTATGGGATGATTTGATAAAAATCGTTTAGCTAACGATTGTACCTGTTTGTACATTCGAACGATTGTACATGAGTGTACCTGGTGGTACGTGTCTTCTTATGACGTCACCATCATTCTAATCATCTTTTACTCAATGAAAATATACATGTAGTATTGCATATATATTTGTAGTAACAAATATATGTTTTTAAAATTAAATTTGATTCTAATTATTGTTTACATTTTGAACAACTAAATAGTTTCATAATAGTTGTTCTCTTTGTCATCCAGAAAAAAAAAAAAGTTAATTCGCAGGTTTTTCAGTTCTAGTTGTACAGATGTGAAGTGTAAACTTGAGGTAATTATCTGGACGTTTAACCAGTCCAGGTATATACTCTCTGAAACTTGTCTCTCAGAATAGAACTGTTGTCTTGCTAATGCAGCTTATATTCCGCTAACATAAATCCATCAATCCTTGACCGTTATGACAGACATAACATTTTTGCTGAAGATTATTAATAGTAGGTAGCATTCTGATGAAGATTTTTATATTGCAATTATGGAGAATTTAGGCACAGGAACCATAAATTACTTAAACCAAGAAATAGAAAGACTTAATCGTGAGTTAGACCAAGCAAGTAGTGAAAAAGTTCAGTCAGCTCAATATGGATTGGTGTTATTGGAAGAAAAGGAAAATTTACAGCAGAGATGTGAAGAGCTTGAAACTTTGTATGAAAATACCAAAAATGAACTTGACATTACTCAGGAGGTACGTTTGTATGTAGTGAATGTTATATTTATTCAATTTACCTTAAAATAGTGAGTGGGATTAACAGATCTAAACCATTATGACAGCCTGACATTATTTCCTTTCCTATTGTATATTTACTGTGAATATAACTACAAGTGGGTATATTGGTTAGGATATGTGCTTAGGTTTATAAAACTTTCTAGGAAAATTAATTTAATAACAATTTAACATTGTTCTTTCATCAACTTACAAATACATGCACTTTTATTTAATTTTGCACTGCATTAGTTTTGCTAACATCTTGCATTAGGCATATTGTCATGATTTTACCATATGTCTTTCGAGTCTGCTCTATTAGCCTTTCTGTAAAACGTTTCTGTATTGTTTTATTTCATAGATATTAAGGAATTTGACTGTTGCAGTAATTAAAGTTTTTATCCATTTCCTATATTGCGAGTATGTTATATCTCTTAAGCGCACTGTAGTTAGTATCCATTTGCTTATATTTGATTGGTAAGCTCCATCAGATAAGTATTTATTATTTTTAATTCACTATTATTATTTGGTATTAATTCTGGATAACTTTTTCCTCGATTATTGTAAGTGTTAAATTATTTATGAAATCATTAAGTTCATAACAGAAAACCAGTATATTTGAATTTAACAGTTAATTTTTTATTTCATGTTTTAGTATATAAGATATATCTGTTTTTTTTTAGGCTCTGGCTAAGTTCCAGACAACTCATAAAGTCACAAAGGAATCTGGAATCGAACAAGAAGAATCCCTACTCAATGAATCAGCTGCTATGGAAACATCCCTCAATTCTACTATTCTGGATTTAGAAAATGATTTAAAGCAGGTAATTTATGTTGAAATGGGTAATGTTTAAGGGACAGGTCTTCTTCATTCAGAAATTATGGTACTGTTTAATCATGGGATTTTCTTGGAATGTAATTATGTTTAATTAGAGTTGTATATAGTTGACAGCTGTAGAAGTCGAACGTTGATGTAGTCTGTATACGGTTGACAGCTGTAGAAGTCGAGTGCTGATGATACTCTGTGAAGGTTTAACAGGTGCAGAAGTAGAGCACTGGAGTGGTCTATGAATGGGGTATACAGCTGATGAAGTCAGGTGCTAAACTCCTATGTTGACTGCTACAAAAGCCGCGTACTGACATGAGCCATGCATGGTTCACTGCTAGAGAAGTTTGTCAGGAACGGGCCAGCTGTATATAGTTGGCTTCTATACCCGTTCACTCCTCCTTTTTTCCCGCGTTTTGACTGATCCAGCGCATTTATGATAAATATTTTTAGGCAGTTTCTTGGAATGTAATAAAGTTATTATGAAAACTGTACATTGCACATTACATTTTTACATGTAAAAACAAAATTTGAATATTTTAAATACCACAACGTAAACAAACCATCCAAAAATTTGTAAATTAAAAAAAAAACTTTCCTATTAATTTCTATATAAGACACACCCCTTTAATCGTTAATCAGAAGTTCTGCAACCTCTTTTGGCTTATTCTATGCAAATTTTTACTTAATTACCCTTGTGTTTTAACATTTTTTTTTTTTTTTACATTAGGTCAACTGTCTACTCAGGTTGTAATATTTTAAACTTTTATCAGTATTATACCTACAAGTGAACACAAGTTCAAGAAGACACCTGACAAGTGCCTTCTTAATTTTACAATTAAGACGATAGATAATACTCACCATTGGACTGCTGCATCTTCCTCATTCATTCTTGACTATTCGTATTTTAAATACACTTTATAAAACAAAAATCATTTGTTCGTTTTAAATCTTGATTTTTATTTTGTGTTACTTATAGGTAATTTGATGAACTAGAAAATATGTTTGTTCGTGTAATGTAATAGCTATAAAAGCACCCTGTATAATTTTGTATTACTTGAATTGCTGTGCGGCAAACTGCCAAATCTGACTCTAAGTGAGGTATGAATGTGCTAAATTATTACAGGATGTTTCACAAAAAAATCTGTTTACAGATTTCCTTACAGATATATGAGTCACAACCAAATTCATCGAACATTTTATTTTATTTCTGTTTGGGGCAGACATAAACTAATGAGAGAGTGGCTGGAATATTTTGGACAGAATGTGTGCTGTTTGACCCTAGGTAATTTGTAAGGAAGATTTGTCATTAGGAGGATTTATATCAATAAATCTCCTTCTAGTCACCATACATTTTCTTCAGAATCTTTGATTTGTTGAGACAACTGCTCTTCAGGGAGGGTGGGATCAAGGATGGAGCATGCTTATCCAGGATGAATAAGAGGTTTGAAGTGAAAAAATCATTCATAGAATTAATAATCTGAGAACTTCATCCCAATTGACAGGACCTGGAACATTCTAATCCAGATGCTTTGGTCAGTTTTTCTTTCAGTTAATGAACTTAATTTGCTCTGTTATCTGTCTAGATGTTTATCTGTAATTCAAGAATGGTATCTTACTTTCATGACATTCATTGTTGAAAAAAATGATTCACACAAGTATGTGGAGCTGAAAAACTATTTTATATTGTATGATGGTTTTTTTTTTTCATTAATGGAAATTTGTTTCTGCCAATTATACTCCAGAAGTTCTCATTTGAATTTTAGGACCAAGCTGTTCTAAAAATACAAAATTTCTGGCTCTAGTTCTTCTGTCTTTACTTGTGCAAAGCATGTACTCTATGCCATTATTTATACTATATTATTTATGCCACTATAACTCCATGGAGTTATATCGGTTATATTTACTTGGCAAGTAAGGATAATTAAAAAAGGTGACCATTGGCTTAATGATATTAAAGTGCAGAATAACCGTTATAACATGTTAATAAAATCAGCCCCTTATCTAATAACCGACGTGTGTTTCTCCGACTTTAAAGCTTTCTTCTGTCACTAATCAGTAAATGAGTAAAATCCTACTCATGTTCTGAGTTTTCCCAAACAATTTATAATACATTAAGATGATAAGGTTAAAATAAATTCAAAAATATTCCAAAAAATAAAGTTTTGGGAGCGTACAACACACCTCAGTTTTTTTTTTTGTTGATATGATAATTGTTAGCAACTAAGAAGCTTTAACCAAAAAGATTAAGATTTTTGGGTAGTAAATTCTGAGTAGTTTTCTTGCAATCATTCAGTTATTATTTAAGTAACTCATGAGAAGTTGTGTATGTATCTCTTGACATTGTTCCTTTACTACTTTTTATGTCCTTCATTTATTTTGTAAATATTTTCAAAAAATATTCAATTAGCGGGAAAAAAATGTTGATCTTGGGGGAAAAAAAGCTAATCCTTGGATCTACTAGTTAAAAATATTCTACAGGCAAGGTCAAAAGTAAAAATCTTGTAGCAGGCAAAAAAGTGAGTGTTAGCAATTCCTAATTAGGACTCTTGTCTTTTATAGCAATTTCTAGATGTTACTCTCATCACAATGACCCTTTTGAATGGATGTATTTGTTGAGATTCAGCTTAAGTAGATTAGAGAAAGATGTTAGATTTTCTTGAAATTTATTTATCTCTGCCCAACCAAACCTGCAGTTGTACCATTCTCAGTGGCTGAGTTAGAGAGTGGAGTATGTTGGATAAATTTGCAATTAATCAACAGTACCATCATTCTGAGCTGTTACTAACTTGACTCGTCATATTAGCATCCATGTGTGGCTTCTTGTATAGTTCTTTGCCTGGTTAGTTTGTAATAATAAATAAGGTAATAATATATAATAATAAAAATAGATTGGTAGGCAACCGATAAAAAAAGTAAAGCAAGTACATCTGATGGTATATAAGGTTAAATCATTGAGAAAGTAAATATAGTATAAGTAACACATGACATTCACAGCTTATGGCTTAATCTTGGTATGTCACTTCTGTAATTACACTGCTGCTTAAAAAAAGAAAAGAAAATATTTTATCTTATCGATAATACATGGAGCAGTGCGAAGTCTTTGAGCTGTTGAACAACAATTACAGAGTTTGTATCATCATAAATCAGTGATCCAGAGGTCCTGCCAGATTTGGCATAATCCTTGCCTCCCAATACATAGACTAATCTCGGATCTTGGAAGGCCATTCAGATTTTTATTTCGGGCTAGCCTAATTCTTGTGCCACACATTGTTTACTCCTCCCATCACCAATTATTGCTGAAGCTTAGGCTGCTTGTTGGACAGTAATAACCATGTTTAGTTACCAGAGATCTTTTTTTATAGAAATATAAATCACACAAATGCGGATACATTTGTTTTTCATTAAGTAGAGGCTCTTGTTTGTGTTTACACAATGCCATCACAGAGGGTTAACGACTTATAAGAAAATAAGAACCCTTATAAAGTTATAATATTTTCCTGGTATATTTATTTAACTATAAATAATTAAGTCAACTTAACGAAATGAAACTTAATGAAATGTTAAAAGTGCGGCACTTTTTTGGAGGAACCGTGTAGTTACTATATCTTGGGTACCTGTTGATAATTTGCCAGCCTAGTAATAGCTAAATTGACACACTGATTTCATGTTTACAAAACCATTGTTACAATAATATGGACTAATGAAAGTACAATTTTTATTTTAAATACTTATCTTTAACAAAACAAAAAATAATGACCACTGACTGATCATATGGTCAGCTAGTGTGATACAAGCATCTATTTCTTTTTCCATCTCTGGGGACTCTCGCCTCTTTATATTTTGTATTTTTTTTCTCCAAAAATATGAAGTTTTTCTTATTCATTTTTTTTTAATTTATTATTTTCAGATGAGGCAAGAATTAGATCGGGCAGTGGAGGAGAGAGATAGAATATTACAGGAATATAATGAATTGAATAAATTTAAAATTGAAATAGAACGTGAAAGAAAGCAGATTAGAAGTGAATTAAAGGAAATAAAAACCAGAGAAACACGTCTTCTATTGGATTATTCTGAGTTAGAGGAGGAGAATATTACTCTTCAAAAGCAAGTTTCAGGGCTGAAATCCTCTCAAGTAAATATCCAAATTTATCTATCTAATTATGTTTTCTGCCTGAATTCCAATACGACAAGCTTTTTACATTTTTTTTTTATGAAATATGAATACAAAAATGTAGATTCTAATCGTTCAGTGATCAAGTTTAATTGTCTGAACAGAAAGTACTTCTTTTTTTTTGCATATTAATATTTGAATATTGCATTCAGTATTTTTGTGGAGGCCAGGTTCTAGGAAGACACTGTGAATATCAATCTACCAACTTGCAACAGAGTAATAAAAAAAGGCAGTTTTTTATTTAATAGCTGTGTTTAACTGTTATTCCTAACAATTGTAATTAGAATAAGTAACAATTATACATTTTTAACAAACCTAATCAATGGACTATGGATTGGTATGTTATCATAGATAACAAACAGCTATATACTCACAGGAGCTAAATCTTTTAATACATCACTTTTACATATTCTGTTATGGTAGTTGCTGAGAGAATTGGTTCATGGCAAAGACATTATATTTAAATATTGTTATGTCTATATCCAATTTGATTATTATTAATTTACTTGAGGGTTTAAGGTTCTGCTAATAGCAAAAAGGGAAAACTCTGGCAAAAGGAGAATTTTTTAATTACAAAATTTATTCAAATTTTTTTTTACATACACGTTCATAACAAATTAACCATGGTTATTTATAATTTATTATCTTACCCATTACTGCTCGCGACTGGCCAGTTTACTAACATTTTCGTCCTCCAATTACTTCCTTTATTTGATACACCACGCAGTCAGTTCCATCCACTGCTATTTCTGCAATCCTTTTGTTCTGATAAAATCCTCTTCCATCAATTGTTCCTACCTTTGGTTCTATCACCATCAAATAATATTTCTTCATGTTTTACAATGTTCCTTTCTTCTCTCAACATTATGTATCCTGCGATCCTAACGAACAACCGCTCCCACCATCTTCCTTTTCCTGCCTCTCCTTTTATCGCCTTCCTGATCCACGGGTCGCTTAACGCCCTTTAATTTCCAGTAAATTTCAAATTCAAATATCACAACAATATTAATAGGAAAATAAATAACAATATAAGTTTAAAAAATCCTGAAAAAAATATGGAAGTTGCATTATAAAATGTTGTGTTCAGCTAATATCATTAAGTGCTTTTAATCAATACCAACCTTAAAAAAAAAAAAAAAAAAAAAATCAAAAGTCTGCTGGTCCAGGATGGGCAGGTGTGTTTTATTTTTGGATCAGGTAACACCATTGTTACACATTAAAAATTAAAAAAAAACAGGAACTAATTATTGCTAGTGGGGATTACATTGCTTCTATATATGTTTTAAATTTTAAATTGAATAATTTCTTATTATGATTAGAAATGCGATTAGATTGCATAATGACTTTGCTAGATCATTTATATCACTTGTTTCCTATACTAAGACAAGCAGTATGAGGGGGAGGTTGACGAATTGATTGTTGAATTGGCCAACCTGATTTCGATGCTTGAGGGCTCATTATTGAAGTTAAAAAAAAACACTGATTGGAAAATTCTTCAAGTTTTGTATCCCCCACCCCCTCTGGGATATAATCACTCTTTATGTTGTGGACGGACAGCAGCAATCCCTTGAGTATAAAAGGTGTAGGGACAAAAGAAATGATCAAAGGTAAAAAATAAGGTTAATGGACAAAAAAAAAATAAATAAAAAAAGAACAAGAAGTTGTTAGAAGTTTGAGCTATCTTTTAAACATCCATCATAATTATATCATTAACATAAAACTATATGAAAAAAATCCAATTTTAAAATTAAATATTAAAGTTTTTGTTGTTATTGATAAGTTATTTTGAAATAACTAATGGGTTGAAACAGGACCCGACACTTAGAATGAAAGGCCAGAGAGACCTGCTACTCTTGGGTAGGCATCTCACCCTTCATTGTGGTCATGACTTAAATGAATGATACATGCACAATAAAGACCAGTTATTGGGTTGAGGTAACTATATTTGATAGATTTTTGCATATGAGATTGTCTGTCGGGTGGATTAAAGAGAGTTCAAAATTATTTATCGTGGCTCATGTGTACTGATGTGATACATTGTAAAATCTGAATATATAACGTAATGTGTAATATATTTAAATGTTAAGGTTCAGCATCAGATCCTTCGGGCAAAAAGGTCCGATCCGTCAGGGCTTCTTGCTCTGGTGGGGGTGTTACGTCTTCCTAGGGGGGCAATGTGTTGGAGTGGGGGGTATCTGATATGGGCCCACAAATCTCAATAACAATACAAATTATTCTGTAGCTTATTCGAACATAATGCATATATATATATAATGAATGAGATGAAAAAGATGAAGAGTTAGTACCAATGCACCCCTCTCCTCCTTCTGGACCTTAGCCCCATAATTGGGCTTCTCTTTTATTGAAAGGTGGATACTGGCTAAAATTGACAAATCTCTCTGACAGCACCAAATTTAATCATAATAAGCTGTTCATTACAAAACCCTCTTCAATAAATCCAGCATGGTTTATTTACCATATTAGACAATGTATCAGCTACCTATCAAGAATCTTGACTGGTCATTCTAAACTGAATCATTACCAAGTAGAGTAACAGATAATGCTCGCTGCTGCCCTAAATATGATGAGGAATGAGAGATCTCCCTCTATTATTAAGAGCAATGGGAGGGAATGGATGAAACAGAGATTAATCTCGAGTGTCGAAGCTGGCAAAAAATACCTTTGGTCTAGTGGCCTGGTGCCCTTCAGCAGACTTCCCATCAATTTTGTGTTCTATTCTGTATCTTAGGTATAGAGAGAGCTATTGACTAAAGATTTTCCATTGTTTATTTGCATCGTATAAAAATATTCAAAAACTTTTATTTTAATGTTTTAACAATATATCTTTTACAGGTAGAATTTGAAGGTGCTAAACATGAAATTAGTAGGCTACAGGAAGAAGTTGAAGTATTTCAACAGCAAGTTGATGAACTCACAAAATTGAAAAAAATTGCAGAAAAGCAAATGGAGGAAGCTTTAGAATCTTTACAGGTACTGATTTATTTATAGTTTTATAGCTATTAAATTAAGTTGCTGCCATTAGTCAGACCGAATTTATTGATTAATTAGTTAGTGGTATAAATATGAATAGTAATATTTATGATTGTAAAATAGCAATCTTATCATACTACTGCTACACATCTCGGGACTACATTTTTGTATGGAAAGTGTTGCTATTATTACTACTTTTATATTAATAAATCTAGTCAGACCCTCTATATATAGTGATGTCAAAGATGATAATAAAAAACAGGAAAAAACACTAGATGCATGGACAATAAATTATCGAAAGTGATACGGGAGAAAAGGAAGTTATCAGGATAAATCTGAGAAAGTCAGTGTAGACAGTGATCAGAGATTTTTTTTTTAATTTAGACATGTTTCTCATGCATTATGAATATCATAATGTGTGGTGAGAAGCCACTCTATCTGGGGATTTAGTTCTAGTAAGGTTTTAGCAGTTGTTTCTGCTCATTGGTGGGATATATTAATTCACTTAAATGCCTTGTAACAGTTTTTATAGAACTTGAGCTCAACCATATTCTAATTTGGTAAGTGCTCAGGCAGATGTCACCATAGTTGCAGTTTATACCTTCAAATCCTATGGAAACCATAAGTAATAATAAGCGCACATAACTCTTATATGCTCATATTTATTCAATATGAAAGTAATCATTTTCTGAGTGCACCAAACATAGAACGATCAGACACTTCCTCCGTTCCTATTCCATTTAGGTAGACTGGTCACTAATCATATTTATCTATTTTCTCCAGGACCTTAACTTGAGAACCTTCAGGAAGTAAGGCTGCTTGGTCTTAATTCCTTCGCTACTGAATAATCCTCCTTTCCTTGTTTAGTATGGAAGGTGACTTCGGCAATTCACCATGGTTTGGGCTGATAACTCAGTGTGATACTAGCTTGGAAGATTTCTGTTAAGAGCTTTGCCAATAGGTCTACCAACATGTTCGGGATAATGCTGTCTTTACCTGGTAGTGTGGACATTAAGCTCTCCTCTTGTCTGGGACCACCTGTTGAGTTACTGCTCTCCTAGCTAGCTAGGAACTAGCCTCTTCCCAGGTTTCTACTGTAATGGTGAAGTTCGGGCTAGAGCATCCATGTTTAATCTCGCTTTTAGAAAAATATGCTTCTATTAGATAGTCTATGGTTTTCCCTGTGTCTCCTGTCCAGACACCATTTGATTTCATGAGTGTGTCTATATTATATTTACTGGTTTGGCAATGGTTTAAAGTTAATGATGACCTTGATCAGCCTTTTTTATTTTCCCATAATAGATCTTCCAGCTTTCCCTCTTACTTTATCAACTTCATCCTTGAATGCCTTCAGTGTGGTCTTGTGGTCCCAGTCCACCTGGAAGTTTGTTCGGTAAGCTTTATTGCAGGCATGGCAAGATAACGTCTAAGTACGGCGATGTGTAAATTAAACTGTCTTTACCGGGGGAGGTCTTGTTTACCCAGCCACTGCTCTGTGGGTGTCAGAAAGATATGTGAGAATAAACCTATGGTCTTTGACCTTTGCTAGTGGCCGGCCTATAAGAAATTTCCATAAGAAATAAGAAGGTGTGCCCCGACAGTACACTATGTTCAGGAGAAGAGGTACAGGCTAGGTTTTATATGTAGTTTACATGGTCTTGGAATGACCTCAAGTTCACACCACGGGATCCCAAAGACGAGTGTGAACCAGAACGAGGCGGACTGGACCGCTAGAGGTGATGCTACTAGGTACATTTTGTAAGGCCCCAGAGATCGTTGTCTAGATGGAAGGGATCCCTTCCAACTATATGCTAGTTTTAGCTAGATAAAGCCAGATATAAAGCCACTAGGAAGGTGTGGGGTCTGAAAACGCTAACGCAGGACTAAGCTAAGACTAAAGCTAGCAAGGATAGAAAAGAGAGGTGCAGAGGTAATTAAACAAGAAAGCCATGGTTCTAGCAGAGTAACAAGCACCAGTGCAGGAGCAGTGTTAACTTCAAGAGTCTGATTCTGACTGTCTGAAAAAGCTCAGAATTTCTGCCTTATATAGATAGGCAGGTCATTCCTGTCTTCAGCGAATGAGAGAGCTTTTTATTTCATCCAATCATGGGGCTACTAGGCCCGCGCCTCTAGAGAGCTCTTTCCATGTAGGTATAGTGAACTAGTCCCTTCTCTCTATACCTACGCCGAAGATTTATTGATAAACTATGAAAAGGAAGGTTTTCTGGTCCGAAAAGAGAGTAACTTCTATTTATTTGTGGTGAAAAAGTTGCCGCAACACCACCTTCTATCCTTTTTCTGCTGGGATGAGGGGACACAAAGTCTCAAAGGTATTAACCTTTAGTTCTGTTAAGTAGCTTTCTTCATATTTAAGAGCTTCCGGGCAGTTCATTTCTCCCAGTACAGAGAGAGTGTGAGGGGGCCTAGTTTTGGTTCTGCAGGGATTCCAATCTGTCCTCCGCCCATTATCTCATTCCCCTTCACTGTTTTAGCCCACACAACACAAATTAACTGAAACAATGCATAAACACTTGCTCTTTAAACCTTTATGAAAGCAATTTTGTTTACATATCAGCATTGATTCCAAATAAACAACATTTATAATATATGTCCTTAACAATAGACTAGCCTATTTGTTACATTTAAATATTTTTTGGGTATGTGTATTTCTTCTAATAATTATTGCAATTTCAGGCTGAAAGAGAGGCTAAATATGCCATGAAAAAGGAATTAGACCATCGTATTAATAGTGAATCTATGTACAGTTTGAGCAATCTGGCTTTCAACATTAGAGGTAAGTTATTGTGATTCTTTCTGCAAACACATGCATAATATTGTGTGTTAAATGCATACACACACGAGTGTATTTTATATAAAATAGTTAATCCTCATTATAAGTGGGGATTGGGTCCTTGATGCATCCATGGATATCAATTTTAAGTTCATATGTATGTATGTAACTTTGTTAACCAGATTGTATATGACCCAAAAAAAGAGGTAATTTTACCTAGGTAAAATATCTATTTTAGCAGGAGGTCTTACGACTTTTAGACAAAATCATAATGTAGTTATAGTGTGAAACTTCGATGTCATTGTGGGTACTAATATGAATCAAAATTAAAGAATTACAAGAAGATTCATTGAACACAAAAATAACATTAACACTAAAAGATTGCTTTAGTTTTATTTAGCTAACCAATAAAACCGTAAGCCGTGCTGCATGCCAAGTTCCCAGATAAAACTATATATCAATCACTAGGTAGGCAACTACTACTGCAATAAAAGATTGATCATTGATTATATTCTTGTTATACAACAAGACCTGCCTAGGGTCAGAAAATCTGTGAAATTATTATAGATTATTGTTTCCTGGATTGGGACCACTATGAATTGCCTACTTAGTGTACAAACCCTTATGTCAGGAAGCCAAACTGATATGGCTGGTACACTCTCTATCAATATTATAAATGTTAATTTCTTATACTTTACATGCTTGGATGGAATACCTGGGTATCAAATAGTAATTCATAATTGTAAGGTAAGGAAGTAATTAATTGATCAGCCTCAAAAATGAATTTTATTTGAAAAAGTGAATAGCAATATAACTAATGGATGTTATACAATAATATATTCCAGTAATGGTGTTAATGATTGATTCTATGAACTCATGTAAGTTCGCTGCATACTAGCACGACAGAAAGAGTGTGTGTGAGAGGTAGAAACTGGGTGAGACTGACGGTGCTGCCAGTCGGTGTCTCAAATATGTGCAGGAGGAAGCCATTTTCTGGGATGTGCTTGCTTTGGTTAACATGAGTCATTTTGTAATTTTTTTATGGCATCGAAGGGTCGGTGTCGCTGTTTGGAATAATTTAATGCATACTTTTCTGCTACCGCATCCAGGTTCGTGACTAGCTAGAGCTAGAGCTTTTTTGAAATTTCCATGAAATATAGAATTAACAGTAAGTTGGCTTCTTTATTTATTCCTTTTGCTTTATCTGAAGCCAACCTTTGTTTTGTTTAACACGTTGCCGCACACTTTTAATTTGACGATCGTGCTCAGAAACACAATTTTTTTTTCAATTGTTTATGACTGCCAGATGAAATTGAGCGTAAGTTGTATGTTTGGAAGTGAAAATTATCACATTTGGCCACAGTTTTTCCAAAAAAACTGTCTGCTATAACCGTCATTTGCTCATCATGTCATTTTTTCTCTTCCCGGAGCAAATGACGGCTATGACCGTCGTGACGACTACACGGCATTTGCTTTACTAATTCAAAATGATTCCTATGAATAAAATAGAGTAAATAGGTGTAAACTTAACACAAGAAAATCAGTTTGAAACAAAATTGTCATTTGTAATTTATTTTGCTTATAAAATAGTAAAAATGAAATAAAAATTAATTCAGGAAACAAATTACATACATGCAAGAAAGCATTATAAATAAATGATAGGATTCGAAGCATTCTGGGCTCAATGGTGGTTTATGCGGACAAGTTTTACATCTATATGACGTTTCTTTTCTAATTTGGTTGGTCGAACATTGTCTGCAACGTAAAAAGTAAGTTTTACGCTGAAAATCAACAGGTGGAGGTATCTTTTCCAAGAAATGTTGTGTACAATTTGTGGATGTCAGTGGTAATGAATTTATTTGTTTCGGTCGACCACGCGTAGATGTTAATGCCGCTAAATTCTTTCCAGAAATCTCAGTATTAGGTAGTGCGATCAGTGATTGTATTAGCAAATCTCAAAACTGTAGGATTGTCGTTGATTTATGAAACTGTCGATAAATAAAGTAGGAATTCCAAACGCATAGGTCTAAAAGATGAAAAAGAAGTTTTTTATACCATCTTATGGATTTTTGTGGTGACGAGTAATAGGAAATCATTTGAGTACATCTGTCAACTCCTGACATATTCAAATTGTATTCAGCTATATCATTCGGTTTATTCTTTTTTTGTCCAAAATAGTTACTAACTTCCACCATTTCCGGATGATGATTTGTTGTTATGAACAAAACGTCCCGTTTATCTTGCCATTTTGATACATAAATTTGACCTCGTCTACGCCATATATGTTCGCCCCTTTTTAACTTTTTTGATGTTACTTCTTTCAGATTACCTTTTCTGTTATAACGAAGCGTTCCGGTTGTGTGTGTTTTATGTTTTAGCAGCTATTTTGACAGCTCGATACTGTTGTAAAAATTGTCCATAAAGAGATGATGTCCTTTACTCAATTATGGCTGCATTAACCATAAAACAAGACTACTTGTTTTTGATGTTTCCTGTATGTGTCTGATTTTCCTTGATAAATTTCAACATTTAGAACATATCCGTCCGGCGTATTAAGTTCAAATAGTTTCATGCCATACCTTGCTTTTTTCCCTTTTATATATTGTTGGAAACTTAGCCGACCTCGAAACAACAAAAGGGATCCATCTAATGAAAGTGCTTTTGACGGTGAATATGCTGCTTGAAAATTAAAGAGAATTGGCTGGACTATGGGGTAAATTTTGTTTAATTTTTGGGTACTGCTGTCGACATGTCCAGTATAATGTCCATTGATGCATCGTAGTAGCTGTTCAAAACGGCAACCCGTCATAGTGTACGCAAATATTGGTGAATAGTAAAGAGGATTATCAGTAAACAAGTGTCAAATGGAAGGAGCCTTTTTTTGACCTTGAAGTAAGCAGAGGCCCAAAAATTTTAGTAGTTCTTCATTCGTTTCAATGAAATTAATCTTTGGGGTATTTCTTGTAATAGCACGCTTGGTTTCAAACAAATGCTTTCCATAGTAATTTGTGCAACTAACAAGTGTCTCAACTTTATTCCTTGAGAACAGCTGATCAAAAATGTCTCTCACACTAGAATACTTATCAGCATTCATTTTAACGCCGCATTCACCATCGTTAAATGCAAATTCAACCAATTTCTCTTTGTTGTCATACCAAATATCGTCCCTGTCGATAATATGCTCATTATCTGTCGTTAATGGTTAACTTGCACCATCGCCACCGGCAAGGTCATCGATATCTGTGTTTACTTAATTCATGAAAAAATACTTACAGAATAAATGTGCTAAACATGAACTGAAATGTGCTAAACATTTGGTACAAATACCGAACTTTATCGCCGTCGTGAACGACTGTTATAGCTGTTTGTCTCTAGATGCCCAAATGTTTCGAAGCGGTAAAGCATGAGAAAACGCATAAAAGGACAATAAATATGCTGTCTGGCATGCTACACCTTTTTTTTTTGATGTATTACTCAATAATTAGGAAGTGTATCCGTCAGTACACTTCGTACTAGCGCTGTTCTTTTTTTTATTGATTAAAATGTGCACGACGGCTATAGCCATCGTTTGCCTACATATCGCCAAAGATCAGACGGCTATAGCTGTCATTTGCGGCAACGTGTTAAATTAGCAGAAAATCGGTTTTTAACTTTTTATATTAAAGTATTTGAAATGGCTTGCTACAATATATGTATATAATATTTGTAAATGTATATATTTATAAATAAATATATGTGTTGAAATTGAATTTTATTTTAAAATGAAAAATATTTAGAAAATGCAGTTAGAAGGTTCCCACAGGTATAAACCTATGAGTTAAGGAGTAAATAGTCTAGAAAAATCCATTAAATAGCAGCTGGTTGTAGACAAAAAAATTGAATTGTTGGCAGGTATTCATAGGGGACTGACCAAGATGATTTTGTTTAATTAAAAGTAAGTGGAAGTGGGAGCCAACTTGCTAGCAAGAACCCACCAGGAGTGATGAGACCACGCACCCCCCTACAACAAAGAATGTATCCAAGTTATATATTTATTGTTGTTTGTATTTGGAAACTATTGTTTAAATTATATATAAAATTCTATACCATATTGTGCAGGTGGTTTAGTGAGGAAACTCACAGGACTCTTAAGTAACAACCAAATGCTTCTAGTAATTCAAATAACATTGGAAGAAATAATGAAAAACCATAAAAATTATAAATAAAAACTGAAAAATTATAAAATGATATAAACAGAAAAATTGGAACATTGACTTAGGAAGCTCAGAAGTAAAAACAAAGGATAAAATAACCAATAGGGAGTCTAGAAGTAACTCAAAAATAGAACATCTCAAGAAAGATTGTGAACCAAATGCAGAAGAGAAAGAAATTTTATAATAAAAAGTTATAATTACAAAATAAGAAAAATTTAGGTTCAGAACATGATCAGCCTTAAGAAAGCAATGACACTTATAAAAAATAGCATCTGTAATTTCATAAATTTTCATGTTAATTTGAATCTTCTTTCTGAAGTTTTTGCTATTTTAGCCAATAAGAATAATGATTCTGAGAATTTGGTTTTAGGAACACTTGAGGAGTGTTAAGAATACTCGATTAGGAATAGTATTTATCCAATTTTACATTTATATGGCATCCCAAATTGATTAGAACTGGAATATTACATATTATATGGAATATTATATTGGTGAGTATTTGGAAATGTGCCTGAAAGATGAAAATTAAAATTTCAGACGGAGGCAGTTAATTTCAATGGAGCATTTGATAGATCATACATATAGCATTTTATTGATTGGATACCCTTAGAATGAGTTAAAAATCAAATCACCAAGGAGACAAAAAGTATTACCTTCCTTCACACATACAGAAGCCATTCAAACTGTTTAATTAGATGGATAAATTATTTGGGCTCTTTAAATATTAAATATTAATGCATAGCAGGAAACCACAATAAAATAGAAGATTATTTAAACAGAAACCCAATAGGAAACCTAAACAGCTGGGAATACATTGTCACCCAAATCAATTAAATGAGGAAGAATTTTTTTTTATAACTTAAGTGAGCCAAAAAAATAACACCAAGACAAAACTAATTTAAAATTAATAGACAATGAACATAAGGATTGTATAAAGAAGATAATGCAAGTCAAATAAACTAAACAGTACATATTTATTATAGTCCAATAAATGTTACACCAGTGCAGAAGTATTCCATGTATGGAATTGTATAAAATATGAAAAACGTTTCCGATTGTGTTCTTTATATGCTTGAACAGGGTAGCAAACTAGACCAACATGAAATGAAATTAATCATTAAAGAAAATATTACAAAAGAAGGGCAAAGAAATAAAACATTTCCGAGATTTATAGTAGGAGAACTTTCTTTTGTTAAAGCTTCAAGAGTTTCTGAACCAGGAATAAATGATAAGCTTATCACCTATCTCAAGACCCTTAGTCTTATGTTGTAAAAAATAATTAAGGGATTGTTTCGCACCAACCTTTTCAAAAAGATATTATTCTAAAAATTAAAGTGCAAGTCAAATGAAATGTGGCCAAATGCTAAATATAATTTAAAAAGAAAAAATGTATAGTATATACATTTGTTTTGTTATGCATGTTAAGAAATTGTATTAAAAATATATTAACATTAGAATTAAGTCCTAGAGGACAATCTATAGAAATACTAATTGTAAGTAAGTTTTCTTCTAACTATAAACGTAGTAACATTTTTAGTGTATTCTCATGAATTTTTTGAACAGATTAATTATTTTCATGGTTAATATTTAAACATGGACAAAATTTAATTTTGATTTTAAAATATAATTTAAACATCTATTGATTAAAATTTGGATAATTTACCAAAATACTGTGTTAGTGTATTGAATTTAGTGTTCTGCTTGTATATCCATGACTTATCATAAGCAAGTGTAACAGTTTGTTGGTTCATTATCTAGTTCTATTCTGGCTTCTTTTCTTAGAGGAGGTTTTATGATCAGAGGATTTAAGTGGACCATGTTATCAGCCACTATATGTGTGTGTGCGTTTGGATCATGTTATCACTGTTCAAGTCAGGTAGAGGAGCTGCCTCCTGAACTACACTCTACACTCCCCTCTGGGGTGGCTAAGGAGGAGGATGAAAGGTGACCCTAGAGTGTGAATATGATGTGAAGGAATGATTATTACCTTTGTGTAGTTTAGTTAATATTCTCTGTTAGGGTACTGCTTTTAGTGATGTATGGTGTACTGGTGTGTACCTTGAAGCCGATATAACTGTAATTATTACATAAGTTCTCAAAAGTTGGTGATACATTCTTCTTGTTAATGTATTCTTGACACTATGTCAAATTGTTGACGGTGGCTTACTCTTATTTTTTTTTAACTAAGTACTTTTTATCACCAATATGAAATTTTTATTTCTATTTTAGATAATAAACCACAACAACTATGTACATCTAAATTGTTAATATGCTTTATTATTATACAATGTAATAGTTTAAAATTATTGCTTATAGCTATTGGAGAAGAAGGTTCTTTAGGCAGTGATGATGATGACATGCCAGTATTAAAAAGACTTGATGACATACAAAATACAGTTCTTGCTTCTCCAGAATCAAAACATGTTGATCTTTTTAGTGAAATTCATTTAAATGAACTAAAAAAATTGGAAAAACAACTGGAACAGGTAATCAGAATTGCAAATTTGTATGTCACATAGCTTATAATTATTTTGTATTATAATATTTAATACCTTTTATAGTGAACACTTTCTTGAAAAGTTAAGGTGGTGGCAGCGCAGAGAAGAAAAATATGTTTGACTAAAAAACTTTATAATAATATTCTTATGGCTCTCAATCCAATTCAATTTATTTTTTTGTTAAACATATTTACCATACAGTTTATTTAAAGTGCATCCAGATTAAAAAAAAAATCTCTCAACACCAGTTAGCACTGTTCTTTAAATGAATAAACTGCACAAAAATGAGTTAAGGTCATTTTCAATAGAGGCTTATTTAATTATTCTTACTTAAGAAATTTTTTAATATTTTGTTGGATGATTGAAATGAACTATTATATCAATGATGCAGGTATAATAATGAAATAACTGTTTAGATACCCAGGATTAATGCATGAAGTTAATCTGATGGTGGATATGATTTTTATTTTTGGTTCTAAAACGTTTAATCTCTCAATTAGGCCTTTTACCATCGACTGACATCTACCATCCAAATCATGCCAAATTGTCATGAGGATGAGTATTTAGGGCTTTCAGCAATGTGAGCACATCTCGCGAATGTAAAAAAAAAAAAAATTCCCCAACTTTGTAAAATATTAATATCTAATTGAAATGTGTTCGCTGTAGGACGGGATAGTCAGTGTTAGACGCAGTTCGGTGTGGTGACTCACTGTGAATAATCACTAGTGAAAACTGAAATGGGCACAGCGCAGTTCACAGCGTGTACAAACGCTTTCATATGAGAATACGCATTTATAGTGTCCCCCAAACAGCAAAAAATATTCAGTACAAAGTCCATATAGCGGAAGCCATTAGTATCACCCTGAGTGAAGTCTCCTCTGCCTGAAAAAATTTCTGGTAAACAGCAAGTGCGATTTTTTATAATGTGCTGTGGTTCTCAACACACCAAATCAAGAAACAATAGGAATATCTTCAACCTGACAAGGAAATGATTTATGATACTACTGAGCAACTTATATCATTACAAATAATTCATAACCGGCAGTGGGGAGTTAAAGGCTAACATCATGTACTCTTTTTAGGCACCCATCAGCTACAGAACGTAACTGGTAACTTCTGATAGTATGGTGTAATAAGTATGCAAGGGGTCTAAAATTTTAAGTCAGGATAGATCACCAACAGGATCATAAATTTTTTTCATATTGTCATGATAGTTAGATGCTTTGCCTTTGATTTAAATTTGAAATTAGTGGCAAACAAGTTGGGAAAAGGAGGGGGTACTTGGTAAAAAAGATGGCTAGGAGGTTGTTCTGCTGGTTATCCCCGAGGGACGCGTTGGATAAAGATTTGAAGTTGGGAGATTTGAAAATTTGTTGTTGTTGGTGTAGTGAATGAAGTGAGAAGAAAAAAGACTAACAGTTAATCAGTATATAAATAATTATAAAGGTAAATAAAAATTGTTATTAACATATTAATTTGTCACTGACTGGTGGATTAAAAAGTTAAAGAAAAGCTTGTTATTACTAATCTAACCTCAGATATTTAAACATAACAATTGGCGCCCGAGAAAACTAAAGTTCAAGCGTTTGTGATGCTGCTAGATATGCTTATCCTAGTAAGGTGATTTTGTTGTGGTTTACTCATTGGAACTGAAACCCCTCTTAAAGATTTAAAAGAACCTTACAAGTGTTAATAAAAACAAACTGGCAAGCTGCTTGTTCAAAGCAAGCTGTTGTGTTTCTTTGTTCATGGATGAGTCCTCCATGACTATGTTTATGTAGTAGCAAGTAGGTGTCAAAAAATTCAGCTCAGTGGTCACCAATTATGTTTCCCATTGGTTCATTTTAAAACATTGTCAAACTTTTGCGGTCCAGAAAACTGAAGCCTTCCCACCCCCACTCTCTACAATGCTTCCCCTCTAAGGTACCAACTACTCTACTATCCTAGGCTACCTCCTTTGCTTAGTAAAACTTTTCTTTCAAATCAGTTGTTATCTTACGGTATGCACTGTCAGCTGAAACATTATTATTTTCTGTTTGGTTGTGGTCCGTACAAAATTTTCCAGCAGTCCCAATGGAGACCTGGTCTGATATTTGGTGACCAATGATCTAGATATATAGGGTTGCGTACCATGTCACAATTTGTCTTCCTAGACATCAATTAGGAGGAGGAAGTGTTTGGGTGGGCATTTATTATGGAGGCCACAGTAGGCTCTACTTTTTTTATGACATGACATTGCATCTTATCATTGAAGAGTATATTGAATCCACTAGGTGGTTAATTGGTCCAGAATTGCACTTCCTAGACCTCATGTACCAAGAATTTTACAATGCTGCCTAGATCTCTGAAATCCATCATCTTCCTCTTCCACCACTGTCCCCATATCCAAACCCAATCTACAGCATGTGAGATTCATTGCAAAGAAGGCTATATCCCGATAGATGTTTTGCATATAATTAAAATTTGGAAAAATATATACTATAAAAACTTAATGTAACCCCCGGCTCCTTCCTAGACTCGTCGAGGAACGCTGAAAAGGATGGTTGGCAAGCTAAAGGAACTTCACACGGATTTAGGAAAATAATAACAGGGAATATGGAGAACACCCCTAAATATGCATTTGGAATATATTGGAAAAATATGACATGTAAAGCAATACTTAAATCTAGAATTAACAGCAGGTCGCAAAATTATAAAACATTATTGAAACCTCAAATAATACAAGTTAACAACTAAATACAAAAACAACTAAGGCAAACGAACGCTGTATGACTTTCCCTCCTCTACTGTTACTGTCCAAGCCCGCGACTTCCTCCCCTACTGACCAGTAATGACAAAAGGCCCTTAGATAACATGATTCCTAAACCCCAAAGATGGTAAACCGTTACTTCTAAAATGTTTGAAACCCAATTAAAGTTTATTAACAATTTAGACTTCCTCAACCGGAGGAAATTGATTCTATCCACTCCCCAAAGCTCAAACCGATTCTCTCTCCCTGAGTTAAGTCAGATTGTAAGCAATGTAAACATTCCTACCTTGGACGCTGGTCATGGCTTCTCTCTCTGGCTCTTGGTACTAACTCACTAGGTCCACCCTCAGTAACGCCTCTCAACAACTGCTCTCGACCCCAGTTTATCAGGGGCTTATATATCAAAAACGTGAGACGTAAGCAGTTCTGGTCTTAGTACGGGCCCCCTGCCATTAGGGGATTTCTCCGAGGCCGTTAACTGCTGAACTCTACAGGGGACATTTGTAACTATTAGGACTCGCCCACGAATGAATAAATCCAAATTAACCAAGCTGGGCATCGGAATGTTCACTCTTGGGCGTAGCCGAGGCCCTATCGCCCGCACCTGTTACGATAAGACCCCCTTATTGGTCTCCTTCCCTCGCCGAGGGAGCCCTACAACGTTCGTTTGGTTATAATCTCAACTTAATATACTACTCAAATTATTGATTACTACCTTATACAATTATTTCCTAAACTAATTGTACAACAAACCGTTAGTTCCATTTCAGAATGGTTACATTAATGATCTTATGATTTATTATTGTATTGTAACGAGTGATAATTAAAACATAGTTAATCTATAATACAAAACTCATGACTAACGATGGTCAAGCTGATTCACTGTTGACTAGCTATCCTTGCCCATCTCTGTACCTCATTATACCTGGCCCTCTGACATTCTCAGACAGTAGGGCAGATGTAAAATGGTAAATATTCAGCATTGGAAAGATCAAGGTAGAGGCGCATAATAATAAGGGAAGAATAATCAAGAGCTCTCATATAGCCAGGGTATTTTCTTTGGACAATAATAATGGCCTACTTAAATATTTAAAAAAATTCAATGTGACCAATAGCAAATAATTAAACGAGTTATTGCTATATTACTGCTTAACATTAGTACCATTTTATTTAAAACAAATTGTTCACAGTGGCTATGTAACACCAATACAAGATAAAATGTGTTTTGAGAATTATATAAATTATTAGACCTATTTAGGCATTTATACTTACTGTTATTTGTTGTAGGTGGAATCAGAAAAAGTAGCACTTACACAAACATTAAGAGAATCTCAATCTTCTTCAGAAAAGTACCAGTCTGAGTTGCAAGCTTTGAGAAATGGATGCATCAAGTTAGCTGACCACATTAATTCTCTACACCATCTTGCACACCAGTTAAACCCTCCTTTGGTATTTATAGTTCATTAATATTTTAGAGTTATATGAATATAATAAATCAAAGTCAGGAGTTTTTTGTTTTGACATAGAACTTGTCTAATGAAATAATGCACAGATAGTGTTTATTTGATACTTCTGAGCTCTCTGCCTGTTGCATAAATTATTCTAAGAGAAAAAATGTCTAGGAACTCAAGGAAAACTTTGAGGGACAAAGCTATTTAGTTTTAATAAACATTACAATATTTTCTTTAAAAAAAATGTATTCCATGGTTTCATTAGGAGACAAGATTACTGATATTGCCATCATAGTTTATAGAACTATTTTGTTCAATGCTTGACGATTAACCTTAAAAAATTTATTCTGGTTTTCTGGGACTGGATTAGCCAGGAGACCTTTATTCACTACTCATTTCCCCTCACAAATTTAAATGAACCATATCCAGGTGGTCTTCCAGCTGAGCTATCCCATAGAAGGCTTTGTACACACTTGTATGCAAAGTTGAGCGATTGTCTGTAGACATGTAGAGGCACTACCTACAGACATGTTGGCAGACAATGTATATAGACAGTCTAGAAACTTTGTTGCGTGTACACACTTGAATACCTTGTTCCTTGTTAGTTGCTAATTATTGCTGACTTTGTTGGGATCGTAGCTTAGGCAGTGATAATCATGGAGAGTGAAAAAAGTCGAAAGAGGCATTGGTGGAAACGTTTTGGTAGCAATTTACGTTTGACTTTGCAATTAAAAGACAGCATGAGTTTCCGAAACTTCGTTTGACCCTAAGTAACTTTAAAGAGTTGCTTTATCTTTTTTTTAAACGGAAAAATAAAGAAACAAGAAAATATATTTAGATAAATCATACCACCGTCTTAGATGTTGCCAGTGATACTGTGTTATCTGGCTACAATCAATGAATCAAGCCGTTATACTATCAATGAAGGGATTCGTGAAGGTATGTATAAATAATCATTAACTAATTACAGATAAACAAACATTTATATTTATGAATTAAGACATAGATGGAGTATGAAAAACATTGAAAAGAAAACTTACTTTTAACTATGTCACCAAAAATATTTAAGTAATGATGTTAAAAAAAAGGCTTACAAACCCTTTAAGATTACAAGTCATTCAGTGTCTTTAGGTTGGTGTAAATATTCTCAGAGACAACATGATCGTTGGTTTCATGATTTTCTTCAAATGCAGGTGAGGAAGCATAACTGCATGAACTTTTTGACTGGTTTGACTTGCTAGTCGTAGAGGAATATGAGATTGCTTTAGGCAGTATGCTTTAAACTTAACAATATATTCCCATTTCCAAACAACGCACTACGCTGTTTATGTTGTGGCGAGCAAAATATATCTCCAATTTTGTCAGTCAGTTGCTGTTCCTCAGTTTGTTTGCGATGAGTTCACCAAACAATGTATGTATTCATCTCTGGTTGATGCAAGTGGTTTCATACAGCTAGCTTCCTGCTTCTCCTGGATAGGGTAGAGATTTTTTTTTTAAGTTTTTATTTGAGACGTTTAGCATTTTAAACTGGGGTGCCGTGCCTCACTCTCAACAACTTGTGGCTAGTCGTTTCCATGGTTTTCATGCTCTGTGTTGCAACTATCTTGAAAACAGAAATGGTTGTCATTACCTACCTATCATTGTTCACTAATATACATATAATAATAAATACACACTGAACAGACAATTCATACTACTTTCATAATATTACCTATTTATTAGGTTTGATCAAAAAGTAACGAGAATTTTATAATTTTCAGGGTGTTATGATTCCGACGGTAAACACTTTTTTTTATCATGTTTGTACACATGTCTGAAATACGTTGAAATTTACAGCTGTTTTCATTGTTTACTTTTTTAGTAGCAGTCACTAAGGCTATAAGTGTTTTGGTTTTCTCGGTGATTTTTAGTTTCGAAAAAAAATGGATCAAAGAATTTGTATTAAATTTTGTCAAAAAAATGAAATAAGGTGCAGCCAAGTTTTTGAAATGTTGACAGCTTTTGGTGAATCTACCGTGAGTAAAGCAAGAGCTTATGGGTGGTATGGACCTTTCAAAGAGGGCCGTGAAGACGTTGAAGATGATGATACCACTGGTTGCCCTAACACATTTGAATAAATGTTGACAACATTAAAGAAGTTAAGAAAATGATTCTGGACGATCGCAGAATTACTATTAGAGAGGTTGCTGGTGAAGCTACTATATCATTTGGACCATGCCAAGCTATTTTTTCCAAAGTTTTGGCCATGAAACAAGTTTGTTCCAAAATTGTTGAATTTTGACGGAAAAAAACATCACATGGATATTGCCAAAGAATTGCTGAACGAAGTAACCAACAATCCAGTTTGTTAAATGCATCATAGCAGGTGAAATATCATGGGTATGTGGGCATGACGTGGAAACCAAGGCACAATCTTCCCAGTGGAAGCGACCTGAAGAGCTAATACCGAAAAAAAATTTAACAAGTTCGATCAAAATGAAAGTTCTTCTCATTGTTTTTTTTTTTATTTCAATGACGTATTATCCCTACGATGAAAAACTATTTTTAAATTGTGGATTTTTTTTTTCATCAAAAGGTGACTGACACTTCATATTTTCTTCTTGATGCTATTTTTATATTTGGGATTAATAACTCTTAAGAATTAATAATAAATATATCCCACAAACATGATGCCGCATGAAAATCTTCAATAAATCACAACACTTTCTCCATCAGCCACATGTTAATAAGAAAAAACCAAAAAAAAAAACCGATAAAGTGTTCTCCACGGCTCAAAGAGAATTACTGGGGATCAGGTCAGCCAAAATGTCTACACTATGAAATGTTGCGCAATATCCTCTTAAGATTTACCCCATGTCTCCCATTTCAAATGGAAGTTCCAATTTAAAGTTCTGCGATTTTGTTTCAAAAGGGAGTCTGCAGACATGAATTTTCAATTTTCTAATGATATTGTCGAGATATGAAAATCACTCGATTTTGTATACAAGTGTGTATAATTACTAGAGTCGTGCCTGTATAATATTAGATATATCGATGGTCTACCTATCTTAATTCTCTACTACAGTCAAAAATCCAGGTTTGGACCATTCTATATCCATTCAAATTCATTGGCCACTCTACCTCCTAGTTTCCTCTCTTGTATTCCTCCATTTTGACTATGGTCACGTGGTGTATAGTGGTTTCTCTGGGGGCCTTGAGGCTCGGTTAAAGTGACCGATGAATTGTTTTCTGAGATTTATACTCAGGATCCCCAGAGACCGTCGTATTATGCAGCTTTACTAGAGTTGGGATAGCTGTACCCTTGCCAATGCTTCCTTGAATCTCCCCATTTCAATATTACCATGACTAAAAAGCCCTCTTACCTTTACAACCTCCTCCAATTCAAATCAGCAATCCAATCCCACAATACTAGATCCTACCCTTCTGACCTGTATTTCCCTTCTCCCAAATCTGCTTCCTTCAACCGTTTTTTTTTATCCGTGCCACAAACCTTTGGAATTCTATTCCTATCGATATTTGTCATCTCCCTCTAATCTAGCAATTCACAATTCATTGTTGTTTTCTGTTTATTTATTTTTCATTCATCCCAGCAACCTTCCATGATCTTTACCCCCTTGTGATAATTTCTATGTTTTATTTATTTATTTTTCATCTAATCATTTTTTTTTTATTTCAATTTGTTGCTGTTCGTCCTTTTTAGTAATCTCATATGTACATAGTGCTGATCGTAAGCTTATCAAAGCTTTTTAATGTTATGTATTTTTTGTCACCTAGATATTCTTATAATGTTCCTTGTTCCTATTATTAGGGGACAATGTCCCAGGATAAAGTTTTTTTTCATTCCAGCCTTAATTCATTAATGTGCTAAAATATTTTTTTATTTTCAATAGGATAGCGCTACATTGGACCAATATCAAAACTGGTTTTGGTTGACATCAAATCATATTGACAATATCCGACAGGAAGTAGAGCAAATGGAAAACAATTTGAACTGCAATGATATCACAACACAGTTAAGACAAGAGATAACAGCACAGAAAAACAAGGTTTTATTCAAATTTAATTTTTATTAGTTGTATACTATATTTCTGATAAGTTTAAATTTAAATATATTTGCATCTGTCTATCTTAATTTTGTTTTACCATTATCCATTAGATTATCTGTATTATTAAAAAAAAAATGCATACGAGGGCGGTCTGAAAAGTTTCCGACCTAACAAAGCTTTTATTTCACTAGCTTTTATTTATTTTATTATCATCTTCATGTTGAGGTCGGAAACTTTTCAGACCACCTGTGTAGTAGCAATGTTTAAAGCTCTACTATTAAAATAGAAAGTTAAATTATTAGGTTGGAAAAGTTGTCAAAAGAGATGACTTTGTCATTGGGTATATGTCAAAGCTATCTCTTTTGACAACTGTCCTGTAACAAACATGTTTCAGAAATAAGGCAAATAGTATACAGAAGTATAATTTGATTCATCAAAAATTAAATTGTTGTTGCCACATTTCAAAAAGAATTTCTTAATAAATGTTTACATTTTTCAATATTAATAATTGGATCCTTGCTGAAATTCCTTCTCCACTATTTGGTTTAATTAAATTTTTATCGATTGTGGCATTTCCTATTCACTGCTGGATAACTGCAAGTGGTACTCATTTGTCTTATTAAAATCTCCCAAAGGAAGTCTTATTAAATTTGATATAGTAACTACATCTAAAATATTTTCTTTCTCTGAAAACAAAACTATGACAATTGCAGACATTATTTTATATATCGAAGATACTTCCCTAAGGCTTTAAGGAGCTACTACTATGATTTTACCAATAGTTTTCTTATAATATAAACGATTGTCATTTTCAGATTTAATCTAATTAGTATTTTCAAATATTATCTTATTCCATGATTGGGATGTCTGATTTAATCCCTGAATAGCTTGTTCAATTTACAGACTATATTTTCTTTTCCTTTAACAATAATGTTCTCTGGTTGTTTTATATACACCTCCTCCTCTATTTAGCTATTTAAAAAGCCATCTTGATATCTACATAATAAACCTCCCATCCCTTTTCTCCTCAATCCACCAAAAAATAAAATTCAGCCTAGCTAGCTTTACAATTAGATTTTTGTCATCCTTTCTGATTCCATGATAAACATACATTTATTCTTATTACCTTTTTAGGCCCTTTACCTAAGTAAAGGACTTAACCTAAGTAATTTGCGTTTGTTTAACCAGTGATTTTTGTCTGGTAATAAATTTATTTCGTCACCAGTCTTGGGAGAATTGTAGTTAATTAATAATAAAGCACTATATTTATTATATTTAAAATATTCAGGCTGCTTTTTCTCCCTTACCTGATATCTTCTAGGTTCTTCTCCCTCACCAGAATTTTCAAATTCATACAATTCAGCTATATTTCTCTTATCTTCTTGATTTTGTTTAGCTTCTTTTTATTCAGAAATTTTACTCTTGTGATGAATACATAATAATCTATATTCTTATGGTTTTATTTATATTTTAAATATATATGCTAATTCCTTATAGTTATAGTGTTGTAAAGGAACGTTAGTGCTTAAAATAATTATCAAGTTGTTGTTTTTTAGCTTATCAACACTGAAATTAAAATTCATGAATTACGAAGTGAAATAAAAAATCTCACTAATGTTACAACTGATGCCAACTCTTGCTTAGAGCAAGCCCATAACGATTTGACCAATGTGTCTGATGAATTAGCTCAATTGTATCATCATGTATGTACAGTGAATGGTGAAACACCTACAAGAGTTTTACTAGATCATGAAAAACATTTAAATTCAGGTAAAACCTTAGTTGTAAGTATGGTAATACACTGTAATGCATGAAAATATATGGTGAATCTTCAATTTTGCCATTAGGTTTTGTGCTGCAAGAACATTTCACGATCTTATTTTATATATAGAGAATAGATAGGGTTAATATTAAACCTGAAGAAGTTTACCTTTGTGGGGGGGGGGGACCTTAGCCCTTCATTAGGCTCATGAAGTATAGATGTCACCCAGCAACCAACAAAGCAACATAACTCATCTATTAGTCATAATGGTGATTTGAAATTCTCAATAGCTGCCTTTCATCACCCTCTTATCAATGCCTTGGTCTCAGCTCAACTCTTTCTGTTGTGAGCTTTTAATAGATTTTAGTCACCTTATCATTTTTTAGTAAAAATATAAATTTTAATTCCTTCATTGTTTCAAGGTATGCATACGTATATATATTTTGTGAAACAATTATTACTATTTATTACCCGCTTTTTATAAATTTCATACAGGCTAATGTAAAAATGAAAACTAAATAGTAAATTTTAAAAATGGTTTATCAGATATATTCTCTATTGTAATTTAATTGGTTTTTAATTATTTGCAAAAGAATTAAGAGTATTTTCATTATTATTCTGTATCCTGTTTATTTTTCTATAGCTTTGTATTTTTCAAAGCAATGGCATCAATGTTTTGTTCTTTAGCATTGTTTTTATTAAAATACGCTGGTGGACAAAATTAATGCACCATCATAAGATTTTTCAATTTAAGCATCTTAAACATATTTTATTTAAATGAGGAAATCTTTAGTTCTGGAAAGAGTGGAAAACCCTGTTTAATGTCTATTATTTTTTTAATCCTCTTATTCATGTTGTCAACAGTAAATGACTGTCAGTATCTCTCTTTGTTATCTGTATCAATTTGACTGCCTTCACAAGCACTCATTTCAGTTTTTTAACAGTTTTAATTCCTCCAATCAGGAACTTGAGTGAGGACGACGATATTGTAAGGGCTCTTACACTGTTGAAAGAAAGGTATGCTACGGCATTATCAGGAAACAGGCTCACAATCCAGCAGGCCAGGACAAAGGCAACCAAGCTCTACAAACCTAATTGAGGACAGGTCTATTCGGATCCAAGCATTAAGACATTGAAGTGTGACTGAAAATGAGAGTGACCAAACAAGTACCCAATGTTTCTATTTGCAGCTGGACAGAGAGGAGACTGTCTGAACCATCACTGGGTGCCAGACACCCTGCTTGTGGTCCTTTCTTCACCTGAGCTCACAAAACTTCAACTTCAATTTGCAAAAGAACATGTTGACTGGAGTTCAAGGAATGGAAGTGAGTTATTTTTTCTGATGAAATGAGAGTGGGTCTGAAGTCATCAGATGGTCAAGCTTTTTTATGGAGGCACCAAGGGGAACGCTCCATGTTCTGTGACATAGCTTATAGTGTCGAAAGGGTTAAAGAAATGTTTGGGCTCCATAGACAGTAAATAAGTTATGATTAGAAGAGTAATTCAAAGTAAGAGACTTCATTTTTTTGTTTGAGACGATTTCAGCAATATTTTATTATTATTTTTTTTTTATGGTAATGAGATGTGGAAAATTTTAAAATTGTAAATTTCTTTTTTGTTCTGATTGTTTCAACTAGAGAAAATTAGGAAAAGCGTTTGTAAATATTGTATACACGAACATACGTTAAAAAAAAAAAAAAACTCTAAATGTAGGTTATGATATGTAATTTTTTTATTTCTTTTTAACAGCAATTTTCTTTTTATTACAGCAACATGCAGAGAAAATAGTTTGAAAGACTATAAAGCTCGATGAAGGTTTTTTATTACTTTTATTATTATTCTTATGAATAAATAGGACTTTGCGTATTAGAGGACAAAACTTGAGCTTGACTTAGTCAGTGTTGAAGATAGGAAAATATGGGCCTGTTCCCCTGCGAACAAGAAGTCGTTGTTTGCTACAAATATGGACTTCTCGGCCTATCTCGTCTACAGATCTCTCCGTCCGCATCGCCGCCTTGCGGTTGACTATACCCACTCTTCTCCAAAACATTGTATTTGGACTTCTCAGCATATCTCGTCTACAGAGCTCTCTGTGCATTGCCGCCCTATGGTTGGCTATACGCACTCTTCTCATAAACATTGTATCGTGACTATAAACTTTTTTCAGACAAAATACTTTTTTCAACTCATTATTTATAATACATTATTTATAGTTACTAACAATCAGGCCTGGTTAAATTATCTGTTAAATTGCTGATCATTTTTTTTTTCGATTAAAATGAATGGTTATTTATATATTATTTTTGGTACTTTGTTTAATGTTTATGCCTTACTGTTGGCAATTTTGTAACGCTAACCGACTCAATCCAACATCCAGCTTCTCACAACGTAACCTGCCGCAATTTTCTGGTGTTTGGGGAATTCTTGATTCTTAAGAGCCCTAGCGCGAACAGAAAAAATAAACAAAAGTTTTGATAAAAATTAATTTAATTTAAAAAAAATTAAGATTTGTTCCAATGATTCTTCCAGCAATCAACATAAGCCAATAGTTTTTGCACTATGTGTGTAGATGATTCAGAGGGCACAACCGTCATTGAGAAACAGATAGGTCTCTGGTCTAGAGAGACAGTTGTTATTATACATGCATTTTTTTATATTAAGCACCAAAATTCATCAAATTAATTATCAATCTTTAAAATAATCCTTCTGAGACCTGTAACCCTTGGCTCTACTGCTGAAAATTTCAATCAGAATGTAATTAATTTTTTGATTAAATGTCCTCATTAATTCATTTATTAAATCAAGTTTATTTATTTATCTTTTATTTAAGGTGATGATACAACTGAAAAAGATAAGAAAGAAAAAAATACTGATGCTTTACCTGATGCTGCAGCTGTGACAAGAAATGTTGAAACTATACTTGATCAAGTAAAACATCTCAAAATAGCTGTGAATCACACCATTGAAAGAATAAAAGCAGGTGCAAGCAACTGTACTGACCGTAAGTTCAGCTTCTTTAGATTTTACTGTATACCTATAAAAAAAAAAAAAGCTTAATAATGGGAATATCAAACTAACTATAACCTATGAAACTTCTTTTTTACTTAAAAAAAAAAAATTCCAACTCCACACATCTTAGTAACATTGTTAGTTTATTTATCCCAATGCTGATGATACCATTGACTAATAAAGTAATAACATGTTTGTATTTGTATAATGTAAAACTGAAACTGTGGTTTGAATTTCAAGTTTTAAAAGGTTAGCTATTAAATCAGTTATAAGAAATAGAATTTGTTATGCTTAGAGTAGCAATTTAGTTAGATACATGTCCTTCTAAAAGACCTATTGAAGGTAGACAAAATATAATAGTATATTTTATAGTGATCCATAATCTTAATAATCAATTTAAAGTTATCAAGATTCACCACAGTAGATGGTTATGATAGAATAACTAAGCATACATAATAACGTAGCTGTATAATTTTGATTCAATAATATTAGTGGCCATGTCACTATGGAAACCATGATAAAAATGGAACAAAATAATCAATTTTTTTAGAAAAGTTATTACAAAGTTTGATTTAAAAAAAAAAAAAGAATTCAATTTGATTATGTGTTAAAAATTACTTATTAATTTTTTTTATGCCCTTATTTCAATGGTACAAAACATTGTACATTGTAGCTGAGCCTGGAATAAAATACAGTGTACTCTAATACAAAATAATCAAAACTAACTGTGTTTGAATTGCAAATATTTCAGATTACTGAAATCAACTGATTACTGTTAAGAAAAATTCAGAACAAAAACAAATTATGGTATTTATTGTGTTATTGGATAAAAAAAATGTTTACTCGACAAGTGTATCGTGTGATACTCTTAAAAGTTTTTTTTTGTTTTGGTGTGTTTTAGTTGTAGCCATATCCTCCACAGACAAGCTTATTGTTTTTTTTTTAGATAATACAGTTAAAACTCGTGGAAAGTCAACAAACTGTTTGTGAACTAAATACAAAGGTGGGTAAAGGGTTCGTATATTCACTTATTCCCAGTCTGCATTGCATTCATAATATTCAATGCCCAGAGGAGTGTAAAGTTTGTAATCTAGTCTAACATGAGAAAAGATGCAGTTGGTTGAAATATTTGCAGATGTAACCGCTTCCTAGTTATAGTATGACTGTGGGATCAATGTTATGGTTAAATACTGAAAAAAATAGAATGTAAAAAAAATCAACTATGTAAATTTTAGGGTCAAATCTGTAAATGTGGAATGCTTTATCCACTTGTTGCTTTCTATTAATTAGCCCAATTGCACTTTTACTATGTCTTAATCCAGATGTCCTGACACTGATAAAAGAACAATGAAAGATGATTAATACTTCTTGTGTTAGGTTGTGAGGTCCTAATGAAATACGCAGTGGAAGCATGTATTTTATTAAGTAGGGGTCGCAAAAGGAATGAAATATCAACAAATTAAATTATATTTTGAGCCAAAACAACCAAAATTAAATAATACCTTTATCCCTTAATCAATTTGTATAAAATATCATATCATTTTATGGAGGAGGATGGGGTTCAGGGAGAGGGCTCAGAGGGGCAGGAGTGTGCGTTATTATGGACTGACTGGTATAGACTCTTATGTATCGGCACTCTGCTCGTACCAGATGGACTGATGGTCTCAAATAACTATGGGTTAAAGATCCAAACTATGTGGTGATAACGCTAAAAAAATCAACAATAAAACCATAGTTACTTCACAATATAAGTAATATTTCAATATATCACCACAAGGTACTTTTAATAAATGTGTTTTTTTTTTAACTTAAGGTTTTAACCAACTAAGGATATTGTTATTTAATTATAATTTCAATTTAATTATTTTTAGTTTCATTGACAAGTATGGGACAAGAAGAGATCTGTGAGCTGCAGGAGCAAGTTATAAAGTTAAAGTCTCTCCTTAGTACCAAAAGGGAACAAATTGCAACATTGCGTACTGTTCTTAAATCTAATAAAAATACAGCTGAGTTTGCTTTAAGTAATTTGAAGTCAAAATATGACAATGAAAAAGCAGTTGTATCAGAAACGATGATGAAGCTAAGAAATGAGCTCAGAATTCTGAAGGAAGATGCTGCTACATTTTCAAGTAAGTTTTATTTGAACATTCTTATTGTTGTTTTTTGGTTTTCAGGAGTATCTGTCACAGAATTTGGTATGGGATTTTAGCTTAGAGAGGATGAGATCAGAAGGCATGATATTTTTTTCGTATGCCATTTTTGTTTATTTTGGGAATTTTTTAAATCTAACTATAAATGCATAGATCCCAGCCCAGGATACATGCCCATTTAGCTGTATCCCTACAGCTTCCAGTGTAGTTCCATCAAGAACAATATTGCGTAATAACACCAAGTACAATAACACCAAATTTTAATGTTAACACAAAACCAACATTAAGAGAGTCAAATTCAGAAGGCAAATATTCTATTTCAATGGTCAACACTCTCCCTCTTAAGTTAATACGAATTATAGGCATTCACACTTACTTATATTTCACAACAAAATTTATACCATTTATTATACATTTATACCAATGTTATTGTGCCTCCTATTATAATGTACATTAGCTCAAGTGAACATCACCACTCACTCCACTTGCCACTCAGCGCAGCTATAGATATTAATTAAAAATCTATTAGTCTCCTAAAGAAAAAGTATTAGGAAGCCTAGGAATAGTAGTAATGTCTATTTTAAATAAATTAATGGTGGAACAACTCATGAGGTATGGGCCAGCCGAAGATTGTTGCCATAGTTGATATCTGGCACTGAGGTTTGGTTGTGATCAGCACTAAGCCTTTTTTAATAAGATTTGCTAAAGTAGTAACTGATTTATCCTCACGAAGCTGAGTTAACTCCTACCAGACCTACTTAATGCCTGTACCAATTGCTAATAAATTAGAGTGAATTCTTATTTCAGGTCTTCGAGCTATGTTTGCTGCACGCTGTGAGGAATATGTTACACAAGTAGATGAATCACAGAGGCAGTTGACTGCTGCAGAAGAGGAGAAGAAAACTTTAAACCAACTGCTTAGACTTGCAGTTCAACAGAAACTTTCTCTCACACAGAGACTTGAAGAAATGGAAATGGATCGAGAAATAAGAAATGTGCGTAGGCCAGTTACAAATAATTCTAACAGAGGTGGTGTTAAACCTCGTTTTCCACAATCATCTCGCTCTAGAGATTATTTTTAAAACGTTTTTTTAATAGTATTTATGTCTTACAATTAATGAGTTCTATAATTGGCTTTTAAAATTATTTTCCTTCTGAAAATGTTGGTCTATTTTGGTAATGTAACTTAATTCTAATCTCTTATTTCTTTTTATATTTATTTTAGTTGTTATTTCATCGGAAATTAATAGTTGCTAATTGCAACAGAATCTGTTGGGTGTTAAAATTATTTATATGTTTTATGAAAATGAGATTTTAACTTCTTAAACTTTTTAATTTTTGTAAGATATGACATTCCATTGTATTATGAATTAATATTTTTGTATATACTTGTATATAGTTACTGCTATGTAAATAATTCTTAAATCTATAGTCGGCTGGTCCTGTGAGTTATTTCATAAATCAGTCATCTGTTCAAAAGTCCCTAGACTTGATTGGGACTTTAAAATAACTTATCTAAAAAAAACTTAGAAATAATATTTAGATAATTGTGTCTTTTTATCTAAGACTGTCATTCACATTGAATGTTCTTTAAAAAAATTTGTTATAGATTATTGAATCCGGCCATTGGTATAAATTTTGTTGTGAAATATAAGTAAGTGTGCATGCCTATAATTCGTATTAACTTAAGAGGGAGAGAATGTTGACCATTGAAATAGAATATTTGCCTTCTGACTTTGATTCTCTTAACGTTGGTTTTGTGTTAACATTAAAATTTGGTGTTATTGTACTTAAATTATATTTTATTTTACAATTATAGCATTTGTTTCAGGCTGATAATTTTAGTGTTTGACTGATTTATAATAATTAAATTGTATACCAAATCTTATTGTTTTGAAATTGTAGTTGTTTGTTTCTTGTTGAATTAATTTCTAGTTCAATTTATTGGCTTATATAAAATTTATATTTCTAGGAAGTTCCATTTCATATCAGTGTGACCTTATTTATCATTCAGGGAATGTTAATAGTATTATGCTACAACAATAAATATTCCATTTTTTTTCACTCACCGGCAGAATGTCTATATACTATATACACTATCCTTTTTTTTTTATTATACTCAATACAGACTGTTTCACGAGTAGATGACAGTCGATTTGTCATGATTGAGAAAAAAAAATTAAATGTGGTGCCCCTTCTATTTTTGATTGGTCTCAAAAATCATCTAAATAATTGTCTGGCCTTGCACAAAATGATGGTACTACAATTTCGAATGTCACCCCACTTGGTTATATGCTGCTACTTCCTACACATCACTTCCCTTTTTCAAAAAATTACTATTGGTTTCATACTGCTAATAATATAAATATAACTGTTAATAATAATAACAATTTATCAGATAATATTGTCTCTTGACTGATAAGTATTCTGTGTACTTCCGCAACTTAATGCATTTGAGCATCAACAGCTATTGTATTTGTTACATGAGTAATTTCCTCCTCTCTCTCTCTCTCTCTCTCTCTCTCTCTCTCTCTCTCTCTCTCTCTCTCTCTCTCTCTCTCTCTCTCTCTCTCTCTCTCTCTCTCTCTCTCTCTCTTTCTTTCTCTATCTAACATGAAAACTATAAATGCAATAATCATGTGGAATCAATAAAAATTCTTCTCGAATTCAAATACTTATTACAGCAGGGATATATATTATAAGTAAAACTTAAAAGTGAAACTGAAGATCTTTTCGTTGTTTTCGTAGTAAAGTAAACAATTGCTTACGATCTTCATGAGTTTTAAATTTCGGCATATTATTATCAGTTCGAATGGAGCTAGCCTACCTCGAGTGCTTCCATATATCTTTCAATAAATTCAGTACTTATGTGCATAATTGACTTTTTTGCTTAGAAATAAAAAAAATAGGATTGTACACAAAACAAATATATACTGCTTTAATAGAGTATCCAGCCACTCACTACAGGACTTTTCTACCTTCAAAGCCTCTTCACTCTTCATCGGGACGTTATTGTTCTTTATTCGAATACACTTCTCAAGGAACAGTTCTAAAATTCCGTGCCCATCAATAAGTTCAGTTTTTTAGAAATTTACCATTGAAGAATATGGATCTTGAGTTAAAACTTTGTATGGCCTCGTAAGTAAAGGCTGTACACAACTAAGAAGAAATTCCTAAAATATGCCTTGTGATTATTTACTTGTGAAGCACAGTTCATTCAGGGTGCTACATAGTACGTTGCAGTAGATTTATCCTCTGGTGGTAGAAATGAATGAATTAATGAGAAAAAAAACTTTATTTTGGGGCATTGGCTCTCTAAAAATAACGAGAAGGAACAGAAAAAGAATGTCTAGCTGACAAAAAAAAAAAGAAAAAACAATACATTACATTACACTGATTTCATAAGCTTATGAATAATAATATGTACATATGTATAATTTGATTTGCTACTGCAACGTACATATGAGATTACTATGAAAAACCAACAGAATAAATAAAACAGAAATTATCACAAAGGGCATGAAAGGTTGCTTGAATAAATGGCAAATAAATAAACAGAGTAGTACTGAAGAATTATGAATTGTTAAATTGGAGTGAGATAAAAAAAAAAAAAGGTAAAGTTTCGATTTAAAGATTAGGAGAGTTGATGAACAACAAATATCGATAGGAATCGAGTCCCAAAGGTTTGTGGTATGGATAAAAAACGAATGGTCAAAGGAAGCAGTTTTGGGAGAAGGGAAATACTGGTCAGAAGGGTAGAATCTAGTATTGCAGGACTTGAATTGGAGGAAGTTATAATGGTAAGGGTGCTTTTTAGTCATGATAGTATTGAAGAGGAAGGATCCAAGTAAGTATTGGCAATAGGCAGAAGGGTTCAGCTATTCCATCTCTTAGTAGTGCTGCGAAATGCGACAGTCTCTGGAAATCCCAAGTATAAATCTTGCAAAACAATTCATCAGCCGCTTTATCCAACCCTTGAGATCCCCAGAGAGACCACCATCACGCAACCGTAGTCACAGTTGGTGAATACAAGAGAGGAAATTAGAAGTTGGAACGTTTGAAATGGGAGGAGATGTCGGGTTTGATTAAGCAGTTTATGGAGAGAAATGGAACAGCGGGTGATTTGGGACATGTGGTCTTTCCAGGATAGTTTGGCCAATAACCAAACTTTGATTTTTGACTGTAGTAGAGAATTAGATAATTTGAACATCGATGGCGAAGGTAAGAATATTATTTAGCATTTTGATAAAGAGACATTTTTCACTGATGATTGCCTTGGATTTCTCCCCATCTAATCCAAGATTATGAGGAGAGGCCTAGGTCTTCCTGAATCAATAGGGAGGTGGTTTGGAGCTGACTAAGAAGGAAAGATATGTAAAGTTAGGTGCCGTCAGCATAGAGGTGGAATGAGCAGTGATGGAGGTCGATGATGTAGACACAGAAGAGTAATGGCAAAATAGATGAACCCTGAGCTACTCCGGCAGACAATGAAAGAGGTTGTGATGGAAATTGGTCAGGGATGAGTCCTACTTGGGAGTGAATAGAGATAAATGATTTAATACAGCTTACGGCACTGTGAGAAAAAGACATTGATACTAGTTTCGATAGAAGGATGGAGTGATCAGGGGTGTATAATACCTTGGTAAAGTCTTAAGAGGATTTAAAATATGTGTTGGTGGTCAATGGAGGGCTTGAATGATTTGTATGAGAGCTGATTGGGTGGAAAATCCTGGCAGGAAGCATGTGTCTAGAAATGAGGAAAGTGATTGAACTAGTCTTTCGTGGGGTTTGAGAGAATTCATATGGGACGATAGTCTTTAGGGTTGGTGGGGTAGGGAACTTTATTTAATGGAAGGACATTAGCTCTTTTCCAGGAAGAGGAATTTCCTTAAATTTGTCATTTGTAAAGGAAAAATCATAAATGTGAAGCAGTAGAAGAATTGTAGGGAGACAGCTTTAGGAATTTCATGGGAATGCCGTCTGGTTCTTATAGATAGATAACCGGGGGGGGGGGGGTATTGATTTCATAGAAAGGAGAAATGTAAGAGAGACATAAGTTATCTGGGTGAAAATTACAAGTGTTGGTTGAACTGGAGGGAACGAGTTACGATGAAGACGTCGGGTGGAGAATTAAGATCTTTAAGAGAAATATGGCAAGCAGGAGAAGTGTTTGGTTTAGTGAGAGAAATTTTCCAGACTTTGATAGAAAGGAAGATTACTCATAACTTCCTAAGTTTGTATCTCATCTCTTCTCCATTCCACTGCACACCCTCAGTTCCCAACCTGTTTTTTTTTTTGTTCCATACTCATATAATATGAACTTGGTTGTAATATTAAAACCATACATAAAAATATCACCTGGTTTTCACCAAAATTCTTTTTAAAAAAATAAGTGTTGGATTAACAATAGAACATTAGTAAAAAATAGAGCAATATATTTGAAAAAATCAAAATTGGCATTCATTTGATCACATTTTTGTGCATGGCTGGAAAAAAAGTTCTATGTAATTTCTTTAATTGTCTTATATAAATATAAGGTGCCACTGTTCTATGTTATTTTGTAACTTGAGCTCTTGAGTAAAATCACATGTATGTGTATACATAAAAGCAGTTAGTGTTTGTATTGCAGGTATGGACTGAAGATTGTTATTAGTAAATGATGAGGTTAATTTTTTAAAAATTAATTTCAATCAGGTGTATATATTTACAGCACATTTATAGAATTTGTTTTTGTCAGCTAATTTTGTTTATTAGTCTATGCAATATTTTTTAAAATGTTTTAAGATGGTTTGTGATTTTCTACTGTTTGTTTACTTTTATTTCTTAATCTGAAGTCAACAGAAAGTAATATTACAAATTTTGGTGGGAGATCCCACAATGAATTCAGTTGTCAACTATCAGCCATTAGCTGGGAGAAAAATGGAACAGTTTCTGGCTGGAAATAGTACTTTAATGTAGAGGAGGAGGAGGATTGATATGTTGTTATTTTCTTAAGCAATCATTTTCTAGTTTTTATAAACTCTCTTAGCATAAGATATGCATTACTAGGTGTTTCACGTAATATAAAAATCTTGTTATACGTTGTTTATTTATTATCTGTACATCAATGTATGTTTATAAAGGTGCATTACTTAATATATTATTGGGGTTATCTTGATGTACCCTTGCAGATTATAAAATTTGGAAAGAAAATCCAGGGAAGTTATAAGGAGGCTTTCACAGGAACAAAACATTTTATGTTGTTTTTATGTTAGTATTATGCAAAGAGATAAAAATATATATATGTACAAGAAAACAAAGTATAAACATATTATATCAAATTTGTGTTATGCAGGATTGCGCTAGGTGTGGTATGATTGTAGTTCTGTCCCATCAAATTCACTTGTTTCTTTTTTGTTTTTAATTTAATTTGAAAATGTATAATCACAATGAATGTTTTTACTACTAAACTCGTATTTATTCAAACATTTCCTGCTATTAATTTTAATAATTAATAGGAATAAGGTTTTAACCAGTTAACAGCTTAACCCATTCACTGCACAGCAATGTTTGACTGGTTCCCTATAGTGACTTCGTGCTTTTAAAGGGTTAACAATATAAACAGTTTGAATACCTGTGGGTATTAATCTATATATTTTTTACTTATGGTGCTGAGTATTTATTTCATATTGAAAATATTTTAAAAAACTATCTTAATAGATGTTACTAAGAATTTATCAGATTATTGCTGAGCAAGAAAAAACCAAGGTTTACTTTAGAACAAGTACGTAGAGTTTTCTTTAGTCATACTATGATTACTCGTCAAATTTTAAACTCATTTTCACAACTGTTCCAATGGTGTTTTGCTTAGAATTCCTTAGGCATTATTTAAATTTGGACTGCTACTTTCACAAACTAAGTCTTGTGATTAAACTGACAGATAAATAGTTTAACCACTAACAACAATTTTTTAAGTTGAAGAATCCTGATCTAAAGTCATACTTATGCAGTTGGTCCCACTTTATTTATCACAACTCTCCGTTGAGTTCCTTAAAAGGTTTAATAAGGTTCATTATCCTAAAAGGAAATGATAAGGTATCATGTCAATAACTTCCCCTCTTCTCTCAAAAATATGACCCATCTGGCTGGCTCATGTATTTATAGGTAGCTAAATTATTCATCAATCAAGCAGTACTTGATCCAGCAAACCAACTTATATTTGAAAACTTACTGTTTTCATGCAGTATGTGTTGCAAATTTGTGAATTCTTAAGCTCTGTTCTTAACTACTACCTTCTTCTCATAATCAGTGGCTGGCATACAAACTTGTTATCACAAAAAGCAACTTTTTTAAAAAAGATGTATTTATCTAACCTAATTTTCAACATTTATAATTGTATGTAATGTTCCACTGGTTTTATACCACATTAATCATCATTAGAAAGTCGCTATAGGTTAAATATTTGATACTTATAATGCAATAAAAGCGTACAACTCTTGATAACTTTACCCAATTAAAAATAGACTACATTTGAAATACATTTGTTCTGATGTCTTATTTTTCAGAGGAATACAAGATGAGCTTAAGAGATAAGTAATTGAATGGTTCAGTGGGGAGTACTAAATGTGTTATAACTTAAATGTCTTTGCAAACTAAAGATTTGATTTTATAATACAAAGTGAGAAATATCAGTATTATTATTTTATGACACACACTAGATTACGTACATCTATGTTGGTTGTCTCTTTTCGACTGTTTCTTGATTTTTCTACTAAACAGCTTTCATATTTATATTCATAAGATTGTAACTTGTTTCATCTATCTCTTATTCTGGAAATTCATGTTCTATTTTGCTCTTTAATTCTTAGCTACTTCCATATTGACCATTGCATTTCTGTTGTATAATATATTATTATTAAAACTCCCTCCTGGAAGAGTTACCCATGCTACACCAGCACTTTCTTGGATATGGCTCACTCATATATACTTAACCACTTGTAATTATTCTATAGGAACTTTTCTTGAGTTGTTGATAATGATTATATACTGATTTAGTTGGACCATTAATGTATTTGACTGCATTAGTTAAACAATCTATTGGATTCTTTTTTTACTTGAAATATAATAATCAGATTAGCAGTCCTTGATATTTTAAAAGTTTATACTATTGAGATTTAGACAATTCTGTGTAAATCTGAAATTTATATAAACACCATATTATTATTAGTATTTCATTTTTGTCTTAATTTTCTACCTGAAGTTTGAATCCAATTTACTCTGTATTTTTTTGTATTCCATTAAGTCATTGTTCTAAATCTAACTAGACTCCTAAACATATTATGTTATTATTCATATCTATCTTTTGTTTATAAATAAGTAGATTGCTACCATTATAACCTAATTTTTAATATTGTAGATTTTTTGACTCCTCGTGGTATCTTAATTATTCGAAAGTAACTGAAGGTTTGGTTTTTTATCATTGATACCTTATGTTTATCAATTTAATATTGATTATTCCATTTATTATTTTGTTTGTTATATCATTTGTAACTTTTATTCTCTTATTTGATAACTAGTGCACAATATCATTGTTACCTAAAATAATACAGATAATTAATTATAAGTTATTTGCACACTAGAACACATTTTTCGGGCAATAAAATAAATTACATTTGTCTATTTGGCGTAGTTCATAGAAAATTCGCAATGAATTCATTTTTTAATATTTATATGAATACAAGATGAATCGTGAAATACATACCAAAATTTCTCTTCATGAGTTAAAGTTTTGAACTGTGACCCCTCTTATTTTTTTTATAAAAATCACATAATAGTTTGGTGCATGCCTGTTTTGTTTTTTTATATTTTAGAACTGGATTCCAATTATTTGTTAACAGATTTAGATGAAATCCTTATACTTTTTATCTGTAGAATTTTTTTTCTCTTTTATTATTACCTTTGGAATAAAGCCATGTCCTGTGTCACTAAGTGTGTGCAGTCCAGTATATATTAGAGTTTTAAATATAAAACAGCAATGGTCTAAAAATATGAACTATCTATAACTAGGAGTAGGAAGTGAAGAATCTAATGGTTTGTAAAAGGGAGAATAGTTGTTGGGGGAGGGATCCCAACCCAGAATGTGCTACTCCCATCATTCCTATCATCTCTCTGTATCCTCAGCTAAACAAGCTCAAGAGGCAGGAGGTTGATATTAACATGTTAAAAACATCTTGGTTTCACCAAAATCTATTAAAAAATTGATAAAAGCAATTGCTATAAAAATTAGAGTAATCAATCTGAAAAATCAAAGGTGGCGTAGGTCATACATACTTAGGTTTGGGGGAATGTTTGGACATAACGTTTTAAATCTTTGTTTATAAAAAAGGAGAAATATGCGACAATATACTGTCACTTTTAGTTGTGGTTTTGAACTTGTAATTATTAGCCAAAGGAAAATATTTAACTATGGTTGGTAGAGCCAACCTGAATAGATAATGGGGAGGTCCCAGGTTCAATTCCCGATCCTGCTAGTAAAGTTTTTTTTTTCAATGATATACTTTGTGAAACACCCTGTATATGACAATACTTATGTTTAATTTTAGTTTGTACCAATTTTAAGTATTAAGATGTATTGAACTTGTGTTTTTAACAGTGCTTGTTAACATTTATCCCGTCCTCTGTTATGTGCCGTCCCACAATTTTCTCGACTGTTATTTATTTACTTATTCCGCAGTTGTATAGAAAAGTGTATTTCACTGCACGGCTATGAGTATCAAAAAGTAGTCATCTTTTTAAAGTTCGAAAGGTTGTATTTTTTTTTTTAATATAATTGTCCTTTATTTTGTAATTGATATATTTATTTTTTGGGATAAGAAAAACCATGTTTGTAACAAGTGTGGAAGCATTTTCTCGCTTCTTGGTTATGACTTTATAGTTCATGTCACAATGTTCTCTACTTCTGAGAAAAGAAGTAGTTTCCACACTGGTTATACAAGTTACTTTAAGTATATACATGAATTTTAGGCATTTATAACTACATTACTATCTCTGCCAGTAGTGGTACAGTAAAGATTTTTTTATCAGATTGGACGAGTCCTGTAACTTGATTGGTTGTTTCTTTTGACATTTTTTATTGTCATGAAATATGACGAAATTGCTGTGTTCCCATTTTTTATTATTATAAATAAGTTTTGTTGCATTTTTTTATCAAATATATCAATGGGATGATTAACATTGGACAAGATCTCTTTTTTTTTATGTTAAGTAGTAATTCCTCATTTTTCATAAGTTAGTACCTGCCTACATCTATTATTTTAAGATATATGATCATTTATTTAGTCTATTTTTTGTGGGGAGAATAGCCAATATTGGTTAAAATATTGTTATCATGAAATCAATATATGTTTAATGCTGGTTCTATGATGTTAAATATCTTGACGTAAATCATTACACTTAAGTAATATTTTCACATTTATTATTATATATTAAAACTTTTTACATTTTTCTATTGTCACAGTTTTGTGACAGTCAAGTCCATAAAGAGTAATATTTTTATATTATCATGTAACACTGATAGTCATTGTATATTTTTATGTATCTTATTTGCTACAGAGTTTGTAATTACAATTTAATTGTGCAATCATCGTTACAAACAATTTGAGATTTAATTCAGTATTTATTCTATAATGATATATTATTAGTGCAATTTCGTTTAGTTAATATTAAGTTAAGGTGTTTTAATAGCTTAGTTAAATACTGGGATAACCTGCAGTGTCTGTATTGGCAAATTAAAGGAATTTTAAGTGTTTATATATTTTATTGGCCTGTATAGATATAATAAATAATTGACATTTACAAGTATTCTTTAATTTGAAGCAATGAATTTGTTTTTTTAATTGTTTTATGTACTTATTTAACTGACTTTTGGGAATGTCATTTGAATTCCATTTTATGATGAAATTATTCGTATCATATCTTAGAATAAAGATTAGTGAAAGTTAAGTCATGATGTTCACTTATTTAAATTGTGATCATTATTTCTAAAAAATCTAAATTTTGGAACTACAGTTAAAAAAAAACTAAATACATTTATATTTAATTCCTTCTCATTACCTTATTGTCTAAGATGCAATTTAAAATGTAAAATATAAGTCGGTAACTACTCTAAATAATATTCGTTTGAATGAATCACCGCAGGTGCCGAGACATTTTAGAAATACAATTTAATTATTAATTGTAAATGAAGGCGACTCAGAACAGAAATCTGTTAGGTATTTGTGAGAGGAGAAAAATTTCATTGGTGCAATATTATTGTAAGAACATATACCACTAATTTTTTTCTATGAATTCAATGATATTTTGTAAAATCCAATGGTTGATCAGTTATAAAATTGTGCAAAATACGCTTCTTTTATACAATTTTATTTCATTCTTTTATTTTTATTTCACTGTCATGTCTTGTACAATTTCAGTTCATCCTCAAACAGTATCTACATAAGTCAACGCTTTCTAATTATTAAGCTAAAACATTTCGAAATTGTAACATTTGTTTCATACTCATGTCCTATGTACCATAGTCAGACTAAATAGAAATCCTGCCGAGAAAAATCGTTATATTTATGTTTCACTACTATATTGCCTTATTAAAACTTGTATCTATGTAACATATCCAATGATTTAAAAAAATTCATGTCATAATACTTCATGAAGAGATAAGGACTGACATAAGTTGATTCATGGTTGATATTCAATATGATTATGTCGATAAAGATGTGTGGTTATTTGAGGCTAACTATGTAATAGTGAATTGAAATGATTTGTTGGGATATTATCAAATATTTGTTTTACTTCAATTTAATTTGTTGGCAATTTTAAAGAAAATGTGGTTCTGCACTTTCAACTTAATTACTGATCTTTGCATTATTTTGATATTTTTAGTTGTGAAATTTATTCTACCAATTTTCTGGACCAGGTATTATTTCCTCTAGTCAGTGTTTGTAGTAAAAATCTTTAGTCTATTTCTCTCTATAATTTAATTTTGTTTTATTGATTTTTTTGTTTTTAGCGCAATAGTTTGTTTATTTGCTAATGTTTTAAACTAATCATTCTCTATTAAAATATTGCAAATTTATATTTTAGTTTCTTTTATAAATGTATCCCCACTCAATTTTTTGGTTCTATTGGTTATATTTCCTAGCAGTATTTAATGTTTGATAGTTCATATAATTGTAATTGAATAATCTGTTGCTACTTTTCTATTATTTTTCTGTCCATTTTGTCAAGAATCCACTACCAACAAAAATAATATCCATTGTTAGATATCTTTATATGTGGCCTGTTGAAGCCCAACTGTGAATTCTATTTTATATCTAACAGACAAAATAAAACAAGTTTTAAAACTATGATCACTATACATTAAAATTTTCTCTATAAAATAACAATAAATTAAAGTCTTTCCTAAAATAAAATAGAGTTTCTAGATAACTAGAGTGTGATTTACAAAATTAACTGCTGTTAACACTGTCAAGATAAATACTATTTAGATGCAACATTGCAAATATTAAAAATCAGGGTATAACAACACAAAATAAATTGCAAGTAGCAACATTATTTTAATTTTGACTTACTACAATTACTGAATATGTTGTGTTACTTTGAAATAATTAATTTGAATATGATGATTGAATAGAATTTTAGACACTGCTTGAGGATTGTTGGAGACTTCGCAGTGAATTAAAAAATGATTAACAAAGTGTTTTTGTTCAATTTTGATGTATTATAATTCTTTTCATATATCATTTAGTTTGCTAAAAACATATTGAAACATGAAAAGGTATTGAGTTAGGCCATTTCCTATCACCAACACAGTTTAACCTGGGGTTTGGAGATATGTGGTAAAAAAAATTTTCATGATATTTAAAACTTCTATACATTTATCAATGCATAAAATACGTGATATGAATATTTTTTAACATTATCTGTAAAGAAGGGAACATTTTTAAAAGAATATTTTAAATTTATCTATCACATACATTGTACGTATTTTAATATTTTGAAAATTATTTTAGAGATTGCAGTGGAAGATATAATAAAGTACAATAACGAGTGAACTTGTCATCAAATAAAAGACCTACTAAAGGCTTCTCAGTACACTGGTTCCTCCAACTGTTTTCCTTCTCATTGATTTCTTCAACCAAATCAATACAATGAATATTTCTCCTATAATTCATTTTAAAAGTCAAATCTATATCAACATATATATTATTAGTTGTTATTTAAGTTAAAATGAATGATACTTAAAAAAAAAAATGTAAATTTCTTTGAGATATTTTTTGATTAACCAGAGTAATTTTTCCGCCTAGGTACCGGCACCCTACTGCGTTAATTCTTTATTTATTCTGTGACTTGTTTATAATAACAACACTGGTCAACATGATTTTTGTCTCAAGAGTACCAATAGTTGTACTTAAAGCAGTTTTTTTATCCTGTTTTCAAATATGTATTGAAATGGCATAAGAAAATGCTGTACGTTAGCAGACAACAAAACTACAAATAAAAGGCTTTGTCATCAGTTTAGTAATACAACGTCATTTGTATCAAAACATTAAATGTGCTGTTCTTCATGACTTATGTGCTGATTTTAGCATTCTAATATCAAAATAAATTTTGGAGGGGAGGAATCTTCATTATCAATCTGTTCTTCAGCCAATGCTAAAGTGGAACATGCTCTCTTACAAAATTTAGAAACTGCTTGCAAGGTTATAGCTACTAAGTCAAGAAGATAAGTTGACATTTTTATCTTATAAATGATCAACAGGTGCTCTCATTTTTATTTAATTGGATACACCCAAGTTAGTTAAAAAATGAAAAAATAATGTGCTGGCGATTGGAAATGGCTCCCTTTAAATTCGATATAATTTATCGCCCGGGAAAAGAAAATATTAAGGGCAATACTCTCTCTAGGATCTGTGGCGCAGGTTGTAAAAACAAATTGTTTGATCTCCACCAAGCTCTTTGCCACCCTGGAGTATAAAATCCACCTTACAGCCTTGAAAAAGTGAGACGATTGTCTTCAATTTGTATGATATAAGCTGAAGTCAAACCAAGATTTTATCATTCCGACAATCAACTCATCAAAGTCACCTCTCCTATGGAAAGTTTAAGTAAATACTTCACTGGTCCTTTCTCATGTGGGAAAGTAAAAATTATTATCTTCTAGTCATTATTGATGAGTATTCTCGTTTTTCATTCGCATTTCCTTGTAGAGATATAGCTCATTCAGTGTCTTTCACAATTATTTTCAATTTTTGGGTACCCTTCATTCATTCATTCTGATAGAGGACCATGTTTTCTTTCTAGGGATTTGACAACATTCTTGCATTCCTGTGGAGTAACTACAAGTCAAGCAACACCCTATAGCCCACGAGGGAATTTGCAAAAAAAGATACTTTATGAAACGCTATGATGGACAATATTGCTTGCTCTTAAAGCTGAGGCAACAAAATGGGAATATTAATGAAATTTTTTCATGCAGTACGGCCTATCTTGTGTAAATCGTCAAACTGCACACCACATGAACGATTCTTTAGGCGTCCCCGTAGAACCATTGATAGGGATACCCTGCCTTATTAGTACCTAAATCCAGGACCTGTTTTGTTATCCAGGCCAATAGGCGTTATCAAATATGATGACTTAGTGGAGGAGATTGAATTAATTAAACCAGACGGTGAATATGCCTCAATAAACCATCAAGATGGACGAGAGTCCAAGGTATCTTTAAGGCATTTTTAACCCCGGGATGATAGGAAAGACTTAATAAAAATGAAGAAGTTTCTATGGAATCAGATGAACGAATGACCTTATCTTAAGGAGACAAACTGGCTGAGGAAGATTTACCTGTATCGCCCGTTCTAAACGATGCATCAGCTCTTAGACTAAAGGAAATTTAACTCCTATTTCAGGAAATGCACAGCAAACTCACGAGATGTCCAGAAACCAACAGACCAAAAAGGGTCACAAAGAAACCATGCTATTTTAAAGACGCCGTTTTCCCTCGTATACTGAGCTAATAGTTTGTTTAAAAATAGTGGGAACATGTGGGTGAGATCAAGTAACCATAATTGTTATGACCTTTCATTACCTTTTGTATTTTCAAATTCATATCTATTATATCATGCTGAGTTTTAACTAAATAAAACCTTCATTAGTTATCACTGGATTCATTACATATATAGTAAATGTTCGTTTCACACTCAACATTATAGAATAATAAACAACATAAAAAATATCAAAATGAAGACTCGAAAAAACCTTTTTTTCTCCATTCCTAGTATCGATATCTTACAACGGGATAATATAAGTAAAAAAACCAAGGATCTAATTATTCTTCGACAGGTAGCTTTCCTAACCGAAGTTATCGTCGTAGCAGCTGACACTGCCATCCCTAAGTTTAACCCGGAGCCGCCTACGCTACTAAACCGCCAGACCATATTCTTTGACTTATTGCATTACGCAGAAATTGGAAGAATAACTGGTGCAGAACAATGAATCGTCAAGCCAAGAAAGTAGTTGACTCTCTCATACACAAATTTGAGGGATTGGAAGACGGCGACGTCCCATGAGCGGTTTCGTGGCTTACACGGCGATCGCCGTAAGTTTTGAAAGCTCCTTAAGACCACTACCAAGAAGGACTCAAGCGTCCGTCTTCATAACGGTGACATCCTTTACACAGCGGAAGAACAGGCGAAAATACTGACCGACTACTACACCGCAGACAACTTCATAGGACAGGTGACTACCACGAACCTAAGCAGCTGGAGACAGGACAAAACTACATGTTTGTCTCCCCGAAGCACCTCTTGGTGTTTCTTCGCCGGTGTCAGGGAAACCAAGCACCAGGGCGGGACGGGGTGCAAACTGTATTGCTGAAGCAGCTGCCGAGGAGAGGGATTGCCCAACTCGTTAGCCTGTACAATTCAGTTATCAGGTTGCCATACTCCCCGACAGCGTGGAATCAAGATATCTTGTTCCCGGCGTGGTAGCCCACAAAGAGAAGCGACCACCCAGCCCACTATTACCCGATCCGTCTCCTCCCTCACACGAGGAAGATTCTCGAAAATATTATACTGAACTACCTAAAGGAGTTCTGTTTGGAAAATTCTATCATTCCGTACGAGCAAGCAGGCTTTCAGGGTCATCTCAGTACAGAACATCCGCTTGTGAAAATACAGACGGAAGCCACATTCGGTGTCAACAGGAACACAGCAACTGCTATGATCTCGTTGGACTCTTCGCAGGCTTTCGACTCAGTCCCCCGCGGGATGCTGTTCCGACAGATTTGCGACTGGGAATGCCCAGGGCAGTTATATACCATGTTGGTTTCCTCCCTGAAGGGCCGAACGGTAAGGGTCCGGGTGGGCGATTAACTCTCGAACCCATTCCCTCTAACTTGTGGATTTCCTAAAGAAGCGTTTTGTCTCCGGGGCTTTTTAGCAGGTATACGTCTGACATTGTTGAGACAAACTTTAAGAAAGCTATAGTGATGCCTTTTGCTGACGACATTGCGGTTTACAGTAGAAGCATGAGTGCACAAAGAGCTCTTACACTGGCCGAGTCAGTTTGTAAGGTAATCAGCGACAGACTGGGCTGGTTAAACATCAGTGTAAACGCCGGGAAGATCGACTGCGTAATCGTCTCCCTCCAAAAGGGGAAAAAGCCTTGCCAAAATCCTACACTATAGGAGGGCAAGAGAACTCACCGTCTTTCTCAATGTACTTCTGGGTATAAAAATGGATAGGCATCTCCATTTCTGAAAAAGTACGATACAGGTCTTACCGGCTTTCGCACTTGCTAAATTCGCCCAACTTGTTGGTCGTCTTAAACTGATGATAGATAAATATGTCCTTCGCCCAGCTCTACTGTACGGAGCCCCACTATATACTCACTTAACTGCCAATACAGCTAAAAGTCTCTGGCAATTTCAGACCCGTCAGGCATACCTCTCTCGAGAGGTTAAAGAACGCTGAACTGCTTGTTGTGCCGTAGGTGGGTGAGTTCGTCCACCGGAAACACATGAAGTTTTTTGGCTCATTGTAGCTCCTAACAAACCCGGTATTTAACGCTTTGGCCCCACCACCCTTCCCGCATCGATGACAACATACTGTCGGGGAAACTTAGGTCAAGATTTTGTTGTTAGATGTGAGTTAGTTTTAAGTCTATGAATCATAAGGCGAGCCCCATCACTTTTAAACATGTCTAGACAATGAATGTATAATCTGCATTATACTTTTGTAACAATCACATGTCGTAAAGTAAAATTATTAAAAATTGTATAAAATGTAGCCAAGCTACAAGACATATAATGACCTACTTAAAATAGATTCATTTATGTCGAATCTATACTGATTTCCATAATTTAAGTAACTAGGGGATATGGAAAAAAAAAATGTAATTATTCTCCTCATTGTCGATGGCATTAAACTCGTGATATTACGATATAACTCCCAAACATTTCGATCAAACCCTCAAATACCATAAATCCTAGGTTTATGGTATTTGAGGGTTTTTAATTTAATTAATTAGTTTGTAATTTTTAGTTTGTTCATCGTATCTAATACGATGAACAAACTAAAAATTAGACCAAAACAAGAATGAATCCCTGAAAAGAAGTTCTCAATCTCGGCACTCAAATAACCGTTCATTTAACTAAAAATGCAATTCCCAAACACAGTTTGAATGAGCACTGTCAAAACCTTACTTCTCCCTATGAATTTAACCATACTGAGGAGAACAATTAGCCAGAGACAGAAATCAGGATTGTCCAAATTGAAAGTAAATTTAATGCTACAATGAACAGGCTCGATATTTTTTTTTAGAAATAGTCTCAGATCCATCAGAGAGCTCTCCCAATCAGAATGAAATTGAACTAAAAGATCCTTACCCTAGAAAATTTACAATGAAGATTTTTTTTAAATTACCCCTATAGGAAAAGGAATAGGTAATAAATATATTCTCTATAATTTAAAAAATATGCATTTGATGAAGATATAGTAAATATGGGTGATACATTTTATTGCGATAAAATTACGATCTGCCTTATTGGACAGAAAGTAATTATGATCAATGCTCTCATTCATACCATATTTACAATTTTCATTCACTCGATCATGCTTATCGTTATATAAATATAAAATGTAAATTTTTAAACCTTCAGAAAGATAAGACATTCTTTCAGGGGACATGAAACATTTAACAAATTAAGCACTAAATTAGACTTTAACAATAATACAATGAAATATAAAAATTAATATAAAGAATTGTTATTTAACATAGATAAAGAGGAAATATAACTAAATAAAGGTATTAGCATTGTAGACATTCCTATTAACAGTAAAAATAATAAAGAATCAGCCTCAATAAAGAATTATAAAAATAAAATTTACGAAATTTATAAAGGGTTAGTTCATATTAAAAATAATAAAGCTAAATGCGTAATCAATTCCACCGTGTCATGACCATTTGTCCTGAATCTATGGAACTAGAGGAAGTAGAAAGCTGCAACGAAATTATTAATAACTTTGCTAGATTAGAAATGCATAAAGCAATGCCCTTACTATTACGAACCGTATACACGAATCGGGAAGAGCAAGACAAAACCATTAAATTATTAGAAAATTAGCCGATAATGACCCTCTTCCAGTACTGACCTTCTTAAACATTAAATGAAAACAGTAGACTAATACTGCAATTTCCTCACCTAGATACACAGATTCATCTAACTTTACTATTGGAGCAGTTCTGTCTCAAAATTACAATAGAAAAAATCTCCCTATTTCATTCAATTCCCGTACCCTAAACAAACAAGAAAGTCATTATTCCACTATCGAGAAAGAACTAGTCTCGTTTGGGCATGTAAACAAATTCGGCCATATATCTGCTCATTAATCTTTTCAATACAGACTGATTACAAACCCCTACAATGGTTACATAACTTGAAAGAATCGGTGAAAATGGCAATTATCTGTCTTTGACTTTGACATTAAATAATGTATAAGATAAACATTGTAGTAGACGGCCTGTGCCGTAATCCGCTTGATGTAAAAGACTTAAATACAATAGAAAACCTTCCTATCCTAGAAAATATAAATCCTCGTCGATCCTGGCCAATTTCTATCGGTCCCTTCTCCTGAGACCAACGATGACTTAATAGAGAAACTAGCTAGAACATTAAATATCCCTTTAGAAATGAACCTGGAAAGCTTAGCGACAACTTGATAGTGGTATATATATAGTGACAGATCCCGTTGTAGAAATGTAGAAAAGTTCCTGCCGAGAAACCGTCTATAGCTCTCTTATAACAAAAACCAATAATAAGAAACATGAGAGGACCGAGTGAAATTGTTACTATTATCCGTGTTTTCTTGGAGCCGAGTAAACCACCCTCCCCCCTATGTTGGGATAGTAAATACATAATAGGAGGTTTGAATAACATACAATGGAAACAACTACTAGTAAAGAACTGTATTTATTATATTCAACATTTCAAATACAAACATAGAAATCTATCTATAAATTTATTTATTAAAAAAACGGGTAACGATTCATTGCACTTTTTCTTCTCTTGCATTTGGTGGGAAGACTGTTGGCTAAATAATAATTCCTCAGAGTTAAGGGAACGGGGGCATTCCTGTGCTGCTTTTAGTATCGGTTCTTCTTCTTCAACATCATCCCCATCCTTTTGGTTCCTTGACAGGATATTCTCAACAATACAGTTATTGTACGGGATTTCGCTTGTTGCGATGACAGAGTACACCAGAATGTGGAAATCCTTCAGGCTTTCTTTTCCCCCGCCTAGTAAACCAACGTCGGTGTTCAACGCAAGCCCTGCGAGTCTGAACGGAATGTTTACTATGTCTCCAGGAACACACATCAATGTATCATAGAAATTAAAAATGGCGTCCAGATGATTGAATTTTGCCCTCCTTCTCCTTTGTCAATATACTGAACAATTTGGTACTCCATTTTGTTCCTGAAGTAGGATATGGTGGGCACATCACTCCTTTGTCCATCGGCTGCTATTGTGTTGTTGTGATCGGTGGTAGATGTATGAGCCGGATATTCGTCAAATTTATCTTGGGGTGAGTTGTGTAGTTGTTGTGGTCCAGTTAGACAGCAAGTTTGTCATCTTTTGTTTTTGATAATGATCCGGTTAGTGGATTTTTTAATGCTGAGTGTATTGAGTGGTGTAACAGAGTGGAAGAATTAAATTACATCAAGTGAATCTCTACGAGGTGAATGGAAGACGAAGATAGTGAGATGCATTCACCTGCTACTCTGGCTATTGCTAAAAGGGCAGTTGAGGAGGACAGCTAGTGTGGCACGGTTGTGTTATTTGCTAAACAAACATGCATTTCACTTTTCGAACTAAATAAAAATAATCAGAGCTGGTCGAGAGTGATCTCAATTGCCCCACATCTAGACATCTGTTCTATTCGTAGGTTGTAGGCGACTTGGGCCCGCACGTGTGTGGAGGGGGGGGGGAGAATAACGCGCACTCATGAACGATACATTGGCCACATTATCACACTCACGTCTGTCACAATCATGCAATGGGAAACCAATAGTGGTATTAATAAATTTACTTTATGTAATTCGTTTTCTTTCTCACTGACCCTTGTTTCACACAAATATATATATGACTTATATATAAAGGTTATATGTTCACATGTTCAAAAAAAGTTAAAATATTTATCCCTGCGATATTCAAAAGCTTTTTGTATTCTCGACGGATTTAAAGATTGTTTATGAATACTGTTTGATTTAAAGTGACAATATTTTGTCCAGACGTTCTTGTGCTCTGTCACCAGGGCGCTGTTACGCTATCCTCAACAAAATAAAATAATGTATTGAATTGAATTGATTTGGGATGCTATTTATTTATTTTACTCACCTGGTTGAAACCCTCAGCGTAATACGTAGGCGTTAAAGCTAAGAATAAAATAAAATTCTTTAACATTGATCAAACCTGATCAAATCGTCCCCAATTCGATTATCTCCCAAGGTAAATTACGTGTTTGATCAATGCGAGGTTTAGTTGGATATTAAAAATGAAGAAAGATGAAACATAATTGACTTTATGATAAAAATATTGATTTATTAAAATAAAATAAATATAATTTTAAAATGTTAGATATGAACACATTTGAATCACAAACTAAATGTTAATACGGATGATCTTCTCTTACTGTTCAACGTTGTCCTAGCAAGAAAAACTCGAAAGAGTATTTTCAACAAATTTCTTAGTTATATATTTACGGAAAACCTACAAGCTACTGTGAACCTACTTACATCTTAATTTCTATTATATTGTGAATAAGGTATATTTGGTATGTACCGCATAAAACATTGTACATGATTGATTAATTTATACGGCATATTTATACTGACAGCGTTGTTAATGTTCAACCTGTCTATAATATCCGGGATGTTGAGAAGTGCTATAATTACTATCCTGTTTCAGTTATTAGATTAATGTATATTTCTTCATTACGTGAAAAAAAATCCCTTTTTTAATGTAATTCTGTGGGTGAACAATTTTCTTCGGTCAAAAATTTTGTTGATGCCGTTATAATTCTTGCTCACTCGGATATCCATCCATCTACTTACTACTTCACGGATTACGTCTCCCAGGAGTTTTTCATGATTTATCATGTTTAGGTAGGCCTCTTACAGCGTGTTTTTGCTCTACTTGACATACACCAACTTTCATGGAATTTTATCTTTTTTTGATGGCCACGTTAGAAACAGCGGGCTTCCGTAAACTGTATTTTATTGATGAAGGTATGTTGATCAAAGGGAGATTTTCAAAGAAAAAATAGGGCGATTAGTTCAGATTAACATTCTACGGAACGTGTAATTTGAAGAAGAATTCAAGCGAAGGCGTAGCAGACTTTTGTTGTGATTTACACTTCCTAGATTTATTTGTTTGATAGTGAACTATACAATTTTAACTTAAACAGCAATATCTAGGTGCTGCCATACTTTTTATGGGAATGGTAGTTAGTTTTTGTTTCCCTATCTTTTGTGTTTTAGCTCATCTAAAATGAAGTTGGTGAACTAAAAGGGAGGTTTTGTTTCTCTAAGTTCAATATAATACTGTTTTCAGTTGTCCAGCAGGATTAAGGCGAAAATTTCTAGCAGCTAGCCCAGCAACCAACAAATGAAACTGCATCAATACATCGTAGCAATTTAAGTTGAGCTAATAATTTAAATTTTCATTTTGTTTTTACCCATAATTTGAATTCTATGTCGTTAATTTAAATATTGGATAACATACAATTTCAAAGGCATCCTTCAGTCATTTCATCTTAAGTTAACTGACCCCTTACCAGTTCTCCAATATATTTTATTTGCAAGAATATGTTTCAATGCCTAGCCAACTCACAGCCCCAAGATTGGAACCATACACTTACATAAAACTGCAATAATATGGTGATGGCAGTGGCCAGTGGATCTACCAGGAATTTATATCATAAATTAGTCTTTCACATGAAGGGGGGATGTGGTTCATGAAAATCAATAAATTTTCAGTGCAATTTTAGACAGTTATACTGATGAAGAATGCAATTGAGGTTTAAACCTTGTGCTAAATATTTGTATCAAGTTTTGGTTTAATTGATAAATTGATAGAAGCGTTGAGGAGAGCGATGATGTTGGGAACTAGCGGGATGGGTGGGAGGTGGGAGTGGGAGGCGATAGGCACAGAGGAGTGGGGTGCGGCTGGGTGGGGACAGCGGGAGGGCCGTCGAGCCAGTGCTCTGACATTAGTGTGGTTCGTGAGTGTCTGTGCCGGTGTGTTTGAGTGATATGTGATCTGTGCCAGTGTTGAGGATAGGTATGGAGCTGGTTCTCCACAGCCCGGTCGGTGCCGAAGCCGTCAAGTACCAGTGGCCCTTGATCACTGGCCGAGGATCCGTAAGTTATATCTACATTTCACATTACTCTTACGCTATTTTTAAACAAAACTCAAAATTTACTTTCTATAATTAATAAATGAGAAGCAATTGCAATTGAATCGTAATTAAAAGTTGTGGACATAATTCACCGGAGAGGGGGGGATTAATAATTACTTGTTATAGATAAAAGAAAACTGTGAATTTTGGAATATCACATTTTTTTTTAATCTTAAACCAACAATTATCACTTTCTAAATTTTACTGTTAGTTAGTGTTACAAGAGTTTAATATGGCAACTCAGACAAATTCCAAATTACTACCTAACTGAATGTTTGCATATAGATATTAAAAATAATTCTACTGCATAATTTTTTAACAGTAACAATAAACGTTTACGTTTGAACACTTTTAAAGCAATCGGAATTTATTTTAAGTTTTTGTATTACATTACATAAATTTATGTATTTATATATCAAGTAAATGATATTGTAGCATGTTTTAATTGATTAGCATTGGTTGGAGAGCTAGTCTATAAATAGCTGACATTTTAAAGGTTTTATATTTATGGAGGAGCGAGAGTTATTCATGAGGGGTGAGTGGCCTCTCCCGTCAACTCGGCCTGTATAGCCTACCTTCTCACATCACACCTTGCTTCTTATACGCCACCACAGAATATTGTCTACGTCCATTCATTGTAGCCACGTATACATAAACTAAAAAATCCTGTAATAGAAAATAGATATGAATAGATGCCTAATGTATGTGGCGTATTATTCAATATTAAAACCTGAACAAATTTTGTTAACGTTAGATGCCGGTTTTTGGCAATAATGTACCATTGTCACTTTCAGTAAATTTCTCTCTGTCTCTCCAAAATTTAAAATTTCATTGGAGTGCAAATTTTCCCACTGTTCCAAGCAGTTAAGTAATTTTCAAATACTAATTCGAGTCTAATGGTTAAAATCAAATGTTTAAATAATAATTTTTTGTCAAATGGTGATTCAAATTCTCGTATCTCCCGAAATTATAGGCACATGTTTGATTTATACATTTTTAATTCAACTTATAAACTTATAGTTTATTTATAAGTATTTTCTTTTTAATGTTGAAGGTAAGTGTGATATATAACTATCTTTATGGTATTTAATAATTATTCATTCTCAATAATTATGTAGCTCTAGTTCGTTTGTCGATAGAAAGTGTGATAGGGAATGCCCCTGATTATCTATAAATATGTTAATCGCGATTATTGTTTATATTAGTACTCTATGAAAAATAGATGAGCAGTCATCGGTTTGTCGTATTGATATCGGTCTTCTTATCACAGTTAGATCTATTAAATGATGACGGGCCTATCAATATTGTTTGCCTCGCTTTTATCAAAGCTCAAGAAATTTCAAGAAAAAATAGGTAGACAAGCTTGACAGGAACAAAATAAACAAGGAAAAGATACAGAAAGATTTGGTGGTTCCTAGAGATTCCAGGCGTCATTAATTGGATGGAAAGCTACAGTTACTTCAAACTTCAAATTAATTCATTTTTAATATTTACATAATAGAAATAATTTTATTCTAAAATACAGTACATCTTGTCTAATACAAAACAATCTAACATCGTCGCTCTTGGCTATGAATGAAGTCTTCATTGAAGCACAGATAAATTTTAATTTAGGAAAAACTACCAATTACTTGCATAATCATTTCTACAGGGAGAAATAAACTGATTAGTGCCGTTGGCAGAAAGATATCACGATGTCGCTCTGGAGTCGTTAGAATAATAGATCGCAGCCGAATACAATAAGGACCTAGGCTTAGATATGGTAGAGGCGGAGTTATTAAGGTATGGAGGAGACCATGTTTGCGATGAGGCCTTAGGCTATTTTAGGACAATTTGACCGATGAGAATACGACGGAGGAGTGGTCTACTGTCTATCTCAATGGCTAAAACTTTTTTGAGTCTATAAAGTGAGGCAGTTACAATTCATGTTCGTAGAGCACATGGAGCTTGGTAAACGTAAGGGTGGGTTCAAACGAGAAGGGTCTACCATATATTTTCAATGTGTCAGATGTGGAAGAGGACAAAAAGGAATTGCACATATATCTCTTCCTACCTTTTCACCGGCTTCCAGCAGGCATATGACTCCAGGAATATAGTTTTATTATAGAATCTCTTATCTTTTGCGATACGAAAAAAGCTGAACAGTTTGATTCAAACGGCAATTGTTGGTTATAGAAGCAGGGTTAAGCTACAGGGATTGCTGCCCAAAGATTTTCAGGTAAATACTGGCTGCCGACAAGGAGGTCCATTTCTATATACTATTTAAATTCAGGAAACATTAACGAGAAGCTGTATTATTTCAAGAAGAATTCGACTCCGTTATGCTATATTGTCATCAGGAGATCATATTATATATACTTCACTTCCAAAAGTATATCACACAGAGAATAGAACTAAGTCGTTGGATCCCGTCTCGTTGAATGGTCTCCAACATCATTTACCAGTCTCGTTGAATGGTCTTCAACATCATTTACCAGTCTCGTAGACCAAGAAATATCCTACTTCGCATCCATCCAGTTTTCATCTCCAAATAGATATCTATTAAAATGGCCTAATACATCACAATATTAACATAGGTTCTTGCTGGCATCCTTTTGGAATTGAGGAAAAAGAATGACAGCTGCCGGTGGGTACCCCAACAAATTTTTGTTTCATTTAATATTTACTACATTGCAACCTTAAGCTGAACGAAATGCCCTGCCTTTGCTTTTCTTAATTAACAATTATTGATTGACATGGGGACTGCTGACTTGAGGTAAGCCAAAATTACAGTGGAGGCAGTGAAGGGGGAAAATCTGTTTAAGGTCCAACTGCCCAAGCCATGAGAACCAATTGATGAAGCACAATATACAATCAGTTTATATAACACCTAGCCACAATATACCTGTCACAAGAACAACTGTTCCGTCCTCACTGGACCACTACAAAAATTTGGACGTGTGACTGGAATTTGTCAACTACAAATCTCAGTTTATAGGTAAACATCACATGTTTTACACAGTAGAAGGTGGAATATGAAGGTCCTTTCAGGTAACTAACAATAACTATTGGATATTTTCATTTTATATCAATATCGCTTTTATGTTAATAAACCGAAATGTAGAAATATTAATCATAAAAAACCTAGAACACTACATTTTTAAACTTATTCTTACATTATCGTCTCTTATGAGCCCCTAGTCATGAACAAAAACATTACTTAAGCTCTTAAATAGATTATTATATCATAACAGGGCCTGATTTGTACGATCGCTATCTAACTAGCAATGAAATTAAAAAAGAAGAATGAAAAAGAAAAAAGAAGAAGAAGAGATAGAAATACTGCTGTTGATCTAAAAACAGATAAATCCTTTATTTATTAACAGCGAGTTCTCTTAAAGTCTCAATCACTCCAGCGTACTGTTCACTCAACAAGAAGAGAATTACATGATTGTTACACAGCTGTAAGAGACTGGATGACTAAGATGTATTTGATGTTAAACAGGGCCCATTTTTATATTTCCGGCAGCTTCACATAAGGGCCTATTCTGTGCACGGGTACAAAAAGTATTCACCTTACAGAAAATGTGATGGAGAGGAATAATGGATCGCTTCTTGAAAAATAAAAGTGATCATAAATGCCTACTTGGAACCCCAAGTATGGTAAACTGTGAATATACAATTGAATTTTCATCTTTTTGGCATGCTATAAATGACTGCATAAGTTCCTAGTATGGTTAGAGCTGCTGAGTGTCGAACCATTTTGAGAACTTTGTAAATACATAAATTAAACTGATATCATGGTCACATATGTTTTATATAAATAACATCTGAAAAAATTGGTATATAATTTGCACTGTTTTAAGTTAATTGGTAGCAGGTAATAATTTAAAAATTATTATACCTACATGATTTTTAATAACAAGGGTATATTAAAAGACACTTCCAAATAAATGTTTTTATTCCCAGTATGTACAATATATTTAGTTAATTCTTATTCATTAAAGCAAACGTTTTTCTCACATATGCTACTATTACGGCTTACAATAATTTAATAAATAATGGGTCGCAAATATTTTTAATGACCTTTTTATCAAATTTTGTAGTAATAGTCGGCTGAATTGCCAATACATATTGCATATCATAATTAACTCTTCGATTATATAGAGTAGGTAAATGTTTATATAAAGTATTTAATTTTAAAGGATCCGACTCGGATATCCTATTTCGACCCATTAGGATTTGTTGTCACCTTGCACATTTGCTTTATCGAGATTTGTCTAGTAGTAGCTCTCACCTCCATGCAACAAAACCCTTCTCATCGTTTTCTACCCCAGCATAATGTTGGAACACATTGAGTAGAAGAGGATATTGGTTTTCCCACTTTATTTATCAACTTTTGCTGTAGTCTACCTTCTCTACTAATAATTATGCGTAGGCAATGATGTTAAATGTGTCGGATCCAGATTTCTTCCTATAGGCATTACTCTCCTTTTCCAAGGATTTATTGCCAATCTCTCTCTTTTATTTCTTGGTAATTTCTGATTTTTCTTGGGAACCGACACAACATTATCCACATATAGGAAAGCCTGGGCCTACACTGGCATCCTAATTTCATCCTTAAAAACAAAAATTGATTCCTATGTGCCATCTAAAGGGTCCGGATTTAGCGTCATTTCGTCTCACGATACCTTTGGGACCTTGGTACACTTTTCTTGTACTACTTGCCTTGGCACGGTGTCAAGGTGATCCTTTGCTCCAGTATCCTGGTGTACAGTTTTTATACAACCAGTGGTAAGCAAATTTTGTGATAGTTGTCACAGATTATAAATAGGGATTACAATGTTATCTTCTCTATTCTATTCTGTCTATTCTCGACCATATCCTTGGGAATAGTTTTTCTCAAGGCACATTACGATTTAATATCCTCCTTATTCAATGTATTCTGGAGCCAAAAGTACTATGCTTCCGTTTTCCTTGTTTTCAATTTTTGGAAAGTATTTTCAATTTATTATTCCCAAATGGCGTCGTTCATATCTTCATGTCCTTCTATCCTCCATATTCTTCTTTTGTCATAAGAAGGCTAGGGTCTGAAAGTCTGTCATATGGTTTCTGATAATGTAAGCGCCTCAAGACGATTTCTTTTCATGAGGCTTTCCTTTAGATTCCCTCAGGCCTTTCACCGTCTTCCATAACTTCATTTTTTCGTTAAGGTTATTTTTCCTAAATCTCCTTCCCAAACTTCTCCCAGGATTTTGTTTTAGTCTCTTTGACTAACCGCTAAAATTCATTTAGAAACCTTAATTTATGCTCCCATTCTTCTTTATTTATTTTAATTTTCCCCTAATTTCACTATTTTCTACTTTTGACGCTCGTCTTATTTTTTTAATGCAACAAGTTTCATCTGATTTTAGTTTTGATAGTTGCCAAATACTAACGATGAGGTTATCCATGATTATACCCTGTATAATTTCTAGAAGCTTAGCTTGATATTGAGTCTTTACCCTATCCATCCTTCAACTTATGTCTTCAATACTTAGTGAACTATTTTTTGTATTGTGATAAAATTACAATCTGCCTTATTGGGCTATTGTGATCAATTTTCCCATTCATACCATATTTACAATTCATCATTTATTCGCTCATTCATTCAGTATTTACAAACAGCCCAGAGATCTACAAAATCCATATGGTTGTCACCTCCCTCGCATGCGAAAGAGGAAGCGGTGTATTGTAAAGTCCCCTACGCTCCTCCGTCAGCCGCGTCACCGGACACGAGCCAGTGGAGCCTGACTAAGAACGTGTTTCCATTGACGCTCGGGACATGTTTGGAGAAACTGGCCATTGCCAAGGCTGTTACGTATTTATAGCAGGTCACGTGGCCACTGTCGCTTTAGTCTCTGAGGAGGATTATAAGGACGAGTGGCGCTGTGCAATGACTGTGCTAGGGGATTAGGGTGGTAGGATAGGTTTCGAAGGAATATCATGAACTTGGAAGGGATGAAATAAAGAATGTAGGCTATATTATAATTGTTATAAAGGGTTTCGTTGCTGACGTAATAAGGGGTATTAAATATTGTTCTCAGGGCTTTTAATTGAAAGGATTGGATACGCTTGATGTTCGACTATATTTCGACGTGTATAGGTTATAGAGGATGAGACTCAGTACCCTGTGGAAGTCATGATTTTAAGGGAGAGTAGTTAGAATATTCTAAACCTCAGCGGACTTGGAAGAAAGGGTTTGAAAGGTAGGACTGTTGATTTAGGAAAAGGGCCTGTGGTAAATATCTTTTGAACTTGTAAAGCAAACCTGCGTGCCAAACCCTGTCAAAAGCTTGAGCTATGGTCAAAAAGGCAACAGTGGAATACTGTTTGGTTTGAAGGGCTGAGGATGTGTGATCTACAACTCGAAGGCCCTGTTGCACAGTGGAATGTCGTATGATAGGAGAGGATAGGATAGGAATTAGGCCAATAGGACGGTATGATGAAGCGTCATTGGGTGGTTTACCGGGCTTAGAAAATAGGACAATTATAGAATGCTTTCAGAGGAGAGGAAAGTGTGTCGTTCGGATAATGCAATTATAAATGTAGGTTAGGGAGATTATGGCTTTAGGAGGAAGTTGGAGAATTCGAGGAGTAAGGAAATCATATCCGGGAGTTTTTCAGAAGGTATTTGACCTAAGGAAAGTTAACGGCTTTTGGTGGAAGTAGGAGAGGAATTGGTGTAGTAAGGAAATCTTCTACAATTGTGTCATGAGTATAGTTTTGCGGACTAGGGTGAGTGTGAAAGATGCCTAGCGAATTCTTCCGACCTTTCCCCTTCTGAAGCCACCCAGGACCCATCATCGCGACGGAGTGGGTGTGAAACTGGTTGGTTGAACATTTAGGTTCCTTTTAATTACATTCCACAGGGAATTATCCACTGCAGACAGAGGGGAGAGGTAGGAATGAAAGGAATCGGATCGGAAGGATGCTAAATGCCGCTTTACCAATATGCCATAATGATTGTACGAGCGAGGATCAGCAGGATGTCAGGACCTTTGCCACACTGCCCTCGAGTGGCGTTTGGATTGGATTAGGTATTCGAGATGCTGAGGTAAAGGATTTTTGTTGCGAATGTTTGGATGACGATGCCTCCCAAGCCGACCACTGGTTTAGAGTAGTGAAAGAATGCACTACGTTGCCTAGGTCTTGGGATGTTCTCAAGGACACTTTGAGATCTACGGAAACTGGGCCCCTAATAAATGGAGGAGGAGGCAGTTTGTTGATTGTTCTTAGGGAAATGGTTAAAATCAAAGGGGTATGATCGAAGGAGAGGTCATCGAGGCGAGGTGAGTAAATAGTTTTAGTGCTCATAAGTTATTGTAATATAAGACGTCAAGGAGATGAGGATTTCGGTTGGGATCAGATGGCCAATAAGTGGCAGTATCAGGAGAGATAATAGAGCAATGTTTCCTTGTGAGTGCAGACAGCAAAACACGTCCTCTCGTAGTTGTGGATCTTTAGCCTCAGTGTTGGGGCTCTGAACTCTGAGTATGATCGTAAAACTTGTTGTTAGTTTGTAATTAATAATACTTACTTATTCTTTTTGTCTTCTACTGGCGTGGTGTTGTGGACTGACAGAAGGTTCGCCGCTTTCTTCAATCACCTCCTTTCCCTTTTACCTGAAGCTGTGTCAAATATCGCTTCGTCAGTGATCATTAACACATATATTTTAGATAGTCCTGCATGTTAGACTTGTGAAGCCTCCTAGCCCCCTCTACCCAGCATACAGCGTCTTTTCTGCACATGCCCAAAAATATCAACTGGGAGCGTTGTATTGCTGTCAGAAAAGCTCCACTGATCTGTCATTTCAATCGTCTAGCAGCATGCCCTCCCCCTCGCTTGCCAACTTCGCAACTGCACAATGTCACATATCCCCAACAACTTATTCCCGTTATATCTCGAGCCAGAGGTGTGGTTTCCTGGTTTTTGATTTTTAACCATGCCTCACTTATGCAAGGGTGGATAAGAGTATCCACCGACCTATATACGGACGTTATATAGAGAGGGAGAGTTCCCTCCTCCTCAAAAATTTGGTTTCAATTTCATAACTTGATCCAACAAAAATGTTTGCTGGTCTTAGCACCCCCAGCATATTTCTCCTATTCTATTCTATCATAACTCCTTAAGGCCACTCCAAAGTACTGTGAAATCTTTAAAGTTATTTACATAAATGCATTGTTTCCTCTCAGCAAATAATGATGTTCCCTCCTTGAGAATGTTTTGTCTCCCCTTCATTTCTTTAAGGAAAATATACTTCTTTATTGTGATAAAATTATAATCTGGCTTATTGCCTCAATCAATCTTCCTTTTGTAAAGGAAGGAGATTGTGATGAAGATTGTCAGCTAGCAATGCAATGTCAATTGCGGTGGCAAAACATTGTACAGTTCCAACCTTACAGTTGTAAGTTAGCAAGGGGGTAGGATCACACATTAATAAGCATAAGACTTTAAAGAACCGATAAGTTAGCAAGGGGGTATAACCCAAACTGATAATAAAACAAATATTGACAAAAAAATTGTAAGTGGGCTGTATAGTACACATATTGTTAGTTATTATTATTAGTTAGTTTGAAAATGAAATGAAATAAAATTGGATTTTTAATGAAAGAAAGACAAAAAGGAAGAAAAGACATTAAACATTAACTGATATTTACAAACATAGGAAAAAACTGGTAAAATATGAAATGTTTCATTCTTATCTGCGGTTGTCGATCTGACTTCTGTCTTTTACATCCATGTACGCTCGCCTTGTTCTGCCTTAATCCTGTTTCGATGTAGTTCCTGTCCCTCCGGCTGCTATATTCTCTCTAGTCTCTCATTGTAGGAGAACGAGTTAGGGAAAAATCAACTGAAGAAAACCTGTTCACTTGTTATGTATCGATGTAGGACTACAACAAGTGTAGTCCTTAAACCTAACACTTGTTTTTAAATATAGTCACAACGTAGTCATTGTTAACACTTGTGCTTGTAGCCAAATCTGCTCTTTCACTTGTTTTTTTCTCTCATTGGCTTGCGTTTGTTTTGCACGTTTTTGTCAGTAATCGATGTTGCCACTGTGTTGTTCATAGTGACCAGTGTTGCCACGTTTAGATGCTCTCTAGCACCAACGCAATAAATTGAATAGGGTAGGGGGGGGGGTCATTTCTGCTGTCTCACAATCTTGTCAGTTCTGAAACATGACAGACTTCCAATATGTACTAAGAGCATTATCCAGTCACCGATGAAGTTTTTTCTAATTTTTTTTGGCATAATTTCAGCACCTTCTCTTTCAGGATTAGTCTAAGTATGTCTCCCTGTTATAAGTTAGTTAATGCATTCTCTGTTTGCTGTCATTACATAGTTCCTTTCTCTCCTTAATCGGTTCCTGATTCTAGCAATTAGAATTTAATTGGAATGTTCTTCTAATCGAGATACCTTTTTGGGACAGCGACATCTGATTTTTCCAGATCGATATAGCAGCCTTGGGTATGCAGTCGTTTAGCTTGATATTTGTCATATTATAAACTCCAGTTATGCAAAACCATTTTTTGCTTCCTCAATCCTGAAATTGATCTTCAACTAATGGTCACAAACTGGTTCCCCAAACTCGACTGTATAAGTTCCCAGGAACACTTACGTGGGATGTATCCCTGTGGTCATTACCGACACTATTATCACCTTTCTTCAAGATAGGTACACTCACAGAAATCTGCCCCCCACCGTTTGTCATTCATCCTTCTCTAAAGAGGTACATATTAGGAAATTACGCAGACTTTTGGGGTCACAATAGAATCTGGGGTAGCTCAAATGGACAATAATGAATCATCTAAACACGACGAAGATCATATTAATTATGATTGTGATGAAAAGTGTGTTTTTATCTTGCACTTTTACAGTAGTCTGCGAGCAATATTTCAGTCCGGGCAATTGTGCAGTTAACGAAATAATGGTATAATTGGGGAGGGGACCACAGGAGAAGCCGGAGACCCGAAGGTCGCCAGACCCGGCACAGGTCTCAACCATGTCAAACAGTTCACCTGTCATTAAAATTGCAATTCTTTCTACCCAATTCAGTTAAGAGTAAATCATTCTATATCCATTAGCAAACTATTTGGTTCTATTGCTTTTCTTTTTAACGTAATTTCTGAATGAGTCTGACCACCTCCTCTTCTGGCTAGTTCAACCTTATTTTAAGTGAGCTAGGTAATATTCTATATTGCTAATGCTAATCGTACATTCATGCCCTTGCCATGTCTGTTATCAATAGAAGGTCCTGTGTTTTGAGGCTGCTTGGTCGTTTTTTAATAGTTTTATACTTCAGACTGATGATCGGGCCAGCAGTGCTCGAGGTCTCGTTCCCACGTGACAACTGTTGTCTCAGTTATACCCCAGATACCATCCCTAGGGAAGATGGTCCTAAGGTTTATGATATAGCCTTGGGGAATAGTGTGTTCCGTGTAATGAACTCGGGAAACGAATTGAGTGTTAATCCCCCCCTAGTACATGTAGACTGGAAGAGAATCCATCGAAAATGAAAGGAGGGTGTGTTGGGCATTCTCAGTAGGTATTAGGCACTGATGGAAATCCTGGAGGAACGCCAAACAAAAAAAACAACTTTTGTGGTGAAGCAACTAACTGATACTCGAATTAACTGTTTATAGTAAACCAAAGTCACTAATTCCATATCATTAATGATGAAGTCGAGATGTTTAATTCCCTATGCAATATATTTATTTTTCATTTGGGTTTTTGTTGACATTATTTAAATTTCATGTATTCTAGGTCGAACAGGGTACTCAATTATAATGAGCATAACGGATATAAATACATACACAGGTGTAAATTCATGAGGTTTTCTGGTTGGGGGGGGGGGTGCCAACCAGCGGGTTGCGTGCGAAGAATATTAACTATGCTTATTGAATGGTATCCAATTTGATAGATTTGAAGGCCTGGGTTATAAATAAATATGTCAATATATTTATTAATGGCCTGCGATAATTGTTATAAATATTAAAAGTTTATCAACTTATTTGGAACTGATGAGTACTTTCTTTCGTTGTCAGCTCGTTGTATTGAATAGCCGAAATTATTTGCAAAATTATTGCCTCTTTGTTTTTAAAATTAAGTGATTTTCTCTTGATAACGCTTTCTTAGATTATAGAAACGACAACCCCACAATCTCTTCAAGCTAACAGCATGAAAAATACATATTTTAAATGAAATCAACAAGAGTAGCAGTAACAGTAAGGGTACACAGCAGGATCTGAATTTAAAGTCGGATTTTCTTTGCCTTGCTTGAAGAAAGAGATTCTACTTGCCAACAGTTACGGGGAATCGTCATTGGCAGTGGCGTAACTATATCATCTGGGGCCCGTGGCAAATTCCTTTAATGGGGGCTCTATCATTAAGCTTTATTATACTTACGAGTAGTTTAGTTACCCACAACCAATAATTTGTATTATGGTATATATATTTTAATATTTTTATAAATAGGTACAATATTAAAACAATATTTCTGAGCTCGCGGCCATTTGGGCCGAGGCCCTCTTGGGTCGGGGGCCCGTGGCATTTTGCCAGCCCTGCCACCCTGTAGTTACGCCTCTGGTCATTGGTCTGATGTATGTGTTCGATAACGTTCGTAAAAAATGATCAATGGATCTGAACATTCATCAACGTAATATCGGTCTTTTATCAATCCTTAATTACTGATCAAAACCTATTTCATATTTAAAATTTTGTTGAAAAAGCCATCTCCAGTGGTTGAGGTGGTTTAACAAATACAATTATCGATTATAATAATAAAGAAATTAATGTATTTTGGGTCTAAATCATTTTATATGAGCCGACAACTTTTCCAAGCTGGCAACCGAAGTACCTCTGGATCACATTTCTGTATTTCCGGCTTATTTCAGTTTTGATATTTTGAATGTCCAATATCGTTTATTGGTAATGTAAAGAAATTTTAATAAAAAAATTTAAAAAGTGCAAAAAATATAGAAAATAACTCTGATTCACTGATTTATTAGTCCCGATCCACCCATCTTTAAGTACTATTTATCAATTTGGAAAATAAGAAAGGTTAGCAAGTCTCCAGAGGCAAGGGTCCTCTTATGTCATTCGTTCTTCAATAGCGGACATGAAGATTACAGACAGAGATGACATTGTTTATAGGAACACTTAGTGGTCAATAATCAGAGGAGGTTGATACAACCATGTGTCCAATTTTTGTCTGTTGTGGCCACCTCTTAATTACAAATAATTAAAAGTTCCACTCTTCTCATATTATACCTATCTATATGTCCATATTTTGTTATTAATACAGATTATGACGTCAGTAAGAGTAGGGGGAGGAGTCAGTAGAGGGCGCCCATCCCCACTTTCTCTCTAGCCGCCTGGTGGGGAGCCATCCCCTCCAGTGCGACCCGGCTATACAAGCCTCGCGATCTGAGTCAGAGTTCATTGCTGAAGGTGAGCCTCATCACCTAGTGAGTGTATGTGTATTGGACTTATTAACAACAATCTGGAAGTATTATATTTTATGCACTCCTTAATATGCATCTGCGAATGCTGCACGAGGAGACAATTGTAATTCCAAATTTAATTATTTATTTTTGTCATTGGATATATATTATCAATAAAGAGGTTTTGAAAGAAAAAAAAAAAAAAGAGTTCATTCGGAAACCAACTGGCACCTTGAAGACTTCTCTCTCTCTCTCTGAACTGGCGCCTACTGGTCTACTCAAACCATGGACTTCTCATTCAGCTACCTCTGATCTCTCTTTCCTGATCCGCTATTTTTTAACCCGGCTTAGTCAGACCTCACACCTTCCTAGTGAGATTCTCTGCCTTCGTCTCGCTAAAACTAGCACCTGCTTGGGAGAGACGTCTCCCTCGCGGACGACGGTTGCCTTGGCCCCTGCAAATAAGACCAGCAGGGACTCCCATGGCAATCCAGTCTGCCTCACTCCGGTTCACACTCGCCTTTGGGATCCGGACGGTTTTCGCCTACCCTTAGATACCGAGTGTGAATTCGTGGTCATTCCAAGACCACATAAACTACCTATAACCTACCCTGTATCTCTTCTCCTGAACACAGTGCTTTGTCAGGGCACACACACCTTCTAAAAGATCTTATGGAGTCTGATCAAAGCGAATTAAGCTGCCCGGCCGACTAAGCCGGCGGCCAGGGTGAACGACCATAGGTCCGCCCGCTCTTTCTGGGTGCTCGCCGGACGGGGGGGGGGGGAGAGGTTGTAATGACCCTAGACCGCGGCGGGCGTCTCCTCGCCACTTTGGGGGATAGTCATGTATACTGAGCCCCCTAGTGACGACCCGACAGTGTCATTTTCCACATGAACACGATCCATTTATCTTTACGTACTGTTTATCAACTTGGAAAATAACAATGGTTAGCAAGTTTCCGGAGCAAGGGTCCTCTTATGTCCTCCGAGAAGGCAACCACTGTTCAGTTCTATTTCTTTAAAAAAACTTCATGTACTTTATCGTTTGAGGAACTTCCGTCACCCAAAATGGCAGACTAGCTACTTTTGAGTTTTTTGCCACCAAGTTGAGACTAAGGTCACTCTTTAAGAATATGACAGACATATCATAATGCATCATATTTATTGTATTATTATTGTATGGTTTCTATTATTTCTATTTTATTATTTCTATTATTCTACTATTCTATTTTTAACTTCAAAACGATTAGTGGAATAAAATTATTTGTTAAAATAAAAATATAACTGATCGGGGACCAGGAGCCAGGTTAGAATCCCAGCCCTGTCACTGCATTTGTTTATTGGCTCATAATAGTTAAAAAGACATGGTCCTGAAAACTCGCTAGCTTTTAGGTCCTGAAAGCTCTTGAAATATTTTTATAGACTTTATTGTAGTCTTCCTGAATTGATTTTAAACAAAATCCACGGTGACACGGCATTCATTCAAGTGGAAAAACCTCCTGGTCGCCAGTTTTTTTCTTATTCCTACTTTATTTAATTGATTTTTACATAAATATTTCTTTTTTCAGGATAAACATGACAGTGCTATTGAAATCGTTGAAACCATCAGGTGAGAAACATTACATTTTTTTTATTTTAATTTTTATTCATTTAAGACCGAAGGAGTTATTTCAAGCAGGCATAGGATGCCTGGAAATTTGATATCGATGCTTTAGCAACATGGATTTTTCACCCGAAAATCATGGTTATTGGTACACTGATAGTTTTTTATGAACCTATATTACATTTTCCTGCCTACACCAGTCGCCGCAAATCTTTTAATTAGCTAGTGGCCCCATCAAATGATTTATAAAATTCTCTGGTGCCTATGAATATTGGGATTTAACTCTGATGGAGGATTTGCGCGATAAGTTCTCCTCAGGCGTTTGAATGTTTTTATTTATAGTAGATTATCTAATGACCTTTTTCTCTTCGGTTAGCGTGATGGATTAGTTTACAAGGGCAAGGGCATTAAACCAAAATAAAGAAACAAACTCTACAGTTTCACTTTCAAAACATTCGTTTGTTTTTCTGTTAGAATATTGATTATTTTTATCAGATGCATTCTTGAAATTCTGTGGTATTTTCTAAAAATAGTGTGTATTTTTCTTAAACTATTGCGGTTAATTTTTTTGAAACATTATGTTTGTGCGTTAAATATTTATGTTCTCTTCTTGATTCTTGAATTGTGTTATTTTTCAGTACTCATGTCAAAGTTCAAATAATGATTTTTTTTTTCGACATCGTATCTAATCATTAATTCGGTATAGGTATCGATGTTGTAAATTGATTTGAAGATGGATTACAACACTGTTTTAAGTTGCATACAGTTCACTTGTTCACGTTTTTTAATAATTACGAGGAAGTGGAACAGTTATTTTACTATTACCAAAAGTTCCCTAAATCGGATCAGTGCCTGGTTAAACCTGAATAAATTGAGGTTAAAATCAGCGAAAACCCTGGCAATTGTCATAGGCTCCAGTTTCCTCCACCGATCTTGCCGATATTCCCGCTTTAATCCTTCCCACCACATTTTGCTCTACCGTCAAAAACCGATGGATAACCATTGATCAAACCCTCTCTTGGAACCTATATCTCTCAAATTTGGAAGAAGCGGTTTGAAAGGTAGGACTGTAGCATTAGGAAAAGGGTCTGTGGTTAATATCTTTTGAGCTTGTAGAGCAAACATGCGTGCCAATCCCTGTCAAAAGCTTGAGTTATATCAAGAAAGGCAGCTGTGCAATAGTGTTTGGTTTCAAGGGCTGAAGAGATGTGATCAACAACGCGAAGGCTTTGTTGAGCTATGGAATGTCGTTGACGGAAACCAAACTGGTGTGTAGGAAAAAGATTTGTGGATTCAACAATCGGAAGTAGACGTGTTAATAGGAGTTTCTCAAATATTTTTGAGAGGATAGACAGTAGGCTAATTGGATGGTAAGATGAGGCGTCATTGGGTGGTTTACCGGGTTTGGTGAATAGGACAATTATGGAATGTTTCCTCTCCTCTAGATAGTGCGTCGTTCGGATAATGCAATATGTAGGTTAGGAAGAGTATAGCTTTAGGAGAAAGTTGTTGGAGAATTTAGGGAGTAAGGAGATCATATCCAGGGGATTTTCGGTAAGGTAAGTTTTTCAGAAGGTATTTGACCTCAAAGGAATTAACGGTGGTGGAAGAGAGAGAGAGGAATAGGCTAAGTGAGGAAATATGCAACATTTGTGCTATGAGTATGGTTTTGATGAGAAAGGTGAACTGTGAAAGTATGGGTAAGATGCAGAGCAAATTCCTCCGACCTATTCCCATCCGAAGCCACCCAGGTCCCATCATCACGACGGAGTGGGTGTGAAGGATGATACTGTGGGATTATTTTGGTGACATTCCATGGCGAGTAATCCCTGGTAAACAGAGAGGAGAGATGGGAATTGAAAGAAACGGAACGGAAGGATGCTAATAGCCGCTTTACCAATCGGCAGTACTGATTGTACGAGCGACGATCAGCAGGATGCCGGGATCTTTGCCACACTGTTGTGGAGCGGCGTTTGAATTGGATTTGAATTGGCGGCGATGTCTCCCAAGCTGACCTCTGGACCAGAGTTGTAAAATAATGCACTGCATCGTCTAGGTCTTGGGATGTTTTGAGGGACACTTTGAGGTCTACGGAATCTGTAAGAAGCTGGCGGAAGCGTCCCTGCCAACTGGGCCCCTAATATATGAAGGAGGAGGCAGTTTGTGAATTGGTCTTGGGGAAATGGTTAATAATAAAGAACTATGATCGGAGGTTATCTAGGCGCGTGAATGAACAGTTTAGTGTTCCTAAACTGTTTTAGAAGAAAAAGTCATGGAGATCTGGTTTTCGGTTGGATCTGATGGCCAATAGGTGGCTGCATTAGGAGAGATCATGGAGCAATGTTTCCGTGTGAGTGCAGAAAGCAAAGCACGTCCGGGCAGATAAGTTTATTGGAGGAACGTTTCTATTCGATTTTCTTGGCTTTTGCTTACTAGGCGATGGAGTGGGAGTATTGATCTTTTTTTGTTTTTTTTCAGACATCAGCTGCTAATAAAATCTCATTATAGATAATTCTAAATATTTTATTTTATAAATGAATTTTATTTTAAATAAAAAATAGGAGCTCTCGTGGAGATTTAAACTCGCGATATTTACTCCGGAGACGTTGACGGTGACATTCGGCTAATAGTGCCTTACTCAAGTTGCGAGTCCTTATCTAATAGCCACGAGCAGGGACTGACCAATATGGCCGACTTCTCTGCGTGTTACAATCTAAAACACACTCTGAGGGAGTAATTACTCACTTATTGAGGGCTCCCTCTTGAACAGCTCACATAAGTTGCCAGTTGAGACAGTTTTAAAACGTAATAAGAGTCTATGAACTGTTGTAATTGTTGTTAATATGAATAGCTGAAATAGAAAGGTGTTATAATGATGGCACTTGTGCAGATAACTGTGGATCAAAGTTTATGAAGTAAAATTTTCCCACATTACCTTCCCCCTCTGTCACAAGTCATCTCCACCAAATATTTTTCATTCCATTCTTCTTCCTGTATCCGAGACAGTGCGGTACTTAGGCTTCCATCTCTACAAAAGACTGACCTGGAACCCACATACGAGGCTAAAAAGACAAGAACTAAGCAGACGCTTTGGACAACTGTACAGACTACTTCAAAGGACATCCCATCTCTCAATAGAAAATAAATTACTGATCAACAATGTTATACTTAAGCCAATCTGCAAGAAAGTCGTGCATCAAGCGTATCCAATCCTTTCAATCAAAAGTTCTGAGAACAATAGTAAAGCCCCCTTATGACGTCAGCAACAAAACATTCATAACGATCTTATTTCTTGAACTCATCCTCTCCAAATTCATGAAAATCCATAGTAACCCATCCAACCACCCTAATACCGTAGCACAGTCATTACACAGCACCACTCATCCCTATAATTCTCCTCGGAGACTAAAACGGCAGTGGCCTCGTGGCCTTTTATAAATGCGTAACAGTGGGAGTCCTGGCAATGGCCAGTTTCTCCAATCATCTCCCGAATGTATGTGGCTATCGCGCTCTTCGTCAGCCTCCACTGGCTTGTATCCGGTAACGCGGCTGTTGGAGGAGCGTGGGGGACTTCCTAAGACTCCACTTCTTCTTTCGCATGCCAGGGAGGTGACAACCATCTGAATTTGGGAAGTCTCTGGGCTGTTATGAATGAGCGAATAAATGAAATATTGTAAACATGGTATGAATGAACATTTATCACAATTAGAAGTTAAACATGAAAAAGTAAAAAAAAGTGTTGTTTTCGATCTCGTTTATAATTTTGATCTAAAATTACTCTATAAGACTAAGACTCTATGACATCTTAGAAGGAGTGTCCGACAGTGCACGACGTTCAGGAGAAGAGGTACAGGTTGAGGTAGAAGAATTTACGTGGTCTTGGTATGACGACGAATTCAAACTCGGTATCTAAGGGTAAGCAAAAACCGTGCGAATCTCAAAGGAATGTTTGAACTGGAAAGAGGCTGACTGGACCACAGAGTGTATTCCGCTAGTTAAGGTTGTGGTGCCACCTGAAGCCGTCCGGAAAGAAGGACCTAAAACTAACTTCGTCTGTAAAATGTTCTGTGAGACAACCAGTTAGTTTTCTGCAGTGCCCCTAGTTAGTTAGCTCTTACGATGTCCGTGAACTAAATTACAGTCTCTCCCCTCCACTGATGCTGAATATTTTCCTACCCAGCCTATAAGTTATGGGTTAGCCTCGGATTTTTTTATATTGCTGTATTTTGGAACTGTGATGGCAGTTCCCAAAAGTGTTGCTTGCTGAAGTGAACCCTGTAAAGTATTTCTTCGGCAGCCTTTGCATCAGGATGGATTCCATTGTGTTCTCCGGGATCCAGCTATTAAAGAAAATTATGATCGGGAAAATCCGACAACTCTCCAATCTATTTGGCTATAATTCCTAAATTGTCATCCACAGGTACTCCTATCTCAATAATCTGTGCCAGTGTTCTTTTCTTATCGAACAATAAGACGTCTCGCCTATTAGTTCAAACCGTGTGGTTAGTACTGATAAGATGATTCCAGTAAATAGTAATATTATTCCCTGAGACAATTGGTGTTAGATGGTTTTAGTTGGGAAATTGTTTGTTCAACAACTTCATCTTTGTTAATATGGCTTGATGAATAATTTTTGCTGTATTATAATTTTTTTGAAGATATTCCTTCGCTACCAGAACCTTACAGACCATAGTCCCATGCTGTATATATCCCACCTTATTCTTACACAAGTTGCTGATACATTCCCCACATATGTGCTTTCTGTAGGCTTTTGTGGCAATGACTTGCTCTTGTATAACCAAAAGGAATCCATTTGTTTCCGGGAAGATATTGACATTTCTCATCCAGAATAGCGTTCCTGAGTATTCACTCCCTTGCCTACTATGGAGTGGTAGAATCTTGCATGGAGTGCTTTGCTTTTCCATACCTCTGTTAGGGAGGCTAACAGGTTCTTGATAGGTTAAGGGCGTGTGTTCTAATTTCTGTAATCTAACTACGCCACAACCGTGAAAAGATTAGAGTTTGAAAACATGGTTGCAGAGAAAGAAAACACAGTTTCGTAGACTGTTTTCTTCCTTTCGCCAACCTTTAAGAAGGTTGTTTAGAACACGACTTCCCTTCTTTTTTTGTGGAAAGAATCTCCTTGCTGAGAACTTGGGATGTTGTTTTCTTAAGAGTACCATCTGTACTTTGACGTAGCGATGTATCTAGGTATGTTTTCGTCCATTTTAGAATTCCGAAGGAGTAAGCAATAATTGGTAAAGCACACGTATTTAAAGGTTAAACTACATTTCCACCTCAACTTAAAAAACTTTTATGTATAATCTTGATGCAATATGTTAGAACTGGTTTTAGCAATATTTGGGGCGCTGAATCTGAATATGAAATCAGTTTTTCACTATCTCTACTTTTTTAAATCACAGTTTTCGTTTTTTTTAACGTGCATTTCTACACGAAATGTGCAGAGCTAGCCCCAATTTGTATAGTTCTAAATCACATATAGAAAGATTAATTCCTGTATATTTGCCCTATTGTCAGCCTGCTGTCTAGTTAGTTCCAGTAAAATCCACTAGATGGACTACTAAGAAAAGAAAAAGTCTACTGATGGTTCGGAGAGAACCCAAAACCACTTCGATGAATACTACTTCCAAGTAAATATTACTGAAATGAATGGAAACAACCGTAGCAAGTGAGGTTATCCTGATTTAGTCTCTGCAAGAGCCCCCAGTCCCTCACTAAAAGGAAGTGCTGATCCCAACTTTTCACGTTTCAAGCTCTGTGAGGACGTGTATTGTCTCTTGTATCGCCCTTATGATACTAATGAAGGTAACAGTGGATATGAGGTGATGTCAACGATTCCTTAACGTTTCAACCAGGATGAGTTAAATGACCTCACCAGGGACCAGAGAGAGAAGTACAAAAATTTGCTGGAACATGGAACCAAAATTACCTTTAACCGTACCGATAAAGGTCTGCTACCCTTCTTCTCTCATGAAAACAATCTTTTATTTTGTCACGAAAGTAGTACTCCTGGAAAAAAATTGGTCTTCCTGACTATTTTCCAGATGATTAGCGCCTTTTTATTTACACCTTAAAGGGAAGTTTGAAATATGTGCAGCACTATGGAAATAAATATGGTTCAATACCAATTGCTCACTCGACGAAAATGAAAGAAGAATATAACATCATAGCTTTGTTGTTGGAGAAAACAAAGTGTATATCAATTGGTGATTTGTATTGACTTAAAAATGGTTTCTTTCTCCTAACACAGCAATGTGACCACATCAAATCCTTGCTTCTTATCCCTTTGGGGTAGCAGAGACAAAACACATCACTGGGGAGGGCACTCGTTTCTACGAGACAAAACATGGACGTTGGGTAAAAGAATTAACGACCCCTTAGTTGAACGAGAAAAAATCATTATTTCCTCCACTGCATATAAATCTTATGTATGTAAAGCCCTTATGTAGCAGTTTGTAAAGGGTCTTGGTAAGAACGGAACATGCTTTGTATATGTAGGGGAAAAGTGCCTCAGTTGTGTACGGAAAAAATTAAATCAGGAATATTTGATGGCCCACAAATAAGACAACTCATTAAGGATCATGCCTTCGTAAATTCGATGAATGAGGATGACGGAAAGGCTGGACTTCATTTGTTGGAGTTGTCGGAAATTTTCTGGGCAAACGCAAAGCTGAAAACTATGTTGAACTGGTAAACGAGATGCTTAACAGTTTCAAATCATTTGGGTGTAACATGAGTATTAAGGTGCACTATTTACACAGCCACTTAGGCCGTTTTAAGGAGACATCAGTGAGAAACAAGGTGAAAGATTTTACCAGGATATTAAAACTATGGAGGCCTGTTACCAAGGAAGATGACATACGCATATGATGGCAGATTACTGCTAGAGTTTAAAAAGGGACTGTTCGAAAATACAATCAAGAATGTCACGGAAAAGAAGCTCCCGAAGTGTTGGGTCACTAGTTGGTTTAATCGATGACTTTTTCCTCTATATTTGTATACAGTAATATTTGTATGAAAAATAATGAAAATTCCGTGTTTAATTTTTTTATTTGATTCACGGATTTTACTTATAATAGTGTAACGTATATTTCATTCAAATGTGTTATCGTAAACACTTGAGCTCCTACACAAAAACTAATGCCACACTTGAATTCAAGGTATCAAATTCATATGAAATCGGCTCTAAATACTCCGGCACCAAAACACCTGTTGACCAGTGTTATTGTGTGTTTAACTTTATTCTAAGATCTTTAAGGCCAATGATGTGGTCTAATCTATTGAAACTATAGTTCAAATACCCTAAAATATGTTATCTACCTGGAGATCTTTCGAATTTTGCTTATTGCCTAGCTGCTCTTGCTGCTTGTATGTTCAAAGGTGACGGTTTACACACAAAGTTGAGGTATATTATAATTCTGTGTTCTTCATTCAGTAGGTTCATTTAGGTCATGAATTTTCTAATGGAAATTTTCCAAATTAATTCTTATTTTAATATATCTGGAAAAACTAATTCAAAGTTTACTTATTTTGAAAATAGTAATGTGAAAAGATTTTACACATATTACAGAGTAGTATGTTTACTCTCACTTTTATTGTCAACCCTTATGGTCACAATTTATTCTCTCGCATCTTCTGAAATTTTGTTATAAACAATTTATAGAATACCTAGTTTGTAAAATTAGAACAAGTGAGGAATATTATATTACATTTTCATAGATTTAAGTGATAGAATAGAAAAATTGTAAAACTTATTATAAGTAAATTTTGTTTAGGGTAATATTAATTTTTGGTAGGGAAAATGTATTTTTGATAGCAAAATAAGAGACAGGAGAGACGATAGCGAGAGAAAAATGTGGAAAGATAAGAGGTAGGGGAAAGGCAAAAAGTGGGCGAGACAAGATATTTGGATTTCAATTGGGATCTGTAGGCTGTAGGAGTTTGTGGAGCGGGAATGGTGGGTTCTATGGATAAAAGTGCTGATAACAAATCACTGATATGATTGTTTTTGTGCTTTGTATTGAAATATCTACCGAAAACAAAATGATGTCTAATTGAGTTGATAAAATGAGGTAAATTGAGTTGGAAATGAGCTTGTCAAGTGGACCATACACTACTGCCATCGTGAGATGGAAGGAAAATGTGTGGATTGAAACAGCGGTGCCTTGTAAGAAATCATGGGGTCGACATGATGGGAAAGGGTACTCTGTTTAGTAAACCTGGTACTGTGGGATTTTGGAGGATCTGTCAGCAGTCAGTCGTTTCAGTAATAAGTGCAACTTTATGTTTTTTTCATGTAGTAATGTTGTCAGTGTGTTTGTGTGATTTTGAACACCATTGGGCATTCCAAAGATGAATAGTTATTGCTTTGTGGGATGTCATAACCAATTATGGGAGGTTGAATTAAGTGGAAAACATGGTTTATAAGAGGTGATGTGACTAGTTCTAAAACTAGTAAGAAATGAGGTAAGAATACAGGTGAGATCGGTTGAGTTTGAAGGGTGAGGAATTTGAAGTATATGAAGCTGAGATACATGCTGTGCCTGTGTGGCATGAGGATGAGGGGGGTCTAGGCCTTGGATTGTGTCTTGTGAACTGCCGACTAGATGTTGGAGTAAGGAATCAAGCCACTCTGGTTGGAACGCTTCTAGGTTTCACTGTTTGCTCCGTGCTGTGCCAGCCAAGATGTTATCAAGTCAGAGCAATAAACAAAGGCAGCCTGCCACTACGTATGTGAATGGCGTTCATGGTGGAGGTGGCTCTTAAGTCCTTGATAAGTTCCACAGCCCTGTAATTTATCTGACGGTCTTGCTGACACAAGTCACATACTGCAGGAGGTTGGCTAGGCTTATTGCTAATATCGCTCTTATGCCGATCACCACATTTCACACATCTAGATGAGTTTTAACGGTATGAGTTAATGTGATGACATATTCCTCCCAGTGATGGTACTGCATTATGTCACGGGATGTTTTTTTATATTAATTCTTATCCAGCGTATAACACACAGACATACATACTATGGTTTCATTACATTAATACGTATCTGCTGTATGGCACACAGACCTACATACTATGGTTTTATTACATTAATTCTTATCCAGCGTATAACACACAGACATACATACTATGGTTTTATTACATTAATTCTTATCCAGCGTATAACACACAGACCTTCATACTATGGTTTTATTACATTAATACGTATCTGCCATAATATTGTTTGAGTAGGCAACTTGCGTGAGCTGGCCACGAGGGAGCCCTCAAGACGTGAATAAATCTCTTATTACATTTGTGTGGAAGCATACAAGTGAAATCGGACCGAGAAGTCGGCCATATTGGGACGCCTTACCATTAGCCGTTCACGGATCGGAGATCACGCCAAGCAATAGGCTCTCTGAGCCAGACGGTCTGGTGGCTCAGAGCCAAGACCCGTGACTCGCCACTGGAACAAGCTTGAATCCCACCGGCGCTAAGTACTTTTTTTTACTAACAAAAAACCGTTGTTATGAAAAAATAAGATTTTATCAACAACTAATGTCTCAAAATAAAAAAAAAAGATCTAGGTCACTAGGTCCAACCCCGACACCATCGCCTGTAAAGCGAAAACCGAGACGTTCAAATAGGAACGTACAAATAACCTCCTCTGCAGCTAGTTCCATGGAAGAGATACCTCCACAGGCCAGCACATCCAATAAAGAAACCGCCATAGAGTTGCCTTTCTTCACACCTAACACCTTTGAGGCGTTGAAAAATATCCCAGCAAAAGAAATGGAACTCAACAAAATACTCACACAGCCCAAGCCGCCTGCTATATTTGTACGTAACATTAGCAACTTTAAATTACTATGCTCACAAATGAGCAAAATAGTAGGCATGGGAAAATATACGTGCCTAAATAGGTCACGGGACACTAAAATCTCTCCGGACACTCCCGATACTCATCCGGCAATTATCAAATATTTGGACGAAACCAATGCTGACTTTCACACCTATCAGCTGAAACAAGAACGCTCGCTCCGAGTAGTAATTAGAAATTAGCACCCGACCACACCAGCTGATGAATAGAAGATGAACTCTCTGCTCTCGGATTCAAAGTTCGCCAAATAACGAACGTGTTACGTGAGGATAGACAACAAGAGGAAACAATAAAAACGGCGTTACCACTGTTCTTTGTCGATCTCGAGCGATCACCTGGAGTGGAGAAGATATATGAACTAACACACCTGTACTACACAAGGGTACAAGTTTAAAAATCGTACCCAAAACGAGACATCGTCCAGTGTCATAACTGTCAGGCATATGGGCACACAAAATGTTACTGCCACCACCCTCCCAGATGTGTAAAGTGCAGTGGAAAGCACAAAAGCGAATTGTGCAAAAAGCCCCTGAAATCACCTGCGGTATGCGTTCTTCGGATCTCACCAGCCTTTTAACCTCATTCCTTACAGAGTTCAGAACCCTAATTACTCCTCTCATTTCCCTTCTTACAAATCTTGTCTCCTACCTTATCCACATTAAACAAAATCCATAAGTGGATTCTTCCGAATCCTTATCCATTCTCCTTTGGAATGTGAATGGTGTTCGCACCCACACTAACGAACTGACAGCACTACTCCACGACAAGAAGATCGACGTAGCTCTCATTACTGAAACAAGACTTACGAGTAAACGACCATTTACGATTCGACAGTACCATACTTACCGAACTGATCACCCAGATGGAAGAGCTCATGCAGGTACCGCTGTCATTGTTCATAACACCATTCCTCATCACACAGTTCCTTTGGTAGCACATGATTTCCTTCAGTCCACTGCAGTGTCAATCAGTACCTTCCCTCCCCCCCTCACTCTAGCATCAGTGTATTGCCCTCCCAATAAATCCATTTTCGATTCCCAATTCATCTCCTTTCTAGACTCCATAGGACATTGTTTCCTTGTGGGTGGAGACTTAAATGCGAAGCACCAACACTGGGGGTCAAGATCCACGAATACACGTGGACGTGCTTTTCTGTCTGCACTCACACGGAAACATTGCTCCACGATCTCTCCTGGTAATGCCACCTATTGGCCATCAGATCCCAACCGAAATCCAGATCTCCTAGACTTCTTCTTCTACAATAGTTTAGGAACACTAAACTATTCACTCAAGCACCTCGAAAACCTCTCCTCCGATCATAGCCCTTTATTATTAACCATTTCCCTAAGAACAATTCACAAACTACCTCCTCCTTAATTTATTTGGGGCCCGATCGATTGGGACCACTTCTGCCAGCTTCTTACAGGCTCCGTTGACCTCAAAGTGTCCCTTAAAACATCCCAAGACCTAGAGGATGCAGTGCATTCATACTACTCTGGTCCAGAGGTCGGCTTGGGAGGCATCGTCACCCAAAAATCCACAATCATAATCGTTTACCTCAGCATCTCAAAGACCTAATCCAATCCAAACGCCGTTCCAGAACAGTATGGCAAAGATCCCGACATCCTGCTGATCGCCGCTCATACAATCAGTACTGCAGATTGGTAAAACGGCAATTGGCGTCCTTCCGGTCCGATTCCTTCAATTACCACCTCTCCTCTCTTTCTGCCAGGGATAACTCCCTGTGGAATGTAACGAAAAAAATCCTAAAGTATCATCCTGTTTCACACCCACTCCGTCGTGATGATGGGTCCTGGGTGGCTTCGGATGGGGATAGGTTGGAGGAATTAGCTCTGCATCTTACCCATACTTTCAAACCTCACCTTTCTCATCAAAACCATACTCATAGCACAACTGTAGAAGATTATCTCTTTTCACCTATACCTCTCTCACTTCCACCAAAAGCCGTTAATCCCTCTGAGGTCAAATACCTTCTGAAAAACTTACCTTACCGAAAATCCCCTGGATATGATCTTCTTACTCCTAAAATTCTCGAACAGCTTCCTCATAAAGCCTTCCTTCCTAACCTACATCTATAATTGCATTATCCGAACGACGCACTTTCCTCTCCTCTGGAAACCCTCCATTATTGTCCTATTCGCCAAACCCGGAAAACAACCCAACGACGCCTTATCTTACCGTCCAATCAGCCCACTCCCTATCCTCTCAAAAATATTTGAGAAACTCCTCTTAAAACGTCTACTTCCGATTGTTGTTGATCGCATTTCCTCAGCCCTTGAAGCCAAACAGTATTGCACTGCTGCATTTCTGGACATAGCTCAAGCTTTTGACAGGGTTTGGCATGCAGGTTTGCTTTACAAGCTCAGAGGATATTTACCACAGACCCTATTCCTAATCCTACAGTCCTACCTTTCAAACTGCTTCTTCCAAGTTCGCTGTGGTTTAGAATATTTTAACTACTATCCCGTAAAAGCAGGAGTTCCACAGGGCAGCGTCCTGGGTCCCATCCTCTATAATCTATACACCGCTGATGTCACCTCTATCCCCAATACCATTTTGGCAACATTTGCAGATGAAACTGAAGTCTTGTCATCCCAAAACCTTCAAAAACACCTTGGTGAGATCGAGTATTGGTGCAACCAATGGCGAATCAAGGTCAATGAAGCAAAATAGTCCCTCATAACCTTTACCCTCTGCCGCAAGTCCTGTCAGCTAGTCTTTTTCAATTCGACTCCTCTCCCCGTGTCTGAGACAGTAAGGTATTTAGGCTTCCATCTCGACAAAAGACTGACATGGAAGTCACACACGAGGCTAAAAAGACAAGAACTAAACAGACGCCTTGGACAACTGTACATACTACTTCGAAGGACATCCCATCTCTCAATAGAAAATAAACTACTTATTTACAAAGTTATACCTAAGCCAATCTGGACATACGGAATAGAGCTATGGGGGACAGCAAAAAAGTCGAACATCAAGCGCATCCAATCCTTTCAATCAAAAGTCCTTAGAACAATAGTAAATGCCCCTTATTACGTCAGCAACAAAACCCTTCATAATGATCTTAATATACCCTACATTCTTGAACTCATCCCTTCCAAATTCATGAAATTCCATAGTAACCTATCCAATCACCCTAATCCCGTAGCACAGTCATTGTACTGCTTCACTCATCTCTATAATGTTTCTCCTTGATTTGTCAATGAATTCCTAGTGCTAAGAAAAAATAAGGACGGTGGTGGAAAGGAAACTAAAAAGCATTGCCAAAATTAAGTTTGGATAGGTTACAGTGGAGATGGCTAGCCGAGGCAGATTTAATAGTTTTTTTGTGGTCGGTAGATTGACTATTGAGTATTGAGGCTTTGCGTAAATACGAATTCCAAGATAAAACAATATTATGTAGATTTGACGAATTACATTTAATAATATTTGTGCTTACGCATTTATTTATAGTTCATTTAATTTTTTTACAGATGGGTTTGTGAGGATTTCCCGGAGCTGAAGCTGCCATTAGAGAATAACATTCTTTCTGACTTTGATATTAAAAGGTAGTATTTTAATCATTATTTTAATGAGATACATATATGTAGTCTGTAAATCATTAGTTTTCATGTGTTTTATGGTACATTAAGATTAAGACCTGCCACAGGGAATATAAAATAAAACTTGGTGGATTGGAATTGTTATTTTTATACTGTTAAGTATTTCAAGCAGTTATTTTAAACATTAAAAACGAGCTTTTGTTATTATAATTGTCTTAAGTCGTAATGATAATTATTAATTAATAGTCAGGACGTGGAAATCTTTACTTTGACACTCTACTCAAACTTAATGAAAAGTACCGTTCTCTTTTTAATATCATATAATATATAATTTAATAATAATCATAAAAATATTAATTAATTCATTAATGGCACTTACGTTTTATATAGATGGCTATATTTTAAATGTCTTCCTTGTATTATTAATTTAAGCACATTAGTATGTCCACATGCCCAATTGCATTTAGCAACCATGTGGATTATGATTCAGAAATTTTAAATTATAATATATTGAATTTTAAATAATACCTGTTTCAATAAAAATGGGGAAATATGATTAAATCAACATTTGATCTATTGAGGACAACAGAAATAGTGAGGCAACCGACCCTTGCAGCTGCTATTATACTTAAATTATTACAGTTATATTTAAAAAAATAGTAACTTTTATATAATAATAGTCATATTATCTAATAATTAACCTGAGAAATTCATTTGTATAATAAAAGTGTTACGTTTTACGAACCAGAAATGTTTAATGTCAATCTTTTTTTTTTTTTTGCAATTAAAATAATAGTTTTCTTTCAAGTAAATTCACATTTATTTTAATGGATAAAACGTTGACCTGAATATTATTTCGTAAATAGATAATGAAAAACTGAGAGGATGATTAGAAATTTATTTTCCAACATTTTTAATAAATGCTAGATAGAGCATGCGCGAAAGAAATTTAGTTACGCAGATACTGAGGACCGCATTCTATCAATTGATTTAAGTTCATAACAGCTCAAATGTTTATATTATGGAAGTTGCCGGTCCGACTTATCGTCTAATTTTTTATTATCCCCTCTACTCTGGACTCAATGAAATCGATTGAACGCATGCAGTCATTTTAATGATTATTTAATAACAATAGATTTTTTTTTCTAATGAAAAAAGTACTGATAGGCTGTTAAATGAAGATTGTAAAGAAATAAAAAAACAATCGTTAATAGAAATAGCGCATGTGGGATAGTGATAGGGATAGAGGCAAAATAAAAAGGTGCTTTACATTTCAAAAGGTCAAGTAGTACAAATTTTTTGATATATCGTATAGGTCGGTGAGTATTCCGTGGTTATTGACCCCCTCCCCTCTTTAGGTGGCGTTCGCCGTGGCGTGCCAAGGACCTTTGCTTCTCTGAAATCTGGGACGTTTTCCGATCAGATGCTTTTACTGCTGCATCTTTGTGTATCGTACTGCAGGGTTCATCTTTCTCTCTGCTACTATTTTTCCTTTAGCTATTAGGTCTTCCGAACATCCTAAAACCGTCTCTCTCAATCCACCAGATGAAGAGACGGCTCGTCCCAGATGCCTGAACAAAGAATACCTTGAGGTCTTTGCTGTGTTTTCAAATTATAGCTTCAAATAGCTGAAAGGTCTTCAGTCACTCTTCAAAGGGGTTAAAGTTACATTTTCTATCCCCTTTAGTACTAAGTAAAAAGGTTTTGTTGTGGAATCCTATGGGTTGGTAAGCCCCAAGCAAGTGTTACACAGCAAGTTTGTGTCAGTAAATGAAGACTGGGTGTACTTTTTTTTTTAAATCTCCTATTTATTAATTTCTTTTAATTTATCACTGTAATTTAATGAGTTTTCCTTATTGTCTTCAATTTTTAAGACGCTTCATCTACTGGGTTGTTTTCAAATATTATTTTATTACTTCATTGAAGTTTGTTTCCACTTTATTTATTTTTTCACCTGGTCTTCTCATGTTTCTTTTCTTAGCCAGAATTATTTTATTTCTACTTTATTATTATTCATTGAGGACTTGGTACTAAAATAAAGTTTTTTTTATATCTATCTATTTAACATTGGGACATTTCCAGGATTTTTCTTGTTAAAGGGATAGCGCATTGTTCCAAAGAGAACTGTGCAATCGCCTTTGGTCTGTCCCAATATCGCCCTGTCACTTTGTATACTTCCATCTGAAACTTCAATTTAAGGTTTAAATTTCCTAAGTTTAAATTCAGAAGATATTTTAGACTTGAATTTGTGATTACTTTCCCCTGGTTAAGGACTTATTAATGAAGGTAATGCAAACACCTGGTTTTTACCAGTGTCCTCATTTGAAAACAGTGATTTTCTATCATTTTTTCTGTCTATACTTATTTATTTAAAACTCTTATTTTCGTTTTATATTATTCTACGTTCATTGAAGACAAAAAATTCATTACTATTAGTTTAGTGAAAATGTTAACTAAAGTTGTACCCGATTTTTGATTCTTTTCATATCTGTAAAAAATAAGAAAACACAAACTAGTGACATTTCGCCACTCTTTTTTTATTAGATTGTATCTCGTAAAAAGAGAAAAGAATAAAAGTGAAGAAATGACTAAAAATTGTGTGGTATGCAAATGTTTTATATGCTGTCCTTGGATGATTTTTCCATTTGAAATTTGCGAACAAAACTATAAACACTTATATTCAAAATAAATAAATATTCAAGTTCAACTTATGAAGTCCCAGAAATATCATTTTGTTTTTAACCATAATAATATAATGGTAACCAGAGGAACATTCTCGGCGTAGGGCATTCCGTGCATGTTTTGTCATGTCTATTTAAAGAAAAAGTTGCGGCCGATCAAATGATCGTATTCGTAAGTATTGTGGAAAAAATCTTTGGAACAGTTTATATGGGGGGAGGTAATTAGTTTAGGCTACAAGTAGTTGGAATTAAGTGGATCTGACGGGTTCTGTTTTCAATTTGATTTATATTGTGGCAAAGTACAATATGCACGGGATATGAATGTAGGCCTGGGTACTCAACAATGTTGACTGCAGTTGACGAGATTTACAGTCATGAAATTTTTTTCGATAATTTCTTCACATCCAACGAATTGCTTTCTGAACTTACTACGTCTGTATTTAGAGCCTCTATAATAACAAGCCAGAGGAAGTTGTTTTCTTGGACAAAACCTGTTTTTATTTGTTCGTTTGATGGGCAACAATATCGCCACGATAGCTACTAATTATGAAATTATCGAGCCATTATGTAGAGCCGTTTTTCTAAAAGTCCGAAAAACCCAATGTTTTCAAAAATTACAGTTCATGTATGGGTGGATTTGATCACCACGATTAGTTGGCTTCAAAATATAAAATAAAAGTTGAGGTAAAAAATGATATTGGTGCCTATTTACTCGTATGCTGGATATGGCGATTGTCAACGCACACATACTGTGTAATCAGTTTTGTGATAAAAAACAATTGAGCTGCTAGATTTCATTAGTGAAGTGGCTTTGTTTTATCTGAAGGTCCCTAGTATTCGGTTTTCACTTGGACAAGCTCTAACGCAATGAGATTCAATGGTATTGGCTATTTATTGGGAACAAGTGAAAAGCAAAGTAGATCCCAACAATAGAGATGTATGTCCAAACCCAGGACGTTTTGTACCAACTGTGACGTCATACTCTTCCCACAATGTTTTTTTCATTGTCATTTCAAAAAATAATGTTAATTTTTAAAGTTTACAAGTTGTACTTTAATATTTATTTGTTTTAAATATCAGTGTGAATAATTTTTTTCATCATAGATTTTTAAATAAACCAATTTTGACGTTTCAGTTTTGATACCTTTATTTACCACTGTTCTCATCTGAGGACGGCCCTCTACGGGGCAGGGTAGTTTTTTTAGGTGATAAACTTTGATAAGTATTGAGACCCTATCAAACACAAAACGAAGAGAAATTAATTTTTCTATGAAAAAATTAATTTAAAAGGTGATTATTTAATTCTTTCTTTTAATGCTTCACTGTAATTTGTTCCAGCTTTCCAAGCATGAAGAACCTTTGTGATCGTTTCAACAAGGCTATAGACAGCATGGTAGCTTTGGTAAGCAAATTAATTTTAAAGTTATTATATGTTTTATTTATTTCGTACAAAACCTTGTGTAGTGTCAACTTCTTCACCAAGAATAAATGGAAGTTCCCCTATTCTCGGCCCAGATATTTATCTACCTATGTTTTCTGTGTTTTAATAATAAAAACGCTAAGCGTCAGTTAAGAGAGGGGGAAACTAGTGCATGCAACAGCTGAAGCCCACTATGGGCATGGGTGACGCCCAGCCTCTGACCTGCCTATATAAGGGGCCAGATTTGGGGCATTTGAGACTCGAGGAACCCGGGACCAGAGGAACACAGCTCTCTCTCTCTATCTCTCTCTCTCTCTCTCTCTCTCTCTCTCTCTCTCTCTCTCTCTCTCATTCTCTCTCTCTCTCTCTCTCTCATTCTCTCTCTCTCTCTCTCTCTCATTCTCTCTCTCTCTCTCATTCTCTCTCTCTCTCTCTCTCGCTCTCTCTCATTCTCTCTCTCTCTCTCTCTCTCTCTCATTCTCTCTCTCTCTCTCTCTCTCTCTCTCTCTCTCTCTCTCTCATTCTCTCTCTCTCTCTCTCTCTCGCTCTCTCTCATCCTCTCTCTCTCTCTCCCTACCTCCCTCCCTCCCTCATTCCCAGTACTTACTTTTTCTCATTGTGGAATACATTTTATTACAGGTTCATAAACAAAAATGTCTGCCCACAAATTAGTATTTTACTATGTATACTCACTCACTAGCGCTTCGAACAGCCAACGCTGCTTTTATCCTACTCCGCCCTGACAGCATAATAAAGCAGAGCTGTTGAAAGCTCTATTGCGTACAACAAAATGATTTGTGGGCACACATTGTTGTTGATGAATAAAAAGTTAGCCCACAGCCAGCCTACGCATCCTGTACAGGGGGGGGGGGCTAAATACAAAAAAGTGCAACATGTGCACCGACGCACGTGACCGTCTCGTCATAACCTGCAAATAAGTGTGCATGGGTCGTTGCTAGGTAACCGACGTCCCACACTGGCTCAAATAGACATCTTCCTAGGAATCAGGCGTCCTACGTCCCACAATGACTCAGGTATTTAACTGTTGCTAGGCAACCAGTGACCTGATGTTACTACGATACTACTGATGATAATCAACTGGCCTGCAATTATTGAAGTACCTAATGCGCTGGACAACCGACATCGTGCAACGGCTTAAGTATTCGAGTTCATCTGTTGCTGGGTAAGTGACGCACACTTAAATGAAACAAATAATTCTTGTACATCTGGGCCCAAAATTTAACGCACAATACGTTTCATGGCAGGGGTGTTAACACGGGGGAAAGTTACAGCGTGTTAGCAGGTTGACATTTGGCGAACTGAGAAAGATGAAAAATGGAGGCAAAGTAAACCAATTTGGGTAAAGAGGTTGTTGTAGTAAAACAGGGTTGAGATAATACATACTGAAAAAAATGTTGTTTATTGTGTGTGGTAAAATAATGCTATTTTAGTAATGCTAATATTTGTGCGTATGTGTTTGAAATTCGTTGATCGTAACTTATTCAATTGAAGTACCGAGTTGTGAATTAATGTGTATTGTTTCTGTTAACAGTATACGGGTGTGCTTCGTTTGTTTAACAATGGTTTCCATATTGGGGAAATCATTTTTTTGTGTTTTTCTCAGGGAATGTTTCCCGAACGAAGAACTGTCGACTTATTTCTGCAGGTCGATTAGTTAGTAAGTGTATTGCTTAGTTTCACCAATATAGGTGGCATTGCAGTTTTGAGCTCGTACAAAATAAAAAATAAAACGTATCAAATGCATTATTCTTTCAAGAAAAGTGGCACAATTTTTTTAAAACAATAGGTAGCCGATGCTGGGAACAGAGCTGGGAGCTAGACTGGGGGTAATCAATATAGGAGGCGGGGTTGAAGTTGAAGGGGATGTATTCTTGGTGGAATCGATAGTCCGCAGCTGGCCTGCTCACCTTCAGCCGGCACCTGCTCTCCTGGTGTATTTGCTGTCTAAAGCCTACACTTGTCTACTCGTAGAGCTACATAGCTATTTCATAGGGCAGGTAACTGTTGACACATCACATCTGACCAAGCTCCTCAACCTTTTTGTATCTATCACATTTTAGAATATCAGCTAAGCGGGGGGCACCACTTATTTTTATAGTTGGAGATAGCAAACAATAACACAATATCAAAATAAAAATTAATTTCAACCTACAAATAAAAATTAATGCTTATTTTCTCATAAAAAAAACATGTATACACGTGTTTACATGGTATGAAAATTCTTTATAAAATGTATAAATCTCAAAGCCATTGTGCTGCATTTCATCAGTCATTGCTTCATAATTAGGAGGATATCATGTTGCTCGTTTGCAATCATCTGTAAGTCGAGATTTCTACTTTGATATTCATTGTTAAAGTATGTGGAACCAAAAAAAACTATTTTATCAAGTGATAAAACTTTTTTCAAGAATTGAAATTTGTTTCTGTGAGCTTTAGTTGTCCAGTCCTTACTTGGTAAAACTCAGCAATGAATGCAGCTATTCCGGTTACAATTACTGGGAAAGTAAAAGGATTAATAAAAAAAGGTGGACGATACCTGAATATTAACTGTTCCTTTTCAAACGGGTCTTCAACTAATTTCACGTTGATAATTATTTCCAAACATACATCCGTACATTTTTCTGATTTTAATAACTTACTAAATATAAAAATCAATTCAAAACATGTTTATGTAACATTTTATTTAATATATATATATATATATCGTGGTCCTAGGGTGACGGGTGAATAGTATGTGCTTACGCTGAGTTAGCCGTAAATAATTAAAATCCTTTTTAAGTAATAAGTATAACTCAAACTCAGGTGGGTTCTTTGAAACAAAAATGAACTGAACATAAAAATATAATGGATGTAAAACAGACAAATAAATAGTGAGCAAATTCGAATTAGCGCAAAACACAATACACTTTATTAAAAGAAATGATAACACAGTGCAGTTAGCTTTAAAATTAATATATAACAATATTTTAATGCCAGGCCTGATTAGAATAGTTATTAATAAAATTTACTATTCCAACGAGTATCCATTAAAAAAAAGAATGAAATAATTTAAAAATAAATGTAAACCGTTTTAGCGAAATTAAAAATTAGCTAGGTATTTACTCCATCAATTCTAAAATCCTAATTTCTGTTACTATAAAAAGCCGCAATGATAAATAAATAAGAACTAAACAATGTTGAGTGAATAAAGGAATACAAGTTTATATTCACGTTGTTGTCGGCGAGTCGAAGAGTGTTGAAAGATAACCGCAGGGTGGCAATGTCCATGGAAAGGTCCGTGTGAATGAGTCAAGAGGAGGATTGAGCTGGTCCAAGTTGGCTCTAATAAGTTGGGAGGCCAACGTTACCAAGTCGATCTGGTCATTTCAACTTCCAAGGGGAGCAGTCTCGTACAGTCGCAACTTCAACACTGTCCGAGCCAAAGCCTCCTTCCCTAAAGCCCAAAGGACTGACTGTCTTTGGGTCCAGAGCTCACTCTGACTTATTAAATGCTTCAAATTTACAGTTTTTCAAACTATTTTTTCCTTAAGTTGATGTGACGAAAAATAAGATTGTTGAAATAAGATTGATGTTATATATAAAATAACTACATTTCATAACTTAAATTTAATGTGTTAATCTTAAGTATATGTTCAGTTATATAATATTTACATTTTTTCCTCAAAATTTCCTTGGCCTAAACAGAAAGTAGCCAAAGAATATGCTGAATTCGTTGTCAAATGATGCTTAATTGGTCTTGAACATCATCGTTATGAAATCTGAAAAAGTAAAACATGAAACCACTGTGGGAATCAAACTAACTGACAATTATTAAGGAATAGATGAGGAGGCATTAATTGCACATGCAATAAAAATGATATATTGAGTGTGCAGGCTAGATTAGGGGCGAATTTCCTTGAAAAATTTGAAAGGACTGTACTTGTCATACAAAATATGCGCAAGTCATCCAGCAGTGTAGGGTTCGCTTGTGGACAGCTACTACTGGTCAAAGCCAATGTCAGACATTTAAGTGATCGTTGGTATATCCGATAGTTTATCTATCTGTCTATATATAGGTATATATATATATATATTATATATAAGTTATATATATATATATATATAAACAATATAAGTTATATAAAGTTATATTATATACATAAGTTATGGCTCGCGGTATAGCAATGTTAGGCCTAATACCACGTCGCCCCATGTAAACGATAGACGATAACTGGTACCGAAACCCGGGACTACGAACGTTCGGGTCTGTTTTTTTTTGTTGTGGTTTTTTATATAACCGAGTAAAATGGTGGATTTATGGCCGGCAGGCTTCGAAGTTCCACTGTTGCCTAAGAAAACGTTGGCGGAAGCTCACGCAAACTCCCTGGCGTGGAAGTGCGGGCGGCGACGTCGCAAGACCTGAGAAAGGCAATCTCGGACTTAGAGAAATTTAGGACCCTAGATCTAAAGGCAGGCTTTCACTACATCAAGATGAGCGCGAACGACCAAGACAAAACGGCCCTTACATCTGAGAGGGGGCATTATGAATTTACCAGGATGCCATTTGGACTGAAAAACGCCCCGATTACCTTTCAACACGTAATGGATGAATTTCTGAGGGGAATAGACGAGGCGGTATGCCAGGTTTACATGGATGATCTGTTAATTTTCAGCAGAACGGAGGCAGAGCACGTTGAGCACCTAAGAAGTGTATTTCAAAGATTCCGTGAATTCGGATTAAAATTGTTCATGGAGAAGTCTCTATTGGGGAAGAAAAAAATCAATTTTTTGGGCCACACCATCTCACGGGAGGGGGTTAAGCCAGACTCTACGAAGGTCGAGGCGATGAGAATGATGGTGGTGCCTACATCCGGGGGATCCGGCGACTTCTGGGGACGCTTAATTATTACAGAAGATTGGTGCCGGACATGGCAGCATACCTGGTGCCTATTAATAATTTACTGTGAAAGGGAGCGAGGGTGGTAAATACCCTAATCATGGAGCAGATCATCCGGAATTGCATGTCTAACTTACAAGTGGATACCTTCACTTGCAGGGGGTATAAGTGAGTTACCACAATCGACATCTTTAGCAAGGTGGCCATGGCGCACCCGGTGCAAGAACGGTCATCAGACGCGGTAATGCTGGTTGAATACCTGGTTCCAGTTTTATGGAGTACCAGACCGGATCTTGTCGGATGGGGGCAGAGAATTCGACAATGCCACCATCTAGAAAGAAATGAAGACTCTCGATGTCTCTTGGCATCTTAATACCCCAGGGCACCCTAAGAGCAGAGGAGGGATAGAACAATTACACAGCACCCTGAGTGACAACCTGGGGGTATATCACGCAGAAAAGGGTCTGTTGGTGAATAAGGCGATGCCGAAGGCGGTGGCCGCTTACAATCGTTCGATACACACCGCAACGGGGTTCTCCCCGTTCGAGATCCTCTTTGGGCTGAGCGGAAGACAGAGAAATGGGGCAGAGACAGTAGCAGACAAGGGTATGGCGGAGAAAATGGCGAGCAATACAGTCGGTTTAAGGAAAACGTGGGACAAATTCCGAGAAAGGTTAACGAGGGACAAAGCGAGACGAGTGGAACGGGAAAACCTCAAAGTCCGGGATCAAATGGGGGAACTTAAAATCGGGACTATCGTCTATAAAAAACTAGGGTCGAATAGGAGCAAAGAGCTGGTGCGATATGAGGGCCAATTGAAAGTGATCGTGATTAGGAAACACAACGTCGTGACAATTGAGAGTCTACGACCCCCTAAGAAGCGGCGAAATGTCCACATAGAACAGTTAAAACTTCCACCAGGGAAGGGGGGAGGCTGTAGATCAGGAATGAGCTGGAGTGTCCTCGCAGCATACACGCGAGGAACATTGTAAATAGTTATAGTTATGTTATTTTTCCCACAGAAGTATTGTTTTTTTTCTAAGTTTAAAGTTTTTTTTTCAAAGTCAAAGTTTTCTTTTATGTTTTTTTTTACAAGTGACAGTTGGTCTTTACGTTTAATAGGATTAGAGCTTAATGCAAGGGATTACAGGTTGTGTACGGGCGGTGCTGGCCTTTGCTCCCTCGTAACATTAGAGGAGCGTTATTTGAATGGACTAAGACGTCCGAGTGTTGCGAATGGTTGTTCGTAAACTGGTGGGGGGGGGGGAGTTAAGTCCAGGCACCGCTAGTGCCCAGCCTTGATCCCCAAACATATGTTATCGGTATATATGTTTACATATAATACCTATAGATAGAGGCGACTTGGAATAAATAAAGAGTCTTGTGACAACTTTCTATCTGTGATTTCATTCAACCTCTTTTCTTTTTCTTCAAGTTTTTCGTTGACGATCATTCACTTCTAGGAGATGCGTTATCAGAAATAGGTGGGTCCATAACAGAAAGACAATGTTTTGGATAGCTGAGATAACTGTTTGACGAACCATAAGCAATAGAGTGGGATTGCAAGAAGGTGGGCTCCCTCAACACAATCTCAACACTACCAGTGGCCACTACAGAATGTGCCCACTAGGACAGACAGAGCCTCTGTCCTCCGGAAGATGACGCTCTTGTGGTGTATTCTTGCATACCTTGCTTTGCTCATTGATCTAGTCTGCCTCGCCACACACACACACATATATATAAATGAGTTAACCGCACCTACAGTTCTCTTCTCTTTTGGTGTGGTCTATGTCATGTAAAATCTGAAAGTCTGGTTCCGTTGCACGAGGAAGAATTTCTAGTGGAATTTAAGGTACCTTAATTGTGTTCGCTTGATTTCAGTAACTTATATTATATTATATGAATTGTCCACTTCAGTTCATGTCTACTTTATCTTTTTTTCACAAATGATTTGAAAATAAGGTAAGTCATGCTTTTTCTTTATTAGTCTAAGAAATTTAGTATCAACTTTCATTTCATTTCATTTGTTGTCTTTTTATGACTGTCGGAGATCGACAGAGGCTCTAATTGATATAGCTACCTGCCGTATATTTATGCTTGGAGCTATACTAGGCGAGGCTTGTTTTTTTTTTTTTGGCAGTATAGATCATAAAAACCCGAGGGTAGGAGGCAGGCATAGAGATAAATAAAATAAAATATAAGTCCCTTTTTTGTCGGACAGAAAATGGGGAAAAACCAGGAAATATACAGGTCAGGAATACACTATGAATTTAAAAAAATAAAGTAATCTTAGTGGGAACTATGATTCCACTTAAACCTTGAAATGTACTAAAAGATTTTTTGGTGAAGACAGACGTCTTATTTCCAATTCATATTGGAAATTAGATTCTAGAGATCAAAGAGTCTCATTTTCTCATTTTGTCGTTTCTGCAATGGAAGTTAGTAAAAAAAAATCCCTGAAAACCGATGTGGTGAGCAAAAATCGGGAGGTTTCATGCAAATGTCACTTCCTAGTAGCAAACAAAAATTTCAAGTTTGCAAACTTTGCTTTCTAAATAAAAAAATCCATTGTTAGTAACGCTTATGGTTTTAGAGCATTTTTATTAATTTGTGCCCCAGCCAAGAAAGGTGGATCTTTTATTTTCAATGTAGAAACATTTTGTTGGAGAGAAGTACAATGCCTCCAGAATAGGCACGAATCTCCATTAAACTTTTTTTAAGATGAGTATATACTGTGAGTATATAAACTTTTTCTTTTCGTCGACGAGAAAAATGCACGTATCTCAATCCTGAATTAAAAGATTATTTCAGAAATCCCACTCCTGGTCAAATGCCGCTCATGGATTTTATTTCATTGCTAGGATAGTCCGTTTCATGCAGTCTATAAAAATTCAGCAATCGTGGAAAGTGATTGTTTTAATTATTCCTGATTTAATGGAAGACGTATCGGACGATCGTTGAGTAAAAAAAATGTAACTATAATTTGTAATCATATTTATTTTCAATAAGTATTATAATATAATATTTTCAATAAAAATGTACTAATATTGTCCAAGGAGTGTTTATTGGTAAAAGAGAATGATTCCATTGGAGCATAAGAGGAAAAAAAATCCCACGGAACTTAAAAAGACATGTTATGCAATGAGTAAGGTTAACTCAGTATGTTAAATTAAAAAATGTTATAAAATTATAAATTCTATATACGATCGGTGAATAATTTCCCAGTATGCAAATTGCTATAACACTAACAATTCTGTGCTCGAAAATAGTTTATAATGTTGTATATATTTTGGAACTGTTACAAAACATAAGTGCTCTATGAAAAGTCAATGGTTTCCACTTGTTTATCAAGACCGCCACAGATATTTGTAAATACATGTTATTTAAATACAGGGGCCTGGTTTATGAAAGTAGAATAGTATGAAGCTTAAGTAGATGCATTCATTTATGTGTTATTGCTTTTTAATGAATATACTGTCTATTAAAGAATAAGAGAGGGATGAAAACTGAAATCTGAGCTGATTTTAGTCTATTATATTTCGAAGAAGCTGTCATAAAAACAAGTCTCATTAGTAGAGTAAAGTGATTATAAATGAGACACGAAGAAAGTCACTGTACAGACAACAATACATCACTTGTAAGAAAATGTAAACAAGTATTTCATTGTTTGGGTAGAAGATGGATTCGGGAGAGGTTGCTTTTCAAAATAAATTTATTACCAGCCACATGGTGTTTCTTCCATTTTCCATTTACTTAATTTGCCATATGATTAAGAGAGGGTTTATAGGTGGTATAACTCCACCGGTTGCTACTCTGTGTGGATTGATGATTCCTTCAATGGCCTGCTAACAAACGGAAAATAAATTTGAACGCTCCCTCTCAATATTTTACTGACTAAATTTGTGTTCTTTAATTATAAACTAAATCGTTTATAGTTTACGTACACATATATACATATATTAAGGAAATTACGGATATGACAATGAATAGACAATAACGAGAGTTAATTAACGAGACTGCGAGAGATTGCGATAAACGCTCTCATTCATACCATAATGCAATTACTGATTGCCTTATAAAAGGCAGATTGTAATTATAGCCCAATAAAGAGTATAATATCAATTAAAGAGACTATGCATGAGTTTCTTAAATACTTCTTAGCTTAAAAAAAACACAAAAACTGGTATTTTGATTAAAATATTCCATTATATTTTCTATACCATCTCCATCTACAAATACACTAGTCAACATGATTTTCGTCTCACGAATACCAAAAAGTTTAGTTAATGGAGTTTTTATATCCTGTTTTTAAATATGAATTCGTTTTTTTTTAAATAGTTAAAACGTTGCATCGTCCATTTTACCTTTGTGAAGTAAAAACTGATAAAGCGTTATAAATATGATGGAATTAAATGAGCTAACCCAAAGGGTAAACGTGATGTAGTGTAGCATCCATTCATCAGAACGACGCCAGTTGTGAGATAGTATTGAACCAGTAAACATGTCATTATTAATGCTTTGTCTGTCTACATATGTAATTCATACAAATTCACAACATTATTTCTTTTGATTTGTCGTTAGTTACAAAATGCCTAGAGCTTGCTTAAATCACCCTCACAATTGTTGATATTTACGTGGTAAAGTGATGCTCAAGTCCCAAAGGAGAAACGTTACTACATTACTAACAAAATGCTATGACCCTTATTTTGGGTGTAAATTTGGTGACGAAACAAGGGGATGAGCACCATATATCTGTTGTTTATCTTGTTCTAGGCTTCTCATTGCTTGGAAAAATGGCATTTCCTATCCCTACGATAGCACTCAAAGATCTGACACTGTTCTGACTGTTATTTCTCCTTAACGAACATTAAAGGGATTACATCGAAATAAAAACATACAGTGCTGTACCCTATCCTGCAGTCTGTAATAATACCAGTACCACACTGCGAAGTATTGCCCATACTAAAGCCCCCAGACATGTGACAAGAGAGCTCAGAGTCTGATGGAAGTAAGGGAGAAAAATAAACTGATTCTGGCCATACAACTTTTGAACAAAGCAGTCCATCAGCGTCTCATTTACTGACTCAAGAAATCTTAACGATCCCATACGGGATTTAAAGTTATCAAAGAACCATTCTGAAATGCTTGCTTTCTAGCTAAAAGGGTGATATCTTCTTTAAAATAATAAAAAACCAATGTACTTATTGTAATCGACATTTTGTATTTAAAGGCTTTTTTTTTTTTTTTGTAGAAAATGGGTTTGTAATGAAATTTCGTTTCGTATGGAGACACTTAATAATAAACATTTCTCAACAGAATGGCGCCTGTTCATTGATTCATCTAAATTTAGTTTAAAAGCTGTGCTTCTTCATCGTCATTAAAATCATAAAAATCGTCATTTTTTACTTTCTAGATAAGTCAAATGTTAGAATATTGTGTAGTTAAGAATGCAGAAAGTATTACAATGTTTGAAATTATAAATGCCTGTCTCCCGGCAACCTTACGTGATAAATATCGCCACTTCAACCAACATAGGAAAACTAAAATGTTGACATACAAAATATATTTAAATTGGCTAGAAGAAATATGTGCTTACTTTAAGTTTATTTGTTGTCTCTATGTCTCCATTACAATGGCCATACAATAGCTTTTACGCGTCGTAGTTGATAGTTACAGAGTCAACTTTTCACACGTTCAATTCTTTTGTACATAATTACCGTTGATATAGCTTAAGCAAACCCGATACATCTCACTGATATAGTTAATTTACTTTTAAAATTTCAGATCGATGAGATCATTTTTACAACCACTATCATGGAAGTTACAGACAGACCGATAGACACCGTAGCTGTCTTTCTACATAGCTAAGTACATAGCTGGTATTTTTTATGTTAAGTTAATGTACACATAAATGTTTATGTAATAAAAAAAGTGCTAGCCTCTTATAATAGCTGAAATCAATTAATAATTGATTAAACAAACTGAAAATTACGGGTGCTATATCAGCTCTACATAGCTGCTGTAACATATGTAACATGATTATGCTTCATATAGATCATATATCCTTCATTGGTGCAGTGGATAAAAACATTGAAAAAAATCACCCAAGTGGAATTCGAATGTCAGTTAGTCGCTACACATCAGCTGAATTGTTCTCCCTGTTGGCTATAATATAATGGTAATGTATATAACCGTATTACGTAAGAACCATTCCTTGATATGGACTTTAATAGCGACATACTTACTTGCAATTACAATTGTTACATTACAACATCGGCAGTTGTTGAGACCGATTCACCTGCACTATTTTTGGAAGTACTATAAAAAATATAATGAAAATACTATAAGATAAAATAATTACCGTTAAGCTTAAATTGATAATTACGCCACCAACACAGTGAGTTATCCTTTCCTATGATCTGAAAAACAGAACTATGTACACGCAGTAGTACCAAAGTGCCTTTGTAAAATAATTATAATATATACTCTTTATTGGGCTATAATTACAATCTGCCTTTTATAAGGCAATCAGTAATTGCGATAAACGCTCTCATTCATACCATATTTACAATTCATCATTCACTCACTCATTCATACAATATTTACAGACAGCCCAGAGACCTCCCAAATCCACTGCGAAGAGAGAGCGGAGCCTTGGGAAGTCCCCCACGCTCCTCCGTCAGCCGCGTCACCAGATACTAGCCAGTCGAGGCTGACCAAGAGCGCGAGAGCCACAGACGCTCAGGACATGATTGGAGTAACTGGCCATTGCCAGGACCCCCGCTGTCACGCGTTTATAGCAGGTCACGAGGCCACTGCCGTTTTAGTCTCCGAGGAGGATTATAGGGATGAGTGGCGCAGTGCAATGACTGTGCTACAGGATTAGGGTGGTTGGAAAGGCTACTGTGGAATTTCATAAACTTAGAAGGGATGAGTTCTAGAATGTAGGGTATATTAAGGTCGTTATGAAGGGTTTTGTTGCTGACATAATAAGGGGCATTTACTATTGTTCTCAGGACTTTTGATTGAAAGGATTGGATACGCTTGATGTTCGACTTTTTTGCTGTCCCCCATAGCTCTATTCCGTATGTCCAGATTGGCTTAAGTATAACTTTGTAGATTAATAGTTTATTTTCTATTGAGAGATGGGATGTCCTTTGAAGTAGTCTGTACAGTTGTCCAAAGCGCCTGTTTAGTTCTTGTCTTTTTAATCTCGTATGTGGGTTCCAGGTCAGTCGTTTGTCGAGATGGAAGCCTATGTATCGTACTGTCTCGAATACAGGGAGAGGAATAGAATTAAAATGAACTAGTGGACAAGTCTTGCGACAAAGGGTGAATGAAGGTAATGTGGGAACATTTTGCTTCATTAACTTTGATCCGCCATTGATTACACCAATACTCGATCTCGTCAAGGTGTTTTTGAAGGTTATGGGATGCTATGTCGGGGTCTGGGTGGGATGACAAGACTGCAGTGTCATCTGCAAATGTGGCCAAGAAGGTATTGGGAGTAGAGGGGACATCAGCGGTGTATAGGTTATAGAGGATGGGAAAAAGGTTTTTGGATTCAACAATGGGAAGTAGACGTTTTAGTAGGAGTTTCTCAAATATTTTTGAGAGGATAGGGAGTAGGCTAATTGGACGATAAGATGAGGCGTCATTGGGTGGTTTACCGGGTTTGGCGAATAGGACAATAATGGAATGTTTCCAGAGGAGAGGAAAGTGCGTCGTTCGGATTATGCAATTATATATGTAGGTTAGGAAGATTATGGCTTTAGGAGGAGGTTGTTTGAGAATTTGAGGAGTAAGGAGATCATATCCAGGGGATTTTCGGTAAGGTAAGTTTTTCAGAAGGTATTTAACCTCAGAGGGATTAACGGCTTTTGGTGGAAGAGAGAGAGGAATAGGTGAATTGAGGAAATCTTCCACAGTTGTGCTGTGAGTATGGCTTTGATGAGAAAGGTGAGGTGTGAAAGTATGGGTAAGATGCAGAGCAAATTCCTCCGACCTATCCCCATCCGAAGCCGCCCAGGACCCATCATCACGACGGAGTGGGTGTGAAACAGGTTGATACTTTAGGATTTTTTTGGTTACGTTCCACAAGGAGTTATCCCTGGTGGACAGAGAGGAGAGGTAGGGATTGAAAGAATCGGAACGGAAGGATGCCAATCGCCGCTTTACCAATCGGCAGTACTGATTGTACGTGTGACGATCAATAGGATGCCGGGATCTTTGCCACACTGTTCTGGAGCGGCGTTTGGATTGGATTGGATCTTTGAGATGCTGAGGTAAACGATTATGATTCTGGATTTTTGTGTGACGATGCCTCCCAAGCCGACCTCTGGACCAGAGTAGTGAAAGAATGCACTGCATCGTCTAGGTCTTGGGATGTTTTCAGGGATAATTTGAGGTTTACGGACTCTGTAAGAAGCTGACGGAAGTGGTCCCAGTCAACTGGGCCCCTAATAAATGAAGGAGGAGGCAGTTTGTGAATTGGTCTTAGAGAAATGGTTAATAATAAAGGACTATGATCAGAGGAAAGGTCATCAAGGCGCGTGAGTGAGTAGTTTAGTGTTCCTAAACTATTGTAAAAAAAGAAGTCAAGGAGATCAGGATTTCGGTTGGAATCTGATGGCCAATAGGTGGCTGTGTCAGGAGTGATAGTGGAGCAATGTTTCCGTGTGAGTGCAGACAGCAAAGCACGTCCTCGTGTATTTGTGGATCTTGACCCCCAGTGTTGGTGCTTCGCATTAAAGTCCCCACCCACAAGGAAACGATGTCCGATGGAGTCTAGAAAGGAGATGAATTGGGAGTCGGAAATGGATTTATTGGGAGGGCAGTACGTTGATGCAAGTGTAAGAGGAAAAGTGAAGGTGGTGATTGACACTGCAGTGGATTGAAGGAAATCATGTGATACCAAAGGAACTATGTGGTGGGATATGGAGTTATGGACAATGACAGCGGTACCTGCATGAGCTGTTCCATCTGGGCGATCAGTACGATAAGTCTGGTACTGTCGAACGGTAAATGGTCGTTTGCTCGTGAGTCTTGTTTCAGTAATAAGAGCTACGTCGATCTTCTTGTCATGGAGTAGTGCTGTCAGTTCGTTAGTGTGGGTGCGAACACCATTCGCATTCCAAAGGAGAATGGATAAGGAGTCAGAAGGATCCACTTATGGATTTTGTTTTACGGGGATAAGGTAGGAGACAAGATTTGTAAGAAGGAAAATGAGAGGGGTAATTAGGGTTCTGAATTCTGTAAGGAATGATGTTAATAGGCTAGTGAGATCTGAAGAACTTGGAGGTGAAGGAATATGCGAGATGTGTGGTTGAGGATGGGATTGGGTTTGCTGGTTGGCGGGATGAGCGGAATGCTGGGGAAGAGATACTTGCGGACGAGAAGTGGGCAGTGCCTGTGACTGCTCTCTGTTCCGAACGGCATCAGCAAAAGAGACTGAAGGCCTCAAATTTCTGGTGGGGGCGCTTCTTGAGCTACCTGTTACTGGCTTCTCTTCTTCTGGCCGGCGACGTTGCTCGCTCCTGGACTTGAGGATTCTATAGGCCTCACAGCCCTTGTAGTTGGCCGGATGGTCTTGCTGGCAGAGCACGCATACAACAGGCGATTTTAGGAGCTTTTTGCACAATTCGCTTTTGTGCTGCCCACTACACTTTACACACCTAGGAGGGTGGTGGCAATACGATTTTGTGTGCCCATATGCCTGGCAATTATGGCATTGGACGATGTCTCTATTGGGGTAAGGTTTTTCGACCTGTATTCTTGTGTAATACAGGGTTGTTAAGTCATAAATTTTCTCCACGCCAGGTGTCCGCTCGAGATCTACAAAAAATAACGGTAATGCCGTTTTGGTGGATTCGTTTTGTTGTCTGTCCTCACGTAAAACGTTGGTTATTTGCCGAACTTTGAATCCCAGAGCTGATAGTTCGTCTTCAATTTCATCAGCTGGTGTGGTCGGGTGCAGATTTCTTATCACTACTCGAAGCGATCGTTCTTGTTTCAACTGATATGTATGGAATTCTGCATTGGTTTCTTCCAAATACTTAATGATCGCTCGATAAGTATCCGGAGTGTCTGGGGAAATTTTTGTATCCCGAGAGCGATTGAGGCACGTATATTTTCCGGTACCTACAACTTTGCTCATTTGTGAGCATAATAGTTTGAAATTGCTAATATTCCTTACGAATATAGCAGGCGGCTTGGGCTGTGTTGGTGTTTGAATAACTTCCATGTCGTCAGGTTGGCTATTTCTCAGTACCTCGAAGCTATTCGGTGTGAAGAATGGAGATTCTGCTACAGTTTCTTCTTTTGAAGTGCTGGCAAGTGGTGGTAGATCTTCCATAGAGCTGGCAGCAGATGAGTTTATAGGGATGTTCCTATTTGAGCGTCTGGGTTTTCGCTTTACTGGCGACGTTGGCGGAGTTGGACCTAAGGACCTAGATCTTTTCTTTTTATTTTGTGATATTAGCTGCTGACAAAATCTCATTTTGTCATTAGCTAAGATTTTTGTTAGTTAAAAAAAAATAAATAAAATAAAATAAATAAAATACGTAGCGCCGGTGGGATTCCAGTGGCGAGTCACCGGTCTTGGCTCTGAGCCACCTATCAGGTCTGGCTAAGAACGGCTATGTATCGTGAACGACGGCTAATGCCTCAGTCAAGATGGCCGACTACTCAGTCCGATGTCTCTATTATTTACACTTCACACCAATGTACTAGCGATCGACTCACTTATTGAGGGCTCCCTCGTGGCCAGCTCACTTAAGTTGCCAGTTGAAACAATCCCAAAGCCGAAAAAGGTCTATAAACGGTAGTTATCGGTATTGATTTGGAGAGCGATAGTTGTACGTGGTTGTTAATAGTAGCGCATGCGCAGAAACTCAATTATAATAAATAAAGTAACGCTTGTCAGTGGAATGACAGGCCTCACTAGTTCCCAGCCCTGCCACTAGCAGCGCTAACTGAGTCGTAGGGGGGGGCTGACGGGGCACATATAAGCCTCATATGCTCCCATCGGTCTAGAGCTGGCTATATAAACCTGGCCTATATAGGTAAGTCGATAACCCTCAAGCGAGTTAGAGCTGTCAACCACTTATTAATACGGTTGGTTGTCTACAAGGAGCAGATGGGATACCCCGATCGAAGACCCCCCAAGCAGACCGGAGGATTTTGTACCTGTCTCCAGACCAGAGAGCCAACCTCGAACAAGGTGCCATCTAAAAAGGTTACTCTACTGAAATCGAGAGGGCCGCCGGCTAAGGTTGGGTTCTCGTTGCTGTACGACATGGCACCCACTTGGAAGGAAGTGGCTCCGACACTGACAATCGATACCGAGCTCCATCACTTAACGGTTAAGCTAAATTTAGGGAAACCCGATCGACCGCCACGCTGGAGACATCAGTAGGACAGGCGACTACCACCCACCTCCTCTGCTGGAAACGGAACAGAACCACATGTTTGTATCTCCGAAGAAGCTCAAGGCGATAGTACCACTCGCTAACCTATGCCGATAATTTCCTAATGCGTGGAAGCAAGCTATTTGGTTCCCACTACTCAAGCCAATCAGAAGCGGAGATGAGACCTGACTACCATCTTGTTACCATACATGTGGAAGATTTTGGAGACAATTCTTTTGAATTATCTCAAAGACTACTGTACCTACATCGACACCATTCCGCCTCAGCAGACTAGATTTCAAGTCAGCCTTAGCACAGACCATCCCCTTGTAAAACTAGTCAGAAGCTAACCTGAACCGTCAGAATCTTCCTGTGTACACTTCTTTCATTTGACGTTAGACTAGCTCTTAATGGAAGGGATTCATTCTACATAGACGGTGGGATAGGCGATAATCCCAGTATGCTTTTCCTCGGGTCAACTTCCCATTCAACTTCAATTTTTTGCCGTCCCTTTGATACCAAGTGTGAATTTGTGGTCCAATGAATTCCGAGACCTGTCAGTACCTCAACCAATACCTCTTTTCCTGATCATCGTGCACTGTCGGGGCGCACCTTGTTCGATATATAGCTAGTAAGGGTATAGACAGAAACTTTATCTTTTTCTCCACCACCAGGTTTATGTCATTGAGATCACCCATGGTGTCAGCCCGACAATTACAATTGCATTCATATAAATTTCTACAGGTACTTGATTAGGCTAGTTTCAGATTTTTGGCTTTAAATATTAGTCAAAGCAAGTGACCTAAATATCCACTGATATGCATTTGTACTATTTAAGGTATAAAAGCTTATACTAGAATGCCGTCCAAAACCGATAGTAGAACAGCAAGGAATCTTTAGCCCTAGAACTAATTATAATGATTATTCTCACTCCGAAATACAGTGGATGAGTTTTAGGTTCATGGTCAAAATTTGAATATAGGTAGGTAATATTATTACTTCCAATAAATCTTGAAAGAGCTAAAGTAACGACCTGGTACATATCAAATTATGATAAAATTACAATCTGCCTTATTGGGCAGTAAGTAATTGTGTTAAATGATCTCATTCATACCATATTTACAATTTTTCATTCACTCGCTCATTCATACAGTATTTACAAGCAGCCGTGAGACCTCCCAAATCCACGTAGTTGTCACCTCCCTCGCATGCGAGAGAGGAAGCGCGAGAGCCACATACGCTCAGGACATGATTGGAGAAACTGGCCATTGCCAGGACTCCCGCTGGTACGCATTTATAGCAGGTCACGGGGCAGCTGACGTTTTAGTCTCCGAGGAGGATTATTGGGATGAGTGGTGCAGTGCAATGACTGCGCTAGGGGATTAGGGTGGAATTAAAAGAAACTAGCGGGAAATACTTGCGGCAGAAGGTGAAGGTAATGTGGGAACATTTTCCTTCATTAACTTCCGCCATTGGTTGTACCAATGCTCGATCTCATCAAGGTGCTTTTGAAGGTTATGGGATAATATATCGGGGTCTGAGTGGGATGATAAGACTGCAGTGTAATCTGCAAAAGTGGTCAAGAAGGTATTGGGGTTAGAGGGGGCATCGGTAGTGTACAGGTTATAAGGATGGGACTCAGGACACTGCCTTGTAGAACTTCTGCGTGCCAGACCCTGTCAAAAGTTTGAGCTATGCCCAGAAAGGCAGCAGTGCAATACTGTTTGGTTCCAAGGGTTGAGGATATGTGATCAACAACGCGAAGACCTTGTTGAGCAGTGGAATGTCGTAGACGGAAACCAAACTGGTATGTATGAAAAAGGTTTTTGGATTTAACAATTGAAAGTACACGTTTTAATAGGACTTTTTCAAATATTTTTGAGAGGATAGGGAGCAGGCCGGTACGATGAGGCGTCATTGGGTGGTTTTCAGGGTTTGGCGAATAGGACAATAATGGAATATTTCCAGAGGAAAGGAAAGTGCGTAGTTCGGATAATGCAATTATAAATATAGGTTAGGAAGATAATGGCTTTAGGTGGGAGTTATTTAAAAATTTTAGTAAGGAGATCATATTCAGGGCATTTTCGGTAAGGAAAGTTTTTCAGAAGGTATTTGACCTCAGAGGGGTTTTTGGTGGAAGAGAGAGTGTCAGTTGTGCCATGAGTATGGTTTTGATGAGAAAGGTGAGGTGTCAAAGTATGGGAAAAATGCAGAGCAAATTCCTCCTACCTATCCCCATCCAAAGCCGTCCAGGAGCCATCATCACGATGAAGTGGGTGTGAAACAGCAAGATATAGGATTTTTTTAGGGACATTCCACAGAGAGTTATCCCTTGTAGGCAGAGAGGAGGGGTAAGAATTAAAAGAATTGGAACGAAAGAATGCCAATTGCCGTTTTACCAATCTGCACTACTGATTGTACGAGCGACGATCAGCGGGATGTTGGGATCTATGCCACACTGATCTGGAGTGGCTTTTGGATTGGAATAGGTCTTTGATATGCTGAGGTAAATGGTTTTAATTGTGAATTTTTGGATGACGGTGGGGCGACGATGCCTCCCAATCCGACCCCTAGACCACAGTAGTAAAATAATGCACTGCATCATCTAGGTCTTGGGATGTTTTCAGGGACACTTTGAGGTCTATGGAATCTGTAAGAATCTGGGGGAAGTGGTCCCAATCAACTGGGTGACTAAAAATGAAGGGGGAGTTTGTGAATTGGTCTTAGGGAAATGGTTAATAATAAAGGACTATGATCGGAGGAGAGGTCATCGAGGCGTGTGAGTGAATAGTTTAGTGTTCCTAAACTATTGTAAAAGAAAAAGTTATGTAGATCTGGATTTTAGTTGGGATCTGATGGCCAATAGGTGGCTGTGTCAGGAGTGATAGTGGAGCAATGTTTCTGTGCGAGTGCAGACAGTAAAGCACGTCCTCGTGTATTCGTGGATCGACCCCCCCAGTGTTGGTGCTTCGCATTAAAGTCCCCACCCACAAGGAAACGATCCTCGATGGAGTCTAGAAAGGAGGTGAATTGGGAATCGGAAACTGATTTATTGGGAGGGCAGTACACTGATGCTAGAGTAAGGGGGAAAGTGATGGTGCTGATTGAAACTGCAGTGGACTGAAGGAAATCATGTGCTACCAAAGGAACTATGTGGTGGGATATGGAGTTATGGACAATGACATCGGTACCTGCATGAGCTCTTCCATCGGGGTGATTAGTTCAATAAGTCTGGTGCTGTCGAACATTAAATGGTCTTTTACTCATAAGTCTTGTTTCCGTAATGAGAGCTACGTCTTGTCATGGAGTAGTGCTGTCAGCTCGTTAGTGTGGGTGCGAAAACCATTCGCATTCCAAAGGAGAATGGATAAGGAGTCGGAAGGATCCACTTATGGATTTTGTTTAGTGAGGATAAGGAAGGTAGGAGACAAGATTTGTAAGAAGGGGAATGAGAGGAGTAATTAGGGTTCTGAACTCTGTAAGGAATGATGTTAATAGGCTAGTGAGATCTGAAGAGCTTGAGGGTGGAGGAATATGCAAGATTTGTGGTTGAGGATGGGATTGGGTTTGCTGGTTGCCGCGATGAACGGAATGCTGGGGAAGAGGAGCTTGCGGACGACGAGTGGGCAGTGCCTGTGACTGCTCCCTGTTCTGAACTACATCAGCAAAAGAAACTGAAGGCCTCATATTTCTGGCTGGGCCGCTTCTTGTTGCTTGTTTTTCCTTTTCTGGCCGACGATGTTGTTCACTCCTGGACTTCAGAGTTCTATAAGCTTCGCAGCCCTTGTAGTTGGCCGGGTGGCGCGATTGCAGAGAACGCATACTGCAGGCGATTTCAGGGGCTTTTTGCACAATTCACTTTTGTGCTGCCCAATGCACTTTACACAACTGGGAGGGTGGTGGCAGTACGATTATTACTATATGCCTGGCAGTTATGGCACTGGACAATGTCGCGTTTGCGTTACGGTTTTTCCACCTGTATTCTAGTGTAATACAGGTGTGTTAAGTCGTATATTTTCTCTACGCCAGGTGTTCGCTCGAGATCTACAAAGAACAAAGGTAACGCCGTTTTGACTATTTTGATTCCTCTTGTTGCCTTTCCTCGCATAAAACGTTCGTTATTTGCGAACTTTGAATCCGGGAGCTGAGAGTTCGTCTTCAATATGCAATACTAGACAAACTAGTGAACGATGTTTACATTGTATGTTATATTCTGTTGTACTTATGTTCTTACGAATTCCTGTTTTATCTACTTCTTTAAATTGAAATGTTGCATATTCATATCATTTCATAAGCTATTTACGTTGCACTTAATTCCGTCTCTTTTTGTAAACCAGGTAGTCTAGGCTAGTATAGTTGGAAGTATTGTGGGAAAGGGGCGGTGTTGGGAGCCTTAAGTCGTCTGAACCACAAAAGTTTGACAATATTTTGAATCTTACCTATGGGGGAGATAATTGGTATATACGGAATATATACTAATCTATGGAATAGAAGGAACAGGCTGGATGGACGATATTTCGTCTCATGGAAGTGGATATAGGAATTTAACTGAAGGATATAGAATAAACATGGTGTATTTTTCCTCACTTCACATACATACATGTATTATTGCGTATTTATAAGACATTTCAGTCATAGCCCTCACCCTCTCTCGTTAATTTTATAATTAATATCGTTAATTTCAGTCTATGTTCATATAATATTAATTTTATATTATGTTTGATTATTTTCTTATTATTTAGAATATTTGCAACTTCCTTTATAATTGTGTCATATCATGTTAATAATTTAATTAGCCGTGTTGGGTGGTCACACTATCTAAATATAGCCTGCCCAATCCTTCCCCAAAGTGATCTTCTTCTGCCTTAAGACATTGTTACGCGAAGTACATGACGGGTCCTAGCTCAGTACATAATGACTTGATAACTACCATCATATATAAATGTGTCTCGGTTTTTGGCTTGGAGCAGATTATATATTCACGTATGTCGATGTATTAAACTCTCAATGCGTTACCCCATTTACCTTAGCTGTTCTGTTCCGTGTAATTGTGTATTATTTCATGAACTATTTGAAACTTTAACCTTAACCTTAACTTTAACTTTTAAAGGTTCATTATTTGAAACTTTAAGTTTACTTCTTCTAAGCTTGTTTCAAATGGGTTTTTATTTCCAACCATCCTAGAATCCCTTCTTCCCATTGCCTTTTGTTTCTTACGTTGGAGTACACCCTGTACCTGCGGGTATATTTTAAGGTATGTATTTGTATGTTTAACAAATTAAACATTGATTGTACGCCCAGTATAATATACTTATTATATTATATATACTATATAAAATTTTCATTTGTCATTATTATTCTCATTTTTTTATTTCATATATGATATGTGGGTTAAATACTCCACATGTATATATATTTCTTGAATATGTTACCCATTAACTGCGAAGTGGAGGTTCTTAATTAGTAGAAGAAGAGGCAAGTTTAGATCACAGGGCCCATAATTATTAGGAAAACGGAGAAAGACTACTATGAATGAACTCATAGCTGGTAGGAGATGACACAAAGAAGTATATTAGAGCCAATATTTAGTGGGACTATAACAAGGTTGATATTTAGTGAAAGGTTAGACATATAACGAACAATAAAAGGGTCGATATTTAATGGAAGGTTAGACCGGTAACTAAAACAGGGTGATATTAAGTGGAAGGTTAGACAGATGACCGTAACAAGGTTGATATTTAGTGGAAGGTTAGACATAATAACGAATCATAAAAGGGTCGATATTTAATGGAAGGTTAGACCGGTAACTAAAACAGGGGTGATATTAAGTGGAAGGTTAGACAGATTACTCATATAACAGATAGCAGATACGCAGGGTGTATATTTCGTGAAATGATAGATACATTCCTATGGAGGGACCTAGATTTAGTGGATTAATCGATAAAAAAAACTATAACAGGTTCGATATTTGTGAAAAAATAGACAGTAGGCATGGGTAGATACTAGAATATCCTGCTTCATGATACTGGTACTCTTCCGTTCCATTCTCACACTACTGTGTTGACCAACCAACCCTTGACTCCTCTATAATCTATGTTATAAAATCTTTATCGATACATTGCAATTACAAAATCATCCGACGGAACACTGATCTTGGAAGACCGGTGTATCAATTTTTAAATAATTTCCTTAAGCTTTGATTTGTTCATTTCGTAGATAATATAATTTTGATTGTACATGTCAATCAAAATTTCATTTATGTATATTTATTAATTAGTAAAATGGACATTTAATCAAAAATGATAAAAAATAACTTTAAAGATGTCATACTTAATATTGAGTTTTTATTTTATTGTATAATTAAAATTAAAAAAAAAAAATTTCCTTATTATTGTAAGCTAATTTCAAACCAAACTTTGTTTGAAAAGATAGATTTAAAAAATATATCCAAATATGAATTTATATAGTTATTCAAATTAATATTTTATTGAAATTGTTATTTAAAAATTGTGTTTCGTTGTAAATATAGTTTTAACCAAACTAAGACATTTTTTATTTTATCAAAAGTGCTTTAAATTCATTATTAATTTTATAAGTCTCTGTCGGGTCGTCACGAAGGGGGTGCCTAGTTACCCTAGCCCTGGTGACGAAGTGAGGGTTGATTAGGCTATGACCTGCACAATTGCTTCATGACGGGTCTTACTATCTGACTCCATATTTGATAGGTATGTGCCCCGACCATGCACTATGTTTAGCAGAAGAGGTATAGGGTAGGTAGTTTATGTGGTCTTGGAACGACCACGAATTCATACTCGGTATCTGAGGGTAGGCGAAAACCGTCCAGATCCCAAAGGCGAGTGTGAACTGGAGGGAGGCAGACTGAACTGCCGTGGGAGACACTACTAGGTAAAGTTTGTAGGGCCACGGCAACTGTTGTCCACAAAGGAAAGGTTTCTCCCAAGTTTTAGCTAGACAAAGGCAGAGAATCCCACTAGGAGAGTGTGGGGTCTGACAAGGCCGGACTAAAACATAGCGAGGTTAGGAAGAGAGATCCAGAGGTTTTCATAAATGAGAAGGCCAAGTCTTGAAACATCAGTGCAGTTGCAGGTACCAGTTAGAGAGCCGTTGTTCTACAGAATGATCTACAGGCCAAAACCTGGCCCTACTTATGGTCAGTGGTGACTCGTTAGTAGCCAATGATCTAAGGCGTTATTCTGACCAATGATACCGCAGTTGCAGTGACTCTTTGTATTCGTCAGTGACCCAGGCCTCGGTCTGGGTCGCTTGCTACCTGCTCTACCCTTCCAGCCTCTAACTAGTCTTTTGCAGCTGCGTCTTTTATTGTTTACAAGATTTACACTGGTATGACTTATGGTTTGGTAATGTTATTTGCATTTGTTTAAATTAATTTGCAACATATTATAACCAATTTACAATATATACACAGGCGGTCTGAAAAGTTGCCGACCTCAACATGAAGATGATAATAAAATAAATAAAAGCTAGTGAAATAAAAGCTTTGTTAGGGTGATTTACCTTATGTAGTTAGCGGTCGCTACAGTCTCCTTTCTCCTATTTTTGTTATCTGTTGAAAAAAATTATTATAGTTCTGAAATATTAAGGTGTTTTTGATACATAGTGAGAAATTCAAGAATTGAAAACTGCATTGATGCCAGAATCAGAAGGGTTACAATCGGTAGAATCGGTGAAGGTTGATTCTGATCCACTCTGCATATCTGCACTCGGCATGCTACTTTTGTATCAATGCATCTGGAGTTGGTTCACAGAGCATCCCCCGCCCTGCTGAACCGCCAGCGTTGGAGAAGTGGTCCAATCCTTGTATCAACTACTTTCCGTATTGCATAACTCTCAGCTGGCGCAGATATCAAGTAGCAGCCACGATCGTTTCCATCCATGTATGGCTATCTGTATCTGCTTCATTTTGACTGAATCAACTCCTTGTGCCGACTACTTTTCACTATCTCATTGATACAACCTTACCCATTCCCTACTAAACACAAGTATTGGCAGTGCCCATGGCCCTCGTGGGGGTAGACACAGAGAACTATTTATAACACCCCCAATATTTAGTAGAATAATGGACAAAACTATGGCAGGGCCGATATTTAATGATAGACTACAGAGAACTATTACTGGGCTCGTACCTGACATATTGGCGTATATTTATGAAATATTAACGGAACGGCAACTAAATACATAATTTATTTTTTTATATCCCTTTTCGCAATGAATATCAATATTCAATATACAAAAAAAAAAAAAAAAAGGGAAAATAATAAAAATATTAAAAGCAGAGTTCATACTGGCGTGGTCTATGTTAGTCGCTTGAGTGCTGGGCAGGACTGGGCCTACCTGTAACTGGAACAGGTGACTTGTAGATTTATATTGAAAAAGGTACCTACACGAAATTGCTTTATTTCTTAATTAACAAGCTTTTCCAATCATCCTAGGTTGTCCTGTCTTCGGGCTCATCATGGTTCGTACCTTCTGGTACATGTGTTTTTCTGGAGTAGGTTCATTGTGTTTAATTGTCAGAGAAAATCCTAATTTTCTTTGTAAGGCAAAGGATTATTTTCCTTCAACATTGAAAAAGAGTTTTATTCGAGAAAATAGAAATACTTTACTTACCATAGCCAATGGTTGGGATTATGTATTTTAATAGTTTTCTATCTATCGTGGATGATTAATATAAGAGATTTGGAGTCACTACATAATGGCTATCAATCTAGAGAACAGAAGCTTACAAATACATATTTAAATTTACACATTTATTAATTAGGATTAATGTTACTTTAACACCAATCCTTGGTCCTGTAGCGATCCAAGGGCTTTGGCCTCCTCTCGCAATGCACTCTATAGCCACAGTTCTATCAATACCAAAATTCTTCAGACAAATCAAAAACTAATTCGGATTTAATTCAGCGCTTTTTATATGCTTTTAATATTGATATATCTAATATTGATTTAATAATTTAAAAAAAACTATCTTAATCTAAATCTTTGACTTTTTATTATATAAATTTTCCATAATCTGGACACCACAAAAATATTATTCGATCTTATCAAAAAATGAAGCTTTAATGTTATTTGTTAAAACTTATTGAATGTAAATATTAAAACCATTATTATTTGTTAGAGTAAAGGAACTTCACTCACACAAGGAATGAGTAAAAATCCATCACGCGGACTGCTGAGACATATATTGCAACAAGTCTACAACCAGGCAGTTAATGATCCAGAGAAACTCAACCAGTACGAGCCATTTTCCCCTGAGGTATGCATAGATGTCTTAATTGAATATTTGCTAATTTTTTATTTATTGCCGTGCCTTAATGGAGAGCAATTACTTTGGCCTGTATTTATTATAGAATAACGGGAATTGTGACCATTGTAAGAACTGATTCAATTTCCCTTACTGACCAGTTATTGTTTAAGTCTCCATTCAAAAAATTTTTGGAGAAAAACACTTCATAATTATCACCAAACCATTGACTGCAATGATGTTCAATTGTTTGCAATCCGAAATTATTACGTAAAATTATATGAAAACGTTACACTATTCTGGTGGTATTTGTCCTGTCCCCTGGCAATAACCCAAAATAAACATTTAAAAAAATTAAGTCAAGTGTGATGCATCATAAAATTAAGAGTTTCGTTTTGTATGTATGTATATATATATATATATATATATATATATATATATATATATTTACTATAGAAGACCTAACCACCCTTATATATATATATATATATATATATATATATATAAGGGTGGTTAGGTCTTCTTCTTATAACAATAAGTAATCTGTTTCTCTGTAAAACAAAAGAAACAACAATTACAGTTTATTGTTATCACTGTTTGCACTTTACTTAATTGTTTCACACTGAAAACCTTTTGAAAACCTTCTGGTCATATGTCTCTAGCTCCACCTAGTGGCAGCCACCTGAAGCACGCGCGTGATATACAAAGCGCTGCTAATTTAATTGAATAAAGCTTACATCTCCCCCTCCCACTGTGAAAATTCTCATGAGAATTTTTATTATATAATGTTTATTCTGCTGGTATCAGTTTTGTTATGTGGAATAATCCTGTGTCTTCGTTTCTTTTTTCAGTTTTAATTTTAAATATAGTATTTGATATTTTCTCTGCAATTTTGAATGGTCCAACCCTAAGTTCATCTAATTTTTTCCTATTTAATCTATGTCCGTTTTCAATATATACTAAATCACCTGTATTGAATTCCCTTTCCTTTCTGTTTTTGTCAAATAATTTCTTATTGTATTCATGTGATTTTATAGTGTTATCTAGAGCTAATTTTCTATCTTCTTTCCAAACCTCTGCATGTGTTAGTTTCCTTAGTTCTTCAGGTAGTATACTTGTGTTAGTACCATCTAGTAAATATTTAGGTGTAAAACCTGTAACTGAGTGTTCTGTTATGTTATATTTGTCAACACATTCTCTTGCTATTGTTGTCCAAGCTTTCTTTTCTTTAGATTCATTGATTCTACATCTTATTTTATTAATTATTGTTTGATTTAATCTTTCATTTAGGCCATTTGAAAACGGTGCATTTAAGGCTGTATAAATGAGTCTGATATCTTGTTCTTTTAGGTAATTTTTGAATTCTTTAGAATTTAGTCCTGGATATTGGTCTGTTAATATTGTACCTATCTTGTTCATTTCTAATGTATTTTGGACTATTTTTATAAAATCACTTGCAGCTTGAGTTTTTGAAGTTAATATATGTACATATCTTGTATAGTGATCAACTAGAAGAAGGAGGTATCTTTTCGTTGATCTTTGACCACCAAATCCACCGATCGTATCAATCGACACTAGGCTTTGTCGATACGGCTTTTGTTGCTGGTCCTAATTGAGACATTAATCCATATTTTGCTTGACCTCTAGATTTATTCTTTTTACAAATTTCGCAAGTTCTGCATATATTCTGAATGTTTTTTATTAATTTTTTTGAAGTGTAATAAGGACATATTCTGTTTATCATTTGCCTTATTCCGATGTGACACCAGTCTATATGTGTATCTCGTATTAATTTAATGCTTAATTTTTCTGATAAAACTATCTTCTTTTTGTTTTAATTTGTTTATAGATTATACCATTTTTATCTGTACTTTTTTTCTTAAGTTCTACTAATGCTGTATTTTCATTTTGATCTTTAATTATTTCTTGTAGTTGGATCATGTTTACTATTTTTAATATTTCTTGGGTATTATCTTTTGACTCTAATACTGGATTTCTATTAAGACAGTCTGCTTCAATATTGAATTTCCCTGGTATATATGTAATTTCGAAGTCAAATTGAGACAAATAATATGTTAAGTCACCTAGTTCCTCGTCTGTTCTTGATTTTATATTAAGGTTTTCTAACGGTTTATGGTCTGAATAAATCTTCTTCCAATTAACCAGTATTCCCAATAATTTATCGCTTCCTTTATTGCTAAGCATTCCAAATATATAGCTTTTTTTCTTTTTTGCGTCTTATTTAATTTTTTTGAGAAATAGGCTACTGGCTTTTCTTTTCCATCTTGTTGGGTTTGTTTCAGTATTGCACCTATACCTTCTATTGAAGTATCTGTAAATATCTTAATAGGTAAATCTTTATCAAATATTTCTAGGACTGGTTGAGAGCACAATAATTTTTTTATCTCTGTGAATGATTTTTCACAATCTTCAGACCAATTATATTTTACATCTTTTCTTAACAATCTATGTAGTGGATCTAGTATTGTTGAGATTTTTGGTATATATTTGTGATAGAAGTTTATTTTTCCTAGAAATTGTCTAACGTTCTTCTGCATTTCTGGAGTCGGAAAATTGAGTATTGATACTAAATTGTCTTTAATTGGTCTTACTGTATTATTTTCTATTATATATCTGAGATATTTAATTGATTTTGATGCGAACGTGCATTTTTTTAATTTTAATCTGAATCCTTCTTTTATTATGGCTTCTAAAACTTGTTTGATATGCATGATATGATCTTCAAAAGTCTCTGAAAATATAATATGTCATCTATATAATTTTCTGGAAAGTTCTTAAGATTATTTTTTCTTAGTATACTTGATAAAATTCTTTGGAAGATTGCTGGTGCTGTTTTTAAACCGAATGGTAGGCAAGTCCATTGATAGTGTCCTTCTTGGGTTATAAAGCCTGTTTTTTTTCTATCTTCTATCCTTAGTGGTATTGACCAAAATGCTGAATTGATGTCCAGTGATGTAAAATATTTACAATTTCTAGCTTTAATTATTAAATCATCAATTAGCGGAAAAGGTTGGGCCTGGGTTGTGACAATCTTGTTCAGATCTCTAAAATCGACACATAATCTGGTTTTTCCTTCACCTTTTTTTAATGCTAGAGTCACTGGTGCAGCAAATGATTCTTCAATTAAATTTTTTTCTAATAGTTTTGCCACTTGCTGTTCTATTTCTTTTCTGTCTTCGATTGTGCATCTATATGGTCTTTTAATTTTGCCTTGTTTATTCTATTCAATATAAATTCTGGTAACCCTACTGCTATTAATGCTATAAGTGACTTTATATCCATATCTTTGTTAAAATCTATCAAAAGTTTCTCTTTCCTCAAAGCATAATCCGTTAACGAACCTTCTCGATATTTAAATGATAGTGCATAGGTTATATTATTCCATCCATTATCTGTGAAACATTTTAAGAATCTTGTTTTCCATTCAGACCAACCAGCATTTATTGTTAGTCTTATGAGTGTGGAAGAGTGCCAGTCTAAACTTGGTTTATCAAAAAATAGTTTCATTAGTTAAATTTTTTCCTCACTTTTATTTATTTGAAATCTAGAACACTCTTTTTCAAAGCTTTCTATCCACTGTTTAGCATTAGTATTTTTGCTTGAAAATTTTTCTATGAGAAGTTTTTCTGATATTTTTTTTAAGTCTTTCTCGTTATCTTCATTCTGTGTTGTTTCTATCAGTTTCTCTAGTATTTCCTTTAGATTATGATCTTATGTTTTGTTTGTACTTTCTTCATTTATTTCCTCTAAATATTGATCTTTAAATTGCAGATTTCCATCTTCATCTATGTATGTGCCCTCTAATTCTTTTGTCATTGTAATCCACACTCTTCTTATCTGATTTCTTCTCTTTAATGAATTAACTAACTTTGTGTACTTACTTGTCTTTTTCAACTCCACATGATCTTCTATATATTTGAATTCTTCTGGCAATATATATCTTCTTCCACCTCCTGTACCAATTGAGGTGATGGCAATTGCATTTGCTTTACTGTCTTTTGGTGAAGTCACTACCGTAAATTCAAACTGCAGTTTTGACATCATAAACAAATTGTTGTTTTATAAGGGTGGTTAGGTCTTCTTCTTATAACAATAAGTAATCTGTTTCTCTGTAAAACAAAAGAAACAACAATTACAGTTTATTGTTATCACTGTTTGCACTTTACTTAATTGTTTCACACTGAAAACCTTTTGAAAACCTGGTCATATGTCTCTAGCTCCACCTAGTGGCAGCCACCTGAAGCACGCGCGTGATATACAAAGCGCTGCTAATTTAATTGAATAAAGCTTACACACACACACATATATATATATATATATATATATATATATATATTGTTGTGATATTTGGTGCTGTGTTTTTTTTGGTGTTTAAAAAAAAAAATACGAATAGACTGAATGGCCAATGCCATTAAAGAATATCCAGAAGGCAGCGGAGGGCGTATAAAAGGCGGAGTTTGGGACGCTCTCGCTCTCTCTTTTCAGTCCGCAACCAGCACAGGAGGCACAGCAGGAGCACTGGCGCGGGAACCTACGGATATGATGAGCCGGCTCCCACGTAAGAAAACACGCTAAGCATAGAGCGGGGACGATGAAGAGGGCGGAAGCCACATCCAAAAATACACAGCGAAACTGGCCAGTATAATGTTGTAATCTGTATAATTTTAATTTTGGTATGAATACCGGTGTAATATTGATGATCTGCGTAATTTTGATTTTGTATAATTATTGGTAATATGTTCATGGATAAATATAAATTTCAATTTGGTTTTTCATTATTGGTATAACTTATAGAGGAAATATTGTCATCATCAGTATAGCATAATATCATAAATGGGTAATAATGAGTTGTTAAATTGGGTTGAGTATTGAATTGTTAATAAAATGTGTTTTAATAAAATTATTCCTGTTACCAGAATTGTCCTAATAAATTAGCAGAACCCTGGAATATAATAAAAATTTTAATATAAAAAAAAATATAAACTTAAATAAAAAAATTTAATTAAATATAAAAAATCGTAACATTTGGCGCCCGAACAGGGACTGTTAATAAGGAAATCTGGTAAAGGATTGATTGAATAAAAGTGTGTCACAAAAAGAAAAAGAAAAATTGTGTTTGGTTGGATATAAAGGTTTGGGTCTAGAGTTCGGGATTTAGGTTTGTGTTTGGGATTTATATTTGTGTTTGGGATTTATATTTGTGTTTGGGATTTATATTTTGTTTGGGATTTATATTGTTGAGATTCAGTCATGGAGGACGATAACAGTACTGTGAATATTAATCCGAATGAGTTAAGCATAATTAATAGGTATGTCGATGATTTTATTTTAGATGAATCAAGTCACGAGGAAAGTAAGGTAGAAAAAATGGTTAGGTTAATGATGGAAAAAATTAATAAAAAATTGGACGAAGGTTTTAAAGAAATTAAAGAAAATATAAACGAAAAATTTGCCGAAAATAAACGTGATATAAACAAAAAATTTGACGAAAAATTTGCCGAAAATAAACGTAATATGAACGAACAATTTGAAAAATTAAACAAAAGATTAGATATCTTTGAACAAAGATTACAAAATCCTTTCAAAGAATTTAATGTAAACCTTGATAAAGAAACGGATTTAAAACCGGAACTGGGAAATCAGATAAATGATTTCAAAGAAGATAAATTAGAAACCGAAAGTAAACTCGTAGGTTATGAACAAAAACTAATTAAAAATAGTTTAGATACACATAATAATGAAAATAATGACAATAAAAAAGAAATCAGTGAACAAAAATTACAAAATTCTTTCAAACAGTCTGATGTACAACTGGATGAAAAAATACATCCTTTAAAAAGGGAAATTAAATTTGAGAAACAACAAACGGGCATAAATAATGAACCGGTAATTAATCCTGATGTAAGACAGATAATTAACGATAATGATAATTTAGAGATTCAGCAATTTAAAAATTCTGATTCAGTAAAAATTATAAGTAAAGTGAAAAGTATAATAGGTAAAAGTTTGAATTGGAAAAGATTCCAATTTAACATTTTATATCATGCTAGTGAAATTTCCTTTAGCGAGTTCAATAGGAACAACATAAAAATAAACAAATGGAAAGAATGCAAAAATAGCTTCAGAGATGTTTTTAATACCATTGAATATAATTATAAAAAGAAAAAGAAAAAAGAGCTATACTCTATTATTACGAAATAATGATAATCGGATAAATATAAAAAAGTAATTAAAAAATAAATAAATAAAATAAAAAATTTAAAATTAATAAAAAATTCTATTATTAAAAAATGGCAATTAGGCACGTGTAGAGTTTGGAAATTAAAGTTTATTATAGTGTAAAATCAAAGTTAAAATTATGGTAAAAGATATAGAATCAGGCCATGTAAGAAAGTGGAATTTAAAGTTTAGTAAAGAGTATTAAAGTGTTGGAATGTTTTAGTTGTACAATAAAATTTGAAAATATGGTAAAAGATATTGAAAAGCTTGAAAATTAAAATCAATTGAAATAATTTATTATAAAATAACATCAATCAGGCACGTGTGGAATTTGGAAATTAAAGTTTATTGTAGTGTACATTCAGATTTGGAAATGTGTTAAAAGATATTTAAAAGCTTAAAATTTAAAATCAATTAAAAGATTTTGTCGTAAAATGACATCAATCAAGCACATGTAACATTTGAGGACACACATTTTGATATTGTAATGTACCTATAAGAAAATCCAAACTGTTTGAATGTTAACAAAAGTAAAATTGATTTAAAAAAAAAAAAAAAAAAAAAAAAAAAAAAAAAAAAAAAAAAAAAATGTCTACAATAATAATTATAAAATGAATTTTTGGATTAATTTATTATTCTTCAATGTTAAGATTATAATCGATATGTTTTCCCTTGATTTGAATATTATATAGGTGTATTGGAGATTTGCCATTCGAAAACTTTTATTATTATGAATAAAATATAGGACTACAAGTCATTAAAGTAAGCATTAATCTAATATGTTATTTGTTTGAACAAAAGAATATGATGTATTGTTTCAAATCAACAATTCTCTGTTTTGTACTGTATTTCATTTCGATTCGATAAATTTGATTATGTCTAGTGTCATTATTTACATAATTTAAAAAAAAAAAAAAAAAAAAAAAAAAAAAAAAAAAAAAAAAAAAAAAAAAAAAAAAAAAAAAAAACTTTTGGTTTTCAATAAGTATTATTTGCGTATACAATATCGATTTCCTATAGTTCAAAGGAATTAATCAATTGTTTACCTATGTTAGTATTAGCCTAGGAGCTCGTTGTCTTGAATTTAAACTATTATAGCTTTGTTTTTGTGAATGTAATATGATATGTATAATATAATATGATATATAATAACGTATAAAAGTATTGATTTACTTTACGTATTATCGTATCACGCAAGTGTACTTATAGTGTAATTTTTCCTTATGAAGGATTTGCTCTGAGAAAAATAAAAAGATCGCCTAGTTTAAAAAAAAAATAAATAAATAAATAAAAAATAATAATAATAAAAAAAAAAATTAAAAAAAAAAAAAATTTATAATCGAATGACATACAAAATTTGATCTTTAAAAACAGTAGAAAATTATGATTAATTAAAAAACCTATTATAAAATAATGGCAATCAGGCAAATGTAAAAACTATGAAATTGAATTTTATTCTTGTATTTAAATGTTAGTGTGTTTATTTTGTACAATGAAATTAAAAAAAAAAAAAAAAATGTTAAGATCTATCTAGAATTTGGAAAATTATGATTAATTAAAAACCTATTGTAAAATAATAGCAATCGGGCAAATGTAAAAACTATGAATTTGAATTTTGTTCTTATGTTTAAGTGTTGGTATGTTTATTTGTAAAATCAAGTTGGTGGAAGTTATGGGCTGTGTGAAATTTTGAAATTTGAATTTGGTTAAGTTGAAATATTGTATTGTGTAATTACATTATAAATATGTAAAATTTTGGTAACATGCTTTTGATGTTGTAATTTAGTTATAGGAAAATCCAAATTGTTCGAATGTTTGAAAAAGGTGATGATAAAGTCAATAGTGAATTGTAACAAAAATTTTTTTAGACAAACTCAAAAAATTTTTTAAATCAGAGCGGACCCGAATGTTGTGATATTTGGTGCTGTGTTTTTTTTGGTGTTTAAAAAAAAAAATACGAATAGACTGAATGGCCAATGCCATTAAAGAATATCCAGAAGGCAGCGGAGGGCGTATAAAAGGCGGAGTTTGGGACGCTCTCGCTCTCTCTTTTCAGTCCGCAACCAGCACAGGAGGCACAGCAGGAGCACTGGCGCGGGAACCTACGGATATGATGAGCCGGCTCCCACGTAAGAAAACACGCTAAGCATAGAGCGGGGACGATGAAGAGGGCGGAAGCCACATCCAAAAATACACAGCGAAACTGGCCAGTATAATGTTGTAATCTGTATAATTTTAATTTTGGTATGAATACCGGTGTAATATTGATGATCTGCGTAATTTTGATTTTGTATAATTATTGGTAATATGTTCATGGATAAATATAAATTTCAATTTGGTTTTTCATTATTGGTATAACTTATAGAGGAAATATTGTCATCATCAGTATAGCATAATATCATAAATGGGTAATAATGAGTTGTTAAATTGGGTTGAGTATTGAATTGTTAATAAAATGTGTTTTAATAAAATTATTCCTGTTACCAGAATTGTCCTAATAAATTAGCAGAACCCTGGAATATAATAAAAATTTTAATATAAAAAAAAATATAAACTTAAAATAAAAAAATTTAATTAAATATAAAAAATCGTAACAATATATATATACGATGGAGCTCGGCCCCCTGCTCACTTCGCTCGCCAACCACCTCGGTGACTCACAGCTTCGCCTCTCCCACGGAAGTGTGGGATTGATCAATTTTTTTTTTTTATTTAGTATTGTTATAAACAATAATAAATTTAAAAAATTTATATTTTATTAAAAAATGGATTGATCATTAAAAACACAATATATTGTAGTATAAATCAAACCAATTTTTAGAACTATTTTATATTACTTTTAATGATTATAAAAATACAATTATATACTCACTTAACTAAAAAAAGAATTAAAATTCAATTATACTTTACTACTAACTAAAAATATTTTCAATCTGCATCTGTTCTAAGTTGGAGTCGAATTTAATACCTTCCCTGGATTGAAATCTGGATAGGGCAACTAGGGACTATAGAAACCCAGTTAACAAGCATAAATCTCTCTAATATCCTTCGCATCTAATCCCTGCCAAATTCTTTGCAAGAAAGCAAATGCTCCCTTCTATATCAACAACCGTTTCTTCACATTCATCACAGCACCCGCTATCACAACTTCCGTTCCCGCCTCTCAGACCATCCTTCTATGATCCCACCACCCTCCCAGAAACCCAGAGTAACGCCTTGGGCGGAGATGGTCTCGCTACCTCCTCCAAAGAAACAATCATTTTCTTTATTGGGATCTGCATAGAGTGGTGATATTTAAGTGTCGTATTTAGGTATTAAGTTACTTTGGATAATCAGCCTTTTCCCCTAAATAAATAATAAAAAACTTAAGTGCCAAGCACTGCTTGAAATATTTTGTAATGATTGCTTGTAATCATTTCAGTAAAGAATCTCGGGGTAAAGTAAACTTTAACAGGGCGATATTCTGGAAAATGTCATGTAAGCATGTGGTAAGAAGAAAATTATAATGAAAAGTAAAAGAGCCAGTTGGTATATGAACCGAATAAAAGTATGAGAAGCGAAAAAGAAACATGCGTGGAATATATTGATATGAAAGAAAAATAGGAAGTATACTGGAGCCAGTATACCTTGGGAAATATATGTGGGAAAAAGATATCAAGCAAAGGTAGTGCATCAACATTTCCATGGAGATCGGTTGAACAGTTTTAAACAGATAAGGAACGTCTCATGCCTTGTTAGAGATTAATCTAAGACCATGCCAAGGTTTTTGGTAGATGAGGAGTATTGGTTAGCAGATACGGGTTTAGAACCTATAATAATTAATTTGCACTTTAAGCGTTAAATTCAATTTATTCGCCTTGGTTCACGATTTGGTTCATGTCATCTTAGATATTAAGTAAAGGAGTTAGGAGAGCTGAGAGTTGGAAAAGAGACATATTTGGGTCTCATCGGCATGGACATGAAAAGGACAGGATTGCTAGGTTTGCTATTTTGGATTTCCTTCCCCATTGGAATACCAAATTTCCGATCCCCAACGTGCTATGGAATCCCGAGACCGTAACATTGAACAAAAACGCGAGCCAGAGCTCGTCTTTTCATACGCTCATGTTCCTTCGTTCAGAACCAATTACCACTCCATTATGTTATTCTTTCTCTCTCAATAAACCATACCTCATGCTAGACCAAACCCTACTCAACTCCCAGTTTAAGATTACTGTTTATTTAGACAAATGTAACCTTAATTAAATTTTAATAAATTTAATGTAAAATTATGTTTGTTGGCTAAGCAGTAGTAAAGGAAATATTGATTTTTGTTATTATAAGGGGCTCCCAGAATAAAGCTATCTTTTTGTCCACTCATACTAAATATTCTTATTAAAAAAAAATATGAAATGTACTTTTGGCTGGTTAGGTTTTGAAATGTTGGTATAGGTTCAAGATTGAGCCTCTAAAAGTAGAAATTTGCTTGCTTTGCACGCTTAATTCATAGTGTTGCTCCAAGTATCTGAGAGCGGCTATTCTGTCAGATGGTAGAAGTAATCACTTAGTTGGCACCTCAACGTCTTTTCCCTCTACCACCTGCCCTCCTTTTTCCTTACCACTTCCTAAAACTACATGTTTATTATCAAATTACGCACTCAAAATAAAAACGTATTATACATTTTTTTTAACAGGTTTATGGAGAAACGTCATTTGATTTAGTATGTCAAATGATAGATCAAATAAATATAACCAGTGACGATATATTTATAGACCTTGGTTCAGGAGTTGGACAAGTAGTTCTCCAAATGGCTGCGGCAACACCTTGTAAAATTTGTCTTGGTGTTGAAAAAGCGGAAGTCCCTTCAAAATATGCGCAGGTAATTCATTATAATGAAAATAAAAAAATTGTTTTCAATGAAGTTATAAAAACACAATATTTTTAGCTTTATAAACTTTTACTTTTGTAAGCTGTGTCATTATTATGTAAGTTGTAATTGAGTAAATATTTCTAACATTATAACTAATAGATGCAGGGATCTGTGGCCTTGCCAGGTTTTTATTTTACTAAATTTTAATTTAGTAAGTTCTTATGTCAATTTAAACGAAGTCGGTTACAGCGTGAAATTATTTATATTTAAATTACATTATTCTCAGTTAGGATGTCATCATCCGATGAATTTCACCAAAATTTTCACTAATCTTTATCTGTATATTGATAACAATGGGAAAAATTTTATAAAAAAAATACCTATGTAAAAAATATGATATAATAATAACGTTTTAGTAAGTCGAGATGCAACTTAAATTGAGTGGGTTTGTTACATACAGTAAACATTAATCAAACATAACTAACTAGTAAAAATAAAATGTGCATAAATAGCCATCCTGTATTTAAACCTTAATTATACAGTTCTTTAAAAATCGATAATATGAATGAGCGAGTGAATGATGACTGTAAATATGGTATGAATGAGATCATTTATCTGTATTATTATTGCCTTATTAAAGGCAGATTGTAATTATTGCACAATAAAGATTATACTATGTAAAAATCGATAATACCAAAATACTAAAAAAATAGCTTTATTTGATAAATAAATATCCAGAAGTCAATTTAAATATAAAAATGGTTATAAATACAATATTTGCCGAGCCTGAAGGGGTAGGATCTGATTTTGAATGTGTGCGGAGAATTGTTCTTTCGTCCACCTGTCAGTGTGCCCGTCTGTTCTTCCAACAAACAGTACAGTCCAATCAATATCACATTTTTGAACAACGTCCAGGCATAGTATACGAGTATACCATATATTCTAAGACCAGCTTCTCTCTCACTTTCCAGCTTTCTCAATTCGCTACTCTGATTACATTAAATTGTTCAAGATTTAATGCCCCCCCCCCCTACCGGTTGAGGACACATTGAAGATTATAACGCAAAAAGGAATTCAAAGATATTACAAAAAGTAAAATTGTAGTAGCTTACATCAGAAATCACGATTTTAATGTCGTTCGAGCAAGTTTTAATCGTGTTTTGTCAATATTTCTGCTATGTAGAATCTTTTTTATTTTCTTGTTGAAAAGTTTGAAAAGCATTTAAGAAAGTTACTTATGCTGTAATAAAAATTGTTCGTTTATGTTAATGGAACTTGTGTGTATGTACAATGTTCCATCACTTTCTATTTCTTTTTTTTCTTTTTTAAATTCAGTTACATACATAGTTGATGTCTTCAAATTTTAGCCGGTAAAACAAAACTTTTAAATAATAAAAAATGATAGAGAGTCTATTGTGTTGGTTACATGTTGTTTATGATACAATTATTAGTATAGTGACAAGTATCAGAAACCCAATCAGACGAAAAAAACATCGTTAGTTTATCCTTATTTTTGTAGATTTCATCGACAGTTTCATTATGTTTACCATATGTAATCAATTCTGATGAAGTTGGACAAAACTAAAATGGCGAGGCCAATGATACTCGGTACTACTAGTTATTTTTATTGGTGAAAGAGACATTGAGATCTATGTGTGACGACTACAGAAAACACTTTGTTGATTACTTTTAGTAAAATATTAAGTGATAACAAAATGGTGATTGTTGGTACTTTTGGTACTAAGTTTTGAGTAAAATGTTCTGCCCATTTATCGATATTTCAACAATGTCTACTCAGCATTGTTAGTTACAAAGCCATCCAAAGTGGAACTTGAGGTATAATTTGAAATAATTATTTATTTTATTTATTGATGCTGAGTGTTTTAATGTTATCTATACCTTTAGGGAATGAACATGAACTTCAGAAAATGGATGGGCTGGTATGGAAAACATTACGGAGATTACCAACTAATTAAGGGCGATTTTCTCACAGAAGAGCATAGAGAAAAAATAGTGTCTGCTACTATAGTCTTTGTAAATAATTTCGCATTTGGCCCTACCGTTGATCATATGCTGAAAGAAAGATTTGCCGACCTTAAAGATGGAGCGAGAATTGTTTCTTCCAAGTCATTCTGCCCTCTAAATTTTAGAATTACGGACAGAAATTTATCAGGTAATTATAAGCTTGTTGACAATCCTTGTATAATGATGAAATATCTACCATTTTTCAGATCAGCGGTTTCACCCATCGATTTATTTTGAGTCCGAAGAGAGAGTGTTTATTTTTAAACCGACTTGGAACAATCATAAGTCGACTTTGTCGGATGAAATATATATGTACCCCAATTGCATTAATAAAAGTCACTGACTTAAATTTCTATATCTCGGTTTATGCTTGTAGCTCTGCGTTTAGATACAGACAGGAGCTCCGCTCCCTAGACCCCACTCACCATTCGTCCTTGGAGTGGGGAGTTAAGTTCTACTCAGAATCAGGTTAGAAAAAGCGATTGCATTAATGCTGTTTGGCGTACAATGCTCTTTCCCGCCTTGTGATAATTTTTATGTTTTTGTTATATGTATAACTCGTCACATAATATAATAGACATAAGATATGTAAATTGATTATAGCTTATAAGTGTTTTTGTCGGCGATTGACAAAAGGGGTTGACGGACCAGTAATAAACACCCCCTTTTTTCACTTTTAGGGTTTTTTAACAAGCAAAGAGAGGGCAGATATGATATTGACAAGTATCACAAAACGAAATATTTTTGGTCCGATATACTGACAATTTTTTCTCAACCATTCCATTACCATTTATTTATAAACCCTTTTCGGTGGCAGATGATCAAGGGTGTGGAATACCTTGGTAAAGTCTAGGAGGATGAGAATAGATATGTGTTGATGGTTAATACCGTATTGGGTGGAAAATCCTGCCAGGAAGCCAGAATGCAGGGAGATATTTAAGTATGTTTCTAGAAATGAGAAAATTTGGGATTGAACTAGTCTTTTGAGGGGTATAGGAAGGTTAGGGAGAATTGATGTAGGACAATAGTATTTGGGGGAGGTGGGGTTAAATCTCTTTTAGATAATCAAACTTGTGAAATTGTAAATAAACCTGTAATATTCTCCTGTTACAAGAATGATGACTTAAAATCATGTTTGAATCGCAGGCTTTTTGTAATGCACATGGAACTTTCTACAGTTACCTTCTTTGGTCACCCTCTACATAGAAGGATCAATTTTACATTTGTGTTGAGTTCTCAAATTTTGGTACTTAGTGCAATAATTTTTTTTCCCCATATACTTCGAAGTAAAAATATAAATTATCACGTAAAGAAAACCATGTAAATGAAGCAAATAACTTTGATTGCAAAGAAAAGATATTTAAGAGTGGCATTAGGGAGTGCTTAGTAAGGCTTGGTAACCGCCATCATCATTTGCTCCAAAAGTAATGGAATGGTTGAGAAAAATTGTCAGTATTTTGGACCGAAAATATCTTATTTTATTTGTCAAGTCACCTTTGTTTTTTTAGATTTCTAAAAAAAAAGTTGTGATTGGTTAAAATGATAATAAAAATAAAATAATATTAAAATTAACTGAAACCAGCTAACAGAGCTATTTTTTTATTTCATCTAAAAAATGTACTTTTTGGAATATCATCGTAAGTATGTTTGCATTGCCATGTTCAATTTATGTATCATTATCATCATAGTCTTACAACGTGGTGTAGGTTTTAGCATCCTTAACAAGCGGCTGCTCTCTCCCCAGCCTGGAATATGTTTCTTTCTTCTTGGGCCATTCTATCTTTTTATTTCAGCCTAGGTCAGCCTTTTCCTCTGAAACAATCAAGCTTCCCTTCGAGCAGCTTTCTTAGATTTTCTTCATCACTCATTTAGGCCAAATGCCTTAGCCTTCCTAGATTTATAATGGCCATAACTTTAATTTCTTCAAAAAAAAGTGTAAACCTAAGAAGTTAGTTATCCTCCATAGGTGGTAACCCACCTAACTATTCAATTAGTTGCTTTAAAAATTAGTGATTTCCTTTTCCTCATTCTTTATTACTTTTCAATTAAGTGTTTGTTTACCTGTGTGGAAAACAATTGATATATGTAAAAATAGTCAGTAAAAAATTGAATTAATTAATCTATGATATATTAAAAATAAAAATAGCAAGGCCTCCGATCCTTAGATCTAACTAATAAAGTAATGGTAGGTGCTCTTAATAACATCTGAATATAATATGTTTAACAGGATTTATTTACCAACATGTTATAATACAATCATAAGTTAATTATTTCCAGACATTGGTACAATTATGCATGTTTCTGAAATGACACCTCTGCGTGGATCAGTATCATGGACTGGCAAGCCTGTATCATACTACCTGCACATTATTGATCGTACAAAGGTAATGCTAAATTTAATTTTGAATGTACATATGAGCTTTTTAACTGTGTTGCTTGCTTTTGTTATTATGAGCTCATATAAATAAGTGGTATATATTGCGGTCACATGTAAACTCCCATTTCTCTTTCCAAGGTTTCAAAATTTTGTTGGGGGTTGTAAGGGCATCTAGGTTTGCCATATTATCATCAGTCTGGCATACCCGGTCATGGAGGATAATGGTTTAATTAGGGAAGAAGACAGTGTAACGTTAAGACAGGCTTCAGAAAGAACAATGTGGTTGAAGTTTTGAATAATATACTCAATTTATCATAATGAGCAGGTGGGCATTTGTAGACCGGCTGTGAAGACAATATAGATGCTGAACATTAGGGTTGAAAAATATAGACAGTAATGTGTTGAAAGACGTTATGTCAATTGTAATGTTGATCAAAGATTTGTGTATATACAGATAAAATAAATGAAATGCAGCTGTTAATAAGAAAAAATAAAAATAAGTAATCAAGTATAAATTCCGTAGGGGTACTAGGTGTTATGACGCAGGGGCGCAGAGGAAAGTCCGAGGCTGAGTTCTTGAGGTATGTTGAAAACATCCAGGTTGTTGGATTTATTGATCAAGAGAATGGGGAGGTCATTGTCATGCCAATATCTGTCCTAGGAAAACAATACCCTAGAAACCATGTGATAAGACTATTGATAGTATGATCGATGTTCATTTGTATCTTCACTTGACACACTCTTCCAAAATAAGTAGTAGTAAGTTAATAGTCTGGACCTGTTAATAGTCACCAGCTCATTTGAGAACATTGGAATGGTGGATGTGGACCAGGGCGGGCAAGCAATGGTCCAACGAGCATCAGCTATAGAAATGCCAAAATATTAATCAAAAGGCTCTCCTAGGTAAACAAATCATGGTAAATAAACTGCAGCAAGCAAAATATAAACCTTATAACAGGAATTTTTACTTGGGCACTGCAGATTAAGCTGACACCTAATCCTGTGAAATAACATAATTAATATTAATATATATACAAAGGTGTTCACTATCAATAATCTCCATGATTGTCTATATCCTGTCTGTACCTACTAGGACCATCCATATCTAGTCTGCAGCTACCAACTAACATAATCTTATTAGAAAACAAAACACCTTCTGTTTCTCCACAGCTTTATGTTGTCCTGTGTGTCCTTATCTGAAAGATGGGTAGCAATAAATATTGATGGAAATAGAGTTCCAAATGTTCACTGCATGGATAAGAAAATAATAGTCAAAGGAAACAGATTTAAGGGATAGAAAATACAGGATATCTATGTGGGCTCTAGCTATGCGAGATTGGATAGCTGATATAAATTGGAGAAGATTGTAAAAATAAAGAGGCTTTTTAGACATGATAGTAATGAAGAGGAGAAATCCAAGGAAAAATTAGTGATGGGCAGAAGGGCCATTCCGATTTGGAATAGTGCTGCAAAACATGGTAGTCTCAGGCAGGTATCAATCTAAGGAAACTATTCGTCAGGCACTTTAATCAAGGCTCAAGATCCTCTGAGAGGCCACCATATACCATACAATCATAGTCCAAATGAGGGAAGATATGAGAGGATAACCGGAGTTGGCATGTTTGTAATGGGGGGAGATAGATGATGGGAATGATTGAGCAGTGTGAGGGTGGAAATGGATCTGGGATGATTTGGGAAATGTGATCTTTTCATGATAGAGCTTGGTTGTGGTCTAAACTGAGGTTTTGGACTTAAGAGAAGAAGTGGATAGGCCTATAGGTGAAGGTAGAAGTATCATTTAGTGTTTTGAATAGGGGACATGAGCCAATGGTAATTGCCTTGAATTTTTCTGCATTAAAATTTTAATTGTGGAAAGAGGTGCCCGATTCGGTTCAGATCTTCCTGAATCAATAGGATTGGAGCTCACTATGTAAGAAGGATAGGTAAGTTTGGGTGACATCAGCATACAGATGATTGGAGATTGTTGATGTCACAGAAAAATAATGGTGAAATTGATGATCCTGTTGTTAAACCATAAGACCATTGGGAGGGGTTCACTGTTGGAGCTGGGATGTGCAGACATGTTATTATTGCATGGTCTGTCTACTACTTAAAACTAATGGAGATTGCAGGTGCATACAAGCTATGGACAGTTGTGCATATAGTTCATTCTACTACACAATACTATTGAAATTAGCAAGTCTTTTGATGTCCTGTTTCTCACTCTTACCTTGTTATAATTTATTGCTCAAGAAACTGGGAAGCCTCTTATACACCATTAGTCCTTGGAAAGGGTAGTTGAAATCGGGAATAAAGAAGTTTTTACCTAAGCAATATTATGAGTCATGTAATAATTTCTTTATATTTACAGTCGTTTTTTTCTTTGAGTTATAATAAAGAATGTGTACTCATATTTGTATCCAGTATATAATAAGGTAGCAGTAGTTAGGAGTTATGGTATTAGCTTCATCAGAAATCTGTATTTGTTGTATGCCTACAGTTTACTGATAAATATATCAAGTTATAAATATAGATGTTATTTATTGCAAATATATTTTTATGTTTCAGCTGGAAAGGTACTTCCAACGGCTGAAAAATCCTAAAGGAAAAGTAAGGAAATCCAATATATATATATATATATATTTGGTACTGTAAGTAAATAGAAACTTTCAAGCTGCTGATCACAAAATGACTATTTATTTTGAAGTATGGTAAATGGTCATATGCCCACTCATGACTACTACAGTGGTCATTAAAAAATTGTTTTTATGTTGACTTAACCTGTTGTTACTACTTTTAATTCAAATCAAAATTACAGATAAATTGATTCACCTTTACTACCAATATCCAAATAAACTACTCAATAATGAATAGGATAGTGTTTTTATTTTATTGTTTACTTTTCTTAGAGCTTTACCTTTTTTTAATTATTAAATTTCATATGAAGTGACTTATTTTCAGTAACGTAACTAACTGGTAAAAAATTAAAAGATTTAATCAACAAAATATTTGTTTTTATTTTTACAATAAATTAACCTTTTTTTAAAAACTAAGATTGTTTGAAGTTTTCTATATTATTTCATTCATGCTTCCTCTGTTATGCTATGCATACTTCAGGAATTCGATCGATTAAGTTATTGCTTATTTCAGTGGAAATCTCTTCCCAGGATTTCCTACGATTTAGGGACGTTTTCGAAGGACCAAGGATGACAGGTGATGGACAGAAATGCATCTTTTCAAAGTATCCCACAAGTTTTCAGTTAGATCCATATGTGGAGATAATCAGAGTAGAATCAAATTCTATTTTTCCAAGTTTGCAAAGGTTTCATGAACAATTCTGAACTGGCTGGGTCACATACTAATGTTCAGAAAACTGAACTATAGTCACAGATGCCTGATTGGTTTAAAATAATTCTCAGAATGTTGACTCATAAATATAAACCAGTATACATTTATCTTGGTAGCTCTAGGCTGAGACATAAAGAGTGTTTTTTATTCTCTCTCTCCTGCTTTAGATTCAGCAATTAATTAATTTACTTTTTGTTATCGAGAAGTATGTTTCTTTGCATCATAATTTAATAAAATGGGACATGTTATTAGTACTTGGTAGTTGTAAGTATCTAACAACATTCGGTACCATCTAGCAACTTTTGGAAATGTGCACTTGTATGCCAACTTTTAGAAATTGGCCTTAACTTCCTTGTTAAAGTATTTTGTTTGTTTTTACAAAGCAACCATTTCTTTTATTTTGTTTCAGGGAACTTGTAGTAATGAGAATACAGAAGTTAATATTGAAGGCCATCCTAAAAGAGCTTGTCGCCGTGATAAAAGTTTGGATTGGAGTTCTGAAGATGACATCACTTCAGATGGAAGTGAAACTCCAAGAGTTACAACAAGACGAGCTTGGTCTGACTATTGTACAAAAGGCAGATCATCACAAAGCGATGAAGATAATAACAACAGTAAGTAGTTAGTTTTGTCTTAATAGGTTTTATGTCATCATGCCAGTCTGAATGAAATATAATTATCTAACTAATGGGTGTTTTGGAGATTGATTTTGTAAAAATGGGTACTGGGCTGTTGGCCGAGAAAGAGTCTTTGTTTGGTTCTGAACCTTATGCCAAGAAACAGTCTCTTATCTGTTTCAGAACCCTTGCCCAAGAATCATTACCTGCCTATTGCTGAACCCCTTGGCTAAGAAACAGCACCTGTCTACTGCCGAACCCTTGTCCTGTTATTTAGGATTTTCTTTCCACGTCAATATCTTTATATATTCTACCTAAAGGAGTTCACACATCTGATGTCAAATAGTTTCTTAATGATCTACCCAAAACATAAATCTCATAGATGTGAACTCCAAATAACCTAAATCCTCCACCAATTACCACAAAAAGCCATGGTTTTCCTTACATACATATATAATTATATCCTCAGAACCACATGCTTGCGTCTTCATTGGAAGTTTTCTATTGTGGTTCTATTCCCTATACCTCATAAACTAATGGATTGATAACTGATCAAATAACTTTTCATTCTATTGTCCCATTAGCCTTCCCTCAAGGTCCAAGGTCTTTGGATAAAATCCTAATAAAACATCTCCTATCTCATCTTAAAGCACACATCCTTCTCCCAACACATCAATTTGGTTTCTACCGACAGCATTCCACAGTGCAACAGTGTCTTCGTGTTGTCGCCCACGTTTCCTCACTTCTGGAAATCAAGTATTATTGCATTAGTGCTTTCTGGATGAAGCTCAGGTGTGTGGCTGGGTTTGGCACCACGGCTTGCTCTTCAAAATTTAATTCATTGTGCCCCAAACATACCTCCTCATCGTTCATCTCTATCTATCTCACCTATATTTCTAAGTCTCCTGCAGCTCAGAACACTCAAACTACTTTTCAGTCAAAGCTGGAGCTCCTCAAAGTACTATTCTGGGCCATAGCCTCTTTACCCTGTATATCATAGAAATCCCCACTACTCCTGTTACCTTCCTTGCTATCTTTTCTGAGGACACAGCAGTCCTCTCAACTCATAAGTCCTGATACAGGTTCCCATAAACTTGAAATTCATCTAACTTAAATACAACCTATGGCAAGTAAAAGTTAATGAAGATAAGTGCACCCACGCTACTTTTACATTAAGATGCAGTTCCTTTTTAACACTCTACCACTCCTGGCAACTGATACAGGACTAACTCCTTGAAATCCACCTCGATTACTACTAAGACTACCTTAGAACCCACTAATGAGACTGAAATGACAAGAGCTCAATTGATGTTTTGGACAAATACACAGACTGCTAAACAGAAAATCATACCTTTCAATAGAAAAAAAAAAAAAATTACAAAACCATCCCTCACCCAATTAGGACTTAAGGACTGGAAATTTAGGATACAGCAAAGCACTCGAACATCAAGCGTACCGAATCCTTCAAATCCAAAGTCCTCAGAACAATAGTAAATGCCCCATTCTATGCCACCAATAAAATCCTCCATACTGACCCTAATACACCCACTATCCATGAACACATTCCCTCCAAATTTTAAAATTCCATACAAAATTATCCAAATATCCTATAAGCTAACACACAAAAACGTCGCTATCTATTTCCACACATTGGTACAATCATGCTCGCAGATTGAAGTGGCAATGTCCTCAAGATCTGTAACTACCTGTTATTGGCAGTTCTGTTACTGGCTAGTATTCTCACCTCATGTCCAGAACATCTGTGGATTTCGCACTCTCTTTCCGTCTCTAGTGTTACTTTTTAACATTAATATGGCTGCAGGAGCAGAGTGAGTAATTTCCTTGATTTCTGCTTCCTTTTCGTTGGATGTAACTTTCCCTCCTTCTTTCTCTGCCCTAGTCAATGTTTCTTAACTTGGGAACCATGGTCTTTAAAAAGCTCTCAATTACATATATATTCTCAAGTTTTCTGACCTGGAATCATCAAGTAGCATTCTGATGTTGGCCTTTTACTATTGATATTCTGGCTCTGATTTTGGTTGTCAGGTAGTAGTTAAAACCCACATTATCTTCTGCAATAAGATTGTACATCGAATAATGAGTACCTCCATAATGTACTTATAAGGACATGGTCAATCTGCATCATAGTAAATTGTCTATTTTATCCAAATTTTTGGCATATGGCAAGGTGGAATATTTTTATATGTGAAACAGGTATATCCAACTGTTGGGCCTTTTGATACAGCATAACTATTGTCCACTATAGCAAAACTGGTCTATACAGGGATAAAACATTCCAAGTGGGCTAAAGAGTAGTTCAAATGACTGTAGCTAGGTTGTTTCTATTAGATCCTTCTTTTTAGAGTTTTCGTGAAAAAAATGATTTAAGGGGAGAGGGTTATCTGCCCACTGCCCCCGAGTTAGTTGGAGGGGCTGCCTGCCCCCCCCCCCCTAGAGCGGGCTTCCTAAGAAAGAAGACCCTAGGGTGTGTCCTGTATGTTACCTTGAGTAGGAGTATGTGTGTAGTGTGCTGTTCTGATGAGTAGCTGTACTTAGGAGCCTGGGAATTCTGATACCCCCAGTTGACCCCAACAGCTTCCCCAGTTAGGAGTTATATATGTTAGAGTTATAAACAATTTTTCTTAATAAGGTATTCCTATAATACATAAAAATTAGTATTATTATTAATTATGTTTATTTAATATGTAGATCGTGGAAAAGATCGCAATGGGAAGAAGAAGATAAGAAGAAAATTTTCTAGAAATAGAAAATCTAGAAATAGGTCAGATTTGTCCTTAACAACACGTGCCAACAAACGAGGTAAAGCCAAATCCAGACGAGGGAAAGCAAAAAAAGCCATAAAAATTAATGGTTTGGACTTGCTGCATAATGAGACATTACTAAGTACTTCAGCACAAGGTATTACTTTTATACCATTTCTTAAATTTCAGTATCTATTCACTTACTTTTGTGTTCCAGTTAGTTTCCAACATCTAAACATTAAAGTGACAAATAAAATGTATGTGGTTCTTGAAATATATCCATAAAAGAAGAATTACCTACACTAATATGGTTATAAAGAGTATTTATCAACTAAATAGCTATAATTTAAAGGTTTAGTATACTTCAAGGAGGTTGATAGGTATAAAAAATTGAATTATTTAAGATTCATATTTATTGTTATCGGTATATTAAAACAGACACCTTTTTTCTTAAAAAATCACTTTAAGATTGTTGTGCGTCTTAACCTCTTATCTTTTCCATAAATTATCTTAATTAATAATTTAAATATGTTTGGTTTTCTATGTAATCAAATAATATGTAAAGGTAGAAAAAGAACTTAAGTGTAAGTGAGAATATTTTGTATTTTTTTTACATGCAGTACCTCTTATTCTGGACTGGTTACAAGCTTTATGTGTGCATAAGATAACTTCCAATTTTATTACAATCCTGGCCGAAATACTTTGAACTTTTGTATGGTACAAGTTTGTCTGTTTGATAATGTTTCTAGAGTTCAAAAACTGACAGCAAAATTAATATCTTTTTAAGGCAGTGCACTGCGGCTGAGTCTATAGTTCATTCAATGATTTTAACCAGGATACCTTCAAAATTTGCCTATATTTATGGTGTCTGGAATGCTGTGAACAGAAGTAGTAAATTATATTTTGTCAATTATGTCTGAATTCATCGAGTTTTCCATGAAAATGATGTCCCTACTGTATATTGTTTTTGTTTTTTAATGGGGTCTATCAATAGGTACCCTTTTAATTTATCGCTGCAGCTGTTAAAAATACGCTCTTTTAATTTTGATCTATTTTCTGGTGCAATTGGGAAGGAACATGAGTATGACCTTGCATCTGAACACTATAAGATGTGCAAACTCCGGTTTTTTACAATATTAGTCTTCATATTGGGGCATATTCTTGAGTGCTGACAAGGGGGTTATATTTATGATATAGGCATCTGTACTGAGAACTGTAATACTCATTAGGAAGGCCTGTATCAAAAAGTGTCTCATTGTATATTCTCATTCTGATGCTGACTGGGCAGGGGGGGGGGGGGTTCATAGTGATGGAAAAAGCATTGGTGGTTACATTATTCAACATGCTGGAAATATAATCTGCTGGCATTCAAAAATGCAGACCTGTGTACCGTAGAAGCCAAATATGTTGCTGCTGCTAATGCAGCCCAATATTTGGTCAACATGTGATGCCTCCATTCACGTCAATCTTGGAGTAAATATTGAAACCAATGTTTTCATGTAGGACATGAGCACTACCTCTATGATTCCAAACTATGAGAACTCAAAACATTTATTAAAACTTGGAAAATGTTTAGTGTGATTTTTCTGGTGATGAAACTGAAACCAAGAAAGGTGTAAAAGCTTTCTCTAAAATAATTTTGCATGTCAACAAGATCATTTGCTTGCACTTTAAATTAGCCAAAACTTCAAGTGAAGCATGAAATAAATTTAGAAATACTTACAAAGATACCATTCTTGACCCTCACATCTCAAGTTCATAATGAAATTTATTCACTAACATGGGTACTCTAGAATCTTTAAACCTCCTCTTGTACAAATTGTTAATTTCCATTTTGATTACAAACACTGATTTAATCATGAGTTGTATGCTAGAATTGTGTAGCATTGTGCTATCCAACTAGTTAATAGATCAGTGTAATAATGTGACAACTCACCACCCGGAACCAAAAAGTAGGTTTTTTAATAATATAGTGAAACCTACCTCATTTTCTACCATTTTATTTTCTAATTTATTAGATCAATTGACCTTAACTAATTTGGTAGGTCCGTCATGAGATCTTTAATTCAACTTGTTTTTATGTCTTCGACATAGGAAATTATCCCGATTGAATCGCCCGATCTCAAGGCTAATGTTATAGTTATTAATAAATTGAGAAACTGGGAATTGTGAAATATATACAAGTAAAATGGTTATAACAAACAATTATAATTATAAATAATGCTGACATTAATTATATAAAAAAATATTCAATTCCTTTTGAACAAGGATAGTTACTACTAATTAGTTATACAAAAAAAATGATAATTGAGCTCAATCTCTTTTTAATGGATCCATAATAAAAAAACAATATCTATATCACCCAATCGATGATATCCGTGTAACCTTCTTCTTCTTCTTCTTATTCTCCTCTGCTTGTGTTGATGACCGTCAACGGAACGGGAGCTTGCTCTGCTTTGCTCTCTGGCTCTTGGCTAAGACTGACTAAAACTCGCCCTTCGTCTCATCCCCACTCCTAAGAGCATAAGGGCAGATGCTGGACAAAGTGGGAGGGTGGCTGGTCATGATATTCTCAAATATCATGAATGTTACAATAGATATGTGTACAGAACAGTGGTAGATGGCAAAACAACCATATTGGTTTAAGTAATTATGTCAGTATATTTTTAATTTAGTATAACATATGTTTAATTGTACTTTTAGTCTTGTATCTTTATTATATCAAGTTCTGATAAAATTCTAGTTATTGGCAAGAAACCACCTCCTGCACCAGGTTGTGTTGATCAGCAATTGACTTCATTAACTTCTACACCATCTACTGTCCATGAAGAATTGGATATTCCTCCAGCACCATCAGATACTCCATATGCTCTACAGATCTTGTTAGATCTATATAGAGATCAAATGATGGCGACGATTGAGACTATAAAGAATCAAGAATACAAGTCAATTGTTAAGAAACAAATAGCTGAAGAAAGGGTATGTTTAATTTTCAGTATCTTTCTCATTAATTCTTAGCTACAAATATTTCTTCATGGCTGTACTAAATTATTCTGTTAATTGTAGCAAACAACTAGTGTGTATCATTTCAATATGTCGACAATAGTGTATATAAATGAAAAAAAACAGCTGATCAAACATTGGGTTATCTGATATATTACATTTTTTTTTAAATATATATTTAAATACAATGTAATTATAATTATGGTACTGTTAATACTTAAAAATCCACTATTGAAAAAAAATTATCTTTTTACCTTAGTTAACCTAATATCACACAGTAACAATTAGTCACAAGGGTGTGAATAGAAGAGCAGTTGCTGGAGGTGGGGCTAAACAACAAACTACAAAAGTTTGAGTATTGAGGATTTGAGGTTGACTTGGACATAAAGGCAGTTCTGAAGGACCGATTATGGTGGAGAAAGGCATAGTAGGGTAGAGAGACCAAAAAGGAAGGAATAGCAGGTTTGAGCCAGACATCAGATCCATTAATTCACAATCAATTTGTGTTCACCAAAACTAAATCCTGCCATTCTTTCTTGATTTCTCTCATGACATTGAATACTTCAGCTTTCTCCCAATCCTCTACAACATTTTCGAGAAATTCTTAATAAAACACCTTCTCCCAAAACATTAGCTTGGTTCCTGCCTACATCATGCTACAGTATATATAGCAGGGCCACAGAGGAGGGCAAGCACTATTGCACAGGTGCATTACTGAATGTAGCTAGCATTTGAGCGTGTTTGCCACCCCAGCTTGCTCTTCTAACTCAAATCTATCCTATCCCAAACATGCTTACTTATCCTTTCCTCCTATCTATCTAATCAATACTTCCAGATCCGCTGTGGCTCAGAATACTCAAAATACTATCAATTCGAAGCCGGAGCGGAGCCCCTTAGTTCCCAAGGTAGTGTTCTGGACCATCTCCTTTATGTCATCTATATTGCATACATTCCCACTACCTTTCTTGCTACCTTCACTGATGACACAAAAGTTCTCTCAACACATACTATATATATCCAAATACAGGATCCCATGACCTCCAAAATTCACCTCACCAAAATTGATCACTGGTGCAACCATTGGCAAATAAAAATTATAAAAGATAATTGCACCCACATTACTTTTACCTTGCCATGCAGATCCTCTTTAATGCTCTACCCCCCCCCCCCCCGACACCTGACACAGTACCAACATCTCGGATTCCACCTCGAAAAAAACTACCTTCTTTTTAATATTTGTTCTATGTACAAGCAGAATCTATAAATTTCGTACTTATTATTTGAAGTTGGAAATGGTGTAAATTATACATATAAATATATATAATTCACATTCAATACGTAAGATAATTTGATTATTACTTTATTGATAGGAAAGGAATCAGAAATTGACATGCAGAGCTGCACAACTAGAAAAACAAATAAAGGTTCTGATTGATGATAGTGTTGCTCTTTTAAAAATGAGAATGGCTGAGCTAGGTATTAATGCTAATACCCCAAATGACCTTTTGTCAAAAGCTAAAGAAATTGTCATGAGGCATAAAGAGCTACAAGCTAAAGCTAGTCAGTTGCAGCACCAGGTTGGTTACATTTTCTCTTTAAGATTTTTAAATAAAATTAATCAATATTTACCATTCTTAATTCTCTCAATCAGTGTTCAGGAAATGAATATAATTTTGCCTAAATAATAGAGTGCAAGAATGATGTGTTATTTCCAGGTTAATCATATGTAAACACAACCACTAAGATCATTAAGATAGTATACCTATAATAATTCTAATTACAATAATTGTTTTGTTCTACCTGGGTTTAGATTCCAAAAAACACAGGAGTAGGAAAATCGATATAAAATCCATGAGTGTGAAATAGAGAAAAAAAGAAGTGGCAGTTCAGCATTTAATAACTTTCACTAAACTTTTGCTATATATGATAAAAAATTAACAAAACCCAAATAAATATAATTAGTACATTTTAAAAATAATAAATTATGATTTAAGAATGCTATTTACTTTTACATGATGTGATCAAAAAATATGTCAAAAATTACATTGAAGATAAAACTACTATTAAATTAAAGTATGAAATTATGTTCCTTATTTTAGATTCCTTTATCATAGAACAAATGATTGATTCATAACATCATATCGCCATTCAATTGAGAAGTAGGATTCACCACTCAATTTTACTTAACATGTTTCCAATTGAATTTAAATTACATTCATTTCTAGGGTTTTGTTATTTTTTGAAATATTTATGTTTTCACCCCATTTTCTGTCAGCCTGTATGTTCTGGTTTTTTGTGAGTCCTCTGCCATAAATTTTAAATTATATGAAGTATATATAGGAAAATATGATAAATATAAGGATCTTCATGAAACATGATTAAGTGTCATTAATTGATTAATGTAAGCTGGCAATCAACAAATAAATAATTTTCTTAACTTTTTGTAGGGTATAAAATTAAAGGTCTCAACATCCTTAACAATATGTAATTTTTATTTTATTTTTCAAGTAATAATTACAAAAAATCCATTGCAATTACTATTAACTCTGGGCTTGAAACTTTAACTTTACCTGTGTTAGTTTTGAGCCATGAGCTTTGCATAGTGATTCCATTTTATCCCCCAATGATGCTAAACCAGCCCTATTAAAAATAATGAAAGGCCTGAAAAATGAAATTTCGACCATATTGAGTAGGGTATCAAATTAAAGATCTGAACATTGATTAATAATATTTTCTGACATATAATAATACTATCTGTTGAAGCTTAAGTATATGTTGAATATCTGGTGTTTTCTCTGTCAATTCATTTTCTATGTTTCCCCGTGGCATTCTTCTCAGAATTTAATCACCTAACCACCTAAGGCCCCCACTTTTGATAAAGGCAACTAAATGTGGGTAGCAATATAGCTGTCTTAATTCTTAGTTTGCTCTGATGCACCATTAATCCTCTCCACGGACTGATCCATAGATTTTGTGGAGAACTTTTCTTTCCTTGACCATGAGTGTCTTTTCATGTTCTCTGTTTATCACACAGGACTCATTCTTAAGGTATTCCACTCATCGGCCTTACTAATATCTTATAGACGATTTCGCCAGCTCTCCTCGACAGTGCCCTGAAGTGCAAGACCTTTGTACTGAATAGAAAACGTAATTACCTGCTGCAATTCTTACTTTAATTTCTTTTCTGGCAATGTTGTCATGTGAGTATATATATATGACATCAGTAAGTGCTGCCCTCTACGGGTGATACTTCATATCCTGCCGGGTGGGGGTAGTCAGTTGAACAATGTACATCGGCAAGTCGGCAGCTATAACCTATACAACTTGTGACATAAATGTACTTAATTAAGGTTAATAAATTATTACTTATACTCAATCAACCCATGTCTTTCATTCTGACAAATGTTGCCCTTTGTCACTAGTGTACCCTTATATTTTAAGTGCCATCTTACTAGAAATTCATGCTCACCTTGGCAAAAATACTTCATTTTTTCTTTTGTAGGTACATGTGATGTATTTTTATTTTTTAGTCCAGCAAATGTCAGATTCTGGTAGCACTCCAGTGAGAGTGGTAGCAGTCCTTGCTGTGATAGCTACGTCATCGGTAAAGGCTGGGTGTTGTGCTATCCAGTTGTATATTGTGACACCTGGATTAGGCCTTGTTATTCTGGGAGCTTTCTCCAGTGTGGAGTTGAACAGCGGATAGGCTTCAGGGCCTCCTTGTCTTAACCATCCTGTACTTACCTTAAATTCCCCAGCTGCTTATCTCTGCATCTGGAACCAGCTATGGTCATTTACACCAACACGAGAAGCTTTTTTTTACACTGAGAGAAAACTTATATCTATGCATGAAGTGGAAGATCAATGTGAAATTCCCATGTCCTCTCCAGCACTTGACACTTTAAGTCATGTTTTCCTTCCTTGACTAAAGCTACATTGATATTCATGAATCTATCTCTCCATGTACAGCAAAAGCCTCTTGTTAATTGCAACAGCCAATACTTTGTAAGCAATGCTCCACAATGAGATACCTTGGTAGTTTTTGGCAGGTTAATTGTCTCCCCTTTTTTTAGATAGGGCAGACATCAGCAGTTGACCACTGTTCTGTCATCTTATCTTTGGTCCATATGTCCCAAATTACTATTTACACCTCATCGAAAACATTGTCTCCTCCATACTTTGCTAACTCAGCCTTCAGTTTAAAAATCTACTCTTGACTCCTTATTCCGGGATCTAATGAGTGTTATCTTATTTATAGGAGGTGGGGGAGCTTTCTTCCTCTACTGACTCCAGTGTCTCATCAAGACCAATTTTACATCTGGCTGAAGTCACTGCTTCTTGTTGTCTATTTATAAGAACAATTTCTCTGTTGCTTCTTTCCTGTTAACCAGACATTTGCCATATTCATCACAGCAAAAGCCTACCAGGGGCTTATAACCTTCTTTTACTAGTTTGATGCCCCTATAGAATTTCCTAGATTCTTCAGCCTCAAAAACTTCCATGTTTGTTTATTTAGAAAAAAAAATTATGAAAAAAACATATTGATTGTAACATAGTTGTTACATGGTTATGTCAACATACCTTTAGTAGATATTTCTATGCATAGTTCCCAATCATTGTAAAATCCAGTTTTAATTATTTTTCTGTTTCATTACAAAATTAGAAGAGATGAAACATTTAGAGGATCATAATCTAATCACTACTTCACACTACAAGAAATTGTTTGATAAGCAAAGGAGTTCATGCTACGGGACCAAGTGGAACCCATACAAAATTTTTTTGGTTTACTTTATTTTCATGGAAAATAAAAATCATGAATATTTATGTAATAACAAATTCGAGTTAAGCTTGGTGCGACTTTACCTTTTAGGCAATAAATTAATTCACCAGAAACTAATATAAATTTTTAACTTGATTACTTCTAAAGAGGAGTAAACTGTTAAGTAGTCAGTAGGGGCCCTCTATATGGTTTGACTTATGTGCTAGTTCACTCCTTTTTAGAACACATCCAGCACTCTAATTCTACATCATCCAACTGTTGCAAAAGTTTGAACTTGTAGGAGACCTGATATTGAAATTTTTGTTTAAGGTATATTCAATGGAAGAAGAGCATACTCGTCTTGTTAACGAAAGGCAGGGTGAAATGATAGCAGCTGGTAACCAAATAGACATTAATACTCCGCTTAGTAAAGAACATCTATTGCAAGAAATCTTTGCAACTATGTCTCATAGGAAAAAATTACATTCACATGTCAACAGGCTGGAATCAGAAGTTTCAGTTTTACAACAACAATATGCAGCTCATCATCCTAATGTATGTTTAACAAATATATGCTTTTAATTAAATTATTTTATTTTAATCGTGGTCATTTTGTTATTATTAGTTAACAGGAAAGCAAAATACTGAGAAGTGTGTTAATAGTATCAAACCCAGTAGAAAAAGTAGAGATAACCGATGTAGATCACACGATTGGCCCGATGTTCCTGATGTTGGTAAAATAGAAGAAAATAACCCAGAAATCTTAGCTCAAAAAATTTTAGAAACTGGTAGACAGATTGAGGCAGGGAAAATACGTGAATCATCTCGTTATAAGGAGCCTCTAAATAAACACATCCAGGTGACTATCGATTAATTAAGTTGTTTTGATTCTCTAATTCTGTGCACTCAATATATTTACAAATTTGTTTAAGTATTTTTGTATGGGTTATATTAAAGGGTTGTACAATTTATAATGTTATGACAGAGAATAGGGCTGTTTACAGAGAAAACAGAATACACTAAGACAGATGTTTAACCCAAGGAATTAATAAATTCTCTATGTAATTATTAACTAATATATATCTAATACTAGTAATGGATATCTAAAACTAAATACCTTTAACTGAAATAATTTTTAACTAATTATTCCTATAATCGGTTTGGCTTTTGTCTTCTGTTGAGAAAAACATGCTTGAGAGATTTAAATATTCAGTTAGCTACTGCTGCACATTTTAATATATCTGCATTTTCACCTTAATATGCTCAAAGATATTTCTCTTATGTGCTCTATAATGCTGCCTTTAATCAGGCATTACCTGCATTTTTTGTCTTCTCAATTGTCATTAATTTTGATTTTTCTGGGTTGAATTTTTCATATTTAACTTCCACAGTTTTCTAATCCTTTATTTTCCTCAAGTTGTTTTGGTGATCTTCATTAGTTTTGCCAAGAACTATGATGTTACCTATAAAGGTTAATAAAATGGTGAGGTTTGTATTTAACAAGAAGTACTGATTTATAAAAACTATGAGAGATGAGATTTTCTCTATCTATATATGATAGTGTCCTCAATTTTTAGGTATTTATAAAGGTCAAATAAATGAGGAGTGGAAGAGTTCTGTCTTAGTTTCCCAAGAATCAAATTTTTATCTGTTAATATTACCTTCTTTGATTAACATTATTGGTCTTACTTTAAACTCCTTTGTAATAATAGATGCAGTCATGAGTTTAATTTCTGGTGCCACAAGATAATGTTTAGATAGAGTAAAATATTTAATTAATGATTGTTAACAGTTTAGTGTTGGTTGCAGTTATTGTACCACTTTGATTACTAAAATACTGTTATTGTTTTTATGTTTAGAATCCACAACAGGCAACAACTTTAATTTCAAGAACCAACTCTTTAAGTGCTGGTGGCTTCACTTCTAATCAAGCTCAAGAACCTCCAAGAGTTGCTAATTTTGAAGATCGGTTAAAGAGCATAATTACAACTGTTCTCAATGAAGACCAACAAGCTAGAAATCAAGCTGGTTTAAAGGAAAGGGAAAGACTACTTCCAAGTTCAAACTTTATTGCTCCAAATATACCTCAACCTGACTATACACAGGTGTTTATGTTTTCCTTTTTTTAATAATTTATGTAAATTTACTGATTACTATATTAATTATCCTTGTTTACTTACCTTTGTCTTGTTGTAGTCTAATTTTTATATGTACTATTCTCACTTTTATTCTAAAACTCCTGTTTTTTTTCTACTGATGACATTGATTTTAATTATTTTTTAATAAGAAAAAAAATTGGTGATAAAATGGTCCCCATAGGTTTGGAGACAGCTTTCATTACTGCTTATCATTATTGTATTTGGTGAACTTAATGCCGTTAATCGATTTCCATTGATTTATTATATTATGTCTCTTTATTCAATAGAAAAAAGATATATATTTGATTATTTACTTAACACTAGAAGGACAGGAGAGTTTACCTACCTAAAAGGATGAAACCAGGTTATTTGACCTACCTTCTTTTTTTATACTCTTTATTCTCTATTTCATTTTTATATGTTTCATTACTAGTTCTGCACCTTCGAAAGTACAATAAATGAATAGTTTTGATAGTTAATGTTGAAATAATTGTTTTAAAAAATATAGAGAATTAACAAAACTTATATTTATTTTTATATTATTTATAAGCAGAAAACACATAGAATTAAAATTTTGTTCATAGTAAAGCATTAAATTTAAAACCAAACAATAATTATTCTAACAATAAAAAAATCAATCATTTACCTGTTTATTCCGCAATGTAACTTAAATTTGTTAACACTTTATACAAATATTTAATGATTTATTTACCCAGCCTAGTCGAATTTGATATATTTTCTTTTTTGCACCCTTTGTAGGTTGGTTGAAATAGCTTGAAATATCAAACCAGGCAAAATCTGCGTAAGTTTAGTTCCATCAGCAAGAGACGCTCCACATTTGTCCGAATCAGAATCGGAGTAACACACAGAAAAATCTTCATTTTCAAATGCCCAATCGGGTTGTTCTTCAGCAATATTTAGTGAACTTATGGATGGTTTCCACCTACTTCTTCAGAAACAATTTTATCTTCGGATGCTTCTTCATCCATTCCCCGTAATAATATATTAATATCGGACATTGACTACAAAACTTATCAAAAGTGTCAATAAATCATGTTTAAAATTTTTTGTGCAATACCAGTTTCATATAAAGGAGGGATATCTTCCATTTTTTAAGTTGTACTTGATGTCCCAAATGTGCTAAAAATAAAAGCAAACTCTTAAAAAATAATGTAGGACCATCAATTAATCATTTACTTGTTAATTAAAGAATAAACATTTTCAATAATTTATTGACATTTTTGTAAGATGGAATGTTTAATCAACGATAAAAAATGTGCAAAATATCCTTTTAAATTTGTATTTTACTATAGTGTTGCAAATAATTTAGTTCATTCTCAAGTAGCATCTATAATTAACAATTAGTCACCTTATTAAAAAAAGAAGTAATTTTATTAGTCAAAGTAATGCAACATATGTTTCATACATACACACGTGTTGTATTATGCATCATGCTTCATTAAATTAAAAAAAATAGAATTCTCTTTCTCTAGCCAGGAAAATCGTTAAGTTATAGTTTCTACACCATTGTTTTACTATAATGGTGCACGGTTATGAATGAAATTAATTTATTTATTAGGTTATTTAAGGTTATCTATATAATATTCGTGATAGTGAATTCTCAGGCAAAAAATGTGTGGCTGCTTGAATATTGTTTAATTTGATTTTAAAAATTTTATTTGTTGACAACAACATACATGCATATATTAAGGATTAGATATTATACCTTTAACATTGAATTGCAAATGAACTGTACTTAATATATTTCTGGTCATGAAGATTAATTCTAGCAATTTTCTGGATGGGTTATTAATTTTTTTATTATGTATTTATGGTGGGTCAAAGTCAAAATAATGTTGGTTAGTTTTACTTAGGTACGCAAGTCCTAATGTTGTTTGGATTTTTTTTATTTGTTCTGTGTGTTTTACTATCCTTATTTTTTTTATATTTGTGGTGCTTCACCTTTATGGGATCTATATTTGCACTGTTTACAGCTAATTTTGTAAATTACATTTTAATTATCTTTTAGTTCTATCTATTTTATCATTCCTGTTGGATGATTATTATTGAGTTAATTGTTTCAGTAACTGTTACAGTACTCTTTAAGAGTGCTTAAAATTTGTTCAGTATATTGCATTCAATATATTTTCTTGATGCAGTTCAAAAAGGATATGACTTAATTTTTTGTTTAGCAGGAAAATTATGGACATAGGTTCATTCTTATCATTGTGGTCTCTTCTTGTCTTTTCTTTGATTCTTATCACATTTTTTTTATGGATAGACATTAAATTAAACAAAACAAAATTGAGAAGAAGAAAATTAATTTAAAATGAATTCCAATAAGTGAGATTGAGTTAGGTGGAGAATTTGAGTTTGAGAAGGTTATATATGTATGATAGGGTTTTACTGGATAATGTGTATGCTAGAGGAGGCACTCTCAGGATGGAAGGAAATAGTCAATGTCTCTCTCTAAGTATAAGGATGCGAAATGTGCGAGTTTCTTAGGATCCTGAAGAAACCAGTTCATAAGACGTTTTAATTGAGATTCTGAGAGAGACCACTAAATACGACACAACAGGAATTGAAATTAAGAAGAATTTAAAAGGAAACAAGAAGTTTGTAGGTTTGTTGAAGGAGACAACATGAGTGAATGAATAGTTTTAGGACGAATTTGGAATAGTCTAGTAATTTATAATACTTGTTCGTTTCAGGTTATTGTTGATCAGGTCAAGGTTTTTGATTTATGAGGAGTATTGAATATGTTGGAACACAATATAAAAAATAAGAAGGTCTCAATCGATGAATGAAAGGAGAGTGGATAAAGGACTTTTCAGAGTTTAAATTAAATCTATTTTCCTTGGCTTAAGAGCTAATTCAGTGCAGGTCTTCCTGGATCTTAATGGAAGCAGCTTGAATATCTGAGGGGTGAAATGGATGTAAATTTGTTAGGATAGGCAGAGAAAGAACAACAATGAATTTGGTTTGGAAGCTCATGGGCATTAAGGCGTATTAGAGTTGGGGAGATGGAAGATTCGTGAACAACAAATTTAGAGAGGAGAGGAAGAGGGTTTATTTGGGTTTATTTATTTACTTGGGATTGGTCAAAAATAAAGGACTGGAAGTCAACATGTTGCACTATTTGAGAAGGATCTATTATTTAGTTTGGATAAAAGGGTCATTTGAACACTATTCTTTTATTTATTCTTTATTCTTTTATTCTTTTCACCCCGGGAAATAGTTGGACCTTTCCAAATAAAGCTCAAAGGCTGATATCCATAAGACATCAACTAGCGGTGGGTCAAATGAATAGACAAAATAATTTAAATGAAGGAACCATATAGATCAAAATTAAGCAGATCACATGACATTTATTGAGCCAATCGATTCATATTTACAAAACTTAACGTGATAAAGAAATGAATAATTTTCCATACTCAAATATAATAATGAAAAAAAGTCAGAACTCAGAATTCAAACTTAAATTAATACTCCTATTGTGTTGAGGGCCCTCACTAATCTTCAAAAAATGTTGAACTAATAAACAAATAATACCATTTCTGGATTTATAATGCAATAATAATCAGCTAAATAAACCATATAATCTTACGTTTATTTACGTGACCCATACTCATGAGAAGGTCTCGTCGAGCTGAGTGGTGCTATGTTGAAGACAAGCCAGCCAGATGTAGGTACAAGGTAGAGTGGTGCTTGAGCCAGTTCGAACTCTACAGACCTGTAGATGATGATAATCGATCAAGTTTGGTAGAATTCTAAAATGAGACCTCCACCTCTATGTCAACAGTCAGCTTCATTATCTTTATGACCTCAATTAATCTTCTAAATGCTGAGATTAGTGCCATGATAGTATCTTTCATCCAGCCCTTTTTGTTTTAACTGAAATATGCAATTGCCAATATTTAGTAATGTTTTCAAATAAGTTGTAAGCTATTCATGTAAAACTGATATACTCTAGCCCATTACCTTTCTAACACCCATTTATGGCATGGATGAGTTCTGAAATTTGGTATGGTTTATACAGCATATCTGAATTGGTTAAAGGGAGGGAATCAATCAATAGAATAGAATTTTTAGTTTATTCAAAAGTTGCTCAAAATCGATTATCAAAGTGATGTATGATTAATGACAAATTTTTGTTATGTGAGTGAATTTTCCAACTGCCAAGATCATTTTCAGTACTTTATTGGTTGATAAACACTGATTCACAATAGATAAATAAAAATCATAATTTTTTTCCTAGATATGTTTTTGTATTCACAGACTGTGAATAGTCAATTTCACTCAAGATTGCATCATTTTGCCTTAATACGTTCAACAGTTTAGTTCATTACTTTCCTGAGTACATACATTTAGAATCAAACCATTTATTTTTCACAATGGGAGTTTTGTATTGTTTAGTTTTTTTTTGTGGTATGAAGCAACAACTTGCTATTAAATCCATTATAAAACTAATAATATCTTCTGTTTTTGTAGAACTAGATATGTTAAGATTGAATCCAGGTGCAACTTGTAATGTCTTTCAATTGATTTTAATTTTGATTGGTCCATCTAAATTTAGGCATCACATTTAATATACCAGGGATGTTTGGGCTACTCAAATTATTTAGCTCCACTGTAAGGTAGATCCAGGAGTGATTGGAAATATTTCATTCAATACCTGAATCATTCATTCAATCCTCAACCTAATCTAATATGTACATCTGTTTTGAGCTTATTTTATATATAATATTGTAATCTCACCAGGTTAATTTATGTTAAAATCTTAGTTGAGGTAGGGAAGAATAAATTTACAGGATGTTGCAAATAATAACCAAAAACCTATACAGAATAAGATAAAATCTCAAAATTTATTCAAACCATAGTGCAAGTGGGCGAGGGGAAAGAAACCCTAAAAATATTGAATATTGTAATGAAGATTTAGCTTCTTTCTAACTTACACTATTTTGGGAAGAACAGTGATAAAAAAGGATGTTCACATGTAAAACAAAATTATAATTTCTTAATGAAACTCACCACCTGGCTTAAACTGTGGATACTATTTACATAAACTGTCTGTCTCTATTGACCTGTTCAAATACCTGCATAAGCTGTCACATGCTTACTAGACTAGAGAAAGATGATTTGATTATTGTCAGGATAAACATAAAAATCACAGGATTGAATCTGGCTGTGTAGTTTTTTAACATTTATTCCAAATAGAGATAGAGAAAGTGGGGAAAATGGTCATAGGCAACCAAGTGGTTTCTTGATAAAAACCAAGTAGAAATTGCTTTTTTCTCCAACAAGTACCACTCAAGAGTGGTCTGAAATGAAGGATAGAAACCAGTATGCCAATAAGTTAGAGAAGATCTTATTTTGAAGTTTAAATAAAAAAAAGAAATGGTCAGTAGTGTCACATCCTTTAGATATATAAAGGAAAATGATGATGGTCACACTTTTTGAAGTTCAGTTGTATGGTAATTTTTTGTTGGCCGAAATCCAGAGGCCTTATTGAATAGAATTGAGGTTATTTTCGATGAAAGTGGAGATCTGTGATTGTATTAAGTGGGGGAAGTTGTAAGTTTTCAAAGATAAAATGTGTTTGTAAAGTAGGGAAAAAAGTATAGATATGATATGGAGTTTGATAATCTTAGCTAGAAAAACAGAATACATCAGGTCATACAGATTCAGCATAGGATGTTATTACAGAGGTAATTAAGTAAACCTACCAGTTGTATATGTGAGGAAGAAAGATTGTTAGTATTGGATTTGTGGTTCTTAGGTATAATGGAAAACATCGAAGATTGGGATGATGTTGGAGAGAAATTAGAGTTAAAATCATCCGGGGAGACTTTATTCCAACTGGCAGAATAAATTTTTTTTTTTTAATTTTGCTTGCTTTAGAGCCTAAAGCAAGACAAACCTAATTTATATACAAATATAAACAGGAGTATGGCAGTCCACTATTTACAATGTACCAGGGACTATGGAGACTGTATCATTAAGAGATGGAAAAGGCAAGATTTATGCATGGGAAGGAATGATTAAATGAAGAAAGATTTTTCGAATGAAATAGTGCAGTGAAGGGAAGAAAGCAAGCCTGAAAATTGGATGGATGATTTATATTAAATAATTTTAGAAATGTAGGAAGGGCAGTAGGATTCCCTAACTTGGTAGAGGAAGGATGCTAGGAAATATTGGTGATGATCAAAATTGTACCACCATTTTAATTAACTCAATGAAATTTAAGAAACAATACAGACAGATTGTAAGAAGCTGGTCATCAATTGCTCGAGTTTGGCATCAAGATTACTAGAAACACCACACATATAGGGAAACTGCATTCAAAATTTGGAAAAATTAAGGAAGAAACCAAGGGTCACCAAGTATCAAACAAGAAAATGTAACAGTGGTTATTGAAGTATTTCAATCCCAAGAAGGTGCTACAGGAAATTTGGAAATTATAATTTTGCCAGGAGATGGTTTAGTAAAGCCATGGTTGTTAAAAGTAGAGTGCTATTTTATTTGACTGTTATCTAGAAAGAGTGTAAGAAAATAAAGATTTTTTTTATTAATATATTGAAATCTATTACTATTGCCTTACTTTCTCTAAATTTAAACTTGAGGTTTATCGCATAAATTGTTTACTACGGTAAAGAAACAACAAGAAAATATCATTTGAAACATCAAAACAAATAAGTAAATGAATAAAATGTTTAAAAGTGATTAAAAAAATATTCATTAATAATAAAAATTGGTCATTAGATATTAAAAACGAACATATAACACGCACAAAAAATATTAAATTACTAAAAGTCATAATATAAACAAAGAGTTAAAAACCAAAGAGATGAAAATGATGAAGACAATCATGAAAAAAGATGCACTCGCCTTAGCTTAATCTACTTCCCATCAGGGTGGTGTCTGAATAATTACTGTCCCTTAATAATTACTGGATGGTCAGTACTTGTGATATTGACTCACTCAATAATGAAGTCCTCCTGTATGTTAAGAGAATTAGACCTAACCTGCCAATTTCATTTCTAAATTTTCCAAATTATTAATGTGAACTTTGTTTCAAGTACTGTGGAAGTTCAGTATGTGGGTCACCCGGATAGACAGAGTCACTTATATGTAAATAAAATTTGACTACTTTTTCTCTACCACTAATTTTACTATTTTTCATTTCATGTGCTCTTGGCATCTAATTTTTGACTGTCTATGGGTCCTACCTACATTCATAGGATCACATTTTCCACATGTTTGTTATGGACTCCTGAGTAATCTTTGAGTATGATTAGGTCTTTTGGTTTAGAAACTATGTTTTGTAAACTTCCATTGAAAAATTACACCGGGTTTGTTTAAAATGACCCATTTTTAAGGAAATAGGGGCAATATAAGATAAAGTGACCCAGCTTACATATTCTACATTACTTGTAGCCAGCCCTGTAGCTTAAGTCATTTCAATAATCCTGTAGTTGTTAGAATTTATGGCACTTGTCCATATCTGCTTGAAACAAAACTACTTTCAATTTTTAGGTATGGTATCCAATAGGATAATGGTCTAGGTATGGGAAGCCCCTTAAGCCTGTTGTTAGCATGTATTTTTATGCAAGAATTAGAACAATGTCATATTATGTCTGACTTTAATCTATTTACTGACAGAATAATAGACAAGAAGTGATTGGAATGTGGATTGAGGACATATGGGAAGGGATGGCAGCAAGAAGCCTATATGAAGGAAACTGGAGCAACATAATATGTCCTAACCCTAAAGTAATAATAAGATTAAATATTTGTTTATTCTGTGAATCTGGTTCTCTTAAAATAATAATAAACAAAATCAAACAATCAGGTTTGATAAACTAAAGTTAACTATAGCTTTTATTATTAATTTAGTACTATCAACACTAAAATTTCATACATACATATACATATATATATAAATAAATATATCAATATAATCATATATATCCAGTTTCACATATAGTCAAGCAAATAAGTGATAAGATTGTTGGTTTTGAATAAGAAATTTTTATAGATCTGGTAACGGTTATACCAAAGCAAATACCATTACCACCCCCTGTTTGGTAGTAGGTATTCTTTATAGGTATACATTACCTATCCTTAAAACTAACAGTTACGCCTGAAAAAATGTACTTTTTCATGGCAGAAGCAATGTAAAAAAGGCCAGACTAGCAAATGAAATGGGTGTCTCATAATACTTTATCGTTACACTGCTTGCCTTCATGTCCCAATGATGGTTTGAATGAATTAATGCATGACAATTATGATTTCATATTTGTTGTAATTATTTTTCCAATATAATTGATTATAGGTAAATGTCTTTAACTATTATTTCAAATTTAGTTTAATTATAACTAATGTAATTATTACTGTATATATTTTGTAATAATCACTTTCAGCTTTATATGATCATTAAAACACTAATTGGTTTGATCAGTTTAATGTTTATCTTATAGTACGGCATAAAATATTGCTAAAAGCGGTTTTATTTTTTAAATCAGTTAAATAGGTAAAGGTCCTAGGAAACAGCTTCAGACAGAGGTCCTGGTAATTTTTGTACAGTTCCACAAACTTTGAACAGCTGCTAAAATACGCTCTGTTGGCTAACATTCATTGGAGTATTATTATCAAGCATATCATCCAACCCAAGGATGTGTTTCTATATTAGTGTAACCCAGTTTTTCAAAACATTAACTTATGATCAAACAATTCCCTAATCCTGAAATTTTAACAGAAAGCCTTGGTTATTTTTTTGGGTAGGTGGACATAAATAATAAACAAATGCAATGAACTAGTATCCAATATGTGAAGTAGAAAATTATGTGTGAGAGTCGGTGGAGATATTCACACCACTTTGTAATATTTATTAAATCTTGCTCAACACAGAATCAGGGTGGATTGGGATCTCTACCACTATATACTGTGACCTCAACCTTTCCTCCCCAACTTTGATCCCATCACTTCTCTCATTTTGTATATATTGTCAGATCTGCACCAAAAGTGTCTTATGAAAAATACCAGTCACCAGCTAGCCATACCTGATGAGTTAATTAAAAAGCAATCTTTTACTCTCAAACTTTTAATTTTAAAACAATATTGATATTTTTTCTTGAAACACTTATTCACATTCTGTCAAACACTGATGTTGACTGATTTTCTCTTTCCATTTGTTCAGACAGTATCTTTAAAATTGAAGGTAGGTTGCACAAAATGAGGAGAGGAAGAGAGGAGAATTGGTGTATATTTTCTACTAGAGGTCTACTGCTAATCAAACCTAAGGCAAAATATCCAGTTGCAAGTACACTTCTTCTATTTTCTAAACCTTTCATGAGCTGTGAAAGTTCCAATGTAGTTTGAATTAGTTCAAGTATATAGAATCATGAAGAAAAAGTTTGTTTAAACTTTTTCCAAATATATTTAATCTTTATCCATTTGTGCCTATTTGAAACATTTGCAGATACATTAGAATTTTTCCAAACAAACATTTCTATTAAGCAGATAATGTTAATTATTCTGGCTTCATCACATACCTTTATCCACTCGCGTGAATCGCTATCCAACTTATATTGAAGGGACATTCATGTAAGTTTACACTGGCAGTGATTTAAGCCAAGGCTTAAATGAGAACATTTCTTATTTATTTATTTTTTAGTTGTTGCCATTTGTTGGTCGAGTCTTGATGAATTTTGTCTGCCCACAAATTATATTTTTTTTAGGTGCTAAAACACAAGAGCAATTGATACTTACAAAATAATCATAATTCTATAAAAAAAATTAATTACCATACTATTAAAAAAGGCCATGTAAAATTAAAAGGTTTAAATATTATGAATTATTAAATTCTCAAATGTGAGCCCAACGTTAAAAACTCTATAAAATGTTACATCCACCCACCAAACTAAAAACTATATGATAAATTATACAGCGATATAAATTACTACAATACAATTATATTAATGGGTAATAAAGTGATATTTACTTTAGTAGGGCTGTTACTTCTATGGCTGCTTATATTATATTAGATTAGTGAAAGTTTGTGAGGTGGCTAACCTAAAATAGGTGTATTATGGAAATCTTCTTGTTTGTTGATATAATTGCAAATTATAACATCAAGTTTTGTGCCCATATTTTCTATTTCATTCATCAGATTTTGATGGTTATCACTACAGAAAGACTCAAAGAGTGGGATTTTTTTTTATCGCTTTCATAATTTATATGTTGATTATAATGTACTCTACATTGATGATTGATCTTCAATAGAAATTGTGTCTTTAGTCTTAGAAATATTGCTTTTCAGTGCTCTTAGGCTTCTGTAGGAAACTCTAGATTCCGAATTCATCAAATGATGTAAAAATAAACACCAGGATGACAGATATACAACATTCATGATGGTTTGTCAATCTCAGATAAATGGACCCCAGTTCATTTTTTGGGGGGTTTGTACAAAAATATCAAGAATCTTTTTAGGTGGGAGTTCTCTGTCAGAAAATGTTGCTTATGGCCTACTAACTAATCCAAACAAATCGCTTTTAGTCAACTGGGAACGATTCTCACAAACTGTTATGTTATGCATCTATACTATTAATATTGATGTTAATCTTCTCCTTTAAATGTCACAAGAATACAAATTTTAAGGTATTGTATAATACTATATACGCGATTTTGTATATGTTTATTTAGGTATCTCCTGCTAAATTAGCCCTGAGGAGACATTTGTCCCAAGAAAAACTAGCTGCACAGAATTCAGTTTTTCATAGAACCAATGTAGTTGGTACCAGAACGATAGGAGATCTTGTTAATGGTGAAATTGAAAGAACATTAGAAATTTCAAACCAGGTAACTACTATTACTTTTCAGTATGGTTCATCTGATATAGCTACTCTATATCAGTAGATCAGTAGCCTTGCCAGATTTTATTCTCCTCATCAATAATTTATTCAATGATTACCAGGAATAAATATATCTAAAATATATACGATAGCTCAAAGTATTAGCAAGATTACATGCAGCATGTCCAACTACTTGTCTTTTTGCATCAGAACCATCATAGCACTTTCCTATGGCAGCTTTAATCTTACAAGGGTCCATCACAAATATACCCCTCACCTAACACTTCCTCATCCTAATCAGAATGATCCATTTGAGATGTTATGTATCTGCTCATCAGCTGGATAAGTGGGACTGGGGTCAACAGACTTAGTCTTAGAACGCTTAAGGGAGTCCTCTCTTCCTCTTTTCTGACCGAATTGTACATGAGTACTGTTGTGGCTGTAATTTTACCTATGTAAACATTTTGATTTGGGTACCGTATTTGGGTGGACCAGATTACTGTGCACGGTTGACTTAAGGCCTAGCCGGCTAATCTAGGTGACCCCAGCTTCAGTAGTAGTAGCCTCTCAGGCTCACTGAAGAAATGTTGGCTCTTTGCTAGCTCTGAATTTAATTTTTTTGGTGTAATTTCATTCTTTTACATTAGGGCTATTAATGTGCAGTTTTACTTTAGTTTGATAACCATTGCTTGAAGAGCTTCATCTTATTATTTTTATTTCAAAACGGTTGTTTGTTCCTTATAACTAATTGTAACTTCTTGCATGAAGATATTTCTTTTCTTCCTTTATTTGGTTAAATGTTAAGAATAACATTTTAAGAGTTAAACATTTTTTTCTTATTAATTAAATCAGATAATTATCATGTCAAAAAATTGCTATTTTTTCACACCCTGTTGCAACTAACGTTTTTACAGACAGTGTGGTGAGTTAACCTTTCAATTTCAAAAGCCCTCACTGCCATCAAATTTGTTTTTTTTCCTTAATTGTGCTAATGTAAAAGAAAAAAAATAATTCACACAAAAATTCTTCTTCTCGTTCATTTAACGAATCTCGTACCATCGGAGCCTGGTTGCCGCAGATAAATTTACAGCAGTCTTTTGGTGTACAATCTGTATAGCCTTTATTCTGAGGCACCTATCAATCGCTCAAACGGGATAAGCAAACTTAGTATCAAATCGAGAAATTTCACTTTTTTGTATCTTGCCTCAGGAGTCCAGCGCTATCATTAGTCAAAATTGTTCCTCTTTAGGAGTTAACTTATGCACAGACATGAAAAAATATCATGACAAGAAGCAGCTAGCAACCAATTACTTGCATTAAACTATGCCCCTTTCAAAATCGAACCCACAGCAAACAGTTTAAAACACCTAACTACCACTGTCCTCGAGAGTATCACGGCCTTCAAGCAATTACAAATTTTGGAAACTGATGACTTCATCCTGACTTACCTAGTTCTTTAGTGTCTTGATCCATATACCAGGAAGGACTTGGAGAGGAGAGTAACCAGTCATGAGTTTGCCATACTTACAAAACTCCGTCGACTTCATTAAGTCTGATTGGAAATCTTTGGAACTTACATCTGAAGAATATGAGAAACAGCCTTCTCATCCTAACATGTCTCTTTCCACCAACAAAGGAACAAGGCATTGCAATTGTTGATCCGGGTTCAAGGAACCCACAGAGAGGAACAAGGACTCGCCAAGAGTCAGCTGCCCAGTATGCGAGGCAAGTACACCTTATATGACTACAATTCTTTCAAATGTATTTCTACCTTGGAAAAAATGTCAGCTCTCAAGAACTGGACTGGTTGCCTCAACTCCTTGTCAAACTAGCACAGAACCGATTCTTGCGTGTCAACCAGGAGATGCCATACATGGAGCGAGAAGCACCACTCTTGGCTTCATATATCCTCATCCAATGATTGTCATTTGAGGACCCAACACCTCCAACCACTGCACTCAGTGGTATTTGTCATTCAGGCAAGGTTGCTCTGGCTACTGCATTAGCCAGGATGAACGATGCTAAGGTGAAATACCAGACGATATGCCTTATGACTGAATGTGGGAGTCAGCACTTCTTCATCACAGGAAAATGCACTGAGTGACTTGGTCTAGTGTTCTTGCAAGCACCACCTTCTATTTCAGGTATTGGGCCAGTCCAATTACCTCAAGCTTTTACTGTCCTCTTTTACATTCTGCGCCCAAGAATGCAAAGCAAGAAATTCAGCTCCGATGTCATCATTGTCCAGGACATAACTGGACATCTGTCGCATTCCTCATTTAATTTAGAACTCTGAAAATGTACCTTGAGATTACTGAGTTTGATAGATTTAGCAGAAGCCCTGTATGTCAAACTGAGTTTATCGCAACAGTGGATGGTATATTTCTTAGCCTAGAATCCTTGAGCTATGAAATTCACTCTTTGCTGCTATCACATGGTTGAGTTTTGCTTTATAAAATATAATTGACGTGAGGATTATAAAGTTACCTTTATTTACAAAAATTTATTAAAAGATATATTAATTTAACTTACAATTCTTATTATTCTAATTATTCTTAATCTCAGGGTAGGTTCTTGAGAACCGAACATATTTACAAATTAAACATACAATAATATTTGACATAATTTTTATAATTCAGTTAGAACTTGTTCCAGTTGAAACAATGTCTTTTGTTGATCTTGAAATCCCAAATGCTCCCTGGTCAGTTTCTTTGAAATTCTCTGAATCCTCCATATAATAATAACTGTTATGTGATTTTCTTATACATAATTTCGGAGGGATATGATGTATGAGGGCCCTCACCATAAATATGCCTTGACTATGGCAAACTGCAAACAACTGCAATCAAATACAAAATGCTCCACCATCCATCCTCAGCCTCTCTTCTCAAGCAACTGTAACCAACTACCTCTCCTTTCCAGCATCTCTCAACAACTGGCTCCAACTAACAGATTTTAATTGTGTCCTCTTGCTTCACCACTCACATCCTTGTAACTGACCCTGTCCATATTTTCCCACACTTATTTGAATTTAAACTTCTTAAAAAATAACATTACATTTTCCTTCCTTCCAGTTCCAAAAAAAAAAAGAAAGTTTAACACCTTTCCTTTTTATCCTTTTTTTTTTTATAGAATTAAATTACAGTTGGTATGTAATCCTAACAGTGACATATCACTAGAATATTTGAGCTAAATATGTACATTAAACAAATTACAATTGTGTAATATCAACCATATAAACATAAAATAATTAATTTTTATCAAAAATTTTATCTTTTATTATTTTTAATAATCCTTTATAATAGTCTAACTTTATAATGTCCTTAGCCTCAACTGATTAATATCAATTTCCTGAAGAAATATACCAATTCAAATCTTTAAGGCTATGTTAACTTTTTAATCTGACTGAGTTATTACTTAAAGTTAACTATACTAATGTCTTATTCTAATTTGGATCACACCTCTTTGATATCACCCTAAAAAATACATTGTTTTTCCAATCCTGTTACAGAATATTTACAATTTAAATAACAGATATTATTTATCAATTTTTATTATACATCTGGCTATTTATTTTTATTTCCTGAGTCTTATTGGTTACATTTTAACTATTCAAAAAACATTCCATAAACAAAAATTGTTAAAAGCACATGATCACTTATTCTATATAAAAAATGGCAAATAAGGGAATTTTTTCTTTCCTTATACTATTTGAACTACCATCAAATGTCTATTTTTCAAAATAATTTACAGAAGAAAATTTAAGGAATCATCTTCATACACCCCATCAACTAAACAATATATGACAAGATTATAATAGAGAGAATTTGACTTGAGAGGGAGATTAGAGTATGAACTATTGTATCACTCAGCATTGGGAAGGAACAGGAATCACACCCTTATCTGCAAAGCTAACTATGCCCCATGGCCTACCATTAATTATTCGAAAAATCGTTTTAACAAATTTATGTGGTACAACATTCCTCTTATTTTCATAACTGATTTAAAACCAGATAAAGTCCCTCAAATAATGGTAACAATTTTTTATTTATGTTGCCGAGGTATTATCAATGACCATACTAATACTTTCCCCCTATTTTAAATTTTATCATTCATGATTTTATCTATCTCCTCATACTCCAAGTTCAACCCCCCCCCCGGCCCCCGGGGTCATCACCTAAATACAAAATATTAAAGGGTTGATCCCAAAAATTGCGTGTATAGTATAGTGGTAGTAGTATGATGAGTTAATCTTTCTTTCTACGTGGGAGAATTTACCAAACCATTTTTTATGTTTTCCATTCAATAAGTTCAAGTACTGCAAAACATCCCTGTTTATTATTTCTGCTTACCACAGGACGTCTTATGGAAGTAAGAACTCCAATTATATTGAAATTATCGGAAAAAAGTTTCCAGTTGCCCATTCCAGTTTGTTGTAAAACAAGTGACATTTTCACTAAGACATCTGTCTCATTTATTAAAGAAGTTAAGGATTTGCTAACCCCATATAAATTAGCTTTTGAAGCTGGATATAATTTAACAAACTATCCATTACTACAAAAACATATTTAAATCTGTTTGAAGCGAGAAAAGGTCTCCTAAATAATCTATTGAAATTAATACTAATTTTCTATTTGGTAAAATGTTATGGTGGTAATAAAATAATATAGAGGCACAGAGTATGGAACTATCTTGATAATTTGACAATTTTCACATTTGTTTCAATTAGTAACAATCAATTTTCTTGATTTATTACAATTGAATCTTTCTCTGATCACTTGAAAACATTTATTTACCCCACAATGGGAAAGATTTGTATGAACTAATTTTATTAACCTATCCTATGGTCATATCCAGGTTATTTAAATTTATTAAAAACTTTTCCCCTAGTTTTTTTACATATGAAACCATTCAATAGTTTATATTTGTTAGTGTCTTTCTTTACTTTTTGCAGCTCTTTATCTGATGTTTGATTATGAATTAAATTTTGAAAAAAGTTGGACTCCGTTAAATTATTGACATTAATTAATAATAATTATTATTAAATTTATAAAATTGGTTTGAAATTTATAATGGCTTTATATTTTGGTAAAAAGTCAACCCCTATCATGCAATTGTCTTTAATATTTGATGCTATTAAAAAATTTTCTTCAAAATAAATTTCTTCTAATTTGAATGGTATAAATATTTGTTAATTTATACATGATTTCCTATAATTTTGTTTATTTTTTTTAAAAATTAGATACCTCTGCTCTGCTATCAATTAACACTTTGCAACTTACATTTCCAAAACTTACCTTTATGTCAGGTGTATATGTTTTGTATATTACAATTGATTGACTTTCTTTTAAATAAATATTATCTTCAAATAAATTATTTAGCATAAAATCCTTACCAGAAAAAAGAGCGAAATGATTATATTTATGATTTCCATAATTTCTTTCATTTTCCATTTGTTCATTTGCCATCCTGGTCACCTCATTATACTTAGGCTCATGTATCTGTGCCTGCACTGTTATCTGGTCATTTTTTATATTTTCCCTACTTTCCTGAGACTCATATCTTTACATTTTAGTTGCTGAATATGACTGTTTTCTCCTTTTCTATCTATTTGCTGTTTCAAATCCTGCATTTTGGTTAGTGCATTGTTGTTCACTGTTTTTATAAAAATTTCAACCTCGATTATTGTTATCATAATTTTTCTGATCTCTGTAATTACGATAAATATTTTGCCCTCTATTATGATTTTGACTCCTGTAATTCTGATTCAGTCAATTAGATTTGTTTTCATTTCCAAAAGCCTGGTTCTTATTAGAAAACATAGTGTTAGAATTTGGATTCCTCAAGTCATTGATAATGGGTTACTTGGAAATCATACTTAAAATTTGGAATAGCTCAGAAATGGTCTTGTACTGTTCCATTGATACACAAATTATATACCTGATTCCCAAAATGCCTAATTAAAATGCAGCACAAAGTCGTTTCATTTAATAATTTTGAAGTATGTATTATAGTAGAAAAAAGTGTCAAATATTCAGTTGGGTTTTGATATTCAAAACTCAAATAGTCTCTGTTAAAAATTCCCAATAAATATTCTTGGTAAGATTTTCCCCTAAAATTGTCAATAAATTCAGTTTCAAAAGCTTTTAAATTTTCAAATGTTTTTTCATGGATTAAATACTGGCAATAAATTTGGCCGGAAAAATAGAATTTCATAATTTCACCCTGTTCCTACCAAGTTTTTAATTGTGCAATTTTATTTTTCAATTTGGGAATAAACTCATACGGATCATGTTTCTTAAAATTCAAATTTTTCAATTGTTATCATCTCACTACCATTTATACGAGGATTTGAACAATTTGTTCCCAAATGTCCTGAATGTATTCCCATATTGTCATGAACCTAGGTTTTCATTTTACTCATAATCGACTAACCTCTTCTATTTGTTTTTGTTTTAATTTCCAAACTTTATAGTTAATTTTAACATTTTCTTGTTCACACTCATTAATTTTTAAATTAACAGGGAACTATGTTTTTCATTTGATTTTGTAATTAAATATTTTTCAACAAGTTCAATTTTTCTGTTCATATCTTGTTCAAATCATTTATCTCAGAATTACATTTTTTTTGAATATTTAAAGAATTTATTTTATTAAAAATAGTTCCCGGTTAATTATAAATCAATGAGTGTGAACAAGAAAATGTTAAAATTAACTATAAAGTTTGGAAATTAAAACAAAAACAAATTTTTCATCCTATTTTTGGCTAAACTATCTTGTTTACCCCTTATACCAGTTTTAAATATTTCAAAGTTAATTTAAAATAATATAAATAGGTTCATATTTTCTGTTTTAAAAGTTTCGAAACTATTTTTTAAATCATTTTTATTTTCCTCGAATTTATTGTTTTTTACAACTTCATCCATTTTTTTTAGAATGTTTGTCTATCCGTCATTACTAGACTGAACCACTTCAGTGTGTGTGTGTCCTTCACTCAAAGGGGGGGACATTTAAGCCAAGCCTCTGTATTATTCTTACTACTCTATTCACCCCTTCTACAACAATCTCATCTCCATCAGAAATTCCATTAAATTCTGTTCACAGGTATCAGAATAACTTTCAAATGTTTGGATGTCATGGCTAATTATTATTAAATTTAAATCATGCTTTGTTACATCAAAATAAGGCGTAGAATGGAAATTGTTCTTATGCAGAAACAAAGAACCCCCCTCTTTTAAATTACTTCTTCTGCTCCGTAAGCATAGCTATTCCTTTCTTCCACTCAAATGTAATTAAATGTTATGATATTCCAAAAGTCTTGATTTCTATTTGCAACATAAAATAAAGACATTCTTTAAATATATATTTTATTAACATTACCTTAGCTAGCTGATGTATGAGGGAGAGAAATAGGGATAGCTAAAGAGACAGTCCATGTTAAACCAAAAAAGGTCTTTAGCTGGTGATGGTGACATTTTCTTTAGAAAAATCCCTCTAAATCTATCTATTTTCACCTCTTAGTGTGATTATTCACTTGTATTTCTTAACTTAAATGTTGCAGAAAAGGTTTTTTTTTCCCCTTGACACAAGACATTCCTTTCAGGGGAACATAGTAACTTATGCCCACCTCCTGGAATTATTTTATTTAGGGGTTTCTTACTTGCCTTAATTAAAACTGGCGGTACTAAACAAATGTGAAATAAGAAATTTTCATTTTGTAAGTGGTGCAAAACTTTTCAAGCTTAAAATTAGAAACTTTTATTCTTGTTATGGTTTCAAGTACATAAGAACAAAGATAGAAGTCTGTGATCATGTTTTTTTTCTCCCCATATGCTGTCAAACCATTCCGATTTGACCACTGTATCCGAGTGTCTTACTGGCGAAAAGGCTAACTGCACTTTTGTGCATATTAGAAAGATAGGATTTATTCAATTGTTATCTCTTTTAATTATTGGTTTTGACTTGTTGGCTAACTCTGATCTTGGTAAGCCTATGTCATCACAATTTTTTACCTTCCGGGAGTTTTCAATTTTGATGAAGTAGGTAGTACCTTCTGATATCAACATATGCGTGCCTTTGGACATGAGGTTCATCAGGTTGAGCTCCAAGTTTCTACCTTTGATTAAATTTTCAATATAGTCTTTCTATCAGGAGCTTGATTTCCTGAGTTTTTTTGGAGAGGATTTTGAAGTGTGCGTTGACAGAGATGTGTCTATTGAACTTGCTATAACTATTTCCTTGGCACTTGCGAATCTTTCCTTATCCCATTTTCTCCACTCCTTCCTTATAGTATCTCTGTTTTTTTTGGTTTGAGACAATTTTTTTAAAAGAAAAAAGTTAAAAACTGGTATGCCTTTTCTTTAATCGGGTTCTGCTTTTTTTTTTTTTTTTTCTCCTTTGTTTCTCAGCTGTAGTCACACCTGAAAAAAACCCATTACCATGTCCATGCACCATGTTTATTATTGAATTTTACAAATAAGTGTGGATACTGAAATGTAATAAGTTGCTAACTACACAGCATACTTACTAGTCTTATGAACATTATAAATATTAATTAAAAATATAATACATAAATATATTACATAAAATGTAATAAGATATATAAACTACCATTTACATATATATATATATATATATATATATATATATATATATATATAAACAATAAAATATAGAAAATAAAATAATATATAATAAGACAAAATAAATCCATTAATAAAATAAAAATGGCTTAACATGTCATGAAGAGGTTGGGCCGACTGAGGGTTGTTGTCGTACTTGGTACATGGCGTTGAGGTGCTAGTCTAATGGGATCAACACTAGGGGTTACCACTCAAACTCAAATTTGGTTTTCTTAATTGGTTCGCTACTTTTTTATAAGTAGCTTCTCTTTTATCGACACGAGGTTGAGGTAAGTAACCTCAACCAGACTGATTCCCAAAAGAAAATTCTTAGGGTGAGCCACCTATTAAACCTGGGTCTCCCCAATTGAAGTCAGCATACTACTAACCATTAGACTATGGAGACGATCCATGTATAATCAAATAATAGTGTAAAATATACTTAAACATCAAAGGTGTAAAAAATGCAGAGGTAACTGAAAAAAATATATAATTGTTATAATGTTAATCTTAACATTGAAAAAAAAAAAAATAATGAAGATTTTAAAGAAAATTTAATACACTAATCATTCCTAAACATGAAAAATAAAGAGGCATGAAAAAATTTGTTGAAATATATAAATAAAAAATAATTAATTGAAAAACTATTTACTATAATTAGTTCTTATGTTAGAAATAACTAGTCTGAGCAGTATAATAATCAGTCTGAAGCCTTAATTAACTCAGGGATGTTCTCATCCAACCACCCCTTAGTTGATGGAGTGTGTCTTGGGGCTAAATCTTGCTGGAAAACCCGGTGTTTTCCAGGAAAGAGATTGCTGCTCAAGGGCTTCACTACACACACCAGAATATCTTTCTGGTAGTTCCTGGCTCGAGCTTTGACACCATCTTTGCAAATATGAAGTTTTGTGGTACCAAAAAAGTGTACCCCCCACCAAACTATCACTGAGGTTGGTGCCCTCGTTTCACTCTTCTAATGTTGTGATGATTCAATTTTCTTCAATGTTAAAAATTTTCTGGTCTGGAAACAATATCTTACAATGACAACTATTGGCATGCTTGCTTGGCAACGCCTTGTTCTCTCTTCTTTAATTATCTTAAGCGAAGGAGTAAGTCTTTGTACTGTCATTCTCCTATAGGTGCTCATTTGAAGGGTCTTTGATGATTTGGGGCATTGACCTTGGCAAAATATCCGTCTCTCTTGATATTATTATTTGTTTTCTTAGTGGATTTCTTCGAATTTGATTTTCAACTGCTTTAAGGGCACTTTTTGTTCTTACCGTACGTGGTTGACCTGACCAGGAACCTGTCCTTTACAGACTTGGTTGCAATGAAGTGATTAATTGTGTGCCGCTCAAACATTCAATTAATTCCTAGTGGTTGTTTAAGAGCTTGAAAAATGTCTGAGTTAGACTTACCTTCCCTGTGAAGAGCTATAATGGCACATAGATTTTCTTCTAACCTTCTCTCCATTGTGTCTAAATGAAACTCAGAGACAAACTATAAGGGAATATAACTTGATCTAAGTCCAAAGGTTGTAACAGAACTTATGGCAGGACTAGGTATATATGTATAAAGTACAATCTTGATAATTTGCATCCCATTCATACATAAATACCATTTAATAGCATCAATTGCAGGTCCCTAGGAAAAATTGCGGTTATCCATAAAAAAACAATAATGATACTTACTCCCCTCGCTTATTTGTAAGGATTTTTCTTCTCATCGCTACTTTAAATGCTCATTAATTCAAAAATTCATAATTTTCTGTTAGTAATCCTGGTGTTTTCCACTCTTGGGATTTCTGACATTAAGGGTTCTTTCTTTCATTCCTTTTTCATAATATAATATAGGGATTTTGTGTGGTATGGTTATTTTAATGGATTCTTTGACTGTGTTATTTAACTTTAGAATACTACTTTCGATGTCTGAGTTATTGTAGATTGTTGGGCTGACTTCTAAATTGGAATCTAGATACGCTTGGTATTTTTTTCCTGAGAGTCTAGTTTCACTCACAGCAATAATGTGGGACTGCTTCTAACTTTAAAATAATTTAAACTCCCTCCCATTTCTTCTCAAGGACCTTGCATTGCACTTCATAAACTTTAATTTTTCACATTGTGCTGTCATATATTAAAAATGCAACAAAAATATTAAGGTAATAGTGTACTGCTGTGATATGAAATAATAAGACTGAGTTGTATATAAATAATGTAAGCAATGTTGAAGGGGTATAAAGTGTTGTTGATGTTATCAATAGTGAATGTTGTTGAGGATTTATGGCCTTGCTAATTATAACTATTGTGCGAAGCCTTTGGTTCAATATGTGTATTGATTGCGTATTAAATATGTTTTTATATTATAAAAACCACACTTAACATTCTTATTATTTTTAAACATTAATCAAAGATATTAAAATAAATACTTTTGACACAATGTCTTTAGCTTGGTCCATTTCTTGCATAGTGTTTTTAAAACATTACTTATGTTTAGTGAACTAAATATCTTTTAATTTATTTGAAACAGTATTATGTATGGTTTATTGTTGGTCGACGTAGCTGAACTGAAAATGTTTTCTGGCCATCTAGACTTTATCTAGGCTGACTCAGAGTTGGAAAGGACTTTTTGTTAAAGGCTGAGGCCCAAGGGACTGCTTTCAAATTGGGATTTCTTGGACATAGGTTGAGCTTTAGGTTCCTTTCATAGATCGGGCATGTATGTTGGTGAATTATAAAAGTGTTCCACTTGACAATTGCAGCATTTTGCTTTGCATCCATCTACTAAGGCATTCGGCCAATTCTTTGAAGCATGTTCTTCAGCATATTTCAGGTATTTTGGTTTTATGTGAGTTTTTGGCTACATGGTTAAATTCTTGACAAAGAAAACATTGAGTGATATTTTTAGTAGATTTATATTTTCCCCATCGGATAACTACATTACAGCAGAATTTAATTCTAAACTTTAAGCCTTGTCTTCTAAAATTACCAAACAGAGTGATAGTTTTATTTCTGTGCCAGTTGATTTGTTGATCATCTGAAATATATTGCTAACAGATACTCCTTGATTTGTGAGGTTATGTAGGATTTCTTCTACAGAAAATTCTGGAGGCATGCCTTTTAGGACAGCTTTCGGTTTTATCTGTTTTGTTTTTTTAGTATAAGTATGAAATTCCACATGTTTGCTATTAATTCTGTTTTTAATTTGTTAAAATCTTCGTTATTATATACATAAAAAATAAAAATGCTCTTTTTGGCATTAACTTTGCTATAGTTTGGGAATGATTACTTATTGGGTGGTTTATCACTATTGGGGGAAGTTTACGGATAGAAATGGCCTCGCTGACCTCTGATTGCTTGTCTTGAGGTATGAGAAACCATCAAAGCTATTGCTTACTGGAACATTGTATTGTGAAGATATTGGCTTACCTTTCTTCCGTTTTGTAGAATTCGCCAGTGTGATGTTGGATGGACTTGGGTTCATCCATATCTCGGTTAGTTAGCCATCCTGGATATGACGGTACTGCTGTAGACTTCTTGCAGGCAACAATAGCTAATCTTCTGAGAAAAATAAATGTATAATCTTTTATGAGAGAAAGTATTAGCGGGCACTGAGAATTTTCCTTTATGGTTGCCAGAGGAGAACTGATTTAAATACATAATATTTATTGGTAATATATACTATAAAAAAGATTTAGGAGGCCATGGAAATAGACCATGCTAGATAGATGATTATAAAATATGATTAGACAAAAAAATCATCTAGTTCTGATTTTTGGAACAGTTGTTGGGGGGGAGTGTTCTGTACAACATACTAAAAGTCTCAGAGGGTGGGGGTCACCCTCTCACACTCAGTGCGAGTCGAAGGGGCGGCTTAAAGGTCATTTTTTCCCCTTGTTCTCAAATACCTCGCAAATTAGTAATTTTACTAAAAAGTACTTGTGTAAGTGTATTGAACAAGGGAAAAAATAGTTAACAAATGCACCAATACTAGGTAAAGTTAAAAATGTTGTATGCATATAACATAGAAGCATTTAACAACATTGGTAACACATGAGCATGAATTAAATATTTAGTTTATAGTGCAGGAAGTGAAAGAGAAATAGAAAAAAAAATGATGTAGCTCTGATTTTTGATGCAGTTGCTGGAGGTAGTGTCCTGTACAACATACTAAAAGTCCCCGAAGGTGGGGAGTGATGGTGAGTGGAGGAGGTGGTTTAAAGGTAATTTTTTTCTGTTCTTCTCAAATATCTTGCAAACTAGTGATTTCAGCAAAGAGTATTGTGTGCAAAATTAAAGAACACAAAATTGCCTATAGAAATGTTCTTATTAATTTTTGTTGAAGTGGTTTATTCATGAAAATTCTTCTTCTTCTGCTTTTTAACTTCCTGCTGTATTTATTAAAAATCTTTTGCTTTGTTTAACATTAATTTTTCCCTTTTTTTTTGTTAATTAATAACAACTTTTATAAAAATTGCGAAATTGTTGGTTTTTAACCTTTGCGATACCTAAACCATTGACTCAATGTAAACAATAAATAAGAAAATTTTGTATTCTTTAGTATTGAATAAAGTACTCTACTGAAATCACTAGTTAGCAAGATATTTACGAAAAGCTGAAAAAATTACCTGTATACCGCCCCCTCCCCTTGCGCTCACTCCCCACCTTCAGAGACTTTTAGTATGTTGTACAGGATACCCCCCCCCTGAAACTGTACCAAAAATCAGAACTACACAATTTCTTTTTTTTGATTTTTCCTTTGCTGCCTGGACTAGTTATTAATATGTGCATGAGGAACTACCATATATTATAAATTTTAGTTTATCCTGTTATTGTCAATTTTTTATGCTATTTTAATTATGTTTTCATTTTTCCACAGAGTATTATCAATGCTGCTGTTGACATGAGCACTACTTCTAGTACGATTCTTAATTTACATGTTCCATCTAGGCCAGAAAGAGTCTCTCCACCCGGTCCTCAATCATTTATGCACATTCGTCATTCTTTTTCACACCAGGTATCTAATCCTTTTTTTTTTTTTCAAGTATATTAAAAGATTGTGAAAATCTGTGTAAATCGTAACATTCAATAGTTGGGAAAGCCGGCAGTTGTGGGTTGCTTTACACAAATAAATTAAAAACTTCCTATATCTGCCAACTGTGGTTTGCTTGAAAAGGAATCAGTTTTGGGTGGTTCAACTATCATCTTCAGACTACAGCCCCGGTTGAGGGGAAATCATGTGAAGACATCCAGTTCCCCCAGCTTACCAATGACAACAATTGGTTGGCCGCTGTCCCACTAGATAAACTTCATCTTCCCTGCCAGTTTCAACTGCCTTGACAGTCAGTAGAGAAGTCCAGTCCAAAGTCATCTCCTTACCAAGTTAGATCTGGGTGTCGCCATCCCATTTATGGTGCTGGGATCAGAACTCCGTCTTTGTTTTATGAAGACGGATCACCTCTTACTGGCCCACAAACCTTGCTGTGCTCATCTCCCTGTGTCCTTCCCTTCTCAACTGTGTCCATTTAGTCCCTTTCAGACGTCAGAGATCAGTCACAACCAGAATTCTCTGATAACTTCGTTCTTCACTCTTGTTATGCATTGTAATAATTGTTTCTCGAAATAGGCAATTTTCTGATTACTTCAGTGGACAGAGATGATGGTCACTTTTCAATAAGTAAGGCCAGATTAAATACATATCAAACCACCCAAAACATCAGAAAAACTTCTTAAATAATTATATCATGAGGGGTATAAAATTAACAGGTTTAAAACATTCGGATATAGTTAAAAAATAAATTTATAGCATGCCCAAAAAAAATTTATAAACTTGACTTGGAAGTTCTGGAATATTAAAAATATATAAAAGAAAATACGAGTAGAAAATTATTGAGGAAATTTGTCTTCATGGTGGTTTTTGTTTTTTTGGAGTTTATGAAGAAGTGTAGTTTGTTGTAAAATTCTATAAAATAAGAAATATCTTTCCTTGTTTTGGGCAAAAGGTTAATATTCCTTCTTAAGTCTATACATCCTCTCCCAACACAGAGTTACTTAGTTTCTTTGTGGATAAAAATGTGTTTTCTCATTGCAATTTTTTAAAAGGTAGTTTTTTATTTGTAAATGATCACTTTAGTTAACGAAGCTACCTTCCAATGTAATATGTTGTTACCATTATAAATTTTATAATGTAGGAAGAATGTGAATGATGAAAAATTATATCATTCATAGGTCTGTGGTTTTATTTTTTGGATTGTTACCAATTTTAATATTTATTATTATTATTATATATATGTTATTATCTTAGTTATGATAAAAAAAAAAATTAATTTCACATCTAATTTATTCTTAATATCTCAGGTGAGGGGTGAGGTTCCTGACAACCAATGTATGACAACCAATTTACATGCAAGAAATAAAATTAAAATATTTAATACATTTACAGTCCTTGAGCTGTTTAAAAATATTCCGTTGATGCTTGCCCCATTTCATTCAAGTATCGAGTTTTGTGATCCTGATGCTTTAAGTCCAGTATTGCCCAACCCCCCATAGACTCCGCACATATGATGTATGAGTTTTTATAAGGTAATATGAAAAGATATGAGTTAGACATGTGTTAAGGTCCTCACGTCCATTATGTTTGACCATCTCTTTTTTATAGTGTTATCTTGTTAGAATAATTATGTTCACTCCATCTGGCTCCTGGCTCAAGGTATAAATTTCTTGGTTGGTTCTTCTTTTCCATTCTCTTGTGATGCATAGTGGACTGTTCATCTACTTATGCATGTAAATACATAATGAGATCTTCCTTTCATGAACCAGAAAAACTTAGAATTATTAAAACTTACACCGGTGGGATTACATACTATAAATAAAACTTTTTTTTCAGTATTTCGGGGGATATATCTTTCTATCTTCTATCCACTAGCAGTGCCACTTAACTAAGATATTGTATACATATTGTTCATTGAGGAAGACAGGGCAAATGACATTTTGGATCAAATATATCAGTAAAAATTATAAATTTTAATGGAGACCCATAAATTATGAAAATAGAACTTCTATAATATATATTATAACCATTGTAAAGGAAATTCATATGGCAGAACTAATAGCTATTTGCTATAGTGAACAATTAAATTAAACAACTTTTGTAAGTTTAAAGCTAATATAGATTAGCTTGTTAGAATGATAATGAAAATAACTTTTGAAAAATCCTACTTTTTAGTGTTAAATAAGCAAGTTCCTTATAACTCAAGACACACATAAAAGAGATATTGTGAACTACTCTAAATAAACTTTCACCTAAAAAGTTTCAACATAGGATATTGATGAAGCACATTGTACTAAAATTTATTAAAGTCAGGAAAAATGAAAGACAAATTTCTCAGGTGGCCCTCATTTTATATATACAGTAAGCTTATGTTAATTCTGGTTAGAAATCTAATCATTATATAGTGCTGAAGGTATTATTTAAAAATACCATAATCTTAAAATATTTTACTCAGAATATTTGATACCAATTATAGCAGAATCAAATTTGCTTGTTAATTTTATTTTTCCTTATTCATTTGAATTTTTTTACATAATGTTTGCTATTTATTACATAAAATAAAATATATTTCAGATGTATCCTCAAATATCTCGTTATGGACCTGTTCAACTACCAAGAGCAGAGTTAAAACCTTACCATGAATCATACTTCTGTGATATGAAGCAATATGGACGGGAAGAACCAGTAGAAGGGTTTGTATTGTATTATGTTATGGATTTAAATGTATATGAAGTAAAGTACATCAATGTTAAAACCTTAATAGCCCATAATATTGTAGTTCCAGAGTAGTACCTTTCACCAGAAATTAGTGTGTATATTCTTTTCTTTTTTCATCTTTATTTCAAATTCAATCAGAAGAGGCTTTGAAACAATTAAAGGGATTTTCCGTGTAATGGACTACACCAAACTTGATCACCCTTGACTCCTCAAGTGGAAATCAATCTTGTACAACTGCTGCTCTACTTGTTAATTGCCAGGGGTCTTTCATATCTTGTGTCACACTGTCTATTCAGCAGAGGTTGGCTAAATAACAAGTATTTTTTCTCAAGTCGCTGCTGCTTGAGTTATTTTGTAAAATGGGTATGCCAACTCCTGTTGTCTCCAAATTCTTCATGAGTATATCAACTCATAATTTTTTTTGGGGTGGGGGGCTGGAAACTGTGTGCATGTAGAATAAATACAGCATCAAAAGGAGGAGCAACACTTATTTGTAAAATTACCTAAAACAAAAAGGGCTTCATTCCCTCTTAATTAGAATTTTAGCTATTTAAGTTTTTTTCTAGTAAAATCATTTTCGATCAAAAATACCGAGCAGTTTATTCACATTCATCCATATACACAAAACACACTCACACACACATATATATAAATGATGTCTTTAGTTGATCTTAAAATTTCAAATGCTGGCTGGTCAGTTTCTTTGAAGTTGTGTGCATCCTCCCATATACTAATAACTATTGCAAGATTTTTTTAGATGTAAGTTCTGTGGGATATGATATATGAGGAAATACAAACTATGAGGGCCCTCAGGTCTAAGATGTTTTACCAACCCCTGACTCTCCTTCAACTCTCTCTCCGCAATTGGCCCCAACTAACTCATTTTAACCATCTTCTTGCACAACCACTCAGTTCCCTGTAACGGTTGACTAGCCCCGCCCATATGTTCCCGCACTTATTTGAATTTAAATGTCTTAAAAAATAACATTACATTTTCCCTCCGAACAGTTTAAAAAAAAATTAAAACTTGGTTTTTTTTTAATTGGGAAATAAATTGATTATGTAATAAGTTAGTATGTAATCCCAATGGTGATAGATCACTAGAACATTTGAACTAAATATATACATTAATGAAATTACAATTGTGTAATATCAACCATATAAACTTAAAATAATTATTTTTATCAAATATTTTATCTTTCATTGCCTTGAACTTTTATAGTATTTCACTTTTAGCCTTAACTTTCCTTTAGCCTTAAGTCTTATACTGAAAATTATATAAAGTACAAAAATAACAGTTACATCTTGTATAAGTTAGGAAATACAATCACAGACCAAAGCTTCAAACTGATTACTTTAATTTCTTTAAAAAATATACCAATTCAAATCTCTAAGGCTATACTAACTTTTTAACCTGAGTCAATAGTTCAAAATAACTATACTAATACATGACATATTTTTACAAATTTTTATTATACATCTGGTTATTCGTTTTTCATTTTGTGAGTCTTATTGGCTACATTTTAACAATTCAAAAAAAAAGTCTATAAACAAACTGAACAAATATTTTTAATACCACATGATTGGTTATTCTAAATAAAAATGAAAAGGAAGAGAATTTTGTTTTTTCATTACACTGTTTGAATTACAACCAATTGTATATTTTTCAAATATATTTACAAGAAAAAAAAATAAGGAATCATCTTAATCTATTCCATCAACTTAGGAATATATATAAAAAAAAATATAGTAATTTCAAAGATTACAAACACATTTAATTTGTTTTGGAAAATGAGACATGATTATGTAGTATGGCATGAGAGAATTTTATCGGAGAGAAAATAGAGTATGATTTGTTGTTATTATTTATAATTAATAGAATAAATAATTTGATAAAATGTGTAAAACTATAAAACCGAATAAGAATAATTAACTTTTATAAGGGTCCATTTGATTGCATAGATAAATTATAATAGTTGAAGACTACACATTATAAGTTTTCACTAAATGTCTTTATCATCTATAGTCAACTTATTAGTTTTAATTTTTCTTTTAAACAGTTCATACCAGTTTCTGGCTTGCTTTTTGGTCTGTTCTACATCTGAACTCAATTTCAATGAATATTTATTTTCACCATATATACCCAGATGCAGTAGGAGAAGTCTTTCACTCATGTCATTGTGTTCTTCTTTTGTGTGTCTTCTTCTATCACATGCCTGACTTACTTCAAGAGAGGAATCTGAAAGGACCTCACCCCTTAATGCCTCCAACTCTCAGCCATGCCTGTTGGCATGCCTCTTCCCAAAGCGTCTTAGTACTCCTTCCTTGTCTGCCGCCCTTACCAGAATAAGCCGTATATATCACAGAGACGTGAGGGATCTAACCTTTAATAGCAAATGTAATCTTTATGTCTAATTCTATTTTACATAACATTACAATATGTACTACATAAAGCGTCTTCCAATAGGGACTTCCGAACTTCGACAGTGGTCATATTGTTGAAGCTGCATCTGTCGAATTGGCTGTAATTTATTCAGTCTGTTTTGCCAAATCACCATAGACGGATATAGCGTTCAACAACACGTGCAAATAATAAAATTGTTTTTGGGGTAAATGGGTGTTCTGTTCGGGCAACGTTCCCCGCACTTCGTCCATTTTACGGTTGCCATAACCGTCCTACTGAGAGGACTATTCACAGTGTGGTGGATAAATTTGAGTCCACTGATTCAGTATACAATCAACCAACACCTGTACGTTGACGAAACGCAAGATCTGCCGAAAACATCGCCGCTGTCCGTGAGAGTGTGCAGGAGAATCCGAGGCAGTCGATTTCGCATCGCGCACAAGAACTCGGTCTTTCGCAGACCACAACTTGGTGAATTTTGCATCGTGACTTGGGCCTGGACCCGTACAAAATTCAACTGACCCAGAAGCTGAAGGTAAACGACCATAGACAACGACGTGTGTTCGCTGAATGGGCCCTGGAGCACTTGGAAACTGACCCTAATTTTTATCGAAAAATCATCTTCAGCGATGAGGCCCTTTCTGGATCAATGGGTACGTCAACAAACAAAATTGTTGAATTTGGGACGATACCAATCCACATGTGATCCAGGAGTGTCCAATGCATCCCGAAAAAGTCACTGTTTGGTGTAGATTTTGGGCTGGTTTGGTCCATATTTCTTTGAGAATGACGTTGGCCGATGATTACCAACTTCTTTTGGCCTGAATTGGATGATATGGACACCAACAACATGTGGTTTCAACAGGGCGGCGCTACATGCCACACAGCTCATGTCACATTGGACATTCTTCACAAGCGATTTGAGGGCATGGTCATCTCACGTGAAGGTGATGTGAACTGGCCACTGAGATCGTGCGATTTGACTCCGGTAGACTTTTTCTTGTGGGGGTTTCTCAAGTCGCAGGTCTATGTGAATAAGCCACAAATCACAGCAGTCCTCAAAGCCTACATAACCCATGCCATCGGTCAAATTCAGCCTGATTTATGCGCCAGAGTCATCGAAAATTGGACATTTTGGATGTACGCCACCTAGCAAAGCTGACATTTCCACAATGTTATATTTCATACATAATGGCATCCATAGGCCTTTCAAACGAATAAAAAGTTTCGATGACATCTCACACACACTTTGTTTTATTTAAATTTAAAGATAGGAAGTCCTTAATGAAAGACCAGTTATATGTATATATTAGGAAACTTTTTAATATTTGGACTTTTTTTAAATATTTTAGTATACATTTGGGGTTTTAAAAAAAAAAATTTTAATACACATTTAGACTTTTTTAAATATTTTAATACACCTTTATTCACACATTTGGTATCACATGCGGTACAAAGTACGTCTATTATTAATTATTTCCTAACCTCTATAATCTGCATTTTTCACTAATCCAAGCACACTCCAACAACAATTAGTTCGGATTACCAATTACCTCCAGTGTATATTTCTATCTGGAGAGTATATATCTGGACATTTTATATTGGATGTAGAGGAATTACCGCTATTGTAGATTTTTGTACAAAATTATTGATCTGTGTCTTCTAAAGATACAGGGACTAAAAAAATTGTCTTACGTATATATCATTATCTAGGAATATATACCAGAACATTTTATATTGGATATAAAAGACCATTCACTGTTGGAGATAGCTGTAACAAGTTGTTCACTCAATTTCCTGATCTGTGTTCTTGAAGAAGTACCAGAACTAAAAGAATCTTGTGTCTTCCTCAAATTAAAAGACACTGATTCTGCAGCAGTAAAGGAGATAAAGAAGTTCTGAGTTTAGTATAACAGCCATCTGGTAAAAACAACAGTTCTTCACTCCAGTGCTGTCAAAGCAAATTTTTACCAGTTCCAGTAATGTTTCATGGATGGACTGTAGTGACTCTCACTTTGACCATGAATACATTGATATGCTATGTAAAACAAGAGCATTGGCTAGTTAGTTTTTAACTCCAGAAAGATTTACAATCTATAAATATAATAATATGTAGAAGGGCTGGCTGTTTCAGAACTTGCTTCATATGGAATAGCTTGGTATTTTTTAAATTTATTCTGACTATGCATTTTGCACTTTAATAGGTTTCTGATGCCCTATTTAATTTTGCAGTTGAAGCTAATGAGAAATTAGAAATCACAAGAAGAAGAGATCAAAAAATTAATTTATTTTTTTTAATAGAAACCAAATAAATGATCAAAATATACCTTTATTAACCTGGCACAAATCTAATGCGAATTCGACTTATTTTATGGATCAAAAATCCCTAAACATTAATCATTGGTTCTACTACATTCTAATTTGTAATTTGACTTAAGGGGCCTTTTGGCGATCCACACCATAGTCAACCTTGGCAAAATGATGTGTTGAAGGTGAATGAATGTTACCAACAAGGTTGAAAACCATTTTGATCATCTATAGGCCTCTTTCAAGGCTCAAAATTTAACTATGTGTCAATCCTCACAGCAATACTATTAAATAATATATCAATATACACAGCACCTGTACATTGCTACTGTTAGAACTCCTATAGTTCCATAATACCTCTCTGGGCATGTTTTTAACCTAGAGTAGAGCTGTCTCTGGGCATCGTTAATTTTGTTATGATATGTCAGAACATTACAACTTTTTAAAGTTGTTTTGTACAAACATTCCTAAAAAAAAATTCACAGAAAAAGTAACCTACCTTGAAAAAGAACTACACACATTTTTGAAATAGCATCTCAAAAAATTGTACCTATAATTTCCTACACACTTTGTATCCCACTTTTTTTTTTTACAACATAAATATTATATCCTTAGAAAATATAGGAATATATTGATACTGTTGCAAGCAGGCTACAGAAATATATTTTTGCAATAAATGGAACAATTAAATAACCCTAAATCTATAAAATTCACAAAAAGGTGACCCCCAAAAACAAAAGCTTTCTCTTTACAAAGTCAAAAACTGAAGTCCAGATGCTAAGCACCTTGGATTAACTGTTGACAGAAGATTAGCCCCCACAGAATACATAAATAATATAATAAACTGTGTTAAAAGGCTCATTAACAAAATTTACCTTTATAAAAAATCAAAACTTTATCCCAAAAATAAGTTGACAAAAGCGTAATATGCTCTGTTCTGACCCAGTTTAAAGTACCAACTGTCAATCAAACTACATAAAACTTCCACTAATCCAAAATATGTACGCGAGGTTTATAAAGGGATACCCATTATACAAGAATATCCTAAATGCTACCTCACCTTCATTTCCCATCATTACAAAAGATACATTCACATCCAAACAGAAAAATTATTTAGAAATACAATTTTATCTGACAACTCTTTAATACATGAAATAGGAAATTATAAATAACTCTCATTTAAGAGTATTTTGAAATTGCTTCCCTTTTTCATTTTACTCAGGCTGTTGTGTGATTTTTTTCATTTTTATTTATTGAATGAAATTTTCCGAGCCCAATGATTATTTTTCATTTATTTATTTATTTTTTTAAATGATAATCTTTATGAGTGCTTCACAACCTGAAATATTGACAATAGACTGAATTTTCTTTGTAGAAAATGTCAGAAAAATCATTTATTTTATCATTAGGCATGTGTTAAAATCTTTAGATTAAGCACCTCACAACCTAATGAGTGCATAAACTGAATTCACTAAAAAAAAAAAAAAGTTATGGTGTACAGCATATGGAAACTAATATATTTTTGGGCTAGCAATGAAAAGGGACTATCACACAACTGTTACTGCACAAAATGGCACATGCTCTTCTTGTACTACTGAAACAAAGGCTAAAAAAATCTGGTGGGGACTTGAGGACATACAGACTAAATATTGAAAAAAATCATGTTTGAGTTTAAAGCTTTCAAAAATGCCTACAAAATCTAACTAACAGTAACTTGACAGCTGAAAAAAAATAGCTGAATTACACAAAAAAAGAGTGGCTTTTAAAAACTTGTTATCTGTAACCTTTTCCTTTTTTCCGGTGCCTTTTCTAGATAATATTGATAATCTACTGAATTACTAATTTCTTATTTATTTATAAAATTATATACTTAAAATTGTTTTATTTGCTATCAGTAAATTAACATTATTTTCATGCATTTTTTTATTAACAGCTTAGCAGCAACTTTGCATGCAAGAATTGTGAATGGCGATGAAGTAAAACAAGAAGATAGCGATATCTTACCTACGTATGCTGGAAATTCGCTTGATATTAAAACTGAACCCATTCGAATGGCATTCAAACGCAGTAGTCCTCATGAAGAATGTCATCTATCTAAAAGACTCCTTATCGAAGCAGAATCACCATTTCAAATTTCATTGCCAACACATCGTGGGGAAGAAGGTATGTTAGTGTCACAGTCACTTGTTATTTTTTTTTCCGTCGTTATAAAGATAATATAGACTTTAGATTTATGGTTTACATCTAAAATGCTATTATTATCTTAGGGTAAACGTTTTTAAAGTGAGGAGAAGTCAGTATCTCATTGTATGACCTTTACCATACAGTTGTTTGTAGAATCCACACACTCATAATTTTGTCTGCTCTAGTGCATGAAAAACAATTGTTTCTATTTTTGTAATGGAATGGCATTTCATACCATATTTTGAAAGTATTCTAGTTTTTAATGGTAAGCAAAAAAAACTCTACAAAATATGCGGCAGATATCTCAAGAGTGGTTGGTCTTATCGAATAGTTAATGAAGAGGCAATAAGTAGGAAAAGTAAATAACCTTTATAAAAATTATTTATAACTACTTAATGTGTATTTTTCTGAGATATTAAAATTTTAAGGAGAAGTAGCTTAAGTTATCTATGAACAGTTAGTAAGAAAAAGCCACCCATCCTTGATGCACATCAAAAAGTTTGAGCTTTTAGGAGACCGAGGAGAATCCCGGTATTATATACTAAATTTTTACCCTACCTAAATGTAAACTTTTTCATGCTAGTATATGTTGGCGTTAGTGTAAATGCTGGCACTAAACTGCTTGGTCTACATTCCAAGTCAGAGGAATATCTGATCTGGTGAGCCAGTAAGCCAAAAATTACATAATAAGTCTTCTGTAAGGCACAAAGAAACTATGATAGATGGGAATCACTCAGGTGTTTTTCTTCTTGAAGCCTCTAAATACAGGAAATTTTAAGAATAGACAACAAATAGTTGTTTTTTTTCTAAGCTTAATGCTTATTATGTTTATGGGCCATCATTCATTCATCAATAATTTTTGTTCGTTTTATTTTTTAGAAGTTTCATTCCCGAAACCGTTAAGTTGCCAATGCAGTCCCCATATTAAGATTAACTTGACTATTTTTTTTTCTTCTCTTAAAGCTTCGAAGTTCAAAGTTTGGAAACACTACGGTGCTAAGCAGTGAGATATTATATCATTCTTTGATTTAGACGAGGGAAAATAAGAAATGTGACTTTAAAAAAAAAATTTCAATTATTGACATTGACCTACATTTCCAAATTTACATTATTTCTTCGCCCTTAAAGGAAAGGAGAATTGATAATAATATTTTCCAGGAAATGGTCTTTGACTTCTTCAGAGGGGACATTTGTAGCAGTGATCCCTATCCATGTGTGCTATATTATTTGTTTGTTAAGAACTAGGCTATTATGTGAGTTTTATGTTAATAAAATGATTAATAAGTTTACTTATTATGTATGAAGTGAACATGGCAGTACTGCATCAACGACAGCTTAATCACCCAAGATCTTGTCTTCTATAAATCTCCATCAAATGTTTAAAAATCAAATAGCATTCTGTTTACAGAGGGTTTAAATAATGATTTTTTGTACTTAAGACTTCCTTTGTTAAAATAATTAGATTACATAATAATTAGCTATTAAATTACTGATAAGCTCTAGCTATATGTCACATTATAATTTTTTTCCCTAGGTGTAGACAAATGGCAAGACAAAATAAGTTGTGGCTTTGACAGACTAGTAGCTTTTGCATCTACAGAGTTAGAAAAGCGTAGAAGAAGTACTGAAGGAGTTATCAGCTGTAACACTAGTCCTGATTCAGGAATAGGTCAGTGTGAAAACATTACTAAGGATAATAAACAAGTAATTAGTGGACCACCTCAGTTACACCAGGGTAAAATGTCGCCAGGCAGGGATTCTCCACCAATATTAGAACTGCCACTTGCACCCCCTAGAACACCATCTCCATCTCCTTCATCATCACCTCCTCCTCCTTTATTGCCTTTAGATGGACCTTACTCACCAGTAACAATTCATAGTCCACCTGCATTACCACTTACATATCAAAGATCAGTGTCAACAGATCACCGTCATTTTAAAAAAAAGTTTTATCATCATAAAGGTAAGTTTAGGCCTAAAGGTAAAGAGTGGGACTGGCATCATGAACCTGAAACACAACAGCAACCTTGGTGTTAATTTATGTTTTCTTGTTATGTTTATTTTACTATGAAAATAGCCAGAAATCTATTTTAAAATATTGGATGATTAAACGATATATAAAATATCTTGAACTTACATAAATAAACTTTTTCCTTTCAATTTAGAAATATAATTAAAATCAAGAGTATGTATGCCTATTTAAGAAATATATTTCATGCTATAAATTATCAATAAGCTCAGTGACTCCAGTATTATGTGATCATTGTTATAGCAAATATAAGTTGTTTGCCTTTTTAATATTAAATTAATTCAAAATAATAAATTATGAACATTTTTTTCGTTAGCTGAATGTTGAGGGAAGATGAAAATATTTTTATTAAATGTGATAGCATTTTATTTATTTTGTGAGTGATAATGGGGATTGGTTTATGTATTATAAAATTGCATTTAAATCATCCTTATAGATTTTTTGCTAATAACCTTAACATGTATATACCCATATACAAATACATTTAATTGAAATATTATATATATGCCTATATCTATAATATATGCTTGCCTCCCTTACTCACTTGATTGTTTTTAATATTTAATGATGAGCCCAATAAAATGAGCCATTAATAAGTATTAGCATATGAGTCAGTGTTAAAGTGTGTTTTCTAGTTAGTTCATTCAGTCATGATATTGTATAATTAATAATGTCAAATGTGGTGTTTTATTTTTGATAAACTAAATTATGATGTTATTTTATTAGAAAAAAATAATTTTTTTTTACTTTTTTACTTTTCTTGTTTTCTATTAATGTGCATAAAACAAATTGTAATATTTTGAATATTGCCAAAAACAATTATTTTTATTACCATTGATGAGTAATAAGCACATTACTGTATGGAAAATTTCACTAGTAATGTTAGCATGTAAATGTGACAGTATCACCTTCATATTTCCATTTTTGTTTACATTTTAGAGTTTTATGACATAATCAAATAAATGTCATATCTGAAAACATATAAGTAGGAAACTCTATGACTTAAGAAATTGAGACAAATTATTTTTGTTAATGATATATTTATCTTTGATTTGTAAAAAAACATTAATATAACTTATTAAAAACCATAAATTGCAACAAAATATTACTAACAAATAATGTTGAAGCCAAATGGTATGCTGCTATAAAAATTTAAATCAATTTGTTAATGTTGTTATTGTAGGAACTTTTTCTGTTTGATAATAAATATTATAGAATTATTGAATGTAATTTAATTGTTTCTGTGAGTTAGGGCCTTCTTGATGATTTTAGATATAGGGTTTTCAAAGAAAAATTCTCTCTCTATTTATTTACAGGAAACAGTCTGTAGCTTTAGCTGTCTAAAGGGTGTAAAATTAGAATATTTGTAACAGCTTCTGTTTTATTGAACATTAAATTATTGTACATTTGAGAACAAATTACAAGTTGATTGTAACTAAAACATACATTTATACTTAATTGTTCTTAATTTATTACTGATTATTTTTATAAATAATTATTGGGTAAGAAGAAATTAGTGTTTTAAACAGCTCCCAAACCTAGGACACCCTGGCTTATGTACAGATGCCTTTGTGCAGACTTCTCAACAAGCCTATGCAATGGTTCTATTATTCTCTTCACAGGATTCAGTAACTCTAGGAACATCATAAATTTTCATGTAGCTATAATTACAACCGCATAAATGTATTCTTAAAATTCTTTCAGTAATTTTGGTTGGTAATCCCACTGGTCCTCAATTTGAATCTTGCTTGTTACACTATTTTCTCTTATCTAATAATTAGATTAATGAATAGATGGTTATATGCCACTTATTGTCTAAGGCTTTCTCTGTGCCTGATAATTGTTGTGATATATCATTTTCAAAAGGTCTCATTTATATTCCATAACCAATAAAGCAGAGAATAACTTTATCTGAAGGTTATAATAAATATTGCACATCTTACAAAATTTACACTATAATATATAATGAAGTATACAATTGTATATAATAATTTGAATAGAAGAAATTTATAATAAAACGTTTCTCACAAAGCTCAATTCAAAATAAATAGAAAAAAAACTGCCAATCTATAATGTAAATGTCTTAGGAAATCATTCATAAATTTAAATTTAAGATGTCCTTAGTCCATGTATAATTTTCTTTTAAATTCATAAAGAAGCTTATTTATTTGTTTATTATGCACCAAGTTCAAGATCTCTATTAGTTATTTAATGTGGAACTACACCTGGGGCTGCTTGATAATGGAGTTCTGTGGATTAAAAATTAATTTTGTTTTATGGTTTTCCTTGTTATATTTAATGCAGGTAAAGAAGGAATAAATTCTTGAGGGATGGAATAATAAGGGAAAATATAACATCTGGCTTGTGTTTGTGAATCCTTCCATAAATATTATAAAAAACAATCTCTACTGTCCTATTTTAGGTTCTTTGGCTAATACAAATATTTTATTCTGAGTAGGCATGTTTGAAATGTATGGCATGTTTTATTGCTACTCTCAAAAATTGGGTCTGACAGCTATTATAATTTAATTGACTGGTGAAAAGTAATAATTACACTGTGGTAGTATTGCTTTTAAGTTTCTGAACAGAACACTGGTCACTTGTATATCTGAAGTAACTCTGTATACATTAGTCCTGAATCATACTACAGTACTGGACCAAAAGTGATCATCCTGGCCTCTCCCACACCTCCGAAGCCCGTATGGATGTGGCATGGTCGGTCTACATATTTTTAAATGTAGTACATTTAACAGTGCATATTAAATATTCAAGTGTAGATCTATTATATTTTCTGTTAGGTTAGCATTTAAAATGTTGAACTTTTCAGGGCATCCAAAACTCTGTACATATCACCTGGAGAAGAAATAGTTCTATGTCAAAAACAAAAACACTTATGAGTTAGATATAAATCTTTTAAGTGTTGTTTATTCATTATAAATACTGACTCTTCCAGGTAAGAGAATCAAATTGTATGCAAAATATTCCATTATTATTATTTAATAGGTCAGTAACATCTGTATTTATACTTAAATAAACATGATAGTTTAACTTAAAGTTACCAGAAATGTTTATAAGAATATTTGTGTAAAATATGTAATATGAACATATATAGGCGTATATTTATTTTTTGGTGCTATAATGTTTTTTATTATATAAATTTTTTTCAAAGTGAAACGTGCTGTTATAACTCACCATCACTGCCAATGTGTTCTTTGTTTATATTAAGTTTAAATAAAAATATTATGACAATTTAACATCTAGCTCTTGAGCTGAGGATTAGTGAATAATACCCTTAAAAATCCAATTTTCCCTTAAAGCTTTAATAACCAAACTTTGAGCGCAATAAAATGGATGGCATATGGGAACAAATAAAGTTTCCACTGAATGAACAGAAGCAGTGAATTAACTGTTTTCATGTTTTTCAACAGTCTTTGTATTCTCTCTTTTATGGGATATAAATCAGACAGTTGATAAAATCAGTCAAAAATTAAAAGCTTATATTTTCATGATTCAGTGACACATACTACTACAATGGGCTAGCTAGTGCCTATCTCTCTCCTCACTACCTCTCAGGCAAACTCAAATTAAACAGACTCTACTATTCCCTTTTGCCCCCTCCCACCTATCGCACCCAAGATCTCACAAGTCCACAAAACAATTATTAACTTATTATTACTTTGATATAGACCTTAGCCTCTTAAAATGAATGAATGAGATATTTGTTAATTTTCAGAAATAATCTCCTTAAAATAATTTTACTTTTGTTAAGTCAATTAGATTTCTTAAATTAATAGAATTCACCATTTTGGAAAGCTAAATAAAAATCTGAGAGATTGACCCTTTTCCATGCTATGTAACATGATAAGAAAAAGTATCATCAATGAAAAGAGTTTTCACGATATTTTGAAAAAAAATGCATATCAAATTAAATTCCGACCATTTACAAGTCAAATTAACATGGTTTCCAAATGTCCAAATAAATTATTACTTGCAATGATTAAACTCTTATTCTTTAATCCAAAATAGTGAAAAAAGGAACACATTTGAAATAAGACCTAGCAGGGGATAACGCTGCTGGGAATACGTGTTTATTTGGATTTAACTAACACCAAAAAGTAGTGTTAGTTTGGGTGTTCTGGCACACCGATATGGACCAATCAGAGAGCTCCATTTGGCCCCGCCCCTTTACCCCCACCCTACCCCAGGCCACGCCCCTTTACCCCCACCCTACCCCTAGGCCACGCCCCTTTACCCCCTCCTCACCCCCACCCCTCCCCACCCTATCCTAACCAGCCAATGACAGGGCTTGACGGCCATTTTGACCACGCCCCTTACCCCCACCCCGCCTTTATAAACAAAATGGAGACCCTTTAGACCACGCCCCTTACCCCCACCCCGCACTTTCATCCGCCATTTTGTTCCCCCCACCTCCTTACATAACCGCCATCCCTGAACACCCTTTAATTCCCAATCTCCTCACCAGATAGCGCCTTATATCATAACCTTACCTATATATAACCACACTTGATGAACTAAATGACCGCTAGAGTGCGCCACCTTTATAACCTTCTTCGTATATAACCTCATAATAATAATAACAAACAATATGGCCGCTCTATTTATATCCTTACTAGTTTATAACCATAACTTTCATCCGCCATTTTGTTCCCCCACCTCCTTACATAACCGCCATCCCTGAACACCCTTTAATTCCCAATCTCCTCACCAGATAGCGCCTTATATCATAACCTTACCTATATATAACCACACTGGATGAACTAAATGACCGCTAGAGTGCGCCACCTTTATAACCTTCTTCTTATATAACCTCATAATAATAATAACAAACAATATGGCCGCTCTATTTATATCCTTACTAGTTTATAACCATAACTTTCATCCGCCATTTTGTTCCCCCACCTCCTTACATAACCGCCATCCCTGAACACCCTTTAATTCCCAATCTCCTCACCAGATAGCGCCTTATATCATAACCTTACCTATATATAACCACACTTGATGAACTAAATGACCGCTAGAGTGCGCCACCTTTATAACCTTCTTCATATATAACCTCATAATAATAATAACAAACAATATGGCCGCTCTATTTATATCCTTACTAGTTTATAACCATAACTTTCATCCACCATTTTGTTCCCCCCACCTCCTTACATAACCGCCATCCCTGAACACCCTTTAATTCCCAATCTCCTCACCAGATAGCGCCTTATATCATAACCTTACCTATATATAACTACACTTGATGAACTAAATGACCGCTAGAGTGCGCCACCTTTATAACCTTCTTCATATATAACCTCATAATAATAATAACAAACAATATGGCCGCTCTATTTATATCCTTACTAGTTTATAACCATAACTTTCATCCGCCATTTTGTTCCCCCACCTCCTTACATAACCGCCATCCCTGAACACCCTTTAATTCCCAATCTCCTCACCAGATAGCGCCTTATATCATAACCTTACCTATATATAACCACACTGGATGAACTAAATGACCGCTAGAGTGCGCCACCTTTATAACCTTCTTCTTATATAACCTTATAATAATAATAACAAACAATATGGCCGCTCTATTTATATCCTTACTAGTTTATAACCATAACTTTCATCCGCCATTTTGTTCCCCCCACCTCCTTACATAACCGCCATCCCTGAACACCCTTTAATTCCCAATCTCCTCACCAGATAGCGCCTTATATCATAACCTTACCTATATATAACCACACTTGATGAACTAAATGACCGCTAGAGTGCGCCACCTTTATAACCTTCTTCGTATATAACCTCATAATAATAATAACAAACAATATGGCCGCTCTATTTATATCCTTACTAGTTTATAACCATAACTTTCATCCGCCATTTTGTTCCCCCCACCTCCTTACATAACCGCCATCCCTGAACACCCTTTAATTCCCAATCTCCTCACCAGATAGCGCCTTATATCATAACCTTACCTATATATAACCACACTTGATGAACTAAATGACCGCTAGAGTGCGCCACCTTTATAACCTTCTTCATATATAACCTCATAATAATAATAACAAACAATATGGCCGCTCTATTTATATCCTTACTAGTTTATAACCATAACTTTCATCCGCCATTTTGTTCCCCCACCTCCTTACATAACCGCCATCCCTGAACACCCTTTAATTCCCAATCTCCTCACCTGATAGCGCCTTATATCATAACCTTACCTATATATAACCACACTTGATGAACTAAATGACCGCTAGAGTGCGCCACCTTTATAACCTTCTTCATATATAACCTCATAATAATAACAAACAATATGGCCGCTCTATTTATATCCTTACTAGTTTATAACCATAACTTTCATCCGCCATTTTGTTCCCCCACCTCCTTACATAACCGCCATCCCTGAACACCCTTTAATTCCCAATCTCCTCTTTATATAGCCCTCTTTTATAGACCAATTTTACCTCTGATGAATGAAAGGGAAAAAATAAAAAAACTTTTAATATTAGTATAATTTTTTTTCTGTGTAAGCACCCATCTTAGTTTTCTATGTATAATTTAGAAATAAGCCTTCCCACCGCGTCAAGGTGCGGGTGCATCGAGAAGGGTTATTTATTCAATTATTATCGAATATTATTTTGTTTCTCACTAGGCACCTACTCTCATGAAGTCGGCTGGAATTGACTATTGTGGAATGAGGTGGCGCAGAAATCGCTAAAGTTGGCTGGATTAAAGGGGACGATCTCGTTTGAGGAGTGCACGTTATTATTCTGCCATACCTACATTAATGGTTTGTCCACTGTCACCGACTCATATTATTGTAGTACTCTTTTGAGAAACAATACAATATTCGATAATAATTGAATAAATAGTCCATAGCGCTAAACCCTATAACGAAATAGCCTTCCGTCATAGAATTTAAAAAAACAAAAAAAAATCTGAAAGCTACAAGTAAATCAATATTTTCTTATTTCTCAACCTTTTTATTATTTTTAATCTTGGCTATTTTGAAATTTTGGAACTCATCGCATTACTTTTCTATACTTTTGGGTAAAAAAAAACTTTCCTCTGCGTTTTAAATTAAAAATTAAACAAACTCAAATTAAAATGTGAACATTAACACAAAACGTTTTTTTTATTATTTTTTTTTTAATACAAAAAGATAAAAACTATATACAACTATATACATACAACAATTGTCAGTATTGAGAGAGAGTTTTTTATAAGGAAACCGTCGAATTCTCCGCCTCGTCGACACCCTACACGTCCAATATGGAATAGTGGCCATGAGCTAAGGTACTAACTCCATCGACAAAGTGACGTTTATCATCATGAGGCGAAAGGGATGTTTTGGTCTGTTTGACGGAGAAGAGCTCGTGCCGTTTCGAAATAATCGAACAGGAACTGGTCTCGAACTCTTTTCCGTCACGCAAAGCTGTGAGATAGTCCTCAAAAGTGGGCTTTCTCTCGACAGCCCCCGTTTTGATCCCTTTCGCCTTTTTCGTTTCTTTGTCGAGGATTCGTAGCGAGTACATCTTCGCACGCAAGCCGACAAACTCGGAGACGGGCACTCCGTTGGCTTCATCCTTAAATTTTCCCAACACCTTTTTGTTGCGAGTCCTGTGAGCGGGATGGTCTGGGGGATAGTCTGTTGTGTCGAATTCGTCCATAAAGCTAGTCAGTATGTCAGTGTAAAAGTCGTTTGTTTTTATGTGGTATAGTAAGCTGTCTGTGTCAGTGTACATTAGTTTTAGTTTGTCAGTTCCGTAGTAGGGTAACATAGAATCGTAGTGGAACTCGTACATCCGGATTTTTGAAAGATCCAGTATGGCCATCCCTACGTAAATGGGTTTTTTCATCTGGATCTTTTCAAAGTCTAGATGTACCGCCACTAACGATTCAGTGTAAATCGTCCTGTCTCTAAAAGTCGGTTTGGAAATGAGTCGTTTTAGTCGTCGTTGACATGCTACAAGCTCAATCTTAAGCCGTTTTCGGACATCCTCCATAAACTTTCCGAAAACAGCATTATTCATGAGCTTGTAGTAGTCTTTGTCGAAGTCGTTCGTCGCTTGTTGTCGGAGTTTGGTGTTAAGTTCGATGTAAGAACGAAGCCAATCAGATTGTCGGAATTTGAGTACTCGATGCACTCGTGTTAACCTTAGTCCTAAACCCATAGCCTGCTGCAAGTTGGCGAAATGCAGAACGTATTTCTCCCTGTTACTCAATGGAGCTAATAACTTTTTGAATTTCCCACCTGGAGGAATATTGCTTTCGGGTAACAGGGGGAAATCGTTGTGCAAATCGTGCAACTCTTCCGGATACTCTATGTCGGCCTCGACGATATAGCCGAAAGGCCCGTCTTTCGGTATAGTGAGCCAATCTAGAGATTCCGGATTCTGAACCCATTCAAAACCCCCAGACGGAAGCGCTTTCGATATCGCCCACCCGTACAAGTTGTTTGCATCCAAGTAGGCGATGTATGACGATTCCTCCTGAGGATCGTGACTTGGGTCCAGATATTTGTTTTCAGCCTTTCCATACCGGAGACTGCATTGGCACAATCCACCCCTTATCCCCCGCTCGATCATAAGGACCATGTCGTAATCAGTTAGGAGATCTAACTTTACCCCCGTGAATTTTAGCATAGCATCCCAAGCCAGCCCGGGTGCGGTGAAATACCAGGAAGGGTCCAGCGAGTATGCTCCCATGCAAACGTCCCTGAAATTTTCAAAGACGTCGCATAAGAGCATCACATCTACTTTAAGGTAGAGCTCGCTGTACTCTCCCAGGTTTTGAATCTCAAACGCATCCCAGACTGACTTGGCATGCTGGTAGTCCTCGTCCGAGATGCTAGCTTCATTCAGCTGACTGTAAAATGCCTCTTTCGGAGGCAGAGCTGTTTCGGCTAACCTCTCGAACGAGTCCGTGTAGTCGTAGGGGTACACTCCTTTCCTGAGTACGAGGTCCAAATGGTTGGCGGGGAAGAATTTACCCATATCTCTAAAGTTGGATTTGGGTAAATTCTTAGACAACTTGTCGAGACTGGAAGCCATAAAACGGAATGAATCCACAAATCTCACGGATAGGGCACCCACACTCATACTAAAAGATATGTACTTTTCCTCAGAGTTGGGGATGACGTGAATGTAGAGGTTTTTCTTTTCCTCTTCATTCAAGTCACGCCCCAACTCTCGGACAATGAAGTGGGCGTCGTACCCGCTGAGGTTGTGGAAAAGGACGGGAAGGAAACGAGGAGTGCGGTAAAGGATATTGCAATTGGAATGTGCTGGACCCCGATACATCCCTGTGATGTGATCGTGGTCCTTCACTTTCCCATTGCTTGGAGTGAAAGGAGAGGAACAAAGGTAACAATTTTCGGATTGGGTGTAGGCTTCCATCTCTAAAGGTGTCAGGGGTATAATCGGCTGCTTCATGGAGTATACCAGAGACACCTTCTCCGCCACTTCCTTAATGTAGCCCATAAATCTACTCGCTGAATCCTCACCCGTGTAGATGTAGGGTTCAGCGGGAAAATCATGGGGCAGTAAGGAGCGTGGAACGCTTTCTGCTACCTTTACATAGGCGCAGAAACTCATCGGAAGATGTTTCTGGTAGGGGACCGTTTGTAACCGTCCTGAATCCCCCGGCGGAACCTTTACTAAGACAGATTCAAAATCTGCATAGACGACAAAAGGAATCCTCACCTGTCGTTGGATGTTAATAAACGACGTAGTTGGAGGATTCCCCTTGTCGTCACCGGCCGGGAGAACGATTCGAGTCGGTTGGTTTTTCCCACAGTACTCCATATGCTCCCTCACCCGCTCATCGAAGTCTCTCGCATCTGTATTGATATGAGTGAGACATCGCTTGCAGACGTGTACCCTTCCCTTATGACATCTGATTTGGGAAGCCACTAACCGATTGAAATCCTTTATATAGGAATAGTGGCTTCTTCCATCATCAGTCGTGAGAAGAAGGAGATCGCGATGATCGACCTTCTCCTCTCTCACTACTTTGAGAGGGTACACGTCTCCAGACTCTCCAATGGCGAAAACGTTCACACTGATATTGTTGTGTCGCTCAAACGTTTTCACCTGTTGGAGAGGAGTGGGGAAGGAAATACAGTCGAAATTGTATCCGTGTTGCAAGTGATGGTATTTGCTTACGCGATCTAGATTTCTGTCTTCGACGAGGTGGGAAAGTATGGCGTATTTGAAACACCGCTCGTCATTGTTTTTTACATTTATAATAGCTTTTTTGGCTGCTATTTTAGCCGGAAGTGGGATGAAACTAGAAGCGCCTAGGGGTTTAAATCGATTGACTCGTAAGAGAAGACCATCAAGACTTTTATGGAACCAGCCGCTTCCCTTCATCGACATCTCTTCCATCTCGGTAGCCAACTTTGCGTAACTTTCGCTTAGGCTATTCAAGATGGAAGACATGTCGTAGATTGCAATATTTTTGGTCTTGAAAGCACGATCGCACGTCTCTCCTTTGACGTTTTCGAACGTGACTTCCAAAACCAAATTGAATTTTAGGGAGCATCTGTTTCGGCCAAAAATTCCGAAATCAGTCGATGTAGGGTCTCTGTTTGACAACAAAGAAATTCCACTACATCGATTTGTTCGGAACACGGCAAGAAAAAAGTCTTGAGATCTCCTCCGAACGATGTCTCGATCTCGTAAAGAGACCCCATAGCCGCTTCCAGCATCCTCCTTTTCGTCAAGACGAGCGGTGTTTCGCTCTGGCAACGACGTACATGCGAATTGCATTGTTTTTGAGAACTAAAAACATTACCGCATGATACGCATGTACGCCGGGGCAGAGTTGTCCCACACATATTTTCATGGACAATTTTTTGTCCGTCCCTGCTAAAAATTCTATCACAATACTGACACTTAATTTGAATAGAGGACATATTTGCCAAAAAAAAACAAAAAAAACTTTTGTATATAAACAATAAAAAAAGAAAAGAACGCAATTCCTTTTCAGCTCTTAGCTAATAGCCAAATTAAAAAGCAAAATTAATAAAAAAGATTAAATTATAAGAATAAATCGATTTACTTACAGTTCAAATGATGTTTTCTTCAGCGCACTTGGACAATGAATAAGGGAAATTAAAAAAATTCGGTCCTATTTATACGATTTCGAATGTAAACAAATGATAAATAAGTAAATATTATGATTATTATTATATAAAAACAATGAGGAGATTGGGAATTAAAGGGTGTTCAGGGATGGCGGTTATGTAAGGAGGTGGGGGGAACAAAATGGTGGATGAAAGTTATGGTTATAAACTAGTAAGGATATAAATAGAGCGGCCATATTGTTTGTTATTATTATTATGAGGTTATATATGAAGAAGGTTATAAAGGTGGCGCACTCTAGCGGTCATTTAGTTCATCAAGTGTGGTTATATATAGGTAAGGTTATGATATAAGGCGCTATCTGGTGAGGAGATTGGGAATTAAAGGGTGTTCAGGGATGGCGGTTATGTAAGGAGGTGGGGGAACAAAATGGCGGATGAAAGTTATGGTTATAAACTAGTAAGGATATAAATAGAGCGGCCATATTGTTTGTTATTATTATTATGAGGTTATATACGAAGAAGGTTATAAAGGTGGCGCACTCTAGCGGTCATTTAGTTCATCAAGTGTGGTTATATATAGGTAAGGTTATGATATAAGGCGCTATCTGGTGAGGAGATTGGGAATTAAAGGGTGTTCAGGGATGGCGGTTATGTAAGGAGGTGGGGGAACAAAATGGTGGATGAAAGTTATGGTTATAAACTAGTAAGGATATAAAACGAGCGGCCATATTGTTTGTTATTATTATTATTATGAGGTTATATATGAAGAAGGTTATAAAGGTGGCGCACTCTAGCGGTCATTTAGTTCATCAAGTGTGGTTATATATAGGTAAGGTTATGATATAAGGCGCTATATGGTGAGGAGATTGGGAATTAAAGGGTGTTCAGGGATGGCGGTTATGTAAGGAGGTGGGGGAACAAAATGGCGGATGAAAGTTATGGTTATAAACTAGTAAGGATATAAATAGAGCGGCCATATTGTTTGTTATTATTATTATGAGGTTATATACGAATAAGGTTATAAAGGTGGCGCACTCTAGCGGTCATTTAGGTCATCAAGTGTGGTTATATATAGGTAAGGTTATGATATAAGGCGCTATCTGGTGAGGAGATTGGGAATTAAAGGGTGTTCAGGGATGGCGGTTATGTAAGGAGGTGGGGGAACAAAATGGCGGATGAAAGTTATGGTTATAACCTAGTAAGGATATAAATAGAGCGGCCATATTGTTTGTTATTATTATTATGAGGTTATATACGAAGAAGGATATAAAGGTGGCGCACTCTAGCGGTCATTTAGTTCATCAAGTGTGGTTATATATAGGTAAGGTTATGATATAAGGCGCTATCTGGTGAGGAGATTGGGAATTAAAGGGTGTTCAGGGATGGCGGTTATGTAAGGAGGTGGGGGGAACAAAATGGCGGATGAAAGTTATGGTTATAAACTAGTAAGGATATAAATAGAGCGGCCATATTGTTTGTTATTATTATTATGAGGTTATATAAGAAGAAGGTTATAAAGGTGGCGCACTCTAGCGGTCATTTAGTTCATCCAGTGTGGTTATATATAGGTAAGGTTATGATATAAGGCGCTATCTGGTGAGGAGATTGGGAATTAAAGGGTGTTCAGGGATGGCGGTTATGTAAGGAGGTGGGGGGGAACAAAATGGCGGATGAAAGTTATGGTTATAAACTAGTAAGGATATAAATAGAGCGGCCATATTGTTTGTTATTATTATTATGAGGTTATATAAGAAGAAGGTTATAAAAGTGGCGCACTCTAGCGGTCATTTAGTTCATCAAGTGTGGTTATATATAGGTAAGGTTATGATATAAGGCGCTATCTGGTGAGGAGATTGGGAATTAAAGGGTGTTCAGGGATGGCGGTTATGTAAGGAGGTGGGGGAACAAAATGGTGGATGAAAGTTATGGTTATAAACTAGTAAGGATATAAATAGAGCGGCCATATTGTTTGTTATTATTATTATGAGGTTATATAAGAAGAAGGTTATAAAGGTGGCGCACTCTAGCGGTCATTTAGTTCATCCAGTGTGGTTATATATAGGTAAGGTTATGATATAAGGCGCTATCTGGTGAGGAGATTGGGAATTAAAGGGTGTTCAGGGATGGCGGTTATGTAAGGAGGTGGGGGGGAACAAAATGGCGGATGAAAGTTATGGTTATAAACTAGTAAGGATATAAATAGAGTGGCCATATTGTTTGTTATTATTATTATGAGGTTATATACGAAGATGGTTATAAAGGTGGCGCACTCTAGCGGTCATTTAGTTCATCAAGTGTGGTTATATATAGGTAAGGTTATGATATAAGGCGCTATCTGGTGAGGAGATTGGGAATTAAAGGGTGTTCAGGGATGGCGGTTATGTAAGGAGGTGGGGGAACAAAATGGCGGATGAAAGTTATGGTTATAAACTAGTAAGGATATAAATAGAGCGGCCATATTGTTTGTTATTATTATTATGAGGTTATATAAGAAGAAGGTTATAAAGGTGGCGCACTCTAGCGGTCATTTAGTTCATCCAGTGTGGTTATATATAGGTAAGGTTATGATATAAGGCGCTATCTGGTGAGGAGATTGGGAATTAAAGGGTGTTCAGGGATGGCGGTTATGTAAGGAGGTGGGGGGGAACAAAATGGCGGATGAAAGTTATGGTTATAAACTAGTAAGGATATAAATAGAGTGGCCATATTGTTTGTTATTATTATTATGAGGTTATATACGAAGAAGGTTATAAAGGTGGCGCACTCTAGCGGTCATTTAGTTCATCAAGTGTGGTTATATATAGGTAAGGTTATGATATAAGGCGCTATCTGGTGAGGAGATTGGGAATTAAAGGGTGTTCAGGGATGGCGGTTATGTAAGGAGGTGGGGGAACAAAATGGCGGATGAAAGTTATGGTTATAAACTAGTAAGGATATAAATAGAGCGGTCATATTGTTTGTTATTATTATTATGAGGTTATATAAGAAGAAGGTTATAAAGGTGGCGCACTCTAGCGGTCATTTAGTTCATCCAGTGTGGTTATATATAGGTAAGGTTATGATATAAGGCGCTATCTGGTGAGGAGATTGGGAATTAAAGGGTGTTCAGGGATGGCGGTTATGTAAGGAGGTGGGGGGGAACAAAATGGCGGATGAAAGTTATGGTTATAAACTAGTAAGGATATAAATAGAGTGGCCATATTGTTTGTTATTATTATTATGAGGTTATATACGAAGAAGGTTATAAAGGTGGCGCACTCTAGCGGTCATTTAGTTCATCAAGTGTGGTTATATATAGGTAAGGTTATGATATAAGGCGCTATCTGGTGAGGAGATTGGGAATTAAAGGGTGTTCAGGGATGGCGGTTATGTAAGGAGGTGGGGGAACAAAATGGTGGATGAAAGTTATGGTTATAAACTAGTAAGGATATAAATAGAGCGGCCATATTGTTTGTTATTATTATTATGAGGTTATATAAGAAGAAGGTTATAAAGGTGGCGCACTCTAGCGGTCATTTAGTTCATCCAGTGTGGTTATATATAGGTAAGGTTATGATATAAGGCGCTATCTGGTGAGGAGATTGGGAATTAAAGGGTGTTCAGGGATGGCGGTTATGTAAGGAGGTGGGGGGGAACAAAATGGCGGATGAAAGTTATGGTTATAAACTAGTAAGGATATAAATAGAGTGGCCATATTGTTTGTTATTATTATTATGAGGTTATATACGAAGATGGTTATAAAGGTGGCGCACTCTAGCGGTCATTTAGTTCATCAAGTGTGGTTATATATAGGTAAGGTTATGATATAAGGCGCTATCTGGTGAGGAGATTGGGAATTAAAGGGTGTTCAGGGATGGCGGTTATGTAAGGAGGTGGGGGAACAAAATGGCGGATGAAAGTTATGGTTATAAACTAGTAAGGATATAAATAGAGCGGCCATATTGTTTGTTATTATTATTATGAGGTTATATAAGAAGAAGGTTATAAAGGTGGCGCACTCTAGCGGTCATTTAGTTCATCCAGTGTGGTTATATATAGGTAAGGTTATGATATAAGGCGCTATCTGGTGAGGAGATTGGGAATTAAAGGGTGTTCAGGGATGGCGGTTATGTAAGGAGGTGGGGGGGAACAAAATGGCGGATGAAAGTTATGGTTATAAACTAGTAAGGATATAAATAGAGTGGCCATATTGTTTGTTATTATTATTATGAGGTTATATACGAAGAAGGTTATAAAGGTGGCGCACTCTAGCGGTCATTTAGTTCATCAAGTGTGGTTATATATAGGTAAGGTTATGATATAAGGCGCTATCTGGTGAGGAGATTGGGAATTAAAGGGTGTTCAGGGATGGCGGTTATGTAAGGAGGTGGGGGAACAAAATGGCGGATGAAAGTTATGGTTATAAACTAGTAAGGATATAAATAGAGCGGTCATATTGTTTGTTATTATTATTATGAGGTTATATAAGAAGAAGGTTATAAAGGTGGCGCACTCTAGCGGTCATTTAGTTCATCCAGTGTGGTTATATATAGGTAAGGTTATGATATAAGGCGCTATCTGGCGAGGAGATTGGGAATTAAAGGGTGTTCAGGGATGGCGGTTATGTAAGGAGGTGGGGGAACAAAATGGCGGATGAAAGTTATGGTTATAAACTAGTAAGGTTATAATTAGAGCGGCCATATTGTTTGTTATTATTATTATGAGGTTATTTAAGAAGAAGGTTATAAAGGTGGCGCACTCTAGCGGTCATTTAGTTCATCAAGTGTGGTTATATATAGGTAAGGTTATGATATTAGGCGCTATCTGGTGAGGAGATTGGGAATTAAAGGGTGTTCAGGGATGGCGGTTATGTAAGGAGGTGGGGAACAAAATGGCGGATGAAAGTGCGGGGTGGAGGTAAGGGGCGTGGTCTAAAGGGTCACCATTTTGTTTATAAAGGCGGGGTGGGGGTAAGGGGCGTGGTCAAAATGGCCGTCAAGCCCTGTCATTGGCTGGTTAGGGTAGGGTGGGGGAGGGGTGGGGGGATGAGGAGGGGGTAAAGGGGCGTGGCCTAGTAGGGGTGGGGGTAAAGGGGGCGTGGCCTAGTAGGGGTGGGGGTAAAGGGGCGGGGCCAAATGGAGCTCTCTGATTGGTCCATATCGGTGCGCCAGAACACCCAAACTAACACTACTCCAAAAATTCCTGGGATTTGGTTACTGGCCGTTGGGCCAATGACACACGTGTTAGTTGTAGTGCTCGGGTGATGGATGACAGGTCGAGCGTTCCAAACCGCCTATTATATAAATGACGAAAGGCTCAGATTTGGTTAGTGGTTCAGACCACCTCCCGAGTAGGTTTTTAAAACACCTGGAGGTCAGTAGAATAGCCCATCCTTGACAAAATTAGCTGTTTAGTGAGGGGTTTGCTATTTTTTGAATCTTTTTATTATTATGTTTCTATTTAACAATGCAACAAATCGATGCCGAAAAATTAACTGGCGAGGCAGAGAAGCGCCCTGCTCTCTGGGACATGAAAGCCACAGAATAAAATGATCGTTCTATTAGAAAACGGTGCTGGCAAATAAATTTTCGGCCTGTTTGCATCTGAAGACATGGGAACGACAGAAATGGATGAATAGGGTGAGTGAAAAATAAAATAACAACAATATCGTGACTTAATACGCACCATTTGAGTGGTCTTTGAAGACTTTAGCTCCATATTGTTGTTTCCCCGTCTTTATCTTTATATCTTATACAAAAGCGGACATAAGAATTAAGTTAGGTGGCACATAGGATAAGGTATGTAGTGTAGGGAAATTAGTGTACAAAATGGCATGCTATATAAAACAAACGGACGTTGCTGATATGGTATCAATCTATCAGACCTCTTCCGGGGTAATGTCATTTTTAAGTATTAGCACTTTCCGTGCACTACTATTTATACTAGGCTCAAACCAACTATTTTTTTTTGCAATGCTATTACCTACTTTCAGTTATTATAATACTCAAATTCTCAAATTTTAAATTCTTTTTTAGCCAAAACAAAAAAGTAAATAACGTTTTACTGTTTAATTGATTGAGTTCTGTTTTAATATTTTGTGAATTGAATTCATTTTTACTTTCTTATTGAGTTATAAATAATGTAAAATCAATATCTGAGCTTTCCAAAGTTCCTAGAACAATTGGTCAGACGTTGCTGGATAACACTTTTTATTGTGAAAGGATTGTCAGATTGTAGAACATATGAAGAAATTGTTGTCCTGAAAGTACTTTATACAGAAAACTCTTTTTACCACGAGGTGCTTGATACCAGCAACTTAAGGTCCACACGGATTTAACTATTCTTTGTAACTTTAATTATATTAGTATAATACATAATAATTAGTTATGAATGACATTATTTACATTTTGTGGTGAACGAATTAAACATTTTGTGAAATTCTGAAACACTTCATAAGATGAAATAGTTCTATGTTAATAGTAATATTGAGCGTAATATTAGTAACACCAATTACTGTTTAGAAAATTGGGCAATTTATCTCTAGCAGATAGTGCCCTGGATTTGGTCCATGGGAATATGTTGGCATTGGTAGTCATCTTCCCCGCCGTTATGCAATTGGATTCCTCTATCGTTCTTACAAAATTATGTAGTACACATTCAGCTTTGATATTGATTGCTGGCAAGTCCGTATCAATATCAATGGCTTGATGAAAGCTGCGCCACTTGTTTGTCAGGATCCCAAATGTGCTTTCAATGTACCTGGTGACTGTCAATAATCGTTTCCTAAAGTTTTGTTTAATAGTGGACAAATGTTTTCCTCCGTAAGGCTTGAGCGAGTTCTAATACAAAGGGGAACATCATTACCCACTATTCAATATGGAAAATGCTCATTTTAATTTTGAATGCTGTGTGGAGAAGGTAGAATTTGTAAAGTACCATCACCATCACACATATTTTTGTAAAGAAGATAATTCCTAAATATTCTCGGATCACTGGTCTTTCATATGATCCAACCTCCATGTTAGTAAAACAGAAATTTGCATCACACATAGTACAGTTGAAAAATAATTCTTTAAGTTGTAAAACAATGAGCCACTGTTACATCGTTGTTTCATTCTTATGTGCTTTCCGTCTGTGGCCACAATGCAATTTGGAAATTGCGCGTACATATCAAACCCTCTAGCAATCCCTAGCCATTTATCAGTTGAAAATAGAGGCATAGTGATTTCACGAATACACTTCCAAATTGCATTGCACACATCATTTAAAATGATTCCAGCAGTACTTCTTGCTACATAAACGTTGTTGAAAGAACACCCAGCCACTAGCGAGATACCTGTAACATATGGATTTGTAATTAATATTCTAATAACGGTATTATTACAATTGGGGGAGAAGACACAGTGGCATGACAAGAATTAGTTTTTTCGCCGGTACTTACATTAGGGAAACTTAGAACTAGAGCAAAACTTAATTTCTGTAAAATTTTTTACCTGACCCCCCCCCCCCTTAAAGGCTAAACTTTAGCAATGACTACATGGCCAGCGAGAAGCCTTGCCCTATTAATAATAACAATTATTATTACTAGTTCTATTGTTAAAATTTTAATAACATCATTAATAATATTAATAAAAGTTTATTTGAATTGACAGCTGTATATTTTTAAATACCTATCTAAATTTTATGTAAATAAAAATAGCTGACTGACACTTTCCTATCTGAAATATACTTTCATTTACTGCCAAAAATTTTTGTTTATTTAAATATATAAATACAAATATATAACTTAATCTCCGGCGGTAAAGATTTGATAAAAAGAGAATGAGTGAAACGAACTGACACACTTGGACTCAAGAGAAAGGCTAACTTTTATTATTGCGACAATCCTACAATATAGGATCATGGATTGTTTACACCCCATGATCGTATTTATTTACAATACAGTCATACTCCTTACTTTAACCCCCCTGCCAGTTTCCGACCATCCGTCGGGAACTTAACAATAAATGATAATGATAACATAAAACTTGTAACTAGAATGACTCACAACTCATAAAACATAATGATTCCGTGCTCACAGGAAACAATTAGGCAAAACCTTACAGGCCTAAGACACTAATATAATAATAATAAATAAACGTAAAGAAAGACCAAAGTCTGGTCCGAACTGAGGTGTGTGCCGGGGCGAGGATACTACAGGTAGATTGCTATTCGGAAGGCTTCCCCGCTGGAAGCTTTAGCTGTTCTATATGTACAGTCCTACGCTTCCTGGGTCCGTGGACACTTTGTACGGTCACTAGATTGTGCTCGTGAATTGCGATCACCCTGAAGGGACCCTCATAGTGGGACACTTCTTTGCTCTGACTGGATGCAATCTTCTGGTAAACTGTGGCCCCTATCGTGACATGCCCAGCGATCGGTTGGACACCCACATTCTCCCTCGCTACACTCCTAGTCTTTTCCGCTGTAATACGCTCGTAAACCTTCCCCCACAGTTTCCCCAACGCCACGCGGTTGTTTACGAGCTGTGCGGACATCTCGTCTCCTGTCGCTGTCCCACTGGCGTCTCTGCGAAGTTCTCCTGCTCGATTGCGTTGACTGTCATCGCCCGGGATAGCCAGTCCTCCACGACATCCTCTTTGCCGGGCTTATACACCACCGCCAAGTTGTGTTGGCTGAGGAATTCCTTCCACCAAGTGACCCTCGTCCAGACTATCCCAAGTAACTCGCGTTCCAGCGCGCTATACCGGCTTTCGGCCTCTGTGAGGTGCCTACTGGCGTACGCTACGGGACGGTCTCCTGTGTTTCCTGCCTGTGACAGAACCACTCCCAAGGCATATTCACAGCATCTGTCGTAATTGAGAATTGCTTTGTGAAATTAGGAAACGCCTGTACCGGATGTTCCTGTAGTCGTCTCTTGCACTTGCGAATGTTCACCTCTATGTCGGGGGTGATGATTACCCTTTTCCCCTTTTTGAGGAGGTTGTTAAGAGGTACCAGGTATGCTGCCATTTCAGCGTTCCCATCTCAACCCCCGTATCCCTTTTAAGTCAGACGGAACTACCATCTTCTGGATTGCTACCACCTTCCCGGCGTCTAATCGGACTCCTTCTTTGAATATCGTGTGCACCAAAAAAACTGATGACCTCCTGACCCAGATGGGACTTTTCCACCAATAATTTCAGGCCAAATTGTCGCACCCGGTCAAAAACCGTCCTCAAGTGATCTACATGTTGGGCCTCGGTTGCTCTGAATACTAAGAGGTCATCCATGTATATCTGACAAACGGGCTCGTCTACTCCCCGTAGCAACTCATCCATGAGCCTTTGGAATGTGATAGGTGCATTTTTCAATCCAAATGGCATCCTCGTGAACTCGTAGTGACCTCTCTCAAAGGCTGTCTTATGTCGGTCCCTAGGATACATCCGTATCTGGTGATAGCCCGCTTTGAGATCCAGGGTGCTGACGATTCAGCCTGTCCAGAATGTCATCGAACCTGGGAATTGGGTACTTCTCGTCCACCGTATTCTAATTGAGTCTCCTGTAATCTACTACGACCCTGTACTTATCTGGGCCCCCACCTTCCCTGTTCTTTATCTTAACAGCCCATAAGGGGCTATATTATATGGCGACGTGCTGTTTTTGATGACTTTCTGTTTCTTCAAGTCGTCCAGCCTCCCTAATATGGTACCTCAAAGCCTGTGGGTATCTGCGCTCCTTCAGGTACCTTACTTGGTCCTGCTTGAGCGGAATCTCGTGTACTGTTTTTCCTGTGACCCCCAATCTCTCCACTTCCTTAAAGAAAATATCCGTATATTCTCTCTTGAGGTCCCCTCTCCAATCCTCCACTCGCCTAATCTCCCTACATCCCTTCCTTGTCTCAGCCACCTATATGTTTTTTTACCTAGGCGAATGTCCTATTGCCGCTCTCTATTCCTAAACTTCACTCCCACTTTCCCTAACATCCTATGATATCCTTCCATATTCCCAGGGAATCCTTTCCACCACATGGACCCGCAATTTCTCCTCGCTACGATCCCATCTATCTAACCCTATTACCGCTAAAGTTACAAGTTACGCTATATGGGTGATCAAGTTACAAGAGCATACCTTTATTTGAGGCATTCTCTCTCCTCCACACATTTTCTCTAGTGTCTCCTGACACATTATTGTGTTATTACTCCCGGTAAACACTGCACTCCACTCACGACTCTAATTATAGGCAGACCGCTATGTGAACCTTTTACACTATTAATTATCGTGTGGTCGCCTCTCCGCTGCCACTCTCCTCAGATCTCGCGTTCTCCCCTCTCCTCTGCTGTTTTTCGTTGACCAGTTCTTCGGGCACTGCTGCTTCCCCAGCCTGCTTCGTTTCCCGGTTCTTCCCTCTCTTCTTCCATCTCGGAAGTTCCCGAGGTCTCTGACGCCGATTGCGGTCTCTCCCTCCTCCGCACCCTCTGAGCGTTTATCTCCATCGGTCCTGGTTTCATCCCATCTCTGCGTCGGCTCATATACGGGCACTGCCTGGCCCCTCCATGCCACATTCGAAGCACCTAGTGCGTGGGCACTGTGCTACCAAGTGTCCTGCTTTCCCACACTCGTAGCGTTTCCTGTGTTCACACCTCCTGAAGTGGTCCGTATTTCTTCGGCTCCTTTCACCCACTGTTGCCCTCTCTATTGCACCATATTGCATCTCCTTCTTCCTCCATTTGACTGGCGTGGTATTGGGCCTTCTATACGACACTCATTCCAGCCCGTTTCTTACCCACCACCTGCGATCTCGTCTTCTTTGGCACTGATGTCCACCATTTCCTGGGCACATTCTAAGAATCTGCGTTCTCGTGGTAGCCCTTCTTTCTTCAGGTCTCCTTCGCTAGCTGCACCTGTAGTATAGTCGACAGAAACGCAATTCTGGCTTCCACCTTTGCCACGCCCACCGTCTCCCGCATCTTCTCAGTGATGCTATTATAACGGGCTAGCAGTGTTCCGGCGTACTGCCCGTTTGTCTGCTGACGTTTCTTGGTCTCCTAGAACATTTTAATCAGAGGTCCATCTTCCCCCTACAAATGCTTTTTTCAACCGTTCCTTCACTATGTCTCAGGAGGTCTCCTCATCGGCCTGGATCATATTCAGGTTACTCTTTTTTGCCCTGCATAGGAGAGCCGCTCTCAACGCTTCGGTGTCTTCTTGTGTTATTATGTCTTCAGTCCTTTTCGACTCTATCCGGTTCGTAGTTGATTGAATTAATTGAAATAAATGTTCTCATCCATATCATATTTACAATTCATCATTCACTCGCTCGTTCATACAATATTTACAAAAAACCCAGAGGCCTCCCAAATCCACATGTTTGTCACCTCGTTGAGTCTTGGAAAGTCCCCCACGCTCCTCCGTCAGCCGCGTCACCGGATACGAGCCATTGGAGACTGACAAAGAGCGCGAGAGCCACAGACGCTCAAGACATGAACCTATTAATTAAATAAAAATTTCATTCGGCCCGTTTCCCCAAAATATGTTCATTTTAAAAATTAAACTCACTAATTAATAATACTTAATTTCCGATACCACTTACCACCCTCATAATATTTGATATACTGTCTGCTTCGCCTATTCATTTACCAGCTACATCAATTTTCAGGTGCGGTGTCATATACCCCAAAAGGCCTGAGAGCAAACAGGAATTTTAATATAGAATACAGGAGAACCGGTGAGTTCACGATGAGAATTTCTCTAAAAATGTTCAATTGAAACTCTCTCATATCCTTTCAGAAGGAATTCTCTCGGTTTTATATTTTATTTTAGACCAAAACCTCAAGATAATCCCGCAAGAATTAAGAGTTTAAATGACTACAGTTAAAGACTGGTGACCTAAAAGGAGGGAATTGGTATAATTTTCAATGTCAGTCAACGATGATCAATCAGCACTAAAGACGTTGAAAAACCTAAACTGGAAATATATGATGATGTATTAACCAAGAACAAAAAAAAGGGATACTATTATCAGGGCCTATGATTGAGAAGAAAGCAATTACCTTACATGCAAAGATAAGCGAGTAAAATATTTCAGCTAATGCGTTTACTGCTTCAGAAGGGTGGCTCAGGTGGTGGAACAGTCGTCATGAAATTCGACAACTTTTAATCTTGGGTGAAAAACTTTTGTAGCGCCATCTTCACCACTAACAAGTGGAAGTTACCCTCTTCACGGACCCGAAAACACCCGCCTGATTAATATATCGATACACTTACGGCCCGTCGTAACTTTACTAGTCCCCAGGACAGTTTACGATCCCGGCTACGCGAGTGCTCACTAGGGGCGCTGGCATAGTCGAATAATGTCCTTTCAGATTGTTCAGCATGTTCCCACACAGCCGGCCTCTCATTGCCTGCGCGCACAAATCCAATCTACCTGCCTATATAAGTGTTGGGTTTTCGATAAAGTACTTAACACACATTACTGAGTACACCTTTTATTGAACACCACAATGCTTCATCTTCAACGCTAACTGATACACAACCAACAACCAGGGGTAGGTTCCCTAGCCGGTTACAAATCAGGGTTACAACAGTTTCTCCCCCACAAAAAAAAAAACATAAATAAATATATAAAATCTTTAAGAGACATTTTACTAGTATGTTAAATAATCCTGTAGGTAATCTGTGTTTTATGGTCTGGTTCTGGTACAAAGTCTGGAGCCGTTATAGATTCTGGTTCTGGTGTTGCTTCTGGTATAGATTCTGGTTCTGGTACAGATTCTGGTTCTGATGTTGCTTCTGGTACAGATTCTGGTTCTGGTGTTGCTTCTGGTATGGATTTTGGTTCTGGTGTTGCTTCTGGTTCTGGTATAAACTGTGGTACTGGTATTGCTCTTGACTGATGAGACTCATATTCGTGTCTCTTTTTTTTTTTTGTGGTGATGATATTCTAGTAAAGGTTCTTTGAATACGAACTTTTTAGCTCCTAATCTTTTAAGTTGGTCAATCTGTCGTTTTATTTTTCTCTCTCCATCAAGCTTTACCATGTAATGAAGGCCTCCCAGCTTTTCGGTGATTGTTCCTGGCCTCTATTCCACCTTGTTGTTGAGAAAATATCTGGTATTCACCCTCTCCCCTACTTGGAGAGATCTAGTTCGTGGCAGAATTACTTGAAGATTTGGGCTCGTGAAAGGGTCGTAAGGCGTCTAATCTGGTTCCTATTTGCCGGTTCAGGTATTTCTTGTAATGGATGTCTTGTAAGTTTATTTGCAAGTGTCTAATCCACATTCGACCCATCAGGGACCACATAAAGGTCTTCATAAGATACAGTGTTCTTATATTCCACTTTTACTTTTGCTTTTCCTAGTGTTCGAAAAACGTTGTCTGTATAAGATTTAAAAGCGATATTTGATGATTGAAGTGGCTGTTTTATTTTTAATTGTTTGAATTGAGTTTCAGGTATGAGCGTGTAGCACCGGTATCAATTTCAAAACTTTGATACGTATTTTCGATTTTGATCGATACCTGGTATTTCCCCGAATCTTGTGATAGCTTTTATATGGGGTGAATATGGACAGGAACAATTTTATTCATACTCCGGTCGGCATAATAATTTGTTTGTGTCGCTGGTTCGTCAGCTGTTACTTTATGCGTGGAGCTTTCTTGTTGCGTTTTTAACAGGGTTTTTATGCAAACTCCCGCTATGTGCCCAGTGCTGCCACAAGACGTACACGGTAGTTTAAAAGGTTTTAGTCGACAGTCCTTAGCCAAATGGTTTGTTTTTCCACACCGTAAGCAATGATTATATAAGCCTAATCTTTTTAAGTCCACACGACCGCTTGATTGTGATCTGGTACGCTGATTTCGGTTTCGAGTATTTGTGTTTTCCCTTCTGTACCTGTTGGAGGTAGACGCTTGATTTGTATAATTGATTGAAAAAGACTGTATTGGCTAACTCGCGGCTATTTGCTTTTGATGCTTCGAGTGCGATAGCTTTTTTTATAATATCCGTAAATTCACCTGTATCAAATTCTAAAATATTTTCTCGAATACTATTATCGTTAATTCTACGAATAAACTGTGCTCTTAGGAAAATGTCTGCAGCGGACACCTTAAGTTCACATGTGCATTCTACGTTAAAATCACAATCAGAATGGTCACGTCCTAGCGATGCGATAAAATCAGAAATTGTCTCATTTTCTTTTTGGTAAGTGGATAAAAAATGGTGTTGAGCGACTAAAGAATTTCGGGTAGGTGCTAAATGTTGTTCGAGGATCTTTATTAATTCTTCATAACTGAGATCTCCCGGCGTTTTGGGAGCAACAAGAGCTGCCTGTGTGTTATAATTACGTGCCCCGATAGAATTTAAGAGCATTTGAGCACATTTTACTTCATCCGCAAAAATTTCCTTCATTTTTAGATAATTTTCGAACTGCTGTTTGTAAAATTTTAAATTCTCTTCCTTATGATTGAAGTTTTTGAAAGGAGGAACGTTAGATACATTTATAATCGATGGTCGAAAGTCTTTGCTAGAACGACTTTGTAGAACTAATTGTGCGAGAAAAGCCTGTCGGTTTTGATTCTTAGCATCGATTAATAACTTGAATTGATCTGCGTCCATTTTGACTGATGTATAGAATAAAAAATAAAACAAATGATGTAATATGTACGAGAATAAAGATATGAAACTCACAGTAGTCCAACACGACTTCAAAGCAGGTATGTTTATACTGAATAGATCCTGAACCGTCACTGTTTGGTCTGTCTTATGTCCACTTTAACGCACCTCTTTTTACCTCGTCGCCAATTGTTGCGTTTTCGATAAAGTACTTAACACACATTACTGAGTACACCTTTTATTGAGCACCACAATGCTTCATCTTCAACGCTAACTGATACACAACCAACAACCAAGAGTAGGTTCCCTATCCGGTTATAAATCAGGCAGAAATTGAGAGAGAGAGAACAACAATTTATTAAGATAAAATTACAATCTGCCTTTTATTAGGCAATGAGTAATTGAGATAAGTGTCATCATTCATACCATATTTACAATTCATCATTCACTCGCTCATTCATACAATATTTACAAACAGCCAAGAGGCCCCCCAAGTCCACATGGTTGTCACCTCCCTCGCATGCGAAGGAGGAAGCGGAGTCTTGGGGAGTCCCCCACGCCCCTACTTCAGCCGCGTCACTGGATAAGAGCCAGCGAAGGCTGACCAAGAGCGCGAGAGCCACAGTGGCTCAGGACATGATTGGAGAAACTGGCCATTGCCAGGACTCCCACTGTCACTTATTTATAGCAGGTCACGAGGCCACTGCCGTTTAAGTCTCCGAGGAGGATTATAGGGATGAGTGGTGCAGTGCAATGACTGTGCTAGGGAATTAGGGTGGTTGGATAGGTTACCATGGAATTTAATGAACTTGGAAGGGATGAGTTCAAGAATATAGGGTATATTCAGATCATTGTGAAGGGTTTGTTGCTGACGTAATAAGGGGCATTTACTATTGTTTTTAGGACTTTTGATTGAAAGGATTGGATGCGCTTGATGTTCGACTTTTTTGCTGTCCCCCATAGCTCTATTCCGTATGTCCAGATTGGCTTAAGTATAACCTTGTAAATAAGTAGTTTGTTTTCTATTGAGAGGTGGGATGTCCTTCGAAGTAGTCTGTACAGTTGTTCAAAGCGTCTGTTTAGTTCATGTCTTTTTAGTCTCGTGTGTGGGTTCCATGTCAGTCTTTTGTCGAGATGGAAGCCTAAATTCCGTACTGTCTCAGACACAGGGAGAGGAATTGAATTTAAAAAGACTGGCGGACAGGACTTGCGGCAGAGGGTAAAGGTTATGTGGGAACATTTTCCTTCGTTGACTTTGATTCGCCATTGGTTGCACCAATACTCGATCTCGTCAAGGTGTTTTTGAAGGTTTTGGGATGCTATATCAGGGTCTGGATGGGTTGACAGGACTGCAGTGTCGTCTGCGAATGTTGCCAAGAAGGTATTGGTAGTAGAACGGACATCAGCAGTGTATTGATTATAGAGGATGGGACCCAGGACGCTGCCCTGTGGAACTCCTGCTTTAATGGGATAGTAGTTAGAATATTCCAAACCACAGTGGTTTTGGAAGAAACGGTTTAGAGGTAGGAATGTGGGATTAGGAATAGGGTTTGCGGTAAATTTCCTTTGAGTTTGTAAAGCAAACCTGCGTGCCAGACCCTGTCAAAAGCTAGAGCTATGTCCAGAAAGGCAGCAGTGCAATACTGTTTGGTTTCAAGGGCTGAGGATATGTGATCAACTACGCGAAGGCCTTGTTGAGCTGTGGAATGTCGTTGGCGAAAACCAAATTGGTGAGTAGGGTAAAGGTTTTTGGATTCAACAATTGGAAATAGGCGTTTTAATAGGAGTTTTTCAAAAATTTTTGAGAGGATAGGGAGTAGACTAATTGGACGGTAAGATGAGGCGTCATTGGGTGGTTTGCCGGGTTTGGCGAATAGGACAATAATGGAATGTTTCCAGAGAAGAGGAAAGTGCGTCGTTCGGATAATGCAATTATATATATAGGTTAAGAAGATTATGGCTTTAAGAGGAAGTTGTTAGAGGATTCGAGGAGTAAGGAGATCATATCCTGGAGATTTTCGGTAAGGTAATTTTTTTCAGAAGATATTTAACCTCAGAGGGGTTAACGGCTTTTGGTGGTAGTGAGAGAGGGATAGGGGAAGTAAGAAAATCTTCGACAGTTGGACGGTAATTATTGTTTTGAGGAGTAAGATGAGGAGTGAAAGTACGGGAAAGATGCAGTGCAAATTCCTCCGCCCTCTCGCCATCCGAAGCCGCCCAGGACCCGTCATCACGACGGAGTGGGTGTGAAACAGGATGATATTTTAGGATTTTCTTAGTTACATTCCACAGAGAGTTGTCCCTGGTAGACAGGGAGGAGAGATAGGAATTGAAAGAATCGGAACGGAAGGATGCCAATTGCCGCTTTACAAGCCTGCAGTACTGATTGTATGAGCGACGATCAGCAGGATGTCGGGATCATTGCCACACTGTTCTGGAGTGGCGTTTGGATTTGATTAGGTCTTTGAGATACTGAGGTAAAGGATTTTGATTGTGAATTTTTAGGTGACGATGGGGTGATTCTATGCCTCCCAGGCCGACCTCTGGATCAGAGTAGTGAAGGAATGCACTGCATCATCTAGGTCTTGGGATGTTTTCAGAGGTACTTTGAGGTCTACAGAGTCTGTAAGAATCTGACGGAAGTGGTCCCAGCCAACTGGGCCCCTAATAAATGAAGGAAGAGGCAGTTTGTGAATTGGATTTAGGGAAATGGTTAATAATAAGGGGCTTTGGTCGGAGGAGAGGTCATCGAGGCGCTTGAGTGAATAGTTTAGTGTTCCTAAACTATTGCAGAAGAAAAAGTCAAGGAGATCTAGATTTCGGTTGGGGTTTGATGGCCAATAGGTAGCTGTGTCAGGAGAGATAGTGGAGCAATGTCTCCGTGTGAGTGCAGACAGCAAAGCACGTCCTCGTGTATTTGTGGATCTTGAGCCCCAGTGCTGGTGCTTTGCGTTAAAGTCCCCACCCACAAGGAAACGATGCCCGATGGAGTCTAGAAAAGAGATGAATTGGGAATCGGAAATGGATTTATTACATTTATTACTGATTCTAGAGTAAGGGGAAAAGTGAGGGTGGTGATTGACACTGCAGTGGATTGAAGGAAATCATGTGCTACCAAGGGAACTATGTGATGGGATTATGGACAATGACAGCGGTACCTGCATGATCTCTTCCATCTGGGTGATCAGTTCGATAAGTCTCGTACTGTCGAACGGTAAATGGTCGTTTACTTGTAAGTCTTGTTTCAGTAATAAGAGCTACATCGATGTTTTTGTCATGGAGTAATGCTGTCAGTTCGTTAGTGTGGGTGCGAACACAATTCGCATTCGAAAGGAGATTGGATAAGGAGTCGGAAGGATCCACTGATGGATTTTGTTTAACGGGGATAAGGTAGGATACAAGATTTGTAAGAAGGGAAATAAGAGGGGTAATTAGGGTTCTGAACTCTGTAAGGAATGAGGTTAAGAGGCTGGTGAGATCTGAAGAGCTTGAAGGTGGCGGGATATGCGAGATGTGTGGTTGAGGATGGGGTTGAGTTTGCTGGTTGCTGGGATGAACGGAGTGCTGGGGAAGAAGAACTTGCGGAGGAGGAGTAGGCAATGCCTGTGACTGCTCTATGTTCCGAACTGAGTCAGCAAAAGATACTGAAGGCCTCAAACTTCTGGCGGGGGCGCTTCTTGCGCTACCTGTGGCTGGCGTTTCTTCTTCTGGGCGACGACGTTGTTCGCTTCTGGACTTTAGAATTCTATAGGCCTCACAGCCTTTATAGTTTGCCGGGTGCCCTTGCTGACAGAGCACGCATACAGCAGGTGATTTTAGGGGCTTCTTGCACAATTCGCTTTTGTGCTGCCCACTGCACTTTACACACCTGGGAGGGTGGTAGCAGGTCTCAGGTCTCTATTTGGTGTGCCCATATGCCTGACAATTATGGAATTGTACTATATCGCGTTTCGGGTAAGGCTTTTCGACCTGTACTCTTGTGTAATACAAGTGGGTGACCTCATAGATTTTTTCCACTCCAGGGGTTCGCTCTAGTTCCACAAAGAATAAGGGCAGTGGTGTCTTGGTGTTTGCATTATTTTATTTTCTTTCCTCACGGAGCACATTGGTAATTTGGCGAACCTGGTATCCAAGGTTTAATAGCTCCTTCTCTATCTCGTCCGCTGGTGTAGTGGGATGCAGGTTTCTAATCACTACCCGCAGCGATCTTTCTTGCTTTAATTGGTATGTGTGAAAATCGGCCTTAGTTTCTTCTAAGTATTTAATTATTGTTCGGTATGTTTCGGGAGTGTCCGGAGATACTTTTGTGTCCCGGGACCGATTGAGGCAAGTGTATTTTCCTGTACCTACAATTTTATTTAGTTGGGTGCATAGTAATTTAAAATTACTGATGTTTCGTATGAATATTGCTGGTGGCTTGGGCTGTGTGGGTGTTTGTGTAGAGTCCATGTCCTCTATTTTGATATTTGTCAACACCTCGTAGCTATTGGGCGTGAAAACGGAGACTCATGAATGGTTGTTGCTGTTTGTTTCGATGTGCTAGGTAGTGATGGTAGTTCCTCCATAGAGCTGTCGGGAGCTGAAGAGTTTTCAGGGGCTATGTTTCGGTTAGATCGCCGCGGCTTACGTTTGACCGGCGACGGAGTGGGGGTAGGTCCCAACGACCTTGTACGTTTTTTTTATTGTCTGCTGACATTAACTGCTGATAGAAACGCATGTTTCATTCACGAGTCACGGGTCTTGGCTCTGAGCCACCAGAACGTAGCGGCTCAGAGATTATAATTGCGCGACGTTAGTGAACGATCCGAATGGCGCTATGACAAATGCTCCCCAAAATGGCCGACTTCTCGATCCGATTTCACTTTCAGTTTTGTTCTACAAAATGTAATAAGCGATTTACTTACGTCTTGAGGGCTCCCTCGTGACCAGCTCATGTAAGTTGCCTGGTAGAACAATTTTTTGGTTGTACTGTGGCCTAAAAATGGTAGAATAGAGTATTTGAAGGACGAGCGATGTTGAGAGGTGTTTCAGAAAGTAGCGCATGCGCAAAAACTGAAGGCAGAAATTACTTTTCTTTTTCAGTCAGGGATAGTTTAATGTTAGTAGTCGAAGTGTGAACATCTTTTGCCGCCATCGTGCTTATTAGAGTTGGTACCAATGTAACATTTTGATATATTTAGTGTCAGTGGTAGTGACATGGGGACGGTACCTCATTAAAGAATTGAACTATTTTGAACTATTTTTTGGAAGATGGAGAAGGATATGGAAGTGGATACTTCCAGGAAGTGGTCGGCTCCATGACACCAATCCTGGACAGCGAAAAAGACCGTCAAAATAACAGTGAAGGTGCAGCCACCTACCAAGAAGATGCCGACTAAGGTAGGAAATAAATTTTAAGTACTAAGTACTCGCTAGCGAGCCACCTGAAAGTCCGCAACCCGTGGCACCTGTGACTGTGAAAAAGCCACCACCTCTAATTGTCTCTGGAGAGACAATTAAAATGTTGGGACAGCTACTCAAAGTAGCAGATATAACAAAGTTCACCTTCAGAAAGACGAAAGAGGGAGTCACAATTTATCCCGAGCTCAAGGAGGAACGAGCAAAAACTTTGGAATTGCTTCAAGCAGGTGGAAAGGATTATCACACGGATTCTGCAATCTCACACGAAGAGGGGGACCCCCCCTCCCCCAGAGGTGGACCCAAGAATTAGGAATATCTTATTCATGGGCTGGATGTCCAGGACGATATAAATATAATCGCCACCACAATAATTGATGCGATACCAGGAGTCGTCGATGTGCGGTGACTGAGAAAAACGGACCCCGCAGGATGGAAGCAGGATATTTCACCAGTCCTAAACCCCCCCCCCACTATCTCAGGCAGGTTTCACCCTAAACGCCAAGAAGAAGGTACGTGCCGTCAACCACGTCATAGTCTGAGTGGTGACCTTCAAGGAGCAGAGGGGGGCTCCTCAATGTTACCGGTGTCAAGAATTTCAGCCACACCCGCAACCACTGCGGCGACCAAGTGCGGGTGATGTGCAGGGCCTTATGAGGTGGCTCAGTGTCCCAGAAATGAAACAGCCCCGCTGAAGTGCTCCAACTGCGGCGAGGTGCATCCGGCCTCTTACAGAGGCTGTGTGAAGAGGAAGGAGCTTCTTGCCAGGATGGGACTGGCCCACGACCGACAGCAGATGAAGAGGAGACAAGAAGAATTCGAACCGATGAGGCCAGCTCCACCGCTACCTTCGGAAGACCGGACCGTACGGACGACACCGCTGCCAGCTTTTCATCGATTAGGATCCGTGGGCAGTGTGAAAGACGCCACGACCGACAGCAGGGTCTATCAATGCAAAGTAAGAATGTAAACCCCCGTATAGACCCTAGACTAACGTTCCTGACAAACGACCAGCGCCAAGATCCAATGTGGACTGAAATGGATAAATGCCCTCGTAGATTTATGCAGCCAAATGTTTATGGCTATTATATCTGGTAATCAGTATAAATGTTGAGTCACCACATACTCAATTTTAACTTTGATGGTCTCATGGCCAAAATAGATAAGGTAGAAGTGTTAATAGCACTCTACCAAGCTGATATAGTAGTATTGACAGACACGAGGGTGTCTACACAATCGATCCACATAAAAGGTTATTCTACTGCCATTAAAAGGGTCACCGGTTACGGTGGTGTTCTCGTTGCTGTACGCCATGGTATCAATTGGAAGGAAGTGGCTTACACTGACTACAAGTGATCCCAGGCTTCACCATCTGACAGTAAAGGTAAAATTGGGGAAACCCATTTACCTTACCGCCCTATATAGGAGACTGTACGCGCCTCTCAAGGAGTACTCAGCCCTGCTACACGCATGTGCGCAGAGGTCTAACCGCTGGGTGGTAGGAGATCTCAATGCACGACACACGCTGTGGTATAATACCGCAACCGACAGGGCTGGGAGACTCCTGGTGAGAACGTTGTTTACGTTCGTTCACCCCCAGACCTTTACGTTTCGACTGAGAGGTAACCCGCAGGCCACCTCAACAATTGACTTACTGCTGAGCAGCAGGCAACTAAACTGGCCGACCACTATGCTAGGGATATTACGGCTAGGACGGGCTACTACCATATGCCTCCTCCGCTAGATACTGAACAGAACCACATGTTTGTATCACCGAAGCAACTCAAGGCGATTCTTCGCCGGTGTCAGGGAAACCGAGCAGGGCACGATGGGATGCAAACAGTTCAGCTCAAACAAATGCCGAGGAGAGGGATAATACAACTTGCAAACTTATACAACTCTTGTATAAGATTGGAGTATTTTGCGGCCACGTGACCTGCTATAAATACGTGACAGTGGGAGTCTTGGGAATGGCCAGTCTCTCCAAACATGTCCCGAGCGTCTATGGAAACGCGCTCTTGGTCAGCCTCCACTGGCTCGTATCCGGTGATGCGGCTGACGGAGGAGCGTGGGGGACTTCCCAAGACTCCGCTTCCTCTTTCGCATGTGAGGGATGTGACAATCATGTGCATTTGGGAGGTCTGTCGTCTGTTTGTAAATACTGTGTGAATGTGCGAGTGAATGAAAAACTTTTAAATATGGTATGAATGAGAACATTTATCACAATTATTTATTACCCAATAATAATTGGATTGTAAGTTTATCGCAATAAAGAAGTTTCTATGTAGAATTAATTTTTTTTACCTTCTTTTTTTGTTAATAATAGTTTGGGTTTTGTCCATTTTCTCTTTCTATTGCATTAAAGGAAAAACTCTTAAAAAAAAGTGTTAAATCAATAATTTTTGGTGTAAACCCCTTTGATTTAAATACAGGTAAAATATATTTATTATATTTTTTTATTATTTTGGTTCTTGTATGAGGATTTACTGGGAGGTTAAATTGTTTGGATGCAAGAGGAAAGAAGGGGCACTAGTGTGATATAGGTACATTGTCAAACTTAATGACAGTCTCAATGTTAGTGGAAAGCGCTGAGTGAATTAAAGTGATATGGATCAGCGGAAACGCAAACGACTTCCGAGTGATGCCCCGAGAGTGATTACACCTATTTTTTCTTAAATATAGTTAGTTAGTAAAATTCCTTTATTGTGCTATAATTACAATCTGCCTTTTATAAGGCAATAAGTAATTAAGATAAATGATCTCATTCATACAATATTTACAGTTCATCATTCACTCCCTCATTCATACAATATTTACAGACAGCCCAGAGACCCAAATCCACCGCGAAGAGAAAGCGGAGTCCTGGGAAGTCCCCCACGCTCCTCCGTCAGCCGCGTCACTGGATACTAGCCAGTGGAGGCTGGCCAAGAGCGCGAGAGCCACATACGCTCAGGACATGATTGGAGAAACTAGCCATTGCCAGGACTCCCACTGTCACGCGTTTATAGCAGGTCACGAGGCCACTGCCGTTTCAGTCTCCGAGGAGGGTTATAGGGATGAGTGGCGCAGTGCAATAGGACTGCGCTATAGGATTAGGGTGGTTGGAAAGGCTACTGTGGCATTTCGTAAACTTGGAAGGGATGAGTTCTAGAATGTAGGGTATATTAAGGTCGTTATGAAGGGTTTTGTTGCTGACATAATAAGGGGCATTTACTATTGTTCTCAGGACTTTTGATTGAAAGGATTGGATACGCTTGATGTATGACTTTTTTGCTGTCCACCATAGCTCTATTCCGTATATCCAGATTGGTTTAAGTATAACTTTGTAGATTAGTAGTTTATTTTCTATTGAGAGATGGGATGTCCTTCGAAGTAGTCTGTACAGTTGTCCAAAGCGTCTGTTTAGTTCTTGTCTTTTTAGTCTCGTATGTGGGTTCCAGGTCAGTCGTTTGTCAAGATGGAAGCCTAAATACCGTACTGTCTCGGATACAGGGAGAGGAATAGAATTAAAATAAACTAGTGGACAAGACTTGCGACAAAGGGTAAAGGTAATGTGGGAGCATTTTGCTTCATTAACTTTGATTCGCCATTGATTGCACCAATACTCGATCTCGTCAAGGTGTTTTTGAAGGTTATGGGATGCTATGTCGGGGTCTGGGTGGGATGACAAGACTGCAGTGTCATCTGCAAATGTGGCCAAGAAGGTATTGGGAGTAGAGGGGACATCAGCGGTGTATAGGTTATAGAGGATGGGGCCCAGGACACTGCCCTGTGGAACTCCTGCACTTATGGGATAGTAGTTAGAGTATTCTAAACCACAGCGGACTTGGAAGAAGCGGTTTGAAAGGTAGGACTGTAGGATTAGGAAAAGGGTCTGTGGTAAATATCTTTTGAGCTTGTAGAGCAAACCTGCGTGCCAAACCCTGTCAAAAGCTTGAGCTATATCGAGAAAGGCAGCAGTGCAATACTGTTTAGTTTCAAGGGCTGAGGAGATGTGATCAACAACGCGAAGGCCTTGTTGAGCAGTGGAATGTCGTTGGCGGAAACCAAACTGGTGTGTGGGAAAAAGGTTTTTGGATTCAACAATTGGAAATAGACGTTTTAGTAGGGGTTTCTCAAAAATTTTTGAGAGGATAGGGAGTAGGCTAATTGGACGGTAAGATGAGGCGTCATTGGGTGGTTTACCGGGTTTGGCGAATAGGACAATAATGGAATGTTTCCAGAGGAGAGGAAAGTGCGTCGTTCGGATAATGCAATTATATATATATATAGGTTAAAAAGATTATGGCTTTAGGAGGAAGTTGTTTGAGAATTTGAGGAGTAAGGAGATCATATCCAGGGGATTTTCGGTAAGGTAAGCTTTTCAGAAGATATTTGACCTCAGAGGGATTAACGGCTTTTGGTGGAAGAGAGAGAGGAATAGGTGAAGTGAGGAAATCTTCCACAGTTGTGCTGTGAGTATGGCTTTGATGAGAAAGGTGAGGTGTGAAAGTATGGGTATGATGCAGAGCGAATTCCTCCGACCGATTCCCATCCAAAGCCGCCCAGGACGGATCATCGCGACGGAGTGGATGTGAAACAGGTTGATACTTTAGGATTTTTGTGGTTACATTCCACTAGGAGTTATCCCTGGTAGACAGAAAGGAGAGGTAGGAATTGAAAGAATTGGAACGGAAGGATGCCAATCGCCGCTTTACCAATCGGCAGTACTGATTGTACGTGCGGCGATCAGCAGGATGCCGGGATCTTTGCCACACTGTTCTGGAGCGGCGTTTGGATTGGATTAGGTCTTTGAGATGCTGAGGTAAACGATTATGATTATGGATTTTTGGGTGACGATGGGGTGACGATGCCTCCCAAGCCGACCTCTGGACCAGGGTGGTGAAAGAATGCACTGCATCGTCTAGGTCTTGGGATGTTTTCAGGGACACTTTGAGGTCAATGGAGCCTGTAAGAAGCTGGCGGAAGTGGTCCCAATCGACTGAGCCCCCAATAAATGAAGGAGGAGGTAGTTTGTGAATTTTCTTAAATATAAATTTTCAAAATATATTTTTCCTAGTTACTTAATGTTTTTTTTTTTTCAGTTCCCAAATTTTTTTCTATATTTTAATAGTTGCACTTTCTGGATTTTATTTTTAAATGTTGACTTGGAGAATCCCGTCACAAAATAATTTTCGTTTCTCTTTCTTCTTTGGAAAGGAAGGAGCTAGCTTATTCACTGTGTGTTTATTTATTAATTATTTTACGATTTTGGGTTGCGTGTTTCGTTATTTCTTTCTGCAACCTTTGATCGGTTCAAAGAAATAACTGACTACATTCAAATAGGAAAGAAGGGGTCGATAGTAAATAGAGGTTTCGTTCTTGGTTTTTTTAAAATTTATTTATTTTTTTAGTAATGTTTTTTGTAACTGTTTACGATTCCTACACTTCTTCATTGGGCTTCCAGGTCTGTATTTTGCGTGAAATTTCCGATTTTTTTTATCGTAACATAGTCAACGTGGAGAAATAGCTTCATCATTTATATGAAATATAATTTATTCTTGGCTTCGTTCTTTTAATAACTTGTGATTAGGGATCACTAGCATCAATATATGTCCAGATGTTGGTCTGGCTAGTTTATTTAATTATTGTATATTTAAGCTGAATAAACCAAGGTTAAACCCGCCGAAATCTGATAAGGTTTCAGGGACAAATTGTTATAGGCTCTAGTTTCCTCCTCAGATCCTTTGCCTAATTTCCTGTTTTAGCACTTGATGACTCTCCACTCCACCGTTAAAACTAGGAATAACCATTGACCAAATCCTGTCTTGACACCAACATTTCTCCCGAATTTCCCTTAGGTCAATAGGTACCTTTAAACTATTCTATCGCTCTCGCCATCTGTCGCAAGCCTATAAGTCACCTCCTTCCCTCATTTTCCTCTACTGGATATGGTTGTCTCTTGGTGGGACAAGTTGAAACGAATCATGAATCGCTTCGTTAGATTTGCCTTTAGGACTTCTCGGTGCTCCCATGTCTTCATCCTTTAAGAACAGTTAGGTCTTCTTCCCCTTTTTTCCTGCACAATATTTTCTTGGTTCATTCCTTTTTCAAACCATAAATTCTTATCACCCTCCTTATATTTAAAATATCCTTCAGTTAAATCTCAGTCTACTCTCGGAACACTAGTTGCCGACTTTGTGACCTTTAAGCTACTGCTCACAAAACGGCAGTATACGTTGTCCCTCCAATACCTTCTGGCAGTCTCTGCCTACTTTGAATCTATCAGCCATGCTTAAACCTAACAAAAGTTCAAACCCTCCTATTCCAATATCTCTTAACCATCCAAACAGACAGTTGCTAGCTTGGGAATATTATACATATCCCTTTATATCTTGTATATCTTATATAGTATAATCTTGGTGCTATATTTAAAATCTTCTTTGAAAGACTTCTTAGTATTTTTTTTTCAATTCAACCAATTGACGCATTTATAAATATTTAAAAGAATTATTATACTTGCGAATTTCACACTTCGACGGAATACTCTGGGGATATTCAAATACCCAAGATATCAGTCAAGGTTTACGCTTATATTTCATGTTGCTGAATTTTCGAACTATACTGCTAGTTCCCAAAAACGTTGCTTGCTGAACCCTGTCAAGTATTTTCTTCGCAGTTCTACCATCCGGATTGATTCCAGCGTGACCTACAGGATCTAGCCATTGCAGGTAACGATGATCGGAAAAATCCCTCTCTCTGCCCTACACTTTATACTCTCCAAGATATTGCTAAATTCAGTCCCGGACAAACATATTTTAAATATATATATATAAGTTAATGTTTATTGAATTACAAGCTAAGAAAGGTTGGGACTAAGAACACGTAGAACGTTGTAACCAGACTGCTTTATTCCGTCCAAGATACCTCTATCTATAGGTATTACCTGTAAACATATATACAGATAACATATGTTTAACATGGGGGATTAAGGCTGGGCACTAGCGGCGCCTGGACTTAACTCCCCCCCCACCAGTTTACGAACACCCATTCGCAAACTTTGAAGTCCAACACTCGAACGTCTTGGTCCATTCAAATAATGCTCCACTAATGTTACAAAGGAGCAAAGGCCAGCCCCGCCCGTACACAGCCTGTAATCCCTCACATGAGGCTCTAATCCTATAAAACGTAAAGACCAACTGTCACTTGTAAAAAAAAAACATAAAAGGAAACTTTGACTTTGAAAAAAAAACTTTGAACTTTAAAAAAAACAATACTTTTGTGGGAAACATCACGTAACTATCACTATTTACAATGTTCCTCGCGTGTATGGGGCGAAGACACTCCACCTCATCCCTGATCTACAACCTCCCCCCCCTGGTAGAAGCTTTAACTGTTCTATGTGGATATTTCGCCGCTTCTTAGGGGGTCGTATACTCTCAATTGTCACGACGTTGTGTTCCCTAATCACGACCACTTTAAATGGGCCCTCATATCGCACCAGCTCTTTGCTCCTATCTAACCCTAGTTTTCTATAGACGATAGTCCCGATTTTAAGTTCCCCCATTTGATCCCGGACTTTGAGGTTTTCCCGTTCCACTCGGCTCGCTTTGTCACTCGTTATCCTTTCTCGGACTTTGTCAAATATTTTCCTCAAACCGACAGTATTACTCGCCATTTTCTCCGCCATTCCGTCGTCTGTTACCGTCTCTGCCCCATTTCTCCGTCTTTCGCGCAGCCCAAAGAGGATCTCGAACGGAGAAACCCCGTCGCGGTGTGGATCGAATGATTGTAAGCGGCCACCGCCTTCGGCATCGCCTCATTCACCGGCAGATACTTTTCCGCGTGATATACCCGCAGGTGGTCACTCAGGGTGCTGTGCAATCTTTCTATCCCTCCTCTACTCTTAGGGTGCCCTGGGGTATTAAGATGCCAAGAGACATCGAGAGTCATCATTTCTTTTTGGATGTTGGCATTGTCAAATTCTCTGCCCCCATCCGACGAGATCCGGTCTGGTACTCCGTAAATCTGGAACCAGGTATTTAATACCAGCATTACCGCGTCTGATGACCGTTCTTGCACCGGGTGCGCCATGGCCACCTTGCTAAAGATGTTGATTGTGGTAACCCACTTATACCCCCTCCAAGTGAAGGTATCTACTTGTAAGTCGCTCAACGGTTTCTCGGCGGTGGGCGATTCTCTTGTCGCCCCCGTGGCGGATGTCTGTCATACTTCGTAGTGAGACAAACTGCACATGCCCCTATCATTTGTTGTATGCTCTTTTTCATTCCCCACCAAAAGTACCTCCGCCGCAACGCTTGCAACGTTTCCTGAACTCCACGGTGGTTCGTTTTTCCTTGGTGATAGGCCAGCGTCACTTCCAGCTGCTGTTCTCTGTCTTTGAGTGTCTCCACCATCGACGTGCACCGAATAAATACCCTATCCACTCCAAGTTGTTCCGTTCGCCAGAGTCTTTGAATTTTCTCTCAAATAGTGGCATTCCCTACAAATACATGATGGGTCTTTCCGGGTTCCGAGGCATCTTCCAATGCACGGCAAATTTGGTCGTTCCTAACCCCTGGTGGCGACCAAATCGTCGCGATTTTACTTCTCCCATAGTTGTCATATGCGATCTGCAGCCGCCCTGAGGTCTTGGATTTCCAAATGATCTGCCGTCTTTTGTCGTTCACGATCCCTTCTGTTACTTCCATTTCAACAGATCTTTCGGTGGCGGAACCTTCCTCTTCAAGGGTTTCCTCGCCCTCGCTGTGTCCTCGCGTACTGATGCTTCCATCCTCCCCGGGTGTCCATTACAGGAAAAACTGTTGGATTTCCCCGGATGGTTCCCATTCTTCCAATGCATTCACAGTAATGGCTCTGGACAGCCAGCCTGCCACTATGTTCTCTTTCCCGGGTTGATATATGATCTCCATATTGTACTGGGACAAAAACTCTTTCCACCTCGTGACCCGTGCCGAGGACTCCTTTAACTTTCCTACCCATTGTAGGGGTCTGTGGTCGGTGTGAAAACGGAATTTTCTGCCGAAGACATATGGGCGGAAATGGTCTATAGCCCAGACGATACCTAGGAGCTCCCTCTCTAGAGCACTATAGCACTCTAGAGCGCTTGTGGAAGTTAAGATGTGACCTACGGGAGTAGCCACTAATTCCAAACTACCTTGATAAACATCGTGAATACATACGTAGAGGATTATAATTTGAATAAAGCCAGTTCTTAACCAGCCTTCAAGAGTGTTATTTCGTTCCTTACTTATTCTTTTTTTTACGTTTCACGACCCGATACACATAAGTGGTGCCGAAACCCGGGTACTTTTTTAACAGTTTCGTGTGAGAATAATTTTTTTTTAACTTCGTGATTCTTTGTTATTTTGTTTTCTCTTCTGTCGAGGAAGTACTCGAGTAAATCATGAATGAGCAAGGACAAAGTGTCCTTAGGCCACCAACGACTCTGGAGCCTCAACAACCAGAACAGGTAAATCACGGAATCCCACCATTACCATCAACAACTTTGGCAATGGCGCGGTCAGACCTGGCAGCTCAGGAAGCGAATAGGATGGCACAGGAGACCAACGAACTAGAAAAAATGAAATTAAAGAAGGCGAACGCCCAGGACATACGAAGAGAGATATCAGATCTAGAAAATTTTTATTGGGGATATAGGAGAACTAAACCATTTTCTCAAAGGTGGGGACGGAATTATGAGTAGCATTCAAGCCCAGTTTGCAGCGGACCTGCTAGAGGAGTCGGATGCCAAAAGGTTGTGGGCGGCCCTGGCTCGAAGGGTGAGAAGAAGTGTGCTGAATTTGATCCAAGCAGACGAAGATACTACGTAGCAGGTGATCAAAGAAAGACTTAAAAAGGCCTATGGAGGGGGGCGATGGGCCCCAGAAGAGGATATGTTGCAAATGTTCCGGGGTTGAAAAAAACGATCCAGACGAATGGCCAGTAGTAGCTGTGTTTTGGGTGTTCTGGCGCACCAATATGGACCAATCAGAGAGCTCCATTTGGCCCCGCCCGTTTACCCCCACCCTACCCTAAGCCCCGCCCCTTTACCCCCACCCCGCCCTTAGGCCCCGCCCCTTTACCCCCACCCTATCCTAATTGACCAAACCCGTTGTCTGGAGACCCTTTAGACCACGCCCCTTACCCCCACCCCGCCCTTAACCATCGCTAACCACCGCTAACCATCCCTAACCACCCCCTTTTATCCGCCATTTTGTCTTCTAATTCCCAATCTGCTCACCAGATAGCTCTGCATATAACCTTACATCTTTATAACCATAACTTTCATCCACCATTTTGACCCCCACCTCCTTACATAACCACCATCCCTGAACACCCTTTAATTCCCAATCTCCTCACCAGATAGCGCCTTATATCATAACCTTACCTATATATAACCACACTTGATGAACTAAATGACCGCTAGAGTGCGCCACCTTTATAACCTTCTTCATATATAACCTCATAATAATAACAAACAATATGGCCGCTCTATTTATATCCTTACTAGTTTATAACCATATCGGAAACTAAATGTAAACAAAAATATTATTTGTAAACAATAACAAAAAGATTTTAAAAATAAAACAATTTGTTTTAAAAAAATATTTTTATTGGTTGTACTCAAATTTTTCAATAACATTGTACAAAAAAGTCAATGATTTTGAAACATAATCAAACAGTTCACACAATTTAATACATTCGCATTTTTTCAAAATAATATTTGGTGATATTAAATTTATATATGGTGTGATGTTTTCATTCAACAATAGTGTCCATGGATAAGCATGTTCAATTTTCAAGCATCTTACTTTACCTCTTTTTGTTAGTGAGATGTCAATATTTTTTGATCGAATCGAATCATTTTCTTCTGTGACGCTCGCAGCATCAGTTTTTATCTTTTTTTCTTCTTGAAATGATCCAAGATGTTTGAAGACCTGGCTCTCAATTCATCCCATTGTTCTTTGTCTAGGTAGATTGTAGATTTCTTGTCGACTAGAGCTACCATTGGTACTCCAGCACGGAGCCCCACTTTTATAAACTTTTTTAATAAATAATTAAGTGGATAGACTGTTACTAATGCTAACTCTGTTGTGTACTGAACCATCATCGTTGATAAACTGAACCCTCTCTCTTCTCTCAAGGTAATTATTTTTTTTTATAATTTAAAAAGTGGGAGCTTAGTTTTTATTAATTTTTTTTTCATGTTAGTATCCCAGAAAATAAATCTCTGATTCATCATTATAACTTACACTATCGTCATTTTCCTCGTCATCAATGTGGTGATGTCTTTCCTCAAAGTAAAGTTTGCGCAACAGGTTTTTTTATACCATAGAGAGTCGATCCTGTCAAACAGCACAAACACGTATCAGGTCCCTCTCTAGCTTCAGGATCACTCCAAATGCAAGTAATGTAATGTCCGTTGGATTGTTCATCTGTTCCAATTAACTTTGCGTAATGGTATAGTTTATCAATAAGTTTTCGAACATTTATAAATGTTAAAAAATTTTGATGGTCTAGTGCGATAGAAGGATATTCAAGGAGGAAACGTTCATAATATGGAGAACCTTCTAGACTTCTTATCACATCCATGACTACATACACAATGCATGATGAGGAAAAATGATTACTTTTACATCTTAAAAGGAAAAGAAGAGAGATTGGGAATTAAAGGGTGTTCAGGGATGGTGGTTATGTAAGGAGGTGGGGGGGTCAAAATGGTGGATGAAAGTTATGGTTATAAAGATGTAAGGTTATATGCAGAGCTATCTGGTGAGCAGATTGGGAATTAGAAGACAAAATGGCGGATAAAAGGGGGTGGTTAGGGGTGGTTAGCGATGGTTAAGGGCGGGGTGGGGGTAAGAGGCGTGGTCTAAAGGGTCTCCAGACAACGGGATTGGTTGGTTAGGGTAGGGTGTGGGTAAAGGGGCGGGGCCAAATGGAGCTCTCTGATTGGTCCATATCGGTGCGCCAGAACACCCAAAACACAGCTACTGCCAATACGCCGCAGGCCTTCTCGTGAAGCTGAGTAAAATAAATGAGAAATTGCGAGAAGTGCGGTGGAAGCGTGGATGATATTTATGATCACGGTTCTGAAAGTACAGTTAGCTAGGGATACGGGGAGAAAGGATGGCCTACCTAGAGAAAAATCATTTATGGAATGTGCACAGGAAATGGTAGACGCGAGTGCCCGTGACGAGGAACAGAGAGAAGAGATAGAACCAGGTTGGAGTAGAGTGTCGTATCGGAGAAATGAAGCAGGAAGGAATAAAGGGAGACAGGATATGGGAAGAAGAAGAGAGGGAGAGTTCGGGAGAAGAGACAGAATACCGAGAGAAAGAAGGCCAGTAGTGGAGAGGAAGAATGGGAGAAGAGAGGAAAGGAGGTGCCATGAGTGCGGCAAGACAGAACACTTGGTAGCCCAGTGCCCACGTACAAGATGTTTCGAATGCCACAATGAGGGACATATGGCCAGACAATGCCCATATATACGGCGCAGGGAGTACGACCGAGGCGAACCTATGGAGATCAATGCTCAAAGAGTGTGGCGAAGAAGCAGGATGTCTACAGAATCGGCCAGATCTTCGGAGGCATCAGGATCGGAGACGGAGGGCAGTGAATCCAGTGGCAGAGGAATCTTGGGAAGGAGAAGCGAACAACGGAGCACAGGGTGGAGAACAGAGCAGGTTAGTAAAGAATGAGAATTGTGTGAAAGGAGGGGCAACCTTTTTGTGAATAGTGTTGTAAAGAAGTGGGACAGGTTGCCTATTATAGAATTCTGCAAAGGGTGGAAATGTTTAGTGGATACGGGGAGTTCCTGTACGTTAGTGAGTAGGAATAAATTAGAGGTAATATTTAAAGCAAAATGTAAACCACATGTTAAGCCATGTCAATGTAAAGTGATCACTTTGAGCGGGCCCTGTACTATAGACGGGGAAATCGAGTTAGCCCTAGATAAGTGGGGAAAGCAGGGGGAGGTGATGACACTGCACGTTGTGGAAAACATGCCGCGGGAGTACGGGGGGATTTTGGGATGCGATCTATATAACACACTAGGGATACAAATTCGTAGCTCAGGGGGTCAGTGGGTAGTTCGGATTGGGAAAAAGAGGTACCGGACGACGCAAGATGTGATGGAAAGTGTTAGGCGCGTGGGAGTAATCACTAAGGGGGTAGACTGGAGAAAAAGGGCAAGGGATGAATTTGGAGACATTTTTTTCCGCGAAGGGGATCCGTTGAGCGCGACGGGTGAAACTCTTCACGAGATCCAGTCGAAGTCGGATAAGGTCACATATGTAAAGGAGCGGAGGTACCGCTAGGCGTTAAGAGGACACATTCGTAAGGAGATCGAGGAGTTGAAGCGGCAAGGGGTTATCGTGAATAGCGTATCGGCCTTTAATAGTCCATTATGGGCTGTGAAGAAGAAGCCGGTTGAAGGGGACAAAAAGGAACGATATAGGGTGGTGGTTAATTTTCGACAATTAAACGAAAACACACAGGATGAAAAATACCCCATTCCGAGATTGGAAGATATTTTGGATCGGCTGGGAGGAGCATCCATATTTAGTACGCTCGACCTAAAGTCCGGATATCACCAGATCCGTATGCATCCCAGAGACCAGGCCAAAACGGCTTTTACTTTTGAAAGGGGGCATTACGAGTTTACCCGTATGCCATTTGGGTTAAAAAATGCGCCTATAACATTTCAAAGATTGATGGACGAATTCCTGCGCGGCCTCGACGAAAACATGTGTCAAGTTTATATAGACGATCTCCTGGTATTTAGCAAGTCAGAGTCGAGTCATCTAGAGGACTTGCGTCAAGTCTTCAACAGGATACGCCAGTTTGGGTTGAAATTATCACAGGTCGATACTGGGACAAAGACAGATTAGTTTTCTGGGACACGTGATTTCGGAAGAAGGGGTAAGACCTGATGGAAAAAAAGTCGAAGCGATCGGGAAAATGGTAATGCCGAGCGATGTGAAGGGGATCCGGAGGTTGTTAGGAACCTTAAATTATTACCGCAGATTCGTACCGGAGATGGCCGAAAGTATGGTTCCTCTTAACGAACTATTGAGGAAGGGACGCACAGTTAGGATTACGCCAGAGATCGAAACGAATATACAGAAATGTATAATGAGGTTGCAAACGGAACCAGTCCTCGCATTTCCAGATTTCGCGAAGACATTTTCGATCACCACGGATGCCAGTGAATATACACTGGGGGTGGTCTTATCACAGGAAAGCGAGAAGGGGGAAAGACCCGTGGCATACGTGAGCAGGAGACTTACGGATGCGGAATCTCGTTACAGCGCACTCGAACGCGAACTGTTAGCTGGCTATCTCGTGCTCTACAAGTGAACATGATCGAGACGGAGGTGGGAGAAGCGTCAGGGGACTTACAAAGGTTTGTGCGTGAATGGACGCCAGACGGGGAAGGAGAGCGCAGACCTGAGCTCCAAAACAATGAGGATCCCTCGGATGATGAGTCGGAGAACGAGAGAACAGTAGAGATGGAGGAGATAGATGAGATAATCAACAACAAGTCTTGACAGGTCATCTGGAAGACAAGGACGACGGGGCTCGTAAAAATGGAGTTCTCCAAATATGAAAAACATTCCATCACCACCATTTGGTCACAACCTGGAGTTCAAGAAGAACAACTCTGTCAAGCACTAAAAGACGCCTCTAAGCCAGGAGTAACCCATCATCTGTATGTGGGAAACGCGACGGTGTGGGACAAGTTACGTAACTTGTGGAGGTATGAAAAGATAGAGATGGACAGAACATTCATACGATGCCGCTATATGGTAGAGACCATTAGTGATCAGGAACAGCAAAAGGGCGTAACGAGCGCATACCATCAAGAGAAGACGAACCACCGGGGGATCAATGAGACGTTGGTGGCACTAAAAAGGAAATACTATTGGGTAGGGATGCGAAAAACGGTGGAAGAGATCGTGAGAGAATGCGTCATTTGCCATACTACAAAGTATGACCACCATCCTCCGGTAGGGTTACAAACGGAGATGGGTACTCCTACAGCACCGTTAACAGACCTGCATATAGACACTTTTACGTGGAGAGGCTTTAAGTGGGTGACGGTGGTGGATATATTTAGCAAAACAGCCATGGCCCACCCGGTGAAGGAGAAATCTGCAGCGGCGGTGAGTGGCGCCCTCCAAACTTGGTTTCAATTCTACGGAGTCCCAGATACGATCTCCTCGGATGGAGGCAGAGAATTCGATAATGCTCAGTTGAGACAAGAGATGAAACGGTCAGGGGTTACATGGCATTTGAATACGCCCGGTCATCCCAAAAGTTGGGGAGTGATCAAATGGCTCCACAATACGTTGGGAGAACATCTCAGAGTTTTCCATGCCGATAAAGGGTTGGAAGCGGATGAGGCGATTCCCCGAGCCATAGCAGCGTATAATCATTCTATTCATATGGCCACTGGGTTTTCCCCGTTCGAAGCTCTTTTTGGTTTACGCGCACGAAGGAGGAACGAGGGAGAGACGATTGTAGACGAGAGCATGGCGGAACAGCTAACCGTATCGTATGGGCGAATGGTCGCGGAGAAAAGCAAGAGAGTAGCGAGGGAGTAAGAGATATTACGGGTACCGTTAGGATAGGCACTATTGTTTACAGGAAGATCCTGTCGAATCGTGCAAAGGAAGTCCTGAGGTATGAGGGTCCGTTCAAAGTGATTACGATTAGGGATCACAATCTTGTCACCGTTCAGAGTCTGGCTGAACCCAGGAAACGGAGAACTGTACATATCGAGCAACTTAAGTTTCCAGTGGGAGAAGCCAGACCATAAGAGTGTATTTTAGTACCATCATGTTATGTTACGTTTTTCTAGAATAGAGCAATATATCTTTTATTTTTGTATGTAGAGTTTTGGGTAAATTACCCTAGTTTATTCTTTGTGTATTAGGTAAAATTCTAGATTAAGTTAGTTATGTATATAGAGGAAGCTGTAATTTTGTTTATTTTATTTTTAACCAACGATGTAGAATTTATTTTTGTTTTGTTTGGGTTTTGAGTTTACGAGGATGTTAGTAAACTGGCAGGGGGGAGTTAAGATGTGACCTACGGGAGTAGCCACTAATTCCAAACTACCTTGATAAACATTGTGAATACATGCGTAGAGGATTATAATTTGAATAAAGCCAGTTCTTAACCAGCCTTCAAGAGTGTTATTTCGTTCCTTACTTATTCTTTTTTTTACGTTTCACGACCCGATACACATAAGTTATATATATATATATATATATATATATATATATATATATATATATATATATGTATATATTGAAACCTACCTCATATTTTACCATTTTATTTTTCTAATTTATTATATCAATTGACCTTAACTAATTTGGTAGGTCCGTCATGAGATCTTTAATTCAACTTGTTTTTATGTCTTTGACATAGGAAATTATCCCGATTGAATCGCCCGATCTCAAGGCTAATGTTATAGTTATTAATAAATTGAGAAACTGGGAATTGTGAAATATATATAAGTAAAATGGTTATAACAAATAATTATAATTATAAATAGTGCTGACATTAATTATATAAAAAAATATTCAATTCCTTTTTAACAAGGATAGTTACTACTAATTAGTTATATAAAAAAAATGAAAATTGAGCTCAATCTCTTTTTAATGGATCCATAATAAAAAAAACAATATCTATATCACCCAATCGATGATATCCGTGTAATCTTCTTCTTCTTCTTCTTCTTCTTCTTCTTCTTCTTCTTCTTCTTCTTCTTCTCCTCTGCTTGTGTTGATGACCGTCAACGGAACGGGAGCTTGCTCTGCTTTGCTCTCTGGCTCTTAGCTAAGACTGGCCCTTTATCTCATCCCCACTCCTAAGAGCATAAGGGCAGATGCTGGACAAAGTGGGAGGGTGGCTGGTCATGATATTCTCAAATATCATGAATGTTACAATTGCCTTCCCTTATAAATAAAAAAAAAATTATGAAATTTTTTTTTTTTTTTAGTGGATCCACAATATTATGTTGCTGCGTTCGGTTTGTTGAATTGGTTGTTTATAACGGGTGTTGAAATTTTACAAAGTTTATAGTAATAATAGTTCAAATTTTGCAAGGTTTTAAATTGCTTGAAAAGCGTACAAGTTGTTTTAATTTTTTACTTAACTAAATTATTATGCTAATTAGTATGGATTAGTTCGAAGGTACATTGTTTTATGGATCATAACGCGATTTGGAAAACATTTGTTGAAAAGACGGTTGAGTGTGATTAGTAATACATATTGGTTTTTAATTAAAATACTAGACAATTCTACTGGTAATTAGTAACAATAGAGAAAAATTGTTGAGTGTGTGTGTGTGATTTGAATATTTTACCTGAGTGAAAAGATAGTGTTTATAAAAAATTATAAATGTTACGAAAAGATAGGGAGGTCGTTGTCGTGTATAAAATTGTATGAGCTCATTTTATTTCCTTGCTATAAAATTAATTATAATGGACTTAAGCATTCAAAGAATATTTATGATCTGTTTTATAGATTAAGTGATAATGAAAGCAAAAGCTTCACTTGCTGATAATTCCATAGACTTTACTAGGGTCAATACTTCTAATAATAGTTTTGTTTTTGTTTGTATAAACTTCTAAAGTTTATGTGTCATCCGATCAGTATTATTTTCATTTAGTAATGAAAATAATAAAAGAAAACTATAATTTTTTTTTTTTTCTTTTTTTGAAGTCATATTGTATCGAACAAAAAACATCCCTGTAATTATTTTTAAATGCCTTCCATTCATTAATTTTAATGTTGTTCAAATCAAACACGCAAAAAGGAATTTCATCAAGATGAGTTGGAATTTGAGATTCCAATTTCTTCGTATCCAAAACTTTATTTTGAATTATTTTTAAATTTTTCACGTTATCGCTGGTTGTCTGCTGATGCGCTGTAATTTGATCTTTCAATGAAATCACTTCTCCTTTCTTAATATTCGCTGTATCTTCTAACTCTGAAAATTTATTTTCCAACAAACTCATATTATTCTCATAGTCAAGCTTTATTAGATCATGTTGACGTGAGGTACACTCATCATTGTTATCTGCAATCTTCTGTTCATCCTCCAATGAAGTCATTTTCTCTTCATTATCCTTAATTGAATATAAGCTAAGATCTGTCTGACAATCAGCATCAACTAGTTGTGACTTTGTTAAATTTATTTTTTCATGATCTGTCGTATTTTTCAACAGAACGATTTCTTCTTTTAATTTTGAATTTACATTATTATTTACTTGGAGTGTTCTCTCCTCACAAATTCGTAATTGTCTATCTAATTTATAGTTTACATCCGTGTAACCTTGTTCGAATTTAGCCGATCTTCCCGATTTTATTTCTTCCTTTAATTGATCAAACTTCCCGCTCAACTCTTTTTGTTCTTTATTATTTTCTTTAATTGCGTTAAATTGACTGTTTAACTGGGCAAGGATTAGTTGTAACATCTTGGAATGATTTATCGTGGGTTCGGGGTCGGGGGCAGGGGGGTCTCTTTTAGAGGCTGGGTTTGACCCAACCCTGGAGGGTATACCTGAGTCTGACCCGCACATGTTTGTGTTCGTCATTTGTGTCTGTGTTTGTGTAACAAATGTAAAATTATAGGAAATATAATTTGTTATTGGTTAGTTCTAGTTATTATTCTAACATGCAATACCTCACAATTCCTTTGGTTTCTTTAGAATTTTTGAAGTTAATCCCGGAGCGGCCCCCATTGAAACCTACCTCATATTTTACCATTTTATTTTTCTAATTTATTATATCAATTGACCTTAATCGATGATATCCGTGTAATCTTCTTCTTCTTCTTCTTCTTCTTCTTCTTCTTCTTCTCCTCTGCTTGTGTTGATGACCGTCAACGGAACGGGAGCTTGCTCTGCTTTGCTCTCTGGCTCTTAGCTAAGACTGGCCCTTTATCTCATCCCCACTCCTAAGAGCATAAGGGCAGATGCTGGACAAAGTGGGAGGGTGGCTGGTCATGATATTCTCAAATATCATGAATGTTACAATATATATATGTATAAGTTAAGTCCAGGCGCCCCTAGTGCCCAGCCTTAATCCCCAAACATATAGTTAAAGGTCAACAATTAATCCCAAACATTGGTTAAACCAGGATTAGACTCCCCCTATATATAGCCTGAGCCTACGGCTCTCGATCTCATTCTTTCATTGTTAGTCATGCGATTCACTTAAGTATTCACAGTTGTTCAATTATATTTCTTCTAAACCCAGTGTAGTGTACTTTGAATAAAGAAACATTTTAAAAACATCTCTCGCTTTGCTTGTGATTTAACTGGCGCCCGAACTTGGACCTTGAGGGCTGTTCAAGATAACCGAATTCTATCCGATTATAGAAAATCCGTAGAATTCAACCATCTTTTTACTCCGAGAAGAACGTCACTGACATCATACCGACTTCAGAGGAGGAACCGCTGGTGTTTCCAAACATCCGACGCTCAAGCCAATGAACGTTGTCATCTGCCAGAGCTACAGAGACCTTAAAAGGACGCTTTGGACGAAGGACTCTACATCAGGGTAGGAAGACACCTTTGTATTATACTTAATTTTAATTTTAATTTTTATATATATTTATGTCTCTAGTAGACAGACTCAATACTATTAGACAAGTTGACTCTGACGAGACTAACACAGAAATGGAGCACGAAAAGGTAAAGAATAGCGATTGTACGTTCATTCCGATCTATAACGGAAAGACAGAGAACCTCATATTATATATCGATAATGTAACTTACCTGATGACGAGGTTTTGCCAATATGACAACCCGAATAGGTTAAGAAATGAGGATCTCATACTCATGTGTGCTAAAACGAAACTGGAGGGAAACGCAAAAATCGCTACGTTCGATAAACAATTCACCTCGGTTACAGAATTGCTGGGATTCCTTAGGCTACATTATCAAGATAACCGGTCCATTTGTCAATTAGCAAGGGAAATATCCAACATGAAACCTAAACATAATGAGAACCCCATTCACTATATAGAAAGACTGCAGATAAAACGGTGCGACCTTTATTCCCGAATATATACGGATAGTGAGATAAGGGACAAGGAGCAAGAAATTGCGCGTTATGATAATGATATAAGCCAAGAGGCTGTAAAAAACCTGCACCCAACAGTAGCTATATTCCTGCAGAACAGTCGTCACCGGACATTGAATGATTTATATAACCTCTTGAGAAAAGAAGCTTTGTTTGTGGTAGAGTCGGTTTATGGAAACCAAGTGTTTAATAAAGAATCGAACGAAGAAAAAAGACAATATAATAGACCAATTAAAAGACCACAATATCAACAGAAACCTCATGGCAATTAAAAAGGAAATAATTTCAATCCCACCTATCAGAGACAGCAATATGCGCCGCAACCACAATATCAACCGCGTTATAATGATCATTATAATTATAATTATAATAACTACGCTCAACGACCCCAACAATATTATAACTACCAACAACAATGGACGCCTCAGGCACAACAGAACTATTTTAACCAACCACAACAAAAGCAACCAACAAACAACCAACAAATTCCGAATTACCCGCAAACGGTGTCCATGCGGACAGCTAGTGACAGAGCGCATCATGTAGAGGATGACAAGGATAGGGTAATACAAGAACTCCAAGAGAGAATAAATCGTCTAGAGAATTATTTTTTAGATCCAGGACAGTTACAAGACGATCCACCCCCCTTAGAAGACAGGGAACAATTCTAGACAAAAACTATAGTTAATAAAAATAAAGGTTCAGGTAACAAACAAAATAAGGCGACCAGGCAATGTGAAGAATTGCATTATGCAAATGACCTACCTTATATCTTGGACTTCAAGAACAACAGGTGGCTAGTTGATACAGGGGCGACGAAGAATTATATACACCCAGAAGCGGTGAAGAAACATGGGTTCAAATTGGAAAAAAAAGAATTTTCCATTAAGACACCTACGGGTTACGACGAAGGCAATTCGAGAGTAAAGGTAAACATTAAAAATGCATTGGGCATAGATCAAATGATCGAATTTTTGGTTTACCCCTTTTCAAATAGGTTCGACATCTTGTTGGGATTCGAAACAATGAGAGACTTAAAAATGAAAATATGCTGTACGGAAAATCACATAGTGATCGGGGACAACATATTCAAATTTAAGGACTCAAAAAATGAATTAAACCTCATGCATAACGAAAAAGAAATAAAAAATGCATTAAGAACGAAACATATACCATTAAAATTGGAAAATAAATTGGTAAAAATAATCTCCGACAATGGGGAAATAATAAAGAAAGAAGACGAAAGGCTTCAAGCAACCAACCTAATAAAGCATCGGATTAGTACCAAGAATAATGACCCAATATATACAAGGAATTACAGGTACCCTGAGCAGTTTAAGGTTCAAATCAAAGAGGAAGTACGAAAATTGTTAAGGGATGGAATAATCAGGAAAAGCAATTCACCTTACAACTCGCCACTATGGATAGTGCCGAAAAAGGTGGATGCTAGTGGGATTAAGAAAGTGAGAATGGTCATAGACTACCGCAAACTTAATCAGCAAACCACGAATGATAAATTCCCCTTACCAAATATCGAAGACGTACTAAACAGACTCAAAGGAGCGAAGTACTTAACAACAATCGACTTTAAATCAGGGTTCCATCAGATCCCGATGGATGAAGGGTCGATTCCGAAAACAGCATTTAGCATCAGAAATGTTTTTTTGTGCGATAGAATACGATTTTAAAAAGAATAAAAAAAATAATTTTTTTTCTTTTATTATTTTCATTTAATAATGAAAATAATACCAATCGGATGACTTATAAACTTTAGAAAGTTTATACAAAAAGACTATTACTATAATCAGTAAACCTAGTACAGCCCATGGAATCACTTATAAAAAAAATATTTGAGAAAAATAGATACATATTACAAATTAATAATGTCAAAAGATTGGATGAATTACTATTGGAAGTATTACAACCAGACAAGGTATACGGTATATACTGCCAAACAGATTTTAAAACATTGAACGAAATTTATGAAGATTACTTTAAACGAATACAAAAATTAATTGAAAAGGAATATAAAACAGTGAAACTTAAGAGGTATTTCCTGTTGTGTGAAGACATTACCGAGTTAAGTGACCAACAACAAGCGATCTTGGATTACCACTACGGTAAGACTTGTCATCGTGGTATTTTGGAAACTTATAACCAATTGAAAAGAAAGATTTACTTTCCAAACATGAAGGACAAGATCACAGAAATCATAAACCAATGCGATATTTGTAAAACAAATAAGTATGACAGAAACCTGATACAATGCAAATTGATGCTAACACCAACTCCTAATAAACCATTCCAGGAAATAATGATGGATTTGTTACAGTTTGATAATAGGATAATATTTACAACCATCGATACATTCTCGAAACGCCTATATGCCCAGGTTATTAATAACAAAAATGCCTTAACCATTTGCCAAAGCTTAGAACAATATATCAGTCTATACCCTATACCGGAGCGTATTTGCGCAGACCACGGTAAGGAATTTAATAATATTTTGGTCCAGCAATTTTGCAAAGCCACGGATATAACGATCCATTATACCAGCACAAATCATTCTAATTCACTAGGAATCCTGAATAAATGTCACGCAACGCTAAACGAAATCATGCGAATAAATATTAATCAGAATAAGAAAATCAAATTTGAAAGGATTGTACAAACAAGTATGATAGCCTATAACAACACCCTAAACCAAAATTTAAAACTAACTCCAAACGAAATTACTTTTGGAAAAACAAGAGATACATATGAAACTGACGACATACAGGCAACATATATCAATGATTATTTTCAAAAATTAAAGAACTTGCACAACACAGTCAAGGAAAAGATAGAATACATAAAAGGAACAAGAAACGAAAAACTGAATCAAAGTCGTGAGGAACCTCCTGAGCTTAACTCAGAAGAATTTATTAAGACACCGAGGATAAAACCAAAAAAATATCCGTTGTATAATAGAATAAAAGTAGGCAACACCCACATCAACAATGTCAAAAGACCTAATAGACAGAGGAAGAAATATTTTATTGCGAAAAGCGACAATGACACGGACACTCATCGAGATCCAGGTCCCAGTAGCCGCAGTAGTATCTAAAAGGCAAATTTAGTATATGCTTTAATATTGATTATTCACTAAATTGGTTTATAATTGATATAATGATGAGAACATTTTAACTACTGGCTTTGCCACTAGATGATTCAAGGTGTTCAAGATTGTTTAACCGTTCTTTGAGGATAGCTGTAGATCGGAATGAAAGTACGAAGTTGCTTTAAAATTCTTAAGTTAGTTGTGTGCTTTTCATTTCACTCACGTATACATCAGAAGGGATTACTTTAATTCCATTTAAAACAACTGCCTACAGATCCTAAAGTACAAAGAATCTGTTATTTAGGGATTATAGCAAATTTAGAATTAGGCTATTTTTATTTTTAAGGATTAAGTTGTTTACCGCTTAAGAATTAAAAGTCAAATCATTGCACTCCTCGAGGATCAAACTGGGAGATGTTTAAGCCTTTACATCTAATCAGCTTTTTGAAGTTAAATATTTACTTGTAGTTTGAAGGATTATTACCTAAGTCAACAGCTATTAAGCATGGAACTAATTGTTAATTGTTTATTTTCCATATAATCTAACTATAATAAAAGAATAATTATCCATATGTATAATTAAGTAAGAACTATTAATTATAAGTGGAACAAACCCTTCCATTACAATGTAACCATGAAATATTTCTAGAATATATTCTGAGCAACAAGTTAACTTGTAATTAATATTTTATATATATTAACCGGTTAACGAGATATAATTTAAGGAACTAATAATTTTAATTATTCTTGTCTACGTATAAATGATTGAATAATTAATGGAGTTATTTTCTAGTATTTAAGCGTTTACCAATGTTATAAGAATAAAGCATATTAATATTGATTTAATAAGAAAATGTTATTTTAATTTTTGTATTTATAATTTTGATTCATTAAGACTAGGAACTGATAATAGTAATTTTCATTTCATATTGTCTATATTAGTAATGCCATATCAAATACTGTAATGTGCCATTTACTAAAACTTTTGATACAGTTTATATAAGAGAGTTTCTTTAATACTTTATCAAATCGAGGAACCAATAAAAATACTATGTTAAGTATAATTTCCTCTTACATTTTAAGTTACTTTTGATAAAATTTTATGTTCACTTTATGCCCTTTTGTAAAAATTATTATACCTCTGTAAGAACAACTATGAATGCTCTGGGTATGTCAAAATCTTTGAAAGTAAGATTAGATTCTTTCTTTTTTTATGCTTAATCTTCGGGAGGGAGGAGTTAAAGGTCAACAATTAATCCCAAACATTGGTTAAACCAGGATTAGACTCCCCCTATATAGCCTACGGCTCTCGCTCTCATTCTTTCTTTGTTAGTCATGCGATTCACTTAAGTATTCACAGTTGTTCAATTATATTTCTTCTAAACCCAGTGTAGTGTACTTTGAATAAAGAAACTTTTTAAAAACATCTCTCGCTTTGCTTGTGATTTAACTATATGTTATCTGTATATATGTGTAATACCGATAGATAAAGGTATCTTGGAATAAATAAAGCAGTCTTGTAACAACGTTCTACGTGTTCTTATTACCAACCTTTCTTAGATTGTAATTCAATAAACATTAACTTATAAATAAAAATATAAATCTATCGATCGATACATACAAATGTTCACCTCCCTTATCCGGTGGCCACGCCTCTTACGCTATATTCCAATAAATAAGACAATATACTCATAGAACTTTTTCTGGATGTCGCTAACTTGTTAAATATACTTGGTTTCATTACTCTATCTAACTGTGAGGGTACTGCATGGGCGTAAAATTGTAACACAATAAAATTAATTAAGATAAATCTAATGTATTCTCCTACAACCAAATATACTTTTTGCTACCTCATCGAAAACGTTTTTTAACTATTTCTAGTCAAATCTCTTCTTCCCAATCACTACCTTCATCTGCTTTTATTTCTTCATCTTTCCTTTGTATATAATTTGTTCTTTCTCATAACTCTTGGTATTTTTGCATCTTTTCAGCTACTACCTTAAGCAAATTGTCATCCGGGGACACCAGTTTTCTTTTCTCATCAAACAATAAGACGTCTGGGCTATTATTTCAAACCGTGTGGTGAGGACTGATAAGATGACTCCAGTAAATAGTAATATTACTCCCTGATGTTAATTGTTGCTGTATGATATGGATAGTGGTAGAACGGCTGCTTAACAAGTTCATCTTCCTTGCTCTATCCCTTGAAGAAAATTTTAAAGATGCATAATAATGTCTTTGCATATACTCCCTCGCCCCGGGAAGCTTGACTCGACAGCCTGGATTTATCCATATTATTTTTTTTTCTGATTTTTGCATTACATTGCTTGTGAGATAAGGAAAATAATTAATAAATAATAGGAAAGCAATCTTGATGTTTATATTAATTTGATTATGGGTGATATCTACTTCCATAATTTTATTATTTATTTCTTTTAACCATTGATTTATAGCTACCAGCTTTCAATGAGTAATTTCATACTTTTATTATTACTGCACTGAATATTTTATTATTTTTAACATAAGTCGTTTAACCTAAATAAACTGAAAATTCCACTGACCCATTAGCTGCACAATTTGGTATACAATTCACTTCCAATGATAAGCTTTTGTAAAGAAGGGAAAGGAAATTGTGATCTAAAAATGTAGATATATTCTTCTATTTTGCGTCCTAACACATGGTCCGATGACAGGGAATGTTTAATGATTAGCAAAATAACCTGGACAGATTCTATGGTGACAAGTGAAAGAATTGTCTATGCTGAAGGTTATAGCTGATTGTAAACCAGCAGCCCAGATGGAACCAAAAGGAAATTTGTGGGGACTGTACATAATGGTCTATAAATTTAATAAGTTACACTACTCCAGAATTAAACATATTTACACATGAAATAAATAATGATACAAAAAAAGTGATCACCCGGTGAGAACAACTATCATTAAAACTAATAAAAATAATTATTAGTACCATATGAAATTAATTATTCAAAGTTTATTGTCTGTTAATTGGCTAATTTAAATGAATTAAGTATTTTAGATAACATATATGTCCCAAAGAAATCGACGTATGTGGCGTGTTCAATTTCGTCTCCATCCGAAGATACTAGTCCAGCTGATGCTTACCCTATCTCCCAACTGGAAATAGGAACGGGTCCATCAGACTGTTGGTGTCCACAGACTCTGAGGAGCCATCAATGCTAATATCCTCTCTCCAGGGCTGTCTATTATGGGACTTACTCGATATGAGGCAATTTGGGAGAGTGACTTTTCCCCAAACACGGAACACACCACATTCAATTACCGCACATATATAAATAAAACATAAGTGCAAAATAATAATAAATTCAAAACATAAAGAAATGATGTGAATCGTCAACATGAACAATTAGCTTTTTTTTAGAATGTCCCATTTCCACGGCACCTTTTGATTATTTTCGTTCCCGCAAAATCATGTGGAGCGAATATTCGCCTGTTCTTGGAGTACCGAAGCCTACAATAAAACTTTTATTAAAAATCGCTTTGAAATATTTACTGTTTGGATATTGTATATTTGAGAATATGGTGACAACACTGTTGTTACCTTTTTGTATGGTTATATGTTGTTGTGATCAAGGCTGTCAGTGTTTTGAGTCTTAGTTGCCATAATCTGTTGTGATGTAATTATGATTAATAAATGTGAATACAAATGTAACAGTTTTGTTTATTCAATAATAGCCACACAAAACATGGCGCAGTCTATAAAGTGAAGTTATTCGGAGTGTAATTAAAGTATAACAATTAACCGTGTGCGATGGAGTTCAATAAACCGTGTATTTTAAACCTTTCAACAGGAAATGTGGCAAATAATTTTTGGCTCAAGGAGGAGACTGTAAATAAATCAAGAGAAGTTCAAGTAGACAGACTTAAAAACTTAATGGGGTCCTAGGCTTTGAAGGTTTACATGTCCATCACTACGACAGCCTGTGATAGAGAATCTGACGAATATTGGCCGTGCTTGAACAACATTGTATTCCAAAGAAAAATGAAAAAATGGAGGTATTTAAATTTTTTAGTAGGAGGCAAGGTGCAAACGAGTCTTTTGAACATTTCTATGCGGAACTGAAGTCTCTCATTTCTTCCTGTGAGTTTGGGGAAGAAGAAGATAAGCTTCTCAAGGCGCAAATTGTTTTGGGCGTCAATTCTGCCTCGACCCGTGAACGCTTGTTGCGTGAATATCCCTCGTTGAATAAAACAGTTGCCTTTTGCAAATCTGTGGAGATAGCAGCCGACAACTTGCGAGTAATCAAGGAACAAGAAGATCAACAGCAGCTAGAGGTCTTCAAGTTGGTGAGGAGTAACAATCACCAGTCTGTAAATAATAATTATGTTGATAAGCCAGTACTAAATAAGGATTTGTTGAATAAGTCTGGAAATAGGAGTAAATTTCTTGATTGTCACGTTGTGGGCAGAAAAACTCAACGAATCGTTGCCCTGCGTTTGGCCAAAAGTGTTACAAATGCAATAAAATTGGGCATTGGGCTACAGTGTGTGGTAGAGGTGTGAAAAAAGTTGAAAATGTGGGTGTTTCTGATCACAATGAGGCATTTGATGATTTAGGCATTGGTTCCATTAAAGTAAATCTAATAAATAAAAACAAAACTGTGAATGGTTGGAAAATATAGAAATTAACGGAAAATTAATTTTGTTCAAATTAGATACTGGCGCCGAAACCAATATTATATCATTGCATTTGCTAAAAAAGGAGTTAGGCATGAGCAACTCTGATGTTTCCAATACTAGCACTGTGTTGGAGGCATTTGGGGGGTTCAAAATAAAACCTATTGGTGCAATTAAGTTGAAAATTAGCTGATGCTGGTAAGGATGCCCTGGGTTGTGCACTTTTTCAAGAAGGTAGACCTATCCTCTTTGCTAGTAGGCCATTGACAGATTGTGAATGCAATTATGCTCAGATTGAAAGGGAAATGCTTGCTGTTGTTTTCGCGTTCACCAAGTTCCACAAATATGTATATGGTCATTCCAGTGTTACAGTTTTTTGTGATCATTTGCCACTGACATCTATTTTTACAAAGGATATAAGTAAGATAGTTAACAATCAAATAAAACGAATGAGATTGAAATTGTTGCCACATCAGTTTGAATTAAAGTATCTATTAAAGTGCCCGGAAAATTCATGTATATCGCAGATTTTTTATCTCGTAATTTTGTCAAATCTGACCTTGATGATGACCCATCTATGCTGGAGAGAGTGCATTCTTTGGGAGCCAAAATCAATTTTACGGATGAAAAATACTCTAAGTTTGTAGCTGAAACCCATCAGGATCCGTCTCTTTCACAAATAACTGAGTTCTATCGTAATGATTGGCCGTCAAAATTAGAATCCACTGTAGCTCCCGAAGTGGTTCATTTTTATAAATTTTGTAATGATATATGTGAAGAAAATGGTTTATTATATTTAGAGAATAGGTTGATTGTTCCGGTTGCATTGAGGCGGTTTATCCTGGATCTCTTGCATGAGACCCATTTAGGTTTAAACAAAATAAAGAACACAGTTAAGAGTTTTTTTTATTGGCCAGGGATAATGTCTGATATCGTAGGTTTGGTGTCGGGTTGTATAGTGTGTCAAACATTTCAAAGGAGTAAGATAAAAAAAGAGCTGCTCCCTCATGATATTCCGAATATCCCTTTTTATAAGGTTGGGCTTGACATAGCTGAATTCGATAGAAAGAATTTTTTAATCCTTGTTGATTACTACTCCAGATGGGTGGAAGTAATTCCAATAAAAGATAAATCCAGTTCAACCATCATAATGTCAATTAAGCCAATTTTTGCGAAATTTGGGATTCCTAGGATCATCATTGCAGACAACAACCCATTTGGTTCTGCAGAATTTCGAAATTTTGCTCAACAATGGGTGACAGAAATTTAAACAGTAAGCCCTCATTATCCTCAGAGTAATGGTCTCGCAGAAAAATATGTTGGTATTGTCAAATCTATGTTGAAAAAATGCCAGATTAGCGGCCAAGATTTTAATTTGTGCCTATTAAATTACAGAAGCTCACCAGTGGCAGGTTTGAATAGTTCTCCTTCTCAATTATTAATGAGTAGGAATCTAAGAACCAAATTACCAATTCGCAATGATGACCTTCTTACAACAAACAGTTCATGTAAATAATAATTTTAGTGGTGCGCAAAAACATAAGCAAACACATGTTTATAATAAAGGATCTAAAACTCCTGATAATTTTGTTGCACTACTAAGTTACTTACTAAGTTATGGGCTCAAGGGAACATTGTGAAAAAATTAGATTTTCGATCTTATATAGTTGATATTAATGGCAAACGATACAGGAGAAATTCTAGGTTTATTAGGAAATTTAAGAAACCACTAATGTCTGAGGCAGATTTAAATAGATATAATACAGATTGTAAACCTCTTTAGCTGAAACAAACTATAATGATGATGATTTAGAATTTAATGAAAATTGTGATGAAAAACTAAATGAAACTCATGAAAATGATATGCTTGACCAGGAAGCTGCTAATAACGATAGTGGTAATAACCCTGAAGGTTACCAAACTAGAGCAGGAAGCGGTAAGGCGACCAAAAAGATTTCAAGAGTAAAGATTAGGCCTAATTAGTATCATCCTAAGATTCTAATTGTTTTATATGTAATTGTAGCTTATATTATTTTCTTGATAATGCTTCCTACAGCTTAATAATTGAAATGTTTTTTGTTTGTTTTTTTAAGTATAATTTGAGAGACTTGAAGGGGAGGATGTTTGGTTATTGTATAATTTGAGAATATGGTGACAACACTGTTGTTAACTTTTTGTATGGTTATATGTTGTTGTGATCAAGGCTGTCATTGTTTTGAGTCTTAGTTGCCATGATCTGTTGTGATGTAATCATGATTAATAAATGGGAATACAAATGTAACAGTTTTGTTTATTCAATAATAGCCACACAAAACATTTACAATTGACCTTCAAATTATTAAAATGGTTTTGTTACAACCACAACACTTTCTAGGTATCAAGATCCGGAGAAAGAAAGTTTTTGTGATAAAAATGACTTTCGATAGCTTTAAAATCGATTAAATAGATGAAATTTGTAACACAGTTTCACTTGCTGATGAACCTCATGGAGCCCTGATTTCTTCCAAGGTTTTCTTGTGGCATAATTCCAGTAACCTGTTTCATGACACTTACAGCTCCTTATTTCTTAATTTATTAGTCACATTAGTATTTTAAGAAATGGTTAGATAATCAAACTGACGGCGCCACTCAAAGTGTCTAACTAAGCAAAGGAGGATTTATCCTCTTCTGCAACACAACCACGGTTTATCTCCCCCCCCCCTTCCTGAGGACGAACCTCACACGGGGTAAAAACATAATTTATCTACAATTTACCATGTTATTAACTTCCATTTACACTTGAGAATTTGAGAAAAACAATTGAGGAATTTAAAAAAAAGTGGATTTATCCCATTTATAATAGGACGGTGTATGTAATGAAAGACAAATGTTTTCATGGGTTGGTGGTGAAATTGACTGTATTTAAATTTTTGGTAGAAATGGAGGGGGAGTGTGACGGCGCAGTGCAGACGGCTGAGGGGGCGTGCCAGCCCCGCCTACCCCCTTCAATATCCACGCCTGTCACCCCCCTCCCTTAACATCATATCCACTTCCAGTCTTCAATTATGAGCATCTGCAACTCCACTTCCAGGCTGGTGAGTTTCTACCTCTAGTCAACATCAAATAGGTCTCTTAAATCTGCCAACTTCAGGCCAACCACACAGTTGTTGTTCAATCTTCTTTTCTCCTTCAATCCTTGAAGGAAAGAATCCAGTACAAAAAAGGGGTTTATAATTCATGATGTCATACCGATATCCATCCATAAAAACGTAGCCATGGTTTGCTCATGAAGTTGTTTTGTGGATACTAAAGATATAAAACACTTACATGCATACCAGTTACCAATGCCCAGCATCTGCATGACAACAAAAATTTACTTTATTAAAATTTGTTAAATAAATCTTAACTGAAGTCCCTCTCCCATATTTTACATTGTTTCAAGTCTTTCTTTTCCAATTGATAGTTTACAAGGCATGATTCAGAGTGGTGAACTATATATGAGAGTTATGTTATATTTATAACAATAAAATATATAATAGAAGATAATATAATTAGCCTTTTATTATATAGAATAACACTCTTTACTTGAAACAAATAATGGATAGATAATATGGTAGTTAAGATATTTTTCAAATTTTGATGTCTCTTTAAATTGTATTTATTGTAACGCTTTACTTTGAAGTAGATACGGGGCTATCACCTGTCTGTCGATTTGAGTGTTCTCGATAGTGTCCATAAACATGATGAGAACTTGAGTGGTTCCGGCCAGAACTCCCACATATTTCCAAATAGTTCGTTCCTTTGCTTTATATGTCCTTAGTTTAAAACTAAATTTTATTTTACAATCAATGTATTCATCATGATGTAAACAAATTTTGGTCCCTGGCAACCGATCCTCGGATCAACTATTATATATATATGTACATTATTACATGATCCCCTCTTCTCTACCCTTATTTTATTTTTCTTAAATTTAATTTCACGATGACTTTACTAATAATCTTGGTCGTTTGCCTAGGAATGTGTGCCTTGGGCGAAGAGTTGATTTGAATTTACTTTTAGTCAGAGTTAATTATTAGAGCAGAGAATGCAATAATAATATTCAATAATAAATAGTGAATTGAGGAAAACTTTATTAAGAGCTGCATTAATTATTATTATTTATTGTATACTTATAAATTAGAAATTGACTTGAATGAATGATTTAAAATGAACCGCAAAATATAAGACTAAATTAATAATATAAATGAAAATTATATTACAAAAAAGTTTATCAATCTAACTTGTTAGAATCAAAAATTTAAAATGCCCATATAATTGTCTTTGAATGTAATCGATTACATTTAATATTCTCTTGAATAAAATCGTGCTCTTACTCATTTAAGAAGTGTTTAACATTGGAGGTTGTATATGTTGAAAGCGGCCTCTGGTCTCGGAGATGGAGTGTAGAATGAAAAACGTCTGCTGTGGATGACGGCGGAACTATTTCACCTCACACAGTATTACATTCAACGAATGGATTTGGACTGACATATTAACATATTATAATTAACATAATCGATAAATTACGATAAGATAATTTGAAGATTTTTATTAATGGATGGTTTTAATTGTTTCTATTTTATATTTACAATTCGATTTTCAAAGATACCATACCATAGTAATATATATACACATGTTTTGAGACGAGTATGCAGGGTGCCAATAAGTACCCTGGTCCAGCCAGCCAATAGGTTACTTTTAATAGTAATAATAATAATAACTGAAGCGGCCCCCACCACTATATTTATAATGGAAATAATTGACTTTTACTTTTATAATTGACTAGTCAATACAACAATCCAATGATTGTTGTTCAAAAACAAACCTTAAATGCCAAAAGAAATAGGGAATAGTTATTATTAATTCGCTATAAAAATTTATTCTACATAACGTATTAAAAATCTAGTTGTTAATACAAAAGAAATAAACTTATTGTCTACAAATACTTAAATAAACTATTCCTACACAAATGAATAAAATTGAGCTCATTACCCTTAGTCTTCTTTACTGCCTACTCTATTCTGACGGGATTCATTTAACATTTAAATATTGCTGATCAGTATATCTTTGAACTAGTATTCGGTACCTTAATTATTGTTCATTGGGAGTTCCTCGAGTAGTGGTGTCGTTTGATGTTCCATTATTCTGTCCATACAAATCATTTTCCTTTGTTGCGTTTCCTCACAGATTCCTTGTTATGCCTTTAATGTTTCTTCTATGATCACACTCACTTCTTATTACCAGCTCACTTTAACTTATTATACATTGGAAAATGAAATAGCCGTCAAACTTGACACTGGACCAGCCTTTGTTTGGGGTTAAGCGTGGACTGACGACTCCTACTCCTCTCGATCTCTTCACAGCTATATCTTCTTATCCCCATTCTATTGGCCAAAATAAATGTACAATCCTGGATTTGATTGCCAGGCATTGTCATCCGATGAGTGGCGTGAGCACATTAGCCAGGGCGTCCGCGCTGTTCTTCCAGCGTCTTCGAAGAACCTCCTGTCATTTGACTGGAAAACTGTATCCTGCCCATGATCCCCAGGCCGTTCTCATCTCAAATATTCAAAATAGCTCGCTGACATTTAAACTTATATGAATTAAACATGATTAGCTAAGATTACTGGAGGTATTTTTAGTTAGTATTTATTTACCCCCAGACATAATTATATGGGACTTAAACTCGCTGTAGCTATATGCATCCGTGAACTGAATGTCTGAGAAGGAGATGGCAAAAGACTTTACCACCGATTCCCTAACTTTACCTTTACATTGACTTCACCCGGATTTCCACTGTAGCATATTATAGTTGACTGTGACCAATGCCAATGTCAAGTCAACAATTATTAACAATTAGCAGGCCAAATATCTCAAGTATTTTTTCACAATTATTAGTTGTGATTTAATTTTCAAATTCTACTAGCATTTATTTATGAGCTTTTCTAAATTTGTTTAGTGTCGATATGTATTCAATAAATGAGGCAGAAATCTATTGTGCTGAATGTCCGTGAATATTTGCTTAAGATTTCTTTTGCCCAAAAAAACAAAAAATAGTGTTTATTTATAATCAAACTTTTAAAATATATTTGTCTAAGCACGTTAGACTTATATCACTTCCATGAGTATATTGTCCATAAATTAATCAGAGAGGATATTAATTTCTTCATAATTTTGAAATATATCTTTCGGTGTGTCTACAAGAGTGTACAAAACGAAACTATTTTTGTAAAAAGTGATTTATTAAATTTTCTTACAAAAACCTTTAATCTCCTTCGAAATACTCTCCATTGGGGTCAATATATTTGTCCAATCTTTTATTTCAATGTACCAAACATTTTTTAAATTACTCTTTTTTGATGCGAGACAGGGGCTCCGTCGTTTTTGTTTTTACTTCTTCAACATCTGCAAAACGCTTTCTTTTCATTCGAGGGATTATAAACAAGTGGCAAGGGGTTAGATTGGGTGAATAGGGACGATGAGGCAAACCATTTTTGGTCTAAAATCGGCACACATCCCGGGATTTATGTTACAGCAAGTACATTATAAGGGAAAGTATGTGACAAACCATTAAACATTAAACAAATCTGCCCTCTTCCTAACTGACCCACTTCGCTTCTTACTGCTCAGTGAATTGGTAGTTGTTGAACATTTAAACTTTGCGGACTTGGCAGAATTCACGCATTTAATCTCGTTTGAGCCCATATCAAAGTTTTTTTGTCAATATTTTAGCTATTTACATTTTCCTTAAATAAATTTTCAGAAATCGTGAAAGAAATAGTCTAACATTGAGAATGGAGTATTTTTTCAAAATTATTTTGAAGTATTCAATACTAATAATTATACATTTTCCTCTATTCTGTTTATTGTTGTGCTAGTTTATTTACTAATCCTTAAAACATGTTGGCACTACTATTGCAAAACCGCCCAACTGTATTTAGAACTGTGCAACTGGTGTAAAATGCCAAATAAGGTTTACGAAATGCTAGTGTGTGGGAAAAAAGTAATTGGCGCTAGGGTTTTGCAAGTAGACACGGCAATGGACGAATCCCCGAGAGGCCAATACAAAGATAGTCGACGATAGCAATTTAGTAATTACCGATAATGTACCAGCATTTCCTATACATGCTTCTCATACATGTAAGTGAAATTCGGATTGTGAAAAAAAAAATTAATATTATTTAGGATTTCAAAATTAAAATTTTTTATTAGAAGAAAACAATTTTATTGTATTTTCGGAGATTATTATAAAATATTTGAATTATTATGTTCTTATATTAATGAATTTCGGGTGTTCAAAATAGTTAACTGTTTCATAAAAAAAATATAAATTTGAAGGAGTTCATTTTATCATTAAAAAATTCACCAGGACTGCTACCTCTCTCAAGTGGTTTCCTCTCATATGATTGATAAAAGGGGACAATCAATCAGCATTGGTGATAACAAGGTTCTTCCGGCCATATATATATTTTCTATTACAATATTTTTTTTGTTTAACAAATGGTTCAATTTATTTATTTTTTATTTTATTTGAAAGACAGAAATCTTTCATTTCTCCTAGTAATTAATCATTTATTTCCGTATATTTCTTTATGTTCCAAGAAGTTTTTTTTTATAATTAAAGACAAAGGTAAATTGTTTTAATATGTTTATACATTCAATGCGCAATTTTACAAGTTTAGTTTTATTTTTTCGAGACAACTTTGACTGTTTTACAGTAGCTAGTAATCTAATGGTTGGAACAGCTGTTAAAGGAGAGTTAATCCTTTGGAAAAAGGTGAAAAATCCGCCAACTATGGACTGTATTTGCGCTGTAAAGCTATTAGTGGCATTTCTTCAGTTGGAAATCATCGCTGGTCGAGGAAGGTCATACCTCATACCTTTTCGACGATCACAGTCCGGCTATTTGAAAAGGGATTGGAAAACTGTGGAATTATTGCGATCCACCCCTCCCCCTAACAAAGGATATGAAACGATACATGCAGTTTGAACCTTGGGCACCCGAACAGATCGTTATACAATGCAATGTTATGTTGAGTACAATAAAATGTTACATTTTCTACAAAACCTACTTACACATGTTTCAATTCACTGTTCTCTCTGGAATTCACCTTAGCATAAATATAAGTTGAATGAGATTTCTTAGCTACTACTAACAAAAAACTAAATTACTTACAAAATAATTTTATTCATTACAATAATTATAAGCAATTAATTTCGCTATTATTCTTTAAAACTTATAATTTACATTATGTATTATACAATTACACAAATCAAATGCTTAACATAAACTAAATACTTAAGTTAACTTACTTTATATAAGCATATTTACAAAAATTTTACAGTATAAAACAAACCCAAATACGTTTAGAATGATACTGAACTTATAGAAGAAAAATTACATACGTGACTTACATTCAGATAGAAGAATTTATTAAATTAAAACATAAATGAAACAATTATACGTTAGGTAAATTGAATTTTAGATAAATTTTCAAATATGAAACTCGGTTTAGATATTGTGCAAGGTTTTTACATTAATTTTCGGTCCACTTCTTGCGCTTTAAGATAACACTCTGGGAGTTTCATGGCAGGTTTGCCAATTGTCTGATAATATCATAATTATCACAATTACAATACACATTACAATAATCATTGTAATTTCATAAACCGATTATGTGACTCTATCCGTCGTCTCTGGGATTCTAAAATCTTCATACATGGCTCTGGAATAGATTGCTATTCTTGAGTGGGCGTGCTGCTGTTTAATCCCACTTCTGATCTGGGAGAATGGGCTATCAAAAATAGTCCGGGTCAGAATTTATAATAGAAACTCTGTTTGAACTGATTGACACATATATCAATATCTAGAATATATTTATAAATTTGTCCTCGACAGAACATTTAGTTGGAGTTCCTAGACCTAGTACTGCCAAACATCAGAGCTAACGCTTTGCAAGCAAATGTTTTTTCCTTCAATAGCGATTATTAGCTCTTCAAACACATCTTCTGTTGTAGTCGTTGTTCGTAGCTGATGGACATCGAGGAGATTTAAAAAGATTCTCGTTGACTATACGAACGAAAACACACAGCTAAACAGATGATTTGTTGGTGCAAGTTTCGTCCAAATTCATAGACAAATATTTGCAGCTTAATATCGTAGAAATTACAATCTGCCATCTCGTTAATCCACCGCATTGCCACGTTTTGAGAGTAGTTATAAAAGCTAGGATGAGCCACAGATTTGGGAGCGAGACGACGAGATGGGTAGTGGGAGGGGGGACGACAGGTTTAAGGCGTTGAAGGATAGGCTAAGCCACGACGAGGCGCTCTTGATATGCTAAACCCGCAACATCTTATTCTTGATTGTGACAACCTTGACATCGAGGGGGACGTTCTTATTTTAAGACTTAATTTATGTCAAGGTCGGTTGTACCTGATTATTGATTTTGGTATTTAAGTGAAGACTATTTAATCTAACTAATCCATTGGTACTTTTTAACATCTTTGGACAACGCTTGCCATAGTTGTATCTTATTAATTAATGATTTTTTTAAGTAATTGGTACCATGAAACCTAATAACTTAATTAAGCATAGTTGGTTCGGAGGTTCTCATATAATTTTAATTTTTCTCGATTCCTGCAGACCGAACAATCTGAATCGGTAAAATGGAGATCACCCGTCTAGAGAGATTTGTAGAAAATTTAAGGGAGATTAAGAAGCTTATAGAGAAGTATGAAGCTTAAAATTGTAGGCCAATAACTGTTTATAAATTGAAAACTTTAAAATAAATGTTTCCAGGTCTGAGTATTATAGAGTTTCAAGAGTTGGTGGGAGGGGGGGCCTCAACACTTCCACCCTTTCATAAGCAGGAACGAGAGAGAGGCTGGAGTTAACGTTGAGCTACAGTTAAAGGTAGATACCTTAAATGTTTGGATTGTTTATCATTTTATACATTTTTTTCTATTAAAATCTCTAACATGAATGTTATATTTTTTTAGAAAAAAATTTTGTCCTTATACCTAACAATTAAAAAACCATAGCCCTTCATTTTATAAGTTTCAAAAACTAGAAGAGATGAAGAAAGAATAAACTTAAAAAATAACATAATATTTTGTAAAACTTTGAAAACATTAACCTTTCAAATTATATCATTTTATTATCATTCTATTGTTTTTATAAAGTACCTTTAACGAAAAACTCTTATTATTTTTTTTTTATCTGCCTTGAATATACTATTGAATGTGATATACTAAATCGCACAAAAAAAATTCAAGTAGAATATGTAATTTTATTCATTAACAAGCTATAAATAATTTAAAGCTTCTTTTTGACTACAAGCCTGTCTACGTTCAAAATTTTAAAAACACTTGTCACAGATATCACTCAATAGCATAAACTATTTAATCATTGTGTCCATAAAACAAGACAATTTAATACATTGATATATTGTAAAGGTGATTGCATATCCATGATTCAGATCCATCTAGGAGGTTGAACTCTCTGTTAGCAAAGCAATCCATGGGTAGACATGTTCATCTTCGCTCTTCTGCTGAATTGAATGGATATATTCTTAAACGATCACATTCCTCTACTTTCCTTATTAGTTTTCTTATTCAAGTAATTGAGTATCTGTGACGATTTATATTGAATGGCACCCCATTCCTCTCCGTCCATATGAATAAGTGACAGATGGCAGGTCAAACACAATCGGAACACCCCCGCACAATCCCACTTTGATTGATACATTTCCTACTGCTGATGAGAAACACCGTGATGAGAACTAGCTCTGGGTTCATCGCCTCAAAGTTTCTCAACGATTGGACCGGGAAAGAGTCTAATACCATACAAATAAATTTTGAATTGATGGAAATAAGAGCTGTTTCGAATTTTCTGATAATATCCAACATTCAGGGAAGATTATTTTTTTTTTTAAATATAACATTCATGTTAGAGATTTTAATAGAAAAAATTGTATAACATGATAAACAATCCAAACATTTAAGGTACCTACCTTTAACTGTAGCTCAACGTTAACTCCAGCCTCTCTCTCGTTCCTGCTTATGAAAGGGTGGAAGTGTTGAGGCTCCCCCCTCCTTGGGGGACTCTTGAAACTCTATAATACTCAAATCTGGAAGCATTTGTATTAAACGTTTCTGGACGATTGGACCGGGAGATATTCTAATATCAAGCAAATCAATTTTCAAATGAAAATTCTACTCTAAAACTATATTACGCGTACAAAGGTACCTACTGTAACAGAGAAAGGAAAGGGTTGAAAAATAAACTGAGAAAATTGAAGGAATGGATGAAAAAAGAAGCGGCAGTGAAGAGTGAATAGTGGGGAATACTGGCGCCAGTTGATTATCAGAAAACATCAAAGGATGGGCTTCTTTTGTCTTCCCACCTGGATCATATGCGATGAACAAGAACGGAGCTTTCTCTCTTGTTTTTAGCACTTGGCAACACTTTTCTTCCAGGTTTACCAAATCACATCTTTGTAGGCATATTATGGGCCACCTTACCAGTCATTCCGGAAATTCCCATTTTCAATCATTGAAAAATAATTTATTATAATTGTAGTAAAACTCCGGGGAAAAATGATTAAACAAAACTTTTAAAAAATCGTGAGATATTTGGCCACCCCTGGTTCAGAAGTATTACCTAGCTATAAACAAACACGAAAATCAAAAGGTCTTATTTTCCACATGGTGTCATACTAAGATGTGTATTATTTAGTTTCTTCAAACTAAGTGGCAAGAAGACTTTCTGCATGCGTGCAGGCAGTAATCCTTCAATTTTCGATCTGGTTATTGGTTGGTACAATAAGGTATCCTGTATAGGACTGTTCGTGAATGGGTAACTTGACAATTACATGAAATGAAGCATGTTGATATGAACAATAAATTTTTGTGTTTTCCCAGATTATTTGTGCATTGTCATTAGAGATTAACGTTACATTGTTTGATATCCCTTTAAGGATATCATTTAATAATTTAAAATGTATTACTCCGATTTTGCAAAATTCCATTGTTAAAATAAGTTCAGAAATCTTGTTTTTCTAATAACTGCATATGAGTAAGAAATGAATAAGCTTTTTCTTCTATGCTTACCATTTTTATGCTAGATTGGGTTTCTCTAAAATTCGTATTGATTCGTCCTATGTCCTTATTAAATTTGTCTATAATCTGTCTGTTTGTGTTAGAAATGTTTAGTTCGTTAATATCAGCCTGCCTGTTTGCTTGTGCTAGTTTTTCAATCACTGAGTCATAATGTTGTTTGTCTTTTGCGCCCATCTTTCCTGTGATCTATGAAATTGCTTCACCTAATCCGTTTATTATTCCGCGTTTTTGTCTTTTCGAGTGAAATTTTATTAAGTTCTCTTGATTGATAAATGAACTGTCGTATTCTTAGATTATCTCGTAGATGCTAGAATTACTGTATTTGTGTATAACTTTATTAATTTCGTCAATCAGTATCGTAGTGTTGTAGTAGTGGTATGTTTCATAGTATTTGTCTATTATTCTGATAGTGTTTATTTTATATTTTAGTATTCCGTTATTGTCTGTTAGATCTTGCATGTTAATTGCTGATACGGTTACTAGGACCTGGATCAAGATGAATGTCAGTGTCATTGTCTGTAACAAAATATTTTTTCTTTTGTTTATTAGGTCTTTTAATGTTATTTATGTGCGTGTTGCCTATTTTTATTTTATTGTATAGTAAATTCTTTTTTTGGTTTGATTCTAGGTGTTTTGACAAATTCTTCTGAGGTAACCTCAGGAGGTTCCTCACGATTTTGATTGAGTTTTTCGTTTCGAGTTTCTTTTATGTATTCTACTTTCTGTCTTACTTCCGTATGTAAGTCTTTTAGTCGTTGGAAATAGTTATTAACATGTACTTCTTGTATGTCTTATGTGTCATACGAGTCTTTTATTTTTCCAAACGTTATTTCATTGGGGGGTAATTTAAGGTTTTGATTTAAAGTGTTATTGTATGCTATCGTGCTTGTTTGTACAATTCTTTCGAAGTTAATATTTTTATTTTTATTAATATTTATTCTCATTATTTCGTTAAAAGTGGCATGACATTTGTTTAGTATGCCTAAAGAATTTGAATAATTTTTACTAGTATAATGAGTTTCAATGTTGGTTGCTTTGCAGAATTGTTGAATTAAAATATTGTTGAATTCTTTACCATGATCCGCGCAAATACGCTCTGGTATAGGGTATAGGCTAATGTATAGTTCTAAAGTCTGGCAGATAGTTAACGCGTTTATGTTATTAATTACTTGTGTGTATAGTCGTTTTGAGAAGGTGTCAATAGTTGTAAAAATTATCTTTTTATCAAATTGTAATAAATCCATCATAATTTCTTGAAATGGTATATTACGAGTCGGTGTTGTTAAGAATTTACTTTTAATTGGTTTCCTATCGTATTTGTTTGTTTTACATATTTCACATTGATTTATAACTTCTGCGATTTTATCCTTCATGTTTGGAAAGTAAATTGTTCGTTTTAGTTTATCATATGTTTCTAAAATTCCGCGATGACATGTTTTACCATAATGATAACCTAAAATTGCTTGTTGTTGGTCACTCGATTCTGTAATGTCTTCACATATTAAAAAGTATCTTTTAAGTCTTACTGTTCTATAGTCTTTTTCAATTAAGTTCTGTATTTGTTTGTAATAATCCTCATAAATTTCGTTTAACGCTTCAAAGTTCGTTTGGCAATACATTCCGTATGTTTTATTTGGTCGCAGTATTTCTAACAGTAATTCGTTTATTTTTTCAATGTCGTTAATGTGTAAAGTGTAACGGTTTTTTTCAAGTATTTTTTCATAGGTGACTCTATTTGCTCCACGTTTAACAATTATTTGATTTTTTTTCGACTTTAATGCATTTGTCTTTTTCCACTAACCATATTTGTCCGTTATTACTGTCTTGTGAGTGTTGAGTTATTAGACTTTCTAAGTCTTCGTTAGTTAGTATTGGTAATTCCTCTATTGTTTCTAAAATTTCGTCATTGTCTGAAGTTTCGTCATTATTTAATAATTGGTCTATAAGGGCCTTAATCAATTAAATGGATTTAAAGCATTTAAAGAATATTCACGATCTGCGAATGGATTAAGTGATAATGAAATCACAAAGTTTCACTTGGACAGAATTTAGGTAGAATTATCTTGACGATAGTTCCATAGGCTTTACTAGGTTTACTAATTCTAATAATAGTCTTTTTGTATAAACTTCTACAGTTTATAGGTCATCTTAACAGTATTATTCAATGATAATAATAAAAGAAAGAAAGAAACTTTTTTTTCTTTTTATAATCATACTCTATTGCACAAAAAACATCCCTAAAGTTATTTCTAAACTCTTGCCGTTCATTAATTTTATTGTTGTTCAAATCAAACACGCAAAAGGAAATTTCATCTTTTATCTGATTTTTTAATTGCTCGGGGTACCGATAATTCCTTGTATAAATTGGGTCATTATTTTTGGTATTTATCCGATGCTTTATTAAATTAGTAGCTTGGAGTTTCTCGTTTTCTTTTTTTATTACGTCACCATTGTCGGAAATTATTTTTATTAAGTTGTTAGATAATTATGTCGGTAAATGTTCTGTTCTTAGTATGTTCTTTATTTCCTCTTCGTTATCCATTAGGTTTATTTCATTTTGAATCTTTAAATCTGAATTTATTGTTTCCGATCACTATGTGATTTTCCGTACAATTTATATTCATCTTTAAATCCTTCATTGTTTCAAAACCTAATAGGATATCGAATCTATTAGAAAATCGATAAACTAAGAATTCGATCATTTGGTCTATACCTATTGCATTTTTGATATTTACCTTGACACTTGAATCGCCGTCGTCATAACCCGTGGGCGTTTTGATAGAAAATTCTTTTTCTATTAATGTAAAGTTATGTTTTTTTACTATGTCTGGGTGTATATAATTTTTCGTCGCACCCGTATCAATTAACCATTTGTTGTTTTTGAAATCAATAATGTATGGTGTCGTTAGTATAATGTAGTTCTTCGCATTGTTTATTATTTTTTTTTTATACTCCATAATTCCTTTATTGTACTATAATACAATCTGCCTTTTATAAGGCAATAAGTAATTAACATAAATGTTCTCATTCATACTATATTTACAGTTCATCATTCACTCGCTCATTCATACAATATTTACAGACAGCCCAGAGACCCCCCAAATCCACCGCGAAGAGAAAGCGGAGTCTTGGGAAGTCCCCCACGCTCCTCCGTCAGCCGCGTCACCGGATACTAGCCAGTGGAGGTTGACCAACAGCGCGAGAGCCACAGAAGCTCAGGACATGATTGGAGAAACTGGCCATTGCCAGGACTCCCACTGTCACGCGTTTATAGCAGGTCACGAGGCCACTGCCGTTTCAGTCTCCGAGGAGGATTATAGGGAAGAGTGGCGCAGTGCAATGACTGTGCTACATGATTAGGGTGGTTGGAAAGGCTACTGTGGAATTTCATAAACTTGGCAGGGATGAGTTCTAGAATGTAGGGTATATTAAGGTCGTTATGAAGGGTTTTGTTGCTGACATAATAAGGGGCATTTACTATTGTTCTCAGGACTTTTGATTGAAAGGATTGGATACGCTTGATGTTCGACTTTTTTGCTGTCCCCCATAGCTCTATTCCGTATGTCCAGATTGGTTTAAGTATAACTTTGTAGATTAGTAGTTTATTTTCTATTGAGAGATAGGTTGTCCTTTGAAGTAGTCTGTACAGTTGTCCAAAGCATCTGTTTAGTTCTTGTCTTTTTAGTCTCGTATGTGGGTTCCAGGTCAGTCGTTTGTCAAGATGGAAGCCTAAGTACCGTAGTGTCTCGGATACAGGGCGAGGAATAGAATTAAAATAAACTTGTGGACAAGACTTGCGACAAAGGGTGAAGGTAATGTGGGACAATTTTGCTTCATTAACTTTGATCCGCCATTGATTGCACCAATACTCGATCTCGTCCAGGTGTTTTTGAAGGTTATGGGTTGCTATGTCGGGGTCTGGGTGGAACGACAAGACTGCAGTGTGATCTACAAATGTGGCCAAGAAGGTATTGGGAGTAGAGGGGACATCAGCGGTGTATAGGTTATAGAGGATGGGGCCCAGAACACTGCCCTGTGGAACTCCTGCACTTATGGGATAGTAGTTAGAGTATTCTAAACCACAGCGGACTTTGAAGAAGCGGTTTGAAAGGTAGGACTGTAGGATTAGGAAAAGGGTCTGTGGTAAATATGTTTTGAGCTTGTAGAGCAAACCTGCGTGCCAAACCCTGTCAAAGGCTTGAGCTATATTGAGAAAGGCAGCAGTGCAATACTGTGTGGTTTCAAGGGCTGAACAACGCGAAGGCCTTGTTGAGCAGTGGAATGTCGTTGGCGGAAACCAAACTGGTGTGTGGGAAAAAGGTTTTTGGATTCAACAATTGGAAATAGACGTTTTAGTAGGAGTTTCTCAAAAATTTTTGAGAGGATAGGGAGTAGGCTAATTGGACGGTAAGATGAGGCGTCATTGGGTGGTTTACCGGGTTTGGCGAATAGGACAATAATGGAATGTTTCCAGAGGAGAGGAAAGTGCGTCGTTCGGATAATGCAATTATATATATATAGGTTAAAAAGATTATGGCTTTAGGAGGAAGTTGTTTGAGAATTTGAGGAGTAAGGAGATCATATGCAGGGGATTTTCGGTAAGGTAAGTTTTTCAGAAGATATTTGACCTCAGAGGGATTAACGGCTTTTGGTGGAAGAGAGAGAGGAATAGGTGAAGTGAGGAAATCTTCCACAGTTGTGCTGTGAGTATGGCTTTGATGAGAAAGGTGAGGTGTGAAAGTATGGGTATGATGCAGAGCAAATTCCTCCGACCTACTCCCATCCAAAGCCGCCCAGGACGGATCATCACGACGGAGTGGATGTGAAACAGGTTGATACTTTAGGATTTTTTTGGTTACATTCCACTAGGAGTTATCCCTGGTAGACAGAGAGGAGAGGTAGGTATTGAAAGAATCGGAACGGAAGGATGCCAATCGCCGCTTTACCAATCGGCAGTACTGATTGTTCGAGCGGCGATCAGCAGGATGCCGGGATCTTTGCCACACTGTTCTGGAGCGGCGTTTGGATTGGATTAGGTCTTTGAGATGCTGAGGTAAACGATTATGATTATGGATTTTTGGGTAACGATGGGGTAACGATGCCTCCCAAGCCGACCTCTGGACCAGAGTAGTGAAAGAATGCACTGCATCGTCTAGGTCTTGGGATGTTTTCAGGGACAATTTGAGGTTTACGGACTCTGTAAGAAGCTGGCGGAAGTGGTCCCAGTCAACTGGGCCCCTAATAAATGAAGGAGGAGGCAGTTTGTGAATTGGTCTTGGGGAAATGGTTAATAATAAAGAACTATGATCGGAGGTTATCTAGGCGCGTGAATGAATAGTAAAGTGTTCCTAAATATTGTAAAAAAAGAAGTCAAGGAGATCAGGATTTCGGTTGGGATCAGATGGCCAATAGGTGGCTGTGTCAAGAGTGATAGTGGAGCAATGTTTCCGTGTGAGTGCAGACAGCAAAGCACGTCCTCGTGCATTGGTGGATCTTGACCCCCAGTGTTGGTGCTTCGCATTAAAGTCCCTACCCACAAGGAAACGATGTCCGATGGAGTCTAGAAAGGAGATGAATTGGGAGTCGGAAATGGATTTATTGGGAGGGCAGTACACTGATGCTAGTGTAAGGGGAAAAGTGAAGGTGGTGATTGACACTGCAGTGGATTGAAGGAAATCATGTGCTACCAGAGGAACTATGTGGTGGGATATGGAGTTATGGACAATGACAGCGGTACCTGCATGAGCTGTTCCATCTGGGTGATCAGTTCGATAAGTCTTATACTGCCGAACAGTAAATGGTCGTTTATTCGTTAGTCTTGTTTCAGTAATGAGAGCTACGTCGATGTTTTTGTCGTGGAGTAGTGCTGTCAGTTCGTTAGTGTGGGTGCGAACACCATTCGCATTCCAAAGGAGAATGGATAAGGAGTCGGAAGGATCCACTTATGGATTTTGTTTAACGGGGATAAGGTAGGAGACAAGATTTGTAAGAAGGGAAATGAGAGGGGTAATTACGGTTCTGAACTCTGTAAGGAATGAGGTTAATAGGCTAGTGAGATCCGAAGAACTTGAAAGTGGAGGAATATGCGAGATGTGTGGTTGAGGATGGGATTGAGCTTGAGGGTTAACGGGATGAATGGAATGCTGGGAAAGGTGATCTTGCGGACAGGGAGTGGGTGGTGCCTGTGACTGCTCTCTGTTGCGAACGGCATCGGCGAAAGAGACAAAAGGCCTCAAATTTCTGGCCGGGCCACTTCTTGCTGCAAGTTTTTTCTCTTCTGGCTGACGTCGTTGTTCTGTCCTGGACTTCAGCGTTCTGTAGGCCTCGCAGCCCTTGTAGTTGGCCGGATGTCCTTGCTGGCAAAGCACGCATACCACAGGTGATTGCCCCTTAAATCACAATTCGCTTTTGTGCTGCCCACTACACTTTACACATCTGGGAGGGTGGTGGCAGTAAGATTTTGTGTGCCCATACGCCTGACAGATATGGCACTGGACGATATCGCGATTGGGATACAGTTTTTCAACCTGTACCCTAGTGTAGTACAGGTTTGTTAGGTCGTATATCTTCTCGACTCCAGGTGTTCTCTCGAGATCAACAAAGAACAGTGGTAATGCCGTTTTTATTGTTTCATCCTGTTGCCTATCCTCACGCAACACGTTTGTTATTTGGCGAACTTTGTATCCGAGAGCTGAGAGTTCTTCTTCTATTTCGTCAGCTGGTGTGGTCGGGTGCAAATTTCTGATCACCACTCGGAGTGATCGTTCCTACTTCAATTGGTAGGTGTGGTAGTCTGCATTGGTTTCATCCAAATATTTAACAATCGCTCGATAAGTATCGGGAGTGTCTGGGGAAATTTTCGTATCCCGAGAGCGATTGAGGCACGTATATTTTCCGGCACCTACAATTTTGCTCATTTGTGAGCATAGTAATTTGAAGTTGTTGATGTTGCGTACAAAAAGAGCAGGCGGCTTGGGCTGTGTTGGAGTTTCGTTGACTTCCATTTCTTCTGTTGGGATATTTTTCAAAGCCTCAAAGGTGTTTGGCGTGAAAAAAGGCGACTCTAAGGCGGTTTCTTTTTTGGATGTGCTGGCCTGTGGAGGTATCTCCTCCATGGAACTAGCTGCAGAGGAGGTCATTTGTACGTGTTTATTATTATATTTATTTTCCGAGTATGTTTGGTCTCTTGTATTTTTATTTCCTAATTCCGAGTATGTTTGGTCTCTTTTATTCTTATTTCCTAATTCCGAGTATGTTTGGTCTCTTTTATTTTTATTTCTTAATTCCGAGTACTTTGGTCTCTTTTATTCTTATTTCCTAATTCCGAGTACGTTTGGTCTCTTTTATTCTTATTTTCTAAAATTGGTCCTGCTCCTCTAAAGGAGGTGGATTATTTTATTATTATTTAAGGTTGGTCCTGCTCCTATAAGGGAGATGGATTGTTTTATTATTTTATTCTTATTTAAACTATTATTATTTTTTAAAATTGTTCCTTCTCCTCTAAGGGAGGTGGATCGGCTAGTATCTGTCCCGAGTCTAAAAAATGGTTTTCCACGCGGTCTAGTCTCTCTTGTAATTCTTGGACTATTTTGTCCTTGTCGTTTTCAATATAATGTGCTCTGTCACTAACTGTACGCATGGAAACTGTCTGTGGATAAGATTGAATTTGTTGATCATTTATCGGTTGGTTCTGTACTTGATTGTTTAACTTATCATTTAGCCGATCATTCATAGAGATTCGATTCATTTAATTATGTTCATTATGTATTTCCTAGTTAGATAATGTTATTAATACGAGGAATGCTCGATAACATATTGTATATTAATAAGTAGTGATAAGTAGTAATAGTATGTATTTAACAATATGTTTCGTTAAATGCAGACAGGAGAGAGGGAGAGGGGGGAGAGAGAGAGAGAGACTGATAGCAATGTTTGTAAACAGGGTTCAACGGTGCGTATTTATAAGTGTTTTGATCCCCGGGGATCAGTAGTCGACTGTGAAACATCGTGCTGTCTACATCGGAGTTGGAGGTCTCCCGATTCTCGACTTGTGTCCCGCTCATGTCTGTTGACACTCGAGATGAACTTTCTTCTATTTTTCTCACTTAGCGCCCAATGCTCGTTGCGCTCAAGCTGTGCCATAAATGAAGATCAACCCGACGCGTAAGGTACCGATCAACTCTTTCTCTCTCTCTCTCTCATTTGTGAATTAACAATCGATATTCATTTGTTTATTTTCTTATTAATGAAGTATTATTAAGTTTAGTATTAAGTTTACTGAATAAAGATTTATTTGTTTTGCTTTAATATTTGTTTTTTATTCAGTTTCTTCAATTATATTTAAAATTGATTTAGTGTAACAATTTCTATCTGGCATATAGGCTGTAATATCAATTGGAACTCTGGCCAATATTTTGATGGTTATTTTCAACTGTGAGTTCGCAGTTTCTATGTATGATCGGTTTCTCTTTTTATTTCAGCTCGTCTTCGGCGATTTCTTCCTTAGTCATTACTTTCGTTTGCATCCATTATTTTCCTTTTCTGTCTTTATTTTCACAATTAGCATTTTGTCGGGGCTGCTGCTGGACGTCTTCAAACTTGTAAAACCATTGAAGCCGGCGAAAACTTTGGAGAATCGAGGATTTCAGGGTCAAATAGCTAACTCTGCTCCGCGTGTCAGAATGAAAGACATAGGTTGATTGAATATAAGTAATAATTTATTAACCATTAAATAAGTACATTTGAATCACAAGTTCTATAGGTTAGATTAATAATGTCAGCCGGCTTTGTTCATTTAATAGAGATAACCAAACCATATGACATCTCCGTTTTTTTTTTTTTGTTTTTTTTTTCCTTTTATTGTGATACATAGTTTTCTTTTAGATATGCTGGCTGACGACTGATTCGTCCACTACGTGTTACATATGTGTCATTGTCATTATTGATATCTTCGCTCTGGCTTTGGTTCATTAATTGCTGATCTGCTGGATTGGCTGTATTATTAACCTTACCATTATTATTTGAATTTTCCGAAATTTGTGGTTTAATATTTTCATCAAGTCTATATTCGTTACTTTCTATTTCGAATGGTAGGCTAGTATCATTTCTTAAGTGTATTCTATTACGCGTCAATAAGGAGCCTCACTCTGTCTTAATTTGATAAGCCCTATTGTTTATGTTTCTATCTATTATTACAGCCCGATCCCACATTCCTTGTTTGTTTCTTACTCTAACATTTTCTCCTTTTTCGTATTTTTTCAAATCTTTGGCTCGTTGATCATGAAAATTTTTTAATTTCCTTTGTCTTTGTAACAATTCACCTTTTATATATGAATTTTCTTCACTTTTAAACTTTGGTATATCATATAGAACACCATTCACATTTTTACCTTGCATTATCACATTTGGAGAAGGTATTGTATTAGATATTGGTGTGTTGTTTAATTCTAGTATTGCTAAGTACACATCTTTTTTATCAAAATGAGCTTTTCTAATTACATTTTTCACAGTTTGTATGTGCCGCTCCACCATTCCGTTACTTTGTGGATATGTTGGACTCGACGTAACATGCTTAAATTTCCATTCTCTTGTAAACGTTTTAAATAGAAAACTCGAAAATTGTGGGCCATTATCTGATCTGAATTCTTCTGGTATACCCCAGTGTACAAAACAAGACTTTAATGCTTTTATAACTGTTACACTAGTTTCATCCTTCAATGGTAAAACATCTACATATTTAGAAAAATAATCCACAACTAACATGTTTGGTTTTCTATCAATGTAAAAAATATCAGCTCCTACTGTTGCCCATGTTTTATCTGGTATTAATGTTGGTATTAGACTTTCTTTCTGATTTGATCGTTGGAACGTTAAGCATGTTTTACAGTTGTTTATTTTGTTTTCTATATTTTTAATCATATTGGGCCAAAATACTATTTCTCTCGCTCTAGCTTTTGTTTTTTCAATGCCTAAATGCCTAAACTTACTCAAAACTTCTTCTCTTAATTTGTTTGGTACTATTACACAATTATTTTTAAACAGTAAGTCATCATATTCATAAATGTCGGCATGGTAAGTATGATAATATTTAACTATATTTGGTACATCTTTTATTTCTTTTGGCCAACCTTTTTTTATTATATTTTTCAATGTCTGCAATTCTATGTCATTTTTTGTTGCTTCTATATATTTTTGTTTCTTTTGATTACTCATCTCGCTTGCTAACGTAAGTTCTAATATATACATTCTGGAATCTCCATCCTCTTTAGTTTCTTTTAAATGAGCTCTCGATAGTAAATCTGCTATTATTAAATTTTTACCACTTGTATAAGTTACTTTAATATCATATGGTTGTAACCGCATTCGCATTTTTTGTAGTCTCATTGGTATATCAGTTATCTTTCGTCTTAAAATAGGGATCAGCGGTTTATGATCTGATTCTACTCCAAAAGGTTTACCGATTACATACTGTCTGAAACGCTCACATCCAAACACTATGGCATATAATTCTTTCTCTATTTGAGCCCACGATTTTTGACATTCAGTGAATGCTTGTGATGCATATGCTACTGGCAAATCATTTTGTAACAGAGCTTTCCCTACTCCGGTACTACTAGCGTCTACACTAATTTTGCACTCCTTATTTACATCGTATAATTGTAGAATAGGAGTTTTGCTTAAACATATTTTTATCTTTTTAAAACAATTTTCATGTTCACTTGTCCAGTTGAAAATTGTACCTTTTTTAATTAGATTACGCAATGGTTCCGTTAACTGAGCTGAGTTTTCTACAAATTTACCCACGTAGGTTATCAATCCTAATAATCGTTCTACTGCTTTAACATCTTTGGTCTTTCCATTTCACTAATTGCTTTGACTTTGTCATCATCAATTTCTATCCCTTTGCTACTTAAGTAATGACCTAAAAATTTAATTCTTTCTTCTTTAAACTTACATTTGTTTTTATTAAATTTAATCCCATGCTCATAAGCTCTTTTCATTACTAATTCTAAAATTTCTAATAATTCTTTTTCATTTTCTGCCCATATCATTATATCATCGATATACACAGCTACACCATATATGGCGTTTGAAAAGCCGTCATTAACGAACTCCTATGTGTAAGTTCTAAATGCCAAAACCCATTTGATGCGTCTAGAACTGCAAACATTTTTGCACCCACCATTTTACTAGATATTTCCTCAAATGTAGGTAAAGGACAATGTTCTCTTAGTAAACAAGTGTTAAGATGCTGTGGGTCTAAACAAATACGTAATGATTTATCAGGTTTACTGGTGATAACGATTGGGTTCATAAATTCAGTAGGTTCGTTAACTTCTGTAACAATTTTATTGTCTTTCATTCTGTATAATGTTTCTTTGAAAAGATCTAATAATTTAAAAGGTATTCTACGACATGGTTAAATTTTTCCTTCATATCCTTCTTTTAATTTGAAATCATATATTTTTGAGATTTTTCCTATACCTTCGAATAGTTCTTTATATCTGCTAAGCAATTTCGTGAGACCATTATTTGTATTCATATTTATATTTTCAACTCTGGTAATTAATTTCAGTTTTTTAATTGTATCTAATCCCAAAACAGAGCTTGAGCTATTACAGTGTACTAAATAAAATTGTATTGGTTCTATTTTACCCTTGATTACACAATCTAATATAACAGTTCCTATAACCGGTATTTCAGAATCACTGTAATTTGCCAATTTGTTATCAGTTTTATTTATTTTCTCTTTAATTTTCAAATTTTCATAGTCGCTTTTTTTTAAAACATTGCATTCCGCCCCTGTATCGAGCTTGACTGTAAGTGAAGTTTTGCTTTCCAATATATTTATAGATAATTCCCAACCCTTTTAAAAATTATTTATTTTTAGAATTCTCCCTAAAGTGTACATTTCAGCATCCTCTCCCTCAATCATACTTACATTATTTATATTTCGAGTTATTCTACACATTTTTGCAAAATGATTTATCCTATTACATTTAATACAAATTTTACCGTAGGCTGGGCAATTTCTATACCCATGGACGTTGCCGCATTTATTGCACCTCAATCGCTGCTGGCTTCCATATTGCTGCTCTTGTTGCAGTGATGTCTTGCTGCTATCGCTGGTACTTGGTTTCGACGTCCACGGCTGCGTACTCACTCTCAGATTACTCGTCGCTGCTTTGGTTCTGCTCCTTTGCTGTACTATATTTATTTCCTCTTCTTCTGTACCTCGCAACGTCTCTATTCTTTGTTTTGCTAACTCCGCCACTTTGCATAAATTAGTGCATTTATCTAGTGTTAGATCATCTTCCCGCAACAATCTATCTTTCACTTGTTCATCCTGTATACCACTTACAATTTGATCTTTTATAAGGCTATCCTTCAATGTTTCAAATGCACAATCAACACTTAACTTTTTCAAATCTGTAATGAAATCATCGAATGACTCACCCTTTCTCTGTTTACGTTGAAAAAATTTAAATCTTGCCACCAACTCGTTTTTTTTTAGGTATGCAATAATCTTCAAAAGCTTTAACTACAATTGCGTATTCCTTCTGTTCTTCTTCCGTTAAATTAAAGGTTTCATATTTATCTTGTGCATCTTCTCCTAATACGCTCAACAGTATACCAACTTTTACTTCATCTTTTTTATCTTGTGCTTCGATAGCCGACAAGTAATGATTAAACTTTCTATACCACCTTTTCCATGCTTCTGCTATATTTCCTTTGAAAATAAATTGTTCTGGCGGTTTCAAATTCACATGTCCTACCGACTGCGCCATGTCAGAATGAAAGACATAGGTTGATTGAATATAAGTAATAATTTATTAACCATTAAATAAGTACATTTGAATCACAAGTTCTATAGGTTAGATTAATAATGTCAGCCGGCTTTGTTCATTTAATAGAGATAACCAAACCATATGACACCACGTTCTCAACAGTTGTGGTTGGTTAAAATAATTATGTTGTTGTTGCGGATTCCATTTCTATATTTGTTTCGTTCCCGTTAATACTTCTAATATTATTAAGTCTATCGACTAAAGACATATACGAAAAATAATAAATAAAAATTAAATAAAAAATTAAAATTTAGTACAAGTTTGCTTTCATACCCTATGTAGTGTTCTTCGTCTTAAGAGGTTCTTCCTAAGGCTTCTTACAGCTCTGTTGGTTGCTAATGTATGTTGACCTGAGCGTAGGATATTTGAAAATATCGGCAGTTCCTCTTCTGAAGTCGGTTTGTTGAGCCCTTGCCCCACAGTGACGTCCTTCTTGTAGAGCGAAGACTGTTGAGTTCTACTGGATCATCTATGATCGAAATAAAAATCTCGGTTGTCTGAAATACCCTCAGGTCCCTGTTCGGGTGCCAATTAAATCAGTTAAAAAGCTGTAGATCTTTTTAAAAAGGACTTTATTTGATTTACACTACACAAAGTTTAAAATAAAATATTAAATGGCTAAGCTACTTAATGAACGTACTCAATGAATCACAGAAGGGGATTGCTTATCTCTAAGCGAGGAGGCTCATATATAGGATAGGAAAGGACAGTGGTCAGCAATGCGATAGTGAGCTGATAGCGAACTGTGTCCGCATTTAATTATATATATATATATATAAGTTATTCGCCACCGGGTAGAATGTGATAAAGAGAAGGAAAACGGGAACGTAAGACTAACTTCAGTTCTCGAAATAGACTGTCTTTATTTCTCTTTGTAATCCGACATATATGGGACGTAAACATCCCATGATCGCATTAGTTTACAATACAGAGCTACCTCTGACTTTAACTCCCCAACCATCTGTCGGGAACTTAACAGCGGACTATGTACAATTGATAGAGTATCGTACCCCGATACTCTTAGCGGACAATACAATATAAAATAAAAATAAAAAAAACAGAAACTTCATACACAGGCTAAAAATAGTAAAACTAAAACGAACAAAAAATACATTCGCTGATACAGATTTATGATCTGGAGTGAGGAGTGCATGGGGGTGAGGGCGTTACCCGAGACTCTCGCTGGGAGGATGTCCCCGCTGGTATCTTCAGCTGCTCTACATGCACATTCCTGCGCTTCCGCGGTTCGCGAACACTCTGTATGGTTACGATATTGTGTTCGCGAATAGCGACCACCCTAAGGGGCCCTCGTAACGGATCAGCTCTTTACCCCGGTTCGATGCGATCTTGCGGTATACGGTGGTCCCTATTGTGACGCAACCTTCGATGGGTTTGACGCCCACGTTCTCCCTCACCACTCTTCTACCTTGTCGGCCGTAATCCTCGCGTAGGCCTTCCCCCAGAGTTTCCCCAACTTCGCGCGGTTGTTGACGAGGAGTGTGGTCGTCTCGTCTCCCTCCCCCGTTCCTCTGGTGTCTCGGCGACGTCCCCGCAGGCTAAAAAGAATCTCGAACGGTGAGAACCCCGTAGCTGTGTGTATCGAGTGATTGTAAGCTATCACCGCTAGTGGCATAGCCTCAGCCGGCTCCAGCCTCTTTTCGGTATGATAGACGCGGAGATGATCCCCCAGGGTACTGTGGAGATGCTCAATTCCGCCCCTGCTCTTTGGGTGTCCCGGGGTGTTGACATGCTATTTGACATCCAGCAACTTCATCTGCTTATGTTGGCATTGCCAAATCCCCTGCCACCATCTGATGCTATTCGATCGGGGGGGACACCATAAAATTGAAACCACCTGCGCAGTGCTCCTAATACGGCCTCTGACGACTTTTCGCGGACGAGGTATGCCATGGCCACCTTACTGAATAGATCAACGACGGTTACTCACTTGTGGCCCTTCCAAGTAAAAGTGTCCGGTTGCAGGTCGGTCAGGGGTGTCTGTGCCGTAGGGGTCTCTTCTTGCGGTCCTATCGGTGGGTGTCGATCGTACTTCGTGCGATGACAGATCTCGCACGCTCCTATCGTCTCCTGGATGGTTTTGCGCATTCCCCACCAGAAATACCTGCGCTTCAATGCCTGCGCTGTTTCCTGTTCCCCCCGATGATTCGTTTTACCTTGGTGGTATGCAAGCGTTATTTCTTTTTTCATGGTATCATCCGTGACCGTTTCCATCATCATCGTTTATCGCACGAACGTCCGGTCAATCCCGATCCACTACGCTCGCCATAACCACTTAATTTTCTCCCAAATGGTCCCGTTCCCTACATAGATATAGCGCGTTTTCCCCGGCTTGGAAGCTTCATTGAGTAGGTGGCAGATCTGGTCCAGTTTTACTCCCAGCTGTGACCAGATGGTCGTTGTTGTGGATCTGTTGTAATCGCTGCAAGCAATCTTCGTCAGTCCCGCTGTTCGCGTCTTCCAGATTATCTGACGACGCTTATCGTTGACTATTTCCTGTAGCTCTTCCATCTCCGCGTATCTGTCACCTCCCGGGCTCTCTCCTCCTGTCGACTGCCCATCCTCTGTGGAACCAGATTCTCTTTCGTCACCCTCCTCCTCTGGCGTCCATTCCCGGAGGAACTGCCGGTCATCTCTGGATTATTCCCCTTGTTCTGGTTCTATGGCGTTGACTGTTATCGCTTATATACAATCTCCATGTTGTACTGGCTAAGAAATTCCTTCCACCTCGTGACCCTTGCCGATGACTCCTTCAGTTGCCCTACCCATTGTAACGGACGGTGATCCGTGTGGACTCGGAATCTTTTCCCGAATACATAGGGCCGAAAATGGTCAATTGCCCAGACGATCCCTAGCAACTTCCGTTCTAGTGCGCTGTATCGGCTTTATGCCTCCGTTAGGCGTCTACTTGGATACGCTACTGGTTGGTCTACTTTGTCTCCCGCCTGCGATAGGACCGCTCCCAAAGCGTATTCGCTGGCATCCGTCAAAATTGCGAACTTCTTATTAAAATCGGGAAATGCCAACACCGGGTGTTCCTGCAAACGGCTCATGCACTTTCGGATGTTCCCTTCTATATCGGGAGTGATGATCACCTTCCGTCCCTTTTTCAGGAGGTCATTGAGAGGGACTAGATACGCCACCATTTTGGGGACAAATCTTCTATAGAAATTTACCGTTCCTAGAAAGCGTCGGATTCCCTTGACATTGGACGGGACCGCCATCTTTTGGATGGCTGCTATCTTCCCAGCATCTGGTCGCACTCCCTCCTTGGAGATTGTGTGTCCCAAGAAGGTAATAACTTCCTGGCCTAACAAGGACTTTTCCTCTGACAATTTCAATCCGAATTGCCTCACTCGGTTGAACACAGTTTTCAGGTGCACTTCGTGTTGGGCCTCATCCGCGCTTAATACTAGGAGGTCGTCCATATAAATTTGGCACGTGGACTCATCGATACCCCTGAGTAACTCGTCCTTAAGTCTCTGGAACCTGATAGGTGCGTTTTTGAGACCGAACAGCATCCGTGTGAATTCATAATGCCCTCGTCAGAAGGTGGCGATTCTTTGGGTCCATCTGTATTTGGCGGTACCCCACTTTGAGGTCTAACGTGCTAAAGATCCGCGCCCCACTCAGTCAGTCTAAGATGTCATCGAATCTGGGGATCGGATATTTCCCATCCACTGTGTTGTCGTTGAGTCGCCTATAGTTTACGACAACTCTATATTTTTCGGGTCCCCCGTCTTCAGCACTCTTCTTCCTGACTGCCCACAAAGGGCTATTGTACGGTGACGTGCTGTCCTCAATGATCCCCTGCCTTCTTAAGTCGTCCAACTCTGCTTTGATATGGTGCCTCAAAGCTTGCGGGTATCGGCGCTCCTTCACGTAACTTACTACTTCCCGTTTGAGCGGGATTTTATGCACTGTTCTACCAGTGACCCCCAATCTCTTGCCTTATCTAAAGAATATATCCACATATTCCTTTTGGAGCTCATCTCTCCAGTCCTGCGCTCGCCTAATTGCTCCTATCCGCGCTCCGCCGTCGTTCCCGACGTCACTCCCTCGTTTCGAGCACCTATATCTCTTCCCTCCTATACGAATGTCCCATCTTCCCTTTTCGTTCCTCACCCTTGCTCCTACCTTCGCTAGCAGGTCACATCCGATGATCCCCCCGTATTCCTTGGACATTTTTCCCACTATATGAACTCTGAGTTCCTCCCCACCTCGACCCCATCTTTCTAGACCTATTACCGTTTCCCCTTCTACTTTACAGGGCCCCCCAGGGTAACCAAGCTACAAGAACATACCTGTATTTAGTGTATCCTCACTCCCACACACATCCTCTGCAGGGTCTCCTGAGACATTATCGTGTTGGTACCGCAGTATCCACCAAGCACTGCACTCTGCACGCTACTCGAATAATTGGCAGACCGCTGTATGTACCGCTCACGCTATTACTTATTAGTGAGCGGTCGCCTCGCCTCTGCCACTCTTCTCAGATCTCTCGTTCGTTCCTCTCTTTAGCCGCCTGTCATCGACCGCTTCTTTTAACACTGCTGCTCCCCCAGTCCGCTCCGCTTCCTGGTTCCTCCCTCTCATTGTCGGTATCGGATATTTCAGAGGTTTCTGACGCCTCTGACCGCGGCCTCTCCCTCCTCCGCACTCTCTGAGTGATACCTCCATTGGCTCTGGTCGATTTCCATTTCGTCGACGGCTCATATACGGGCACTGCTTGGCTACGTGTCCCTCCGTGCCACACTCGAAACACCTAGTGCGTGGGCACTGCGCTGCCAAGTGTCCTATTTTCCCGCACTCGTAGCGTTTTCTTTCCTCGCGTTTCCTGGGACGGCCTGGAATTGCTCGGTTCCTGTCTCTTACCGCCGTTGCCTCTCTTCCGCCGTACCCCGTCTCCTTTCTCCTCCAGGCGACCGGTGTGGGTTTGGGCCTTCTATAAGATACCCTCTTCCAGCCCTCTTCTTCATTGGCTGTAACTTCCTCTTCTCTGGCACTTGTGTCCACCATCTCCTGGGCACATTCTAGGAACGTGCGCTCTCTAGGAATTCCCTCTTTTCTTCCTGTTTTGTTTGCCAACTGCACTTTTAAAATCGTCGACCAGAACGCCATCCTTGCTTTAACCTCGGCCGCGCTCACGGACTCCCTCATCTTCTCGGTGATACTATTGTATTTCCGTCGGTCTTCCGCTCGTTTTCCTTCTATTCGCGTCATCAGACTGTCACCTCCCTTCAGGAAGTGGTTCAGTTCCCCGGTCTCTCTTGCAAATCTCTCCAGGTCGGAAATCGATTTTCCCACATCTTGAGCCGTGATTGCCTGAATTTTCATCCAGGCCATAGTATTGGTATGAGCGGCTGCCATAGTTGTTTGGGGGAGCTGTGGTATATCCGCTGCTGCGTTGAGCACCCCTGGTCTAAGTATTCCCTCCGGCATACCCGTAAAATAAGGGAACAAAAAAAAAGGAGAGAAAAAAACGAGAGACGAAATAAGAGAGAAAAAAACGAGATAAACAAAAAACAAGAGACGAAATAAGAGAGAGAAAAAACGATAGGTTCCCGGGTTTCGGCACCAGTTGTTCGCCACCGGGTAGAATGTGATAAAGAGAAGGAAAACGGGAACGTAAGACTAACTTCAGTTCTCGAAATAGACCGTCTTTATTTCTCTTTGTAATGACATATACGGGATCATGGGATGTTTACGTCCCACGATCGCATTAGTTTACAATACAGAGCTACCTCTGACTTTAACTTGACGACCATTAACTGGTGCCGAAACCCGGGAGTGGAGTGGGTTCGAGTCATTAACGTGCGAGTTGCCTTTTGTTTTTTTTTCCGTCTTATTTGGTTTCGTGTGATTTAATTAAAGTAGGTAATGGTGGAATTGCGGCCGGCAGCGTTTAAAGTTCCACAGTTACCTCAAGAAACCATGGCTGAAGCCCATGCGAACTCACTGGTATGGATGAAGGTGTGGGCAGTGACGTCGCAGGACATGAGGAAAATGATCTCAGACCTCGAAAAATTTCCTGGGTGGCCTGGTGAGTTGAATCATTTTCTCAAAGGTAGGGATAGAATTATGGAGAGGATACAAGCCAAGATAGACAAAGGGCTACTCGACCCAGGTGACGCTAAGTCAATAAAGGCAGCCCTGGTTTGCAGGGTAAAAAAGAAGGTGCTGAACCTGATACAGGTGGACGAGGAAAGTCCATGGGAGATAGGACGAGACTGAAGAAAGCATATGGGGGGGGGGAGACGATGGACCCCAGAGGAGGATATCTTGCAAATGTTTCGAGAAATGAAATCTCTGAACAGAATATTGGACAGTATGCTGCAGTCCTGGTAGTCCACTACAATAAAATAAATGAGAAAATGAGGGAGACAACTAGCGCCGAGGAAGTAGAGGGCAGGATGGGGTTCCTGTCTACGATCTTAAAGGTTCAATTAGCGAAGGAGACGGGAAGGAAGGAAGAATTCTCTAATGAGCGATCGTTCCTCGAATGCGCCAGGCGATGATAGATGCTAGCGCAAGAGAGAAAGAAGTGAAAATGAAGGAAGATGACAACGGTTGGAGTCGGATCCCATATAGGAGAAACAGGACCCCATAAGCGGTGTGGAAGAGACAGAAAACGCCGTTTGCCGGTAGAGACAGGGGAGTGACGGGAGAGAGAAGATTGGGAGTGACGAGGCCTAGGTACACACCTCAGAAAGAAGATAGGAAATGCCATGGCTGTGGAAAGACGGGCCATCTGGTAGCTCAGTGTCCTCGCACTAAGTGCTTTGAGTGTGGGGAAGAAGGACAAATAGCAAGACAATGTCCATACTTGTTTCGTAGAAAGGAATTTTACAAAGCAGAACAAATGGAGGTGAATAACCAGGAAATCCGGGAGAGGCGGAGCGCGACACCAAGAGAAAATGGATCATCGGGCGACGAGTCATCAGGGACGTCGGAGACAGACGGAGAGGAGTCGAAGCGCAGCGGAAGCAGAAGACGAGGGTGGCAAATGAATCCTTCGCGCAGATGGGTGCGGCGTACGGAGGCCTGAGGAGAGTGGCAGAAGAGAGGCAACCGCATCCTAAGGTGCAATACAGTGCGGGAAAGGATGTGTAGGTTGCCAATTATCGAGTTTGGAAAGAGGGAGAGGTGCCTCATTGATACTGGCAGCACCAATACAATAAAATCTCGTGGTGCGTTAGAGAGGTTGCGTGGAGAAAAGCGGGCGCATCAGATCAAGGTATGTAAGTGTAAATTACTTACTCTGTGGGGACCCTGCGAAGTAATGGGAGAAGCGGTCGTGGGGCTGGACGAATGGGTGAAAGTAATGGGTTACATAAAAATACACGCCGTGGAAGACATCGAACCAACAAAACCTATCGAAGCCGGGGGGCGTAAGTGGAGAAACGGAGCAAATAGCAGCGGTTAAGAGAGTGGAGGATTGGGGGAGAGTCTGTGGAGCGAGTTTAGGGATATTTTTTTCGCTGAAGAGGACACGCAACGGGGAAAACGCTACATGAGATACCGTTAAAAGTAGAGCGAGTGACGTATGTGAAGGAGAGGCGGTATCCACAAGCGCTCCAAAAACATATTACAAAGGAGATCCAGGATCTCAAACACAAGGTATCATCAGGGATAGCACGTCTCCGTATAATAGCCTTTTGTGGGCAGTGAGAAAGAAAAGTCGACCGAGAGAGAAAAAATACCGAATCGTGGTGGATTTTCGGAAACTGGATGACAATACCCTGGACGAAAAATATCCGATCCCGAGGTTTGAAGACATCCTAGACAGACTCAACGGTGCGAAAATTTTTAGCACATTAGACCTAAAAGCAGGGTACCATCAGATCAAGCTAGCGGCGCATGACCAACATAAAACGGCGTTCTCGTTTGAAAGAGGGCATTTTGAGTTCACGAGAATGCCATTTGGTCTCAAAAATGCTCCAATAACCTTCAGCGTCTCACGGACGAACTTCTGAGAGGAATGGACGAAAATATGTGCCAAATTTACATGGATGACCTGCTGATCTTCAGCCGAACGGAATCGGAACATATTCAACACCTCCGGAACGTATTTAGGAGATTAAGAGATTTTGGGTTGAAACTGTCAATAGACAAATCGTCACTGGGGCAGGAGCAGATTAGTTTTTTAGGGCACACAATCTCGCAGGAAGGGGTTAAACCAGACTCGACGAAAGTAGAAGTGATCCAGAAGATGGAGGTGCCAAAAGACGAAAATGGATTCGGAGATTACTCGGCACGCTCCATTACTACCGCCGTTTCGTGCCGGACATGGCAGAATATATGGTACCCATTAATAACTTACTACGGAAAGGAGCACGGATAATGATTACACCGCTGATGAATATCCGCAAATGCTTGGCACGCTTGCAGGAGGCACCGATTTTGGCTTTCCCTAACTTCGAGAAGGATTTCACGATCACCACCGACGCAAGCGACTATGCCTTGGGGACAGTATTGTCATAGGAAGGCGGGGACGGGTAAAGACCGGTGGCTCACGCGAGCAGACGCCTGACGGACATGGAGGCGCGGTACAGCGCTCTGGAACGAGAACTCCTCGGGATAGTATGGGTCATTAGGCACTTCCGTCCGTATGTATTTGGCAGAAGTTTTCGAATACAGACGGACCACCAACCTCTTCAATGGGTCGGAAAACTCAAAGAATCCTCCTCAAGGGTAACGAGGTGGAAGGAATTCTTAGCGCAATAAAATCTGGATATCGTATATAAGCCAGGTTGAGACAACGTTGTGGCAGATTGGGTGTCGTGCGCTATTAAGGCGAATGCCATAGAGGAAGGGGAAACATCGAGCGGTATGAGGCAATTTATTGAGGAATGGATGCCTGGAGAAGCGGGCAGGAGCATACAACCACTCGATACACGCCACAACGTGGCTAGCACCCTTTGAAAGTTTTTACGAGCGAGACCGAGGAATTGCCCAGAGACGGTGGCGGATTGGGGAATGGTGGCACAGCTCCATAACACCCACATACATTTCAGGAAGATGTAGAACAAGGTACGTGATAAGATTATACGCGAGAAATCCAAGCGCGTGGTGCGGGCAAATTTGAAGGAACGGGATCGCATAGGGGCAATATCGATTGGGACCGTTATGTACAGAAAAGTCGTGTCAAATCGTAGTAAGGAACTGGTTCGGTATGAGTGGCCCTTTAAGGTCATCATAATTCGGGAACATAATCTCGTGACCATCGAGAGCATGACCTCCCCAAAGAAGAGGCGAACCGTTCATATTTAACAGTTGAAACTCCCACCACAGGGGGGGGGAGGGTGTTGAATGTGCGTAAGGTGGTGTGCCTTCGATCCGATACGAAGCAACTGATTCGGAATCATATGCTTCACATGTGAAGCTAAGAGAGTTTTTGTTTTCATACCTTATATTGTGGATAAGTTCCATTTTTTTTTCTTCACCTGGCAGCCGCTGGGTCACGGGCAAATGTATTATATTTTATGATTATTATTATTCTTGTTTTATTTCTGTATTATCTCTTTTCTTTGTGTTCTGTTGTTTTGTGTGGACTATGAATATATTAGACCGTAAGCGTGATGTAAGAGATTACAGGCTGTGTGCTGCGTGCGCCAGACCTTGGAGTTTACGAAGAGATATGCGTAAACTGGCAGGGGGGAGTTAAGGTTCGGACATCGTAGGCAGCCAGCCTAATCCTGAAATCATCGGGACATATATATATATATATGTAATGAAGGTATTCTCTCTTTAATTTGAACTTGCTACGCTGCTTTCACTGGCCCTCACCAGATGGAGCAGCGCTATCAGATAGAAAAGGTTATGTTAGGTAACAAAACATGTAAATAGTGTGAATAGAGAAGTGATAGTTATAAACTGTAATAGTCGTTTCTTTGTTTACAGGTAAGATTGTGTTAATCAATATTAATAATTGTTATAATATAATATATACACAGGTGGTCTGAAAAGTTTCCGACCTCAACATGAAGATAATAATAAAATAAATAAATGCTAGTGGAATAAATGCTAAAATAAAAGCTTTGTTAGGTCGGAAACTTTTCAGACCGCCTTCTAGTGAATTGCTAACTTTGTTTACAGAGAAACTGATTTCAGTTTATTCACCCCACCTTCAATAATTGTCTTGCAAAACGACAATAGGAGTTATAATGGCGAAAAGACTGCAATTCACCTTTAACTTTGTGGAATCACCGAAGGATAAGAAGACAAATGTTCTCTCAATACCCTCAATTAAAACAGAAGAATATGCTTTGCCTCAAGAGAAAAGCTTTACGAGTGATCATGAAGAACCGTCCAAGACAGTTATTTATAAAAGATTGAGAAACAGTTTTGAGAGTGTGGATTACATTAACTGAGAAAATGAAAACAATATATTTTGATAAAGAAGGTAATGTAATGTTTGATAATTTATATTTCGAGCAAGTAGTCAATAAAGATAAGATAGTTGAATCCACACAAAATAAAGAAAATGAGCTAAATTTAAAACATATAGCAGAGAAGTTCATGGTTGAGAAGTTTACATGTAAACACTCAAATGCTAAACAGTGGCTAGAGATGTTTGAGAAAGAATGTAGAAGATGTGGAATCAATGAAGACAGTAATAAGATTGAGATATTAAGGTTGTTTATGGAAACATCATGCTTAGACTGGCACTCGGCAACCCTAACAATATTAATAATAGACTCTGTGTGGTCTGAATGGAAAGAAAAATTTTTGGAAACTTTTGCAGACCAAGGATGGAGTACAGGAATGCATGCTATATCATATCGGTATAGAGAAGGTCTACTGATGGAATACGCCATGAAAAAGAGAAATTATTGTTAGATATGGATGACAATATTAGTGTTCGGGCCCTTAGGCAGTAAATAAGTTTTTATTAAACTTAATTTTTTTGTTTGAGAGGATTTTTTTTATGATCGTAATTATTTTTAAATTATAGTTATTTTCTTTCTTTTTCTGTTTGTTTCGGCTGGAGACAATTAGTATGTAAATATTGTATACATCAACAGACAGAGGAAATAGTTCGAAGGATTATACAGCTCGAGGAAGTAAATAAACACGTCTTTGCGTATTAGAGGACAAGGCTTTAGGCCTGAGCCTGTTTTTAGTCAGTGATGAAGATAAGTCCATACCGGACTGTTCCCCTGCGAACACGAAGTCGCTGTTTCTACAACTGAACTTCTCGGCCTATCTGCCTTTATCTCTCCATGCACATCGCCGCCCTGCGGTTGACTATCCGAAGATCACCGTCCTGCGGCTGCTATCCTACCCTACGGTTTGAAGACATCACCAGCTATTTTCCAAAAAATTTTATTCAGCATCTTAAGAAAGCACAATTTAAAAGACTTTTCAGAAAATTACATAGATGACATCTTAATTTTTTCGAAATCATTCACAGAACATATAGAACATATCGAAAAAGTAATAAAAGCAATAGTAAATGAAGGTTTCAAATTAAAATTTAAAAAATGTACATTCGCATCAGAATCAGCAAAATACCTTGGACACATAATACAACACAATACAGTAAGACCAATAAAGGACAACTAAATTTCAATAACAAACTTTCCAACTCCAAAAACCCAAAAGAACATCAGACAATTTTTAGGAACCATTAATTTTTATCACGAGTATATACCAAAAAGCTCGATATTGCTAGATCCACTGCATAAATTATTAAGGAAAAATAACAAATTATAATGGACGGAAGAGTGTGAAAAATCCTTTGCAGAAGTAAAGAAATTGCTATGTTCCCAACCAGTGTTAGAAATATTTGATAATGATTTACCAATAAGGATTTATACAGATGCATCTCTAGAAGGTTTTGGTGCAGTTTTGAAACAAGTACAAAACAATGGAAAAGAAAAGCCAGTAGCATAATTTAAAAAAAATTAAGCGAGCCACAAAAAAGAAAAAAAGAAATTTATTTAGAATGTTTGGCAATCAAAGAGGCGTTAAAAGTATTGGTAAAACTGGTTAATTGGAAGAAAATTCACTGTATTTTCAGATTACAAACCATTAGAAAATTTAAACATAAGAGCAAGAACGGATGAAGAACTTGGTGAATTAACTTACTATTTGCCACCATACAATTTTGAAATTAAATAAATTCCGGGAAAGGATAATACCGAAGCAGATAGTTTGGGCAGAAACCCGGTATTAGAACCGATTGAAAATAAAGAAGAAATCCTAAAAATAGTTATTTTGATAAAAATACAAGAAATCAAAAAAGATCAAGAGGAAAATAGAATATTACAAAACACCAAAACAAAATTAATAGAAAAAGATGGAGTGTTCTATAAAAAAGTAAGAAATAAATAAAAGATAATTTTATCTGAAAATTTAAGTTTAGAATTCATTACAGAAATACATTCTGAATAGTGCCATATAGGAATTAAACAAATGATGAATAGGGTATGCCCTTATTATACAGCAAAAAATATAACTGCAAATATAAAAAAAGTATGTAAAAACTGTGAAATATGTATTAAAAACAAATCCAGAGGGCAAAAAAAATATGGGCTAATATCACAACTAGGGCCAGCAACAAAACCATTCGAAATAATGTCAATCGACACTGTTTGAGGTTTTGGAGGACAACGATCAACAAAAAGATACCTTCACCTGCCTATTTACCACTTCACAAGATATGAATTCATTTCAACATCAAAAACTCCACATGAGTGCCACTGACTTCGTCAAGTTAGTAAATAATGTACTGGAAACAGACAAAATAGGAATAATACTTACAGACCAATACCCAGGAATCAACTCAAGAGAATTCAAAGATTCACTAAGGAAAAGTAGGTTCGATTGATATTTACAGCAGTTAATGCACCCTTTTCCAATGGTTTAAATGAGAGACTAAATCAAACTCTAGTCAATAAAATCAGATGTAAAATGAACGAAAATGGGAAGAATAGAGCCTGGACAACAGTTGCTAAAGAATGTGTGGATAAATATAATGAAACAGAACATACAGTAACTGGTTATCCACCCAAGTATTTATTAGATGGCACAGATACAAGCATTTTACCTGAACAATAAAGAAAACTGGATGAATGACTGTAAATTAGCCTTAGAAAGAACAAAAAAGTCTCATGAATAAGTTACGGCTAGCGGTACGGCAATGTTAAGCCTAATGCCACGTAGCCTAGGGTAAACAAACCCGTAACGTGTGTATAGAGGATCAGGAGAAAAATAAAGCCAGTTATAAAACAAACCATCACATTATATCATCTACCTCCTTATTCATTCCTTTTTCTCGATCGTCTACTGCTGGGAGACGATTACTGGAGCCGAAACCCGGGTTTGTTTACCCTAGGCTACGTGGTATTAGGCTTAACATTGCCGTACCGCTAGCCGTAACTCCCCCCTACCAGTTTACGGACATTCCCCGTAAACTCATTACATGCGACATCAGCTATGTATCTATAGCAAAACAAAACAAAAAGCATACTCTGCTAATGATAAAAATATGAAAAAAAAAATGTCTTCCAGGTCCATCTAAAATCACAGCACAGACCCATATAACACAAAAAAAACATAATAAAACAATAAAAAAAATATATAGGCCTCTCGGGACTGGTACGCTGAGGTTCCGTATCTCAAGTTAGTCTCCGTCACCTGCGACACACACCAGAGTTATGTGTCGACGACGGGGCTCCCAGGCTCCACCGCGGGAAACTTGAGCTGTTCCACATGTACCGTCCGCCGTTTGATCGGGGGTGTAATGCTTTCGACCGTGACCACGTTATGTTCGCGGAGAGCGATCACTCGGAAAGGACCCTCGTACCGCACTAGTTCCTTACCCCTGTTTGACCCTTTTCTCCGGCACACGAGCACGCCAAGTTTAAGTTTGCCCAGAATATCGCGGAGTTGTTTTTTTTTTCTTTTTCTTTTTTTTTTCTTTTTCGTGTTTTTCTTTTTTTTTCTCTTTTTTTTTTTCTTTTGCTTTGTTCTCTTATTTATCTGTTATCTTATTTTACGGGAAAGCCGAAGGGAGTACTTAGACCAGGGGTGCTCAACGCAGCAGGGGATATTCCACAGCTCCCCCAAACAACTATGGCAGCCGCTCAAGCCAATACTATGGCCTGGATGAAAATTCAGGCAATTACGACCCAAGATGTGAGAAAATCGATCTCCGATCTGGAGAGATTTGCAGGAGAGACCGGGGAACTGAACCACTTCCTGAAGGGAGGTGACAGTCTGATGACGCGAATAGAAGGAAAACGAGCGGAAGACCGACGGAAATACAATAGTATCACCGAGAAGATGAGGGAATCCGTGAGCGCGGCCGAGGTTGAAGCAAGGATGGCGTTCTGGTCGACGATTTTAAAAGTGCAGTTGGCAAACAAAACAGGAAGATAAGAGGGAATTCCTAGAGAGCGCACGTTCCTAGAATGTGCCCAGGAGATGGTGGACACTAGTGCCAGAGAAGAGGAAGTTACAGGCTATGAAGAAGAGGGCTGGAAGAGGGTATCTTACAGAAGGCTCAAAACCACACCGCTCGCCTGGAGGAGAAAGGAGACGGGGTACGGCGGAAGAGAGGCAACGGTGGTGGGAGGCAGGAACCGAGCAATTGCAGGCCGTTCCAGGAGACGCAAGGAAAGAAAATGCTACGAGTGCGGAAAAATAGGACACTTGGCAGCACAGTGCCCATGCACCTGGTGTTTCCAGTGTGGACGTCGACGAAATGGAAATCGACCAGAGCCAATGGAGGTAAACGCTCAGAGGGTGCGGATGAGGGAGAGGCCGCAGTCAGAGGCGTCAGAAACCTCTGAAATATCCGATACCGACAATGAGAGGGAGGAACCAGGAAGCGGAGTGGGCTAGGGGAGCAGCAGTGTTAAAAGAAGCGGTCGACGACAGGCGGCTGAAAAGAGGAACGAACGAGAGGTCTGAGAAGAGTGGCAGAGGCGAGGCGACCGCGCACTAATAAATAGGTAAGCGGTACATACAGCGGTCTGCCAATTATTCGAGTAGCGTGCGGAGTGCAGTGCCTGGTGGATACTGGGAGTACCAACACGATAATGTGTCGGGAGACCCTGGAGAGGATGTGTGTGGGAGTGAGGATACCCAGATAGTGCATTGAGAAAGCTGGTGAGCTCTCTTGCCCTCCTATACTATACGATTTTGGCAAGGATTTTTTCATCTGTTGGTGGGAGAAGATTACGCAGTCGGTCTTCCTGGCGTTTACACTGATGTTTAACATGCCCAGTATGTGACGGATAACGTTACAAACTGACTCGGCCTGTGTAAGAGCTCTTTGTGCACTCATGCTGCTACTGTAAACCGCAATGTCGTCGGCGTAAGCGATTACAGTGAGGAATCCATATAACCAAAAACCTCTCATGTTTGCCCTCATTTACTTAACGAAATAAATATCCATTTTAGTACATTCTTATTTGCTTAGGCTCAGATTTATTGTATAATCATTAGTTGTGAACATTAACAAAATTGATAATATACCTGAGGTGTAAGCACATGTGTTATCAAGCAAGTACTAATAGATCCCTGAGTGGATATGCCAGTCACCTAATAAAAAAACAACATACGAGTTATTATAAATAAAAACTTTTTGAACAAGCCAGATCACTTGTGGAGAGCTAGTCATTGTTCATCACTGAATCAAGTCCACTCGATTACCAGTTACAGGGCCGATTAATCCCAACGCTACTGTTTTGTCACCACATCAACAATTGTCCTCCGTGTAAACTTCTGACCCCCATTAAACTACTATTAACATAGCTTTTTTTTTTTGCATGGTAGATTCCATTGAAGTTCCAATGCTACTACAACTATAAGCAATCACATGACACTATGAAGAATCATTGAAAGGCTGTATAGTAATAATAAAATATATATTTTCCTGTTATATTTAGTCGAGTATAAGACTAAGGAGTCACATTAATATTTTGCTTGGAGTTTTACTTGATGCTCCAAATATTCTAAATGTAAAAAGGACCCTATAGATATCCGTGGTGCCAATAGCTAATCAATTACTTGTAACTAAATATTGAATTTTACTTATTGTTCATCACTTCTCTTGTTGTTGTCGTAAAATAAATATAGATGCGAAAGAAGAAATAAGAATAAGAGCACTAAGCGTACAGTACTAGCTGTCATGGAAGAAGGCAGAATGATAGACAAACTGGGTTTGGCAGTCTTGTGACAACGACGGTGATGAGATTGGCGATGTTTCCTTTGCGATCCGCCTCATGTTTCCGCCACGGGATGGATGCATTTCCCCTCAACTCCTTCCCTTTCCTTTCTTAATAATTGAGATGGCAGTGACTGAAAAAATAACAAGCGTTCGCTTATGTGTTTATATTCCTTAACTGGAGGAGATGTCAAATTAAAGGTGCGATTTGATTGCAATCTTCATTTCCGAGCTTAACAGGAGAGGCTTGTTCTTCTTTTGGACAGGTACATGTCTGTTTTGATGGACTGTTGTTACTTTAGTCAATTAAAATCATTCTTCACTTTTCTTGATAAGGTCGCTTCTATTTTGAGTATCATTGGCGCGTCAAATGGAACTGCCTTGCAAAATAACATCTAATTACTGCTTAAGTAGCTACAAAAATGTAAGTTTTATTTCTAACTATACATAAATTACTAATAATTAATCCGGAGGTCATGGTTATAAATTAATTGATTTACTCGAAATAAAGGAGAAATATAATGTTTACCAATTAATTAATAGATTAAGAACAATTAATCATGTTTTATGGATGTCATCTTACCAACGTTAAACGGGACCCTCATGACTTTAGGTTGAACTCATAGCTCAAAAAATTAGAAAACCAGTAACTTTAAAAATGAACCTTTGTTCGATGCTGGGAATAATTAGTGTTATCATCAGGTAAACACTTCCTAAAATGTTAGGCCGGTTAATGTCTGCTAATAAATTGAGGCGTGCGATACTCATTTTTGATTATTAAATAAAAGAAGGTTGGAATGAAATAATAATAAATAAATAATATCATACAATAATGAATCTGACGCAAATGAATGCAGGCCGAATGACTTACAAAGTGAACCTTTTTTTATCTAGAGCCACGGCCTTATAAAAAATGTTTTTTCCATTCAGGTTAATTCAGGCAAACATTAGGGAGAGGCCCCGCAAAGTAATGTTGCCCTACTCAGTGGCAACAGGGCCGTTAAAAGGTATGTTCACAAACGAATTTGACAATAGCAATCTTCCAATTAAAGGTGTTCCCCATTTTAAGATAACTGGTGCTTGCCAACCATTTAAATGAATAAAATATAAACAGCAGTTTTTGAGAGGTAGTGGGTACATAAATAAGCATAAAGTTAGCTTAGGCTCAAGTAGTCAGTCAGGTTTTCTCTTCTGGGATCTTTAGCTACTCAGTCTCATAGTTAGTTTAGACTTCAGAATCGGTGCGCAATATTTGAATTATAGTTTAGCTCAGTGAAAACTCATGACAGGATAGGCCATTAATTTTCCTGTCCCTCCAGCGGTTCCCTAAACAACTGAAGAAGATGATGATAAAACTTCTTTGTTGTGATAAAATTACAATCTGCCTTATTGGCCAATAGGTAATTGTGATAAATGTTCTCATTCTTACCATATTTACAATTTTCATTCACTCGCTCATTCATACAGTATTTACAAACAGTCCAGAGACCTCCCAAATCCACATGGTCGTCACCTCCCTCGCATTAGAAGCCCCCACGCTCCTACATCAGCCACATCACTGGATACGATGGAGGCTGGCTGACCAAGAGCGCGAGAGTGACAGACGCTCAGGACATGATTGGAGAAATTGGCTGTTGCCAGGACTCCCACTGTAAATGTGGTCAAGAAGGTATTGGGGGTAGAGGGGAGATCAGCGCTGTATAGGTTATAGAGGATGGGACCCTGGACACTGCCCTGTGGAACTCCTGTTTTATGGGATAGTATTAAGAACATTCTAAGCCACAGCGGTCATGGAAGAAGCGGTTTGAAAGACGTAGGACTGTGGAAAAGGATCTGTGGTAAATACATTTTGAGTTTGTAAATCAAACCTGCAAGTAAAACCCTGGCTATGTCTAGAAAGGCAGTAGTGCAGGACTGTTTGGTTTCAAGGACTGAGAATATGTCATCAACAACACGAAGATCTTGTTGAGCAGTGGAATATCGTAGATGGATACCTAACTAGTGAGTAGGAAAAAGATTTTTGGATTCAACTGTCGGGTCGTCACGAGGAGGTGCCTAGTTACCCTAGCCCTAGTGAAGAAGTGAGGGTTGATTAGGTCATGGACCTGGACAATTGCTTCATGACGGGTCTTACTACTGTACTACCTGACTCCATATCTGATTGGTATGTGCCCCGACAGTGCACTATGTTCAGGAGAAGAGGTACAGGGTAGGTATTGTAGGTAGTTTATGTGGTCTTGGAATGACCACGAATTCACACTCGGTATCTGAGGGTAGGCGAAAACCGTCCGGATCCCAAAGGCGAGTGTGAACCGGAGAGAGGCAGTCTAGATCACTGGGGGAGACACTACTAGGTAAAGTTCGTAGGGCCCCAGGTGACCGTAGTCCGCAAGGAAGAAATCTCTTCTAAGGTGGTGGTAGTTTTAGCGAGACGAAGGCAGAGAACCCACTAGGAAAGTGTGGTGTCTGATTAGGCCAGACTAAAACATAGCGAGGTTAGGAAAGAGAGATGGAGAGGTTTTCATAAATGAGAAGGCCAAATCTAGAAACATCAGTGCAGCTGCAAGTACCAGTCCAGAGAGTGGTAGTTAGAATGACTTATCGGCTAATATTAGGGGGTATATATAGCCCCAAGTAGCCAACGGGCTGGGGTTTTATTCTGACCAACCGCATTGCAGGGTTGGATGACGTTTGAATGTTCTAGACCAGGACCCACCCAGCCCCAGGAGCTACCTGACTCCCTCTGCAGGGGCCTCTGAGCTAGTTTTCTGCAGCTGCGTCTTTTATTGTTTACAATATTTACACTGATATGACTTATGGTTTGGTAATATTATTTACATTTGTTTAAATTAATTTACAACATATTATAACCGATTTAGAATATATATACAATAGAGTATAGGGTGATTTATCTTATGTAGTTAGCGGTCACTACACAACCTCCCCCAAATTACACTATACTTGGTAAAGTTGACAGAATTATGTGTGTCAGGGTGGTGGTATTTGAGAAGAAAGTTCTTATAGCACGGTGGCCCCCAACAGGATACGTCGTAACAAGTAACAGGTCATGTGCAGGCGACCCCTGTTACATTATTTCCCAGTTTGTTTGTTTTTTGAGAGGAAATTACCTTCGCACCACCCAACTTCTTGTGCAGAGGTAAGGCTATCCATAGTTCGCTTTTCACCCTAGTTTAATTCTTAGGACTGTTGACAGAATACATATCACCTACGAAATCCATTCTCATGATTGATTTATAATAGCAAGACACATTATCAGTTGAGTTCTTATTTAGCGATTGCTGTAGTCTCTCAATATTGTCTTTTTTCAGTAACGCGTCAGCAATTTTTTCTGAGTGTATTTTCAACAGTTTTTTTTTGCAAATTAAATTAAATTTCACAATATTTTGCTTTGATTACTTCTTTTTATCTTACAAAAAAATACTGACAAATAATTAAAAAATATTTAATAATTTATGATAGCAATAAAATTTATGGTACTAATAAATTATTTATAAATAACATGTCTGATACTTGTCATATTTTTCTACTCATCCTTAATTCTTAGGTAAAATAATGCTTGTCTCTTTGAAATAGGAATCATAAACCATGAATACTATCGATAGTTTTCCATCGATTGTATCGGGATATTGATAGTGCCCAGTCAGTCTATCGGTCCTACCTAGTACAATAGTAATCGTCAGAATAGATTGTAGACTCCTTTGGAGGTCACTCCGACTTGTCTCACCGGATATCAGGTGGTCCGGTTATGGGTTTAAGTATTTATTTATTTGATGGTTAGATTAGAAATTTTATTTCTAATACTATTTATATGTTGTTCAGACCCAGGTACGATGTAATTTATTATTTTAATAGATCTTTAATATGGCATTGATATAGATATTTTGTTTCAGGTTAGTGTCGTTTACCCAGGGCTGAGGCTGCTTCCATGTGTACAGATAGCGAAGGGGATAACCTACCAATATTTTTTCTTCTTCGAAGCTTTCTAGTAACATTTCAGCTATTGTCTATTGAACCAGTATGCGTAATCCATTAATTTCAGCTCGCTCAACTTACCTCTTGGTCTTAATTATTATATTTTCTCACTTGAAAATTGTAACTGCCTTTTTTTTATTATATGCATTTGTTTATAAGTTCAAATAAAACCAGTTAAATAATCTAGTGATTGCGTTTATAATAACAGTCTCAAGGATAGGTAGCCTCACATTTTATTTATTTATATCAACCATATTTAAAATTGTATTTAGCTATTATATGTTGTCCCTTTTTCTTATCATTTTTCATATCAATTTAAAACGAAATTGTAATTTTTTCAATGTAATTAATTTACAAATATTACTTGAATATGAACCGAAGGACATAGATAGTGAAGTTGGTAAAACCAAAAAAAAATGTTTTTTATAGTAGCAAATAGCTCTAACAGTATAACGAGGAAGGACAAGTTGGCGTAACCTTGATCGAACAGCTGTGTGTTAATATAATGTGACCATGTAAAACGCAATTAGTTGTGACGCTCACTTTTAATAACTTTTTATTTTTACTGTTCCGTGATATTTCTGGGGGATATCTTGAAGACAAGATATTTTGGAAAAATATGAACTAAAATATTATGAGTAGAAATTATTACGGTTTTTTTTCTTTTCCGAAATTAAAAGTGCACTCTTAGAGCCCTTGCCATATTGTGTTTAATTCGTATAATATTATGGATTTCTGAAAGTTGTGATACAAAACGCTCAATTCTTTATTTATTTTTTACAGGTTAATGACGTATGCTATGGAAGAGCCACGACACACACACTACTTGCATACCAAGAAACAAATAGCAGTATGAATCTTTAATTATTATCTAGGAAAATAAAGTACTCACAGTATATTTTATTTATGTAAATAATTACTATACACAAATACAATATATTTACATTTATTAATAGTAAGTAAAGTAGTTTTTTTTATTTTTTGTTGGATCTGAAATTGGGATAATTTTGTATAGTATGTTAATCTTAACAAAAGACATATAGTGATATAAACATAGTATTATTTTATCACACTTTTAAATTATTTGTACGTTCATCTGTTTTCTTCGAATGGATTTCTAAAATTCGTTTTCGTTTTGAAGCCACAGCCAAAAATGTGCCTTTTTACATACATACACATACACTAAGTAAAAATTATACATTTTCGTTCCTTGTACTTAACCGCACCTAACTTTTCCAAATTTGTTGATGAATACCATAATAGCGCTCAGCGCTAAAAAGTAAAAAAATATCACAGTAGTAAAATATTTGTTGATGTGCAAAACCCAACATATTTTTCATTTAGTCCAAATCATTCTTTAGAAATGGCCTTTTATAATTATGCAACCTTGCTGAAGATAATGGTTAGGTTGAAAGATATTGACTCTTAATTAACAGCAGTTAGTATTTACTAATTGAACTCATAATAATTGTCTAAGCATTAATGTGCCTGTTTAAATTATACAATCTCTGTACCACCGGAGAAGTTGGTCTTTGCGGAGATGGACCTGCTAGTCCAGCCAACGAAGGAAAAACAAATTGTATGTAGTTCTGAAATTTGGTACAGTTGTTGAAGGGAGTGTAACATACAACGTACGAAAAGTCCCTGAAAGTGGGGGGGGGCGCGAGAGGGGGGGTCATTTTTATCTTCTTCCTCCCCAAAATCTATGTCCTCATCTTGAAGAGTCATCTTGTGGACCACATGGCAGTTGCCACAAACAGGTGAGCATGGAATCCTTGCTTCCTTGTATCCACACCTTCCAAATTGGCAAACTAGAATTTGTTGAACTGCTACGTTTAAGTATTTATCTTTATTATAAGTATTAGTGTGTGTACGTACTTCCGAATTGCTAGTAGTTGCAGGTCTGTTATCATTGTGGCAATCTCGGTGTATCGAGGATTGTTGTTAATTATCTTCATGCTTGTATTTGTAGCTCCGAATCGTAGCAGCATAAGTCAATGTGCTTTATGCTATATTAGTTGGTTATTTAGTGTCGATTCTCAATTTCCATAGAAGTAGGGTGAAATTTTACTAATGAGATTTTTTGGCTTTGACCATTTATTATTTAACTGCTTAGTGAATATGAGAGAATAGTCTAAAGTTACTCCTATAGTCACCGTCGCAAAATTAGACGCTTGTGATGAAGGGGTTTCTCGGCGTGGTGTTGCTACATACGGGTGGGTGGGGGACTAATCACTAATTTGCTTATTTCTTACTGATTGACATTATGAAACGATAGGGATCACGAGGATAGAATAGAAGTAGTGTACAAAGAGGCAACAGGGCTTGCCATACATTGCATACAATTTCGTGACGGCAACTATAGGTGATGAGTGGAATGGGACAAAGGAAGTAGGAAATCGTTTAAGAATAAATGGTGGGTTAATATTGGTCTACGTTTGGTTAACACTACTACCCCTGTTTTAGGCGTGTTCAGTTTAATTTTCCGTTCAGTGGTCTCTGGTGGTGTTAATTTTGTTTCATTTGTGCTTGTAATATATTAGATATAGTGCCTATTCTGTATTGATAGCTGTGTCGTCACCTTACAACGTTCTTTTGTGTTTGGGGATTAAGGGGTGAAGGGATGTTGGAGATGAATGTGTTAAATAGGACAGGAAATAGAAAAGAGTCTAGTGGAAGTCCTAATCACAGGAGATGAGTTTAAGGAAAATTGTTGGTTGGAGTATAAAAGGATTTATCACAAACGTGAGTTTGTAGAGCAAACCTGCGTGCCAAACCCTGTCAAAAGCTTGAGCTATATCAAGAAAGGCAGCAGTGCAATACTGCTTGGTTTCAAGGGCTGAGGAGATGTGATCAACAACGCGAAGGCTTTGTTGAGCAGTGGAATGTCGTAAACGGAAACCATACTGGTATGTAGGAAAAAGGTTTTTGGATTCAACAATTGGAAGTTGACGTTTTAATAGGAGTTTCTCGAATATTTTTGAGAGGATATGGAGTAAGCTAATTGGACGGTAAGATGAGGCGTCATTGGGTGGTTTACCGGGTTTGGTGAATAGGAGAATAATAGAATGTTTCCAAAGGAGAGGAACGAGCATCGTTTGGATAATGCAATTATAAATGTAGGTTAGGAAGATTATGGCTTTAGGAGGAAGTTGTTTGAGAATTTGAGGAGTAAGGAGATCATATCCAGGGGGTTTTCGGTGAGGTAAGTTTTTCAGAAGATATTTGACCTCAGAGGGATTAACGGCTTTTGGTGGAAGAGAGAGAGGGATAGGTGAAGTGAGGAAATCTTCAACATTATTATTATTTTGAAATATTGCTGGTAATAAATGGATAGCTAACAAACCTGCATTTTCTTTATCTTTGTAGGCAAAATCAGCACTAGTGTTTCGTGGTTTCATACTTGGTTTGGAGTCAAGGAATAACAACAGAAGTTTATCACTTGGAAAATTCATTTAGAATTTGTTACAAATTTTTGTATTTACACTTTTTCACTTGTTTTTTGGCGTGAAACCGTGGATAAAATCTTGCGAAGGGGGCTATTAATGCTTTAATATTTCATTTTTAATTGATTTGACTGTGCATGAAACGATTCGGAAATTACATAGGGTCTGAGATGTTAAGGAGGTGGCTGAATTTTACATCTTCATTTAATAGGGTTGTGCTTTTGTCAATATGGGATAAATGATTAATGGAGATGTTAATTTCAGTTTGTTTATCCGGAAATTTTCGTACCGCTCAGCTGGACATACGAGTAGGTTCAAAGAGGTCACAACACTCGATGCTGTCCTTTGAAATAAAATTTGAGTTTACCTCGGCAATACCACTCTACATCTTTTGAATTTGTACATCCGAAAACTAATAAATGTTAGCCAGAACCAGGGTATATTTATTTAATCAAAAGGGATTTATTTATTAGGAAAGGTATATGTTGCAATTGTCCATACATTTGTATCGTCAAGCTGAAACTGGATTGGACCACTTGAGAAGGAGTAAGATACCCCAGATGTGTTGATCAGTGTAGCAAACCTTTGAGTAGTTGCCTATGGTGACCAGAGGCTACGAAACAGGTACCATAATCCTACTATTGTACCGTCCAATTGCTGCAAGGTAAAACGAAAAGGTCCTTGGGAAGATGGTCTGCTCTGAGAAAAATCATCTCTTCACTAGTCGTTCTGTTCATGTTCGTATAGACTGATAAATGCCATAGCTTCAGGTAGTCTGGTCTCACTAACAGGCTAAATGGAGCTGATAGTAATATCCAATCTGCTTAAATTGGGCTAGTTTAATTTTAACATTATAGAGCTATTGAATAAAACCCCCATCCAAAAAAAAACAAATATTTCGTAATTTAATGTCACTTCCCCAAACTGTGTAGAGATGGCTACAATTTTCATATCATCCATAAATGAAATGAGACCTCCTAGTAAAATTTCGTGTTTAAGCTTGAGTAGGGGACTTAAAAAGACCAGAACAAGCAGGCAGACGCAGAGATGAAAACAGGGCAGTTTCTGATTTTTCTAAAAAAATCTGGTAAACCCTAAATGAAACAACAACAATTGGCACATCTATGAGAGCGAAAAACGGCCCTGAAATCACTCTGTATAGAGGCCAGCTGGGACCGATATGGCACAGAAATATATTTCCCTTCTTATGGTAGCCTAAGACTGAATTTATGTTTGTTTTCCACAAGTTTCCATTATATTATCACATGTGTTTTACAACTTTGCACAGTTATCTCTTCCTCTTCCTATTGTGTTGTATGTATATCATGTCCTCTTCTTTCAATTTCTTCTGTCACATTTTCCTAAATCTACATCTACTGCCTTGTACGGAAAAAACTCTTTCATTTTAATCGTATCTTTTAAATTTCGCTTGCGGTATTATATAAGTTAGCAGTCAGTGATGTGATAACCTTTTCACCATGATTTTTCCCATTCTTGGTGAAAAGTGTCATTTCCTGCTCGTGTCCAGATAGCCTGTTTCATAAAGCCTATAATAGTAATCACACGAGGATGACAGGATGTGGGTAAAACTATGGTGTCTATTCATAGGATTCTATCCATCAACATAATCACTTATGACTGAGAATATGTCATCAACAACACGAAGATCTTGTTGAGCAGTGGAATATCGTAGATGGATACCTAACTAGTGAGTAGGAAAAAGATTTTTGGATTCAACTGTCGGGTCGTCACGAGGAGGTGCCTAGTTACCCTAGCCCTAGTGAAGAAGTGAGGGTTGATTAGGTCATGGACCTGGACAATTGCTTCATGACGGGTCTTACTACTGTACTACCTGACTCCATATCTGATTGGTATGTGCCCCGACAGTGCACTATGTTCAGGAGAAGAGGTACAGGGTAGGTATTGTAGGTAGTTTATGTGGTCTGGAATGACCACGAATTCACACTCGGTATCTGAGGGTAGGCGAAAACTGTCCGGATCCCAAAGGCGAGTGTGAACCGGAGAGAGGCAGTCTAGATCACTGGGGGAGACACTACTAGGTAAAGTTCGTAGGGCCCCAGGTGACCGTAGTCCGCAAGGAAGAAATCTCTTCTAAGGAGGTGGTAGTTTTAGCAAGACGAAGGCAGAGAAGGCAGTGTCTATTCATAGGATTCTATCCATCAACATAATCACTTTTATGTTTGACACTAGTACGTTCATGAAAAGCTCAACTCCTAAGAACCAAACGTGCATTGTGAGGACATAAAAGGCCACACAATTAACTCAAGGAACACAAATTGGCACATTACAAGGGAATTCGACACACGGCATTACTGATGGGGTGAAAATTGTCGGATGTCTACTTCTTTGCTTTACCCTAAACCGACCATTTTTGGAAAACAAAACCTTTGTACTAGAACTACGAGAAATCCCGAGTAATGTATTTAATGTCGTTCAAAGCGATTTCGTTAGGTTTCTTTCCAATAACAAGTACCTTTTAATAATTGTTTGATATGTTGAAAAGGGGATTCTCAGTGACTAATGCAGTTTGAAAAATTGAATGAACTAATTCTGATCGAAAATGCCAAGTACACACATTCGTTTGATTATTATTTAACAAAACTCATGCGGAGTCCTGTAAGTACATATCTCCAGATATTATTTATTAACTTTCTCCGGCATATATGCCAGCTCATAATTGGTTTACTAAATACATTTTTTGATAAAAAAATATGTCCAGAAAAGGGCAAGGCTACTGTACTAATACCTTGTAAAAAAACAATGTTAATAAAATAAATTGATAGCAACATTATCCTCAAATATAGGCAATGATTATTCTTGCTGACTGTTCATTATTACGATAATAATCCAAAGAGTTTGTAAATAAGTGAGCCGGAAGAAGAGAAAACAATTTAAAGTATAAATATAATGAGATGTAAGATGGTATGGGACATTGAGTTAAAGAGAAACGGAAGCTGGAGGTTCTGCGTGACATGACTGCTCTAGACACGGCAGATATTGAAGTGGGAAATGTAAAAAGGTGCCCCGCTGGGTGTCATCAGAGTCCTTTGTGGCCTACACTATTACAAGTCACATCTAACCCCTCATCAAACTCCCCGCTCTTCACCTCCCCACAGCTCCTAACGTCTGTACATCTTTCCCCCGATAACAACCGTTTTAGCCTATCCCTTCCCGCTGGGCAACTGTTTATTTTAACAGTATATAATATTCAAGTATAACTAACCAGGAGAAAACCACTTACTTGCTTTAAAAAAATACTGTTAGATGAAAAAAAGAAACCATAAGTTGGAAGCCTGACATAGAAATGTCTTCTTGAAGTAATTGCATAGATCCTTGTGCAATTGTTCACCTGATTCATTACCCCAACAACTGTAGTCGAAAATAAAGCTATGTATTGAGGATCTGCTAATAGTGTGCTTTAACTATAGTGTAAATTCAGTCACCTTTTCCTAGTGTGGAAGCCGGATCATAAGGAATAAATGGAAAATGTTATAAAAGCCCGTAGTGGATATCAGAGAGTCAGAGGTGGGTCGAGAATTGTGGATTTACGTACAGTTGGGTAAAACATATCATGCGAACCGATGGAGAAAACTCTTCTGGATTAACATGACGGTCAGGAAAATGTTCTCAAATGAAATGAACAAAATATTCAAAACATGAAGATCCGTTTAGTGAAAATCATAGATAGTGGTCAATACATATATACATACTTTCCTTAATTCATAATTCAATTCCTTTTCTCAGAGTAAATAAAATTTATCATGCATATATAAAACATACATAAAGAGTTTTTTAGATCAATTATGAGCTGGTAAAATATATATGATTCTTAAGTACTCTTAAATGATGTGAAACAATTACTTGTTATTTTTATTTTTGAGATTTTTCAAACCACCTCTAATATGCACCTCCAATCTCTAAAAATTGCCTTTACCAGAAACAGATCATTAAGTGTGATGCACCGCCCTATTAATGGATTAAAGATAGTTTTAACGACTTTTTGTAATTGTAGTCCACTTTTGGTCAATATTATTACTCAATAGTATAGGAAAATATTTATATGTTTATTTATCGAGTAATTGATGGACTAATGATTTTGTAATATTTTTTATGGAGTTGCTTGAGGGGTTAGGTTACTTTAGGGCCCCATCAGATTGAATACCGAAGAATTAGATAGGGGACATTTGGAGGAAGAAGGTGCACATATAGAACCTGATTGAGAAGGCTTACGCAGGGCCGGCGAGAGCGGTCGCGGGTTCCGTGGCTATGCAATCCCGGACCTATTCCCACATTACTAAACTTTTTGTTACTTTTTATTTAGGTACTTGAGACAAATGTTAACTAAAAATGAACGATTTACTTTAAATTGTTTATTAGATCTTTAAAGCGTTCAATTCGCATTACGTCAAACAGTGCATGTACTACACATACTAGAACTCAAAATTAAATGAACAATATAAAATTGTCTAAATCTAGTCTAGTTGAAGTATAGTAGAGAACAAATAAAAACTCAACTGATTTGTTTTTCATTACAATAGAATGTAATTTTATGAATAACTCTTGTTTTAGTTAGTGTTTTAAGAATAGGAAATAGGTAATATATATAAGTTAATCGTCGGCGGTTAAGATAGATAAAAAAAGAATAAGGAAAGAGGAAAATGCACCTACACACTCTGACTCCAGTAAAAGACTGCTTTATTGTTGATGATAATTCGACATACATAGGATCATGGGTTGTTTACATTCCATGATCGTATTAGTATTCGACAGTCAGGCCTCTGGCTTTAACTCCCTCCTGCCAGTTCCTGACCATCCGTCGGGAGCTACAATCTTTATATTTTAGGGTATTTCTCGTCCACTGTGTTGTCGTTGAGTCGCATATAGTCTACGACAACTCTATATTTTTCGGGCCCCCCGTCTTCAGCATTCTTCTTCCTGACTGCCCACAAAGGGCTATTGTACGGTGACGTGCTGTCCTCAATGATACCCTGCCTTCTTAAGTCATCCAACACTACTTTGATATGGTGCCTCAAAGCTTGCGGGTATCGGCGCTCCTTCACGTAACTTACTACCTCCCGTTTAAGCGGGATTTCATGCACTGTTCTACCCGTGACCCCCAATATCTCGCCTTCTCTAAAGAATATATCCGCATATTCCCTTCGGAGCTCATCTCTCCAGTCCTGCGCTCGCCTAATTGCTCCTATCCACGCTCCGCCATCTTTCCCTGTGTCACTCCCTTGTTTCGAGCACCTATATCTCTTCCCTCCTATACGAATGTCCCATCTTCCCTTTTCGTTCCTCACCCTTGCTCCTCCTACCTTCGCTAGCAGGTCACATCCGATGAGTTCCACCCTGCTTTGACCCCATCTTTCTAGACCTATTACCTTTTTTTTTTTTTTTTTATGCCCTTCCTGAGGCTGAGCCTCAAACGGGCTTACCCCACAAACCCGTGAAGCGAGCTCATGGGGTTACGTAGCCTGTGGTGCGCGTATTCCGGTGCAATGGGATTGTTGCACCGGTCAGCGCACCTTGAGTAATACTGTTTTCGTTCTTTATTTTCCAAAATAAACACAAAACTTCCAAAGAAAACAAAATAAAATAAAATCTTTTCCTTAAATCTACTTTATACAATCCTTACTAGCTATTTTTTTTTTTTTTTTTTTTTAATATTTTTTTTTGTCCTTATAGCTAGTATCCTTAATCTATTTACAATATTTACAGATCCGTTAACTATACTAATATCTTACTACTATACTTAAGTGCTATATTTACAAGGGGTATGCATCCTCTATCCCCCTATAACTAAACTAATCTAACCATAGGCTACTCAGTCCTACCTTATATCTATATGTACATATTTACAGTAACTCCTCTGGAACCGCCGATACATCGTTGGCTTCGGGTGAGCCTTCCCGAAGACACGGCTGCTCACCCCGCGCCACCCCCCTGGACCCCTGGACCCCACGCCTAGACCTATTACCGTTTCCCCTTCTACTTTACAGGGCCCTCAAAGTGTAACCAAGCTACAAGAACATACCTGTATTTGGGGTATCCTCACTCCCACACACATCCTCTCCAGGGTCTCCCGACACCGACATTATACCCTGTCGTCTTAAGCTTTCGATTTCTGTCCGGATATGTTGGCGGAGTGCCTGCGGATATCGTCTCTCCTTTACGTACGTTATTCGGTCAGATTTTAACAGGATTTCATGTACTGTCTTCCCCGTTGCCCCTAGCATATCACCCTCCACGTAAAAAATATCTCCGAACTCCCTCTTTAAGCTTTCCCTCCAGTCCACCACTTTCTTGACTGGCCCAATCCGCGCACTCCCCCCTCTTACGGTCCCCTGACATTGATAAGTTACCCCCCCCCCAACTTGATCCGCCACTCCTTTCCCTTGTTCTCTACAAGCGTGCCTACCCGTCCCAATAAGTCACACCCCACTATTATTTAATACTCGCGCGGCATGTACTCCACAATATGTACGTTAATATTGCCCTTTTTTTCGCCCATTTCTCTAAATTCACGACTGTCTCTCCCCCCACTTTACATGGCCCGCCCAGGGTAATTAACTTTCACTTACATACCTTGACTTGGAGTGCCCTCTCTCTGCCATACAGCAGCTCCAACGCACCGCGTGACATTATGGTATTGGTGCTATCTGTATCCACCAAGCACCTCTCTCCCCCCTCGACTCTGATTATTGGCAACTCGCACAATATCCCTCTCACTGTATTACACTTTAGGGTGCGGTCGCCACTGTGCTGCCACCCTCCTGATGCTTCCACACGCCGCTCCCACCTTCTCGAAGTAGTCTTCTGTCGCTCGTGCGCCGGCTCCTGCCGCGAGCCGGCTCTTCTCCTCCCGTTTCCGACTTTCCTGACGCCCCTGAAGATTCCTCAGCTGATGATCCATTCCCCCTGGGTGATATCTTCCTTCTTTCCCGCTTCGTTTGTGTATTCACTTCCATGGGTTCTGCCCTATGAAGATCTCTCCTCCGATACACGTAATGGCAATGCCTCGCGATATGCCCCTCCTCACTGCACTCGAAACATTTTGTGCGGGGGCACTGTGCCACTAAATGACTCGTCTTCCCGCACCCATGGCATTTTTTCTCTTCTCTGTGGGGTCCGTACCTGGGTCTCGCCGCCCTGAACCTCCTTTCACCTTCCGCTCCCCTGTCCCTACCGGTCGTTGGTGTTTTGATTTTTTTCCAATTCGATTTAGGGACCCTAGTTCTCCTGTACACTAGTCCGGATCCATTTTCCCTCATCCTCCTGTATCCTCGATTCCTCCTCCATGGCGCTGGTGTCAGTCATGACTTGGGCACATTCGAGGAATGAGCGCTCATTAGGGAATACCTCTTTTCTTCCTGTTTCCTTCGCCAACTGTACCTTCAGTATAGTAGACAGAAATCCCATTCTGCCCTCTACCTCTTCGATGCTCATTGTCTCTCTCATTTTCTCCGTTATTTGATTATAACGGGTTAGATGACCTGCGGCATATTGGCCGCTACTTTGCCTTGATGATTTTGTCTCCCGGAAGATCTGAAAAATATCTTCTTCTGGGGTCCATCGCCCTCCTCCATACGCTTTCTTTAGCCGCATCTTCACCGTTTCCCACGACGTTTCCTCATCCGCTTGGATCTGGTTGAGAATACTTATCTTGACCCGACATATCAGGGCCGCTCTTAGTGACTCTGCATCCCTGGGGTCCAGAAGATTTTTCTCTGATTTAGCTAGGATTAAGGCAGTGAGGCGATCTCCTCTTTCAGAAAGTGGTTAAGTTCTTCTAATTCGCCAGTGAACCATTCCAGCTCTGAATTTTTTTCTCAGCCTTTCTCAGATCTTGAGTGTTCTTCGCTTTCACTCTCATCGACGCAAGAGCGGTAGCATGAGCTTCTGGCTAAACGCCACCCCTTCTCGTTGCTACATGTTCCGCGCCATCCGCTACATTCAGAACAGGCAGTCGTAGCACGCCTCCTTCCGCCATTCTTTCTTTCTAGGAGAAGAAAAAAAAAATCGAACAGACATCGCATAGTTTTCTTCCCACTCCACGAATCCCGGGTGGGGGGTTATTTACTGCTAATCCTCTATCTATGTTTACAGCCTTTATTTACATAGGGCTACGTGGTATTAGGCCTAACATTGCCATACCACGAGTTTACTCCCCCCTACCAGTTCACGAACATTCCTCGTAAACTCAGGGCAAGCGACATAATGCACATATTAAAATAAAACTAAGTACAAAAATTAGCATACAAAAAGAGAAAAGAAAAAAAAGATTCCTCAGATATATACAACACAAAAAACAAAAAAAAATATTCCACTTGGGCTGATACTGTCTGCACGTAGCCAGCTATTTAACAAAAGCACTCCGGCTCCGCCGCTGGAAACTTTAACTGTTTAACGTGAACTGTCCTCCGTTTGATAGGCGGTGTTATCGTTTCTATCGTGACTGTATTGTGTTCACGAATGGCGATCACCCTGAAAGGACCCTCGTACTTCACCAATTCTTTGCCCCTGTTAGACCCTTTTTTCCGGTACACGATCTTTCCAGTTTTAATCCTACCCGGCACATATTTGACCTGCCGATTGTCTGGCACCACCCCTCTGTGTTTCCCATCCACGAGTTTCCCCCGAATGTTCACCCACTGTTTCCCAAGGGTGATCTGGTTATTGACTACGCGTGCCGCAAATTCCTCGTCGACCGCTGTACTCCTGTTATCCCGAAGCCATCCTCGAAGTCCGGAAAGGATCTTGACTGGTGAGAATCCCATGGCAGAATGTATGGAGTGATTATATGCTATAACTGCCTTCTCTATAGCTACGTTCTGTTCTAGCCCTTTTCCCCCTTGATAGATTTGCAGGTGGTTGCTCAGCGTGATGTTTGCTCGTTCGACGTCTCCTTGAATCTTCGGGTGTCCTTGGGTGTTGAGACCCTCAATTTCGGCATTGTAAAATCCTCTTCCGCCGTCGGATGTGTCTGGCAAATAATAACATTGACACCTACGCACATACGCCTCTCACCCCACCCCCACCGATCGTTCAGCAATCAGATGTGCCATCACTGTCTTGTTAAATCGATCAATGATCAATGACCACTTATATTATTTCTCCTGTATCGCTATGAGGGGGTGTCGATCGTACTTAGTGGTGAGGCGTGTGTCGCAGGTACCGACAACGCTGGTGATTGTGTCATCATGCTCCACCAAAAATATCGACGCTTCAATGCTTGTAGTGTTGCCTCTATTCCACGGCGATACGTTTTGCCTTGGTAAAAAGTGAGGGACGCCTCCGTCTGACGTCCTTTATCTTTGACCATTTCCACCTTCAAGGTACAGCGGACGAATGTTCAATCGATCCCTAATCGTTCCGTCCTCCATAATCGTTTAATGCGATCCCATATCGTCGCATTGCCCACATATAGGTGATGCGTCTTCCCTGGGCTAGATGCGTCCTTAAGGGCCCGACAAATTTAGTCTTCTTTAACCCCTGGTGGCGACCAAATCGTTACGATATCTCATCGCCCATATTTCGTGTGTTCGGCCTTCAATAGCCCAGAGGTCTTAGTTAGCCAAATGATCTGGTGTCGCTTGTCATTGATTATGTCCTCCACATCTTCTAAGTCGGAGGGCCAGTCTTCCACTGTGCTATCGTCTCCTGGGCCGTCCTTAGCATTCGTCCCCTTGAGCAGTTCCCGCTCACCTTTTCCACTAATTAACCATTCCTGGTTGAATTGCCAGATGCCTCGCGATGATCTTGCAACATCCTCCTCGATCGCATTCAAGACGATCGCCCTTGATAACCAATCTGCAACTACGTTTTCCCGCCCTGGTTTATATACAATGACCATATTGTATTGGCTGAGAAACTCTTTTCAGTGGGTAATTCACGCCGATGACTCCTTTATTGTTCCTACCCATTGCAGGAGTCAATGAGCCGTTTGGATTTTGAACTACCAGCCAAAGACATTGGGGCGGAAGTTTTCGACTGCCCACACAATTCCCAACAGTTCTCTTTCGAGCGCGATGTACTGGCTCTCAGGATCAGTGACGCGCCTGCTAGCGTACGCTATAGGTTTTCCCCTCCATCGCGGTCCCAACGCGTACTGACTGGTGTTAGTGGTGATCGTGAATTGTAGGGAAAAATTCGAAAAGGCTAATACCGGTTCCTCCTGGATCCGATCCATGCACTGCCGTAGATTGTTGCTCTATTACTGGTGTGATCACTATATGCAGTCCTTTCCTGAGGAGATTATTGATGGGCACTAGGTACTCCACCATTTCTGGGACAAACTGCCTATAGTAATTTAAGGACCCGAGTAGTTGTTGGATTCCCCTTGCATCTTTCGGGACGGTCATCGCCTCGACTTTACTGCGGGCTGGTTGCACTCCCCCACGCTGGAGATCGTATGGCCTAAAAAATGTACTTGCTCCTGTCCTAAGGGCGACTTTTCCGCAGACAGTTTCAGCCCAAATTGCCGAATGCGGTTGAACACGGCCAGTAAGTGTTCTACGTGTTTTGCATGATTACGACTGAAAACACCAGGAAGTAGTCCATATAGACCTGGCAGAAGGACTCTTCTATACCCCGCAAAAACTCGTCGATTAGCCGCTGGTACCTAATCGGCGCATGCTTTAATCCAAACGACATTCTTGTGAACTTAAAATGTCTCCGTTCAAATGTGAATGCGGTCTTATATTGGTCCCGTCGATGCATGCGGATGTGGTCGTAACCCGCCTTTAGGTCCAAAGTGCTAAATATCTTCGCCCCACCTAATCTATCTAGGATATCCTCAAAGCGGAGGATGGGGTATTTCTCGTCTACCGTATTTTTGTTCAACTTTCTGTAGTCGATGGCCACCCGGTATTTCTCCTCGCCCCTTGTCCCTTTCTTCTTTACTGCCCACAGGGGACTATTATACGGTGACGTGCTGTTCACCATGATACCCTGTCTTTTTAATGCTTCGATCTCCTCCCTGATATGTTGTCTCAGCACCTGCGGGTACCTCCTTTCTTTCACGCATTCACGTATATATATATATACGCGCTCCTGTTTCAGCGGAACTTCATGCACCGTCTCCACCAGCGTTTGTCCCCCTTCTTGAAGAAGATATCCTCATAGTCATTCCTAATTGACTCTCTCCAGTCTTTCTCCCAATTAATTACCCCGATTCTCGCATTAACATCCCTCACGGCTTCCATACACCAGTATGATTTCATTCCCAGACCACGTTCCCTCTCTGTACATCACTAGTGCTTTTACTCTTTCGACGAGGTCACACCCGATTATTCCCTCGTATTCTCGCGACATATTTCCTAATACGTGTACTTTCAAACACTCCTCCTTGGCCGCCCAGCTATCCAATCCCATTACCGTATCCCTTCGATTTGACACGACCCTCCCAAGGTGATCAGTCTACACGGGCACGCCCGGATGCGGGGTGCCCCCTCGCTGATACACAATCTGTCCACCGCCTTCCTGCTGAGGAATGCGCTAGAACTTCCGGTGTCTACCAGGCACCGTACTCCTCTTGCCACTCGAATTATGGGTATACCGCCGTAGTCTCCTCCCACACTGTAATTGATTAACGCGCGGTCACCCTTCTGCCGGCCCACAGCTCAGGCCACCGTTTGCATTTTCCTTCCCGCTTCTACACCTCGATGTTTCCTTCCTACGTGGGTCCTGCTGCCATCTCTTCCGTAGCTCCTGCTGCTCCCAGGTTCTTCCTCTTCTTCTTCCGTTTCCGACGCTCCTGATGTCTTCGTCGATTGTGAGGGGGCCCTAGTTCTCCCCCAAACTCTCTGGGGGTTAATTTCCATTGGTTCCGGTCTGTATCTTTCAGCTCTTTGGAACATATATGTCAAGAAACTGTCGAGCGATGATCCCCGCCATTCCGCATTTGATACATTTCGTGCGCGGGCACTGCGCTACTAGATGTCCGGTTCTCCCACACCCATGACATCGTCTGTCCTTTTTCCTTCCACTTGTTCTAGCTCTTCCTTGACTTGTCCTCTTCCCTTCTGCCACAGTCCTTTTCTTCTCCTCATAATGTGGTTCTCTTCTTCTCCAAGTCTGCTGTTGCATCCTCGGCCTACGGTATGTCATCCTCGTCCAACCTGGTTCCTCTGCTTCTAGCTGCACTTCTTCCTCACAGGCGCTAGCGTCCATCATCCCTTGAGTGCATTCGACGCAGAACCAGTCCCCCGGTAGTTTTTCCTTCCTTCCCGTCTCTCTGGCAAGCTGTACCTTGAGGATGGTTGCTACGAATGCCATCCCACCTTCTACCTCCGCTGTAAGCACTGTGTCGGGGTGTGTCACTAGAGGAGTGCCTAATCACTCTAGCCCTGGTGACAAGTGCGGATTGTTGTAGTTAATAACATGGACCATCGTTCCATGTCGGTGCTTAATATCTGACTCAATTTATGATAGGTATGTGTCCCGACAGTACACTATGTTCAAAAGAAAAGGGGTATGGAGGTTTTCATAAAGAATAAGATTTGATCAGAGTTAGAACGGGGCGCGGCAGGGCAGCAGGCGCGAGTCGACAGGGGGTCTGCAAAGCTGTGAGACAGGGTGACGACTAGAGGTGCGGCAGAGAGAGAGAGTAGGGTTCAGCCCTTAATCTCCTGGTCTTAAATACAATATCCCCTACCTAGTGAAAGGTGGAGTTGGCTGACAGGGGTATGTTTTACGATACCCAGGTGGCCAATTCCTGTTAGGTTTCGACCGTTGGGATAAAAGGGTGTGTTTTTTATGGCTGCTAGGGTCTCACCCACTTAGGTTATTTGACCACCTATAGGTGCCCCTATGTCTAGTCAGGTACCGCTTTATGACGGTGCCCCTCTGTTTACCTGGCCTCCTACCATTGCCGCGTGGACCCTGGTTTATTACAAGAAGCTTACAAAGATTTAGATTATATTATAATACATTATTAACCAGAGTGTAGGGTAATTTACATATATTTAGCGCTTCGCTACATAGCTCCCCCAAATTGCTCTACTCTCGGTAATTATTGACAGTTTTTTTTTTTTACATTGACTCACATTACATAATGAAAACGTACATGATACAAACATACTTCTATTAAACATGCTTACACTTTTGTGTACATTGGAAATTATTTGTTGAACAATTATTACAAATAAACAATTAAATATATCCATTACAAACAATTTTTATCTTTCACATAGATGACAACAAAGAATCACTGTTTTACTTGATAACGTACCAAGTTAACTCATTAAAATGTAACAACTACAAACAGTTGAACGTATTAAGATATACATATTTACGTACACGTTTGACTGACATTATTTTACAATTGTTGTGGCCTATTGATCGCTGTTAACATTTACGAACGAGAGAAAAAAAAAAAACATATCATATAAAATGACTTACAGTCACAAATGGTAACGTCCGGTCCTCATAAAAAAATATCATAGCGTATATTTCAAAACAACCTAAAAAAAAAATATATATATATTTTATTAATTTATATTTTATCAGTGAGTTTATTTTATATTTACCATCGCGCTACCGCACTCCTCGTGCAGAGGTATGGTGGTGGTGGGTTTCCTAATTCCTCTGGTTCACCCGGCGTAGGTAAACTTTCGGCTGTGTCTAGCAAATAGGCTGGCTTTACACGGTCTAGAGAGATGCGAGTCTCTTTATAATCTGCCCTTATGACCAAGGTTTTATTCTTCCTGCTGACTACGAGGTGCGGGCCAGTATAAGCCGGTTCTAGGCTACGTCGGGGTTCTTGTTGAACGAAAACGTGTGTGCAGTTGTTGAGGTCCTTGCTAACGAACGTCTTCCTCGTGTCTTTCCGGTGTTGAGTGATGTCGCGTCGGACGTCAAGATCTACTCGTGTTGGTGTAATGTATTCTCCGGGAAGGTGTAAGGGTTTTTGGTATGTTCGCTCAGCGACACTGCACCCCAGGTCTTCTTTGATTATACTTCGTAGGCCGAGCAGGACTGCTGGCAGGCTTCGCGTCCACTGACGGTGTTGTGAATGAGCGGTTAGTGCGGCTTTAAGCGAGCGGTGCCATCGTTCAATTCGGCCGTTTGACTGTGGATGGTAGGCGGTAGTCCGAATTCTCTCGACACCCAGGAGGCGAGTCAGTCTCGTGAACAAGTCTGATTCAAACTGACGGCCTTGGTCGGTCGTTATTCGTATGGGTGTGCCGAACCTGGCGACCCAGCCACTAAAGAAGGCGTCGGCTACGGTGGTAGCTTCCATGTTGCCAAGTGGGATTGCTTCCGGCCATCCCGTGGCTCGGTCAATCATGGTGAGGATGTATCGCTTCCCCTCTGACGTTGGCAGTGGTCCTAAGTGATCGATATGCACGTGCTCGAACTTTCCCGCGTCCGCGAATTGCCCTGGAGGGGTTATGGTGTGGCGGTGTATTTTTGAGGTCTGGCATGCTATACAGCATCGAGCCACGTCAGCGTTCATACCCGGCCAAAAAAACCTCTGGCTCATCATTTTCCGACTTGCTCTTACTCCTGGGTGGCTTAGGCTGTGCAGCTGGTCGAAGGTGGATCTTTGAATGCCCGAAGGCAAGTACGACCTTGGCTCCCTCAGTGAGGTCTCGCAAATGAGAGAAATGTCGCTGCCGGGGATGTTAACGGGCTCTAGCCTGCATGTGGCGTTCTGTTCCCTGAAGACTGTTAATTTGTGATCTTCTACTTGAGCAGTGTGTAATTTTTGAAAATTTTCTGGTACACAGACGGCTTCTATTCGCGAGAGGGCATCCGCCACGACGTTGTCTTCACCCTTACAATAGTGTATTTCTGTCGTGATTTGAGCTATGTAATTTAGGTATCGCATCGTATCGTGGGCAGGAAGTGTCACTTTGTTGGGCCATGGCGTGTGTGAGCGGCTTGTGGTCTGTATAAATGATTACTTCCCGCGCTTCGAGAAGCTGTCGAAAATATTTGACTGCTTCGTAGATAGCTAATAGCTCTCTATCAAAGGTGCTGTATTTCAACTGAGCAGTGTTGAAAGCGCGGCTGAAGAAGCCGATGGGCCTTAGAGCGCCTCCCTCCATCTGTTTTAGTGCCGCACCCATAGCTGTGTCGCTGGCGTCAGCGGCTAGGATGAGCTGCCCGTCTGTTGATGGATGAGCAAGATGGGCGGCGTTTGCCGGAGTCCTGCGGGTTTCCTCGAAGGCGCTAGCAGCTTCTTCGGTCCAGTCGATTATGGTACGGTCATTTTTCTTGGCCCCTTGTAGGTAGGCGTTAAGTACCCTCTGGTGTGCCACTGCGTTAGGTAAGCACCGGCGATAAAAGTTGATCATGCCGAGAAACCGGCTGAGGTCTCGTATCGTAGTAGGTCGGGGGTAATCTAAGATTACCTGTACTTTAGCTGGCGATGGAACGATGCCCTGGGGTGAGACATGGTACCCTAGGGATCCGACCTCGGGCTGTCCTAGCACGCATTTCGCGATGTTAAGGGTTAGACTATGAGCAGCCAGACGACCGAAGACTTTTTCCAGGTGACGCTGGTGTTCCTCTTCGTTGGTTGAAGCGATTAGTATGTCATCGAGGTATACGAACACAAATTGTAGATCTCTAAAAATGTTGTCCATATACCTCTGGAACGACTGGGCGGCGTTGCGAAGTCCGAACGTCATTCGGAGAAATTCAAAAAGTCCAAAGGGTGTGATAATAGCCGTTTGGGGGATGTCCTGAGGGTTTACCGGAATGTGATGGTAAGCCCTTTTGATATCAAGTGTTGAAAATATGGTAGTGCCAAACAACTGGTTGTTAAAGTCTGAAATATTGGGCACACCATAACGGTCTGGGATGGTTTTATTGTTCAGTTGTCGGTAGTCTCCGCAGGGGCGTATTGTTCTGTGCTTTTTCGTGACAATGTGAAGGGGGCTGGCCCACGGGCTGTTGGAGGGCCGACAAATTCCTTCGTCCATCATACGCCCGAATTCTTCCTTGGCGGCCTGATATTTTGCTGGCGCTAATCGACGAGCCTTGCTGCATACGGGTGGTCCACGAGTGTCTATGTAGTGCTCTACCTTTGTCGGCGGAATTGAGCCCATAGGTTGTTGTGGTCATGTGAGCTGAGGGTAGCGCCGTAAGAGGCCGGCGTATTTGTTGCCGGGTGGTATGTTTGATATCACGGAGAGCGTAGCGACGTGTGTTCTTCCCGTGGTACAACGACCGGTCATGCTATCGATCAGCTGGCGGCGCTGGAGATCTACCAGTACGTGATAATGAGCCAGGAAGTTGGCACCTAGGATTGGCTGCTGGACTTCTTCCATAATGAAGTTCCATTTAAAGATCCGTTGCAGGCCTAGGTCGAGGTTCCTGTTGACTTCTCCATACGTTGAAATGGAGCTGCCGTTAGCGGCGTAGAGCTGGTAGTCGGAGGATATAGCCTTTTTTACTTTGGGTGGGGAAAGTACGGAGATAGCTGCTCCCGTATCTATCAGATAATGCTGCCGAGAGCGGACGTCTGTCATGAATAGGCGGCGAAAGGTTAGGCCTGCCATGGGTACCGCTCTGACCGTGGCGACTTTTAGTTTCCTCGCCGGTGTGGTAGCGCCATCAACCCACCTACAGGGCCTGCGACATCGAAATGCTTTCTGACCGGATCTGCCGTGGTAGAAGCATAGACCCTTATGATTAGATTCGGTAGTTGGTTTTGGTCGCTGGTATCGCCGAGCGGACCCGTTTTCTTCACGTCTGTTCTTTGAAATGGCCAGCACGGTTACTTGTTGGGTGATCTGTGCGATGGCTGTCTGGCAGTCACAGCTGGAGCGTGGCAGGCTGGCCTTGGTAGTCGATGCGGGCTGGACTGTATGCATTGCGGTAGCTGGACTTAAGTCCATGATTTTGTCCGCTATCAACGTCAGTTTCGACAATTTCGCCTCGTAGTGCGATGCCAGTATGTCGCGGACCCTGTCTGGCAAGGCGCGAAGCCAGAGGGTGCGAATGACGTCCTCAAAGGTCGTGGGTCCTGCCAGTGCTTGCATTTGCCGCAGGAGATGTGAAGGTTTCTGGTCTCCGAGGTGTGTCTCTTCCAATAACCGGATCTGTCGTCTGTAGTGGCTCTGGCTGTATGTTTCGATAAGACGAGCCTTTAAGTCTTCTTAGGGACTTTCGCTTGGAGAATACGCCAGGTCTGCGACCTGTTTTAATACCCTGAACGGAAGCTGAGCGTAAATATGCTCCGATTTGGCCTTGGACGAAGAGATCCGGCTCGTTAAAAAAATATTTTCGACCTGCAGGAACCATAGTCTTGGGTCTTCTTCATGAAATTCCGGCAGTTTGCACGTCCGAGAAATGGCGTGTACGGTCGCACAGCATGCTTCGTCGGACGGGGCTGGTGGGTCGACCATCGTAAGAAAAGGTTTCTTCTGAGATCACGACGGCTTCTTGCGGCGGGTTCCTCAATTGTCGTGGTGTCTTGATCACGTTGAGCTTCTCGTTCACGTCGAAGGTCACCAATTGTCGGGGTGTGTCACTAGGGGAGTGCCTAATCACTCTAGCCCTGGTGACAAGTGCGGATTGTTGTAGTTAATAACATGGACCATCGTTCCATGTCGGTGCTTAATATCTGACTCAATTTATGATAGGTATGTGTCCCGACAGTACACTATGTTCAAAAGAAAAGGGGTATGGAGGTTTTCATAAAGAATAAGATTTGATCAGAGTTAGAACGGGGCGCGGCAGGGCAGCAGGCGCGAGTCGACAGGGGGTCTGCAAAGCTGTGAGACAGGGTGACGACTAGAGGTGTGGCAGAGAGAGAGAGTAGGGTTCAGCCCTTAATCTCCTGGTCTTAAATACAATATCCCCTACCTAGTGAAAGGTGGAGTTGGCTGACAGGGGTATGTTTTACGATACCCAGGTGGCCAATTCCTGTTAGGTTTCGACCGTTGGGATAAAAGGGTGTGTTTTTTATGGCTGCTAGGGTCTCACCCACTTAGGTTATTTGACCACCTATAGGTGCCCCTATGTCTAGTCAGGTACCGCTTTATGACGGTGCCCCTCTGTTTACCTGGCCTCCTACCATTGCCGCGTGGACCCTGGTTTATTACAAGAAGCTTACAAAGATTTAGATTATATTATAATACATTATTAACCAGAGTGTAGGGTAATTTACATATATTAAGCGCTTCGCTACACACTGTCTCTTTAATTTTCTGTGTAATCTTGTTGTACCGCGCCAACAGTTCCCCGGCGTACTGCCCTTTTGTCGGTTTCGATCGTTTTGTTTCTCGGAACATCTGAAAGATGTCCTCCTCCAGGGTCCATCTGCCGCCCTTCAACTTTTTCTTTACTACCCCCCATGGGGTGTCTTCATCGGCCTGTATTAGGTTTAATACATTTCTTTTTACCCTGCACACCAAGTATGCCTCAATCGACTTCGTGTCACCTGGATCGAGTAATCCTTTATTCACCTTAGCTTCCACTCTCTCCATAAATCTATCACCGCCTTTGAGAAAATGGCTTAGCTCACCGAGTTCTCCTGAAAATTTCTCCTGAAAAGTCCGAGATTGCCTTTCTCAGGTCTTGCGACGTCACTTTCATCCACGCCAGGGAGTTTGCGTGAGCTTCCGCCAACGTTTCCTTTGGCAACAGTAGAACTTCGAAGGCTGCCATTTCACTCGGTTATATGAAAAAAAAAAAAACTGACCCGCACGTCGTTTATTTGAACGTTCGTAGTCCCGGGTTTTGGCACCAGTTATCGTCTATCGGCTTTAGACGATTGAAAAAAAGAGAATGAGAGTAAAAGGAACTGATATTTGAGCAACGGCTAGGTTTAAACTGTCTTTATTCCGCTTCTATTTCTCTATCTCTGGGTATTAGGCCTAATATGGCCATACCACGAGCCTCAACTTATATATATATATATTATGATAAACTAAATTATAGCCACTTCCGTTAGAAGTAGGAATATATCAGGGGTTAGAATGAAAACAATAATCTTTCAACCAAATCAAAATATTAATATAAGCATCAACAATTGCACATGAAAACATTTCCCGGACGAGACAGTTACCAGGCCTAGATTCATGTTTGACTAACGAAATCACTATTTAATGAAGAACCCAAAGAACCGTAACAAAACTTGAGTGAATAAATACAATAACAAAAATTTGATGTATGACTGGATAATGAAGAGGACATCGGCAGCTTGGTTTTAGAGGGGCAGACAGGACTGGTAAGCACTTATCGACAGTTATAATTTTCACTCTTCTGAACTTTATTTAGTAAAACAAGAAAGACTAACGAATGACTACTATCTAAATTATAAAGTGACAGCAAGTGTGCTTGTGTACTAGAATGTGTGATAAAATAGGGTTTGAAGTATGGGAAATTAGGGGATGTGTGATTGATGGTGAAGTATGCTGCTTCATTTATCTTTTTTGACAATGAGATTATGCCAAGTGTGAAACTGACGAAGCATGCGCAGGAGCCCACGCAAAAATGTAAGCAATTATAAACCAAATGCGTAGGGCCACAGGTCGGTATCTGCTTTAGAAAAACATTTCTATTTGCAATTATTTTCATTACACTCTTACTAGTAGTAGTTAAATGTAATGATGACTTTCTAAACCAGGTGAAGTTTGCAATATGAAAATTGAACATGGCAGTCCATGCTGTTCATACCCGTCTGCCTTTCCGAACCAGAGGTAAGTCTTAAGAAGTTTATAGAGATCATTGTTAATTATATAAACTTTAAATTTAAGTAAGGATTGCCTAACGCCTCATGTTTTTGTAGTTAACAGCTATTTAAATTAATCACAAGAAAATGTAAATGCGTTGATATCTAATTCAAGTATCTGTCGGGTGTTATTACAGGTATATATAATGATGGCTAGATAGTGAAAACAAGTCTTATAGGTTAGAGGGTGTAATCAGAAATGGTTTCAATTGCTTCAGCATTTATCAGCTGTTACATACCTACTCCATCAATAGTAGAGAGACCAAGTGGCTCATAGCAGTTTCAAGTATTCAGTGAAATATCAATTACCACAAGAGGTAGCCACATTTCACATTTCAAATCCAGAAACCAGAATTTTATCAAACCATTCTGACGAGTTGACGACATACTACAATACAGTGTACTCACCAGTGTGTTGCACTGATTGAAACTATTGAATACCCACCAGTAAGCTATCTATACTGACAGCACTTGTTTATGTATCGATACCAGGAGGTAGTCAGTAGTAAACCCCATAATCACCAAAAACAATGAAATGGACTATGAATTAATTTATTCTGGTAAAGCAGCTAAATATAAAAAGGTAACATTGGTAGAAACGTTCACCCCAAACGCGTGTGTGGGTTAAAGGAGAACATACAACGTATTAATAGTGAGTTCTGGCGAGGACGGCAATGACTAAAGAGACTGTATAAACAAAATGTAAAAATTATCACTTAATTTTTATAGCTGCAGGTTTAGGACAAGTTGGAGTAGATGAATTAAATATACTCCGTATGCCTCTTTCTAAATGAGTTTTCATAACAAAAGCTTCTTCATTCACGCTATAAACGCGACCAAACACAGGGATTGCTACAACCTATTATAGTGCCTCGACTCGGTATGAAAACAATCAACCGGTCACTCACTAAATAACGAGATGGCTGACCACTCACTCACAGAACGCTTCGAACACTATGCCTACAAAAGTATAATCTTAGTACCATAAGAAGTTTATCAGGCGATGGCAGAGGAGAAGAAGGGTGGGTTGGAAGAGCGGTGCCATAATCGTGGAGAAAAACAGAGAAAACATCATGAAGAAGTTCAAGACGAAGATTTCTGAAGAACCCACCCATTGAAGGAGAGAAGAGTTGTTTTTGTAAGGTATAGGTTTACAAAAATATGATAATATCTATATGCCATCTTGGAACGTGAGTAGCAATGGGTGAAGGAGCGGGCTTGAAGGTTGAAGGAGCCCTGGAGAAGAAAGTGAAGAAGATAGACATTACTTTGGACAAGGTCAAGGAAAGTGTAGATGTAGTGTAAGTGTGGATATCCATTAGGTCAGATGTCTCACAAATTGGAGGAAAAAGAAGTTTCGAAGGAGGATATGGCTGATTGCTTGGACAAGATCAAAGGACTGGTTCGAATATTCCAAAGCAGGGCTCAGTTTTTCTCTATCTACTCTATTTATTTTAGATCAGAGTTTTTTTTTTTAATGTGCAGTTCTAACTCCATTTTGTCAAGTTTTAAATACCATATAGAAGGATTGGTTCCTGTATTCTTCTTCTCTCAAGAAGACAATCTTGTATTTTGTCACGAAATTAGAGGACTCCTGTAAAAAGTGGATCTTTTTGACTATTTTCCACATGATTGGTGCCTATTTATTGACAGCTAAGCTAAGTTTGAAATGTGTCTTTCTACATAATAGGAATAAGTATGGTTTAATAAAAATTGCTCACTCAACGAAAATAAAAGAACACCATAACTTTAGTCTTAGAGAAGATGAAGTATCATGAACATCAATGGGTGATTTGTTCAAATATTTTCTGATAAAATTGTTGCCGCTCTCAATTCTTTACTACTTAATTAATATTAAACGTTTTCAGTAACAAGGGGCTATAAGTATTCAACAAGTAGAAGTCCTGATATATTTAAATTATTCAAAAATAATATTTAAAAAAAATTATACAGAAGTTTCTGATCACAAAAAAAGTTATTGTGATTAATATAAAAATATTAGTTTTAGTACTGGATAATTCCTTCTTAAGCTTGAATCAAAGCCCAAGTCCTCAAGCTATGCATCTTATCAAGTTAGCTGCAATCTCTGATTCATATCCTCCCACGTCCCTACTCTTGTAAGTTCCGGGGGGGGGGGGGGTTGAGGACCTGCCGTCTTACACGACTGCCAAGTACGTCCCACATGTGCTCTATAGGATTTAAATCCAGGCTACGGGCTGGTCATATCAAAGTCCATATACCCACATCATTGAGGTATACCAAAACAAACCTTGCCATGTGTGGTTGCGCATTATCCTGGATGAAAATTAAAGGTTCACCAATAAATGATGCAAAAAGGGATCACATACTTATGGATAATCTCCCTCACATACAAATCATCATCAAGGGATGGTTTGCGGAACACGTGGAGCTTTGTGTTTAACATCAAATAAATGCCACCCCACACCATCACTGATCCACCTCCGCATTGAACTCTCCCTGTGACATTTCACTCAGCGTAACGCACATGAAGCCTTCGGTAAACTATCATCCGTCCATCTGGTGTATAAGTGGAGGAGCGTGACTCATCTCAAAACATCACGTTGCTCCATCCGTTTTGTCCCTGATGTAATTCTAACGAACTCTACGATGTTTTCTGGCCACTCAACAATTGCTCTGATGGTTTAAATTCACATCAGCAAGTCGTCAGCTAAGAGTTTCCCCGAGTTGTACCAAGAAGTTGATCAGTCTCAGTAGCAGCTGAAAATCATCATTTGATGATAAAACGCATGAAGGATTAAATAAGGTAAACAAAGCCATTTATTGAAAATAAATTAAGTAGCTTCCCTCCCACACTATTTTTGACTTATCTTTTTATCAAAGAATGAACTTTATATCTTGCACTTATTTTTTAATAGATTTTATAAAGAATTGTTTTTAGCGCACCGCTTTTTTTGTGGGACAGTGAAATTAATAACATGTTATATGCCTGGAGAGTTTCCTGGTTAAATAATATACTTTAATCCGCACATCTGTGTCTAGTAAAATGGTTTAGTAAGAGACAAAGTACATGTTAATAAAATAGTAATTAAGTGTAAATAAATACAATTGTTTCACAGCAGTGTGCATTAATATATAAATCATACATCACCCTAACGTTGCATATATCTTCGACGTGGAATTTCGAGAGAGAGAGAGATAGAGAGTGAGAGAGAGAGAGAGAGAGAGAGAGAGAGAGAGAGAGAGAGAGAGAGAGAGAGAGAGAGAGAGAGAGAGAGAGAGAGAGAGAGAGAGAGAGAGAGAGAGAGAGAGAGAGAAAAGGAGATAGAGAGAGAGAGAGAGAGAGAGAGAGAGAGAGAGAGAGAGAGAGAGGGAGAGAGAGAGAGAGAGAGAGAGAGAGAGAGAGAGAAGAATACCAATTAAATTGGAAGTAATATAGGATAGTACGTTTTTTATAGTAACTTCCTTGCTGAGGACATTGGTATGAATGAAGGTGTTAATAAATGATGTTTAAATCCACTTTTTGTAATAAATTTTATGAGGAATGCGCCTGACCTATTAACCGAGGAATATAAGTCCTGTAGCAAGACAATTGATTGCTGCTTGCGGTAAAAAGAGCCTACACTTTCTTTTTCTCGGTTAGGGATCAGGCAACGGACTCCAAGTTGAATACAATGTCATCCTTTCCCAGCCAGTCTTTCTAATTGCAAAGAAATACGTATTTTTTTCACTGTGACTTTTCCCACCTTTCTTTTATTTTCTGGTTCCAATAATTAAATTCCTTCAATAAAAATTCGGGCTGAGGCCCCACATTAAATCTATCAAAAAAATAATTGTAAATTGCTGTGCTATAACCTCTTTTTGTAGCGCAGTTACTCCACACCTCAAAAGATCGTGATTTTGGCAGCTGAATACAAAAAAAGTATGGTATTCCATGAAACTACATTATTCAACGTTCCAGAGAGAAACTAATCATTGTGTTATTCGATACATTTTAGTCTAATGAATTTTAAAACCTTAAATATTTAGGCATTTAAAAAAATATATAACAACGTAATATTTCTCTGTAACTTCATGAACAAATACACACTTAGCTAAACTTGAACGAGCAACAATAACAGGAGGTGCTGGCTGTCGTGCATTCAACTGACGGCTAAAATGACGAATGCAAAACAAAAACATCTTTATTTCTCTGCTTGTTTGAAGACTATTCGGCAGCTCATTGGAGCACCTTAGCTACACACAAACCGCTCAATGAACATTTCATTTCCTACACGGCTCTCTCAATAAGAAAATATACTTTTAGCCCCATTGAAGATTTTATTTTTTTCCACCTAATTTGTGCATTCGTGCTGTAAACAAAACAAAATACGGCTTTTTATTAAGAAACCTAGCTTTGTGTATGGCAAACTGTGGACATATATAGCGAAACTAAAAACCAAGTGGATAAGGGAGCACACCTGCATAACTTGAGGGGTTGGCCAGGCGCAGTTATAAGAAAACAGAGCAGTATTCGAAAGCAGGTGTGGGAGGAACTCGACTTAAAAGCCCATGTCCACATCGGAGCTTCTCTGTCTGGCTTACCCCTTGTTCTGTTTCCTGCGCTGACTCCTTCATAAGATTCAGGTCGCTAGTCCTTCCTGCAATCTAGCAGCCTGCATACCCAACACATCACCAGGATAACATAAGACAAATAAGATATTTGAGCTTATATATCAATTAGGCTACGCTATAGAATTATATAGCCTCAATCTTGTCTATTAGTTATTAGTTACAATATCATTCCACATTAAAATTTCATTTCATATAAAAAACAGATAAATCATCCTAATTTAAAACAGATATATGACTTATTTTTATCATTTCACAACCAGGTAACCCCTTCAGGCATATAGAGGGTCCTTCATTAAGCGCTTCCTATCTTTAAATTTAAATAAAAAGTGTGTGTAAGATATCATCAAAATTTTTTATTCATTTCAAAGGCCTATCGATGCACGCATCCAAAATGTCCAATTTTCCAGGACTCTGGCGCATAAATCAGGCTCAATTTGACCGATGGCATGGGTTATGTTGGCTTTGAGGACCGCTGTGATTTGTGGTTTATTCGCATAGACCTGCGACTTAAGAAAACCCCACAAGAAAAAGTCTAATGGGGTCAAATCGCACGATCTCGGTGGCCAGTTCACATCACCTCCACGTGAGATGACCACACGTCGTTGTCTATGGTCGTTTACCTTCAGCTACTGGGTCAGTTGAATTTTGTACGAGTGAAGGCTCAAGTCGCGACGATAAATTCGTCAAGTTGTAGTCTGCGAAAGACCGAGTTCTTGTGAGCGACGCGAAATCGACTGCCTCGGTTTCTCCTGCACACTCTCACGGACAGCGGTGAAGTTTTCGGCAGATCTTGCGTTTCGTCGACGTAGGGGTGTTGGTTAATTGTTCACTGAACCAGTGGACTCAAATTAATCCACCACACTGCGAATAGTCCTCTCGGTAGGACGGTTATGGCGACCGCGGAACGTTGCCCGAACAGAACACCCATATTGATAAAAAAATTTTATCATTTGCACGTGTTGTTGAACGCTATATCCGTCCATGGTGATTTGACAAACAGACTGAATAAATGACAGCCAATTCGACATATGCGGCTTCAACAATATGGCCGCTATCAACTGTCAAAGTTTGGAAGTCCCTATTTGAAGTCGCTTTATAAGGTAAAACCAATAAACAATCATTAATATGTGATATGTTCGACTTCTTGGAAAGAAAATTATTCTAACATAATATTAATTTATATGTGTTTGAACGCTACGTCAAGAAGGCGCTCGATCCAGATACTAGTTGACTAAAGGAATTTTTTCAATAATTTGACTCAAGTGTGCTGTGCTTGAAAATGGAGTCCGACCTTAGGACTTAGTTATTCATTTTATCTTTTGATTAGTTTGACGCTATAAAATAATAAGATTATTGAAATTGAAAATTTTAGTTAAATGTAAATGCTACATTTCAGAAAAAAATATATTAATAATTATAAGTCGTGGTATGTGATCCCACTTGTGTAAATTTTAATAATTATCGGCGGGGTGTAGTTATCGCACATAATATTATAATCAATGATTGCTAGAAAACATATCGAATTCAAATTGTATAAAACACAAAGCAAACGTAAAAAATAAACTGTAGAAGATTTATGGCGTACTGGAGTCAGATTTTTTGTTGTATTACTTATTATGATCATTGATTTTGTTGATTAAAACATTAATATATTATTAATGGTAATGTAATTTGGAGAAAAAAATGCTACCCCAAAATATGTACCACCCGGGGCAAACTGCCCTCATCAGCCCCTTCTCCTAGTTATGCTACTCTAGACAGATATAGTTTATCAGAGCAGAGCATAAAGATGGAAGTGAGGATGACTATAAATATTTATGGAATCTGAGTAAGAAATAAAAGGGTGGAGTCATGAAGCAGGAAATAAGTAAATATGTAATGATTCATTTGAAGGAGGGGAAGAGGCTGGTCAATTATAGAAGGGGAACAAACCCCATTCGCTAAGCCTTAGTTAAGTGAGCTTCAATAATTAAATATGGAAAACGGCTAGCTGTCAGCTAAACCAGCACCACTCAAAGGTTAAGCAAACCAACCAGCTCCGGTCATTAGTAGCTATACATGCCTCCTAAAAATATCCAATAACATTTAAGACTCATATTTTTTTTTCCTGTGTTTAAAATGTGAAAAATATTTTCATTAGCCAATATTTCTTTTAGTGGCACAACAATTGAAGTATACGCAGCTATCAGCTACAGACAGACCTGTGAGAATTACAGGATTTTCTATGGGTTGGCCGGATTTAGGAAACATTATTCCATTGTACACAATATGCATACAGTCAGGAAAGAATTGTTATGCACGTATTATAATGTAGGTAATTCATTTCACTTGAATAATTTGTTCATAGCATCCAACCGATTATACAGCGACAAGTTTTTAAATTCCATCTTTTCAAAAGTAAAATGTTACTAATTAATACACTGAGTTTATTGGGAGATTGGCTTAGGTTGATTAAAACAAGCAGTCCCGTTTTGATCAACGTTATTACTTAAGAAGGTTTTAATATACTATGTATGTCTGAATTAGGTACTGATAACAAAAATAAATATAAGCGTTAGTGACAAGAGTTAGTTAGAAAAGAAAATAGGCAGATATAAGAGAAGTGTGTATTACTGCTATTACTATGGAACAGCTAATTGGTTAGAATGAAAAAGTCATCGATGATTGGGTAGCTACAAGGTTCCACCTATCCACTTCCTTTTTCTTCTTTTCATTTAGCAATGTTCGAGAAAGTTCTACCGACAGCCAGTTCTATTCCTTTTCACAATCTTCCAGTTGTTTCACAAGTTTCTAAATAGTTCAATTTCTTTCTAAAAAAATGTTCTACAGTACTCCATTCCTTTTGTTCGAGTAAAGTTGGACTTAAACCCCACCGGGGGACTGTTACATCTATCCTTCCGTTTTCCATTATTTTTACTAGACAATACAAATCATTAACACATGTTGTTATGTGCTCTGGGGAAGAATTTACCAGCTGTTGTCAGGATTTGTGTGTCATGTATAACGTAATTATATAACTATAACTGTATTCACCCTTATTCCAGGACAAGAGAACACCAGATTGTTTTTTTTGTAATTCAAAGCACTTTACAGGAATAAAAAAAAAACTGTTAATATTTGTTTTCTTCTAGGATTCCCGCCTTACCTTATTCAACTGTATCTGTTAAGAAAGAACCGTTTGAAAACCTGTCCTCTTTTGAAAGTAAGTATTTTATTTCCTCATAAATTGTAATGAATATTAAGATTCCAAGACTTTATGACTAAAATTGCTGAGCCCGAAAGACTAGGTTTTACTATGAAACAACTAAAAGTGATAGCATTTCATGCACATGAGTGGTGGAAATACTCTAGATTTATTCAGTATTCTATTTTAAACGTGTATTATACGTCCCTGCATCATGTTTATTGATGCCCAATAACGGGGACAGAGGACGAACAAGAAAAACAATCACCTTTTCTTAATTCTTGGCTCTGAAATAATTGAAGATACAAATAAAACATAACCAGTTGGCCAAGGCATGAACAAATTAAATACAGCAACACCTATTGGAATTGTAGTAACGGCAATTGCCAAGCCCAGAAAGCTGTACTTTCAATTGTTACGGAGGGAACAAACATCTTCCGTCTGTCTCCTGGATCAAGTTTATTCAATAAAATTAGCTCTCATTTATTTTTTTAGAATACAATCTAATGTAATTTTGTAGTGTTATGCAGTTGAAAATGTACTCTTATGTAACTTATCTAATGCAAGTAATTAGTAATCCTATGTAATCTATGACAGAGAGTCACTCACCTCTGATCGACAATGGGTAATAAAACAATAATCGTGGGTACTAAAATTAAATGAATAATTTTTTTTTGTTGATAAAACAACTTTATTATTATATAATTACAATCTACCTCATTGGGCGATTAGTAATTGTGATAAATGTTTTCATTCATACCATATTTACAATTTTCACATGGTTGTCACCTCCCTCGCATGCGAAAAAGGAAGCGAAGTCTTGGGAAGTCCCCCACGCTCCTTCGTCAGCCGCGTCACCGTCTGGAGAAACTGTCTATTGCCAGGTTTTTTTTTTGTTTTTTTCCTAAACCCCTTAAGTTTATACAATGAAAAATATGAATAAGATAATTTGCAATTTTCTCCTCATTCTGCTATGCGCAGATGCATTTAAAGGAGGTCGGGTTACTCAACAATACAAATTGTGGTTAAAATTCAATAACGTGAAAACAAATCTAGGTGATGGGGCTCACCTTCAGTTTAAAAAATGGGAGAAAAAACTTACAAACTAAAAAACTATACCTAGAACCTAAAACTAAAGCGTTCCAGCCACGACAGCGTCCTGCCATCGATGGGGGAACGGAGCGGGGGTTATCGTGTTAAACACCGGGTTCGTCAAGTATTGCAGTGAGTCGAAAAATTTGATATCTCTACGCTGGATGAATTCATCCACCGTAGGCAGCTCAAAGATATCGTGAAGCTCACTGTAGCTTCGCAGCTCGAGCGAAGTACCTCTGACCACTTTCATCAGTATACCGTTTTGGAATTGTTGGAGTTTCTTAGCTGTCGTATAGAGTAGGCCTGAGTATGTTCTTGTAAATCAGTAGCTTGAGACGCAGTGATAGATTGGGGGAAGTCAATAAGTGCGTAAGCCGGTAAGACTTCATGCGTGTATGCTTCAACTTCTTCGCAAAGTGGTTACTAAAATGGAGGTGTCTGTCCATTTTAATTCCCAGATATGCTAGGTCGTTGGTTGGTGAATTTTCCTCCGTTCCTACTATGTAACTAGTAGGGAGCGGGCTTTTTCCCTTTTGAAAAGAGAAAATTACACAGTCAGTCTTACCCGCGTTTACAGAGATATTGAGTCTCCCCAATCACTCACTGATCTATTGCCAGGACTCCCACTGTCACGTATTTATAGCAGGTCACGAGGCCACTAACGTTTTAGTCTCCGATGAGGTTATAGGGATGAGTGGTGCAGTGCAATGACTGTGCTACGGGATTAGGGTGGTTAGATAGGTTACTATGGAATTTCATGAACTTGGAAGGGATGAGTTCAAGAATGTAGGGTATATTAAGATCATTGTGAAGGGTTTTGTTGCTGACGTACGCTTGATGTTCGACTTTTTTTACTGTCCCATAGCTCTATTCTGTATGTCCAGATTGGCTTAGGCATAACTTTGTAAATTAGTAATTTATTTTCAATTGAGAGATGGGATGTACTTTGAAGTAGTATGTACAGTTGTCCAAAGCGTCTGTTTAGTTCTTGTCTTTTTAGCCTCGTATGTGGGTTCCAGGTCAGCCGTTTGTCGAGATGGAAGCCTAGGTACCGGACTAAAAATGAATAATTAAACGTCTGTATTTATGTATGGGATTTCAATGTGGTCCTCAAAATGATATTTTCACAAGCAAAACAGTGCTCGAAGATATTATAAAAAAGGGCAATTTAAGAGCTAAACATAAATACCAATAGACAATAACAGCAATTTTACAATACTTTGTTGTGCAATTTTTGTTTTTCAATATGTTAGCAATTTGAAATCCATTCGTTCCATTAGGTGATCTGTGAATAGATGAAAAAAAAAGTATTTTTGGACAAAAATATGAAATATATGAAAATTTAACTAACTTTGTTCATAATAATATTATAAAGGTTTCCACTATGTATTAAAACAAATCTATAGAATCAATGTTTTGTCTATGCAAGCTGTATTTTTTGTTTTTTTAAAGAAATACGTAATTATTTCAAACATATTTCATTAAAGCTTACCTTCATATCACGAAATCGATCCAGTCACGAATCAAAGACGGTTCAGTTTCATACTGACAGTATGATTGGTTTTCATCTTTGAACGTAGTTCACAACAGTAACTGTTGCTTATATTCAGGCAAGATATCTTGATTGCATTTGATTAATATCCTCGACAGTTGATGAATGGAAAATACCAGGAAAAAGAAAGCTCCTAAAATTAAGCAGTCCGTATTTGATGTAATAGCTTTGAATTTATTCTTGGTTTGTCGTCTTTTGTAGTCTGTAATCTGTAGGGGAAAAAAGATTTTAGGTAGTATCCGGACAACAACTTGACAAAGCTTTTAGGGTACAGAAACGGGACTGACTGGTTTCTTCATGTGTAATTTTGGCGCTTCCTTTAAGTCATTGATAACCGTGCTCTTATGGATTATTACTATACCCAGTGAAACAAACTTACTGTCCCAGGCCGACAAACAAAAAATTTAAAAAATGACATATGTTTAGTTATGATTGGTGAAACGTGTTCAACTACAAAATTTCCATCCACTCATGCACAATTTTTTAGCTATTTCTCCATTTTGGAAAGTTCTCCTTAGAAGGTATTTGAATAATTTATGTTTAAGGTAAAGATTACCTAATGAACCTATAACCTTATTTTATCTCTTTAGCGAATGATTAGTTACAAGGGTACTAAATCAAAAAACCATGAAGTTATTACTGAAAAAATTTGTTTGTTTATTGATAAATGTATTTTTTATCTAAAAAACAATAATAGTCGGTTTATTAAAATGGAGGGTTTTTATTTCTCTGAAAAACTATGATGCTCCTATTTAAACATTTTCATATTTCTGTCTTAATTTATTGATATTTTTTAGCTATATATTGGTATGATATTTTTTTTTCAAATATTGACGTTTTACTCTTTGAATTTATATTTAAGGACAAGTGAACCACGAGGACCAATATAGTCCCTTATTCTCCTTTAGCTTATGTTTTTCGCTTCTTCTTCTTGTTTTTTTTTTTAATTGTTTTTGGAACATATTTTCTATTGAGATAATTCATCTTTTGATATTTATTTATTTTATATATGTGTTTTTACTATTTTTCCCCCTGGACTTTATCTTTTGGATTAGCAGGCTTTCACAAGAGTCCTTGTCCATAAAGGAATTGTTGACTTTAACAATTATAAATAATATGTTAAATTCTTGCTTGACTCATTTTTATTTATCATTGTTTACATTGACTGCTCTTTTATTCATTTACCTACCCCTCCTGTATTTGTCTTTCATTTACAGTTATACATTGTCACAAGAATTTCCGAAGAAGATTTTATTGATAATAATAGGCGGTTTTTTAAGACACTACTGGAAAAAAGGTTGAATGCAAAGGTGGGGAAAAGAAATTCATTTGGCGGAAGGGGGGGAAGGGGTGCTGGATCATGGAAGAAAATACTCAAGTTTAAAATGAGAATATTAGGGTTCTTCTTATTTTTATTTTTATTCTTTATCTTTCTCCTTTTCATAAATTTGTAAGTCTTGTTAGTTTTATTTAAAAAAAAAATCATCGTTTAAATATTAATTTGGTGCAGATATGGAAATTATGTATTGATTTGAAGATAGATATACTAGTTATAATATTTTTTGATGTACTAGTTGATGTTAACTGCTAAATTTTACATTAAACACCTTGAAGGTAAAAAGTTATTATTTATCAGTTTATGACTAGTACCGAGTGAGCGATATCAGTATCAAGTCATTAATATGTTAATGTTAAATGATGGATATTTTACCTACGAGTGACCCATGATGTTCATATAGAGAACTCCCTCAATAACTCCTAGCATCCCGGTGTTTCTCTTCAGAAATATGGATTCATTGGTCGTGGCACCTTTCATATGTACTTGTCTTCAACGTATTCAGTAAATAATGTTGTTTGCTGTTACTGGTGGATCAGCACTTAGTCGTTCAATTTATATTTAGACACCATGCCCATACCTGCAGACAACTTTATAAACATGTAACCCGTTGTTTAATTTTTGGTTTAATTTTACCTGTTTACGATGTTTTAAATTATTTAAATGTTTGAAGGGAATAAAGTAGTGAAACAAATAAAATAATTATTTTTGGTCAGAAACATGGAGTAGCTTTTTTATAAATATTAAATTAATTTAGAGCTACACTCGCTTGGAGACCTCTCGCCATTAAAGCTGCTGTTGGCAATGATTTTCAAAAATGTTATTGTTAAGCTAGAGTGAAAAGAGAGTTAAATCAGTGAATACTTGACTTACCTCGGTGGAAGCAGAAGTGATAATAATTGAGGAGGTATTGAGAGGGAAAATTGAAGGGATGCGTGCTGGCCATGCCAAGTACTTCAATCCACGCCTCCAGGCCTAGCCAAACCCCTTTACAAATATTTTCTTAATTTTCAAAAGAAATTCACTTATCAATTCCGAAGGTTCGTCTTTATTGGTTTACTTACCCGAGGGGGTTCATTTCGGATTTCTTCCTTTTACATTTTGCATCGAATAGTGTAACGATATTTATTTCCAAAAGAACAAAAAATAAATTTTTATTATTTTTGTTTTTTAATATTTGTGGAACCTCCAGAGACAAACTTCAATTTATAAAATGTGCATGGAACTCTTTTTTTCTTCATATAAACAGTAGGAGTAATAAATATTAAATTACTGGAAATAATTTAAACTTAAGTTTAAAACTAATTAAAGATGACAAGGCTCAAAAAACATAGTTAATAGTTTTTAGGATTTCGTTGTTTTATTTCAAAACCAGAAACCCTTAAGTTTCCTGCCTGTCCTATGAGTCCTCTGATCTATCTGGAGTTTTTTCGAAGACAATATGGAGATACATTTTAAATGGTACTCCAATTCGATAAAATGAAGAAATGAAAAATAAAACGACCTCCATTGGATATTCTAGTTAAGATTTTGAGAGTAAATTTGCAGCCTAATTGACTTTCGTCAGTATAGCAATGACAACTATGAGGGCTTTCCATATCCTGTCTGTTTGCTGTACCGAGTAGATATCACAGCTCTGTCTTAAGCGTAATTGATACTTATTCTAAACTCGATATTTTTACAGGGAAGCTTCGACGTAACGGAGGCCACGCGAGCTCCCGGCGTGCAAACAGACAGATGTTAATAATTAGCTGAAGCGACCCTTCGCCATTGTTTGGTGCACACTGCTTAGGCAAACCTGGCCTCCAATATTATAACTCCAATATAGGAGGCGGTGGCTGGCCTAGGTCCTGCCCTCCGGGCATTCTCCCTTTATCACTCCCCATTCAAACACAAATCACAGTGTGTACTATCAGACAGTATTATTATTTTTATTAAATAAAACTAATTTTTATATTTATGTACATATATAAATTACTACAGTCTAAACGATCAATGTATACAAATATGAATAGTAATTTTTGCCAGGTTAATCTAATATTATTCAATTAATGTATATATAAGTTATCGTCTCCCGGCTGTAGATGACAAAAAAAAAAAAAAAAAAAATGAATAAATAGGTTACGAATAATACACAATGGTTCGGTTTATAACTGACTTTAATCACCTTCTCGTCCTCTGTATATACCTTACGGGTCTGTTTACATTAGGCTATGTGGAATTAGGCGTAACATTCCTGTACCACTAGCCATAACTTACAAATATATAAATATATATGTAAGACAATTATTGAAGGTGGGGTGAATAAATTGAAATCAGTTTCTCTGTAAACAAAGTTAGCAATTTTATTCACCATATATTATATTATAACAATTATTAATATTGATTTACACAATATTACCTGTAAACAAAGAAACGACAATTACAGTTTATAACTATCACTTCTCTATTCACACTATTTACAAGTTTTGTTACCTAACATAACCTTTTCTATCTGATTGCTGCTCCATCTGGTGGCAGCCAGTGGAAGCAGCGCGGCAAATTCAAATTAATGAGAGAATACTTTCATTACATATATATATGTCAGTGGGAGTCCTGGCAATGGCCAGTTTCTCCAATCATGTCCTATTGTATGAATGAGCGAGTGAATGATGACTGTAAAAATGGTATGAATGAGATCATTTATCTGTATTATTATTGCCTTATAAAAGGCAGATTGTAATTATTGCACAATAAAGAACTACATTGATATGTTGATATATAAGTTAAGGACTGGGCACTGTCGGTACACAGTCTTAATACCAAATCCTCGGGATGTAAACATTCCGATTGTATGTGTATAGTACAAGACTAACGTTTGATCTCATCATTTCTATACCTCTTTCTCGATCTTTTTTTAGTTTTATTCTCACGAACGGTAAGTTATATATTTATACATATAATGTACGCATTATATAATATAATAATCTATAATTATAATAATAATATAATTTAAGTTAGTGATCTTAGACTAACCTGGGGAAAACCACTATTTATATAATGTACATAAATACTATAAAGGGAAGTTTAATAAAATAATTTAAACGCAAGGATATCCCAGTTTGCAGTGGCGCTTTGTTCTCGGTAGCCCCAGGCCTGGTCTGGGTCATACCTGGGTCATACCCAATACCTGCTCTGGGTAGAGGGTGAGGATTTCCAGCCTCTAACTGGATTGTTTGCAGCTGCGTCTTTTATTGTTTACTGTTGTATTAAATGGAATTATTAATTAAGTCTCCAGTCATTGTTTATAAATTTATTAAATACAATCAAGTTAGGAGCATAACCACACATTACATGTTTATTATACCTGAAGGTTCCACTGCCGTTACAAACAGTGTTACCACATTTACAACATTTACAATGACTTATGGCTTAGTAATGTTATTTACATTTGTTTAAATTAATTTACAACATATATACAATAGAGTATAGGGTGATTTATCTTATGTAGTTAGCGGTCGCTACAGAGGTAAAATTAGGGCGTATGTGGGTCCTAGGCATCAAGCTGAACCTCTAGGGTCAGACCATTGAAGTGAAGTACCGCAGAAGGAAGGACCACTTGAACTTCACTATATTATTATTAAGCAGTGGGTGGTTAGCAGATCTTCACAAGATAAGATTTTGAGAGTGTTTGTAGATTGGCAATCACAAGCAGAGAAGTGGTATGAAATTTTATTCAAAAAAAGAACATTTGCCATTTTCTAGAACGAAGGAAGTGCGGTCTGTGATGGAAGCGGGGATTTGTATTGGTGGTCTGGATCCATTTAGATTCTAAAAGGTTGCCCGAATCCGCTGTCACATGGAAGGTTTCAAGAGTATGATACAGTCTGGAAGCGTTACATACTTCCGTATGCGGTATGATGATCGATCATGGTGAGCCAATATCGGAATCCATTGGATGGTTGTATGCGTCCTATCAAATTCAAGTACACGTGCTTGAAACATGCGTTTGCTTGGAATTTTCCTGAGGACGTCACAGTGTGTTAGGCATATTTTCGAATTTTGTCATGCGATCCTGATGGAACCCTTTCCATTCATCATGGTCCTTGTTAATATTCGTATTGGGATTATTGGCCTTTTAGCAAGTCCAAATTTCCTTCACATACTACGTTTACTAACCATGTACAGATTAAATTTGGAAAACACAAAGATGGTAGACATGTCTAATTAAGACATACTATAAGATCAATAGAAGATTATAGAAATATCGCACGGATTATATACTTCGTTTTCTTCCTTCCCAAGTCCCATGTTGTAAGGTGTCTCTTTGACGAACAAGCCCCTTCTTGAAGCACCTTCTTTACGAACATCAGTCCTAGTGTTAGGTCAACTTATTGGCCCAGGCCTTCGGTCCTGGGGCCTTCGTAATTGAGGGCAATTTCAAGAGGAAAGGCCGCACTCCTGTGGTAGTGCTGCCGTAGACCGTGGACCATAGATAGGAGTGGGAACAGTGACTATCGTCGGTTGAAGTGAACTTCACGAAGTGACAGTCACGTTGATCAAGCCAGAACAAGTTGATAAGTGAGGAAGTAGTTTTCTACTCTACTCACTATGCCATCAATAAGGGAGTAGAGGAGACAAAGCAGCCGCGGACATGGCTGATGACAGAGAAGAATTAGCGGAGAGCAGAGACAAAACAAATGGCTGGCTAGCAACCGAATTAAAGACTTCAATAACAAAACAGTAGCAATTGAAAACAAGCTAATGAGTGAAAGTTTCATTTTGTATCATTTTATTTTTCCATTATTTCTAGTCTTTTAATGGGGTTCCTTTTTTTTTAAAAAAAAAAAACACTACATCAAGTAAAAGTAAATGAGAGGAGAAAACGTCTTAGTTGTCCAAGGGCCAGACTAATACTGACAAAATAATTCAGTAAAAATATCAAATAGTCATTTGACAACCTCAAAGCTAAAGAACCTGCACCATCTTTTGAAATTGTTCTTTTACTTTGTGAATGTGACTTTCAAAAACATAATTTAGTCGGGAAATATAAAAAATAAAATAACTATTCTTATGGTTGTCCCCCTTTCCATTCCCTTCTCGACGGAATTCTCTCATAGCTACAATGTCATGAAATTATTATTAAATAAATGTAATGAGAACGAAAACATGTTAATTTCAATATAAATGGTGGTTCTGATTTCATGATTAATGACTGGTTTAAATGCTTTTTACTTCATGTGTAACGAAATCAGACGATAGTATATATTTAATTTGACTTGTGTAGTTCTATTGTAATCGTGAGTATATTGAGAAATAATCCTATTAGGGAGCCATTTGGAGGAAAGAGCGGAAAAGATAGGGAGGGGGAGTGAGCTAAATAATTGAGCCAAAGCTTTTATCTGCTCCCTTTAGTTGGTCGGCAGAGCAGTCGTCCCATGGGGGCCCGCCCTTTAATGCTGTTAAATATTCAAAAACGCCTCCCAGGGGAAGCCCTTATCAACAGGTATGATTAACACCAACTCTAAATTATTTTGATTCCTTGCAGTTTATTTATGAAACAAATCTCTTATTTTATCATGGACCTTGTTTTCTACTGGATGGGTCTTCCCAATCCTAAACTCCTGATCTTTGTCTTTCTGTGTTTCACTATTGTCATTTCAATTGTTGAAATGATCCTTTTGATTTTAAAGTTAAGAGCTAAGTCAACAATTATCTGGATTTCACTCCATGTTTTGGTTAGCATGTAATAACGGAAGTAGGTAAAAAAGTTGGTATCAACTTTTAAGCTAAGCCACAGGAATTTAATATTATCAATCCCCTTGGTTAAGAGCACATCTTTACATGAACACAGAAAAAAATAGAAATTTATCCACAATTTAATCACTTCGGGCAAGTATTTTAACTCAAAATTGCATATTTTGTGTGTTTGTTGATGGGTCAGTAGATTACCCATGTTATTAATTTTCACCTACTAAAATTTTGACTATAGTTGAAAAATTAGAAAGGAGTTTCGAACACGAATGAAATGGTTCTTGTAATTATAGTTTACAAAGGAAGTATACGGGGAAGTATGAAAGAAGAAACTGTTACAATACGGAGAAGCTGCTCATGGGTGAAGATGAAACAGTTGTAGGACTACAAATGGATGAGGTATGGAAAAGCCTGAAAGTAGTTATAAAGAAGAGAGGAGATGAGGGCCACAGGGAAAATAAGAAAGCGTGATGAAGAACCTGTTAAACTATTGCAGGAGCAAGACGAAGCTAGGCTTAGAATCCTACAAGGGCCACAATGAAACAATTTTCAGTCCAATGTGAGGAGACAGCAGAAAAAAGTGGGAAAAGTGGGAAAAGTTGCAGGAATTTGGTGTGAGGCTAAATTAATCGGTTAATTTCAAGGAAGGAAGCATGTGAAAGAAGGGATAAGATGGCTCAAGCTAGCGCATTACTATCAGTGAAAAACTTTCGATATCATTAAATAAATAAAACATTGAGCACATACAAAAAATATTTTTTTATTAACTAACCATTACTGAAACATAACTAGAAAGGAAAACAATATTATTTTTACAAGTCTGTTTAGTCACCAACTTGTTTACCCAGATGTAGTAAAAATCATCTTCATTAGAGCAATGAGCTCATTTTTGACACATCTGGCACGAGACCCATCCTTCAGTGAACTGAGCATAAAAATACCACACTAAATTCAGGCAACATCATTTTCTTTTTCGTACAAGGTAACCAACTCTACCGCCACCCTCAAAATGGAGTGGGGATATATTCGGGCGACATAAACCTCTGATGACCTGAGATCTCTTTTGATCTTGACCAGGCTGGTCGTTCTAGCCAGTCCGGCCTGTCCTTTCAGTCGACCCCTTCGTATCATCAAATCAGAATATCAAAGACATCCTTGACTAACAACATTGAAATAAATAAGAATTTCGGGCTGACTAGAATTTATCCTTGAAATTGCAGTATTTTATGATATAGCGTTAACCATTAGTTATTAGTTATATTTATCATTTCATTTTCACATAAAATGCATTTCTTTTTTGATGAATTAATCATTCCATTACATCAAATCTGTACCTTATTATTCACTCCAGGCAAGATAAGAATTTAACATTATTATATTTATTGATGTTAAATACATAATAGCAGTGGGGAGTCCTGCAGCTCAGAGACGAGGTGCCCTGCAGCTGTGGCAGTTTCTGGTGTCACTGCTAGACGACCCCAACAACACATCCTGCATCGCGTGGACCGGACGTGGACTAGAATTCAAGCTTGTTCAGCCGGAAGAAGTTAGTGGGGATATCTAACCATTTAAATTAAATTTTACAACAAACTGTCATTGACATTTAAGTTTGACTCATGCCGTTTTATTACATGTTTGTTTTGTTACCTAATTCTAATTTATATTCTTTAATATTTAACAGGTTGCCAAGAGATGGGGCATTCAAAAAAACAGACCAGCTATGAATTACGATAAATTAAGTCGGTCTCTAAGATATTATTATGAAAAAGGAATCATGCAAAAAGTAGCAGGTAAATACTCTGTAGATCTACAGAAGGCACTGTATTCTTTTCTTTCGTGTTAAAACCCAAATACTATAATTGCCTTTAGAGATCTAGTTTATTTTTCTAGCCGCCAAATACATATTAGCCTATTTTAGCCATATTCTCACAACTATTGTCAAAATGTATCCGTTAGATGGCAGAACATATTCTGACATTATGATTTCCTCACTCCACATACTTGTGCTCTCCACAACACATCATCATCATGTTTGGTTATCATTCGAAAGCACGTAAGTCATATAGCTCTGGGAAGATACAGTGGTGGTCATTAGGCTGTATCAAGCAAGGTTTTTCATTGATACCTCTTGTTAAATTAGTAAGAAAGGCGGCAAAGATGGTAAATGAAATGCATTCAACAAGATTGTCACACTGTAATTAACGTTACGGGTACCCTAGGGATATTTACAGGTTAATATACATACATGCATGCACATGGGAGAGATACCACAACACCATGTCCACAACTTTCCCCAACCCAACTAGGCCACAAACAGCCCCCCAGGGCAAGAGCCCGTGCCCCCCAAACACCTCTGGGGGTGCTAGAGAATAGGATTCTACAATCACAATTGGGACAAACCAAACTGTGGATGAAGCCAGTGGGAGGATGTCCACAGGGAGGGGTGTTATCTCCATTACTGTGGTGTTTGGTCGTTGACTCATTGTTAACAAACCTAAACTCTGCAGGGTTCTACGCACAGGGATATGCTGATGACATTGCTGTGCTCATAGGGGGCAAGTTCTCAGAAACCATTTCTGAGTTGCTTTCCGCATCGATGGATCTTTTGAGGGATTGGTGTGAAAAGAATGGTTTAGGAATCAATCCCCAGAAGATAAATCTCTGTATCTTCACTAACAAAAGAAATGCTATAGTTAGACCACCCTATATAGGGGGGACACAGGTAAGCTTTTGTAGTGAGGTAAAGCATCTAGGGGTTACTCTGGATAGTAAATTGGACTGGTCTAAACACATCAGGAATACTACTACGAAGGCACTTCGATGCCTTTATGCATGTAAAAGGGCTGTGGGTAGGACCTGGGGACTACAACCCAGAATGTTATTCTGGCTATATACCGCAGCAGTGAGACCAATGGTGCTCTATGCCTCTATGGTGTGGTGGCACAGAGGTAGCATTAGTAAAAATAGAACTTTGCTTGGCAAACTACAGAGGCTTCCATGTCTCATGATTACTGGTGCCATGAGTACAACTCCTACTGCTGCAATGGAAGTCTTATTGAACTTGAATCCACTGCACATAGAAGTAGAAGCGCAAGCCTTGAACGTGGCTTACAGACTTGCGAAATCAGGAACAAGATCCAAAGTCATGACTCACATGGGACATGGGAACTTGTTCAGAAGAATTGATGAGGACGAGGTGCTGTCAATGCACTCTGACCTACAAGTTAAGAAACACACAGACGTCTTATACTGTGCGGTAAACACAAAGACCAAACCACATAAACTGTGTAATGGGATTAATTGTTATACAGACGGCTCACTAACAGAAAACGGATCAGGGGCCGGCATATGGAGGAAAGATAAACCAGAATCTGGGATTTCTATTCCTTTAGGTAGACACACCTCGGTCTTTCAGGCCGAAGTGATGGCGATCAATGTCTGCACCCAAACCTTAATTGGGGAGGGTGTAAGAAACAGACTGATCACAATTTTCACGGATAGCCAGGCAGCCATTGGCGCCCTGAGAAGCTATACGACCAGATCTTATTTGGTTGAGGAGTGTAAAAACAACCTAAACACACTCTCGCTAGCCAATAAGGTTAGAATCGACTGGGTGCCAGGACACACAGGCATCACAGGCAATGAAAAGGCAGATGGCCTTGCAAGGGTGGGCTCAGAACAGACACCTCTTGCACCTGAACCCATATGTGGTATCAGCCTCAGCTACGCAAAAAGGCGTATAAAATTAGCTTTAGAGGACAGGGCAAGACTCTCTTGGAGAGAAACTAAGAAACAGGAACACTCGAAACTGTTTCTTGATGGACCCTGTAAGAAAAGAAGCTCAGTACTTCTATCAATGGACAGGTGGACACTCAAAAGTGTGACAGGACTCTATACAGGTCACTGTCGGTTAAACAAGCACCTCTTTAATTTGGGGATAGTGGAATCACCAATCTGCAGATTCTGCAAGAAAGAGGGAGAAACGTCACGTCACATAATATGTGACTGTGATAACCTAGCTAGAAGGCGATACCTTCACTTTGGTAGTGAACGCATTGTAGACCCCAAACTATGTGAACTGATCGATCCACTCAGTATCCTCAGATTTGCAAAGGCCGTGGGCCTGTCACATATATAGGACAGGGTTATGGACGGCGCACAATAGGTCTCACTGAGGCCGCGGTGCACAAATGCCGGAACAAAAAAAAAAAAAAAAAAAAACACCTCTGGGGGTTCATTGCCTTTACAATAGTATTTCTATATACACAACACCTCTAACGTACCATCATTATAACAATCTCTTGGTGGTTTTTGTAATTCTTTTGATGATGGATAAAGAAAAAGAGCAATAATGGCTCAGAATAGCATTCTCTCTTTCGTGATAATCTATTTGCCTCTCCATTAACCGAAATGTCATGGTTATGCCTGAATTAATTAGATAGTCACATATTTTTTAGGTTTTTGGAGGTAGTACGGTTTAATTTATTTTTCAGAAATAGCACTTCTGCATCAAACTCGATACCTTAGTTGTGCTCAGCTACATGAAGCAGGTTGATATACAGTATGCACCAGGTCAACCATCCCATCAGTAAAAACCCTGAGCCACTCAAGTGCTAATGATATGGATGACTGGCAAGATTTATATCTTTCGGTCTCGGGAGACTTAAATTTAAGCGTTACCTTGGAGCTAATTCGAACCCCTATCTCTAGTGCAGAAAGAATAGAGCGAAAACAAACCCGAAGAGGACGTTTGCCCTAACAGATACAGAGGCAATTCTACTGGGCTGGTGCGTTCCTCAAATCTTGAAATGAACAGTCTTAAAAGATTTTTTGTAGTGTCACAAAGATTTTGGCAGCTATTGGCACACATTGTGTGTGAAGCATTCTCCCAATCGACAAACAAGCACAATCAAAAGACCCTATCAGGATTATAACTGAAGCTTCAGGAACGGACCTTCAATAATAATCGTAGAATGCAGGCCAGCGACTCTACACGTGAGAGGCAAAAGGCAGTTTAAGATCCAAGGTTAGGTCATATTAACTTCATAAAAAGAGCAAAAGCATGAACAATGGCGCAAACCCTGTTACATACCTCTTCGATGGGAAAGGACTGATTATATCCTGCTTATATCATAATATAGGATGTGACCGTTAGTTAGTAAAGGTAAATGACGTCTGACATAGGGCAGGAGGAGTCTAGAAAGAATGATATTCTACGAGGGTGGTCTGAAGAGTTTCCGACCTAACAAAGCTTTTATTTCACTAGCTTTTATTTATTTTATTATCATCTTCATATTGAGGTCGGAAACTTTTCATGCCACCTGTGTATACTAGTATAGGAAAAGGTAGGAGCAGATGCGGTTTCCCACTTTTTCATCTTATGACAAGTCCTTGAGAAAGGTGGGGGAGAACACAAAATAACAGGCATGCACACCAGTTGCAATCAATTTTAGGAATTCCTACAAGATACAAATGTTAGCGGTTACTATTATTTATTATGGCTTATATTATATATTCCTATGGTTTTTACATTTTTCATAAAACTTATGGGCAATATCGTCCTTATGGGATGGAGTCTTATTTGAATCAATGGTTTCCTGACTTGATTTGGAGGTTTTTGCGACTATAATGATGCTTAATTATCAACTGTGTTTGAGTGAATAAAAGAGGCCCATATTCCAACAATTCACCCTATCATGGAATTGTATGACTTCGTTCTTGTTTTCAGTCTTAATAATAATAAATAATTTTATTTTTTAAGTAGTTTTTAACTGAGTCTGCAAGTGTAGGAGTGAGCATTTCTTATAAATCGTTGTTCCTAGGGTATAATTATACTGATGGCTTGTAATAAAACCCACGCCTAACTAAGAATGCTCATAATTTTAAACCAGTTTTACAGTCATTAAAACAAATTAGAAATGTTTATATCATTTCTGTTGCAGGAGAACGTTACGTATACAAATTTGTCTGTGATCCGGAAGCGCTGTTCTCCATGGCCTGCAGGACGGGGGAGTCCAAAGGCTGGAAGAGCATCAGTGAGCCTGGATTGACCCACGAGGGTACACAGCTGTTATGTCCACAGAGCTACGAAGCTCAACTATTGAGAGACGAGTCCTCCACGTACAGGCAGGATAGGAGGCCTCCTCAGACCAACAGAGCCCACGTTCAAAACCACTTAATGAAAAATCACGCCATGGACAATGACAAATTAGATTCTAGTTTTCGCTTCAATATAGGTAGTCAAGTTAGTTAATTATAATTGTTTTTTTAGCACAACTCCGTTGTCCATATTGCTTAAAATTTGACATTTATAATTTATAAGTTTATTTATAAATTAATTTAATTGAGGTTATTTTTTTATGTACTTAAGTAGCGTAAAAAACAAAAAAAAAACAGTTTAACTAGGTGAAATGCTCAAAATTGTAAAAAAAAGTACTAGTACTGTAATAAATTATACTTGCAATTAATAAACGTTTTGCGTACTTATTTTTTTAAATTACAGCCCTACGTATAGATAATAATAATTGAATAGTATTCTTGAGATTGCCACTCCAAAAAGAGACATTTATTAAACGTAGAAAAATAAATTTTCAATAATAGTATCTCGGTGTTAATATCTTTGATATAATTGAAATAAATGTGATTTAATAAATAAACATATAAATACTGAGAAATTATTATCCTTATAAGAAAGTTATTTTTCTACATTTCATAATACTAATTGAAGCTCTAGTGAGGTTTTATGCAGTTCACAATTAAGGGGTTACTTAATTACGTGTGTACACTTCCGTACATGGCTTTGAAAATACCAACGATATACTGAAAACTGGTTGGTTCACCACCGAACTCAACCACTGAGCCGGGTCCCACTCTTTCATTTACCTGTTAATTGCAACTGTACGTCCATGGCTTTCCACAGTTAAAGTCTGGGTGTCTACCTGGAGTCAGCGTTAATATCAACAAAATAAAATACGTTTTATATGTACTTCCTTTATTGTGCAATATTTACAATCTGCCTTTATAAGGCAATAAGTAATTAAGATATATGCTCTCATTCATACAATATTTACAGTTCATCATTCACTCGCTCATTCATACAATATTTACAGACAGCCCAGAGACCCCCCAAATCCACCGCAAAGAGAAAGCGGAGTCTTGGGAAGTCCCCCACGCTCCTCCGTCAGCCGCGTCACCGGATACTAGCCAGTGGATGCTGACCAAGAGCGCGAGAGCCACAGACGCTCAGGACATGATTGGAGAGACTGGCCATTGCCAGGACTCCCACTGTCACGCGTTTATAGCAGGTCACGAGGCCACTGCCGTTTCAGTCTCCGAGGAGGATTATAGGGATGAGTGGCGCAGTGCATTGACTGTGCTACAGGATTAGGGTGGTTGGAAAGGCTACTGTGGAATTTCGTAAACTTGGAAGGGATGAGTTCTAGAATGTAGGGTATATTAAGGTCGTTATGAAGGGTTTTGTTGCTGACATAATAAGGGGCATTTACTATTGTTCTCAGGACTTTTGATTGAAAGGATTGGATACGCTTGATGTTAGACTTTTTTGCTGTCCCCCATAGCTCTATTCCGTATGTCCAGATTGGTTTAAGTATAACTTTGTAGATTAGTAGTTTATTTTCTATTGAGAGATGGGATGTCCTTTGAAGTAGTCTGTACAGTTGTCCAAAGCGTCTGTTTAGTTCTTGTCTTTTTAGTCTCGTATGTGGGTTCCAGGTCAGTCGTTTGTCAAGATGGAAGCCTAAGTACCGTACTGTCTCGGATACAGGGAGAGGAATAGAATTAAAATAAACTAGTGGACCAGACTTGCGACAAAGGGTGAAGGTAATGTGGGAGCATTTTGCTTCATTAACTTTGATCCGCCATTGATTGCACCAATACTCGATCTCGTCAAGGTGTTTTTGAAGGTTATGGGATGCTATGTCGGGGTCTGGATGGGATGACAAGACTGCAGTGTCATCTGCAAATGTGGCCAAGAAGGTATTGGGAGTAGAGGGGACATCAGCGGTGTATAGGTTATAGAGGATGGGGCCCAGGACACTGCCCTGTGGAACTCCTGCACTTATGGGATAGTAGTTAGAGTATTCTAAACCACAGCGGACTTGGAAGAAGCGGTTTGAAAGGTAGGACTGTAGGATTAGGAAAAGGGTCTGTGGTAAATATCTTTTGAGCTTGTAGAGCAAACCTGCGTGCCAAACCCTGTCAAAAGCTTGAGCTATATCGAGAAAGGCAGCAGTGCAATACTGTTTGGTTTCAAGGGCTGAGGAGATGTGATCAACAACGCGAAGGCCTTGTTGAGCAGTGGAATGTCGTTGGCGGAAGCCAAACTGGTGTGTGGGAAAAAGGTTTTTGGATTCAACAATGGGAAGTATACGTTTTAGTAGGAGTTTCTCAAATATTTTTGAGAGGATAGGGAGTAGGCTAATTGGACGATAAGATGAGGCGTCATTGGGTGGTTTACCGGGTTTGGCGAATAGGACAATAATGGAGTGTTTCCAGAGGAGAGGAAAGTGCGTCGTTCGGATTATGCAATTATATATGTAGGTTAGGAAGATTATGGCTTTAGGAGGAAGTTGTTTGAGAATTTGAGGAGTAAGGAGATCATATCCAGGGGATTTTCGGTAAGGTAAGTTTTTCAGAAGGTATTTAACCTCAGAGGGGTTAACGGCTTTTGGTGGAAGAGAGAGAGGAATAGGTGAAGTGAGGAAATCTTCCACAGTTGTGCTGTGAGTATGGCTTTGATGAGAAAGGTGAGGTGTGAAAGTATGGGTAAGATGCAGAGCAAATTCCTCCGACCTATCCCCATCCGAAGCCGCCCAGGACCCATCATCACGACGGAGTGGGTGTGAAACAGGTTGATACTTTAGGATTTTTTTGGTTACGTTTCACAAGGAGTTATCCCTGGTGGACAGAGAGGAGAGGTAGGAATTGAAAGAATCGGAACGGAAGGATGCCAATCGCCGCTTTACCAATCGGCAGTACTGATTGTACGTGCGACGATCAATAGGATGCCGGGATCTTTGCCACACTGTTCTGGAGCGGCGTTTGGATTGGATTAGATCTTTGAGATGCTGAGGTAAACGATTATGATTGTGGATTTTTGTGTGACGATGGGGTGACGATGCCTCCCAAGCCGACCTCTGGACCAGAGTAGTGAAAGAATGCACTGCATCGTCTAGGTCTTGGGATGTTTTCAGGGATAATTTGAGGTTTACGGACTCTGTAAGAAGCTGACGGAAGTGGTCCCAGTCAACTGGGCCCCTAATAAATGAAGGAGGAGGCAGTTTGTGAATTGGTCTTAAGGAAATGGTTAATAATAAAGGGCTATGATCGGAGGAAAGGTCATCGAGGCGCTTGAGTGAATAGTTTAGTGTTCCTAAACTATTGTAAAAAAAGAAGTCAAGGAGATCAGGATTTCGGTTGGGATCTGATGGCCAATAGGTGGCTGTGTCAGGAGTGATAGTGGAGCAATGTTTCCGTGTGAGTGCAGACAGCAAAGCACGTCCTCGTGTATTTGTGGATCTTGACCCCCAGTGTTGGTGCTTCGCATTAAAGTCCCCACCCACAAGGAAACGATGTCCGATGGAGTCTAGAAAGGAGATGAATTGGGAGTCGGAAATGGATTTATTGGGAGGGCAGTACGTTGATGCAAGTGTAAGAGGAAAAGTGAAGGTGGTGATTGACACTGCAGTGGATTGAAGGAAATCATGTGATACCAAAGGAACTATGTGGTGGGATATGGAGTTATGGACAATGACAGCGGTACCTGCATGAGCTGTTCCATCTGGGTGATCAGTACGATAAGTCTGGTACTGTCGAACGGTAAATGGTCGTTTGCTCGTAAGTCTTGTTTCAGTAATAAGAGCTACGTCGATCTTCTTGTCATGGAGTAGTGCTGTCAGTTCGTTAGTGTGGGTGCGAACACCATTCGCATTCCAAAGGAGAATGGATAAGGAGTCGGAAGGATCCACTTATGGATTTTGTTTAACGGGGATAAGGTAGGAGACAAGATTTGTAAGAAGGGAAATGAGAGGGGTAATTAGGGTTCTGAATTCTGTAAGGAATGATGTTAATAGGCTAGTGAGATCTGAAGAGCTTGGTGGTGAAGGAATATGCGAGATGTGTGGTTGAGGATGGGATTGGGTTTGCTGGTTGGCGGGATGAGCGGAATGCTGGGGAAGAGATACTTGCGGACGAGAAGTGGGCAGTGCCTGTGACTGCTCTCTGTTCCGAACGGCATCAGCAAAAGAGACAGAAGGCCTCAAATTTCTGGTGGGGGCGCTTCTTGAGCTACCTCTTACTGGCTTCTCTTCTTCCGGCCGGCGACGTTGCTCGCTCCTGGACTTGAGGATTCTATAGGCCTCACAGCCCTTGTAGTTGGCCGGATGGTCTTGCTGGCAGAGCACGCATACAGCAGGCGATTTTAGGGGCTTTTTGCACAATTCGCTTTTGTGCTGCCCACTACACTTTACACACCTAGGAGGGTGGTGGCAATACGATTTTGTGTGCCCATATGCCTGGCAATTATGGCATTGGACGATGTCTCTATTGGGGTAAGGTTTTTCGACCTGTATTCTTGTGTAATACAGGGTTGTTAATTCATAAATTTTCTCCACGCCAGGTGTCCGCTCGAGATCTACAAAAAATAACGGTAATGCCGTTTTGGTGGATTCGTTTTGTTGTCTGTCCTCACGTAAAACGTTGGTTATTTGCCGAACTTTGAACCCCAGAGCTGATAGTTCGTCTTCAATTTCATCAGCTGGTGTGGTCGGGTGCAGATTTCTTATCACTACTCGAAGCGATCGTTCTTGTTTCAACTGGTATGTATGGAAGTCTGCATTGGTTTCTTCCAAATACTTAATGATCGCTCGATAAGTATCCGGAGTGTCTGGGGAAATTTTTGTATCCCGAGAGCGATTGAGGCACGTATATTTTCCGGTACCTACAACTTTGCTCATTTGTGAGCACAATAGTTTGAAATTGCTAATATTCCTTACGAATATAGCAGGCGGCTTGGGCTGTGTTGGTGTTTGAATAACTTCCATGTCGTCAGGTTGACTATTTCTCAGTACCTCGAAGCTATTCGGTGTGAAGAATGGAGATTCTGCTACAGTTTCTTCTTTTGAAGTGCTGGCAAGTGGTGGTAGATCTTCCATAGAGCTGGCAGCAGATGAGTTTGTAGGGATGTTCCTATTTGAGCGTCTGGGTTTTCGCTTTACTGGCGACGTTGGTGGAGTTGGGCCTAAGGACCTCGATCTTTTCTTTTTATTTTGTGATATTATCTGCTGATAAAATCTCATTTTGTCATTAGCTAAGATTTTTGTTAGTTAAAAAAAAAGAAAATAATAAATAAAATACGTAGTGCCGGTGGGATTCCAGTGGCGAGTCACCGGTCTTGGCTCTGAGCCACCTATCAGGTCTGGCTCTGAGCCACCTATCAGGTCTGGCTCAGAACGGCTATGTATCGTGAACGACGACTGATGCCTCAGTCAAGATGGCCGACTACTCTCTCCGATGTCACTATTATTTACACTTTACACCAATGTACTAGCGATCTACTCACTTATTGAGGGCTCCCTCGTGGCCACCTCACTTAAGTTGCCAGTTGACACAATCCCAAAGACGAAAAAGGGTCTATAACGGTAGTTATCGGTATTGATTTGGAGAGCGATAGTTGTACGTGGTTGTTAATAGTAGCGCATGCGCAGAAACTTACGTTTTATAAATAATATTTTTTAACCCCGTATGACTTTTAATATTATAAAGTTCAAGGTGCCAAGTTAAGAATTTAAAATGGCGTTGAACTGTATGGACGCTATGGGAACCTTGATTGAAAATTGAGATATAAAATTACACCAGATGAATTTCATGAGTAATTTCATTTAAAAAATAATGTAGTCTTAAAATGTGTTCAATTTTCAGTCTTGAATAACCCAAAATAGAATACAAAAAAAATAACATAGGATTTATATCTGGAAATATATTTATAATGAGGTCAAAATATTAGTGCTGTCAGTAGAATAACGGATTATTACTAGTCCGATGGAGTTAACCAAAAAACTCAGAAACCTGCATCCCACTGCAATAGCTGATAGAAATAGAGGACGAATGCTCAACTCTTGGATACTTAGTTCGTCAAATAACGAACGTGTTGCGTGAGGACAGGCTACAAGAGGAAGCGATTAAAACGGTGTTATCATTGCTCTTCGTAGATCTCGAGCGAACACGTGGAGTGGGAAAAATCTACGATTTTACCCACCTGTACTATACAAACACAGGTTGAAAAACCGTACCCCAAACGGGACATCGTCTAAAATACCATGATTGTCAGGCATACGAACACACCAAAACCTGTGCAGTGGAGAACAACAGAGTGAATTATGTCAGAAAGCCTTGAAATCGCCTGCAGTGTGAGTGCCATCCGGCCAACCACTATGGCTGCGAAGCTTATAGGATACCGAATTCTAGGAACGAACAACGTCATCGGCCAGAAGAAGAGAAGCTAGCCCTCTCCTTAACCACTCCCACTCCTCACTCCTCGTCGGCAAGTTCCTCTCCCTAGCATTAGCCTATTAACTTCATTCCTTACTGAGTTCAGAACCCTAATTAATCCTCTCATCCCCCTTCTTACGAATCTTGTTTCCTACCTTATCACTGTAATAAAAAATCCATAAGTGCATCCTTCCTACTCCTTATACATTCTCATTTGAAATGCAAATGGTGTTCGCAAAAAACTGTCAGCACTACTCCACGACCAGAACAACGACGTAGCTCTTATTACTGAAACAAGGCTTACGAGTAAACGACCATTTATAGTTCGACAGTATCAAACTTATCGAACTGATCACCCAGATGGAAGAGCACATGCAGGCACCGCTGTCATTGTCCACAACTCCATTTCCCAACACATACTTTCTTTGGTATCACATGATTTCCTTCAGTCTACTCCAATGTAAATCGGCACATTCACTTTCCCCCTCACTCTAGCATCAGTGTAATAAATCCATTTCCAATTCATCTCCTTTCTAGACTCAATCGGACATCGTTTCCTCGTGGGCGGGGACTTTAACGCGAACATTGGGGCTCAAGAACCATGAATACACAAGAATGTGCTTCACTGTCTGCAGTCGCACGGAAACATCCACTATTTCTCCTGACACAGCCACCTATTGGTCATCAGATGCCAACCGAAATCCTGATCTCCTTGACTTCTTCTTTTACAATATTTTAGGAACACAAAAGTGTTCACTTACTCACCTCGATAACCTCTCCTCCGATCATAGCCCTTTGACTCTAACCGTTTCCCTAATACCAATTCACAAACTGCGTCCTTCTTCATTTATTAGGGGCCAAGTTATTTGGGCCAACTTCTACCAGCTTACAGATTCCGTAGGTTTCAAAGTGTCCCTGAAAACATCGTAAGACCTAGACGATGTAGTGCATTCTTTCACAACTCTGATCCAGAGGTTGGCATGGAAGGCACCACTCGAGAACAGTGTGGCAAAGATCCTAACATCCTGATGATCGTCTCTTGTACAATCATTACTACAGATTGGCAAAGCACCATTAAGTATATTTCCAATCCGATTCTTTTAATTCCCACCTCTCCTCTCTGTCTACAAGGGACGATTCCATTTGGAATGCAACTAAATGGATCCTAAAATGACATCCTGTTTCACACCCACTCTTTCGTGGTGATGGGTCCTAGGTGGCTTCAGAAGGGGAAAGGTCAGGAGAATTCGCACATCTTTCCCATATTTTCACACTTCACCTAAGTCATCAAAGCCATACTCATGGCACAACTGTTTATCATTTCCGCACTTCACCTATTCCTTTCTCACTTCCACCAATAACCGTCAAACCTGCTGAGGTCAAATACCTTCTGAAAAACTTACTTTACCGATATGAACCCCCCAGATATGATCTCCTTACTCCACCAACTTCCTCCTAGAGCCATAATCTTCCTAACCTACATTTATAACTTCATTATCCGAACGACGCACTTTTCTCTGCTCTGGAAACATTCCATTATTGTCCTACTCGCTAAACCCGGTACTCCACTCAATGCCGCTTCATTTCACCGTCCAATTAGCCTACTCCCTATCCTCTCTAAATTTTTTAGAAAACTACTATTAAAACTTCTACTTCCAATTGTTGAATCCACAAACTTTTTCCCATTTACCAGTTTGTTTTCCGTCTACAACATTCCTCAGGCCTTAAAACCAAACAGTATTTCACTGGTACCTTTCTGGACATAGCTCAAGCTTTTGTCAGAATTTACTTTACAACCTAAAAAGACATTTATCACAGACCCCTTTTCTAATCCTACAGTCCTACCTTTCAAGCCACTTCTTCCAAGTCCACTGTGGCTTAGAATATTCTAACTACTATCCCATAAAAGCAGGAGTTCCACAGGGCAGTGTCCTGGGTCCCATCCTCAATAGCCATCTATGTGCCGCTGATGTACCCTCAACTCCCAACACCTTTTTGGAAACATTTGCAGATGACACTGCAGTCCTGTTATCCTACTCAGACCCCGATATAGCATCACATAACCTTCACAAACACCTTGATGCGATTGAGTATTGGTGCAACCAATGACAGATCAGAGCAAATGAAGCAAAATTTTCCCACATTATCTTTACCCCCTGCCTTAAGTCCTGTACACTACTTAGTTTTAATTCTCTTCCTCTTCCTATATCCAACAGTACGGTATTTAGGCTTCCATCTCGACAAAATACTGACACGAAACTAAAATGACAAGAACTAAACAGACGCTTTGAACAACTTTACAGACTACTTCAAAGAATATCCTATCTCTCAATAGAAAATAAATTAGTAATTTACTAAGTTATACTAAAGCCAATCTGTAGATACGGAATAGAGCTATGAGGGACAGCAAAAAAGTCGAGCATCGAGCGTATCCAATCCTTTCAATCAAAAGTCCTGAGAACGATAGTCAATGCCCTCCTTTATTACGTCAGCATAAAACCCCTTCATAACGATCTTAATATACCCTAAGTTCCTGAATTCATCCCTTCCAAGTTTATGAAATTCCATCGAAACCTATCCATCCACCCTAATCCCCTAGCACAGTCATTACACTACACCATACATTCCTATAATCCTCTTTGGCGACCAAAGCGGGAGTACCCTCGCGACATGCTATAAATACGTGACAGTGGGAGGCCTGGCAATTGAACGTTTGTGGCTCTCGCGCTCTTCGTCAGCCTCCACTGGCTAGTATCCGAGGACTCTGGGATAGCGTTGATACTAGGAGATAGCGGTAGGAGAGGTCTCTGGGCTGTTGATGAATACTGTATGAATGCCCAGATGAATAAATAATTGTAAATATGGTGTTAATGAGGACATTGAACACAATTGCCCAATAAGGCAGATTGTAATTTTATCACAATAACGATTGTTTTGGAGAAAAACAACAACCAAAAACATATGAAATACAAGACACTGTTGAGTAACCCGTAAAGTAAATGTCGGGCGAGTCCATTGAAACTTACTTACATGCCGTAAATTTTGTTAAGTAAAAATTGAGAATTCGCTAGGGAATCCTTACAAAATCGTAAAGATTGTTTATTAGATTCATTAATCATTTCACGACTATTCGGTAACGTATATTAGAAAATACATAGCTACAATTATTTTGGTTAGCTAATGATCGGGGACAGCGAACATACACATAATCTGACACATATGCCGACCTTACCCAATGGTGGCGTACAAGATCAAAGAAGCTCCTACAAAAAAACAACATGAGGATTGTTGGGTTGATCATTCAATACATAGGAAGTACTATCCGGTTTTCGATATGCTTAAATAAAACAAATAATAATAACAAAAGCGGAACATTACAAAAAAAACTACTCTGTCCCGTCTTGCCTAGTTATTTGTAGAAGCCAGCAGCAGCCATCTTGAGATTGTCATTTCCACACGAGATCTCACTGGCATATTCACTTGAGCCGTTCGGTTCGTGGGGGCAGTGTCTGTCCTTGCGTGTTACTGCCTAATTGCGCGTATCCTTGTCATGTATGAGCTCTAATTGTAAATCTCACATTTAAGTGTACATAAGGTCAGTTATGTAGATCCTTTTATTAGATTTTGATCAATGTACGAACTGCCATTATTCAAATGAGATAATGAGCTCTCCAATATTGTTGGGGAATAAGCATAAAAAAAATTATTAGGAAACCCTAATCCAAATGATAATTTGAAGTTAGGAAAAAAACGGCAAGAAAGTTCGCTTGTGATTCCAGACTAAATTTGATGGATTTAATTTTCGGTAATTTATTGTAAAGTTTAATGCTTTTAAATAGTTTGTCTTATGAAAACAATAACTAATATGAGTTACTCTTGGTTTATAGAATATGATACTGATGAGCGGTGAACTTAAATCGCGTTTCTATACTAAAGAACAAGCACATTTAATCAAAGCAACTTCTCCGTGGGAAAGACAGAACTTGGACTTCAAAGGAATTTTCCATCGTCCAGCAACAACCGCTTCCTTTTGACTGTTATCGACGAATACAGTAAATTTCCTTTCACTTTCCCGTGTTTGAACATTTCTAAAGCAACTATTTGTCGGGAAATAATGTTCTCATTGTTTGGACTCCTGGCGTACACCTACAGTGATCAAGGCATATTATTCATGTCTGAAGAATTAAAGACTTTTTTGCAGGTGAGAGGGGTAATACCGTAACACAATCAAGCCGAAACACTCCTTGCAACCCCCGAGGGTATGGCCAATGTGAAAGGTGCACCACGGTGATTAGGGACACGATTAATTGGACATCGAGGCCTCCAAACCAGACAATGGGGACTGGTTCTATATGTTACACTATACAGCATGCGATCCCCCTTGTGTACCACCACAAATTGAACTCCACACTAACGTACGTTCCTGCACCCTAGAAGATCTTCTAGTGGCACCTCTCTCCCAGCATGGCTGCTTCTGTCAGGAGGAGTGCTTATGCGTAGATTTCAAAGAAGGAACAAGTATGACCCTCTTGTGGAAGAAAATGAGCTTCTCAAAGCAAACCCAGATTACGCTCACGCTCTTCTGACTGAGAGTCGTAAAATTACATTCACAACCAGACATATTACTTCTGCTGGGGATCAAGCTGAAGAGGAACCCCAAGAAGATCAACCTCCACTCCACGCCTCCTGAGGAACTTTATCGCCTACTTGATGCAGATGAGCCTGGAAATTCAGCTGACACAGCAATTGAAGCAATGCCATCCCCACCTGCTCTAGCCAAAGAGACCCTCTAAATCACACACAACTAAAAATAAGGGGCCGTAATTTTCAAACCCCTAAATAATTGAAGGACTACATGTTGACGACTCTCATAATTTCTTTATGTTTAGAATTCAGTTTTATTTTGTGTTTCTGTTTTATTTATATATATGCGTGGCGAACTTTGTACGTGCTTGGAACTAGAGTTGTACTCCTACGCTCAGGGATAACCCCCTCTCTCTAGCCTCATATGGCCTGAGTCCATGGAAGGCAGCCCTGGAGGGAGGATCTCAGCTTTGGTGACTCCCCTAGGTCTGTGAACTAAGTGATAGGTCAACACATCAACAGCCGAACGGACCAGTTTCCATGCAGCTCGACTATTATCTTCGGAGGGAGACGATGAAAGCCGTGGGACTAGAATCTCCGAAAGGAGACAAAGTAAGCCACTGGAAGCGTATCAACGGAGGGAGACGATGAAAGCCGTGGGACTAGAATCTCCGAAAGGAGACAAAGTAAGCCACTGGAAGCGTATCAACGGAGGGAGACGATGAAAGCCGTGGGACTAGAATCTCCGAAAGGAGACAAAGTAAGCCACTGGAAGCGTATCAACGGAGGGAGACGAAATTGAATACGCAACTCACGACGATATCTTTGGGACAATTATGTTATCTAAAATAGTTAATTCATTTGAGTTAGCCAGTTATTAGTCCTTAAACTTTGAAGAATTCATTTCATTTGGAAGTTGTAATTATTGTCATTAAATAATAATATTAATATGTTTTAAATATGTTATTTTTATTAGTATTAATATTAACTTTTTTCACCCGATTGACACCTTCTCTTGTATTATTATTTATTTCATATTTTTTTGCTATTTACAATTTAAAAATAAAAAAACAATTTTCAGTAATCGATTTCGTTAAGCAAATAAAATGAAGCATTTTTCATAACAAGTAACTAGCAGTTTTTTCAATAATTTAATAAGTATTTAAGTAACTCACGTGGAGATAAAAACACTATCCCACAAAAAAGTGGCGCACTAAGAAAAACTCTATATATGAGTTATTAAAAAATAAGCTTACAATAAAAAGTTCATTCTTTAATAAAAAAAACGTTTAACCATTTTTTTTGACGGGGAGTGAATTGTTTTCTTTTCAACGCAGAGCTTTGTTTACTTTTTTATGTTTTTAATTTTAATTTAAAAAATGGTTTTGACGTTGGACCAAGTAGCCCGTGTTGTTGCTGTAGTGAAACAAGGTCGAAGGAGGCCCGTGGACCTGAAAATACTGTTCGGAGAGCAATTACAGCTTTGTGTAATCGGAGAGCTGGTTCAGCTTTATTGTACTCTACACGCTTCGGAATCTGTTTTCAACTGCTACAACTCGGGAAGTAGTAATATGTGCAGAAAGTGTCACTAGAAGACTTGCCAAAGTGACTTAAACCCTCAGAGACCAGTTAAACACTTAAACACCGTAGAGCTCGTTTGGAATTTGCTGTAGAACATCTTATGTGAACTGAAAACGAATGGAGCAACGTGATGTTTTCAGATAAGTTACGCTTCTCTCCTTAATTAGGCCTTCTCTTCTTTTGTAAATTTGTATGTGAGGAAAATTACCCAGGAGTAAGTGACCCCTTTTGCAATATTTACTAGCAAAAATCCTATTTTCATGGAGGATACTGCGTGGCCACACGTGGCAAGGTGTTTTTGGCAATAACTTAATGATGAGGGTATACGGAATTGGAGATAGCTAGCTCATAGCCCGGATTTAAATCCTATAGATTACACGTGGGACGAGCTTGGCAGAAGTGTACGAAGGCAGGTTGTGCCCCTCCCCTCTCTTTAACTTAACTTACACGAGTTAAGAACTTCTTTAGTACAGACGTGGGAGGATATGAATTAAGAGATTATAACAAACTTAATAAGAAACAGTCCTCGAGACTTCAGGCTGTGATTCAAGCCAAATGAGCAATTATCCGGAAGTAAAGGTTTTTTTTTCTGCTCAGAAATTTCTGTTTAAATTTTTAAATACATTTTTTGAATATTTATTGGGGGGTTTCTTCATATTTATAATCCCTTGTCACTGAAAAAAAGAATTATTTAAAAAAATTATTTGAAAGCCAAAATAATTGTATTAGGAAGGAAATATTTGAATTTTTCTAAGTGCGCCACTTTGTTTGTGGAGGAGTGTAGATTCTCGAAATAACTAGAGCAATAATAATTCAAGACACAGATTAAAGACGCATTGATATGTACACTGAGTCAAAAGTATTCGGGATTGTGATTGTTTTTCCATTTAATAACGTTTTTTACAACTATAACTATATAATTTTTTTAAAAATAATAAATCTTTAAAAGAGATTCCTAATAAGTAAAATCACTACCCACATATGCAAAAAGTATATTGTTTTTATACAATATAAGATTGAAGAGCGCAAAGTTGTAAATTATTAGGTGTCTAATGTATTCGGAAATGATAATTGTCGGGTCGTCACGAGGGGGGTGCCTGGTGACAAGTGAGGGTTATTAGAGTTTATAACCTGGACAATCGTTTCAGGACGGCTTTACTATCTGACTCCATTTTTTAATAGGTATGTGCCCCGACAGTGCACTATGTTCAGGAGAAGAGGTACAGGGTAGGTTTATAGGTAGTTTATGTGGTCTTGGAATGACCACGAATTCACACCCGGTATCTAAGGGTAGGCGAAAACCGTCCAAATCCCAAAGGCGAGTGGGAACCGGAGAGAGGCAGACTGGATTGCCGCAGGATTGCTGCTAGGAAAATTTGCAGGGCCACGGCAACCATCGTCCGCGAGATAGAGGTCCCTCCCGAGAAGGTGCTAGTTTTAGTGAGACGAAGGCAGAGATTCCCACTAGGAAGGTGTGGGGTCTGGCGACGCCGGACTAAAACATAGCGAGGTTAGGAGAGAAGAGATGCAGAGGTTTTTCATAAAGCAGCAGTCAGGTTTTCAGAGTTCAAGAGGGGTAGCCACGTAGTTGCCAGGAGAGAATGATTTACAGGGGCTAGACCCCGGCTTAAATACCCATCTAGCCTTGCCCTTAGCCAATCACCATTAAGATTGGTGTAACCAATGATGTGTGATTTCTTTGTCAGGGTTTTAGCCGAGGGTCTGTGGCCTCATCTGGCCTCATACCTGGGACTGACAGCTGGTGTCCCATCTCATGTAACTACTTAGCACCCCGCATTTTTTATTGCTTAACACATTTACAATGATTAATGGGGGACTCCCCTTAGTGAAAGGCACTCATTAGCCCAAAAAATTTTTCCCACATCCTATTTTATAAGTTTGAGAGCTAAGAAAAAAAAACAAAAAAAAAAAAACAAAAAAAAACAATGATTTATATTTTGTTCATGTTATTTACATTTGTCTACAATATATTTTGTTCATGTTATTTACATTTATTTATAATATATATACAATAGAGTATAGGGTGATTTATCTTATGTAGTTAGCGGTCGCTACAATAATATTCTATTATTTACTTGTATTAACCATTTACATTCTCACAGATCCTCAATATAATATTATCTTCCTAACATTTCTTCTTCAGTATGCAACTGATATCCATATTGGAAAGAAAAAGTTTTTAAAATGCGAAATAAAAGTAAAAATTCAACGATTGAAGAGCTCCGAATAATTTTTTAACGAGAAAAGGTTACCTTAAAAAAAATAGTGAGAACGTGAGGATGCCTGTGGCTACTGTGGGGGCTATAATAAAAAGAAACAGAAGTGAAAATTGGCTTCATGAGATTAAAAGAAGTGGCTGCTCAAAATTGTTAAATGTTAGAAATGAAAGATTCATTACTGATCAAATCAGAAAAAAAATCCTCGAATGAGTGTGCCCAAGCTTTGTGTGGAATTTCGCAGAACTTGTGGAATAATAACTGTTTCAACTGTTGGTCACGTTCTAAGAAAATATAATTTTCATTGAAGAGTAGCCCTTTTATCAGTCAAGTCAATAAGAGAAAAACGTTCTATTTCCCAAAACATTTTTTTAAAGAAGGCTGATGAATTTTGGAACGATGAAATGTTTACAGACGAGTCTCCTTTTAAAATACATGGTTCTGATGGGAGAATTATGGTTTTGAGGAAACAAAACACAGAATTTAAAGAGCAAAAAAATGTGTGTGACAGTTACACATGGAGGGGGGTAGAGGGGGTAAGTAACTTTGTATTCATAGGCGGAATTATAGATATATTCAAGTATGTTGATATTCTCAAAAGAATGAACAAGGAAAATTGGGGGTTGAATCAATGGCCCTAAACATACGACGTTATCTACTTTTTATTTTGTTTATTTCGTGTATATTTTTACCATCCCGCTACCGAACTTCTTGTGCAGGGGTATGGTGGTGGAGTGTTTCCTACCTGCTCTGAGTTGTCTGGTTCAGGTATATTTTCGACGGTGTCCAGCAAATAAGCTGGCTTGACACGGTCTAGGGAAATGCGGGTTTCCTTGTTATCTGCCATTATGACCATGGTTTTACCATTTCTGCTGACTACTAGGTGAGGACCAGTATAAGCCGGTTCAAGGCTGCGCCGGTATTCTTGTCGAACGAAGACGTGTGTGCAGTTGTTGAGTTCTTTGCTAACGAACGTTTTCTTCGTGTCTTCCCGATGTTGTGTGATGTTGCGTCGAACGTCAAGATCCACTCGTGTTGGTGTAAAGTATTCTCCGGGAAGGTGTAACGGCTTTTTGAACGTTCGCTCAGTGACACTGCACTCCAGGTCCTCTTTAATCACACTTTGTAGGCCGAGCAGATCTGCTGGCAGGGTTCGCGTCCACTGTCACGATGTTGTGAGTGGGCGGTTAGTGCGGCTTTAAGCGAGCGGTGTCATCGTTCAATTCGGCCGTTTGACTGTGGATGGTAGGCGGTGGTCCGAATCCTCTCGATACCCAGGGGGTGAGTCAGTCTCGTGAACAGGTCTGATTCTAACTGACGGCCTTGGTCAGTCGTTATTCGTATGGGTGTGCCAAATCTGGCGTCCCAGCCACTAAATAAGGCGTCAGCTACAGTGGTAGCTTTCATGTTGCCAAGTGGAATTGCTTCAGGCCATCCCGTGGCTCGGTCAATCATAGTGAGGATGTATCACTTCCCCTCTGACGTTGGCATTGGTCCTACGAGGTCGATATGCACGTGTTCAAACCTTCCCGCGTCCACGAATTGCCCTGGAGGGGTTATGGTGTGGCGGTGTATTTTTGAGGCCTGACATGCTATACAACATTGTGCCCATCGAGCCACGTCGGAATTCATACCCAGCCAAAAAAAACCTTTGGATCATCATTTTTCGTCTTGCTCTTACTCCTGGGTGGCTCAGGTTGTGCAGCCGGTCGAAGGTGGATCGTCGAAAGCCCGAAGGTAAGTACGGCCTTGGCTCCCCCAGCGAGGTCTCTGCTGAGATGAGAGAAATGTCCCTGCCGGGGATGTTGATGGGCTCTAACCTGCATGTGGCGTTCTGTTCCCTGAAAAATTTCAATTCCTGATCTTCTACTTGAGCAGTGTGTAACTTTTGAAAATTTCTGGGACACAAACGGCTTCTATGCGCGAGAGAGCATCCACCACGACGTTGTCCTCACCCTTACAATAGCGTATCTCTGTCGTGAATTGGGCTATGTAATTTAGGTATCGCATACGTCGTGGGCAGGAAGTGTCACTTTGCTGGGCCATGGCGTGTGTGAGCGGCTTGTGGTCTGTGTAAATTATTACCTCCCGCGCTTCGAGAAGCTGTCGAAAATATTTGACTGCTTCGTAGATAGCTAATAGCTCTCTATCGAAGGTGCTGTATTTCGACTGAGCAGTGTTGAAAGCGTGGCTAAAGGAGCCGATGCGTCGTAGCGCACCGCCCTCCGTCTGTTGTAGTGCTGCACCCATAGCTGTGTCACTAGCGTCAGTTGCTAGAATGAGCTGCCCGTCTGTTGATGGATGAGCGAGATGGGCGGTGTTTGCCAGATTCCTGCGGGTTTCCTCGAAAGCACTAGCAGCTGCTTCAGTCCAGTTGATGATGGTACGGTCATTTTTCTTGGCCCCTTGTAGGTAGGCGTTAAGTACCCTCTGGTGTTCAGCTGCGTTAGGTAAGCATCGGCGATAAAAGTTGACCATTCCGAGAAAACGTCTAAGGTCTCGTATCGTAATAGGTCGGGGTTAATCTAAGATTACCTGTACTTTAGCTGGCGATGGAACGATGCCCTGGGTTGAGACATGGTACCCTAGGAATCCGACCTCGGGCTATCCTAGCACGCATTTCGCGATGTTAAGGGTTAGCCCATGAGCAGCCAGACGACTGAAGACTGTTTCCAGGTGACGCTGGTGTTCATCTTCGTTGGCTGAAGCGATCAGTATGTCATCGAGGTAAAAAAAACACAAATTGTAGATCTCTGAAAATGTTGTCCATATACCTCTGGAACGACTGGGCGGCGTTGCGAAGTCCAAACGTCATCCGGAGAAATTCATAAAGTCTAAAGGGGGTGATAATAGCCGTTTTGGGGATGTCATGTTAATGGGGAGGGTTTACCGGAATGTGATGGTAAGCCCTTTTGATATCAAGTGTTTAAAATATGGTAGTGCCAAACAACTGGTTGTTAAAGTCTAAAATGTTGGGCACGCCATAACGGTCTGGGATGGTTTTGTTGTTCAGTTGTCGGTAGTCTCCACAGGGGCGTATTGTTCAGTCCTTCTTCGTAACAATGTGAAGAGGACTTGCCCAAGGGATGTTGGAGGGCCGACAAATTCCTTCGTCCATCATACGTCGGAACTCTTCCTAGGTGGCTTGATATTTTGCTGGCGCTAATCGACGAGCCTTGCTGTATACGGGGGGTCCACGAGTGTCTATGTAGTGCTCTATCTTTGTCGGTGGAATTGAGCTCATATGTTGTTGTGGTCGTGTGAGCTGAGGGTAGCGCCGTAAGAGACCGGCGTATTTGTTGTCGGGTGGTATGCTTGATATCACGGAGAGCGTAGCGACGTGTGTTCTTCCCATGGTACGACGACCAGTAATGCCATCGATCAGCTGGTGGTGCTGGAGATCTACCAGTAGGTGATAATGGGCCAGGAAGTCGGCACCTAGGATTGGTTGCTGAACTTCTGCCATTATAAAGTTCCATTTAAAGATCCGCTGCATGCCTAGGTCGAGGTTCCTGTTGTCTTCTCCATACGTTGGAATGACGCTGCCATTAGCGGCGTAGAGTTGGTAGTCGGAGGATACAGCCTTTTTTATTTTGGGCGGGGGAAGTACGGAGATAGCTGCTCCTGTATCTATCAGATAGTGCTGCTGAGTGCGTACGTCTGTGACGAATAGGCGGTGAAAGGTTAGGCCGGCTATGGGTACCGCTCTGACCATTATAGCTATATTCAAGTATGTTGATATTCTCAAAAGAATGAACAAGGAAAATTGGGGGTTAAATTAAAATTTAAAACTCCATGGAGTTTCCATTGAGACAATGGCCCTAAACATACGGCGTTATCTACTAGAACTTGGCTGCTGTTTAACTGCGGTAAAGTTCTGGAAATCCCTTCCCAATAACCCGATCTGAATTTAATTGAACATTTTTGGGCCCGTCTAAAAAGAGAAATTAGGAAATACAATGTTTGAAATGAAAACGAACCGAAGGAAAACTTAATTCTTTAGTAGAACAAAATCAACAAGTTAAATCAATCCCTAAAAGGCTGAAATGTATAATTAAACAAAAAGGTTTACCGAACTAATGTTCATTTATTGCTACTAAATTAATTTAACTCATGTGTGTATTATGTATTTCCGAATACTTTTGACACTTCTGTTTTAATACTTTTTGAGTTTCACGTTAAAAACGTCTAAAATAAAATTATTTTTTTGTGAACTTCGTTTTTTTTTTATTAAGTACTGTTCTCTTAACATCAACAACGTTTAACAATTCTTAAATAAGGTATAAATAAATAAAAACAAATACAAAGAAATAAAGAATAATTAAAAATAAAAATCTCGGTGAATTAGGAATACTTTTGACATTCATTGTACGTAATTACTTAGCGTTCTCTTAGACTTGAACTAATAATGGCAACGATGTTCTACCTCAACAGCACTACCGCTTTCCGCCTTAGTGCGGCTTCTCTTTTAACTTCACTGTTTATCTTCAGATACTATCAATTTTGGTAAGTTATTTTCATGTCATCATTCTATAATTTAAAACATGTTTCAAGCCAATATAGAGTTGTTTAATGGAATCAAACCAAAGATTTACAATGTTTTACCTTGTGCTAAATTGTGCTTTTCTCTAGGCATCAGGCATTTAATGTCATCAATAGTGAGGTTTGATATGTTATTCCAAGAGAATTGCTGTAGAAAAATCCTTTATATACCTAAAATTATCATTTGATGGTTACCATTGAGAATCTAGAAACTTATTTATACAGTCACATTATGTTTTAAATTTTAGGTATTTGCCTTGAAAGCTATTTATGTAAGGATGACCAAAAACTCATATTATACTATTTAATTAATTTATTCACTGTCATTTTCCATTTTTTTTTATTAATCAACTGTAATTACCTAATAACTTTTAAAATTTTCTTCCTGAACTTCAACCTTCTTCAAAAATTATCTGACCTTAGCAATCCCTTGAAAGTTCTCTATCATGCATCACCCACCCAACCTTTCAGTCTTCCTTAGGAATTGGCGTAGAAGTGGCTTCATGATCTGTAAGTAATTGGTTTTCAGGAATTCTAGCGCTGGCCATTTTTCTCCTTTTATGTCTGGAGCATTTGCAGCTGTCACTTTATCCCTCAGCCTCCGCTGTTCCTATTAAATGGTAAAGTAGCTCCAGCAGTAGCATGAAAGATCTTTGTACTGTTCCCTCTAGTTGGGGTGGTGACAATCCTGTGGGTGAATTAGGGAAATTCCTAGAGTGTGTATACATGTTCATAATGTATGCTTGTATATTGTACATATATTATACATGAGAACGTAATGTGATTTTGTATGTTTGGCATGAATGAGACTTTATCACAAGTAAGTACTTCCCTATTACAGCAGATTATAACTTTTTTGCCAAAATAAAGTTTTTTTATCCATAATTAATTTTTTTATTTATATTACACACATAATTTATTGCTATTCCTCCACTGACCCCATAGTGTATTTCTTTACCTCTAATCATTTGTTGATCCCAGTTAAAATGTTTCACTCAAACCTAGACATTAAATAAACCGCATTTTCATTCTGTTATTCTTAAGAGACTATTATCCTAAAATAAACTTATTTCTTCATATTTTTCAGCATGTTTAGAAGTGGGGGGCTTGTTTATTTAAATTATTTAAAAATAATTTTTGAAGGGAAGTGACTTATTTAGTTTTCAATAAAGAGCTTTGTTTACCTTTTTTTTTTTTTAAATTTAAAAAATGGTTTTGACGTTCAACCAAGTAGCTTGTGTTGTTTCAGTAGTAAAAGAAGTTCAAACCCAAAGATATGCAGCCCGTGCATTGGGCTTACCTGAAACTACTGTTCGGAGAGCAATTACAGATTTCAGTGAGACAGCTTTGTGTAAGAACAGACCCGGTTCAGCTTTATTGTACTACACATGCTTCAGAATCGGTTTTAACAGCTACCGAGACTGGTCAACTTCTTTGTACAACTCGGGGAGTTGTAATATGTGCAGAAACTGTTACAAGAAGGCTTGGTGAAGTGACTTAGACCCCCAGAGACCAGCATCAGGACCATTGTTGACTAGAGAACATCGTAGAACTAGTTTAGAATTGGCTCAGTAACACGTTATGTGGACTGAAAATGATTAGAGCAACATGCTGTTTTCAGATGAGTCCGCTTCACTCTTTATACAGCAGATGGACAGACGAAAGCTTACCAAAGGTGTGGTGAGTGCTATGCTGAGTGAAATGTCACTGGGAGAGTTTGGTGTTGGGTGAAATATATTAATATGGCAAACATATAGGTTTACGATGTTCTCTGGTCAAAAATAGCCCTGATGTTGGTCTCTGAGTGTATGAATTCACTTCAGCTAGTCTAAATTAAAAAAGAATTGAACGCCGAAATAATTCTGTTAAGAAGCAAGTATATGAATTTTTTACAGTGCGCTACTTTTTTGTGGGGCAGTGTATGGGCAGTGTTGCTACTCACAAAACTGGCAATTGGTAAAATATTGCAAAATAAGCTTTTTTATGACATCCCATTACTGTCTCAAAACCTCTTTTTTCAAGATCTGACATTACAAGGAATATGGACAACAGTAAGCAGCTTTCTCTAACTGAGTTATATCAACACAGTCTTCATTGCAGCTGAGTCATTTTAGTCACTCAATAATCTAGCATTAGTGTTGCCATCATCTCATAGTGTCATAGATCCCAACTCATGTACCTTTCAGTTGACCAGACTCGGTAGCTGTTGAAAACCGATTCTGAAGCGTGTATAGTACAATAAACCTGAACCGTGTCTGCGATTACACAAAGCTGTCTCACAGAAATGTGTAATTGCTCTCCGAACATTAGTTTCAGGTGAACCCAATGCACGGGCTACATATCTTTGGCTTTTGACGACACTGTACATGTAATGGATATATACATTTACATTTATATATATTACTATGATTTCATTTATTTTAAATTTCTTTCTGATTAAATTTTTATCTATTTATCTGAGATTTCAATGTTTCTTGTTAATTATATCAGAAAACTCTGGTTAAAGAAAAAATACAAGAGTTTACACTAATTTTAGTTGAATACCCTCAACAATTTCAATATTCCAATAATTTTATTATTCACCTTTATATTCAACTTCACAATGGCCAGATCCTACTATCTCTTATACATCATTATTCTTGCTTCTACTGTCCAACTTGGTCTGCCATGCTTTCAGCAATATCCAGTTCCATCCACTCAATTCCTTCTCCCTGAACTAAATTCTTCTTTCCAACACTGCTTTTCCACGTCCCTGTTCTTTATTCAACACAAATTCTTCATTTCTTTAAACACCAACACATTTCCTCATGCTTTCAACCAATTTTAACTAAAAACGCTAAACATTCTTCCTCTAGCACAGGATAACCACAACTGCCTTCTCTCTCTCTAGCTGATCCATCACTTTCTCTCCAATTTTCATATTCCCCACTCTTTCCACTGGCCATTTGCCACTCTTTTTTAAATTCAAATGTCTTGATAAATTAATTTGACATCAAATATCACAACAATATATTACAATGGTTATGTATTGACAGCAGCCTGATACCGCTTTTCTTCACCATTCTACATACAACATACCATTTTATATATATCTACAGATTTTATAGATATACATATTTAAAAACATAAATAGAAAAGGCTGTGGGGAACACCATGAAGAGGTATATGCCGACCAAACGTTGACTGTAGTTGGTGGATGGTGCTGGAGGTGCTAGTGTGATCAGCACTAGGGGTTACTTCTCAATCTTAAAGTATGTTTGTATGTTGGATGACGTAAGACAGTCTTCATCTTATTCCTCTCTATGAATAAATATGGTATAGCCATAAAACATGTCTAATAACAAATCTATGTTTTTTTCAGTGTAGAAAATTACAAAGCCTTTGTGTTCCTGATATGAATCCAGTTATTTTGGCTGAAAGGATTGCCATAAATCCTATATGGTCAAATTACATTTCAGCAACTAAAGAATGGTATGAAAATTATAAGTTAATTTTTTTCTTCTTTATTATTTTGTCTGTTAACAGACAAAGAACATACAGAGTTCTTAACTGCCAGTTTCCAGTCTATCCTCAATTAATATGGACCTCTCAAAAACCTTTTAAGTCCCTACTCCTTGCTCCTTGGAGTCACAGGAAATCAATGAGTTGTTGAACTACTAAAATTCAGCGAGGAGAAAGTCTATCTAGATAGATAAATGTAATGAAGGGATGCGTCATTTAGTCTGTTGAGGAGTTCATCCATGACCACAGTGCAGAGTAGTGGTGAAAGGCAGCTTCTTTGTGGGCAGCCTACGTCCACCTCTACCTCCCTGTTGACATCTCCAAATATGATCTCAATTTTTCTGTGATTTAGCATGGCATCAATCCACCTCTTGAAGGTATCAGAGATATTCCTTCGAGACAGAGCTTGTCCTATGTTGGTTGACCTTGTCAATATTCCTTTGGCACGGAAGAACAGCCCTAGGCTATGTTCTCCATGGTGAAAGGCATTTTCAATTTTTGTAACCATAAGATGAAGTGCTGTTTCGGTAGATTTTTCTTTTTGATAGGTGTGCTGGCATGAGTGTAGTGGTTCCAAGCTTATCAGCCTCTCCTTAAAGTAGCGGCTCACTACTTTCTCCAGGAACTTCAGTACAAACAAAGTAAGGCTGATAGGTCTGAAAGCCTTTGTTACAGGATAGTCGTCCTTTCCCTGCTTAGGGATAAAAATGATCCACCTAGATTTTTCCTCTGGTGTTAATAGCTGTGCTTTCCCATAGTGTGTGTTAGGCATTGACATAATTTCCCAACAAGATTGAAATGCCCATCTGTCTTGGATAGTCAATCACGTTGTCTATATCTTGTGTGACAAAAGTTGGAAGGGTATCTGAAGGCATACACAAGGAAACTACTATAAGTTTGGCATTTGTGTCACAGCGAAATGATAATCCCACATTTCTTAAGCCCTCAGAAGGCAAAATCCCTTCTCTTTGAGTTTTTTCAGTTTTGGGGATGCAAATCACTTTGGTTCATAAGTTGGAGAACTCCCTTATCCTATTTCTGAAAATGGCTGTGGCGAATTTACTATGATATAAATTAATCAGATTTACCTGGATAATGGAGGACTCTCCCTCCCACTTCTTTTCTGGGTCATCTGGCTGGAAGGTAGAGCCCCAGTTCACCCTGAACACCCTTGTGTGGAACAGTTCTTACCACACTCTCCAGCCCATCTCGCCCAGGCAGCATCATTTGTACTTATGCGGAAATAATCCATCAGTCACTTGCGGAGCAGGTCATTTCAAGGTGTTATCACGATAAAACATCCAGCCTCCTGTTGGTCACTGAAACATACTTAATGACCCAAGCAGCATGCAGATCTCGACAGGCTGGGAACCTCGGCCTCCTTGCATACTGCACTGGTCTTACTCTCTGGAGGTCCCAGAGGTGGGTGGAAGAATCCACTTCCATTTGAAGTGGAATATTTGAGAATATCATGACCAGGAACCCTCACATCTGGTAAGCATTTTCCCTTATGCTCCTAGGAGTGGGGATGAGATAAACCAGCAGTCTTAGCACAACCGTTGAGAAGAACGGACTTAGCAAGCTCCTGTATTGGCGGTTACCATACAGGAAGAGAGGAGAAGAACCAACAGCAGAAAGTAACGTTGATTGGATTACAGAAAGATCATCGATTGGGTGATATTAATATTGTTTATATTATGGGTCCATTAAAAGAAATTGAGCTCAAAGTCATGTTTGTAATTAGTAGTAATTATCCTAATTTAAAAGGAATTGAATATTTTTTTATACTTTTGTCAGTAATCTATGTTAATAATAATTATTTGTTATAACCATTTTATTTGAATATATTTAACAATCCCTAGTTTCTCAATTTATTAATAACTACAACATTAGCCTTGAGATCGGGCGATTCAATCGGGATAAATTCCTATGTCAAAGACATAAAACAATTTGAATTAAAGATCTCATGACGGACCTGCCAAATTAGTTAAGGTAAATTGATCAAATAAAGTAGAAAGAGAAATGGTAAAAAATGAGGTAGGTTTCAATGGGGGCTGCTCCGGGATTAACTTCAAAAATTCTAAAGAAACCAAAGGAATTGTGAGGTATTGGATGTTAGGATAATAACTAGAACTAACCACTAACAATTTATATTTTTCTCATAATTTCACATTTGTTACACATACACAAACACAAATATGTCCGGGTCAGATTCAGGTAAAACGACCCCAGTAGAAAAAGGGAATACAAAGGAACTAAAATATACGTTAAGGTCAGGAGAACATGGCAATAAAACCCGCCCCCTAAACCCGGTACAGGCCGCATTCACTAGCAAGGGTACCGAAACAAAACAAACCAATATTCACGAGACCCTTACGGCAACGAAGGGTACGCCACCCACGGTTGGGGGAGACCCCCCAGCCCCCGAACCCACGATAAATCCGAGTGAAGACAATACGGCGAAGATGTTGCAACAACTGCTTGCCCAAATAAACAGTCAATTTAACGCACTTAAAGAAAATAATAAAGAAATAAACAGTCAATTTAACGCACTTAAAGAAAATAATAAAGAAATAAATGAAAAGTTAAACAGTCAAAATAACGCACTTAAAGAAATAAACGAAAAATTAAACAGTCAATTTAACGCACTTAAAGAAAATAATAAAGAACAAAAAGAGTTGAGCGGGAAGTTTGATCAATTAAGGGAATGACTAAAATCGGAAATATCGGTTTAATTCGAACAATGTTACACGGATGTAAACGATAAATTAGATTACAAATTTGTGAGGAGAGAATACTCCAAGGAAATGATAATTTAAATTCAAAATTAAAAGAAGAAATCATTCTATTGAAAAATACGTCAGATTATGAAAAAACAATTTTAACAAAGTCACAACTAGTTGATGTTGATTGTCAGACAGATCTTAGCTTATATTCAATTAAGGATAATGAAGAGAAAATGACTTCATTGGAATATGAACAGAAGATTGCAGATAACAATGATGAGTGTACCTCACGTCAACATGATCTAATAAAGCTTGACTATGAGAATAATATGAGTTTGTTGGAAAATAAATTTTCAGAATCAGAAGATACAGCGAATATTAAGAAAGGAGAAGTGATTTCATTGCAAGATTAAATTACAGACCATCAGCAGACAACCAGCAATAAGGTGAGAAAGTTAAAAATAATTCAAAATAAAGTTTTGGATATGAAGAAATTGGAATCTCAAATTCCAACTCATCTTGATGAAATTCCTTTGTGCGTGTTTGATTTGAACAACATTAAAATTAATGAATGGAAGGAATTTAAAAATAATTACAGGGATGTTTTTTGTTCGATACAATATGACTACAAAAAAAGAAAAAAATTATAGTTTTTCTTTGATTATTTTCATTATTAAATGAAAATAATACTGATCGGATGACACATTAACTTTAGAAAGTTTATACAAACAAAAAGATTATTAGAAATATTGAACCTAGTAAAGTCTATGGAATTATCGGCAAGTGAAGCTTTCTGATTTCATTATCACTTAATCTATTCACAGATCGTAAATATTCCTTGAATGCTTAAGTCCATTTAATTGATTGATTTAATATTATTTTATACACGACAACGACGTCCCTATCTTTTCACTATCAGGTATAATATTCAAAACACACACACACACAACAATTTTTCTCTATTGTTACTAATTATCAGTAGAATTGTTTACTTGTTTTGTAGCAGTCCGTAAGGTTATACATGTTTTGGTGTTCTAGGGGATTTTTAGTTTCGAAAAAAAATGGATCAAACAATTTGTATTAAATAAAGTGCAGCAAAGTATTTGAAATGTTGACAGTGGCTTTTGGTGAATCTATCATGACTAAAGCAAGAGTTTATGAGTGGTATTGATGTTTCAAAGAGGGCCGTGAAGACATTGTAGATGATAATCATGCTGGGCGCCCTAACACTTCCGTAAACGATCACAACATCGAAGAAGTTGAGAAAATGATCTGGACGATCGCAGAATTACTATTAGAGAGGTTGCTGATGAAGTTCATATATCATTTGCATCATGCCAAGCAATTTCATCCGAAGTTATGGGCAAGGAACGTGTGGCAGCAAAGTTATCCCATCAAAGATATCGCATGAATATCACCGAAGGATATTGCTGAGCAAAGCAACCAACAATCCAGAGTTTCTTAAATTCCCAACACAGGTGACAAAACATGATTTTATGAGTATGACGTGGAAGCGGCCGCCGGCCTGAAGAGCCAAGACCGAAACAAAGTTGACAAGTTCGAACAAAAGTAAATGTTCTTCTCACTGTTTTTTAATTCGACTACAATGGTGTAGTGCATCATGAGTTCCTGCCAGAAGGTCGTATGGTCAATAAAGTATATTACTATTTATATTTTTAGTAATATACTTTATTGACCGTACTATCTTCTGGCTGGAACTCATGATGCACTACACCACTGAAATCGAAATCACTTGGCAAGATCCAAATAAATTATTAACTTCATCACCAACCTTTCTAATAGTAATTCTGTGATCATCCAGAATCATTTTCTTAACTTCTTTGATGCTGTCATCGTTTATTGAAGTGTTAGGGCACCCAGCAATGTCTTCACGGCCCTCATTGAAACATCAATACCACTCATAAACTCTTACTTTAGTCATGGTAGATTCACCAAAAGCCACTGTCAACATTTCAAAATCTTTACTGCACTTTAATATATTTTTTTGACAAAAGTTAATACAAATTCTTTGATCCATTTTTTTTTTAAACTAAAAATCACAGAGATCACCAAAACGCTTTTTTATCAAACCTTCTTTTTATTACTACCTTGTTTATGTATTGTAACATTTGTATAATGGTGGCCCCATGTTGCACCAAATTTTAACATTCTCGTTACACACAATATTTAAAATTTTAATATGAACAGTTTTAACACTATAAAAAAAAAAACTTAAGAAGAATTTATATTTAAAGGGTTGGCCAAAAAGTCCGTTCGGTTTTGGTCGTCACGAAACTTCAAGCAGTCTAATATGTAGCTAACTTCAGTCCGCCCCCTGGCAAGTGCGCTCTCGTCAGATATTAGACACTTCAACATAGTTTAGTTGACGCGAAATTCCAACGAGACTGATTGTATTTTGTGTGTTTAGGATCATCCTGAAAATGGAAAACCAAAACAAACATTATTGACACCTCATGCTTTTTTATTTTAAAAAAGGCAAGAAAGCATTGGAAACTTGCAGGAAGATATGCACTGTATACAGAGAGGATGCTGTTACAGAACGTGTATGCCAGAAGTGGTTTTCAAGATGTCGATCAGGAAATCGTCGGTTCAAGATGCACCTTGCTCTTTGGCCGGCCAACTGAGATTAACAGGGACAAAGTGAAGGAATTAACACCAATCCCCATTAGGCAACTAGGGAGATCGCAGTTATCCTCCAAATATCCAAATCGAGTGTTGAAAACCATCTGCATCAACTTGGCTACGTGAGCAGGCTCGATGTTTGGGTTCCCCATCAACTTAGTGAGGCTAACCTCGCCCAAAGGATTTCCATCTGCGATTCGTTGCGGGAACGTGAGTAAATGATCCTTTTTTGAAAAGAATGATGACAGGGGACGAAAAGTGGATCGTCTATAACAATGTGGAGCGCAAACGCTCATGGGGGAAACGCGGCGAATTACCACAAACAACCCCCAAAGCAGGAAAATTTTTTTGCCTGTAAAGACAGGAAATTCTTTGAGCATGGAATTATGAATCTGCCCATGAGATGGCAGAAGTTACTGGAACAAAACAGGAATTATATCATTGATTGAATAAATCGCTCGTTTAAAAGTTGTGTCTTATTTTCTCTTAAAAAACTGTACGGACTTTTTGGCCAACCTGATATTTATAATTTGAATTTAATTTATTTGCTCTCTTTAATTTTTCTGGTTGGATTCAGATAAACTAAACACTCATACCATTAAACAATAATTTTACTTAACCTAGTAGCTTCATACATTTTCAAATATTTACAATCTAAAAACAATACTGGAATTATTGCCATGATGATTATTGGTATTTTTGAACAAATATAACGTAAATGTACTCGCAATGTTCGTGGATTGAATTATTTTGACGAGGGAAAAATCTTCACTTTCTTCCAGGTTTTACTCACCTTCTATCCTTTGAAACATCCCGTTGCTCATCATTATTCATTTTTGTAAAAAGGAAGCTCCCACACCCCGTGTCTTGACTCTCCCTTTATGTGTGTCTTCACTCTCCGACTACCGATACAGAACTCCCCCAGCCTCCTTACCTATCTACGTCATAAAATCACTTGTTGAAGTATTACAATGGGTTGATAATGATCATGTTTTTTAATATAATATATTTATTTTTAATGGTTATTTTAGCACGCATAGTTCTAAAGAAAATATCTCTGATGTAGAAATAACAGATCCATCAATCTTATCAGAAAATACAATGCTATTAACTCGACCAACTTGTTCCTTTTGGGAGACAAAGGAAAGGTACTGAACTAAAATGTTATTATTAATACAATATTTTTAATTAATTTATTATTGATATATACTATTACGTTTTTTATCTTTATTGTTTATATTTTTTATTAATCTGTGGTATTTTAGAGGTTCTGTTAATATAAAAAATAATTCTGGCAAAAGGAAAATTGTTTAATTACAATTTGGTTCATGTGGTTAATATACATATCTGTACCTCGGAGGGATAGAACACTTAAGGTATTAACGGGTGATCTTCAAAAATGTTTGCCGTCACCCCTTATAACAAATTGCATAAGCTTTTACAAGAGAAAACTTTGGACGTTGAATTACACCCTTTTTGATTCTTCTGATTCGTCAGTCCATTGTATTATGTGGGACGAATCCAAAGGAGCTCGTGTTGTATCTCTCCGAGGTACAGATATAAGCACGTAAGTGATAAATTTTACAATGTTAAAACTAAACTTAAAATTTACATCAACATTAATTGCGATTGGCCAGATTTACTAAAATTGTGTCCTTGGAAAATTCTTCTTATTTCTTTGTTCTTGATAGCCGAGCGTGGTCCCTCGATACGTGCCTCGTGTCTCCTGGGACGATCGTAACTCCTGGTCCTTCCTCTCTCGTGGCCGGGTCAAATTGAATGAGGACGATCCCTCGGCTCTCCTCGTTTTTATACCCTCTGTTTCTCGTGGGCCCGTACTTCTGATCGTTTTCCGCTGCCTTCTTGAGTTTTTCTCTTTATTAATTTCTAATCCCAGTGGTCTCGGATATTATTAACTTTTCTTGTTTTAAAGTTAATAAATCCAATATTAAATTGTTTATACTTAATTCTTGATATTATTTATTTGATAACTATTAATATTAGACATAACGCAACAAATAATGTTCAACCATTCACGAACCGTGATCCACGGGTTGTGTACCGTTCATTTATGCCCGCTAATTTTGAGTTTATATCAAAAGTAATATCACAACAATACATATATTATATACATTAATTTCACAAAGGGGAACAGTTTTTGTTCCGGTGTACACAAATAAATAAAATATTTGAATTCTTATTTTAATGTTGGTGCGGCAGGCTTTCAAAAATAGGGTTTGGAGTAGTGAGATATTTGAAAGCCTTCACTAGAGAAAAGCTATGCCGAGGTAAGCTGTGTGGGAGTTAAAGGTGTATAGATGCGACTATTCCGACATTAATTTAGGCGTTATACAGGCAAGCAATTACCTATGGAGGTAGGGTGCTATGAGGTGGGGGTCCGCTGATCAGCTATGCAGTGGTGGAATGTGCTCTGAGAGGTTGGGTTGTTATGTTGAGGATGGGTGTTCTCTTGCCAAACTCTTGCCAGTTTTGGATATACTAATGTGAGTGAGTTATTTGACTGCTTGGTGTGTGCAATGTTGGGGCGATCTGAAGTAGGCTATGTTTTGCAGAGGAGATGAGTGCACCTATGAGCTGTAAAGAGATGTGTACAAGCTATGCAGAGGTTAGACAGAAGTTGTCTGTGACAAGGATATATGTGTGTGTTTTTTCAACTTTGGGAACAAAAAGAAGTTGTACGGACCCATGTCCAGCGAGCACAGTAGCTGAGGTTACACAACAGTGTTGTTTTTTGCTAAAAAATAACAAACAATCAGTGAGGTGTGAGCAGAAGTATTATCGTGATGCAATTTCCACAAATTGTTTTGCCACAATCCCAGTCTTTTTCGTCGGATTGCTTCACGTTAACTGCGCATCACTTCCAAGTAATATACATTATTGACCTTACTACCTTCTGGCAGGAACTCATGATGCACCACATTATTGTGATTGAACCCCTTGGAATGATCAAAACTATATATTAACTTCATCAGCTACCTCTCTAATAGTAATTCTGCGATCGTCCAGAATCATTTTCTTAACTTCTTCGATGTTGTCGTCGTTTATTGAAGAGTTAGGGCACCCAGGGTGTTCATCATCTTCAAACTGTTCACGGCCCTCCTTGAGTCGTCAATACCACTCATAAACTTTTGATTTAGTCATATGGTAGGTTCGCCAAAAGCTAGTGTCAACATTTCAAAATCTTTGCTGCACTTTATTTCATTTTTTTGTTAAAATTTAATATAAATTTGATTAAATTTTTTTTTTGAAACTAAAAATCGCTGAGAAAACCAAAACACGTATAACCTTAGCAACTTCTACTAAAAAAGTAAACATTGAAAACAGCAACATATTTCAGAGACATGTGTACCACCAACATGATAAAAAAAAATGTTTACCTTCGGAATCATAACAGCCGCTAAATTACAAAATTCTCGTTACTTTTTTATTAAACCTTGTATATATTGTAACATTTGCATAATGGTGGCCCATCTAGCTTCATACATTTTCAAATATTTACAATCTAAAAACAATACTGGAATTATTGGCATGATGATTATTGGCATTTGTGAATAAATATAATGTAAATGCACTCGCAATGTAGTCTAGAAATTGTCACAACGATGTTCCTGGATTGAATTATTTTGACGAGGGAAAAATCTTCACTTTCTTCCAGGTTTTGCTCACCTTCTATCCTTTTTAATATCCCGTTGCCATCATTATTCATTTTTGTAAAAAGGAAGCTCTCACACCCTGTGTCTTGACTCTCCCTTTATGTGTGTTTTCACTCTCCGACTGCCGATACAGAACTCCCCCAGCCTCCTTACCTATCTATGTCACAAAATCACTCCACTACATGGTCAGACCACGACTACAGGAAAAGTAGTCTCTGCTACGGTCATGAGATTTCCTGCAATTCAAATTCACTTTATCATAATAATCATCACTAGTGACCTTAAAAATAGCATTAGTTGGGTAGAAAATTTGTATCATGAATCAGACTTGTTGAAGTATTACAATGGGTTGATAATGATCATGTTTCTTAATATAATATATTTATTTTTATTGTTATTTTAGCACGCAAAGTTCTAAAGAAAATATCTCTGATGTAGAAATAACAGATCCATCAATCTTATCAGAAAACACAATGCTATTAACCCAACCAACTTGTTCCTTTTGGGAGACAAAGGAAAGGTACTGAACTAATTGTTATTATTAATACAATATTTTTAATTAATTTATTATTGATATAGACATATATTATATACATTAATTTCATAAAGGGAAACAGTTTTTGTTCTGGTGTATACAACTAAATAAAATATTTGAATTCTTATTTGAATGTGGTTTGGCAGGCTTTCAAAGATGGGGTGCGGAGTAGTGAGATATTTGAAAGCCTTTACTAGAGAAAAGCTATGTGGGAGTTAAAGGTGTTTAGATGCGACTATTCTGACATTAGGTTAGGTAAACAAGCAATTACCTATGCAGATAGGGTGCTCTGAGGTGGGGGTCCGCTGATCAGCCATGCAGTGGTGGGATGTGCTCTGAGAGGTTGGGTTGTTATGTTGAGGATGGGTGTACTCTTGCCAGTTTTGGATATACTAATGTGAGTGAGTTATTTGACTGCTTGGTGTGTGCAATGTTAGGGCGATCTGAAGTAGGCTATGTTTTGCAGAGGAGATGAGTGCACCTATGAGCTGTAAAGAGATGTGTGCAAGCTATGCAGAGGTTAGACAGAAGTTGTCTGTGACAAGGATATATGTGTGTGTTTTTTCAACTTTGGGAACAAAAAGAAGTTGTACGGACCCATGTCAAGCAAGCAAAGTAGCTGAGGTTACACAACAGTGTTGTTTTTTGCTAAAAAATTACAAACAATCAGTGAGGTGTGAGCGGAAGTATTATCGTGATGCAATTTCCACAAATTATTTTGCCACAATCCCAGTCTTTTTCGTCGGATCGCTTCATGTTAACTGCGCATCACTTCCAAGTAATATACATTATTGACCATACTACCTTCTGGCAGGAACTCATGATGCACTACATTATTGTAATTGAACCCCTTGGAATGATCGAAACTATATATTAACTTCATCAGCTACCTCTCTAATAGTAATTCTGCGATCGTCCAGAATCATTTTCTTAACTTCTTCGATGTTGTCGATGAGGTTTGATCAAAAAGTAACGAGAATTTTTGTTTATCTTGAAAACAATTTATTTATTCATTGATAGCAATTTTGTCCCCTTGAAAGTAATCTCCCTCAGATATAATAAATACACTTGTGCCAGCACTTTTTCCAGTCTTCGAAAACCCAATGCTATTAACTGGTGGACCATCTTGTTCCTTTTGGGAGTTTAAGGAAAGATACTGAACTCAAATGTTATTAGTAGTTCTATTGTTTCTAAATTATTATACATTTGCTATGTGTATATATGTATACACCCTACAATAATGTAGGGGAAGTGGCGGTATTTTTGTTTTTAAACTGCAAACCTTCTCACTTTATAAGGAGCTGATTCGTCCTCCCTTTTTTTTTTTTTTTTCTTAGGTCAACCACCGCTATTATGGTAAAGTTGAAAGGAACGAGTGAATCAGTAAACAAAAGAATTCAATTTTGCTCACTTTTATTGGTGCACACCTAAGACAATTTTGTACATAATCAATAATGAAATTAACTTAAAAAATATTAATTAGCCTCATTATCCTAATGGGGGGTGGAGCATCAATTATCACTTAATTTTGTCCACAAGAAAAAAAATTGTTGATCTGCGGTGGGGTTTGTTTTACAGAAAGTATGATTGCACACACGAGCCGTAAAGGTATGTGTGCACTGATAAGCTGCGCACACACAAGTTGCTTATGTAGAGGGTGCATGTGGTGATAAGATATAGAGAGGTGATATGTGCTGCAAGCAGTTTATGTTAATGCTTGGTTTGTCCTGCTTATCTGTTTGAAGGCAGGTTATGTAAAATTGAGGTATGCTACATTGGATCATAAGCTTGGTGTGTTGAGGCAAGCTATGAACAATTGTGCACTGCATTTTTAGTGTTTTGCAGGCATACAATTCACAAGCAAGCTATGAGAGTGTGTGCACAGAGGTAGTTTATGTAGAGCCTGGTTTAGCACAAGTGAGCTGTACAGGACATGCTATGTAAAAGTGAGCCTTCGGTTGGTTTAGGCTGGGTTCTCAAATAGCCTATGCAAATGCACCACACTTCCCTTATCCTCCTTATCTATGTGGTTTTAGATAAGACAAAACTAACACAGTTCAAATGTTTGCTTATACTTAGACAGACTTTAAAACAGATTTCAATATTCTAAAAAGAACAACTTTATCGAGAATTGTTAAAGCACAATTTCCCATGCAAACTTATCCACTTAATAAAGCTAACAATTACTGGTCAGATATACTACTTTACGAATTCATTTGTAACTATCTTGGGTATTCCAGTCTGGAAAAGGTATCAGACAAAGAAATGAAACCAGGTACTTCTACTAGTCTGAAATTCCCAAAATAGTTTAGATTGAATTTCTACTATAGTTTACTTCACGTTTTATTCAATATGGTGCTTGAAAGAGGGATAATAAGATGACACATCCTCCATATGAGAGACTTCATTATAAATAGATCTATTGCTTACATACATGATGTAGGTATAGTAGGAATATAGCAAAACCAAACCTTCTTATCTCTGAATGGTCCTACTAAAATTTTAGGTTTGACTGTAATAAAATAATATACGATATCAGGAGAATAGGTTGCATTGTGATGGGTTTATCTCCCTTTAGGCTCCCACACCACCTGTGGTAGGAAGTTATTCTGTGTTACAGGGAAACCACATTATTGGGAGGTTGGATATCCTTAGGTCACTGTTTTCTAACTGTAGTGTTAATTTAAATGTTTCTTACACGTACAAAAAAGTCACTATTTTAGTAAACTTTTTAGGAGAGAGCCTGATAACAGCAACACTCCTGATGTGGCACATTCCCAATGTTATATTGATGATTTTCTTCAAGAGGGCAGTTTAATATGGGCTAAATTAGCTAAGAAAGATTTGTTTTGGCCAGGTATTATCTACATATTTATTTTTCATATTATTTTTATTTTTTTATTGTTATCCTTATGAGACTTTATAAAATTCACTTGTTTTACTTTGAAAATCAAAGTTTTATAACAGAGATTCAATGTAGAGAAATATAAAAAAAACTGAGTGTGATCATTGCTTAGAATCATAAGAGGCCATAGGAGCAAACCTAATCTTATACAACAAACTCATTTCAGACTTTAGTACTTATAATCCTCCCAGACAAAATATTTGTGTTCAAGACCTAAAAACTATCTAAATTGAAACACTATTCTTTTAGGACACCAGAACTGTGAACATAAAATAAATCCCCCCCCCTCACATAAGAAATGTCCCCACTCAGCAACCCTCTAATATACAAAAAAGGATATTACAATAAAGATACTAAAACAATATGTTCACAAAAAAACAAAACATATGTTCATGTAAATATAATATCTTGCCATAAGTAAATATTTATTACTAGCTAACTCTACTTAAAGATTGTACTATTAGGAAAGATAAACCCTGAAAAAAATAATCTTTTACTGTATATTATCGTTTTGATAGAGGTTTTTTAGTTTTGTTTTTCCTGTAAAATTAAATTATTTAACTATCATCATTGTAAAAAAAAACAAGGAAATGAATGTGTATCCTATCCTTATGTATCATATAATATATGTATGTTTTTATTTCCAATAAATATATAAACTCGTTTACATTTTATCACTATGTGTACTATCTGTTTAAAGAAAATAAATAATTTTATTTATTTATATTCATTAACTGTTAATAACCACGCTTGATTTTGATTGATTAAAAAAAGGCAGTAAATTAGGAACCACCCTAGGAGGCAAAAGCTCTAGATATGCCATGACCTGCAAATGACTTGTTTGATGACAATTAACTCTTTTAAGGACCAAAAAAATGTAAAAACAAAGCCTACCAAGCCATGTATCAGGTTGGCCTTTCGGTTTTTTAAGGGAAAATAAGACACAACTTTTAAACACAAAGCGATTTATTCAATCAATGATATAATTGCCGTTTTGTTCCAGTACCTTCTGCCATCTCATGGGCAGATTCATAATTCCATGCTCAAAGAATTTCCTGTCTTTACTGGCAAAAAAAAATTCCAAGTGGATTTTTACATCTTCTTCAGAGTTGAAGGTCTGTCCATTCAATGAATTTTGAAGAGACCGAAACAGGTGGAAATCTGAAGGTGCAAGGTCTGGCGAATATGGAGGGTGCGGCAAAACTTCCCAGTCAAGCTCCAGTAACTTCTGCCGCGTCTGCAAAGAAGTGTGCTGTCTGGCATTGTCATGATGGAAGACAATCCCCTTACGGTTGGCTAGTTCTTGGACTCTTCTGGTGGATCGCTACATTTAATTTGTCCAGCTGGTCACAGTACACATCCGAATTGATGTTCCTGTTTGTGGGAAGAAGTTCGTAAAAGACAACACCCCTCCAATCCCACCAAATTGAGACCATAACCTTCTTTGGGTGAATTCCAAAACATCAAGCCTGCTCACTAATGTGCTCCTGGTGTCGACTAATTCCTTCACTTTGTCGCTGTTAATCTCAGTTGGCCGGCCAGAGCGAGGTACGTCTTGAACCGAAAAATTTCCCGATCGAAATCTTGAAAACCACTTCTGGCACCCACGTTCTGTAACAGCATTCTCTCCGTGTACAGTGCATATCTTCCTGCAAGTTTCCACTGCTTTCTTGCCTTTTTTAAAATAAAAAAGCATGAGGTATCGATAATGTTTGTTTTGGTTTTCCATTTTCAGGATGATCCTAAACACAAATAATACAATCAGACTCGTCGGAATTTTCATCAAAATACGTTTAAGTGTCTAGTATCTGGCGAGAGCGCACTCGCAAGGGACGGACTGAAGTTAGCTACATATTAGACTGCTTGAAGTTTCGTGATGACAAAAACCGAACGGACTTTTTGGCCAATCCTTTATGTACAGTTATCTCATTTTGACCTGAAGTCGACTTATCCACTTACTTTCTGGAGCCGCAGTTACGTAAAATAATATCAAACCAATACAGATAATCTCAGAACAGAAGAGGTTTAGGTTGGTGGTTATGGTTTTCACAGGTGCAGACTGTACTAAAACATTTTACCTTTTTTTTTTAATGTTATAGGGCATTTTCCATTTTAATGTTTTTAGAACAGATGGGATTTCCCCCGATTACCCCATTAGTCAAACTACTTTGTCATAGGTCATTACTGACTAGAAATATACCCTTTAAAAGTAATTTTTATAAGATACATTTTAATAGGTGTCATACTGTACATCCCACCTCTCGTTATGTCATAGCCAAGCTAGGTATTGGTGAAGGAAGACCAAACCGTTTTTACATGAAGAATCACAACTTTCCTAATATTTGCTAAACCCCACACTTTTGCTACATAACATACAATAAATCTATATACTATTGAATTAAAAAGATGTAAAACAAGGGAGAATCATTCTGGGACAAGAATCCAGAATATATTGAATTAAGAACTGATTTGGCAGAGTCTATCGTTTCCTTTGAATGAGTTTAAAAATGGAGGAATATTATATCTACTATAAGTAATCTTATACTTACTTATAGTAGATATAATTTTCAATAAATTATATATATATAAACTTGTATAAAAGGACTCTGATTTTATAATTTTGTTTTAGCCATAGTACTGAATAAGGAGACAGCTGGCTTTAATTCATGTAATGAAGATCAATGCTGTGTGTTTTGGATTAGAGATCACAGAGTATCCAAAGTAAGTTTATCAATATGTATCTTATTTTCTTCCATTTGGTTAATTTTCATTTCATAGTGTAATGTGAGTGTAGGTGTTGTAATGCTTAGTGTTCATAGTCAAACATAAGGAGCTTTTGCATTTTAAAATTTCCATCATTATATTTATAGTCAAAAGGTCACAGGACTGACCATTTACCTCTTGTTGCCTAAATGGGAAAATCGATAGGTATTATTCCTTCAATGAATGAGGCTGAAGTTTAGAAAATATCGATGTTGTTTACAAAACAAGGTGTCTTATTTCTTCTATACAGTATAAATTTAAAATTTGTCTCAGGGAGAATTATTTATGTTTCTGAGTAGTGAGGACTCTAATAATGATGATAGATAAGTTGATACACATGCTCACAGATAAATCATATATTAATTTGGGATAGACCTAAACGAATGAATACGTAGACGCAACAAATAATTACAAAATTTTACTAGAATTTAAAAAAATATATAACAATGGTTGGTCTAAAAATATAATAAAAGATGATATAGGAATTTCAGAAGATTTTTTTTTAACATTAAAAAGTTAATGGTACCTTCTGTACAAACATGAATAATTAACAAGTTGCGTAAATCTTATCTGGGTATTCAGAATACCAAGTCACTTTCATGTAATTACGTTAATTGGTGAGGATATTGATAGTTATGTTTCATATTGTCAGATTTGTCAAAAATATTTAAATTATAACATTTAAGAATCTTTAATAAATCATCTAATTCCCAACATTCAATTCTTTTAAGTTAGGGTCAATAGAATTGCAAATTTATCTATTGGAATGAAATTTAAATGAAAAAATTAAAAAAATTTCTGGGAACTAAACCCCTTAAGAATAACAAACAAAAAACAAAACACACTTTTCATGCAATAGTTCCTTACGTGCAAGCACTGATTTGTCCTCGCGGATGACGGCAATGTTTCACTACGAATAAGGTGTCATTATACCGGTTAGTGAAGTGGGGGGGGGGTGATCTAAAAAGCCACAGTGTTTTGTTTACAATCTGTAGGGATTAAGATACAGTTGAATGAGAGAGTGTGGGGTGACTGAAAAGGTGAAAAAATACAGTTACCCCACCCCCAAGACTCTTTAAAATATCATTAGGTCTGTCCCAACTAGTTAAGTACTTGGGGTCACACTGGACCCACCTAAACAAAAAAGTCATAGCCACTTTGTGAAATAATAAAAAAAACTATAAGTAAGACATGGGATATAAAGCCACCAATATTGCTCTATATCTGCAATGCCTTAATAAGACCAATTCAACATTATGGAGCCATAGCAGGGTGGCCTTGTGTTATTAATAAGACCACTGTTGCAAAGCTAACAACTGTTTTTTTCCCTACCACAGGATCTATGTCCCAGATGGACTTCCCTAATGGACCTCATACACTGGTAGGTTTATGGAACCATGGGTTTATTTTGTTGTTGGTGCTGCACCTACTCCGGTGCAGTTGGGTTAACTACACTGGTCTAGTTCAGCACAGTAAAACTGTTTTTGTTTAATTCTCAGTTTCTTTTTCTTCTCCTTACACTTAATACCATTTACATTGCTAAAACTTACTTATTTCTATTTGTATAGTGGCTCCACACCATCTTAGTACAACAATGCATTCTTGATGGGCATCCCTGCGGGCACAGTTACTTGTCCTGCATCGGCCTCTTGGAGATGTTGATGTGCCACCCTGGGTCCTATAGCTCCTTCTACTTCTGTAAAAAGATGAAAAAGGCCCTGGAGTTCTCTTTGTCTACCAGGGATGGCAAATTGGATTCTTCCAAGCTATACTGGCCACTTCGCCCTTAGCCTGTCCGTAACTGAGAGGAAGTATTTCCTTAGGGTACTCCCCATTGTGGCATTAGTCCACCTGATGTTCCAAGTCTGGTTGGTCTAGTTGCTAAGGTAGTCCTTCCACTTTCTATGCTTGTCTTTGATTGTCCTGTGAAGTGGAGGCATAAGCTCCCCACCTTTCTTCATCTTAGCTTCTTCATCTTAGAGGACCAAGAATATTGGGGCTGCTGGTGCTAATATTTGGAGCCGGGAAGCTAACGACCATTCAAAGAATGGTACACGTAGGTATCGTACGTACGTAAGATCAACCTGTCCTGCAATATAAGGGATCCACTATAAGATTAACCATGACCCAGACAACTAAACCCCCTAAATTGTTCCCAACACAAAACAGCTGTGTTTCAGGCAGAGTTATATGTAATCATCACTGCTGCCTCACATCTTTAAACTCGGTCAGCAGCAACCAGCTGCATTAACATTTGGGCAGACAGCAGACAGCTAATCAGAGATTACAGCACTGGTTTCAAGTGAGTAGGAGAGGAGTTAGAATAGGCAAGAGTGTTCTAATCAAGATCAAATCAAGGAATGAGCCTGTACTGTATCTCTGGCCACACACCTATAGACAGCAATGAGAAAGTACATGAATTGGTTAAGCAACGTGCAGCCTCACTGTTTGTTGGTCTTTGAGCCTACCATTGGGCTGTTACAAGCCACATCTGGCTCCATGTTGGAACAGTGAATATGGACCAAATGGACGGACAATGGTACAATAGCAGTATGGTGGATTTGATCCTACATTTGTAGACAGGCCAAGCCATCAACAGTAATCACCAGTTTCATAAGTAAACTTAAGGTGATGATCAGTAAAGCTGTATTTATTAGATACTGGAAAGTATTTGATCTAGTCAAAATGAAGAAGATACAGATGGTCACAGGGATACTATAAATATCATATGGATGGAGTACTAATAATAGCTGTAACTATAGGGTGGGGGCTGCTCCATCAATTAACTCCAGCTGCCATTGATTCAGCATGAAAAGTAGCAGATACACAGAGTGAATTAGGATCCACTCCACACTGATTCAACCTCTTGTAACCCTTCTGATTCTGACTTATCACATTATACATATACAGTTGTCAATTCTTGAATTACTCACCAAACCTAAAAAAATACCTTAATATTTCAGAACTATAATCAAATTTTTCAACAGATAACAAATATATGACCAAGGAGGGTTATAAAATAAATAATAAATGATAAACAAGTCTTCCAACATGTTCCAACTGTGCAATGTTTCGTTGAATGTTTTTGTAATCACAATGTTTTGGTATAAATATTATTATTACATCGATTATAGAGGAGCTGAGGGCTACAACAAGCTGGTTACAACAGTAGTCTGAGTAACGAACAGCTGCCCAATTCTGTATCAGATAAAAAAAAGGATCAGTATCACTTGTACTATGATACAGGATATTCTAGTATCTACCCATGACTAAAGTAAACAATTCATGGTTATTGAACTGCAGCTCACAATACATTAACCTCATAACAGGCATTTTAAGTAGACACTGCTGATTAAGCCAACACCTATCCTTGATAGAAGTATCCAGAACTCCATTTGTCCTTAATGTAAATTGGAAGAGGAAACCTCCTACCACTTATTAGAAGCATTTAGAAAACTATGGTTTTATACCCTAGGCTGCAACAGAGTTACGTTGAAAGAACTTTATTCCATCAAATGGAAGTTAACCCTCAACTATGTCAGTAGGTCAGGGAGATTCTAGGAGGAGCAGTAGCATGGAAGTGGGTTTAATACAGGGGCGGACTAAAAGGCTATGTATGTTGGCCTTGTTGTTGGACCAGTAAACCTTATGCTATGGGTCCCTCCTTCTTCAATCTTTCTAAGGTACAACCGATAAACATCTTCTTTCGTAACTTAAGTAAAATTATTCAATTACTTTACCTTGTGTGATTATGTGAACGTAACAGCACAAACCAAGGTTCAATAATCAAAATTGAAAAGAATTAACAAAACTAAACAGCAAATATCAAAAGAGAAAGATATAAGTTAACAGAGAGTTACAAGGAATTGTCAACTAGTTCAGGCCTTGGAGACTGTTGTAAAAGGTTTTGGACTTGTCTGGTTGAGCCGATAAGAATCTCAGAAATAATTCGAATACTTAATTAGTAATGGTTCTATTTACTTCTTTGATCATGAAATTATATAGGTAAAAGAAATAGAGGCAATAACAGGTGCATTAACTGATCTTATTTTTTCAGCTATTTCTGCTTATTGTCTAAAGGTATATCACTTAATTGCAGTATTTGTTGTATTTGTGTGCCACATACCATAGGTTTGGGCATTACCTACCTGCAAGCCTTACAATTTCCTCAGCAATAATTGGTCCTAATAGGGTATTTAATTCATCCCCTTCATTTTGGTTAAATTGTTCAAGTTCACATTCCTGCATGATTTTTAATTTTGTTTTTTGGGATCTCTTGATAATAAAAATGAAAAATAAAAAACCAAAAGAAAGGCCCTAGAAAAAAGTCTTTCATGATGGAATTTAAAAAAACCAACAGAAAATAACAAATAATCATCACTTACAAAATATTACCCACTTAATACTTGAGTTAATAGTACTTTCAAATTTAAAAAATTAGATCACTGCAGAAATAATATTTATAAAAACATGGACCAAAATTATGTTAAAACACTGTAAATTAATTCTTTAAAATATTTCTCAATCGCATTAAGATTGAAATAAAAATAATCTAGGTATGATGTCTCGAGCTCAAGAGATCAGTCAAGCGATTTATTGGACTTGTTTCCAAATTTATTTATAAGAAGATAAAATACTTCATTATTACGTTAAGGGATCGCCCTACATTCTCTGAAATTAAGCCCTCTGAGCATGTTGTCATTTGTCAATTTATTTTCAGTCTTCACCTTTTGGCTCGAACTGGGCTACTGTTTGATTCCATTCACCCATAATCCACTTCACAAACAACTGTTAATATGCCATGTGTAAGATCATCTGCAAATAGAACAGTAGTTTATTAATAAAACAGATAAACAGTAGGAACCCTTCTTAAGTATCACCTCAAGATATATTTTTTTCAGGGAACATTAATAGATTTTTAATTATGTGGTAACCATTTGTCATATATTGATTTTAATAATAGCTATACGCTAGATACCAGAGGTAAACATACTGGAAGATGTTTTCAACAGATTTAATGGACAACTTCAGGTAAGGCAGGGTGGTTTTACAATACATATTTTTCAAGGAGTACCTTATATTTCACAACTGTGATACTTACTATAAAGTTCGACTGAAATACTAAACATTATTAACTAAGAACTATAATAGATTTCACAAATGATGGATTTAGTTATTCTTACGATGACATATTAGGTTGATTGTTAACTCATAGATGAATATAGCATAATGATCAGAATTAACATTCTCATACAACATTTGTTTTTCAGGTACCAAAGAAGAACTTACTACCATTTACTGACCACACTCCATTTTTATACAATCTGAAGAATAACTTACGGGCACAAGCCATTTATGAGAGTATAGATGTAATAGAAATTTTATTCTTGCTTACATGAAATAAACTAATATTTTAAGTATAAAACCACCATATTATAACAAATAATTCTAAAATTACGATGCTTTTATTTTGTGCTAATTTTGTTTGGTGAAAAATATATTTAAAACAACTGCTAGAACTATCACATTGGTAGAGAATAGCTGGAAGAGCATTGCTTGTGCAAAGTTTGCAATAGACAAACTATTAGTTAGTGTTGTTTGTATGTGGTGATGCCATTGAAAGACATATTCGGATCACACAATACACATTTTCTCAATTATGGCTAACTGCCTAGATAGGTGGCTAGATGTTACATAACTCACATGAAAAGATGATAATGAGGGGTGTTATCCAAGAGAACTTCAAAATTTTCATTATATTTTTAGTTTACAGTAGAGATGGTTGAGTAATTGTCCACAATAAATAAGTAAATTCAAATAAAATAAACTTAAAGTACAAAATTTTGAATGTTTTGTGCATAACATAAAATATTTAAGGCATAATAATGGGTTTAGAATAAAGAATTACAAGAAAAAAGATTTTAAAATTGGGAGAGAAGAGGAATGACGAATAGTGGTAATGTAATGGTGGCTAAGAGTTTCATAGAATTCTTACAAGTCATTATTTTTATACATTAATATAATTTTAACAAAAGTAAAAATACAAATAAACTTATTTAATATTATTTTGGAATCAGCATATTCATAGAAATACAAAATGTAATAGTACGATATTAAAAAAAAAACAATGTTTATATCACTATGTGGACTTCAACATTTCGGGAGTTCCCACTTCTGCCAAACATAAAAAAGAGCACAATGTTAATTTGTAAGGTTGATGGTTACACATTGACCGACCCACTGGCCTGTTTACATGTCGACATCTAACTGCGGAGACCTGTGTTTGATCCCATGCTTACTCAAGGATTGTTTCTTTGAGGGATAGGTCTGGTCGAGGTTGACTCAGCCTTGTAAGGATAAATATACTATAGGATAATCTACTTGAATGAAGAATTAAAGAATCCTATTAAGAAAACAAAATTTAAGGTTGAGAGTTAAAAGCTAGTGCTGATCACACTTGCACCTCAGTGCCAACTATGGTGGCAACCTCTGGTCAGCCCTATCTATCTAAATAATTATCCAATTTGTTTGTCAAATGAAACAACTGTACTATCTATACCCTTTTTAATTTATACTCAAACATTTTCAATGGACTTGGTTGTCATCGTCAAGGGTTCGAGCAGTAATAATCATGAGCTATGTGTACAATGTAATCCCATTATAGATAAAATGTCAGAAATTGTTATAATAATAAAAAATTAAATGTAAACAAAACATTATACACCATCAAATACTAAATATCAACTCACATTTTGTAAACAAACTCCTGGAAAAAATTAGCGCATCATTGCATGCGATAGATAAACAACAACCTCTTATATTTTTCTTTAGATACTTATAATAAAAACTATTTTTTTGTAACATGATCAACATTAAAAGGGTAAGTAAGAAAAAAAACAAGGAAAATGTGATTGAGTGATTTACTTTTTTTCATTTTTCCATTGGATTTTGTAAGTTCTTTTTGAGTTAGAGATTTCTGTAGCTTTAATATGGATAGGCCTGATGAAGTCACAGTTAGAGCACTAACACTCTGAGGTGAAAGAAGACTTGGCCATATGCTTAGGAATAAACCAATTGTCAGTTAGCCGGATACTCCTAAGTTGGGAAGCCTGTTACACAGGAGTTACACATAATAAAGAGGGTCTCACTGAATGCAGAGAGGTATGTGATGGACATCCTGGAGTAATATGCAATGCCATTCGCACCATATATTGGTGAAAATTTCCTCTATCTCCAAGACAATGCGAGACCACATTCCGCTGCTATTGTTATTGCCTACTTCCAGGAAGTAGGTATTAATCTTCTCCCCCTTCCTCCAAGAAGTCAGGACCTTAATCCGATAAACTACATGTGGGATATGCAGAAGGAGGCGTATTTCAGCTCAGAATCATGGTCCTGCGACAATTGTTGAAGTCCAAAACGCATAATTGGAAGAATGTAAGAAAATTTCTCAAGAGGACATTGCCTGTGTCATTCAGTCAATGCCTAGACTACTGGAAGCTGTTAAATAAGCAAGAAGAGCTATTTCCATATGCTAACACTATGAACATTTTTTTCTAATTAATTCTGAATATTTGTGATTCATTCTCACGTTAAAACTGTTTGTAACATTTTCCTTGTTTTTTTTTCTTTCCTACTCTTCTAATGTTCATCATGTTACCAAAAAATAGTGTTTATTATAAATAGCTAAAGAAAAATTATAAAGAGAGTGTCGGGTCAAAAATTGTCGTCGAATATCCCCAAAGTGGGGAGGAGACACCCCGCCGCGGGCTAGGGTCGGTACAACCTCTAGTCGGCGGGCAGCCTAATTCGTTTTGATCTGACTCCATAAGATCTTAGAAGGTGTGTGCCTCGACAAAGCACTATGTTCAGGAGAAGAGGAACAGGGTAGGTTTATAGGAAGTTTATGTGGTCCTGAAATGACCACGAATTCACACTCGGTGTCTAAGGGTAGGTGAAAACTGTCCGGATCCCAAAGGCGAGTGTGAACCGGAGAGAAGCAGACTGGATTACCGTGGGAGACGCTACAAGGTAAATTTGTAGGGCTACGGCAACCGTCGTCTGCGGGGAAGAAAGGGGAAGGCAGAGATTCCCACTAGGAAGGTGTGGGGCCTGACAACACCAGACTAAAACATAGCGAGGTTAGGAGAGAGAGATGCAGAGGTAGTTGAATGAGAAGACCATGGTTTTGAGTAGATCAGCCAGTGCTGAGAAAGAGGAGAGAGTAGTGTTCCAATGGTCCTGTTCGTTATGCTAATTTGAGCTAATCTCGCAGCTTATATAGGCGGCCAGCCGTGGTGGGGATAGGTCCCCATCTGCGCCTGTTTCCCCCACTAGCTTTTCCCCCCACTCTCACTGACGTCATAACCTTTATTAAAAACATATGAAAACATGGATAGATATTTTCTGATCCGAGAAGAGGGGAACTTGTAATTATTCGTAATTAAGAGGTAGCCACGACAGAAAAGTTGTAGTTTATTTGCTGTAAAAAATGAAATGATGCGCTACTTTTGTTCTTAAGTTTATATGCATGGGCAAAAGCTAAAATTTATCACACAAGTCACAAATAAAAATAGAATAGTTCCACAGTGGCACCACATAGTGACTGTATAGAAAAATGATGCATTGTCATCCTCACAGCTGCCCTGAACACTGCTCACACCAATCACTGATTGCTCAACTTAAACCCTTGAAGATGACGGCCTAGTCTGTTAAAAAAATTCGAGTGTATATTAATAAAGCTGTGGATAGAAACTGCAGATTCTGTTTTTCATGATATAACACACTCCACATCGGCAACACTCCAATAATGATGTATTTGGACTTATTTTGATTTAAATTAAGCTTATTATGTCTCGGCCATTAACTGATTTTGCTTAAATCATCTTGAATTTTAAGGAAAATTGCTTGCAGCTCTGATTGATTGAATGAGAGGTATATTTGCATATATTTAGCATAACAGGGAAAAGTCAGGATTAAATCTGTGTTAGGAGTTCATAGAAATAAGTGCAAAATAGAGTTGAAGAAATTTAAGAGACTCGAGAAATACCTTTGTATATGGGATGAGGGGGGGAAAAAGGGTTTGATAAGGGCTTTAGGATTAGGAAGTGGTAGGAAATGACTGATTGAAACTATCATATTGCACTATTGGACCGTACATTGTTAGTATTGGATTTTAAGCACCTCAATTAAGCACTATTGGAACCTTCTCACTGTTTAATTAACGTATGCAATGCATTTTTAATAAAATATATTGATGTTGATTTTTTAATAAGTGAATGTTATGTTTGTTTTTAGCTATTTTTTGAACGTACCTTTTGCATCAAATTAAATATAAAGAATGATAAAAAACTTCAATGGATGAAAAAAATTATTTTAGGTATGTACTACGTATGATATAAATGTAAAAATGTGAAATATATTAATTACCTGTTAACTAAATTTTTTATTGTTTAATTTTTACTGAATTTCATCAACATCTAATGATATGTAATCTATGGTCTATAGACAGCTTTCCATGAGTGCTGCACCTATGAGTTCTAAAACAAATCTCTTTTCACTAAACTTTGTTAATTTTCCCTTATGAAATTTCAGGATTATATTACATACTAGCACACATGGCACATGACAGACTTGGAAATACTTCTGTGATGTTGGTTACTAGAAATATACCACTGATAAACCTCCCAACAATTAACTTAAATCAGCATTTTAGCAAATAAATACTTTAAATTAAAATTTCTAGCCAAACTAACAAATGACATAGCTTAACCCTTTAAAAAATATATTATGATGACATCAGCTTTGCATTACTGCATTAACAATAACAAAATTAGCATCAAATTAACCATTATGAAAGACAAAAGAGAGAGAATAGACAGAACCAAAGTAGTTTATGAAATGAGTCGCTTGGATTGTGATGAAATTCAAATAAGTATGACCAAGCAAAATTTAAAGAAAATAATAGCACAACAGAAGTATGTACCAGGAACCCCAGAAAATACATATAAAACTGATATAACGTCTTGAAATAATTAATAGATACACCTTCGATTAAAATAATCCCACAATTCAAAGGAATGATAATATTACAAGGAATAATAGGATTACCAGAAAAATACTAAAATCAAACTTTATTTAACCAAAAAGTTAACATGATAAATAATTAATCAAACCACAGTAAAATAGGAACTTTTTACTCAGATACGATGAATAAATTAAATTACAAATTGTAAGTGCCATACAGCAACTAAATTAAAAAAAAATATATATACCAAATCACAAAAATCTTACATTAGAATTTAATGCAAAATCTGGTGAACAAGGAGCTTGAATGGACTGTATGTAATCAAAAGGGAGAAATAGTGTTCTCTTACCTTTCATAACTTCAACCTGCAAATGTAAAACGTAATGTAGCTCTAAAAGGAAAGGATTCCTTACTCAAAATTTCTTCCTGACATCTTCACAATAAAGAATTCTCCACTTGCGGCACTGAAGCAGACAAACAAAACTGAGATGCAACCTGCCTCTCTCAATGCTTCGTCTGCACTGACCTCTGGTCACATATGTCATCAACCCTAGTACTGCTCTCTTGTGGATTCAAACTTAACCTGGCGAGAAACATGACAGGGAATTGCTAACATAGCTAACCACTTTACCAAAATACTTACCCCCTCCCCCCCCGGCAACAAGCCATAGTGCTTATTTGTAATAAATACAAACCTAATAAAGATAAAGAACAAAAAGAAAAAGGTCACAAACAACAATAAATTTTAGTAGAAAAATGCAAACAAAATATCAAAACATAATTATCATCTACCAAAAACACAAGCAAAGAGAAATAAATGAAATTCAGAAATCCACTCCTGTGTACCAGAAGGGAAGGGATTAACTCTCAACCACCAGTAAATCACCCATTAAGGGAAACTCAGGACTGTGCATTGCACAAAAATATTTCACACACATTGGTGAACCATCTGTTTAATTTGTCTCACCGATAGGATCCAGAACGTTCAGGAAAGTTGAAACTGGACTGGACAGAGGGTAGTGGGTTTGGGGGACTTGAGCCGTTTGTGGTAATGCTAGATTAACAGAAGCACTAAGTGATGATGTTCCAGAAACAATACCTGAAAAGGTCGAGAACAAGAACTGACATTATACTGGCGTCCTTTGATTCGCATTATCCCATGAATGTCTATGAAGGGGACCGAACACTGAATCACACCCCTAGGAAATATTCCTGTTCCCATAACTCAAATGTCTTCGGCAAAAATATCTTCTGTATGTATCACACCAGGTAGTCAATGCTTTTCCTGCACTTCTGAACCGGTGTCAGTTCAGCACAATTTTTAGGCAAGCACCATCTCAGAATAGCAGGGAAGGCCAGTTTGAAGGGTCTTAACTTGAGAAAGGGGAGGGGGCCCCTTTTAGAGTGGCAGATCATGATCAATTTCCGATGACTTGCTGATCCCGTGGCTACATGCATTTGTCCTGGGACATGTCTCCAGGAAACTTTGTTCATCCAGTCAGTGATTTGATGAGGTTAACAATGAAAGCATGTGTGGCTCTCTTGATATCCAATCCAAAACGATGGATGAGTCACACCACAAAAACATTTCCCCTGGTCTATATTCAATTTTTAGTAACTTGGCACAATATCAGGCAAGGCCAAGCTAATGTATGTGCACCCAGCTACTCCAACCTGGGAATTGATAGCAGTCTTAGGGGTGCCTCCTTAATCTCAGAGGTGATGATATTAACTTCAGGAATGCTCCTAAGCAAACATTACCAATGGTGAGATGTATCCACATGAATTGTACAGCTTGGCGGTTTGAGCCAGAAATAAGTGCTTAGAAACGGTTTAACCAAATTGCAGCATCATTTCTTTGTTGGGATATTTCAGTTGATCTGCCTCACAATCCCAAACTAGTCCCAGAACTCACAAGGAATTTCTTTGAAGGTGATAGGACATTAAGATACCTTTTAGAATTCGGGTGTCATTGCTAGCCCACTTCTTGAGATTGAATCCTCCAGCCTCCAATAGGGAAGTAAACTCATTTCATATAGCTGCTAGATAAACCAGAGGTCCCACACCATATATTTAGGGCATAAGTCTTGACAGGTTCGTTTTCATTTTCCTGTCAGAGAATACACTGAAATGGTTTGCCCTCTGTGTGCATTTTTATCTACCAGTAATTCTCCTTCTCTCTAATGAAGACACAGTGCAAACTTCTGAATAAAGTTAAGAGGTCAGAGAGCAAAGCCAATGTGTTTGGCGCCTCAAGCAACATAAGAATTTATAGAATTTAACGAATAGGCAGTGGTGGATTTTGCACTGGCATCGAGGATCACTCACATTTTGGAACAATCCCCATGTCTTTTGTGCACACCACAGTGAGATATGAAGTAATATACAAACTGTTTACGCCATTTGCGTAAAATTAATTTTATTTTAATTTGAATTTGCTATTCAATAAGTAATTACCCGAAACCATTCGGTATTTCAGTGAATCACAGACGCTGGCGCTGCCTGCCGGCTCGATCAGAGTTTTTCCCCCCACTTTTGACTCTCAACTGGTAACTTCATGTTCACTATAGCGTCCTTTTTTGTCTTCAACAGTTGTCATTTTTTCACACTGTTTTTCAAGCGTATTCTCAACGCCATTATCTTCATTTAGTCATTATTCAATTCACTATTACGCAGTCTTGGAGAGGCGACATTTCAGATTAAACGCAGACAGCTATTGGATGAATCGGGACTTGGATAAATCTGGAGTTTGGGCCCAAATCTCTAGGTTGTCGGAGTTCAAGAAGGGAGATTTGCACGCTGTCGTCACATCGCAGCAGGTAGGAATTTACATTACTGTGTTTACATTTGATATTGTCATTTCTCTAACGAGACTCTCAAATAATTACAGTCCACTTAAAACTCAAACGTATAGCTAATTATCCCCAGGCTAATTAGTTTCTCGAATCAGTCGCCTCGTTTGCCGGTTGCGATTTCAACTGGTGAAATTTCAGACAAATTTATTGGTACTCCGTATTCCGGATTATTCTGTCCAACTATTAATTTTATTAATACTCAATTTAATTTTCAATATTCACATTTATTTATTTATTTGAACAAAAGTTCAACATTTATCATTTATTATCTTTGAATTTCAGAATTTCTGTTTCATTGTACATAATTTCCTTTATATTTTCCTGTAAATATCCACTAATTCCATTTTCCTGATAGTAATAGCATTAAAATGGCTCCACCAACTTCCCAAGAAATACAACAACAAATCGATTTAGCTATTAGTCAGCGAAATGATAGTTTTGCAGTTGCGACTGCTTTATCAGACTCTGCTAAGACAATGACTATAGCCGATTTACCTCGGCTTAAGGCCAACTAAGAATGCTTACCTGAAATTGAACAGGAATTCAAGAAATTTAATTTTCTCATAAAAAAATTCAATTTGCATTTGCCAGCTACTGATCAAGTTGAAACTACACAACCTTACGTAGCCTTTGTGCAATTAATCGACACAATCCGAGCTAAATATTTTCAGCTCAAAAAAACTGAACCTTCAGTATTGAAAGCTGAAGTCAATCCCGTTGCAAATGTTCCATCTGTAGCAAATCCACATCTGCCAAAAATTCAGATTCCTAAATTCAATGGCAAATTGTCCGATTGGCCTAATTTTTTTGCACTTTTTAATTCCATGGTTCATCGCGACCAGCAGTTAAGTAATATTGCCAAATTACACTATCTTAAAACATCCACTATCGATGAAGCTGCTTCTGTCATTGCTTCATTCCATCTAACCGAAGATAATTACCAATTGGCATTCGATGCTCTAACTGCCCGGTACAATAATCCGAGACAAATTGGTCACATGTACCTCAAAAGCATACTCGACTTTCCCACTGCCAAATCCAATTCATTGTCTGACCTCAAGGGCTTTATGACCATTCATGAAAATTCTGCCAATGCTCTCAAAGCCTTGGCACTTGATGATTTGAGCGATTTTTTGCTAGTGTCATTAGCACTGAAAAATTTGGATTCTAAATCTCGACATGCTTTTGAACTAAAACATGATTCCACCACTGTACCTACTTTCCAAAGCTTATTGGATTTTGTCAATCAACAGATCAAAACCATCGAAACTACCCAGTTAATTGGTGAACCCAGCGTTAAATCTCGGATTGCTGTCAAATCTCATTCGTATATTGCTCAGACGTCCCATGCAAGCGTTAATAACCGCTCAGCTAGAGCTCCTGCTTCCTGCTTCTGCTGCTCTCACAATCACCATGTGTCACAATGCAGCAAGTTTCAGCAATTACCTATTTCAGCTCGATATGAGCTCCTGAAAAAGAATCAGCGTTGTTTCAATTGCCTTGGTGGTCACCTGCGGTCCAAATGCACATCGACATCATCATGCCGCAAATGTCATTCACAACGGCATAACACGTTATTACATTCGGATCAGCAAATAGCAACCCCGTCAACTTCTGCCATGTCCATTCCAGCTCCATCGGTATCAATTGAAAATCCCAGTGTTGCACCAATAGTGCTTTCATGCTCAGCTGCTCGTTCAACCACTCAGGAACGTGCTCATTCTCTTTTAGGCACATTTCGTGCTTTCATAACCGACTGTACTGGTTCTATTTATCCCATCCGTGGTGTCATTGACCCCGGTTCTCAAGTGTCCTTCATTAACAAGTGTATAGTGCAAAACTTGCGTTTGCCTACTTCTCCTAATCACATGGCTGTATCCGGAATAGGTTCTTCCGATACGTTGTCAACAGGTTTGGTCAATATCCAACTGGTTTCCCGTTTGAACAACAAACGACTCTCTCTCTGTGTTGCCGTAATCAACACCATTGCACACCAACTTCCTAGCATGGAAATCCCCAAGGAAAACCTAAAACGGTTCTTCCGTCTTCGTTTAGCGGATCCTCATTTTCATCGTCCCGATAAAATTGACATTTTATTAGGGGCTGACGTATTTCCCCGCTTGATAACTCAAATTGGCATTCGGCCTATTCAGCATGGTCCCATTTCCATTGGCACCATTTTTGGACACATCATTGTAGGCCCGATTCAAATCATGAATCCGACCCCCTCTACCATTTCCTTGTTATCCTCTACTGAAGTGGACAAGCAACTCACCGCATTTTGGGACGTTGAATCCGTCCATCAAGGCTCCATCTCCAATCCCTTGGATGATGTTGCTGAACAACATTTCATTTCTACGTTTAGACGCAATGCTGACGGCAGATATTCCGTCGCATTGCCATTTCACTCTAGTGCAACCCCATTGGGCTGCAACGTCACTCAAGCTCGAGCATCAGTATCCCGACTCGAGCACCGCTTAGCCAAACATGGCTCAATTGTTGCTGAATATAAAATGTTCATGTCTGACTATCTGTCAGCAGGCCACATGGAACCTGCCTCCACTGCTTCAACATACGTTATACCCCATCACATTGTAACCAAAGAGACCAATCAAGGTCCGAAAATTCGTGTTGTCTTGAATGCTTCAGTCCCCGACTCCACTGGAGTATCGCTGAACGAGCGACTCCTCAAGGGTCCTAAACTGCAACAAGATCTCTCCCATGTCATTTTGTACTTCCGCCTCAACTCTGTTGCCCTTTGCTGCGATATCAAGCAAATGTATCGCCAGGTTCTCGTCTATCCCGAGCACCGGCAGTATCAGCACATATTTTGGAAACCAAGCGAGAGCGCTGTTACTCAAGAAATGCAGCTTAATACCGTCACTTACGGTATGGCTCCGTCAGCCTTTTTGGCTGTACGAGTGCTTCAACAGCTAGTCCACGATGAAGGCCACCGTTTCCCTATGGCTTCTCATGCTATAATGCATAACTCGTACGTGGATGATATTATTTGTGGCGCTTCCAGCCTTAGCGAGGCTGCCTCTTTGCAATCTCAGCTCACTGAATTATTGGCTTTAGGCGGTTTCCAGCTACGCAAATGGTCATCCAGCCATCCTGAGCTTCTGCATACTTTGCCTCATGACCATTTGGAATGCCCCCTTCTGTTTTCAGACCCCGATCGGACTCTCAAAATTCTGGGTCTTAATTGGGAGCCTTCGTCCGACTCATTTATTTTCCGTATCACCCCCTTCGATGGAACCTGTACAAAGCGTTCCTTACTTTCATACATTGCGCGAATTTTCGACCCTAATGGGTTTGTAGCTCCAGTCACATTTGCATTAAAAGCTATGCTACAACAATTATGGTTGTCTGGCCTTACGTGGGATGAACCCATCAATCAGACACTTCAACAATCGTGGTCTCGTCTCGTTCACAACATGAGCACTCTTGGTAGCCTTCGTATACCACGACATATCGTACAACCTAATGACGCTTCATTAAGCCTTATCGGCTTCACCGACCCATCTCAACTCGGCTATGCTGCCGTAGTGTACTTATGTTCAGAAACCGCTCATTCTCGCGTCAGTACTCTCTGGAAGGCCAAAACTCGTGTAGCTCCTCTCAAAACATTGTCAATTCCTCGTTTGGAGTTATGTGCAGCTCTGCTGCTGTCCGAGCTTATTTGCTCATTGCTGACATTTTCTTATCCTTCCCCTTTGCAGACCGTCCGTCTATTCTCGGATTCTCAGATCGTACTCTCGTGGATCAACACTTCCCCACATCTTTTAAAAACCTTTATTGCGCATCGCATTTCCCGCGTAAATGAAATTCCATTTTCTAATCGCTCTTGGTCGCATGTATCTTCCGACCAGAACCCTGCTGACTTGGCCTCAAGAGGTCTTACAGCTGAGCAATTTGTCACTCCTGACTCTCAAACATTGTGGTATTCTGGCCCTGAATTCGCCAATCAACCTCAAATTCCATGGCCTGACGCCTTTGAACCATCCTCAGCTCACACTGAGCAGCTGCCTGAGTTACCCAATACCAATCCCGTCTCATTGGTGGCAGTCTCATCCAGCAATTTCCTGCACGATTTGCTTACCCGATTTTCGTCATTAAATAGAGCACGTCGAGTCCTGGGTTGGATCTTGCGTTTCTCAACCAACGCTCGCATTGCAGCATCAGCGCATCGAACTCAGGGTGACCTTACGGTTTCCGAGTTACAAGCTGCCATGCAATATTATGTCACTTCCACTCAATCCATCCATTTCTCAGCCGAGATAGCTCGTATTCAGACCCAACAAAACACCAAGTCATTGCAAACATTAACCCCTTTTCTGGATCAAGCCGGTGTTCTTAGGGTGGGCGGTAGACTTTCGCGTTCTCAGTTGCGTTATCCAGCTCAACACCCAATATTGCTGCCCAAACGAGCTCATTTGTCATATCTGATAGCACGTCATGCTCACTTGACATGCCTTCATGCTGGTCCTGCCACTTGTATGGCGCACATTCGATCCGAATATTGGATCCTATCTTTGCGCAGTTTGATTCGTTCGGTAATTTCATCATGCCGCACATGTAAATTGTTCAGAGCGCGTTCGCCTCAACCATTGATGTCAGATCTTCCGTCGGTCCGCCTGACACCAGGCCGTCCCTTTATCAACACGGGCGTCGATTATGCTGGCCCTTTCAACGTCAAGTCTTCTCGACTGCGTAAGGCCCCCATTACCAAAGGTTATTTATGCCTTTTCGTGTGTCTGACCACCAAGGCTATGCATCTGGAGTTCTCCTCCGAGCTATCCACCTTTGCGTTTCTCTCGGCCTTAGATCGTTTCATAGCACGTCGCGGTCTACCTCAATCCATTTTGTCGGACCGAGGAACCAATTTTATTGGCGCCAACCGCGTCTTAAATGAAGCTTCAGTATTCATGTGCGATCATTCATCCGAAATCACTTCGCACCTCAGTTCCCAAGGCATACAGTGGCATTTTAACCCTCCCTCTGCTCCAAACTTCGGCGGTATTTGGGAAGCAGGTGTCAAGTCCGTCAAAACCATTCTAAGCCGTATCACTGCAGATACTTGCTTCACTTCCGAAGAATATTTTACCTTCTTTGCTCGTATTGAAGCCATCCTTAACAGCCGACCTTTGTGCCCTCTTTCATCAGATCCTCTCGAGGCATCCGATTACCTCAGCCCTGGACATTTCTTAATCGGTGCTCCTTTATTAGCCCGTCCAGAAATGCCCCCATCGCCATCATGTTCACTCACCCAAAGATGGAAAGCTATCACGCAGATCTCCCGACAATTTTGGGATCGCTGGTCTCACGAATATCTCAACACCCTCATGCAACGCCATAAATGGAATCGTCATTCCAAGGAAATTTCGGTTGGCGATGTTGTTTTCATCAAGGGAATCTCAACTTCTCCTCTTCATTGGCCCATGGCTCGGGTAGAATCCCTTCACCCCGGCGCTGATGGCGTGACACGGGTTGTCACCATACGCAACCCATCTGGTTCATTCGTTCGGCCCGTCAATCGGCTTGTGCCCCTTGACTCTCAGGCCTAAGTTTCACAGTTGTCATTCATTTATTCATTTTTTTTTCTCTTTTTCTTTACCTTTTCCCCTTTAACGTTTCCATTCTCATTATTCCTTGTTTCCTCAATCATGTACATAAACTCTCAAGTAGATCATGCTATTTCCTTTGTGTTAGCTCTCATTTAACCCGGAAATTAGTTGCTCTAATTTGGTGGGCGGTATGTTTACGCCATTTGCGTAAAATTAATTTTATTTTAATTTGAATTTGCTATTCAATAAGTAATTACCCGAAACCATTCGGTATTTCAGTGAATCACAGACGCTGGCGCTGCCTGCCGGCTCGATCAGAGTTTTTCCCCCCACTTTTGACTCTCAACTGGTAACTTCATGTTCACTATAGCGTCCTTTTTTGTCTTCAACAGTTGTCATTTTTTCACACTGTTTTTCAAGCGTATTCTCAACGCCATTATCTTCATTTAGTCATTATTCAATTCACTATTACGCAGTCTTGGAGAGGCGACATTTCAGATTAAACGCAGACAGCTATTGGATGAATCGGGACTTGGATAAATCTGGAGTTTGGGCCCAAATCTCTAGGTTGTCGGAGTTCAAGAAGGGAGATTTGCACGCTGTCGTCACATCGCAGCAGGTAGGAATTTACATTACTGTGTTTACATTTGATATTGTCATTTCTCTAACGAGACTCTCAAATAATTACAGTCCACTTAAAACTCAAACGTATAGCTAATTATCCCCAGGCTAATTAGTTTCTCGAATCAGTCGCCTCGTTTGCCGGTTGCGATTTCAACTGGTGAAATTTCAAACACAAACTATTCCTCCACCTACACTATGTGTCTCTTAGTTTCATAATCAGCCATTAAGAAGACCATTCCAACAGTTCGGACCAATATTTCCATTGGCTATAGCAACAAAAAATGAAGCACATAGTAGTTCAGTCTCTCTATAAAATCAGCAGATACATTCTCTCTAGGAGTATTAAGAGTTGTGCTGGCCAGAATAAAAAAGGGTTGGTGAGGTACAAAAACCTTGCCACTGACATTGCATACTGTTAAAACACAATCTCCCCTAGCAGTTGTTGCAGATTGACATTATTGCGTTGATCAGGAGATTGTCAGACAATATCTTGCTCCTTCATTTTCGTGCACCATGCATGAAGCAGAGTTGAAAATATCCCTAGCTATAATGTAATTCTATGGCAAGGTAAGCAATATCCATTAACACCCTGGATTGCTGCAACTAAATCTTTACAGTAGTGTTGCAACTCGCTTACCTGATGAGAGGTTGAGTAAGTGGTGCTGTGAAAATGTAACAGTGTGCACTGTCCTTAGGCCCTGCACTTTCTACATTTATTGCCAAACTTACATTTACCTTGATGTTTAGGTAACAGAAACCGTACACACAAATCCCTTTCCTTTATTAGTTTAAAGCACTCCTGAAGATCCAACTTAAATACATTCTCGCAATTTAATATTTTGTGATTAGTCAATAAACAAATGAAACAGCCAGAATCAGCAACTTGCGTTGATGATGCTGAGATGGATTTTACTAAATTGGGCCTCTCATTACTTCCGGTATTCAGTGTGCTCCTAGGTCTAGTCGAAAGCTTGTGGCTAGAGCTCCCAGGAAACCATCCCAATTTAGCCGAAGCACCAAGGGTGTGGTATTTTCTAGATTCGTAGCATGATAACCAAGAAAGTCTAAAACCTCTTCCAGTGAAGGACAATCGACACTGGTAATAGAGCGCTCAAACTTATCCCAAATGTCGCTGGGTAATTTTGATAAAATAAAATTAACATAGACAACTTCTTGAGCACTGCTTAATGTAAATATATAGGTGAGTGAAGCTTTTACACTAAGTTCAGGTGATTAAAAATATGAAAAATCTAACATAAAATTCAGCAATAACAGTAAAATAGAGCTTGGTAATGTATATAAATAGCCTGAAATAAAAAATATCTTTAACTAATACTTTTGTCCAGAGAAGAGAGATTTGATTAGCTAATATTTCTCTAAGCTTGGAGAGACCAGAATTTATTGAATATGCGTCCAATGGTGGAAATGAATGTACACATTCAACGTAGTAATTCAAGAGTGGATTGAGCATTACGGGTAAGCTACTTTTAATGAAAAAAAAATAATATGTATAAGGGTGATGAAGGCTGAAAAGAATACTACGAGGTTAATGATTTTAGTGAACGGATTTAGAAAGATAAAAAAAGGGGGAATTATAACATTTACACACCAAAATTATACTCTTTTGGAATACAACAGTGGGCAATTGCTCATTATTTTATAGGGAATATTCTGGATGAACTTCCGGCCAGCCATTGTTCTCCCTCATCCATATTCCACCCTCGATGAAGCAGAGAGCCTCTCTACTCAATCATGCTAGAAGAAAGGTGACTGATAATTGATGAAAGGGGAAGATATTGCTCATGGGATTTGTTCTTGATGTACCCGAATCTGCTCAGACATCCAGTGTCCAAGTGGCTGAACAAAAAGAGTTGTCTTTTTGACCTTTGGTGGACACTTGATTTTTTAGACTTGCAGGGAGATGATGACACAAGCTCAACTGCCGGTTGACGATCCACGCTACCCCTCATTTCAGAAATAATATTTTCTGAACACTATTAGTATGCAAGCTAATGGTTTTTCGAGCATTAGAAAATGTTTCCTTTAAAATCATGAGAGCGGAAGCATAATTTTTCCTCGGTGAAGGGAAAATGCTGGATGTCTCTTAAAGCTGTGTCCTCAAAATGATTCAACAAATACTCAAACATTTAAACCACTGCTAGAGTGTAACAAAATCCTAAGCACTGTAAGACAGCTAATAAAAAGAGAGGACTATTTATCTTACCTTCTATAACTGCAACCTGCCTTATGTCAAACATAATGTAACTCTAAAAGGAAAGGATATTTTGGGATCGGATGGATAATTGGAAAGGATTCACTACTCAATGTTCCTTCCTGATATCTTCATAAGTAAGAATTCTTCAGTCACAGAAAAACAAAACTGAAATGCAACCTGCCTCTCTCAATTAGTCTGTACTGACTTCAGGTCTCGTATGCAATCAACCCTAGTACCGCTCTCTAGTGGCTACTTAAACTGGTGGGGAACATGGCAGGGAACTGCTAAACTAGCTAACCTCTTTAACCAAAATGTCGAACACAAATAAAGCAAAATGGGAGCATTGTGCAAACCATAGATGAATGGTCCAAAGTAAAGACCAATCCTAAATACAAGTTAAATGAGTAAATTAAATGGATTGGGTTCTCCATCATTTATAAAATATTATTGGTAACACTTTGAAGAAAATTATAAGCAGACAATAATTGTTATATATAATTTAATTAAAAAGCTTAATGCAAATAGATGGCTTGAAAATGTGAGATAATTGCGAGAAATTGATAATATAAAGATAGATAAGAACTAAAACAAAAATTGACTGTGTATCTATAAGTGTTTTTCGAAAAAATAACTAGGGGTTTCATTAAATAATTATTTATTTGATACTTAAAAACAACCCCTATCATTTTGAGTGAAGTGTAACATTAATAATTTTGAAGTTTTGATCAATAATATGTTATTTTTCTTGGAAGTATCAATCAAGAAGAAGTTATAATAAGATGGACAAAATCCATAATTGTGTGATGCATTACACTGACAATGAAGCAAATAAATTTAGGTTAAGCTTATTTTCCTTTATAGATTTTCTTAAATCATTATGTTACTCAGAATGTTCTATTCCAGATTTTGGGCACAGTGTACTAAGGAATTTCAGTTTCGAAGAAAACAATGAAAAGAATAAGTGTGTCTTGGATAGTATAAAAAAATGTGGTATTCAAATAATAAAAAATAAAACATCAAGTACAAGCCCAACCTCAGGTAACAAAAATTTGGATAGGGGTTTCATGCTTTTTTCATAAGATAAAGTTATTCATCCCAACTAGATCCATCTCCCAAAGAAAAAATCCATACAGGAACCAGCAATTAAACCCAGGTCTCCTCAGTTAAAAGTTAGCATGCTAGCCACCATGGAAATAGCTAGATATTGCTTCTACTAACAGGCATTGCTGATGGTACATTAGGACAAATGTGTGAACCTTTTCTTTTGAATTTAAAAATGAAACACAAATGATCATAACCTTGGATTCAAATTACTGCATGCATTCTAATTTCACACATAAATATTCAATGCCAACATTTATTTTGATGCTTAATATACTTAAGTCAGCCTCCAACCCCCAACCTGCTTTTGTGTTTTCTTCTCTTTCTGATATTCCTTCTTTGTATGTTATATATCTTCCAACACTCCTCCTCAGCATGTCTGATGTTTTAACCACCTGTCACGTAAATTCCCAATTCAACCATCCACACATCCATTTCCTTATCATTGAGATTACCTGTAACATATGCAATTTTTAATTCTAATTACTCCAATATTATTATATCCAGTGACCTAAATATCAACCTCCTATTGGGTTCCCACGATAAGTGATAGCTAGAGGACCTATTCTTTTTGCTGCATCACTTCATTGTTCTTTCATTCCCACTCACCACACCTTTAATTTAAGTCTGATACTTGGCTGGATCTCCACGTTATTGACTTCTATGCAAATCTTCTCCCTTCTTCTCAGCTACCTCTGTTGAGTTCCTGTCCTCTCATGACCTAATCCGAACTCCTTATAATATCCTGACCCGAAATTTTCTTCCTAAAACCATAACCAGCCGCAATCTGGATGCCCTTACCTCCTAAAAAATTCTACCGGATCTCGAAGCCCAGGATTGGAGTGCTATCTACTGTCCCACAATTGACTCCATGGTGGACATCCTCACTGTCAACCTCCTTAATATCCATATACCCTTGAAAAACCTCTACCTTTCATCACCAGCCTTCTCCATAGGTATGCCATGCCAGGAGATTAGGGATTTGCATAGAAGGGGTGAGGGTGCCGAAGACGCTTCAGGGGCACTAGGCTTGTAGATGACACATCAGACATTCAGGGTACTCTGCAACTTGATTCCCAGGCAATCCAAATGGCTACTTCGTCAAAAACTGTACCTCTGTGACTGCTCTTGTACTTCCTCCTTAGAGGTATTCCCTAGTTCAATTGATGAGGTTATAACTTCTGTAATAAGAGCAGGCGTTAGCACTACTGGTCGTGGTTTACTCCAGAATAGTATAAGAATAGTCATCCATGTAGAATGAGTGAGTCAGCTCGATTTCATTGTTGATTGTGTATCCCTTGCTAGCATCATTTATCAGCCTACTGACTGGATTAAGAGCCAAACAGAACCAGAGGGGACTAGAGATTCCCCATGGAAAATACCACACTTTATGGGTGGGTAGCTTGGAACATAATTTTTTTGTGTAACCATAATGGACCTTCCATAATCTCATGACTCATTCTAATAGATCTATTGTTGAAATAAAATGAAAAATGAATGAAATAAAAAAAACAACTTTGTTCTGGGAAATTGTTCCATTAAAGGAATAACAGCAAGGATCATAATAGGAGTATCTAGCTGACAAAAAAAAACGGAAAAAAAATCCTTTGGTTTGATAACCTTATAAATAAATAATGCTATGTACAAATGTATAATATGATGTGCCATGCCTATGTACATATGTGATTACTTACTATAAAAAACCAACAGCAACAATTTGAAACAAAAAAGAATAGACACTTAAAAAATAAATAAATAAAACATATAAATTATCACAAGGGAGAAAGAGCTTGGAAGGTTGTTGGGATAAATGACAAATTAATAAACATAATAATAATGGTGAATTATGAAATGTTAAATTGGAGGTAGGTAAGTAACTGGTAAAGTAACCAATGACATTTTCCTTGGATTTTTTTCACATTTAATCAAAGATTATGGAGAGAGGCTCAGGTCTCATTATGGTCCAGGCCTTCCTGAATTAATAGGGAGGCAGATTGGAGCTGTTTAGGAGGGAAGGAGGTAAATTAGGGTGTTGTCGGCATATAGGTCCAATGAGCTGAGACGGATTGATGTATTGAGGTCATTGATGTAGACACAGAAAAGTAATGGTGAAATAAATGAACCCTGAGCTACACCGGAAGACAATGAAAGGAGTAGGGATAGAGTATGTTGATCAGGGATGAGTACTACCTGGAAGTGATTAGAAATGAATGATTTAAACCAGCTGACGGCACTGTAAGAGGACATCGATAACAGTTTTGATAGAGATGAGAGACAATGAAATGACGCAAGAGTGTCTAATGCCTCGGTAAAATCTTAGAAGGTAAGGATAGACATGTATTGTTGGTCAATGATAGATTGTAGGTCTTGTGTGATTTTGATGAGGAGCTGATTAAGTGGAAAATCCTGCCCAGAAGCCTGATTGTAGGGGATTTAAACATGCTTCTAGAAATGAGGAAATTTGAGCATGAACTAGTCTTACGAGGGAATTAGAAAGGTATAATAAATATATATATTTATAGGCTGGTAGTCTTTAGGAGAGGTGTGGTTAGGAACTTAATTTAATGGAAGAAGGTTCGCTCTTTACCAGGTAAATGTGGAATTTTGAAGTGAACAATTATGAATGCGAAGCAATAGAAGAATTGCAGAATGTCATCTGGACCTATCAAATTGGTTCTTGATGTCATAATTGTGAAAATAAGGTTGGAAGGGGAAATGTAAGAGAAAAAGTCGTCAGGGTGGAAATTACAGGTGGTGTTGATTGGACTGAAGGGATGGAGTTGCGATGAAATTGTTGGGAAGTACAAAATGTGAGAATTCAGTTCAGCAAGAAAAATATGGTAAGCAAGAGAGGTGTTTGGTTTAATGAGAGAAAATTTCCAGAGGAGGTCCTATTTGGAGTGAGAGCTCATTCATGACAGAAGATTGAAAAAGAATTTTTATTGGGAAAGGTGGTTTTTAGACTGAGTAAGGTTGCAAAGGGTTTTAAAGAGGGATTCATCTTTAGGGTGCCAGGTTAAGATAAAGCTCTTCCTTGCTGCATTCTGATACCTCATTAAGTTTTTAATTTCCTAAGTCAACCAAGGAGATGGGTGATGGCGGGCTCAGAAAGTCTTAAAAGGCACATGCTAGTTAAGGATGGTGAGGAGGTTGGTGGTAAGGAAATCAACCATATGATCGATAGAGATGAAGGAATATGAAAGGTCCCTTAAAGTTTTCTTGAGATCTGGTTAGATGTTCACGAATGTCAGAGTAGGTGGTATTCCTGGGAGAGGAAAAAGTGACATCCAGATTGCATGATAGGGAAATGAGATCGTGGACCAAAAGGAAAGGTTCTGGAAGCTGAAAAAAGGAAATTAGATTGACGGGATAGTCTATGATAAAAGATCTAACCAAGAATCTGAGATATTCCTATGATGGGTACCAGAATACGGAACTACAAAGAAATTCAAGGAAGTGTTCAGGTTGACAAGGAAGCGTTTGTCTGAAGAATTGCTAAGGAAATTAGTATTTAGATCATCCGCTAAAATGATATGATTAAATGAAGAGACAAGGTTATCGAGAGTTGATTCAAATACAGGATCATAAGGAGCCTAAGGAGGATGATAAATAACTGCATAGAGGATCTGTTCAGAGAGGTACTTCAGTGAAGAGGTATTCTATGTGATGGCTCGGGAGGGATGAGAGGATTGGATGATCAGGATCTTTGACCGATCGTGGTGGAGAAAGGAATAGTTGGGTATAGAAACAGAAAATGAGGGTATATTTGGTTCAAGCCAGACAGGTATTATATGACCAAAGTTGTCAAAGAAGAATGAAGCAGTTTGCTGTAATGAGCAGGGGGCTTTTGGGTGTTAACATGGTATGTTGGTTGGACATTACTCATGAGGAAGAGAGAAGATAAAACCATTAAGGAACAGGTTATTTTTGTGTGGTCAGTTTAATAGATTTCTAAAATTTAAGAGCCAATCATGTAGTACTGAGTCAAAAGCCATGCGATAATGCATCAATGGTATATTACATTGATTATATTGGCTATATTACAAGTCCTTTTAGTTACCTGAGAGGCAATAAAATTATGAATGACCAAGAGTTTTTTGCATCCTCTCGAATTTTTCTTATTACTAAGCTGCTCTTTGCCCATGATCTTGTTTGTGCAAAGGTGATGCTTACTTATTGCTTATTATTGTGGTGAACAGTTTATACACAGAGTTGAGACATGTTATAGGCCTGTGGTCCTCTGATCCAAGTGTTTCTTTGCTCACTTTAGTTATCAGGTAGGATATACCCGTGCAGAACTCTGATGAAGGGTTTGTCTCCTGTTAGAAGCTCCTGATAACAAAGTTCATATGAGAGATGAGTATTGTTGAGCATTGCATCCTCTCGAATTTTTCTTATTACTAAGCTGCTCTTTGCCCATGATCTTGACCATTAAAGCTTCATTACAAAGGGTTGGCCAAAAAGTCTGTTCGGTTTTTGTCGTCACAAAACTTCAAGCAGTCTAATATGTAGCTAACTTCAGTCCGTCCCTTGCAAGTGAGCTCTCGTCAGATACTAGACACTTCAGCTTTTGTGTGTTTAGGATCATCCTGAAAATGGAAAACCAAAACAAACATTATTGACACCTCATGCTTTTTTATTTTAAAAAAGGCAAGGAAGCAGTGGAAACTTGCAGGAAGATATACACTGTATACGGAGAGGATGCTGTTACAGAACATGTGTGCCAGAAGTGGTTTTTAAGATTTCAATCGGGAAATTTTTCAGTTCCAGGCGCACCTCGCTCTGGCCGGCCAACTGAGATTAACAGCAATAAAGTGAAGGAATTAGTCGACACCAATCCCCGTTATACAACTAGGGAGATCGCAGTTATCCTCAAAATATCCAAATCGAGTGTTGAAAACTATCTGCATCAACTTGGCTAAGTGAGCCGGCTCGATGTTTGATTCCCCATCAACTTAGTGAGGCTAACCTCGCCCAAAGGATTTCCATCTGGGATTTGTTGCATAAATGTGAAGAAAACGATCCTTTTTGAAGAGAATGATGACAGGGGACGAAAAGTGGATCATCTATAACAATGTGGAGCGCAAACACTCATGGGGGAAGCGCGGCGAATTACCAAAAACAACCCCCAAAGCAGGACTTCACCCAAAGAAGCTTATACTCTCGATTTGGTGGGATTGGGGGGGGGGGTTGTCTTTTACCAATTTCTTCCCACGAACAGGAACATCAATTCGGATGTGTACTGTGACCAGCTGAACAAATTAAATGCAGCGATCCACCAGAAGCGTCCAGAACTAGCCAACCGTAAGGGGATTGTCTTCCATCACGACAATGCCAGACCACACACTTCTTTGCAGATGCGGCAGAAGTTACTGGAGCTTGACTGGGAAGTTTTGCCGCATCCTCCATATTCCCCTGACCTTGCACCTTCAGATTTTCACCTGTTTCGGTCTCTTCAAAATTCATTGAATGGACAGACCTTCAGCTCTGAAGAAGATGTAAAAATCCACTTGGAAAATTTTTTTGCCAGTAAAGACAGGAAATTCTGTTAGCATGGAATTATGAATCTGCCCATGAGATGGCTGAAGATACTGGAACAAAACGGCAATTATATCATTGATTGAATAAATCGCTTTGTGTTTAAAAGTTGTGTCTTATTTTCGCTTAAAAAACCGAACGGACTTTTTGCCCAACCTGATATATAGCCTTATTATACAGTTCACTACCCGAATTTACCTACACATAAACTTCATTTTCTCCAGATATATCATCTCTCTCCAATGTACCTTATTTATCTGCATGCCATGGGGCTATTTCTTTTACATTAAATATTTTACTTAAGATTTTTAAACTTCAAAGCTTAACTTTTTTCTTTAACTTTAATTTGTTTCTAGGTGCCAATTATGCATCCTGAGCCCCATAGTAAAAATTTTCATGCAAAGAAGGTTTGTGTATCTTCTTTTACAAGCAAAAATCAGTCAATGACATTCCATGACAGAGGCAACTTTCTTCACTTCATTTAGCTTTTGTTTGTTTTAGAATTACTTAAATAGAGAGAGAGATTAGTTTATGATTCCTCCACATGTATTTTTTAATCTGATTTGTTTACTGCTCTGAAACTAACTTGATGTGGAAAAAGAGGGCCGCTAATGGTTTTTTTTTGTTTATGGAAATTTTTCTTATTTCGGAAATTTGATTTGAACCACTAAAGTAGCATGGAAAACCTCATTTTGAAAAATTGACTTAGATTGAGCCAAGAAAAGCTTGGTTCTCACACAATAAACAACAGATTTACTGAAAAAGTGCTGATGTATTTTTGTAGCAAAACGCCCAAAACTTAGTATTTTTTTTTTGCCCTATGAGAAGACATTGGCCTTTTCTGTAGTAATTATTTTGTTCATTACCTTTCATTTTTCAGGTAAATTGGCGATTCCAGGACACATGTGGGCTTATATTAAAAAAATTCAAGCCAAAAATCAACTGCTACAGAAAAAGCAATTAGGTCATTATATACAAAATTTTCTCTTTATCTATTACTTTAAAAAATATTGTTGACCTTTAACATATTTTTTTTTTTCTAGTTCAAAAAGTGGAGAAAGATCCATATAAGTTTTGCATAGGATGTACCCTCTCTACTGAAAATTTTCATCCTTTATTTAATGTTAAACTTTGTCTAACCTGTCAGGTGAGCTAAGAATCATCACAGTTTTATTTTAGTTGTTATAATGTTAATATAAAAAAAAGTTTTATCAGCAATTACTTCACATATTCAGGGTAATGGATGTTTCAGCCATTTCTGTTTATGGAGCAATCTGTTTTTAGAAAAAAAAAATGCTGAAGTCATCTCTATTACTATTTAGCATATTTGACAATGTTCGACAGTTAAAGAGGAATTAATCAATTTAACCTTTACGCTCATGACAGGGATGAGTGGAGGCAGAAGCTAGATTTGACCTGGACTTGTACCAGGTTGTAAAGCATTAGTTCCCATATTTTACCTCACCTTTAGCTATAGGTGCCCATCTTTCTGATTTCAACTAGTTTCTCAGTGGTTTGGTATCTACTAGAATGCTCGTTTCTTGAATCAGTTGGCTAACCAGCTTAGTTAGATGATTGCAGGGATAGTTTATGATTCAACTTTTTTATAGACAGTCATACCAATTTTACTCTTTAGTCAAAGTTATTCCTACTAACAAAGGCAGCATTCTGAATATTCCTGCTTGAACATACTTTGCAGAACCATCAGTGTAATTAATGATTCCTCTGAGAAATGGGCTGAAAGAGTCCTGGGGCAAAAATTTTAATAACTTCATTTTTTATTTTGTTTATTAGCTATGTTCTTAAAACTTTCTTGCAAAAATACTAGCATAAAATGTTATAAGTAATCAAAATATTTCAGTGGGTATTGGCTTCCATGTTAGTGAACCCTAAATCAATTTTCTGCCTGGGTACATACCATAACTTATTACTGTAAGAATAAATATTCATATAAAGTTGTTTTAATATGGGTTGACTAATTTTCAATTTTGTTTAGTACATCTTTCCCTCATTTAAATAAGGGGTATAAAAATGACTGAATTATGTATTTGATTTGTTTTATACAGTTTATTAAATGTTTTTTACTACTTGTAATAAATGTTTAATTTAATAAGCATAATTATTATAAAAAATGAAAATTTAAAAAGTGGTCAGAACATTCATACATACTGAATGGCCTCATATTTATCTTATATCCTTACCTGCAATATTTTTATGGCTGTTTATTCATGTTTATGTTTACAAGTACTAATAATATAGTGTAGTGATGAAGTGAATTGTTTTTAATGCATAAGTAGTTTTAAATAGATATTAATATTTTTGTATATTATAGTTGTACTAATCATTCAATATTATTATATTAAGGTTATTACATTAAGGTAGTTATTAAAGCTTATGAATTATATTATAAATAAAGTAGGGGGAAACGCTGATAGTAGTTTGCTTGGTCATCAAAAAGACCAGTGTAAAAGGATAGTCAGTCAGTGGGTTCCAAGAGCTAGAGTTAGTACATGTCGAGCTGCTGAACTATGTTGTGTCTATGGTTGACCTTCAGTGAGTAGCCTCTATTTCAAGTACTTTAATAAGTTGTTAATAATTATGTGGTAAGGTAGTGAGTTGTTCATTGGCTAGCGAATGGTCTCTTAGTTTTCATGTGTCATTAAAATTTAATGGGCTGTTTCCCCAAATGTCCTTGTATTCTAGAAATGAATAACTGTATTTGTTTATCCTAATAAAATAGTAAATTCATAGTTTATACCACCTATTTTATTACAAATGGTGCAGTTGTAAAGGGTAAATTTTAACAGGTAAAAGTTTTTCTTTTGAATTTCATGATTCATTATTTGTGATAGCTGTTAATAGGTGATTAGAAGGATGAATTAAACTACACATAATATTAACCATCACGTCGAGAGGAGCGGAGGAGTCGGTGATAACGGTAATTAGATTGCGAGGAATCTCTAAGGAGGGGGGTTACCCTCCTGCTAAGAACCCAAGGTGCTCAATAGGATGGCATTACTTTAAAAGACCGTGCGGTTTTGGGGAAATGCTTGAGATTTTGGGGGTTTTGCATAAAAATGTTATTAACATAGTGTTTAAGTTGCTCTAATAATATAGTTTTAGAATTTATAAATTAACCAAAACATGTTTTGCCTCTATTTTTTGTTGTTTTCTATCTCGTTCACTTACGGGTTGAAATTAGGATTATGAATTAGGATATAATTTAACTAAGTTTTTCAAGACTAATGTGGCTCTTATTATATATGGTGATTATGTACTGATGTAATTGAATTGTAAAAATAAATTTCCTTCATATTATCCACTGTTCCTTGTTCTAGGGGTTTCTGACAATTTGTAATCATCACTCATATGTTTTCCACTGTAATTTTGATTTAAGCTTTTCTCTTATCCTAATCCAAATTACTGTTTTCACCATGGGGGAGGTAGAGAAATTGAAACAACTGGCTGAATTGTAGATGGGAAATGACAAGCTAGCCCATTTCAAGGACGAGCAACTGTTGAAAAAGTTAATTTTAGAGAAACGACTCGAGGAAGATGCAAATGCGAGCCTGGAAAGTAGAGGAAAACGGGATTTACCTCTTCAAACTTTGATAAAGAATTGCGGTGGGAAAGATCCAGGCAACTCAGTTGAAGAGTTTCTCAGAAATTTGGAATTGGTGGTGATGAGTGGATGTTGGACAGTTGGCGATAAGAAAAGGATACTTTGTCTGAAGGTGATAGGTGTAGCAGTGACATGCATGGCGGGTAGAACAAGCCTGTGAAGGGGTGAGAGAGGGAAGGGATATCTGTTTGGTGGACCACCCACCCAATCGTTCACCCTGAAAGGCCGACTCCAAACTAATCTGGCACCCTTAAACGAACCAACTGTTACCGATGTGGGCGCCCCGGGCACTTCTCCCAAGAATGCAATCAGCCAAGAATGGTTGGAATGGAAAACTACTGTAAGCCCTTAGGGGTATAAGGCCAGAAGATAATTGAAAAAAGTGCAGATAATTGGGAAATACTGTGCGATGATCCTCGACATTTTGCTAGAGTGCCCTAAACAAAGTTGACCGAGTCAATAGGTCACCCAAAAGGGGAAGGGTTGGTGGTGACCTCGCCCACCGACCTAAGAGAGAGGGAAGGGGACAGGGAGTTTTAGTAACTAGCGTTAGTGCATCCAGAACAAGATGCATGTCAGTTGAGCTGGTTGGGCATGGGCCTGGTCGCCTGCTATTATGAAATTATGGGATAGGACTAGTTTAAAGGGAATGGTTTCAAAGACAGTATCGAACGAAATATGAGGTGGTTAATAGTTGACAATTTGAGGAATAGCAGGAGTTCTTAGTGGACCAGTATTTGATGCAAAGAGGTCTTGAGTTATTTATTTTTTCTCACTCAGAAATTGTTTTTTTATATTTCTTAGAATCTAGGATATGATTCCACTAGTAAAGGTTTATATGAAACCCCTTAACAGTTATAATAATTGTACATGAATGTTTTTTTTTTAAAGATAGATGTTCTAATGTATCTAAAACATCCAATTTCTAACTTTAAAATATTTTTATTTTAGGTTACTTATATTGAGAACTTTTTTTTATATGACCCAAACCAAGGGGAAAAAGTAAGCAAATCTTTTTTTTTTACATTTTTAAATTCACACATTTATTCAATAATATTTACTATTGTGTTTCATTACTTTCTGTACTGTACTTGTGAAATTTTCTCAGTGATCATATATTCATAGTTGTGTTGCCTATTTTCTTCTGTGTTGACCAAAATATGGGTAGAAAAAGGGCTTGGTCTCTAGGTCAGAGGAATCGTGGTTGACAACACAAAGAGATGCTGCATTGTGGAGAGTTGTAGGCAGAAACTAAACTAAACTACAACTGATGTGTTGGGTGAAGGGGTTAGGCTTCAGGAAGAGGAAGGAAACATTTTAAGATTTACTTGATGATCATGGAGAGGATTGGAAAAAGGCTGTTAGGGGAGTAAGATGAAGAGATATTGGGTGGTGTAAGGTTCTTTTAAACTCCAAGAGATTGTAGGGTTCCAATAGGTAAACCACCTAAACAAAATAACCTTACTAAGATAAGCTTCTCTAACAGAATCACAAATACTTGACTTGAGCTTTTCAGGCGCCAATTGCTATGTTTTATATCTGAGGTTAGATTAGATATAACAAAACTTTCTTTAAATCTTTAATTAACCAGTCTGTGACAAATTACAATGTTAGTAACAATTTTCATTTACCTTTACAATTATTTATATATTGATTAACTTTTAGTCCTTTTTCTTCTCACTTCATTCACTACACAAACAAAAGAATCTTCAAAACTTCCCAAACTCCAAATCTTCATCCAATGCGGCTCCCGGGGATAACCAGCAGAACAACCTCCTTGCCATCTTGTTTTTCAAGCACCCTCTCCTTTTCCCAACTCTTTTGCCGCCCTTTCATGCCCGCTAATTTCAAATTTAAATCAAAGGCAAAGCATCTAAATATTATAACAATATGAACAAAATTTATGATCCTGTTGGCGATCTATCCTGACTTAAAATTTTAGACCCCTTACAGTGGCTTACCTGTTTTAAGGAATAGAACCTCAATTGATCATTCCCAAAGAAGAGGAAAATGTGTGGTTCTAAGGACCCAATTATAAATGTATGTAAGGAAAACTATGGGATTTTGTGGGAGTTGGGAGGATTCGTGGAGTGAGAAGATTATCTCCCACAAAATTTATTCATGCATAGGTTTAAAAATGTGTCTTGACATGCATGATTCAAATAAAATAAATTAAATTCTATAAATGCTTTATACATGTTAAGTTAAAATCCCAACCATTTAGACGTAGCTTCTAGTTTTATTGCCTTAAGTGTTCAAAAATTATTTTTTAGGTGTGGAAATCGAAATTAAGTAACAGGTGCATTTAGATTTATTTTTAATAAATTCAAACAATTTGTTGATCTTAATTTTCACTCCATTTTTTTTTTAACTCTAGATTAATTATTTCTGGTCAAAGCATCATAAGTTTTTATTTGTTTTGTTCAGGACTAAGAAATATAATATTTAGCCTGTTTTTTCAGGACAATATTTTTAAGTTGAATATGTTATTTGCATTAAGAACTGTTATAAATACTTAAAACTGGAAACAAAGTGCAATTTTATGTTTTAGAAAATCTGTTTATTGATCTCATTTATCCCTTATTTACAGTTCAGCATTTATTCATGTGATGTATACAAATACCCCGTAGCCCAGGTTCCACCCAATGATTGACACCTTCTTAATTTTATAAAGAATCTCTTCAAAAATGTTGGTATTATTTTTATGAGATATTAAGTTCAATGCACTCATGAAGAAGTAACTGATCCTGATATGTTGACTACGGAGAAGCTGTTGTTGGTAGGTGGCACTGAAGAGCTAGCGTGATAGTTGGTTACCTCTCAACCTTAATTTTTTTTTTTTATCCAAAGATTTGCTGTATCTTTATTTAAGTAGCTACTTATTTATCCTCCTTAAGTTGATTCAGATTCTTGATCCAGTTTCAAGAATTATTTCCAGCATCAGAGTCTGACCAAAACAAAAAATTCTTAGGGAAGCTGGAATCAAACCCTTCTTTGTAATTAGAGGTTAACATTATAGGCTGTGGATTTATATTTTATGATGTACTACCTTACAAATATTTTCTTCTAAATTAAATCTTGGGTATTAATTATTACAGTACAATCTGAATTATCTGGGGTAATGACGGGGAGAGTATTCCCAGATAATCAAAAAATGTAAATAATGGGTTGGCCAAAAAGTCTGTTCGGTTTTTTAAGCAAAAGTAAGACACAACTTATTCGTTAACCCACAACTTATTATCGCCGCACTTCCCCCATGAGCATTTGCGCTCCACATTGTTATAGACGATCCACTTTTCGTCCCCTGTCATCATTCTCTTCAAAAAAGGATTGTTTTCTTCACGTTTCCGCAACATTTTGCAGATGGAAATCCTTTGGGTGAGGCTAGCCTCACTAAGTTGATGGGGAACCCAAACATCGAGCCTGCTCACGTAGCCAAGTTGATGCAGATGGTTTTCAACACTCGATTTAGATATTTTGAGGATAACTGCAATCTCCCTAGTTGTATAACGGGGATTGGTGTCGACTGATTCCTTCACTTTATTGCTGTTAATCTCAGTTGGCCGGCCAGAGGGAGGTGCGTCTGGAACTGAAAAATTTCCCGATTGAAATCTTGAAAACCACTTCTGGCACACATGTTCTGTAACAGCATCCTCTCCGTATACAGCGTATATCTTCCTGCAAGTTTCCACTGCTTTCTTGCCTTTTTTAAAATAAAAAAGCATGAGGGGTCGATAATGTTCATTTTGGGTTTTCCATTTTTAGGATGATCCTAAACACACAAAATACAATCAGTCTCGTCAGAATTTCTCGTCAAACTACGTTGAAGTGTCTAGTATCTGGCGAGAGCGCACTCGCAAGGGGGGGACGGAAGTTAGCTACATATTAGACTGCTTGAAGTTTCGTGACGACAAAAACTGAACGGACTTTTTGGCCAACCTGATACAAAAAAATAGATATGCAATTTAATTAAATTATGTTGTAGTATGTTACCAGGTTTTTTTTTTTTTTTACTCCTAGATTTGATTTTTCTAACCTCTGTTCTTAAAGCTATAATTTTTCCACATTCAGAATTCTGATCTTCAAAGTCGATTATAAGCTGGTCTTATAAAATATTTCTGTATGCAAGTTGCAGTGCTCTTGTAGACAATGTTTCCCAAGCTTCATGTACAGTGAAAATCTTTTTCTTAAATTTTTCAAAAACAATATTTAAAAATGGTCTGGTTCATCCACAAAACCTCGGAAGATTGAGCTTGTACTGCATATGGTTTTTGTAACTTATCGAATAATGTAATTTTGAGTCTTTATTATGGTAACTTTATTTTATTTTGATTGTTTCCAGAAAAAAAATTATTTCTAATGTAGTAAGTCATTCAACCTATGTTTTAATCCTTCTATTTCTTCATTCTACCATTATCTCACTTAACAAGCTCTTAAGACCTGTCTAAACACACTCGTCTGTATGATTTCTGATGATCGTAGCTCACTCATATTTTTTCCACTGTAGTTTTGATTTAAGCTTTTCTCTTATTCTAATCCAAATTACTGTTTTCACCATGGGGGAGGTAGAGAAATTGAAACAACTGGCTGAATTGTGGATGGGAAATGACAAGCTAGCCCATTTCAAGGACGAGCAACTGTTGAAAAAGTTAATTTTAGAGAATAGATGATTATGTTCTGATGTAATTAAATCGTGAAAATAAATTTCCTCCATAGTTTACAATTGAATGATCGCAGTTCACTTATATTTTTTCTACAATGTTCATAGTATAGTTTTGATTTAAGCTTTTCTCTTATTCTAATCCACATTATCGTTTTTGCCATAGGGGTGATTTAAAGAATTGGGGTGGGAAAGATTCAGGCAGGTCGGTTGAAGAGTTTCTCAGAAATTTGGAATTGGTGGTGATGAGTGGATGTTGGACAGTTGACAATAGGATAATGATACTTTGTCTGAAGGTCATATGCGTGGCGGGGCATTCGGAGTTGGATGAGCCTGGCCTGGCCAGCCAAAGCCTCCTCCCAGTACACAGTACATATGCACCAACTCCTGGTTTCACCATCTCCTTTCTTTTCCCGTTTCGACTATGGTTGTGTGGTATACCATCTATGGTGGCATGTGTGAGGTTCTTGAGGCTTCGTTAATACGGCTGACAAATTGTTTTCTTAGATTTATACTCGGGATTCCCAGTGAATGTCACATTTTTCAGTAGTACTCCAAGGTTGATAACTGTACCCTTCCCCCCACCACCAATATCTCCTTCTCTTCAGTATTATCAAGACTAAAAAGTCTATTTACCTACACAACTTCTTCCAATTCAAATCAGTTATCAAAACCTTTATTAATAAATCTCGCCCTGCCAACCTATATTTCCTTTTTCTTAAATATGTTTCCTTTGACCGTTCTTTTCTTACTGGTGCCGCTAATGAACTCTGCCTATCTTTAAAACTAGATTTTACTTGTTCCACATCTCCCTCCAATCTAACAATTCATAATTCATGATTATTATTCTGTTTATTTATTTATTTTTCATTTATCCTAACAACCTTCCTCACTATTCCCCCCCCCCCCTGTAATAATTCATGTTTTCTTTATATTTTTTTATCTCTACTCAATTATTTTTATTGTTAAGTTCTCTTGTTGTTGGTATATTGTAGTCATCTCATATACAGCCCCTTTATTCGTTAATAACTCAAATCTGTGTAATAATGCTATTTATTCTTTGTCAGCTAGACATTACTTATGTTTTGCTTAGGGGATAACATCCCAGAATAAAGTTATATTTCATTTTATCTCAAGTTACTAAAACCAATAGTTTTATTGTATGCATTGTTAATATTAAAATTAATTCCATCATTGTAATTAAAATTTCTAATGGTATGAAATATTATAAGCACCATTATAGTCTGCAGTCTACATGCCATATTTATAAAGGGTGTCCCAGAATTAACGCAAAATTTGAATTTGCCGCCATTTGTACAGTAAAGTGCTGGCAACCCTAAAAAAAAACAATTAGACAGCTGACAGTTTAGGGTTAGTAAAAATGGAGCATTACACGATAGAACGTGTCTTTATTGTTGAACATTATCTCAAAAATAATGAAAGTTTGGTGGCCACAGTTCGAAGATTTCATACAAAATATAATCAGAATAGTGTTTTGACTTCATCAACTGTGAAGAGATTAATTGAAAAATGTAGGGAGACTGGATCAGTTGGAGACACTAAACACACCGGTCATCCAAAAACAAGCCGTTCAAATGTCAATATCGAAGCAGTGCGTGAGAGTGTTGTTGAAAATCCAGGAACATCAATTCGGTGTTGTAGACAAGAATTGAAAATTTCAAGAAGCTCTCTACAGCGTATACTCACTAAAGAACTGGGTCTCTATGCTTACAAAATTCAGTTAACACAACAATTGAAGCCTAATACCATACACAGCGAAGAGAGTTTGTTGAATGGATTATCAAACATCAACAAGTGGATGCTGATTTTTCGAGCAAAAATTATCCTAAGCGATGAAGCACATTTTCATCTTGATGGATTTGTTAATCGACAAATTTGTCACATTTGGGGTTCGGAGAACCGACACGTGATTGTCGAAAAACAAATGCATCCACGACGTGTCACTGTTTAGTGTGGATTTCGGGTTGGAGGCATCATTGGACCATACTTTTTTGAAAATGAGGCTGGTCAAGCAGTGACTGTTACTGGTGCTCGATATCGCGACATGATAACACAGTTCTTTGTGCCAAAATTGGATGATATTGATGTGGCCAATATGTGGTTTCAACAAGGTGGTGCCACATGCCATACAGCCCATGAAACAATTCAAATACTGCATGAGACATTTCCAGGTCGTGTACTCTCTCGTTTCGGTGATCAGAATTGGCCCCCTAGATCGTGTGAATTAACACCTTTAGATTTGTTTTTATGGGGTTATTTGAAGTCAAAGGTGTATGTCAACAAGCCCACATCCACCCATGCATTGAAAGAGGAAATTCAATGCTTCATCAACAAAATTCAACCACATTTATGCCAAATGGTCATGGAAAATTTCGACAAAAGAGTGCGTATGTGCCAGTAAAGTCGTAATGGCCATTTGCCCGATGTGTTATTTCATAAATAACCCTATCCTGTTTACTTTATAATTCAATAAAAAAATAACAACAAAAATACTAAAAACTGTGTTTTCTATTTAAATCAAATCTTGCGTTAATTCTGGGACACCCTATTTATAATCACACCTACAATTATAATTATATATAACACATTTGCATTGTTGTTTTAGAGGCTTTGTGCTCTATGTGGGATTAATAACAGTAAATACTTTCCCGATAAAGGAAACATTTGGTAAGTATGTAGTGGAATACTTAGATTAAAATTAGTGATTAGTAGAGAGGGAGACGTAATTATCGATATGAACACTTGTTCATGAGGAGCCAATGTTGATCATTAATCTTATCTCAGTTAAGTTCAATGTAATGCAATTAATAGGAACACAGCAAGCTAAATTGCTACTTACTCATGGGGAATTGAACCATCTTCATTCGGAAACAATTAGGTGGCTCATTGATCACACACCTGCAGATGGAAAGAGAGAAGTTATATTTGTGTGTCATTGGTATGAGCATGAAAAGAACAGCATTGAATTTGTTCAAGGAGTTTAGGTAGTACATATAGATTTCGGGAGATAAAAAGATCCCTACACAACTTTTTTGTTTATGGGGGGGGAAGAAAAGGATTTATTATTGGTGACTGGAATGGTTTGGTATGGGTCAGAAATAAAGGACTGGAACTGGAAGGAACAATTGTTTAGTTTAGATGAATTAGTGGTTATGTTAAAAGCTTTGTTAAAATCAAGGAAAATGGGGGATATTGAATTTGTGGTGGTTTTCAGCAGATAGCTAGTAGTAGGAAATTTTGGGTAGGGCAGACTGATAGTTACTAAACCAGGGGGATTATAGGCCCCTATAATTAATAATTCTGTAAATAGCATGATTTTGATGAAACAATTTGATTTATAACATACTAGTGGTGTTTAAATATTTAAACAGTGTTTAAATGCTGTTTTTATTCAGGAAATAGTGGACTTGATATGTTTTATATTTATTGTATGAAAAGTTTAACTTACCTGTTTACTTTTTTTAAACATTTACATATAAATATTTTGTTTTCAAGCTACTAACAAAAATTGTAGATGGCCAACTCCTGCAATAACGAAATTCTTTGTGGCTCAGAAATAAGTAAAATTTTATATTAGTAGATATCACAAAAGAATCGTAATGTTTGTTGCAAATAGGATGTGCAAAAATGTATATATTGTGACTTTTCTTGGAAAAATATTCTTATGCTTTTTCATAAAATTAAATTGTTTTCTTAAGACCAAGACTTTTAGTATTTTTTTCATTTTGTTACTGATATTTTTAACCTCATTGTAATTGTTAAAAATGATATTTAGCTGTTTTTATATGCAGTTTGATTGAATAATTGATATTTATTTTAGGGCTTTTTGCAGTCCGTGTGTTCTGGATCACTTTCCAACATCAGCCATTGAAGTTAAAAATAAGTGGATGCGTTTTCTAAGAAATGAAAGTTTATGTAGAAAAGGCGAAAAACATATTACAGACTCATTAAAAGTAAATAGCAATTGGTGGAACAATGTAAGTAATTAGTGCAATAAAATCATTTAACTTATTTATGGAATCAGTAAAACTAAGAAAGTAGAACGACTAATCTATAGACATCGTGCCAGACAACAAAAAAGCGGACAGTTGCTAGTAATTTTAGCTCCAGATCCAATAACCCCAGGTAGCCAATCCCTCTTCTGTCAACAATCCCACTTTCCACTCTTCCACTTCAGCATCCTATTCATCCAAGATTTAGCCAACACCTGTTACCTAAATTTTCATTCTTGACCCCCTATGTGACTTCTCTGTTTTCCCATTTACCCCTGCAAATTCTGAGAAACGCCCAGGCAAAGGTGGCCTCATGACTTATAAGTGAAGTGAGTTGTCTAATGAGCCTTTTTTTCGCCCCAAAAAAGTAAATACCATAATAATAATAACACAAAGACCTAATTACTGCTTATAATTAATTATATCTATATTTATTGCATTATACTAATAATGATTTTAAAAAATGACAAGTGATAAGACATGTATTTGATTATTTGTTTAATGATTTTCATAAATTACTACTGCAAGGTTATGGTTGTCTAAGACTGAATGAATTTTATTCATTAAAGCCTCAATTTGGTTTTTCGCCTAGTTCCTTTCATGCTTGTTAGAGTATACAAACTGAAACTTGCATGTTAGCAATGTCTCTTGTTTGTTTCCTATATCGTGTACAGTAATTTTGTTTAAATAAAACAATAATCCAAAGTAGCCATCCCATTTCTAAACAAATCATGATATGAAAAAAAAATCTTTTTTTCCTGGACATTGTCCCCTAAGAATAACAAGAAAGGATAAAATAGGAATGTATAATGACAAAAAATCTAATCATTTCCAGGTAGTCAGAGTTAACAGTGACTGCTGCACCTCTCTTGTCCTCAAAAAAATAAGGCCCAATCATGCAAAAACTTCCAACGGCACACCATATAGTTACCCGTTCACAATGCAAGGGTCGTTCATGGATATTGTGTGGGTTTTGTAGTGCCCAGTACCTACAGTTTTGTTTATTCACAAAACCGGATAGGTGGAAGTGGGCCTCGTCACTGGTCAGAATGACCACAGATTGTGGTGTACGAACAGTACATTGAACCCCTACTGCTCTTATCTCACTTAAAGTCCGCTTGCCCTGAATATACCGACCCATTTCACTATGGTAGGCCTTGAAGGAACACGACTGTGATGCCCGATATTGAAGGGCATATAGAACCGCTTTCGAGCCACCGTTGCAGAATCACTGTTCTTCCGAAACGCCTCCACTGCAAATGCACATTGCTTGTCACTCCATGGATCCATGATGTCAACTGAATGGCAGGGTCAGGGGAAGACTATCCACGAGAAGACGCAACGAGACTATCCCCACTCTTCTATGATCCTCCCTCACAACCCTGGGCCTTTTTCATACTGCAAATAGATCACTGAAACACCCTGTAGCACTGAAGAGGAGGGATACAAGGAAATATTGGCGATGGGCAGAAGGACAACTATCCAACCTTGGAGTACTGCTGCAAAATGTTACAGTCACTGGGGTTCCCGAGTATGAATCTATGAAAATAATTTATCAGCTGCTTTAACCGAGGATCGAGATTCTCAGACAGGCCTGCATACACCACACAACTTTAGCCCATATTGGGGAAGACAAGAGAAAAAACCAGGTGTTGGTGTGTATGTAATAATGGGAGATGTTAGGATCGACTGATCAGTTTTGATGTTTGACTGATGTAAAGAATTGGATAGGTCGATAATCGATAGTGAAGGTGGAAATATCATTTAGGGTTTTGAGGAGGGTATGTGAACCAATGGTAATAGGTAATTTTTTGCCACATTCAATTCGAAGATCATGGAGAGGGGCCCAGGCTCCAATTCAGTCCAAGTCTTCCTGAATCAATAGGGAAGCAGATAGAAGCTGTCTAGGAAGGAACAACAGGTAAATTAGGGTGTTGTTGGCATCTAGGTGGAATGAGCAAGCAGTGATGATAGATGAATGGAGGTATAGGATCGTGGTCCTTTCATTCTCTTATAATGATAATCTGTATGAGATTTCCTTCCCATTTTCAAATTTTGAAGTAAAGGGACCATAACCAGTTGGCAGATGGAGACTAACATATAATGGATGAATATAATGGATTGAACTTGAAAGCACCATTGCAGAGATAAAAAGGAAAACACAGGCTAGAGATGAATGCAGGAGATGGTCCAAGGGGTGAGTAGCTAAGCAGCATGATGTAGATAGAGAAAAAAGAAAATAAAACCTGAAAATATAATGGTTTTGTTATTTTGGGCTGTTTTAATCCAGAAAAAAATATTGGGAAACTAGGTGAACTTTATATCAATTTAAAAGGAATTAGTAGCAATAAGTAAAGTTTACATTTTATTTACAAAGAAAAATTAATTTTAAATTGTATTTTTTTAGTTGTCAAAATTATTTATGGATAAAAAAATTCAGTTGACACCTTTAGACCAATTTTCAGTTATGATCCATTTAACCTGTGGTGATAATATAGGTAAGTCCAGTAAATAAGTTTTTGAGCTCATTGAATTTATTTAAAATTAACTTGTTTCGGAGATTGACATTGCCTAATGCAATCAAATTTATTAGAATTACTCCAGAATAAAAATGTTCTGAAAAATTTGGTTAGCTTTTAAGATAGCATTGTGCTTATATTTTATGAAGTTTAAATCATGTGTATTAACTGAAATAACTTGAAGCAATTTAATAAATGTGCTTTTATAAAGATTAGCTAGCAGTCAATTTATTCAGTATGCTTAAGTTAATTATTGTACCTGAACAATGTTTTCCAAGGAGACTGATGAAAATACATTTTGCAATTAAAATAAAAATTTTTATTATCGTTTACACTGTTTTGATTAAATATCAAACAGTTTTTACACATAAAGTTCAATAATTGTATGTTGACCTTAGGTAAAGGTGACCTCCTATATATCTACTAACATTGTGTTTACAAATTAGCTCATGAAGTTACAAGTCAAGTCGTATGGCCATAAAGTAACCAGGAAAGTAACCAGACCATATCAATTTATAGTCCTAATCACTGCTCATACTGTTTGCATTGTACATATATGATGTGTCTTGTCAACACTGATTCTTCAGAGATAGAGAATCTGCAATATAAACCTTCCTGTTGAAAAGTAGAATGAATTTTTTGTTTCAAGAAATTACATTCATTTATCCATATCTTAGTTTTTGAAATACAAAGTACTTCAAGCGGTAATTGCAGTCTTTTAATTTCTAAGCAATCTAAATACATACGAGGATGGGATTAGGTGAGGAAACAGATGAAACTTCAAAAAGAACAAATGAGCTAAACTTTTATTATCTAGAGCTTTTTGATTTGTCAGTAATCACCTGGAATGGATTAAATATATAATAATAAACACTGAATACAAAAACAATCTTTATCACTCTTTATAACTGTAAAATAGTTGCAGCCAAATAATATATGACTTTCATAAAATGTGCTTGTTAATTAAAAATCAACTTACACCATCCAAGTGAAGTTTGTTGCAATTATTTCAAAAAAATTTTGGCCAAGAAGCTGCTGAACTGATAAGATTAATTAATCTTTTATCTACTGCAGACCATCACTGTACACTGTGTGCACAGTAGAAATTCAGGAATGTAATAATGTAGCAAATGACTTACAACAGAACACAAGGACATGATGATAGTGCAGGGTAACTAACAGCATACATGGTAACTTTTACTCTTTAGGGAAACATTTTATCTGAAATCACCTGTTGATTATTTTCTTGCAAAGTTCTTTGATTGCATTTGTTTCAATTCAGTACAGGGATCTTAGCACAATGCAGTTATTTGCCATAAAATTGGTGGTGCAAATAAATTATATATAAAATTGATGATTTTCACATTAAATTTGATAATATCATTTAGATTAAAAAATCAATAATTTTAATTTTCAACATCATTCAATAAATCTTTTTTTTTTACTGTTAGTAATTTTCAACAAGGCAGATAAATAATTATTATGGCATTACAATTAAATTTTAAATCCTCTTATTCTTTTTTTTAGTTTAGAATTTTTTTTAAAGCTATTTTGATTATTGACATAAAATTAGTTTAGGGTTCTAATGGGCTAAATTAATTTTACTTCCCCTGCTAAAGCTTTGACTTGAAACAAGAGACAAGTATATATAATCAGCTTATGATGCTGCTCACCTGTTCTAAAAAGTAGCTACAGTTAAAAGAAACCCGTAAAAAATAATGTAGGGTGATAAATTAATAAATGACTTGTTAATTAAAACATAATGTTTTTCTATCACATTATGTAAAATTAAATAACTCAACGACCTGATGACTATTCTTTGGAATTCATATGGACTATAATTACAAAAATCCATTATAAACGTCACTTAAATCTTGTTTGCAACCCCAGTTTCTGTAGAGAGATGATATTTTGCATACATATTTTGCTTGATGCCTAAAGATGCTAAAAATAAATGCTGTAAAAAATAGTGAAGGATCATTATTTAATTTCAAGCTATTACTTTGTTATTAGAAAAAATATCTTGACATTCTGATTGATATAAAATATCTGTTTGGACTCGAATAGGGTGTAACTAAATAAAGTTGTGAAAATTCTGTTCTAAAATTTGTGGCAGCCAATAGCAATCTTCGATTGTTTTCTATATCATACTTTACTTGAATTTATACAACCACTAGCATAATAAATTAAGACAAGTTCACAAGCTGATTCATTGTTTTTGATTAAAACCAAAGCCTCTTTTCTAACTAGGAAATCGAAATATAATTACATATGATATTGTGTAGAAAAATACATTAGAATTATGCTATTTAATGGTGATGAGCTGATTTATTAAAGGAATGAAAATAAACTTATTTTAAATTTATTAAATTAACAAAAATAAACAATTTTATTTTGTAGGTACTATTAATGTTAAAAAGTTCCTTCCCAATGATATGAAAAGTTCATTTTTTCATCTAGATATTTTAAAATTGAAAAATGTAGCGATGATGTTTAAAATGAAAAAAATAATGTCATGTATTGAAAGGAAAGCTGTTGTTATATTAATAGGGTCGCCAGCAAGCTTATTGCAGTCATGTCAGTTTGATGATAATACAGATTGTATAGGTAATTCATTTTATTTTTACGTTAGATTTATTTAGTTTGTAAAAGATCGGAGGTGTCCAATTTGGCCTGTAACATAATAAATTTATTTTGGTTTTTTTATTATAAGGCAAAGGTTATATATATACTCCTTTCTTTATGGTCCTAATTTCCAGTGCAGGCGTTCAATCAAGTAATGTGTTACATGCACACTAGAACAGTCTCATGTTAGCTGTCATCCAACACACATCGCTAGTTACCTTACTCTCTCTAATGTTTCTCCATTCACTACAGTTGTATATAGTTATCGTTTTTTAATTGTGTGTGCCCTTTTAGTCTTAATATTGCTTTGTGTTTGTGCTGGGATCGGAATATTATCTCTTTAAGGTAAATCACATATAAATTTTAATTTCTTAAAATAAAGCCTGGTGGATCATAGGACCATAAGAGGGTTATGAAAGGGTGTCAGTTAATCCCTAGTGTCAGTTGATTTTTTGTGGGAAGTACTGCAATCTAAAATTTGTTGACGTTGCCCTACAGCGAGTTTCAAAAAAGTCCTGCCACTGCCAGGATTGTGTAGCAACCAATCAGACAGCTCCATTCTGAGTGGCCATGTCTGGCAAATATGGTGGCTGAGATAACACAGCAGTGTTGTTTTTTAAATTATGAACTATCAGTGAGGTGTGAGCGGGAGCGTTATCGTGATGCAATTTCCAAAACTTTTTTTGCCATAATTCCGTTCAATTCATCGCATTGCATCACGTAAATGGCACATTACTTCCAAGTAATATACTTTATTGACTGTACCACCTTCTGGCAAGAACTCTTGATGCACTAAGCCATTGAAATCTAAAAAAAAAAAAAGTGAGATAAAATTATCGTTACTTTTTGGTCAAACTTTGTATTCTAGAACTATAGTGGGCAGCAATATCTATAGTTGTCTAGCTGCCTAGTTTCTGTAGTTTGGTGAGCTAATGTCTAGCCGAATCTGTCCGAGATAATCGTTGCAATCTTCATATTGGTTTGTAGTCTGGATTCACATCTTCTTTATTCTATTATCAATATAGTTTTCTCATTAGCCTTAGTGAACCCTGACCACAAAAAATTTTCTGTAAGCCTTTAATTAAATACAGGCCTCTATAGTTATAAGTCCAAAGACCGTTAATACTATTATTTGTTTGCCAATAATTAATATTGTCTGGTACAACCTTATCTAAACAAGCTGTAAAATCTAATCCAGCCACAAGTAATTGCCAGAGAGTGTGGAGTTTTAAAGGACATGGGTAGTGCCCATCTACACAACATGGGGAAGGTGAAAAGGAATAGTAGACTAGTACCTTATGAATTTACGCCACAACAATCTGCTAAGTGAATGGAAACTTGCAAAAATATTTTAGAAAACCCTTATGATATCATATTTTACGATAATATTGTCAGGTGCATTGAATGTGGGTATACTGGTGAAATCCTGATACCTGATGGCTAGATCACAGTCAAACAAATTTTCCAATTGCTTCAAATGAACAGTTATAAAAAAGAAAATCTAATAAAAAAGGAATTCTGCGACTCTCGGCAATCTTGGAAGTTCTTCATGGGTTTGAACTCCTTGCCACAGACACCATATAGTCTTGGACTTGCTGGGTTAGATTATCACTTGATTCAGGGGGAAAAAATTGATAATTGCAGCAGGAGTTTGTCGACAACCATCCCAAGAAAGGGGTACCAGCGGGGGATTGAGAAACTGGCTGAAGGTTGGCTAATGACAGTGGATTGAAATGGGCTTTATTTTGAATGTTAATTTTATTTCATATTAAAGTTTTGTCTCTTTTTTTTCATACATCCCATTAAAAAAAATTCTTTCGTGCATGGAAATAAAAATGTCTGCCTCTTTCTTATCCTTGTTTTTAACTGGTTTGTTTGCTAGCTGTGCAACACTCATCTCTTTCCATACCTCTTCCATGTAACCCCCCCTTTTTCCAAAAATATTTATGTTTCTCCCTCTTAAAATATGATCTTTTCTATAAATTCAAGACTCGCTGTGATAAAATCTTTAGGATTCACCAAAATAAGCTTTAAAAAAATAAAATAGTAAATTCCAATTTTGTAATAAAACATTAGGTAAGCCATTTGAAAAACTTTATTTCATGTGATATTTGAAATCATCATTCAAAATAGTAAGGTTACCTGTTCAAAATTTTCTGAAGAAAGATTGTCTAAATAGAAATTCACTATTATCTACTTCGTAAAACATTCTGTATATTTAGGCTGCTTCACCAACCTTCGTTATTATTTAAATTTTAATTGTATAGATAGGTTAAACTTTTTTTCTTTTTTTTTTCAGTATCAATGATAGAATTTGAACGATTGTTCATAGAGTTTTATAACATAGTTAGAAAAATAAGAGAAATTAGCTCTGATAAGAAACTTAAGTTAATGTGGCTGTTTGAATGCCCAGCAGCCATACCTATCACAACACAAAAAAAAATTAAAAGGTTTGTCAACAACAATGTTTAACTAATTTTATTTCAACAGAAGTTTCCTACTCTCTAGTAACTAAATAGTAGGAGGCTTCAGTGACTGGTCTTGCGCATGAAGATATATCAGAAGAGGAAATTAAAGAATGGTCGTGTCTTTAAATTTAAAAGTAATAAATAATAATTTTATTATTATAGATTGATAACACTCAGTACCTCAATGTCAAAATTTAATTTTGTCGAATTAAATTCTTGTTTTTTTCACTCCATACAATTATCCAGAAAGTTATCTCAATTATAGTATTTGAATTCTATAGAACAATAGACTTGTAACAGAATAATGGAACTTGTGATGCATGTTACTGAAATGTTCCACACAGCTGTTGGGATTCTGGCATGCCTTTCAATGGATTTTAGGTCTGTGCATTATTATTAAATAGTGCAGGAAACGACCCTCTTCTTTAATTAATCTTGGATTACTTCACTATCACTATATGCACATTGTTACATCAAATATTTCATATTCTAACTCATAGATTTTTTTATTTTATTTTTTGTATTAATGAAAAAAAATAAGTTCCTTGTACTCTTTTAGTCCATACTATTACTCAAAACTAATTTTCTGGGAGTCTAATAACTCATAAATTCTTAAACACAAATTTTTTTTTTTCATATCCCCTTGTTACAAAATATAGATCCTACAAACGAATCTATTTACAATTGCTTCATTATATTTTCTGTAGCTTGGCTACATTTTATACAAATTCTGTTTTCTACTAATGGTGATCTGCATTGTAAAAAAATATAATGATGTACATTATGCATTAATGGACTGAATTTATTAAAAGTGATGGGGCTCACCTTATTTATCATAGACTTATTTTAAACTAAATATTAACCTAATTTCCCTGACAGTCTGTTGCCATCGATGTGGGAAGGGTGGTGGGGTCATAGTGTTACACACTGGGTTTGTGAGGTGCTGCAATGAGTAAAAAAACTTGATGTGTCTCTGGTAGATGACCTCGCCCACCGATGGCACACCAAGCAACGGGTGCAGGTCGGCATTCTTTAACCTTTTTAGCCTTTTAACCTATTTGGAGGGAGAAGATTACGCAATCAGTCTTCCCGGCATTCACACTGATGTTTAACCTGTCCAGTCTGTCACTGATTATGTTACAAACTGACTCGGCCTGTGCAAGAGTTCTTTGTGTACTCATGCTGCTGCTGAAACCGCTATGATGAAAGCGATTATCATAGCTTTCTTGTACTCGTTCACAACAATTTTAGATGTGTACATGCTAAAAAGCATCGCAGACAAAACCGCTCCTTGAGGAATTCCACAAGTCAGAGGGAATGGGTTCAAGAGGCAATCACCCACCCTTACACTCACCATTCTGTCCTTCAAGAAGGAAAACAATGCTCTGAACATTTCCAGTCGCAAACCTGTCAGCACAGAAGAATGGGAATGGGACACTGAGTCGAAAGCCAGTGTGCAGTCCAATGAGATCATAGCAGTTGATGTGTTTCTGTTGATACCGAGGGTGGCTTCCGTCTGTACCTTCACAAGCGGATGTTCTGTACTCAGATGATCCTGAAAACCTGTCTGCTCCTACAGAATGATAGAGTTTTCCAAACAGAACTCCTTCATGTAGTTCAGTATTATCTTTTTAAGAAAATTCCCCATGTGACGGAGGAGACTGGTTGGGCTGGGTGGTCGCTTCTCTTTGGCGGCTTTCACAGTGGGAATAAGATAGCTTATTTCCACACTATTGGGAACTATCACATCCTGATGCATGAATTGTACAGGTTAATGAGTTAGGCAATCCCTCTCCTCGGCAGCTTCTTTAGCAAAACAGCTTCCACCCCGTCACGCACTGGTCCCCTCACGCTCTCCTGACACTGGCTTAGAATCGCCTTGAGCTGCTTTGGGGAGACGAACATGTAGTTCTGTCCTGTCTCCAGCTGTTGAGGTTTGTGGTAGTTATCTGTCCTAGCGGCGTTGTCTGCGGTGTAGTAGTCGGCCTGTATTTTCGCCTGTTCTTCCACTGTGTAAAGGGTGTCACCCTAATGAATACGGACACCTGAATCCTTCTTGGAGTGGTCTTAAGGAGCTTCCAAAACTTATGGTGATTGCGTTGTAAGCCACGAAGCCGTTTGTGCCACATCACCGTCTTCCAATTCCTCATCAAGCCACGGCTTTGTGTTGTGAGAGAGTTTACTACTTTCTTCGCTTGAAAATTTCTTGTTCTATACCAGTTATTCTTCAAATTATTGTATAATGAAATAAGTTGAAGAATATGGTCTGGTGGTTATTGTAGCATAGGTTGTTTCGGGCTAAACTTAGGGATAGCAGTGTCAGCTGCATCGACAAAAACGTTTGGTAGGATAGCTTACTGTCAATACACTTCCTCTCTAGTGTGGAGAACAAGAACCGTATGAAATTGGTGGAAAAGTTGTGATCGATATAATTCGGCGTGACTATAGTCGTACTTCGTGGGATGCGGCATCACAATTCTACCTTCAATGGAATACAGGACTGGCAGGTGGTCAGTCGTCACTAAGTCCAGGGTCTCACAATTGATTATCGTGTGTGGATGTTTTGTCGTGAGGGCGGAGGTCGTGATACTCTATCACACAAAGGACTGAGAACTCTTGGAGAGACGCCCTCAGTATCTTATACATGGTGGTGAGAAGGGTGTTCCCAGGTTTATCTTCACCGTCAAGTGATGGAGCTTTACATCAAATGTAGTAAGTGGCACAGCCACTTTCATCCATGTGATGCCATGTCATATAGCCACCAGAACACCACCATAGCCATCAGTCCGTTCTCTTACAACAAAGTATTCCTGTAACCTTACACTCTGGTTCACGATTCTCGTGTCCATTGAGCATAACGACGTCTGGTGTGAAGATCGCTATTAGCGCCTCCACTTCTTCGAGTAGTCAGACCGTCAACGTTGAAGTTGAGTATTTTCTACTTACCAAGGGTGTGCCAATTGACAAATATGGTCTGTAGTTGACACTAATTCCCTGTCATGGTCTCGAGAATCAAGAACCAGGGTGGAAGGCTAGGGGTGTTGTATCTTGATTATGTTGCAGAGGCGACTTTTCCTCTTCAATAACGTCACTCCTCATGTGAAGTTTGGTGTGGTGGTGGGTGCCTGTTGGTTCCTGCTCCTAGTAGGCTGCTGGCAGTGGTGGACTAGCGGCACTTTCTCCATCTGATCTGCTGCTTCTTCTTCTGGTTGGTAGGGGCACGCTCTGTATGTGGCTACGTGAGGTCCCCCTCAGTTGGAGCCCTTTGCTTTTTGTGTCCTGTCACATTCACCTGATGCATGTCCCTCTTTTTGGCCGCAGTGGTTTTTAGTGTGACCAAACTCCTGGCATCTGTGGCATAGTGGCATGCCCTTTTACTGTATATAGGGGACAATCTTAACATAATTGATAATCCAAATTTTCGGGAGGTCCTCTATTTTGGTAGTCGGTGCCACCATCACTAAGATTGGTAATATCTCGGTTTTTGTGCCATGGGAGTCCGTCTTTCGAAGGCACTAGACTTCCAATACCCCCGGGGCAGTTTTTAAAGTTTATTTTATTATGGTTTTATCCTCACTCTCATTGATGCCCATAATCAAGAACCTTTTAAACTGTTGACCTCTTGGGGCATAGGTGTGGTGGGGAGTGTGGTCTTGTTTCAGGGCAGATATCACTTTTTGTCGATCACCCTTGTTATCGAAAAATAGCCTGACCTCCTCTGGTCTCCTTTCAAAGCGAATAAATTTTTTGCCTTTCACTTAAAAAATATTGACATCCCTTCAATTTATTTGAATTCTTTCTGGGTGTTATATTGGGAAGATAAGTGGTAAAGATAGTAAATTAAATGCATTCTACAAGATAGTCACACTTTAATTAACAAATGGGTACACTATAGATATTTACAGAAACACATTCCACACACACATGGGAAAGACATGGTAGGGACACCCATGTCCAGGTCAGTCCACCAACCACTAGGCCAAGCATCGCCAAGAGCAAGGGCCCACGCCCCCACCCTGGTGGTTCACTGCCTTTACAATAATATTTCTGTATACACAACACTGTAAAATAGTGAAAATTGACCTATGTGCATGCATGCATTTGTTCGTAATCATTGTTTTATGTGTATGCTTTATGTAATGGCTTGCTGTATGGATATGTTTAGAAATTTGTTTTTGGACAAAATGTATTAATCTTTAACAATTTTCAGTGTAAAGAAATAAGAATGCTTGTCTTCCAACAACGTTTTATTTGATTTAACAGCACTATTATTTTCAACGATTAAACTATCATCCTCAGGTGCCGAAATAGATATGATAAAATACATCAAAATCTACATATTCATAAATCTGAGAATTTTAGTATATTTTCAGTATTAACGTTAAATTAAGTATTGATTCTCAGTATGAAATTTCAAAATCTGCAATTAATTGACATAGTTAAAAAAATTAAAACTTGTTACGTCGTTTAAAAAAATATTTGTTGATTAAAATTTACAACATTTACTTTAATAATGTATTGACAATCCAATATTATGGACACATTACCTTATTAGAAAGAATATTCCAGTTAGTATAAATAAAATTGTGCCAAAGTCTTCACCACGAACAAATAGAAGTTAACCTCTTCTCGGACCAGAAAACACCCGCTTATCTTTCCATATATTATTAATAAATCTTTGGTGTCAGTATAGCGAGAGGGGACTAGTTCATGATCCCATCGCAGAGCTCACTAAGGGCATGGGCGTAGTAACCCCTGATTGGCCAAAATAAACAAATCTCTCATTCGCTGTAGGCGCAGGTATGAGCTGCCTATATAAGGCAGAAATTCTGAGATTTTTCACACAGTCGGAATCAGACACTTAAAGTGAACAGTGCTCTCTCTCTCTCTCTCTCTCTCTCTCTCTCTCTCTCTCTCTCTCTCTCTCTCTCTCTCTCGCTCTCTCTCTCTCTCTCTCTGTACTGGCACTTGTTGCTCTACTCGAACCATGGCTTTCCTATTTAATTACCTCTGCACCTTTCTTTCCTATCCTTGATAGCTTTAGTCTGCCACTGGCAGCCTCCACGATCTTCCCAATGGAGTTCCCTGATCTTGCGCCGCTAAAATAGCATATCCTTGGAAGGGATGCCTTCTATGCAGAGGACAATCTCTGGGGCCCTACAAAATGTACCTTGTAGTGTATCCCTCAGTGGTCCAGTCTACCTCTTTTCAGTTCATACTCACCTTTGGTATCCAGACAGTTTTCACCTACCCTCAAAAACCGAGCGTGAACTCGTGTTCATTCCAATACCATGACAGCTACCTATAATACCTAGCCTGTACCTCTTCTCCTCAACATAACACACTGTTGGGGCACACCTTTAAAATACTATGGAGTCAGATCAATTAACAAATACGAATTAAGCTGCCTGCTGACCTAGGCCACCAGCAGAGGTCAAAGAGGACAGGTTTATTTATCTCTTTCTGACGCCTGCCAGCCAATGGCTGGGTTGAGGAGATCTCCCTGGCCGGTAGTCCCGAAAAAAATAATTCATCGGTCAAATTCATGTTAGTAAAAATACTAGCTTTATGCTTCTTAGACATTGACTGGCTGTATTGGTCAGTAGGAGGGAGATGGGTTTCTCATGAAGAGACTGTTTATTATTTTTTCCTTTTTATTTAAATTATTCTTGTTGTATCCAGCTTTTTAATAAGATAGAGGCTGTTACAATTATGTAGGAGGGTAACTTGTAGAAAATATGTTCTTTTCACCTGGTTATGAGTTTTTTACTGATTCTGTCTACCATGGATCCTCCACACTTCACATTTTAGCTTATATACTCCAGAACAATTTTTTATTGGTAGAGAATCTTTTAAAAACTCCGATTCCCAACTTTTTTTATGACTCAGGCTAATTTTTCTGATATACGCTGCACTTATTCAGAAGCAGAGAGTCTCCTGAACTCCATAATTACCCTTGGTCTGTAGTTTTACTTGTATGCTGTTCAGTTTCTGGTACTAAGAATAGTTCTTACAGCTCAATTTTCCCACCATAGCTTTGGTCTTCCTCTTATTGATCTCCTCTTCAAGCATTTTTTTTTTTTTTTTGTAATGTCTTTCACTCACTGTGGCTACAATGAATGTCTATCCATCAAAGATTTGTAATCCTTATTTTAGGCATTATACTAGTACCATGTTAAAGGTTGTAAAGATATAGATTGCTTCCTCAACAGCTTGAACTGTTAGGTACAAATGCCTTAGGAACAAAGTATTCCGCGGCCAGCCAGTAGGTTTTTAAATTTTCTACTCTTAATATTGCTATTTAAAAAAAAATTTCAAGTTCTCTTTCTGGAAGGAACGGGTAATTAAGACTTGGTGTTCGCACCAATACAACGTCCTTCTGGGTCATGGTCACATACAACTGGGTAGAGTGGGGATGACTAATCTTATCGGTTTGAGGCACTTGTTGTTAGCTTACCTTCTTTCTAATGATACATATTGGGAGCCTTAGTCGCGAGGTATTGTTTTTTGTATTACCTTGTTCTTATAACACTTGAAGGTGGTGTCAAGCGGTGGTGTTTTAAGCGGCAACAACGATAATTCAAGAGGAACAGTGTTGGCAGAGGTGATGGGACCAGGTGGTAGATTTTTTCTCTACTCCCGAGTGTGGCATGAATCTCTCAATTCCCATTATACAGTCCATTTATTGCAGTATTGGGTATTTAGTTGTGTACACTAAGCCTGTTTGACATAGGTAACAAAATTATTTTTTTGCATTTTTTTACTACTGTGATTTCCTTTATAGAAAAAAAAAAGATTTTGCAATAATATAAATTTTTTGAAAGGCTGAAATAACTTTGATTTAGTGGAAATTAACAATTACCAATTAGGTTGTACATGGTTACTCTGGTAGGTTTATCATCTGGTACTGTTAGGTATATTCTCAAAATTCACAAAAGGGGAAAAATATTTTTAAAAACAATTGCTTATACTATATGGAAATAACTATTGTGAAGGTGGCAGGGTATATAGGGGTGGTACAGTTGTGGCACACCTCAATATGGGGAACCCTTGGCTGTGGCACATGTTATCAAAAGGTTGGGCACCAAATTCATAACCAAAGCCTTCAACGAAAAACATCACACAAGAATGATTTTTTTAGACTTTGAAAAAGCTTTCGACTCTGTTTGAAACACCTGTCTTCTTTATTAACTAATCGAATTAGTTTTCCCGGTACCTGATTCACACCATCCATTCATTCCTTTCCTGTAGGCAATTATATATCCAAAAAAAAAAAAAAAATGCATTTACCTTCTGTATACTATACACCCAGCCTACCACAAGGCTCCTATCTCCAACCTTATTTGACCTGTTTGTGATTTCCCAACACACCCGAAAGTAACGAGATCCCTACACACTGATGACACATCTTTGTAAACATTGCATCAACACAAACTAGTTACAACATAACTTTAAAAAAATTCAACAAATATTGTCAAAACTGGAAATTAAAGATCAAGTAAGAAGCCATAATTTTCACCACATCTCATTCACCATCTTTCCATAAATTCTGTACACATCGCATAGTTAAAATCAGTCCAATATTTTGGCTTGATCCTAGACAGATCCCTAACCTTCACAGAACATATCAACAGGAAACTGACAAAGTAAAAAAAAATCATAAACAAAATGTTGCCGTACTTTAACAAAAAATCCCGGTTAAGTCCCTAAAACAAACTCATTCTCTGCAAATCTGACATCTGATCAACCACAACCTATGCTCATAAGCTCCACCTGCAAAACTAACTACAGACGATAAAGAACCAAAAACCTAAGATTGCGTATTATCAATTACCCTTGCTACTACACATAAATAACCACTATGCTCAAAGACTACTTACAACACCCTAAAATTCAAGAATTTGTCTGTTCTCAAACCGAAAACTATTTCAATAAAACAATAGGTTCCAAGAATGCACTAATTCAGGAGGTTGGTAACTTCAGCAAAAATTCTTTCAAAAGATACATTCATGGGAGAATTAAGCATGTGTTGTTAAATTAAAAATTTTATGTTGCATTTAGAGTAAGAATTCCATAGCCTGAGCATGAAATAGCGTAAGTCTGGTTGGGTTACCAAAAAAACAAAATAACTTGTGATATGTAAATAAAACTCTTTATTACGATTGCCACAAAGATTATCATAGTTTAAATTATAAGTATTTTCATCATTATGTAAATGTCTTATATAACTTATGTCTTATATATCTTTTTATTAAATTTGTAAATATTTTGTTTTATCTAATTTTGTAAATAAGGTTTTTTTTCTTGAGTAATTTTTTATTTTATTTTTCCTGCTGTTCAAAAAAGTTTTATTATCAAAACAGCCAATACAATAACATGGGAAGGATAGCAGAACATGTAATAACAATCTAGTTACAAGTTGGATTATGAAATAAAATTTTCCTAGTCTTCTATTCTTTTAATTATATAGAATTGGTTTACATTTTAAATTGTATAGCTGCTTGAAGTATCAATGTTTCTAAGACAAGGTTGATGGCTTAACTGTATGAAATAAATATTTGTGCTATAGGATAGGGTAAACTGTTAAACACAAACTGCTTTCAGTCTTTCTTGATATTTAGGTTTCATAAATATTCACATTATTTGATTAGTAATTAAATGATTAGTGTTATTAACATTACTATTACTAATATTTATGAATATATTAATTGATTCAAGGAGCAGATAAGCCTTATCACACACATATATTGAAACCTACCTCATTTTTTACCATCTCTCTTTCTACTCTATTTGATCAATTTACCTTAACTAATTTGGCAGGTCCGTCATGAGATCTTTAATTCAAATTGTTTTATGTCTTTGACATAGGTATTTATCCCGATTGAATCGCCCGATCTCAAGGCTAATGTAGCTATTAATAAATTGAGAAACTAGGAATTGTGAAATATATTCAAATAAAATGGTTAGAACAAATAATTATAATTATATAGAGTGCTGACAAAAAGTATAAAAAAATATTCAATTCCTTTTAAAATAGGATAGTTACTACTAATTACAAAAAACATGGAAATTTGAGCTCAATTTCTTTTAATGGATCCATAATAAAACAATATTAATATCACCCAATCGATGATCTTCCTTTTTATCCAATCAACGTTACTTCTGCTGTTGGTTCTTCTCCTCTCTTCCTGTATGGTACCACCAGTTCGGGAGCTTGCTATGAATCCGCTCTTCTCGGCGATCGTGCTAAGACTGACTGTTTATCTCATCCCCACTCCTAGGAACATAAGGGAAGATGCTTACCATCTGGTCACATCTGTGAAGGTTCCTGGCCATGATATGCTCAAATATCATGAATGTTACAATATATATATATATATATATGTATATATAAGTTAAGGTCTGGGTATCATCAGTATCCAGCCTTAATCTCCGAACTTACATATACAGGATTACGTACCTGAAATAAACAGTCTTGTTCTAGCTTTTGTTCGTGTTATTTCTTATTACCTTTTTCCTTTTTTTTAATTCTAAAGTTAATGAACATTTTATATATATATATATATATATATATATATATATATTAATATATAATTAATCGCAATGATTATATATTCTCTTTGTAAATTTAGCCGAGTAGTGATCTATCTATATTATATTTATGTTTTTTTTTTTTTTTAGATTTTTAAATGTGTCGCCTCTGCTAGTGGATATACATCAAAATTTGGGGATGAACAGAATCCGAATGATATGGACTAATATACAAGGAAATGAAACATTTTTCAGAAGTGTCATGAATATTTAAAAGCTTCTGTTATTAACTATTTGAACTACATGTCTACCCCAATACAGCCTCAAGCAAAACTGATTTTATATCACGATCTATTGTCCATATTTGAAATCTGCATTGAACACGATCAAACTTTAATATTAATATGTTTTCAAGAATAGCTTTGATATCATATTTCAATTATTCTTTTCTTCACTAAAATTTGAAATTAGTATCTATAATTATAAATTTTATAGTTAACAACAGTGATGAGATATGAAAGGAAGAAGTTAAAGAAAAATGGCTACGATAGCAACTCTACAAAATAACCTGGATTACATAACAAATTCTAGGGATCTCTGAATAAAAAATATATTCATATGTAAAATTAGTATAGAATGTTTTGTCATGCTATCACAGTATAAAGTTGTAATATTGGGGTATAAGCTATGTAGAAAATCAAATAGTTTATATTGTACTTAAAGAATAGGAATTATTTTTATACTGGTCAGTATAATTTACATCCTAAAAAAAATGTTCAATATTCAAAACAAGCAAATTATTTTTTTGTAAAATTTTGAATTTTTTTTTCTTGAAAATAAAACTGCATTTGTCTTATTCCTTAGCATATTAAAAACATTAATGTGAATAAGTTTTTAGTTTATAATCATTTTATTCATTATTTTTCTGGTTACTTTAAATCTGTTTTTAATTTAAGAATTATTGGTTATAGAAAAATAAATAGTAATATTAAAAAATTGCATTTTATTAAGTTACCACTTGATATACTTGCAGGATGTTAATGAGTGTATGGAGTGAAATTTTAACGTTTTATTAATTGCACAACAAAATCTATAGGAATTTAGTTGGTGAGGTAAAAAAATCTCAAAGGGATGTTTAAAGAAATGGGTGAGTGTTGGTTTAATAATGCGATTTCATGGTCATTTTTTACCCAAGCTAAATTTGGTAGAAGAAGTGACCAAGAATACTAGATGGGTATGATTCCCATGTATTTTTATATTTTCAGTGTTTTTTTGTCAAGTTTAAAATATCATAATCGTCAAATTTTCAAAAAAAACAAGAATGATAATTTATTGGTAAACAAGGGGGCGTGGTATTTGGGGCACAAGAAAACGATGTCCGATGGAGTCTAGAAAGGAGATGAATTGGGAATCAGAAATGAATTTATTAGGAGGGCAATAAACCGATGCTAGGGTGAGGGGGAAAGTGAAGGTTCTGATTGACACTGCAGTGAACTGAAGGGAATCAATTATGTGCTAACAAGGAATGTGATGGGAAATGGAGTTGTGGATTATGACAGCAGTACTTACATGTGCTATTTCATCTACCCAGATCACCCGATCAGTTCGATAAGTCTGGTATTGTTGAAGGGTTGAACAAAATGGTCGTTTACTTGTAAATCTTGTTTGAGTAATGAGAGCTACATCAACCATTCACATTCCAAAAGAGAATGAATAAGGAGTCGGTTGGATACACTTATTTTGTTTTACTGGGATAAGGTAAGATACAAGATTTGTAGGAAGGGAAATGAGAGGAGTAATTAGGGTTCTGAACCCTGTAAGTAATGAAGTTAATAAACTATTGAGATCTGATGACCTTGAAGGTGGAGGAAAATGCGATCTGTGTGGTTGAGGATAAGATCGGGTTTGCTGATAGCCGGATGAATGGAATGCTGGGGAAGAAAAACTTGCGTACGAGGAGTGGGCTGTGCTTGTGACTACTGTATGTTCCAAACTTCATCGGAAAATGAAGCAGAAGGCTTCAAATTTCTTGCTGGGCCGCTTCTTGAGCTGCTGTGGCTAGCTTCTCCTTTTCTGGACGACAAAGTTGTTAGTTCCTGGACTTCAGTATCCTATAAGCTTTGCAGTCCTTACAGTTGGCCATATGGCCTTGTTGGCAGAGCACACATACTGCAGGTGATTTCAACAGCTTGGATAATTCGCTCTTGTGCTGTGCAATGAACTTTACACACCTTGGGGGGGGGGGTAACAGTAGGTTTTAAGTGTGTCCATATGCCTGACAATATTTTTTGATTAAAAAAAATAGTTGGTTGGGTTGGGGGTCTCGAACGCACGATCTTGAGGATCAGTGACCGCGGTTCTACACACTCGGCCACGGGCACCGCGAGAGTCATGGTTGTTGCTTGGTGTTATCTGTGGCCTGGCAGAGACAAGTAAAGACCAACCCAATATGGCTTCTATGTGTGACATTATCTATAACACTGAAAAGTATGGCAATTATTTAACTCGCTTATTAAGAACTCCCTCGTGAACATATCACGTAAAGTTGTCTTTTGAGGCAATTTTAAAGTTGAAATAAGGCCTATGAACAGTAGTAATTGTTGGGTTTTCGATAAAGTAATTAACACAGTTGTTGGGTCCCAACTATGTTTTTATTTTTTTTTTTTTCTCACGTAATTATAACGATTAATTTTATTTTATTTGTTAAAAGAAAAAAAAAACAAGATTGTAATATTTTATTGTATTGATAAGTATAATTAGGAATTAAGGGTGTTTACGTCTAAGCAAGTGATAAGGTGACCTCTAATGCGATCGGCAATTGTTTTGGCATGGCGGATCAACTCCGATCGTCATCTAATTACTGGCTCAGTTCCCTGAAAGTTGTGAACGAAGAAGGACGCTTGGAAATTTGTTGATTGATGTTGACCCCACATTCACACTACTTCTTCATCGCTGACTTCACGCCGGTTATCCACCACCCACCCACGCTCCCAATTGTTCGGAGAGTGAACATCGAGAAGAATTTCTTCTTCTCCACTTGGGATCTCCGGTAAGAGGTTATTTTGCTAGTACACACACCATTTATCTCCAGATTCAGCTCACATCATCCTTTTACTTGCAAGAATAGAAGACTATTGACTTTTGGTGATTGACACTGTTAAATTTAGTAAATATAGGATTTAATTAATTTTTATTTATACTAAAGCGTAAAGACATTTATATTTTTGTTATCTATGTTTCTTTCATTTTATTTTTAGATTACTAACCCCGTTACTAACATTACTTTTTTTTTGTTTATATATACGATCATTACATATGTATTGCCAGTTTATAATTTTAGTTTTTTTTGTATAATCTTTCCTCAATTATATTTTCTGTAAACAATCTTGTTTTTTGTTGGTTTTCTGGGAAAATGCAGGTATCCATTCTTGTACTTTTTTTCTGAATTTCACAGCCGGTAATTTGCAAGGGACAGAAGTTCGGCGACGTAATTTTACTAGCCCCTTCTTCCACATCTTTTGGTCCTCCGTGTTTGGATATTGTGATTCAGAAAAAAGCAATTGTATTTACAACATTCCGTCTTGATCCTTTTATATAATCATCTTCCCACTCACAAGATTTGTTTATTTTAATTGGTATTTTATTTGTTTATTGATAAATTCTGCCATCAACATGCCTCCTAAAGTTAACCAGGATGATTCGGAAGAGCAAATGGATGCTCTTAGCGATGAATTCAAGGACTTAGCTGATGATATTAATGAAACTAAGACCGTTGGGTTATCAATGGGAACTGACTCAACCAAACAAAAAATCTTCGCTGCTCGCATTTCTCGACTAGACAGTGCTTATGAGAAGTTTTCAGCGTGTTATTTGAGCTTGAGAAGGGTAGTAAAAAGGTTAAAGAGGCCCTTAACAGAATACGAACTGGTTTATAAAGAAGTCCGTGCCAGCTATTACGAAGCGATAGCATTGGGTTTTTCTATTGCCCCTAAGGAATCTGAATCCACTGGAAATAGATCACTGGTTGAAAGAGGCGAAGAATATTCGCAATTACGCCTTCCCACAATTAATATTCCTACTTTTTCAGGCAATATTTCAGATTGGCCTTCGTTTAAGGATACCTTTTCTTCCATGATTCATGATAATACAGACTTGAATCCCATTCAAAAATTCCATTATTTGAAGTCCTCCCTAAAAGGTGGAGCGGCTCAAATTATCACGGCTATCAATGTCACTCTCGACGGCTACGATCAAGCTTGGGCAGCTTTAACTAAAAGGTAGGACAGCCAACAATTACAAGCCACCCACCATCTGATGAATATATTTAATTTTCCACCACTTCAAAAATGTTCCCTCGCAACTCTTGATCACTTTTCGTCAGTAATTCTTGAAAGCGCTGCAGCCTTTAATAGATTGCACTTAGCTGATCCCGCAGGCTTTATATTGTACACGTTTGCCGTCAGGCTGTTAGATGCCAAAACTCAAGAGCGTTTCGAAAACGAATTTGGTTCCAGATCCGAAACTCCGACTTGGAAGGAATTTTCGGATTTTATCCACCAATTAATCATTCAGCTTCAAGCAAATACTATGACGTCAAATCAAAAGGCCACTCCAGCTAACACTGACTATAAATATACTCACCAGGCAAAAAAGGTGTTGATGTCTTCCGGAGCAGTCACCGAACAATTTAAATGCCCCGTCTGTACGGAGAATCATAAAATTTATGATTGTCCCAAGTTTCGATCACTCGCTCCCAGACAAAGATTTGAAAAAATCAAATTGTTAAACCGTTGCCTCAACTGTTTTGCTTCAGGTTATTCAGCTTCGAAATGCCCCTCTACCCATTGTTGCAAGCAGTGTCATTTACGGCACCATTCTCTTTTACATTTTTCGAAAGGTTCTGACACCCACTCCATATCAAATCGTAATCAAGGTCATTCCGTTTCTAGTGTGCACTCATCACTGGGAACTCATTCATCTGAAAACTCTACAAGGAAATCTCACAATATACCCACACACTCCGAGTCTTCACAAATAACAACCAATAGTCCCAACCCCCCAGCCGTACAAACATCCGTGTTGTCGTCGGCTTCGACAGAACGAATAAATGTTCTTTTGGGTACGGCTCTATTAAAGATTAAAGACTCCTTTGGTTGTTTCCAGTTGGTGCGAGCTCTAATTGATAGTGGGTCTCAACGCTCCTTTATCACCTCACAATGTGCAAAGCGATTACGTTTGCAACTTATTCCAAATGATCATAATTTGGTTGGTTTCGGGAGCCATCCTATTTCTGGTTGTAAGCACCAAGTTTATTGCAGTATTTCTTCCAATAAGGTAGAATCGCCAGCGCATCACACATACGCAATTGTGATTGATTGTATTAGCAACGAGATGCCCTGCGAAATCATCATGGATACGGTAGTCCAACATTATCAACATTTAGATCTTGCAGATCCAATGTTCAGTCAGCCAGGGCCCATAGAATTTCTTGTTGGTGCTGATCTATTTGGGGAAATCTTGGAAGGAGAGGTAGTAAAATCAGCTCATGGATTTCCCAATGCCATAAAAACCACACTTGGTTGGATTTTATTAGGACCCATTAGAACGGCAAATCCATTTCTCTGCAGCACTACCTTGCTCGCTAATTCTACACCTTCATCTGAACTTCAGGAGTTAACTCAGGTGATGACTCGTTTTTGGGAAGTCGAGAAAATAAATGATGTTCCGAGAAGCAATCCACTTGATATAAAAAGTGAGGATCATTTTAAAAGGACGCACTCTCGAACACCCTCCGGTAGATACATGGTCCGTTTACCCTTTAAAACGCAACCTCTCAACTTAAAACTCGATTGGGATGACCCGATTCCACCTGCTATTTCCAAGTCCTGGGAAATACTCTTTAAAGATCTGGCGCAATTAGAAGCTATTAAGATTCCCCGTGGTCTTAAACCACACTCCCCAGCAGAGATGTCTGTTGTGGGATTCGCTGACGCATCTTCTTTAGGTTATGCGGCAGTTCTCTATCTTCGTTCTCAGGATCAATTGGAAAGGGTAGACTCCCATCTGATGATCGCTAAAACCCGATTAGCTCCATTAAAAACCCTCTCAATTCCAAGGCTTGAACTATGCACTGCTCTACTTCTTGTCAACCTTTTGCGATCTGTTCAACTCATTACACAACGATTAAAACCAACCTCTATTTTCTTGTTGTCTGATTCTTCCACCGTTTTATCGTGGTTAAATACACCTGTCCATCAACTGAAAACATTCGTGTCCAACCGAATAGTGAAAATTTTAGATAACTCCTTTCTCCCTAATTGGCATCACATTCGTTCAGAAGATAATGCCGCCGACATTGCGTCTCGGGGAACTTCTCCATCAGACTTGGTCAATCATTCAGTTTGGTGGAAGGGACCTGACTGGATGAAGAAACTATTGTCGGAATGGCCATTAACTAAGCCAACAAAATCATCGAATTGTTCAGACTTACCTGAAACAAAACCAGTTTGTACTATCTTGGCTACCACAACCAATGCATCGTCTTTATTTGAAGTTATTGACAAATTCTCATCCTATTCCAAATTAATTAGGGTACTTGCATATGTCCAACGCTTTATCGTAAATTCTCGCCCTCATTCAACCAAGAGAAAAGGTCAATTAAGCTTAGAGGAACTTCGTCAAGCTACTCACACCTTGGTGAAAATAGTTCAAAGACATCATTTCCCCTCTGTAAGCTCCAAACCTTCTCTTATAACATCGCTAAAATCATTATCCGTTTTTTATTGATTCTCGTGGAGTGTACAGGGTGGGCGGTCGCCTCAGTAATGCCCCTATAAATTATGATGCTAAACATCCCATGTTGTTACCCTCTAAATCACATTTTGTGGAACTACTTGTCGACCACTACCATATTGTTTATTTACATGCTGGACATCAGCTCCTCTATTCAATACTACGTCATCATTATTGGATTATTTCAGCAAGACGTATGATACGCACTCGAATTCACCGATGTTTGAAATGCCATCGCCTAAAAGTAAGACCTTATACACCTTACATGGGAACTTTGCCAATGTCAAGATTCGAGCAAGGCCGACCCTTTATGAATGTCGGGATTGATTTCGCTGGTCCATTCTCAATCCGTGAATCCTCTCGCCGTAAGGCTGCCCTTGGCAAAGCGTATGCCTGCATATTTGTGTGCATGAGCACAAAGGCGTTGCACATTGAGATCGTGTCGCAATTGACAACAGTAGCTTTCTTAGCCTGTTTAGACAGATTTATAGCTCGACGAGGACTACCCAGCAGAATGTTCTCCGATAATGGGACAAATTTTGTAGGAGCGTCACGACATTTAAAAGAGCTATACTCCTGGTGGAATACCTACTCCCTGAAAAAGGACATCGAAAACTACTTCGTCAATCGAGAAATGAAATGGAGTTTTATCCCTCCATTCGCACCTCATTTCGGTGGTTTGTGGGAGGCTGGTGTGAAGTCGTTTAAGTATCACCTTAGGAGAGTAATGGATTGCCAACCCCTTACATTTGAAGAACTCTCCACCATCGCAAATCGCATAGAAGCGATTTTGAATTCTCGACCCATGCATCCTATGTCATCATCACCAGAAGACTTGGATGTCTTGACGCCGGGTCACTTCCTGATTGGTGCCCCTCTAGTTGCTCTGCCAGAACCAGAGTCAATCGAGCCATCGCGCCATCCAATCTCGAGATGGAATCTCATTCATCGCTGCATAGGCAATATTTGGAAACAATGGCGACGGGACTACTTACATTGCCTACAACAACGTAGTAAATGTACTACTGAATCGGCAAATGTAAATATCGGCACACTTGTGCTTCTTATTTACCCTAATGTACCTCCCCTCAGTTGGCCTGTAGGGCGCATTAAAGAAGTTTTTCCTGGACAAGACGGGATTGTCAGGGTAGTAAAGGTGAAAACCTCTACAAACGAGTATACCCGTTCCGTTTCGCGCCTAGCTCCATTGTTACCTCCATAGTGTGTTAATCTACTGGAAATTTTCTACGCAAATTTGGTGGGCGGTATGTTAGGTCCCAACTATTTTTTTATTTTTTTTTTTTTTCTCACGTAATTATAACGATTAATTTTATTTTATTTGTTAAAAGAAAAAAAAAAACAAGATTGTAATATTTTATTGTATTGATAAGTATAATTAGGAATTAAGGGTGTTTACGTCTAAGCAAGTGATAAGGTGACCTCTAATGCGATCGGCAATTGTTTTGGCATGGCGGATCAACTCCGATCGTCATCTAATTACTGGCTCAGTTCCCTGAAAGTTGTGAACGAAGAAGGACGCTTGGAAATTTGTTGATTGATGTTGACCCCACATTCACACTACTTCTTCATCGCTGACTTCACGCCGGTTATCCACCACCCACCCACGCTCCCAATTGTTCGGAGAGTGAACATCGAGAAGAATTTCTTCTTCTCCACTTGGGATCTCCGGTAAGAGGTTATTTTGCTAGTACACACACCATTTATCTCCAGATTCAGCTCACATCATCCTTTTACTTGCAAGAATAGAAGAATATTGACTTTTGGTGATTGACACTGTTAAATTTAGTAAATATAGGATTTAATTAATTTTTATTTATACTAAAGCGTAAAGACATTTATATTTTTGTTATCTATGTTTCTTTCATTTTATTTTTAGATTACTAACCCCGTTACTAACATTACTTTTTTTTTGTTTATATATACGATCATTACATATGTATTGCCAGTTTATAATTTTAGTTTTTTTTGTATAATCTTTCCTCAATTATATTTTCTGTAAACAATCTTGTTTTTTGTTGGTTTTCTGGGAAAATGCAGGTATCCATTCTTGTACTTTTTTTCTGAATTTCACAGCCGGTAATTTGCAAGGGACAGAAGTTCGGCGACGTAATTTTACTAGCCCCTTCTTCCACATCTTTTGGTCCTCCGTGTTTGGATATTGTGATTCAGAAAAAAGCAATTGTATTTACAACATTCCGTCTTGATCCTTTTATATAATCATCTTCCCACTCACAAGATTTGTTTATTTTAATTGGTATTTTATTTGTTTATTGATAAATTCTGCCATCAACATGCCTCCTAAAGTTAACCAGGATGATTCGGAAGAGCAAATGGATGCTCTTAGCGATGAATTCAAGGACTTAGCTGATGATATTAATGAAACTAAGACCGTTGGGTTATCAATGGGAACTGACTCAACCAAACAAAAAATCTTCGCTGCTCGCATTTCTCGACTAGACAGTGCTTATGAGAAGTTTTCAGCGTGTTATTTGAGCTTGAGAAGGGTAGTAAAAAGGTTAAAGAGGCCCTTAACAGAATACGAACTGGTTTATAAAGAAGTCCGTGCCAGCTATTACGAAGCGATAGCATTGGGTTTTTCTATTGCCCCTAAGGAATCTGAATCCACTGGAAATAGATCACTGGTTGAAAGAGGCGAAGAATATTTGCAATTACGCCTTCCCACAATTAATATTCCTACTTTTTCAGGCAATATTTCAGATTGGCCTTCGTTTAAGGATACCTTTTCTTCCATGATTCATGATAATACAGACTTGAATCCCATTCAAAAATTCCATTATTTGAAGTCCTCCCTAAAAGGTGGAGCGGCTCAAATTATCACGGCTATCAATGTCACTCTCGACGGCTACGATCAAGCTTGGGCAGCTTTAACTAAAAGGTAGGACAGCCAACAATTACAAGCCACCCACCATCTGATGAATATATTTAATTTTCCACCACTTCAAAAATGTTCCCTCGCAACTCTTGATCACTTTTCGTCAGTAATTCTTGAAAGCGCTGCAGCCTTTAATAGATTGCACTTAGCTGATCCCGCAGGCTTTATATTGTACACGTTTGCCGTCAGGCTGTTAGATGCCAAAACTCAAGAGCGTTTCGAAAACGAATTTGGTTCCAGATCCGAAACTCCGACTTGGAAGGAATTTTCGGATTTTATCCACCAATTAATCATTCAGCTTCAAGCAAATACTATGACGTCAAATCAAAAGGCCACTCCAGCTAACACTGACTATAAATATACTCACCAGGCAAAAAAGGTGTTGATGTCTTCCGGAGCAGTCACCGAACAATTTAAATGCCCCGTCTGTACGGAGAATCATAAAATTTATGATTGTCCCAAGTTTCGATCACTCGCTCCCAGACAAAGATTTGAAAAAATCAAATTGTTAAACCGTTGCCTCAACTGTTTTGCTTCAGGTCATTCAGCTTCGAAATGCCCCTCTACCCATTGTTGCAAGCAGTGTCATTTACGGCACCATTCTCTTTTACATTTTTCGAAAGGTTCTGACACCCACTCCATATCAAATCGTAATCAAGGTCATTCCGTTTCTAGTGTGCACTCATCACTGGGAACTCATTCATCTGAAAACTCTACAAGGAAATCTCACAATATACCCACACACTCCGAGTCTTCACAAATAACAACCAATAGTCCCAACCCCCCAGCCGTACAAACATCCGTGTTGTCGTCGGCTTCGACAGAACGAATAAATGTTCTTTTGGGTACGGCTCTATTAAAGATTAAAGACTCCTTTGGTTGTTTCCAGTTGGTGCGAGCTCTAATTGATAGTGGGTCTCAACGCTCCTTTATCACCTCACAATGTGCAAAGCGATTACGTTTGCAACTTATTCCAAATGATCATAATTTGGTTGGTTTCGGGAGCCATCCTATTTCTGGTTGTAAGCACCAAGTTTATTGCAGTATTTCTTCCAATAAGGTAGAATCGCCAGCGCATCACACATACGCAATTGTGATTGATTGTATTAGCAACGAGATGCCCTGCGAAATCATCATGGATACGGTAGTCCAACATTATCAACATTTAGATCTTGCAGATCCAATGTTCAATCAGCCAGGGCCCATAGAATTTCTTGTTGGTGCTGATCTATTTGGGGAAATCTTGGAAGGAGAGGTAGTAAAATCAGCTCATGGATTTCCCAATGCCATAAAAACCACACTTGGTTGGATTTTATTAGGACCCATTAGAACGGCAAATCCATTCTTGTACTTTTTTTCTGAATTTCACAGCCGGTAATTTGCAAGGGACAGAAGTTCGGCGACGTAATTTTACTAGCCCCTTCTTCCACATCTTTTGATAATTACGTGAGAAAAAAAAAAAAAAAAAAAAATAGTTGGGACCCAACAACAGTTACTGAATACACTTTTATTCAACATCATCACGCTGCTTAACCTTGATCACTAACTATCTACTACAAGAGTGGTTACAACAGTTTCTCCCCCCCAAAAAACAACTTCCAAAATGAAATAAAAAGGTAAATAGAATATATATACATACAAGAGAAAAAAGTTGAACATAGGAAAATAATAATAAAAAAAAAATATAAAAAATCTTTAAGAGACATTTTACTAGTATGTTAAATAATCCTGTAGGTAATCTGTATTCTTTTTATTCTATCGGATTTTCTGAGCTGTATTTCATGGTCTGGTTCTGGTATAAAGTCTGAAGCGGTTGTAGATTCTGGTTCTGGTATAGACTGTGGTACTGGTATTGCTCTTGGCTGATGAGGCTCATATCCGTGTCTCTTTTCTATGTTGTGGTGATGTTATTCTGGTAAGGGTTCTTTGAATGCGACCTTTTTAGCTCCCAATCTTTTAAGTTGGTCAATGTATCGTTTTATTTTTCTCTCTCCATCAAGCTGTACCATGTAATGAAGGCCTCCCAGCTTTTCGGTGATTGTTCCTGGTCTCCATTCCACCTTGTTGTTGATAAAAAATCTGGTATTCACCCTCTCCCCTACTTGGAGAGATCTGGTCCGTGGCAGGGTTACTTGATCAGATTTTGGCTCGTGAAAGGGCCGTAAGGCGTCTAATCTGGTTCTTATTTGCCGGGTCAGGTATTTGTCAGCTGGTAATGTTCCATCGGCCAGTGGTGTTGCCCGATAATGACGAAGTATTTTCTCTATCTTTTGTTTCATTGGTAAGTTTTCTGCGCTCATAGTTTTTAGGCGGTTCTTTAACGTCTGCACGTTGCGCTCAGCCAAGCCATTTGTGGCTGGGTGCCCTGGTGCCGTGAATTTTTGCTTTATGCCATTTTCTCGGCAATACTTTTTGAAGGTTTCATTAGTGAAGATAGATGCGTTATCTGATACTAGTACAAATGGATAACCGTGTGTTGAAAACATTTCGTTTAATAATTGGATTGTACTTGTAGTATTCGGTGCATTTTTGCAGATTTTTACTTCTGCCCAGCGTGATTTTGCATCAATGAGGAGCGGGTAATTATATCCTTGGAATGGGCCCGCATAGTCAATATGCACACAGTCCCATTAATATGCACTGGAGCCTTTGCCGGGCTACTTTTGACGGATGAACACTCCTGGCACTCCCTTACCTTTTTTTTTTTTTTTTTTTTTTTACATAGCTCTTACACTTATAAAAAATAGGATGTGGGAAAAATAAAAGGAGACTTATGTTGGATTGATGGGTGCCTTTCACTAAGGGGAGTCCTATTTGAAGGATGTATGAAAAGGATATGGGGTGTGGGATGCCTAAAGGAGGTGGGCGGGTTCGGGAAGGTAGTGAGAGTCTACCTATCGTGGAGCCTAGGGGTACTAGGCATTGGTTTGTAGTCGGCCAGGTCATACCTGGCCCCGCCTTTGAAGGGGGCTGCACTTTGTCGGCCTATCGGCTTCTTTCATTCATGTTCTCTATTTCTTTATCCCTTGCCATTTTCTCTATTTTTTTATCTAAGAAGGAAGCATAACGCAGTAAGCGAGCAGAGGTCATTTTCGGTAATTTATTTTTTTGGTGAACAATTCGGGTTAACGGTTGGTTATCCGTGATGAAAGTGAAACGTCGCCCATAAAGAAAATCGAAAAAATGATCAACAGCAAAAACTATGGCTAAAGCCTCTCTGTCATGTTGAGAGTAATTCTGCTCTGCCTTCGATAACGAACGTGATGCGAATGTTATAGGTCGTTCTACCTCGTTGATAACAGGCAAGTACAGCCGCTATTCCCGTCGGGCTTGCATCGGTCGTTAGAGTACCTGGTAGATCCGGGCTAAATGGAATAATCACTCACTTGCTATCTCATTTTTGAGTTTTATAAATGCTGCTTCACATTCCGTGGACCAAAAATATTTCTGATCTTTACCGAGTAACTTGCGCAGGGGGTAAGTCAAGGATGACAGGTTTGGCAAGAACCGAGAATAATATGTCACCATACCCATAAAACGCCGTAGTTCTCGTACGTTCGCTGGTATGGGCATGTCGATAACTGCCTTTATTTTTGAAAAGGATTTCGATATTCGATTGTGCTCTACTACATAACCAAGATATTCTATTTTCGTTTTGAAAAACGTGCACTTGTTTTATTCAGATGAAGGCCATACCCTTTTAACCTCTTGAGGCAAGCAACTGGTTTATTTTGCATTCGTCTTTTGATTCGCCGTGTACAATGATGTCGTCGAAATATGCTATGGTTTTTGTTAAGCCTTTTAATATCTGATCTATGACGCGGTTTTGATGCCGAAGCTTAATCTGTTCATACGATAAGTTCCGCGGTGTGTGGTAATGGTTTGGATAATGCTGAATTTTTCGTCTGTTTTTAGGTGTAAGTATGCTTTAAACAAGTCTAATCGACAAAAATACCTTGAATTTTGGAGGCTATTTAACACCTCATCAACTTTCTTTATTGAGTAATTGGTATTTACCAAGTGGTCATTTACCCCCACCTTATAATCTACGCACAGTCTAACTGTACCATCACCTTTGGGTATAACTACCAAGGGGGACCCCCAATCGCTTGTCAGTGCTTTAGATATTATGCCTGCTGCCTTGAGTGAGTCCAATTCGATTTCAACCTTTTCCCGCAGTGCACATGGGACACTTCTTTATGAGTATAACTAGATTTTGCATTTTCACGGAGTTGCAGTTTGATTATAAAATCTGGTACACATCCAACTTTTTGGACAAGAATTTCAGGGAAAAGGTGTTCAATATCCATTACGTTGTTAATTGATAATGGTTTCTGGGAAATGTTTACTGTTTTGTTCTCTTTGTCTATGTCTTGTAAGTTTATTTTCAAGTGTCTAATCCATATTCGTCCCAGAAAGGGGGCATAACCATCAGGTACCACATAAAGGTCTTCATAAGATACAGTGTTCTTATATTCCACTTTTACTTTTGTTTTTCCCAGGGGTCGAAAAACGTTGTCTGTATATGATTTAAGGGCGATATTTGAGGGTTTAATTTTTTGAATTGAGTTTCAGGTATGAGCGTGTAGCCAGCTGCGGTATCAATTTCAAAACTTTGATAAGTATTTTCGATTTTGATCGATACCTGGTATTTCCCCGAATCTTGTGATAACTTTGATATGGGGTGAATATTGACAGGAACAATTTTATTCATACTCCGGTCGGCATAAAAGTTTGTTTGTGTGACTGGTTCGTCAGTTGATACTTTAGGAGCTTTCTTGTTGCGTTTTTAACAGGGTTTTTAGGCAAATTCCCGCTATGTGCCCATTGCTGCCACAAGACGTACAAGTTAGTTTAAAAGGTTTTAGTCAACAGTCCATAGCCAAATGGTTTGTTTTTCCACACCGTAAGCAATGATTATACAAGCCTAATCTTTTTAAGTCCACGCGACCGCTTGATTGTGATCTGGTACGCTGATTTCGGTTTTGAGTATCTGTGTTTTCCCTTCTGTACCTGTTGGAGGTAGATGCTTGATTTGTATAATTTATAGAAAAAGACTGTGTATTAGCTAACTCACGGCTATTTGCTTTTGATGCTTCGAGTGCGATACCTGTTTTTATGATATCCGTAAATTTACCTGTATCAGTTTCTAAAATCTTTTCTCTAATATTATTATCGTTAATTCCACGAATAAACTGCGCTCTTAGGAAAAGGTCTGCAGCGGACACCTTAAGTTTACATGTACATTCTACGTTAAAATCACAATCAGAAAGGCCACGTCGTAGCGATGTGATATAAACAGAAATTGTCTCATTTTCTTTTTGGTAAGTGGATAAAAAAAGGTGTTGAGCGACTCAAGAATTTCGGGTCGGTGCTAAATGTTGTTCGAGGATCTTTATTAATTCTTCATAATTAAGATCTCCCGGCGTTTTGGGAGCAACAAGAGCTGCTAGTGTGTTATAATTAGGTGCCCCGATAGAATTTAAGAGCATTTGAGCACATTTTACTTTATCCGCAAAAATTTCCTTCATTTTTAGAAAATTTTCAAACCGCTGTTTGTAAAATTTGAAATTCTCTTCCTTATGATTGAAGTTTTCGAAAGGAGGAATGTTAGATACATTTGTGACCGATGGTCGAAGGTCTTGGCTAGAACGACTTTGTTGAACTAATTGTGGGAGAAAAACCTGTTGGTTTTGATTCATAGCGTCGATTAATAACTTGAATTGATCTGCGTCCATTTTGACTGATGTATAGAATAAAAGTAAAACAAATGATATAATATGTATGATAATTAAGATTTGTAACTCACAGTAGCCCAACACGACTTCAAAGCAGGTATATTTGTACTGGATAGATCCTGAACCGTCACTGTTTAGTCTGGCTTATGTCACTTTAACGCACCTCTATTTACCTCGTCGCTAATTGTTGGGTTTTCGATAAAGTAATGAACACAGTTACTGAATACACTTTTATTCAACATCACATTGCTTAACCTTGATCACTAACTATCTACAACAGGAGTAGGTTACAAGATTGGTTACAAATCAGGGTTGCAAACAGTAATCGGTGTTGATATGGAGAGCGGTAGTAATTCGTTGTCTAACAATAGTGGAAGCGCTGAACTCCACGCTCCGGCTGAATAAGATCTTTTAATGATGTCTTTTAAATTACCCATTTTGAATTTTAGTATTTCCTGTTTCAATGTTACATTCCTCAACTTTTTTTTTTGTCCCAGTTAGTCTCTGTTTGGTTTTCCAACTTTTTTTGTAGCGATGTTCAAATCCATTTTTGGGTATTTTTCCTTTATTGGGGATAGAATTGGTGAGTGATCACGCTCTAAAACTTTCCTTACCTTTGTAGTTGATGTAGGCGGCTGTAATTACACCACAATTCTGTAAATGCCAATGGAACGGCATTAAAAGATATTTTAATATCTTCGAAAACGAGAAGACTTATCATAATTACCATCTTTGAAATGGTCGATGCAAATACGGTTGTGATTAGATGGTTTCCAATTCCTCCCCCTGCTCCACTTATTTTTATCTCCAAGATCGTTAGGAAAACGGTGGAAAGAAGCTGCTTTTCCCACGTCAAATAGATATTCTAAGTGGTAGAGAACGTGTACAGGCTTTGAACGTGTAATGAGGAATATATATGTAAAGAAAATATATTTCTTTAATTTGAATTAGCGCGCCGCGCCAACGTAGATAATGCAGGCGTTGAAGAGAATGATACTAGCGTTATCAGCAGGTTACGTGAGTGTTAGGCAAGCAGTGAAAAGCTAAACGTAAGATTTGTCTATAATTATTTGTTATTATAAAACAAACAGAATCGACAGGAGAATAAACATTGAATGTGGTTTCTTTGTTTTACAGGTATGAATTTAGATTTTATTTGTAAACCCGTAAACTAATTATCAATTAAAAGAAAATAATCTTTGTTTTACAGAGCAACACAACCTTGTTTTTCTGTCGTCCCTAAGAACCATTATATATATATTTTTTAACAGTGATTTTTTTTATTAGTTGGGAGTCTTAAGACTTTTTTTATCTCTCTACAGTATAATAAGGAAATGAGATTTTTATGATTAGCTCACAACTAAAACATTGTATTTGAGTTTATCCTTGCGTTTAACGATGGAAAAAAATCAACTGTGATGCTTCACACTACCAAAGGTTTCATTATGCAAGCGAATACGATTTTAATGACTTTTTATAAGAATAGACAGCTAACGTTGTGTCCTTAAATTTGATACCCTACTTAATAGGGTAAATATTTATTTTTTAATTACTTGTTATTAATAAGTTTTATTAAGTACTTTAATAAAGTTACCCTTAATTATTTTTCATCTAATTAATAGAGGTTGTTTGGTTTTGTAGTACCATTGAGGGAACAAGTAAAACTTTCTTACCAAATATCATCACCCTATACGGAAGGAAATATTAGAAATGAAAAAAGTGACAAAAACAACTACCTTTTGTTACAATTTTAACTAATTTCCATAGTAATAGTTCACTTTTACGCCAACACATATTAAATATTATTAATCGCTGTGTCAAAATCTTTGATTTGATACTCTACTCAATGTGATATGAAAATATTCGGGGCATAAATTGAATCTACCATAAAAAATATCATTCCTCTAAAAAAAAAAGCACTGGTTGAGTTAAAGTTGCGAATGTGGTATCATAGCAGTTGTTTTATGACTTTTTTTGTAATTACAGTTTGAAAAAAAATCCACATTACGCATTGTTAATTAAGAAGTGGATATCTTTAATTTATTATATTTATAAATTATAGACTTTTTTTTTAACTACTAACTAATTAATTAATTAAGGATGTTTTATTATGTTTTATAGAGATAGCAATATTTCTCTCAATATCAAATGGGAGCTCCATGTAAAATTTACTTAGTCTGCTTTTAACAAAGACATACAGACACACGGCTGAAAACATGAGGGTTTCCATTTTTTAAAAAAAGTCAACGAAATCGTAAAAATTACAACTTTCAGTCTTAAACATCACCTGAGCTCTTGCATGGGCATTCTTAAAAGTTAGCGACAAGAGACTGATTTTTTTTTCTTTTTTACACTTTTCATCATTGTGTTTAGCAAACACATAATCCACATGAAAAATAATGGAGTGTGCAGTAACAATTTTCTCATGGATTAAATCAGTTTTACAACCGCTTTCGTAAAAGATAAATACCGACTAGCAGACGAAAACCGACCCCCCCCCCAAAGTTGAACATCCCTCTTTGGGCTCAGCAATTAAAACAGTTGCCTAGAAGTAGGAGTATATTAATATAGTTAAGACAAATATATCTTTTTTGTTGATCTCAATGACTTGAGATGAATGATTATTTACATGGGAGGGAGAGGTTTAGCAGATAAATACGTTGACTCACTTTATCTGATGAACTTCTGTACCCGGAGAAAGACAGTTGCCATTCCAGTGGGCAAAGGCTTATAGTCTGCTTCGAATTATGTTCTCCTCGCCATTTGAGTAAGTAATTCTTCCAATCATTGATCATTATTTTTTCTTAATTGTGCAATATTACTAAAATGGAACTAGGCTCCACTTCATCCCTATGATAATTTACTATCTTGTTTAAATGAACATTGCTGCTTACTTAAAACTAAATTTATACTATTTAAATTATTATTATTCAGTATTTCATCTGATTATAATTAATATAAATTTGTACCTCGAATTACTAAATTCAATGATCAGTACTCTCGCCAATTTTTTTTATTATTCATTATTATTTTTTAATTTCTAGTTGCTAAATACTTTTATATTTCAATTATGAATTCATGTTTTAAATGCATATAATTGAAATAAAGTCGTATAAATTGAAGAAAAAATATCGAGTTAATAATATAGAATTTCTAAAATTCATGTAAGTTAAGAAAATTAAATGATAATTAAAAAAAACACACGATATTTTTTAGGAAAAATACTTTTTCTCTCTCACTCGCCCACATTTTCTTTTCATTATTCAAAAGATTTTTTTAAAGCTTTATACCAACAAATTTTCTGTTACTAATTATTCATTATTTAAATTAATTCTGAACTGAGTTTTATGTTCAGAAATTTCTAGATAAATAAAATTAAAGAAGCAGAAAGGGAAAGAATAAATTTGAAAGATGTCCATTGGAATGTAGTATCCACGTCAGTTTATAAAAAACTTATTAAAGGATCGTGAAAAAAATTGTAGATATTTTTAATCAAAAATCGTAAAAATCGCCTTTTAACAATAAATGAATAACTAAAATAAGTAAGCTGAGTAATAAGCAACTCATTTTATTTGAGTAGCACACTTTTTTGTCACTTCACAACCTGTCACTTCAGAGGTAGCCCCCATATCAGTGCGTTTAAAATAATAACTTGCAACATTTGTAGATACTTATCCCCCCTCCAAAAAACTAAAACTAAATAAGAGTTTAGGGATTTGATTTGAACTTTTGATAAATGTTGAACTTCTAAGAAATCAAATAATACAATGTTAAATACTTGCTGTTTATTTATATACACAGTAATCGGAAATTAAGACAACCAGGCTCCAATACATAAGTTGGTAATTCAGACAAAACAGGTCACGCAGTCATGACTAATTAATTAGGTTAGGGCTATAGCCAAAAGCTCATTTTTTGTCCCTAAACTCTATTTTTATTGTAATTTTTAGACTGCTAAATGCATTTTTAGTTTAAAACCGTAAGAGGTCTATCTAACTCAAGAAATAGAACAGATCAGGTATATGTTGTATAACGTGTATATGTATATATTGTATGAACTTTGGTATGAATGTGAATTGCACTTAAGTATTAATTAATTTGTATATCCTAATTAATAATGTTGTTCAAGCAAATTGTAATATTTGAACTAAAGATATTATATACTAGTTGGTGGTATTTGTTTTGTTAATTTTTATGTGGTCGGGTAAGTAGACAAAAGTTGGATAATCATATCTAAAAAACAAATTTCATAAGCCTAGACTCAGAACGACTAAAAAGAGCCAGATAGATAGCCTCACTAGGATTTCCTTGTGCATTTCATTTTCTGCAAAGAGGCTTAGTGGGATTTGGAGCTTTATTAGGTACCCGCTTTCCGCTTTTTCCCACCTAAAGAGATAACCTGGAGGCATAAAGGTGCAACAAAGTTATTTTAGGGTACAGAGTGGTTTTAGTCAGTTCTTTCCCAGTTTGACCGCTAATTAATGATCTCACAATGGTGAAGACATAATAACTCTTTATTAATTTACTATAATGACTTAGTTTACAGTTTATCCCAAGTACAGATGTTAGGGTTCAATGTTATATGGTTTAATCCTTACTTCAGTAGTAGGACCTAATACTTGGACAAGTTGGTCGAGGTCTTCTGGGTCTTAAGCTTGAATTGGCTTTTCTATCATCCGATTAGGTATCGGAACTAAGTGACCTAAAGTTACTTAGGTAAGGGGCTGCCGGTACGGAGCTTATTCTCCAATGTCTACTTGTTTGTTTTGTGTGAAGCCAATCATTGTTGGGATAAAGCGGTCCAACCGATAAACGTCTGAAGAGGTAATCAGTTTGGGCTAGTGTATATTTGAGAAGGGTTTCAGCTATTCTACTATGCAAGTTTCTATTCAAGTGTGAACGGGTAGTTTAACAGGGCCTCAGTTCACTTTGTGGGCGAAGAAGAGATTGTTGCTAAGTGACACATTGCTAAGAATCGCAATTACCAACACAACTCTTCTCTATACATGTATGTTACTTAACCATGTTCACCGATCGTAGCTCTAAGGGGACAGTTATTATAGTCCATTTTTCTTACATACACTCACCACATTTTACATTTAAATATTTCCAGCTGTATATTGTAAATACGCTATAAATGAAATGGTAAATGTAAATTTGTAAATATCCTATGAATGCTCTATTTTATCACAATTATCTATTGATTATCTAGGGCAGCCTGTAATTTTCTTTTAATACACTTTTATTATCGAATATATATATATACATATATATATAATTAAAATATTTATTATCATATATTTTAATTATATATTTTTTATATAATTTATATTTTATTTTTAATCTTTATATTTAACTTTTACTTTATGTTTAAGGTTCTGTTAATTTAAAAAGGATAATTCTGGCAAAAGGAATAATTGTTTATTTACACAAATTGATTTAAAAATTAAATAAAATAACATTATTAAAACTAAATTTAAATTTGTACCTTATAACTAAACGCGGCTGTTTGTTGTTACCTCCTTATGTGCATTCTTCCATTGTCTTCTTCGTCGCGTCCTTGTAGCGTCTCTGTGCCGTCGGGTGGTTCGGATAGCGTCTTCTTTGTCTTGAGCGTTCTTTGTTCTCGTGCCGGGATAAGTGAAATGAGAGCCGGCTTCTTCCTTGGTCTTCTCAGTCGGGCCGTCAGTGAAAAAGTGAGTGATCTTAGCGTTGTTCTCCTTCTTCGTACCTCTCTGCTGCCTTCTTGATCCTTTTTTAACTGGCATTGGACAACCAGTTGTTTTGGATATTTATTCTTTTCTTGTTTTGAAGTGAATAAATTAAATATTGATATTATTTATATTGTACATATTAATGGTAGATACAACGCAACGAATAGTGTTTAAACATTAATGAATCGTGATCCACGGGTATATTGTTCATGTACGCTCGTTAATTTCGAGTTTATCTCAAAAACACCATAAAAATCACAACATCAAAATATCACAACATTCGGGTCTGCTCCGATTTAAAATTTTTTTTGAGCTTGTCTAAAAAAATTTTTTGTTTCACTTCACTATTGATTTTACTTTCACTTGTTCATCTCTTTAATAATTTGGATTTTCTTACAACTAAGTTACAATACCAAAATGTGTGTCATCAAAATTTTACATGTTTCCAAAGGTAGTTGTACCATACAGAGAGTTTAACATTTAATTATATTACAATAAATTTTCATTTTCAAGTCTTTACATTGCTTGATTGCGATTATTTTCATAATAAGATTTTAAATTAAATTTAATTTTCTGGTTTTTAGATAGACTTTAACACATTTCCAACTTTGATTGTACAATTAAACATTTTAATACACTATAATAAACTTTAATTTCCAAATTTTTACATGTGCCTGATTGATATTATTTTATAATAAATTCTTTCAATTGATTTTAATTTTCAAGCTTTTAAATATCTTTTAAGATATTTTCAAATTTTATTGTACAACTAAACATTCTAACACTTTAATACACTCTAATAAACTTTAATTTCCAAATTTTTACATGTGCCTGATTGATATTATTTTATAATAAATTCTTTCAATTGATTTTAATTTTCAAGCTTTTAAATATCTTTACATATTTTCAAATTTGATTGTACACTATAATAAACTTTAATTTCCAAATTTTACACGTGCCTAATTGGCATTATTTTATAATAGATTTTTCTATTAATTTTAATTTTATATATATTTTTTTTTATATTACTTTTTTATATTCATCCGATTACCATTATTTCATAATAATAAAGTATAACTCTTTTTTATTTTATTTTTATAATTTTACTCTATGGTATTAAAAACATCCCTGAAGTTATTTTTAAAGTCTTTCCTTCTATTTATTTTACTAACTTCCCACTAAACTCGCCAAAGGGAATTTCACTAAAATGAGATAAAATTTTAAATTCGAATTTATTCCAATTCAAACTTTTAACAATTGTACTTTTAAATTTATTTATAACTTCTACCGGGTCAGATTTTTTAAATTGAAGTTTTAACTTATTATAACTACCTTTTACATGTATTATATCACGATCAATTACTGGTTTAGGTTCACTAGAGTTACTCGTCGTTTTCATTGTTTTTTTTTTCCATTATACTATTATAACCTCCATTTCCTTCTCCTTTCTACTAACTTTATTAATATTTTCTTTTTTATGTGTACCTTAATAATTATTAATTAATTTTTGTTCATAATATACGAGTTTATTTTCGGTTTCTAAGTTATCTTCTTTAAACTCAATTTTCTGATTTCCCAGTTCCGTTTTTTTCATCTAGTTTTTTGTCCATACTACATTTATTTTCGTCAATACTACGTTTATTTACGTTAAATTTTTCGTTAAAACATCGATTATGTTCGTCAAAAATTTTTCTTTAATACTACGTTCAATACTACGTCTACTTTCGTTAACTTGTTCTTCAATACTACGTTTATTTTCGTCCATTTTTTCCATCATTAACCTAAGCATCTCTTCCAACCTACTTTCCTCCCGACTCGATTCATTTACGCTTTCCATGACTGAACTTTAACAATATAAACCCTACCACAAACACAATTTTTAAAACTTTAGACCTAACCTTTATATCAAACTCAATAAAATTTTTCGTGACACACTTTTATCCAATCAATCCTTTAACCAGATTTCCTTATTAACATGTCCCTGTTCGGGCGCCAAATATTAAAATATTTATTATCATATATTTTTTATATAATTTATATTTTATTTTTAATCTTTATATTTAACTTTTACTTTATCTTTAAGGTTCTGTTAATTTAAAAAGGATAATTCTGGCAAAAAGAATAATTGTTTATTTACACAAATTGAATTAAAAATTGAATAAAATAACATTATTAAAACTAAAGTTAACATTGTACCTTATAACTAACCGTGAGACTGGCCAGTTTTTCTTCTTATTCATTATTCTTTGTGTTCTTTGTTCCACAATGCGTCGTCTTCTTTTGTCCTCGATGCGTACCTCGTTGCGTCGTACCGAGTGAAAGAGAAATGGGAGCCAGCTTCCTCCTAGCTCTCGTCTCCCGGGCCCCTGATGAAAGAGTGAGGGAGCTTCTCGGTATTCTATATCTCGTACCTCTCCGCTGCCTTCTTGATCCTTTTTTAACTGGCATTGGACAACCAGTTGTTTTTGACATTTATTCTTTTCTTGTTTTGAAGTGAATAAATTAAATATTTATATTTAATTATTGATATTATTTATATTGTACATATTAATGGTAGATACAACGCAACGAATAGTGTTTAAACATTAATGAATCGTGATCCACGGGTATATTGTTCATGTACGCTCGTTAATTTCGAGTTTATCTCAAAAACACCATAAAAATCACAACATCAAAATATCACAACATTTTATATATATATATATATAAGGTGGTTAGGTCTTCTTCTTATAACAATAAGTAATCTGTTTCTCTGTAAAACAAAAGAAACAACAATTACAGTTTATTGTTATCACTGTTTGCACTTTACTTAATTGTTTCATACTGAAAACCTTTTGAAAACCTTCTGGTCATATGTCTCTAGCTCCACTTAGTGGCAGCCACCTGAAGCACGCGCGTGATATACAAAGCGCTGCTAATTTAATTGAAGAAAGCTTACCTACTTTACATATATATATATATGAAATGATATATATAATGGTAAGGTGAACAAATATAATAGATCATGAAAACGAAATAAGAAATGTATTAAGAACGGAACATATACCATCAGAAACTACAACGAAATTAATTAAAATAATATCTGACAACGGAGACGTAATTGAGAGAGAGAACAACAATTTATTAAGATAAAATTACAATCTGCCTTTTATTAGGCAATGAGTAATTGAGATAAGTGTCATCATTCATACCATATTTACGATTCATCATTCACTCGCTCATTCATACAATATTTACAAACAGCCCAGAGGCCCCCCAAGTCCACATGGTTGTCACCTCCCTCGCATGCGAAGGAGGAAGCGGAGTCTTAGGGATTACCCCACGCCCCTACTTCAGCCACGTCACTGGATAAGAGCCAGCGGAGGCTGACCAAGAGCGCGAGAGCCACAGTCGCTCAGAACATGATTGGAGAAACTGGCCATTGCCAGGACTCTCACTGTCACTTATTTATAGCAGGTCACGAGGCCACTGCCGTTTAAGTCTCCGAGGAGGATTATAGGGATGAGTGGTGCAGTGCAATGACTGTGCTAGGGAATTAGGGTGGTTAGATAGGTTACCATGGAATTTAATGAACTTGGAAGGGATGAGTTCAAGAATATAGGGTATATTCAGATCATTGTGAAGGGTTTTGTTGCTGACGTAATAAGGGGCATTTACTATTGTTCTTAGGACTTTTGATTGGGACTTTTGATTAAGGAGTCGGAAGGATCCACTTATGGATTTTGTTTAACGGGGATAAGGTAGGAGACAAGATTTGTAAGAAGGGAAATAAGAGGGGTAATTAGGGTTCTGAACTCTGTAAGGAATGAGGTTAAGAGGCTGGTGAGATCTGAATAGCTTGATGGTGGCGGGATATGCGAGATGTGTGGTTGAGGATGGGATTGAGTTTGCTGGTTGCTGGGATGAACGGAGTGCTGGGGAAGAAGAACTTGTGGAGGAGGAGTAGGCAATGCCTGTGACTGCTCTATGTTCCGAACTGCGTCAGCAAAAGATACTGAAGGCCTCAAACTTCTGGCGGGGGCGCTTCTTGCGCTACCTGTGGCTGGCGTTTCTTCTTCTGGGCGACGACGTTGTTCGTTTCTGGACTTTAGAATTCTATAGGCCTCACAGCCTTTATAGTTTGCCGGGTGCCCTTGCTGACAGAGCACGCATACAGCAGGTGATTTTAGGGGCTTCTTGCACAATTCGCTTTTGTGCTGCCCACTGCACTTTACACACCTGGGAGGGTGGTAGCAGTATGATTTGGTGTGCCCATATGCCTGACAATTATGGCATTGTACTATATCGCGTTTCGGGTAAGGCTTTTCGACCTGTACTCTTGTGTAATACAAGTGGGTGACCTCATAGATTTTTTCCACTCCAGGTGTTCGCTCTAGTTCCACAAAGAATTAGGGCAGTGGTATCGTGGTGCTTGCATTATTTTCTCTTTGCTTGCTTGTTTCTTAGGTTTGTAATCACTACCCGCAGCGATCTTTCTTGCTTTAATTGGTATGTGTGAAAGTCGGCCTTAGTTTCTTCTAAGTAATTAATTATTGTTCGGTATGTTTCGGGAGTGTCCGGAGATACTTTTGTGTCCCGGGACCGATTGAGGCAAGTGTATTTTCCTGTACCTACAATTTTATTTAGTTGGGTGCATAGTAATTTAAAATTACTGATGTTTCGTATGAATATTGCTGGTGGCTTGGGCTGTGTGGGTGTTTGTGTAGAGTCCATGTCCTCTATTTTGATATTTGTCAACACCTTGTAGCTATTGGGCGTGAAAACGGAGACTCATGAGTGGTTGTTGCTGTTTGTTTCGATGTGCTAGGTAGTGATGGTAGTGATGGTAGTTCCTCCATAGAGCTGTCGGGAGCTGAAGAGTTTTCAGGGGCTATGTTTCGGTTAGATCGCCGCGGCTTACGTTTGACCGGTGACGGAGTGGGGATAGGTCCCAACGACCTTGCACGTTTTTTTTTATTGTCTGCTGACATTAACTGCTGATAGAAACGCATGTTTCATTCACGAGTCACGGGTCTTGGCTCTTAGCCACCAGAACGTAGCGGCTCAGAGATTATAATTGCGTGACGTTAGTGAACGATCCGAATGGCGCTATGACAAATGCTTCCCAAAATGGCAGACTTCTCGATCCGATTTCACTTTCACTTTTGTTCTACACAAATGTGATAAGCGATTTACTTACGTCTTGAGGGCTCCCTCGTGACCAGCTCACGTAAGTTGCCTGGTAGAACAATTTTTGGTTGTACTGTGGCCTAAAAATGGTAGAATAGAGTATTTGAAGGACGAGCGATGTTGAGAGGTGTTTCAGAAAGTAGCGCATCGGAGACATAATTAAAAAGGAAAAAGAAACCTTAAAAGCCACAAACTTATTAAAACATAAAATAGCAACAGTTAACGACAATCCTATATATACAAGAAATTACCGGTACCCAGAACAATTTAAAGAACAAATTAATGAAGAAGTAAATAAATTAGTAAGGGATGGGGAATAATAAGAAAAAGCAATTCACCATTATAGATAGTGCCGAAAAAAATGGATGCTAGTGGTATTAAGAAAATGAGAATGGTCATAGACTACCTCAAACTTAACCAAGCAACAACTAATGATAAATTCCCCTTACCAAATATATAAGATGTACTAAATAAACTGAAGGGAGCTACGTATTTTACAACTATCGATTTAACTTCGGGTTTTCACCAAATACTTATGGATGAAGAATCGATACCGAAAACAGCCTTTAGCACTGAAAATGGTCATCATGAATTTTTAAGAATGCCTTTTGGGTTGTGTAACGTACCACCTACATTTCAAAGGATGATAAATATGGTTATTGAAAATATGCTTAGAACAATGGCATATATTGATGATATTATAATTTACTCAAAAAATGAAGAAGAACATCTGAAAGTTATTGAAAAATTATTACAAACATTAAAGAAAAATCATTTATGTATAGAGTTAGTTAAAACTGAATTCTTTAAAACAGAATTGAAATTTTTGGGATATATATATATATAGTAACTCAAAATGGACTTAAGACAGATCCTAATAAAATAAAAACCATTTCAGAATTTAAACAACCTAACTATGAAAAATCCCTTAGACAATTTCTAGGAATGACAGGATATTATCGAAAATTTACAAAAAATTATGCTATAATAACTAGACCGCTCAGTTCGGCAATTAACACCAAGAAATATGACACATCAGAATTCAAGGAAAGTTGTAATTAACTATTCCAACAAATGACTAATACACCAATATTAGCATACCCAGAATGGAACAAACAATTTATTTGTCACTTAAATACTTAAATAGGACTAGCCACAGCTAGCATAGAAGAAAAAGCTTATTCATTCTTTACTCACATGCAACTGTTACAGAAAAAGATATCTGAATTAATCCTAACTGTGGAATTTTGTAAAGTAGGAATAATACATTCCAACCTACTTCATGATATAATTACTAATATACCAACCAATAGAACATTAATATCTAAAGATAATACTATAGTATGGGAAAATACTAAAATCTATTGCTCATTCAATTACAACATATTCCACATCATTGTAAAACTTCCTATACACGAAAAACCTTATATAGGCTTTTTGCTTATCCCAACGCTTATTTTTATTAATCATAACTATAATGAATTAAATATTATTAACAAATTAATTATGAAGAAAGATAATCATTATTATACAAGGAATTGTAACCTAGACTATTATTACTATTGTAAACAATTAGAGATATTAAAAGATAAATGTATGGAAAATATTATTAATAACGCTAGTAGTACGGAATGTAGTTATAAAAACGCTAATACTAACATGAGATATAATGATTATTTAAGAGTTTATATTATTTTCAATCAAACTAAACTTACCAATTGTAATAACGAAACTATATTTCTACCTAACATAGCATTAGTTAATACTACTAAGAATGATTGTATTTTACCTAAATCTTATGTTCATAATTATAATCGAGAGCTTAAACCTATGTATAAAACTTTTAATTTCTTAGATATTAAATTAGAAAAAGTAAAAGAAGTAAATATAACTATACCTGAATTTGTGAAAATTAAAGAAATATCCTATCTTCACTTTACTTATAGTGGTATTATAGGAAGTATAACTATTATATTATGTATTATCGGAATTATTAATAAATGTAAACATAAAACGAGTACATATGTACCCATTCCAACAGCACCTATTCCTATGATCAACTTTTATGACAATAAAACTCCAAACTATACCATTCCAGGAGTAATGTCCAATCTTCCCAAGGGAGAAGTTAAGGGCCCACGTAGCCTGCTGTCTCAATGCTGACTCACATCCTTTCCTTCTCCTATGTCTATGTGAACCTACAGCAGAAAGGAGGCAGTTATAATCAGATAATAGACCAGTAACTATGTTGTAATTAGTATTCATCTCTTGTACATTGTTATCATTCAATAAAGTGCTTTTTAAAAAGATCATTTAAAGTAGAGATTATTTAATTATATTTTCAATTGTATTTTTGTTTTAGGTTCAAATTTTGGAACGAAGTTAGGTTACTTATCTTCATTTCTTCGCTTCTTCACTTAACAAGTTTAAGCGAACAATTTAACACCGGTAAGTTACGCAAGTATGTTTTCTTTGATAATGATGAATGATGATGTCGGGAGGGCCCACCGGGGGAGGTCTCGTCGACCCACCCACTGCCAGGCGGGCATCAGAAATAAATAAACAAACCTGTGGACTTTGACCTTTGCTGGTGGCCTAGTAGGTGGGCAGATTAATTCGTATTCCTTCACACACTATTAACTTCTCTTGAAAACCTATTTCTAGCAACAAATGGGTCAATAAATACATATTACATTAGGCACTTTGTATCATTAACAAAGCAAATATATTAATAAATACTTCTTTATCTAATACGGTTCAAGACCCTTGTGTTCATCAGTCACATACATGGATGGATCACCTTTCCTGTATAATAGGCCGTTACTCCTTGCCCTCTCATAACCTTATCTTTTTGCTGTCCTATGCTCCTTTAACTGCCAGAAGTCCCATCAACTAGGAAAATTCTGCCTCTAAAAAATTGGCTCCTATCTGAATCCATTCGCATCACAGGACCTCAGAACAATGGTATCAATTCCTTCATGATCTTCACACAGGATAGCCTATAAACCCAATCTCGATTCTCAAATCATAGCAATATTCCACACATACCCTAAATTTAATAAAATTCGAATGTGATCCTGAGCCATCCAACAAAAAGTCAGACAGCTGTCGACCACCAATGATGAAAACCAACTTTCTAAATGCTAGTTTAAATAAATCATTTAAATCATAATCATTCAACTCCCACCGATATTATCTGGTCTACTAATAATAAATCCCTGTAGTCCGCAAACAAAACAAATCTAAAGGAATAGGGGTGGTAAAGATAGTAAATGCATTCAACAAGATTCTCCCACTGTAATTAATAAATGAGTACACTTTGGATATTTACAGATACACATGAGAGATATATTGTATGGACACCCATGTCCACAACATTCCCCAACCCACTAAACCAACGCAGTCACCCCAGAGCAAGGGGTCATGCCCCCACCCCTGGAGGTCCTTTACTATAAAATAAATACAATAACTATTTCTATATAAATAACACTTCTTCCCACTTACATTTTTGATATTTTACGTATTACAACAACCAACAATATTTTACATTATTACTTACAACTTATTACTAACACATTGTATAACATTTTTAATTTAACTTGTACAACTTTAATCATAGTCACTATGGCTAAAAAGTTTGCCCGCGCTTACTACCCTTCTTTCCATGGGTTGTCTTATGCTAACCTCACTATCCCTATCGTCATGATAATATTTTTTAAACTCTTCGAAACTAAACTGTGGACCATTATCACTGGCTATAGTTGTTGGTAAAGAGAATCTGGTGAAAACTCATCTAACTGAGCAAGTGTTTCCAAATTACATCTCCTGCTTTCGATGATGTTATTTGGAAACATTCCACCTAAAACGAGCCAGCCACAACAAAGAAATTTTTATTTTGAAAATTAAAAAAAATCCGAATGAACTCGTTCTTATGTTGCGCTCATCATGCTCCATTGCTAAAGCACAGGACATTAAAATTTTTTTTTTATCATTAAGATTCTTTTGGCAATTGTAACACGATTGGACTTTTTTCTCTATTTCCAAATCCATACCTTACCATAAATACGACCTAGCAAACATATTAGACTATTCCTGGATGACCCTGAAGTATTAAATAGAGACGTTTAGCAGTCTTAAATGTTACATAGTTCTAAACAAATTCAAATATATTCTCAAACCAACAGTAATTATATATAGTCTCTAAAGTTTTCTCCCATCCTAAATGAAAAAGGGAATTGTGGATGTTATTGACAATGGACCATCGAAGGGAGTGTGGTATAAAAATAGGGAGGCACCAAGTACGTGATTATGCTGAAGTTTCCTACAAAGTACACCAGACCGTATTTCATAAGTGTCATTGATTTCTTCGTCAACCTCATCGGAATTCAATTTCTACACAATTTCAGAAATAAAAGGGTCTTTATGCTGCTCAGTAAGAATTCAATGAGATGACACTGAAGTTAATGCGATTAGTTTAGAATTGATAGAAGATTCTAATACTTTCCTTAATGCTGAATACCTGTTTCCGTCCGTGGGGCCTAACTTTATGAGCACCCGTGGGAATGTCTATACTACTCTGGAGAAGTGTCATTACTAGGACTGTCTAGGGGTCTGTACATACCTTTTGTAATTTCATTCCTGATTCCTACAGTATTATCCTGATCAATCATTGTATTCTCAAGGATGTATCGGCTAAGAAAATCTACACGGGACATTTTTAAAAATTTACGATATTCGATGGAAAAGACATAACTTTGTAAAAATGCCCACCATCTCTGAACTCGGGGAATAAGATCTGGTTTACTCTGTGTAGCTTTCAATGATAAATAATCCGCAATCACCTTAAAAGGGTATCCGTCAAGAGAAATGTTAAAATCTTTAATGGCATTGACTACTGCTAATGTTTCAAGTTCATAAGAGTGATATTTCCATTGCTGAGGTGTCATCGTTTACTGCAGTATGCAACAACGCGAGGTTTACGATCTATGATCAGTAATTAAGTAGCATCATAGCCCAATGAACTTGCATCTGTGTGTAACTCAACAGGAAGAGAATGGTCCAATATTATTAGAATTGGATCATTTGTCAAAATGGAGATGAATGTTTTTCTAATCTGTTCATGTTCCGGTAACCACTTAACGATTTTTGAATCCAAATCATTACTGATCAACCTATGCAACGGGGAAGCTAATATCGAAAAACTTTGGATAAATTTTCTAAAGTAAGAAGCTATACCTAAAAATTGTTTCAAAGATCGAAGGGTAAAAGGAGGTGGTAAGTTAGTCAAAGCCTCAACTTTTCGCATGTTTGGACGAATCTGACAATCTTGAACATCATAACCTTGACATGTAATGATATGACGTGTCAATATTAATGAACATTTAGCTAAGTTAAGGAAAAAACCGGTGTCAGTCATATCGTGTATTACTATATCAAGTCGTTGGATGGCTTCTTCATACGTTTTGGAAATCACTAATCGATCACCCATGTATACCACTACATAATCATGCGGTAACGGGCCCAATGCTTCTATAACACAGCGTTGAAAAATACTGGTAGAATTTCGAAGTCCAAATGGTATTGCTAGACATTCTTAAGTACCGTCAGGTGTAATGAAAGCAGTTTTCTCAATATAATTTGGGTGTATTAGTATCTGATGAAATCCACTAGCCATGTCAAGTGATGTGAAATATTTCGCACCACGAGGGCGAGTTATTATCTCCTGAATTAAACAAACCTACTCAAGAAAAAAAATCCAACAAAAACCTTATTTACAAAATAAATAAAATTAAAGAAAAATGTTTACAAGTTAAATAAGACTGTAAATACTGTTTTCATGTGAGATCCAATGCGATATTTTAGCAAAAGACACGAATGCGATCACTTTTTACAATGATTTTCTAGTGCACCAATCGAATAGTCTAATAGTCATGTTGTGATAATACAATTATTTCATTGTCAACACGCAATTGGTAAGACAGTATTAATCAGTTACATACAAATATTATGTAAGTTAATAAATACAACGTTTTCATCCATTCATAAACAAAATTATTAAATTATAAATCAAGGTATTATATTAGTAGCTATTATTCAATTCACAACTTTTGGGTTTCAGTAGTTCATTACACAATAAATTTTTCATGTCCTTGATCTGGCACTTGTTAGACAATCTATTTACTATTATTTGCTAGCATTGCCTGAATTGGACAGTTTTTAGTCAGCCAGATGCCAAAGCAATACTGTCTATTTAAGCCTATTATTATTATTATTATATATAATATAATACAATTTATATTGAAGTAGGAATAAATTTAACTGTGATGAACAACGATTACATTTAATTTCTTGCAGGATGCGATGAAGGCCTCTTTGAATGTCACAGTGGCAGGTGCATATCGCAGAGTTTTATCTGTGATGGAGTCGCTGATTGTGGGGATGGAGACATGTCAGATGAGCAATCTTGTCATCTGTTAACTGTAAGATTGTCCCGTATCGTATCTTTCTTATTATAATCGACTAAAATTTGCGCTAAAAATGTATTGTGTTGGCATATGCTTGTGAGGTTTGTTTAATATAATTATAAAACCTGAATTCGTAGATATATGATGGATTGTGTGCACGTAATTGAGTACTGAAAAATCCCATTTGCTGGTTTCGTTTTTTTTTTTTTTTTTTTTTATTTTTTACTTCTTGAAAACTCCAACACAGCCCAAACCGCCTGCTCTTTTTGTACGCAACATTAGCAACTTCAAATTACTATGCTCACAAATGAGCAAAATTGTTGGTACCGGAAAATATACGGGCCTCAATCGCTCTCGGGATACAAAAATTTCCCCAGACACTCCTGATACTTATCGAGCGATTGTTAAATATTTAGATGAAACCAATGCAGACTACCACACCTACCAATTAAAGCAGGAACGATCACTCCGAGTGGTGATCAGAAATTTGCACCCGACCACACCAGCTGACGAAATAGAAGAAGAACTCTCAGCTCTCGGGTACAAAGTTCGCCAAATAACAAACGTGTTGCGCGAGGATAGGCAACAGGATAAAACAATAAAAACGGCATTGCCACTGTTCTTTGTTGATCTCGAGAGGACACCTGGAGTTGAGAAAATATACGACCTAACAAACCTGTGCTACACTAGGGTACAGGTTGAAAAACCGTATCCCAATCGCGATATCGTCCAGTGCCATAACTGTCAGGCGTATGGGCATACAAAATCTTACTGCCACCACCCTCCCAGGTGTGTTAAGTGCAGTGGGCAGCACAAAACCGAATTGTGCAAAAAGCCCCTTAAATCGCCTGCGGTATGCGTGCTTTGCCAGCAAGGACATCCAGCCAACTACAAGGGCTGCGAGGCATACAGAAAGCTGAAGTCCAGGACAGAACAACGTCGACAGCCAGAAGAGAAAAAACTTGCAGCAAGAAGCGGCCCAGCCAGAAATTTGAGGCCTTTTGTCTCTTTTGCCGATGCCGTTTGTAACAGAGAGCAGTCACAGGCACCGCCCACTTCCTGTCCACAAGATCACCTTTCCCAGCATTCCATTCATCCCGTTAACCCTCAAGCTCAATCCCATCCTCAACCACACATCTCGCATATTCCTCCACCTTCAAGTTCTTCGGATCTTACAAGCCTATTAACCTCATTCCTTACAGAGTTCAGAACCCTAATTACCCCTCTCATTTCCCTTCTTACAAATCTTGTCTCCTACCTTATCCCCGTTAAACAAAATCCATGAGTGGATCCTTCCGACTCCTTATCCATTCTCCTTTGGAATGCGAATGGTGTTCGCACCCACACTAACGAACTGACAGCACTACTCCACGACAAAAACATCGACGTAGCTCTCATTACTGAAACAAGACTAACGAGTAAACGACCATTTACTGTTCGACAGTACAAGACTTATCGAACTGATCACCCAGATGGAACAGCTCATGCAGGTACCGCTGTCATTGTCCATAACTCCATATCCCACCACATAGTTCCTCTGGTGGCACATGATTTCCTTCAATCCACTGCAGTGTCAATCACCACCTTCACTTTTCCCCTTACACTAGCATCAGTGTACTGCCCTCCCAATAAATCCATTTCCGACTCCCAATTCATCTCCTTTCTAGACTCCATAGGACATCGTTTCCTTGTGGGTGGGGACTTTAATGCGAAGCACCAACACTGGGGGTCAAGATCCACTAATACACGAGGACGTGCTTTGCTGTCTGCACTCACACGGAAACATTGCTCCACTATCACTCCTGACACAGCCACCTATTGGCCATCTGATCTCAACCGAAATCCTGATCTCCTTGACTTCTTTTTTTACAATAGTTTAGGAACACTTAACTATTCACTCACGCGCCTCGATGACCTCTCCTCTGACCATAGTCCTTTATTATTAACCATTTCCCTAAGACCAATTCACAAACTGCCTCCTCCTTCATTTATTAGGGGCCCAGTTGACTGGGACCACTTCCGCCAGCTTCTTACAGAGTCCGTAAACCTCAAATTGTCCCTGAAAACATCCCAAGACCTAGACGATGCAGTGCATTCTTTCACTACTCTGGTCCAGAGGTCGGCTTGGGAGGCATCGTCACCCCATCGTCACCCAAAAATCCATAATCATAATCGTTTACCTCAGCATCTCAAAGACCTAATCCAATCCAAACGCCGCTCCAGAACAGTGTGGCAAAGATCCCGGCATCCTGCTGATCGCCGCAGGTACAATCAGTACTGCCGATTGGTAAAGCGGCGATTGGCATCCTTCCGTTCCGATTCTTTCAATTCCTACCTCTCCTCTCTGTCTACCAGGGATAACTCGTTGTGGAATGTAACCAAAAAAATCCTAAAGTATCAACCTGTTTCACATCCACTCCGTCGTGATGATGGGTCCTGGGTGGCTTCGGATGGGGATAGGTCGGAGGAATTTGCTCTGCATCATACCCATACTTTCACACCTCACCTTTCTCTTCAAAGCCATACTCACAGCACAACTGTGGAAGATTTCCTCACTTCACCTATTCCTCTCTCTCTTCCACCAAAAGCCGTTAATCCCTCTGAGGTCAAATACCTTCTAAAAAACTTACCTTACCGAAAATCCCCTGGATATGATCTCCTTACTCCTCAAATTCTCAAACAGCTTCCTCCTAAAGCCATAATCTTTTTAACCTATATATACAATTGCATTATCCGAACGACGCACTTTCCTCTCCTCTGGAAACATTCCATTATTGTCCTATTCGCCAAACCCGGTAAACCACCCAATGAAGCCTCATCTTACCGTCCAATTAGCCTACTCCCTATCCTCTCAAAAATATTTGAGAAACTCCTACTAAAACGTCTACTTCCAATTGTTGAATCCAAAAACCTTTTTCCCACACACCAGTTTGGTTTCCGCCAACGACATTCCACTGCTCAACAAGGCCTTCGCGTTGTTGATCACATCTCCTCAGCCCTTGAAACCAAACAGTATTGCACTGCTGCCTTTCTCGATATAGCTCAAGCTTTTGACAGGGTTTGGCACGCAGGTTTGCTCTACAAGCTCAAAAGATATTTACCACAGACCCTTTTCCTAATCCTACAGTCCTACCTTTCAAACCGCTTCTTCCAAGTCCGCTGTGGTTTAGAATACTCTAACTACTACCCCATAAGTGCAGGAGTTCCACAGGGCAGTGTCCTGGGCCCCTTCCTCTATAACCTTTACACCGCTGATGTCCCCTCTACTCCCAATACCTTCTTGGCCACATTTGCAGATGACACTGCAGTCTTGTCATCCCACCCAGACCCCGACATAGCATCCCATAACCTTCAAAAACACCTTGACGAGATCGAGTATTGGTGCAATCAATGGCGGATCAAAGATAATGAAGCAAAATGCTCCCACATTACCTTCACCCTTTGTCGCAAGTCTTGTCCACTAGTTTATTTTAATTCTATTCCTCTCCCTGTATCCGAGACAGTACGGTACTTAGGCTTCCATCTTGACAAACGACTGACCTGGAACCCACATACGAGACTAAAAAGACAAGAACTAAACAGACGCTTTGGACAACTGTACAGACTACTTCAAAGGACATCCCATCTCTCAATAGAAAATAAACTACTAATCTACAAAGTTATACTTAAACCAATCTGGACATACGGAATAGAGCTATGGGGGACAGCAAAAAAGTCGAACATCAAGCGTATCCAATCCTTTCAATCAAAAGTCCTGAGAACAATAGTAAATGCCCCTTATTATGTCAGCAACAAAACCCTTCATAACGACCTTAACATACCCTACATTCTAGAACACATCCCTTCCAAGTTTATGAAATTCCACAGTAGCCTTTCCAACCACCCTAATCCTGTAGCACAGTCATTGCACTGCGCCACTCATCCCTATAATCCTCCTCAGAGACTGAAACGGCAGTGGCCTCGTGACCTGCTATAAACGCTGACAGTGGGAGTCCTGGCAATGGCCAGTTTCTCCAATCATGTCCTGAGCGTCTGTGGCTCTCGCGCTCTTGGTCAGCCTCCACTGGCTAGTATCCGGTGACGCGGCTGACGGAGGAGCGTGGGGGACTTCCCAAGACTCCGCTTTCTCTTCGCGGTGGATTTGGGGGGGTCTCTGGGCTGTCTGTAAATATTGTATGAATGAGCGAGTGAATGATGAACTGTAAATATGGTATGAATGAGAGCATTTATCTTAATTACTTATTGCCTTATAAAAGGCAGATTGTAATTTTAGCACAATAAAGGAATTTACAATTACAATTACTTCTTGAACTTTCATCAGAACTTTCTGTTATTTAAATTTTATTTACTTCAATTGTTAATTAAATTGGAAATTATAGATAAACGAAATAAGGAAAAAGCAAATGAACCAAAAGTTGAGAGAAAATACTTCAATTTTTAAACCTCCTGGGTCTTTGGAAATCACCTTTACAACAGATTAAAATAGTTGCAAATATGTAACATATTTTCAACTTTAACAACTTTATTATGATAAACTTACAATCAAATAAATGATCTCATTCATACCAATTTACAATTTTCATTCACTCGCTCATTCATACTATATATACAAATAGCCAAGAGGCCCCCCATGTCCACATGGTTGTCACCTCCCTGGCGTGCGAAGGAGGAAGCGGAGTCTTGGGAAGTTCCCCACGCTCCTACATCAGCCGCGTCACTGGATTGGAGCCAGCGGAGGCTGGCCAAGGGCGCGAGAGCCGCAGACGCTCAGGATATGATTAGAGAAACTGGCCATTGCCAGGACTCCCACTGTTACTTATTTATAGCAGGTCACGAGGCCACTGCCTTTTTAGTCTCCGAGGAGGATTATAGGGATGAGTGGTGCAATGCAATGACTGTGCTAGGGAATTAGGGTGGTTGGATAGGTTACTTAGGAATTTTATGAACTTGGAAGGGATGATTTCAAGAATATAGGGTATGGGCAGATCATTATGAAGGGTTTTGTTGCTGACGTAATAAGGGGCATTTACTATTGTTCTCAGGACTTTTGATTGAAAGGATTGGATGCGCTTGATGTTTGACTTTTTTGCTGTCCTGTTGTTGAATAGAGCTATGGGTCTATTGCGTTTGTCCAGATTGGCTTAAGTATAACTTTGTAAATAAGCAGTTTATTTTCTATTGAGAGATGGGATGTCCTTCGAAGTAGTCTGTACAGTTGTCCAAAGCGTCTGTTTAGTTCTTGTCTTTTTAGCCTCGTGTGTGGGTTCCATGTCAGTCTTTTGTCGAGATGGAAGCCTAAATACCGTACTGTCTCGGACACAGGGAGAGGAATCGAATTAAAAAATACTAGAGGACAGGGCTTGCGGAAGAGGGTAAAGGTAATGTAGGAACATTTGGCTACATTAACTTTGATTCGCCATTGGTTGCACCAATACTCGATCTCGTCAAGGTTTTTTTTAAGGTTATGGGATGCTATAATGGGGTCTGGATGGGATTACAGGACTGCAATGTCATCTGCAAATGGTGCCAAAATGTTATTGGGAGTAGAGGGGAAATCAGCGGTGTAAAGATTATAGAGGATGGGACCCAGGATGCTGCCCTGTGGAACTCCTGCTTTTATGGGATAGTAGTTAGAATATTCTAAACCACAGAGGACTTGGAAGAAGCGGTTTGAAAGGGTTAGGATAAAGTACTGTGGTAAATATCTTCAATATAAATACCCTCTCATAAGGTTGAGCTATGACCAAGAAGCCTCAAGAAAGGTAGCAGTGCTATGCTGTTTGGTTTCAAGGGCGAGGATATGCGATCGACAACGTGGAGGCCTTGTTGAGCAGTGAAATGTCGTTGACGGAAACCAAACTGGTGAGTAGGAAAAAGGTTTTTGGATTCATTAATTGGAAGTAGGCGCTTTGATAGGAGTTTTTCAAATATTTTTGAGAGGATAGGGAGTAGGCTAATTGAACGGTAAGATGAGGCGTCATTGGGTCGTTTTCCGGGTTTGGCGAATAGGACAATAATGGAATGTTTCTAGAGGAGAGGAAAGTGCGTCGTTTGGCTAATGTAATTATGAATGTTGGTTAGGAAGATTATGGCTTTAAGAGGAAGTTGTTGGAGAATTCGAGGAGTAAGGAGATCATATCCAGGGGATTTTCGGTAAGGTGAGTATAAAGGTGTTACTCTGAGCCCACGGATAAAGTCCAATCCTTGCTAGTTTTGGTTGCGCAACTGCCTTAAATGGAACAGGATAAATTCTAACATTGGGTGACTGTTTCATATTTTTTTATTTTCCCTAGATTATTATTATGTTACACTCACTTTTAAGGAACATTTAATAGCTGCACAAAACTGCTTATTATTACAATCGGTGTCAGCAGAAAGGCTTTTTAGGTCATTTTTATCAATTTGTTCAACATCAAAACTAAAATATTTTTTATAGTGAGATATTTCCTTCCTTGTCCGTTTATTGATCCGGGAAGCCTTTAAAAATAATCTTGGTGTGGTTTTATTGTTTATGTGCGAGACTAAGATTTAACCTTTCCCTTTCTTTAAGGGGTAGCTTATCAGGTTCTATAGATTTGGTTATATGGTGGTTTCCTTCTATTGGATTTAACTTTTAGTCAGCAATTTCGATAGCTAATTTCTCTTGAAATATTTATTAAAATTTGCAAGATCATTATTAATTTCGTATGTGATGTCTGTGGACTTCTCACGAGGCTATTTCACTCTTATTCATCTTCAACCTAGATCATTTCAAGAATGTTGGAAACAGGACGGTAGCCATCTCAAGGTTGGTTCTTCCTTAGATGGGCGTGAATTGAAGTGGTAAAATTATTTAAATGCAGGAAACCAATGCTAAAGTCAAATGTATTGTTTATTTTGTTGTACATAGTGCCTAGAAAAAAGTATTTTAGATAACAAAAAACATATGAAAATAAAATCACTACAGTTCACTTTAGTTTGGTTATTGACGCCTTGAAGCTTGTTTTAAGTGATAATATTCACGTCTGAAAAAATAAATGAACCTAGCGTGTGAACCACTGAACGTCACAATATTTAAAGAAACTTGCGAAATTTTTATTGAATAACCATGTTTCAGCACTACTTTTGTTTCTGCTAATTCCATCAGGCGTGTAATGAATTAGGTTTAGACAAACAAGTTTCTGTTTATCCTGCTAATATATAATAATTAAATGATGCCTATAATTTATATTTGGAACCCTATAATTTTATTGTAATAATTGTTTTCTAGACGCCACCCCCGAAGCCATGTGCGAATAGTGAGTATCAATGCAACGATAGACTATGTATTCCTGGAATGTGGGTGTGTGACGGTGAGTTTGACTGTACCGATGGAAGTGATGAAACACATGGCTGTGTGGTTGTAAGTATTTAGTAGTAATTAATAATTAATATTATAAATATAGTTGCTGTTTCTGTATTTTAGTCCATCCAGTACTCCTTACTATAGTTGCCGCCACGAAATTAGAAGTTTGAGACCCGCAATAAATGGCAAGCCCTGTTGCCGCTCTGTCCACAACTACTTCTCTTCTATCCACGTGATGTCTTTACTTCTATAATTTCAATCGTAAAGCAATAAGCAAATTATTGATTGGTTAATATTATAGTTAAGCCTATGTTCGAAATTGGTGAAAAATGATGAGACCCTTCGGATGAGAAAGTTGCAGGATCTAGAGACACCCAGCAACCTCTATGAGCTGGTTGACAGGCACCTGAACTAACGGAGGGTGGTCATCAGAGGAGAGACATACGAGTTGGTAGCACCCGTTGATCGAGGATGTCCCCAGGAGCCGTACTGCGCCCTGCCCTTTGGAAGCTGGTATTTAGCAAGGTTCTAGTGACCCTTAATGTCCACGCGATCCCTGCGGTAGCCTATGTGGATGATCTGGCAACAATGATTGCGGTGCACTCCCGAACTGAGGTCGTTAGAAGAGCTTGTGCTTATGCGTCCTACCCTATCGTCCAGAAAGATGACCATGGCTGTGGAGAAGACCCTGGAGAGAGGGGAAATGCCAGACCATGACCATCTCATTTGCTTGGACATTGGAGGAAGGTCTATAAGCGTGGGCATCTACCTAGCCAGAAAAATGAACCTTTCACCTCACATAGGGTACCTAGTGGACAGAATGACATCGGTCACTAATAACTTTCCCAGGATTGGTGGCGCTATGTGAAGAATCACGCCCCCAGTCTCAAGGACCCTCTACCAGGCCGTGGTGTTAGGAATCCTAAGATATGCCTCCCAGTCTGGGTCGGTGTACCTCAATAAGGGTCAGATTCCCACGCCTAATGAAGGTGCCTGAGAACGGCACTGCTACGAGTCACGAGAGCCTATGTGACCGTTTCCTTCGAATTAGTCCAGATACTAGCAGTGGCAGCCTCAATAGACTTGTTCCTCCAGAAACAATGCCTCTAAGCTATGGTAAAGATAGGACATCTAGAAGAGCTAGGAGCTAGAAGTGGAGGTACCACCTTAACGACTGGACCAATGAGGTTTGGAATGCCAGATGGACTAATACAACGAAAGGAAGTACTTCCCCTCGGCCGAGGATAGGCTGAGGGAAAAGTGGGTCTTTCCTGAATACTGGAGTTCCCAGGTGCTATCGAGACATGGCGGATTTAGTTCCAAGCTTTACAAGCATAAAAGAGCTGCGGTCCGCAATTGCCCACATTGCGGGGATAGAGTTACCGCAGAGCATGTCTTGCTTACCTGTTAGCCTTGAAACAAGCAAGAGTACGGATGCTCCACTCAATTGTTCAGTATAGCGTGGATGATTCAGACTTGCCATTGCTGGTAGACAACGAGGAGAATTACAGAGACGTCCTCATCTTTGTTCAGAAGTGGAAGAAGCTGCAGGGACCAGCGCGGGGGGAGTGATACAGGTTGAGGAGCCGTAATATCGAGTTCTCATCAAGAAGGCACCGTTGGACCAAGATGGATTGGAGTTGGATTCCCTTTGTAAATGGCAATAAAAAAAAATTTAACAAATAAAAACGGCTTAAAAGAACAAAAGGCAACTGGGCAAAACCCGGATCCCGTGGTAGGGTTAAAAAAAGAAATGTTTAGATAAAGAATGTATAATGTGGATTATACTTTTGTAACAATCAAAAATCGCAACGCAAAATTGTATTAAAATGTAGCCAAGCTATAGGAAATATAATGACCTACTAAAAATAGATTCATTTATGTAGAACCTATACTGATTTCCATAATTTATAATTACAAGAGGATATGAAAAAAATATATATAACCTTCTATATTCTATACGTAGTTACAATAGCAGTACCATTGCTAACTAGATAAATCTCCCATTATTGATAAAGATTGGTGAGAGTTCTTTCAAGTCTGGAGGGAATTCCGAACTAACTTAAGCATATGGGATGGATTTAAAAAAAACGTTGACATGATGAGGTCCAGTTGTAAAGTTGTGAAATATGTCAGCATTTGATACGAGTCTTTCAAATTACAACCAAATTTAACTAAAGAAAATTTCGAATACCCTTACTACCTTTTTCCATCCCAATGATAGAAATGCTATTGTATCGAACATCAAACTGCACACCAAACAAAGCTTGTATTGACGGCACTTTTTTTTTTAGCTAAAATATGGTTCTGCATTGAATAATACCACTTCTATGGTGCGAGGATGTGGAGGGCAAGTATGAAAAGTCTGTCAAACAAAGCTGTATGCTTCATGAGACAAAAATGTAAAGTCGTGTCGTTACAGATGACAGCAGATCCAACTATTCCCCTTTTAGTTATTTAATAGGACTCACTTGTAACTGTTTTATAAACTAATTGTAATTATAATAAACAAAAGAGATTTGAAATATAAATTTAACAAACAATTAATCAAAAAAATTAAAAATAAATAGTTTATCTATACTTGTATGAAAAATTAAAGGTATAAATTTATTATTCCTGAATTGGAGAATTATTCTAATGTATAAAAACTTTTCGTTTCAGCATGTCTGTGACGGTTTCCGGTGCGGTGGAGGAAGCTGTATCCCCAAAGATTGGGAATGTGACGGAGTCCGAGATTGCCCGGATAACTCCGATGAGCTTCACTGTTGTAATTACCCTCCATTACTTTATACCACTGTGGTGTGATAACACTTTTGATCCAATATAACTAATTAATAATGTGTAAATGGATTGGATGGGTTTTATGGTATGATTACTTAATTAAGAGGAATGAAAAATTAATAAATTTCTTCTTTTAATTACCAATAATAAATTCCCTGGAAATACATTCCATTTCTGATTGTTTGGGCATTCACCAAAGAGAATGCATAATTTTTATTTAACACTATTGAAAAGGGATATCTTATGAACGAAATACTTACTAACTAAATATAAAATTTATTAGCTGACTAAACTTCCTCTACTATTCTCTGGAACTGTTCTTATCGCCCATACCAATGTTGACAATGATCCAAGGTGATCATCAAACAAGCAAGTATCATCCCATCACGACTGTCAACTTCATTTGACTTGTTGACGTGAATTGTCCAATAGTCAGTAACCGTCAAAAACAGAGGTCTACAACACTTTTTCACCTTCACATTTTATTCTAGAATATCGGTCAAGTGACGGGAACCATTTATTTGTCCCAGACAAATTTATAGTTGGACATAGTTAATACTAAACATAATATGCAAAACAATATTCAATTCAAAACCATAATTAACAAATAAAATTTATTTTTATATTCTTATGTAAAACATGATAATTTAATAATAAATATTAAAGTTTATATGGTATGAAAATTCATTATAAAAAATATGAATCTCAAAGTCAATGTGATTCTTGGAACTGCATTTCATTGGTGTTCATAATTAGGAGAGTATCATGATGTTCCTGCTTGCACCCAATCGTCAAAATGTCCATCTGTAAAACAAAAATTATACTTTGATTTTATGATATTCATTGCTGCTAACAATGATTAACACAAGTAAGTGGAACTGAAAAACGATTTTATCTTGTACGGTGCTTTTTTCAAGAATGAATTTATTTCTCTCAATTATATTCATGGACATCGATTTTAGGACCATGTCATGTTGAAGATAGAAAATTTCAAGTTCCAGCTCTTCTGTCCTTACTTCAGCAATGCAAACTATTCAAATTGAAAAAAACCTGCAATTTATGTGTCTTTTTCAGTTAAATTTACTTGGCAAGTAAAAGGATTAATGAAGAATTGCTCCGTTAATCGAACTAGGGGTTTTTATCATCATGTGTTATGATCAGGGTGTTATGATCATATTATATGTTGGTCACATATCCTCAGCCCTTGAAACCAAACCGTACGGGCATAGCTCAAGCTTTTGACTGAGTTTGGAACACAGGTTTCCTTTACAAGCTCAAAACATATATACCACAGACCATTTTCCTAACCCTACAGCCCTACCTTTCAAACCACTTCTGCCAAGTCCGTTGTGGTTTAGAATATTCTAACTACTATCCTATAAAATCAGGTTTTCCACAGGGCAGTGTCCTGGGTCCCATTCTCTATAACCTATCAAAGGACACCCCATCTCTCAATAAAAAATAAATTACTAATTTACAAAGTTATACTAAAGCCAATCTGGATATTCGGAATAGAGCTATGGGGGATAGCAAAAAATTCGTACTTATTGTTTAAGTTCGACACTTTAGGATATAACTAGGGCAAAGAACAAGAAATCTCACATTTTTCCTAGGAAAAGAACAGTAAAAAACGGTAGTTTATTACAAAAGTTAAATATAAATTAAAAAAAAAGGAATATGAGATTGATATGAGTCATGCATCAGAACCAGATATCCGCGTGGGTCGAAGGAGAGATGTGTCTGTTAGAAGTCAAATTCTTTAGCCTCTTCCTTACAGAGTCTTTCTGAATCGGTGGGCCGTTGGTAGAAACGCCATGAGACGGTGCAAACTGCTGTTTATAACCAACTGAAAAGAAGAAGGCCGAAAAAAGTATGATTTGAGGGGGAATACGAATACCTATCTAAGAGGGGGAATCTACAATGGGCAGATTGTCAGCAATAATACGGTGGTACATGAACTTCACAAAACAAGGGGTGTTAGGCAGAGGTAGCTTTTATAGTTATTCACTATTTACGTTACTTCAAATCTTATTTATTAACTTTAAATAATAGATGAAATTTAATTATTATCCATTAATAAAAGTTTTAGAGGTAAAAAAAATGATCTGTTAGACAATTTTTAACAAAAACTAACGTTTTATTCCCCTCTGTCTCTCTAACTCCTGGTTCTACGAAAAATAAGAATAGAACTTTTCTTAAAGGATATTTTATGTACTATAGTTTTTTTTTTTTTTTTTATATAAAGTACCTTTTGCTAAAATTGATAGTTCACGTATGAAAAATTCGCGTAAACCCAAAAAAAGGTACCTTTAAACTTCACTCCCCCCCCCACTCCCCCACCACCTATGGGGACTTTAAGTATGTACTGCTGAACACTCCGATAAACAACTGTACCAAAATCCAGAACTACAGGTGTTTTTTTCTAATCGTCATGTTCGCCCTTCGTTCCCTAGGATGTTGGGGATCGACCTTGCCCATGATATTATATTTTTTCTTTGCCTAATAATTATTATTTATTCTAGCGAAAAAACATCTCAGTACGGATGAGTGCAACATACATGATCAGAAATTCCTATGTCACGATGATTCAAAATGTATCAACATAAATGAAGTTTGCAACAACCATGCTGATTGTGAAGATGGTTCTGATGAAGGTGGTTTTTGCACAAATGCCAGCAAAGCAGGTAGGTGTATCAGAACCTTTTATTTTATTCACTCTCAATTTTTATTAGTGATTATTAATCAAAGAAAATCGATTGCTGATGCGGCTAAGCCCAAATGGAGAGGCTGAGCTCAGACCTAGGAATTTCGTGTTGAATGTAATATTGATAACTGTATCTAATGGCATTTTTTTTCTAAGCTCAGTATTGCCTCCTACGAGCTAGTTTCGACCTTACCAGTCTGGATATCCCCACTAAAGATATGTTTATTTTACATATTTTGTAATGTAAAAAAAAAAAAACATATCATTAGTTGACATTTCACCCTGTTTTATATGCTTTAAGTTTAAGCTTTTTCAATAAAACGTTGCTCAGTTTCTCCGTCGACCTCGTAGTTCCTCAGTCGTAGTTAGTTTCTTCCTATGTCTCTTTTTCCTATGACTGTCCACAGACCCATTCAATAATCATTTCGCAACTACATGTTTTGCACATGCCCTTGCATTCTCGCAAGGATTCCTGCCTATCTAAGACATAATATTGTTATCAATTTTACGAAATACAGATCTTGGTACAGGTAGCATGTTGATGGTGGTGGTAAGAGTGTTGATAATTGTATCATGGTGTCCCTTATCATCTACATGCATGTCCCCAGTAACTCAACGAATCACTCTTCCTGGTCCATTAATGAAACATTCTTATCAAAATTCTTGATTCTTTGTTGGGACAGGGCTTAAATCGCATTCCAACTTAGCCTTCACCCTCACCACCCACTCCATTACGCATGGAAGCAGGCACGTAGGGCCCAAGTGAACACAAACCTGTGGGAAATTTCCAATGATCGATGGCATAATTCAAAGAGCAACCAAGCTACTAAACAATACAAGGATACGTTAGGTGCCATTATTGGTTGATTATAAAAAAAGGTTAACCAACACAACCCAAAAGGTAACCTGTTAAGAGATTGTAAAACATTATCAGTCTAATTGGTTGTTACCGTGACTATACATAGGCAGTGATACCTTCCAGAACTCAGCAAAATACCAACCGAAACACAAAGTCAGATCTATCGAATTCCAACTTTGGAATTACGCACTCAATTATGCAAGCCAGTAGGCATGTAGGGCCCAAGTGAAAAGAGCTGACGTAATTTTAGAACATAGAAATAACACTTATAGTATTATTAACTTGACAGAACATATAAACGTCCATCAACAGTAATAAAACATTTATTAACAACTAATTGGGGGTTAACTACTGACTGGCAGCATGTAAATACAACATTGCATGATGGTTATAATTATTTGTAGATGCTTGCGGTAATCATACATGTCCAGTCAACCAGGGGTGCATCATCCTACCGCAGGGAGCTATGTGTACTCAGTTGTGTTCTGCAGGGTACCACTTCGTGAATGGATCTTGCTCAGGTAAGTCACAAATAGCTTATTCGATCTAAAACAAAATATTTAGGTAACAAAATTTAGCTGAAGTTTTTTTTTTTTATTTCAACTTGTTATTGGCAAATCAAGACAATTGTGAGACTATTGTGTACAGTTTATTACCTAATACATCTCAGGTACTAGTTGATGATATAGCAACATGTATCAGGTTAAACTCCCAGCAATAACACATCACTGATGATAATATGAACATTATTATTAATGAAACCTCTGATAAAAGAGTCTACATTAGGTTAATTAGATATAATAAACTAATGAGTTAAATTTATGGATGTTTCCTGAAGATTTACCAAGACTGTTACAGATTATTGGCAAGTTCTACAGGAAACACAACAACTCCTTTCAATTGGACAGAAGCACTGAAGGAAACATTGACCAGGACTAGAGCACCTTCCATGTCGATCGATCAAATTGCAATTGAAATTATAGTTATTTACTGAAACCTTACTACTGTATTTCAGAATATGCTAATTTCTGCAGATAGCATAAATCAAGCCACCATAAGCTCCCAGTGCAATACACTTAACAGAAATATCAGTATGGTGGGGCTGGAGAAAGATTATTTGAACTGGAACTGTAAATCACTAAACTAAGAATCATTGTGCAAGTACTTTCAGCCAGTATGGGATTTTGAAGACCGTATTTTGAAAGAACATTCAACTATTTTAAATCCAAATCAATAAGTCCTCTCTTCAATACTGAACCACTTTCCTTTGCACTCTTCTTAATTGAATGTACTTCATTTAAGAGTTTCAGAGAATAATATTTACACACACACATTGAAAGCTCAAAAAACTTCTATTTAATCTATCTATAACCTAAAATCGAGATTAATGATTGACTCCAAAGATAAGTTAAACAATTTAGTTTTTATCTTAGCAATTTTTTTATTGCTAAGGAATTTATTTTTACTATTAAGATTAACCCATCTTTTTATTGTACTTCAAATTTGTTTGGTTGTGATATTTTTAAAATCTGAGTAGATTTTATTTTATTTTTACTTTATTTTTTCTCAGAGGTAACTTTTTTATCAAATATATTATATTTTATTACTATTAAATTGTAAACAAGTTTCTTTTTTTAAATATACATATTTTAATGTTATGTTGGACAGCTATTAGAATTATACTTCCTGAGAGCTATAAAGTGACATTCACATAATTTTTTATAGTTGCTACAATTGATAACCTCTTCTCGAATATATGCGCCAATGCTGACCAGGATGTTATTGTTATGTTTATAATTCCAGGAAATGTAACAACAATTTCAGTTTGAAATAACTGGATTCATGGAAGTGGAAAGATTTTCAAAGGAGTGCTTATAAGTAGGAATGGCTAAGGAAATTGGCATTTAACTCACCACCTATATTTAAATGATCAAATAAAGAGACAAGATTGTAAAAGGTTGATTCAAAGACAAGATCAGAGAGACCTTGAGAAGGGAGGACAATAGATTACTGCATAGTGGATCTGTTTGTAGTGATTGAGACTTGAGTGAAAAGGTATTCCATATGACAGCACTGAAAGGATTCAGAATTTTTGGCTGTTATGGGCATAGAGACATACATCAGCACTGATCTTTTATGACCAATTGTGGGGGAGTATAGAGTAGTTGAGGAGGGGCCCATAAAAGCAGGGGATGTTGGCTCTGAGGCAGGATTCAGAAACAACTATAATATGATTTGTGGAATTCATAGGATGAGCAGGGAAGGATTTGTCATTAACGTCGTATGTTGTTAGACACTACGCATGTGGGAGAGAAAGGCCATAAAAATAGGGCTGAAAAATAAACATAGGGAAGAAAGTTGAAAATGATAATTATCAATTTAACCAAAAAACAGCAATAAAAATTATCAGCATCAAGCTATTGGAATAAAAATAAAATTTGTTTGTTGGGATGTGTATAGTTAGGGCCTTAGGAACAAAGATCATAGACACAACCTCTGGGAAAAACCACCCCTAAGGAAAGGCCTGACTGGGAAATTAACTATGACCCTTGGTAAAAAAATCAGGTAGACACAGTGCTTTCATGTGATACCTAGACAAACCTATTTTATGTGCTTGGGAGTTATCCAGATTTTTGGGTGGTACCTTCCTTGCTTTTTCTATATATTTAGCTTGTATATTACTTTTTTTTTTTTTATTATAAGGTTTTCATTTAATGTTATTGCATTCTACAGACTTCTTCATATTGTTTTTTGTTGTTGTTTCTGTTAGTTAATGCATGAATTCATCTATGAGTTACTTACTAAATTCAGTTAAATAATCTTTTATATTATTGTTATTTTTTATGGAGGTTTATTCTCTATTTTACTTTGTCATTTTTCTTTATGATGTGATAGTTTTTTATTTGCTAGAATTGAGTTTGTTATCTGTACATTATTGGTATTCACAGGGGACTTTGTCCCAGAATATTTGATTTCTGTTCTATTTAATAAAACTGCAAAAATGCAAGCTTGCAATTACGTTATCACACAATATTAACAAAATATCAATAAGAGGATAACTTAATCTAAAAACATAAATTAATAAAAATCATAGATGAACTAATACGTACTTAATTAAACAAATGGAAAATTAACATTAATTTAGAACTTTTTGGAGATAATGAATAAGATGCAAATAGAGATAACTAAGACTTTGGTTACAGACAAAAATAGTAAGTACAAATAGTTATTGTTTTTTTAATTCTCAGTGTAAGGGCTATGATAATGAGAACTGTTGTATTTATTATTATTACAAATAAAAAACAGGCTGAGCTGTTATTCTTTCCGTTTCTGGAGAAAGCAATCTCTTTCAATCAGGATGGTTTCACCTACAATGTCACAAGAAAAATGACTTCAATTGTATATATTAAATGAGATTGATTCAGTCCCTGAAAATTTATATCACATGAGCTTAGTCCATGAACAACAGTGAATATTTTAGCTTAATAATAAATAAAACAAAACTTTAGCTTATATAAGAAAAGACATTGCCCAGGAATTGACACCAAAGCATGCACTCATCCAATTTTTAATGTTGTTTCCTCTCCTTACATAAATTTCCAATTCCTACCTGTATGTGACTATCAACCTGAGCATCATTAAACATACTTCATATTAAATCTTAAACATTAATGAAATAGATAATTTTTAAACTTATTTATAGGTTTATTTAAATAAGAATTATATTAAATGTAAATAACTTAAAATTTACTATTATAAATTGTGATTGTAACCTAAAAAGGTGGTTTGATTTAAAAGCTACTCACTTGAGCTTTCCATGGTCTATTAATCTACTACAACTAATTTTTTTGACCACAACATTGTGCAACATAACCAACTTACGTATATAAGAATATTCATTAAATTGATTTTCAACATTTTGTAGATATTGACGAGTGCTCCATTTTTGGACAATGTGATCAAGTTTGTAAAAATTACATTGGAGGACATAATTGTTCCTGCATTCATGGCTACGAATTTAATGCTGAAAAACAAATGTGCAGAGCTGCAGGTACAGTCTATTCCTAATAATCTTACTAGCGAAATAACAATTATACATTTTGATAATTTTGTTCACTAATTATAGTACATATTAATGCATATTTAAATAAATAAATCTATTGTTAATATGGGATCTATTTATCAAAAATTCTTTTTTTTTAAAAGATATGTATTTTTAAAAAACTACGAAGTCCATCTTAATTAAACCACTAACAATAAAGCTTTTTCTTATTTGTTTAAAAAAAACATAGTACTATTTGGTTACTTAAAACCAATTTATAAGGAAAGCGAATGATATTTTGTGGATGAAAATTTAAATATAACCAGTTCCTAGAATACTAGGTTGTTGATAAATCATAAGTTCAGGTTTTTTTTTTTTAAATAATAGCCACCGATAACTCAGGACAATAGGAAAAGCACCTAATCCATCACCAATTAAACAAAAGCCACGCCATTAAAACAGGAATGTGCCAATAAACTCTTCTGGAGCTAGCTCGATGGAGGACTTACCACCGAAGCCAAGCACATTTAAAGAGGCAGACGAAACAGTCGACGAGTTTCTATTCTTCACGTCTAACAGTTTTGAGGTGCTGAAAAGTACTAAGTAGAAGACATGGAACCTATCCAAACTGCAAGAAACCTAAACCACCACCAATATTTGTTCGAAATATTAGCAATTTTAAATTGCAATACTCACAATTGACAAAAAATGTGGGTACAGGCAAATATACAAAATGCCTCAATCAATCTCGAGACACTAAAATTTCTTTTGACACCCCCGATACGTACAAAGGTATCACGAAATATTTGGAAGATACAAAGGCTGCTTTCTATACACATCAGCTAAAGCAAGAGATATCGCTATGGGTGGGGATCATAAACCTGCATCCCACTACACCAGCTGATGAAATTGAGGATGAGCTCACAGCTCTAGGATACAAGGTTATAAGGTTCGCCACCTGTATTATACAAGAAGGTCACAAAACTGTACCCCAAACGGGACATCGTCCAATGCCATAATTGTCAGGCATATGTGCACACCAAAACCTACTCCCACCACCCTCTCAGGAGTGTAATGTGCAGTGGACACCACAAGAGCAAATTATGCTAGAAGCCCTTGAAATCACCTGCAGTATGCGCACTCTGCCAACAAGGGCTGTGAAGCATACATAATTCTGAAGTCTAGGACGTCGTCGGCCCGAAGAAGAGAAGAAAGCCAAAGGCAGTTCAAGATGTAGCCCAGCTAGAAGCTAGAGCTGTCTCTTTCCCCGATGCCGTTCAGAACAGAGAGCAGTCACAGGCACTGCCCACACCTCATCCTCAAGTACCCATTCCCCAGCATTCCATTCATCCCGCCAACCAGCCAACCAGCAAACCCAATCCCACCCTCAACCACACATTTCGCATATTCCTCCGCCTTCAAGCTCTTCTGATCTCACTAGCCTATTAACCTTATTCCTTACAGAGTTCAGAACCCTAATTACGTCTCTCATTTTCCTTCTTACAAATCTTGTCTCCTACCTTATCCCCGTAAAACAAAATCGATAAGTGGATCCTTCCGATTCGTTATCCATTCTTCTTTGGAATGCAAATGGTGTTCGTATCAAGACTAACAAACTGATATCACTATTTCAAGGCAAGAACATTTATGTAGCTCTCATTACTGATACTAGACATGCCAGTGAATGCCCATTTACATTCGACAGTACCAGGCTTATCAAACTAATCGCCTAGATGGAAGAGCAAATGCAGGTACCGCTGTCATTGCTCATAACTCCATTTCCAATTACATAGTTCCTTTGGTACTACATGATTTCCTTTAGTTCACTGCAGTTTCATTCAGCACCTTTACTCTCTCTGTCTATAGAGGGTCTACAGGTAATTCCCTGTGGAATGTAATTAAAAAGATCCTAAAATATAATGTTTCACACTCACACCGTCGTGATGATGGGTCCTGGGTGGCTTCTGATGAAGCAGATCAGAAGAATTGGCTCTGCATCTTTCCTGTACTTTCACAACTCACCTTTCTCATCAAAGCCATATTCATGGCACTACTGTTGAAAATGCCCTCACTTCAACTATCTCTATCTCACTTCCACCAAGCCATTCACCCCTCTGAGGTCAAATACCTTCTGAAAAACTTACCTTACGGAAAATCTCCCGGATATGATTTCCTTACTTCTCAAATTCTCTAACAACTTCCTCCTAAAGTCATAATCTTCCTAACCTACGTTTATAATTGCATTATCCGAATAATGCACTTTCCTCTCCTCTAGAAACATTCTATTATTGTCTTATTCGCTAAACCCAGTAAACCACCCCCATTAAACCACCAATAAACTACCTCATCTTACCGCCCAATTAGCTTTCTCCCTATCCTCTCAAAAATCTTTGAAAAACTCCTATTAGAACGTCTACATTCAATTATTGAATCCTAAAAATTTTTCCTACTCACCAGTTTGGTTTTGGTCTAAAAAATTCCACTACTTAACAAGACCTTCGCGTTGTTGGTCACGCCTCCTCAGCCCATGAAACAAAACCGTATGGACATAACTCAAGCTTTTGACAGGGTTTCCTTTACTAGCTTAAAACATATATACCACAGTCCATTTTCCTAATCCTACAGTCCTACCTTTCAAACCGCTTCTTCCAAGTCCATTATGTTTAGAATATTCAAACTACTATCCCATAAAAGCAGGAGTTCCACAGGGCAGTGCTCTGGGCCCCATCCTCTATAACCTATATACGAGGGTGGGCTGAAAAGTTTCCGACCTCAACATGAAGATAGGAGCAGTCGTAAATAAAAGCTAGTGAATTTCGTTGTTCATCTGTTGACAGTTACTCACCAAAGTTTCAGCCATTTTGGACGCGCAGTTGTGTAACAGTCGTTTGAGTGTTTTTATGAAAATGGACAAAATCGAGTATCGAGCTGTCATTAAATATTTGTTTTTGAAAGGCAATACGCCTACGCAAATCAAAGATGAGTTGGATTCTGTGTATGGGGACTCTGCACCATCATTTACCACAGTGAAATTTGGGTCATCTGAATATAAACGTGGTCGTAAGAGCTTGGGAGACGATGAACGTTCGGGACGTCCCAAAACTGCAACTACCGACGAAAACATAGCCAAAGTTCACCAAATGGTGCTATACGACCGCCGAATTAAAGTGAGAGGGCTAGCAGAGGTTATGAACATGTCAAAAGAACGTGTTTGTCACATATTAAATCAGCATTTAGAGATGAGAAAGCTGTCCACGCGTTGGGTGCCGCGTTTGCTCACGTTAGACCAAAAAGTGTTCGAATGAACATTTCCAATGCTCTGTTGGCGCAGTTTAGGCGCAATAAATCCGAGTTTTGGCGCTGATTAATTACTGTGAGGAAACTTGGATACACCATTATACGCCCGAAACAAAAATACATTCCAAACAGTGGTCTGCAAAGGGGGAACCGGCTCCAAAAAAAGCAAAAACTGTTTTTTCGGCTTTGAAAGTGATGGCGACTGTTTTTTGGGATAGTCATGGAGTTATTTTAATCGATTATCTTCAAAAAGGAAAAACCATTACAGGAGCATACTACGCATCATTACTTGACAAGCTGAAGGCTGAACTTGCAGAAAAAGAAAATCCTGTTTCACCAAGACAACGCACCGTCTCACAACTCAGCGGTTGCCATGGCGAAAATCCATGAACTACGGTTTGAACTGCTTGGCCATCCGCCTTACTCACCAGATCTAGCCCCAAGCGACTTCTTTTTGTTCCCTCATCTAAAAATTGCGCTCGGAGGACAGAGATTTTAGTCAAATGAAGAGGCAATCACCTTCGTGAACGATTATTTTGAACGCCATCGTTTTTGAGAAAAACGCCGAGTACTATTTGGACGGGTTACAGAGATGGGAGCATCGCTGGGAGAAGTGTGTAGAGTTAGAAGGAGACTATGTTGAAAAAAAAAAAAAAATTCTGAAAAAACGTCTTGTATCTTTATTAGGTCGGAAACTTTTCAGACCACCCTCGTACATGATTGTGATGATGTCGACAACTGCATTGCAGTCCTGTCATCCCAGCCAGACCCCCATATAGCATCCCATAACCTTCAAAACCAGCTTGATGAGATGGAATATTGATGCAGCCAATGGCGGATTAAAGTTAATGAAGCAAAATGTTCCCACATTACCTTTACCTTTTGCCACAAGTACTGCCCACTAGATGTTTTTAATTCCATTCCTTTTCTTGTATTCAAGGCAATACAGTATTTAGGCTTACATCTCGACAAAAGGCTGACTGGAAACCACACATGAGGCTAAAAAGACAAGAATTAAACCAAAGCTTTGCTGTAAAACTGTACAGACTACTTCGAAGGACATCCCATTAGATTTATTATCACACATTTATTTTATATTGAGAGATGTCTCAATAGAAAATAAATTACTAATCTACAAAGTTATACTTAAGATAATCTGGATATATAGAATAGAGCTATAGGAGACAGCATAAAATTCGAACATCGAGTGTATTAAATCCTTCCAATCAAAAGTACTGAGAAGAATAATTAACGACCTTTATTACGTCAGCAACAAAACCCTTTATAACGATTTTAATATACCCTACATTCTTGAACTCATCACTTCCAAGTTCATGAAATTCCATAGTAACTGTCATATGGTTTTGTTATCTCTATTAAATGAACAAAGCCGGCTGACAATATTAAGCTAACCTATATATAACTTGTGACCTAAATGTACTTAATTTTATGGTTAATAAATTATTGCTTACATTCAATCAACCCATGTCTTTCATTCTGACAGTAACCTATCAAACCAACCTGATCCCCTAGCACAGTGATATTGCGCCACTCATCCCTTCAATCTTCCTTGCAGACATTTTACATTACATATTACATTTTACTGGAAAACGAGATCCACCCCAAACCATCATCAAAACTATTTGTATCCTCCCAACATAACATCACTATAAGCCAAAGTATTCCTCAATATTCTACTTTATTAGTTGGTTTCCCTCTCAAATCTATTATCTTTTTCATACTTGCTGCAGAGTTGGTTTCATTGGTAGCCTACCGATGTAGCCTAGCTACATTTTACTGGAAAACGAGATCCTCCCCAAACCATCATCAAAACTACATTGTATCCTCCCAACATAACATCACTATAAGCCAAAGTATTCCTCAATATTCTACTTTATTAGTTGGTTTCCCTCTCAAATCTATTATCTTTTTCATACTTGCTGCAGAGTTGGTTTCATTGGTAGCCTACCGATGTAGCCTAGCTACATTTTACTGGAAAACGAGATCCTCCCCAAACCATCATCAAAACTACATTGTATCCTCCCAACATAACATCAATATAAGCCAAAGTATTCCTCAATATTCTACTTTATTAGTTGGTTTCCCTCTCAAATCTATTATCTTTTTCATACTTGCTGCAGAGTTGGTTTCATTGGTAGCCTACCGATGTAGCCTAGCTACATTTTACTGGAAAACGAGATCCTCCCCAAACCATCATCAAAACTATATTGTATCCTCCCAACATAACATCACTATAAGCCAAAGTATTCCTCAATATTCTACTTTATTAGTTGGTTTCCCTCTCAAATCCATTATCTATTTCATACTTGCTGCAGAGTGGGTTTCATTGGTAGCCTACCGATGTAGCCTAGCTACATTTTACTGGAAAACGAGATCCTCCCCAAACCATCATCAAAACTATATTGTATCCTCCCAACATAACATCACTATAAGCCAAAGTATTCCTCAATATTCTACTTTATTAGTTGGTTTCCCTCTCAAATCTATTATCTTTTTCATACTTGCTGCAGAGTGGGTTTCATTGGTAGCCTACCGATGTAGCCTTGCTACATTTTACTGGAAAACGAGATCCTCACCAAACCATCATCAAAACTATATTGTATCCTCCCAACATAACATCACTATAAGCCAAAGTATTCCTCAATATTCTACTTTATTAGTTGGTTTCCCTTTCAAATCTATTATCTTTTTCATACTTGCTGCAGAGTTGGTTTCATTGGTAGCCTACCGATGTAGCCTAGCTACATTTTACTGGAAAACGAGATCCTCCCCAAACCATCATCAAAACTACATTGTATCCTCCCAACATAACATCACTATAAGCCAAAGTATTCCTCAATATTCTACTTTATTAGTTGGTTTCCCTCTCAAATCTATTATCTTTTTCATACTTGCTGCAGAGTTGGTTTCATTGGTAGCCTACCGATGTAGCCTAGCTACATTTTACTGGAAAACGAGATCCTCCCCAAACCATCATCAAAACTACATTGTATCCTCCCAACATAACATCACTATAAGCCAAAGTATTCCTCAATATTCTACTTTATTAGTTGGTTTCCCTCTCAAATCTATTATCTTTTTCATACTTGCTGCAGAGTTGGTTTCATTGGTAGCCTACCGATGTAGCCTAGCTACATTTTACTGGAAAACGAGATCCTCCCCAAACCATCATCAAAACTACATTGTATCCTCCCAACATAACATCACTATAAGCCAAAGTATTCCTCAATAATCTACTTTATTAGTTGGTTTCCCTCTCAAATCTATTATCTTTTTCATACTTGCTGCAGAGTGGGTTTCATTGGTAGCCTACCGATGTAGCCTAGCTACATTTTACTGGAAAACGATATCCTCCCCAAACCATCATCAAAACTGCATTGTATCCTCCCAACATAACATCACTATAAGCCAAAGTATTCCTCAATATTCTACTTTATTAGTTGGTTTCCCTCTCAAATCTATTATCTTTTTCATACTTGCTGCAGAGTTGGTTTCATTGGTAGCCTACCGATGTAGCCTAGCTACATTTTACTGGAAAACGAGATCCTCCCCAAACCATGATCAAAACTACATTGTATCCTCCCAACATAACATCACTATAAGTCAAAGTATTCCTCAATATTCTACTTTATTAGTTGGTTTCCCTCTCAAATCTATTATCTTTTTCATACTTGCTGCAGAGTTGGTTTCATTGGTAGCCTACCGATGTAGCCTAGCTACATTTTACTGAAAAACGAAATCCTCCCCAAACCATCATCAAAACTATATTGTATCCTCCCAACATAACATCACTATAAGCCAAAGTATTCCTCAATATTCTACTTTATTAGTGGGTTTCCCTCTCAAATCCATTATCTATTTCATACTTGCTGCAGAGTGGGTTTCATTGGTAGCCTACCGATGTAGCCTAGCTACATTTTACTGGAAAACGAGATCCTCCCCAAACCATCATCAAAACTACATTGTATCCTCCCAACATAACATCACTATAAGCCAAAGTATTCCTCAATATTCTACTTTATTAGTTGGTTTCCCTTTCAAATCTATTATCTTTTTCATACTTGCTGCAGAGTTGGTTTCATTGGTAGCCTACCGATGTAGCCTAGCTACATTTTACTGGAAAACGAGATCCTCCCCAAACCATCATCAAAACTACATTGTATCCTCCCAACATAATATCACTATAAGCCAAAGTTTTCCTCAATATTCTACTTTATTAGTGGGTTTCCCTCTCAAATCCATTATCTATTTCATACTTGCTGCAGAGTGGGTTTCATTGGTAGCCTACCGATGTAGCCTAGCTACATTTTACTGGAAAACGAGATCCTCCCCAAACCATCATCAAAACTACATTGTATCCTCCCAACATAACATCACTATAAGCCAAAGTATTCCTCAATATTCTACTTTATTAGTTGGTTCCCTCTCAAATCTATTATCTTTTTCATACTTGCTGCAGAGTTGGTTTCATTGGTAGCCTACCGATGTAGCCTAGCTACATTTTACTGGAAAACGAGATCCTCCCCAAACCATCATCAAAACTACATTGTATCCTCCCAACATAATATCACTATAAGCCAAAGTTTTCCTCAATATTCTACTTTATTAGTGGGTTTCCCTCTCAAATCCATTATCTATTTCATACTTGCTGCAGAGTGGGTTTCATTGGTAGCCTACCGATGTAGCCTAGCTACATTTTACTGGAAAACGAGATCCTCCCCAAACCATCATCAAAACTATATTGTATCCTCCCAACATAACATCACTATAAGCCAAAGTATTCCTCAATATTCTACTTTATTAGTGGGTTTCCCTCTCAAATCCATTATCTATTTCATACTTGCTGCAGAGTGGGTTTCATTGGTAGCCTACCGATGTAGCCTAGCTACATTTTACTAGAAAACGAGATCCTCCCCAAACCATCATCAAAACTACATTGTATCCTCCCAACATAACATCACTATAAGCCAAAGTATTCCTCAATATTCTACTTTATTAGTTGGTTTCCCTTTCAAATCTATTATCTTTTTCATACTTGCTGCAGAGTTGGTTTCATTGGTAGCCTACCGATGTAGCCTAGCTACATTTTACTGGAAAACGAGATCCTCCCCAAACCATCATCAAAACTACATTGTATCCTCCCAACATAACATCACTATAAGCCAAAGTATTCCTCAATATTCTACTTTATTAGTTGGTTTCCCTCTCAAATCTATTATCTTTTTCATACTTGCTGCAGAGTTGGTTTCATTGGTAGCCTACCGATGTAGCCTAGCTACATTTTACTGGAAAACGAGATCCTCCCCAAACCATCATCAAAACTACATTGTATCCTCCCAACATAACATCACTATAAGCCAAAGTATTCCTCAATAATCTACTTTATTAGTTGGTTTCCCTCTCAAATCTATTATCTTTTTCATACTTGCTGCAGAGTGGGTTTCATTGGTAGCCTACCGATGTAGCCTAGCTACATTTTACTGGAAAACGATATCCTCCCCAAACCATCATCAAAACTGCATTGTATCCTCCCAACATAACATCACTATAAGCCAAAGTATTCCTCAATATTCTACTTTATTAGTTGGTTTCCCTCTCAAATCTATTATCTTTTTCATACTTGCTGCAGAGTTGGTTTCATTGGTAGCCTACCGATGTAGCCTAGCTACATTTTACTGGAAAACGAGATCCTCCCCAAACCATCATCAAAACTACATTGTATCCTCCCAACATAACATCACTATAAGTCAAAGTATTCCTCAATATTCTACTTTATTAGTTGGTTTCCCTCTCAAATCTATTATCTTTTTCATACTTGCTGCAGAGTTGGTTTCATTGGTAGCCTACCGATGTAGCCTAGCTACATTTTACTGAAAAACGAAATCCTCCCCAAACCATCATCAAAACTATATTGTATCCTCCCAACATAACATCACTATAAGCCAAAGTATTCCTCAATATTCTACTTTATTAGTGGGTTTCCCTCTCAAATCCATTATCTATTTCATACTTGCTGCAGAGTGGGTTTCATTGGTAGCCTACCGATGTAGCCTAGCTACATTTTACTGGAAAACGAGATCCTCCCCAAACCATCATCAAAACTACATTGTATCCTCCCAACATAACATCACTATAAGCCAAAGTATTCCTCAATATTCTACTTTATTAGTTGGTTTCCCTTTCAAATCTATTATCTTTTTCATACTTGCTGCAGAGTTGGTTTCATTGGTAGCCTACCGATGTAGCCTAGCTACATTTTACTGGAAAACGAGATCCTCCCCAAACCATCATCAAAACTACATTGTATCCTCCCAACATAATATCACTATAAGCCAAAGTTTTCCTCAATATTCTACTTTATTAGTGGGTTTCCCTCTCAAATCCATTATCTATTTCATACTTGCTGCAGAGTGGGTTTCATTGGTAGCCTACCGATGTAGCCTAGCTACATTTTACTGGAAAACGAGATCCTCCCCAAACCATCATCAAAACTACATTGTATCCTCCCAACATAATATCACTATAAGCCAAAGTTTTCCTCAATATTCTACTTTATTAGTGGGTTTCCCTCTCAAATCCATTATCTATTTCATACTTGCTGCAGAGTGGGTTTCATTGGTAGCCTACCGATGTAGCCTAGCTACATTTTACTGGAAAACGAGATCCTCCCCAAACCATCATCAAAACTATATTGTATCTTCCCAACATAACATCACTATAAGCCAAAGTATTCCTCAATATTCTACTTTATTAGTGGGTTTCCCTCTCAAATCCATTATCTATTTCATACTTGCTGCAGAGTGGGTTTCATTGGTAGCCTACCGATGTAGCCTAGCTACATTTTACTAGAAAACGAGATCCTCCCCAAACCATCATCAAAACTACATTGTATCCTCCCAACATAACATCACTATAAGCCAAAGTATTCCTCAATATTCTACTTTATTAGTTGGTTTCCCTTTCAAATCTATTATCTTTTTCATACTTGCTGCAGAGTTGGTTTCATTGGTAGCCTACCGATGTAGCCTAGCTACATTTTACTGGAAAACGAGATCCTCCCCAAACCATCATCAAAACTACATTGTATCCTCCCAACATAACATCACTATAAGCCAAAGTTTTCCTCAATATTCTACTTTATTAGTGGGTTTCCCTCTCAAATCCATTATCTATTTCATAATTGCTGCAGAGTTGGTTTCATTGGTAGCCTACACATGTAGCCTAGCTACATTTTACTGGAAAACGAGATCCTCCCCAAACCATCATCAAAACTACATTGTATCCTCCCAACATAACATCACTATAAGCCAAAGTATTCCTCAATATTCTACTTTATTAGTTGGTTTCCCTTTCAAATCTATTATCTTTTTCATACTTGCTGCAGAGTTGGTTTCATTGGTAGCCTACCGATGTAGCCTAGCTACATTTTACTGGAAAACGAGATCCTCCCCAAACCATCATCAAAACTACATTGTATCCTCCATACATAACATCACTATAAGCCAAAGTTTTCCTCAATATTCTACTTTATTAGTGGGTTTCCCTCTCAAATCCATTATCTATTTCATACTTGCTGCAGAGTTGGTTTCATTGGTAGCCTACCGATGTAGCCTAGCTACATTTTACTGGAAAACGAGATCCTCCCCAAACCATCATCAAAACTACATTGTATCCTCCCAACATAACATCACTATAAGCCAAAGTTTTCCTCAATATTCTACTTTATTAGTGGGTTTCCCTCTCAAATCCATTATCTATTTCATACTTGCTGCAGAGTTGGTTTCATTGGTAGCCTACCGATGTAGCCTAGCTACATTTTACTGGAAAACGAGATCCTCCCCAAACCATCATCAAAACTACATTGTATCCTCCCAACATAACATCACTATAAGCCAAAGTTTTCCTCAATATTCTACTTTATTAGTGGGTTTCCCTCTCAAATCTATTATCTTTTTCATACTTGCTGCAGAGTTGGTTTCATTGGTAGCCTACCGATGTAGCCTAGCTACATTTTACTGGAAAACGAGATCCTCCCCAAACCATCATCAAAACTACATTGTATCCTCCCAACATAACATCACTATAAGCCAAAGTTTTCCTCAATATTCTACTTTATTAGTGGGTTTCCCTCTCAAATCCATTATCTATTTCATACTTGCTGCAGAGTTGGTTTCATTGGTAGCCTACCGATGTAGCCTAGCTACATTTTACTGGAAAACGAGATCCTCCCCAAACCATCATCAAAACTACATTGTATCCTCCCAACATAACATCACTATAAGCCAAAGTATTCCTCAATATTCTACTTTATTAGTTGGTTTCCCTTTCAAATCTATTATCTTTTTCATACTTGCTGCAGAGTTGGTTTCATTGGTAGCCTACCGATGTAGCCTAGCTACATTTTACTGGAAAACGAGATCCTCCCCAAACCATCATCAAAACTACATTGTATCCTCCCAACATAACATCACTATAAGCCAAAGTATTCCTCAATATTCTACTTTATTAGTTGGTTTCCCTCTCAAATCTATTATCTTTTTCATACTTGCTGCAGAGTTGGTTTCATTGGTAGCCTACCGATGTAGCCTAGCTACATTTTACTGGAAAACGAGATCCTCCCCAAACCATCATCAAAACTACATTGTATCCTCCCAACATAACATCACTATAAGCCAAAGTATTCCTCAATATTCTACTTTATTAGTTGGTTTCCCTCTAAAATCTATTATCTTTTTCATACTTGCTGCAGAGTTGGTTTCATTGGTAGCCTACCGATGTAGCCTAGCTACATTTTACTGGAAAACGAGATCCTCCCCAAACCATCATCAAAACTACATTGTATCCTCCCAACATAACATCACTATAAGCCAAAGTATTCCTCAATAATCTACTTTATTAGTTGGTTTCCCTCTCAAATCTATTATCTTTTTCATACTTGCTGCAGAGTGGGTTTCATTGGTAGCCTACCGATGTAGCCTTGCTACATTTTACTGGAAAACGAGATCCTCACCAAACCATCATCAAAACTATATTGTATCCTCCCAACATAACATCACTATAAGCCAAAGTATTCCTCAATATTCTACTTTATTAGTTGGTTTCCCTTTCAAATCTATTATCTTTTTCATACTTGCTGTAGAGTTTGTTTCATTGGTAGCCTACCGATGTAGCCTAGCTACATTTTACTGGAAAACGAGATCCTCCCCAAACCATCATCAAAACTACATTGTATCCTCCCAACATAACATCACTATAAGCCAAAGTTTTCCTCAATATTCTACTTTATTAGTGGGTTTCCCTCTCAAATCCATTATCTATTTCATACTTGCTGCAGAGTTGGTTTCATTGGTAGCCTACCGATGTAGCCTAGCTACATTTTACTGGAAAACGAGATCCTCCCCAAACCATCATCAAAACTACATTGTATCCTCCCAACATAACATCACTATAAGCCAAAGTATTCCTCAATATTCTACTTTATTAGTTGGTTTCCCTCTCAAATCTATTATCTTTTTCATACTTGCTGCAGAGTTGGTTTCATTGGTAGCCTACCGATGTAGCCTAGCTACATTTTACTGGAAAACGAGATCCTCCCCAAACCATCATCAAAACTACATTGTATCCTCCCAACATAACATCACTATAAGTCAAAGTATTCCTCAATATTCTACTTTATTAGTTGGTTTTCCTCTCAAATCTATTATCTTTTTCATACTTGCTGCAGAGTTGGTTTCATTGGTAGCCTACCGATGTAGCCTAGCTACATTTTACTGAAAAACGAAATCCTCCCCAAACCATCATCAAAACTATATTGTATCCTCCCAACATAACATCACTATAAGCCAAAGTATTCCTCAATATTCTACTTTATTAGTGGGTTTCCCTCTCAAATCCATTATCTATTTCATACTTGCTGCAGAGTGGGTTTCATTGGTAGCCTACCGATGTAGCCTAGCTACATTTTACTGGAAAACGAGATCCTCCCCAAACCATCATCAAAACTACATTGTATCCTCCCAACATAATATCACTATAAGCCAAAGTTTTCCTCAATATTCTACTTTATTAGTGGGTTTCCCTCTCAAATCCATTATCTATTTCATACTTGCTGCAGAGTGGGTTTCATTGGTAGCCTACCGATGTAGCCTAGCTACATTTTACTGGAAAACGAGATCCTCCCCAAACCATCATCAAAACTACATTGTATCCTCCCAACATAACATCACTATAAGCCAAAGTATTCCTCAATATTCTACTTTATTAGTTGGTTCCCTCTCAAATCTATTATCTTTTTCATACTTGCTGCAGAGTTGGTTTCATTGGTAGCCTACCGATGTAGCCTAGCTACATTTTACTGGAAAACGAGATCCTCCCCAAACCATCATCAAAACTACATTGTATCCTCCCAACATAACATCACTATAAGCCAAAGTATTCCTCAATATTCTACTTTATTAGTTGGTTTCCCTCTCAAATCTATTATCTTTTTCATACTTGCTGCAGAGTTGGTTTCATTGGTAGCCTACCGATGTAGCCTAGCTACATTTTACTGGAAAACGAGATCCTCCCCAAACCATCATCAAAACTATATTGCATCCTCCCAACATAACATCACTATAAGCCAAAGTATTCCTCAATATTCTACTTTATTAGTGGGTTTCCCTCTCAAATCCATTATCTATTTCATACTTGCTGCAGAGTGGGTTTCATTGGTAGCCTACCGATGTAGCCTAGCTACATTTTACTGGAAAACGAGATCCTCCCCAAACCATCATCAAAACTATATTGTATCCTCCCAAGATAACATCACTATAAGCCAAAGTTTTCCTCAATATTCTACTTTATTAGTGGGTTTCCCTCTCAAATCCATTATCTATTTCATACTTGCTGCAGAGTTGGTTTCATTGGTAGCCTACCGATGTAGCCTAGCTACATTTTACTGGAAAACGAGATCCTCCCCAAACCATCATCAAAACTATATTGCATCCTCCCAACATAACATCACTATAAGCCAAAGTATTCCTCAATATTCTACTTTATTAGTGGGTTTCCCTCTCAAATCCATTATCTATTTCATACTTGCTGCAGAGTGGGTTTCATTGGTAGCCTACCGATGTAGCCTAGCTACATTTTACTGGAAAACGAGATCCTCCCCAAACCATCATCAAAACTACATTGTATCCTCCCAACATAACATCACTATAAGCCAAAGTATTCCTCAATATTCTACTTTATTAGTTGGTTTCCCTTTCAAATCTATCATCTTTTTCATACTTGCTGCAGAGTTGGTTTCATTGGTAGCCTACCGATGTAGCCTAGCTACATTTTACTGGAAAACGAGATCCTCCCCAAACCATCATCAAAACTTCATTGTATCCTCCCAACATAACATCACTATAAGCCAAAGTTTTCCTCAATATTCTACTTTATTAGTTGGTTTCCCTCTCAAATCTATTATCTTTTTCATACTTGCTGCAGAGTTGGTTTCATTGGTAGCCTACCGATGTAGCCTAGCTACATTTTACTGGAAAACGAGATCCTCCCCAAACCATCATCAAAACTACATTGTATCCTCCCAACATAACATCACTATAAGCCAAAGTTTTCCTCAATATTCTACTTTATTAGTGGGTTTCCCTCTCAAATCCATTATCTATTTCATACTTGCTGCAGAGTTGGTTTCATTGGTAGCCTACCGATAAAGCCTAGCTACATTTTACTGGAAAACGAGATCCTCCCCAAACCATCATCAAAACTACATTGTATCCTCCCAACATAACATCACTATAAGCCAAAGTATTCCTCAATATTCTACTTTATTAGTTGGTTTCCCTCTCAAATCTATTATCTTTTTCATACTTGCTGCAGAGTTGGTTTCATTGGTAGCCTACCGATGTAGCCTAGCTACATTTTACTGGAAAACGAGATCCTCCCCAAACCATCATCAAAACTACATTGTATCCTCCCAACATAACATCACTATAAGTCAAAGTATTCCTCAATATTCTACTTTATTAGTTGGTTTTCCTCTCAAATCTATTATCTTTTTCATACTTGCTGCAGAGTTGGTTTCATTGGTAGCCTACCGATGTAGCCTAGCTACATTTTACTGAAAAACGAAATCCTCCCCAAACCATCATCAAAACTATATTGTATCCTCCCAACATAACATCACTATAAGCCAAAGTATTCCTCAATATTCTACTTTATTAGTGGGTTTCCCTCTCAAATCCATTATCTATTTCATACTTGCTGCAGAGTGGGTTTCATTGGTAGCCTACCGATGTAGCCTAGCTACATTTTACTGGAAAACGAGATCCTCCCCAAACCATCATCAAAACTACATTGTATCCTCCCAACATAATATCACTATAAGCCAAAGTTTTCATCAATATTCTACTTTATTAGTGGGTTTCCCTCTCAAATCCATTATCTATTTCATACTTGCTGCAGAGTGGGTTTCATTGGTAGCCTACCGATGTAGCCTAGCTACATTTTACTGGAAAACGAGATCCTCCCGAAACCATCATCAAAACTACATTGTATCCTCCCAACATAACATCACTATAAGCCAAAGTATTCCTCAATATTCTACTTTATTAGTTGGTTCCCTCTCAAATCTATTATCTTTTTCATACTTGCTGCAGAGTTGGTTTCATTGGTAGCCTACCGATGTAGCCTAGCTACATTTTACTGGAAAACGAGATCCTCCCCAAACCATCATCAAAACTACATTGTATCCTCCCAACATAACATCACTATAAGCCAAAGTATTCCTCAATATTCTACTTTATTAGTTGGTTTCCCTCTCAAATCTATTATCTTTTTCATACTTGCTGCAGAGTTGGTTTCATTGGTAGCCTACCGATGTAGCCTAGCTACATTTTACTGGAAAACGAGATCCTCCCCAAACCATCATCAAAACTATATTGCATCCTCCCAACATAACATCACTATAAGCCAAAGTATTCCTCAATATTCTACTTTATTAGTGGGTTTCCCTCTCAAATCCATTATCTATTTCATACTTGCTGCAGAGTGGGTTTCATTGGTAGCCTACCGATGTAGCATAACTACATTTTACTGGAAAACGAGATCCTCCCCAAACCATCATCAAAACTACATTGTATCCTCCCAACATAACATCACTATAAGCCAAAGTATTCCTCAATATTCTACTTTATTAGTTGGTTTCCCTTTCAAATCTATCATCTTTTTCATACTTGCTGCAGAGTTGGTTTCATTGGTAGCCTACCGATGTAGCCTAGCTACATTTTACTGGAAAACGGGATCATCCCTAAACCATCATCAAAACTACATTGTATCCTCCCAACATAACATCACTATAAGCCAAAGTTTTCCTCAATATTCTACTTTATTAGTGGGTTTCCCTCTCAAATCCATTATCTATTTCATACTTGCTGCAGAGTTGGTTTCATTGGTAGCCTACCGATGTAGCCTAGCTACATTTTACTGGAAAACGAGATCTTCCCCAAACCATCATCAAAACTATATTGCATCCTCCCAACATAACATCACTATAAGCCAAAGTATTCCTCAATATTCTACTTTATTAGTGGGTTTCCCTCTCAAATCCATTATCTATTTCATACTTGCTGCAGAGTGGGTTTTATTGGTAGCCTACCGATGTAGCCTAGCTACATTTTACTGGAAAACGAGATCCTCCCCAAACCATCATCAAAACTACATTGTATCCTCCCAACATAACATCACTATAAGCCAAAGTATTCCTCAATATTCTACTTTATTAGTTGGTTTCCCTTTCAAATCTATCATCTTTTTCATACTTGCTGCAGAGTTGGTTTCATTGGTAGCCTACCGATGTAGCCTAGCTACATTTTACTGGAAAACGAGATCCTCCCCAAACCATCATCAAAACTTCATTGTATCCTCCCAACATAACATCACTATAAGCCAAAGTTTTCCTCAATATTCTACTTTATTAGTGGGTTTCCCTCTCAAATCCATTATCTATTTCATACTTGCTGCAGAGTTGGTTTCATTGGTAGCCTACCGATGTAGCCTAGCTACATTTTACTGGAAAACGAGATCCTCCCCAAACCATCATCAAAACTATATTGCATCCTCCCAACATAACATCACTATAAGCCAAAGTATTCCTCAATATTCTACTTTATTAGTTGGTTCCCTCTCAAATCTATTATCTTTTTCATACTTGCTGCAGAGTTGGTTTCATTGGTAGCCTACCGATGTAGCCTAGCTACATTTTACTGGAAAACGAGATCCTCCCCAAACCATCATCAAAACTACATTGTATCCTCCCAACATAACATCACTATAAGCCAAAGTATTCCTCAATATTCTACTTTATTAGTTGGTTTCCCTCTCAAATCTATTATCTTTTTCATACTTGCTGCAGAGTTGGTTTCATTGGTAGCCTACCGATGTAGCCTAGCTACATTTTACTGGAAAACGAGATCCTCCCCAAACCATCATCAAAACTATATTGCATCCTCCCAACATAACATCACTATAAGCCAAAGTATTCCTCAATATTCTACTTTATTAGTGGGTTTCCCTCTCAAATCCATTATCTATTTCATACTTGCTGCAGAGTGGGTTTCATTGGTAGCCTACCGATGTAGCCTAGCTACATTTTACTGGAAAACGAGATCCTCCCCAAACCATCATCAAAACTACATTGTATCCTCCCAACATAACATCACTATAAGCCAAAGTATTCCTCAATATTCTACTTTATTAGTTGGTTTCCGTTTCAAATCTATCATCTTTTTCATACTTGCTGCAGAGTTTGTTTCATTGGTAGCCTACCGATGTAGCCTAGCTACATTTTACTGGAAAACGAGATCCTCCCCAAACCATCATCAAAACTACATTGTATCCTCCCAACATAACATCACTTTAAGCCAAAGTTTTCCTCAATATTCTACTTTATTAGTGGGTTTCCCTCTCAAATCCATTATCTATTTCATACTTGCTGCAGAGTTGGTTTCATTGGTAGCCTACCGATGTAGCCTAGCTACATTTTACTGGAAAACGAGATCCTCCCCAAACCATCATCAAAACTATATTGCATCCTCCCAACATAACATCACTATAAGCCAAAGTATTCCTCAATATTCTACTTTATTAGTGGGCTTCCCTCTCAAATCCATTATCTATTTCATACTTGCTGCAGAGTGGGTTTCATTGGTAGCCTACCGATGTAGCCTAGCTACATTTTACTGGAAAACGAGATCCTCCCCAAACCATCATCAAAACTACATTGTATCCTCCCAACATAACATCACTATAAGCCAAAGTATTCCTCAATATTCTACTTTATTAGTTGGTTTCCCTTTCAAATCTATTATCTTTTTCATACTTGCTGCAGAGTTGGTTTCATTGGTAGCCTACCGATGTAGCCTAGCTACATTTTACTGGAAAACGAGATCCTCCCCAAACCATCATCAAAACTACATTGTATCCTCCCAACATAACATCACTATAAGCCAAAGTTTTCCTCAATATTCTACTTTATTAGTGGGTTTCCCTCTCAAATCCATTATCTATTTCATACTTACTGCAGAGTTGGTTTCATTGGTAGCCTACCGATGTAGCCTAGCTACATTTTACTGGAAAACGAGATCCTCCCCAAACCATCATCAAAACTACATTGTATCCTCCCAACATAACATCACTATAAGCCAAAGTATTCCTCAATATTCTACTTTATTAGTTGGTTTCCCTCTCAAATCTATTATCTTTTTCATACTTGCTGCAGAGTTGGTTTCATTGGTAGCCTACCGATGTAGCCTAGCTACATTTTACTGGAAAACGAGATCCTCCCCAAACCATCATCAAAACTATATTGTATCCTCCCAACATAACATCACTATAAGCCAAAGTATTCCTCAATATTCTACTTTATTAGTGGGTTTCCCTTTCAAATCCATTATCTATTTCATACTTGCTGCAGAGTGGGTTTCATTGGTAGCCTACCGATGTAGCCTAGCTACATTTTACTGGAAAACGAGATCCTCCCCAAACCATCATCAAAACTACATTGTATCCTCCCAACATAACATCACTATAAGCCAAAGTATTCCTCAATATTCTACTTTATTAGTGGGCTTCCCTCTCAAATCCATTATCTATTTCATACTTGCTGCAGAGTGGGTTTCATTGGTAGCCTACCGATGTAGCCTAGCTACATTTTACTGGAAAACGAGATCCTCCCCAAACCATCATCAAAACTACATTGTATCCTCCCAACATAACATCACTATAAGCCAAAGTATTCCTCAATATTCTACTTTATTAGTGTTTTTCCCTCTCAAATCCATTATCTATTTCATACTTGCTGCAGAGTGGGTTTCATTGGTAGCCTACCGATGTAGCCTAGCTACATTTTACTGGAAAACGAGATCCTCCCCAAACCATCATCAAAACTACATTGTATCCTCCCAACATAACATCACTATAAACCAAAGTATTCCTCAATATTCTACTTTATTAGTGGGTTTCCCTCTCAAATCCAATGTCTATTTCATACTTGCTGCAGAGTGGGTTTCATTGGTAGCCTACCGATGTAGCCTAGCTACATTTTACTGGAAAACGAGATCCTCCCCAAACCATCATCAAAACTACATTGTATCCTCCCAACATAACATCACTATAAGCCAAAGTATTCCGCAATATTCTACTTTATTAGTGGTTTCCCGCTCAAATCCATTATCTATTTCATACTTGCTGCAGAGTGGGTTTCATTGGTAGCCTACCGATGTAGCCTAGCTACATTTTACTGGAAAACGAGATCCTCCCCAAACCATCATCAAAACTACATTGTATCCTCCCAACATAACATCACTAGAAGCCAAAGTATTCCTCAATATTCTACTTTATTAGTGGGTTTCCCTCTCAAATCCATTATCTATTTCATACTTGCTGCAGAGTTGGTTTCATTGGTAGCCTACCGATGTAGCCTAGCTACATTTTACTGGAAAACGAGATCCTCCCCAAACCATCATCAAAACTACATTGTATCCTCCCAACATAACATCACTATAAGCCAAAGTATTCCTCAATATTCTACTTTATTAGTGGTTTCCCGCTCAAATCCATTATCTATTTCATACTTGCTGCAGAGTGGGTTTCATTGGTAGCCTACCGATGTAGCCTAGCTACATTTTACTGGAAAACGAGATCCTCCCCAAACCATCATCAAAACTACATTGTATCCTCCCAACATAACATCACTATAAGCCAAAGTATTCCTCAATATTCTACTTTATTAGTGGGTTTCCTTTTCAAATCAATTATCTTTTTCATACTTGCTGCAGAGTGGGTTTCATTGGTAGCCTACCGATGTAGCCTTGCTACATTTTACTGGAAAACGAGATCCTCACCAAACCATCATCAAAACTATATTGTATCCTCCCAACATAACATCACTATAAGCCAAAGTATTCCTCAATATTCTACTTTATTAGTTGGTTTCCCTTTCAAATCTATTATCTTTTTCATACTTGCTGCAGAGTTGGTTTCATTGGTAGCCTACCGATGTAGCCTAGCTACATTTTACTGGAAAACGAGATCCTCCCCAAACCATCATCAAAACTACATTGTATCCTCCCAACATAACATCAATATAAGCCAAAGTATTCCTCAATATTCTACTTTATTAGTTGGTTTCCCTCTCAAATCTATTATCTTTTTCATACTTGCTGCAGAGTTGGTTTCATTGGTAGCCTACCGATGTAGCCTAGCTACATTTTACTGGAAAACGAGATCCTCCCCAAACCATCATCAAAACTATATTGTATCCTCCCAACATAACATCACTATAAGCCAAAGTATTCCTCAATATTCTACTTTATTAGTGGGTTTCCCTCTCAAATCCATTATCTATTTCATACTTGCTGCAGAGTGGGTTTCATTGGTAGCCTACCGATGTAGCCTAGCTAAATTTTACTGGAAAACGAGATCCTCCCCAAACCATCATCAAAACTACATTGTATCCTCCCAACATAACATCACTATAAGCCAAAGTATTCCTCAATATTCTACTTTATTAGTTGGTTTCCCTCTCAAATCTATTATCTTTTTCATACTTGCTGCAGAGTTGGTTTCATTGGTAGCCTACCGATGTAGCCTAGCTACATTTTACTGGAAAACGAGATTCTCCCCAAACCATCATCAAAACTACATTGTATCCTCCCAACATAACATCACTATAAGCCAAAGTATTCCTCAATATTCTACTTTATTAGTTGGTTTCCCTTTCAAATCTATTATCTTTTTCATACTTGCTGCAGAGTTGGTTTCATTGGTAGCCTACCGATGTAGCCTAGCTACATTTTACTGGAAAACGAGATCCTCCCCAAACCATCATCAAAACTACATTGTATCCTCCCAACATAACATCACTATAAGCCAAATTATTCCTCAATATTCTACTTTATTAGTTGGTTTCCCTCTCAAATCTATTATCTTTTTCATACTTGCTGCAGAGTTGGTTTCATTGGTAGCCTACCGATGTAGCCTAGCTACATTTTACTGGAAAACGAGATCCTCCCCAAACCATCATCAAAACTATATTGTATCCTCCCAACATAACATCACTATAAGCCAAAGTATTCCTCAATATTCTACTTTATTAGTGGGTTTCCCTCTCAAATCCATTATCTATTTCATACTTGCTGCAGAGTGGGTTTCATTGGTAGCCTACCGATGTAGCCTAGCTACATTTTACTGGAAAACGAGATCCTCCCCAAACCATCATCAAAACTATATTGTATCCTCCCAACATAACATCACTATAAGCCAAAGTATTCCTCAATATTCTACTTTATTAGTTGGTTTCCCTCTCAAATCTATTATCTTTTTCATACTTGCTGCAGAGTGGGTTTCATTGGTAGCCTACCGATGTAGCCTTGCTACATTTTACTGGAAAACGAGATCCTCACCAAACCATCATCAAAACTATATTGTATCCTCCCAACATAACATCACTATAAGCCAAAGTATTCCTCAATATTCTACTTTATTAGTTGGTTTCCCTTTCAAATCTATTATCTTTTTCATACTTGCTGCAGAGTTGGTTTCATTGGTAGCCTACCGATGTAGCCTAGCTACATTTTACTGGAAAACGAGATCCTCCCCAAACCATCATCAAAACTACATTGTATCCTCCCAACATAACATCACTATAAGCCAAAGTATTCCTCAATATTCTACTTTATTAGTTGGTTTCCCTCTCAAATCTATTATCTTTTTCATACTTGCTGCAGAGTTGGTTTCATTGGTAGCCTACCGATGTAGCCTAGCTACATTTTACTGGAAAACGAGATCCTCCCCAAACCATCATCAAAACTACATTGTATCCTCCCAACATAACATCACTATAAGCCAAAGTATTCCTCAATATTCTACTTTATTAGTTGGTTTCCCTCTCGAATCTATTATCCTTTTCATACTTGCTGCAGAGTTGGTTTCATTGGTAGCCTACCGATGTAGCCTAGCTACATTTTACTGGAAAACGAGATCCTCCCCAAACCATCATCAAAACTATATTGTATCCTCCCAACATAACATCACTATAAGCCAAAGTATTCCTCAATATTCTACTTTATTAGTGGGTTTCCCTCTCAAATCCATTATCTATTTCATACTTGCTGCAGAGTGGGTTTCATTGGTAGCCTACCGATGTAGCCTAGCTACATTTTACTGGAAAACGAGATCCTCCCCAAACCATCATCAAAACTATATTGTATCCTCCCAACATAACATCACTATAAGCCAAAGTATTCCTCAATATTCTACTTTATTAGTTGGTTTCCCTCTCAAATCTATTATCTTTTTCATACTTGCTGCAGAGTGGGTTTCATTGGTAGCCTACCGATGTAGCCTAGCTACATTTTACTGGAAAACGAGATCCTCCCCAAACCATCATCAAAACTACATTGTATCCTCCCAACATAACATCACTATAAGCCAAAGTATTCCTCAATATTCTACTTTATTAGTTGGTTTCCCTCTCAAATCTATTATCTTTTTCATACTTGCTGCAGAGTTGGTTTCATTGGTAGCCTACCGATGTAGCCTAGCTACATTTTACTGGAAAACGAGATCCTCCCCAAACCATCATCAAAACTACATTGTATCCTCCCAACATAACATCACTATAAGCCAAAGTATTCCTCAATATTCTACTTTATTAGTTGGTTTCCCTTTCAAATCTATTATCTTTTTCATACTTGCTGCAGAGTTGGTTTCATTGGTAGCCTACCGATGTAGCCTAGCTACATTTTACTGGAAAACGAGATCCTCCCCAAACCATCATCAAAACTACATTGTATCCTCCCAACATAACATCACTATAAGCCAAAGTATTCCTCAATATTCTACTTTATTAGTTGGTTTCCCTCTCAAATCTATTATCTTTTTCATACTTGCTGCAGAGTTGGTTTCATTGGTAGCCTACCGATGTAGCCTAGCTACATTTTACTGGAAAACGAGATCCTCCCCAAACCATCATCAAAACTATATTGTATCCTCCCAACATAACATTACTATAAGCCAAAGTATTCCTCAATATTCTACTTTATTAGTGGGTTTCCCTCTCAAATCCATTATCTATTTCATACTTGCTGCAGAGTGGGTTTCATTGGTAGCCTACCGATGTAGCCTAGCTACATTTTACTGGAAAACGAGATCCTCCCCAAACCATCATCAAAACTATATTGTATCCTCCCAACATAACATCACTATAAGCCAAAGTATTCCTCAATATTCTACTTTATTAGTTGGTTTCCCTCTCAAATCTATTATCTTTTTCATACTTGCTGCAGAGTGGGTTTCATTGGTAGCCTACCGATGTAGCCTTGCTACATTTTACTGGAAAACGAGATCCTCACCAAACCATCATCAAAACTATATTGTATCCTCCCAACATAACATCACTATAAGCCAAAGTATTCCTCAATATTCTACTTTATTAGTTGGTTTCCCTTTCAAATCTATTATCTTTTTCATACTTGCTGCAGAGTTGGTTTCATTGGTAGCCTACCGATGTAGCCTAGCTACATTTTACTGGAAAACGAGATCCTCCCCAAACCATCATCAAAACTACATTGTATCCTCCCAACATAACATCACTATAAGCCAAAGTATTCCTCAATATTCTACTTTATTAGTTGGTTTCCCTCTCAAATCTATTATCTTTTTCATACTTGCTGCAGAGTTGGTTTCATTGGTAGCCTACCGATGTAGCCTAGCTACATTTTACTGGAAAACGAGATCCTCCCCAAACCATCATCAAAACTACATTGTATGCTCCCAAAATAACATCACTATAAGCCAAAGTATTCCTCAATATTCTACTTTATTAGTTGGTTTCCCTCTCAAATCTATTATCTTTTTCATACTTGCTGCAGAGTTGGTTTCATTGGTAGCCTACCGATGTAGCCTAGCTACATTTTACTGGAAAACGAGATCCTCCCCAAACCATCATCAAAACTACATTGTATCCTCCCAACATAACATCACTATAAGCCAAAGTATTCCTCAATATTCTACTTTATTAGTTGGTTTCCCTCTCAAATCTATTATCTTTTTCATACTTGCTGCAGAGTTGGTTTCATTGGTAGCCTACCGATGTAGCCTAGCTACATTTTACTGGAAAACGAGATCCTCCCCAAACCATCATCAAAACTATATTGTATCCTCCCAACATAACATCACTATAAGCCAAAGTATTCCTCAATATTCTACTTTATTAGTGGGTTTCCCTCTCAAATCCATTATCTATTTCATACTTGCTGCAGAGTGGGTTTCATTGGTAGCCTACCGATGTAGCCTAGCTACATTTTACTGGAAAACGAGATCCTCCCCAAACCATCATCAAAACTACATTGTATCCTCCCAACATAACATCACTATAAGCCAAAGTATTCCTCAATATTCTACTTTATTAGTTGGTTTCCCTCTCAAATCTATTATCTTTTTCATACTTGCTGCAGAGTTGGTTTCATTGGTAGCCTACCGATGTAGCCTAGCTACATTTTACTGGATAACGAGATCCTCCCCAAACCATCATCAAAACTATATTGTATCCTCCCAACATAACATCACTATAAGCCAAAGTATTCCTCAATATTCTACTTTATTAGTGGGTTTCCCTCTCAAATCCATTATCTATTTCATACTTGCTGCAGAGTGGGTTTCATTGGTAGCCTACCGATGTAGCCTTGCTACATTTTACTGGAAAACGAGATCCTCCCCAAACCATCATCAAAACTATATTGTATCCTCCCAACATAACATCACTATAAGCCAAAGTATTCCTCAATATTCTACTTTATTAGTTGGTTTCCCTCTCAAATCTATTATCTTTTTCATACTTGCTGCAGAGTGGGTTTCATTGGTAGCCTACCGATGTAGCCTTGCTACATTTTACTGGAAAACGAGATCCTCACCAAACCATCATCAAAACTATATTGTATCCTCCCAACATAACATCACTATAAGCCAAGGTATTCCTCAATATTCTACTTTATTAGTTGGTTTCCCTCTCAAATCTATTATCTTTTTCATACTTGCTGCAGAGTTGGTTTCATTGGTAGCCTACCGATGTAGCCTAGCTACATTTTACTGGAAAACGAGATCCTCCCCAAACCATCATCAAAACTACATTGTATCCTCCCAACATAACATCACTATAAGCCAAAGTATTCCTCAATATTCTACTTTATTAGTTGGTTTCCCTCTCAAATCTATTATCTTTTTCATACTTGCTGCAGAGTTGGTTTCATTGGTAGCCTACCGATGTAGCCTAGCTACATTTTACTGGAAAACGAGATCCTCCCCAAACCATCATCAAAACTACATTGTATCCTCCCAACATAACATCACTATAAGCCAAAGTATTCCTCAATATTCTACTTTATTAGTTGGTTTCCCTCTCAAATCTATTATCTTTTTTATACTTGCTGCAGAGTTGGTTTCATTGGTAGCCTACCGATGTAGCCTAGCTACATTTTACTGCAAAACGAGATCCTCCCCAAACCATCATCAAAACTACATTGTATCCTCCCAACATAACATCACTATAAGCCAAAGTATTCCTCAATATTCTACTTTATTAGTTGGTTTCCCTCTCAAATCTATTATCTTTTTCATACTTGCTGCAGAGTTGGTTTCATTGGTAGCCTACCGATGTAGCCTAGCTACATTTTACTGGAAAACGAGATCCTCCCCAAACCATCATCAAAACTATATTGTATCCTCCCAACATAACATCACTATAAGCCAAAGTATTCCTCAATATTCTACTTTATTAGTGGGTTTCCCTCTCAAATCCATTATCTATTTCATACTTGCTGCAGAGTGGGTTTCATTGGTAGCCTACCGATGTAGCCTAGCTACATTTTACTGGAAAACGAGATCCTCCCCAAACCATCATCAAAACTACATTGTATCCTCCCAACATAACATCACTATAAGCCAAAGTATTCCTCAATATTCTACTTTATTAGTTGGTTTCCCTCTCAAATCTATTATCTTTTTCATACTTGCTGCAGAGTTGGTTTCATTGGTAGCCTACCGATGTAGCCTAGCTACATTTTACTGGATAACGAGATCCTCCCCAAACCATCATCAAAACTATATTGTATCCTCCCAACATAACATCACTATAAGCCAAAGTATTCCTCAATATTCTACTTTATTAGTGGGTTTCCCTCTCAAATCCATTATCTATTTCATACTTGCTGCAGAGTGGGTTTCATTGGTAGCCTACCGATGTAGCCTTGCTACATTTTACTGGAAAACGAGATCCTCCCCAAACCATCATCAAAACTATATTGTATCCTCCCAACATAACATCACTATAAGCCAAAGTATTCCTCAATATTCTACTTTATTAGTTGGTTTCCCTCTCAAATCTATTATCTTTTTCATACTTGCTGCAGAGTGGGTTTCATTGGTAGCCTACCGATGTAGCCTTGCTACATTTTACTGGAAAACGAGATCCTCACCAAACCATCATCAAAACTATATTGTATCCTCCCAACATAACATCACTATAAGCCAAGGTATTCCTCAATATTCTACTTTATTAGTTGGTTTCCCTCTCAAATCTATTATCTTTTTCATACTTGCTGCAGAGTTGGTTTCATTGGTAGCCTACCGATGTAGCCTAGCTACATTTTACTGGAAAACGAGATCCTCCCCAAACCATCATCAAAACTACATTGTATCCTCCCAACATAACATCACTATAAGCCAAAGTATTCCTCAATATTCTACTTTATTAGTTGGTTTCCCTCTCAAATCTATTATCTTTTTCATACTTGCTGCAGAGTTGGTTTCATTGGTAGCCTACCGATGTAGCCTAGCTACATTTTACTGGAAAACGAGATCCTCCCCAAACCATCATCAAAACTACATTGTATCCTCCCAACATAACATCACTATAAGCCAAAGTATTCCTCAATATTCTACTTTATTAGTTGGTTTCCCTCTCAAATCTATTATCTTTTTTATACTTGCTGCAGAGTTGGTTTCATTGGTAGCCTACCGATGTAGCCTAGCTACATTTTACTGCAAAACGAGATCCTCCCCAAACCATCATCAAAACTACATTGTATCCTCCCAACATAACATCACTATAAGCCAAAGTATTCCTCAATATTCTACTTTATTAGTTGGTTTCCCTCTCAAATCTATTATCTTTTTCATACTTGCTGCAGAGTTGGTTTCATTGGTAGCCTACCGATGTAGCCTAGCTACATTTTACTGGAAAACGAGATCCTCCCCAAACCATCATCAAAACTATATTGTATCCTCCCAACATAACATCACTATAAGCCAAAGTATTCCTCAATATTCTACTTTATTAGTGGGTTTCCCTCTCAAATCCATTATCTATTTCATACTTGCTGCAGAGTGGGTTTCATTGGTAGCCTACCGATGTAGCCTAGCTAAATTTTACTGGAAAACGAGATCCTCCCCAAACCATCATCAAAACTACATTGTATCCTCCCAACATAACATCACTATAAGCCAAAGTATTCCTCAATATTCTACTTTATTAGTTGGTTTCCCTCTCAAATCTATTATCTTTTTCATACTTGCTGCAGAGTTGGTTTCATTGGTAGCCTACCGATGTAGCCTAGCTACATTTTACTGGAAAACGAGATCCTCCCCAAACCATCATCAAAACTACATTGTATCCTCCCAACATAACATCACTATAAGCCAAAGTATTCCTCAATATTCTACTTTATTAGTGGGTTTCCCTTTCATATCTATTATCTTTTTCATACTTGCTGCAGAGTTGGTTTCATTGGTAGCCTACCGATGTAGCCTAGCTACATTTTACTGGAAAACGAGATCCTCCCCAAACCATCATCAAAACTACATTGTATCCTCCCAACATAACATCACTATAAGCCAAAGTATTCCTCAATATTCTACTTTATTAGTTGGTTTCCCTCTCAAATCTATTATCTTTTTCATACTTGCTGCAGAGTTGGTTTCATTGGTAGCCTACCGATGTAGCCTAGCTACATTTTACTGGAAAACGAGATCCTCCCCAAACCATCATCAAAACTATATTGTATCCTCCCAACATAACATCACTATAAGCCAAAGTATTCCTCAATATTCTACTTTATTAGTGGGTTTCCCTCTCAAATCCATTATCTATTTCATACTTGCTGCAGAGTGGGTTTCATTGGTAGCCTACCGATGTAGCCTTGCTATATTTTACTGGAAAACGAGATCCTCCCCAAACCATCATCAAAACTATATTGTATCCTCCCAACATAACATCACTATAAGCCAAAGTATTCCTCAATATTCTACTTTATTAGTTGGTTTCCCTCTCAAATCTATTATCTTTTTCATACTTGCTGCAGAGTGGGTTTCATTGGTAGCCTACCGATGTAGCCTTGCTACATTTTACTGGAAAACGAGATCCTCACCAAACCATCATCGAAACTATATTGTATCTTCCCAACATAACATCACTATAAGCCAAAGTATTCCTCAATATTCTACTTTATTAGTTGGTTTCCCTCTCAAATCTATTATCTTTTTCATACTTGCTGCAGAGTTGGTTTCATTGGTAGCCTACCGATGTAGCCTAGCTACATTTTACTGGAAAACGAGATCCTCCCCAAACTATCATCAAAACTACATTGTATCCTCCCAACATAACATCACTATAAGCCAAAGTATTCCTCAATATTCTACTTTATTAGTTGGTTTCCCTCTCAAATCTATTATCTTTTTCATACTTGCTGCAGAGTTGGTTTCATTGGTAGCCTACCGATGTAGCCTAGCTACATTTTACTGGAAAACGAGATCCTCCCCAAACCATCATCAAAACTACATTGTATCCTCCCAACATAACATCACTATAAGCCAAAGTATTCCTCAATATTCTACTTTATTAGTTGGTTTCCCTCTCAAATCTATTATCTTTTTCATACTTGCTGCAGAGTTGGTTTCATTGGTAGCCTACCGATGTAGCCTAGCTACATTTTACTGGAAAACGAGATCCTCCCCAAACCATCATCAAAACTACATTGTATCCTCCCAACATAACATCACTATAAGCCAAAGTATTCCTCAATATTCTACTTTATTAGTTGGTTTCCCTCTCAAATCTATTATCTTTTTCATACTTGCTGCAGAGTTGGTTTCATTGGTAGCCTACCGATGTAGCCTAGCTACATTTTACTGGAAAACGAGATCCTCCCCAAACCATCATCAAAACTATATTGTATCCTCCCAACATAACATCACTATAAGCCAAAGTATTCCTCAATATTCTACTTTATTAGTGGGTTTCCCTCTCAAATCCATTATCTATTTCATACTTGCTGCAGAGTGGGTTTCATTGGTAGCCTACCGATGTAGCCTAGCTACATTTTACTGGAAAACGAGATCCTCCCCAAACCATCATCAAAACTACATTGTATCCTCCCAACATAACATCACTATAAGCCAAAGTATTCCTCAATATTCTACTTTATTAGTTGGTTTCCCTCTCAAATCTATTATCTTTTTCATACTTGCTGCAGAGTGGGTTTCATTGGTAGCCTACCGATGTAGCCTTGCTACATTTTACTGGAAAACGAGATCCTCACCAAACCATCATCAAAACTATATTGTATCCTCCCAACATAACATCACTATAAGCCAAGGTATTCCTCAATATTCTACTTTATTAGTTGGTTTCCCTCTCAAATCTATTATCTTTTTCATACTTGCTGCAGAGTTGGTTTCATTGGTAGCCTACCGATGTAGCCTAGCTACATTTTACTGGAAAACGAGATCCTCCCCAAACCATCATCAAAACTACATTGTATCCTCCCAACATAACATCACTATAAGCCAAAGTATTCCTCAATATTCTACTTTATTAGTTGGTTTCCCTTTCATATCTATTATCTTTTTCATACTTGCTGCAGAGTTGGTTTCATTGGTAGCCTACCGATGTAGCCTAGCTACATTTTACTGGAAAACGAGATCCTCCCCAAACCATCATCAAAACTACATTGTATCCTCCCAACATAACATCACTATAAGCCAAAGTATTCCTCAATATTCTACTTTATTAGTTGGTTTCCCTCTCAAATCTATTATCTTTTTCATACTTGCTGCAGAGTTGGTTTCATTGGTAGCCTACCGATGTAGCCTAGCTACATTTTACTGGAAAACGAGATCCTCCCCAAACCATCATCAAAACTATATTGTATCCTCCCAACATAACATCACTATAAGCCAAAGTATTCCTCAATATTCTACTTTATTAGTGGGTTTCCCTCTCAAATCCATTATCTATTTCATACTTGCTGCAGAGTTGGTTTCATTGGTAGCCTACCGATGTAGCCTTGCTACATTTTACTGGAAAACGAGATCCTCCCCAAACCATCATCAAAACTATATTGTATCCTCCCAACATAACATCACTATAAGCCAAAGTATTCCTCAATATTCTACTTTATTAGTTGGTTTCCCTCTCAAATCTATTATCTTTTTCATACTTGCTGCAGAGTGGGTTTCATTGGTAGCCTACCGATGTAGCCTTGCTACATTTTACTGGAAAACGAGATCCTCACCAAACCATCATCGAAACTATATTGTATCCTCCCAACATAACATCACTATAAGCCAAAGTATTCCTCAATATTCTACTTTATTAGTTGGTTTCCCTCTCAAATCTATTATCTTTTTCATACTTGCTGCAGAGTTGGTTTCATTGGTAGCCTACCGATGTAGCCTAGCTACATTTTACTGGAAAACGAGATCCTCCCCAAACTATCATCAAAACTACATTGTATCCTCCCAACATAACATCACTATAAGCCAAAGTATTCCTCAATATTCTACTTTATTAGTTGGTTTCCCTCTCAAATCTATTATCTTTTTCATACTTGATGCAGAGTTGGTTTCATTGGTAGCCTACCGATGTAGCCTAGCTACATTTTACTGGAAAACGAGATCCTCCCCAAACCATCATCAAAACTACATTGTATCCTCCCAACATAACATCACTATAAGCCAAAGTATTCCTCAATATTCTACTTTATTAGTTGGTTTCCCTCTCAAATCTATTATCTTTTTCATACTTGCTGCAGAGTTGGTTTCATTGGTAGCCTACCGATGTAGCCTAGCTACATTTTACTGGAAAACGAGATCCTCCCCAAACCATCATCAAAACTACATTGTATCCTCCCAACATAACATCACTATAAGCCAAAGTATTCCTCAATATTCTACTTTATTAGTTGGTTTCCCTCTCAAATCTATTATCTTTTTCATACTTGCTGCAGAGTTGGTTTCATTGGTAGCCTACCGATGTAGCCTAGCTACATTTTACTGGAAAACGAGATCCTCCCCAAACCATCATCAAAACTATATTGTATCCTCCCAACATAACATCACTATAAGCCAAAGTATTCCTCAATATTCTACTTTATTAGTGGGTTTCCCTCTCAAATCCATTATCTATTTCATACTTGCTGCAGAGTGGGTTTCATTGGTAGCCTACCGATGTAGCCTAGCTACATTTTACTGGAAAACGAGATCCTCCCCAAACCATCATCATAACTACATTGTATCCTCCCAACATAACATCACTATAAGCCAAAGTATTCCTCTATATTCTACTTTATTAGTTGGTTTCCCTCTCAAATCTATTATCTTTTTCATACTTGCTGCAGAGTGGGTTTCATTGGTAGCCTACCGATGTAGCCTTGCTACATTTTACTGGAAAACGAGATCCTCACCAAACCATCATCAAAACTATATTGTATCCTCCCAACATAACATCACTATAAGCCAAAGTATTCCTCAATATTCTACTTTATTAGTTGGTTTCCCTTTCAAATCTATTATCTTTTTCATACTTGCTGCAGAGTTGGTTTCATTGGTAGCCTACCGATGTAGCCTAGCTACATTTTACTGGAAAACGAGATCCTCCCCAAACCATCATCAAAACTACATTGTATCCTCCCAACATAACATCACTATAAGCCAAAGTATTCCTCAATATTCTACTTTATTAGTTGGTTTCCCTCTCAAATCTATTATCTTTTTCATACTTGCTGCAGAGTTGGTTTCATTGGTAGCCTACCAATGTAGCCTAGCTACATTTTACTGGAAAACGAGATCCTCCCCAAACCATCATCAAAACTACATTGTATGCTCCCAACATAACATCACTATAAGCCAAAGTATTCCTCAATATTCTACTTTATTAGTTGGTTTCCCTCTCAAATCTATTATCTTTTTCATACTTGCTGCAGAGTTGGTTTCATTGGTAGCCTACCGATGTAGCCTAGCTACATTTTACTGGAAAACGAGATCCTCCCCAAACCATCATCAAAACTACATTGTATCTTCCCAACATAACATCACTATAAGCCAAAGTATTCCTCAATATTCTACTTTATTAGTTGGTTTCCCTCTCAAATCTATTATCTTTTTCATACTTGCTGCAGAGTTGGTTTTATTGGTAGCCTACCGATGTAGCCTAGCTACATTTTACTGGAAAACGAGATCCTCCCCAAACCATCATCAAAACTACATTGTATCCTCCCAACATAACATCACTATAAGCCAAAGTATTCCTCAATATTCTACTTTATTAGTTGGTTTCCCTCTCAAATCTATTATCTTTTTCATACTTGCTGCAGAGTTGGTTTCATTGGTAGCCTACCGATGTAGCCTAGCTACATTTTACTGGAAAACGAGATCCTCCCCAAACCATCATCAAAACTATATTGTATCCTCCCAACATAACATCACTATAAGCCAAAGTATTCCTCAATATTCTACTTTATTAGTGGGTTTCCCTCTCAAATCCATTATCTATTTCATACTTGCTGCAGAGTAGGTTTCATTGGTAGCCTACCGATGTAGCCTAGCTACATTTTACTGGAAAACGAGATCCTCCCCAAACCATCATCATAACTACATTGTATCCTCCCAACATAACATCACTATAAGCCAAAGTATTCCTCTATATTCTACTTTATTAGTTGGTTTCCCTCTCAAATCTATTATCTTTTTCATACTTGCTGCAGAGTGGGTTTCATTGGTAGCCTACCGATGTAGCCTAGCTACATTTTACTGGAAAACGAGATCCTCACCAAACCATCATCAAAACTATATTGTATCCTCCCAACATAACATCACTATAAGCCAAAGTATTCCTCAATATTCTACTTTATTAGTTGGTTTCCCTTTCAAATCTATTATCTTTTTCATACTTGCTGCAGAGTTGGTTTCATTGGTAGCCTACCGATGTAGCCTAGCTACATTTTACTGGAAAACGAGATCCTCCCCAAACCATCATCAAAACTACATTGTATCCTCCCAACATAACATCACTATAAGCCAAAGTATTCCTCAATATTCTACTTTATTAGTTGGTTTCCCTCTCAAATCTATTATCTTTTTCATACTTGCTGCAGAGTTGGTTTCATTGGTAGCCTACCGATGTAGCCTAGCTACATTTTACTGGAAAACGAGATCCTCCCCAAACCATCATCAAAACTACATTGTATGCTCCCAACATAACATCACTATAAGCCAAAGTATTCCTCAATATTCTACTTTATTAGTTGGTTTCCCTCTCAAATCTATTATCTTTTTCATACTTGCTGCAGAGTTGGTTTCATTGGTAGCCTACCGATGTAGCCTAGCTACATTTTACTGGAAAACGAGATCCTCCCCAAACCATCATCAAAACTACATTGTATCTTCCCAACATAACATCACTATAAGCCAAAGTATTCCTCAATATTCTACTTTATTAGTTGGTTTCCCTCTCAAATCTATTATCTTTTTCATACTTGCTGCAGAGTTGGTTTTATTGGTAGCCTACCGATGTAGCCTAGCTACATTTTACTGGAAAACGAGATCCTCCCCAAACCATCATCAAAACTACATTGTATCCTCCCAACATAACATCACTATAAGCCAAAGTATTCCTCAATATTCTACTTTATTAGTTGGTTTCCCTCTCAAATCTATTATCTTTTTCATACTTGCTGCAGAGTTGGTTTCATTGGTAGCCTACCGATGTAGCCTAGCTACATTTTACTGGAAAACGAGATCCTCCCCAAACCATCATCAAAACTATATTGTATCCTCCCAACATAACATCACTATAAGCCAAAGTATTCCTCAATATTCTACTTTATTAGTGGGTTTCCCTCTCAAATCCATTATCTATTTCATACTTGCTGCAGAGTAGGTTTCATTGGTAGCCTACCGATGTAGCCTAGCTACATTTTACTGGAAAACGAGATCCTCCCCAAACTATCATCAAAACTACATTGTATCCTCCCAACATAACATCACTATAAGCCAAAGTATTCCTCAATATTCTACTTTATTAGTTGGTTTCCCTCTCAAATCTATTATCTTTTTCATACTTGATGCAGAGTTGGTTTCATTGGTAGCCTACCGATGTAGCCTAGCTACATTTTACTGGAAAACGAGATCCTCCCCAAACCATCATCAAAACTACATTGTATCCTCCCAACATAACATCACTATAAGCCAAAGTATTCCTCAATATTCTACTTTATTAGTTGGTTTCCCTCTCAAATCTATTATCTTTTTCATACTTGCTGCAGAGTTGGTTTCATTGGTAGCCTACCGATGTAGCCTAGCTACATTTTACTGGAAAACGAGATCCTCCCCAAACCATCATCAAAACTACATTGTATCCTCCCAACATAACATCACTATAAGCCAAAGTATTCCTCAATATTCTACTTTATTAGTTGGTTTCCCTCTCAAATCTATTATCTATTTCATACTTGCTGCAGAGTTGGTTTCATTGGTAGCCTACCGATGTAGCCTAGCTACATTTTACTGGAAAACGAGATCCTCCCCAAACCATCATCAAAACTATATTGTATCCTCCCAACATAACATCACTATAAGCCAAAGTATTCCTCAATATTCTACTTTATTAGTGGGTTTCCCTCTCAAATCCATTATCTATTTCATACTTGCTGCAGAGTGGGTTTCATTGGTAGCCTACCGATGTAGCCTAGCTACATTTTACTGGAAAACGAGATCCTCCCCAAACCATCATCATAACTACATTGTATCCTCCCAACATAACATCACTATAAGCCAAAGTATTCCTCTATATTCTACTTTATTAGTTGGTTTCCCTCTCAAATCTATTATCTTTTTCATACTTGCTGCAGAGTGGGTTTCATTGGTAGCCTACCGATGTAGCCTTGCTACATTTTACTGGAAAACGAGATCCTCACCAAACCATCATCAAAACTATATTGTATCCTCCCAACATAACATCACTATAAGCCAAAGTATTCCTCAATATTCTACTTTATTAGTTGGTTTCCCTTTCATATCTATTATCTTTTTCATACTTGCTGCAGAGTTGGTTTCATTGGTAGCCTACCGATGTAGCCTAGCTACATTTTACTGGAAAACGAGATCCTCCCCAAACCATCATCAAAACTACATTGTATCCTCCCAACATAACATCACTATAAGCCAAAGTATTCCTCAATATTCTACTTTATTAGTTGGTTTCCCTCTCAAATCTATTATCTTTTTCATACTTGCTGCAGAGTTGGTTTCATTGGTAGCCTACCGATGTAGCCTAGCTACATTTTACTGGAAAACGAGATCCTCCCCAAACCATCATCAAAACTACATTGTATGCTCCCAACATAACATCACTATAAGCCAAAGTATTCCTCAATATTCTACTTTATTAGTTGGTTTCCCTCTCAAATCTATTATCTTTTTCATACTTGCTGCAGAGTGGGTTTCATTGGTAGCCTACCGATGTAGCCTAGCTACATTTTACTGGAAAACGAGATCCTCCCCAAACCATCATCAAAACTACATTGTATCTTCCCAACATAACATCACTATAAGCCAAAGTATTCCTCAATATTCTACTTTATTAGTTGGTTTCCCTCTCAAATCTATTATCTTTTTCATACTTGCTGCAGAGTTGGTTTTATTGGTAGCCTACCGATGTAGCCTAGCTACATTTTACTGGAAAACGAGATCCTCCCCAAACCATCATCAAAACTACATTGTATCCTCCCAACATAACATCACTATAAGCCAAAGTATTCCTCAATATTCTACTTTATTAGTTGGTTTCCCTCTCAAATCTATTATCTTTTTCATACTTGCTGCAGAGTGGGTTTCATTGGTAGCCTACCGATGTAGCCTAGCTACATTTTACTGGAAAACGAGATCCTCCCCAAACCATCATCAAAACTATATTGTATCCTCCCAACATAACATCACTATAAGCCAAAGTATTCCTCAATATTCTACTTTATTAGTGGGTTTCCCTCTCAAATCCATTATCTATTTCATACTTGCTGCAGAGTAGGTTTCATTGGTAGCCTACCGATGTAGCCTAGCTACATTTTACTGGAAAACGAGATCCTCCCCAAACCATCATCATAACTACATTGTATCCTCCCAACATAACATCACTATAAGCCAAAGTATTCCTCTATATTCTACTTTATTAGTTGGTTTCCCTCTCAAATCTATTATCTTTTTCATACTTGCTGCAGAGTGGGTTTCATTGGTAGCCTACCGATGTAGCCTTGCTACATTTTACTGGAAAACGAGATCCTCACCAAACCATCATCAAAACTATATTGTATCCTCCCAACATAACATCACTATAAGCCAAAGTATTCCTCAATATTCTACTTTATTAGTGGGTTTCCCTCTCAAATCCATTATCTATTTCATACTTGCTGCAGAGTAGGTTTCATTGGTAGCCTACCGATGTAGCCTAGCTACATTTTACTGGAAAACGAGATCCTCCCCAAACTATCATCAAAACTACATTGTATCCTCCCAACATAACATCACTATAAGCCAAAGTATTCCTCAATATTCTACTTTATTAGTTGGTTTCCCTCTCAAATCTATTATCTTTTTCATACTTGATGCAGAGTTGGTTTCATTGGTAGCCTACCGATGTAGCCTAGCTACATTTTACTGGAAAACGAGATCCTCCCCAAACCATCATCAAAACTACATTGTATCCTCCCAACATAACATCACTATAAGCCAAAGTATTCCTCAATATTCTACTTTATTAGTTGGTTTCCCTCTCAAATCTATTATCTTTTTCATACTTGCTGCAGAGTTGGTTTCATTGGTAGCCTACCGATGTAGCCTAGCTACATTTTACTGGAAAACGAGATCCTCCCCAAACCATCATCAAAACTACATTGTATCCTCCCAACATAACATCACTATAAGCCAAAGTATTCCTCAATATTCTACTTTATTAGTTGGTTTCCCTCTCAAATCTATTATCTTTTTCATACTTGCTGCAGAGTTGGTTTCATTGGTAGCCTACCGATGTAGCCTAGCTACATTTTACTGGAAAACGAGATCCTCCCCAAACCATCATCAAAACTATATTGTATCCTCCCAACATAACATCACTATAAGCCAAAGTATTCCTCAATATTCTACTTTATTAGTGGGTTTCCCTCTCAAATCCATTATCTATTTCAAACTTGCTGCAGAGTGGGTTTCATTGGTAGCCTACCGATGTAGCCTAGCTACATTTTACTGGAAAACGAGATCCTCCCCAAACCATCATCATAACTACATTGTATCCTCCCAACATAACATCACTATAAGCCAAAGTATTCCTCTATATTCTACTTTATTAGTTGGTTTCCCTCTCAAATCTATTATCTTTTTCATACTTGCTGCAGAGTGGGTTTCATTGGTAGCCTACCGATGTAGCCTTGCTACATTTTACTGGAAAACGAGATCCTCACCAAACCATCATCAAAACTATATTGTATCCTCCCAACATAACATCACTATAAGCCAAAGTATTCCTCAATATTCTACTTTATTAGTTGGTTTCCCTTTCAAATCTATTATCTTTTTCATACTTGCTGCAGAGTTGGTTTCATTGGTAGCCTACCGATGTAGCCTAGCTACATTTTACTGGAAAACGAGATCCTCCCCAAACCATCATCAAAACTACATTGTATCCTCCCAACATAACATCACTATAAGCCAAAGTATTCCTCAATATTCTACTTTATTAGTTGGTTTCCCTCTCAAATCTATTATCTTTTTCATACTTGCTGCAGAGTTGGTTTCATTGGTAGCCTACCGATGTAGCCTAGCTACATTTTACTGGAAAACGAGATCCTCCCCAAACCATCATCAAAACTACATTGTATGCTCCCAACATAACATCACTATAAGCCAAAGTATTCCTCAATATTCTACTTTATTAGTTGGTTTCCCTCTCAAATCTATTATCTTTTTCATACTTGCTGCAGAGTTGGTTTCATTGGTAGCCTACCGATGTAGCCTAGCTACATTTTACTGGAAAACGAGATCCTCCCCAAACCATCATCAAAACTACATTGTATCTTCCCAACATAACATCACTATAAGCCAAAGTATTCCTCAATATTCTACTTTATTAGTTGGTTTCCCTCTCAAATCTATTATCTTTTTCATACTTGCTGCAGAGTTGGTTTTATTGGTAGCCTACCGATGTAGCCTAGCTACATTTTACTGGAAAACGAGATCCTCCCCAAACCATCATCAAAACTACATTGTATCCTCCCAACATAACATCACTATAAGCCAAAGTATTCCTCAATATTCTACTTTATTAGTTGGTTTCCCTCTCAAATCTATTATCTTTTTCATACTTGCTGCAGAGTTGGTTTCATTGGTAGCCTACCGATGTAGCCTAGCTACATTTTACTGGAAAACGAGATCCTCCCCAAACCATCATCAAAACTACATTGTATCCTCCCAACATAACATCACTATAAGCCAAAGTATTCCTCAATATTCTACTTTATTAGTGGGTTTCCCTCTCAAATCCATTATCTATTTCATACTTGCTGCAGAGTAGGTTTCATTGGTAGCCTACCGATGTAGCCTAGCTACATTTTACTGGAAAACGAGATCCTCCCCAAACCATCATCATAACTACATTGTATCCTCCCAACATAACATCACTATAAGCCAAAGTATTCCTCTATATTCTACTTTATTAGTTGGTTTCCCTCTCAAATCTATTATCTTTTTCATACTTGCTGCAGAGTGGGTTTCATTGGTAGCCTACCGATGTAGCCTAGCTACATTTTACTGGAAAACGAGATCCTCACCAAACCATCATCAAAACTATATTGTATCCTCCCAACATAACATCACTATAAGCCAAAGTATTCCTCAATATTCTACTTTATTAGTTGGTTTCCCTTTCAAATCTATTATCTTTTTCATACTTGCTGCAGAGTTGGTTTCATTGGTAGCCTACCGATGTAGCCTAGCTACATTTTACTGGAAAACGAGATCCTCCCCAAACCATCATCAAAACTACATTGTATCCTCCCAACATAACATCACTATAAGCCAAAGTATTCCTCAATATTCTACTTTATTAGTTGGTTTCCCTCTCAAATCTATTATCTTGTTCATACTTGCTGCAGAGTTGGTTTCATTGGTAGCCTACCGATGTAGCCTAGCTACATTTTACTGGAAAACGAGATCCTCCCCAAACCATCATCAAAACTACATTGTATGCTCCCAACATAACATCACTATAAGCCAAAGTATTCCTCAATATTCTACTTTATTAGTTGGTTTCCCTCTCAAATCTATTATCTTTTTCATACTTGCTGCAGAGTTGGTTTCATTGGTAGCCTACCGATGTAGCCTAGCTACATTTTACTGGAAAACGAGATCCTCCCCAAACCATCATCAAAACTACATTGTATCTTCCCAACATAACATCACTATAAGCCAAAGTATTCCTCAATATTCTACTTTATTAGTTGGTTTCCCTCTCAAATCTATTATCTTTTTCATACTTGCTGCAGAGTTGGTTTTATTGGTAGCCTACCGATGTAGCCTAGCTACATTTTACTGGAAAACGAGATCCTCCCCAAACCATCATCAAAACTACATTGTATCCTCCCAACATAACATCACTATAAGCCAAAGTATTCCTCAATATTCTACTTTATTAGTTGGTTTCCCTCTCAAATCTATTATCTTTTTCATACTTGCTGCAGAGTTGGTTTCATTGGTAGCCTACCGATGTAGCCTAGCTACATTTTACTGGAAAACGAGATCCTCCCCAAACCATCATCAAAACTATATTGTATCCTCCCAACATAACATCACTATAAGCCAAAGTATTCCTCAATATTCTACTTTATTAGTGGGTTTCCCTCTCAAATCCATTATCTATTTCATACTTGCTGCAGAGTAGGTTTCATTGGTAGCCTACCGATGTAGCCTAGCTACATTTTACTGGAAAACGAGATCCTCCCCAAACCATCATCAAAACTACATTGTATCCTCCCAACATAACATCACTATAAGCCAAAGTATTCCTCAATATTCTACTTTATTAGTTGGTTTCCCTTTCAAATCTATTATCTTTTTCATACTTGCTGCAGAGTTGGTTTCATTGGTAGCCTACCGATGTAGCCTAGCTACATTTTACTGGAAAACGAGATCCTCCCCAAACCATCATCAAAACTACATTGTATCCTCCCAACATAACATCAATATAAGCCAAAGTATTCCTCAATATTCTACTTTATTAGTTGGTTTCCCTCTCAAATCTATTATCTTTTTCATACTTGCTGCAGAGTTGGTTTCATTGGTAGCCTACCGATGTAGCCTAGCTACATTTTACTGGAAAACGAGATCCTCCCCAAACCATCATCAAAACTATATTGTATCCTCCCAACATAACATCACTATAAGCCAAAGTATTCCTCAATATTCTACTTTATTAGTGGGTTTCCCTCTCAAATCCATTATCTATTTCATACTTGCTGCAGAGTGGGTTTCATTGGTAGCCTACCGATGTAGCCTAGCTACATTTTACTGGAAAACGAGATCCTCCCCAAACCATCATCAAAACTATATTGTATCCTCCCAACATAACATCACTATAAGCCAAAGTATTCCTCAATATTCTACTTTATTAGTTGGTTTCCCTCTCAAATCTATTATCTTTTTCATACTTGCTGCAGAGTGGGTTTCATTGGTAGCCTACCGATGTAGCCTTGCTACATTTTACTGGAAAACGAGATCCTCACCATACCATCATCAAAACTATATTGTATCCTCCCAACATAACATCACTATAAGCCAAAGTATTCCTCAATATTCTACTTTATTAGTTGGTTTCCCTTTCAAATCTATTATCTTTTTCATACTTGCTGCAGAGTTGGTTTCATTGGTAGCCTACCGATGTAGCCTAGCTACATTTTACTGGAAAACGAGATCCTCCCCAAACCATCATCAAAACTACATTGTATCCTCCCAACATAACATCACTATAAGCCAAAGTATTCCTCAATATTCTACTTTATTAGTTGGTTTCCCTCTCAAATCTATTATCTTTTTCATACTTGCTGCAGAGTTGGTTTCATTGGTAGCCTACCGATGTAGCCTAGCTACATTTTACTGGAAAACGAGATCCTCCCCAAACCATCATCAAAACTACATTGTATGCTCCCAACATAACATTACTATAAGCCAAAGTATTCCTCAATATTCTACTTTATTAGTTGGTTTCCCTCTCAAATCTATTATCTTTTTCATACTTGCTGCAGAGTTGGTTTCATTGGTAGCCTACCGATGTAGCCTAGCTACATTTTACTGGAAAACGAGATCCTCCCCAAACCATCATCAAAACTACATTGTATCCTCCCAACATAACATCACTATAAGCCAAAGTATTCCTCAATATTCTAATTTATTAGTTGGTTTCCCTCTCAAATCTATTATCTTTTTCATGCTTGCTGCAGAGTTGGTTTCATTGGTAGCCTACCGATGTAGCCTAGCTACATTTTACTGGAAAACGAGATCCTCCCCAAACCATCATCAAAACTACATTGTATCCTCCCAACATAACATCACTATAAGCCAAAGTATTCCTCAATATTCTACTTTATTAGTTGGTTTCCCTCTCAAATCTATTATCTTTTTCATACTTGCTGCAGAGTTGGTTTCATTAGTAGCCTACCGATGTAGCCTAGCTACATTTTACTGGAAAACGAGATCCTCCCCAAACCATCATCAAAACTATATTGTATCCTCCCAACATAACATCACTATAAGCCAAAGTATTCCTCAATATTCTACTTTATTAGTGGGTTTCCCTCTCAAATCCATTATCTATTTCATACTTGCTGCAGAGTGGGTTTCATTGGTAGCCTACCGATGTAGCCTAGCTACATTTTACTGGAAAACGAGATCCTCCCCAAACCATCATCAAAACTACATTGTATCCTCCCAACATAACATCACTATAAGCCAAAGTATTCCTCAATATTCTACTTTATTAGTTGGTTTCCCTCTCAAATCTATTATCTTTTTCATACTTGCTGCAGAGTTGGTTTCATTGGTAGCCTACCGATGTAGCCTAGCTACATTTTACTGGAAAACGAGATCCTCCCCAAACCATCATCAAAACTACATTGTATGCTCCCAACATAACATCACTATAAGCCAAAGTATTCCTCAATATTCTACGTTATTAGTTGGTTTCCCTCTCAAATCTATTATCTTTTTCATACTTGCTGCAGAGTTGGTTTCATTGGTAGCCTACCGATGTAGCCTAGCTACATTTTACTGGAAAACGAGATCCTCCCCAAACCATCATCAAAACTACATTGTATCTTCCCAACATAACATCACTATAAGCCAAAGTATTCCTCAATATTCTACTTTATTAGTTGGTTTCCCTCTCAAATCTATTATCTTTTTCATACTTGCTGCAGAGTTGGTTTTATTGGTAGCCTACCGATGTAGCCTAGCTACATTTTACTGGAAAACGAGATCCTCCCCAAACCATCATCAAAACTACATTGTATCCTCCCAACATAACATCACTATAAGCCAAAGTATTCCTCAATATTCTACTTTATTAGTTGGTTTCCCTCTCAAATCTATTATCTTTTTCATACTTGCTGCAGAGTTGGTTTCATTGGTAGCCTACCGATGTAGCCTAGCTACATTTTACTGGAAAACGAGATCCTCCCCAAACCATCATCAAAACTATATTGTATCCTCCCAACATAACATCACTATAAGCCAAAGTATTCCTCAATATTCTACTTTATTAGTGGGTTTCCCTCTCAAATCCATTATCTATTTCATACTTGCTGCAGAGTAGGTTTCATTGGTAGCCTACCGATGTAGCCTAGCTACATTTTACTGGAAAACGAGATCCTCCCCAAACCATCATCAAAACTACATTGTATCCTCCCAACATAACATCACTATAAGCCAAAGTATTCCTCAATATTCTACTTTATTAGTTGGTTTCCCTTTCAAATCTATTATCTTTTTCATACTTGCTGCAGAGTTGGTTTCATTGGTAGCCTACCGATGTAGCCTAGCTACATTTTACTGGAAAACGAGATCCTCCCCAAACCATCATCAAAACTATATTGTATCCTCCCAACATAACATCAATATAAGCCAAAGTATTCCTCAATATTCTACTTTATTAGTTGGTTTCCCTCTCAAATCTATTATCTTTTTCATACTTGCTGCAGAGTTGGTTTCATTGGTAGCCTACCGATGTAGCCTAGCTACATTTTACTGGAAAACGAGATCCTCCCCAAACCATCATCAAAACTATATTGTATGCTCCCAACATAACATCACTATAAGCCAAAGTATTCCTCAATATTCTACTTTATTAGTTGGTTTCCCTTTCAAATCTATTATCTTTTTCATACTTGCTGCAGAGTGGGTTTCATTGGTAGCCTACCGATGTAGCCTAGCTACATTTTACTGGAAAACGAGATCCTCCCCAAACCATCATCAAAACTATATTGTATCCTCCCAACATAACATCACTATAAGCCAAAGTATTCCTCAATATTCTACTTTATTAGTTGGTTTCCCTCTCAAATCTATTATCTTTTTCATACTTGCTGCAGAGTGGGTTTCATTGGTAGCCTACCGATGTAGCCTAGCTACATTTTACTGGAAAACGAGATCCTCCCCAAACCATCATCAAAACTATATTGTATGCTCCCAACATAACATCACTATAAGCCAAAGTATTCCTCAATATTCTACTTTATTAGTGGGTTTCCCTCTCAAATCCATTATCTATTTCATACTTGCTGCAGAGTTGGTTTCATTGGTAGCCTACCGATGTAGCCTAGCTACATTTTACTGGAAAACGAGATCCTCCCCAAACCATCATCAAAACTATATTGTATCCTCCCAACATAACATCACTATAAGCCAAAGTATTCCTCAATATTCTACTTTATTAGTTGGTTTCCCTCTCAAATCTATTATCTTTTTCATACTTGCTGCAGAGTGGGTTTCATTGGTAGCCTACCGATGTAGCCTTGCTACATTTTACTGGAAAACGAGATCCTCACCATACCATCATCAAAACTATATTGTATCCTCCCAACATAACATCACTATAAGCCAAAGTATTCCTCAATATTCTACTTTATTAGTTGGTTTCCCTTTCAAATCTATTATCTTTTTCATACTTGCTGCAGAGTTGGTTTCATTGGTAGCCTACCGATGTAGCCTAGCTACATTTTACTGGAAAACGAGATCCTCCCCAAACCATCATCAAAACTACATTGTATCCTCCCAACATAACATCACTATAAGCCAAAGTATTCCTCAATATTCTACTTTATTAGTTGGTTTCCCTCTCAAATCTATTATCTTTTTCATACTTGCTGCAGAGTTGGTTTCATTGGTAGCCTACCGATGTAGCCTAGCTACATTTTACTGGAAAACGAGATCCTCCCCAAACCATCATCAAAACTACATTGTATGCTCCCAACATAACATTACTATAAGCCAAAGTATTCCTCAATATTCTACTTTATTAGTTGGTTTCCCTCTCAAATCTATTATCTTTTTCATACTTGCTGCAGAGTTGGTTTCATTGGTAGCCTACCGATGTAGCCTTGCTACATTTTACTGGAAAACGAGATCCTCCCCAAACCATCATCAAAACTACATTGTATCCTCCCAACATAACATCACTATAAGCCAAAGTATTCCTCAATATTCTACTTTATTAGTTGGTTTCCCTCTCAAATCTATTATCTTTTTCATACTTGCTGCAGAGTTGGTTTCATTGGTAGCCTACCGATGTAGCCTAGCTACATTTTACTGGAAAACGAGATCCTCCCCAAACCATCATCAAAACTACATTGTATCCTCCCAACATAACATCACTATAAGCCAAAGTATTCCTCAATATTCTACTTTATTAGTTGGTTTCCCTCTCAAATCTATTATCTTTTTCATACTTGCTGCAGAGTTGGTTTCATTAGTAGCCTACCGATGTAGCCTAGCTACATTTTACTGGAAAACGAGATCCTCCCCAAACCATCATCAAAACTATATTGTATCCTCCCAACATAACATCACTATAAGCCAAAGTATTCCTCAATATTCTACTTTATTAGTGGGTTTCCCTCTCAAATCCATTATCTATTTCATACTTGCTGCAGAGTGGGTTTCATTGGTAGCCTACCGATGTAGCCTAGCTACATTTTACTGGAAAACGAGATCCTCCCCAAACCATCATCAAAACTACATTGTATCCTCCCAACATAACATCACTATAAGCCAAAGTATTCCTCAATATTCTACTTTATTAGTTGGTTTCCCTCTCAAATCTATTATCTTTTTCATACTTGCTGCAGAGTTGGTTTCATTGGTAGCCTACCGATGTAGCCTAGCTACATTTTACTGGAAAACGAGATCCTCCCCAAACCATCATCAAAACTACATTGTATCCTCCCAACATAACATCACTATAAGCCAAAGTATTCCTCAATATTCTACTTTATTAGTTGGTTTCCCTTTCAAATCTATTATCTTTTTCATACTTGCTGCAGAGTTGGTTTCATTGGTAGCCTACCGATGTAGCCTAGCTACATTTTACTGGAAAACGAGATCCTCCCCAAACCATCATCAAAACTACATTGTATCCTCCCAACATAACATCAATATAAGCCAAAGTATTCCTCAATATTCTACTTTATTAGTTGGTTTCCCTCTCAAATCTATTATCTTTTTCATACTTGCTGCAGAGTTGGTTTCCTTGGTAGCCTACCGATGTAGCCTAGCTACATTTTACTGGAAAACGAGATCCTCCCCAAACCATCATCAAAACTATATTGTATCCTCCCAACATAACATCACTATAAGCCAAAGTATTCCTCAATATTCTACTTTATTAGTGGGTTTCCCTCTCAAATCCATTATCTATTTCATACTTGCTGCAGAGTGGGTTTCATTGGTAGCCTACCGATGTAGCCTAGCTACATTTTACTGGAAAACGAGATCCTCCCCAAACCATCATCAAAACTATATTGTATCCTCCCAACATTACATCACTATAAGCCAAAGTATTCCTCAATATTCTACTTTATTAGTTGGTTTCCCTCTCAAATCTATTATCTTTTTCATACTTGCTGCAGAGTGGGTTTCATTGGTAGCCTACCGATGTAGCCTTGCTACATTTTACTGGAAAACGAGATCCTCCCCAAACCATCATCAAAACTACATTGTATCCTCCCAACATAACATCACTATAAGCCAAAGTATTCCTCAATATTCTACTTTATTAGTTGGTTTCCCTCTCAAATCTATTATCTTTTTCATACTTGCTGCAGAGTTGGTTTCATTGGTAGCCTACCGATGTAGCCTAGCTACATTTTACTGGAAAACGAGATCCTCCCCAAACCATCATCAAAACTACATTGTATGCTCCCAACATAACATCACTATAAGCCAAAGTATTCCTCAATATTCTACTTTATTAGTTGGTTTCCCTCTCAAATCTATTATCTTTTTCATACTTGCTGCAGAGTTGGTTTCATTGGTAGCCTACCGATGTAGCCTAGCTACATTTTACTGGAAAACGAGATCCTCCCCAAACCATCATCAAAACTACATTGTATCTTCCCAACATAACATCACTATAAGCCAAAGTATTCCTCAATATTCTACTTTATTAGTTGGTTTCCCTCTCAAATCTATTATCTTTTTCATACTTGCTGCAGAGTTGGTTTCATTGGTAGCCTACCGATGTAGCCTAGCTACATTTTACTGGAAAACGAGATCCTCCCCAAACCATCATCAAAACTACATTGTATCCTCCCAACATAACATCACTATAAGCCAAAGTATTCCTCAATATTCTACTTTATTAGTTGGTTTCCCTCTCAAATCTATTATCTTTTTCATACTTGCTGCAGAGTTGGTTTCATTGGTAGCCTACCGATGTAGCCTAGCTACATTTTACTGGAAAACGAGATCCTCCCCAAACCATCATCAAAACTATATTGTATCCTCCCAACATAACATCACTATAAGCCAAAGTATTCCTCAATATTCTACTTTATTAGTTGGTTTCCCTCTCAAATCTATTATCTTTTTCATACTTGCTGCAGAGTTGGTTTCATTGGTAGCCTACCGATGTAGCCTAGCTACATTTTACTGGAAAACGAGATCCTCCCCAAACCATCATCAAAACTACATTGTATCCTCCCAACATAACATCACTATAAGCCAAAGTATTCCTCAATATTCTACTTTATTAGTTGGTTTCCCTCTCAAATCTATTATCTTTTTCATACTTGCTGCAGAGTTGGTTTCATTGGTAGCCTACCGATGTAGCCTAGCTACATTTTACTGGAAAACGAGATCCTCCCCAAACCATCATCAAAACTATATTGTATCCTCCCAACATAACATCACTATAAGCCAAAGTATTCCTCAATATTCTACTTTATTAGTGGGTTTCCCTCTCAAATCCATTATCTATTTCATACTTGCTGCAGAGTGGGTTTCATTGGTAGCCTACCGATGTAGCCTAGCTACATTTTACTGGAAAACGAGATCCTCCCCAAACCATCATCAAAACTATATTGTATCCTCCCAACATAACATCACTATAAGCCAAAGTATTCCTCAATATTCTACTTTATTAGTTGGTTTCCCTCTCAAATCTATTATCTTTTTCATACTTGCTGCAGAGTTGGTTTCATTGGTAGCCTACCGATGTAGCCTAGCTACATTTTACTGGAAAACGAGATCCTCCCCAAACCATCATCAAAACTATATTGTATCCTCCCAACATAACATCACTATAAGCCAAAGTATTCCTCAATATTCTACTTTATTAGTGGGTTTCCCTCTCAAATCCATTATCTATTTCATACTTGCTGCAGAGTGGGTTTCATTGGTAGCCTACCGATGTAGCCTAGCTACATTTTACTGGAAAACGAGATCCTCCCCAAACCATCATCAAAACTACATTGTATCCTCCCAACATAACATCACTATAAGCCAAAGTATTCCTCAATATTCTACTTTATTAGTTGGTTTCCCTCTCAAATCTATTATCTTTTTCATACTTGCTGCAGAGTTGGTTTCATTGGTAGCCTACCGATGTAGCCTAGCTACATTTTACTGGAAAACGAGATCCTCCCCAAACCATCATCAAAACTACATTGTATCCTCCCAACATAACATCACTATAAGCCAAAGTATTCCTCAATATTCTACTTTATTAGTTGGTTTCCCTCTCAAATCTATTATCTTTTTTATACTTGCTGCAGAGTTGGTTTCATTGGTAGCCTACCGATGTAGCCTAGCTACATTTTACTGGAAAACGAGATCCTCCCCAAACCATCATCAAAACTACATTGTATCCTCCCAACATAACATCACTATAAGCCAAAGTATTCCTCAATATTCTACTTTATTAGTTGGTTTCCCTCTCAAATCTATTATCTTTTTCATACTTGCTGCAGAGTTGGTTTCATTGGTAGCCTACCGATGTAGCCTAGCTACATTTTACTGGAAAACGAGATCCTCCCCAAACCATCATCAAAACTACATTGTATCCTCCCAACATAACATCACTATAAGCCAAAGTATTCCTCAATATTCTACTTTATTAGTTGGTTTCCCTCTCAAATCTATTATCTTTTTCATACTTGCTGCAGAGTTGGTTTCATTGGTAGCCTACCAATGTAGCCTAGCTACATTTTACTGGAAAACGAGATCCTCCCCAAACCATCATCAAAACTATATTGTATCCTCCCAACATAACATCACTATAAGCCAAAGTATTCCTCAATATTCTACTTTATTAGTGGGTTTCCCTCTCAAATCCATTATCTATTTCATACTTGCTGCAGAGTGGGTTTCATTGGTAGCCTACCGATGTAGCCTAGCTACATTTTACTGGAAAACGAGATCCTCCCCAAACCATCATCAAAACTACATTGTATCCTCCCAACATAACATCACTATAAGCCAAAGTATTCCTCAATATTCTACTTTATTAGTTGGTTTCCCTCTCAAATCTATTATCTTTTTCATACTTGCTGCAGAGTTGGTTTCATTGGTAGCCTACCGATGTAGCCTAGCTACATTTTACTGGAAAACGAGATCCTCCCCAAACCATCATCAAAACTACATTGTATCCTCCCAACATAACATCACTATAAGCCAAAGTATTCCTCAATATTCTACTTTATTAGTTGGTTTCCCTCTCAAATCTATTATCTTTTTTATACTTGCTGCAGAGTTGGTTTCATTGGTAGCCTACCGATGTAGCCTAGCTACATTTTACTGGAAAACGAGATCCTCCCCAAACCATCATCAAAACTACATTGTATCCTCCCAACATAACATCACTATAAGCCAAAGTATTCCTCAATATTCTACTTTATTAGTTGGTTTCCCTCTCAAATCTATTATCTTTTTCATACTTGCTGCAGAGTGGGTTTCATTGGTAGCCTACCGATGTAGCCTAGCTACATTTTACTGGAAAACGAGATCCTCCCCAAACCATCATCAAAACTACATTGTATCCTCCCAACATAACATCACTATAAGCCAAAGTATTCCTCAATATTCTACTTTATTAGTGGGTTTCCCTCTCAAATCCATTATCTATTTCATACTTGCTGCAGAGTGGGTTTCATTGGTAGCCTACCGATGTAGCCTAGCTAAATTTTACTGGAAAACGAGATCCTCCCCAAACCATCATCAAAACTACATTGTATCCTCCCAACATAACATCACTATAAGCCAAAGTATTCCTCAATATTCTACTTTATTAGTTGGTTTCCCTCTCAAATCTATTATTTTTTTCATACTTGCTGCAGAGTTGGTTTCATTGGTAGCCTACCGATGTAGCCTAGCTACATTTTACTGGAAAACGAGATCCTCCCCAAACCATCATCAAAACTACATTGTATCCTCCCAACATAACATCACTATAAGCCAAAGTATTCCTCAATATTCTACTTTATTAGTTGGTTTCCCTTTCATATCTATTATCTTTTTTATACTTGCTGCAGAGTTGGTTTCATTGGTAGCCTACCGATGTAGCCTAGCTACATTTTACTGGAAAACGAGATCCTCCCCAAACCATCATCAAAACTACATTGTATCCTCCCAACATAACATCACTATAAGCCAAAGTATTCCTCAATATTCTACTTTATTAGTTGGTTTCCCTCTCAAATCTATTATCTTGTTCATACTTGCTGCAGAGTTGGTTTCATTGGTAGCCTACCGATGTAGCCTTGCTACATTTTACTGGAAAACGAGATCCTCCCCAAACCATCATCAAAACTATATTGTATCCTCCCAACATAACATCACTATAAGCCAAAGTATTCCTCAATATTCTACTTTATTAGTTGGTTTCCCTCTCAAATCTATTATCTTTTTCATACTTGCTGCAGAGTGGGTTTCATTGGTAGCCTACCGATGTAGCCTTGCTACATATTTCTGGAAAACGAGATCCTCACCAAACCATCATCGAAACTATATTGTATCCTCCCAACATAACATCACTATAAGCCAAAGTATTCCTCAATATTCTACTTTATTAGTTGGTTTCCCTCTCAAATCTATTATCTTTTTCATACTTGCTGCAGAGTTGGTTTCATTAGTAGCCTACCGATGTAGCCTAGCTACATTTTACTGGAAAACGAGATCCTCCCCAAACTATCATCAAAACTACATTGTATCCTCCCAACATAACATCACTATAAGCCAAAGTATTCCTCAATATTCTACTTTATTAGTTGGTTTCCCTCTCAAATCTATTATCTTTTTCATACTTGCTGCAGAGTTGGTTTCATTGGTAGCCTACCGATGTAGCCTAGCTACATTTTACTGGAAAACGAGATCCTCCCCAAACCATCATCAAAACTACATTGTATCCTCCCAACATAACATCACTATAAGCCAAAGTATTCCTCAATATTCTACTTTATTAGTTGGTTTCCCTCTCAAATCTATTATCTTTTTCATACTTGCTGCAGAGTTGGTTTCATTGGTAGCCTACCGATGTAGCCTAGCTACATTTTACTGGAAAACGAGATCCTCCCCAAACCATCATCAAAACTACATTGTATCCTCCCAACATAACATCACTATAAGCCAAAGTATTCCTCAATATTCTACTTTATTAGTTGGTTTCCCTCTCAAATCTATTATCTTTTTCATACTTGCTGCAGAGTTGGTTTCATTGGTAGCCTACCGATGTAGCCTAGCTACATTTTACTGGAAAACGAGATCCTCCCCAAACCATCATCAAAACTATATTGTATCCTCCCAACATAACATCACTATAAGCCAAAGTATTCCTCAATATTCTACTTTATTAGTGGGTTTCCCTCTCAAATCCATTATCTATTTCATACTTGCTGCAGAGTGGGTTTCATTGGTAGCCTACCGATGTAGCCTAGCTACATTTTACTGGAAAACGAGATCCTCCCCAAACCATCATCAAAACTACATTGTATCCTCCCAACATAACATCACTATAAGCCAAAGTATTCCTCAATATTCTACTTTATTAGTTGGTTTCCCTCTCAAATCTATTATCTTTTTCATACTTGCTGCAGAGTGGGTTTCATTGGTAGCCTACCGATGTAGCCTTGCTACATTTTACTGGAAAACGAGATCCTCACCAAACCATCATCAAAACTATATTGTATCCTCCCAACATAACATCACTATAAGCCAAAGTATTCCTCAATATTCTACTTTATTAGTTGGTTTCCCTCTCAAATCTATTATCTTTTTCATACTTGCTGCAGAGTTGGTTTCATTGGTAGCCTACCGATGTAGCCTAGCTACATTTTACTGGAAAACGAGATCCTCCCCAAACCATCATCATAACTACATTGTATCCTCCCAACATAACATCACTATAAGCCAAAGTATTCCTCAATATTCTACTTTATTAGTTGGTTTCCCTCTCAAATCTATTATCTTTTTCATACTTGCTGCAGAGTTGGTTTCATTGGTAGCCTACCGATGTAGCCTAGCTACATTTTACTGGAAAACGAGATCCTCCCCAAACCATCATCAAAACTACATTGTATGCTCCCAACATAACATCACTATAAGCCAAAGTATTCCTCAATATTCTACTTTATTAGTTGGTTTCCCTCTCAAATCTATTATCTTTTTCATACTTGCTGCAGAGTTGGTTTCATTGGTAGCCTACCGATGTAGCCTAGCTACATTTTACTGGAAAACGAGATCCTCCCCAAACCATCATCAAAACTACATTGTATCTTCCCAACATAACATCACTATAAGCCAAAGTATTCCTCAATATTCTACTTTATTAGTTGGTTTCCCTCTCAAATCTATTATCTTTTTCATACTTGCTGCAGAGTTGGTTTCATTGGTAGCCTACCGATGTAGCCTAGCTACATTTTACTGGAAAACGAGATCCTCCCCAAACCATCATCAAAACTACATTGTATCCTCCCAACATAACATCACTATAAGCCAAAGTATTCCTCAATATTCTACTTTATTAGTTGGTTTCCCTCTCAAATCTATTATCTTTTTCATACTTGCTGCAGAGTTGGTTTCATTGGTAGCCTACCGATGTAGCCTAGCTACATTTTACTGGAAAACGAGATCCTCCCCAAACCATCATCAAAACTACATTGTATCCTCCCAACATAACATCACTATAAGCCAAAGTATTCCTCAATATTCTACTTTATTAGTTGGTTTCCCTTTCAAATCTATTATCTTTTTCATACTTGCTGCAGAGTTGGTTTCATTGGTAGCCTACCGATGTAGCCTAGCTACATTTTACTGGAAAACGAGATCCTCCCCAAACCATCATCAAAACTACATTGTATCCTCCCAACATAACATCAATATAAGCCAAAGTATTCCTCAATATTCTACTTTATTAGTTGGTTTCCCTCTCAAATCTATTATCTTTTTCATACTTGCTGCAGAGTTGGTTTCATTGGTAGCCTACCGATGTAGCCTAGCTACATTTTACTGGAAAACGAGATCCTCCCCAAACCATCATCAAAACTACATTGTATCCTCCCAACATAACATCACTATAAGCCAAAGTATTCCTCAATATTCTACTTTATTAGTGGGTTTCCCTCTCAAATCCATTATCTATTTCATACTTGCTGCAGAGTGGGTTTCATTGGTAGCCTACCGATGTAGCCTTGCTACATTTTACTGGAAAACGAGATCCTCCCCAAACCATCATCAAAACTATATTGTATCCTCCCAACATTACATCACTATAAGCCAAAGTATTCCTCAATATTCTACTTTATTAGTTGGTTTCCCTCTCAAATCTATTATCTTTTTCATACTTGCTGCAGAGTGGGTTTCATTGGTAGCCTACCGATGTAGCCTTGCTACATTTTACTGGAAAACGAGATCCTCCCCAAACCATCATCAAAACTACATTGTATCCTCCCAACATAACATCACTATAAGCCAAAGTATTCCTCAATATTCTACTTTATTAGTTGGTTTCCCTCTCAAATCTATTATCTTTTTCATACTTGCTGCAGAGTTGGTTTCATTGGTAGCCTACCGATGTAGCCTAGCTACATTTTACTGGAAAACGAGATCCTCCCCAAACCATCATCAAAACTACATTGTATGCTCCCAACATAACATCACTATAAGCCAAAGTATTCCTCAATATTCTACTTTATTAGTTGGTTTCCCTCTCAAATCTATTATCTTTTTCATACTTGCTGCAGAGTTGGTTTCATTGGTAGCCTACCGATGTAGCCTAGCTACATTTTACTGGAAAACGAGATCCTCCCCAAACCATCATCAAAACTACATTGTATCTTCCCAACATAACATCACTATAAGCCAAAGTATTCCTCAATATTCTACTTTATTAGTTGGTTTCCCTCTCAAATCTATTATCTTTTTCATACTTGCTGCAGAGTTGGTTTCATTGGTAGCCTACCGATGTAGCCTAGCTACATTTTACTGGAAAACGAGATCCTCCCCAAACCATCATCAAAACTACATTGTATCCTCCCAACATAACATCACTATAAGCCAAAGTATTCCTCAATATTCTACTTTATTAGTTGGTTTCCCTCTCAAATCTATTATCTTTTTCATACTTGCTGCAGAGTTGGTTTCATTGGTAGCCTACCGATGTAGCCTAGCTACATTTTACTGGAAAACGAGATCCTCCCCAAACCATCATCAAAACTATATTGTATCCTCCCAACATTACATCACTATAAGCCAAAGTATTCCTCAATATTCTACTTTATTAGTTGGTTTCCCTCTCAAATCTATTATCTTTTTCATACTTGCTGCAGAGTTGGTTTCATTGGTAGCCTACCGATGTAGCCTAGCTACATTTTACTGGAAAACGAGATCTTCCCCAAACCATCATCAAAACTACATTGTATGCTCCCAACATAACATTACTATAAGCCAAAGTATTCCTCAATATTCTACTTTATTAGTTGGTTTCCCTCTCAAATCTATTATCTTTTTCATACTTGCTGCAGAGTTGGTTTCATTGGTAGCCTACCGATGTAGCCTAGCTACATTTTACTGGAAAACGAGATCCTCCCCAAACCATCATCAAAACTACATTGTATCCTCCCAACATAACATCACTATAAGCCAAAGTATTCCTCAATATTCTACTTTATTAGTTGGTTTCCCTCTCAAATCTATTATCTTTTTCATACTTGCTGCAGAGTTGGTTTCATTGGTAGCCTACCGATGTAGCCTAGCTACATTTTACTGGAAAACGAGATCCTCCCCAAACCATCATCAAAACTACATTGTATCCTCCCAACATAACATCACTATAAGCCAAAGTATTCCTCAATATTCTACTTTATTAGTTGGTTTCCCTCTCAAATCTATTATCTTTTTCATACTTGCTGCAGAGTTGGTTTCATTGGTAGCCTACCGATGTAGCCTAGCTACATTTTACTGGAAAACGAGATCCTCCCCAAACCATCATCAAAACTATATTGTATCCTCCCAACATAACATCACTATAAGCCAAAGTATTCCTCAATATTCTACTTTATTAGTGGGTTTCCCTCTCAAATCCATTATCTATTTCATACTTGCTGCAGAGTGGGTTTCATTGGTAGCCTACCGATGTAGCCTAGCTACATTTTACTGGAAAACGAGATCCTCCCCAAACCATCATCAAAACTACATTGTATCCTCCCAACATAACATCACTATAAGCCAAAGTATTCCTCAATATTCTACTTTATTAGTTGGTTTCCCTCTCAAATCTATTATCTTTTTCATACTTGCTGCAGAGTTGGTTTCATTGGTAGCCTACCGATGTAGCCTAGCTACATTTTACTGGAAAACGAGATCCTCCCCAAACCATCATCAAAACTATATTGTATCCTCCCAACATAACATCACTATAAGCCAAAGTATTCCTCAATATTCTACTTTATTAGTTGGTTTCCCTCTCAAATCTATTATCTTTTTTATACTTGCTGCAGAGTTGGTTTCATTGGTAGCCTACCGATGTAGCCTAGCTACATTTTACTGGAAAACGAGATCCTCCCCAAACCATCATCAAAACTACATTGTATCCTCCCAACATAACATCACTATAAGCCAAAGTATTCCTCAATATTCTACTTTATTAGTTGGTTTCCCTCTCAAATCTATTATCTTTTTTATACTTGCTGCAGAGTTGGTTTCATTGGTAGCCTACCGATGTAGCCTAGCTACATTTTACTGGAAAACGAGATCCTCCCCAAACCATCATCAAAACTACATTGTATCCTCCCAACATAACATCACTATAAGCCAAAGTATTCCTCAATATTCTACTTTATTAGTTGGTTTCCCTCTCAAATCTATTATCTTTTTCATACTTGCTGCAGAGTTGGTTTCATTGGTAGCCTACCGATGTAGCCTAGCTACATTTTACTGGAAAACGAGATCCTCCCCAAACCATCATCAAAACTATATTGTATCCTCCCAACATAACATCACTATAAGCCAAAGTATTCCTCAATATTCTACTTTATTAGTGGGTTTCCCTCTCAAATCCATTATCTATTTCATACTTGCTGCAGAGTGGGTTTCATTGGTAGCCTACCGATGTAGCCTAGCTAAATTTTACTGGAAAACGAGATCCTCCCCAAACCATCATCAAAACTACATTGTATCCTCCCAACATAACATCACTATAAGCCAAAGTATTCCTCAATATTCTACTTTATTAGTTGGTTTCCCTCTCAAATCTATTATTTTTTTCATACTTGCTGCAGAGTTGGTTTCATTGGTAGCCTACCGATGTAGCCTAGCTACATTTTACTGGAAAACGAGATCCTCCCCAAACCATCATCAAAACTACATTGTATCCTCCCAACATAACATCACTATAAGCCAAAGTATTCCTCAATATTCTACTTTATTAGTTGGTTTCCCTTTCATATCTATTATCTTTTTTATACTTGCTGCAGAGTTGGTTTCATTGGTAGCCTACCGATGTAGCCTAGCTACATTTTACTGGAAAACGAGATCCTCCCCAAACCATCATCAAAACTACATTGTATCCTCCCAACATAACATCACTATAAGCCAAAGTATTCCTCAATATTCTACTTTATTAGTTGGTTTCCCTCTCAAATCTATTATCTTGTTCATACTTGCTGCAGAGTTGGTTTCATTGGTAGCCTACCGATGTAGCCTTGCTACATTTTACTGGAAAACGAGATCCTCCCCAAACCATCATCAAAACTATATTGTATCCTCCCAACATAACATCACTATAAGCCAAAGTATTCCTCAATATTCTACTTTATTAGTTGGTTTCCCTCTCAAATCTATTATCTTTTTCATACTTGCTGCAGAGTGGGTTTCATTGGTAGCCTACCGATGTAGCCTTGCTACATATTTCTGGAAAACGAGATCCTCACCAAACCATCATCGAAACTATATTGTATCCTCCCAACATAACATCACTATAAGCCAAAGTATTCCTCAATATTCTACTTTATTAGTTGGTTTCCCTCTCAAATCTATTATCTTTTTCATACTTGCTGCAGAGTTGGTTTCATTAGTAGCCTACCGATGTAGCCTAGCTACATTTTACTGGAAAACGAGATCCTCCCCAAACTATCATCAAAACTACATTGTATCCTCCCAACATAACATCACTATAAGCCAAAGTATTCCTCAATATTCTACTTTATTAGTTGGTTTCCCTCTCAAATCTATTATCTTTTTCATACTTGCTGCAGAGTTGGTTTCATTGGTAGCCTACCGATGTAGCCTAGCTACATTTTACTGGAAAACGAGATCCTCCCCAAACCATCATCAAAACTACATTGTATCCTCCCAACATAACATCACTATAAGCCAAAGTATTCCTCAATATTCTACTTTATTAGTTGGTTTCCCTCTCAAATCTATTATCTTTTTCATACTTGCTGCAGAGTTGGTTTCATTGGTAGCCTACCGATGTAGCCTAGCTACATTTTACTGGAAAACGAGATCCTCCCCAAACCATCATCAAAACTACATTGTATCCTCCCAACATAACATCACTATAAGCCAAAGTATTCCTCAATATTCTACTTTATTAGTTGGTTTCCCTCTCAAATCTATTATCTTTTTCATACTTGCTGCAGAGTTGGTTTCATTGGTAGCCTACCGATGTAGCCTAGCTACATTTTACTGGAAAACGAGATCCTCCCCAAACCATCATCAAAACTATATTGTATCCTCCCAACATAACATCACTATAAGCCAAAGTATTCCTCAATATTCTACTTTATTAGTGGGTTTCCCTCTCAAATCCATTATCTATTTCATACTTGCTGCAGAGTGGGTTTCATTGGTAGCCTACCGATGTAGCCTAGCTACATTTTACTGGAAAACGAGATCCTCCCCAAACCATCATCAAAACTACATTGTATCCTCCCAACATAACATCACTATAAGCCAAAGTATTCCTCAATATTCTACTTTATTAGTTGGTTTCCCTCTCAAATCTATTATCTTTTTCATACTTGCTGCAGAGTGGGTTTCATTGGTAGCCTACCGATGTAGCCTTGCTACATTTTACTGGAAAACGAGATCCTCACCAAACCATCATCAAAACTATATTGTATCCTCCCAACATAACATCACTATAAGCCAAAGTATTCCTCAATATTCTACTTTATTAGTTGGTTTCCCTTTCAAATCTATTATCTTTTTCATACTTGCTGCAGAGTTGGTTTCATTGGTAGCCTACCGATGTAGCCTAGCTACATTTTACTGGAAAACGAGATCCTCCCCAAACCATCATCAAAACTACATTGTATCCTCCCAACATAACATCACTATAAGCCAAAGTATTCCTCAATATTCTACTTTATTAGTTGGTTTCCCTCTCAAATCTATTATCTTTTTCATACTTGCTGCAGAGTTGGTTTCATTGGTAGCCTACCGATGTAGCCTAGCTACATTTTACTGGAAAACGAGATCCTCCCCAAACCATCATCAAAACTACATTGTATGCTCCCAACATAACATCACTATAAGCCAAAGTATTCCTCAATATTCTACTTTATTAGTTGGTTTCCCTCTCAAATCTATTATCTTTTTCATACTTGCTGCAGAGTTGGTTTCATTGGTAGCCTACCGATGTAGCCTAGCTACATTTTACTGGAAAACGAGATCCTCCCCAAACCATCATCAAAACTACATTGTATCTTCCCAACATAACATCACTATAAGCCAAAGTATTCCTCAATATTCTACTTTATTAGTTGGTTTCCCTCTCAAATCTATTATCTTTTTCATACTTGCTGCAGAGTTGGTTTCATTGGTAGCCTACCGATGTAGCCTAGCTACATTTTACTGGAAAACGAGATCCTCCCCAAACTATCATCAAAACTACATTGTATCCTCCCAACATAACATCACTATAAGCCAAAGTATTCCTCAATATTCTACTTTATTAGTTGGTTTCCCTCTCAAATCTATTATCTTTTTCATACTTGCTGCAGAGTTGGTTTCATTGGTAGCCTACCGATGTAGCCTAGCTACATTTTACTGGAAAACGAGATCCTCCCCAAACCATCATCAAAACTACATTGTATCCTCCCAACATAACATCACTATAAGCCAAAGTATTCCTCAATATTCTACTTTATTAGTTGGTTTCCCTTTCAAATCTATTATCTTTTTCATACTTGCTGCAGAGTTGGTTTCATTGGTAGCATACCGATGTAGCCTAGCTACATTTTACTGGAAAACGAGATCCTCCCCAAACCATCATCAAAACTACATTGTATCCTCCCAACATAACATCAATATAAGCCAAAGTATTCCTCAATATTCTACTTTATTAGTTGGTTTCCCTCTCAAATCTATTATCTTTTTCATACTTGCTGCAGAGTTGGTTTCATTGGTAGCCTACCGATGTAGCCTAGCTACATTTTACTGGAAAACGAGATCCTCCCCAAACCATCATCAAAACTACATTGTATCCTCCCAACATAACATCACTATAAGCCAAAGTATTCCTCAATATTCTACTTTATTAGTGGGTTTCCCTCTCAAATCCATTATCTATTTCATACTTGCTGCAGAGTGGGTTTCATTGGTAGCCTACCGATGTAGCCTAGCTACATTTTACTGGAAAACGAGATCCTCCCCAAACCATCATCAAAACTATATTGTATCCTCCCAACATAACATCACTATAAGCCAAAGTATTCCTCAATATTCTACTTTATTAGTTGGTTTCCCTCTCAAATCTATTATCTTTTTCATACTTGCTGCAGAGTGGGTTTCATTGGTAGCCTACCGATGTAGCCTTGCTACATTTTACTGGAAAACGAGATCCTCCCCAAACCATCATCAAAACTACATTGTATCCTCCCAACATAACATCACTATAAGCCAAAGTATTCCTCAATATTCTACTTTATTAGTGGGTTTCCCTCTCAAATCTATTATCTTTTTCATACTTGCTGCAGAGTTGGTTTCATTGGTAGCCTACCGATGTAGCCTAGCTACATTTTACTGGAAAACGAGATCCTCCCCAAACCATCATCAAAACTACATTGTATGCTCCCAACATAACATTACTATAAGCCAAAGTATTCCTCAATATTCTACTTTATTAGTTGGTTTCCCTCTCAAATCTATTATCTTTTTCATACTTGCTGCAGAGTTGGTTTCATTGGTAGCCTACCGATGTAGCCTAGCTACATTTTACTGGAAAACGAGATCCTCCCCAAACCATCATCAAAACTACATTGTATCTTCCCAACATAACATCACTATAAGCCAAAGTATTCCTCAATATTCTACTTTATTAGTTGGTTTCCCTCTCAAATCTATTATCTTTTTCATACTTGCTGCAGAGTTGGTTTCATTGGTAGCCTACCGATGTAGCCTAGCTACATTTTACTGGAAAACGAGATCCTCCCCAAACCATCATCAAAACTACATTGTATCCTCCCAACATAACATCACTATAAGCCAAAGTATTCCTCAATATTCTACTTTATTAGTTGGTTTCCCTCTCAAATCTATTATCTTTTTCATACTTGCTGCAGAGTTGGTTTCATTGGTAGCCTACCGATGTAGCCTAGCTACATTTTACTGGAAAACGAGATCCTCCCCAAACCATCATCAAAACTATATTGTATCCTCCCAACATAACATCACTATAAGCCAAAGTATTCCTCAATATTCTACTTTATTAGTTGGTTTCCCTCTCAAATCTATTATCTTTTTCATACTTGCTGCAGAGTTGGTTTCATTGGTAGCCTACCGATGTAGCCTAGCTACATTTTACTGGAAAACGAGATCTTCCCCAAACCATCATCAAAACTACATTGTATGCTCCCAACATAACATTACTATAAGCCAAAGTATTCCTCAATATTCTACTTTATTAGTTGGTTTCCCTCTCAAATCTATTATCTTTTTCATACTTGCTGCAGAGTTGGTTTCATTGGTAGCCTACCGATGTAGCCTAGCTACATTTTACTGGAAAACGAGATCCTCCCCAAACCATCATCAAAACTACATTGTATCCTCCCAACATAACATCACTATAAGCCAAAGTATTCCTCAATATTCTACTTTATTAGTTGGTTTCCCTCTAAAATCTATTATCTTTTTCATACTTGCTGCAGAGTTGGTTTCATTGGTAGCCTACCGATGTAGCCTAGCTACATTTTACTGGAAAACGAGATCCTCCCCAAACCATCATCAAAACTACATTGTATCCTCCCAACATAACATCACTATAAGCCAAAGTATTCCTCAATATTCTACTTTATTAGTTGGTTTCCCTCTCAAATCTATTATCTTTTTCATACTTGCTGCAGAGTTGGTTTCATTGGTAGCCTACCGATGTAGCCTAGCTACATTTTACTGGAAAACGAGATCCTCCCCAAACCATCATCAAAACTATATTGTATCCTCCCAACATAACATCACTATAAGCCAAAGTATTCCTCAATATTCTACTTTATTAGTGGGTTTCCCTCTCAAATCCATTATCTATTTCATACTTGCTGCAGAGTGGGTTTCATTGGTAGCCTACCGATGTAGCCTAGCTACATTTTACTGGAAAACGAGATCCTCCCCAAACCATCATCAAAACTACATTGTATCCTCCCAACATAACATCACTATAAGCCAAAGTATTCCTCAATATTCTACTTTATTAGTTGGTTTCCCTCTCAAATCTATTATCTTTTTCATACTTGCTGCAGAGTTGGTTTCATTGGTAGCCTACCGATGTAGCCTAGCTACATTTTACTGGAAAACGAGATCCTCCCCAAACCATCATCAAAACTACATTGTATCCTCCCAACATAACATCACTATAAGCCAAAGTATTCCTCAATATTCTACTTTATTAGTTGGTTTCCCTCTCAAATCTATTATCTTTTTTATACTTGCTGCAGAGTTGGTTTCATTGGTAGCCTACCGATGTAGCCTAGCTACATTTTACTGGAAAACGAGATCCTCCCCAAACCATCATCAAAACTACATTGTATCCTCCCAACATAACATCACTATAAGCCAAAGTATTCCTCAATATTCTACTTTATTAGTTGGTTTCCCTCTCAAATCTATTATCTTTTTCATACTTGCTGCAGAGTTGGTTTCATTGGTAGCCTACCGATGTAGCCTAGCTACATTTTACTGGAAAACGAGATCCTCCCCAAACCATCATCAAAACTATATTGTATCCTCCCAACATAACATCACTATAAGCCAAAGTATTCCTCAATATTCTACTTTATTAGTGGGTTTCCCTCTCAAATCCATTATCTATTTCATACTTGCTGCAGAGTGGGTTTCATTGGTAGCCTACCGATGTAGCCTAGCTAAATTTTACTGGAAAACGAGATCCTCCCCAAACCATCATCAAAACTACATTGTATCCTCCCAACATAACATCACTATAAGCCAAAGTATTCCTCAATATTCTACTTTATTAGTTGGTTTCCCTCTCAAATCTATTATTTTTTTCATACTTGCTGCAGAGTTGGTTTCATTGGTAGCCTACCGATGTAGCCTAGCTACATTTTACTGGAAAACGAGATCCTCCCCAAACCATCATCAAAACTACATTGTATCCTCCCAACATAACATCACTATAAGCCAAAGTATTCCTCAATATTCTACTTTATTAGTTGGTTTCCCTTTCATATCTATTATCTTTTTTATACTTGCTGCAGAGTTGGTTTCATTGGTAGCCTACCGATGTAGCCTAGCTACATTTTACTGGAAAACGAGATCCTCCCCAAACCATCATCAAAACTACATTGTATCCTCCCAACATAACATCACTATAAGCCAAAGTATTCCTCAATATTCTACTTTATTAGTTGGTTTCCCTCTCAAATCTATTATCTTGTTCATACTTGCTGCAGAGTTGGTTTCATTGGTAGCCTACCGATGTAGCCTTGCTACATTTTACTGGAAAACGAGATCCTCCCCAAACCATCATCAAAACTATATTGTATCCTCCCAACATAACATCACTATAAGCCAAAGTATTCCTCAATATTCTACTTTATTAGTTGGTTTCCCTCTCAAATCTATTATCTTTTTCATACTTGCTGCAGAGTGGGTTTCATTGGTAGCCTACCGATGTAGCCTTGCTACATTTTACTGGAAAACGAGATCCTCACCAAACCATCATCGAAACTATATTGTATCCTCCCAACATAACATCACTATAAGCCAAAGTATTCCTCAATATTCTACTTTATTAGTTGGTTTCCCTCTCAAATCTATTATCTTTTTCATACTTGCTGCAGAGTTGGTTTCATTAGTAGCCTACCGATGTAGCCTAGCTACATTTTACTGGAAAACGAGATCCTCCCCAAACTATCATCAAAACTACATTGTATCCTCCCAACATAACATCACTATAAGCCAAAGTATTCCTCAATATTCTACTTTATTAGTTGGTTTCCCTCTCAAATCTATTATCTTTTTCATACTTGCTGCAGAGTTGGTTTCATTGGTAGCCTACCGATGTAGCCTAGCTACATTTTACTGGAAAACGAGATCCTCCCCAAACCATCATCAAAACTACATTGTATCCTCCCAACATAACATCACTATAAGCCAAAGTATTCCTCAATATTCTACTTTATTAGTTGGTTTCCCTCTCAAATCTATTATCTTTTTCATACTTGCTGCAGAGTTGGTTTCATTGGTAGCCTACCGATGTAGCCTAGCTACATTTTACTGGAAAACGAGATCCTCCCCAAACCATCATCAAAACTACATTGTATCCTCCCAACATAACATCACTATAAGCCAAAGTATTCCTCAATATTCTACTTTATTAGTTGGTTTCCCTCTCAAATCTATTATCTTTTTCATACTTGCTGCAGAGTTGGTTTCATTGGTAGCCTACCGATGTAGCCTAGCTACATTTTACTGGAAAACGAGATCCTCCCCAAACCATCATCAAAACTATATTGTATCCTCCCAACATAACATCACTATAAGCCAAAGTATTCCTCAATATTCTACTTTATTAGTGGGTTTCCCTCTCAAATCCATTATCTATTTCATACTTGCTGCAGAGTGGGTTTCATTGGTAGCCTACCGATGTAGCCTAGCTACATTTTACTGGAAAACGAGATCCTCCCCAAACCATCATCAAAACTACATTGTATCCTCCCAACATAACATCACTATAAGCCAAAGTATTCCTCAATATTCTACTTTATTAGTTGGTTTCCCTCTCAAATCTATTATCTTTTTTATACTTGCTGCAGAGTGGGTTTCATTGGTAGCCTACCGATGTAGCCTTGCTACATTTTACTGGAAAACGAGATCCTCACCAAACCATCATCAAAACTATATTGTATCCTCCCAACATAACATCACTATAAGCCAAAGTATTCCTCAATATTCTACTTTATTAGTTGGTTTCCCTTTCAAATCTATTATCTTTTTCATACTTGCTGCAGAGTTGGTTTCATTGGTAGCCTACCGATGTAGCCTAGCTACATTTTACTGGAAAACGAGATCCTCCCCAAACCATCATCAAAACTACATTGTATCCTCCCAACATAACATCACTATAAGCCAAAGTATTCCTCAATATTCTACTTTATTAGTTGGTTTCCCTCTCAAATCTATTATCTTTTTCATACTTGCTGCAGAGTTGGTTTCATTGGTAGCCTACCGATGTAGCCTAGCTACATTTTACTGGAAAACGAGATCCTCCCCAAACCATCATCAAAACTACATTGTATGCTCCCAACATAACATCACTATAAGCCAAAGTATTCCTCAATATTCTACTTTATTAGTTGGTTTCCCTCTCAAATCTATTATCTTTTTCATACTTGCTGCAGAGTTGGTTTCATTGGTAGCCTACCGATGTAGCCTAGCTACATTTTACTGGAAAACGAGATCCTCCCCAAACCATCATCAAAACTACATTGTATCTTCCCAACATAACATCACTATAAGCCAAAGTATTCCTCAATATTCTACTTTATTAGTTGGTTTCCCTCTCAAATCTATTATCTTTTTCATACTTGCTGCAGAGTGGGTTTCATTGGTAGCCTACCGATGTAGCCTAGCTACATTTTACTGGAAAACGAGATCCTCCCCAAACCATCATCAAAACTACATTGTATCCTCCCAACATAACATCACTATAAGCCAAAGTATTCCTCAATATTCTACTTTATTAGTTGGTTTCCCTCTCAAATCTATTATCTTTTTCATACTTGCTGCAGAGTTGGTTTCATTGGTAGCCTACCGATGTAGCCTAGCTACATTTTACTGGAAAACGAGATCCTCCCCAAACCATCATCAAAACTACATTGTATCCTCCCAACATAACATCACTATAAGCCAAAGTATTCCTCAATATTCTACTTTATTAGTTGGTTTCCCTTTCAAATCTATTATCTTTTTCATACTTGCTGCAGAGTTGGTTTCATTGGTAGCCTACCGATGTAGCCTAGCTACATTTTACTGGAAAACGAGATCCTCCCCAAACCATCATCAAAACTACATTGTATCCTCCCAACATAACATCAATATAAGCCAAAGTATTCCTCAATATTCTACTTTATTAGTTGGTTTCCCTCTCAAATCTATTATCTTTTTCATACTTGCTGCAGAGTGGGTTTCATTGGTAGCCTACCGATGTAGCCTAGCTACATTTTACTGGAAAACGAGATCCTCCCCAAACCATCATCAAAACTATATTGTATCCTCCCAACATAACATCACTATAAGCCAAAGTATTCCTCAATATTCTACTTTATTAGTGGGTTTCCCTCTCAAATCCATTATCTATTTCATACTTGCTGCAGAGTGGGTTTCATTGGTAGCCTACCGATGTAGCCTAGCTACATTTTACTGGAAAACGAGATCCTCCCCAAACCATCATCAAAACTATATTGTATCCTCCCAACATTACATCACTATAAGCCAAAGTATTCCTCAATATTCTACTTTATTAGTTGGTTTCCCTCTCAAATCTATTATCTTTTTCATACTTGCTGCAGAGTGGGTTTCATTGGTAGCCTACCGATGTAGCCTTGCTACATTTTACTGGAAAACGAGATCCTCCCCAAACCATCATCAAAACTACATTGTATCCTCCCAACATAACATCACTATAAGCCAAAGTATTCCTCAATATTCTACTTTATTAGTTGGTTTCCCTCTCAAATCTATTATCTTTTTCATACTTGCTGCAGAGTTGGTTTCATTGGTAGCCTACCGATGTAGCCTAGCTACATTTTACTGGAAAACGAGATCCTCCCCAAACCATCATCAAAACTACATTGTATGCTCCCAACATAACATCACTATAAGCCAAAGTATTCCTCAATATTCTACTTTATTAGTTGGTTTCCCTCTCAAATCTATTATCTTTTTCATACTTGCTGCAGAGTTGGTTTCATTGGTAGCCTACCGATGTAGCCTAGCTACATTTTACTGGAAAACGAGATCCTCCCCAAACCATCATCAAAACTACATTGTATCTTCCCAACATAACATCACTATAAGCCAAAGTATTCCTCAATATTCTACTTTATTAGTTGGTTTCCCTCTCAAATCTATTATCTTTTTCATACTTGCTGCAGAGTTGGTTTCATTGGTAGCCTACCGATGTAGCCTAGCTACATTTTACTGGAAAACGAGATCCTCCCCAAACCATCATCAAAACTACATTGTATCCTCCCAACATAACATCACTATAAGCCAAAGTATTCCTCAATATTCTACTTTATTAGTTGGTTTCCCTCTCAAATCTATTATCTTTTTCATACTTGCTGCAGAGTTGGTTTCATTGGTAGCCTACCGATGTAGCCTAGCTACATTTTACTGGAAAACGAGATCCTCCCCAAACCATCATCAAAACTATATTGTATCCTCCCAACATAACATCACTATAAGCCAAAGTATTCCTCAATATTCTACTTTATTAGTTGGTTTCCCTCTCAAATCTATTATCTTTTTCATACTTGCTGCAGAGTTGGTTTCATTGGTAGCCTACCGATGTAGCCTAGCTACATTTTACTGGAAAACGAGATCCTCCCCAAACCATCATCAAAACTACATTGTATCCTCCCAACATAACATCACTATAAGCCAAAGTATTCCTCAATATTCTACTTTATTAGTTGGTTTCCCTCTCAAATCTATTATCTTTTTCATACTTGCTGCAGAGTTGGTTTCATTGGTAGCCTACCGATGTAGCCTAGCTACATTTTACTGGAAAACGAGATCCTCCCCAAACCATCATCAAAACTATATTGTATCCTCCCAACATAACATCACTATAAGCCAAAGTATTCCTCAATATTCTACTTTATTAGTGGGTTTCCCTCTCAAATCCATTATCTATTTCATACTTGCTGCAGAGTGGGTTTCATTGGTAGCCTACCGATGTAGCCTAGCTACATTTTACTGGAAAACGAGATCCTCCCCAAACCATCATCAAAACTACATTGTATCCTCCCAACATAACATCACTATAAGCCAAAGTATTCCTCAATATTCTACTTTATTAGTTGGTTTCCCTATCAAATCTATTATCTTTTTCATACTTGCTGCAGAGTTGGTTTCATTGGTAGCCTACCAATGTAGCCTAGCTACATTTTACTGGAAAACGAGATCCTCCCCAAACCATCATCAAAACTACATTGTATCCTCCCAACATAACATCACTATAAGCCAAAGTATTCCTCAATATTCTACTTTATTAGTTGGTTTCCCTCTCAAATCTATTATCTTTTTCATACTTGCTGCAGAGTTGGTTTCATTGGTAGCCTACCGATGTAGCCTAGCTACATTTTACTGGAAAACGAGATCCTCCCCAAACCATCATCAAAACTACATTGTATCCTCCCAACATAACATCACTATAAGCCAAAGTATTCCTCAATATTCTACTTTATTAGTTGGTTTCCCTCTCAAATCTATTATCTTTTTCATACTTGCTGCAGAGTTGGTTTCATTGGTAGCCTACCGATGTAGCCTAGCTACATTTTACTGGAAAACGAGATCCTCCCCAAACCATCATCAAAACTACATTGTATGCTCCCAACATAACATCACTATAAGCCAAAGTATTCCTCAATATTCTACTTTATTAGTTGGTTTCCCTCTCAAATCTATTATCTTTTTCATACTTGCTGCAGAGTTGGTTTCATTGGTAGCCTACCGATGTAGCCTAGCTACATTTTACTGGAAAACGAGATCCTCCCCAAACCATCATCAAAACTACATTGTATCTTCCCAACATAACATCACTATAAGCCAAAGTATTCCTCAATATTCTACTTTATTAGTTGGTTTCCCTCTCAAATCTATTATCTTTTTCATACTTGCTGCAGAGTTGGTTTCATTGGTAGCCTACCGATGTAGCCTAGCTACATTTTACTGGAAAACGAGATCCTCCCCAAACCATCATCAAAACTACATTGTATCCTCCCAACATAACATCACTATAAGCCAAAGTATTCCTCAATATTCTACTTTATTAGTTGGTTTCCCTCTCAAATCTATTATCTTTTTCATACTTGCTGCAGAGTTGGTTTCAATGGTAGCCTACCGATGTAGCCTAGCTACATTTTACTGGAAAACGAGATCCTCCCCAAACCATCATCAAAACTATATTGTATCCTCCCAACATAACATCACTATAAGCCAAAGTATTCCTCAATATTCTACTTTATTAGTGGGTTTCCCTCTCAAATCCATTATCTATTTCATACTTGCTGCAGAGTGGGTTTCATTGGTAGCCTACCGATGTAGCCTAGCTACATTTTACTGGAAAACGAGATCCTCCCCAAACCATCATCAAAACTACATTGTATCCTCCCAACATAACATCACTATAAGCCAAAGTATTCCTCAATATTCTACTTTATTAGTTGGTTTCCCTCTCAAATCTATTATCTTTTTCATACTTGCTGCAGAGTTGGTTTCATTGGTAGCCTACCGATGTAGCCTAGCTACATTTTACTGGAAAACGAGATCCTCCCCAAACCATCATCAAAACTACATTGTATCCTCCCAACATAACATCACTATAAGCCAAAGTATTCCTCAATATTCTACTTTATTAGTTGGTTTCCCTTTCAAATCTATTATCTTTTTCATACTTGCTGCAGAGTTGGTTTCATTGGTAGCCTACCGATGTAGCCTAGCTACATTTTACTGGAAAACGAGATCCTCCCCAAACCATCATCAAAACTACATTGTATCCTCCCAACATAACATCAATATAAGCCAAAGTATTCCTCAATATTCTACTTTATTAGTTGGTTTCCCTCTCAAATCTATTATCTTTTTCATACTTGCTGCAGAGTTGGTTTCATTGGTAGCCTACCGATGTAGCCTAGCTACATTTTACTGGAAAACGAGATCCTCCCCAAACCATCATCAAAACTATATTGTATCCTCCCAACATAACATCACTATAAGCCAAAGTATTCCTCAATATTCTACTTTATTAGTGGGTTTCCCTCTCAAATCCATTATCTATTTCATACTTGCTGCAGAGTGGGTTTCATTGGTAGCCTACCGATGTAGCCTAGCTACATTTTACTGGAAAACGAGATCCTCCCCAAACCATCATCAAAACTATATTGTATCCTCCCAACATTACATCACTATAAGCCAAAGTATTCCTCAATATTCTACTTTATTAGTTGGTTTCCCTCTCAAATCTATTATCTTTTTCATACTTGCTGCAGAGTGGGTTTCATTGGTAGCCTACCGATGTAGCCTTGCTACATTTTACTGGAAAACGAGATCCTCACCATACCATCATCAAAACTATATTGTATCCTCCCAACATAACATCACTATAAGCCAAAGTATTCCTCAATATTCTACTTTATTAGTTGGTTTCCCTTTCAAATCTATTATCTTTTTCATACTTGCTGCAGAGTTGGTTTCATTGGTAGCCTACCGATGTAGCCTAGCTACATTTTACTGGAAAACGAGATCCTCCCCAAACCATCATCAAAACTACATTGTATCCTCCCAACATAACATCACTATAAGCCAAAGTATTCCTCAATATTCTACTTTATTAGTTGGTTTCCCTCTCAAATCTATTATCTTTTTCATACTTGCTGCAGAGTTGGTTTCATTGGTAGCCTACCGATGTAGCCTAGCTACATTTTACTGGAAAACGAGATCCTCCCCAAACCATCATCAAAACTACATTGTATGCTCCCAACATAACATTACTATAAGCCAAAGTATTCCTCAATATTCTACTTTATTAGTTGGTTTCCCTCTCAAATCTATTATCTTTTTCATACTTGCTGCAGAGTTGGTTTCATTAGTAGCCTACCGATGTAGCCTAGCTACATTTTACTGGAAAACGAGATCCTCCCCAAACCATCATCAAAACTACATTGTATCCTCCCAACATAACATCACTATAAGCCAAAGTATTCCTCAATATTCTACTTTATTAGTTGGTTTCCCTCTCAAATCTATTATCTTTTTCATACTTGCTGCAGAGTTGGTTTCATTGGTAGCCTACCGATGTAGCCTAGCTACATTTTACTGGAAAACGAGATCCTCCCCAAACCATCATCAAAACTACATTGTATCCTCCCAACATAACATCACTATAAGCCAAAGTATTCCTCAATATTCTACTTTATTAGTTGGTTTCCCTCTCAAATCTATTATCTTTTTCATACTTGCTGCAGAGTTGGTTTCATTAGTAGCCTACCGATGTAGCCTAGCTACATTTTACTGGAAAACGAGATCCTCCCCAAACCATCATCAAAACTATATTGTATCCTCCCAACATAACATCACTATAAGCCAAAGTATTCCTCAATATTCTACTTTATTAGTGGGTTTCCCTCTCAAATCCATTATCTATTTCATACTTGCTGCAGAGTGGGTTTCATTGGTAGCCTACCGATGTAGCCTAGCTACATTTTACTGGAAAACGAGATCCTCCCCAAACCATCATCAAAACTACATTGTATCCTCCCAACATAACATCACTATAAGCCAAAGTATTCCTCAATATTCTACTTTATTAGTTGGTTTCCCTCTCAAATCTATTATCTTTTTCATACTTGCTGCAGAGTTGGTTTCATTGGTAGCCTACCGATGTAGCCTAGCTACATTTTACTGGAAAACGAGATCCTCCCCAAACCATCATCAAAACTACATTGTATCCTCCCAACATAACATCACTATAAGCCAAAGTATTCCTCAATATTCTACTTTATTAGTTGGTTTCCCTCTCAAATCTATTATCTTTTTTATACTTGCTGCAGAGTTGGTTTCATTGGTAGCCTACCGATGTAGCCTAGCTACATTTTACTGGAAAACGAGATCTTCCCCAAACCATCATCAAAACTACATTGTATGCTCCCAACATAACATTACTATAAGCCAAAGTATTCCTCAATATTCTACTTTATTAGTTGGTTTCCCTCTCAAATCTATTATCTTTTTCATACTTGCTGCAGAGTTGGTTTCATTGGTAGCCTACCGATGTAGCCTAGCTACATTTTACTGGAAAACGAGATCCTCCCCAAACCATCATCAAAACTACATTGTATCCTCCCAACATAACATCACTATAAGCCAAAGTATTCCTCAATATTCTACTTTATTAGTTGGTTTCCCTCTCAAATCTATTATCTATTTCATACTTGCTGCAGAGTTGGTTTCATTGGTAGCCTACCGATGTAGCCTAGCTACATTTTACTGGAAAACGAGATCCTCCCCAAACCATCATCAAAACTACATTGTATCCTCCCAACATAACATCACTATAAGCCAAAGTATTCCTCAATATTCTACTTTATTAGTTGGTTTCCCTCTCAAATCTATTATCTTTTTCATACTTGCTGCAGAGTTGGTTTCATTGGTAGCCTACCGATGTAGCCTAGCTACATTTTACTGGAAAACGAGATCCTCCCCAAACCATCATCAAAACTATATTGTATCCTCCCAACATAACATCACTATAAGCCAAAGTATTCCTCAATATTCTACTTTATTAGTGGGTTTCCCTCTCAAATCCATTATCTATTTCATACTTGCTGCAGAGTGGGTTTCATTGGTAGCCTACCGATGTAGCCTAGCTACATTTTACTGGAAAACGAGATCCTCCCCAAACCATCATCAAAACTACATTGTATCCTCCCAACATAACATCACTATAAGCCAAAGTATTCCTCAATATTCTACTTTATTAGTTGGTTTCCCTCTCAAATCTATTATCTTTTTCATACTTGCTGCAGAGTTGGTTTCATTGGTAGCCTACCGATGTAGCCTAGCTACATTTTACTGGAAAACGAGATCCTCCCCAAACCATCATCAAAACTACATTGTATCCTCCCAACATAACATCACTATAAGCCAAAGTATTCCTCAATATTCTACTTTATTAGTTGGTTTCCCTCTCAAATCTATTATCTTTTTTATACTTGCTGCAGAGTTGGTTTCATTGGTAGCCTACCGATGTAGCCTAGCTACATTTTACTGCAAAACGAGATCCTCCCCAAACCATCATCAAAACTACATTGTATCCTCCCAACATAACATCACTATAAGCCAAAGTATTCCTCAATATTCTACTTTATTAGTTGGTTTCCCTCTCAAATCTATTATCTTTTTCATACTTGCTGCAGAGTTGGTTTCATTGGTAGCCTACCGATGTAGCCTAGCTACATTTTACTGGAAAACGAGATCCTCCCCAAACCATCATCAAAACTATATTGTATCCTCCCAACATAACATCACTATAAGCCAAAGTATTCCTCAATATTCTACTTTATTAGTGGGTTTCCCTCTCAAATCCATTATCTATTTCATACTTGCTGCAGAGTGGGTTTCATTGGTAGCCTACCGATGTAGCCTAGCTAAATTTTACTGGAAAACGAGATCCTCCCCAAACCATCATCAAAACTACATTGTATCCTCCCAACATAACATCACTATAAGCCAAAGTATTCCTCAATATTCTACTTTATTAGTTGGTTTCCCTCTCAAATCTATTATTTTTTTCATACTTGCTGCAGAGTTGGTTTCATTGGTAGCCTACCGATGTAGCCTAGCTACATTTTACTGGAAAACGAGATCCTCCCCAAACCATCATCAAAACTACATTGTATCCTCCCAACATAACATCACTATAAGCCAAAGTATTCCTCAATATTCTACTTTATTAGTTGGTTTCCCTTTCATATCTATTATCTTTTTCATACTTGCTGCAGAGTTGGTTTCATTGGTAGCCTACCGATGTAGCCTAGCTACATTTTACTGGAAAACGAGATCCTCCCCAAACCATCATCAAAACTACATTGTATCCTCCCAACATAACATCACTATAGGCCAAAGTATTCCTCAATATTCTACTTTATTAGTTGGTTTCCCTCTCAAATCTATTATCTTGTTCATACTTGCTGCAGAGTTGGTTTCATTGGTAGCCTACCGATGTAGCCTTGCTACATTTTACTGGAAAACGAGATCCTCCCCAAACCATCATCAAAACTATATTGTATCCTCCCAACATAACATCACTATAAGCCAAAGTATTCCTCAATATTCTACTTTATTAGTTGGTTTCCCTCTCAAATCTATTATCTTTTTCATACTTGCTGCAGAGTGGGTTTCATTGGTAGCCTACCGATGTAGCCTTGCTACATTTTACTGGAAAACGAGATCCTCACCAAACCATCATCGAAACTATATTGTATCCTCCCAACATAACATCACTATAAGCCAAAGTATTCCTCAATATTCTACTTTATTAGTTGGTTTCCCTCTCAAATCTATTATCTTTTTCATACTTGCTGCAGAGTTGGTTTCATTAGTAGCCTACCGATGTAGCCTAGCTACATTTTACTGGAAAACGAGATCCTCCCCAAACTATCATCAAAACTACATTGTATCCTCCCAACATAACATCACTATAAGCCAAAGTATTCCTCAATATTCTACTTTATTAGTTGGTTTCCCTCTCAAATCTATTATCTTTTTCATACTTGCTGCAGAGTTGGTTTCATTGGTAGCCTACCGATGTAGCCAAGCTACATTTTACTGGAAAACGAGATCCTCCCCAAACCATCATCAAAACTACATTGTATCCTCCCAACATAACATCACTATAAGCCAAAGTATTCCTCAATATTCTACTTTATTAGTTGGTTTCCCTCTCAAATCTATTATCTTTTTCATACTTGCTGCAGAGTTGGTTTCATTGGTAGCCTACCGATGTAGCCTAGCTACATTTTACTGGAAAACGAGATCCTCCCCAAACCATCATCAAAACTACATTGTATCCTCCCAACATAACATCACTATAAGCCAAAGTATTCCTCAATATTCTACTTTATTAGTTGGTTTCCCTCTCAAATCTATTATCTTTTTCATACTTGCTGCAGAGTTGGTTTCATTGGTAGCCTACCGATGTAGCCTAGCTACATTTTACTGGAAAACGAGATCCTCCCCAAACCATCATCAAAACTATATTGTATCCTCCCAACATAACATCACTATAAGCCAAAGTATTCCTCAATATTCTACTTTATTAGTGGGTTTCCCTCTCAAATCCATTATCTATTTCATACTTGCTGCAGAGTGGGTTTCATTGGTAGCCTACCGATGTAGCCTAGCTACATTTTACTGGAAAACGAGATCCTCCCCAAACCATCATCAAAACTACATTGTATCCTCCCAACATAACATCACTATAAGCCAAAGTATTCCTCAATATTCTACTTTATTAGTTGGTTTCCCTCTCAAATCTATTATCTTTTTCATACTTGCTGCAGAGTGGGTTTCATTGGTAGCCTACCGATGTAGCCTTGCTACATTTTACTGGAAAACGAGATCCTCACCAAACCATCATCAAAACTATATTGTATCCTCCCAACATAACATCACTATAAGCCAAAGTATTCCTCAATATTCTACTTTATTAGTTGGTTTCCCTTTCAAATCTATTATCTTTTTCATACTTGCTGCAGAGTTGGTTTCATTGGTAGCCTACCGATGTAGCCTAGCTACATTTTACTGGAAAACGAGATCCTCCCCAAACCATCATCAAAACTACATTGTATCCTCCCAACATAACATCACTATAAGCCAAAGTATTCCTCAATATTCTACTTTATTAGTTGGTTTCCCTCTCAAATCTATTATCTTTTTCATACTTGCTGCAGAGTGGGTTTCATTGGTAGCCTACCGATGTAGCCTAGCTACATTTTACTGGAAAACGAGATCCTCCCCAAACCATCATCAAAACTACATTGTATGCTCCCAACATAACATCACTATAAGCCAAAGTATTCCTCAATATTCTACTTTATTAGTTGGTTTCCCTCTCAAATCTATTATCTTTTTCATACTTGCTGCAGAGTTGGTTTCATTGGTAGCCTACCGATGTAGCCTAGCTACATTTTACTGGAAAACGAGATCCTCCCCAAACCATCATCAAAACTACATTGTATCTTCCCAACATAACATCACTATAAGCCAAAGTATTCCTCAATATTCTACTTTATTAGTTGGTTTCCCTCTCAAATCTATTATCTTTTTCATACTTGCTGCAGAGTGGGTTTCATTGGTAGCCTACCGATGTAGCCTAGCTACATTTTACTGGAAAACGAGATCCTCCCCAAACCATCATCAAAACTACATTGTATCCTCCCAACATAACATCACTATAAGCCAAAGTATTCCTCAATATTCTACTTTATTAGTTGGTTTCCCTCTCAAATCTATTATCTTTTTCATACTTGCTGCAGAGTTGGTTTCATTGGTAGCCTACCGATGTAGCCTAGCTACATTTTACTGGAAAACGAGATCCTCCCCAAACCATCATCAAAACTACATTGTATCCTCCCAACATAACATCACTATAAGCCAAAGTATTCCTCAATATTCTACTTTATTAGTTGGTTTCCCTTTCAAATCTATTATCTTTTTCATACTTGCTGCAGAGTTGGTTTCATTGGTAGCCTACCGATGTAGCCTAGCTACATTTTACTGGAAAACGAGATCCTCCCCAAACCATCATCAAAACTACATTGTATCCTCCCAACATAACATCAATATAAGCCAAAGTATTCCTCAATATTCTACTTTATTAGTTGGTTTCCCTCTCAAATCTATTATCTTTTTCATACTTGCTGCAGAGTTGGTTTCATTGGTAGCCTACCGATGTAGCCTAGCTACATTTTACTGGAAAACGAGATCCTCCCCAAACCATCATCAAAACTATATTGTATCCTCCCAACATAACATCACTATAAGCCAAAGTATTCCTCAATATTCTACTTTATTAGTGGGTTTCCCTCTCAAATCCATTATCTATTTCATACTTGCTGCAGAGTGGGTTTCATTGGTAGCCTACCGATGTAGCCTTGCTACATTTTACTGGAAAACGAGATCCTCCCCAAACCATCATCAAAACTATATTGTATCCTCCCAACATTACATCACTATAAGCCAAAGTATTCCTCAATATTCTACTTTATTAGTTGGTTTCCCTCTCAAATCTATTATCTTTTTCATACTTGCTGCAGAGTGGGTTTCATTGGTAGCCTACCGATGTAGCCTTGCTACATTTTACTGGAAAACGAGATCCTCCCCAAACCATCATCAAAACTACATTGTATCCTCCCAACATAACATCACTATAAGCCAAAGTATTCCTCAATATTCTACTTTATTAGTTGGTTTCCCTCTCAAATCTATTATCTTTTTCATACTTGCTGCAGAGTTGGTTTCATTGGTAGCCTACCGATGTAGCCTAGCTACATTTTACTGGAAAACGAGATCCTCCCCAAACCATCATCAAAACTACATTGTATGCTCCCAACATAACATCACTATAAGCCAAAGTATTCCTCAATATTCTACTTTATTAGTTGGTTTCCCTCTCAAATCTATTATCTTTTTCATACTTGCTGCAGAGTTGGTTTCATTGGTAGCCTACCGATGTAGCCTAGCTACATTTTACTGGAAAACGAGATCCTCCCCAAACCATCATCAAAACTACATTGTATCTTCCCAACATAACATCACTATAAGCCAAAGTATTCCTCAATATTCTACTTTATTAGTTGGTTTCCCTCTCAAATCTATTATCTTTTTCATACTTGCTGCAGAGTTGGTTTCATTGGTAGCCTACCGATGTAGCCTAGCTACATTTTACTGGAAAACGAGATCCTCCCCAAACCATCATCAAAACTACATTGTATCCTCCCAACATAACATCACTATAAGCCAAAGTATTCCTCAATATTCTACTTTATTAGTTGGTTTCCCTCTCAAATCTATTATCTTTTTCATACTTGCTGCAGAGTTGGTTTCATTGGTAGCCTACCGATGTAGCCTAGCTACATTTTACTGGAAAACGAGATCCTCCCCAAACCATCATCAAAACTATATTGTATCCTCCCAACATAACATCACTATAAGCCAAAGTATTCCTCAATATTCTACTTTATTAGTTGGTTTCCCTCTCAAATCTATTATCTTTTTCATACTTGCTGCAGAGTTGGTTTCATTGGTAGCCTACCGATGTAGCCTAGCTACATTTTACTGGAAAACGAGATCCTCCCCAAACCATCATCAAAACTACATTGTATCCTCCCAACATAACATCACTATAAGCCAAAGTATTCCTCAATATTCTACTTTATTAGTTGGTTTCCCTCTCAAATCTATTATCTTTTTCATACTTGCTGCAGAGTTGGTTTCATTGGTAGCCTACCGATGTAGCCTAGCTACATTTTACTGGAAAACGAGATCCTCCCCAAACCATCATCAAAACTATATTGTATCCTCCCAACATAACATCACTATAAGCCAAAGTATTCCTCAATATTCTACTTTATTAGTGGGTTTCCCTCTCAAATCCATTATCTATTTCATACTTGCTGCAGAGTGGGTTTCATTGGTAGCCTACCGATGTAGCCTAGCTACATTTTACTGGAAAACGAGATCCTCCCCAAACCATCATCAAAACTACATTGTATCCTCCCAACATAACATCACTATAAGCCAAAGTATTCCTCAATATTCTACTTTATTAGTTGGTTTCCCTCTCAAATCTATTATCTTTTTCATACTTGCTGCAGAGTTGGTTTCATTGGTAGCCTACCAATGTAGCCTAGCTACATTTTACTGGAAAACGAGATCCTCCCCAAACCATCATCAAAACTACATTGTATCCTCCCAACATAACATCACTATAAGCCAAAGTATTCCTCAATATTCTACTTTATTAGTTGGTTTCCCTCTCAAATCTATTATCTTTTTCATACTTGCTGCAGAGTTGGTTTCATTGGTAGCCTACCGATGTAGCCTAGCTACATTTTACTGGAAAACGAGATCCTCCCCAAACCATCATCAAAACTACATTGTATCCTCCCAACATAACATCACTATAAGCCAAAGTATTCCTCAATATTCTACTTTATTAGTTGGTTTCCCTCTCAAATCTATTATCTTTTTCATACTTGCTGCAGAGTTGGTTTCATTGGTAGCCTACCGATGTAGCCTAGCTACATTTTACTGGAAAACGAGATCCTCCCCAAACCATCATCAAAACTACATTGTATGCTCCCAACATAACATCACTATAAGCCAAAGTATTCCTCAATATTCTACTTTATTAGTTGGTTTCCCTCTCAAATCTATTATCTTTTTCATACTTGCTGCAGAGTTGGTTTCATTGGTAGCCTACCGATGTAGCCTAGCTACATTTTACTGGAAAACGAGATCCTCCCCAAACCATCATCAAAACTACATTGTATCTTCCCAACATAACATCACTATAAGCCAAAGTATTCCTCAATATTCTACTTTATTAGTTGGTTTCCCTCTCAAATCTATTATCTTTTTCATACTTGCTGCAGAGTTGGTTTCATTGGTAGCCTACCGATGTAGCCTAGCTACATTTTACTGGAAAACGAGATCCTCCCCAAACCATCATCAAAACTACATTGTATCCTCCCAACATAACATCACTATAAGCCAAAGTATTCCTCAATATTCTACTTTATTAGTTGGTTTCCCTCTCAAATCTATTATCTTTTTCATACTTGCTGCAGAGTTGGTTTCAATGGTAGCCTACCGATGTAGCCTAGCTACATTTTACTGGAAAACGAGATCCTCCCCAAACCATCATCAAAACTATATTGTATCCTCCCAACATAACATCACTATAAGCCAAAGTATTCCTCAATATTCTACTTTATTAGTGGGTTTCCCTCTCAAATCCATTATCTATTTCATACTTGCTGCAGAGTGGGTTTCATTGGTAGCCTACCGATGTAGCCTAGCTACATTTTACTGGAAAACGAGATCCTCCCCAAACCATCATCAAAACTACATTGTATCCTCCCAACATAACATCACTATAAGCCAAAGTATTCCTCAATATTCTACTTTATTAGTTGGTTTCCCTCTCAAATCTATTATCTTTTTCATACTTGCTGCAGAGTTGGTTTCATTGGTAGCCTACCGATGTAGCCTAGCTACATTTTACTGGAAAACGAGATCCTCCCCAAACCATCATCAAAACTACATTGTATCCTCCCAACATAACATCACTATAAGCCAAAGTATTCCTCAATATTCTACTTTATTAGTTGGTTTCCCTTTCAAATCTATTATCTTTTTCATACTTGCTGCAGAGTTGGTTTCATTGGTAGCCTACCGATGTAGCCTAGCTACATTTTACTGGAAAACGAGATCCTCCCCAAACCATCATCAAAACTACATTGTATCCTCCCAACATAACATCAATATAAGCCAAAGTATTCCTCAATATTCTACTTTATTAGTTGGTTTCCCTCTCAAATCTATTATCTTTTTCATACTTGCTGCAGAGTTGGTTTCATTGGTAGCCTACCGATGTAGCCTAGCTACATTTTACTGGAAAACGAGATCCTCCCCAAACCATCATCAAAACTATATTGTATCCTCCCAACATAACATCACTATAAGCCAAAGTATTCCTCAATATTCTACTTTATTAGTGGGTTTCCCTCTCAAATCCATTATCTATTTCATACTTGCTGCAGAGTGGGTTTCATTGGTAGCCTACCGATGTAGCCTAGCTACATTTTACTGGAAAACGAGATCCTCCCCAAACCATCATCAAAACTATATTGTATCCTCCCAACATTACATCACTATAAGCCAAAGTATTCCTCAATATTCTACTTTATTAGTTGGTTTCCCTCTCAAATCTATTATCTTTTTCATACTTGCTGCAGAGTGGGTTTCATTGGTAGCCTACCGATGTAGCCTTGCTACATTTTACTGGAAAACGAGATCCTCCCCAAACCATCATCAAAACTACATTGTATCCTCCCAACATAACATTACTATAAGCCAAAGTATTCCTCAATATTCTACTTTATTAGTTGGTTTCCCTCTCAAATCTATTATCTTTTTCATACTTGCTGCAGAGTTGGTTTCATTGGTAGCCTACCGATGTAGCCTAGCTACATTTTACTGGAAAACGAGATCCTCCCCAAACCATCATCAAAACTACATTGTATCCTCCCAACATAACATCAATATAAGCCAAAGTATTCCTCAATATTCTACTTTATTAGTTGGTTTCCCTCTCAAATCTATTATCTTTTTCATACTTGCTGCAGAGTTGGTTTCATTGGTAGCCTACCGATGTAGCCTAGCTACATTTTACTGGAAAACGAGATCCTCCCCAAACCATCATCAAAACTACATTGTATGCTCCCAACATAACATCACTATAAGCCAAAGTATTCCTCAATATTCTACTTTATTAGTTGGTTTCCCTCTCAAATCTATTATCTTTTTCATACTTGCTGCAGAGTTGGTTTCATTGGTAGCCTACCGATGTAGCCTAGCTACATTTTACTGGAAAACGAGATCCTCCCCAAACCATCATCAAAACTACATTGTATCCTCCCAACATAACATCACTATAAGCCAAAGTATTCCTCAATATTCTACTTTATTAGTTGGTTTCCCTCTCAAATCTATTATCTTTTTCATACTTGCTGCAGAGTTGGTTTCATTGGTAGCCTACCGATGTAGCCTAGCTACATTTTACTGGAAAACGAGATCCTCCCCAAACCATCATCAAAACTACATTGTATCCTCCCAACATAACATCACTATAAGCCAAAGTATTCCTCAATATTCTACTTTATTAGTTGGTTTCCCTCTCAAATCTATTATCTTTTTCATACTTGCTGCAGAGTTGGTTTCATTGGTAGCCTACCGATGTAGCCTAGCTACATTTTACTGGAAAACGAGATCCTCCCCAAACCATCATCAAAACTATATTGTATCCTCCCAACATAACATCACTATAAGCCAAAGTATTCCTCAATATTCTACTTTATTAGTGGGTTTCCCTCTCAAATCCATTATCTATTTCATACTTGCTGCAGAGTGGGTTTCATTGGTAGCCTACCGATGTAGCCTAGCTACATTTTACTGGAAAACGAGATCCTCCCCAAACCATCATCAAAACTACATTGTATCCTCCCAACATAACATCACTATAAGCCAAAGTATTCCTCAATATTCTACTTTATTAGTTGGTTTCCCTTTCAAATCTATTATCTTTTTCATACTTGCTGCAGAGTTGGTTTCATTGGTAGCCTACCGATGTAGCCTAGCTACATTTTACTGGAAAACGAGATCCTCCCCAAACCATCATCAAAACTACATTGTATCCTCCCAACATAACATCAATATAAGCCAAAGTATTCCTCAATATTCTACTTTATTAGTTGGTTTCCCTCTCAAATCTATTATCTTTTTCATACTTGCTGCAGAGTTGGTTTCATTGGTAGTCTACCGATGTAGCCTAGCTACATTTTACTGGAAAACGAGATCCTCCCCAAACCATCATCAAAACTATATTGTATCCTCCCAACATAACATCACTATAAGCCAAAGTATTCCTCAATATTCTACTTTATTAGTGGGTTTCCCTCTCAAATCCATTATCTATTTCATACTTGCTGCAGAGTGGGTTTCATTGGTAGCCTACCGATGTAGCCTAGCTACATTTTACTGGAAAACGAGATCCTCCCCAAACCATCATCAAAACTACATTGTATCCTCCCAACATAACATCACTATAAGCCAAAGTATTCCTCAATATTCTACTTTATAGTGGGTTTCCCTCTCAAATCCATAATCTATTTCATACTTGCTGCAGAGTGGGTTTCATTGGTAGCCTACCGATGTAGCCTAGCTACATTTTACTGGAAAACGAGATGCTCCCCAAACCATCATCAAAACTACATTGTATCCTCCCAACATAACATCACTATAAGCCAAAGTATTCCTCAATATTCTACTTTATTAGTGGGTTTCCCTCTCAAATCCATTATCTATTTCATACTTGCTGCAGAGTTGGTTTCATTGGTAGCCTACCGATGTAGCCTAGCTACATTTTACTGGAAAACGAGATCCTCCCCAAACCATCATCAAAACTACATTGTATCCTCCCAACATAACATCACTATAAGCCAAAGTATTCCTCAATATTCTACTTTATTAGTTGGTTTCCCTCTCAAATCTATTATCTTTTTCATACTTGCTGCAGAGTTGGTTTCATTGGTAGCCTACCGATGTAGCCTAGCTACATTTTACTGGAAAACTAGATCCTCCCCAAACCATCATCAAAACTATATTGTATCCTCCCAACATAACATCACTATAAGCCAAAGTATTCCTCAATATTCTACTTTATTAGTGGGTTTCCCTCTCAAATCCATTATCTATTTCATACTTGCTGCAGAGTGGGTTTCATTGGTAGCCTACCGATGTAGCCTTGCTACATTTTACTGGAAAACGAGATCCTCCCCAAATCATCATCAAAACTATATTGTATCCTCCCAACATAACATCACTATAAGCCAAAGTATTCCTCAATATTCTACTTTATTAGTTGGTTTCCCTCTCAAATCTATTATCTTTTTCATACTTGCTGCAGAGTGGGTTTCATTGGTAGCCTACCGATGTAGCCTTGCTACATTTTACTGGAAAACGAGATCCTCACCAAACCATCATCGAAACTATATTGTATCCTCCCAACATAACATCACTATAAGCCAAAGTATTCCTCAATATTCTACTTTATTAGTTGGTTTCCCTCTCAAATCTATTATCTTTTTCATACTTGCTGCAGAGTTGGTTTCATTGGTAGCCTACCGATGTAGCCTAGCTACATTTTACTGGAAAACGAGATCCTCCCCAAACTATCATCAAAACTACATTGTATCCTCCCAACATAACATCACTATAAGCCAAAGTATTCCTCAATATTCTACTTTATTAGTTGGTTTCCCTCTCAAATCTATTATCTTTTTCATACTTGCTGCAGAGTTGGTTTCATTAGTAGCCTACCGATGTAGCCTAGCTACATTTTACTGGAAAACGAGATCCTCCCCAAACCATCATCAAAACTACATTGTATCCTCCCAACATAACATCACTATAAGCCAAAGTATTCCTCAATATTCTACTTTATTAGTTGGTTTCCCTCTCAAATCTATTATCTTTTTCATACTTGCTGCAGAGTTGGTTTCATTGGTAGCCTACCGATGTAGCCTAGCTACATTTTACTGGAAAACGAGATCCTCCCCAAACCATCATCAAAACTACATTGTATCCTCCCAACATAACATCACTATAAGCCAAAGTATTCCTCAATATTCTACTTTATTAGTTGGTTTCCCTCTCAAATCTATTATCTTTTTCATACTTGCTGCAGAGTTGGTTTCATTGGTAGCCTACCGATGTAGCCTAGCTACATTTTACTGGAAAACGAGATCCTCCCCAAACCATCATCAAAACTATATTGTATCCTCCCAACATAACATCACTATAAGCCAAAGTATTCCTCAATATTCTACTTTATTAGTGGGTTTCCCTCTCAAATCCATTATCTATTTCATACTTGCTGCAGAGTGGGTTTCATTGGTAGCCTACCGATGTAGCCTAGCTACATTTTACTTGAAAACGAGATCCTCCCCAAACCATCATCAAAACTACATTGTATCCTCCCAACATAACATCACTATAAGCCAAAGTATTCCTCAATATTCTACTTTATTAGTTGGTTTCCCTCTCAAATCTATTATCTTTTTCATACTTGCTGCAGAGTGGGTTTCATTGGTAGCCTACCGATGTAGCCTTGCTACATTTTACTGGAAAACGAGATCCTCACCAAACCATCATCAAAACTATATTGTATCCTCCCAACATAACATCACTATAAGCCAAAGTATTCCTCAATATTCTACTTTATTAGTTGGTTTCCCTTTCAAATCTATTATCTTTTTCATACTTGCTGCAGAGTTGGTTTCATTGGTAGCCTACCGATGTAGCCTAGCTACATTTTACTGGAAAACGAGATCCTCCCCAAACCATCATCAAAACTACATTGTATCCTCCCAACATAACATCACTATAAGCCAAAGTATTCCTCAATGTTCTACTTTATTAGTTGGTTTCCCTCTCAAATCTATTATCTTTTTCATACTTGCTGCAGAGTTGGTTTCATTGGTAGCCTACCGATGTAGCCTAGCTACATTTTACTGGAAAACGAGATCCTCCCCAAACCATCATCAAAACTACATTGTATGCTCCCAACATAACATCACTATAAGCCAAAGTATTCCTCAATATTCTACTTTATTAGTTGGTTTCCCTCTCAAATCTATTATCTTTTTCATACTTGCTGCAGAGTTGGTTTCATTGGTAGCCTACCGATGTAGCCTAGCTACATTTTACTGGAAAACGAGATCCTCCCCAAACCATCATCAAAACTACATTGTATCCTCCCAACATAACATCACTATAAGCCAAAGTATTCCTCAATATTCTACTTTATTAGTTGGTTTCCCTCTCAAATCTATTATCTTTTTCATACTTGCTGCAGAGTTGGTTTCATTGGTAGCCTACCGATGTAGCCTAGCTACATTTTACTGGAAAACGAGATCCTCCCCAAACCATCATCAAAACTATATTGTATCCTCCCAACATAACATCACTATAAGCCAAAGTATTCCTCAATATTCTACTTTATTAGTTGGTTTCCCTCTCAAATCTATTATCTTTTTCATACTTGCTGCAGAGTTGGTTTCATTGGTAGCCTACCGATGTAGCCTAGCTACATTTTACTGGAAAACGAGATCCTCCCCAAACCATCATCAAAACTATATTGTATCCTCCCAACATAACATCACTATAAGCCAAAGTATTCCTCAATATTCTACTTTATTAGTGGGTTTCCCTCTCAAATCCATTATCTATTTCATACTTGCTGCAGAGTGGGTTTCATTGGTAGCCTACCGATGTAGCCTAGCTACATTTTACTGGAAAACGAGATCCTCCCCAAACCATCATCAAAACTACATTGTATCCTCCCAACATAACATCACTATAAGCCAAAGTATTCCTCAATATTCTACTTTATTAGTGGGTTTCCCTCTCAAATCTATTATCTTTTTCATACTTGCTGCAGAGTTGGTTTCATTGGTAGCCTACCGATGTAGCCTAGCTACATTTTACTGGAAAACGAGATCCTCCCCAAACCATCATCAAAACTACATTGTATCCTCCCAACATAACATCACTATAAGCCAAAGTATTCCTCAATATTCTACTTTATTAGTTGGTTTCCCTCTCAAATCTATTATCTTTTTCATACTTGCTGCAGAGTTGGTTTCATTGGTAGCCTACCGATGTAGCCTAGCTACATTTTACTGGAAAACGAGATCCTCCCCAAACCATCATCAAAACTACATTGTATCCTCCCAACATAACATCACTATAAACCAAAGTATTCCTTAATATTCTACTTTATTAGTGGGTTTCCTTTTCAAATCAATTATCTTTTTCATACTTGCTGCAGAGTGGGTTTCATTGGTAGCCTACCGATGTAGCCTTGCTACATTTTACTGGAAAACGAGATCCTCCCCAAACCATCATCAAAACTATATTGTATCCTCCCAACATAACATCACTATAAGCCAAAGTATTCCTCAATATTCTACTTTATTAGTGGGTTTCCCTCTCAAATCCATTATCTATTTCATACTTGCTGCAGAGTGGGTTTCATTGGTAGCCAACCGATGTAGCCTAGCTACATTTTACTGGAAATTAGATCCTCCCCAAACCATCATCAAAACTATTTTGTATCCTCCCAAAATAACATCACTATAAGCCAAAGTATTCCTCAATATTCTACTTTATTAGTTGGTTTCCCTTTCAAATCTATTATCTTTTTCATACTTGCTGCAGAGTTGGTTTCATTGGTAGCCTACCGATGTAGCCTAGCTACATTTTACTGGAAAACGAGATCCTCCCCAAACCATCATCAAAACTACATTGTATCCTCCCAACATAACATCACTATAAGCCAAAGTATTCCTCAATATTCTACTTTATTAGTGGGTTTCCCTCTCAAATCCATTATCTATTTCATACTTGCTGCAGAGTGGGTTTCATTGGTAGCCTACCGATGTAGCCTAGCTACATTTTACTGGAAAACGAGATCCTCCCCAAACCGTCATCAAAACTACATTGTATCCTCCCAACATAACATCACTATAAGCCAAAGTATTCCTCAATATTCTACTTTATTAGTGGGTTTCCCTCTCAAATCCATTATCTATTTCATACTTGCTGCCGAGTGGGTTTCATTGGTAGCCTACCGATGTAGCCTAGCTACATTTTACTGGAAAACGAGATCCTCCCCAAACCATCATCAAAACTACATTGTATCCTCCCAACATAACATCACTATAAGCCAAAGTATTCCTCAATATTCTACTTTATTAGTGGGTTTCCCTCTCAAATCCATTATCTATTTCATACTTGCTGCAGAGTGGGTTTCATTGGTAGCCTACCGATGTAGCCTAGCTACATTTTACTGGAAAACGAGATCCTCCCCAAACCATCATCAAAACTACATTGTATCCTCCCAACATAACATCACTATAAACCAAAGTATTCCTTAATATTCTACTTTATTAGTGGGTTTCCTTTTCAAATCAATTATCTTTTTCATACTTGCTGCAGAGTGGGTTTCATTGGTAGCCTACCGATGTAGCCTTGTTACATTTTACTGGAAAACGAGATCCTCCCCAAACCATCATCAAAACTATATTGTATCCTCCCAACATAACATCACTATAAGCCAAAGTATTCCTCAATATTCTACTTTATTAGTTGGTTTCCCTCTCAAATCTATTATCTTTTTCATACTTGCTGCAGAGTTGGTTTCATTGGTAGCCTACCGATGTAGCCTAGCTACATTTTACTGGAAAACGAGATCCTCCCCAAACCATCATCAAAACTACATTGTATGCTCCCAACATAACATCACTATAAGCCAAAGTATTCCTCAATATTCTACTTTATTAGTTGGTTTCCCTCTCAAATCTATTATCTTTTTCATACTTGCTGCAGAGTTGGTTTCATTGGTAGCCTACCGATGTAGCCTAGCTACATTTTACTGGAAAACGAGATCCTCCCCAAACCATCATCAAAACTACATTGTATCCTCCCAACATAACATCACTATAAGCCAAAGTATTCCTCAATATTCTACTTTATTAGTTGGTTTCCCTCTCAAATCTATTATCTTTTTCATACTTGCTGCAGAGTTGGTTTCATTGGTAGCCTACCGATGTAGCCTAGCTACATTTTACTGGAAAACGAGATCCTCCCCAAACCATCATCAAAACTACATTGTATCCTCCCAACATAACATCACTATAAGCCAAAGTATTCCTCAATATTCTACTTTATTAGTTGGTTTCCCTCTCAAATCTATTATCTTTTTCATACTTGCTGCAGAGTTGGTTTCATTGGTAGCCTACCGATGTAGCCTAGCTACATTTTACTGGAAAACGAGATCCTCCCCAAACCATCATCAAAACTACATTGTATCCTCCCAACATAACATCACTATAAGCCAAAGTATTCCTCAATATTCTACTTTATTAGTTGGTTTCCCTTTCAAATCTATTATCTTTTTCATACTTGCTGCAGAGTTGGTTTCATTGGTAGCATACCGATGTAGCCTAGCTACATTTTACTGGAAAACGAGATCCTCCCCAAACCATCATCAAAACTACATTGTATCCTCCCAACATAACATCAATATAAGCCAAAGTATTCCTCAATATTCTACTTTATTAGTTGGTTTCCCTCTCAAATCTATTATCTTTTTCATACTTGCTGCAGAGTTGGTTTCATTGGTAGCCTACCGATGTAGCCTAGCTACATTTTACTGGAAAACGAGATCCTCCCCAAACCATCATCAAAACTATATTGTATCCTCCCAACATAACATCACTATAAGCCAAAGTATTCCTCAATATTCTACTTTATTAGTGGGTTTCCCTCTCAAATCCATTATCTATTTCATACTTGCTGCAGAGTGGGTTTCATTGGTAGCCTACCGATGTAGCCTAGCTACATTTTACTGGAAAACGAGATCCTCCCCAAACCATCATCAAAACTACATTGTATCCTCCCAACATAACATCACTATAAGCCAAAGTATTCCTCAATATTCTACTTTATTAGTGGGTTTCCCTCTCAAATCCATAATCTATTTCATACTTGCTGCAGAGTGGGTTTCATTGGTAGCCTACCGATGTAGCCTAGCTACATTTTACTGGAAAACGAGATCCTCCCCAAACCATCATCAAAACTACATTGTATCCTCCCAACATAACATCACTATAAGCCAAAGTATTCCTCAATATTCTACTTTATTAGTGGGTTTCCCTCTCAAATCCATTATCTATTTCATACTTGCTGCAGAGTGGGTTTCATTGGTAGCCTACCGATGTAGCCTAGCTACATTTTACTGGAAAACGAGATCCTCCCCAAACCATCATCAAAACTACATTGTATCCTCCCAACATAACATCACTATAAGCCAAAGTATTCCTCAATATTCTACTTTATTAGTTGGTTTCCCTCTCAAATCTATTATCTTTTTCATACTTGCTGCAGAGTTGGTTTCATTGGTAGCCTACCGATGTAGCCTAGCTACATTTTACTGGAAAACGAGATCCTCCCCAAACCATCATCAAAACTACATTGTATGCTCCCAACATAACATCACTATAAGCCAAAGTATTCCTCAATATTCTACTTTATTAGTGGGTTTCCCTCTCAAATCCATTATCTATTTCATACTTGCTGCAGAGTGGGTTTCATTGGTAGCCTACCGATGTAGCCTAGCTACATTTTACTGGAAAACGAGATCCTCCCCAAACCATCATCAAAACTATATTGTATCCTCCCAACATAACATCACTATAAGCCAAAGTATTCCTCAATATTCTACTTTATTAGTTGGTTTCCCTCTCAAATCTATTATCTTTTTCATACTTGCTGCAGAGTTGGTTTCATTGGTAGCCTACCGATGTAGCCTAGCTACATTTTACTGGAAAACGAGATCCTCCCCAAACCATCATCAAAACTATATTGTATCCTCCCAACATAACATCACTATAAGCCAAAGTATTCCTCAATATTCTACTTTATTAGTGGGTTTCCCTCTCAAATCCATTATCTATTTCATACTTGCTGCAGAGTGGGTTTCATTGGTAGCCTACCGATGTAGCCTAGCTACATTTTACTGGAAAACGAGATCCTCCCCAAACCATCATCAAAACTACATTGTATCCTCCCAACATAACATCACTATAAGCCAAAGTATTCCTCAATATTCTACTTTATTAGTGGGTTTCCCTCTCAAATCTATTATCTTTTTCATACTTGCTGCAGAGTTGGTTTCATTGGTAGCCTACCGATGTAGCCTAGCTACATTTTACTGGAAAACGAGATCCTCCCCAAACCATCATCAAAACTACATTGTATCCTCCCAACATAACATCACTATAAGCCAAAGTATTCCTCAATATTCTACTTTATTAGTTGGTTTCCCTCTCAAATCTATTATCTTTTTCATACTTGCTGCAGAGTTGGTTTCATTGGTAGCCTACCGATGTAGCCTAGCTACATTTTACTGGAAAACGAGATCCTCCCCAAACCATCATCAAAACTACATTGTATCCTCCCAACATAACATCACTATAAACCAAAGTATTCCTTAATATTCTACTTTATTAGTGGGTTTCCTTTTCAAATCAATTATCTTTTTCATACTTGCTGCAGAGTGGGTTTCATTGGTAGCCTACCGATGTAGCCTTGCTACATTTTACTGGAAAACGAGATCCTCCCCAAACCATCATCAAAACTATATTGTATCCTCCCAACATAACATCACTATAAGCCAAAGTATTCCTCAATATTCTACTTTATTAGTGGGTTTCCCTCTCAAATCCATTATCTATTTCATACTTGCTGCAGAGTGGGTTTCATTGGTAGCCAACCGATGTAGCCTAGCTACATTTTACTGGAAATTAGATCCTCCCCAAACCATCATCAAAACTATTTTGTATCCTCCCAAAATAACATCACTATAAGCCAAAGTATTCCTCAATATTCTACTTTATTAGTTGGTTTCCCTTTCAAATCTATTATCTTTTTCATACTTGCTGCAGAGTTGGTTTCATTGGTAGCCTACCGATGTAGCCTAGCTACATTTTACTGGAAAACGAGATCCTCCCCAAACCATCATCAAAACTACATTGTATCCTCCCAACATAACATCACTATAAGCCAAAGTATTCCTCAATATTCTACTTTATTAGTGGGTTTCCCTCTCAAATCCATTATCTATTTCATACTTGCTGCAGAGTGGGTTTCATTGGTAGCCTACCGATGTAGCCTAGCTACATTTTACTGGAAAACGAGATCCTCCCCAAACCGTCATCAAAACTACATTGTATCCTCCCAACATAACATCACTATAAGCCAAAGTATTCCTCAATATTCTACTTTATTAGTGGGTTTCCCTCTCAAATCCATTATCTATTTCATACTTGCTGCCGAGTGGGTTTCATTGGTAGCCTACCGATGTAGCCTAGCTACATTTTACTGGAAAACGAGATCCTCCCCAAACCATCATCAAAACTACATTGTATCCTCCCAACATAACATCACTATAAGCCAAAGTATTCCTCAATATTCTACTTTATTAGTGGGTTTCCCTCTCAAATCCATTATCTATTTCATACTTGCTGCAGAGTGGGTTTCATTGGTAGCCTACCGATGTAGCCTAGCTACATTTTACTGGAAAACGAGATCCTCCCCAAACCATCATCAAAACTACATTGTATCCTCCCAACATAACATCACTATAAACCAAAGTATTCCTTAATATTCTACTTTATTAGTGGGTTTCCTTTTCAAATCAATTATCTTTTTCATACTTGCTGCAGAGTGGGTTTCATTGGTAGCCTACCGATGTAGCCTTGTTACATTTTACTGGAAAACGAGATCCTCCCCAAACCATCATCAAAACTATATTGTATCCTCCCAACATAACATCACTATAAGCCAAAGTATTCCTCAATATTCTACTTTATTAGTTGGTTTCCCTCTCAAATCTATTATCTTTTTCATACTTGCTGCAGAGTTGGTTTCATTGGTAGCCTACCGATGTAGCCTAGCTACATTTTACTGGAAAACGAGATCCTCCCCAAACCATCATCAAAACTACATTGTATGCTCCCAACATAACATCACTATAAGCCAAAGTATTCCTCAATATTCTACTTTATTAGTTGGTTTCCCTCTCAAATCTATTATCTTTTTCATACTTGCTGCAGAGTTGGTTTCATTGGTAGCCTACCGATGTAGCCTAGCTACATTTTACTGGAAAACGAGATCCTCCCCAAACCATCATCAAAACTACATTGTATCCTCCCAACATAACATCACTATAAGCCAAAGTATTCCTCAATATTCTACTTTATTAGTTGGTTTCCCTCTCAAATCTATTATCTTTTTCATACTTGCTGCAGAGTTGGTTTCATTGGTAGCCTACCGATGTAGCCTAGCTACATTTTACTGGAAAACGAGATCCTCCCCAAACCATCATCAAAACTACATTGTATCCTCCCAACATAACATCACTATAAGCCAAAGTATTCCTCAATATTCTACTTTATTAGTTGGTTTCCCTCTCAAATCTATTATCTTTTTCATACTTGCTGCAGAGTTGGTTTCATTGGTAGCCTACCGATGTAGCCTAGCTACATTTTACTGGAAAACGAGATCCTCCCCAAACCATCATCAAAACTATATTGTATCCTCCCAACATAACATCACTATAAGCCAAAGTATTCCTCAATATTCTACTTTATTAGTGGGTTTCCCTCTCAAATCCATTATCTATTTCATACTTGCTGCAGAGTGGGTTTCATTGGTAGCCTACCGATGTAGCCTAGCTACATTTTACTGGAAAACGAGATCCTCCCCAAACCATCATCAAAACTACATTGTATCCTCCCAACATAACATCACTATAAGCCAAAGTATTCCTCAATATTCTACTTTATTAGTTGGTTTCCCTCTCAAATCTATTATCTTTTTCATACTTGCTGCAGAGTTGGTTTCATTGGTAGCCTACCGATGTAGCCTAGCTACATTTTACTGGAAAACGAGATCCTCCCCAAACCATCATCAAAACTACATTGTATCCTCCCAACATAACATCACTATAAGCCAAAGTATTCCTCAATATTCTACTTTATTAGTTGGTTTCCCTTTCAAATCTATTATCTTTTTCATACTTGCTGCAGAGTTGGTTTCATTGGTAGCATACCGATGTAGCCTAGCTACATTTTACTGGAAAACGAGATCCTCCCCAAACCATCATCAAAACTACATTGTATCCTCCCAACATAACATCAATATAAGCCAAAGTATTCCTCAATATTCTACTTTATTAGTTGGTTTCCCTCTCAAATCTATTATCTTTTTCATACTTGCTGCAGAGTTGGTTTCATTGGTAGCCTACCGATGTAGCCTAGCTACATTTTACTGGAAAACGAGATCCTCCCCAAACCATCATCAAAACTATATTGTATCCTCCCAACATAACATCACTATAAGCCAAAGTATTCCTCAATATTCTACTTTATTAGTGGGTTTCCCTCTCAAATCCATTATCTATTTCATACTTGCTGCAGAGTGGGTTTCATTGGTAGCCTACCGATGTAGCCTAGCTACATTTTACTGGAAAACGAGATCCTCCCCAAACCATCATCAAAACTACATTGTATCCTCCCAACATAACATCACTATAAGCCAAAGTATTCCTCAATATTCTACTTTATTAGTGGGTTTCCCTCTCAAATCCATAATCTATTTCATACTTGCTGCAGAGTGGGTTTCATTGGTAGCCTACCGATGTAGCCTAGCTACATTTTACTGGAAAACGAGATCCTCCCCAAACCATCATCAAAACTACATTGTATCCTCCCAACATAACATCACTATAAGCCAAAGTATTCCTCAATATTCTACTTTATTAGTGGGTTTCCCTCTCAAATCCATTATCTATTTCATACTTGCTGCAGAGTGGGTTTCATTGGTAGCCTACCGATGTAGCCTAGCTACATTTTACTGGAAAACGAGATCCTCCCCAAACCATCATCAAAACTACATTGTATCCTCCCAACATAACATCACTATAAGCCAAAGTATTCCTCAATATTCTACTTTATTAGTTGGTTTCCCTCTCAAATCTATTATCTTTTTCATACTTGCTGCAGAGTTGGTTTCATTGGTAGCCTACCGATGTAGCCTAGCTACATTTTACTGGAAAACGAGATCCTCCCCAAACCATCATCAAAACTACATTGTATGCTCCCAACATAACATCACTATAAGCCAAAGTATTCCTCAATATTCTACTTTATTAGTGGGTTTCCCTCTCAAATCCATTATCTATTTCATACTTGCTGCAGAGTGGGTTTCATTGGTAGCCTACCGATGTAGCCTAGCTACATTTTACTGGAAAACGAGATCCTCCCCAAACCATCATCAAAACTACATTGTATCCTCCCAACATAACATCACTATAAGCCAAAGTATTCCTCAATATTCTACTTTATTAGTTGGTTTCCCTCTCAAATCTATTATCTTTTTCATACTTGCTGCAGAGTTGGTTTCATTGGTAGCCTACCGATGTAGCCTAGCTACATTTTACTGGAAAACGAGATCCTCCCCAAACCATCATCAAAACTACATTGTATCCTCCCAACATAACATCACTATAAGCCAAAGTATTCCTCAATATTCTACTTTATTAGTTGGTTTCCCTTTCAAATCTATTATCTTTTTCATACTTGCTGCAGAGTTGGTTTCATTGGTAGCCTACCGATGTAGCCTAGCTACATTTTACTGGAAAACGAGATCCTCCCCAAACCATCATCAAAACTACATTGTATCCTCCCAACATAACATCAATATAAGCCAAAGTATTCCTCAATATTCTACTTTATTAGTTGGTTTCCCTCTCAAATCTATTATCTTTTTCATACTTGCTGCAGAGTTGGTTTCATTGGTAGCCTACCGATGTAGCCTAGCTACATTTTACTGGAAAACGAGATCCTCCCCAAACCATCATCAAAACTATATTGTATCCTCCCACCATAACATCACTATAAGCCAAAGTATTCCTCAATATTCTACTTTATTAGTGGGTTTCCCTCTCAAATCCATTATCTATTTCATACTTGCTGCAGAGTGGGTTTCATTGGTAGCCTACCGATGTAGCCTAGCTACATTTTACTTGAAAACGAGATCCTCCCCAAACCATCATCAAAACTACATTGTATCCTCCCAACATAACATCACTATAAGCCAAAGTATTCCTCAATATTCTACTTTATTAGTGGGTTTCCCTCTCAAATCCATTATCTATTTCATACTTGCTGCAGAGTGGGTTTCATTGGTAGCCTACCGATGTAGCCTAGCTACATTTTACTGGAAAACGAGATCCTCCCCAAACCATCATCAAAACTACATTGTATCCTCCCAACATAACATCACTATAAGCCAAAGTATTCCTCAATATTCTACTTTATTAGTGGGTTTCCCTCTCAAATCCATTATCTATTTCATACTTGCTGCAGAGTGGGTTTCATTGGTAGCCTACCGATGTAGCCTAGCTACATTTTACTGGAAAACGAGATCCTCCCCAAACCATCATCAAAACTACATTGTATCCTCCCAACATAACATCACTATAAACCAAAGTATTCCTTAATATTCTACTTTATTAGTGGGTTTCCTTTTCAAATCAATTATCTTTTTCATACTTGCTGCAGAGTGGGTTTCATTGGTAGCCTACCGATGTAGCCTTGCTACATTTTACTGGAAAACGAGATCCTCCCCAAACCATCATCAAAACTATATTGTATCCTCCCAACATAACATCACTATAAGCCAAAGTATTCCTCAATATTCTACTTTATTAGTGGGTTTCCCTCTCAAATCCATTATCTATTTCATACTTGCTGCAGAGTGGGTTTCATTGGTAGCCAACCGATGTAGCCTAGCTACATTTTACTGGAAATTAGATCCTCCCCAAACCATCATCAAAACTATTTTGTATCCTCCCAAAATAACATCACTATAAGCCAAAGTATTCCTCAATATTCTACTTTATTAGTTGGTTTCCCTTTCAAATCTATTATCTTTTTCATACTTGCTGCAGAGTTGGTTTCATTGGTAGCCTACCGATGTAGCCTAGCTACATTTTACTGGAAAACGAGATCCTCCCCAAACCATCATCAAAACTACATTGTATCCTCCCAACATAACATCACTATAAGCCAAAGTATTCCTCAATATTCTACTTTATTAGTGGGTTTCCCTCTCAAATCCATTATCTATTTCATACTTGCTGCCGAGTGGGTTTCATTGGTAGCCTACCGATGTAGCCTAGCTACATTTTACTGGAAAACGAGATCCTCCCCAAACCATCATCAAAACTACATTGTATCCTCCCAACATAACATCACTATAAGCCAAAGTATTCCTCAATATTCTACTTTATTAGTGGGTTTCCCTCTCAAATCCATTATCTATTTCATACTTGCTGCAGAGTGGGTTTCATTGGTAGCCTACCGATGTAGCCTAGCTACATTTTACTGGAAAACGAGATCCTCCCCAAACCATCATCAAAACTACATTGTATCCTCCCAACATAACATCACTATAAACCAAAGTATTCCTTAATATTCTACTTTATTAGTGGGTTTCCTTTTCAAATCAATTATCTTTTTCATACTTGCTGCAGAGTTGGTTTCATTGGTAGCCTACCGATGTAGCCTAGCTACATTTTACTGGAAAACGAGATCCTCCCCAAACCATCATCAAAACTACATTGTATGCTCCCAACATAACATCACTATAAGCCAAAGTATTCCTCAATATTCTACTTTATTAGTTGGTTTCCCTTTCAAATCTATTATCTTTTTCATACTTGCTGCAGAGTTGGTTTCATTGGTAGCCTACCGATGTAGCCTAGCTACATTTTACTGGAAAACGAGATCCTCCCCAAACCATCATCAAAACTACATTGTATCCTCCCAACATAACATCACTATAAGCCAAAGTATTCCTCAATATTCTACTTTATTAGTGGGTTTCCCTCTCAAATCCATTATCTATTTCATACTTGCTGCCGAGTGGGTTTCATTGGTAGCCTACCGATGTAGCCTAGCTACATTTTACTGGAAAACGAGATCCTCCCCAAACCATCATCAAAACTACATTGTATCCTCCCAACATAACATCACTATAAGCCAAAGTATTCCTCAATATTCTACTTTATTAGTGGGTTTCCCTCTCAAATCCATTATCTATTTCATACTTGCTGCAGAGTGGGTTTCATTGGTAGCCTACCGATGTAGCCTAGCTACATTTTACTGGAAAACGAGATCCTCCCCAAACCATCATCAAAACTACATTGTATCCTCCCAACATAACATCACTATAAACCAAAGTATTCCTTAATATTCTACTTTATTAGTGGGTTTCCTTTTCAAATCAATTATCTTTTTCATACTTGCTGCAGAGTTGGTTTCATTGGTAGCCTACCGATGTAGCCTAGCTACATTTTACTGGAAAACGAGATCCTCCCCAAACCATCATCAAAACTACATTGTATGCTCCCAACATAACATCACTATAAGCCAAAGTATTCCTCAATATTCTACTTTATTAGTGGGTTTCCCTCTCAAATCTATTATCTTTTTCATACTTGCTGCAGAGTTGGTTTCATTGGTAGCCTACCGATGTAGCCTAGCTACATTTTACTGGAAAACGAGATCCTCCCCAAACCATCATCAAAACTACATTGTATCCTCCCAACATAACATCACTATAAGCCAAAGTATTCCTCAATATTCTACTTTATTAGTTGGTTTCCCTCTCAAATCTATTATCTTTTTCATACTTGATGCAGAGTTGGTTTCATTGGTAGCCTACCGATGTAGCCTAGCTACATTTTACTGGAAAACGAGATCCTCCCCAAACCATCATCAAAACTACATTGTATCCTCCCAACATAACATCACTATAAGCCAAAGTATTCCTCAATATTCTACTTTATTAGTTGGTTTCCCTCTCAAATCTATTATCTTTTTCATACTTGCTGCAGAGTTGGTTTCATTGGTAGCCTACCGATGTAGCCTAGCTACATTTTACTGGAAAACGAGATCCTCCCCAAACCATCATCAAAACTATATTGTATCCTCCCAACATAACATCACTATAAGCCAAAGTATTCCTCAATATTCTACTTTATTAGTGGGTTTCCCTCTCAAATCCATTATCTATTTCATACTTGCTGCAGAGTGGGTTTCATTGGTAGCCTACCGATGTAGCCTAGCTACATTTTACTGGAAAACGAGATCCTCCCCAAACCATCATCAAAACTACATTGTATCCTCCCAACATAACATCACTATAAACCAAAGTATTCCTTAATATTCTACTTTATTAGTGGGTTTCCTTTTCAAATCAATTATCTTTTTCATACTTGCTGCAGAGTTGGTTTCATTGGTAGCCTACCGATGTAGCCTAGCTACATTTTACTGGAAAACGAGATCCTCCCCAAACCATCATCAAAACTACATTGTATGCTCCCAACATAACATCACTATAAGCCAAAGTATTCCTCAATATTCTACTTTATTAGTTGGTTTCCCTCTCAAATCTATTATCTTTTTCATACTTGCTGCAGAGTTGGTTTCATTGGTAGCCTACCGATGTAGCCTAGCTACATTTTACTGGAAAACGAGATCCTCCCCAAACCATCATCAAAACTACATTGTATCCTCCCAACATAACATCACTATAAGCCAAAGTATTCCTCAATATTCTACTTTATTAGTTGGTTTCCCTCTCAAATCTATTATCTTTTTCATACTTGCTGCAGAGTTGGTTTCATTGGTAGCCTACCGATGTAGCCTAGCTACATTTTACTGGAAAACGAGATCCTCCCAAAACCATCATCAAAACTACATTGTATCCTCCCAACATAACATCACTATAAGCCAAAGTATTCCTCAATATTCTACTTTATTAGTTGGTTTCCCTCTCAAATCTATTATCTTTTTCATACTTGCTGCAGAGTTGGTTTCATTGGTAGCCTACCGATGTAGCCTAGCTACATTTTACTGGAAAACGAGATCCTCCCCAAACCATCATCAAAACTATATTGTATCCTCCCAACATAACATCACTATAAGCCAAAGTATTCCTCAATATTCTACTTTATTAGTGGGTTTCCCTCTCAAATCCATTATCTATTTCATACTTGCTGCAGAGTGGGTTTCATTGGTAGCCTACCGATGTAGCCTAGCTACATTTTACTGGAAAACGAGATCCTCCCCAAACCATCATCAAAACTACATTGTATCCTCCCAACATAACATCACTATAAGCCAAAGTATTCCTCAATATTCTACTTTATTAGTTGGTTTCCCTCTCAAATCTATTATCTTTTTCATACTTGCTGCAGAGTTGGTTTCATTGGTAGCCTACCGATGTAGCCTAGCTACATTTTACTGGAAAACGAGATCCTCCCCAAACCATCATCAAAACTACATTGTATCCTCCCAACATAACATCACTATAAGCCAAAGTATTCCTCAATATTCTACTTTATTAGTTGGTTTCCCTTTCAAATCTATTATCTTTTTCATACTTGCTGCAGAGTTGGTTTCATTGGTAGCCTACCGATGTAGCCTAGCTACATTTTACTGGAAAACGAGATCCTCCCCAAACCATCATCAAAACTATATTGTATCCTCCCAACATAACATCACTATAAGCCAAAGTATTCCTCAATATTCTACTTTATTAGTGGGTTTCCCTCTCAAATCCATTATCTATTTCATACTTGCTGCAGAGTGGGTTTCATTGGTAGCCTACCGATGTAGCCTAGCTACATTTTACTGGAAAACGAGATCCTCCCCAAACCATCATCAAAACTATATTGTATCCTCCCAACATAACATCACTATAAGCCAAAGTATTCCTCAATATTCTACTTTATTAGTTGGTTTCCCTCTCCAATCTATTATCTTTTTCATACTTGCTGCAGAGTGGGTTTCATTGGTAGCCTACCGATGTAGCCTTGCTACATTTTACTGGAAAACGAGATCCTCACCAAACCATCATCAAAACTATATTGTATCCTCCCAACATAACATCACTATAAGCCAAAGTATTCCTCAATATTCTACTTTATTAGTTGGTTTCCCTTTCAAATCTATTATCTTTTTCATACTTGCTGCAGAGTTGGTTTCATTGGTAGCCTACCGATGTAGCCTAGCTACATTTTACTGGAAAACGAGATCCTCCCCAAACCATCATCAAAACTACATTGTATCCTCCCAACATAACATCACTATAAGCCAAAGTATTCCTCAATATTCTACTTTATTAGTTGGTTTCCCTCTCAAATCTATTATCTTTTTCATACTTGCTGCAGAGTTGGTTTCATTGGTAGCCTACCGATGTAGCCTAGCTACATTTTACTGGAAAACGAGATCCTCCCCAAACCATCATCAAAACTACATTGTATGCTCCCAACATAACATCACTATAAGCCAAAGTATTCCTCAATATTCTACTTTATTAGTTGGTTTCCCTTTCAAATCTATTATCTTTTTCATACTTGCTGCAGAGTTGGTTTCATTGGTAGCCTACCGATGTAGCCTAGCTACATTTTACTGGAAAACGAGATCCTCCCCAAACCATCATCAAAACTACATTGTATCCTCCCAACATAACATCACTATAAGCCAAAGTATTCCTCAATATTCTACTTTATTAGTTGGTTTCCCTCTCAAATCTATTATCTTTTTCATACTTGCTGCAGAGTTGGTTTCATTGGTAGCCTACCGATGTAGCCTAGCTACATTTTACTGGAAAACGAGATCCTCCCCAAACCATCATCAAAACTACATTGTATCCTCCCAACATAACATCACTATAAGCCAAAGTATTCCTCAATATTCTACTTTATTAGTTGGTTTCCCTCTCAAATCTATTATCTTTTTCATACTTGCTGCAGAGTTGGTTTCATTGGTAGCCTACCGATGTAGCCTAGCTACATTTTACTGGAAAACGAGATCCTCCCCAAACCATCATCAAAACTATATTGTATCCTCCCAACATAACATCACTATAAGCCAAAGTATTCCTCAATATTCTACTTTATTAGTTGGTTTCCCTCTCAAATCTATTATCTTTTTCATACTTGCTGCAGAGTTGGTTTCATTGGTAGTCTACCGATGTAGCCTAGCTACATTTTACTGGAAAACGAGATCCTCCCCAAACCATCATCAAAACTATATTGTATCCTCCCAACATAACATCACTATAAGCCAAAGTATTCCTCAATATTCTACTTTATTAGTGGGTTTCCCTCTCAAATCCATTATCTTTTTCATACTTGCTGCAGAGTGGGTTTTATTGGTAGCCTACCGATGTAGCCTAGCTACATTTTACTGGAAAACGAGATCCTCCCCAAACCATCATCAAAACTACATTGTATCCTCCCAACATAACATCACTATAAGCCAAAGTATTCCTCAATATTCTACTTTATTAGTGGGTTTCCCTCTCAAATCCATAATCTATTTCATACTTGCTGCAGAGTGGGTTTCATTGGTAGCCTACCGATGTAGCCTAGCTACATTTTACTGGAAAACGAGATCCTCCCCAAACCATCATCAAAACTACATTGTATCCTCCCAACATAACATCACTATAAGCCAAAGTATTCCTCAATATTCTACTTTATTAGTGGGTTTCCCTCTCAAATCCATTATCTATTTCATACTTGCTGCAGAGTGGGTTTCATTGGTAGCCTACCGATGTAGCCTAGCTACATTTTACTGGAAAACGAGATCCTCCCCAAACCATCATCAAAACTACATTGTATGCTCCCAACATAACATCACTATAAGCCAAAGTATTCCTCAATATTCTACTTTATTAGTTGGTTTCCCTCTCAAATCTATTATCTTTTTCATACTTGCTGCAGAGTTGGTTTCATTGGTAGCCTACCGATGTAGCCTAGCTACATTTTACTGGAAAACGAGATCCTCCCCAAACCATCATCAAAACTACATTGTATGCTCCCAACATAACATCACTATAAGCCAAAGTATTCCTCAATATTCTACTTTATTAGTGGGTTTCCCTCTCAAATCCATTATCTATTTCATACTTGCTGCAGAGTGGGTTTCATTGGTAGCCTACCGATGTAGCCTAGCTACATTTTACTGGAAAACGAGATCCTCCCCAAACCATCATCAAAACTACATTGTATCCTCCCAACATAACATCACTATAAGCCAAAGTATTCCTCAATATTCTACTTTATTAGTTGGTTTCCCTCTCAAATCTATTATCTTTTTCATACTTGCTGCAGAGTTGTTTTCATTGGTAGCCTACCGATGTAGCCTAGCTACATTTTACTGGAAAACGAGATCCTCCCCAAACCATCATCAAAACTACATTGTATCCTCCCAACATAACATCACTATAAGCCAAAGTATTCCTCAATATTCTACTTTATTAGTTGGTTTCCCTTTCAAATCTATTATCTTTTTCATACTTGCTGCAGAGTTGGTTTCATTGGTAGCCTACCGATGTAGCCTAGCTACATTTTACTGGAAAACGAGATCCTCCCCAAACCATCATCAAAACTACATTGTATCCTCCCAACATAACATCAATATAAGCCAAAGTATTCCTCAATATTCTACTTTATTAGTTGGTTTCCCTCTCAAATCTATTATCTTTTTCATACTTGCTGCAGAGTTGGTTTCATTGGTAGCCTACCGATGTAGCCTAGCTACATTTTACTGGAAAACGAGATCCTCCCCAAACCATCATCAAAACTATATTGTATCCTCCCACCATAACATCACTATAAGCCAAAGTATTCCTCAATATTCTACTTTATTAGTGGGTTTCCCTCTCAAATCCATTATCTATTTCATACTTGCTGCAGAGTGGGTTTCATTGGTAGCCTACCGATGTAGCCTAGCTACATTTTACTGGAAAACGAGATCCTCCCCAAACCATCATCAAAACTACATTGTATCCTCCCAACATAACATCACTATAAGCCAAAGTATTCCTCAATATTCTACTTTATTAGTGGGTTTCCCTCTCAAATCCATTATCTATTTCATACTTGCTGCAGAGTGGGTTTCATTGGTAGCCTACCGATGTAGCCTAGCTACATTTTACTGGAAAACGAGATCCTCCCCAAACCATCATCAAAACTACATTGTATGCTCCCAACATAACATCACTATAAGCCAAAGTATTCCTCAATATTCTACTTTATTAGTTGGTTTCCCTCTCAAATCTATTATCTTTTTCATACTTGCTGCAGAGTTGGTTTCATTGGTAGCCTACCGATGTAGCCTAGCTACATTTTACTGGAAAACGAGATCCTCCCCAAACCATCATCAAAACTACATTGTATGCTCCCAACATAACATCACTATAAGCCAAAGTATTCCTCAATATTCTACTTTATTAGTGGGTTTCCCTCTCAAATCCATTATCTATTTCATACTTGCTGCAGAGTGGGTTTCATTGGTAGCCTACCGATGTAGCCTAGCTACATTTTACTGGAAAACGAGATCCTCCCCAAACCATCATCAAAACTACATTGTATCCTCCCAACATAACATCACTATAAGCCAAAGTATTCCTCAATATTCTACTTTATTAGTTGGTTTCCCTCTCAAATCTATTATCTTTTTCATACTTGCTGCAGAGTTGGTTTCATTGGTAGCCTACCGATGTAGCCTAGCTACATTTTACTGGAAAACGAGATCCTCCCCAAACCATCATCAAAACTACATTGTATCCTCCCAACATAACATCAATATAAGCCAAAGTATTCCTCAATATTCTACTTTATTAGTTGGTTTCCCTCTCAAATCTATTATCTTTTTCATACTTGCTGCAGAGTTGGTTTCATTGGTAGCCTACCGATGTAGCCTAGCTACATTTTACTGGAAAACGAGATCCTCCCCAAACCATCATCAAAACTATATTGTATCCTCCCACCATAACATCACTATAAGCCAAAGTATTCCTCAATATTCTACTTTATTAGTGGGTTTCCCTCTCAAATCCATTATCTATTTCATACTTGCTGCAGAGTGGGTTTCATTGGTAGCCTACCGATGTAGCCTAGCTACATTTTACTGGAAAACGAGATCCTCCCCAAACCATCATCAAAACTACATTGTATCCTCCCAACATAACATCACTATAAGCCAAAGTATTCCTCAATATTCTACTTTATTAGTGGGTTTCCCTCTCAAATCCATTATCTATTTCATACTTGCTGCAGAGTGGGTTTCATTGGTAGCCTACCGATGTAGCCTAGCTACATTTTACTGGAAAACGAGATCCTCCCCAAACCATCATCAAAACTACATTGTATCCTCCCAACATAACATCACTATAAACCAAAGTATTCCTTAATATTCTACTTTATTAGTGGGTTTCCTTTTCAAATCAATTATCTTTTTCATACTTGCTGCAGAGTGGGTTTCATTGGTAGCCCACCGATGTAGCCTTGCTACATTTTACTGGAAAACGAGATCCTCCCCAAACCATCATCAAAACTATATTGTATCCTCCCAACATAACATCACTATAAGCCAAAGTATTCCTCAATATTCTACTTTATTAGTTGGTTTCCCTCTCAAATCTATTATCTTTTTCATACTTGCTGCAGAGTGGGTTTCATTGGTAGCCTACCGATGTAGCCTTGCTACATTTTACTGGAAAACGAGATCCTCACCAAACCATCATCAAAACTATATTGTATCCTCCCAACATAACATCACTATAAGCCAAAGTATTCCTCAATATTCTACTTTCTTAGTTGGTTTCCCTTTCAAATCTATTATCTTTTTTATACTTGCTGCAGAGTTGGTTTCATTGGTAGCCTACCGATGTAGCCTAGCTACATTTTACTGGAAAACGAGATCCTCCCCAAACCATCATCAAAACTACATTGTATCCTCCCAACATAACATCACTATAAGCCAAAGTTTTCCTCAATATTCTACTTTATTAGTGGGTTTCCCTCTCAAATCCATTATCTATTTCATACTTGCTGCAGAGTGGGTTTCATTGGTAGCCAACCGATGTAGCCTAGCTACATTTTACTGGAAATTAGATCCTCCCCAAACCATCATCAAAACTATTTTGTATCCTCCCAAAATAACATCACTATAAGCCAAAGTATTCCTCAATATTCTACTTTATTAGTTGGTTTTCCTCTCAAATCTATTATCTTTTTCATACTTGCTGCAGAGTGGGTTTCATTGGTAGCCTACCGATGTAGCCTTGCTACATTTTACTGGAAAACGAGATCCTCCCCAAACCATCATCAAAACTACATTGTATCCTCCCAACATAACATCACTATAAGCCAAAGTTTTCCTCAATATTCTACTTTATTAGTGGGTTTCCCTCTCAAATCCATTATCTATTTCATACTTGCTGCAGAGTGGGTTTCATTGGTAGCCAACCGATATAGCCTAGCTACATTTTACTGGAAATTAGATCCTCCCCAAACCATCATCAAAACTATTTTGTATCCTCCCAAAATAACATCACTATAAGCCAAAGTATTCCTCAATATTCTACTTTATTAGTTGGTTTTCCTCTCAAATCTATTATCTTTTTCATACTTGCTGCAGAGTGGGTTTTGTTTTTTGATTTTTTAAAATTAATTATAAAATGTTTCTAGATTTCAAAATGCCTAAATTTAAGTGAAGTAAAAAATCTCCTATCTCAGTGAGTTTCCAAATTAAACATTTAAATTACCTATTGTATTATTGCTATGTGTTATTATACTATCATTAGAGCTGATACTCCTTTTAAAAAAATCAATGATGGAGAATTCAATAATTTCTTTTGGAATATTATATTGGTCAAGGAATGCTCTATAAAATAAAATTTTTGAAATGAAACAAACATTGCCTTCTAAAGTTGAGAATGGCTAAAATTCTAGATACAATCAAAGATTTGGTTGCGTAGCCGATGTCAGTTTCGATAGACAAACCTACTGATGCCATTTTTTACCAACCAGATGTTCTTATTGTAATAATAAACTATAATTAAAGGTTTATTTGCTGGAATATGTACAGTTTTTGAGAAGTGAAAAATATTTTAAGTGATAAAATTTAATTTTTATTGAAACTCTATTTTCAACAAAGCAACCTTTATTGAGTGTCATAATTCTTAACAAAATTTATTTTTATTTTATATATTTTTTAAATTCACCTTTGATCAGAAATAAGGATATTCAGATGTAATTAATACAACTTGTGTATACAATATTTTTACCCATAAATATATACCATGCAACTGGTACATACAATATTTATAGCCATAAATATGTACCATACAACTCCTATATGCAATATTTATAGCCATAAATATGTACCATAAAACGTTTATAACAATATTTATAGCCATGCAGATTACACATCATTACAACTAACCTTTATAGAGTGTCATAATACCTAACAAAATTTATTTTTATTTTATATATTTTTTTTAATTCACATTTGCTCAGAAATAAGTATAATCACATGTATATATTTTCTGTTTTTTACTACTTATGAATCTGTCCTCTATTCAAATTTTCGTTGAACCATTTAGTCCTGTCAGTCAGGGGTTGTCAAATCTACGTGTCGAGATAAAGTTTTGGTTATTCCATATTTTACTTTCAATATAAGTGAAAATGAAGATTGGCTAGTCATACCAAGTAATGTATATCAAGGAAATATATAATTATTTTTGCATCAGAAGCATTTCTCTATCCACTGGATGACAACTAAAATTATAATAATTTGAACCTGCAGATAAATCATTGAAATATATTCTTGTATTTAAAGTAGGATGCAGTTATGGTTAGTGCCCTCATGCATCAGTAGGATTCACTTGTTTGTTCCTTTATCAGTCATGTTGTGACATAAGTAGGCCAACAGCCATGAGTCTGTATGTGGAAGATAGAACCATGGGCTAGACCAGGGAAACCATCATGGAAGGAAGAAAGAAGCAATGAAGACAATCCATCATCAAAGAATAGTCATATCATTATTATTTATATTTGGTAATTATTATTTTTAACCATATGAAACTCTCGAACCATTTGTTTCTGATTTCCTAGTGAACTATGCAGGGGAAGCTTGTCTTTTATGAAATTAGGAATCACAAAAAGAACGAAATATCAAGAAAAAATTATATTTTGAGTTAAAGCTACAAAAATCAACTTATACATATACCTAATTCAATTTATATAATATTTCATATCATCATATTGAGGATAGGGTTCGATGACGGCATAGCAGATTGGAAGGACTGGACTGCACGCTTGTGTTAGATTCATAGCCTGTACTGTCTCATATGGACTCTCAATATTGTCTGCCCAAAGCACTAAAACCCGCAATATGGCTTAAGGATCCAAACTATGTGCTGATAACAAAATAAATGCGGTCTTGGAGATACTTAGTTATCTGAATAGTATTTCCATATGCATAATATCATCACAATGTATTTTATAAAACTTTTCAAATAGTAACGTAATGCACTAGGACCATATTGAACCCTCAGATAATATAACCTCCCAATAAATTCATTTCCGACTCCCAATTCATCTCCTTTCTAGACTCCATTGGACATTGTTTCCTCGTGGGTGGGGACTTTAATGCGAAGCACCAACACTGGGGGTCAAAATCCACTAATACACGAGGACGTGCTTTGCTGTCTGCACTCACACGGAAACATTGCTCCACTATCACTCCTGACACAGCCACCTATTGGCCATCTGATCTCAACCGAAATCCTGATCTCCTTGACTTCTTTTTTTACAATAGTTTAGGAACACTTAACTATTCACTCACGCGCCTCGATGACCTCTCCTCTGACCATAGCCCTTTATTATTAACCATTATTAACCCATTTATTAGGGGCCCAGTTGACTGGGACCACTTCCGCCAGCTTCTTACAGAGTCCGTAAACCTCAAATTGTCCCTGAAAACATCCCAAGACCTAGACGATGCAGTGCATTCTTTCACTACTCTAGTCCAGAGGTCGGCTTGGGAGGCATCGTGACCGAAAAATCCATAATCATAATCGTTTACCTCAGCATCTCAAAGATCTAATCCTATCCAAACGCCGCTCCAGAACAGTGTGGCAAAGATCCCGGCATCCTGCCGATCGCCGCTCGTACAATCAGTACTGCCGATTGGTAAAGCGGCGATTGGCATCCTTCCGTTCCGATTCTTTCAATTCCTACCTCTCCTCTCGGTCTACCAGGGAAAACTCCTTGTGGAATGTAACCAAAAAAATCCTTAAGTATCAACCTGTTTCACATCCGCTCCGTCGTGATGATGGGTCCTGGGCGGCTTCGGATGGGGATAGGTCGGAGGAATTTGCTCTGCATCTTACCCATACTTTCACACCTCACCTTTCTCATCAAAGCCATACTCACAGCACAACTGTGGAAGATTTCCTCAATTCACCTATTCCTCTCTCTCTTCCACCAAAAGCCGTTAATCCCTCTGAGGTCAAATACCTTCTGAAAAACCTACCTTACAGAAAATCTCCTGGATATGATCTCTTAACTCCTCAAATTCTCAAACAACTTCCTCCTAAAGCCATAATCTTTTTAACCTATATATATAATTGCATTATCCGAACGACGCACTTTCCTCTCCTCTGGAAACATTCCATTATTGTCCTATTCGCCAAACCCGGTAAACCACCCAATGAAGCCTCATCTTACCGTCCAATTAGCCTACTCCCTATCCTCTCAAAAATATTTGAGAAATTCCTACTAAAACGTCTACTTCCAATTGTTGAATCCAAAAACCTTTTTCTCACACACCAGTTTGGTTTCCGCCAACGACATTCCACTGCTCAACAAGGCCTTCGCGTTGTTGATCACATCTCCTCAGCCCTTGAAACCAAACAGTATTGCACTGCTGCCTTTCTCGATATAGCTCAAGATAATATAAGTTGAAAACTATAAACTAGCTATTATTCTTAATGGATTTTTATGAATGTCCTTTTACCTTTTGTAATAAGAAAGTACATAAATATATTTTAAACAAAAGGGGAATCCCTACAATATATTGAAAAAAAAATAGATATTTAATATTTCTTTATTAACAGATATTAACAATATTGCTGCATTGCTCCAAGTTTGATTAGCTTATTTATATTATAAAAACAATTGATATAACATTATTAGTTAGATGGCTGAGCTTAGTGTAATGACACTAATTTTGGTGTACTAACATATTATGTAGTGGCATATTTTTCTTCAGTGATCTCAAATTGCCACGTTCCAATATTGATATTCTCTTACATTTCTTCGTTAAAAATTTGCTGATTATGATAAATCCTCCTATAGTTAAATTTGGTGATGGAAATGTAGCAAAATACCTTTTTGATGCAGCTCATAAACCCAGATTTAAGGCCAAAATTGTAGATATCCTCTTTTGAATTTTAACTCTTCATTGTTGGACAATTTTATTAACTCTTCCTGCAGTAATAATTCTGATTTTTGTAGGTTTGAGAAATAATCATGTTTAGGACATCTTGAAATCTATTTGAAAATATTCTTTAATTGCTCTTGGTTGATTGCTTTAATTGTTCTGAAGGAACTTCAGAACAATCTCGTATGGTTTAAAAGCCTCAAGTATTCAGAGTAATGTTTAATGAATCTGTGTGATGTGAGCTGCGACTCATTCACGTACAAGTACAATAAATATTAAGAACAAAATCAATACCCACTTTTAATATAGACTGATCTTCCATAAAATACATTTAGAATTATTTGTTGAAATATACGTTCAATGATTTTTAGTATTAATCAAGGTTTTCAGCGTATTCTTGCGAGTATTGCCCATCGTGGCGACAGTTGGTCCTCAACCCCCCCTTAATTTTCCTTGGAGGTTCTTAAGACTATTCACCACTAACAATAGCAAAACCAATCTAGTAATTAAAATATATTTATTAGTCTAGCTAATCACATTCATACATATTTAATGGAGAGTTAATATTATAACAAGAGCTGGGAATGTGCAACTATTTATTTTATACCATCTGGTGGTAGAATATTATTTTCTCATTCTGACTAATACATGTCAGGCTGATGGCTATTTTTTACCATTTTAGGAAGTGAAGGTGTTTTGTTTTTTACAACAAATCAAGAAATTAGGGCATATTACTTGGACTCACAAGTATACTTTAAAGTAGTGGACAAACTTCCTCACGCCACTGGAGTAGCTTATGACGGCATAAATGTTTACTGGACTACAGTTGCAGATGAAGAAGAAGCTATTGTCAAATCAGCTGAAAATGGAGAAAATCAGAAAGTAATTGTTACATCAGGTACCAGATTTGCTTTATTGTTAGTATCATTAATAAAAAATATCGTCGATACATCTTGTCCATAACCAGGATCAGTTTATATATATATACCTACCTAGATTTCATTTTAATCTGTCAAAGATTAATCTGTTACATGCTTGTATATATTAGTATTAACTCGAACCAATATTCATTTTAAACAAGAAAATTATGATTTATTTGAATTGAACTTTATTTTATATGAGCAACGTATTATTTACTATCTAGTTGTTATGTTTGGTAAACCAGGTATCATGGATTTCCTACTAGGAGCCAATTTATTTGGACAAATCTTAACTGGTGGATGAGTAACTAAGGGTGGTTATTCTAATGCTCTATAAACTGTTTTCAGATAGGTAAGGGACCATTAAGCGCCTAGTCTAGAGTACAGGATAAATTGGTATTATTAATGTGAACTACCAATTGAAAATACTCTAAAAGATAAGATTGTAAGATTCTGGGAAATTGAAACAGTCGCACAAGATGTTAAAATAGACGCTGAGAATACAATTGTGGAAGAAAATTTTTCTTCAGCTCACTTGGGAGATAAAAATGGATGTTATATGATCGAGTTGCCACTTAAAAGTTTGATTCCCCTAAACTGGGCAACTCTTGCTAAAGTGTTACACGACAGTGTGTAAATAAATCGCTCCTATTGAAAGAATGTTATTTCAGAATAATTTAAGGATATTTTACCAACAACTAATCAGATTAAGTACTTTGTTTTACATCATTATGTGATAATAAACTGCACATATACAAAGCTGTATAGTTACAATTTCAAAATTGAATGTTGTTGATAATTCGTCAACTACTAAGCTTGGTTCCTTGAGTAACCATCTTCTAATAAGTCTTAAATTATAATTGGACATCAGTACAAGCTTCTCAATTTTTTATGGTTCCCTTTTGTGACTGAACGCCTTGAAGACTTGATTTCATTAGTAGGTGCTAGATGAAGGATCATGTTATTTAAACGCATTGTGTAGATAATATTTTAACAGGAATGGTAACCCTTGAAATTCAAACAAAATTATTGAATTGCTCAGATAGGGTGAGTTTACGATAAAGAAATGGAAAAGTTCACTCCAGGACTCTTGGATTCAATTAGCGAAGGGCCAACAAGAAACATTCCGATTTTTGTACCAGACGGCCAATTGATGAAATTATTGGGAATGCAGTGGGATCCTGTTCAAGACTGCATATCTTATAATATTTATGATATCAAATTAATATTGACTAAAAGAGAAATTATGTAGGCCATGCTCGAATTTATGACCCACTTGGGTATCTTGCGCCGGTCACCTTTAGGGCAAAATCATATTTGCAGCAACTATGGAGTCTAAAATTGAACTGGGATGGTCCAGCTCCCCAGAAATTGCTAAAAGCCATACGGCATCTCTTGCAGTATAACGCTAACTTTGCATACCATGTGTTTTTCTCCAAAACCCAATTAATATTGTTTATATAGGGTTTGCTGATCCTTCCAATATAAGATATGTAGCTCAGTCTCTTTAAGAATCTAATATGAAGATGGACATATAAACACTCATTTAGTTATCTATAAAATCTGTCTAGCACCATCGAAGACATTTTCAATTCCAATATTAGGATTGTGTGCTGCCCTCTTGCTGCTTGAAACAAGATCTACCTCAAAATTGATTATACAATTTACCACTAATGCCAATCGCTTGTTCTCAGATTCCACAGTTGTATCTTGTTGGCTCCGTCTATCTCTCTGCAAATCTATTTTTCGATAAAGCACAATCCTACGGACATAACTTCCCATGGATCATTAATAGCCTAAGGATCTACTTACTAGATAACAAACAAACTGTAGGGGATCAGTAACAGTCTTATGCCTGTTTGTTTGTATAGTTAAGTAACAGAGCCGTTCACTTTGAACTTGTGACTCAATATACCACATATGTTTTTATTGCGTGCCTCAATGGGGTTGGGGACTACAGGCTAAAATTCTTTCTGAGCACCAAACAAATTTTTGTTTTGAACAGCTTTTGTTTAAATGTGCCCAAGACATTTGGAAAATATAGAGATATGATTACCAGAATAGCCTCCAGCAGAAAGCAAAGTGGACAAATGAAACCAGAAACATAGACGCGTATTACTGTTATATCTGTAGGGTAACAATATAATAGCAATAAAATTAATAACTATTAGTAAAAATATCGATTTATCAATGATTAAATATATCGATTGAGATGAGTGAGTGAGGAGGTTATAGTGAGAAAAACTTAATGGAGAATAAAGAGTTTCACAGTGTGAAGTGTTTTCTTTTTATTTTGGCTAAAACCTTGTGCAAAGTATAAAGACAGCAACAATTGGTGACCCCGACGTTCACGATGTCGCAGAACGGAAGCGAAAATGGTGATGATGACGGCAAAGGTAAGAACATAGTGAACAAACCCAATTTACATGTAGACAGGGTAGCTATAAAATTGCCCCCGTTCTGGGTGGAAAGGCCCGAAATATGGTTTTGCCAAGCCGAGGCCCAGTTTGAGCTTTCAAATGTAACCCGGGAAGAGACAAAATTTAATTACTTGATAGCTCAGTTGGATTTAAAAACAGTTGAAAATATTTGGGACTTAGTAAAATCGGAGGAAAAAGACAAGTATACAAAAGCCAAAGAAAGATTACTCAATATTTATAGAGAAAGTGAAGATCGTCAGATCCGCAAATTAATCAGTGGCTTGGACATTGGTGACATGAAACCAAGTCAGCTTCTTAGAAAAATGAAAGGGCTAGCTACGTCGGAAGTTTCTGATAAATTGATTAAAACTCTCTGGCTTGATAAGTTTCCGAGTCAAATCAGAAGCATTTTAACTATTACGGACGGAGATTTAGATAAACTGGCGGATATTGGAGACCGAATTTGGGAGATCCGTCCACAGAATATGATGGAAGAGGTTCGTGAATCAAAACCCAACGCTCCAGACCCTTTTTCGTTTCCTCAATTGATTGCTAAGTTAGAGGCTATGGATCAAGAGATCAAACGTCTCGGTAGGTCTCGAGATACCAGTACAGTACCTCACCGAAATCGAAGGAGGAGTCAAAGCCGAGGTAGGTATAGAGATGGTGGAAAATATTGCTATTTTCATTTTAGATTTGGACCAAAATGTCGATCAGATAAATGTAAAACTCCATGCCAGTGGGAAACAGACCACGGAAAATCTGAAAAGCAGGGAAACTACAAGCAGCAGCAGATGTAGCGACCACAACTGTTGCTGAAATTCCTTTTGGCCGCACATACAGACTGTTCATCACGGATCGAAACAGCAAACAGACCTTTTTGGTGGATAGTGGAGCTGATGTGTCAGTCATTCCCGCCAAAAACAACAGGAAAGAAAAGGGTTCTGATTTTAAATTATTTGCAGCCAACGGGACAGAAATTTTCACATACGGTTCACAACTCCTCGAGATTGACCTTGGGCTTAAACGACAATTTCAATGGCCATTTGTTATAGCTCAAACAACAAAAGGTATACTTGGCGCGGACTTTCTCCATAAATTTGGCTTATTAATTGATCTGAAAAATAAAAAACTAATAGATATTAATACAAAGATGTCCGTAAATGGAGAAATTGCAGCAGTTTCAGTTGCAGATACTGTCAGCACTTTGCAGAGCAATAATAAATTTTTCCGACTATTGTCCATGTATCCGGAAATTACAAAACCGGCATATTTTCCACCACCTGTGAAACATGAAGTCAGACATTATATAAATACAAGGGAAAGCACTCCAGTGTTCTCAAAATCTAGGAGACTAGGACCAGAGGCGATGAGGATCGCAAAACAAGAATTTCAGATACTGATTAACGAAGGTATTATATCACCATCTAAGTCACAATGGGCCAGTCCGTTGCATTTAGTAGCCAAGAAAAATGGAAACTGGCGGATATGTGGAGATTATAGGCAATTAAACGCCATCACAGTTCCTGATCGCTACCCTATCCCTAGAATAGACGATGTGAGTTCTGTTCTCGAAGGTAAGCGAATTTTTACAAAAATCGGCTTGATTCAAGCTTATTACCATATACCAATAGCAGATGAAGATAAAGAAAAGACGTCAATAATAACGCCGCTTGGCTTGTTCCAGTTTAATTTCATGCCATTTGGGCTACGTAACGCTCCTTATACATTTCAAAGATTTATCAATCAGGTGCTTCAAGATTTACCTTTCTGTTTTTCTTTTTTAGACGATGTGTTGATAGCTTCACAATCTGAAGAAGAGCATAGAGATCACCTTAAGGCGGTACTAGAGAGGCTGCACAGGTTCGGCTTGCGTGTAAACATGTCTAAGTCTATATTCGGTGTTGCTGAGATCACATTCTTAGGCTATCAGATTACAGCACAAGGTACAAAAACTGAGCCAGAAAAAGTTAAGTCGATCATGGACATAAAACTTCCAGAGACTGTACATAAACTCCGTGCATTTCTTGGAATGGTAAATTTTTATAGGCCATACCTGAAAGATGCCAGTAAGACTCAAGCTATGCTGAACGAATATTTAAAAGGAGCAAAGAAGAACGATCGCACAAAAATAGATTGGTCAGAACAAGCCGTTAAACAGTTTGAACAGTGTAAGGAAGACCTAGCAGACGCAGCTTTGCTTGCCATACCTAATGCAAATCTTCCTATTGCATTATTTACGGATGCTTCGGATTTTGCAATTGGCTCTGTACTGCAACAGTTCGAAAATCAAGGCTGGAAGCCTATAGTTTTTTTTTCAAAAAAGCTCAACCCAGCTCAGAGAAATTATAGCACTTATGATAGAGAGCTATTGAGTATTTATCTATCTATAAAACATTTTAGACATATGATCGAAGGAAGTGACATTACTATTTATACCGATCACAAACCCTTAATGTTTGCGTTTAAACAGAAAAATGAGAAAGCATCTCCGAGACAGCAGCGTCATCTACAGTATATATCCCAGTTTTCAACCAAGATCAGACACGTCAGTGGAAACGACAATAGTGTGGCTGATACATTATCACGACTTGATGCCATGACTGTTATAGATTATGACAAAATTGCAGCTAGTCAAAAAGATGATCAAGACCTTAAACTGCTACGTGAATCTGATACTTCCTTAATTTTGAAACAACACCCCCTTCCGAATGGACAAGTTCTTTGGTGTGACATTTCAACTTCAACAATTAGACCCTATATTCCTAAACAATATAGACAACAAGTTTTCAACAGTGTACACTCGTTGTCTCATCCAGGGATTAAGTCCACAGTCCGACAAGTAACAGCAAAATTTATATGGCCCGGTATTAACAAAGATATTAAGGAATGGGCTCAGGCTTGTATTGGTTGCCAGAGCAACAAGGTAATACGTCATACAAAAACACCAATAGGAAAATATGAAGAGCCAGACGATCGATTCAGTGTAATACATTTGGATATTATCGGCCCTCTTCCACCATCTGACGACAATATATACTGCGATTGATCGGTTTACATCTTGGATGGAAGTCATACCATTGCGGACCATAACAGCTGAGTCGGTGGCTCAAGCGTTCTACAAATATTGGATTTGCAGATTTGGCGCACCTGTTAAAGTTATTACTGACCAAGGCCGACAATTTGAATCGGAGTTATTTAGAAACCTGGCTAGCGTTTGCGGTATAAAGCTTCAGAGGAGTTCGCCATACCATCCACAATGTAATGGCAAAGTCGAGCGCCTACATAGGACTCTAAAAGCTGCTATTAAAGCTCACAATTCTCCGAAGTGGACAGAAACCTTGCCTACAGTCTTGCTTGGCTTACGTGCGGCGCTCCGAGATGATGGAAATCATTCGGTTGCTCACATGGTATATGGAAAACCTCTTCGACTGCCAAGTGAATTTTTTGAAGAGAAGACATCTCGCATGGAACACGGCACTTTTCTCTCTCGGTTACAAGATCAGACGAATGCTCTTAAACCAATAAAGTCAGAAAAGAAGAATTCAAGAAGTGTATTTATACACAAAGATCTCAAAGTGTGCACCCATGTTTTTTTAAGAGTAGATAGAGTAAAGAAGCCCTTTGAGCCAGCTTATGAAGGACCATACCATATAATATTAAGGCAAGAAAAGTATTTCACCCTTCAGATCAAAGGAAAACAGGTGAATATTTCATTAGATCGGTTGAAGCCTGCTTACATTTTGGACCCTGATGACCCAACATGTAGGATGGATCAACAACCAAGATTATTGACAATGCCTATGAAGCCACAGCCCTTAATGACTAGTCAGGATCTTCCAGCTTCAGCGTCCAGAGATGAGGTAACAACAAGAACTGGTAGAAGAGTCAGGTTTCCCCAGCGTTACCTACAGTGATCAAATGTGAAATGTGCCTCTAGTGATTAATATAGTTTTGTGTAATTAATATCGTAACATCCTTCATGTTACTGGGAGAGGAGTAATGTAGGGTAACAATAGAATAGCAATAAAATTAATAACTATTAGTAAAAATATCGATTTATCAATGATTAAATATATCGATTGAGATGAGTGAGTGAGGAGGTTATAGTGAGAAAAACTTAATGGAGAATAAAGAGTTTCACAGTGTGAAGTGTTTTCTTTTTATTTTGGCTAAAACCTTGTGCAAAGTATAAAGACAGCAACATATCGTTTATAATTAGGTTGGCACTATTGGCTTTCACCCAGCTGAGGGACATGCTTTACTCTGTCGTCAGTACCACATCATGGTGAACTTTATTTCCATTGTGTCTTTCTAATAAACATTCTATTTCAACCGGACTGCAACTGTCTACTTATTTTCAATACTGAGCAATTCTGTCGAATTCTCTTGTTCAACAATTATTCTAGATGAATTTTTTTTTCAATTTTCATTTTAAAATGGATGAGGACCAGTTTAAGCGTTTTCTGCAGACTTTTCCTCATACACTATAGCAAAATCAAGAATATCTGGTCTAACAATTACTTACTTTTAGAGCTAGCTGTCATAGTAATGTCTTCTTTGGTGTGTTTGCCGGCATGGGTTGAACCTTGATAATTAATTAAAACAACTTTTGTTTGCCCCCAGTTTTTTATTATATTTATACTAATCCTTGTGCTTTCAATGGCTTATACCATCATCTTTAGGCTATGTCTCTACCAATGGTTAAATCCAGAAAGTTTGTTCCTTCCTTTTTAATTTCTACTGTAAATTTAATGTATTTATGTATCCTGTTGATATACCGGACTATATTATGTACATTTTCCATAACACATGTCATCACATCTTCGACATACCTCACCTAGTACAGGATATTTTCAATGGTGGGGTTATTACATTAAATGGCATTGTTCTAAGTAGTCTGTGAACATTTCCGCCGGTAAAGGGCTCGAAGGACTCCCCACAGCTAAACCTTTGGTTTGATTAAACAAATCCCCATTGAACTGGAAATAATTTTGTTTTAAGCACACTTTTAGAAGATCCAGTAACTCCTCAGTGATTAGTGGGTTGCATTTTTTATACTTTGATAGGTGGGATGATGTACCAAATACTTCCTCCACAGGAAGGGTCATTATCGTTATCTTTAATTGTTTTTAAAGGATTTCGGCACAATGAAACATTTGTTGAACTAATAACACACGTTTATTTTACTTTTTATACACAATGCACATGTTCATAATCAACATTCTTGATCAACTCTCGTAACAAACGTAGAGGATCCAACACTGTTATCCCTCAGGCTGGACAACACAACACAATTTATCTTTCAATATCCCACAGTTTTTTTATAGATTTAATAATTAACCTTAGGTGTCTTTGGTAAGGCGAAACGAACTTGTCAATTGTAATGTTTCATTTCTTTAAAATGCGTGCATTGTCTGTTACACGCTCTATCAATGCTATAACATTAATCATATCATCATTCAAGTTTTGCCTTGATCAGTTGAAAACTATGCTGTAATGAAAAACATGAACAATGAGAACATAAAGGCTCAGTTACTGCTTTTTTCAATTGATATAATGACTTAGCTGCTCACTTGGGCCCTGAAAAACCATTGAAAGCACTTTACTACTCATCTCTAACAGAATTTGCTAAAATACTAACCCCAGCCATGAACACGGGTGTTTCGCAACATTGGTTTTTCTCCTGCCATGAGAAAAATCCTGCTCCTATTACTAAATACGTGACAATACTCTGACCCCTCCTGGTATACAATGAATACCATATTAAATGTTTGAATGAAGAAGGTCTTGGTTTTTTAAACATTCTTAAAGAAGCTGATTCGTCAGGGGGATCTGCTATGGCTGGATTGTGAGCTCTTGCTATAGGCCAACATTACAGAATTCAACAAAATTTTGGAAAAAACCTTTACATAGGAAGCATCCCGAATTCATTGCCAAGAACAGTGTCAGTGGATGGCAAATTCTTGCAAATGGAATTAGACTCCGAGGAAAACTTTTCAATACTCCCAGAAGACAAACTGCAACAGCTAAATTAAGAAATATATCACAACCCGCCAATATCAACTTCAGAGATTTTTTAAATGCCTTGGTCCCTTATAAAGGGAAAGTATTTAAGACAAAGCGCATACTTACTGAACTGTACGTCATACAACCTGCTCATGACGCTCTTCTAGGCAGAGATTGGATCAAGGGGCTTTTTAAGCCTGTCTCACTGAAACAAAGTGGACATTTTGGTTTTTACCTCAATAGTTTGCCACCGGAACCCAGGTCACAACTGCATCATATTGGATTCAGGACGTATCAACCAGCAGGTTTCAACAAATGTGCCTACCCTAGATAAAGCTGCTAGTTAAAACAAGTACAACCCACAAACTCAAAAGGTAACATTCAACCTAGCCTTACAACAAGTGGCTGAGACAGCAGTTCAGAATTCTTCTCCTTTATGTAAGGCTATACCATCCACAGTCTGAAGAAACATAATTTTTCTTAAGATTTGCTTAAAAATAATGTTTTAATTCAAATCATATAATTTGTTATTTATTGCTGATTATGTTTTATAATTAAATGGAATAACATGGACCACCTAAATTTTGCCTAAATAAAACCTTGACATTCTTATTGGTTCTTAAAAATCTAAAGGACAAAAAACTCATTAAGGAGGTCATTGTTTAAAATATATACATATTTACATTCATTAACATTAAAATATAAAATACAAAAAGTATTCTAAAAGGGTAATTTTTAAAAAGCATTACTTTATATAATTTTATTCAGGATTAGGAAGACCGGAAGATCTTTCTATTGATTGGGTCACTAGAAACTTGTATTTCACAGACTCTAAATCAAAGTTTATAGGAGTTTGTTCCAGTGATGGCTACTATTGCCTAATACTTCATGGTGAACAAGTTGAAAAACCACGTGCTATAGTATTACACTCATCAGAAGGGTGAGTATTTTAAATGTAAACTTCATAAAAATGAACATTAATATATACTGAATACTGTTATTACTTTTTTAAATTGATATCCTTTTTAATGTTTATATCTTAGTTTTAAAATATACTTTATAAGAAACATATTCAGAGTAAAAATATATAAGTAGTAAATCTAATTTTAAAATAATTATTTTCTTTTTATTGTTTCATGTTCACGTTAAATTTAATTTTATTGTGGCTGAATATTATATATAAAACTGTTGACACACTGGTTTAAACATGTTCAAGACGTATGTCTATAAATACGTAGATGTAATGTTTATTAATTAGCATGACCACAATTATAGTTTATTTAAAAAAAAAAAAAGAAGACATTTGTCATTGATCATGTGCGGGGTTGAGTTTTTTACTTACCAATAATGCTATGTTGTGTTCACTAAAGTTATTTATAAAAAAAATAAATCATAATAATTATCTCTTGTGTATGAAAATAAATTCAAGTATTTGCATTCATGATATGGAACAAGCCAGTTTAATTGATCATACTAGAGGGTTACACTGGAATCCCTTGGTAACCCACTGCAAATCTAATGATACTACTAACTACTCGTTGAAGTTTACTTTGTAAATTTACATCAACCCTGTGATACCCAAAGGAAGTTTTCTAAGAGAGGGAAGTAACAATATTGATGTGAACAGATGTGTCCTCAATTATGGTACATAAACAAACAAATATACGTTTTACAAGTGAAGCCTGAAGAAGGATCACAGTATTTTTTGGCAAATATTTGATGTGTTGGATGACATCTATGATGGCATAGGTTTTCTACTTATTATCACTTGAGGGTGACTTGAGAACTTGAGATTTTCATCATTATAAAGATTTACTTTTTACCAATATTGTAATTGATCACGTTGTGCGATTTACAGACTGATGTATTGGTCTGATTGGGGAACACAGCCAGCCATAATGCGTTCAGGAATGGATGGCTCGCAATCAACAAAATTTATAAGAGATAATATTCATTGGCCAAATGGTTTATCCATTGACTTTGGGACAAATCGTTTATACTGGGTAGATGGGAAAGAGGCCAAAATTGAATGCATCAAACTTGATGGTACTGACCGAAGGGTAAGTAACTTGCTTGTTATTGTAGAATAATGGCAGTTTATATTTAACCTAATTATATTTTATCAGGCTTAGTCTAATTCTGTGTTTTGATTTCTTTTAAGCTTCCTAATTACCAAGAATAATAATCACGATATTATAATTTAAGATGCTTTGTACTTTAGATAGCTGATTGGCTGCTAGTATGCTAGTGTTGAGAGGTATAAAAAGGATATAAAAGGTGTTGATGCTCACAACCAATGAGAACCATCATTGTTAGGAAAACAAATAAATATATTCTTCATAATATCAACAAATAAATACGTTTTCCAATTAAAAATAATCCAACAATAATAATAATAAATAACAATAATAATTAAACATCAATAAACAATAAAATAAAATGTATGTCTTCAGTTTAGAAAATATCTATCAAGTGAATTGCTGAGGAAAGTTTCTGGTTTAAATGGAGATGACAGTCGGTATTGATTGTAGCTCCTACCTTTCTGGTTTCTACTGCAATCGATAAACAGTAGAAAAACTGTGGCATTCACCTGATTATTAGTCCTCACAAATAAATACTAGAAAGGTATTTGCGAGACACCGGAAAGTCTGCTGTCCCTCCTGGGATATTTTCGGGCAGTAAGCAGTTATTTTTAAGGGTGAAGCAGGGAGTGCTAACTACCAGTAAATCTGTGAAAAACAAAGTGGTGCAATCTTAGCCACTATATCTGTAGGACTGATTGCCCACACTCGACATCAAACTGCTCATGTGATTCATGATGACCAGCAACAAAAATATGTGCTGCTACACTAGCATTAATTACTTAGTGGCCACCACACTAGAGCTTCATAATGAATACAGGGACAAGCTATTGTATAAATCAGAGAATAGGGCTTGGCTTCAGTACTTAACCTCAATATATTCCTGTTTTAATTGATTAAAATAGTGATAATTAAAGTGAGATGGGAATTATAGCTTAGCTTTGAGTCCTTCATTATATTTAAGTAGTTTAATTATTGAGATATAGTTAGTTTGTTGGATTATTAAACAATGTAGTTTACAGAACTCTTTCTCTATTTTTTCAGCTAGTGAACAGATTCAACTCTGTTTTTATTCATTAATTGAAAAGATCACCTGCATTCTTTTTCATGCTGGCACTAGAATTAGCCATTAATAAGTACCAACCCGCCATCTATGAATGGTTAAGAGTAAAGCTTTTCAGCATTAAGCTTATGAAAAATAAAGTCTAATTAGGCACCATAATATGGTGAGGGGATCAGCTACCTTAAAGACATCTCAACTTTATTTCCTTAGGCTGTATTATGCCTTTAAGACCTTAAATAAGTAAGATGTCTTAAGATAAGAATGACAGATTAGTGAATTAGAGAAAATCTACTAGTGCCTGTTATCAGTTTATGAACCGAGTAAAGGTAGTTCTCAGCTCATAGGGGAAGGGAATGTTCTTTAGGAACTGTTATAGAGTACCCCATGTTGCTAAAGTGACTGTAAATGGTAAATTGTAAACATTAATTACAGGTTTTGTTTAGTTATTTTCATAGTAACTTTAATTTTAAATAAAACAATTATTAATGTAATTCCGCAGATACTTACATTTGTATGAAGAAACAGGTTTAGTATGTAAAGTTAAGCTATGCTTAAATTTTTGTATAATACCATTTTGTAGATCACTACCATGCTAGATTTGTTTCTGTTTTATGTGTACATATACATATGTAGTATAAATATTACAAAAATACCAAAAATATAATTAACAGAACTGGAATAAGTACGTTTAATGATTGAAACAGCACCACTTGTTGTTTGCTCAATGTCACATAATATGTCACTCTAACAAAAAATAAGCTATTTACAGTTATTCATATTGTGATGATATTTTTATGGTTAGTGAATTAAGTTAAAAAGACACCACGTGGATTGAAGATAACCCAACAGCCAACAATAAAAAATATCCATGTTATTATTGTTATATTTTTGGTAACTGTTATTTTTATTTATACAAAAATATCACATCCTTGTAACATGCGTAACATTTAAAATAGTAACATTATGCACCATTTTAAACCCTGAGATAAAAATTATTTTAACATTATAAACTAAACTGTTATTCTTTATGAAGTTTCATGAATGTCCTTTTACTATTTATAAATATATAAGAAAAAATATTTTTAACAAAGAAGAAAATTGTTAAATATATATGAGAGTAACGGATCTGTTTCATGACACAATGGCACACCCCTCATCCGTTATTTATATAAATTATTTATCTAGACGTACATAGTACAATTATGCTAACCTAGGGTCTATTCTTTTCCCTCAACCTTTAAGGTCTGCCAAACATTCTAAAAACCTGTAAGTACCAGGCAAGGATACAAATATGCTTATTACTTCTAAATTTACCATTTCTTACCTCTTTTAAACTTTGAACTTATCATGACAGATATCAACTTACCTGCTGAATGGGCTGTCGAAAATCACATGAATCTAAATGTTCTGAAGACTAAATATGTTCTAGTAGGAAATAAATCACTAATGGACTACAAGACATAACATTTCAAAATCAATTCAGTTAAAGTTGTTGTCATTACGAATATACAGTTAAACCTAGGACTTCTCATCCATATTACTTTAACTTACAATGACCAGATGATTCGAATGAGCCACTTCAAACAAAACATTGCCTCCTTGGATCAATTGAAGAAACTGCACAACTTTCTCCCTCCCTCTGTCAGAGTTAATCTTATTTCCTCCATTATCTTCCCTCCCTTAAAATATTGCTCCCTTGTATACGATGAACTTGGAGTAACCTTAAAAACACAACTGAAACAAATGGTCAAAATAACATAAGTAATTTATATTGAGCTGCTGGAATTATTGCACTAAATTAGTGACCATCACGTAAGCGGATCTAAACAAATCTTTTTTCGAAAAATGTTGTAAAGGCATAAGTCCATCATAATCTGTTATTGTTTTTTAAAAAATATATTGCCAAGAATTTTGAATCCCGTCTATTCTTGAAGGCTGGAGGGAAACTAACTATAACCCTTAACTAATGCTAAGGATTATATATTATAACCAAAACATAAACCCCCCACCCCCTCTTGTTCATACGTGTGAGTTTCAAATTTTAGGGCTGGAGTAGTTTTGAAAAAACAATTAATTAATTGTGTCAGTTAAAATCTTATTTATTATTTTTAAAAATGATTGTTAGTTGTCCTAAACCAAACTGCCTAAAAATTATTTTTCAAAAAGTTTATATTTCTATTAATTATGCTCTAATATTTTTGGAGAGTTTTGAAATTCACAGTAAATCAAAATTACTGCGTTCTGAAAAATTCTAATGGTGCTTCATTTTCTATGAGTAACTTAGCCTTACCAGCCCCATTTTTAAGACTCCTGATAAATTCATATCTCAATGCAACTTCAAAATTCAAAAATTTTAATGGCTTATACAACCAATTTTCTTAATATTACTACCGATTACTAGGCCGATAGGCAATAATAGTAATAGCATCCACTACCAAATAGAATGCAGACTATTTAGCTAAAAATGCAACCACTTTAATATAATGAGTGTTCAAAAACTCAAATAATCTTTGAAATATAATTGTTATGATTGGCCTGATCAATATATATTTATAAACAACTTATATGTGTCTATTCATTATTAAATTTTTATGGTTATGGTTAAATTGCATGGTTAAATATATATATATATTTTAGATTGTTCCATCAAGTATTGTGAAACATCCATTTTCTATTGACGTGTTTGAGAATAAGATCTACTGGAGTGACTGGGAGAATGATCAGATCTTATCTTGCAATAAATTTACTGGTAAAGATTGCCATATTGTAGTTAAAGAAAGGGATCATAAAATTTATGGTATCCATGTGTACCATCCAAGTATGATTGGAGGAGTGAGTATAGTTTTACTTTTTAATAATACAATTAATAAACACCTGTAGTTTAGACAAATGCAATATTTTATCACATAAGATTGCATTAGTAAAGTCATTAACACTTACTTTATGTGAACTATTTCATATTCATACACATTATGTATTTAATTTTGACATTCTTAACTTCATATGTGCATTTAATAAATTAATAAATAAATAAAAAAAAAAAAAGAAACACCTACACATTATATCTGAGGAGACAAGCAAAATTTGACCATTTTTTAAATGTTTTTATCAGTAAAATATTTAATGACTTCTGGCTACACGACTGGATTCTTTGCATTTTAATAAAAGTCTTTGAGTGCCTTCGGTCAGTAAATCATCTGCATATGTGGCCTAGTTAGTTTGTGTTTGTCTTAGTGCAAGTATGTTTACTAGAAATCCATCTATTAATCATTTCTGTCATTAATGATGTACATTTTGTAAGCAATGAAAAAATAACTAGCTGCCCTGCTTGTCTATTTGAGAAGTTTGCCTGTATAATTCCATTTGTGACAATCCATTCCATGTTCTTGTTTTAATTTTATTAAAAAACACTTTATTGTAATGTAACTTCTTTATTACACCTCATTGACTACAAACGAAAAAATACTACTGAACAAAACCAACACACGTGACTGTGACTTCGTTAAAATATATCACAACTAGAACCTTCCTTCTGCAACTTTAGTGTTACATGTTAACTTATGTGTTGATTGATTTTAATTTCCCTTTCAGTATTTTTTTTTTACCTTTTTTTGGCCCTGTACATCAATTTCTCTCTACCTCCTTTTGTTCATGTGATAATGAGTCGTTCACGAAGAAGGAAGATCTATGCGTAACATTGGTAATCACCTTGGTTTTCATTACTCTACAGTTTCAAGGCCCATAAAAAGGTACAGAGGTACTGGGTGTCACTCCAGAAGACCAAATAGAAGTGCATTATAAGTGCATATTCCAACCAAGACCTTGCCAACTTACAATGAACGGCAAGGCTGGGTTCGTTAAAGTGGAGGGTTTGGAGCCATTGATAATCCATTTGGACTTGTCAGAGGTTTAATTCACTTAAGGACTGATTCAGTCTAGGTATTCTTGAATTTTAAGGGGATCAGCATTAGAGATCTGAGCGATAGAATGAGAGGTGTTTTTTGTGTGCTAATAGTACAGATACGGAAAGAACAGGATTGGTTTTGGTTGTGGAAAATGGCAGAAAAGAATTATAGAGATGGAAGATCGCTGAACAACTCCTTTGTTGGTTAGGTAGGCACTTTTTGAAAAGTATTTATTTTCTAGTTTTGATAAAAAGATATAGTGATAGGATCTTTATAAAGTTTTGGTAAAGTAAATAAGAGCAAGGATTGTAATTTTAAAACGTTAGATTAAGAGGATTAGTGGTGGTAATGGTGTGAGAAGGGGGCATGCTTTCCGTATTCTGCAACTAATACTAAATATAATTTCATTTTTAGGTTGTCAACCCATGCTTTGATGTTCATTGCTCTGATCTGTGTCTCTTGGCTCCTAAAAATTTAAAGAATGAATTACAGCACTCTTGTGCTTGCCCGTATCATAAAAAGCTCAGCAAAGATCGTCACACTTGTGTCGAAGAATCACCACTTCAGTCTGTGATCGTCAGTTCTGGACAATATCTTGTTAAAATACAACATAAGATGTTTGGTGGATTTGTCTCTGAACTGTTCAAGGTTAAAAATCTACAAAAAATTGGTGCTCTAACTTATGATCCACGTTCAGGTAAATATCTCTACATTTCTACTTCATATCTTTCTTATTATAAAAGAAGGATATTCCTAACACTTTATAAACAGTTTATATTATCTAAATGGTCAAAGTGGTTCTAGTGCATAAACTTATTATTTTAAATGTTTAAAATTTACATAGATGGTTCAACAGATTTATATATATAATGAACTTTATATGTTGTGGTGATTCCACTTTTGTTTAAAGCATGTTTATACTTTTTTAATATAAAAGGGCATTCATAATAAAATATTAGGAATAACAATTTATTTATTATGTTTTAAATTAATACTATTTTATGGTCAGTGACCTATGACAATGTTCAGTTTTATTTCTGAGTGATAACAATCATTCTACAGCCCAATCGTCGGTAGTATCAAGATCCAGGTCTGGTCAAATTTGTAGTTTTATAAAAAGTTTAGATTTAATTAGTATTATTATATCACCTTTAAAAGCTTTTATCGCTGTGTTATAGGGTGTAGTTTGGTAATAATTCGTGAGCTATTAAATTCAGTGTTGCGGCAACTTCGCTGCTCCCAACTTTAAGAAAAGCTCCCCCCTCTCCACCCGAAAAATACCCGACTACTTTTTATATCATAATTTATAAATAAATATATCATAAGGATTAGCAGAGGGAGAAACAGAACTAATTTACAGTCCCGTCACCGTGAAAGCTCACTAGGAGCACTGGTGGAATCTCCTCGCAAGCAAGCCGGAGCAAACGGGTCTCTGATTCACTTACACCGGTCCGGGGTTGGCTGTATAAACGAGGTCATTTGATGGCTTGACACATTCTCCTTTCACTTTTTAGTTCGAAAGCTTGAATTAAACACTGCTCACTCTCTCTCTCTGCACTTGCACTTCCTGCTCTGCTCGAACCATGGCTTTCTAATTTACTTACCTCTGCACCTCTCTATTTCCTTACCCACTCCTATCTTCTGGCCATTAGACTAATTCTCCTTAGAAGGGACCACTTCCACAAAGACACCGGATTCAAGGGGCACTACAACGTTACCTAGTGGCAGTCCCAGTCAGTTTCTTTCTGATTGGTTCACCTCACCTCACCTCCAGTTCAACCTATACCTCTCTCCTGAACATCGTGCATTGTCGTGGCACACTTTTTACAATCTTATGGAGTCCAATCAATACAAACACTGGCCACTTCATAGGCCACCAGCAAGCGTCAAAGACCCACACGTTTATATTTCTTCTCACCTACCGGGTTGGCTAGGTCACCTAGACCTCTCTCGAAGGGCGTGCCCGACATTCATTAAAGTGGCTTCTGATGTTCACAGAATCTGTGGATTTGTGTAATTAATTTTTTTTTATATATATATACATACACCCATATGATGTAATGTAAATTTGCCTACATTCAATTGGCTGCTGAGCTTATTCAGAATTTGCATGATTGAAGACCACCAAGTACTGTAAAATGCACTATTGAGAGCTGCATGTGATGTTTGTATTCATGACATTTATGATAAATGTCCATGTTCTATACTTGACATCTGAAGGGTGAATTCAAATTGATTAGTGTGTAATAAGATATTAGAATGTACAAGGTTGATAAAAAAATTCATTTGCATAAAACTAGTTTATTTCTTCAAAATTAATATACTTTGTGTGTGGAAGCCCTTGTTGTACTTGCTAATCCTTCTGTGATCACACATGAATCCTGGCTTACACTCTAAAGTAATTTATCATCATCGACAACTGACGGGCTAGCTGATCAAGGCATGTCTTGAAGACTGGTATTTCCAGTATTGAGGGGTTTGAACCTAAGTGTTGCCATATTCTGATGCAGATCTTCAACAAATGTCTTCAGTTTCTGCATTTCCTCTTAATAATTTTTTCGAGTAGTGTCCTAAAAAACCTCAAATCATAATTTGTTGTTCGGAAATTATTGTTGGAATAGACAAACAGTAAATGAAATGTTTGTGGGAAACATTTGGACAAGCATTAATCAATTTAATTTGAATCAATTTAAACAATGATATCCATTATATAAACAAAAGAGTCATAAAAGGATATAATATGGTATTTTAATGTTTTCATTCACAAGTGACAACTTGTTGTTGACAATGTTGAGTTCAAATATAATCTAATATTATCCCTCCCATAAGGAAGAGTGATTATGGCCTGATAGTTGATTTTTTTTTTTTTTTTAACCTGGTTTATTAAATAGAGTAGTAATGATTATTAGGCTCTTTCGCCCTTTAACTTGATAAATTTTCTTTTATTAGCATGCTAAGTCCTCCGCTAGCTCTTTGTTTAGTTTTGTGTTGTATAGATAAAGAATCAGGAAGGTGGCCTTAGGAATACTCAATATAATCACAGCTTGATTATAAACCCATATTTAATAATAAACTGTACAAAATACATGTGGCCATATTTAAAGTAGATAACACGCGACTAATCGAGCCTTGTAACGCTCTACAATATCATCAGGATCATATTTTACCTTGTAGACCCAACGACAATCTATTATCTTCTTTCCCTCAGGCCTATCCACCAGTGTCCAAGTATCATTTTCCTTTAGAGCATTCATCTCTTCTCTCATAGCCTTGTGCCAGTCCTCAGCTTGAATAGAATAGGTGGCTTCGTTGTAAGACCTAGGTTCATTGCGAATTGCTAACATAGCATAGTCCACTGCTAATCTTGTTGGTGCCCTTAATTCATCCCTATTCCGTAGACTATAACCACCTTTATTAGTAGGGGTGCTGTCAATTTTATCCTGAACCTTCTTAGAATTTTTATTTCCATCATGCTGTTTTTCCATGTGATCTTGGACTTCTTCCGAGTTTGCTTGTTCCCCAACTTCCCTTGAAATACCTTCTTCCTCACCTGAAATAGGAGCTAAGTACTCAAAGACGGCAGTTGATGTATTTTCTTCCTTGAAAGCACAACTTCGGAATCTTCAGGAATCCATACTCGATAACCATCTTGATCACCGCAGTACCCAACAAGGAAACCTTTCTTTGCTTCCTTGTCAAATTTTCTCCTTTTCTCCTTAGAAATATGCACAAAGCACTCAGTGCCAAATATTTTAAGATGCTTTATTGAGGCTTTTTTACCTCACCAAACTTCATAAGGTGAAACACCACTAGTGGAGGATGGACCTGTCCTATTTATGACATAAGCAGCAGTTATAACTGCCTCCGCCCACAGTTTTTCTGGGAGGCCCGATGCATGCAGCATAGTTCTTGCTGACTCCACAAGGGTTCAGATTTGCTCTCTGCCGAACCATTTTGTTCCGGTGTATAGGGCATAGAGGTGCGATGGTACATGCCATGGTCCCTAGTTATTATTTGTACATCCCTATTTATGAATTCTTTTCCATTATCGGTTAATAATTCCTTGACAGTATGTCCAATAGTTTTCACCTCCGCCAAGGATTGCTGTAATTTATCCTTCACTTCAGATTTCTCTTTTAGAAAATAGACCGTCCAGTACTTAGAAAATTCATCCTTTAAGACTAAAAAGTATCTACTTCCACCCGCTGACATAGTGGGCATAGGTCCACAGACGTCAGCATTTATTCTATCCCCCGGACTGGAGACTTGTTCCTTTCTCTTGCCCGCTGGAAAGGATTCGAAAGTAGCAAACCAATCCTTCCTCATGGACATATGGTGAGTAGCACCGGAATCAGTGATCCATGCAGCGTTCAAGTCACCCTCAGCTATACTACAGACAAAAGCACAACCACTCGTACCTTTACCCTTTCCAGGTACCGAATGTACACAGCCATTTTTATGGGCAATCCTTTTTAAAATGACCTTGCTGGTGACAACGATAGCATTTCAGTGTTACATTACTGTCCTTAGGTGGAATTTTGTCTTTATTATAATGTTGACTTTTATAATTGTGAAAAGAGGACTTACCCGCATTACTATGCTTCACATAAAAGGCAGCTGACGTACCACTAGTACCTTCCGACCTCTCATTCATTCTCATTTCCACAACACAGAGCCTTTCTCTCAGTAGATCTAAGTTCCTCTGCTCCTTGGGGACAGATTCCCAAGCATTTATAAACTCATGGTATTCTGAAGGCATAGTATTTAGAACCCTATTTAAGAACAGAGAGTCCGGCAATTTAACTTTGTCTTCTTTCCAGGTTTCATCGCATAACTCCTGCCATAATTTTTCTACCTTTGCAATATGCTTGGCTATACAGTCACCAGATTCATTCTCCTTAATACCAAAAAATTGATTAAATAGTCTGTCTTGCCTTTGCTCTGTCCTTTGCTCATAAACACTATGAAGTTTTTTCCACATAGATTTGGCGTTTGTGCACATATTAACAAGTTGTCTTACCTGACTTGATAATGAAGAAACTATTATATTTTGCGCCATATACTCCAATTTGTTTAAAGCCGCAACCTTCTTATTATAGTCCGTTTGATCGTCAGTAGGAATTGGCTTCTCCGGGTATACAAGTTCTCCTTCCACAGCGTCCATAACTCCATGAACCTGACGCTGTATTTTAACCTGGAATTTCCAATCTATCCAATTGGACTGTCCCTCCAATTTATCAATAGCAACCCTTGATACCTCCATTTCGTCTGAGAAGTCCAATCCCACTAACTTTTAGAACACTTCAACAAACTATCAGAACACTTCAAACGTTCACGTTCCCGTCACTGGGCCCATAACCTGATAAAGGATCAGGAAGGTGGCCTTGGGAATACTCAATATAATCACAGCTTGAATATAAACTCATATTTAATAATAAACTGTACAAAATACATGTGATCATATTGAAAGTAGATAACAACAACAAGGTGAGGTTACAGACAGTGTTGCCACCAAAGACAAGCATAATCGACAGTGTTGACATGGCATATTTTTATCATTAACAAATTTTAATTCAAATTTATTTATTTTAAAAATTCCACATCACTACAGCTTAAGTTTAAAAAAATTGTTAAATCTAAAAACCCCAATAGACTTCCAAATTACTCATTGCTAGTCAGTAGCACAACATTCTGTATCAGGGGAATTCAATCTAGTCCCTACCACCCCCCCCCCCTAGTGGGTGTTTTAAGTTTTCATGGTGGGTGGTAGGGGTTTTATTAGACGCTAAGGCTTTTTCGGTAGTAAAATTTTCTTAACCCCCAATGATTCCGCAGTAACTTAATTTAATGTAACTGCAAAGTATTTGTAATTTTTGAGTGGAGGTTCGGTAAAGATATGTAGTTAAATTCATCTTTTTATTTATTCTTTGTGTAAGTTAATAATACACAGAAAATTTAATGTGATGTTTAATTTCTTTATCTTTATTGATAAAGTGCCAACTTGTGCAGCTCTGCTTAAATTGAAAAAAAAAAAAATGAAATATAAAACTATAAATTCAATTTAAATTACTACTACCAAGTTATTAATGAAATTCTTGAGGCTGACGCTATGGAACTAAATATTTCATATCTGGTTCAATTTTTATAAAGAACAAATGAAGGTCTCCTCTTTCGAAAAATATTCAGACAGCTTCTCTGTTTGGTGATAATATGGTTAACAGGACTAAAGCATTATTCTACAAGATCTGAGGTAAATGAAAAGTATAAATAATAAGGTAAAGTAATAATAAGGCTATTTATAGCCTTAGGTTTTCATGTCCACTAATATCAATATTATATTTACTCTTTTCAACATATCTAGGTTCTGACATTTCTTCTTGGTGAGTTCAATATTTGCAATAAAGGATTTTTTATACCGTCATACACCTGCAAGTTCAAAATATCTTCAAATTATTTTTTCACCTTCAATTTAAGTTCGTTAAAGTGGCTACTGAATGATCTCCTCTGGAGCTACAAATATATAAATATAAATATAATGCTATAATGAGAAAAACATGTACCCTTTGACAACCATCAAATTCTATTTGTAAAATTGACCTAAAAAATCCACATTAATGTCCTGGCATAGCAATCGAATCATTCTATGATGTTTGGCATTAGATTTGATCTTATTTATAGCTCTAATTATTATACTTCATGATGAATAGAGTTTTTGAGGATACTTTTAAGCTAATTTAGAACACCAACTGCCATTTCTTTAATTCATCACTTTATTGTACTATCAATTCAGATACATCCTGATGCATTATTGTTAAGATAAATTCAAGGCTTTTCAGGGACATGATAACATAATATAGATTATTGTCCTTTAACAAATACATCTTATTTAGACCAGAAGTTGGATATACACATATATATTTTATATATAAGTTAATGTTTATTGAAATACAAGCTAAGAAAGGTTGGTAATAAGAACACGTAGAACGTTATAACAAGACTGCTTTATTTAGACCAAGATACCTCTATCTATAGGTATTACCTGTAAACATATACAGATAACATATGTTTGGGGATTAAGGCTGGGCACTAGCGGCGCCTGGACTTAACTCCCCCCCACCAGTTTACGAACACCCATTCGCAAACTTTAAAGTCCAACACTCGGACGCCTTAGTCCATTCAAATAATGCTCCGCTAATGTTACAAAGGAGCAAAGGCCAGCCCCGCCCGTACACAGCCTGTAATCCCTCACATTAAGCTCTAAACCTATAAAACGTAAAAACCAACTGTCACTTGTAAAAAAAAACATAAAAGAAAACTTTGACTTTGAAAAAAAAACAATACTTCTGTGGGAAAAATCACATAACTATACTTATTTACAATGTTCCTCGCGTGTATGCTGCGAGGACACTCCAGCTCATTCCTGATCTACAACCTCCCCCCCTGGTGGAAGCTTTAACTGTTCTATGTGGACATTTCGCCGCTTCTTAGGGGGTCGTATACTCTCAATTGTCACGACGTTGTGTTCCCTAATCACGACCACTTTAAATGGGCCCTCATATCGCACCAGCTCTTTGCTCCTATTTGACCCTAGTTTTTTATAGACGATAGTCCCGATTTTAAGTTCCCCCATTCGATCCCGGACTTTGAGGTTTTCCCGTTCCACTCGTCTCGCTTTGTCCCTTGTTAGCCTTTCTCGGACTTTGTCACATATTTTCCTCAAACCGACAGTATTACTCGCCATTTTCTCCGCCATTCCCTCGTCTGCTACCGTCTCTGCCCCATTTCTCCGTCTTTCGCGCAGCCCAAAGAGGATCTCGAACGGGGAGAACCCCGTCGCGGTGTGGATCGAATGATTGTAAGCGGCCACCGCCTTCGGCATTGCCTCATTCGCCGGCAGACCCTTTTCCGCGTGATATACCCGCAGGTGGTCACTCAGGGTGCTGTGCAATCTTTCTATCCCTCCTCTACTCTTAGGGTGCCCTGGGGTATTAAGATGCCAAGAGACATCGAGAGTCTTCATTTCTTTTCGGATGTTGGCATTGTCAAATTCTCTGCCCCCATCCGACGAGATCCGGTTTGGTACTCCGTAAAACTGGAACCAGGTATTTAATGCCAGCATTACCGCGTCTGATGACCGATCTTGCACCGGGTGCGCCATGGCCACTTTGCTAAAGCTGTCGATTGTGGTAACCCACTTATACCCCCTCCAAGTGAAGGTATCCACTTGTAAGTCACTCAACGGTGTCTCGGCGGTGGGCGATTCTTCTTGTCGCCCCCGTGGCGGATGTCTGTCATACTTCGTAGTGAGACAAACTGCACCTGCCCCTATCATTTCTTGTATGCTCTTTTTCATTCCCCACCAAAAGTACCTCCGCCGCAACGCTTGCAACGTTTCCTGAACTCCACGGTGGTTCGTTTTTCCTTGGTGATAGGCCAGCGTCACTTCCAGCTGCTGTTCTCTGTCTTTGAGTGTCTCCACCATCGACGTGCACCGAATAAATATCCTATCCACTCCAAGTTGTTCCGTTCGCCAGAGTCTACGAATTTTCTCCCAAATAGTGGCATTCCCTACAAATACATGATGGGTCTTTCCGGGTTCCGAGGCATCTTTCAATGCACGGCAAATTTGGTCGTTCCTAACCCCTGGTGGCGACCAAATCGTCGCGATTTTACTTCTCCCATAACTGTCATATGCGATCTGCAGCCGCCCTGAGGTCTTGGATTTCCAAATGATCTGCCGTCTTTTGTCGTTCACGATCCCTTCTGTTACTTCCATTTCAACAGGTCTTTCGGCGGCGGAACCTTCCTCTTCAAGGGTTTCCTCACCTTCGCTATCTCCTCGCGTACCGAGGCTTCCATCCTCCCCGGGTGTCCATTCCCGGAGAAACTGTTGGTTTTCCCCGGATGGTTCCCCTTCTTCCAATGCATTTACAGTAATGGCTCTGGACAGCCAGTCTGCCACTACGTTCTCTTTCCCGGGTTTATATATGATCTCCATATTGTAATGGGACAAAAACTCTTTCCACCTCGTGACCCGCGCCGAGGACTCCTTTAACTTTCCTACCCATTGTAGGGGTCTGTGGTCGGTGTGAACACGGAATTTTCTGCCGAAGACATATGGGCGGAAATGGTCTATAGCCCAGACGATACCTAGGAGCTCTCTCTCTAGAGCACTATACCGCGCTTCCGTTTCTGTGAGCCGTCGACTAGCGTACGCCACCGGGCGCTCCCCACCGTCTCTCTCCTGCGACAACACTGCCCCCAGTGCGTATTCGCTGGCATCAGTGGTGATTGTGAAGGGATGTTGGAAATCGGGAAATGCTAATATTGGTTCCTCTTGTAAGCTAGACATACATTTCCGGATGTTCTGCTCCATGATTGGGGTAATTACCACCCTCGCTCCCTTTCGCAGTAAATTATTAATAGGCACCAGGTATGCCGCCATGTCCGGCACAAATCTTCTGTAATAATTAAGCGTCCCCAGAAGTCGACGGATCCCCTTTACATCTGTGGGCACCACCATCCTTCTAATCGCCTCGACCTTCGTAGAGTCTGGCTTAACCCCCTCCTGTGAGATGGTGTGGCCCAAAAAATTGATTTTTTTCTTCCCCAACAGAGACTTCTCCATGGACAATTTTAAACCGAATTCGCGGACTCTTTGAAATACACTTCTTAGGTGCTCAACGTGCTCTGCCTCCGTTCTGCTGAAAACTAACAGATCGTCCATGTAGACCTGGCATACCGCTTCGTCTATTCCCCTCAAAAATTCATCCATTAGGCGTTGAAAGGTAATCGGGGCGTTTTTCAGTCCAAATGGCATCCTGGTAAATTGATAATGCCCCCTCTCAAATGTAAAGGCCGTTTTGTCTTGGTCGTTCGCACTCATCTTGATCTGGTGATAGCCTGCCTTTAGATCTAGGGTACTAAATATTGTCGCCCCGTTCAATCTGTCTAATATGTCCTCAAATCGGGGAATAGGATACTTCTCGTCCGTCGTGTTCTCGTTTAACTTCCGATAATCGATAACTACCCTGTATTTCTCCGTCTCGTCCCCAGGTCTATTTTTCTTCCTCACTGCCCATAGAGGACTGTTATATGGCGAAGTGCTATCAATTATAATCCCTTGCCGTTTGAGACTCTCTAGCTCCTCTCTAATATGCCTACGTAGTGCCTGCGGATATCGTCTCTCTTTCACGTATGTGACGCGTTCTTTCTTTAACTGGATCTCGTGGACCGTCTTCCCAGTCGCTCCTAGCGTGTCTCCCTCTACGTAAAAAATATCCTCAAACTCCCTCTGTAGGCCTTCCCTCCAGCCCTCTATTTTATTAACCGCCCCTATCCGCGCTCTTCCGTCCCATATAGTCCCTTGACATTTATATTCCACTTTCCCCAACTTAATGTTCCATTTTTCCCCGATATTCTCCACACGCGCGCCTACCTTCCCCAACATGTCGCACCCAACTATCACCTGGTACTCCCGCGGCATGTTTCCTACGATATGTATCTTTAGATCTCCCCCTTTCTTCGCCCACCTATTTAGCCCTATGACTAACTCTCCCACTACCTCGCAAGGGCCTCCCAGGGTGATTAAACTACAATTACATACCTGAATCTGGAGTGCCCTCTCTCCGCCATACAGCCTCTCCAGCGCTCCGCGGGACATAATGGTGTTGGTGCTTCCCGTGTCCACCAGACACATCTCTCCTCCTTTGACCCTAATTATTGGCAACGCACACATCCTCTCCCGAATTGCATTACATCTCAGGATGCGGTCGCCTCTCTGCCAACACGCTCCTCAGGCTTCATCACGTTGCTCCCATCTACGTGACTCGACCTTCTGCCCTGTCTGTCTCCTGTTTCTGCTGCGCCTCGCTTCTTCTCCTTCAGTTCCCGAAGTCCCTGATGACTCATCTTCTGATGATCCACTCTCCCCATGTGTCATGCTCCGTCTCTCTCTTACTTCTTGAGTGTTTACCTCCATTGGTTCTGGTCGTTGGTATTCTCTCCTCCGGAAGATATACGGGCAATGCCTCGCGATGTGTCCTTCCTCGCCACACTCAAAACATTTAGTTCGAGGACACTGTGCCACTAAATGTCCTGCCTTCCTACATCCGTGGCATTTTCTTTCTTCCCTGGGCGGGGCATACCTCGGTCTCGTTCCTCTAAATCTTCTTTCTCCTGTCGTTCCCTTGTCTCTGCCAATAACGGACGTTTCTGGTCTCCTCCAGGTTGGTTTCAGGGTCCGGGTTCTTTTGTATGCAACTCGGCTCCACTCATTGTCGACGTCTTGCACCCTCACTTCTTCCTCCTTGGCACTAGTGTCGATCATTGATTGTGCACACTCCGAGAACGAGCGCTCATCAGAGAATCCTTCCTTTCTTCCTGTCTCCTTGGCCAGTTGCACTTTTAGAATTGTGGATAAGAATCCCATTCTACCCTCCACCTCTTCTACGCTAATCGACTCTCTCATCTTCTCCGTTATCTTATTGAAACGGACTACTAACCCCGCAGCATATTGCCCGTTACTTTGTCTTGGGGTCTTTGTCTCCCTAAACATTTGGAATATGTCCTCCTCGGGAGTCCATCGTCCTCCTCCGTACGCCTTCTTCAATCTCATCTTAATTAATTCCCACGGGGTTTCTTCATCTGCCTGAATTTGATTCAGTATACTTCTCTTGACCCGACATATCAGGGCCGCCTTCAACGATTCCGCGTCTCTGGGATCTATTAAATTTTCTTCTGCTTTAGCTCCAATTAAAGCTGTGAGACGGTCTCCTCCTTTTGGAGGTTCAGCTCACCCAGTTCCCCAGTGAATCTCTCCAGCTCCGCAACAGCCTTCCTCAGATCCTGGGTATTCATCGCTTTTACCCTCATCAGCGCGAGCGCCGTGGCATGAACTTCTGGCATAGTTCCCACTCTTCTAATATCTGCTCCCTCTACGAGATTCAAGACGGGCTGTCTCAAAACTCCTCCTTCAGTCATCTTCTCTCTTTCGCGTATAGAAGAAAAAAAACAAAAAAAAATACGCTCGCACTCGATAACTCTCTTTCTCCACGGTTCCCGGGTTTCGGCACCAGTTAATGTTTATTGAAATACAAGCTAAGAAAGGTTGGTAATAAGAACACGTAGAACGTTATAACAAGACTGCTTTATTTAGACCAAGATACCTCTATCTATAGGTATTACCTGTAAACATATACAGATAACATATGTTTGGGGATTAAGGCTGGGCACTAGCGGCGCCTGGACTTAACTTATACATACAACTATAACATAATAAAATTAATGGAAACTTACACATAAGTGAATATTATTTCTATTAGTAAAAATCAAAACAAATATAAATGAATATATCTTCAAACTGGATCCCACTATCAGTTCTTAAATAGTCGGAAGGGTGGCCTATGTAGGTGTCCATTGCTTTAAAAAAATAAAATAATAATCCCCTCTCAGTCAAATAAAACCCTTCCTTCAATATCACTACCGATGTTCATTGTTAGTTGGGTTCATTTCTTATTGCTTATACAATTTCCTTTGTAGGTTAACCTCATGATGATCCTTCCAACTTTCCCAACTTCTCTCTTTTACTCTTTCTTTTCTTCTGTCTGCAGAAAATGTCAACATTCTTCATCAAACCAGTCTGTTTGCTATCTTTTTTCTCTTGCTCATGGTATCTCATCTGCTGCACCCTGTATAGTTGTTTTCCGGTTTTTCCATTCTTACCTCCATTTGCTCTCCTATATTTTTCTATGTGTTTTATGGAAAATAACTCTTTCAACTTTGGCAACAAGTTTTCCCTTGTTGTAAGACTTTATTATTTTATTCCACTCTTTCTTCTTTATTGGTATTTTTTGTCTGTATTTAATTTTTGCCAGGAAATTCACAATTAGCACTTTATGTCTTCGAACATCTTAAAAATTGTTAGAAAGGATTTTATAAATATAATTAGAAAATATTTCTCATTTTCTGAAAACTTGTGAAGGGTACAAAATCACTACTTGATATCATTTCTTATGTCATAATTTCATTTAAAGAAAAAATGTACAAACTAATGGGTTAATGAAAATCATGCTAAAAGGCATTGAAGTCTAAAATGAAATTTAAACAGACGTATATATATTTTAAAATCTGGCAAAACCATGAAAGTGACTGTAATTACTAAATATGTGCATGATACAAAATGGTAAAGCTCTTCAATGTTATTGACACTTGGAATGGTCCTATTAATAGTTTGACAACTAAGGTCAATGAATATATAGATCCAAATGGAACAGCTCATGCAGGTACCGCTGTCATTGTCCATAACTCCATATCCCACCACATAGTTCCTCTGGTAGCACATGATTTCCTTCAATCCACTGCAGTGTCAATCACCACCTTCACTTTTCCCCTTACACTAGCATCAGTGTACTGCCCTCCTAATAAATCCACTTCTGACTCCCAATTCATCTCCTTTCTAGACTCCATCGGACATTGTTTCCTTGTGGGTGGGGACTTTAATGCGAAGCACCAACACTGGCGGTCAAGATCCGCAAATACACGAGGACGTGCTTTGCTGTCTGCACTCACACGGAAACATTGCTCCACTATCACTCCTGACACAGCCACCTATTGGCCATCTGATCCCAACCGAAATCCTGATCTCCTTGACTTCTTTTTTTACAATAGTTTAGGAGCACTAAACTATTCACTCACGCGCCTTGATGACCTCTCCTCTGACCATAGTCCTTTATTATTAACCATTTCCCTAAGATCAATTCACAAAATGCCTCCTCCTTCATTTATTAGGGGCCCAGTTGACTGGGACCACTTCCGTCAGCTTCTTACAGAGTCCGTAAACCTCAAATTATCCCTGAAAAGACCTAGACGATGCAGTGCATTCTTTCACTACTCTGGTCCAGAGGTCAGCTTGGGAGGCATCGCCACCCCATCGTCACCCAAAAATTCATAATCATAATCGTTTACCTCAGCATCTCAAAGATCTAATCCTATCCAAACGCCGCTCCAGAACAGTGTGGCAATGATCCCGGCATCCTGCCGATCGCCGCTCGTACAATCAGTACTGCCGATTGGTAAATCGGCGATTGGCATCCTTCCGTTCCGATTCTTTCAACTCCTACCTCTCCTCTCAGTCTACCAGGGATAACTCCTTGTGATATGTAACCAAAAAAATCCTTAAGTATCAACCTGTTTCACATCCACTCCATCGTGATGATGGGTCCTGGGCAGCTTCGGATGGGGATAGGTCGGAGGAATTTGCTCTGCATTTTACCCATACTTTCACACCTCACCTTTCTCATCAAAGCCATACTCACAGCACAACTGTGGAAGATTTCCTCACTTCACCTATTCCTCTCTCTCTTCCACCAAAAGCCGTTAATCCCTCTGAGGTCAAATACCTTCTGAAAAACTTACCTTACCGAAAATCCCCTGGATATGATCTCCTTACTCCTCAAATTCTCAAAAAACTTCCTCCTAAAGCCATAATTTTCCTAACCTATATATATATATATATATATAATAGCATTATCCGAACGACGCACTTTCCACTCCTCTGGAAACATTCCATTATTGTCCTATTCGCCAAACCTGGTAAACCACCCAATGACGCCTCATCTTACCGTCCAATTAGCCTACTCCCTATCCTCTCAAAAATATTTGAGAAACTCCTACTAAAACGTCTACTTCCAATTGTTGAATCCAAAAACCTTTTTCCCACACACTAGTTTGGTTTGCGCCAACGGCATTCCACTGCTCAACAAGGTCTTCGCGTTGTTGATCACATCTCCTCAGCCCTTGAAACCAAACAGCTCAAAAGATATTATATATACCACAGACTCTTTTTCTAATCCTACAGTCCTACCTTTCAAACCGTTTATTCCAAGTCCGCTGTGGCTTATAATACTCTAACTACTATCCCATAAATGCAGGAGTTCCACAGGGCAGTGTCCTGGGCCCCATCCTCTATAACATATACACCGCTGATGTCCCCTCTACTCCCAATACCTTCTTGGCCACATTTGCAGATGACACTGCAGTCTTGTCGTCCCACGCAGACCCCGACATAGCATCCCATAACCTTCAAAAACACCTTGACGAGATCGAGTATTGGTGCAATCAATGGCGGATCAAAGTTAATGAAGCAAAATGCTCCCACATTACCTTCACCCTTTGTCGCAAGACTTGTCCACTAGTTTATTTTAATTCTATTCCTCTCCCTGTATCCGAGACAGTACGGTACTTAGGCTTCCATCTTGACAAACGACTGACCTGGAACCCACATACGAGACTAAAAAGACAAGAACTAAACAGACGCTTTGGACAACTGTACAGACTACTTCAAAGGACATCCCATATCTCAATAGAAAATAAACTACTAATCTACAAAGTTATACTTAAACCAATCTGGACATACGGAATAGAGCTATGGGGGACAACAAAAAAGTCGAACATCAAGCGTATCCAATCCTTTCAATCCAAAGTCCTAAGAACAATAGTAAATGCCCCTTATTATGTCAGCAACAAAACCCTTCATAACGATCTTAATATACCCCACATTCTAGAACTCATCCCTTCCAAGTTTATGAAATTCCACAGTAGCCTTTCCAACCACCCTAATCCTGTAGCACAGTCATTGCACTGCTCCACTCATCCCTATACCTCCTCGGAGACTGAAACGGCAGTGGCCTCGTGACCTACTATAAACGCGTGACAGTGGGAGTCCTGGCAATGGCCAGTTTCTCCAATCATGTCCTATTGTATGAATGAGCGAGTGAATGATGCTGTAAATATGGTATGAATGAGATCATTTATCTCTATTATTATTGCCTTATAAAAGGCAGATTGTAATTATTGCACAATAAAGATTGTTAGATTGAATATATAGATAAATTGTTTTCCCCGAAATAATAATTTAACACGTCAACCCTAGAAGAACTCAGGTCCTAATAAGGTTATATAAAGACAAAAACCACTAAGACAAATAGTAAATACCATGAAAGGACCAACATATAAATTATGAAAAAAAATTAAACCGTTGTTAGATAATTTAAATAATAGTAATACATTATTACGTTTTTTATCTTTTAATTGTTTATATTTTATATTAATCTTAGGTTTTATAGAGGTTCTGTTAATATAAGAAAGACTTCTGGCAAAAGGAAAATTGTTTAATTATAAACTGATTCATGAGTTACACGTATGTTATAAATTTACAATGTTAAAAATTAAAGTTATAAAATATATGTTAAAAAACTTGTTATAAAGTTTGAATGTGCCTTACTATAATATATACTGGCCATTTTTTCTTTGTTGTGTTCTACGCGTGGTCTTCTTTGTGCTTCGTCGTCGTCTTTGTCTCGAGCGTGGCTACCTCATGCCTCCCACGACGATCGTAACGAACAAAGCCCAACTCCTCTCGTCGGCGGGTCCTAGTGAATGAGTACGACCCCGTGATTCTCCTCGTTTTTATAACCTTTGTTGCCATCTTGGATTTTTTAACTTTCTCTTTTTAATCCCAGTGGTCTTGGATATTATTAACTTTTCTTGTTTTAAAATTAACAAATCCAATATTAAATTATTTATATTTAATTCTTCATATTATTTATATGATAAATAATAATAGTAGATATAACGGCAACAAAACGTTTATCCTTTCATAGCCATGAACCACGGGTTGTTTTTACGTTCTTTTACGCTCGCTAATTTCAAGTTTATATCAAAAGCAACATCAAAACTCACAGCATCCAAATATCACAGCAACATATAGTACATTTCTGAAAAACAGGGACTTATAGAGCTCTTTAACTCTGTGAAGAACAGAGACTTTTTTATTAAAGAGTTAAAATTAATTTGTTACTATGTTTTTAAAAATAATCAGTAATAATAATTAAAAGGGTGTTTTACCTGTTAATTTTAGTGGGGTTTTAATGAATAGACCAATGCAAGATGTATTGGTAAAAACAAACGTACCAAAAATAATTCTTAAATAAATGGACGATTTATTAGTAATAATGAGATTAAATGATGCTGATAATTTTTTTTAGGCTTAATAATTTTCATGACAATTTGCAATTTAGCTATGAATCACCTTCTAACCAAATTACACAGAATTTGATTTATATATCCCTGCCATATTGTTATTCCTAGAAAACATGATCCTCAAGTAACGGTTTTTTTCTATTCTATTCTGTTTATGACTGAATACTCTGAACACTCACATAAAAAAACAAATATATGATAGACTGGTTGTTAATGCCTGTGAAGAAACAAGATTAGAATTAGACCAACTTCATGGACACATACCAACACATACTTGACTAACCTTTGACAAACTGAAATATCACATGTAATTTATATTTTTTTTAAATCTTCTAGTTTGGATAGAATTACAGGTAAGGAGAAATAAACACATATTTTCATTATCTCCAGAATTTTGATCTTAATTTTATTAAAAATGTTTTGTCTAACGAGCATTTCCAAATATATGGGGACTGACTAAGCTGATTACATCAACAAAATCCTGCCTAGATTTTAATAGTATAGCCCTGACATATACAGGAGTTAACGTTTTCGTATCAAATACTATTACATTTTCTTAATTCTAATTCATCACTCAATAAAAACTGATTTCGTTTCATACCTCAAAAGTTTGCCACAAATGAATTACAAAAACTAATTAAGTTTATCACAGACAAACAATATCAGAGATTTCACACAATTCTTATCTTACTGGATATCACTAAAGTATTTAGTAATAGCTGGTGGCCATCAATACTTTGAATGTTAAAAACAATGAACTGCACCCAAAACAGTACAATGGGCATTTCAAAAGTTACAATAAGTTAACAATAAGGAAACTTTTATAAGAGTCTGGAGCTAAATGCTTTGCTTCCCTCGCTTTCCGTACAAATATCTTTATGGTATAATTAAACAATTTAAGAGATATCTGTACATAACATCTGGAAATATGAACACCGAATTTCCTTCATATAGCTCATTTGTATATATTTGAGGCTGGTATATGGCAAATAAATAGGCACTATTATCTTCCCACTTTCTCGGAGTCATCCCAAGCTGAAAAACGACTCGGCACTTGCTTGACATGGATAGAATGACACCTCTTGGCTGAAAATGGATGGTGCTGGACTATTGATGATGGAAGCTGACCTGGAGCCTGCCTTGGAGAGCAATGTTGCTATTGGTCATTTAAAAAAACAGTAAGTTATTAAATAGTGGTATACCATAGCCCCTTGCCAATTTATGTGATTATAATTGTACCATGCCATATTTAGAGCCAATCAATTTAAATATTCTGGTTCTATTAAATATACTTGTGAAGGAAATTCAATTGTTATGAACAAGTGGGTTATAAGTTTTTTTTATGTATTATTCAAATATTTATTATTTATATATATTTTAATTATATATTTTTTCATATAATTTATAACTTTATATTTAACTTTTACGTTATCTCAAGGTTCTGTTAATAAAATTTAGGAAACTTCTGGCAAAAGGAATAATGGTTTATTTACACACATTGATTTAAAAATTGACATACTAATTAACTACGTACGTAATAAAAGAATACTATTAAATCTAACATTAAATTGGTACCTTATAATTATTCGTTACGTGATACTAATACTGGCCAGTGTTTCTTTGTGTTGCTTTCTTCGATGGTCGTCTTCTATTGCGTGATTCGGATTAGCGTCTTGTTCTTGATGCGTGGCGGGTGAAAGTCTCATGCCGGTCCAAAGATGCACCACGAGGCAGCAGTCGCCGGCCGTGCCTTCGCGTGGGTACCTGGGCTGGAGTCCCTCCTGGTCCTGCCTCGTCCTCTGCCGGTTCCGTCCGTCCTCTTTTCATATAGAGTCCGGTCTCATACGTCTCGTGGTCCTATATCTTGCATCTCTCCGCTGCCTTATTGATCTTTCAACTGGTTATTCAATGCCAGTTGTTTCGGATATTTATACTTTGCTTAATTTACGTAGTTTATAAAATAAATGTTTATATTAATTATTGATATTATTTTTATTATAACTATTAATAGTTAATATAACGGCAATAACAACGTTCATACTTTCATAGGCATGAACCACGGATCGTTATTACGTTCTTCAACGCTCGCTAATTTCGAGTTTATTTCAAAAACGCCATAAAAAATCGCAACATTAAAATATCACAACAGTATATTATCAACCATTAATATTTTTTTTAGTGTAATAAGAATATTTTCGTTTTGATATTCCCTTATAGTTGGTAGAGAATGATGATTAAATATATCACTTATATTCCCAAATTTTGTTGCATTAATTTTCTAAATCTATATTGTTATTTGTTTATTTAATAAATTCTTAGTGTTCATGGTCAATCACATGTTGTGTTTATTTATTTCTCAAGCAAATTTGTTCATATTAATGTTCTATCATGCCAATAGCTGGACCTAATAAGGTAGTATTAGAGTTTTTAATAATTAATTTAGGGTATTGAATAAATTATTTTTTTTTATCTATATGCTATAATATACCTTCAGTAAAGGAAAGGTGGAAATCATGTTGATAGCCCACAGGTTCACAAACTATTTTAAATTGTCAACAATAAGCATAATATTAAGTAAATCAATATGTAGGAAGGCCTTATGTTGTCGGTATGTGTAATAAGATTTTTGGTGTGTTTTTTTCATAGATAAACTTATATTGAGTGATTCAGTGAGACATAAATTTTTTATATTTGACTGGAAAAGTAAAGAGTCTACAATACTTCTGGAAAATAACATTGGAAAAGTTGTGGGGATGGATGTTGACTATTATGAAAATAACTTGTACTGGCTTGACGATGAGAAAAAAACAATTGAAACGATGAACTTACAAAACAAGCATCGATTAACTCTTGTGCGAGATCTAACTGAAGGTCTTGATGACATTGCATTGGTATTAGACCATGGGTAAGAATACAAAATTATGTTACTAACACTTGACATATATTTTTACACTGAATAGAAATTATGTTAATTATCTTCTTAATTAAACTCTTCTGTGTAATTACCATTTCAAAAATATCCCCACCAAGAGTATCTATGAAGATAGTACTTTGTGAACAATTGTTTTTTGTTGTTTATGACTAATAAAAAATATAAAAAAAAATTCTAGTATGATTGAAAAGGCATCATTTCTGTTAATACTTGGAAAAAAGAGTCAAAAAATCGTTATAAATTAAATCTAATTGATATTGCATCCTAATGACCCTCTGATTAACATCAACTGATTATGACAATTTTTATTTCATCTCCTGTTATTTTAGTTATTTTTTTAAATTGCATATAACTGAATTGTCATTGGTTTTAATTTAATGCCTTGAAATTTAAATAAACTGAACAAACGTTGAAATCAGACTCAATGAAAAGAATTTTCCAAAACCGAAAATAGCTATCTATCATACATTTAATGTAGATTATTTAGAAACACACCTTTGCATCCAGTCTTGATTTTAACTTCAAACCTCTGGACTGAATTGCTGGCAATGGAAATTAGATGTCTGCATATATATGACTTATGGATATGTAATAAGGAACTCCACTTAAGAATAAATTTAGACTCAAATAAGCCTTTGAGGGCCTGAAAGAAAATATATTTAACTGGTTTCATCACCTACTGAGAAAGGGCAAGTACTCCTGGCTAAGATAGCCTCTGAGCAAAGCTATGGGATGAATACCTAGAGGAAGACAACAAAAAAAACCTGGGATTAAGGAGTCCAGGCTGGTGAGAAAAAGAGAACTGACCAAAAAAGTTTTATGGTATAAATTTAAGCTTTACAACAATCATATTCTGCCCCAATAATCCAATGGGTTATATCAATATTCATTCATAATGTATTTATAATGTTACATCCAATCTTCCAGGCTATTCTGACAGCCACATCACTGTTAAAAATAAAAAATTGGATGCTAATAGAGAATTTCAAAGTTGCAAATACTCTAGTCATGAAAAGAGAAAAACTAACCAGTACCGAAACTCCCAATATTAGGTTAGTTACATAAGATCTTAAGATCATTTCTGCTTCGAAATCAAGGAGAAATTGTCAGAATGGGTGATGCTACACAAAAATCTTACTAAGAAATTATGGCAGATGTATAATTTTTCATAAAATAAAAAAATATTGGTAACTATTGTACGCAGCAATTTAATGTAATTATCGAAAGATTATTGGTACCATAGAAAGGTGCATTGTCAATTGTTCTCATGAGGACTTTAAATTAGAAGGATTGAATGCCCTTGATGTTCGGCTGCTCTACTATACTTCAAAGTTTAAATCCATAACTAAAGATTCCTTTTAGTATGGCCTAATATATTACAATTATTTTTTTTACTGAAAGATAATATTTTCTGTTTATCAGTGAATATAGATCATTCATTGGAAACATCAATTAACTTGTTAAGCTTTAATCAAGTAGTAAATAATAAACTCTGTTAAGTTTTAATCAAGCCCAAGGGTTTCTAGAATTTTAAGTACCTATTCAGATATGCAGAGCAGTAAATAGTTGAAGAGGATTGTGTGAAAGGATGATTGAAAGTACAATTGTACCCATGTTGTACAATATCCCCTGTTATTTTTCATCTACCATTGGCTCCACCAGCATTCAATTTGGATAAGTAGATTTTTGAGGATGTAAGATGTTGATTCATGGTCTGGATGTGGTTAAAAGACCATCAGCAAAGGTAGTTAGAAATGTATCATGGATAGTAGGAAAGTTGGTGATATAGAGGGTCAAGAACTTTACATAGAGGAATTTCCAGTGTTGGTTAGAAAGTAGTCAATATTTGAGCCATAGCAGACTTGTAAGTAATGGTTTAGTGATAATATGTAAGGAGGAGGAAGTAGGTTCGAGGTAGGAAGGATTTGAATTTGAAGAGCAAGCTGGTATGTCATACCTGTTCAAATTCCTGAGCTAAAGCAGAAATGTACCAGAGCTTGATTTACAGAACAGAGGAAATGTGGTCAGTAATGCAATATCTCTTCTTCTTTGTGAAATGTTAAAAATGGAAGCCAAACTGATGATTTGGGAGAAAGTTTTGTAATTTACAACCAAGAAGGAGTTAATCGACAATAAATAGTATAAGGATTGAAAACATAGCTTTTTTAAATTTCAGATTTATGTTTGTTGCAATATCAACCTATGAAGGAGGACATATTGACCGAATATCAATGGATGGGAAAATTTCTTCAAGAGTTCATGTAGTGGAAAATAACTTACTTGGTCCTTTATCACTTCACTTTGATAAAACGCTTGATCGCCTGTTCTGGGCAGATCAAATGGGAGGGGAAATATCTTCAACGGATATTGAAGGTAAGATAAAAAGATGTTGAAAAAATTACTATTTAACTCTTTATAGATGTATATTATAATTTGCTTATTTACTATTAAGGTTTTTTAAAGTCCTATCTGAGTAATTTGTAAATTTTGTTTTATAGAAATAATTGATTGACTAACTTTATTAAACTAATTAATTTGAATCCATTATTAGCAGTTTAATTTATGTAATTTTTCAAATCCTAGTAGTGCATTCTGGGTTCTTATAAAAAATAAGTGCAGATTCATTTATATATTTTTCTATGTTCAGAACATTCATTACAATGTGGAAATTAATCATAAAAATACAGTCTAATGTATAATATTTTTTCAGGGCTTGATCGTCATGCTGTTAAAGAAGGTCACTCCAGTCCAATAGATGTCACATGCTCCGAAACAGATATTTTTTGGCTTAGTTATGGAACTAGAAAGGTTTTTTGGTCAAGCAAGTTTGATGTGTCACTTTTTACTAAAAGTTTTAATTTAGGTAACTTGAAATGCACAAATAATATTTAGTCATTGAAGCTTCTTCATAACACAGTTATTTACAAAAACATAATATTATTGCAGCAAATCCTCATTATGATATAACATGTTAATACGCCTTTCTATGAGTAGATAATTTCTATACACTATTTTTATGAAAAAATCCAGTACTTGAAGATTTGTTTATCTTATTAATAAAAAATGTTGTAGAAAATTTCCAAAAGGAATCCTTTAATATTTGAAAATTTTTATTAGTTCTAAAATTGATTAAAAAAGACTTTCAGTAAAGTATGTGAGCAGCACTACTGTTCATGGCAATGTTATATAGACATGGAATGCTTAGTATTATGTTGTCGATAGCTTCCTGGTCTATTCTACTCCATTCATCCAGGAGAGTTTCTCACTGAGTTCTGGCTTATAATGTTTCTCCACAACATATTCCATACATATTCAATTGTTTAAATGTCAGGCTATTAAGCTGAACACAATAAATCTCTTATTCCTGATTCCTGCTGGCAATATCAAACAACCCTTGCTGTGTGTGGGCAAGTATTAATTAAAATATTGATATTAGCTCTTTGTAAATAAGTTAGGATAATCAGTTGGTGTTTGAGCCAATCTAAAATTTAAAAACAGAAAACTTTATGTTAGAAAAAGAAGAAAATTATTTCATTGGCTATCGCTGCTACTGCTACCTATGAGATACAGCAGGAACGGCCTCGCGCGTTGGACACCTTTTTTGGGGTTTGTCGAGACCAGTCACTATGGATCCTAACTTCGTTGTAGTAGCATCAGAATTTGTCGAGTGCCGAAATTAACTTGTGAGATTAATTTGTGGAATCCTAAGTTATCGGTTTGAATTTGATTGTAGTCATAACAGATACATGGTTCGGAAGGTTTTTTGTATCCTTCGCCTGAAATCGAGGAAAGCAGTCAAAAATCATCCATTAGGCCAGAAGCTCCTGCCCGAGGCTGGACCGATCGCCGGACAGGTAAAAGGGGATTGATTCCTAAAATTTTCCTTTCAATTTCGATCTATCCGATCCCGAAAACCACCCCTTTTCCCTTACAGAGAGACGGGTCAGCGGCGACGGGATTCTGCTATTGGCGGTAAGTTTGAAATTTATTGAATCTAAAATTATTAATTTATTGATTTTTAATATAATTTGTTGCTATGTTTTACTCGATTTCGGTATTTGTCGTCGTTATTTTATATCACAGTCCACTGTTGGTCCTCTATCACAGAAATAACTTGAAAACTCGTTCGTTCTAATTTTGACATAAAATTGTTTTAGATTTCACAGCTAATTTATCCGCGTTCACATTAGTAACCACACCACAATAGTGAATTGCATTTAAATAACAAAATCAGGTCAGGTTAGCCCTACCTCAATGGATAATTTTACTTCAGCTCATTCAAAGTTCCCCACAGAAACTGTACAAATCCGGAGCCTCCATGAGATCTTCTGCATTTCAAGCATTCTTCTTGTATCTGGTTGTAGCCCTTACTTCAATTTATCAATGACAGACATGTCAATCATGTCCCTAGTTTACATGTCCATGAGGCCATTCCAATAGAATGTGAAATTACCTGTTTATAACTCTCAAACTCAATGGACAGGTTAACTTCACGAAGTCTGTATAAGAAAGTTCCATCTCTCACATAAATTTGGTGTTTCATACAATAAGCAATTGTGAAGCAGGTTCACTGCGATTTTTTAAAGTTTGTGATCGTATTATCAACCATAAATTAAACTAGTTCACCTTGAACTAAGACCCCCTGTATCTTATTCTTTAACATCTTCCGCCTCTTAGTATTTTAACAGTAAACCATTAGAAATACTTTTTGAAGCAGAAAATGCTTCAGCTATGATGAGTTAACCCAGCTTAAAGTGTGTCTACTGCATTTAGCTGGGTTTCACTATCTTAATGATATATTTACATGCCCTAATACTGAAAAATATTAAAATTTAATGATTAATCCTTAGTAAAATCAAGGATTAAAATAAACATATTAGTGTGCTTATCTCCTAATTTTTTTGTTACGTTTATACAGATCCCAGTGTTGGAGCCGAGTTTTTCTGTTTGATTACTTTCCTTTAAATAATTTTCCTTTTTTTTTGATTGAGTGAATGGAATGGTTTTTAGTTTGAATTGGTGCAATAATTTATAATTGAAACGAGAGAAAATAATGTTTTTATTTAATAATAATTTAGAAGTAAAGTTTTGGTCAAACAACCTTTTCTCTCGTTTCAATTATAAATTATTGCACCAATTCAAACTAAAAACCATTCCATTCACTCAATCGAAAAAAAGGAAAATCATTTAAAGGAAAGTAATCAAACAGAAAAAATTGGCTCCAACACCCAGTATCTTAAGTAAATTTTACACCAATATTGTTTCATAACAATCTTTTTTTCTTTTTTTTTAGATATGATTGAGGAAAGTGATAATATGAAAATTATTGGACTAAATAAGCCAATAAAAATGGGAAGAGATGTGTGTAGTGGCATAGGAAATTGTAGTCACATTTGTTTACAGTCACAGCATTCAAACACAGGGGTACTAATATTAAATTATTTATAATATGAAGTACTTTTTTGTTTTATGACCTTTTTAGAGGAGTATAGGATGGTAATGTAGGTCTTCCATCCTTCCCAATCTTCCGCCAGCCTCTTGAACTCCCTCTATGTATTCCCTTGGTCTTATGCACCTATCTATTCTTCTCCAAAATAAGCTAAGACTCCCAACTCATCTCTCTTAAGAGTACATCTTCCTTCGTATCTCCACTCTCTTAAATATCAATCCCAAAATAGTTTAAATTTATAGCTCTTTCAATTTGTTTTCCTGCATCATGTGAGATGTGAGATACCAGTTCCCGGTAATCCCAAGTTCGTTATTTTTCAATTCACCCAGTTGGAACTGGGATCCCCTATTTGACCACTTCTTTATTATGATACTTTGGTTATCTTGTGTAAGTAAGGATGTTGGTTTACTGTGACTCTAAGGCAGATATTGTCCACAAAATTAATGTCTTCAAGAGTTTCTGTAAGGCCCCTCTCTATCTCTCTATTTACTGGCTACCTTACTTATAACTTCATACAGGACCTTAAGAAAAGAATTTGAGGAAGTATACAACTTTGCTTCGCACCTGACTACCTCAAAAGAGACTGAAAGTATTCCTCAATGCAGTCATCAATAGTCCTCCCATAGCAGCTTGATCTTTAGAGTCAAAGGATTTCTCAAAACAACAATGACGTGATGTGTAAAAAACGTTTTTTACTAACACTATAAAGTTATATTTTATAGCGCACAATCATAATTCCCTTAGGCCAGACTTTATTTGGACAGGGTAAGACACCTGTTTGCAAATGATGCAAATGCAAATGAATACAAAAAGTTAGACATAATTTCCAGATAAAGTTGTCTTATACAAGATAGTGCTTCTATTCCTGTTCATGAAGTGGTATTTAATTACCTATTTACTCAATTTAATTTAATTTCAAGAACTGAATTTTGAATAATAGGTTGATATTTTCAAAACACACTTTTCATTCATTTAATTTGCTCAAAAATAGCAAAGGTATATTTTTAATCAGTTACTTGAGCCATGAAGTCAGAATATATTTAGGAAAAAAATAATTATAAGATGAAAATTGACAAATATAAATGGCAAATGAATGTCGTGCCATAAATCTTTAAATTGTATTCACCAATATTATTTCTTGATTTATTGCTGAGATTGTATAACAAGCATTTAACAAACTGTACCGATTTGACGAACAAAATGATAATTTACCATTTCCATATGCTTTAGTTTTGCCTTGAGCTTTTTTTTATTTATTTATCAATAGTATAATTTATCACAAAATCGGGGCTAAAATTTACATTTCTTCACTTTTAGTAGCTATTACTATCAGGTTGGCCAAAAAGACCGTTCGGTTTTTGTCGTCACAAAACTTCAAGCAATCTAATATGTAGCTAACTTCAGCCCTTCCCTTGCGAGTGCGCTCTCGTCAGATACTAGACACTTCAACGTAGTTTGACGCGAAATTCCGATGAGACTGATTGTGTTTTGTGTGTTTAGGATCATCCTGAAAATGGGCAATTCTTTGGCTGGAATATTGTTTTGATCCTATATGTTCTCATTCATACTGAATTTGTTCTCATAATTATGATAATAATAATATTATTATTTCTTACAGACCCTTACACTTTGTTTTACATTGACTTTTTTTTTTTAATATTTTTATTTGCCAGTTATGAATTTTTTAACTGAACATAATTGTTGTTCATAGGGGACTTTGTCCTGGAGAACATTTTTTTACTAGTCTATTCTAAATGTATATCTATGCAATACATGATGGTAGTGTGTGAAATCTAAAATTAATATAAGATTATTGCTATTATTTTCATCACGACATTGGTTGTTTTCTTGTTTGTTTTACAGTGACCATTAAAGCTTCATTATAAAGTAGTTTCCTCTAAAAAGTTGTGAATTTATTTTTAGGTTTGTGCCTGTCCTGATGGAATGGAATTGAAATTTGATAGGAAAACATGCCAAAAAATACTTATATGCACAGAAGATCAATACAAGTGCACAACTGGAGAATGTATTTCAAAATCTCTACGATGCAACAATAGACCCGACTGCAGTCTAGGGGATGATGAAGAATTTTGTACAATTATTTGTCCAGCTGAAAAATTTGCATGCCCAGATGGTACGGGTTGTATAAACCATAGTCAGAAATGTGATTCCAAAGTTGACTGTAAAGATGCGTCTGATGAGAAATACTGCGGATCAATTCGAAATTGTTCTACTAGTAAGTATGACTAACTATAGAAAAACAGGTTTACTTTTCTTTTAATTATTACTTATAAATCAGTATGAGATATATGTTTTTAAGTTATCATAAGGGTGCCATTAAGTAATTTCTAAGTGTTGAACAAATATTTATTGTATAATATTGCATTAGGCATTCACTTTTATCTATTTATAATATCGGCTGCTAGTGAGATTCATGGACTCATTGGCAAACATACGTATGCAAAACTCATTAAAATTAAAAATATATCGTTATGTGTACGAATATATGAAGACTGACTTAGAGTTAGTGATAGATTTTTTTCTTCTTCTAAAATGTTAAGTTTATCCCGTTTTCCTTAAAACTTGGATGGAGTTTTTGTGACTTTGATAGTGACAGGTGGGACAAGAGATTCAATTGTAAATAGAGTTGAGACTGGTATTATATATTTGATAGATTGCTGTTCTCAAAAGTGCGTTTCTTCCTCATGATTTTAAATATATTTAAATAATAGTGTTTATTTTTAAATATATTTAATTAATCATTCTAAAATTTCTTATGTATATTTCCTTAAAAATTGTTGTGTCTATGTATAATCATGAAGATTGTGAACTTACCAGAAGGTTATTCATAGATGGTTGGTTCTCCCGTGCGGCCATGTTTGTCCGCAGTCATAGCTCTGGTCTAATGCTATAAAAATGTTTAAAACTTCAATTACATTATTAGTAACCTTGATTGATTTTTATTTATGGGAAACCCAATAATACCTCAAATGGTTATGGGTGTAGCAGTTTTCAATCCTGCGTAATAGGGTTAAGACGTGTTTACATTCGGCAACGTGTTTCATATTGAAGATTTTCGGAAAACTTGGATCTAAAAGTGAATATTGGCAACTTAGAAAGGAAAGGCAACTGGGCAACATGAAAGTTCAAGATCTTAATCCTCCTCTTGCGAAGTTTTCCAGGAGAACAGGAAGTTGTAAATGGTAATTTAACATGACCTACAAGACCCAGTGAGGGAACATCTGAACACGAGGTAGGATAATATAATAATGATGGTGAGATGTTTAAAACAACTGATAAAAAATTTTTTCTACCAACATGTCTAAAGAAATATTGATGAAAGTAATGAGATTCAACTCTTCAAGTGACATGGTTGTGTGAAGGTGTCACAGAGTACAACACTTGTTAATAATAATAATCAATCACTTGATAATGATAATCAATATTAATATTTTAAATATTACATTCGGCCCTTTTGTACTAAAATATGAAAATAATTTAAAGATAGAAACCATCCTGGCTCACGCCGGTCTGAACTCAGATCATGTAAAATTTTAAAGGTCGAACAGATATTATAGGTGTAGGAAGAGAGTAATGTAAGCCCCTACACCTAATACCAATTTTAATCCAACATCAAGGTTGCAAACTCCTTTATCGATAAGAACTCTCCAAAGAAATTACGCTGTTATCCCTAAGGTAATTTAATCTTGAATATCCATAAAATAGGATCATAAAAATATACTTACCCCAACATCTTTGGGTGACTTTATGATCTTAGGATGCAATTTTCAGTCATAATTTCGATCATAATGATGACAAATTACCTATCCTAATTGAAAAATATACAAAACAACTTAAAGCTGGAGAATGCTGAGGGAGATGAAGCCTCTACCTGAGATACCTAAATTATGGACACATTACATTCTGGCTATTTCTTTTTTAAAGCTAGCTGGCAATTAATGGCCAAGTTTGAGAGAACTGTTGAAGAAAACTTGACTAGTCAATTGTGTTCTCAGGAGAGAGCATTAAAACATATCAAATGAGGGCGATATAAATAATTGCATTAAGTAGAAGAAAGATGGCCTCCTAAACAAAAGGTTAACACAGTATTAATATGTTATTATCTACTAATAATAGTCAAATATTTTCTTCCGGATGTGACGAGGTTTACTAGTATGTTGACAATGGTGCAGCGAACCATGAATTCTGCTAAGCGGCTTTCTGGGCTTAAAACTTCCATAAAAACATACAAGTTCAAGGCTTAGAATTTTGTTTAGCAGTTTAATTCTCCTAATTCTGAGAGTGTGGGGTGGCTGAGATTTGTTCCGTAGTGGCGCTATTCCAATTTGTGTTACAGGGATTCCGGTAACTTTTTTTAGAGGGGAAATATGTCCTTGTGGAGTTCCATTCCGATCATTCTGTGGTTAGAGGAGTTAATTGCTCCAGATACCCTCCAACCAGAGATAGAATCTGCGATATTCCTGCAGGGATATCGAAAGTGACCTTTAATTCTTTATTTAATACTTTTAAGTATGAACCTAGTATGGTGGTATGGTGTTAATATCTGTGCTTCCCCTTATGATAGGCATTAACGTCACCTCCCAACAAAACTGGGATGCCCTTCTGTCTTGCGTAATTAATGGTTTTGCTCATCTCTTGAGTGACAAGAGCTGCAAGGATATCTATCCAAAGGCATAAGTATTGCTACTAACATAAGTTTGGCATTTGTGTGACTGACCTGGTATTCCAAGAGAACGGTTGTGACATCTTTAGTAATGAGAAATGGTAATCCCACTGCTCCTCAGATGCTTGAATCCCTGCTCTTGGAGTTTCTACTATTTTTGGGAAGCAAATCACTGCTTCCCGTGTTTCAGTCTTTCCTATACCTGGGTTAGTTTAAGGGATCCGTTCTTTCTATCCCGCTAGAAAGTCGGCTGTACCTAATTTACTAATTAATCTGATTTACTCATATCAGGGATAAGAAAGGAAGCAGTAAGGGAAGGTCTTAGACCGCTCTCCTTCCTGTTTCTTATCTGGGCCGGCTGGCTGGAAGTTTGAGTTCCAAAACTCTCATGTGAAACAGCTCATGCCAAACTCTCCAGCCCAGATTTTCTAGGGTTTCTGTATACTTTTTACTAGCACGGAAGTGTACTTGTAACAAAACTTGGCATTTAGTATAGACTATCCCGCAACGCTTGGGAGGTATTAGATTACCGGCGCCGACTGGTGCTTGCACTTCCTTGAAAACTGAGAGGAGAAGATGACAAACACGTGGATTTCACATCGGGATTCTAGGAATAAAATATAACAACCCATGCAACTAAAGGGGATTGGAGGAACAGCTCCCCCGCTCTGAGATCGATCACGCCCCTTGACCAATAACAAGAGAGAACTGGCAGAAGGAAATCCCCTCTTGAGAAGAATTGGAAAAAGGAGGAGGCAGAGTGTGTGGGAAAAGTGGAAGGAAAGGTTGTGTGAGCTAGAGAGTCTGTAGGAGTGAGTGGTGTTAGAAAATTGTTAGTGATCCAAAAAGATGAACGATAGACGGATACCGGACTTTATTCAAGGTAACTTTTACAAATTCAATTTGTGGGTGGGACATTAATCACCGTGGAGCTTAGGACGTTGTGGAGATTTCAATTATTATCCAATTATTAAATTAGTATTCAATTATTATTCTAGTATTCAATTACTATTCTATTATTCAATTATTATTCTATTATTCAATTATTATTCTATTATTCAATTATTATTATTCGATTATTATTCTATTATTCAATTAGTATTATTTTGTTATAGAAAGTGTTCAAGTAGTTAATAAAATTAATTAACCAGTAGTTTTGAATAGAAAAGGGGTTTATATGTCTTTCTTATTCGTATCTTTCCCGAAAATTCTCCCGATTATAAATTTGTGCATGCTAGCTAATACGTATTCCATAATTCTTTCCTGGTTCCTAACCTTCCGTTCCCTGATTTCTCAACATCCAAAGGTAAATTATCTATTTCCCGGTAGGCACGGGGGCGTTACAGTGGTGTCAGGTGTGGGGTGGTTGCAATAAAACCACAAATTCAATTTACGCTCCAAAATGGCTACAGAAGAGTTAAAAAGGAAGCTTGAAGAGGCGCTGGTTAGGAATGACGAATTTAAATTAAAAGAGGCCGAGCTTCAACAAAAGATTGAAGAGCTGCGGGCTCAGCAGGGGAGTGAAACGAAACCTGTCATTAAACCGACTCGGAAGGACCTATCCTTACAGTCATTAGTTAAGCCTTGGGGGGGCGAGGCCACAGCCAGGCCGGTAGAGGAGTTTTTAGAATACCTGGCGGAAGTAGCGGATTGCGGGTCATGGGATGATGTAGACAGAGTACGGATATGCCGGTTAAAGCTACAGGGCCAAGCGGCTACTTTCGTACGAGGGACGGAGGAGCTAAAAGGGGGGGTGACGTTCGGGGATCTCTGCAAAGCATTAAAAGAGCGATTTGGGGACCCCAACACGTTCGAGTATTATGGAAGGGTGTTGCAAGACATGAGCCAACATTCTAAGGAGAAAATACAGGAGTTCGCAGACAGATGCATTGTGGTGGGCGGGAAAATGAGCAGACCGGCCCTGACTTTGGAAGAGAAGGTATGGTGGACGGATGAGGTGGACCGAAAGGTATTAGAGACGTTCAAAAGGGGACTGCTGGGGGAAGTAGGCAAACAAGTCCTGTTCGGGCGGCCAAGGACGTTAAAGGAAGCTGTGCGAATGGCTTTAGAGTTAGAACAAGCTCTGCAAGAGCATCAGGGAGGGAAGCAGGTATATGCGGTACGGGAACCAGAGGCGGATTCAGCCGGAATTCAACAAGAAGCGCAAAGCCCGGCGTGTGTATGCGCGGCGTACCGACAACCAAATAACCGAGGAAGAGAAGGCGAGACCCGACCGACATTGGCAGAAATACAATGCTATCGTTGTGCCAAAAAGGGGCACATAGCAAGGAATTGTCCTGACCAACGAAGCCTGCCTCCAAAGACTGGACGAAGGCCAGACGGCCCTAGGGTTTGCTACCGTTGTGGGCAACCAGGACACTACTCGTCCCATTGCAAATCTCCCGCTGTGAAAGAGAGCGACCCAAAAGGCCTAGGTCCTTCCCAAAAACCCGGGACGGACCGTTGTTAAACAACGAGGGTGGCCAGTGGCTATTGCCGAGTATAACGCGGCAAGGGGGAGACGGGTTGAGTCTGGAAATAGAATTATCGGGGTGGATACGGCGGTTGCTAGTCGACACGGGAGCCCAGATTTCCGTACTCAAGGAGGCAATACCGGGCGTGAGGATAGCACAATCGGGAGTAAGGGCCAGAGGGGTGACCGGTCAGTCTCTACAGATATTGGGCGAACAACGGCTAACGTGCCGGGTAGAGTATCAGAAAATAGAGCATACCTTCACAATCGCTGCCTTGGATACATCCTTCGATGGGTTGCTAGGGCTAGACTTGATGAAGAAACTAGCGGTACAATTAAATACAGAGACTGGGGCGGTACGGATTGGTGAACGAGCGAAAGTTAGGTGCGTAGGCCACGAGCGAACGGAGGTACATAGGGTTCCGCAGAAAGCAGGCCCTCAGGCAGAGATCAGAATGTCAAGGGAGAAAGCTGGTAGTATAAATGGGGAAGAAGAGGGAGAAGAAGAAGGGCGGAGAACCCCCAAGCGACGAAATGGGAGACCAAACCGAAGGACAGAGTACCGGAGGGACCAAGGACTGACAGAGCGAGAGCCGGATCCGAGAGAGCCAGGGGAATGCCGAGTAAAAGCCGCGAAAAGATATGTGATTCCGAAGTACGCGGAAGCAATTGTAGCAGGGGTAGTGGACGTGGTAGATGATGAAGAAGTGATAATAGAACCCGAGGTTCAACCACAAAAGGGACTGAGAACCGGCAGAGTAGTGGACAGAGTGAGCGACGGAAGAGTGAAGGTTAGAGTAGTGAATCTAGCAGGGGAGCAAATTGTGATCGATCGGGGTCAAACGCTAGGAATGGCCTCGAGGGCTCAGGTGAATGACCAGGTTGGGACGGTGGTAGGAGCGGTAAAGCAACAGCAGGGGGAAGCCCATGGGAAGCGTAATTGGGACGAAGAACTCAGCCACTTGCACCCATGCGACCGAGAGATGATTGAGGAAGTGCTTAACCAGTATGGGGCACTGTTCGATCCACCGGACGAGAGAGGATGCACCCTGGGAGTGGAGCACACGATCGAGACAGGTGAGGCAGTGCCGGTGGCAAAAAGACCATATCCGGTACCCTTCCACCAGAGGCCAGTAGTGAAACAACATATACAGGAGATGCTGGACAACGGCGTGATCCAACAGTCGTCCAGCCCGTGGTCGGCACCCATTGTACTGGTCAAGAAGAAATCGGAAAACGGAGAAACCAAGTTTCGGTTTTGTACTGATTTTCGGGGTCTTAACGCGGTCACCAAGGTGGAAGTGTACCCGCTACCACTGATCCAGGAGACGTTGGAACAGTTGGGGAGGAGTCGTTATTTCACGACTATCGACTTAGCCAGTGGGTACCACCAGATATCCGTAGCAGAGAAAGACCGGGAAAAAACGGCATTCACTACTGGCGACGGCCATTATGAATATAGAAGGATGGCCTTTGGGCTAGCGGGGGCGCCCGCGACCTTTCAGAAGCTGATGGATTGCCTGTTAAGCAGGATAAAGGGAGTGGAATGCTATGTGTATCTCGACGATGTAATTGTGTACAGCGCGACGATCGAAGAGCAGGCACAGAGGATTGGGAACGTGTTCAGCAAATTACAAGAGGCGAACTTGAAAATTAACCGAGAAAAATGTCGATTCGTGCGAAAGGAAGTTGCCTACCTGGGCCACGTAGTAAGCGAGGACGGAGTAAGGACGGACCCGGCAAAGGTAGAGGCCGTGAAGAGTTATCCCAGACCAAGGAATGTGAAGGAGGTAAGATCATTCCTTGGGCTGGCGGGATATTACCGACGGTTTGTGGATAAGTTCGCAGAGATTGCGCAACCAATGACGGTACTCACTAAAAAGAATGCCACATACAAGTGGACGCAAGAAGCGGAAGATGCGTTCAACGAATTGAAGACAAACTTAATGTCAGATCGTGTCCTGATATACCCGGACTTTCGGGATCCATTCATCTTAGCAACCGACGCGTCCTCGATCGCCCTTGGGGCAGTGCTGTCGCAAGTCCGCGACGGGGTAGAAAGACCGATATGTTACGCCAGCCGGCAGTTGAGAGGACCGGAAAAAAACTACTCGGCCACGGAACTGGAGTTATTGGCGGTGATATGGGCCACCCGACAGTTCAGGTGTTATCTACTGGGACGAGAGTTCAAGTTAATAACAGATCACTCGGCCCTGAGATGGATGTTGAGCTTAAGAGAACCCTCATCCAGGTTGATGCGGTGGACCTTGAAACTCCAAGAGTTTAGCTACGAGGTAGAACATAAGGCGGGTAAAAAGCATACCAATGCAGATGCCTTGAGTAGGGCGGTACGAGGTGTGAAGATGAGGACCCCGGGTTTCAGCGAGGTACGGTTGCGGGCAGCGCAACAAAAGGATGCCTGGTGCAAGGACCTTGCACAACAGCCAGGCCAGGGGTCTAGAGATGCGAGGGGGGTGTTATACTGGACCAACGGCAGCCCCGACGTGGGAACTTGGAAGTTGGCTGTACCGGAGGAGTTAAGAAAAGCCGTCATGCGGCAGTGTCATGAGGCCCGGTGGGCTGGACATCCGGGTATTGAGAGAACGACGTTGTTGGTAAAAGAGGGATTTTACTGGCCAAACATGAATACGGATATAAAAGAGTTCGTAACCCAGTGTGACAGCTGCCAGCGAAGGAAGTCTCCCACGGGCTTGAAAGTTCCACTGGAAGCTCCTTTCTTCCCTACCCGACCATTCGAGCAAATCTCGATGGATATTGTTGGTCCTCTACCAAGAAGCGGACGCGGGTATAAATACATGCTGACCATGATAGATAATTTCACTAGGTATGCCGAGGCCATTCCTCTGAAAGAGATTACGGCAGAAGAAACGGCCAGGGCTTTCGTGGAAGAAGTAGTGACTCGGCACGGAGCCCCGGAGAGGCTGGTAACGGATCAAGGAAGGAATTTCATATCTTCCTTGATGAAGAACACGTGTAGGTTGCTGGGAATTGAAAAGATACAGACCACTCCATACCACCCGGAAGGAAATGGAATGGTGGAGAGGTTGCACCGGACGCTAGCGGAGGCTGTTGCTCATTACGTGCGACAAGATGGACGGGATTGGGATCGTTGGGTACCTTACGCGTTGATGGCCTATCGGGCCATTCCGCACTCGTCAACAGGATACTCACCGAATTACCTGATGTATGGGCGAGAAGTACATACACCGATGGAGTGTAAGATCGCGCCGGTGGATGGGGAAGCCCCAGTAGAAGAGTCGGTAATACGGCTTCAAGTAAGGCTGAATCAGGCCTATGAGGAGGCATCCCAAAGGATGGAGAAGGCCTGGGCGCGTCGGACAGCGCAATGCAACAAGGCGCGGAAACCCAGGGAATTGAAGGTGGGAGAGTATGTTTTTCTGCATGTGCCGGTGATCAAACCAGGACAATGCAGGAAGTTCCATCGGCCATGGACCGGACCATATGAAGTGATCAAAAAGTTTTCCCCGGTCACGTACAGGCTGCAATTAGAATTTGGACGGCAGGTGGTTGTCCACATCAACCGTCTGAAACCAGCGGTAGGTGGTGGGCCTAACTACCTAGAGGATGAGGAGAGCGACGAGGAGAGTGAACTGGAAGAACGATTGACTCCAGAAATGGAGGAGGTCAGTGAGGAAGAGACGGACCCTTGGGTGGAATATAGCGATGAAGACGGGGACGACGAAGTGGAGGAAAGGGAGGAAGGCGCCGAAGTAGAGGCGTTACCCGGACCCAGCCAGGAAAGTGTGACCTCAACGCCACCCTCGCTAAGAAGATCACCGGGTCTCCCCGACTGGGTTACTCCGCCGTGGATGCGGGAAGATACCGACGAGCCAAGTAGCCTAGAGCCAAAAGGAAGGGCTGGGGAAATGACTCCCAGAACTGGTTCAGAAGAAGAAGAAGAAGGGGAAGGAGGAGAGCACCCGGAGGAACAAACGGCGGGACGGCTATGGGAAAAGAGGAAGGGAGCGAGAGAGAGGGCCGGGCGCAATATTCAACGAGAAGCGAAATACGGAGAAGATAGAGAGGACGACTCGGGAGATAGCCAGGTGGACGACCCACAAGACGCCACGTGGGCCCCTGTAGGGGGCCAATCCTTGGTAGCTCCACGTTCCCCTATATCCTTGAGACCCAGATCTGAAAAGAACTAATGGTGTGGGAATAGTGTTCGCAGGTTGGCTGGCGATGCATATGGCCCTGGGGCACGAAGGAGTGAGATTCCTGGAGGAAAGAGATGTGGTAGTGACCAGCGAATGCTGGAGGGTGATAGTGGAAGTAAACGTAACGCGCTTGTACGGCGAGGCGTTACGGATGATGGAAGCAATGGACGGGATAGAGGTAGCCTATTGGCGCACGGTAGACCGCGTTCCAGAAATGAAGGCCTACTTGGATGAGTTGGAGAGAACCAGAGAGATGGTGGCCGAAGTGAATGCGACTGTGTTGTCCATGCGGAATCTGTTACCAATTCAGAGAGGAAGAAGAGGATTACTAAATATCGGTGGAAAGGTGATTAAAGTGGTGTTCGGTAATCCAGACGCGGATGACCTAGAGGGGATTAGAAGCGATCTGGGGAAGCTGTCTGCAACTCAGGGACACTTAGTTCACCTGGCCGCCGAACACCTCACCATTACGCGAAGACTGGGACAGAGGACGGAAGAAAATACTAGGACACTAGTACGTCTGGCAGGGGTACTAAGGGAAGAAATGGAAACCACACACCGGCGGCTGTCTTCTCTTGAGACCCAAGTAGACCGGCTTTCCCTTTACACTAAACTGTCCTTATCCTTAACGTCCAACCTCCGAAATATGGAAGTTTCGGCTCTGAAAGCAAGGGGTGATCTGAGGGAATTATACTCGGGTTTAGAGAAAGTAGCATGGGGCGCGGTAAGTCAAGCCCTTTTGTCCCCACAGTCCTTGAGTGAGATTCTCCAGACGGTGGTTACTGTGTTGCCCGCGGAATTGAGTTTGTTCACAGGTACCAGCCCGGAAGATGCCCACCGCTATTACCAGGCGGCGGAAGTACGTGGAGTGGCGACGCCAACTTCTATGCATGTCATTATAGACCTACCCTTGACAATGCAGGGACAGACTTTCAAGCTCTACAAGGTGCAGCCGATGCCGGTACGTAGCCTAAACGGGCCACACAAAATTGTGTTAGAAACGTCAGTGGACAACATCCTTGTGTCGGTAGACAGACAATATTACGCACTATTGCACGAGGGAGACTTGTCACGTTGCCGAAAATCTCAACCATGGGTGTGCCCCGCGCAGTTCCCCTTGGTGGGACGCAGACGGGCGACTTGCCTGAGCACTCTGTTTTTCGGCGATGAAGAGAACGATAAATCGCTGTGCCGATGGACGGCTTTACGGGAACCCCAACTAGCCACCTGGGTTTGGGATGAGAGAGGGGAGAAGTGGTTGTTCAGCATGAATGAGCCAACCAAAGCAACCATACAGTGCAGAAACCAGCAGCCCCGGGAGATTACACTCGAAGGCGACGGCGAATGGGAAGCGACAGAAGCATGTGCCATCAAGACGGCTGACTATTGGTTGCTGCCTCGGTCCAGAGGTACGACCCGGGTAAAGCTGACAAAGGAGATACGAACTCTAGATCCCATCGCGCTGCGGCTAAATATGCAAGGAGAACCAACGAGACAAGCCGACCTGGAAGAAGCTTGGGCAACTCTAGAAAAGCAGGGTGGACTAGGGGAAGGTCAATGGGCGGCTGATGAAGTACGAATCTCCGCCCTAGCCAGTGCCTTGGAGCGAATCCAAGAAAATCGAGACAGCCGTAGACGTTGGACCTGGATTGCGGCAACGGCTTCAGTGCTCCTAGTACTAAGCGTCTTAGGAGCCTGGCGACTACGGAGGTGGATGGCCGGCAGACGGAATGGAGACGCAAGGGCCCTAGAGGAGTTGGCGAAGAGAGCAGTACATCGACCGAGCGGGAGTAAGGAAGACGAGGAGAAGTGATGAAAGTGTGATGTGGTCATAGTGTAAAATAAGTGTAGTGTAGGTTAAGTCAAAATAAACGTCGAAGCTCCACGGTGCGACGGGTGAAAGAGTGGCCCCTATGGTCCACTCTTTTTGTAAGGGGGAGGTGGTGTAACAAAACTTGGCATTTAGTATAGACTATCCCGCAACGCTTGGGAGGTATTAGATTACCGGCGCCGACTGGTGCTTGCACTTCCTTGAAAACTGAGAGGAGAAGATGACAAACACGTGGATTTCACATCGGGATTCTAGGAATAAAATATAACAACCCATGCAACTAAAGGGGATTGGAGGAACAGCTCCCCCGCTCTGAGATCGATCACGCCCCTTGACCAATAACAAGAGAGAACTGGCAGAAGGAAATCCCCTCTTGAGAAGAATTGGAAAAAGGAGGAGGCAGAGTGTGTGGGAAAAGTGGAAGGAAAGGTTGTGTGAGCTAGAGAGTCTGTAGGAGTGAGTGGTGTTAGAAAATTGTTAGTGATCCAAAAAGATGAACGATAGACGGATACCGGACTTTATTCAAGGTAACTTTTACAAATTCAATTTGTGGGTGGGACATTAATCACCGTGGAGCTTAGGACGTTGTGGAGATTTCAATTATTATCCAATTATTAAATTAGTATTCAATTATTATTCTAGTATTCAATTACTATTCTATTATTCAATTATTATTCTATTATTCAATTATTATTCTATTATTCAATTATTATTCTATTATTCAATTATTATTATTCGATTATTATTCTATTATTCAATTAGTATTATTTTGTTATAGAAAGTGTTCAAGTAGTTAATAAAATTAATTAACCAGTAGTTTTGAATAGAAAAGGGGTTTATATGTCTTTCTTATTCGTATCTTTCCCGAAAATTCTCCCGATTATAAATTTGTGCATGCTAGCTAATACGTATTCCATAATTCTTTCCTGGTTCCTAACCTTCCGTTCCCTGATTTCTCAACATCCAAAGGTAAATTATCTATTTCCCGGTAGGCACGGGGGCGTTACAGTACTCTTCAACAGAGCTGGTCATTTCAAGGCATTTCCAAAATGAAATGTTCCAAGCCTCCTGTTGCTCCCTTCCCTGAAATATATTTCATGACCTAAGAAAGGTCCACTACCACCTAAGCAATATACAGATCTTGACTAGGCTGAGAGCCTTGGCCTCCTTGCATAGGTCTTATGCTGTGGAGGCTTCTACCTCAGAATCCACGTCAGCGTATAACTAGTGACACAGGCCAGTATGAACCAGCCTCACTCAAACAACCCAAAGTTGTTGAAGTGTAGTTCCTTACCTGCTTTAATGTAATGATCCTTTAACTATTATGGATTGTATGTTCTCTGTATCCTTGTTGGTGAGTTGGGTACCGTCCTAGAACTCCCATGATCACTACATGCAATTTTTTTTTCAATGATTTGCCACAAAAACCCTCACTTGGTTTTCCATCATTGATTTTACTTTTTTTACCTCTTCTGTGCTCACCGGGACCGGTGTCCTCTGCTCTGTCTCCTTTTCCAAATATCATAACAGTGATTGTTGTTATGATGTGTTGGCCTTCTGATGGGTTTACCTTTTATGCTAAGCTTTATTTAGTTGAGCTGAAGGGCTTACCTTGGCCCAGAAGGGTGGGTTCTTCCCGGTTGACAGGCCCAAGGATTAGTTTCATTGAGGGAGGCTCTACTAGACGGAGCCATGCTCCCTGCCCACTACTGGCTGCCACTGTTTAGGCTTCATCATGGTTTCCCATTTAGACCTTAACATCGCAGACGTGTCCCATGGAGAGACCCTGGCAGGCGCTGGTGAGAAGTCAACAATGGGAAATTATTATAGCGGAGTAGAAGAACAAAGTTGCTGAGGGTTGATTGAAAGTTGGATCCAATAGAATCTGGAGAGGACAAAAAATTCAACATACGTGAGAGAACAGGCATTGCAGGGTATCTCAACGATAAGAAATAATTATGCGGATGTTCAGATGGAGATTAAAAAATCAGGCTTCGGGTCTTCAAGCTATAGTGCACAATTGACCTACACCAACGCAACTCCAGTCGTAGCGGCTAAAGGTGTAGCTAAGAAGGGAATACAGGGAAGAATGTAGGGCTTGAGCCAGGTTTTGGAAACATCAATAATAATGTGGTAGAAATTTGAGCTAAAATACAGAAGGGATTCATCAGATAATGGATCTGGTAAGGACAGATAAGGATCGGGAATTTATGTGACAGGTGGTTAGGACACTAGACATATTTGAGAGGAATATAGGAAAATATGGTCAGTATTTGATGGGAAGACGACAATAATGACATGGTATGACTATGAAAATGATTATATTCGTGTAAGACAATTATTGAAGGTGGGGTGAATAAACTGAAATCAGTTTCTCTGTAAACAAAGTTAGCAATTTTATTCACTATATATTACATTATAACAATTATTACTATTGATTTACACAATCTTACCTGTAAACAAAGAAACGACAATTACAGCTTATAACTATCACCTCTCTATTTACATGTTCTGTTACCTAACATAACCAGAAGGTTATATAGAGTATATATAGAGAACTATATGCTGGCTGCTCCATCTGGTGGCAGCCTGTGGAAGCAGCGCGACAAATTCAAATTAAAGAGAGAACACTTTCATTACATTCATATAGTGAAGGAAAGATGATATAGAGCTATTAATTAAACGATAGGAAAGAAAAGAGATTAACACAAATATTCTTTGCAAAGAGAAAGAAGAGTAGAAAAAAACTAAAATAGCCAATTCTCTATCAGTGTTGATAAAGGGCCAATGAGTAAACAAAATTCATAGAGTCAGTCGAAAATGTCCAGGTCCCTGAAACTGCTATGTCAGCATATTGCCAGTCAGCTAGTAGATGTCTGCCAATCACAGTAGATGCCTGTTAGTTTAAATATTCCCCACTATTTTTTTTCTACCGGGCCAGCCAGTAGAGGTGCCTATTAGTTAGTGCAATTTCCATGCTGAGATATATTTAGTGGGAGTAGTTCTCGTCCAAGTCAATATCCTGTGTCGAAATGTGCCTGCCTGACAAAGCATGCGATGACAAGTGGCAATTGTCAACCATCCTTCCTTGGTCTGTGCTACCGCACCATATCTAGGTTCTTCACTAATTTTAATTCTCTAGCTTCTTCTAAGTTCACATTCATTGAGGACCACTCCCACATTCATAGTAGATGAAATAAAGACGGGAGTAAAACAATTTATAGGTCTGACAACTAGGTCTATGGCCCTTTCGGTCCGCTCCCACACTTACCACCAGGGCTCCAGGAGTCTCCATTGGCCGGACTGAAATGCCACGGATCTCCACCAACCTATGCAGCTTTATTTGGGTGAAACTTCATTTCATCCACCCTAAATTTGAGGGCTTTATTTTGGGCCTTATTATTTTCTAAATATTTTGGTTGTCCCTCAAGGCGGTCCAATATTTAAGAAGGGTTTTTGGTGAAGATGGAAGTGAAAAGGATCCAAGCCAGTGAGTGCCTGAGGAGAACAAACATTCTTCCTTTGTATAGTGGTGCAATATGTGGCTCTATGAATTCGGAGGATCAAAATACTTTAAATATTTTTATTTGTCAGTTCTTGGATACTGCATAGTTAATGAATGTATTGCAGTTACTTTTTGTTGTTTCTATTGAATCAAAAAGAAATTCCTTTTAAATAGGTTATGATAAATGAGTTAGTTTTCAGCTAATTGATAATGAAAAATATTCATTTATTTAAAGTTTGCATTTTTGATCATGTTTGCATTTGTAAGATTTTTAGTAGGAATAAATTTATTATAATACATTGTCATGTAAATATTTGTTTTGACAGTATAACATTATTTTGGCAGACGAATTCCACTGCACATCAGGAGAATGTGTGCCCATGGTAGCCCATTGTGATGGTATGGCTGATTGCAGAGATAGTAGTGATGAAAGCAACTGTTCCTCTATAACTTGTAACAGTAAAGAATTCCGTTGTGATACAGGCAACTGTATACCAAATTCATGGAAATGTGATGGTCAGATAGATTGTAGTGATGGTTCGGATGAAGGAACTAAATGCTGTAAGTATGAAGATTTTCTTCAATAAACATAAATATAAAATAATGAAAATAAACGGTCAGATTGTCTCCCTACAGAATAATTTATTTCAAACCAGAGTGTTTTTGTTAGTAAAATTACCATCCTTCAAGTTCCTCCCAGCGGAATGATGCATGGATATTATTTAATTATTCATCATTTAATAATTTATATAAAATTGATGGAAAATGAAAAATTCATGGGGTGAATTTTGGGTATAGTCAAAAAATATTGGTTAGACCACTTACCCTTAGATCTACTAGTTATCCTTAATGACTCCAGCTATTTTTATAGGGATGTTACTACTATTTGATTTTCCTTCTATTCTTCCTCCTGGTGATTTTCTTTCCATCTAATTATTGTTTTTAAAGGTCAAATATTTAAAATATTCCTCTATGCCTTCTTCAAAATAAATATTTCATAATGAGTAAGTTATTAGTTCTCAAGTGAAATTTCCTTATACATATTACGTTAATCAACAGCAAATAGGAAAGGAGAAGACCAGCAAAAAGAGATTAGGAAAGAAAGGATTTAATTGAAGAAAAGAAACTAATGATTTTTAAATTTTGTTTATTTTGAATAATTAATTAAAATTAATACATTTTTTTTTTTAGCTAATGTTGATAGATGTAATGAAGATCAATTCACTTGTGAAAATGGTCATTGTATTTCACATTTGATGGTCTGTAATCATGAGGATGATTGCGAGGACTCATCTGATGAAAAATATTGTTATTCTAAAACTAAACCAGCCGATATGATTCAGCATGATAATTTGCCTGAGAGTTGTGAGTTTCAATGTGATTCAGATTTACAACGGTGCTTACCGTCATCAGCAAAGTAAGTGTAATGAAATTAATTAGATTAGAATAATTAATTAGAGGTTTTAACCCTATGGATACCATGGCATTTGTACTACCACATGGTGGCTCTAAAATGGTAAAAATATTTCCTTGTAAATATTATTTGTACACACCATTGTAGATTATATACACTGATGGCCATATTAACTGATTAGACATGAGGGGAAAGGGGATCTAAAACTACTAGATTCTTATACATCAACAAATATAATAAAGTTGTATAATAAAGAACTCGCCCACTTCAAGCATCTTAACAGTATTTCAAATCCTTATTTTTTGGTTGGCCCATCATTTTCCACATCAGTAGCATCTATTGAATTGATGAATAAGTAAAGGCTCATAAATCCGTTCACCTCAAAGTTTTTAGAGTAAAAAGCAAGTTAAGCAGTACAACTACAATTTTTAATTGACAAATTATTAAGTTCTGAAAAAGAAAAGGTAGTAAACAATGGTTCCTTAATCTCTTTATAGGTTGCTTCCTTGTGCGGCTACTGATCCGTTTATTATTATGATCATAGTGCAGTTATTTAGTTATAGACACACTTTAAAAAAAAAGTATGTCGTTCATAATATCACAAATGTAAAAAAAATGTTACCAATTTAAGACTCAACATTCTTCATGAAACGGTGAATACTTTTGGACTCCAGCTGTTGTTGATTTTTTTTATTTTTGGAGCCAATTCATGAATACAGCTGTGAAAAATTTATATTTTAAAGTAACTAGGGTCATAGAAATGGGAAAGCTTTATTAAAATGAAATTTTAGACAAATTTTGCAATAAAGGTCACCTCAAGCTAAGTAATCAAATGAGTAATACTTTTTATTAAAAGTACTTCTCTTGCTCTCATTAGTTACCCCATCAGTCTGGTCTGAAATGACAATAACAGAACCAGATACACAGATCCATTCAGTTAGAAAGCATGAATTTAAGGGATGTAATGAAAAACCGAAATTTTTAAAATGTTTATGAAAATGATGCACACCACATTGTAAAGACTCTGTTACAACATTGTAATTGTTCCTGTCCTAATTCCAAAACAGCAACCCCACCGTAAACAATAAATCTCGAAAAGGATTCAGGTTTGATATTTTGATTACGGGTGGTTTTGTGGAACAGCGGGTATTGGTGACAGATTTTTCAACTTTGCTGGAGAGATACTCACAGTTTTAAACTGTGGAAGAATCTTAACTTATTATGAGTTAACATGCCACAGTTTTTATTATTTAATGACCTAAATCTTTATTAAATTTGTCTGAAGGAAAGTGGATTTATAAAACATCTTCTGGATAAACACTTTTATTTACAGTACCACATCACATGTTGTACTTCACAACAAAAAACATTTCTATAAATGCTACCACCATAGAGGAACCCCATACATAACTAACACCCTTCCTTACTTTATATTTATCAACAAACAAAATTTACCGACTGCTTATAGGCCAATTAATCTAAACCTTTTGGGTACCGTAGTTGAAAGTAAGTGTTGGAAAGTTGAAAATCTGTTCCTTTGACGTTAAATAATATATATTATGAACTTTATTTTGCAATAATTACAATCTGCCTTTTATAAGGCAATAATAATACTGATAAATGATCTCATTCATACCATATTTACAGTCATCATTCACTCGCTCATTCATACAATAGGAATTGATTGGAGAAACTGGCCATTGCCAAGACTCCCACTGTCACGCGATTATAGCAGGTCACGAGGCCACTGCCGTTTCAGTCTCCGAGGAGGGTTATAGGGATGAGTGGCGCAGTGCAAAGACTGTGCTACAGGATTAGGGTGGTTGGAAAGGCTACTGTGCAATTTCATAAACTTGGAAGGGATGAGTTCTAGAATGTAGGGTATATTAAGGTCGTTATGAAGGGTTTTGTTGCTGACATAATAAGGGGCATTTACTATTGTTCTCAGGACTTTTGATTGAAAGGATTGGATACGCATGATGTTCGACTTTTTTGCTGTCCCCCATAGCTCTATTCCGTATGTCCAGATTGGTTTAAGTATAACTTTGTAGATTAGTAGTTTATTTTCTATTGAGAGATGGGATGTCCTTTGAAGTAGTCTGTTCAGTTGTCCAAAGCGTCTGTTTAGTTCTTGTCTTTTTAGTCTCGTATGTGGGTTCCAGGTCAGTCGTTTGTCGAGATGGAAGCCTAAGTACCGTACTATCTCATAGAATTAAAATAAACTAGTGGACAAGTCTTGCGACAAAGGGTGCAGGTATTGTGGGAGCATTTTGCTGCATTAACTTTGATCTGCCATTGATTTCACCAATACTCGATCTCGTCAAGATGTTTTTGAACGTTATGGGATGCTATGTCGGGGTCTGGGTGGGATGACAAGACTGCAGTGTCATCTGCAAATGTGGCCAAGAAGGGGTTGGAAGTAGAGGGGACATCAGAGGTGTATAGGTTATATAGGATGGGGGCTAGGACACTACTCTGTGGAACTCCTGCATTTATGGGATAGTAGTTAGAGTATTATAAACCACAGTAAGAAGCGGTTTGAAAGGTAGGGCTGTAGGATTAGGAAAAGGGTCTGTGGTAAATGTCTTTTGAGCTTGTAGAGCAAACCTGCGTGCCAGACCCTGTCAAAAGCTTGAGCTATATCAAGAAAGGCAGCAGTGCAATACTTTTTGGTTTCAAGGGCTGAGGAGATGTGATCAACAACGCGAAGGCTTGGGGAGTTAGGAAATCATATCCAGGGGATTTTCTGTAAGGTAAGTTTTTCAGAAGGTATTTGACCTCAGAGGGATTAACGGCTTTTGGTGGAAAAGAGAGAGGAATAGGTGAAGTGAGGAAATCTTCCACAGTTTTGCTGTGAGTATGGCTTTGATGAGAAAGGTGAGGTGTGAAAGTATGGGTAAGATGCAGAGCCAATTCCTCCGACCTATCCCCATCCCAGGCCGCCCAGGACCCATCATCACGACGGAGTGGATGTGAAACAGGTTGATACTTAAGGATTTTTTTGGTTACATTCCACAAGGGGTTATCCCTGGTAGTCAGAGAGGAGAGGTAGGAATTGAAAGAATCAGAACGGAAGGATGCCAATCGCCGCTTTACCAATCGGCAGTACTGATTGTACGAGCGGCGATCAGCAGGATGCCGGGATCTTTGCCACACTGTTCTAGAGCGGCGTTTGGATTTGATTAGATCTTTGAGATGCTGAGGTAAACGATTATGATTGTGGATTCTTGGGTGACGATGGGGTGACGATGCCTCCCAAGCCGACCTCTGGACCAGAGTAGTGAAAGAATGCACTGCATCGTCTAGGTCTTGGGATGTTTTCAGGGATAATTTGAGGTTTACGGACTCTGTAAGAAGCTGGCGGAAGTGGTCCCAGTCAACTGGGCCCCTAATAAATGAAGGTGGACTCCAGGTACCACAAATCTTGTAGCAAGAGTTACTTTCCCAGATTGGCGTCTTCACGGCCTAGTCACTGTCCAGAAGCTAATGACGTTACTACTTGCTTTGATTAAGTTTGCAATTATATCGCATAAAATGGAGATCAGTGCCAATTCACATAATCTGAAATTCTAAAGGATTTGAAAGGGTAAGTCGCAAGTTATGAGGAGTTCAACACTCGCCTTATAAATAATATGGATACGATATAATTGTGAACACACGAAAGAATAAAAAACCCATCTGCTTCCGGAACACAGATACCAAATTTTGACACAGGAGTGGTATGAGTGTACAAGACGAATGCCTTCGAGTTACTAGAAGATACTGCTGCTATAATAAAATAGGGCCTGAGATTCAAAGTTTACGATACCGAGACTTACCCCAAAATGGACATATTTTTGGAGGAAGTTGAAGGTGACTTCCCACAATCCTTCAAAGTGCTCATGCAGGATATTATGATGCCCATCTATCCAATTTGAAGAGCAGTGGACTGTTTTGAATTCCTTTCGTCAAAACTTGAAAAGCTGAATTCAGTTCATTTACATACTAAAGCTGTTTCTTGGTTATGCCACTATAGATCTAATTTATCACCTTAATGTCCATTTCTTCCCATTCAGCAGCTTTATTAGTTTTTTTGTCCATTTTTGATACTGCAAAAACTTAAGGGTTCTAATTTTGTAGTTCAAATAATCCTGCCCGTCAAACAAAGGATTCATTATTTCACAAGTCTCCAAAAAAAGTCATTTTAAACTTTTATTAACAACAGACTGATTATGCACTGACTGACTGTTAATTACTACCATGTTAAAATCCTAAGGAAGGATTTATAAAACATCTTCTGGATAAACACTTTTATTTAGTGTACCATGTCGGGTCGTCATCGCCTAGTTGCCCTAGCCCTGGTGATGGAGAGAGAGTTAACTAGTCTATGACCACGATGATTGGTTGATGATGGGTCTTACTACTGAGCTATCTGACTCCATATCTGGTAGGCATGTGCCCCGACAGTGAACTATGTTCAGGAGACGAAGTACAGGTTAGGTTTTATAGGTAGTTTATATGGCCTTTGAATGACCATAAATTCACACTCGGTACCCAAGGGTAGGCGAAAAACGCCCGGATCCCAAAGGCGAGTGTGAACTGGGAAGAGGCAAACTGGATCCCTGGGGGAGACGCTACTAGGTAAGTTCGTAGGGCCCTAGAGACTGTTGTCTGCGTGGAAGGGGTCGCTTTCAAGGCTTTAGCTTTAGCAAGACGAAGGCAGAGAATCCCATTAGGAAGGTGCAGGGTCTGGGGCCAATAAGCTGGGGTTTTATTTTGGCCAATCACATTGCAGGCCTGGCTGCTGGAACCCGGCAAGGTTCTGAAGGTCCAGTCCGGGCCCCAGGGGATCAGGGCTGGATACCTGTCTAAGGACCCCTGGCTGCCTCTGAACTCGTCTGCAGCTACGTCATTTATTGTTCACAATATTTACACTGATATGACCTGGTGGTTTTATAGTATTATTTACATTTGTTTAATTTAATTTACAACATATTGTAACTAATTTACAATATATACAATAGAGTAGAGGGTGATTTATCTTATGTATATTAGTTAGCAGTCGCTACATACCACATCACATGTTATACTTCACAACAAAAATATTTCTATAGAAGCTACCACCATATTGTCCATCAGGCACAGCCATAGGGTTACAAAGAGGTAGGAGCCACAGAGTATATAAATCTAAATGTACATGACTAAGAAAACTAAATACCACTTAAAAATATTAAAACCAATATTCTCTAAATTACAGATGTAATGGCACATCCGAATGTCCATACGGAGAAGATGAAAAACATTGCACAATTTGTTCTGAAGAAGAATTCACATGCTTTTCTAGTAAAAGATGCCTTCCAAAGTCATGGGTGTGTGATGGAGTCACTGATTGTGAAGACCAATCTGACGAAATGAATTGCTTCAATAAATCTTTAAATTTTCAGATTCGTAAGTGATGATTTACCTATGATTTGCTATACTGTTAACTGTTATATAAAATATAACAGAATCACATATTAAATTTTACAAGAAATTATAATGATCTGTTTGGCTCTTACTCATGAAATACAGTGTTGAGGATTTAATTTATTTTTCCTTGATCTGATTTATATGCTATGTTTCTTAGTGCGTTCAAGACCACACTTTATCTTTTTTTATCATTACATAAATAAATTAGTTGTTTTGAGGGGGAAAAAAGATTTTTTTTTTTTAATTTAAAGAAATGAAAGATTAATTTCAAAAAAGATAAATCATTTGTATTACTGACATCATAGTTACCCATATCTGCCTCAAAATAGAATCTCTCTAGAACTCCATAAATTATTGATATAATAGTTTACTTGAATACAAAGTGGCAAGTTATCTAAAATATTTCAGTGTCACCATTAATCTCAAGCTGTAACATTTCTAGTATGCTACATGTCCAAACTTTTTTTTATTTTCTGAAATGTTGGATACTAAAAGTTGAAAAAAAGTATTGTGTTCAAACCAGAACTCAACTTAAGTTTTTCAATGTACTTTCATAAAATGAAAATGAAGAGGTAGGTGCAATTTAAGTCATTGCCATAGAATGAAGCTTGCTTTGCTGTGACATAGCTGTGTTGTATTTAAAATCATTATAAAAACAATTTTCACAATAAGCCATTTTAAAAAAAATGATTATTTAACAAATTATGTCCAGTGGAAATTAAATGTATTTTTGTAATCCCTATTTTTATACTACACTTGCCTCCATATCAGGAACAATTCAAAATTGTTTTGAACATTTAAGTAGATTATACCCCAGATTTATTAAGTTAATATATGTTTCTAAACTGTTGATTTAATCACACTAATGTGCTAAAATTGAAAAAAAAAATCTTTCAATTAAGCATGACTGGCGGGCTCAAACATTGTCAAGGAAGGTAAATTACTAATAGTAGGTAGTTTTTCCACCCTTGTTTTAGATAGTTTTGCACTTTATCTCTCTTTTCTGTATGAACATTGATTTTAATAAAGGTAGGTATGTTTGGTAACCGCAGATTACCTCTCTGTAATATTGTTGATATATAATCTATTGTATAACGTACTTTCATCAAAATATAACATGTTCTTGAGTATCCGGCTTCTTCATTGTACTCTAATCCTGATAAAATACAAAACATGGAGCAGTCGGTATTTGTAAGTTCCAAGACCATGAACATAATTTGGGAAATATTTGAATCGGTCGAGAAATGGAGTTCAACAACCCGGCATATCTTAAAGTGGTTTCAGGGAATGTTACAGAAACTTTAAGGTTTTCAAAGAGGAAATAAACATCTACATGGTGGCTTCAGAAACTGAAAAAACCAAATGATGTCTAGGTACCAAGGCTTATAAACTTAATAGGACCTCAGTGGAGGGGGGAGGGCACTGAAACTTTATCGTTCTATCCGGACCGTTGGTGAGGAAGGAAACAGTCCTGTCAGCCCTTAATGATTTAGAAGCGTACTTCATCCCTAGAAAAAATGAAAGAATAGAAGTGTTTAGAATGAAATGTTTTGACAGGTGACAAGGACCTGAGAAACTTTTGATCTATTTTATGCAGATTTAAAAAGCCTAAGTGCACATGTGACTTCAAAGATAAAAGTGGAGTTGGTCCTTGGAATAAAATCTGCAGCACCAAGAGAAAGGTTGCAGTGAATGCAGCATCAAGTTGCGTGAAGATCCAACTATTGAGAAGATGGTGAGTGGAGATGGCGGAAACCAATATGCAGCTGATAGCGGTCCAAGGGACAAGAGGGAACGTTTTTCAGGTGAAAAAACAGCTACAGCAATGACAAAGGAAAAAACAAGAAGAATCCTAATTTTAGAGGCAAAAATAAAGCAAATCCGATTGATTGTACAATTTATGGTCTTAGATATTATTTTGGCACATGGCTACCAAAGAGTCAACCATGTAATAAATTCAAACAAGAAAATCATTTCACCAAAATATGTGGAAAAATCGAATTGAAAAAGAAAAATATGAATTCACTTGATGTAGAAAAGCCTAATGGTGATGGTTTTGAGTCAGATTTTAGTAATTATACATTGAAAACAAACAGTATTCAGAATCCACTAGAGTGGATTGAAAAAATGTACATAAAAAAGAAGATAATGATCAACATCATGAAGCAATAGCAGGATTAAATAAACAACTAAGCTTGTTTAATCATCAGTTAAATGCTGTGGGAAATGATTACACAACACTGATGTGAATGCTGATAAAAACTTAGAAGAACAATTGAAATCTCATAAGGATTGTCAAGACAGAACTAGATAATCAGAAAAACCTGTTGATCTGATAAAGACCCGCTAAAAAACATTTAAAAATTAAAAAATGAAACAAAGCAGCAGGTGGTTTCCTTGAAATCTAAAAGTTCTAGAAACTGTAAAATTGGAAAATGAAGATCTAAGAACAATAGAAAACAACTAATTAATTAGATATCATTGTGAAATTTGAACTTTGAAAGGAGAAGTTGATTCCAAAACAATGGAATAAGTTGAACTTCAAAAAGTCTCCTTAAATTTGGTACCAAATGACAATATAAGGTTCTATTTTCAACAAACTAAATATTTGTTTGTAAAAAAAGATATTTAAATAATTTCGGACTTCCGTGGTATCACTGCTTAGGCTGAATTGATAAACTAAAATACGATTTAAATGGAAGTAACATGAATAATTTTTCTAAAGATTTAAAACCCCATTGTAAACAGTTCCAGTTACTTGTAACACTGTACAAAAATACAATCTCTGATACAGGAGATACATTGAATAGGCTTTAAAGCCTAATTGAAGTGGAAGATTTGTCCCCTGAAGAGACAGAGGAAAACTCGCCAACAGACATGAATTCTGGTTACAATCAATATGTAACTAAATCAGATGTTTAAGAGAATCAAAAAAATATGATTATTGATATGTTCATGTATATTAATTAGAGATAATGTGAATACTTTGGTTGAATTTCTTAAAATTTATTCAAACAGAGATGTTTGGTAACCCCAGATTGACCCCCTATGATGCTGTTGATGTATAATCTAGTGTATAACCTGCTTTCTAGCATTATAATCTAAATAAAACATGTTTTCCAGTATTGGATCTTTTAATTATATTCTAATCCTAATAAAATACAAAATAGGCTAAACTATATTAAATTAATTCTTGGAAAAATAATAAAAAACCAGGTGACTCACCTAAGAAATAAACAAATTAATCATTTGGTTAAAACTCATTATTATATTATTACAGATGATCTCCACTGTGATGGTTTTACTTGCAAAGATACTAAAACATGTATTTCATTGAGCAAACTATGTGATTCTCATTCCGACTGTAATGATGGGTCAGATGAAAAGGGTCTTTGTGGTAAGAGTTTTTTATTTTGTAGAAAATATTCCAATAAAAATAAATAAACACATGGTGTAATTTTTAAACTCGAAATCATAATAAATTATATGTTATAATACCAATGAACAAAAGGGAAGATGCACGGATGACCTGCGCGGCTGTAGCACAGTAGCAGACAACTGAATGGCGTAACTAGGAGTTATAGAGAGAGCGGTGAAGTGCAGATAGAGATACAAGTGAAATTTTGAGTTGAATAAAGTTAAAGTGAGGAAATAAAGAGTTATGTGGATAAAGAACAATATTTGAAATAAAGGCTTTAAATGTTGTTTCTTTTGTTTACAGAGAAACACAATTGACTCTTTGTTTAGTGGAAAAATATTACCTACATCATCTGATCATCCAGATAGCAATAATAATAGCAACCTGACATAAAAAATGGTTTTAATAGCATGGGCAGTACACTGTTTTTCTTCGTTGTTGGGTCGCAGGTTCCACAATCCTGGTTTCTTCTATTATCAAATATCAAACGCATGGCCACCTTCTCCCTAAATCCCCTACCCAAAATATGTGGAAAACCCAGAGGGTAGCCTTGGTACCTACCTGGCTGGGCCTTGGAGGCCAGTTCCCAACCACTACCACTATACCAGTGGTAGTCAACCTGATCCCCGGCCAACCACTAAGGGGCATTCCACCTTTCATGGTGGGTTGTAGGGGTTTTAAAAACATTTTCATTACGTTTTTATAAAATTCCTCAGCACACTGATTAGTACGCAGTTAAATTTGTGAGAGTGAGCACGTGCCTACTGCTTCAAACTTAATTAAAGGGCTTTAAATTAAACAAAGTTGCCGCTTACCGCACTTCACAATTATTTGAAAAATGTGGCAAAAGCTATAATATTGGATAAACTGTACCCTCTATAAAAGAATTCATCGCAACATTAATTCATCAGGATATACCTGAAATTCTACAAACGTTACCCCTAAGCGATAGCACAGTAAAGTGACGAATTGAAGAAATGGCAGTTAATATTGAAAAAAATACTTAGAGGATTCTCCCAAACTCTTCATTTTCTATACAATTGGACGAGTCTACCATTGTAGATAATAATGCTTTATTGATACGTTATTTTTATGAAAACAATTCATTACGAGAAGAAACGGTATTCGCAACAAATCTCATTACAGATGCAAGAAGATTACCTATATTTAATATTGTGAAATCAAACTTTACAGAAAATAGTATTCCTTTCAGTAATATTGTTGCATACGCTACTGATGGAGCACCATCAATGGTTAAATCGCTTTCGTAGAGTTGTTGCTCATTTGAAGGGAGAAGTGCCAAATTTTTTCTGTATTCATTGTGTGTTACACAGACATCTTGTGGGGAAACATCTAAGTACAAGTCCCCATTTATCATTAACTATAATAATAAAATGAGCCGTAAAAAAGAACAAATCCAATTCAAAAAATGATAATGTTTCGACAGCTTTTCCACGACAATAATGAAGACTTTATTAGGTTACTTTGGCCCAGAGAAGTTTGGTGCCTGTCAAAAGTGTCCTTGGTTCGTTTTGTAGCAATTTATGATAGTGTCATAGAAATTTTTGAAAATAATAAGGAAACCAATCTGTGCCAACAGTTAAAAATGATACCTTTTATTTGGCAGATATTTTCAAGAGATTTATTGATACCAATTTGCAGCTTAAAGGACCGAATACAACTGTTATGAGTTGCCAAAATACTGTGTCATTATTTATTGGCAAACTTGAACTACTTGGTTATAATCTATTGCAGAGAGAATTTTATCATTTTCATGCATTATCATCCATAAAAAATTATGTTACTCCAGAGGATATTGACAGATTCAGTAGCCACCTCAATGAACTTTAGACATTAGACATGGAAAAACGATTTGAAATTGATGGTGTATGACCGGATGAAAAATCCTTTTACTGTAAATATTGAAGAGGCTGACAACTTGGCAAGAAGAACTGTTAGAAATGAGATTTGATAAAGAAAAACATAAATTAGACAGTGGTGGATATGAAAACCTATGGCAAAATAAAAAAATACCTGTCTTATATCCGAATATATGGAAAATGATATTCTGTTCGTTGATACATTTCCCTACCTTATATTTTCTGTTATCAGGCTTTAGTTCTCTTAATCATATTATGACCAAAGAAAGAAACCACCTCAATGTTTCTGGAAGAGGAGATCTTCGTTTGTTCCTTACAAATATTGAGCCAGATATGCTGAATTTACTTTCGCAACATCAGCCTCAGGGATCTCATTAATAATGTAATTAATTAAATGTTATTTCATCAGACTTCATGGTTCTATGTATGCAAAGTATAAATAAAAAGATAGATTTAACAACAGTAAGTTGTTTTATAAAGATTTATTCTACCAAACTTAGTGAGAGTCCGACATAAAGTATTTGGTAAGTAAGTAATTATTATTGTATTCTTCAACTTGATGTAACTCTGCTTTAAAAATTTTATAAAACATCGTTACTTCCCCACTTTATAAATCACCATTACTGTGGAACCGGTGGGCAGTTGGAAAGTTGTATTACTAACAGAGATACAAAAGTGGACAGTAGGTATAAAAAGGTTGACTACTCCAGCTCTATACAATTTATTACAAACTCACTTCCTCAAAATCAACCTAATTGTAACTATTAAATTTGATAATATATATATATATATATCATTACAATATTTAAATGGTTCATTTGATTTATTTATTTTTTTATTTAGTTTGAATGCATTTTGCCAGAAAAATGTATCCTTAATTTTATAGGCCTGATATCAAATTATAGGTGCATTGAGGAGCAAATAACTAGCACTAAAAAACTATTGTTTATTTCATTGAATCAGGTTTAATAAGTTAAATTAAAGGGCTTACTTTGAATTTCATTGAAATATAGTAAATATTGTTACTAGCTTTAATACAGATGATACAGTTTGATAATTTGGAATAAATTTAGTGAATCTCTGAAACTCTATTCCTTTTATTATACTTATTTCTTATTAAAACTACTTCATTCATTTTAAAAAATGAATTTTACTATCTCATCAATCATAAATCCACCTTAAAAAGTATACTTTCAACACTACTAGGAAGTGGAATTTCTATCAACGAAGTATATTAAATTTTATAAGTATATAAAATATATCAATTTTAATTTAAAATGTTCTGATTCAAGTATTCTTTAACTTAGTAATAATTTATAGCTTCAATAAACAAGTTATTAAATATATCAGGCAAAGGATGTGAACATGCTGCTTGTCATCATACGTGTAAAGAGACACCAATGGGACCTCAATGTGAGTGCTTACATGGATATATTCTTGCTGGTGATGGCAGATCATGTAGTGATATAAATGAATGCGAAAAGTTATCTTCCTGTTCTCAGTACTGTCATAACATTCTTGGAAGCTATAGCTGTTCTTGCTTGGATCCTAGTTACCAGTTAAGGTCTGATAAAATAAGATGTAAAGCAAAAGGTATGTCACTTAAATATTGTTTTTTTAACTTTCACTACTTTTTTAATGTTGGCAATTCTTTATTTAATAGTGTCAGTAATTCTGATAGATGATTTGAAAAACAAAAAAATATACCAACATTTGTATTTATTTAGGAGATACCCAATGTAAGGCTTTCTTACCTATCAACTCACATCTATGAATATTTTACTAGCTGAAATACTAAAAGCTGAAAACACTAACAATTCAGCTGCATAATACATTTATTTAAATCGGATAAGGATTGTTCCTAAAAGATAATAATAATCATCCTTGCTGCATACTGCTTAAGCCCATCGCCACTGATTTCTTCAAGAAGTTGTCCATACTGATCTGGTGGTGCCACCCTGGTGGCCTGGATCTCTATTTTTCACGAATAACAACTCATCATTACATAACTGCTGCTGTATTGGTTAGCTTTAATGCTTCTCTTCTTTCCAATAGGCAGGTAAAGATATTTTGAAGGAATGTATTGCTACCTATCATCCATCCAGCCCAACAAAAAAGGCATTTTAATACACTCGACAATGTTGGTGTTACCATGGCTAATAAAGGATTGGTAGATTAATCAAGGAGGGTGTCTGGCAATCAATTTATATCAAATTAGGAATTGGTCTGAATACTTTACCAGGAAGTTTATTTTTAAACTCATTGTCATAGATCCTGTGGTAACACTGTTTGTAACAGCGGTTGAACCTTCAGAGATAATAAACATGTAATGAGTTGTTATGCTCCTAACTTGATTGTATTTAATAATGTTATAAATAATGACTGGAGACTTAAATAATAATTTCATATAATACAACAGATCCCATAATAACAAACCAGTAACTGACTCAATTCACAAAACAATAATAGAAATATCAACCATTAATGCTTACAATAAATTTATTTGAACAGATTAATAAATCATCACACAAATAATTTCAGTTTGTCATTACATACATTTTATTTTCTATTTTTTTTTTTAATTAAACATTTTGGACTTTAACTCAGTGTGATTCCCCAATGGAGTAGGATATCAGTATGTAGGCTTCTAAGCCTTAGCGGGCCAATCTTCACAACTAGGTTGTGTTGACATACTTACATAATAGTTCTTATTTTTAAATATATTTAATTAATCATTGAAAGATTTATAAAGTATATCCCCATTAATATTTTATGTGTCTGTATATAATCATGAAGACTGTGAATCTTTCTTATGTTTATTCAGAAAAACTTTGTTCCCCACATGGCCTTGTGTGTCAGTGGTCATTTTGATCTGCTGATGTTATATGTATGTTTAAAGCTTCAATTATATGATAATAAAATATTTATTATTATCATATATTTTAATTATATATTTTTTATATAATTTATATTTTATTTTTAATCTTTATATTTAACTTTTACTTTATCTTTAAGGTTCTGTTAATTTAAAAAAGGATAATTCTGGCAAAAGGAATAATTCTTTATTACACATACGTTCATTAAAATTAATATACAAATAAATACGTACGTAATAAAATACCATTATTACAAACTAAATTTAACATTGTACCTTATTACTAAACGTGGCTCTTCTCTGTCTTGAGCGTCCTTTGTTCTCGATGCGTACCTCGTTGCGTCGTGCTGGGTGAAAGTGAAATGGGAGAGCTTCCTCCTAGCTCTCGTCTCCCGGGCCCCTGATGAAAGAGTGCGTGATCTTGTCTCGTGGCCAGGTCGGATGCAAGTGAATGGGAGCAGGCCTGTTTCCTAGCTCTCGTCTCCCCGGTCTCCGATGAAAGAGTGCCTGATCTTAGCGGTGTTTTCCTTCATACCTTTCCACTGCATTCTTGATCTTTTTAACTGGCATTGGACAACCAGTTGTTTCGGATATTATTACTTTTCTTGTTTTGAAGTTAATGAAGTAAATATTATAGATATTATTTATACTATAAATATTAATGGTCGATACAACGCAACGAATAGTGTTCAAAACATTCATGAATCGTGATCCACGGATCGTATACCGTTCATTCATGCCCGCTAATTTTGAGTTTATATCAAAAACACCATCAAAAATCAACACAACAAAATATCACAACAATGATTAGTAACCTTGATTAATCTTTATTTATAAGGAAACCCCAATAAGGATGCAAAGCCAGGACCTCCTGATCTCTTGTCAGGTGGTCTGAACCATCCCTGGTCAGTCAATATCCAATTACCTTAGCTGATCTCGTATAACCTCTAAAAAATCAGATATAAGAATGACAATCTTTTAAAAGAGATTTAAATCTTTAAAAAGGCATTGAGAAGCCTTGGTTTTATACCACAACCATTAATTATTAATATATAATCGGTATATGTTAAATATTTTATACGAATAATGTCTAACATCAAAACATTATTCTTTGAAGAATTGTCACACTGTTGTCTGGTTTTGTATAGGATATATGATATCAGGTAAACATATAATAAATTTAATTTTCTGAGAATAAATAGTAGTCTCATAGGCAAACAAATAACACACTTTAATGTAACCCTGTTTATTGTGCACAGTGAACCTGAACCTCAACACCCGAGAGAACCTCTCACACACCACCAGTGTTGCCAATGCCAACTTTATTCCAATGATAATAATATATATACAAAGTACTCTCATACCCCCTCTCAATTTCAAGTCCATATATAAAACACAAACAACAAATCACTTGAAATTGTAGCAATTAATTAAAATCAAACAAGAGTAATAGCAAACAACAAAAAATTAATTTAAACAAAGCTGAGATCTAAAAAATGAAAATTTATTACGATTGAGCGCTTTAGTAAAAATGTCTGCTATGTTTGTAAAGTAGCATCTCTTTTGGTTGTAAATACCCACTTTGTCTCAATAGGTTTTGAAGTGGATGGGATGTCTTCAACAGGTGTCGAAGTTTTGAAATCCTCATGTGCAGTTAACTCTTTCTTTATAGCATCAGTCCAACCCCTTTTGACGCTAACATAATACGACCTGAAGACTGGAGATTTGCAGTACGTGGATGTGGTCGATGTCGACATGGCAGTGAACAACACTTCGACGGGAGCTGCTGACGAATGATTGTCGGTGAGCGGTCGTCTTTTGAAGTGTCCCATAGGTGTCTCGGTCGAGAAATGTCGCTGTGTCAGGATTTCTTCTCGATTAGACGTAAGCAAAGTCATAGAAAAAAAACACCCGTTCCGTAGCCGCGTCTAACATACAACTGGTGTTGGTTAAGTAAGAGTCCGAAATAATCCTCTTTATGTAAACAAAGCTCGCACTGAAACACTTGGTGTTATTCGAGTCTACCGATAGCGCAATTCTAAATCTAATCTTTACATTCACGTTTTGTAACAAATAATAATTTTTCTCCTTCGTTCTTAACATTATGACATAATTAGAACTGTTAAAGTATGAAAAAAAATCAATGTTTAAATTTAAACCAATTATTAAAAAAACTAAATTTATATTTTCTTTTTATTTAGAGCGCTAACAACAACATTAAATCTGCAAAACTCCTTAAATTTGTTTGATCGGAACTCTCCACCTCTATCAGAACGGATTCTTGATACATTGACTCCTTTATTCTTCATCATTCTATAAAAATCCACTAATTTTTCTTTAAGTAAATAAATGGTTGTAAAATGAGAGAAATCATCTAATATTGACAAGTAATACCTTTCGCCATCCATTGTTCTTTCATTGACAGGTCCCCAAACGTCTGTGTAAATTAGTTCGCCTATTCGTGTAGATCGTGGGTATTCTTTTCTATTAAAAGGCTGTCTTTCCGCCTTACCTTTTTGACACGAATCACATACTCTATCCGAGCACGGTAGATTCAAAAGTTGTAGTCCACGTCGATTTAAGTGCCCAAGTCTTAAATGCCACAAGTCATCGGATTTTTCGGACAGTAAACAGTCATTTCTTTTTGTATTAAGTTTAAAACGGAACAAAAAATGATTGTTATACATTTCACTAATTATTGGTTTGGGTTTAATCATAATTTTTGCAAAATTGTTTGTAAATACGACATCATAACTGGCTTTGTTTATCTTCTAAACTGATAAGAGGTTATACGGAAGGTTGTCCACAATCAATCCGTTTATTTTGAACTTCACGCCTGTTTTATTGCAATACACTTCAATGATACCTTCTTTCTTAGCAAATATATTAGAGCCGTCAGCAATTTTTATTGGAACTGGTTCAATACACTTCACTTCTGACATTAAACCCAATACATCACCTCGAAATAAATTATGACTCGCTCCACTGTCCAGTATGAAATTAACATAACTATTTCTACTTGGTTTTTCCTCATCAAGCTCCGTAGATAATGTTATAAATGTTACGTCTTTGTGATTCATTTCTGTCTCAGCCAAATAGCCATCGTCATATCTCGGTTGATAATCACCTCTTGGCGGGTAACTGCCTCTTGACGAATAACTTCTCTCTCTCAGTGGGAAATTTCCCCCTCTTGGCGGGAAATTATGCCTTTCATTATTCTTAATTCTTGGACACGAATTTTTTAAATGATTCGTACTTCCACAACCGAAACACCGTTTAACTTTAGCTCCGAACGAAAACTCCTCCGAAGGAGATGAAACAGCTTCAACTCAGCATCCAGAAGTTTGGTCTTGACGAACTCTATTGTGTTAGATTAAGGTTAACTAATAAGCATTGGTACACATAAATGTTTATTATCAAAAGTAATACAAAGTTATTTAGTGAGAGAGCACTTATCAAAACAACGAGCGACAGCAGAGAGTAAACATGGCGACAAAAAAAAACCTCCCTCTTATCTAGGCAGTGTTGCCTTACAAATTTACAATTAATTATTGTAGAATTGAACACCAACATGTTGTTAGTTTTTTTTCTGATGTTTCCAATACCGTAATTACCGTGTCGTATTTTGGGGGCATCGTCATAAGTAAATGGCAAACTTCATCGTCCTCATCCATTTTTGTATCAGCTGCCTCTAGTTCAGCCATGATCTCGTCGAATTTCATCGACGATATCGATCGGTTATCAAACCCTCGTAACTTGGGGTCTCCCTGCCAGTCTGTGAGTCAGACTCCAGGGGCTTTTATCGATGTCTGTGGTGCGTGTATTCCAGTGCAATTGGGGTTATTGCACCAGTCAGCGCACCTTGGTAATATTTTGAAACCGTCTTTATTCGTTTATCTGTTATACATTACTTATATCTAACTAACTTATGCTATAAAGTATAACAATAGTATTCCCTATCTACTAACTAACAATTTTGTTTTCTAATCTATTCTTATATAACTTACAACTATCTATGTTATTTTTTAATAATATATCTTATGTTCTACGTTGGAAGTTTTATATCCTAATTATTACTATCTACAGTCTACAATCCTATTAACTATTAACAATAATAATTTGAGTGCCGTATCCTATTTACATATTCCTATATCTAATTAACTTAAGTACAAAAGGAATATTATACTAACCTAATACTCTCTATTATATTTAACAAGTATATTCGGCCTAACCTAAGTAGATTTTTCAACTGTGCATCTCCCTCCTACAAAACGAAGTCTTACTCGTATCTCGTTCTGCGGATCAATGATTCCACTTCCTTAATTAACTGAGAACAATCTACAGCCCCTGCCTGGTGCCTTGCATCCTCTTCTGGTATCCCAGCCCGGATGCAGTTCGCACAGCGTGGGCTTTCATCCTTGTGCGTACAATTCTTAGCAATGTGGCCTTCGTAGGAACACCACCTGCAAGACTCCTGATACATAGGACAGGTGGCCCTAGAATGTCCATATCCCTGACACTTCAGGCAACGGGGCGCATCGAGAAAGTCTTTTATGACGAGCCTATGCCCCCCACCCGTAAGTCAACAGCCCCTAACAGGGCATACCTAATGGCTGGTGTAACCTCCGCCACCCAGCTGATAAAAACCGGGTCCCTACCTTCCTCCATCTTAAAAACCAGCCTTAGCGAGCTCGGCCTCTGATCCTGAGGCAGGCCCGCCAAGGATGGGTCCACCCGAGATTGTGCACTCCAAACCTCACCATTAAATTGATCATCCGTCCAAGACCTAGGGACTCCACGAAACACCACCCTTGGTCCTCTCTTCATGGCCAACCTGGCATTGAGACCTGCAAATTTACTAGATTGGAGCAGGCTCGTTGCTTCCTCCATGCTAGGTCTCTATAAGGAGACCTCCAGCCTTCGTACCCCTAACAATCCTGGAGGAACTGTTAGGGTCCTTCTCTGGGAGCTTACCCATTATCTCTGTCGGGACACCTTCGATGGTAATATAAGTTTTACTTCCATCACTGGGGTCCCTACGTGTCAGCGGGAGTCTAGTAACCATATCTCTGACACTAGGCTTCTGTGGCACCTCCGCTTTAGCCTTCTTCTTCTTCTTTTTTTTCCGTCTTCTGTCGACGACTTTAAACCCCTCCTCGTCCTCAGTGGTCACCAAGGCCGCAGATTCTTCAGGGGCAGAGGCGACATCCTTGTATGATGGGCCGGCCACAGGGCTAGCTACTACCGCAGCCCAATCCCCCTGCGGTAGCACACTCCTCGGACCTTTGGTGCTCCAAAATCTCTCCCGCTGCGGCTTTGGAGTCTCCATTTCGACTGGTGCTACAGGACCCTTCATGCTTGTCAGTTTCCTATCGATCGATTCAACCTGCTGCTGAATAACATCTGCAGATCGATCCTCTTCGTTCAAAAATGACAAAAAGGGTCCAACCACTGAAGAAGTTACGACTTCAGCAACCCTGTTTGCTATGGCTCTCATGTTTACGTCATCAGCCATAATGGCCTGGGTTGCACTGGCGACTGCTGTATCCATCAATTGCTGCACCTGATCCTTCCCCAACCGAGGACTCCTTAGTGAAGATGGGCCGGAGGAAGGTTTATCCTTTAAACTTTCTAGGATGGTGCTGTAAGCTTGGCAGGCTGGCGGACCATAGCCAGGAGTTTTTCGTTCTCAATAACGACCCTGCCGAGGTCATCGACAATCTTGCCGACCTTACTGCAGATGTGCTCCTGATTTTTTTTTGACAACTTCTTGTCCTTCCATTCTGCTATATATAAGCCGTCTCTTATTTCCTGTGCCCTCTCTAAAATTGGCGTTTTGGTCTCGTAATCGGGGAACTCGGCATCGAGATCATGTTCCGTCCTCTTCCTCTTCAACCGTTGCTCCCTAGACAGAACTCTGACGTCGGGGAGAGACGGGAACCTACTCGCTTGTTGCATTCCCAATGGACACTCATCCCCCTCCGGGCCTTGGGGGGGGGATGGGTGCCAGATCCGGGTATTCAGGCAGACCCTGGCTTTCGGGCATCCGACCTAACGTGGAGATGCACAGAAACAAAGGGTATTCAGCTAAATCTCAATCTTTCTCCGCAAGGAAAAAGATTAAAAAAAAGAAAAAGTAATATAAAATTATCCTAAATATATGTATATAATGTTAATTTAAAATAAACTATTGTAAACTATCACTATTATACAAATAAAAACAAACATAAAATGTTTTGTCCTTTAACTTCCAACTAATACGTTTAACTAAGTCCACTAATCCGAGGGGGTAAGGACTAAGAAAAAAAACTGGCTAGTAATAGTTGTTTACCAATAACAAGGTCGGGAGTGGCTCAAAAAAGCAGCTGCCGCGTTGACCCCCGGGCACCGACTGAAGTCAGGAGTGGGCTGCAGAGGTAGTGGGGATAATCTCCGGGAGCCCGACCGCTGGTCCTTCCTCTTCGAGCGCTGGAGCCGTACTCACATCTATGTATTCAGAATTGTAGTGACTCAATTATAACAAAATTATCAAATATTCTTATTGTACATTGGTTTTCAGTAAGTTAAATTGCTTATATTGCTACTGTTCCAATAATGAATAAGTTTTTTTTTTTTATTTAGGATCAGAAATGAAGTATTATTTTGCCACTAAAAAAGAAATAAAATATAAATCATACACATTGCAGGAAACTGGTGTGATTTATCAATCACAGGGAGACATGGATATCAAAGGAATGGATTTTGATATGAATAGCGATATTTTATTTTGGACTTCAGGTAACATTTATATTATTTATGAAGTATAATGTTGCTTCTTGTTTGTTTTAATGAGAAAGTTCTCTCACCTGAGTTTTCCCCCCTTTTCTCAAACAGCTGGGAATTCTTAAAATATGCATTTTTATTCTCATTCAGTAATATTACTATCATATTTTCATGTTGATAACATTGATTATTACCTTTCTTAGTACTGTTATATGTTTGGCTATGATGTGATCAAATATATAATGATTTGACCAATTAGAACTGTTTGAATTTATTATTATTACACATGCAAAAAGATTGTAGTAGTTAGTAATTCATATAAGTGTGCTCCCATATTTGATCGGCAAACATGTCTTGATTTAAACCTTATCTCTAGAATTCAGTCGATACAGTGTCATAAAGAGCCAAAACTATTTTAAAGTAAAAACAGAAAAGTTTTTCTTGGGTTGGGAACTCCCTGATATTTGTCAATTAAAATTAAAGAAAAATTTCGGTATTTTTAAATGCAAGTGAGCCTGGTAAATGGGTAAGCAATCTAATAGTTGTTGAAAAAGCACACTCATCCCTTATATTATGTATTGACCCTCAAAAATTGAATAAATTTTTAGTAAGAGTCTATTATGAAATTCCCACTTTTGAGGAGATAGGCCGAGGATTGGCAAATATTAGTTTAAGCTCTTTTATTATTTTATTACAGATAAACTTGATTTATCTTAAAATTTTAAAACCTTGATCCACCTTGAGTAATAGTCAACTACAATGAGAAAATAATGTTTATTATATTCTGCAATATCCATTGCTATTTTGTAAAATGAAATATTAGGAATTTCATGTGGACAGAGGGGTTCTTTAATTTTGCTCCTTAAAAACCTTTAGCAAACTACACACGACTGAACTGCGTTTCTTACATTAGATTACATTACAAAATGCCTGGCCGATAAAAAAAAATTGTTATTTTGTTTTTAATCTTTTCAAATCTTAGGTAGGTTTCATGAAGATGCTTCAAAATGTAATTTCTTAAACGGAAAGAAACCAGTAATCAATCATTGTAATACAGAAGTCCATTATCAAGGTCATTTCATTATCACATGCCTACCGTATGAACCATATCATTATCACAAAATAGTAACATCATCGCTAACTGATTCAGGTTCTATATTCTTATAAAACAAATCACCAATGAACATATACTTCCTAGGTAGGTACTGCAATTCAAATCAATTTGACAATTTTAGCCTCAATCTTTTAATTTGGTTGTTTTTTTATTTTATTCAGATCTTTATTAATAATAGATCCCTAGACTATCTAGGGCCCAAGGGCTAGGAGTGAAAGGTCTGTATAGGTGGTACGTTTTCGATGACCATAAAAAAATTATAGAATTTTTAGAATTTAAACGTTATTGCAAGTACTCTTTCTCAATTTGAGCTTAACTGGTTTCATTATATGCCAGAGGGCGACTAGCAAATAATATTGGTTTCTCTTCTTGGATAAGTAAACACCTTACCATCCATGCTTAAATCAGCTTGCATTACTACATGTTTATTTGGGTCGAAGGAACATAGCATAGCAATCTTCCCGGCCATATCTTTGATTTTATTCATCATTATCATTAAAGTCATCAACAAAATATTGGTTCTTACCTGGGTTAAATTTTATGACATTATTCCTAGCTACTTAAATAACCTGTTCTACAATTTTTTCCAGCTCTAACTTAGATTCTGCTGTACGTAAATATTATCAAAATATACTGTTACCTCTTTGATATGGCTAAAATATTTTGCAAGGAGTTATTGAAATATCTCAGGTAGGACCGAAAGTCCAAAAGGGGTGGTGGATGCACATAGATGGCTTGATTCTTTGCTTCAAATCATTTGATGAAATCTCTGCATAAGATAAACTAACTAAAATAGCAATGGATATTTCAGAATACAATAAAGATTATTTTCTTGTCGTAGTCTACTACTACTCAAGATTGGTCGAGGTTTTAAAATAGGTTATTATATTTTATTAGTGATGTTATCAGTGATAGTAGAGAAGTAAGTTAGATATGATTAATTTTGAACTATATTTACATATTAATATAAAGCATTTTTTACTAACTAACAGTAATTATTTTTTTCAAATTTAGAAAAAAGAATAACAATCCTTAAAATTATTGAAATATAATGCATTTTTTTTAGAAATTAGTGGATATTTGTACAAAATGTTTATCAAATCTAAAAACATTACTCAAATTACAAATCTAATGAGGCCCACTAAAATATCATATGATTGGATAACTGGGAATATATATGTCCTGGAAAATTTTAAAGTTATTAGAGTCTGCAACTTTGATGCCAAAATTTGTTCAGCAATATACACAGCTAAACCTGATATTAGAATTGAAGGAATCACTTTAGATCCAAACTCGAGGTTCGTAACAATTTTGATTTTTGGAATATAATAATTTATTTGTTAGATTATTTTTGAAAAAAAAATTAAGTGATGATTTAAATTTAATGAGATTACACTTATTCATTGTGTACACTGAAGTGTTTTAAACCACGTATTAAAAGTTGCATGATACACACTGACGTGTCCTATATCTGTTCTGTTGTTTAAAAAGAAGGAACTAATATTTGTGAAAGGCGGTAGGGAGGAAAATCCAGGCCGACAGCCAAATTAGATGGGGATTAAGCCGTATCTTTAAAAAACATGAAAATTAGAATTGTGCTTTTCTTTCAAAGGTGTTTGATAAGTTAGAGAGTATAGATATAAGACAGTAGTTATACAGGATGGTAGGTAGGATTGGAACTACAGCGCCCCACTAAGGAATATTTGTCATAAGATTTATTATTAAATAACCTCACAGTAAAATTTCATTCTTTCAAAAAAGAATATTCAAAAATAACTTTTGAAGGAAAGTGTTTTCTTTTCAATAAAGGGCTTTGTTTACCTTATTTAATCCTTTATGCTATTGGTTGAACAAACACTAAAACGTTTATCATCATTTTTCTTTATTCGCTGTTGTGATTTCTTGTGTAACTGATCTTCAAAAATTTCAAAAAGGTTTTTATTAAGTTCTTTTTAATTGAAAAAATGGTTTTGATGGTCGAGCAAGTAGCCCGTGTTGTTGCTTTAGTGGAAGACGGTCGAAGCCAAGAATACACGGCTCTTTCATTGGGCTCACCTAAAATTACTGTTCGGAGAATAATTAGACGTTACCGTGAGACAGGGTCGTGCACACGCAGATTTGGTTCAGGTCGGCCGCAAGTGACAGAGCCAGAAGATGACCGATTTATTGTACTACTGGCGAACTCAGAGCTCCACGTGTTTTGCAGACCTTCTTTTTGCGCTGATTTTTCCGTGAGGGAAATGATCCAGGAGTACCCAATTCCTTTTGTACCATTTATTTTCAATTAAATTTCAATTTCACGCAGGATAATGACCGACCACACATGGCATGGTTTGTTTTAACAATTCCTTAATGATGTGGGTATACAGACTTTTAGTTGGCCAGCTCGTAGTCCGAATTCAATTCCTATAAAACACATATGGGATGAACTTGGCAACCCTATTAGAGGTCGGACTTTGGTGCGCTAATCACAAGCTTTAAAGTAAACAATGTAATAATGGCTTGATGTAATAATCCAAAGTAAATGTAATTGTAACATTTGTCAGATCATAAACACTGAATTTCTGTTTTAAATTATCAGGTTTATTGGTACCAACGGTTGACAGAATTATTCAATCTATTCAAAAAGATCCATTGTAACAGATTCACAAAAACTTTGAAGTAAAAAATAACTGTTAAAAGAAAACTATTATATTAAGTTTTAAGTAAACTTTAAAATATTTTTCATGTAAAAGTTTCAGTTTTACTTTAAGTTATTTAAGTCTAATAAAACAGCTGAAGTGATTACAGAAAAACCTTGACTTAGATATTTTACAAAACATAATAATAACAACACTTAAATTTTTTTTATTGCTTAATGATATCAAGTTCATTTTAATGATTGTAAGTGTCGATCTGATGGTAAGTTAGCCGAGTTGAGTTAGACCACTCAAATCAAAATTTAAAATGTGTACTTTTTTTTGTGCATACTTGTATTATACGAATCTGTATTAAGCCAATATATATTCTGAATGATGTAGAAGTGTTTTTTATATCATTATTAAAACTATTTCCTATCAAATTTCGAAATTTAAGTTATTAAAAACTGTTATTAATTTGAAACAAATAACAGTTAACTATATTCTTTCATAGTTTAAATTAAATTATAAATAAAACTTTTAATTCTCAAAACTAAGTTTAAATGAAATTTTTCAAAATATGAATTAAAAAGTTGTTTTATATACCAGATAATATTGATAATATTTGTCCTACTCCATAAGTATAAGAAATTTCCTAAACATATTTTTAAGAAAAAAATCTAAACTATCAATCACTAAATTGAGGTTGTTTCATTTTATTTTTTTCAGACTAATGTTCTGGAGTGAAAATAAGTGGCTAATGAATCAGATTTCAAACAGTACTCTGAAACGAGCTGCGATGAGTACAGAAAATCCATCTACGTTACTGAGTTTTGATTATGGTCCAGTTAGTGATATTGTTGTTGACCATTTTCATAAATATATTTATTGGTCAAATACAGTGGAAAGCAAAATTGAAAGATGTAATTATGAAGGTAAAGACAGAGCAGTGGTATTGCATAGTGAGGTAATTGCAATATATTTTTTGTGATACTTTATTTTTGAATATACAGTAAATTCTCAGTTCCAGGACCTTCAGATACAGTCATCAACAATTTTTTTTTTTAAAGAAATACAAAATACACAAACGACTATAGTGAGGGACTGGGTGTGACTTCATAATGCACATATATGATTCCAATTGATTTTTTTTTAAAATATATCTATAAACAGAGAATAAGAAATATATATTGTGTGAAAAACAATTATGTGGGTATTGTTTTTGTGTAGGTGAACCTTTCACATAGCTTTCTCAAATATTAAATAAATCATTGTTAAAAAACTTCTTGATATTTTCAACCAAAAATACTTCATTTTATCCGTCAAGTCACCTAGGTCACTGAAAATTGCTTTGTCAAAAAAATTAACTGTGAATAACTAAAATATTGAACAAAATGGAGTATTGATTTGATACCCTACTTAATATAATAGAAAAATTTTCATTTTTTAATAACAGGTTATTTTTAGCATCTGAAGGGTGTCAAGTAAAACTTTCATGCGCAATATACCTCTATGTATTATATTAAATTGGGGTTGCAAAATATTGTTAATACACTTTTGATGAAAGTTTTAATTATTTATAGTTCACTTAAGACCCAAAACATAATAGCTATTATGACCAATATTTAATTTTAAAACTAAATTTCAATTTATGAAGAATTATGTTGAGTGCCAAGCTTCAAGCCATCTTCCAATGAGGGGGAACAAAAAAGAGAAAAAACTACATACCCATATATGGCCTTACAAAAAAATTGTGCTATTCTAGGGGAGAAGGGCTGGGTGAAGTTATAAAGCAGCAAGCAGAATATTTTCATGCAAATCTATTTACAGAAGAAATATTTGCTACATTAACAAGCAGAGAAACATAGTATATTCAAATAAATAAGAAAATTATATATATAAGAAATAATTTACAAGGAGATTGAACTATATACAAAAGGTAAAAATCAAATAAAATTAAGAAAGTAATGAAACTGGAACTTAATACTAATATATACAAAGTTATTCTAAAATATGGCTCACCAAAAATCATAAAAATGAAATAAAGTAATATAAAGGAGAATTACAGACAAGATAAAGGTAGATCTGTACAAAGCAAATATATTCAAGGTACTGTCTTGTTGTTATCTCTATAGCGAGCTACTGGAAATACAGTGTTCCTGGAAATACTGTTAATGTTTACTATCAATGCTCCCAGTCTTGGTTACACCTCTCCTTCTTTGGGAGCATGAGACCCCTCATACTACTAGTCAGGATGGTATACTTTTAGCTGTGCTGCATGACCAAGTCTTGCTAGTGTACCAATGGTTATCTCCAGGTAGTAGATGTTACCTGATCCTTGTTGTCTAATTTGAAATAGCCCTTCGAATTTAGGAGCTAGATTGTTTGTGAATCCTTGTATGGCAGAAGATGAAAGAGGGCGAGCTTGTCACAGTACTAGGTCTCCAGCTTTGAAAGTTGCCTTCATTCATTAACGATTGTAGTTTTGGGCTGACATGCCAAAGCCCTGCTGAGTCTTGATTCAATTATCTTCCGAAACTTCTTCAACCTATTTTAATGATCAGACTAAACTCATTTATCAGGGGGTTTCAATACTTGGCCTCTATTTGTTTTACTAAAGTACGAGTTGAGAGGTATGAGGTCACGTCCAAAGTTTGAGTGGGCTGATGTAGGTATATCCTATGGAGCTATTAAGAGAACTGTTGGGGGAAAACATTAGCCCAGGTAGATACTTTTCCAATTTCTTGTATTGATCAGATAAATATGATGTGATGATGCTCTCAATGACTCGATTTGTTCTTTCACTGGGTTTGCTTGAAGCCAGTATGGTGGAGTACAGCTCAAGGATATTCCATCAGGATATAGAAATTTGCTCACAGAAACTGTTCCATTGTCTGTGTGGAGAGAATTCTCGGGGCTCCCCATCAATACACAATAATTTTTCTAAATGCTTTACAGACATTTTGAGCAGTAGTGGTCCAGATCGGAACTATTTCATTCCACTTGGTGAAGGTGTTGGCAAATACCAGTAGGAAACTAACCATTCGTAGAATGTGGCAATGGGTTCATAATGTCCGCAACTACCACATCCCATGGCTTTGTATAATTCCCAATGTTCATCTTGCCTTGAGCTGGTCTTTGCATTGGTTCAAGTTGCTGACACATCTCGTATTGTCAAACATATCTAGATATTTCTTTGAACATACCAGGCCAGTAATAAAGTCTTTTAATCCTATGCAGGATTTTATCTAACCCGAGATCTCGAGCATAGGGTCAATCATGGTTTCCTGAATTATTTCCTTCACATGACCTTTAGGCACCACTAACTTCTAGTCTAGAGAATCGCCTTCTGATTCTTCCTGGAGTATACGTATGATGGTAAAGCTGATTGCCCTCCATTTTCCAGTCTGGGAAATCTTGAGGTCAGTCATGAAGGCTTTTCAGTTTGGGAGTATATACTTCTGGTATACTGCCTGGACTTATACTTATGGTATGGACTGACCTGTCCATAAGACATAACGCTTACTTATAATGAGGTAAACGGAAAAGAAAATCTCAAACAGAGTGAGCAGTTCCTTTTCTGTATTTTATTTCGAAATCATGGACCTGCCACATCATAACCACAGAAGTGGTTCTACTTTTCCAGGGTCTACCTTTAAGCCTCTCATTCACTAAAAATCCCAAATACTGAATTTCGTTGCATCTGAATTTGTCCTTCCCAGGACTAACTTTTTGGCCCATTTGTCGAAGTTACTGGAGAACTAGTCTAAAGTAGTACAGGTGTTCTTCAAAGAAACCAAAGATACTCAATACACTGTCTTGTTGATATCACTATTGTGAGCTATTATGTTCCCAAGTGGAATCACTCTTAATGTTTACTATCAATGCTACCAACCTTGGTTATAGTATCATTTATCAGAATATAAGGATCTTTAATTTTACACCTCATACAATATGATAGAATTTTGTTTTTATCAGTAATTAATGTATTAATGAGCCTTCATTACTTTTTATGAGACTGGTTTTGTTGTTAACAACATCAAAGCATCATATACCGTCCTAGGTTTAAACTACCCTGCAAAATATCATGGCTTCGGAAAAAAAACAGCGGTCTAATTAAGTGGAAAATACAAGTTAACTAATAGTTTTAACGACTTTTTAAAATTATTGTTTTTAAAAAATAAACAATTACGTATTGTTAATCAGGACATTGAAACCTTTTTGTTTTGAATACCAACTATATATTTAATTAGTGATATTTTCTCTTTTTTTTTTTTTGCCTTTTCAATTTCAAATGAGACCTCCATATAAAATATCATATCTGAACAGGGGGATCATAAAGACCAGAAAGGAGAGACAGATATATAGATGAATGAAAATATAAGGGTTTCTGATTTTGATTAAACCAACGAAACTCTGCCATTTTTTTAGTGAACTTTGAAATGTTTTATTTGCTTATGGTCTAGCTTGATTTATTTTATTGTTTATACTTCGAAAAATACTAATAATTTATAAAATACTTTTGTGCTTTAAAAATTAATTAATGGATAGCATATATATATATATATATATAGCCTAACCTTGCCTGGGACACTATAAGTTCATATTTATTGATAAACAATGCATTTCTTATCAATTTTTGTTGGTAATATTTCAGTATCCACCAAGAGACTTGGTATTCTTTGAAGACTACTTATTTTGGGTAAATTATCAAAAACAATCTCAAATCATTCACCAAGAATCTGAAGGAACTGTAACTAAGTATGGAATGTTTGGATCAGAGTTTATGAAACACGAGTCAATAAGGCTTTTACCAAAATCATCTTATAATGAAATAAAAACCTTTCGCATTTCGCAATCAGCACTGCAGCCTCAAGGTTCAGAACTTTTAATTATTTTATAATTTACCTTTCATTCACAGCTCATGAGTATTTGAATAATGTTAAATCTATAGAGAGTGATACAGATGTATAAATTTACAAATACAGTACATACATTTTTATAATTACAACAAGTGTAGGTAAACAAGGATAACTTTAAACAAAAAGTAATATTAAATAACTATATATGTTAATATAAGTAAAACAAAATTTTTGTCTTCCCATCGGATTTTGTTTGATGTTACAGCATGAACACTTCTAATGGGCTAAACTGTCACCTTTAGGCCCTGGAATAGATCTGTCAAGAAGCAACATTAACATCTACATATCTATAAATCTTTTTGCATTTTTCACATTAATACTAAATTACAAAGTGGTTCTTGACAGAAAATGTTAAAATTAATAAACATAATTACAATAATTCAACTTTCATGTTATTTTATATAAATAACTGGTGGTTTAAATTTAAAATATTTATATTAAAAATTTGATAAATCAATATCATGAGATAGAAAATGACATATTAAAGAATTAAGAAATAACAAAATTAATGATAAATAGAACAGAACCAAATACATCTAATGATCCCCATTGCTATTTAATAATAGTAATAAATATATTAAGAAATTTTCAAAGAACAGTAAAAACAGCATCAAGATAATACTTAAAGGTTTTATTATAAGATGGAAATATGATTAAAGCTTAACAGTTATAGCCGACTCCATTGGAATTATAAAATGGGAATAAACTGACCTTGAGGTGTTTGTTGGATTGCTATAGAAGAGTCCAAATGATACTCTTGGAAAAACGACATCCAAAATCCTCAGTACCAAGATTCTTTCTAGCAAGAAAGATGGAAGGACGTGCTCAAGCAGCCTTATAAAAGTGTGCCAGGGGAAAGAAGATATTCTACAAAACTACCGTCTGAACCAAGACTCTGATTTTTTCTTAATTGTGGTATCATTTGGTGATAATTACAAGATACTCAAACTATCAAGAATTGACAACCAAGAAACGGTAACCTTTGTCACCCTCACACATGTATGGAAAAGCATACATCCTCTGGATTGAATCACAGCCTCAAGTCTTCGAGGTGTGCTTCTTATCTAGTTTGCTGCAACTACTTGATTGAAATTGTCCCACGTCTCTACTAAAGAAGTTCTTAACTCAGGGGTTATCTGGTGTCTTAAACGTCTGCCAAGCTCATCCCACGTGTGCTCTATATGATTTAAATTCAGACCACGAGCTGGCCACCTCAAGGTCTGTATATCCACATTATTGAGGGATTGTAAAACAAACCATGACACATGTGGTCGCGCATTATCCTGCGTGAAATTGAAATTTAATTGAAAATAAATGGTGCAAAAGGAATCATGTGCTCCTGGACAATGTCCCTCGTGTACAAATCAGCATTAAGAGAAGGCCCGCGAAACACATGGAGCTCTGTGTTTGTTGTCGAAGAATCTCTATCCCACACCATCACTAAACCACCTCTGGAATTTACTTCTCCCAGTGACATTACCCTCAGCGTAGTGCTCAACAAGGCCATTTATCTGGTGTATAAAGAGAGAAGTGTGGCTCAATTCGTTTTCAGTCCAAATAAGGTCTTCCCAAGCAAATTCCAAGCGATTTCTACTATGTTCTTTGTGGATTACACATAATTAATTACACACATTATTTCTTTACAAGTTCTTTAAGATTACACACATTACCCGCAAGCTGGTCTCTGAGGATTTAAATTCACTTCAGCAAGTCTCCTTTTTTTCTTCACACAGTTTCTGCAAACATTGCTACTCCCTTAGTTGAACGAAGAAGTTGAGCACTCTCAGGTCTCAGTAGTAATTGAAAACCGATTTCGAAGCATATTTAGCATAATAAACTGGTCATAAACCTGTCACTCTATGCCGACCTTAACCGGGTTGGCATGTGCACAAACCTGTCTCACAATAACATGCAATTGCTCTCCGAATAGTTATTTTAGGTTAACCCAATGCACGGGCTGCATATCTTTGGCTTCGACCGTCTTCCACTAAAACAATAGCACGGGCTACTTGCTTGACTGCCAAAACCATTTTTAAATTTAAAAAATAACATAATAAAAATCTTTTGCTAAATTTTTAGAGATCAGTTATATAAGGAATTACAATAGCGAATGAAGATAAAATCTTTAGTTTTGTTTACCTAATAACATAAAAAATTAAATAAAGAAAATAAAGCCCTTTATTGAAAAGAAAATAATTCACTTCCCCTCAAAAATGATTTTAAAGATTTTTTTTATTAAAGAATGAACTTTTGTCTGTATGCTTATTTTTCAATAATTTTTATAACAAATTTTTCTTAGTGCGCAAATTTTTTTGTAGGGCAGTGTATGTGGGGAGATATCTGTGATTTATGGTGCCTGTGCTAGAATACAGCTTGTGACCTGGGTCATAAAGTTCTGGTGGTAAGGGAGTTCCTTTAAAGACACAATAATCGTGAAAAAATTATTCATAAAGCCATAGCAACAAAGATAAACCTATTAAGCAACCAATCTCCTTAGTAGCAATACCATCAAGCACTAATTATCTATCCACCCAGAAGCTGGTAGAGTTGTTGACGAAAATACTGGACAGGGTTCAGTAAACAACACTTTTTGGAACAGAAAATTAAACACTATTACATAAATTAATATAAATAAAGTCCAAGTACTTTCATGAAGCTCTCTCGTCTGCTCCTGATGCAAATAGTAACTCCTTTAAAAACCCTCCCTCTGTGACTCCTCTGGTACTTCCTCCTCAGAGGTATTCACAGTTTTACCTGATTTTCGATGGTTTTCGACTTGAACTAAACTCTTATTTTTTATCAGCCTCCCTAACCATTTCACCATCTCCCTCATCTTACAGTTCTTGCAAGCTCTCATTTAAAGGCATTGACTTCTATTTTAAACATTTTTCTCCCAAACATCTTACATCCACTGTAATGAGAGTACACACTAGCACTACTGGTCCTGACGGAATTCCCGTTAAGATAATAAAAACTGTGCCCTCAGTCATCCTTCCTGTTCTTCTCCATATAAAAAAAGTTTCCCTTCAAAACTCAGTTTTCTCAACTTCTTAGGAAAAAACCCTAGTCCAACCCCTAAAAAAACCCTAATCCTATATCACCAAACTATTATTTAGTTTAATGATTGCTTAATTTCCTTCCTTTCTAACCTCTCCAAACCACTAGAAAGACTAACCTGATCCCAAATTTCCAATTTCCTTGAAGAGTCTAAACTTTTCAATCCTTTCCAATCCAGTTTCCGTCCTGGTGGCTCCAAGGAATCCGCACTAGCAGATTAGATATAATATCTCTAGTGACATTCATCCCGCTATTGATAAACAAAAACTAACAGTCCTTATTCTCCTGAATTTTTCCAAAAGCTCATGATCAGAGGCTCATGATAAACCACTCAGCCCTTCTTTCCAAGTTAAAATCATTTTAATCTTCTCAAATATCTCTATCTGCCTGATTCAGTCATTTCTCTCATCTATTCACAAGTAGTTACTATCACTAATAAACCCTTATATCCCATACCTCCTCTTTTTAGATCTCCGACGATCTCCCTTACTCTATCATTGCGGTGACAACTCCCAAATCCATCTATAACCCTCCCCCCTCCAATTTATTTGCTGTATTCGCCAAGATTCAGGAGACCTTAATTGGATCAGTGCTTAGGTAAACCTGAATTAAATAAGGCCGAACGCGGCGAAAACTCAGGCAATTGTTGTGGTCTCCAGTTCTCTCCTCAGATCTTTTGGTGATTTTGCTGGTTTAAATCGTAATGACCATCCTGTCACTTTTCTCTTACTCCACTGTTAATAGCCTATGGATAACCGTTGATCAAACCAGGAACCAACATATATCTTAAATTTCCCGCCAGTCAATAGGTACCTCTAACTATATACTATTGCCATCTGCTCTCCTAGCCTACACATTAGCTCATTGTATCTTCCCTAATTTTCCCACGCTTTGACCATGGCTGTGTGGTATATTGGGGTCTCTTGAGGTAACAGTAAATACCCCGTGTACCCATTTGTTAATTACAGTGTTACCATCTTGTTGAATGCATTTATTATCTTTACTGCCTCTCTTCCCAATTAAACATTGATGATGATGAAAAAAATAAGTCAAGGTCGTTTTATGCTGTATTGGGTAATAAAAGTTATAAATAATAGTGAAAAAAAATTTATGGTGTCGGATTGCGTTGTATGTTGTATGTTGGTGTCTTTCAGCTGAGAGTTTTAGAACGATGTGGGGAGGAAAAACCATGCTACGCTCCAGTTCCAGTTCCACAATGTGCCGCCGGAAGGTTAGTGTATATGTAAGCAATTTAGTTTCAGGGTTATTCTTGAAGTTTTACTGAGAGACTAAATACAACTCAACCGCTAATGATGTGGTTCAATTTAAATTTCCAATGCCCATCTTTAAATTTTAATGTAGAAGATATGGACTCATATTTACAAAAAATTAAAAATGTTTTTTAAATTAGCTAAGGTGAATACGAATCAACAAGTAAGTGTAATACTTGGTATTACCGGCAAAAGCTGTTTAAATTTGAAAAAAATGGAATATCTCCAAAAACGATAACTGAGGTCACATTTTTAGAACGTGAAACTTGTTTAAAAGAATATTACGCACCAGAAAATTCTCAGATTGCCAACAGATATAAGTTCTATTTAAGACAACAAAGCGGGGGTGAAACAGTGTTTGAATATGTATATACTATTCGTCAGTTGGCATCTCAGTGAAACTTTGGGCAATTTTTATGCCAAGCCTTAAGAGACAGACTTATAATGGGGGTGAAAAGTCTAATATAACTGTTATGTAAATTTTTGTCTCAGCGAGAAGGTTTGTCATAGGAAGACACAGTACAGATAGAACAGGAGTATGAAATTATTGAGAGGTTTTAACAAGTCATGGTCAACAAAGAAAATAATGGTACAGTGTCTCAGATTAGGTCACATAACAATTATCAGCAGACAACAAGTCAGCCAGACTATAATTCTAGTCACCACCAAGTCAAGGTCAGCAGTCTGCAGTGGTCTACAACAGAGGGAACCCACAGAACAACAAGAAAATATGTGTACAGTCTATAGTCAGCCCCAATGATTACAATCAAGGCAGCAGGACACAATGGTTTAACACCAGAAATGTTAAAATACATTGACCCTAGTGGTAGAAAAATTCTCCTAAAAGTAATGCAGGTTAAAAATACTAAAATTCAATAAATTAATAAAATAAGTGATAAATGATTGCAAAATAAAATAAGAAAACCTTATATACTATAAAAGGAAATGACTAAATATTTATAGATAGAAAGAATCTAAGAGAAACGTTTGTATTTGAATACTAAAAGTGGTGATGAGTATCGAGTTTTGCTTGGAATGAGGTTCCAGATACTTGACTCCCATTATTTAAATTATTGATATAAGTTCTGGGTCTAGCTAGTGACAATTGTAACATTTGACAATAGGAGGAGTCACCACCCTGAAAGGATATAGGAATAATATTGAGATCATATACATATCCTGTGATCTGAATTAACCTGTCAATGACATTTAGTTATGGTACTTCCTTATTTATTTCAATACCTTCTATAGCATGAAAACCTGATCTATCTAGTCCAAAACTTATCTTCTCTGTGAACCTGCACTGATGCACTGAAGAGACTAATATTACCTCTTCAGAAAAGGGGAAAAGTAGTTGAAGAATACTTTTTAGGGCTGTTAGACGGGAGATACTCCTAATAAAGTAAGTAGGTCACATTTTTTATGGATTGGTCAGAATAATACCATATTTAATTTAAGGGAAATAGAAACTACTTTTTCAATGTTACTTCTTAATAATATATTTTAAGACATGAAGAGGATTGGTTGTCTGAAAATGAATAAATAATATTTCATTTCAGGTGAAAATCTTTGCAATAAAATTGACTGCAATTATTTATGTATTAGTAATGAAAAGGATGCTGCTTGTTATTGTGAAAATGGATCTAAGCTTATGCCTGGAGATAAATGTTACAATCACACAGTAAGTAAAATAATTTTTTTAATCTATGTTTTGTTTTGTTGGCATTTAGAAAGGCAAGACTTTCCATGTTTACATTATTTATGAATAGTTGAGAGCATCTCATTGCATTATGTTTGCATTTTAAAATTTATGATATAAACAAAATAAATAAGTTACCACTAGTTAACTTTTTTTTTTTTTTATCACTGGCTATAGTCAGTGACTAAAATGGTATTCGGGCAGCAGAAGCCCAAGTGATCCCATCCCGGCCAGATTCAAGTAATTCCGTTCAGTTAGAGTTGCTATGCTGGCCATCACTTATATATTTCCAGTTTTATTTAAAAAAGAAAATATTTAATAGGGCACCAAACTATTCCATAGTTATTCACTCTGCTCCCTTTTATATGTATTTCTTGGTATTTTTTAAGAGATATAACAAATTATAAGTCTAAAAGTTTCAATAATATTTTTTTTATATTAGTAAATTGACAAAACACTAATTAACTTATATATATATATAAGTTAAAGCCAGAGGCAAGTTATGTTGTAAACTAATACGATCATGGGAGGTAAACAACCCATGATCCTATGTAGGTCGGATTACTAAGGAGAATAAAGTAGTCTTTTACTGGAGTCACAGTGTGTCGGTGTTTTTTCCTCTGTCATTATTATATTTTTATCACACTTAACCGCCGACGATTAACTGGTGCCGAAACCCGGGAGATTACGGGAACCTCGTACGGCGGCGTAGAAAGTAATTGTTTTTTTTTCTTTCTCTCTAATTTTTTTTTCTTAATCGTCTCCTCTCTTTTACGTTTTTAATAACATGCCAGAGGGAGTGTTACGACCCGCGGTGCTAAGTGGAGCTGCAGATATACCTCAGTTGCCTCAAACGACGATGGCAGCGGCTCACGCGACTACATTAGCGTGGATGAAGATTCAGGCGATCACGGCTCAGGATATGAGGAAGTCCATTTCCGATCTGGAGAGATTCGCAGGTGAGACCGGAGAACTGAATCATTTCCTTAAGGGGGGTGACCGGCTGATGATGCGGATAGAAGGAAAACGGACGGAGGATTTAATAACTGAAGGAGATGCCGATTCACTGAGAGCAGCTCTGGTGTGCAGAGTTAAGCGGAGCATTCTGAATATGATCCAGGCTGACGAGGAGACCTCATGGACCATAGTGAAGGAGCGGCTGAAGAAAGCATTCAGCGGGGGAAGATGGACCCTGGAAGAAGATATTTTTAAAATGTTCCGGGAGACGAAGAGGCACCGACAAACAAACGGGCAGTTCGCCGGAACACTGCTGGCTCAATACAATGGCATCACGGAGAAGATGCGGGAGACATTGAACGCGGCAGAGGTAGAGGGCAGGATGGCGTTTTTGTCTACAATACTTAAGGTGCAGTTAGCGAAGGAAACAGGAAGAAAGGAGGCGTTACCTAGAGAGCGCACGTTTCTAGAATGCGCTCAAGAAATGGTGGACACCAGCGCCAGAGAGGAGGAAATTACAGTTGGCGAGGAAGAAATGGACTGGAGGAAAGTAGTATATAAAAGGCCCAAAATCGCGCCGGTCACATGGAGGAAGAAGGAGGTAGAGTACGGTAGAAGAGAGAGGGCGGCAGTGGGAGAAAGGAGCCGAGGAAACGCGGGACGCCCCAGGAGAAGGGAAGACAGGAAGTGTTATGAGTGTGGGAAGACAGGACACCTGGTAGCTAAGTGCCCACGCACTAGGTGCTTTGAGTGTGGCACGGAGGGTCACGTAGCAAGACAGTGCCCATATATGAGCCCACGCAGAAACGTGAACCGTCCCGAGCCAATGGAAATCAATGCTCAGAGAGTGTGGAGGAGGGAGAGACATCAGTCAGAGGCTTCAGAAACTTCGGAAATCTCCGAAACGGACAACGAAAGGGAAGAGCCAGGAAGCGGAGTGGGCTGTGGAAGCGGCAGTGCCCGGAGGAGCGGCCGACGACAGGCGATGGAGGAGAGGGGAGAACGCGAGATCTGAGAAGAGTGGCAGCGGAGAGGCGACCGCTCGTTAATAAATAATATTGTAAAAGGCACACATGGCGGTCTGCCTATAATTAGAGTCGCGAGTGGAGTGCAGTGCTTAGTGGATACGGGGAGTACCAACACAATAATGTGTCGGGAGACACTAGAGAGCATGTGTGGAGGAGGGAGGATGCCTCAAATGCAGGTATGTTCTTGTAGCTTGGTCACCCTGGGGGGCCCCTGCATGGTCGAAGGGGAAGCGATAATAGGGTTGGAAAGATGGGATCGTAGCGAGGAGAAATTACGGGTCCATATGGTGGAAAAGATGCCCCGGGAATACGGAGGGATCATAGGGTGTGATCTGTTGGGGGAAGTTGGAGCAAGGATTAGGAACAGGGAAGGGAAATGGGACGTTCGCTTAGGTAAGAAAACATATAGGTGCCTGAGACAAGGGAGGGACGTAGGGAGAGACGGTAGGGCGCGAGTAGGGGCGATTAGGCGAGCGGAGGATTGGAGAGTGGAGCTCAAGAGAGAATATACGGACATTTTCTTTAAGGAAGGGGAGAGATTGGGGGCCACAGAAAAAACAGTACATGAGATTCCGCTCAAGCAGGACCGAGTAAGCTAGGTGAAGGAGTGCAGATACCCACAGGCTCTGAGACACCATATTAGGGAGGAGCTGGACAACTTGAAAAAACAGGGGATCATCGAAGATAGCACGTCACCATATAATAGCCCCTTATGGGCTGTTAAGAAAAAGAGCGTGGAAGGCGGGGTCCCAGATAAGTATAGAGTGGTAGTAGACTACCGGAAGCTCAATGAGAATACAGTGGACGAGAAGTACCCAATTCCACGGTTCGATGACATTCTGGACAGGCTGAGCGGGGCCAGGATCTTCAGCACCCTGGATCTCAAAGCGGGGTATCACCAGATACAGATGCATCCTAGGGACCGACATAAGACAGCCTTCACTTTTGAGAGAGGTCACTACGAGTTCACCAGGATGCCATTTGGATTGAAAAATGCACCCATCACATTCCAAAGGCTCATGGATGAGTTGCTACGTGGAGTAGATGAGACCGTTTGCCAGATATACATGGACGACCTCTTAGTATTCAACGCGACCGAGGCCCAACATGTAGATCACCTGAGGACAGTTTTTGACCGAGTGCGACAATTCGGCCTGAAATTGTCGGAGGAAAAGTCCCATCTGGGTCAGGAGGTCATCAGTTTTTTGGGGCACACGATATCCAAAGAAGGAGTCCGACCAGATGCCGGGAAGGTAGCAGCAATCCAGAAGATGGCGGTTCCGTCGGACGTAAAAGGGATACGGCGGTTGATGGGAACACTGAACTACTACAGGCGATTCGTCCCAGAAATGGCAGCATACCTAGTACCTCTTAACAACCTCCTCAAAAAGGGGAAAAAAGTAGCCATCACCCCCGACATAGAGGCGAACATGCGCAAGTGCATGGCACGACTACAAGAACATCCTGTACTGGCTTTTCCGGATTTCACAAAGCAATGGGAGCAGTTCTGTCACAGGCGGGGGGCAAAGGGGACCGTCCAGTAGCGTACGCCAGTAGGCGCCTCACAGAGGTGGAAAGTCGGTATAGCGCGCTAGAGCGGGAATTATTAGGGATAGTCTGGGCAATAGACCATTTCCGGCCCTACGTGTTCGGGAGAAGGTTCCGGGTGCACACCGACCACAAACCGTTACAGTGGGTTGGTAAATTAAAAGAGTCGTCGGCGAGGGTCATGCGTTGGAAGGAGTTCCTCAGCCAATACAACTTGGAGGTGATATACAAGCCTGGTAAGGAAAACGTCGTGGCGGACTGGCTGTCTCGGGCGATGGTGGTCAACGCACTCGAACAAGAGCAGGGGGAATCCTCCCGAGACGGAAGGCAGTTCTTGCGAGAATGGACGCCGGAGAGAGAAGAAGACCAACAGGAACCAGGGTCTACGGATTTGGTACCGTCGGCAGGAGGAGGGAGCTCAACGGACGACAGGCCTGCGGACATGGAAGAGCGGGAAGAAATTATAAACGATAAGCGCCGCCAGATAGTCTGGAAGACGAAGACCTTCGGCCCCATGAAAATAGCACATGATAGTTCTCCACGATCGACCACCACGACCATATGGTCGGCTCCAGGGGTGAACAATGACCAAATTAGTCGTGCCCTTAATGATGCTTCCACACCAGGGAAGACCCATTTTCTTTATGTCGGGAACGCAACCATATGGGAGAAAATTAAGCGCCTTTGGAGGGCGGAGCAGGTTGGGGTTGACCGAACATTTGTACGGTGTACCATGATGGTAGAGACCATCCCGGATGAGCCAACGCAGAAGGAGATCACGCTAGCGTACCATCAGGGCAAAACCAACCACAGGGGAGAACAAGAGACGGCTCAGGCGTTGAGGCGGAAGTATTTCTGGTGGGGGATGCGAAAGACAATCCAGGAAACACTAGCTGCGTGCGAAGTTTGTCATCGTACCAAATATGACAGGCACCCACCTACCGGGCAACAAGTCGAGACTCCCACGGCGCAAACACCGCTCACTGACCTTGGTTGATACTTTCACTTGGCGGGGACACAAGTGGGTCACCGTGGTTGACCTCTTTAGCAAAATGGCTATGGCATACCCTATTCGGGAAAAGTCATCGGAAGCAGTGCTAGGCGCGCTGATGCGTTGGTTCCAATTCTACGGCGTCCCAGATCGGATAGCGTCGGACGGTGGAAAGGAGTTCAATAACGCCGACGTGCGGAAAGAGATGAAGGCTCTGGACGTGATGTGGCACGTCAATACCCCAGGGCATCCAAATAGCCGAGGAGGAATTGAGCGTCTCCACAGTACCTTGGGCGATCATCTCCGCGTCTACAATGCCGACAAAGGGTTGGAGCCGGCAGAGGCAATGCCTAGGGGGGTCATTGCGTATAACCATTCTGTTCACACTGCCACCGGGTTTTCACCCTTTGAAATCCTTTTCGGACTTCGTGGGCGTCGCCGAGACACGAGTAGAACGGTGGTGGGAGGCGAGACGTCCGCACAACTCACCACCAACCGCGTGGAACTGGGGAAAGTATGGGGGAAGGTGTACGCGAGAATTACCGGGGAAAAATCCAGGAGGGTGTTGAGGGAGAACGCGGGCGTCAAACCACTAGAAGGGTGCGTTGCGATAGGCACTACGGTATATCGTAAGATCGGTTCCAATAGGAGTAAGGAGGTGTCCCGTTATGAGGGTCCCTTCCGGGTGATCACGATTCGTGAACACAATTTGGTGACCATCCAGAGTGTTCATGAACCCGCGAAGAGGAGAACTGTCCATCTCGAGCAGTAAAAGCTTCCAGTGGGGAAGCCATCCAAATAGGAAATTGACTCTAATTTTCTCACTCCTGCACACATCTCTTTTGGTTTTTGATGGCATTTGCCAGATACATGTTTTTTTTATTTTACTGTTTTAACCTTGTACCACATTGGATAAAGTTATGTTCTGTTTTTATGATTATAAGACAGTGTTGTGCTGCTCTAGGCGAGCAGGAAATTATTATGTCAGAACTGTATATAATTAGCATAAGTGTTAAGTTTCAGTTCCCGACGGATGGTCAGGAACTGGCAGGGGGGAGTTAAAGCCAGAGGCAAGTTATGTTGTAAACTAATACGATCATGGGTGGTAAAAAACCCATGATCCTATGTAGGTCGGGTTACTAAGGAGAATAAAGTAGTCTTTTACTGGAGTCACAGTGTGTCGGTGTTTTTTCCTCTGTCATTATTATATTTTTATCACACTTAACCGCCGACGATTAACTTATATATATAAGTTAAGTCCAGGCGCCGCTAGTGCCCAGCCTTAATCCCCAAACATATGTTATCTGTATATGTTTACAGGTAATACCTATAGATAGAGGTATCTTGGTCTAAATAAAGCAGTCTTGTTATAACGTTCTACGTGTTCTTATTACCAACCTTTCTTAGCTTGTAATTCAATAAACATTAACTGGTGCCGAAACCCGGGAACCGTGGAGAAAGAGAGTAATCGAGTGCGAGCGTAATTTTTGTTTGTTTTTTTTTCTTCTATACGCGAAAGAGAGAAGATGACTGAAGGAGGAGTTTTGAGACAGCCCGTCTTGAATCTCGTAGAGGGAGCAGATATTAGAAGAGTGGGAACTATGCCAGAAGTTCATGCCACGGCGCTCGCGCTGATGAGGGTAAAAGCGATGAATACCCAGGATCTGAGGAAGGCTGTTGCGGAGCTGGAGAGATTCACTGGGGAACTGGGTGAGCTGAACCATTTCCTAAAAGGAGGAGACCGTCTCACAGCTTTAATTGGAGCTAAAGTAGAAGAAAATTTAATAGATCCCAGAGACGCGGAATCGTTGAAGGCGGCCCTGATATGTCGGGTCAAGAGGAGTATACTGAATCAAATTCAGGCAGATGAAGAAACCCCGTGGAAAGTAATTAAGATGAGATTGAAGAAGACGTACGGAGGAGGACGATGGACACCCGAGGAGGACATATTCCAAATGTTTAGGGAGACAAAGTCCCCAAGACAATGTAACGGGCAATATGCTGCGGGGTTAATAGTCCGTTTCAATAAGATAACGGAGAAGATGAGAGAGTCGATTAGCGTAGAAGAGGTGGAGGGTAGAATGGGATTCTTATCCACAATTCTAAAAGTGCAACTGGCCAAGGAGACAGGAAGAAAGGAAGGATTCTCTGATGAGCGCTCGTTCTCGGAGTGTGCACAATCAATGATCGACACTAGTGCCAAGGAGGAAGATGTGAGGGTGCAAGACGTCGACAATGAGTGGAGCCGAGTTGCATACAAAAGAACCCGGACCCTGAAACCAACCTGGAGGAGACCAGAAACGTCCGTTATTGGCAGAGACAAGGGAACGACAGGAGAAAGAAGATTTAGAGGAACGAGACCGAGGTATGCCCCGCCCAGGGAAGAAAGAAAATGCCACGGATGTAGGAAGGCAGGACATTTAGTGGCACAGTGTCCTCGAACGAAATGTTTTGAGTGTGGCGAGGAAGGACACATCGCGAGGCATTGCCCGTATATCTTCCGGAGGAGAGAATACCAACGACCAGAACCAATGGAGGTAATCACTCAAGAAGTAAGAGAGAGACGGAGCATGACACATGGGGAGAGTGGATCATCAGAAGATGAGTCATCAGGGACTTCGGGAACTGAAGGAGAAGAAGCGAGGCGCAGCAGACACAGGAGACAGACAGGGCAGAAGGTCGAGTCACGTAGATGGGAGCAACGTGATGAAGCCTGAGGAGCGTGTCGGCAGAGAGGCGACCGCATCCTGAGATGTAATGCAATTCGGGAGAGGATGTGTGCGTTGCCAATAATTAGGGTCAAAGGAGGAGAGATGTGTCTGGTGGACACGGGAAGCACCAACACCATCATGTCCCGCGGAGCGCTAGAGAGGCTGTATGGCGGAGAGAGGGCACTCCAGGTTCAGGTATGTAATTGTAGTTTAATCACCCTGGGAGGCCCTTGCGAGGTAGTGGGAGAGTTAGTCATAGGGCTAAATAGGTGGGCGAAGAAAGGGGGAGATCTAAAGATACATATCGTAGGAAACATGCCGCGGGAGTACCAGGTGATAGTTGGGTGCGACATGTTGGGGAAGGTAGGCGCGCGTGTGGAGAATATCGGGGAAAAATGGAACATTAAGTTGGGGAAAGTGGAATATAAATGTCAAGGGACTATATGGGACGGAAGAGCGCGGATAGGGGCGGTTAATAAAATAGAGGGCTGGAGGGAAGGCCTACAGAGGGAGTTTGAGGATATTTTTTACGTAGAGGGAGACACGCTAGGAGCGACTGGGAAGACGGTCCACGAGATCCAGTTAAAGAAAGAACGCGTCACATACGTGAAAGAGAGACGATATCCGCAGGCGCTACGTAGGCATATTAGAGAGGAGCTAGAGAGTCTCAAACGGCAAGGGATTATAATTGATAGCACTTCGCCATATAACAGTCCTCTATGGGCAGTGAGGAAGAAAAATAGACCTGGGGACGAGACGGAGAAATACAGGGTAGTTATCGATTATCGGAAGTTAAACGAGAACACGACGGACGAGAAGTATCCTATTCCCCGATTTGAGGACATATTAGACAGAATGAACGGGGCGACAATATTTAGTACCCTAGATCTAAAGGCAGGCTATCACCAGATCAAGATGAGTGCGAACGACCAAGACAAAACGGCCTTTACATTTGAGAGGGGGCATTATCAATTTACCAGGATGCCATTTGGACTGAAAAACGCCCCGATTACCTTTCAACGCCTAATGGATGAATTTTTGAGGGGAATAGACGAAGCGGTATGCCAGGGCTACATGGACGATCTGTTAGTTTTCAGCAGAACGGAGGCAGAGCACGTTGAGCACCTAAGAAGTGTATTTCAAAGAGTCCGCGAATTCGGATTAAAATTGTCCATGGAGAAGTCTCTGTTGGGGAAGAAAAAAATCAATTTTTTGGGCCACACCATCTCACAGGAGGGGGTTAAGCCAGACTCTACGAAGGTCGAGGCGATTAGAAGGATGGTGGTGCCCACAGATGTAAAGGGGATCCGTCGACTTCTGGGGACGCTTAATTATTACAGAAGATTTGTGCCGGGCATGGCGGCATACCTGGTGCCTATTAATAATTTACTGCGAAAGGGAGCGAGGGTGGTAATTACCCCAATCATGGAGCAGAACATCCGGAAATGTATGTCTAGCTTACAAGAGGAACCAATATTAGCATTTCCCGATTTCCAACATCCCTTCACAATCACTACTGATGCCAGCGAATACGCACTGGGGGCAGTGTTGTCGCAGGAGAGAGACGGTGGGGAGCGCCCGGTGGCGTACGCTAGTCGACGGCTCACAGAAACGGAAGCGCGGTATAGTGCTCTAGAGAGAGAGCTCCTAGGTATCGTCTGGGCTATAGACCATTTCCGCCCATATGTCTTCGGCAGAAAATTCCGCGTTCACACCGGCCACAGACCCCTACAATGGGTAGGAAAGTTAAAGGAGTCCTCGGCGCGGGTCACGAGGTGGAAAGAGTTTTTGTCCCAGTACAATATGGAGATCATATATAAACCCGGGAAAGAGAACGTAGTGGCAGACTGGCTGTCCAGAGCCATTACTGTGAATGCATTGGAAGAAGGGGAACCATCCGGGGAAATCCAACAGTTTCTCCGGGAATGGACACCCAGGGAGGATGGAAGCCTCGGTACGCGAGGAGATAGCGAAGGTGAGGAAACCCTTGAAGAGGAAGGTTCCGCCGCCGAAAGACCTGTTGAAATGGAAGTAACAGAAGGGATCGTGAACGACAAAAGACGGCAGATCATTTGGAAATCCAAGACCTCAGGGCGGCTGCAGATCGCATATGACAGTTATGGGAGAAGTAAAATCGCGACGATTTGGTCGCCACCAGGGGTTAGGAACGACCAAATTTGCCGTGCATTGAAAGATGCCTCGGAACCCGGAAAGACCCATCATGTATTTGTAGGGAATGCCACTATTTGGGAGAAAATTCGTAGACTCTGGCGAACGGAACAACGGAGTGGATAGGATATTTATTCGGTGCACGTCGATGGTGGAGACACTCAAAGACAGAGAACAGCAGCTGGAAGTGACGCTGGCCTATCACCAAGGAAAAACGAACCACCGTGGAGTTCAGGAAACGTTGCAAGCGTTGCGGCGGAGGTACTTTTGGTGGGGAATGAAAAAGAGCATACAAGAAATGATAGGGACATGTGCAGTTTGTCTCACTACGAAGTATGACAGACATCCACCACGGGGGGGACAAGAAGAATCACCCACCGCCGAGACACCGTTGAGTGACTTACAAGTGGATACCTTCACTTGGAGGGGGTATAAGTGGGTTACCACAATCGATAGCTTTAGCAAAGTGGCCATGGCGCACCCGGTGCAAGATCGGTCATCAGACGCGGTAATGCTGGCATTAAATACCTGGTTCCAGTTTTATGGAGTACCAGACCGGATCTCGTCGGATGGGGGCAGAGAATTTGACAATGCCAACATCCGAAAAGAAATGAAGACTCTCGATGTCTCTTGGCATCTTAATACCCCAGGGCACCCTAAGAGTAGAGGAGGGATAGAAAGATTGCACAGCACCCTGAGTGACCACCTGCGGGTATATCACGCGGAAAAGGGTCTGCCGGCGAATGAGGCAATGCCGAAGGCGGTGGCCGCTTACAATCATTCGATCCACACCGCGACGGGGTTCTCCCCGTTCGAGATCCTCTTTGGGCTGCGCGAAAGACGGAGAAATGGGGCAGAGACGGTAGCAGATAAGGGAATGGCGGAGAAAATGGCGAGTAATACTGTCGGTTTGAGGAAAATATGCGACAAAGTCAGAAAAAGGATAACGAGGGACAAAGCGAGACGAGTGGAACGGGAAAACCTCAAAGTCCGGGATCGAATGGGGGAACTTAAAATCGGGACTATCGTCTATAAAAAACTAGGGTCAAATAGGAGCAAAGAGCTGGTGCGATATGAGGGCCCAATTAAAGTGGTCGTGATTAGGGAACACAACGTCGTGACAATTGAGAGTATACGACCCCCTAAGAAGCGGCGAAATGTCCACATAGAACAGTTAAAGCTTCCACCAGGGGGGGAGGTTGTAGATCAGGAATGAGCTGGAGTGTCCTCGCAGCATACACGCAAGGAACATTGTAAATAGTTATAGTTATGTGATTTTTCCCTCAGAAGTATTGTTTTTTTTTAAAAGTCAAAGTTTTCTTTTATGTTTTTTGTTTACAAGTGACAGTTGGTTTTTACGTTTCATAGGATTAGAGCTTAATGTGAGGGATTACAGGCTGTGTACGGGCGGGGCTGGCCTTTGCTCCTTTGTAACATTAGTGGAGCATTATTTGAATGGACTAAGACGTCCGAGTGTTGGACTTCAAAGTTTGCGAATGGGTGTTCGTAAACTGGTGGGGGGGAGTTAAGTCCAGGCGCCGCTAGTGCCCAGCCTTAATCCCCAAACATATGTTATCTGTATATTTTACAGGTAATACCTATAGATAGAGGTATCTTGGTCTAAATAAAGCAGTCTTGTTATAACGTTCTACGTGTTCTTATTACCAACCTTTCTTAGCTTGTATTTCAATAAACATTAACTTATATATATATATATATATATATATATATATATATATATATATATATATATATTCCCGGCTGTAGACAATCAAAAAAAATAATGAATAAGGAGGTTAGTGATAGAACGTGATGGTTTGGTTTATAACAGGCTTTATTCTTCTCCTGATCCTCTATACACACATTACGGGTTTCTTTACCTTAGGCTATGTGGTATTAGGCTTAACATTGCTGTACCACTAACCATAACTCCCCCCTACCAGTTTACGGACACTCCCCGTAAACTCATAACGTGCGACATCAGTTATGTATCTATAGAAAAACAAAACAAATACCATACTCTGATAATGATAAAACTATGAAAAGAAAAGAAACGTCTTTCAGGTCCATCTAAAATCACAGACCCATACAACAAAAAAAAAACAATAAAAAAAAATATAGGCCTCTCGGGACTGGTACGCTGAGGTCGTGTATCTCAAGTTGATCTCCGTTACCTGTGACACACACCAGAATTATGTGTCAACGACTGGGCTCCCAGGCTCCACCGCGGGAAACATGGGCTGTTCTACATGTACCGTCCGCCGTTAGATCACAGGTACCAATTACTCTCGCAATTGTGTCTTTCATGCCCCACCAGAAATATCTCCTCTTCAGTGCTTGCAGGGTTGCGTCGATTCCACGGTAGTTTGTCTTCCCTTGGTGGAATGCAAGGGGTCACTTCTCTCTGCCGCGTTTCTTGTTTTACTGTCTCCACCTTCAGGGTACATCGGACGAACGTACAATCGAGTCCGATCCTCTCTGTCCTCCATAGGCGCTTGACGCGGTCCCAGGTGGTCGCATTTCCTACGTACATGTGGTGTGTTTTCCCTGGAGTAGATGCGTCCTTCAGGGCGCGGCAAATCATATCGTCATCGATCCCAGGTGTTGACCAGATCTTGACGATGTTGCAGTGGCCGTACTTCTCGAATTCCATCTTGAAGAGCCCGGAAGTTTTGGTGAGCCAAATGATCTGGCGCCTCTTGTCATTTATTATGGCGTCGACCTCCTCAATGTCCGAGGGCTTATCCCCCACTGAACTTCTGTCACTCGGAACATCATTGGCTGGAGTTCCCTCCCGCTCACCTTCCTCGCCGGGTGACCATTCCTGGACGAATTGGTGAATATCACGTGATGGCCCCGGAATCTCCTCTTCAATCGCATTCACGACCAACGCGCGGGATAACCAATCGGCCACGACGTTCTCCTTCCCCGGTTTATAAATAATGTTGATGTTGTATTTACTGAGGAAGTCCTTCCATCTGGTAATCCGCGCTGAAGACTCTTTCAGTTTTCCCACCCATTGGAGAAGTCGATGATCCGTTTGAACCAGAAACTTTCTACCGAATACATAGGGCCGGAAGTGTTCTATCGCCCATACGATCCCCAGTAATTCGCGTCCTAGCGCGCTATACCTACTCTCGGATTTGGTAAAGCGTCTTCTAGCGTATGCTATTGGTCGCTCCCCTCCGTCGCGATCCTGCGAGAGTACCACCCCCATTGCGTATTCACTGGCATCTGTGGTAATCATGAAGGGGAGTGCAAAATCTGGAAACGCTAGTATAGGCTCCCCTTGTAGCCGCTCCATACAACGTCGTATATTATTCTCCATTACCAGGGTAATGACGACTTTTTGTCCTTTCTTAAGGAGATTGTTAATAGGGACAAGGTACTCCGCCATTTCTGGTACGAATTGTGGTAGTAGTTCAGGGATCCGAGTAAGCGCCCGATTCCTTGACGTCTTTTGGGATAGTCATCCACTGGATTGCCTCCACCTTCCCACGATCGGGTTGCACTCCCTCTCGGGGTTTGAATTATGTGGCCTAAAAATCTCACCTGCTCTTGTCCCACAAGCGACTTCTCCGCAGACAGTTTCAGCCCGAATTGCCTAATTATGTTAAAAACATGTCGTAGATGGTCCTGGTGTTCTACCTCATCTCGACTGAAGGCCAGGAGGTCGTCCATGTATATCTGGCAATACGACTCCCCAATCCCTCTTAAAAATTCGTCCATCAGCCGCTGGAACGTTATTGGCGTGTTTTTCAGCCCAAACGGCATTATGGTGAATTCGTAGTGTCCCCGCTCGAACGTGAATGCCGTTTTGTGTTGGTCTCTACGACGCATCCGAATTTGATGGTAACCCGCCTTCAGGTCCAGTGTACTAAATACTTTTAAGAGTTCTAATAATACAACATAAAGAGTTAATAAAAAATAATAAATAATAAAGAGTTCTCCGGCGTACTGCCCGTTTGTTTGATTGGGCCGTTTGATCTCCCTGAACATCTGGAAGATGTCCTCTTCTGGTGTCCATCTGCCTCCTCCGTATGCCTTCTTTAGTCTTTCTTTTACCACAGCCCATGAGATGTCTTCGTCGGCCTGTATTAGGTTTAGTACCCTCCTTTTTATTCTGCACACTAGGTCCACTTTGATTGATTTTGCGTCGCCAGAGTGAAGTAACCCCTCATTTGCCTTCGCCTCTACCCTTTCCATAATCCTATCACCACCTTTGATGAAATGGTTCAATTCGCCTAGCTCTCCTGAGAACTTCTCCAGGTCCGATATCATTCCCCTCAGGTCCTGTGACGTCGTGGCTCGCACCTTCATCCAAGCCAGGGAGTTTGCATGAGCTTCAACCATCGTTTCCCTAGGCAATTCGGGCAGTTCAAAAGCCGCAGGCCGTAATTCTACCATGTTACTAGGTCACTTTTCCCCAATAAAACAACAGGAAACAAAAATTCAAATTTTACTCACAGTTGTTTACCAGAAAACTCATAGTTCCCGGGTTTCTGCGCTAGTTATCGTCTCCCGGCTGTAGACGATCAAAAAAAAGAATGAATAAGGAGGTTAATGATAGAACGTGATGGTTTGGTTTTTAACTGGCTTTAATTTCCTCCTGATCCTCTATACACACATTATGGGTTTATATATAATAAGTTATGGGGTTTATATATATATATAAGTAATTTATATATATATAAGTTATGGCTCGTGGTATGGCAATGTTAGGCCTAATACCACGTAGCCCCATGTAATCAAAGGCTGGAAATAGAGATAGAGGCTTAGAAGCGGAATAAAGACAGCTTAAACCTAGCCGTTGTAAAGATATTTTTCCCTTTACTCTCGTTCTCTTTGTTTTAATCGTCTAAAGCCGATAGACGATAACTGGTGCCGAAACCCGGGACTACGAACGATCAGTTAAACGACGTGCGGGTCTGTTTTTTTTAGTTGCTGTTTTTTACTGTGGTTTTTTTTTTATATAACCGAGTAAAATGGTGGTTTTACGGCCGGCAGCCTTCGAAGTTCCACTGTTGCCAAAGGAAACATTGGCGAAAGCTCACGCGAACTCCCTGGCTTGGATGAAAGTGCGGGTGGCGACGACGCAAGACCTGAAAAAGGCAATCTCGGACTTAAAGAAATTTTCAGGAGAATTCAGCGAGTTAAGCCATTTTATCAAAGGCAGTGATAGATTTATGGAGAAAGTGGAAGCTAAGTTGAATGAAGGTCTACTCGATCCAGGCGACACGAAGTTGATTAAGGCAGAACAGGTGTGCAGGGTGAAAAGAAGTATACTAAACCTAATACAGGCTGATGAAGACACCCCATGGGCGGTAGTGAAGGAAAGGTGAAGAAGGCATACGGGGGCGGCAGATGGACATCGGAGGAGGACATCTTTCAGATGTTCCGGGAAACAAAACCACCGAAACAGACAAAAGGGCAGTACACCGGGGAACTGTTAGCGTGGTATAAGAAGATTACCCAGAAAATGAGAGAGACAGTGGATACAGCGGAGGTAGACGGCAGGATGGCATTCTTAGCAACCATCCTCAAAGTACAGCTGGCCAGAGAGACGGGGAGGAAGGAAAATCTACCGGGGGACCGGTCCTTTGTTGAATGCGCTCAAGAGATGATGGCCGCTAGCACCCGCCAGGAAGAGGTGCAGCTAAAAGCAGAGGAACCAGGTTGGACGAGGAGGACATACCGTAGGCCGAGGATGCAGCAGCAGACTTGGAGAAGAAGAGAACCGCATTATGAGGAGAAAAAAAGGACGGTGGCCAAGGGAAGAGGACTGTAATTTTGTCACAGACAAGCTTGTAAAAGAATTAAAGAAAGTTGTGTAATTAAAAAATTTTCCTTTTGCCAGAGTTTATTTTTTATATTAACAGAACCTATAACCATCAGGTAAAATTAAATATAAGCAAATAGATAAAAAACATCAATATAAGTGAATGTTTTCTGAATATCTGAGAATAGTAGATAACTTCTTTAAGCCTATAAATAACAATTATAATAAAGTCCTAGAGGAACCAAGAACTGAGAATAAGAATTATCTTTTCAGAAACCCAGAATGTTCTACTAGAAAGGAATGTTGAAAATTTGCTTAAGAAAAGTTCTGATTCTGAATCTTACAAAAACCTGACTTTTATGGGAATGTCCTAAAAACGCATTTCTTACTATAAGACAAGAATTAAAGTTTTGTATTGGTCCACATTTTGAATTTCCTTCAATTATGTGTATTTCCTATAGACAGGAAATTGATTCTGGCCTGAAATTCGCTCCTTATTCCCATCTTTGGGGATAAAGTTAACCTTGGAAATATGCCATTTTATCAAATAACATAGAGCATAAACATTAATTGTGATCTGACTTTAATAGGAGTTTGAAAACACAATGTATGACTACTTTTAAATGTCTTTTCTCAATTTAATTCTGATTCAAACGTACTAGGGCTGTGTACCCTGAACAGGATTCTCTCTCTGTTTCCACTAACAATCCATTCATATATCATTTAAAATCTTTTTCCCAAATAAACTGTTTGCAATATTATTATTACAGTTATTTTTAAGACAAAATTTATTATTTAGTACATCACTCAAATAATAACTTTATCTACTTAAAATAATTCTTCTATTTTTAAAATTATTAATTTTTAGGAGAAACCTATCTAAATGTTTGGGAGAAACATAATTCTTATTTCTTACATCTTCTAAACATTTATTTATAAAAATTGTTCATAACACTAGTAGTTTCTGCAATAGTAGTAGTTCTTTTGACTTACACATTTGCAATGGTTTTTGAATTTTCTGATTACTTATATGCATATTTTTAAATCCCTGTTTGTTTATATATTTAAAGACGTAATATAAAATAAACGTGTTGAGGGACTGAGCAGGTAGACCTCAGGTCAAAAAATGCTAGCTGTTCGGGCGTACGTGGCTTGCGAGAGTTATGTAGCGGGGGCGGGTTGTGTGAGATTCATGTCGGCCGTCCGGTAGCCCTAGTACTATCGATAGCTGTTAGAACTCGTATCTCGGTGGCCTCCCCCTCCCTCTCACCTCCCTCCCTCTCACCGCTCTCTCTCTCACTTCTCCGTAAAACTATGAACCAGTCAGTGGTCACTCTTCTATTAAAATCTTCTTTTTCCATCTGGAGTCATCGGCCAGCGGTGTTATATCGACATTTCCTCAGGTATCATTTAATTATTCCTATTTTCCTCACCTCCCTTCGTCGACAAAAAACATCGCTTGCGATCCAGTTGCGGATAGTCATCTTGTGGCAGAACGACTCCGGACTGGGTAAGTTTGTCTTTCAATTTTCACCTTTTTATTTCCCTGTGGGTGTAACTCCCAGGCTCTCGGAAAGTTCATCTGCCGTAAATTGTCGAGAGTCGGGTTTACATTTTGGTGCCGAAACCCAAGGGAATCGACCTTTAGACTTTCCATTATCTCCTTATCGCCTTATCCCCGCTTATCATAATTGTAAATTCAATTTTTACTGCAATTTAAACTTTAAAATTCAAATTTAAATTTTAATCTTCATTCTAACTTAATTTCAATTTTCCTTCATTTAATATTTCATCATGGGCCAAACAGCCGCCGAGAAGTTACAGGCGAACTTAATTGCCCTTAAAATGCAGCGGGACCTACTGCTCGCTGCAGTTCAAAAAATTTATGACACAGTTCAGGAGCTTAAGGCGACGGATTATCCCCAGGTGGAGGCCTGTCTAGATACTTTGAGAGAGCTTAAGTCTGAATTTCTTGAGGCGGACAGCCGGTACGTCCAGACAGTTAGTCAGCTACCGGACGGTCAACGACCCGCCAATCCGTCGGAACATCCCGCCTATTTTGACCTGATCTTGGCCATTCGAATGAGGTGCAGTCAATTGTCTAAGGACCACGTACCTAACAATACGACCAGCACTCCCCCGGTTGATCTCCCTCTTCCGCGTATTCAGCTGCCAACGTTCAACGGTCAAATTGAACGCTGGCCTGAATTTATCGCCTTATACGATTCACTCGTCCACGACAACGCGTCCTTGCCGGACGCTCAGAAATTTCATTTTCTGAGATCTGCTGTCTCCGATGAAGCGGCAGCTGCCATCTTCATGTTCGAGCACAGCGCTGCTCATTATCAGCTTGCCTATCGAGCCCTGCGACAACGATTCCAAAATAATCGTCGTTTGGCTCAGATGTACTTAAGGCAAATTTCGCATTATCCCTCATCGTCTACCGCCTCTATTGAGCATCTAAAAGGCTTTATAACCACCCATCAAAATGCTATTCATGCGCTCAAATCCTTGCCCATTGACAATTTAGCCGACTTTTTATTGTTCTCAATGAGCGTCCAAGGGCTTGACGAGGAATCTCGTCAGCGTTTCGAACAGCAGTTGACAACGGATGAATTTCCGTCTGTAGACACCCTGTTGAAGTTTGCTACTCAGCAACTACGAGTGCTGGAAAGCACTCCTTGCCCTCCGTCATCCAAACTCAAGTCGCCTAGTCGGTTTCGCCCGTCATCGCCTGCCTTCAAACAGCACACTCAGCGTTCCCAGTCACCCGGGCGCTCTATACAAAACCATCCGTCTGCTGGTCGTTCTGTCTACACCTCGGCGCCTCCATCTCGCTCCTCTGCTTCGACCCGGGCTACTTGTGCCTATTGTGACGTTAAGGACCATTCCATTCGCCAGTGCCCCACATTTAAGGCTTTGACTTCTCAGCAGCGCCTAACATATGTGGCAAGCATCTCCATCTGCCGCAATTGTCTGTCCGAGTATCACTCTACTGACCAATGCCAATCTTCGCATTCCTGCCATGTATGTGGCCAGCGACATCATACCATCCTGCATCTAAGAAACGATGTACCTCAGCATCATTCAAGAGACGCCTCCCCACCTCATTCACGTTCGACTTCGCCTCGAACACCTTCATCTGTTCAGTCTGTGGCCTCACGCGTCTCATCGCCTACGAATCGGCAGTTCCCTGCTCGTTCCACCTCTCCTGCCTCATCTGATGCATTTGGTGCTTCTTATGTACCTAAGGAGCAACGTAGGCGCCCTCGCCGATCACCCCCCTCTTCTGGGTGTCAGTCGGATTGACTAGGACGTCCTCGATCACCTCAGCGTCTGTTCCCGCCTTATCGTCTGTGTTCTTCCTCCTTGACCCCTCGTCCTGCTCGCAGCCAAAACCGGCATCTGGAACAGTTGATGCCTACCGCCATTGTCCGTCTTGAAAATAATCAATTTCACTCCATCTCTCGTGCCCTTCTTGATTCTGGCAGTCAAACCACCCTCATCACCTCCGCCTGCGCTTCGCGGCTGCATCTTCGTCCACGGTCCGAACCAATGCATCTGCGCACCCTCAGCAATGTGAATCCGATTCGTGTCCGAGGATATGCTTACGTCACCTTATTCCATCAGGGTGACCCCCCATATTTCAAGGTCAAGGCCTATGTCATCGATACACTTATTGACCCGCTGCCGTCTAGGGAGTTTCGATGCCATTGGCCGGAGTTAACGCGGCTCAATTTGGCCGATCATTTGTTTTATCGTCCTAGAACGATTGACATCCTCCTGGGCTCAGATGTGCTTCCATTTCTGATTCTCCCAGAAATATTATCGCCTACCGCGGAGCTCCCTGGTGCCATTCGAACCACCCTAGGATGGGTGCTTCTTGGTCCCTATGCTCGCCATCGAAAGCCATCTAGGCATGTCACCTTCGCTCCTGGCACAGTTGATGGCAGCACTCGTCGCCCATCACGCACTAAGCGTATCAAGGAGGGTATCAGCTCTTCTAAGTCGCCTAACATTTCGCCTCGATCATCCTCTCCTCAGGCATCTGGTTCGAAATCGCTTCCCCAACCTGCGGAAACATCTGGTCGTCTGCTCGCCTTAAATCCATCCGACCCTTCTGTTTCATCTGATTTCTGCTCAGACTCTCCTCGCTCATCTGATTGCCATCCCACTGATCATACGCCTACTACGCCAGAATCTTCCGATGCCGTCTCTGAAAGCCCTGTCCAAGATTCTATCTATCTTCCAGCTAAGGCCCACTTTCCGGACGAGAGTCTCACTGACATTGTCCGTATGTTTTGGGAGCTTGACAAGGTTCCGAATGTCGTCCCACTCACTCGAGCTGAAAAAAGGTGCGAGGAGATGTACCTTTCAGGCGTCCATCGCTCTCCTACTGGGCGTTACATTGTGGATCTTCCCCTCGCCTCTCGTGATCTTGGTATGTCCGTTAATGTGGCTAAGCGGCAATTCAGCCGTTTAGAACATCGCCTCGGTAAGCAGCCGGAGCTCCGTGCCACCTATCACGACTTCATGCGAGATTACTTGGACAGTGGCCATATGGAGGTAGTAGCGGAATCCGCCAACCCTTCTCCATATGAACCTTATTACATCCCTCATCATCCGGTCCATCGGCCAGACGATCCTCCTACCAAAATTCGTGTAGTCTTTAACGCCTCGTGTGCTTCCTCTAACGGCAGGTCCCTCAATGATCTTCTGTTAACCGGACCCAAGCTTCAAGCTGATATCGCCATTCTTTTGTTACGTTTTCGGCTACATCAATTTGTCTTTACAGCCGACATCAGGCAGATGTATCGACAGATTCTTGTAAATCCGGAACACAGGGATTATCAGCGAATTGTCTGGCGCTTTTCAGATCTTGAGCCCATTCAGTCGTATCGGCTAAATACCGTTACTTATGGGGTTTCGTCTGCTCCTTATTTGGCCCTGCGTACACTTCAGCAGCTAGCTTATGACGACGGAGCCAGATATCCTGAGGCTCAGCGCGTGCTGTTAGAGGAAATTTACGTTGACGACCTCCTGACCGGAGGCTCATCAGAAGTTGAGGCCGCCAATCTGCGCCATCAGGTGCAAGATCTGCTCATGGCGGGCGGGTTTGAGCTGCGAAAATGGGCTACAAATCATCCCCCTCTGTTGCAGGGAATTCCATCTGATCACTGCCGTGAGCTTTCCTCTGCTGATCCTCTGTCGCTTGATCGCGATCCTGTCCTAAAAATCTTAGGACTCGGCTGGAATCCCACGTCTGACCACTTCCTCTACTCCGTGCGACTGACTGAATCCGCACTCACGAAACGCACCGTCCTGAGCCAAATGGCTCGAATCTTCGATCCCCTTGGCTGGCTTTCACCAGTCACCTTCTCAGCCAAGATCCTCTTCCGTCGTCTGTGCCTGCTTCACCTGGATTGGGACCAAGGATTGCCCCAAGAGTGGGCCGTTCCCTGGCTGAACTTTCAGGAGCAACTACCTTCTCTTTCGGAGGTACGCATACCGCGTTTTATTCCTGAAGCGTCCCCATCGTCTGTTCATCACCTAGTCGGATTTTGTGACGCCTCTGAATCCGGCTATGCCGCTGTCGTCTATCTCCACACATCGTCTTCATCTGGTCATCTTCCTGTCCATCTCTTAGCCGCCAAATCCAAAATAGCACCGTGCAAGGCGGTTACCCTTCCCCGCTTGGAGCTATGTGGAGCCCATCTGCTTGCTAAGCTCATGCATCATCTGACCACTCACGTCATTCAGCATCTGAATGCTGAGTTTATCGCATTCTCCGATTCCTCTGTTGCTCTAGCCTGGATCCGTGGTGAAAGCCACAAATGGAAAACATTTGTAGGCAACCGCGTAGCTGAAATCCAGGAGCTGGTACCATCCCGGTGCTGGAGACATGTCATCTCCGAGGACAACCCTGCTGACTGCGCGTCACGCGGATTGCAGCCTCGTCAGATCCATCATCATCCTCTGTGGTGGCATGGTCCTTCTTGGATCTCATCTCCTCCATCTTTGTGGCCTATTTCCTCCGTCGATTTGTCTTCCTCTGATGATGTGGATTCCGAGGCTAAACCCGTTTCTACTCTAGTGCTCGCCACCACCACTTCGGGGGTCTCTATAATCGACCGTTTCTCCTCTCTTCTCCGCCTTAAACGGGTAATCGCCTTCTGCCGACGCTTTGTCTTCAATGCAAAGCGTCCTCCGCATCCGCGTACTGGTCCTTTGTCCTCTGTGGAGCTCCAGGAAGCTGAAATCGTCGCCATCCGTCTGACCCAAGCTCAAAATTTCGTTGAAGAAATAACTGAGCTTCAGAAACCCTCTTCTCGTCATCGTCTGATAATGCAGCTTCATCTGTTTCTCGACGAACATGGTGTTATCCGAGTGGGTGGCCGTCTATCTTCTGCGTTGTTGCCATATCAGCATAAGCATCCTGCTCTTCTACCTAAAGGCGCTCATCTAACCCACCTGCTCATCGACGATGCTCATATCCGTCTCTTCCATGCTGGTGCTTTGGCAACTCATTCGTTCATTCGTCGCCGACATTGGATTCTCGATGGACGCAATGTAGTTCGCAATCGTTTGCGGAAATGCAACAGATGCTTCAGCTGCAAACCTAAACCCATTATTCAGCCAATGGGCAATCTTCCCTCGGGACGCGTATCCTCTGCTGCCGCGTTCTCCACTACTGGCGTTGACTACGCCGGTCCCTTTCTCGTCTCCAGTGCCCGTTTACGGGGGGCTGTCACCACGAAGGCTTATTTGGCGGTGTTTATCTGCTTTGCCACCAAGGCTGTGCATCTGGAGTTGGCATCTGAGCTCTCCACTCCCGCATTTATTGCCGCTTACCGGCGCTTCGTTGCCCGTAGGGGTAACCCTTCCGTTATTTTTTCGGACAACGGAACTAATTTCGTAGGGGCGAGTAATTATCTGCGGGAGTTGGGACGTTTGTTGTCGGGGCCTCAGCATCAGCAGGGCCTTTGTGATGTCGCCTCCTCCTCTGGTACCGACTGGCGATTCATCCCCCCTGCTAGTCCTCATTTTGGCGGACTTTGGGAGGCTAGCGTAAAATCGGCAAAGCACCACCTCACGCGCGTCATCGGCGAGCAGCGCCTCACTTACGAGGAATTCCTCACGCTCATCACCCAGGTCGAAGCAATCCTTAACTCTCGTCCGTTTTATCTTCCATCGTCGGATCCATCGGACTTTGAGGCCCTCACTCCGGGCCATTTCTTAATCTTTCGCCCCCTTACTTCACCTCCTGACCGTGATGTTACGTCCGGTCCCGTCAACCATATCGCTCGTTGGCAGTTAGTTCAGCGCTTACAGCAGGACTTCTGGAAGCGCTGGCGCTGTGAGTACCTGCATACTCTGCAGCAGCGAAGCAAATGGTTGCATCCGTCTACGCCCATAGTCCCTGGGACGGTTGTCCTTATTCGCGAAGACCACCTACCTCCACTTAAGTGGTCATTAGGCCGCATTTCGTCGGTATTCCCTGGTTCCGACGCTGTCACCCGTGTGGCTGAAGTCACCACCCCTTCCGGGACAGTTCGCCGCCCTGTGGCGAAACTGTGCCCTCTGCCGTCTCAATAGCCATCTCGTCGTTCATATGTCTTCTGTTACGCCCTCTGTGTTTGTTTTTTTTCTTTTCAGAAGTGAGACTTCAGGGCGGGCGGCATGTTCGGGCGTACGTGGCTTGCGAGAGTTATGTAGCGGGGGCGGGTTGTGTGAGATTCATGTCGGCCGTCCGGTAGCCCTAGTACTATCGATAGCTGTTAGAACTCGTATCTCGGTGGCCTCCCCCTCCCTCTCACCTCCCTCCCTCTCACCGCTCTCTCTCTCACTTCTCCGTAAAACTATGAACCAGTCAGTGGTCACTCTTCTATTAAAATCTTCTTTTTCCATCTGGAGTCATCGGCCAGCGGTGTTATATCGACATTTCCTCAGGTATCATTTAATTATTCCTATTTTCCTCACCTCCCTTCGTCGACAAAAAACATCGCTTGCGATCCAGTTGCGGATAGTCATCTTGTGGCAGAACGACTCCGGACTGGGTAAGTTTGTCTTTCAATTTTCACCTTTTTATTTCCCTGTGGGTGTAACTCCCAGGCTCTCGGAAAGTTCATCTGCCGTAAATTGTCGAGAGTCGGGTTTACACTAGCTAAGCAAACAATGGGTTCCACAATTTTCCACGATCACAATGAAACTCCCCCAATTTCTAGTGGTGTCAAAATGTTGAGTAAGTTCCCTGTTTATTCAGAAGACAGCGTTAAGGTCGTGATGTATGTGATGCATTCAACCTGGGAAGAGGCACCATCATTCATCGACATCTACAGCAGTAAACTGGGCAGAAACACTGCCATTTATTGACTGTTACAACAGGCAACCGTAACAGTTTGGGAAAGAGATTTTAAATGGTATATGAATGGATTGTTAGTGGAAACAGAGAGAGGATCCTATTCAGGGGACAGAGCCCTAGTACTTCTGAATCAGAATTGAATTGAGAAAAAATGCTTACAAAGTAGTCATAAATTTTGTTTTCAAACTCCTATTAAAGTCAGATCACAACTAATGATATGTGTATGCTTTCATGTAAATATGTTTATGTGCACAGACAAAAGTCTCAATAATTCCTTGTTAAAATTTAGACCAATGATAAAAACCCTAAATGTTTTGAGTACCTGCTTATTAACTTTTTATTTTCCAGGGAATCCACTTTGCAATAATTAAAACTGGAAAACCAGGATCTGTAAGTTCACCATTAGCATGGTTTTTCTGGATCGGTGGACTTGTTGTTGCTTCAGGACTGGGATACATGAGTTATTTCCTGATAGCTAACTATGTAAACAAAAAAAAAATTCCTCAACAGTAAGAAATATTTAATTTTATTATCATTATTTTATTTTTCTTGAATATTATAACCTTATACTTCTACAGAAAACCTTTAAGTGTGGAAGGTAGAGTATAAATTCAGTTATTTTAGGAGAAATCTTGATACAAAAAGAAATTGGTGACAACAAATAAATTAGATATAACAAGTGCATGAGTAAACTATATTTTTTTTTACTACTTCAAATATTTCAAGCAATCAGGATAATGGGTAATTGTGGTATTTTTCTTTGGATTCAAAATGTGATTTGAAAATTAAACATATACAGCTTGTTATTGTTTTAGAATTTTTTGTTGTTATGGAAAACTTTATTGTAGTTTTAAACTTAATAATTGGGGTATCAGTCCAAAAATCATAAAGATTGATCAAAAAAATAGATATCACTCTGTAACCAGATACACAAAGGCTGTTAATATCTGCTAGTAGAAAAGCTTGCAAAGGTATTGGAGGCAGTACCATTCAACCTACCTTGCTGGCAGTGTGATCACTCCGAAAGGACTTCTGTTTATTAGGAATTACTGGAAGCAATAAATTACATTACCTTGGATTCTGATTGTCTACAAAAGACAGTCAGAAGCTTGTAGATATGTGTTTCTAGAGGCTAAATATTATCTGTAGCTGACATATCAAGCTCTGCGCCAAGAAGCAAATTTTCAAATAAATTGTAAAGATTAGCAAGCACTTAATAGGTATGAGACATATTTGACTGGAAATTGAATATAAAGAACGGAATACACCTGGAATAAAGAAGTAAACAGTTAATTTTAGCAATTACTTATTCATCCTAACATTGATAATCTATACGACCTCCTTCAGAAGTCAAGTCTATTTAAAACAAGTATTAGTCTCATTCAACTTCAACAACTTATTCTGAAACTTAAAACTTAAAGAAGCGTACAATTTACTGAAAGGTGTCCTTAAATATAAATTTAAATAAAAATTTCTTAAAATGTAATTATTTAAATTTTTGCATGTAAATTTGAAATGGTCTTTACACAAAACTACTTCCAATTTAATGTAGAATGGTAACAGCTAACTGAAAAAGAAAAAGGCTTAAGACAATGTTACATTCAAGTGGTTTGGCCACTTGTGAGCCCACAGAACAAGGTATAGAAAAAAACTTAAAATTAATGATTGGGTGTGTACATGCAACCTAATTCCATACAATTAATTAATCAATACATAGATTAAGTGAAATCTAATCATATTAATACAACGGACAAAAATTGATGGATCTCCTGCAAAATAATGGAATCTTTTGATCTGAAGCTAGCTCAAAAAAATAAGCAAATATTCCCAAACAAAATATGTATGTTTCAACTCGCCTAAAATAAATCGTAAACGTACATGGGAAACAAGAAGATTTACATGTATAAACCAGATTGCATGACATTTATTTTTAAACATTAAAGTTATAGCAAAAAATAAAATTTTTAAATAATAAATGCCGTAAAGGTGATAGGAAATTAAACACAATTTAAATATATCAAGAATTGTACACTGTCGCGAATTCTTTACACTAAGTGAAGCACAAGAAATGATGAGAAAAAAAATGTTACTATTGGTTAAAAGAAAATGAAAAGCGCTGAAAAAACAATGGTAAAGATTTTAGATATATTTACAAAGAATCTTATAAAATTTAAAAATTGGTAACCCCATTAAAAAAAACCCAGTAAAATGAAACCAATTAACCCTATGAAAAACCCTGCAAACAATCTGATAGAATTTCAAAACATATATATGATCTTTTATTCCCTATGTACAACAAAACCAAACAGATACAAACTAATTAAATGAGATTAAAAGATTAAGAATTGAAATTGAGATTTCAAAGCTATTTGTATTTAAATTTTGATTAAAATTTATTTGTTTAATACTTTCTATTAGGACGATTTATTTATTTTTTTCCTATCACTTGAATGTTTAGGGATGTGGACATCTTTATTATCTTTAAAAAATTAACTATGTGTGATTATTAAGTTTTCATCTTGATTTAATTTGAATTCTTTTATACACTCTAGCCCAATCCAACATTTATAATTAAAATCTTTATTGTCCACAATGAAGAAATTCATGTATTTCACATTATTTAAAATTTTTATTTTTAATCCTAACATTCTATCTGTCTTCCTCTAGCCTTTAATTGTCCTCAAGTTTACTAATTTTAAATTATTGATATCTTTATTTTTTATTTACAAAACTTTTGAATTTATTAATGACACGTTTCCCCCTGAGCCATAAATTTTTGTAATTTCTGTTGCACCATTTAATTAATAGTAACTTGATTTTAATTTTGGTGGGACTACCAGTTTTTTTTTATTTTCTTCATTCAATTCGACTTCCAGCTTTGAGTGGTAGGGCAGTTTGTAACATATCTTTATTTTGTCTCTCATTATTTTTGTTTTTAAACCAGCAAGTCGATTAAAGGTGATAGCGTGCGCTGCCTTTTCCTCTTTTTCACATATTATTCATGTTTTTTTCATTTGTTTCCCTTTTATTATCAGAATTTGTTTTATTGATATTTCTTTTACTAAAAGGTTATATTTTTATTAGGTGTTATAAACCTCTTATTTCATTAATAAAATGAAAAATATTTTAAAGTAATCTTTTTCTTATTCACATTAAAATAATTATACATTTTTTTACAAGACAATCTAAATATGTGAAAATATTTCTAATTAAAATTAATTTTTAGTTTTAGCGTTTTTTTCCCCATTGGTAGTCGTTCTGAGCTCCAAAGAGAACAATCTACTCAGGTTCATCAATTTGAAAATCCTACTTATAATCAGGCAAGTATGATACTTTTGTATACCTACATAAATAGATTTTTTTTATTTATGAGATAATTATTGTCAATATACATACACAACAGTTATTTTTTTTATATTTTAGGAAAATTCAGAACTAAAATTTTTGGTGCACAATGAAATATCCGTTAATCAAGCAATTTAATCATTTATGATTTACCACTACAAGGATTCATATACCAAACATGTATAAGTAATGGTATTTAATACCATGAATTTAATTGTGTACCTATTATTCTTATCACTCTTGTTTAAAACAAATAAGAATAATATTTTGTCATATTTCAAGGTAGTACTAAGGTCAAGGTAGCTAATTTGGCTCTATAAATTGTGATCGAATGTTATGTAATTGAGCTAGCAATTATCATTTTATATATATTATTATCAAACCAGCATTTATTGTTTATATATAGTTTATATATATATATATATATATATATATATATATATATTTAACCTATTTGTAGTTATTAAAACATGTAATTTTTAAATCGGAGTTATTATTTTAAATGTTATTAATTCTGAATTGAAATTGTTATTATTTATTGAAATTGAATACTAATTTGAAAACTTTAACATGCTGAAAGTATTTCAATAAAAAAGCATGCATTGATGATTGTTTATGACTTGATAGTAAATAATGATGTTGATGTAACAAATAAAGTATGCAAGGAATATGTTTTAAATTTATGTATTTTATTTTTGATGCATCTTCCTATCTCAAATTACATTTAAAATAAATTTATATTTAAGACAAGAAAAAAAAGAACAATATAATACATTTGGGGCAATAAAACCAGCACACAGCACCTTTAATTTCATAATTTTTGTTGGTTTCTGTTTTGAATCATTTCATTAGAAAGTAAGAAAGAATTCAAGCAGAAAGGAATTGAAAACTGTGAAAGATGTAGAATTGCTGATAGCGGAAGATTTTCTTGTCATCACAAGTGAGAGTGGGGTGTAGATGAAAATTATCAATCTTGGGATGATGATCCGGGAGAAAATTCACATCCGTTCAACACAAATTACTCATGCATCGAATGCTATATCGATCATAATAGTTTGTTTTATCACTCATATTAACAATAACAACAAAAATCTATTATGGTATATTATTTTTGTAACTTCATGGCTGATTAAAAGAGATATTTCATCCCTTACACAAGCCAAAAGACAAAATAATTCAACAGCATAATATATGTGTCCTAGCTTTATACAATTATGTTGCTAAAATTTAATGTTTCACTATAGCCCGCGGGCAGGAATAATAAATAAAAATACATAAGCAATAATAAAATAAAACCTTTACCATGCAGACATATTACCACCCACAAAGTCATATGACCCCTGTCTCAATGAATTATCAATCAGGCACAATATTATTTAGAGCTAGTCTATCTATTCTCTTAGAAACTAAATGGTCCCAACCAAAAACTAAATGTCTTTAAGGATTTAATATATGGTGCACATATTTTAATGCTTGGAGTTGAATGAAAAAAGCTATCAGTTTTCTGTGGATTGGATTACACACTAATAATATACACCCTGTAGTGCACATTTTACATACTTCTCTGAGGTTAGTTTTAGCCATTTCCTGATTAATATAGCATTTAATATTTTATCTCTCAGACGTTCTTAATTGAAAGGATAATCTTGTAAATTTTTAGTTAAAGGGTAATATGAGATATGTAGGGAATTGGTGTTTGTTACTATGCAAAAAAATGTATAGTTGATGGTAATAAGACTTCTGCTTGCCATTTGAATCATTATTATCTAGAACCATTTTGTTATCAATAGAATATTAAACATACTAGCCTGGACTATTTTTAATTTCTGGTTTTATGGTTCAAAATAGATCTCTTAATATCAGGAAGCATAACTTATATAGTATAACATAAAGTATTTGGAACTACCTAGGTTTCACTGGTTGGCAAGGCAGTTGGATGGAAATGGCCGGGTAGGTCGAATCCGTCTGGTTCTTAAGTGACCGGGTCAGATGTCGGCGGGATAATGGTCTCCCAGTAATATTTATAAATAAGGCAGATGATCTTGACGTCTTTGCTTGCTTTCCAGCCACCTATTTTCCCAAGGCGGAATCCCTAACTCCAACTGACCTCTCCTTTTCCTTTTCTTTTGTTCTCGGGGTATCGCCATTCTCTCTGTTGTGCCAACTTCTTCACCACGAATAAATAGAAGTTACCTTCTTCTCTGACCAGAAAAACACCCGCCTATGTTTCCATATTTTATCAATAAAATTTTCGGCGTCCATATAGAGCGAGGGGGAGACTAGTTCGCGATCCCAACACGGCCGGAGCTGCGGGTCGTTCGCTCTGACCTGTCTATATAAAGCAGAAGTAGATATAAAAGGCGGTTTGAGTATGAGTACCGAGATATGACCTTGAAGGGTGTCGTATCACGTTATCTCGTGACCTTGAGGTGATAGCCAAGGCGAGGGGGGAAGAAATTCTGGGAATGGGTGTGTAATTTCGTGGAATTGGTGCGTCATTGGGGGGTGATAAGAGTTTAAGAGTGTGTCAGGAGCCTCCAGATAGTAGATCCGGCAACGCTGGGGGGGGGAGATCCGGCAACGTCGCATGGGTTGTGAGTCACTGTGACTCACCCATTGACGAGCAGCTTGGGGGCTAGCTCCTCTGACGTCAGGCCATTCAGCGATAAGAGTTCCCCTGTGACGTAATGTCATTCAGTGATAAGGTCTAGTCCATTGATGTGTCCCATTCATGGTTCCCGCCTAAGCGCGGGGTTTTTCATGGGTCAGGGTATTTCTTGGGATCGTCTGTGTGTCCTTGTGACGTACATAGGGAGGTGTCTCGTTGGGGAGGTGATAAGAGTTGATGAGTGTGTCAAGGCCCTGAGCTTTACTCAATATATATTCATGCGTAATGTCGTCGTATGCATTCAGAATGAAATTAGTCACACAAGAACAACGTTTTTCCACTGTCAACTTTTCTCCAGTTAAAGTTGATTCAGAAGGGAGACATAGTGCATTATTAGTAAAGTTGTCCCAGGCCACCCCTGCAGTGACACCAAGAAAAGTAAAAAGGAGAGATACTAATATTGAGGACGAATCACCTGATAAAAGCGGGGTAGAGTCTACTAGTATTTACAGGAAATCAACATTATTGCCAAAATCAATGTCTCACTACAAAAGAGCTACATCAGTTTCATCCGATGATACAAAAACTAGTACTATGCAAACGCCATTATCTCACTTTGCGGATCCCGCTCATGAAGTAGAAGTAGGTGAGGGTAAATATGAAATAGATGAATCCCTATCTGAAAAAGTTAAAGAATATGCTCAAACTCCAAAGGGAGAAGCAGAATTTAAAGAGCACCTCGCCACATTTGGAAATCTACAGAGAGAATACTTGGATAAGATGTTGAAAGGTGATAAGACACATGACTCTCGTTACGGCATTAGAGTCATGCCTTCTGGGGGATTAGCCATTGGTGACTCGACTGATGTTCAGCTTTTCGCAAACAGTGATGATATGTCTATTAACGATGTGGTTTATAAAGGAACACCAGGATTGCTGGAGCTACTCTACTTAAAAAATCCTAAAGATTACACAGAGTACGACTTGGAAAATTATAATAATATTTTACTCTCAACCAATGCTCATAAAAAAGGCTATAGTGAGGAACGGGGGAGTATTAGGAAACAGGTCTGAGAAATATAGAAATATAGAAATATCATATCGAAGTTATTTCCACCTCAAACTTTAAAACCTCGCCCCCCTTCCTCAACATCATCATCAGCTTCGAGCAGGCTAACTTCACTCCGTTCTCACCCTTACAAACGGGGATCTGGTCTTATGAGAGCCAATAAACCTCTGTATGAGTATTGGAACGACCCCAACGAACTAGCCGATCGTCTTAGGCTGCTAATGTCTTCAAGTTATGCAGGGCATGAAGGTCATCAAAACGAAATAGAATCGCTAATCGAAGAGCTGCGAGAAGAAAATATAGTATATTAATGTACATATTTTTATAATGAGTTTCAGTTCGTAGGTGAGTCTGAGAAGGAATCTGATGCGCTCACACGCGGACATCTTAACAAAATACTCAAAGAGAAGTTATAGATGGATTCAAACATAAAAAGGACTGTTGTAAATGAATTACATAAGCCAGCACGCAAAAAATATCCCAGGCAAAAGACGGTTTTGAAAGGAATAAATGAGTTGTGGCAGATAGATCTAGTAGATAGAGATGATACCGTATTCTCGAGAAAATAAGGGGCACAAATATTTATTGACAGTTATCGACTGTTTTACCAAATATGCTTGGGCCATCCCTCTAAAGCTGAAATCAGCGGACAATGTGACTAAAGCAATGGAGATTGTGTTTCATTCGAGTAGACAAACTCCGAAAAATATTCAAAGCGATCAGGGAAAGGAATTTTACAATTCCAAGTTTAAATCTTTAATGAAACAATACTCTGTTAATCATTATTCCACTTTTTCTAATATGAAAGCTTCCATTGTAGAAAGTTTTAATAGAACATTAAAAGGAAAAATGTGGAAAGCCTTCAGCATGCAAGGAAATTACAAATTTTTAGATATCCTACCTCAAATTTTACAAGAGTATAATTCATCATTTCATAGGACTATAGGTATGAGTCCAATTGATGCTCACCATAAAAAAGTAGGAAAATATTTTGAAAAATAATGTCTATTCTTCATTGACTATGAGTAAAGTAGTACGAAAGCAGAAATTTGAAGAAGATGATTTTGTCAGAATATCTAAACAAAAATCCATATTTTCAAAAGGATATGTTTTAAATTGGTCAAGTGAAATTTTTAAGATAGTCAAGATAAAAAGACATACCCTTTCACTTACTTACTGGAAGATCTGAAAGGACAAACGATTAGTGGTGCATTCTATGAAGATAATTTTTATAATTAAATACTCTTTATTGGGCTATAATTACAATCTGCCTTTTATAAGGCAATCAGTAATTGCGATTAACGCTCTCATTCATACCATATTTACAATTCATCATTCACTCACTCATTCATACAATATTTACAGATACCCCAGAGACCTCCCAAATCCACTGCGAAGAGAGAGCGGAGCCTTGGGAAGTCCCCCACGCTCCTCTGTCAGCCGCGTCACCGGATACTAGCCAGTCGAGGCTGACCAAGAGCGCGAGAGCCACAGACGCTCAGGACATGATTGGAGTAACTGGCCATTTCCAGGACCCCCGCTGTCACGCGTTTATAGCAGGTCAAGAGGCCACTGCCGTTTTAGTCTCCGAGGAGGATTATAGGGATGAGTGGCGCAGTGCAATGACTGTGCTACAGGATTAGGGTGGTTGGAAAGGCTACTGTGGAATTCCATAAACTTAGAAGGGATGAGTTCTAGAATGTAGGGTATATTAAGGTCGTTATGAAGGGTTTTGTTGCTGACATAATAAGGGGCATTTACTATTGTTCTCAGGACTTTTGATTGAAAGGATTGGATACGCTTGATGTTCGACTTTTTTGCTGTCCCCCATAGCTCTATTCCGTATGTCCAGATTGGCTTAAGTATAACTTTGTAGATTAGTAGTTTATTTTCTATTGAGAGATGGGATGTCCTTTGAAGTAGTCTGTACAGTTGTCCAAAGCGTCTGTTTAGTTCTTGTGGACAAGTCTTGCGACAAAGGGTGAAAGTAATGTGGGAACATTTTGCTTCATTAACTTTGATCCGCCATTGATTACACCAATACTCGATCTCGTCAAGGTGTTTTTGAAGGTTATGGGATGCTATGTCGGGGTCTGGGTGGGATGACAAGACTGCAGTGTCATCTGCATATGTGGCCAAGAAGGTATTGGGAGTAGAGGGGACATCAGCGGTGTATAGGTTATAGAGAATGGGGCCCAGGACACTGCCCTGTGGAACTCCTGCATTTATGGGATAGTAGTTAGAGTATTCTAAACCACAGCGGACTTGGAAGAAGCGGTTTGAAAGGTAGGACTGTAAGACTAGGAAAAGGGTCTGTGGTAAATATCTTTTGAGCTTGTAGAGCAAACCTGCGTGCCAAACCCTGTCAAAAGCTTGAGCTATGTCAAGAAAGGCAGCAGTGCAATACTGTTTGGTTTCAAGGGCTGAGGAGATGTGATCAACAACGCGAAGGCCTTGTTGAGCAGTGGAATGTCGTTGGCGGAAACCAAACTGGTGTGTGGGAAAAAGGTTTTTGGATTCAACAATGGGAAGTAGACGTTTTAGTAGGAGTTTCTCAAATATTTTTGAGAGGATAGGGAGTAGGCTAATTGGACGATAAGATGAGGCGTCATTGGGTGGTTTACCGTGTTTGGGGAATAGGACAATAATGGAATGTTTCCAGAGGAGAGGAAAGTGCGTCGTTCGGATTATGCAATTATATATGTAGGTTAGGAAGATTATGGCTTTAGGAGGAAGTTGTTTGAGAATTTGAGGAGTAAGGAGATCAGTTGTGCTGTGAGTATGGCTTTGATGAGAAAGGTGAGGTGTGAAAGTATGGGTAAGATGCAGAGCAAATTCCTCCGACCTATCCCCATCCGAAGCCGCCCAGGACCCATCATCACGACGGAGTGGGTGTGAAACAGGTTGATACTTTAGGATTTTTTTGGTTACGTTCCAGAAGGAGTTATCCCTGGTGGACAGAGAGGAGAGGTAGGAATTGAAAGAATCGGAACGGAAGGATGCCAATCGCCGCTTTACCAATTGGCAGTACTGATTGTACGTGCGACGATCAATAGGATACCGGGATCTTTGCCACACTGTTCTGGAGCGGCGTTTGGATTGGATTAGATCTTTGAGATGCTGAGGTAAACGATTATGATTGTGGATATTTGTGTGACGATGGGGTGACGATGCCTTCCAAGCCGACCTCTGGACCAGAGTAGTGAAAGAATGCACTGCATCGTCTAGGTCTTGGGATGTTTTCAGGGATAATTTGAGGTTTACGGACTCTGTAAGAAGCTGACAGAAGTAGTCCCAGTCAACTGGGCCCCTAATAAATGAAGGAGGAGGCAGTTTCTGAATTGGTCTTAGGGATATGGTTAATAATAAAGGACTATGATCAGAGGAGAGGTCATCAAGGCGCGTGAGTGAGTAGTTTAGTGTTCCTAAACTATTGTAAAAAAAGAAGTAAAGGAGATCAGGATTTCGGTTGGGATCTGATGGCCAATAGGTGGCTGTGTCAGGAGTGATAGTGGAGCAATGTTTCCGTGTGAGTGCAGACAGCAAAGCACGTCCTCGTGTATTAGTGGATCTTGACCCCCAGTGTTGGTGCTTCGCATTAAAGTCCCCACCCACAAGGAAACGATGTCCTATGGAGTCTAGAAAGGAGATGAATTGGGAGTCGGAAATGGATTTATTGGGAGGGCAGTACGTTGATGCAAGTGTAAGAGGAAAAGTGAAGGTGGTGATTGACACTGCAGTGGATTGAAGGAAATCATGTGATTCTAAAGGAACTATGTGGTGGGATATGGAGTTATGGACAATGGCAGCGGTACCTGCATGAGCTGTTCCATCTGGGCGATCAGTACGATAAGTCTGGTACTGTCGAACGGTAAATGGTCGTTTGCTCGTAAGTCTTGTTTCAGTAATAAGAGCTACGTCAATCTTCTTGTCATGGAGTAGTGCTGTCAGTTCGTTAGTGTGGGTGCGAACACCATTCGCATTCCAAAGGAGAATGGATAAGGAGTCAGAAGGATCCACTTATGGATTTTGTTTTACGGGGATAAGGTAGGAGACAAGATTTGTAAGACGGGAAATGAGAGGGGTAATTAGGGTTCTGAATTCTGTAAGGAATGATGTTAATAGGCTAGTGAGATCTGAAGAGCTTGAAGGTGAAGGAATATGCGAGATGTGTGGTTGAGGATGGGATTGGGTTTGCTGGTTGGCGGGATGAGCGGAATGCTGGGGAAGAGATACTTGCGGACGAGAAGTGGGCAGTGCCTGTGACTGCTCTCTGTTCCGAACGGCATCAGCAAAAGAGACTGAAGGCCTCAAATTTCTGGTGGGGGCGCTTTTTGAGCTACCTGTTACTGGCTTCTCTTCTTCTGGCCGGCGACGTTGCTCGCTCCTGGACTTGAGGATTCTATAGGCCTCACAGCCCTTGTAGTTGGCCGGATGGTCTTGCTGGCAGAGCACGCATACAACAGGCGATTTTAGGGGCTTTTTGCACAATTCGCTTTTGTGCTGCCCACTACACTTTACACACCTGGGAGGGTGGTGGCAGTACGATTTTGTGTGCCCATATGCCTGGCAATTATGGCATTGGACGATGTCTCTTTTGGGGTAAGGTTTTTCGACCTGTATTCTTGTGTAATACAGGGTTGTTAAGTCATAAATTTTCTCCACGCCAGGTGTCCGCTCGAGATCTACAAAAAATAACGGTAATGCCGTTTTGGTGGATTCGTTTTGTTGTCTGTCCTCACGTAAAACGTTGGTTATTTGCCGAACTTTGAATCCCAGAGCTGATAGTTCGTCTTCAATTTCATCAGCTGGTGTGGTCGGGTGCAGATTTCTTATCACTACTCGAAGCGATCGTTCTTGTTTCAACTGATATGTATGAAAGTCTGCATTGGTTTCTTCCAAATACTTAATGATCGCTCGATAAGTATCCGGAGTGTCTGGGGAAATTTTTGTATCCCGAGAGCGATTGAGGCACGTATATTTTCCGGTACCTACAACTTTGCTCATTTGTGAGCATAATAGTTTGAAATTGCTAATATTCCTTACGAATATAGCAGGCGGCTTGGGCTGTGTTGGTGTTTGAATAACTTCCATGTCGTCAGGTTGGCTATTTCTCAGTACCTCGAAGCTATTCGGTTTGAAGAATGAAGATTCTGCTACAGTTTCTTCTTTTGAAGTGCTGGCAAGTGGTGGGGAAGGTTCATGGCATAACCATAAATATTGTTAACATCTACATATAACAAATAATTACTGGGTTTAGTAGAATCGTACTCACTTAAATATTTATTGTTAGCTTTGGCATAGCGGGAAACGACCTGGCAAATACCTCCCCTTATTCCCTTTTCAAAAAACTGTACCATATTAATATCTTTTATTACATCTAATTTTATTTGAGTATATTTCAACATTGCATTCCACGATAGCTGAGGTAAAGGAAAAAACCATGTTGGATCCAATTGATAAATTTGTAGACAGAGAAGGCGGAAGGTTTCAAAAACTTCGCACAACAGAATTACATCGGTTTGTACATATAATTCTACATAATCTTTTAATGTTTTGTGAGCATAATAGTTTGAAATTGCTAATATTCCTTACGAATATAGCAGGCGGCTTGGGCTGTGTTGGTGTTTGAATAACTTCCATGTCGTCAGGTTGGCTATTTCTCAGTACCTCGAAGCTATTCGGTTTGAAGAATGAAGATTCTGCTACAGTTTCTTCTTTTGAAGTGCTGGCAAGTGGTGGTGATCTTCCATAGAGCTGGCAGCAGATGAGTTTATAGGGATGTTCCTATTTGAGCGTCTGGGTTTTCGCTTTAATGGCGACGTTGGTGGAGTTGGACCTAAGGACCTAGATCTTTTCTTTTTATTTTGTGATATTAGCTGCTGATAAAATCTCATTTTGTCATTAGCTAAGATTTTTGTTAGTTAAAAAAAAAAATAAAATAAAATAAATAAAATACGTAGCGCCGGTGGGATTCCAGTGGCGAGTCACCGGTCTTGGCTCTGAGCCACCTATCAGGTCTGGCTCAGAACGGCTATGTATCGTGAACGACGGCTAATGCCTCAGTCAAGATGGCCGACTACTCAGTCCGATGTCACTATTATTTACACTTCCCACCAATGTACTAGCGATCTATACACTTATTGAGGGCTTCCTCGTGGCCACCTCACTTAAGTTGCCAGTTGACACAATCCCAAAGCGTAAAAAGGGTCTATAAACGGTAGTTATCGGTATTGATTTGGAGAGCGATAGTTGTACGTGGTTGTTAATAGTAGCGCATGCGCAGAAACTGTCATCCTTGCGCAGGGGCCATGCTAATCTTCTCTGTATCGTTCCAATTTTAGTATATGTACCGCCGAAGCGAGTACGCTCAGTTAAAATACAAATTAAATTTAACGGTTGTTTTTTTATTCATCAAGGCTATAGTGACCATAAGGGAGTGTTTGTACTCCATCGCTTAATGTATGCCTTTTGTCATCAAATGAGCACAATGACTTTTTATTTATTAGTGAAATTTGAACGTTATGTTTTTTAGATTGAATTATATAAAACGAAGAATATACACATTTACTACTTTCTTTAAGTGTGTTTAAGTAATCGTTAAAAGTAAAATCGTCAACAGCTGATTTTCTTATTCCCTTTGACTTTTTAACCGTTATATCTTTGTTTGTTATGTAAGAATACATTTTAGGTCTCAACCCGACAATTTCCACTATAGGATCTCCAAAGGTTTCATCTTTCAACAGACCAACTATTTTTTGTTTTTTGCAGAATGACAGAAATGAGAAGTAGGAAAATTGCTTGTATCAAAATATTTTTGTAACTCTCCGGATATATCAGAATACACATCTTCCGTCCTAATATTTTATAAAAATGAATCGGTGTCTGTATAGCATAAGGTAACATTTTCTATACCATATTTTTTCAAGAAAACATTATAGTGGTAATGATACATCAAAAATTTGCTCAATTCTAGCACGGAGAATCCTACATACAACGGTTTATCAAAAATAATACTGTCTTTTTCCAACTGGACTGCTGTTACATTATCTGCAAATATAATCCTACCTTTAAAATTTGGTTTGTTTACTTGACGAAATAATGATTTTTCATTGGTTACTATTTTCAAATCGATTCTGTTACGCACGTTCTCCATAAATTTACCAAAGCAGCTGTTATTCATCAATTTGTAAAAATCTGACTCGAATGTATTTTTTGCAGATGCCCTCATCTTTGAATTAATTTCTATGTATGGTGCCAACCAATTCTTTTGTTTAAACTTTAATACTCTGTGAATTTTTGAAATTTTTACCCCCAGTTGTAAAGCCTGCTTTAAATTCACATAATGTGCTATATAACGTGTTTTGGGTAGCAAAGTCGTTAATAGTTTAACAGTTTTTGCATTAGGTGGATTATTTTTTTCAGGTAAAAAAGGTAGTTGAGAATGATTACCATGAATTTCAACGGGGTACTCAATATCAACATCTAGCATATAACCTGTTTCTGAATTGTTTTCCAGATCTAATGCATTTACTATTTCATCAGTCCACTCAAATTCGGCATATGGCAGGGGAAGGTTCATGGCATAACTATAAAGATTGTTAACATCTACATATAACAAATAATTACTGGGTTTAGTAGAATCGTACTCACTTAAATATTTATTGTTAGCTTTGGCATAGCGGGAAACGACCTGGCAAATACCTCCCCTTATTCCCTTTTCAAAAAACTGTACCATATTAATATCTTTTATTACATCTAATTTTATTTGAGTATATTTCAACATTGCATTCCACGATAGCTGAGGTAAAGGAAAAAACCATGTTGGATCCAATTGATAAATTTGTAGACAGAGAAGGCGGAAGGTTTCAAAAACTTCGCACAACAGAATTACATCGGTTTGTACATATAATTCTACATAATCTTTTAATGTTTTGATTTTAAACGTTTCCCACACACTTTTTGCATGTTCATAGTCTACATCGCTAATGGATTTTTTTGTTAATTCATTAAAAAATGATTTTTTAGAAGGTAGTTGAGTTTAATTTAGACATTCAAACGAATTAAAATAATTGTATGGAAATACGCCTTCCCTTGTAAGTAATTTAATTTTGTTTTCATCATTAATAATACTAGCCATATTTGGAAATATTTCATTAATTGATTGAGGTTGATTTTGTAAATTGATCACTAATGTATCCAAACTCGACGATAGAAATTTAAACGAGTCAACAAATCGTATTTTCGTTCTACGTCCTTTAAATTTTATAGTGAAACTTATATAATTTTCAGAATTACTAGGAATTACGCAAACATTTTCACAGTGGCCCAAGAAAGGGATTATAAAATGAGAATCATAGCCTTGTAAGTTGTACATAAAAACAGGTATAAAATCAGGCTGTCTTGCTCTTAAATTACATGCGCTATGTGCTGGTCCGATAAATTTTCCTGTCAAGTGACAGTGACGACGCACGCGATGAAGTTCTTCTAAGGGGTATTGACATAATATGCAGTCTTTAGCAGAAAAAAATATTTTATTTTCCCCTTCGCTCATTTCTTCCATCGTAAGAGGATTAGCGTATATTTTATCCGCTTCAACAACTATAGATTCAAGTTTTTCTAAAAACGCTAGCATACAGTTTTCACCCGTATAAACAAACGGTTTCAAATCAAACATGTCAGACTTGACCAGAAGTGAAACAGAAAAGGCACGATGCTCATGAACAGCTTTGTTCCAAGATGTTGACGGATGAGGAACAGGCCCCGAAATTGGTATTAAAAGAGATTCAATGTCTGCATAAACTACAATTGGGATAGGTTGTGTATATTCCACATGTTTAAATTCAATTTTGTCTTCTTTCGGAAAAACAGATCGAATTGGTTTATGATTACGACAAAATAATTCATGTTCACGCTTTCGCTCATCACCATTTTTCCCATACTTGTTTACATACGTCTTTGGAAATACGGACAGACATCTATGACAGATGCTATATGCACATTTGTGCAAAGATATTTGAGAACTTACTAATCGTGAAAGATTTGTGATCAAGCAATAGTGAAAATGTTCCCCATTTTGTGTAAATAATAAATCAAACATTTTATCATAATTTTCCTTTTTACTAATTCTAATCGGATACACATTATTTTTCTCGTCTAAGCCATAAACATTTAAAGACAGATTATTTAAATTTTCAAATGCTTGATATCCTTAATTGGTGTCGGGAACGATATAGAATCAAAGGAATATGGAGTTTGAATATTTTTGTATGCATTAAAGTCATTTGATCTAATATTATCACTAAGTATAGCTAAACGGAAGCAATCATTAGTATTATTTCTTACATTTATAACACAACGTTTGTCCCGTATTTTTTTAGGTAATTCAATATATTTAGATCCTCCAAAAGGTTTATATTTAGTTAAATGTAAGCAGATATAGTTTGCAGAGGTATACATCCAACCGGAACCTTTTTTTTCAAATTCATCCTGTTCTTCTAAAATTTTTTCAAAAATTGTTTCAATGTAATTTTGTAGGTTTATAGAAACATCTACCGTACTAACTTTCGATTTAAAATTAAAATCTATTCTTTCGCTAATAGTATTTTCATTTTTCTTAATGTATGTGCATTCTAACATTATATTTATTTTTAAAGTTTTTCATTCGTCAACATAAGAATTTAGTAAATTTACTAAAACTTCTTTTTTATTGTTTAAAAATTCGTGGGCTAATAATTTTTTATCATCGTTAGGAATGTAAATATCTTCAACCGACTTTCCTAACGAAGCTCTAATTATTCCGTTTTCTTGTGACACGCATCTGCCTGTCAAACATACTATATTTTCTTTTTTTATTGGGAATCACCATTGTGCTCGCGTTAGGTGTATCATTCATAGGAACCCCACCAGAAGCTTTACAAGTTAATTTATGGCGCTCAAAATTAAACTTTCTATTAATTTCTTTGCCACAGCCTTGACAATAGAAAAACAACCATTTACATCTGTGTCTTCTATTTGCTATTAATAATCCACATTGATCACATAAATAATTATTTGCGTTGCTTTTACTATTCATTTTACTCCTTAACACTAAAAAAAAATATACAAAGCCAAAACCAAAATAATAAAAATATAAAAAAATAGCCTTCCTAAATTAATCAACTATTCGAATTTAATGTCATATGCATTTTTCTTTTTGCCGGAGTATTGAAATTTCAGCTCTCCTAAAAAGAGAATAATCACTTAGCTAATTAAAAAAAATACTATATTTATTATATATTTAAATATACTATACCTCTATAGCTTGCTAAGTCCTCTTCAGTGAACGCATATATATATCGTTTTGGTAGGAAGGTTCGCACTTTTCCTTCTTCATCATCTTCTATTATGGCCTCAATAGATGAGCCATATTCTGTCTCCTTTTTGCTCAGTTTTATTACCTTGTATGTCCGTCCAATAGTCAATTCACCAATGTTTTTATATACAGGATTAATTTCATTCAATTTTTTAAGGAGAGACATCTAAAAATCATATTATTTGCTTAGTTATTTATTGATGCAAGAGAATAATGATATAACTTACTTACAATTGCTGCAAGGAGAACTGAAGCAGCTACGAACAATACACTTATATGGTAATACGTCACCAAACGAGGAATGAGCGCCAGTCAATGAAATCACACATATATAAGACTGAGATAGACCCCAGCTGAGGTGGGGGATTTTGACCATGTTGCAAGACGCATAGTGCTGGCCTGGGAGGTTCTGAGAGGCCATGTGGGCTAAGATTACTTAAAACACCCTTGATTAGATAGTGCAGTCAGCAGGGCTAAAAGACCGATGTAATATCTTTCGGTCAATTTAAAACATTTTACTAGACGAATTTCATTCTGAATGCAAACGACGGTATTATGCTTCAGTATATATATAAGTCTGCTCTTCATTTTCTTAGTACAGTATGATTCGTAAAGCTCAAAAAGGAACAGGTCTAGTAAACAGTTTTATAAACAAGTTGCCTATTGAATTACATCTTCCGGGCTATCAGTATTGCGGTCCTGGTACGGATCTAGAAAAGCGACTAACTAAAGGTGACGTTGGAATAAATCAGCTTGATAAAGCCTGTAAAGATCACGATATAGCTTATAGCAAATATAAAGATATGGATAGTCGTAAGGAAGTGGACTAAATCTTAGCTGGTAATGCTTGGAAAAGAGTTAAAGCTTCAGATTCGTCATGGGGAGAAAAAGCCGCGGCTTGGTTAGTTACAAATGCTATGAAAGCGAAAAGAAAAATTGGATCAGGTTTAAAATAGAAAAAGAAAAAGATTAGTTTCATCGACTTAGTTAAATCGTCAAAGGTAGATGATGTATCATCTATTCTGAAAGCTTCGAAAGTGGCATATAAGAAGGCTAAAATGCATCTACGTGGTAAGACGAAACCTTGTCCACCCAGAGTTCTACCGATGCCAAAGGAGCAAGGCTTTCTACAATTTCTTGTACCGTTGATGGCAGGACTTTCCGCTGTGGGCTCTTTGACTGGAGGAGCCGCAAGTTTAGTGAAATCGATCAATGAGGCTAAAGAAGCCAAGCTAAAATTGGATGAGCAAAAGAGGCATAATTTAGCTATAGAAGGTCAGAAAGTCGGTAGCGGACTTTATTTGAAACCCTATAAGACAGGTTATGGTCTGTTTATAAACCGACAAAAAAGGCCGAGAAAAATATGACTGCCGAATAAACCATTGACTGATCTCGAATTAAATTATATAGCTAAAGTTTTGAATATTGAAAATTTTCGTGGAGTATTTATGATTGATAGTCTCCCTAAATATCCAAAAAAGCATGAGAAAGCTATTGTAAATTTGCATACAAGTTCTGAACCTGGTTCTCATTGGGTTTGCTATATTAAAAAAGATAATCTAGTGAAATACTTTGATTCGTTTGGTAATTTGAAACCACCACCACAGCTACTAGATAACTTTAAAGGTTTACAAATAACTTACAACAGACGTCGTTATCAGAAGTAAAATACTCCGATTTGCGGACATCTCTGCTTAAAGTATTTAACCGACGTTTCTCATAAATTTTAATCATTCATAATCATGAGCTACACAGTAGCGCTTACAGGGGATTCTAGCGTTCTTCATTCGAACTTTTTACCTCCGCTAGAATTAGGATCAAGTTATACCGTTGGCTTATTATCTTTTGACACATATAATACTATTGTACCTAATGTAAGGAAGGATGTTAACGATAAGTTTTATTTTGAAAATCTGACGATTCAGATACCTGAGGGGTCGTATGATATCAGTGCTCTAAATACTTTTCTTTACGAAGAAATTATGCACCAAGACCCGAGAGCTGGGTTTGTACTGCGGGGAATTCACAGTACTTTAAAGGTGGAACTTAGAACAACTAAACCAGTTTACTTCAACTTTCCCGATAAGCCACATTCCATTGGCCCACTATTGGGTTTTAATAGTCCAAATCGTGTGATACATCCAGTGAACCACTATACTGAATCAGAAGGAATTGTAAAAATCCTTTCCGTAAACACACATGCCAGATCATAGCATACATCAATACTTTCCGACTGTTGAACAAGGATATAAAATAGTAGAAACCCCGAATCCTGTCATTTACTTTCCTACTAACGTGAGGACTGATGACAATAATACCATTCCCTTAGTGGATCAGAACGGCGAGCTTATTGACTTTAGGGGAGGAACTGTTACATTGAGAATACATTTGAAGAAGAATGGGGATTGATTTTACCAGAGAGGTGTGTGCGAGTTGAAGCCCGTTATAAAAGGAGATGTCATACTCAGTTAAGAATTAGTAAACCAATATCGACGAGACCGTTAACAACTGTCAACGCTAACTTTTTAAAACAGTGTGGTTTTCGGTTAAAAATAAGAAAAAAAAATGAATAACATGCTAAATATTACATCAGACGTAAAATTTGAAGAATCTCTTACACAATTTCAATATCATTCACATCAAGCGTATGCGGGGAACAACCTTAACAAGTCTGATGAAATCAGAATACCCATCCATCAACAAGATGTTTATACGATTCCTTCATTAAGTTTTGTTTATCTGGAAGGACGAATTTCAAAAAAAAAAAAAGGATGGTACTGCTGGAACTAGTTTTTTGCGCATGCGCTACCTTTTAGAACATCTCTGTACATCGCTCGTCAATTAAACACTATATACTACCGTCTATAGGCCATAGTTTAGTTAAAAAATTGTTCCAGCAGGCAACTTGAGGGAGCTGGCCACGAGGGAGCCCTCAAGAGTGAGTAAATTGCTTATTACATTTAGAGTGAAGTGTGAAAAGTGATATCGGATTGAGTAGTCGGCCATTTGCAACGCCTTACTCGACGTTCAGTAACGATAGTTCTCTGAGCCATCGGTCTAGTGGCTCAGAGCCAAGACCCGTGACTCGCCACTGGGAGTTGTGAGCTGAATCCCACGGCGCTACGTACTTCTTTTCTACTAATAAAAAAACCGTTGTTATGATAAAATGAGATTTTATCAACAACTAATGTCCCAAAATAGGAAAAAAAGATCTAGATCGCTAGGTCCAACTCCAACTCCGTCGCCTGTAAAGCGAAAACCAAGAAGGTCAAATAGGAACGTACAAATGACCTCCTCTGCCGCTAGTTCCATGGAGGAGATACCTCCACAGGCCAGCACATCCAAAAAAGAAACAGCCTTAGAGTCCCCTTTTTTCACGCCAAACACTTTTGAGGCTTTGAAAAATATCCCAACAGAAGAAATGGAAGTCAACAAAACTCCAACACAGCCCAAACCGCCTGCTCTTTTTGTACGCAACATTAGCAACTTCAAATTACTATGCTCACAAATGAGCAAAATTGTTGGTACCGGAAAATATACGTGCCTCAATCGCTCTCGGGATACAAAAATTTCCCCAGACACTCCCGATACTTATCGAGCGATTGTTAAATATTTAGATGAAACCAATGCAGACTACCACACCTACCAATTAAAGCAGGAACGATCACTCCGAGTGGTGATCAGAAATTTGCACCCGACCACACCAGCTGACGAAATAGAAGAAGAACTCTCAGCTCTCGGGTACAAGGTTCGCCAAATAACAAACGTGTTGCGCGAGGATAGGCAACAGGATAAAACAATAAAAACGGCATTGCCACTGTTCTTTGTTGATCTCGAGAGGACACCTGGAGTTGAGAAGATATACGACCTAACAACCCTGTACTACACTAGGGTACAGGTTGAAAAACCGTATCCCAATCGCGATATCGTCCAGTGCCATAACTGTCAGGCGTATGGGCATACAAAATCTTACTGCCACCACCCTCCCAGGTGTGTTAAGTGCAGTGGGCAGCACAAAACCGAATTGTGCAAAAAGCCCCTTAAATCGCCTGCAGTATGCGTGCTTTGCCAGCAAGGACATCCAGCCAACTACAAGGGCTGCGAGGCATACAGAACGCTGAAGTCCAGGACAGAACAACGTCGACAGCCAGAAGAGAAAAAACTTGCAGCAAGAAGCGGCCCAGCCAGAAATTTGAGGCCTTTTGTCTCTTTTGCCGATGCCGTTTGTAACAGAGAGCAGTCACAGGCACCGCCCACTCCCTGTCCACAAGATCACCTTTCCCAGCATTCCATTCATCCCGTTAACCCTCAAGCTCAATCCCATCCTCAACCACACATCTCGCATATTCCTCCACCTTCAAGTTCTTCGGATCTTACTAGCCTATTAACCTCATTCCTTACAGAGTTCAGAACCCTAATTACCCCTCTCATTTCCCTTCTTACAAATCTTGTCTCCTACCTTATCCCCGTTAAACAAAATCCATAAGTGGATCCTTCCGACTCCTTATCCATTCTCCTTTGGAATGCGAATGGTGTTCGCACCCACACTAACGAACTGACAGCACTACTCCACGACAAAAACATCGACGTAGCTCTCATTACTGAAACAAGACTAACGAGTAAACGACCATTTACTGTTCGACAGTACAAGACTTATCGAACTGATCACCCAGATGGAACAGCTCATGCAGGTACCGCTGTCATTGTCCATAACTCCATATCCCACCACATAGTTCCTCTGGTGGCACATGATTTCCTTCAATCCACTGCAGTGTCAATCACCACCTTCACTTTTCCCCTTACACTAGCATCAGTGTACTGCCCTCCCAATAAATCCATTTCCGACTCCCAATTCATCTCCTTTCTAGACTCCATAGGACATCGTTTCCTTGTGGGTGGGGACTTTAATGCGAAGCACCTACACTGGGGGTCAAGATCCACTAATACACGAGGACGTGCTTTGCTGTCTGCACTCACACGGAAACATTGCTCCACTATCACTCCTGACACAGCCGCCTATTGGCCATCTGATCTCAACCGAAATCCTGATCTCCTTGACTTCTTTTTTTACAATAGTTTAGGAACACTTAACTATTCACTCACGCGCCTCGATGACCTCTCCTCTGATCATAGTCCTTTATTATTAACCATTTCCCTAAGACCAATTCACAAACTGCCTCCTCCTTCATTTATTAGGGGCCCAGTTGACTGGGACCACTTCCGCCAGCTTCTTACGGAGTCCGTAAACCTCAAATTGTCTCTGAAAACATCCCGAGACCTAGACGATGCAGTGCATTCTTTCACTACTCTGGTCCAGAGGTCGGCTTGGGAGGCATCGTCACCCCATCGTCACCCAAAAATCCATAATCATAATCGTTTACCTCAGCATCTCAAAGACCTAATCCAATCCAAACGCCGCTCCAGAACAGTGTGGCAAAGATCCCGACATCCTGCTGATCGCCGCTCGTACAATCAGTTCTGCCGATTGGTAAAGCGGCGATTGGCATCCTTCCGTTCCGATTCTTTCAATTCCTACCTCTCCTCTCTGTCTACCAGGGATAACTCGTTGTGGAATGTAACCAAAAAAATCCTAAAGTATCAACCTGTTTCACATCCACTCCGTCGTGATGATGGGTCCTGGGCGGCTTCGGATGGGGATAGGTCGGAGGAATTTGCTCTGCATCTTACCCATACTTTCACACCTCACCTTCCTCATCAAAGCCATACTCACAGCACAACTGTGGAAGATTTCCTCACTTCACCTATTCCTCTCTCTCTTCCACCAAAAGCCGTTAATCCCTCTGAGGTCAAATACCTTCTGAAAAACTTTCCTTCCCGAAAATCCCCTGGATATGATCTCCTTACTCCTCAAATTCTCAAACAGCTTCCTCCTAAAGCCATAATCTTTTTAACCTATATATACAATTGCATTATCCGAACGACGCACTTTCCTCTCCTCTGGAAACATTCCATTATTGTCCTATTCGCCAAACCCGGTAAACCACCCAATGAAGCCTCATCTTACCGTCCAATTAGCCTACTCCCTATCCTCTCAAAAATATTTGAGAAACTCCTACTAAAACGTCTACTTCCAATTGTTGAATCCAAAAACCTTTTTCCCACACACCAGTTTGGTTTCCGCCAACGACATTCCACTGCTCAACAAGGCCTTCGCGTTGTTGATCACATCTCCTCAGCCCTTGAAACCAAACAGTATTGCACTGCTGCCTTTCTCGATATAGCTCAAGCTTTTGACAGGGTTTGGCACGCAGGTTTGCTCTACAAGCTCAAAACATATTTACCACAGACCCTTTTCCTAATCCTACAGTCCTACCTTTCAAACCGCTTCTTCCAAGTCCGCTGTGGTTTAGAATACTCTAACTACTATCCCATAAGAGCAGGAGTTCCACAGGGCAGTGTCCTTGGCCCCATCCTCTATAACCTATACACCGCTGATGTCCCCTCTACTCCCAATACCTTCTTGGCCACATTTGCAGATGACACTGCAGTCTTGTCATCCCACCCAGACCCCGACATAGCATCCCATAACCTTCAAAAACACCTTGACGAGATCGAGTATTGGTGCAATCAATGGCGGATCAAAGTTAATGAAGCAAAATGCTCCCACATTACCTTCACCCTTTGTCGCAAGTCTTGTCCACTAGTTTATTTTAATTCTATTCCTCTCCCTGTATCCGAGACAGTACGGTACTTAGGCTTCCATCTTGACAAACGACTGACCTGGAACCCACATACGAGACTAAAAAGACAAGAACTAAACAGACGCTTTGGACAACTGTACAGACTACTTCAAAGGACATCCCATCTCTCAATAGAAAATAAACTACTAATCTACAAAGTTATACTTAAACCAATCTGGACATACGGAATAGAGCTATGGGGGACAGCAAAAAAGTCGAACATCAAGCGTATCCAATCCTTTCAATCAAAAGTCCTGAGAACAATAGTAAATGCCCCTTATTATGTCAGCAACAAAACCCTTCATAACGACCTTAACATACCCTACATTCTAGAACTCATCCCTTCCAAGTTTATGAAATTCCACAGTAGCCTTTCCAACCACCCTAATCCTGTAGCACAGTCATTGCACTGCGCCACTCATCCCTATAATCCTCCTCGGAGACTGAAACGGCAGTGGCCTCGTGACCTGCTATAAACGCGTGACAGTGGGAGTCCTGGCAATGGCCAGTTTCTCCAATCATGTCCTGAGCGTCTGTGGCTCTCGCGCTCTTGGTCAGCCTCCACTGGCTAGTATCCGGTGACGCGGCTGACGGAGGAGCGTGGGGGACTTCCCAAGACTCCGCTTTCTCTTCGCGGTGGATTTGGGGGGTCTCTGGGCTGTCTGTAAATATTGTATGAATGAGCGAGTGAATGATGAACTGTAAATATGGTATGAATGAGAGCATTTATCTTAATTACTTATTGCCTTTTAAAAGGCAGATTGTAATTTTAGCACAATAAAGGATTATAAACATAAAAAACTGCTGGAACTGCTTCAAAATTGACTAATAACGCTTTTGCGTTTTTGTTTGATGAGATCAGATATGAATTGAATGGTATTGAAGTTGATAGAGTGAGAAACCCAGGAATAACTACAACGCTTAAAGGCCATGCGTCATTTTCACCTAATCAAGTCAAAGGTCTAGAAAATGCAGGACTGGTAATCCAAAGGGGTAAGGTTCTAAGGGTAAGGTGTAGACAAAACTCTTTCAATAGATAAAAACGGTTTTTTTAGTGTGTGTCTGCCACTGGATATTCTCTTAGGGATATGTGAGGACTATCGAAAAATTTTAATTAATCTTAAGCAAGAACTCGTTTTGATCAGATCGAGTACTGACTTGAACTGCTTAAAGGGTGACGATGATGTTGTAATAAAATTAGATAATGTGATTTGGAGAATGCCTCATGTTCATGTTTCTGATCAAGAACGGCTGAGGCTGTTAAAAATGGTAGATAAAAACAAGGTCATCTCTATTCCGTTCAGATCATGGGATCTTTACGAATATCCTAATTTACCTGCATCACGACAAGAAAACTGGACTGTAAAAACATCGACAAATTTAGAAAAGCCACGTTAGTTATTATCGCATTCCAGACAAATCGACTGAAAAACGCTAGCAAAGATAACAGTCAGTTTGATAGTTGCAAATTGAAAAATTTGAACTCTATCTGAATAGCGAGCAATATCCTTATGATGATTTGAATATAGATTTCGAGCTTGGAAAAGTGGCTCTCCTCTACGAAATGTATAAAGAATTTCAAACGAGTTATTATGGCAAAAGACATTCTCAACCTCTGCTTTCACGATGTGATTTTGAGATCATAGCACCTATAGTCGTTATAGATTGTTCTAAACAATCTGACACGATAAAGAGTACGACTATTGATATTCGTGTATTACTAGAGGTGAGTGAGAACATTCCGCCAAATACTAAGGCATACTGCCTTATTCTTCACGATAAAATTGTAGAATATGAGGTCGGCACAGGTCTGGTTCGTAAAATGTACTGAAACAGCACATACATCTATATATAGAGATTACGTCGACTGCAAAAATATCACTTCACCGTAAGACATTGACTCAAGCATATAATGCGTTCGGCGGTCATTGATTTTCAGGGCTATCGCTCGGCTTCTAACTCATTGATCGTTAAAGAACTATCTGTAATCTCCATCAGTCATGGTTCATCATATCATTGGTTTTTCAAACCACCTCGAGATGTAGGAGAAGTGGGTGAGTCGAAAACAAATCTTTGGGTAAAGAAACATATTCACGGACTGCAATGGAACTATGGTGATGTACCATATGAGGATATGAAATATTTCTTACTATCCATCACGGAAGACTTTCACACATTATGGGGAAAAGTGTCATTTCATAGAAGAACTTATCGATAAACCAGTCTATGATCTTCATGATTTCGGCTGTCCAAACTTGAAACAATTAGATAATGACCAGATGACTTGTCATTTTCATTTAAACACTCCCTTTGTTTGCTCATTAAATCAAGCTCATCGTCTGGCTGCATGGATCGGAAAAAATTCTGAAGCTGTAGATTTGAAAAAAGAAGAGATAAGAAGGCAAACATTTAAAAACATTGGCTCACCTCATCATATGCTTTCATATGTTGGATTTATTCGAGGAGTCAAGGATAGAGTTAAGTGTGTATACTGTGAACTGGTATTTGACAGCAAATCATTAGTCAACCCTCTCAGGTACCATAAAAAAAATAGTCCTCAGTGTTTGTGGTTTGAGGAGGAGGAGAATTTATAAATACCTCCTAGTAAAAAAAAAAAAAACCTGCGTCAGTATGACGGATAGAATGGAGTCGGCGATACGTCGTTTGGGAGAAGAAGGTATCGAAACTTTAACTACTGAAGAATTGAGAGTTTTACCTCGATCATTACTTTTGTACCTTTTCGACTACACATTAGACTACATCTGGGACAACTTACCCGAAGAATGGCGAGAGGACGAGGAATTTATCCAGAAACGAAGACTCTCATACCTCAATGAATATATTAATTATTAATTGTAATATTATATCTATAATTTATTCATATTTTATTTTCAAATAAACCATATAAATTTTAAAATATTTTTTTTTATTTACCTTTATTCTCATTTTTACTTAGGGAAAGGTTCAATAATAATAAAAAAAAAAATGTATAGACATAACAATTATTTATTGAATATAGGTCAAATTACAATTTATGTGGGTATTATTACACATTTTCTCGAGTTCATTTAAATTATTAAAAAGGGTATTGGTATTGATGCCGAAATCAATCGGAACGCAATCCACAGGTTCGATGAGTTGACATTCTTCATTTTTCTTATAGAGTTCAGCCATCTTGGTTATCAAGTCCAATGAGTCGTTGATTTTCTTAACGTCTCTACAAAGCTTTGTCACATCATTTTTGTTTAAGCATGCCGAAGGTGTATTCAGCTGAAGGGTTGATGGACTCTGGTTAAACATTGCGAAACAAAGAATTACCTGTTCAATTTTCATGATCCTGTTCCTCCCTCTCTTAGAAAATATGCAATTTACATTTTTACATCCTAGTCGGTCTTCGACCTCCACTTTCTAGGGCCTGCTTTGCAAAAGAGACAACATCCTTGGAACTCGATGATGAATTTCCATTCTTCTGTGTCCATATACACTGTAGTTTTCTTATCGATGACAGCGACAGTGGGCACAAAATCACAAAGACCGACTCGGACTAGTTTACTACTAGTGATGTGGTAATCAGTCACTAGTTCCAATCGTCGTGGACCCTCCATCTTGCTAGGCTTCAACGAGACTAAAAGATTTAACAGAGAGGTGGGAATAGATGAAGTTTTTCTATTTTTTTTTACTAGTTGATTTATCTCGTTTTTTTTTTTTTATTTCATATAAAACTATTTGGTTTTTTAAATGAGAAAGTTGTTGAATAAAACGTTTAAACCTCTTACGCATACTAACAGCATCCACAGCTGTTTCCTGTTCTTTTTTATTATCAACTTCATCTATTAGTAATAATGGTAGCTTCTCTAGTTGTTCCAAGTACTCGATAAACGGACAATATTTAGACCATTTCTTGTGATCTACAAAAGGGTCATCATATGCCAACCATTCGTGTAATATTACTCCACAAAAAGGACACCTTGTTCGGTCTAATTTTTTCAAATAATAAAATCCTGCTGATGCAAGCTTAACGGCACTCACCGGTGAAGACCATCCAACAAACGTAGACAGACGATCATCCTCATACCTCAGGCTCCAACCTGTTCGCTTCCCCATAGATCAAATAGTATTAAGACTTACGTTTAGGAAAAGTTGCTCGAAACTCCAGATACTGAATGCTTGAACATTGCAAAAGTCCAAGCTCTTTATATCCGCACAGTTATATGAGGAGGGGGAATTGTATTGGAAGAGAATTTAGATTTTTTATGTTAAATACCTTTATGAAATAAGTTGACTCCGATATATCTTGCCTGTAATTGGTAACTAACTTTTTACATTTCGCATCTCGAGTCACTAATGCTCCAGGCTCCTGGGACATGCGAGGCGTGACGTAACTCACGTAAAGTCGAAAATAAAAAACTTGATCTAGGTCAAGAACACATAAACAAACGAGAATGAAACGACTGCACAGCTGATTAACAGGTTAACTATCGATGATAAATTATACCACCAAGGACCCCAATGAATGAAATGACCTAGTTAGCGAAATTATAACTTGACCTAGGTTAAGAACACATAAACAAGCGATAATGACGCGGCCGCTTAAGTAAACAAATATAGGCCAGTCGAGCAGAAGTCAGCCCAATGAATGAAACGAGCTAGTTAGTGAAAATATAACTTGATCTAGGTCAAGAACATATAAACAAACAAGCCGTCGAAGGTCATCCAAGGTCAATCACCCCTGCAACGTTGTCAATTTGGGCACAGGGCCAAACCAATCCAATGAATGAAACGACCTAGGTAGCGAAAATAAAACTTGACCTAGGTCAAGAATGGCTGATGTGCCGTTGTAGTTCAATCATCCAAAGTCAATCACCCCTGCGATGTTGCGTTTTGGTGCACCATGTTGCCAAATCTTGCGTTTCACCTACTCAAGTCGGTCAAGGTCACTCCCCCCTCCTCACCTCCCCTCACCCTCACTAAACGACCTTGACCTAATTTCTCTTCTGCTCATTTCCTCAACCCGTTAAGTATAACTACTGACGTGTATAATATTTTCAGGAAAGAAGCCTCATTCGTGGTAGAACAAATATGTGGGAACCAAATATTTAATAACGACGCGACAGAAGAAAAACCGAGACAACACTATAATAATAAACAATTTAATAAATCACAACAACAATACCGACAAAGACCACATAACAATTACCAGGGATATAAAGGCAATAACTTTAACCCTAACTTTCAACAATACAAACCACGGTATAATAATAACTACGCGCAACCCCAACCCCAACCACAACAACAACAACAACAACAACAACAACGACGACGACGACGACGACGACGACGACGACGACGACGACGACGACGACGACGATACAATTACCAACATAATAATAATAATAATAATAATAATAATAATAATAATAATAATAATAATAATAATAATAATAATAATAATAATAATAATAATAATAATAATAATAATAATAACTGCGCACAACCCCAACAACAACAACAACAACAACAACAACAACAACAACAACAACAACGACGACGACGACGACGACGACGACGACGACGACGACGACGACGACGACGACGACGACGACGACGACGACGACGACGACGACGACGACGACGACAACAACAACAACAACAACAATGGAATCCGCAGGCAAAACATAATTACTTTAACCAATCGCAGCAAAATCAAGTACAAAATAATCAACAAAGTCCTACTTACCCGCAAACAGTTTCAATGCGTACAGTTAGTGACAGAGCACATCACATTGAAAATGACAAAGATACAAACCGACCCACCTCTCTTAGAGGAGAAAGAACAATTTTAAATAACAATAAAACACTAGTCAATAATAACAATTTAAATAATAAAATAACAAAACAGTCCACCTCCCTTATAGGAGCAGGACCAATCTTAGTTAATAATAAAAGCTTAGATAATAATATAACAAATCAATCCACCTCCTTCAGAGTAGCAGGACCAATGTTAGGTGTAACGCCCCCGTGCCTACCGGGAAATAGGAAATTTACCTTTGGATGTTGAGAAATCAGGGAACGGAAAGTTAGGAACCAGGAAAGAATTATGAAATACGTATCAGCTAGCATGCACAAATTTATAATCGGGAGAATTTTTTGGAAAGATACGAATAAGAACGACATATAAACCCCTTTTCTATTCAAAACTACTGGTTAATTAAATTTATTAACTCCTTTAACACTTTCTATAACAAACAAAATAATACTAATTGAATAATAGAATAATAATTGAGTAATAGAATAATAATATTAATTGAATAATAGAATAATAATTGAATACTAATTTAATAATTGGATAATAATTGAAATCTCCACAACGACCTAAGCTCCACGGTGATTAATGTCCCACCCACCAATTGAATTTGTAAAATTTACCTTGAATAAAGTCCGGTATCCGTCTATCGTTTCATATCGATTGTTGCAACTAAACTTGAAACATTCAAAAAGGTTATATTCTCTAGAAATTAACCTAGCTCTCGTTGTGTTAAAACTTAATGCGTGCTTTCTGAACAACAAGAGACGCTATCTTCCATTGTGGCAAGAGCTCAAATCCGGTAAAATTTTGATATTTTAGTCAGTGGCACTTTGTTCCCGTGAAGACAGGTGAGTGCTTTTGATTATTATAAGTGGGGCTCTCCCCCCCTAACTGGACGTGCGTCGCACGGACCTTTGCAGGGTATGGCAAGCCGTAGGGACCCCCCAGTTGATGAATTTCAACATCTAAAGAGAGTATGCCGCAAGCGTACTCTCCCCCAGGCCCCAGAGGTTAAAACCTCTAACTCCTTCACCCCCCTAAACTCGGCATCCCAGTCCGAGGCCAGTACATCCGCCGCCCCTTCTGCCCCTAAATCGCCACCCCCCTTATATTAGGGCGCATCAACAGCTATGACCTCACGAGGTTATTACCCGATTACCACATTAAAAACTACAAAATAGTGCAGACGCAGCAGGACACTAAGGTGTTCTACAACTGCATTCTAGACCAACAGCAAACAATTGCTGCAATCAGGGATTTAAAGATCCCATTTCACACGTTTGCCCCCCGTGGTACCAAGCCCAATAAGAAGTACTTACTTCATGGATTCGATCTCTCTCATCCGATCGAGGAGATAAAAGCCCACATTAAAAGCGTGGGTAGCAACGTAATCGATGTATATCGATTACGGCGCTCCGACCAAAATGGCGCTAAGACAGAGATCGAACCGATACTAGTGATAGGGGATCACACATTGAAGGCGGAGACCTTGAAGCAGCTCCGGCATATAAATAATGTGCTTTTTCGAGTGAGCACTTTTCACGAAAAAAGAGGGATCCCGATGTGCCTGAACTGCCAGGAATACGGCCATACCAGACGGTACTGTTTCAAGCAGGCCAAGTGCGTGAGGTGCAGCGAGCCTCACGACATAAAAGACTGCCCGAGAGACGCTTCAATTCCCCTCAAATGTGCCAATTGCGGGGGAAATCATGTCGCGTCGTACCGACAGTGCCCGTACAGGGTAAAACTTCTAGAGACTGCAGAGATAAAAAAGCAGGCACAGAATATTACAGCCGGGCCGAGAAGGGCCACATACATGCCTGCCCCCCCTCCACCACGACAGACTGCCTCCTATGCTCAGATGGCATCCGGAAACACCAGGGCTCCGGAAGTTCTCCCAGAGCCCCTACCTCAACCTACTAACAGTAATAATGATGCCTTGATGGGTATCTTGGGCAGCATGATGAACATGTTGAGCAGCATGACCGCTGCCATGAATAAACTCACCGAGGCGGTAACGCAGATGATGTCAGAATTCAAAAAATCAAACATCTAAATGATGGGGCACGTAATTTTAAATTACAACGTCTGCGGCCTTCGCCCCAAACAAGCCGACGTAGAAGTAATTCTACGGTGCCATTCGCCAGACGTTGTCGTTCTCACCGATACCCGGTTGAAGAAAATACACTTCTGCCGCTTCCCGGGTTATACTGCTTACCGCCAAGACACCGAAACTATCTCTGGAGGAGTAGCTGTGTTAGTTAAAAACGGAATACCCTGTAGGAGACTGCCCCCACCCGTCAGCCTAGGCCCCGACCAATACATAGTTACGCTCCAGCTACGGCTCACGAACAACATCATCGTGTCAGGAGTCTACAGAAGACCGAAAGCCGTCTGCGACCCGTATAAGCTCCTGCTCACTACGATAGCTCATGACCGAAGGCACGTCATCGTGGGTGACCTAAATGCGAACCACAGCTGGTGGAGCAGTACTACGGCAAACGCCCTAGGCCGGTACATCACTAAAACTCCATTTACGGTCATCCACCCAGGATTGCCGACCTTCCGTCATTTCGCTAACCCAGACAGAACCTCCACGCCTGACCTGCTCCTGACACAACAGCCACACCGGGTCACCGGATGCTCGGCCTTAGATTTCACCACCTCCGACCATTGGCCTGTTCTCTATGAACTAGAAGGCGACATGCCAGAGCCGCCTGCTTCTAGGTACAGGTACGATGAGGCCAAATGGGACCTCTACAAGCATCTCATCAAGACCGAGTTGCCCACAATCACGCCCCTGAGACACACTTGGGACATAGATTACGCTATTTATCAGCTACAGGACGTCATCGATCGAGCTGCCGATGCATCGATCCCGAAATTTTCTCCGAAGCCCCCTTATCTGAGAAAACCTCCGGATCACATCCTACAACTGATTAGACAGCGTAATAACATCAAGAACAGGTGGTTTAGGACCAAAAACAGGGACTTAAAACCGGTTTTATATGCTCTCACAAACCAAGTTAAGTCCCTGATGGCCCAGTGGAAAAATTCGATTTAGGAAGATCGCCTCACCAGTCTCCACGGTGACCACAAGCAATTGTGGAAGCTTGTGAAGACCTGCAGGTCCAAAAAGAACGGTGTAAGGCTGGCCGTGAACGGGCAGTTCATTCCCACCACCGAACAAGCGGACATCTTGGCGGCCCATTATGAGGAAGTCAGTCGTGGCCAGGGACAGCCAATAGGAGCCCTCGACCACCCCTCCCCCACCCTCCCTACCACTACCGAAATCTACACCTCACACCGGCAATGTGCTGCATTCATTCGAAGAACGACCGGCAAGAAGGCCCCAGGTCAGAACATCCTACTCAAGCAGCTGCCGAGGAAAGGAATCTCATTCATAACGAACGTGTTGAACTCCTGCTTCAGGTTGCACTATTTCCCCCAGAACTGGAAGCATGCTGTAGTGGTCCCCCTTCTGAAACCAGCAAAAAGCGGTTATGAGCCATCTCATTACCGCCCCATCAGTCTGCTGACTCAACTCTCGAAGCTGTTCGAGAGAATCATCCACGTACATCTCTCCGGGCACTGCGAGTCACAAGAAGTCATCCCACCAGAGCAGACTGGTTTCAGCACAGGCTTAAGCGCGAACAACAACCTGGTGAGATTGCAACACCACGTCGCATCAAACGTCCGGAGCAACAGAGCTACCGCTATGATTTCTCTGGACTGTTCGAAAGCTTTCGACTCTGTGGACCACTACATCCTACTCCAACGTCTGAGGGAATACGAATTCTCGGATCAGCTGCAGAACCTGATAAGATCCTACCTTACAGGCAGAACTTTTTCGGTTCGTATAGGCACTACGTCTACGACCCGAAGAAACTACACTGCCGGTGTCCCCCAAGGATCGGTGCTAGGCCCCCTGCTGTTCAACATTTACACCGCCCACATCGTAGGAGCCTCGTACCCCAACTGCGAGGTATCCGCGTATGCAGACGATATAGGTGTTTACAGCACAAGCATCAATCCCTCCAGAGCCCTGAAATTCGCTGAGAGCGCTAGTCAACGGATCTCCGAGAAACTCGATGCCGTCCACATTCAAGTCAACCCGGGCAAGACGCAAGGAATTATATTCAGTTACAAATCCGGAAAAAAGAAGCTCCCGAAATCCTTCGTCTTAGGCGGCAAAGAGTGCCCTGTAAGCAACAAGCTGTGCTACCTCGGGATTACCCTCGGTAGGCACTTGTCGTTCACAACGCATCTCGGAAAGAAATTAAAGAGTGTTAGGAAGAAATTCTTCAGCCTCGGACACCTACTTCACAGCCCGGCTTTATCGGTACGCCTCAAGCTGCTGATATACCAGAGCGTCCTAAGACCTGCTTTGATGTATGGGACCCCTCTCTTCAAGTATCTGACTCCTAACACTCTCCAAACGCTCCAGCAATTTCAGAACAGAGTTCTCCGCACCTCCCTCAAACATACCCCGTTCGACCGAATGAAGGCAGACGAGATCCATAAAAAATTTGAAGTGCTCACCATTCAAGATTTTATCAAGAGAAGGCATCAAATTTTTTGACTCACTCAGACATAGCCACAACCCACTATTCTCCGACCTTCAACCACCACCAATGCCCGTCAGATGGAAGCACTGCTGGACCGCCGAAGCCTGGAGGATGATCGACGTCATTGAACCCGATGACTGAACGAACTACACCCAGCCGAGATATCGAGGCCGATCTCCCGGCCGACTCAACCGAAGCTACAAGACCCCATCTACCTGTTTAAGCAGGGTAGACCTTCCGGCCGAGTGGCCGACTTATTTCAGCCCCCTGCCGGGGCGGGCCAGGCTTGACCTGGCCGACTACAAACCATTGCCTAGGTACCCCTAGGCTCCACCCTCGGTAGACTCTCACTACCTTCCCGAATCCACCCGCCTCCTTCAGGCATTCCACACCCTATATCCTTCTCATACACCCTTCAAATGGGGGACTCCCCTTAGTGAAAGGCACTCATTAGCCCAAAATAATTTTCCTTTATTTTTCCCACATCCTATTTTATAAGTTTGAGAGGTAAGGAAAAAAAAAAAAAAAAAAAAAAATCTATCGTTCAACTTTTTTTGATCACTAACAATTTTCTAACACCACTCACTCCTACAGACTCTCTAGCTCACACACCCTTTCCTTCCACTTTTTCCACACACTCTGACTCCTCCTTTTCCCAATTCTTCTCAAGAGGGGATTTCCTTCTGCCAGTTCTCTCTTGTTATTGGTCAAGGGGCGTGATCGATCTCAGAGTGGGGGAGCGGTTCCTCCAATCCCCTTTAGTTGCATGGGTTGTTATGTTTTATTCCTAGAATCCCGATGTGAAATCCACGTGTTTGTCGTCTTCTCCTCTCAGTTTTCAAGGAAGCACCAGTCGGCGCCGGTAATCTAATACCTCCTAAGCGTTGCGGGATAGTCTATACTAAATGCTGTTTTGTTACACCACCTCCCCCTTACAAAAAGAGTGGACCATAGGGGCCAGTCTTTCACCCGTCGCACCGTGGAGCTTCGACGTTTATTTTGACTTAACCTACACTACACTTATTTTACACTATGACCACATCACACTTTCATCACTTCTCCTCGTCTTCTTTACTCCCGCTCGGTCGAAGTACTGCTCTCTTCGACAACTCCTCTAGGGCCCTTGCGTCTCCATTCCGTCTGCCGGCCATCCACCTCCGTAGTCCCCAGGCTCCTAAGGCGCTTAGTACTAGGAGTGCTGAAGCTGTTGCCGCAATCCAGGTCCAACGTCTACGGCTGTCTCGATTTTCTTGGATTCGCTCCAAGGCGCTGGCCAGGGCGGAGATTTGTACTTCATCAGCCGCCCATTGACCTTCCCCTAGTCCGCCCTGCTTCTCTAGAGTCGCCCAAGCTTCTTCCAGGTCGGCTTGTCTCGTTGGTTCTCCTTGCATATTTAGCCGCAGCGCGATGGGATCTAGAGTTCGTATCTCCTTTGTCAGCTTTACCCGGGTCGTACCTCTGGACCGAGGCAGCAACCAATAGTCAGCCGTCTTGATGGCACATGCTTCTGTCGCTTCCCATTCGCCGTCGCCTTCGAGTGTAATCTCCCGGGGCTGCTGGTTTCTGCACTGTATGGTTGCTTTGGTTGGCTCATTCATGCTGAACAACCACTTCTCCCCTCTCTCATCCCAAACACAGGTGGCTAGTTGGGGTTCCCGTAGAGCCGTCCATCGGCACAGCGATTTATCGTTCTCTTCATCGCCGAAAAACAGAGTGCTCAGGCAAGTTGCCCGTCTGCGCCCCACCAAGGGGAACTGCGCGAGGCACACCCATGGTTGAGATCTTCGGCAACGTGACAAGTCTCCCTCGTGCAATAGCACGTAATATTGTCTGTCTACCGACACAAGGATGTTGTCCACTGACGTTTCTAACACAATTTTGTGTGGCCCGTTTAAGCTACGTACCGGCATTGGCTGCACCTTGTAGAGCTTGAAAGTCTGTCCCTGCATTGTCAAGGGTAGGTCTATAATGACATGCATAGAAGTTGGCGTCGCCACTCCACGTACTTCCGCCGCCTGGTAATAGCGGTGGGCATCTTCCGGGCTGGTACTTGTGAACAAACTCAATTCCGCGGGCAACACATTAACCACCGTCTGGAGAATCTCACTCAGGATTACCGAACACCACTTTAATCACCTTTCCACCGATATTTAGTAATCCTCTTCTTCCTCTCTGAATTGGTAACAGATTCCGCATGGACAACACAGTCGCATTCACTTCGGCCACTATCTCTCTGGTTCTCTCCAACTCATCCGAGTAGGCCTTCATTTCTGGAACGCGGTCTACCGTGCGCCAATAGGCTACCTCTATCCCGTCCATTGCTTCCATCATCCGTAACGCCTCGCCGTACAAGCGCGTTACGTTTACTTCCACTATCACCCTCCAGCACTCGCTGGTCACTACCACATCTCTTTCATCCAGGAATCTCACACCTTCGTGCCCCAGGGCCATATGCATCGCCAGCCAACCCTGCGAACACTATTCCCACACCATTAGTTCGTTTCAGATCTGGGTCTCAAGGATATAGATGAACGTGGAGCTACCAAGGATTGACCCCCTACGGGGGCCCACGTGGCGTCTCGTGGGTCGTCCACCTGGCTATCTCCCGAGTCGTCCTCTCTATCTTCTCCGTATATCGCTTCTCGTCGAATATTGCGCCCGGCCCTCTCTCTCGCTCCCTTCCTCTTTTCCCATAGCCGTCCCGCTCCTTGTTCCTCCGGGCGCTCTCCTCCTTCCCCTTCCTCTTCTTCTGAACCGGTTCTGGGAGTCATTTCCCCAGCCCTTCCTTTTGGCTCTAGGCTACTTGGCTCGTCGGTATCTTCCTGCATCCACGGCGGAGTAACCCAGTCGGGGAGACCCGGTGATCTTCTTAGCAAGGGTGGCGTTGAGGTCACACTTTCCTGGCTGGGTCCGGGTAACTCATCTACTTCGGCGCCTTCCTCCCTTTCCTCATCTTCGTCTTCATCGCTATATTCCACCCAAGGCTCCGTCTCTTCCTCACTGACCTCCTCCATTTCTGGAGTCAATCGTTCTTCCAGTTCACTCTCCTCGTCGCTCTCCTCATCCTCTAGGTTATTAGGCCCACCACCTACCGCCGGTTTCAGACGGTTGATGTGGACAACCACCTGCCGTCTAAATTCTAATTGCAGCTTGTACGTGACCGGGGAAATCTTTTTGATCACCTCATATGGTCCGGTCCATGGCCGATGGAACTTCCTGCAATGTCCCAGTTTAATCACCGGCACATGCAGAAAAACATACTCTCCCATCTTCAATTCCCTGGGTTTCCGCGCCTTGTTGCATTGCGCTGTCCGACGCGCCCAGGCCTTCTCCATCCTTTGGGATGCCTCCTCATAGGCCTGATTAAGCCTTTCTTGAAGCCGTATTACCGACTCTTCTACTGGGGCTTCCCCATCCACCGGCGCGATCTTACACTCCATCGGTGTATGTACTTCTCGCCCATACATGAGGTAATTCGGCGAGTATCCTGTTGACGAGTGCGGAATGGCCCGATAGGCCATTAACGCGTAAGGTACCCAACGATCCCAATCCCGTCCATCTTGTCGCACGTAATGAGCAACAGCCTCCGCTAGCGTCCGGTGCAACCTCTCCACCATTACATTTCCTTCGCTGGCAGCTGTCACACTGGGTTACGAACTCTTTTATATCCCTATTCATGTTTGGCCAGTAAAATCCCTCTTTTACCAACAACGTCGTCCTCTCAATACCCGGATGTCCAGCCCACCGGGCCATATGACACTGCCGCATCATGCCTTTTCTTAACTCCTCCGGTACAGCCAACTTCCAAGTTCCCACGTCAGGGCTGCCGTTGGTCCAGTATAACACCCCCCCCCCTCGCATCTCTAGACCCCTGGCCTGGCTGTTGTGCAAGGTCCTTGCACCAGGCATCCTTTAGTTGCGCTGCCCGCAACCGTACCTCGCTGAAACCCGGGGTCCTCATCTTCACACCTCGTACCGCCCTATTCAGGGCATCTGCATTGGTATGCTTTTTACCCGCCTTATGTTCTACCTCGTAGCTAAACTCTTGGAGTTTCAAGGTCCACCGCATCAACCTGGATGAGGGTTCTCTTAAGCTCAACATCCATCTCAGGGCCGAGTGATCTGTTATTAACTTGAACTCTCGTCCCAGTAGATAACACCTGAACTGTCGGGTGGCCCATATCACCGCCAATAACTCCAGTTCCGTGGCTGAGTATTTTTTTTTCGGTCCTCTCAACTGCCGGCTGGCGTAACATATCGGTCTTTCTACCCCGTCGCGGACTTGCGACAGCACTGCCCCAAGGGCGATCGAGGACGCGTCGGTTGCTAAGATGAACGGATCCCGAAAGTCCGGGTATATCAGGACACGATCTGACATTAAGTTCGTCTTCAATTCGTTGAACGCATCTTCCGCTTCTTGCGTCCACTTGTATGTGGCATTCTTTTTAGTGAGTACCGTCATTGGTTGCGCAATCTCTGCGAACTTATCCACAAACCGTCGGTAATATCCCGCCAGCCCAAGGAATGATCTTACCGCCTTCACATTCCTTGGTCTGGGATAACTTTTCACGGCCTCTACCTTTGCCGGGTCCGTCCTTACTCCGTCCTCGCTTACTACGTGGCCCAGGTAGGCAACTTCCTTTCGCACGAATCTACATTTTTCTCGGTTAATTTTCAAGTTCGCCTCTTGTAATTTGCTGAACACGTTCCCGATCCTCTGTGCCTGCTCTTCGATCGTCGCGCTGTACACAATTACATCGTCGAGATACACATAGCATTCCACTCCCTTTATCCTGCTTAACAGGCAATCCATCAGCTTCTGAAAGGTCGCGGGTGCCCCCGCTAGCCCAAAGGCCATCCTTCTATATTCATAATGGCCGTCGCCAGTAGTGAATGCCGTTTTTTCTCGGTCTTTCTCTGCTACGGATATCTGGTGGTACCCACTGGCTAAGTCGATAGTCGTGAAATAACGACTCCTCCCCAACTGTTTCAACGTCTCCTGGATTAGTGGTAGCGGGTACACTTCCACCTTGGTGACCGCGTTAAGACCCCGAAAATCAGCGCAAAACCGAAACTTGGTTTCTCCGTTTTCCGATTTCTTCTTGACCAGTACAATGGGTGCCGACCACGGGCTGGACGACTGTTGGATCACGCCGTTGTCCAGCATTTCCTGTATATGTTGTTTCACTACTGGCCTCTGGTGGAAGGGTACCGGATATGGTCTTTTTGCCACCGGCACTGCCTCGCCTGTCTCGATCGTGTGCTCCACTCCCAGGGTGTATCCTCTCTCGTCCGGTGGATCGAACAGTGCCCCATACTGGTTAAGCACTTCCTCAATCATCTCTCGGTCGCATGGCTGCAAGTGGCTGAGTTCTTCGTCCCAATTACGCTTCCCATGGGCTTCCCCCTGCTGTTGCTTTACCGCTCCTACCACCGTCCCAACCTGGTCATTCACCTGAGCCCTCGAGGCCATTCCTAGCGTTTGACCCCGATCGATCACAATTTGCTCCCCTGCTAGATTCACTACTCTAACCTTCACTCTTCCGTCGGTCACTCTGTCCACTACTCTGCCGGTTCTCAGTCCCTTTTGTGGTTGAACCTCGGGTTCTATTATCACTTCTTCATCATCTACCACGTCCACTACCCCAGCTTCAATTGCTTCCGCGTACTTCGGAATCACATATCTTTTCGCGGCTTTTACTCGGCATTCCCCTGGTGCTCCCGGAGCCGGCTCTCGCTCTGTCAGTCCTTGGTCCCTCCGGTACTCTTTCCTTCGGTTTGGTCTCCCCTTTCGTCGCTTGGGGGTGGTCCACCCTTCTTCTTCGCCTTCTTCTTCCCCATTTATACTACCAGCTTTCTTCCTTGACATTCTGATCTCTGCCTGAGGGCCTGCTTTCTGCGGAACCCTATGCGCCTCCGTTCGCTCGTGGCCTACGCACCTAACTTTCGCTCGTTCACCGATCCGTACCACCCCAGTCTCTGTATTTAATTGTACCGCTAGTTTCTTCATCAAGTCTAGCCCTAGTAACCCATCGAAGGATGTATCCAAGGCAGCGATTGTGAAGGTATGCTCTATTTTCTGATACTCTACCCGGCACGTTAGCCATTGTTCGCCCAATATCTGTAGAGACTGACCGGTCACCCCTCTGGCCCTTACACCCGATTGTGCTATCCTACCGCCCGGTATTGCCTCCTTGAGTACGGAAATCTGGGCTCCCGTGTTGACTAGCAACCGCCGTATCCACCCCGATAATTCTATTTCCAGACTTAACCCGTCTCCCCCTTGCCGCGTTATACTCGGCAATAGCCACTGGCCACCCTCGTTGTTCAACAACGGTCCGTCCCGGGTTTTTGGGAAGGACCTAGGCCTTTTGGGTCGCTCTCTTTCACAGCGGGAGATTTGCAATGGGACGAGTAGTGTCCTGGTTGCCCACAACGGTAGCAAACCCTTGGGCCGTCCGGCCTTCGTCCAGTCTTTGGAGGCGGGCTTCGTTGGTCAGGACAATTCCTTGCTATGTGCCCCTTTTTGGCACAACGATAGCATTATATTTCTGCCAATGTCGGTCGGGTCTCGCCTTCTCTTCCTCGGTTATTTGGTTGTCGGTACGCCGCGCATACACACGCCGGGCTTTGCGCTTCTCGTTGAACTCCGGCTGAATCCACCTCTGGTTCCCGTACCACATATACCTGCTTCCCTCCCTGATGCTCTTGCAGAGCTTGTTCTAACTCTAAAGCCATTCGTACAGCTTCCTTTAACGTCCTTGGCCGGCCGAACAGGACTTGTTAGCTTACTTCCCCCAGCAGACCCCTTTTGAACGTCTCTAATACCTTTCGGTCCACCTCACCCGTCCACAATACCTTCTCTTCCACAGTCAGGGCCGGTCTGCTCATTTTCCCACCCACCACAATGCATCTGTCTGCAAACTCCCGTATGTTCTCCTTAGAATGTTGGCTCATGTCTTGCAACACCCTTCCATAATACTCGAACGTGTTGGGGTCCCCAAATCGCTCTTTTAATGCTTTGCAGAGATCCCCGAACGTCACCCCCCCTTTTAGCTCCTCCGTCCCTCGTACGAAAGTAGCCGCTTGGCCCTGTAGCTTTAACCGGCATATCCGTACTCTGTCTACATCATCCCATGACCCGCAATCCGCTACTTCCGCCAGGTATTCTACAAACTCCTCTACCGGCCTGGCTGTGGCCTCGCCCCCCCCCCCCCCCCAAGGCTTAACTAATGACTGCAAGGATAGGTTCTTCCGAGTCGGTTTAATGACAGGTCTCGTTTCACTCCCCTGCTGAGCCCGCAGCTCTTCAATCTTTTGTTGAAGCTCGGCCTCTTTTAATTTAAGTTCGTCATTCCTAACCAGCGCTTCTTCAAGCTTCCTTTTTAACTCTTCTGTAGCCATTTTGGAGCGTAAATTGAATTTGTGGTTTTATTGCAACCACCCCACACCTGACACCACTGTAACGCCCCCGTGCCTACCGGGAAATAGGAAATTTACCTTTGGATGTTGAAAAATCAGGGAACTGAAAGTTAGGAACCAGGAAAGAATTATGAAATACGTATCAGCTAGCATGCACAAATTTATAATCGAAGGAATTTTTGGGAAAGATACGAATAAGAACGACATATAAACCCCTTTTCTATTCAAAACTACTGGTTAATTAAATTTATTAACTCCTTGAACACTTTCTATAACAAAATAACACTAATTGAATAATAGAATAATAATTGAATAGAATCATAATAATAATTGAATAATAGAATAATAATTTAATAATTGGATACTAATTGAAATCTCCACAACGACCTAAGCTCCACGGTGATTAATGTCCCACCCACTAATTGAATTTGTAAAAGTTACCTTGAATAAGTCCGGTATCCGTCTATCGTTCATCTTTTTTTGATCACTAACAATTTTCTAACACCACTCACTCCTACAGACTCTCTAGCTCACACACCCTTTCCTTCCACTTTTTCCACACACTCTGACTCCTCCTTTTCCCAATTCTTCTCAAGAGGGGATTTCCTTCTGCCAGTTCTCTCTTGTTATTGGTCAAGGGGCGTGATCGATCTCAGAGCGGGGGAGCTGTTCCTCCAATCCCCTTTAGTTTCATGGGTTGTTATATTTTATTCCTAGAATTCCGATGTGAAATCCACGTGTTTGTCGTCTTCTCCTCTCAGTTTTCAAGGAAGCACCAGTCGGCGCCGGTAATCGAATACCTCCTAAGCGTTGCGGGATAGTCTATACTAAATGCTGTTTTGTTACATATAAATAAGAATTAAAGAGACCAAACATACTCGGAATTAGGAAATAAAAATAAAAGAGACCAAACATACTCGGAATTAGGAAATAAGAATAAAAGAGACTAAACATACTCGGAAAATAAATATAATAATAAACAAACGGTAACTAAACAATGCGAAGAACTACATTATACTAACGACTTACCATACATTATTGATTTTAAAAACAACAAATGGTTAATTGATACGGGTGCGACAAAAAATTATATACACCCGGTCATAGCAAAAAAATATAAGTTCAAATTAATAAAAAAAGAATTTTCTATCAAAACGCCCACGGGTTACGACGACGGCGATTCAAGTGTCAAGGTCAATATCAAAAATGCATTAGGTATAGACCAAATGAACGAATTCTTAGTTTAGCCATTTTCTAATGGTTTTTTTTTTTTTCCTTAGCCCCTTTAATTTAAAGATAATTATATATAATTATAGATCCTCAGGCGAATCTATTTACAAATTATTTTGTATTTCCTGTAGCATCACTACATTATATACAGGTTTTGTTATTTTATAGAAATTATATAATGAATAAACAAGTATAATGATATACATTCTACGTGACTTGACTAAACTGACTAATAAGGTGATGGGGCTCACCTTTTTGATCAACCTTAAAACTAACTTACATACAAATTCTTATCCTAACTTTTCCCCAACAGTCTGTTGCCATCGATGCGGGAGGGGTGGTGGGGTCATAGTGTTAAACACTGGATTTGTCAGGTGCTGCAACGAGTCAAAAAACTTAATGTGTCTCCGGCGGATGAACTCACCCACCGACGGCACACCAAGCAACGGGTGCAGGTCAGCGTTCTTCAGCCTCTCGAAAGAGGTATGTCGGACCACTTTTCGCATGATTTCATTCTGGAAGTGTTGGAGACATTTGGCTGTATTGTCAGTCAAGTGGGTAAATAGCGGGGCACCGTACAGCAGAGCTTACTGAAACTGATCCAACTCATCTTGATCCAGGTCCTAGTAGCCGCAACAGCACTTAATATAAAAGATCTAACAAATAATGACGGAATATTGCAATATAAAATAAACAATATCAGAATAATAGACAAATACTACGAAACATACCATTACTATAACACTACGATACTGCTTGACGAAATTAATAAAGTAATATACAAATATAGTAAGTCTAGCATCTGTGAAATAATCAAAGAATACAACAGTTTATTAATCAATCAGGAAAATTTAATAAAATTTCATTCAAAAAGACAGAAACGCGGAATAATAAACGGATCAGGCGAAGTAATTTCATGGGTCACGGGAAACATGGACGCCAAAGACAAAGAACACTATGACTCCGTAATTGAAAAATTAGCACTAACATACAGACAGGCTAATATTAATGAACGAAACATTCTTAACACAAATAAACAAATCATCAACAAATTTAATAGTGACATAGGACGAATAAGTACAAACTTTAGAGAAACCCAATCTAATATGAGAACAGTAAACATAGAAGAAAAAGCCTACTCGTTTCTTACTCACATACAGCTATTAGAAAAAAGGATTTCCGAACTCATTCTAACAATGGAATTCTGCAAGATTGGAATAATACATTCTAAATTATTAAATGATATCCTCAAGGGAATACCAGATAATGTAACATTAATTTCAAATGACAACACTCTTATTTGGGAAAATACAAAAATTTATTGTGTATACCAAGACACTTCGTTCCACGTAATAGTAAAATTACCTATTCATGAACAATCCTATAGAGGATACCTCATTGTACCTACACCTATTTTTGTTAATAAAACTTATGAAGAGATAAATATTATAAATAAACTAATTATTAAGAAAAATAACATATTGTACATAGGAAATTGTATCTAGATTATTATTATTATTGTAAAAATTTAAAAACTATTAACAATACCTGTATAAATAATATTATTATAAATTCAATGATAAAGGGATGTAATTATAAAAAAGCTAATACTAACATTAGATATAATGATGATTTAAAAGTTTATATTATTTTTAATCAAACCAAACTTACTAATTGTAATAATGAAACTATATTCCTACCCAACATAGCATTAGTTAACACTACTAAAAAAGATTGTATTTTAAACAAAACGTACACCCATAATTATAATTTAATATTCATGCCAATGTATAAATTCACAAATATAACCCAACTAAAAATTGAAACTATTAATCAAACTATACCCCCATTTATTGAAGTAAAAGACACCTTTGAATTTTCTTTTATTCATGGAGGAATTATAATGAATTTAGCCATAATAAGTTGTACAATAGGAGTAATTATCTATTATAAATGTAAAAGTAAGAAATCTCAAGAACCTACTCCTACAACACCTCCTTTTATACCATTATTACCCATGGCTAATCCATACCAATTTTCTACTCTTAGCAATCCCATTCCAGGAGTAATGTCCAATTTTCCCCAGGGAGGAGTTAATTGCTGACTCAGCTCACTATCAGCTCCTTGTCATAATGCTGACCACCGTCCTTTTCCTATCCTATATATGAGCTCCTCGCTTAGAGATAAGCCACTTCTTCCCATTCAGTGATTCCATTCAGTTCTTAGTAGATTATTCAGTTATAATTTATCTTTTCAAACCTAGTGTATTGTAATTCTAATAAAGTTCTTTTTAAAAAGATCTACAGTCAGAGTTGATTTAATTATATAATACAAATATAAAAGAAAAACTTCATTGATGAAACCAACTAGTCACTGAACACTTCGGAAGCTTCTTACCGTGACATTCTTGAATGCATTATGGAACATTCCCTTTTTAAACTCAAGCAGAAATCTGCCATCATGTGCGTATCCCATCTTTCTTGGTAGTGGGCCTCCATAGGTTTAATTTCTGGTGAAATCTTTTATCTTGTTCCTCACTGGTTACTCCTAAATTTTCAGGAAAACGGCCTAAGTGGCTGTGTAAATAGTGCACCTTAATACTCATGTAACACCCAAGGGATTTGGGGGAAACTGATGAGCATCTCGCATTCTCGTTCAACGTAGTTTTGCGTTTGCTCAGAAAATTTCCAACAACTGCAAAAATGAAGTCCAGGTTATCACTCAGCCTCATTCATCGAATTTACAAATATCCTTAATAGGTTTTCTTATTTGTGGGACGTCAGATATTCTTGCATTAATTTTTTCCGTACTCAACTGAGGCGTTTTTCCCTCTATATATAAAAAGCATGATCCCACTATCTCTATATACGGCCCAGCTTTACATGCAGTGGGGAAAAGATGATTTTCTCTCGTTCAAGTAAGAGGTCTTTAATGACATTATTTTTCTCAACGTCCATGTTTTGTATCTTAGGCCACTATTTTCTAACCCTCTTGTGGTTTGTTTCTGTAGTTTGTCTCTGCTATCCTAGAGGCACAAACAGCAAGGATATTTGATGTGGCCACTTAGCTGTCCAAGGAGAAAGTTTGCCATCTAAATCTTTAAGTCCACACAAACCATCCATTGATGTTCATGATACTTTATCTTCTCCCAGACCAAAGCTATAGTTTTATATTCTTCTTTAATTTTCATTGAGTGAGCAATTGGTATTGAACCATATTTATTCCCACTTTGTAGAAGGCCACATTTCAAACTTCTCTTTAAGTTGTCAATAAATAGGCACCAATCATCTGGAAAATTGTCAGGAAAACCCATTTTTTTCAGGATTCAAAGATATAGCAGCTATCGAAATGTATTTTGGGTTCTCTCCAAACCATCAGTACGCCCAATTTCAGACTTTTCCTTTTCCCGGTAGTCCACTGTCGCAAATGTATTGTCCAAGTTTTACAGATGTGATGCGGTGCTCAGGTTTTATCTTGATCACCAACCCTAACACCAAAGTATCCAACATAAGCTCTCTTTACAAAGTCACTAATACTTTTTTCTGTTTAACAGGTACTCTCCACACATCATCAGGATGATTTACACAACTTCTTCAGCAACACAAATACAAACCGTACGTCTTAGGTTAACTTTATAACAACTCTTTCCTAAAGACAAATATCACGCGAGGCCAACTTCGATCTGCCCTGCACGGCGAGAACTCACAAACTAACGTCAGCTCTAGTTGAAGTTTTGAAAGTCACTTAAGTTACCGGATGCTTACTCCATTTGGTGGATTTTCCTGGAACTAACAAGACTGCAGACTGACAATAGGGCAAATATACAGGAGCCAATCCTTGTATATGTGATTTAGTACTGCACATTTCATGTAGAACTGCACGTTAAAAAACCCCTGATCTAAAAAAGTATAACGGATTGAGACAAACTGATTCAGATTAAGCACCCCAAATATAGTTAAAATCCTAGGCACCAAAAAAAAAATGTTTTTCTTGTAGGCCTGTGTAATCGGGAGGAAAAAGAAAGTCTATGGGGTTCACATGGCAACGCCCCTGACCACATGCAAACAACTATTCATGTAATAGAACTTTATTCTAAAGACCAAAATAAAGCAGTCCTGCTTAAACAAACAATTGAGTTTTATTTATTGGAGCAACGGTTAGAACGTAATGCCGACAAATGTTCCTATTGAAGCTCTAGTCCATATCCTTCTCTAAGAGAAGTAGTGTTGAAATAACTTTCGGCCTCACCGACAAGCGTTCCCAGCGAACAGATGTTCAGTGCTGTTGGAAAAAATTTACGCATATCGTCGAAATAACTTCATTGGTGAAAATGTGGAGAAGCTACTTGTTTTGATTGTGTGTGAATTAAATTTTAATGCCAACGATTACTGTTATTGTGTAGGCTTATATTAATATTATTTCAAAAGTAGAACATGTTATATAAAATATAGTTAGCTATCTTTTTCATCAATTTTTTTTTGTAACTCCATTTGTCGTTTAAACACAAATTTAAAAAAGTCAATTTTCCCATAATTTTTGGTTTCGCCCGAACCAGACCTCGGCTAAATATACGTTTCACTAGTAAAAATTAAAAAATATATCATGTTATGAAATATAATGGCAAGGTTATTAAATATTTTATTAAGTAAATGATAATTTATTGTCCACTGTTCTATTAGCCCCTATTCCTTCTTTATGCAAATTATGTGTAATACCATTATATTGAAGTATGGACACAATAACCACCCTCTCCCTACTATTAAATTAAGCTATTAACTTTGCCTTACTAATCCCTACTTTGGTTAACCTAATGAAATGTAAACATCCGACCTATGTCCAAGTTGTACAGATTTTAGATTAATTAATATTTCCCTCTCTGTATGATTTATGTTGGGCTCAGGTAGAAAGGGGGGGGGGAGGTATTTTTACAAGTTAACCATCTCATCTAGGCGTGTGTTGGAGCTTCGTGGGCATTTTTCAAATTTAAATCAAGTGATTATGAAAACATGATTTTGTATTTTGCTAAAAAAATAATTGGTTTTGTTTTTTAAACCTATTGAAATCGGCTTGTATTATATTAATTAAATACCCAATTTCCATTGTTGGTTCCCAAAAATGAATTTTTAGTATATTTAAATTAATTTTTGCTTTACCTTTAAGTTAACCATGAAGTACAGGTAGGACATCTTGTCTCTGCCTGTAATATAATGATTCAAATGACTTTAAATTTCAAATATTTTACTATGTGTATGCTCACTAAATAATTGACCTTAGTGGTATACCTTGGATTTAGGTACATAGGTATTTAATTCCCCATGTTCGACTAGGGTGATCTAGGTGGTCAATTAAATAGACTAGAGGAAGGAATATATATAAAGAGACGAAAAGAAGGTGTGAGCGTTGTATTGAGCTCATTCACTTCTCGCCTTATAACTCTGATAAAGGATCAGGAAGGTGGCTTTAGGAATACTCATTATAATCACAGCTTGAATATAAACTCATATTTAATAAAGAACTGTACAGAATACATGTGGTTAGATGAAACGAAAGTAGCTAACAACAAGGAGAGGTTACAGACAGTGTTGCCGCCAAAGACAAACATAATAGACAGTGTTGACATGGCATATTTTTATCATTAACACTTCCCCCAAAAATATATAATGCCAACATACTCACTGACTCTACACCAATATACACAACGAATGACCACACTCAACTAATCACTCCCGCACTGCATAGCACACACTCCAAGAAGACTGCGAAGAGCTTCAAATTGTGGCCGAGGCAAAGGTTTCGTCAAGATGTCCGCCAACTGCTCCGATGATGAAATAGCTTCAACTGAGATCTGTCCTGACTCCACCTTTTCCCTGACAAACTTTATCTGGATATCGATGTGCTTTGTCCAACTGTGGAATAAAGGGTTTTTAAGAAGTTGAATAGCACTATGGTTGTCCACTCGAAGTACAGGTGGTTTCTTCAGCAATCCAATCTCACTGTAGATTCGTACCAGCCAAACAGCTTCCCCCACAGCCAAACTCGCTGCAACAAATTCTGCCTCCGTCGTAGACTTGGCGACACTCCTTTGTTTCTTACTCATCCAAGAAACAGGTCCTCCGGAATATCGAAAGAGAACACCAGAGGTTGATCTTCTCGTAACCAGCGTAATACGAATCAGAAAATCCTTCAAGGCAGGCCTCTCCTTTGCCATAGTATATTCCATAATTTTGTGTCCCTTTCAAATACCTGAACACTCTCTTCACCATCTCCCAATCTTCCACAGTTGGAGACTCCACCCTTTGAGAGAGACTGATGACAGAAAAGGAGATGTCCGGTCTAGTTCCAATCGAGATATAAAGTAAAGAACCAATAGCTTCACGGTATGGCACATTTTCCTCTAATTTCTTACTAGAACTAATAAATTCACCCTTTTTAATTGGTGTTGAAACCGGGTGCGAATTTTCCATCCGAAATCTGCATAGAATTTTACGAGTGTAAGCCTCTTGATTTATAAAAATGGTTCCATCCATGAAATGTTTAATCTCGATTCCAAGATAATGTTTGGCTTCAGTGATATTTACTTTAAAAGTTTTACGCAAAGCATTTAAAAACTTCTCTAACTGTGAAATACTTCTCGATGCTACCAAGCCATCATCCACATGAATTGTTACAATAAGTGATTTATTGGTACTTACAAAAAGACAGGGATCATTCTCACATTGCTTGAGATCACATTCCTCGAGAAAATTTGTGAATTTCTTGTTCCAACAACGGGATGCCTGACGTAGACCGTATAGACTTTTGCGTAGGAGACACACCCTACCCGAACCATCATCAAACCCTTCGGGTTGTTTCATATAAATTTGTTCGTTCAGTTCTCCATACAGAAAGGCACTCTTGATATCAAACTGCTTCAAGTGAAGTCCGTCCTGTGCACTGGCACTAAGCACAGCCCTGATAGTATCCCATCTAATGGTTGGACTAAAGGTTTCAGAGAAATCAACTCCTGGTTGTTGAGAAAAACCTTTCGCGACTAATCGAGCCTTGTAACGCTCTACAATATCATCAGGATCATATTTTACCTTGTAGACCCAACGACAATCTATTATCTTCTTCCCCTCAGGCCTATCCACCAGTGTCCAAGTATCATTTTCCTTTAGAGCATTCATCTCTTCTCTCATACCCTTGTGCCAGTCCTCAGCTTGAATAGAATAGGTGGCTTCGTTGTAAGACCCAGGTTCATTGCAAAATGCTAACATAGCATAGTCCACTGCTAATCTTGTTGGTGCCCTTAATTCATCCCTATTCCGTAGACTATAACCACCTTTATTAGTAGGGGTGCTGTCAATTTTATCTTGAACCTTCTTAGTATTTTTATTTTCATCATGCTGTTTTTCCATGTGATCTTGGACTTCTTCCGAGTTTGCTTGTTCCCCAACTTCCCTTGAAATACCTTCTTCCTCACCTGAAATAGGCGCTAAGTACTCAAAGACGGCAGTTGATGTATTTTCTTCCTTGAAGACAACATCCCTTGACAGCACAACTTCGGAATCTTCAGGAATCCATACTCGATAACCATCTTGATCACCGCAGTACCCAACAAGGAAACCTTTCTTTGCTTTATTGTCAAATTTTCTCCTTTTCTCCTTAGGAATATGCACAAAGCACTCAGTGCCAAATATTTTAAGATGCTTTATTGAGGCTTTTTTACCGCACCAAACTTCATAAGGTGAATCACCACTAGTGGAGGATGTACCTGTCCTATTTATGACATAAGCAGCAGTCATAACTGCCTCCGCCCACAGTTTTTCTGGGAGGCCCGATGCATGCAGCATAGTTCTTGCCGACTCCACAAGGGTTCGGTTTTCCCTCTCTGCCGAACCATTTTGCTCCGGTGTATAGGGCATAGAGGTGCGATGGTACATGCCATGGTCCCTAGTTATTATTTGTACATCCCTATTTATGAATTCTTTTCCATTATCGGTTAATAATTCCTTGACAGTATGTCCAATAGTTTTCACCTCCGCCAAGAATTGCTGTAATTTATCCTTCACTTCAGATTTCTCTTTTAGAAAATAAACCGTCCGATACTTAGAAAATTCATCCTTTAAGACTAAAAAGTATCTACTTCCACCCGCTGACAGAGTGGGCATAGGTCCACAGACGTCAGCATTTATTCTATCCCCCGGACTGGAGACTTGTTCCTTTCTCTTGCCAAAGCTTAACCTATGCATCTTTCCAATTATGCATGCATCACAAAAGTCTGAAGATACTTAGCCGCCAAAGTTTACACCACTACGTTTTAAAAATTCTGCGACATACCTCTTATTCTGGTGGCCCATCCGTTCGTGCCAGGTCTGCAATGTATCTTCAACCGCAAGTTGAGCCTCTGCCGAGTAGACTGGGATAACCCTCATGTTCAAGGTAAATAAACCACCGGTCCTGGTTGATTGTACTGCCAGTCGACCATCCTTTAACAATGAACATTCATTATTACTAAATGTTGTTACATATCCTTTATCGAGAGCTGATGTAAGGGAAAACAAATTTTTATCAGCATCTGGCACGTACCATACATCCTGCAAGTAACCTCCAATCCATTTACCATCAATAAACATTTCAACATTAATGATACCTTATCCATAAGCCTTCATGGTCTGTCCGTTACCGACTTGGACATATTTCTCCGCTGGAAAGGATTCGAAAGTAAGTAGAGGTAATTCGGGAAAAGAGCAGGGAGGATGGTGTTGCATGGTGGGGGAAACCGGTTTTCTATTGTGTTCTGATGTGAAAAAGACGGGGCTCGGTGTTCGCTAGACCCGCACGACATGGTTTTAATTAATTTAAAGTTATGCAAAACGTATGCGAAGGCTCGCTGGCTGTTGCCTGCGAAGGGGATTGATGTTGTTCATTAATCTCCGGCTCCAGCTCTCCTGTTAAGGTAGGCGGAGTTGTAAATATCAAAAGTTAATCGTCGATGAGTATCGTTTATTACGACTTGTAATTTTACTTTTTCTTCTCAGTATATAATGGGACAAGTAATGAGTAAGACTCGAAGGCAAACCGGCTGCGGCGGCTCGAAGGGGATTGATGTTGTTCATTAATCTCAAGGCTTACATACGAATGTTGAGCAGATATTAAAAAAAAAAAAAAAAAAAAAATAAAAATAAACTTTTAATATCGTTCTGTGTCATACATGAGTTTATAAACTGGAGATTTACATCGTTGATGATTAAATGTTACTGGATTACATGTGTGAAGATAAGAATCTTCTGGCGTCGAAAGGTAAGAAATTAATATTGTGAGAATATAAAGCAGATGTCAAAATATAAATTAATAGCTATGGTTTCCCCCTCTTCTCAGGAAAAGGAGTATAAGAGCCCTTGGAAAATTTTATTCCTCACACAGGTGTGGAAGCTTTCATACAGCAATCGTAAGTATGTTATTTGTTTCTTAGATAATGCCGATTGTGAATAAGTAGCATATCGTAAATAATAGACTAGTAAAAAATAATTGGTAAGGAATTACAATTTAATAAGTATTAAAATTTTTTTTTTTTTTTAAATTTCCTTACTCAACCTACTGGTTTCCTTTTCAGATGTCCATGATCGAGAAATTAAACAGTTTACCTGTTTATAAAAGAATTGGAGAACTAGAACAAGGTGAAAAATATTTGATAACACATTTTGCAAAAACTAAAACAGAACATGGCGATTGTCTACAAGTAATATTAGATTCAAAGGAAAACGGAATTTTAATTAAAACGTTTCTTCCCGAACGCTATCTTCATTGCATATCTGATGAGGATATACAACAATATAAGAGTGGTAAGTATGCAAAAATATAAGAATAAAAAAAATGTATTTCTTAAATTAACTCTAACATTTGTTTTAGGCGATCTCACTTTATCATATGAGGGTGTAATAAAGAGAAGTCATATTATCAAATTTCACAAAGCAGTCTAAGTAAGCATCATAATAATTAAGGATTATAATATAAGGATTTTGAATAAAAGATGAGTACCTTTAGAAATACATACTTATGTACAAAATGTGGACTTTTACTAAACAATTGGAAACATAAATGTAAATGGTCATATATGTTGTGTAAAATGTGTGGTAGAGAATGCAGTCAACAAAATTATAAAAGACATATAAAAACATGCGTTGCTCTCAAATTAAACATAGAGAAAGAGGTGAACGTATCGAAACAAATGCAGTCCCGGTCCGATCCTTCGATTAAAAAAAGAAAATATATAGTATTTGACAAGTGCTTACGGGAACAATCAACATCAGATGAAAACAATATTATTATTACAACGGCTATCAACGAGACGCTTGCAGACATTTATATTAAAAATGATAAGGTTAATTATATCCCAAACGAATTTCTTGATAATGTTAAAAATAAATTAATTAACATTTTGAATAAATATATTATGAGGTGGAATACTATAAAAATTATGATCTTATTAGAATGTAATTATAAAAAAAGTGTTGAGGGAAAAGAAATCGAGCGCACTGATTTTAATTTTAAAACAAAAATGGAAACTTTAGACAAATCTAGTAACTTAGAAGAATTTATAATAGACTCATTTCAGAAAATCTTATCAGAAATAGATGATTTTATGGGGAGGGGATCAGGATGGATTTTCGTATCTGCAAATTATCTCTGTTTGCACTTAACAAAATATACACCCTTGAATGCCAACAGATTCATAGCGCTCCCAAAAAGTATTCGAAATAAACATGCGGTAATTAATGTAAAAAATACAGATAGTGATGATTGTTTCCGACTAGCAATTTTAAGTAAAGTTATCGGTTCCAACGATCCAAATTCTTATAACAATATACAGGGTATTTATTCTTTTGATGGCATTTCATATCCCACATCATTTAAAGACATTTCAAAATTTGAAAAAGTTAACAATGTATCTATTAATGTATTTGCTTTAGATGATAAAAATAAACTTTATCCTTTACGAATCAGTAAAAAAGAAATTTATAGGGAATGCTTCGATCTTCTATTCATGGAACAAGATAATAATAGCCACTACTGTTTAATAGTCAACTTACCGAAACTAGTGTACTCACAAATCACTCGTGGGCATCATTCCTATCTGATGTGTCGCAGATGCTTTAAATATTATTCGAAAGACTATATTACGCGTAAAGGACAAAATGCTTTTGAACGCTTAAAAGATCATGAACTATTTTGCAAACAACATAGACCCGTTAGATCTGAAGTTCCTAAAGATAATTATATTACATTCAAAAATGTTGAATTTACACAGAATATTAAAATTGTAGCGTATGCCGATTTCGAAACATTATTAGTGCCCATCGCAGGTTCAAATCCGAATCCTCAAACATCTTGGACACGTTCTTTACAAAGCCATGAAGTTTTCTGTGCAGCACTTATGGTAAAATCTTCTATTCCCGATTTTGACAGCGATCCAGTTGTTCACACCGGTAGCAATTGCATGAGCAATTTCATGAAAACATTAAAATCCTTAGCTCTTGAAGCCGATGAAATATATGCTAATATAATTCCAATCGAAACATTGAGTGATGAACAAGAACAGTCGTTCGCTACTACGAATATATGTGTTTTATGCGAGAATGAATTGGATAAGAGAGAGAGAGTAAAACATCATTGTCACATCACATCTAAGTTTATTGGGGCTGCACACAACTCATGTAATTTACATGCTAGTAAACCAGACTTTATACCCGTGTTTATACACAATTTTACTAATTTTGATTCTCACTTTATAGTTAAATATCTTGGAATAGATGAAGGCAATGTTGAAATAATTCCGAGCAATAGTGAAAAATATATGTCTGTCACTAAAACCTTTGACGGCTGTAAAACTAAAATCAGATTTCTTGATTCATATAAATTTTTATCATCTAGCTTAGAAACTTTAGTTAACAATATGAAATCTGAATCTGTAAACCTCTGTCACACATTTCCACATTTAAAACAGTTCATAAGCGATGAATACAAACTTTCATTAATCAGTCAAAAAGGTATCTACCCATATAATTATATGGAGTCTTATGATAAACTTGAAGAAACACAATTACCTCAACAGGATAGTTTTTATAATTCACTAACTAACAAACACATTAGTGATAAAGATTACAAACATGCACAATTAGTTTGGTCAACATTTCACATTAAAAATATGAAAGAATATACAGAACTTTATATTAAGACCGATGTAATTTTGCTTTGTGAAGTGTTCGAAACTTTCCGAAGCCTTTCATTAAAGATATATGGATTAGATCCAGCTTGGTGTTATACACTCCCACAATTAGCATGGAATGCAATGTTGTGAATGACAAAAATAAAACTTGCGTTGTTGAAAGATTTGGACATGATTCTCTTTATTGAAAAGGGACTACGAGGTGGTCTTGTCCAAGTTGTTACTCGACATGCTAAAGCAAATAACCCCTACATTAATGACTATAACCCCGATAAAGCAAATAGTTACATACTTTATGTAGATGTAAACAATTTGTATGGCTATGCGATGGCTCAATCTCTTCCATATGATAATTTTGAATGGGTAGAAGATGATATTAATGTATTAGAGATCCCCGAAAACTCTGAATTTGGTTATATACTAGATGTCGATATCTCCTATCCTCTGGAATTTCATGATTTTCATTCTCAGTTTCCATTACTTCCCGAAGCGAGGACTCCACCTCGAAGTAAATATAATAAATTAATGACTACACTACTCTCAAAGTCTCATTATATTATACATTATGAAAATTTAAAACAGGCAGTAAAACTCGGATTGAAAATAGAGAAGATTAATCGTATTTTAAAATTCAGACAAAAGAAATGGCTAGTGCCATATATTGATGTAAATTCACAACATAGATCTCATGCTAAAACAACCTTTGAGTCAGATTTTTACAAACTTATGGTTAACAGCGTGTTTGGTAAGAGTATGGAAAACATCCGCAATCGCGTAGACATACGGTTAGTAACATCCGAGTCCAAATTAAATAAACTTGTTAACAAATCAAACTTTAAAGATAGACAGATATTCGCTGAAAATGTTATAGCAGTTCATTTGGAAAAAGAAAAAATTGTTTTTAACAAACCAATTTATGTTGGTTTTGCAATATTAGAATTGAGCAAAACTTTGATGTATGATTACCATTATAATGTGTTTATAAAGAAATATGGTATAGAAAATATAAAATTATGTTACACTGATACAGATTCCTTCATATATCAAATACAAACCAATGATATTTACGATGATATTAAAAATGACTTGTGTAAGTATTTTGATACTAGCAATTACCCTCATTCACATCATTGCTATTCCTGTGGAAATAAAAAGGTTGTTGGTTTATTAAAGGATGAAACCGCAGGAGATCCGATAGTAGAATTTGTAGGTTTGAGACCGAAGATGTATTCTTATATTACAAATACTTGCAATGTAATAAGAAAGGCAAAAGGGGTAAAAACATGTGTTGTAAATGAATTTACATTTGAAAATTATAAACAAATATTACATTCCAATGAAAGCATGCATTCATCGTTTCAAGCTATTCAATCAAAGAAACATCGTGTACAAACAGTGTTAATTAACAAAATTTCTTTAAATGGTTTAGATGATAAACGTTTTACATTAGAAAATGGGATCGACACTGTTCCATATGGTCATCACTTAAGTAAAGAAAAGTTAGAGTGAATCAATTAAGACGCTGTTCCAATTATAAGTCACATTACAACATGTAACCATAGAAATTTATTTATTGCATTGTAAAAAATTATTTTAATCAATGAAGTCACATTACAATTTGTAACCTTGGACATCAATTATGTAAAAAGCATTAGATTTTTTGTATTAGAACTAGAGTGTATGGTGATTGGGAAAATAAATATAATCATTATTATTGTAAAAAATTTATTAATGTAAGAAAAACATGTAGTAACAAAAAATAAATGTCAAATATAAATGTTTTTTTTTTTTTTTCTTCCAAACATTATGCAATATCCTTCCTGTTGATCCAACTGCGTTCCTCCAATCCCAACCACTTTACATATAATTTATTTCCTTTTCTTTTCAAAACCTTTTCTACAAGGTATACATCTGGATGTTTTACTTTTTGAAGCTCTTCAGCGTAAAAGGAACCACTGATAGGTTGCCCTTTCAGATCTTCAAGTTGATATGTGTACGGGTACGTCTTCTGAACCATGACTACTTTAAATATTTCACTCGACCAATTTGGTGTATAGCCTTTTGAAAATATTGTCTTTTGTTTTGATATCCTGACAAAATCGCCCTCTTCAAACTTCTGCTTTTGTACATTTGATTTGGCTATGGACGAATACACATTTTTTAACAAGTACTTTTCAGATTTTTTATTGTGGGCATCGATTGGTCTCATACCTATAGTTGAATGAAATGAGGTATTGTAATCTAGCAGGATCTGAGGTAAAATATCTAAAAATTTGTAATTTCCTAGTAAGCTGAATGATTTCCACATTCTCGCTTTCAATGTTCTATTAAATCTCTCCACAATGGAAGCCTTTATTGAGGAAAAAGTAGAATAATGATTAATAGAGTATTTTTTCATCAGAGAATTAAACTTTGAATTGTAAAATTCCTTTCCCTGATCGCTTTGAATATTTTTTGGAGATTGTTTACTCGATAGAAACACACTCTCCGTCGCTTTGACCACGTTGTCCGCTGTTTTCTGTTTTAGTGCCACAGCCCAAGCGTATTTCGAAAAGCAGTCTATAACTGTTAATAAATATTTATGACCTTTATTTTCTCGAGAATAAGGTATCATTTCTACAAGATCTATTTGCCACAAATCATTTATTCCTTTCAAAACTGTCTTTCGCCGGGGATATATCTTCCGAGCCGGCTTGTGTAATTCGTCAACAACAGTTCTTTTTATCAATGATGAATTCATCTATAACTTCTTTTTAAGTATTTTGTTAAGATAACCGAGCGTGACCACATCAGCTTCCTCTGCAGGCTCCCCAACGTTTGCTATTTTCTTGCCAGCACAGTCATACTCATTCGCAACCAAAGTTAAAGCAACGGTGTTTAAATATTTTCTGGTAACAACATCAGATCCATCTTTAGGTTGTGCAAAGTTTACCAGTCTTTTTCCTTTTCCATCTATATAATTACCAGGCCAATTTTTTAAATCGGTATAGTAAAATGCTAAATTATCACAATACACTTTATTGGCAGCGTCGCGAGCAGAGACTGGATTTGCAATATTGATTATTCGTAAATGTTCCGCATCGATATCCTTTTCAGACTTTAATAAGCTAAAGGGAAAATAACGTTTTTTGTACTTTGAATGCTTTATCGCTATGTGGGATCCGAACTTGTTTATCGTCATGCTTGTACTGAATCTGAATATAAAAATGTGAGCGTTAATATATGATATTTTCTTCTCGCAGCTCTTCAATAATTGATTCTATTTCGTTTTGGTGTCCTTCATGTCCGGCATGAGTTGAAGACATTAACAGCCTTAGTCGATCGACAAGTTCGTTAGGGTCGTTCCAATACTCGTACAAGGGTTTATTGGCTCTCATAAGACCAGTGCCCCGTTTGTAAGTGTAAGAACGGAGTGAAGTTAGCCTGCTCGAAGCTGATGAAGCGGAGGAAGGGGGGCGTTGTTTCAAAGTTTGCGATGGAAATAACTTCGATATTATATTTCTATATTTATCGGATCTATTTCCTAATACCCCCTGTTCCTCACTATATCCTCTCTTGTGAGCATTGGTCGAGAGTAAAATATTCTTATAATTATCCAAGTCCGACTCTGTGTAATCTTTAGGATTTTTTAAGTAGAGTAGCTCCAGCAATCCCGGTGTTCCTTCATAAACCACATCGTTAATAGACATATCGTCACTGTTCTCGAAAAGCTGAACATCAGTCGAGTCACCAATGGCTAATCCCCCAGAAGGCATGACTCTAATGCCGTAACGAGAGTCGTGTGTCTTATCACCTTTCAACATCTTATCCAAGTATTCTCTCTGTAGATTTCCAAAAGCGGCGAGACGCTCTTTAAATTCTGCTTCTCCCTTTGGAGTTTGAGCATATTCTTTAACTTTTTCTGATAGTGGATCGTCTGTCGCATACTCGCCCTCATCTACTTCTGGTGATATGAACTCATGAACGGGAACCGTTATGTGAGATAATGGTGTTTGCACAGTACTAGTTTTTGTATCATCGGATGAAACTGTTGTAGCTCTTTTGTAGTGAGACATTGTTTTTGGTAATAATGTTGATTTTCTGTAAATACTAGTAGACTCTATCTCGCTTTTATCAGGTGATTCGTCCCAAACATTAGTATCTCTCCTTTTTACTTTTTTTGGCGTCACTGGGGGTTCCAATTTGGTCTGGTACAACTTTACTGATTGTTTAATGTCTTCTAGTGGTTGGAGCACGGGTGTAAAAAAATCTTGCCGACCTTTTTCAACATCCTGGAGAGTACGCTTCAATGACCGAAATTTGTTTTTCAAAATCTCACTAGTTTTTATAATCTCACGAGTGACTTTTAGGTCCATGGTTGTTAATGACAATTACTACCAAGACTGCTCTTTATATATATCTACAATGAATGTATCGATTCCTTTTCGAAAACGTCCATTGTTCAGGTCCCTACTCTTGTCAATTACAATGTAATTAAAAGGCTCTTTCCAACATAATGAACACATCTCTTTAAAAAGTGTGAAACTTAAATCCGGAGTGCTTACGTGCTCCTCGTAAATATGTTTCAAATTTAATTCATCTTGAGGAAATACTATTAAAAAGTTAATGTTACATCTGATAAGGTGTCTTGGGATACAAACATAACTTTGTGTTAAATAAAAACAATCAAGGTTCATATGACGACCATAGCTAAAGTACCGTTTAATTACATCTTGATTTTCCATATTGACATCATCGAATATACAGACCGAATTGGATTCAACTTCCTGAGGCAATTCATTCGCATCTTCAAATTCATATAATCCTATTTCAGGAACAAGATTTATGACACTCTTTAAATACTGATATTTAGACTGATGTAATGTTTTTCCGAAAAGATAAACATTTTTAAATTTTAAACCATTTGGATTTAATAAAAGTGCAATAATAATATTAGTCTTTCCACAACCGCTAGGTCCGCAAATTGATGCTCGAATGGTGTTCGGTAATAATGTACTATGTCTTCCTTCTGAATCAACTTTAACTGGTGAAAAGTCGATAGTGGAAAAACGTTGTTCTTGTTTGACTAATTTCATTCTGAATGCAAACGACGGCATTATGCTTCAGTATATATAGATATATAAGTCTGTTCTTCATTTTCTTAGTACAGTATGATTCGTAAAGCTCACAAAGGAAGAGGACTAGTGAACAGTTTTATAAACAAGTTGCCTATTGAATTACATCTTCCGGGCTATCAGTATTGTGGTCCTGGTACGGATCTAGAAAAGCGACTAACTAAAGGTGATAGTGGAATAAATCAGCTTGATAAAGCCTGTAAAGACCACGATATAGCTTATAGCAAATATAAAGATATGGATAGTCGTAAGGAAGCAGACAAAATCTTAGCTGATAATGCTTGGAAACGAGTTAAAGCTTCAGATTCGTCATGGGGAGAAAAAGCCGCGGCTTGGTTAGTTACAAATGCCATGAAAGCGAAAAGAAAAATTGGATCAGGTTTAAAAAAGAAAAAGAAGAAGAAGATTATCTTCATTGACTTGGTTAAATCATCAAAAGTCGATGATGTATCATCTATTCTGAACGCGTCAAAGGTGGCATATAAGAAGGCTAAAATGCATCTACGTGGTAAGACAAAACCTTTACCGCCCAGAGTTCTCCCGCTGCCAAAGGAGGGGGGCTTTCTCCAATTTCTTGTACCGTTGATGGCAGGACTTTCCGCTGTGGGATCTTTGGCTGGAGGAGCCGCAAGTGTAGCGAAAGCGGTCAATGAGGCTAAAGAAGCCAAGCTAAAATTGGATGAGCAAAAGAGGCATAATTTGGCCATAGAAGGTCAGAAAGTTGGTAACGGACTTTATTTGAAACCATATAAGAATGGTTACGGTTTGTTTATAAACCGACAAAAAAGGTCGAGAACAATATGACTGACGAATAAACCGTTGAGCGATCTTGAATTAAATCATATAGCTAAAGTTTTAAATATTGAAAATTTTCGTGGAGTATTCATGATTGATAGTCTCCCTAAATATCCAAAAAAGCATGAGACAGCTATTGTAAATTTGCATACAAGTTCAGAACCTGGTTCTCATTGGGTTTGTTATATAAAAAAAGATAATCTTGTGAAATACTTTGATTCGTTTGGAAATTTGAAACCACCACCACAGCTACTTGATTACTTTAAAGGTTTACAAATAACTTACAACAGACGTCGTTATCAGAAGTGGAATACTCCGATTTGTGGACATCTCTGCTTAAAGTATTTAGCTGACGTTTCTCATAAATTTTGATCATTCATAATAATGAGCTATACAGTAACGTTTACGGGAAATTCTAGTGTTCTTCATGCAAACTTTTTACCTCCGCTGGAATTAGGCTCAAGTTATATAGTTGGGTTATTATCTTTTGACACATATAATACTATTCCTAATATAAGAAAGGATGTTAACGATAAGTTTTATTTTGGAAATTCGACGATCAAGATACCTGAAGGATCGTATGATATCGATGCTCTAAATACTTTTCTTCGCGCCGAAATTGATCACCAGGAACCTGGTGGGGGGTTTATGCTGCGAGGAAATCAGAATACTTTAAAGGCTGAACTTAGAACAACGAAGCCGGTCTACTTCAACTTCCCCGACAAGCCCCATTCTATTGGTCCACTGCTGGGTTTTCATCGTCCCAATCAAGTCATTAACCCAGTGCATCGGTACAGCGAATCAGATGGCATTGTGAAAATTCTTTCTGTAAACACTATTTCGATTCATTGTAACATCGCATCAGGGTCTTACGTCAATGGAGATCCGGATCATAGCATACATCAATTCTTTCCGGCTGTAGAACCAGGATATAAAATAATAGAAACCCCGAATCCTATCATTTACTTTCCTACTAACGTGAGGACTGTTGGCAATATTACCATTCGGTTAGTGGATCAAGACGGAGAACTTATTGACTTTAGGGGAGAAACTGTTACATTGAGAATACATTTGAAGAAAAATGGGGATTGATTTTACCATGGATGGTGTGCAGAATAATAGTGTAGCTCGTTATAAAAGGAGAGAGCAAGCCATGTTAAGAATTAGTAATCCTAAATTGACGAGACAGTTAACAAGTGCAAACGCTAACTTTTTGAAACAGTGCGGTTTTCGGTTACAAAATAAGAAAAAATGAATAACATACTAAGCGTTACATCAGATATAAAATTTGACGATTCCCTTACGCAATTCCAGTATCATTCACATCAGCCGTATGCGGGGAACACCTTTAACAGGTCCGACGAAATCAGAATACCTGTACATCAACAAGATGTCTACACGTTTCCTTCATTAAGTTATGTTTATCTTGAAGGACGAATTTTAAAAAAAGATGGTACTCCTGGAGCTACTTCAAAATTGACTAATAACGCGTTTGCGTTTTTGTTTGATGAGATTAGATATGAATTGAATGGCATTGAAGTTGATAGAGTGAGAAATCCTGGAATAACTACAACACTTAAAGGTCATGCATCATTTTCACCTACTCATGTCAAAGGACTAGAAAATGCGGGGTGGACGATGCCCGGTGTCAACAATACTCTTTCCTTAGACAAAAACGGATTTTTCAGCGCATGCCTGCCCCTGGATATTCTCTTAGGAATATGTGAGGACTATAGAAAAATTTTAATAAATCTTAAGCAGGAACTCGTTTAGGATTCGAGTACGGACTTGAACTGTGTGAAGGGTGGCGATGATAACGTCCAAATAAAATTGGACAAAGTGGTTTGGAAGATGCCTCATGTTCGTGTTTCTGATCAAGAACGTCTGAGATTGCTGAAGATGGTTGACAAAAACAAGGTCATATCAATTCCGTTTCGATCATGGGATCTTTACGAATACCCTAGTTTGCCTGCAACACAGCAGGAAAATTGGACTGTCAAAACATCGACAAATTTAGAAAAGCCGCGGTATGTTATTATAGCATTCCAGACTGATCGAACGAGAAACGCTACCAAAGACAGCAGTCAGTTTGATAGTTGCAAATTGAAAAATTTGAAACTCTACCTGAATAGCGAACAATATCCTTATGACGATTTGAATTTAGATTTTGCACAAGGAAAAGTGGCTCTCCTCTACGAAATGTATGCTGAGTTTCAAGAGAGTTATTATAATAGTAGGCATTCTCAGCCTCTACTGTCACGATCTGATTTTGAGACATTTGCACCTATAGCCATCATTGATTGTTCTAAACAATCTGAAGCAATAAAAAGTACGACTATTGATATTCGTGTATTACTAGAGGCGGGTGAGAACTTTCCGGCAAATACTAAGGCTTACTGCCTTATTCTTCACGATAAAATTGTAGAATATGAGGTGGGAACCGGTTTGGTCCGTAAAATGTACTGAAACAGCACATACATCTATATATAGAGATTAAGTCGACTGCAAAAATATCACTTCACCGTAGGACATTGACTCAAGCATATAATGCGTTAGGCGGTCATTGATTTTCAGGGCTATCGCTCGGCTTCTAACTCATTGATCATTAAAGAACTATCTGTAATCTCCATCAGCCATGGTTCATCGTGGCATTGGTTTTTCAAACCACCTCGAGATGCTGGAGAAGTGGGTGAGTCGAAAACAAATCTTTGGGTAAAGAAACATATTCACGGACTGGAATGGAACTATGGTGATGTACCATATGAGGATATGAAATATTTCTTACTATCCATCACGGAAGACTTTGACACATTATGGGGAAAAGGAGGGGAAAAGTGTCATTTTATAGAAGAACTTATCGATAAACCAGTCTATGATCTCCATGATTTCGGCTGTCCAAACTTGAAAATTTTAGAAAATGATAAGATTGCATGTGATTTTCATTTGAACACTTCCTTTGTTTGCTCATTAAATCAAGCCCATCGATTGGCTACATGGATCAGAAAAAATTCTGAGGCTATAAATTTCAAAAAAGGAAGAGGTACGTAAGCAATCATTTAGAAACATCGACTCGTCTCATCATCTGCTGTCGTTTGCAGGATTTATACGCGGAGTCAAGGATAATGTTAATTGTGTATACTGTGGACTGGTCTATGACTCCAAATCACTAATCAACCCTCTCAAGTACCATAGGAAGAGTCGTCCTCAGTGCTTGTGGTTTGAGGAGGAGTATTATTTATGAAAGGAACGGAAGGATCTCACATCATCACTTTGATAATGGACAGAATGGAGATTGTAATCTGTCGCTTGGGAGAGGAAGGCATAGAAACTTTAACTACTGAAGAACTGAGAATTTTACCTCGCTCGTTGCTTTTGTACGTTTTGAACTGTACATTGGATTAAATCTGGGACAACTTACCTGAGGAATGGCAAAATGACGAGGAATTTATCCAGAAACGAAGACATTCCTACATTGATGAAGACTCTACTTATTATTAATTGCAATATTATATCTATAATTTATTCATGTTTTATTTCAAATAAACCATAAAAATTTATATTTTTTTTTATTTACCTTTATTTTCCTTTTTACTTAGGGATAGGTTCAAAAAAAAAAAAAAAAAAAAAAAAAAAAAAAAAAAAAAAAAAAAAAAAAATGTATAGACATAACAATTATTTATTGAATATAGTTCAAATTACAATTTACGTGGGTATTATTACACATTTTCTCGAGTTCATTTAAATTATTAAAAAGGGTATTAGTATTAATATTAAAGTCCATTGATGTAGATTCCACAGGTTCTACGTCTTCTTCATTTTTCTTATAGAGTTCAGCCATCTTGGTTATCAAGTCCAATGATTCGTTGATTTTCTTAACGTCTCTACAAAGCTTTGTCACATCATTTTTGTTAAAACATGCCGAAGGTGTATTCAGCTGAAGGGATAATGGACTCTGGTTAAACATTGCGAAACAAAGAACTACCTGTTCAATTTTCATGATCCTGTTCCTCCCTCTCTTGGAAAATATGCAATTTACATTTTTACATCCTAGTCGGTCTTCAACCTCCACTTTCTTGGGCCTGCTTTGGAAAAGAGACAACATCCTTGGAACTCGATGATGAATTTCCATTCTTCTGTGTCCATATACACTGTAGTTTTCTTATCGATGACAGCGACAGTGGGCACAAAATCACAAAGACCGACTCGGACTAGTTTACTACTAGTGATGTGGTAATCAGTCACTAGTTCCAATCGTCGTGGACCCTCCATCTTGCTAGGCTTCAACGTTGAGACTAAAAGAATTAACAGAGAGGTGGGGATAGATGAAGTTGTTCTATTTTTTTTACTAGTTGATTTATTTCACATCTTCTTTTTTCATAGATTTTAATTTGTATTTTTAAATCCTCAAGTCGATGAAGGTAATGCTCGAGTCTCTTGTGCATATCAACAACAACAACTGGTTTCTTTTTTATAATCAACTTCATCTATTGTTATCAACGGGAGCTTTTCTAATTGATCCAGGTAGTCGATAAACGGACAATAATTAGACCATTTCTTGTGATCTACTAAAGGATCATCATGTTCCATCCACTCGTGTAATATCACTCCACAGAAAGGACACCTCGTTAAATCAGATTTTTTCAAATAATAAAATCCCGCTGCTGCGAGCTTAACGACACTCACTGGCGATTTCCATCCAACAAATGTAGAAAGACGATCTTCCTCATATCTCAAGTTCTTACTCCTTCGAGTCTTACTCATTACTTGTCCCATTATATACTGAGAAGAAAAAGTAAAATTACAAGTCGTAATAAACGATACTCATCGACGATTAACTTTTGATATTTACAACTCCACATACCTTAACAGGCTTCGCATACGTTTTGCATAACTTTAAATTAATTAAAACCATGTCGTGCGGGTCTAGCGAACACCGAGCCCCGTCTTTTTCACATCAGAACACAATAGAAAACCGGTTTCCCCCACCATGCAACACCATCCTCCCTGCTCTTTTCCCGAATTACCTCTACTAAAGTAGCAAACCAATCCTTTCTCATGGACATATGATGAGTAGCACCGGAATCAGTGATCCATGCAGCGTTCAAGTCACCCTCAGCTATACTACAGACAAAAGCACCACCACTCGTACCTTTACCCTTTTCAGGTACCGAATGTACACCACCATTTTTATGAAATGAATGTTTCTTTGGGCAATCCTTTTTAAAATGACCTTGCTGGTGACAATGATAGCATTTCAGTGTTACATTACTGTCCTTAGGTGGAATTTTGTCTTTATTATAATGTTGACTTTTATAATTGTGAAAAGAGGACTTACCCGCATTACTATGCTTCACATAAAAGGCAGCTGACGTACCACTAGTACCTTCCGACCTCTCATTCATTCTCATTTCCACAACACAGAGCCTTTCTCTCAGTAGATCTAAGTTCCTCTGCTCCTTGGGGACAGATTCCCAAGCATTTATAAACTCATGGTATTCTGAAGGCATAGTATTTAGAACCCTATTTAAGAACAGAGACTCCGGCAATTTAACTTTGTCTTCTTTCCAGGTTTCATCGCATAACTCCTGCCATAATTTTTCTAGCTTTGCAATATGCTTGGCTATAGAGTCACCAGATTCCTTCTCCTTAATACCAAAAAATTGATTAAATAGTCTGTCTTGCCTTTGCTCTGTCCTCTGCTCATAAACACTATGAAGTTTTTCCCACATAGATTTGGCGTTTGTACACATATTAACAAGTTGTCTTACCTGACTTGATAATGAAGAAACTATTGTATTTTGCGCCATGTACTCCAATTTGTTTAAAGCCTCAACCTTCTTATTGTAGTCCGTTTGATCATCAGTAGGAATTGGCTTCTCCGGGTATACAAGTTTTCCTTCCACAGCGTCCATAACTCCATGAACCTGAAGCTGTATTTTAACCTGGAATTTCCAGTCTATCCAATTGGACTGTCCCTCCAATTTATCAATAGCAACCCTCGATGTTTCCATTTCGTCTGAGAAGTCCAATCCCACTAACTTTTAGAACACTTCAACAAACTATCAAAACACTTCAAACGTTCACGTTCCCGTTACTGGGCCCATAACCTGATAAAGGATCAGGAAGGTGGCTTTAGGAATACTCATTATAATCACAGCTTGAATATAAACTCATATTTAATAAAGAACTGTACAGAATACATGTGGTTAGATGAAACGAAAGTAGCTAACAACAAGGAGAGGTTACAGACAGTGTTGCCACCAAAGACAAACATAATAGACAGTGTTGACATGGCATATTTTTATCATTAACAAACTCCTCCCTTCTTAACCTCCGCTAGAATATACTTTGCACAGATGGACCGAGTCTTCAGCAGGATCTGGTCTTTTTGGGGTATATTTTATGGTACAAATCTTAACATTTTAGGGTACATTTGTGATACATTTTTTTTTTACAATAATATATACAATATGGGAAGATAATAAAGTAAAATAAAATAATACAATACACATATGGATACCATAGGAATCATAAAAGTTAAGTTTATCTAATCCTGGGACAACAATATTTGTTGTGGTTAACATGGTATAGTTATATAATTTATTATCATAAAATGGTTGTGATACAATAGCAAAGTTATTTCTATATATTTTAGGCTTTCTTTATAACAATCACCTTCTAATACGGATATCAGAGCTACTCTGGGTAAGAATAAGGTCTGGTTAATGAAACAGTTTGTCATCTTGGTGATAATGAAAGTTAACATATGCATATTGATTTAAACGTTTAGATACATAATAAAAGCATTCATAGCTGTTGGGTTACAATTACATTCCTCTATTTTCGCATGAAAATTCGAAATTAATTCAATTTGTTGTTCTTAAGCCTTATCTTAGGATACGATTGTTGTATTATCTTAATTTATTATTTGAAGTATGCTTCAAACAAAGGTTCTAATAATTTTTTTGGTGCTTTACTACATATTCCATAGGTTTTGCTAGTTTGTATTTCCTGTTATTTATATTATTAATATATAGTTTGTAAACGCAATTTGTTAAAGGGAATTTGATGTCTATATTTCTACCTTTTACTACTATCTCATGTTTTTTTACGTTTAAGCATTTTTCTTTTTCAACTATCCAGATCTGTTCATTTGACTATAACTGTGAATGAATAGTAGCTGACCCAGTGATTGCTTCTTCTTCTAGTACTATTTCCACGAGAAATTTTAATTTAAAAATTCAGTTTTATGTAGTTGGATGGATAAATTATATCTATTTAATTGTTGAAACACTGTTTCTTAATGTTTTAAATGTTCAGCTTTTGTTCCTGAGTATACAATTATGTCGTCAGCATTTTGGGTATCTGGAACCATAATATTCATGGTTCGTTGTAATGTCGATGGCGCGTTGCACAAACCAATGGCATTGTTAGAAATTCCTAATGTCTTTAGTCTGTAGAAAATGCTGTTTTTCCTATGGAATCATGGTCCATTTATATCTGGTAAAACACCAGATTCCGAATCAATTGTCGAAAACACTGTTGAACCTTTAATTGTATTTAATAAATCGTCTATATCTGGTAGTGGGAATTCGTCTATGACTGTCGCTTGGTAAAGGTTACAATAGTCTACTACCATGCGTATTTTTTCTGACCTGAAACGTTCGTTTTTTAATCGGTACTACCCATAAAGGAGATTCATATGGGGAGATGCTGGGTCGTATTATATTATTGTTTAGAAGTTTTTGTACTTCTTTCTCAATTTGTTTTCTAATTCTTTCAAGAAACCTATAATCTCTGGAATATATCGGGTCTTCATTAGTCGTTATTATTTTATGTTTCAAAGACCCATCTTTTTTTATTATATCGCCATTTCTGCTAATGATTTCCAGCAATCCGTTCGTTAACTTTTTATTAAGGTGGGTATGGCGTATTCAACTTTTTATTAAGGTGGGTATGGGGTATTACATTTTTTCTTTCAATTGTATCATCCATATAGTGTAATTCACTTAGGTAGCTTAACTAAAATGCAAGTAACTTACGAAACCACGAATAGCCAAGACAATTGAGTAAGTTAAGAGAAGTGAGTTCTGTATCGTAACGAAAATATATTACTAACATATCAGTAATAAAAAACACATAGATATGACAGTTGGCATCCTGGATATTGTCGATATTGTCTGGGATGAGGCTCTGCTTTTTAAAATGATTTGTTAAGGGTTTCCTAAGCGCGTATTAATAAGAAGCGTATAATAATAAGCTCGTAATTATCAGATAGAACATTTCATGTTCCATGCGGTAACGATAAATTTGATTGGAAAAAAATGGTGGCTGAGCTGGCGGGGCCATCTTAATAACGATGCTGTTTAATATCAATAGGATTGTAGAAGAAAAAGGTTGGGTTTCACCCCACTCATAAACCATACATATACAACTGGAAAATTAGCTATTTTTATCATTTTCCCACAATAGAAATCCAAAGCTAAATGACTACAATTTGTTAGTAAAGCCCATACTAACTTACGCTCTAACATAGTTACAATATTATAGAATAGAATCTACAATATAGTTAAGGGCTCTTAAATAATCCAAAACATGGCTAATCCATGTTTACACTCCCCCCTATATATAGGCTGAGCCGAAGGCTCTCTCGCGCATTCTCTCAATGTTACTCCGCTAGTTATCAGTGTACAAAGGTGGTCTGAAAAGTTTCCGACCTCAACATGTAGATGATAATAAAATAAATAAAAGCTTTGTTAGGTCGGAAACTTTTCAGACCACCCTAGTATAATACTCTTTGTTGTATCTTTCCAATAAATCTTTTTAAAAAAGGTCTTCCGACGAGAGATGATTAAACTGGCGCCCGAACTTGGGTCTGAGGGTAGTTTTTGAAAAACTTTGAAAACCATTCATCGAGGAGTTTTTCAAAAATCAGAACGGTTCTAAACCACTTCAATGACCGGCCATCGAAGACCCATCATAAAGAAGAAATAACGCGATCTGAGGGAACCTACTGGTATTTCAATACCTAACTCAGCCCACATTTTCTAATAGATTTCTACCCATCGGAACACCTCTTAAGAAGACGGAAAGAAAACAAGGTTGGAAATTATTTTTCTCTATTTTTTAGTTTTTGTATTTTTTAATGTATGTCTACAACAGACAGGATAAATATGAATATGGAAAATAACCGAAGGAATTACCAACCAGACTATTATCAAAGACAAGACCAATATAATTATTTTAACCAAACATATTACGATCAACCCCAACCCAACTACCAAAGACAAGACTTAGTACCAAGAAATGATCACCAACAACCATGGGATCATCTAGCGCATCATTTAGAAGATGACCATGATTGTAGTTTGGGGGAATTGATAGAGAGAATAAATCAACTAGAGCAATATTATGGAATAGATTTCACAAGTTATTTTCCACAGACCACAGAAGATGACCAGCATCTTATTGTAAGGAAATTGAAAGAGAGACTAAATCGGATAGAACAATATGGTAAAAAATTTGATGAAATAAATTTGAAATATGGTGAAATGAATTTCACAAGTAATTATCCGCAGATCACGGATGAAATAAATATTATAGAAAATCAGAAAGATGATTTTAAAGAAGAAATAAATCAGGATTTAGAAGATTATTTAGCAGAATATGACCAGGATCGTAATACAAGAGAATTAAGAATGTTAGAGCAATATTATGAAATAGAATTTACAAGTAATTATCCGCAGATCACGGTTGAAATAAATATTATAGAAAATCAGAAAGATGATTTTAAAGAAGAAATAAATCAGGATTTAGAAGATTATTTAGCAGAATATGACCAGGATCGTAATACAAGAGAATTAAGAATGTTAGATCAATATTATGAAATAGAATTTACAAGTAATTATCAGCAGATCACGGATGAAATAAATATTATAGAAAATCAGAAAGATGATTTTAAAGAAGAAATAAATCAGGATTTAGAAGATTATTTAGCAGAATATGACCAGGATCGTAATACAAGAGAATTAAGAATGTTAGAGCAATATTATGAAATAGAATTTACAAGTAATTATCCGCAGATCACGGTTGAAATAAATATTATAGAAAATCAGAAAGATGATTTTAAAGAAGAAATAAATCAATCGCAAAATATTATTTTAGAAAATAAACAAACAATAAAAACAAATAAAGAAGAAATGTTCACAATGCAAAACAAAGTTTTGGAATATGAAGAAATATTACAAAGTAATGGAAAATGAATAAATAAAATGTGTAATCAAATATCAGATTATAAAGATACAATCAAGGATAATGAAAATACAATAAATGTGTTGCAAACAAAAATTTCTGATCATGAACTCATGATATCTGAAAAAATACTAGCAATTGAAACATCTTCGCAAACATCTATTGATTCATTATTAATGATGGCCAATAGTGAATTGTTTCTTTTAGAAAATACAGTTTCAGATAATGAAAAGAGGATCTCAAACAGTGAAGAGAATGTAATTGTATTACAAAATAAAGTAACATAGTATGAAAAATCAATTGCACAGTGTACACAATTAATTAATTTACTGCAAAATGAAATTTTAGATCACAAAAACACAATTAAAATAAATGAAGAAGAAATTAATGAACTGCAAAAGAAGGTTTCCAATTATGAAGGAGCTCTCAAGGATAATATAGAGGAAATAAAGATTTGCAAAAATAAAATTTCTGTATATGAAGAAACGATTGAAAACAAGAGCGAACAAATAAATATCTTGCAAAGCAAAGTTAATGATTACGAGAAAATTATGTAAAATTACAAAGAAGAAATCATTCTATTGAAAAAGACGGCAGATTATGAAAAAAACAATTTTAGCAAAATCACAATTAGTTGATGTTGATTGTCAGACAGATCTTAGCTTATATTCAATTAAGGATAATGAAAAAAAATTGATTTCATTGGAATATGAACAGAGGATTGCAGATAACAATGATGAGTGTACCTCACTAATAATCTTAACTATGAAAATAATATGAGTTTGTTAGAAAGTAAACTTTCAGAATATAAACAAGAGTTAAATAACATGAAAGAGAAAAATATTTTATTACAAAATAAAGTTTGTGAAGTTATGATTAAAAACAGCGAATTGGAAAATAAATTTTCAAAATTAGAAGATACGGTGAATATTAAGAAAGAAGAAGTGATTTCATTGCAAAATCAAATAACAGAGCATCAGCAAACAACCAGCGATAAGGTGAGAAAATTAAAAATAATTCAAAATAAAGTTTTGGATGTCAAGAAATTGGAATCTCAAATTCCAACTCATCTTGATGAAATTTCTTTTTGCGTGTTTGATTTAAACAACATTAAAATTAATGAATGGAAGGAATTTAAAAATAATTACAGAGATGTTTTCAGTGCTATAGAATACGACTTTGAAAAGAAGAAAAGAATTTTTTTTTTCTTTTATTATTTTCATTATAATGAAAATAATACTGATCGGATGACATATAAACTGTCGAAGTTTATACAAAAAGACTATTATTAGAATTAGTAAACCTAGTACAGCCTATGGAATTATCGTCAAGATAATTCTGCCTAAATCCTGTCCAAGTGAAGCTTTGTTATTTCATTATCACTTAATCCATTCGCAGATCGTAAATATTCCTTAAATGCTTTAAATCCATTTAATTTATTGATTTAATATTATAATATAATGGTATATGTGCTATTAATGATATTTCTTCATATATGTGTATGGGTTATATACATAAATTCGATGCCCATAAAGAAATTTACAATAATAATTATAAAGCAAAATTTTCAGTCTTCAATATTACGATTGTAACTCGATATGTGTTCTTTTGATTTGAATATTATATCGGTATATTGCAGATTTACCATTCGAAAACTTTTACTATTATGAATAAAATATAGGACTACAAATCATGAAAGTAAGCATTAATCTGATATATTATTTTGTTTGAACAACAGAATATGTTGTATTGTTTCAAATCAACAATTCTTTATTTCACATTGTATTTTATTTTGCTTCAGTTAAATCGATGGGTAAACGAGTAGAGTTTTTAAAAAGTGTTTATTTCAATCACACAAAATGACAATAACAATGCACTTATAAGGTAATAACTATTGATAACAATTACAGCCTAGTTGTCAAACTGTCTAAAGGGTCATGCGTGACTGGTGGTTGGAGTGGAAGTGAGTGAGACAAAGGGATTCTGCAGGGTATATATAGTAAAGCTGGTAGGTTGCGTCATGTGCCTTAACTATGTCCTCAAATGTCGAAACAAGTCAAGTGATTCACAGCGTCTGTAAATAGATCTCTATTGCACAAGTAGGGTTAACGTAATGGTTTCCATAACTCCTCCGATGTTTCAGATTCTTAGTCCTCTAAGAATAATAAGAAATGAGGTGTAGGATTTGGTAAGGAATGGTTAGGTTTACATTTTTAAAGTAATATATGATTAGGATTATAATAGCGGTCCCTACAATAAAAAATAAAAAGAAGTATACATTTTAGAGTGATTAAATATTAGTGGTTCTAGAGCTATATTGGTTACATTAAAATTTTCTAATTTGCTGATATTAGCGATTACATTTATATTGATATTGTTATTATACAGGTATTATTTGAAATAAAAGGTTTCTTACAATATTATTTAAAATAAAAGGTTTCTTACAATATTATTTAAAATAAAAGGGTTCTTACAATAATATTTAAAATAAAAGGATTCTTACAATAATATTTAAAATAAAAGGATTCTTACAATAATATTTAAAATAAAAGGATTCTTACAATAATATTTAAAATAAAAGGGTTTTTACAATAATATTTAAAATAAAAGGGTTTTTACAATAATATTTAAAATAAATTGTTTTTCTTAATTACTAGAGTGTTAGTAATATTTATAGTAACATAAGATGTTTTATGCCATACAGGCGCTGGTATCAACATATAAGGTATTATTTTGGGGTTAGTTGTAGGTAAATCTATAAAACAAATATATAGAGTGAATTTCCGTGTGAAGCACAATGAATTTTGCTGGTTAGCCATAGTACTTCTAAATCCTTAGATATTAGTGTTACATTTGGGTTTATGTCTTTAAGTATTTTTGTAAAGGGTCTTGTATAATTTTATATGTATTACTTGACGTATCGTCATTTGGTAGGTTCTTTTGGATAGTACTTAGTTCAGTATGTAAAAAAGTTATGTTATAGAAATGATATGTTCGATAGTATTTGTCAATCAATTTTACATTGTTTATAGTATATGGAGTATTCCTGGATTATTACTTATATCAGTCACTAGTATACCGTGAACCGATTTCCATAGAATCATTAGAGTGATCAGATTCAGTTTCATGATCTGAAACATCAAGGGTTTGCTTTAGTTTCGATTTGGTGGGTCTTTTTACTCTATTTACATGAATTTTATCAGTTACGTTACCGTATTTAAATTGTAATACAGGCCTAAAAGGGTTTCGTTCTTTTCGTTTGTGTGTAGTTTTTAAGTAAATAGTTTCGTCATTTATTTCTGGTATTTCTTCTCGATTTTTGTTTAGAAGATTAGTCCGTTTTTCTTTTTCGTTACTTATTTTATTACGTATTATTGATTGTAATATTTCCTTTTCATCGTGATATTTTTGAACATAATGTTCTTTGATTTCCGTATAAATAGTATTATTTGGTTTAGTTATACCAAAGGTTATTTCGTCAGGTGTCATTTTTAATGTCGAGTTTAATGTATTATTATATGCAATTGTTGCTAAGGTTAATAAATTTGGTAATGTTTTATTTGTTAGTTCTTCATTATTAAGTGTTCGAATTATTTCGTTTAAAGTGCTATGCGTACGATTTAGTAGTCCTAAGGAATTCGAATTTCCTGGGGTAGCGTATATAGGTTCTATATCATTTACTTGTAAGAAGTTTGTTACTAAGTTATTTTTGTATTCCCTTCCGTTATCCATTTTAATTGTATTAGGCGTAGGGTATAATGCTAAATATGTCTTTAATGTCTCGCATATATTTATTCCGTTAAATGCCGGTATAATTTTTGCAAATAGTCTCTTTGAGAAGGTGTCAACTATAGTGACAATATATTTACGTTCGTAGTGTAATGTATCGATCATTAAGTCTGTAAAAGGTTTATCTGGTGTGGGGGTTATCATATATTTCGTCTTAATGGGTTTTCTGTCATATTTTGTTTTCTTGCAAATAGTGCAGTTATTAATATAGTCATTTATAGTCTCCTTCATTAGTGGGAAATAGTATCGTTTTCTAAGTTTGTCAAAGGTTTCGATGGTTCCGCGATGTGCAGTTTTACCTTCGTGATAATCAGATATTATTGCTATTTGGTCTGTTTTGTCTAGTATATCTTCTACGATATGTTTATATCTTTTCAATTTCACTGTTGGGTAAGATTCCGTAATCAGTGTCGATAGTTGTTTAAACGTTAGATCATAAAAGTCGTTAAGTAGGGGAATATTTGTTTCGCAATATACTCCGTAAGTAGTTTTAGGTCTTATTAGTTGTTCGATTAATTCTTTTAATTCGTCTTCATTGTTTAATGTTATTATATGTCTTCTTTTATTAAAGGGTTTACTAAAGTCCATATGTTTGTTTCCTTTTTTAATAATTATTTGGTGCTTTTCTACATTTATGTTTTTGTCATCATTTACTAGCCAAACTTGTTCGTTAGATGATTTTTGAGAGTGAATAGTCGCTTTACATGTGGAAGCTTCTGCTGCTTCCATTCTGTCCAATTCATTTGGTTCTAAATATTCGGGGCTGTTTTCGTCCATTGGTTCGTCAATTAAGTCGTCTAAGTCTTCGATATTATCTAAGTTTGTTATATGATTTAATGTGAGGTTTTCGTTTTGTCTGGATAATACGTCAGCTACTTTATTAGTTTTTCCGTCAATGTGAGTAACGTCAATATGGTCTGTTCGAATTAATTGTTTAATTGTTTGTTTGTCATCAATATAGTATAGTTCGTTCTTTTCTTTTGATTTATTATTATTATTGTTAGATTTATTATTAAGTTTATTGTTATGATTAATTTTATTATTTTCCGGGTATGTTTGGTCCCTTTTGTTTTTGTTTATTTCCGGGTATGTTTGGTCCCTTTTATTTTTGTTTATTTCCGGGTATGTTTGGTCCCTTTTATTTTTGTTTATTTCCGGGTATGTTTGGTCCCTTTTATTTTTGTTTATTTCCGGGTATGTTTGGTCCCTTTTATTTTTTAATTTATTATTATTATTATTATTACTATTGTTATTGTCAACTAAATTTTCGTTTTCTAATTTTAATTTTATTTTATTTATTATTATTTCATTATTTTGGCAATTTATTTTTATTTTAAAATCTTTCATGGTTTCGTACCCTAGCAACACGTCATATTTGGTGCTAAAGGGGTATATTAAACATTTTATCTCTGCAGAAATTCCTAACAAAGGGTAAAGGTCTATAAAGGCACTTTTCGTCCCTTCTGCTCTACCTGTAGGGGTTTTCAACACAAAGTCTTCCGAAATGATTTTAGTTCCTTCGGGTAAAGAACTGGGGTTAATATAATTTTTTGATGAACCGGTATCAATAAGCCAAGTGTTGCCGTTTTTGTCTTTTATTTGCGGTAAGTTATCCACGTGATTTAATTGGTATTCCGGTCGGGAGGCGGTTCTCCGTAACTCGGACCTACGTCTAAAAAATGTTCGTATCGTGTTTCTAATTGTTGTAATCTAGAAGTTAGTTCTTGTATTTGTCTATCTTTGTCGTCTAGTTCCGTATGATGTACACGGTTAGTTGCTGTTCTCATAGATACAGTTTGATTTTCTTTTTCTGGTATTTGTTGCGGTTGTGGTTTGTTAAAGTATTGGCGTTGTTCATGTGGTCGCCATGATTGGTTATATCTCGCGTTGGGGTCGCGTTGATAGTCTTTGTTGAAGTTAGAATTATATCGTGGTTTATGTTGGTTCTGTTGATTATTATAATTGTTATAATTATTATGGTGTTGTTGTGGAGGATGTAAGTCGCGTTTTCTTTCATGGTAGTTGGGATCAAAATTTCTTCCTTTATAATTACTAACTGGGTTCTGTCTCGATCTCGCTTGATCAATTTTATTACCGTAAGCGCGTTCTACTACACGAACTGCGGTTGTTTTTAATTGTCTTTGCAAATCCCTGAGTGTTTTTATAAAATGGTGTTGAAGGAAGTTATCGACATTTACGTCTAAGTTCCGTTGACAGTGTTCTACTATTAATTCGTCAAAGGCATTCATTTCAGTATGTTTTTGTAAGTCAGTTTTATTGTCATCCGTATAGAGTCTACCTTCCAATTCGTCTCGTAGTATTATGAGTCTATCCACAAAACTTAAAGGATGTTCATTTCTCATAGGTTTAGTCTGATAGATTTCCGTAATTGATTGCGGGATTGTTTTATCGTCTCTGAAGTTTAATTTTAATTCAGTTATTAATTCTTGTAGCGAGTTGTAATTTTTTCGACTGCAATGTTCCGCGTTACCAATGAGTTTATTTGTCGCGTGACCAATTAATTGTTTTGCGTTATCTTCATGGTGTGGGTTGTCGATTGTACATACATTGTTTGCTACATAATTAAGTTTGTTTATGAATTTAATTAAGTTACTAGGATTCCCGTCAAATTCTGGGATTAATTTTAAGTCAGTAGTGGAAATTAATCTGTGAGACATGGTTTCGTCTTGTATTGATAAGTTTCTATTACTGGTAAGTCTGTCCGTTAATGGTATGTAAAATGTGTACAATAAATTAAATACCTGTACAATGTTGTCTTCTTTTTTCTTGTGGTAAAGTCCTTTTCTCTCCTTCTGATGTTTCCCTTCTAAATAACGATGAGTGGTCCTGGTTCCCTGGAGATGTAATTTGAAAATTACCAAAGCCTTGAGATCCTGAAGTCCTGTTAATATTTCATCGGTCTTCTCATGAAATCGTCAAGAGATGTCTCGGGTCTGCCTAGCGGATTGTACTTGAGCGTTATATCCGGGAGAGTCTACCGAAGTTACGTTTACTTTGCCAAGGTCCCACGTTCGGGGCGCCAGTTAAATCGATGGGTAAACGAGTAGAGTTTTTAAAAAGGTGTTTATTTCAATCACACAAAATGACAATAACAATGCACTTATAAGGTAATAACTATTGATAACAATTACAGCCTAGTTGTCAAACTGTCTAAAGGGTCATGCGTGACTGGTGGTTGGAGTGGAAGTGAGTGAGACAAAGGGATTCTGCAGGGTATATATAGTAAAGCTGGTAGGTTGCGTCATGTGCCTTAACTATGTCCTCAAATGTCGAAACAAGTCATGTGATTCACAGCGTCTGTAAATAGATCTCTATTGCACAAGTAGGGTTAACGTAATGGTTTCCATAACTTTCGATAAATTTGATGAAGTCTAATGTTATTATTTGTATAATTATTCCTTAAAAAAAAAGGTTATTTTTCAATAAGTATTATTTTTACGTATATGATAGGTATTTCCTATCGTTTAAAGGAATTAATCAATTGTTTACTTTACGCAACTATCGAGCCTTGGAGTTAGTTGTTTTGATTTTAAGCTATTATGGCTTTGTTTTTGTGAATGTATAATGCAGTATAGAAGTAATGATTTATTTTACGTGTTAGCATATCACGCAAATGTACTTATCGTGTAATTTTTCCTTATCAAGGATTTGGCCTAGTTACACGATTAAGTGTCCTAACTAATTTTTTTTTATACGCTTATACTTTTCTAAATTAAATTAACCACCTTAATTTTATTATTATAGAAGTAAATTACTGTTTTTCCATGTGAAAAAGCGTTTTTTTGCGCAATAATATTTCAAAAACGTGGAAACCTAAGTTATATTAGGCATTGAAATGTCGAAAGAAATGTAGTGATATTATTGTTTTATTTGTATTTGATTTTTTTTTTTATCAGTGAACTTAAGGTTATGAGAATAATGACCAATTATTATTTTACAAATAAAACATAATAAATTTTATATAAGCAGCAATTGACTTTGCCCAGTGATTGTTTATGAAATGTATTTATTTATAATACATAGAAAATAAGGTTTCTCTTTGGGAATGATTTATTATTTAAAATTTTTTCATATTAAAGAAGTGTTTATACTAAGAAAAATTAAAAGGTTATTATGCAGGTTATCTAATTGACCTAATTGAAACTTAATTACAAATAATTCTTAAATATTTTGATTGGCTAATCTAACGTCATAATGTTCTATGTTAACATTAAGTAGAAACATTTATTTAAAATATGTATATTATATTTACTTATATTATCCGTTTCTAAATAATTTAGTTTTTTTGGAAAGAAAATTAGAAACTACATTTATATTGTCGGTATCTAAAAGACAAACTTATTTTATATGTTTATGTTTTAATATTAATTACTCTTTATATTTGTTTTTAATTAATGTACCAGTGAGAATATTTTATGTACCGGCGTTACCATTAATGTCTTATTAGATAATTTAATTTGTTTCAAGTTAATTAACTGTTCTTTAAAGGTAGTTATAAATCAAAATGTAAACTACTTTAATTCCATTTATAAACAACTGTCTACAGATCCTTTAGAGTACGAAGAATCTGCCATTTAAGGATTATACTATTTTAAGATTTGGGTATTTTTATTTTTTAGGATTAAGTTGTTTTACTGCTTAAAAATTAAAAGTCAAATTGTTGCACTCTTCGAGGATCAAACTAGGTAACGTTTAAGGATTACGTTAGTGGCTATTAAATGATCAATTTGTTTTGATGTTCAAAAAGACGATTATTTATATTTCATAAGCTTTTACATCTTGTCGGGTCGTCACGAGGGGGGTGCCTGGTTACCCTAGCCCCTGGTGACAAGTGAGGGCTGTTTGAGTTTATAACCTGGACAATCGTTTCATGACGGCGTTACTATCTGACTCCATTTTTGATAGGTATGTGCCCCGACAATGCACTATGTTCAGGAGAAGAGGTATAGGGTAGGTAGGTAGGTAGTTTGTGTGGTCTTGGAATGACCACGAATTCACACTCGGTATCTGAGGGTAGGCGAAATCCATCCGGATCTCAAAGGCGAGTGTGAACCGGAGATAGGCAGACTGAATTGTCACGGGAGACACTGCTTGGACAGTTTGCAGGGCCGCGACAACCGTTGTCCCCTAGGGAGAGGTCTCTCCCAAGGAGGTGCTAGTTTTAGCGAGACGAAGGCAGAGATTCCCACTGGGATCGTGTGGGGCCTGACGACGTCGGACTACAACATAGCGAGGTTAGGAGAGAGAGAGATATAGAGGTTTTTCATAAAGAAGCAGTCAGGTTTTCAGAGTTCCAGCGGGGAGCCACAAGCCAGTGAGTAGTTGCCAGGAGATAATGATTTATAGGGGCTAGGCCGCCGCCTTAATTACCCGGCCAGCCTTGTCCTTATCCAACCATAATCGATATTGGTGTAACCAATGGTGAATGACTTCTTTGTCCTCTGGGAGAGGCTGGGTGCCGGCTGTTCTTCGGGTCTTCTAGGGCCTCGTGTGGCATACCTGGCTGACAGCTGTGAGCCATCTCATGTAACTACATGGCACCCTGCATTTTTTATTGATTAACACATTTACAATGATTACATTTTGTTCATGTTATTTACATTTGTCTACAATATATTTTGTTCATGTTATTTACATTTGTTTACAATATATATACAATAGAGTATAGGGTGATTTATCTTATGTAGTTAACGGTCGCTACACATCTAATCAGCTTTTTGAAGTTAAATAGTTTCTTTTAATCTAAAAGCATGCGCTACTATTTACAACAGCTCTTTACTTCGCTCGTCCTTCAAATACTGTTTACTACCGTTTATAGGCCACAGTTCAGACATGGAGTTGTTCTAGCAGGCAACTTATGTGAGCTGGTCACGAGGGAGCCCACAAGAGATGAGTGAATCGCTTGTTACATTTGTGTTTAGTGCAACAAGTCAAATCGGACTGAGAAGTCGGCCATTTTGGACGCCTTACCTTTAGCCGTTCACGGATCGGAGATAACATGAAGTAATAGGCTCTCTGAGCCAGACGGTCTGGTGGCTCAGAGCTAAGAACCGGTGTCTTGCCACTTGAAGTTGTGAGATCGAATCCCACTGGCGCTACGTATTTATTTTACTAACAAAAACCGTTGTTATGATAAAATGAGATTTTATAAACAATTAATGTCACCAAATAAAAAAAAAAGATCTAGGTCACTAGGTCCAACCCTGACACCATTGCCTGCAAAGCGAAAACCGAGACGTTCAAATAGGAACGCACAAATAACCTCCTCTGCAGCTAGTTCCATGGAAGAGATACCTCCGCAGGCCAGCACATCTAATGAAGACACCGTCGAAGTTTGCCCTTTCTTCACGCCTAACACCTTTGAGGCGTTGAAAAATATTCAAACTGATGAAATGGACGTCAACATAACACCCACACAGCCCAAGCCACCTGATATATTCGTGCGTAATGTTAATAACTTAAGTCCAGGACAGATCAACGTCGTCAGCTAGAACAGGAAAAACTAGTAACAAGAAGCGGCCCAGCCAGAAATTTGAGGCCTTCTGTCTCTTTTGCCGTTGCCGTTCGCAACAGAGAGCAGTCACAGGCACCGCTCACTCCCTGTCCACAAGATCATCTTTCCCAGCATTCCATTCATCCCGGTAACCCTCAAGCTCAATCCCATCCTTAACCACACATCTCGCATATTCCTTCACCTTCAAGTTCTTCGGATCTCATCAGCCTATTAACCTCATTCCTTACAGAGTTCAGAACCCTAATTACCCCTCTCAATTACCTTCTTACAAATCTTGTTTCCTACCTTATCCCCATTAAACAAAATCCATAAGTGGATCCCACCGACTCCTTATCCATTTTCCTTTGAAATGCGAATGGTGTTCACACCCACACTAACGAACTGACAGCACTAAGCCATAACAAGAACATTGACGTAGCTCTCATTACTGAAACAAGACTAACGAGTAAACTACCATTGATGGTTTGACAGTACCATACTTATCGAACTGATCACCCACAGGTACCGCTGTCATTGTTCATAACTCCATTTCTCATCACATAGTTCCTTTGGTAGCACATGATTTCCTTCAGACCACTGCAGTGTCAATCAGCACCTCCACTTTTCCCCTTACTCTAGCATCAGTGTACTGCCCTCCCAATAAATCCATTTCTCATTTCCAATTCATCTCCTTTCTAGACTCCATAGGACATTGTTTCCTTGTGGGTGGGGACTTTAATGCGAAGCACCAACACTGGGGGTCAAGATCCACGAATACACGCGGACGTGATTTGCTGTCTGCACTCACACGGAAACATTGCTCCACTATCTCTCCTGACACAGCCACCTATTGGCCATCAGACCCTAACCGAAATCCAGATCTCCTAGACTTCTTCTTCTACAATAGTTTAGGAACACTAAACTATTCACTCACGCGCCTCGATGACCTCTCCTCCGATCATAGTCCTTTATTATTAACCATTTCTCTAAGACCAATTCACAAACTGCCTCCTCTTTCATTTATCAGGGGCCCAGTCGATTATGACCACTTCCGTCAGCTGCTTACAGGTTCCGTAGACCTCAAAGTGTCCCTGAAAACATCCCAAGACCTTGACGATGCAGTCCATTCTTTTACAACTCTGGTCCAGAGGTCGGCTTGGGAGGCATCGTCGCCCCATCGTCATCCAAAAACTCACAATCAAAATCAAAATCGTTTACTTCAGCATCTCAAAGACCTAATCCAATCCAAACGCCACTCCAGAACAGTATGGCAAAGATCCCGACATCCTGCTGATCGCCGTTCATACAATCAGTACTGCAGATTGGTAAAGTGGCAATTGGCGTCCTTCCGTTCCGATTCTTTCAATTCCTATCTCTCCTCTCTGTCTACCAGGGACAACTCCTTGTGGAATCTAACTAAAAAAATTCTAAAATATCATCCTGTTTCACACCCACTCCGTCATGATGATGGGTCCAGGGCGGCTTCGAAAGGTGAGAGGGCGGAGGAATTCGCACTGCATCTTAGCCATACTTTCACATCTCACCTTTCTCATCAAAATCATACTCATAGTACAACTGTTGAAGATTTCCTCACTTCCACCAAAAGCCGTTAACCCCTCTGAGGTCAAATACCTTCTCAAAAACTTACCCTACCAAAAATCCCCTGGATATAATCTTCTTATTCCTCAAATTCTCAAACAACTTCCTCCTAAAGCCATAATCTTCCTAACTTACATCTATAATTGCATTATCCGAACGACGCACTTTCCTCTCCTTTGGAAACATTCCATTGTTGTCCTATTCGCCCCGGAAAAACACCCAATGACGCCTCATCTTACCGTCAAATTAGCCTACTCTCTACCCTCTCAAAAATATTTGAGAAACTCCTCTCAAAACGTCTACTTCCAATTGTCGAATCCAAAAACATTTTTCCTATATGTGGTGATTTAATCCCACTCCTGTGGGGGAAACTTTCCCTACTTTGTATTGTTTTACCTTGTCTAACCTGACTCATAACATTGTTACCATCTGTTGTTTTAAGCTAATAAAAACCTTTTTAAGGGTTAAACATTCGTTTTTCTTTCACCACAATTTTATTAGCTTAAAACATCATTCTCTTTCATTCGTGTTTTGAAGTTTCGGGTTCCGCGATATTTACAGTGCCGTCGTTTGGTTTGTGATTTCGTTTTTTACATTAAACATTTGTAATCCGCGATGGACAGGTATCTAAAGCCCGATAAATTCAGTGCCAGTCCAGATTCGCCATCTGCTGGAAAGGAGTTCTCACATTGGTTGAAAACCTTCGAAAACTTCATGTCCTTGTCTATCGAAGCATTGGAAGACGCTGACAAACTGAAGGTACTCCAAAATTTCCTTTCGTTCAATGTTTATGAACTGATCTCAGAAACTACTACATATGTTGAAGCGATAGAAACTCTGACTAAGATCTATGTTAAGGAGAAAGGGGAAATATTTGCACGTCACATTTTGGCTATGCGTAAACAACAACAAAGCGAGAGTGTTGACCAATACGTTCAAGCTCTGAGACTGTTGGCAAAGGATTGTAACTTCAAGGCTGTTTCTGCTGAAGATCATAAAAATCAGTATATTCGTGATTCTCTTATTAATGGACTGTTTTCTTCTCAAATCCGTCAACGATTACTTGAGGAGTCTAAAACATTGAGCCTTGATGACGTCATCCAACGCGCACAAGCTCTCGAGCTGGCCCATAAACAAGCTAAAGGATACTCAAATGGCGCTAATGATTTCTCTTGCTCGGCTATTGGGAGGAACTCCTCCCACTCTGGTGCACAATCCGTTGACCCCGGCTCTCAGACACCCAAATCAGATGATCTGAACGATCTTTGTGCTGGAACGGGTCAGAAGAAGGGCAGCCATTGTTTCTTTTGTGGATTTAGCCGCCATCCGCGCTCAGCTTGCCCCGCTCTTGAATCAGAGTGTGCCAATTGCAAAATCAAGGGCCACTATGCCCGTGTATGTCGGAAAGCTAAGAAAAATGCTCAGAAAACCAAACCTGTATCTGAAGCTATTTTAGCATCACTGAATGACAAGTTTTTACCTCAGTTAAGCCATGCTGTTACCCCTGCTCTTGTGAATGGAATCCCCTGTAACTGCCTCGTGGACACTGGGAGTTCTAGTAGCTTCGTCAGCCTTTGTCCGTAAACACAACATTCAAGTTATGCCTGATGCAGGACGAGTATCGATGGCATCCACGTCGTTATGGACCGAAGTTGAGGGTTTTATTCTCGTAAAGCTAGAAATTGCTGAACAGACTTACACTAAATGTAAGTTGACTGTTTTGAAAGAACTCTGTTCCGATGTTCTCATCGGACACGATATACTCAGAGCACACTCAAATATTCTGCTAAAATTTGGTGGAGACAAGGCACCTCTCACAATCTGTTCGTATGCTGTAGCTAAGATTGGCCCTGTACGTCTTTTTGACCATCTCTCTCCTAACTGTCATCCAATTGCCACAAGGTCCCGCCAATACTGTGACGAAGACACTCAGTTTATCAAGACAGAAATCACTCGGTTGCTTTCCGAAGGAGTGATTGAGCCCTGCAATTCACCATGGAGAGCTCAGGTATTGGTTGTAAATAAAAATGGAAAGAAGAGACTTGTGATGGACTATTCTCAAACGATAAATAGGTATACACTACTTGATGCCTACCCCTTGCCAAATGTTGACCAACTTGTCAGAAAAGTTGCTAATTACAAGCATTACAGTGTCGTGGACTTACGGCGGGCGTATCATCAGATGCCAATATGTGAAGATGAGAAGAAATATACTGGTTTTGAAGCAATGGGTAAGCTTTATCAGTTCACACGCATACCCTTTGGCGTGACTAATGGAGTAGCCTGCTTCCAACGCGCAATAGACCAAATAATAACTGCCGAAAACCTCACTGGAGTTTATTCATACCTCGATGACATCACTGTGTGTGGAATGGATAAGGCTGACCATGACCTGAATCTAAACAAACTTATGTTGACACTCGATAAACTCGGCATCGAAATCAACAAGGAGAAGAGTAAATTTCATCCTGCAAGCGTAAAACTTCTGGGACATCTCGTTTCATTCCATTCTATCAAGCCAGACCCTGCACGGCTTGCCCCGTTGTTGAATATGCCACTGCCACATAACTCCGAATCACTGAAGAGAGCTCTTGGTTTCTTTGCTCATTACTCGAAGTGGTTACCGAAATTTTCAGATAAAATCCGGGCCTTGATTGATGCCAAAACATTTCCGCTGAATCCATCGGCTACCTCTGCTTTATAAAAGCTAAAAAAGGATATTGCCAACTCGGTCGTCACAACCATTGATGAATCTCACCCGCTTATAGTGGAAACCGATGCCTCTAAGTTTGCACTGGCAGCTACCCTTAGTCAAGATGGACGGCCGGTTGCGTTTTTTTCACGATCACTAAGCAAATCCGAAATCAGTGGTCATCCATCAATTGAAAAAGAGGCTGCGGCAATTGTTGAATCCTTGAAACATTGGAGAGCATTTCTTCTTGGCAAACATTTTCGCCTTATAACTGATCAGGAGGCTCTTTCATGTTCGACCGAAAGCATGGGAGTAAGGTGAAAAATGAGAAGATCACAAGATGGTGGCTAGAGCTAGCTCCGTTCGTTTATGATATAACTTACCGTCCCGGTGAAGACAACACCAAGGCAGACACTCTCTCCCGTGTCTGTAATGCTTCCATTTCTACCGACTTGCTCCAGCTTCACCAATCGTTGTGCCATCCTGGTATTACACGTATGTACCATTGGCTCAAATGTAAGAACATTCCCTATTCACTCGAGGATGTCAAGAAGATGACTTCAAGCTGTACCATCTGTGCTGAAGTAAAACCTAGGTACTTGAAAACTTCTGGAACCCTAGTAAAGGCCACCTCTTCATTCGAACGCATCAACATAGATTTTAAAGGCCCTCTTCCTTCCAAATCACGGAACTTCTACCTCCTCACCATCATCGACGAGTATTCCAGGTTCCCTTTTGCATATGCCTGTCATGATGTTTCTGCCGCCACTGTGGTTGATTGTCTCAAAAACCTCTTCTGTTTGTTTGGAATGCCAGCCTATGTCCACACTGACCGGGGAGCTTCCTTCATGTCTAGAGAAGTCAAGGACTTCCTCCATTCAAACGGTGTAGCCACCAGCAGAACAACCCCGTATAATCCAGCAGGAAACGGACAAATTTAACGCCTCAATGGGAATCTATGGGAAACCATTTGTCTCTCTTTGAAGACTCAAGGACTGCGGACGGAGGACTGGGAGAGGGTCCTACAGGAATCCCTCCACGCCATTCGTTCTCTACTTTGCACAGCGACTAACTCCACTCCCCACGAACGATTTTTCAGTCATCCTCGCCGCACAGCCAATGGAGTCACCTTGCCGTCTTGATTAACCCCTGGTCCTGTGCTCGCCAAAAGGAACGTGCGACTCAGTAAATACGAAGACCCTGTCGAAGAAGTGGAATTACTTGAGGCTAATCCACAGTACGCCCAGATTCGCAGGAAGGATGGATCAGAGTCAACCGTGTCCCTGAGACAATTGGCACCTAGAGGAACTCCTGAAGTGTCAGAGCAGCCTTGCCCTAAGGATGATGAACCCGATGCAATATTGGAGCCCCCTTGCATGGAACCTCCAGATGAATCATCTGCCGCTCCATCTGTTCACGGCCCTCCCTCTGTTGAAGTTGGATTACCTGTGTGTCCCTCAAGACCTGAACGTGTGTCCAAGGCTCCATCTTACCTTAAAGACTATATAACAAATTAAAAACCCTTAAATGTTGTAAACCATGAATGATATTTCAAATCCTTTTTGTTTTTTTGTATTTGTATGTACTTTAAATTTTGCCAAATGTTTCCTCAAAAACCCAGGGTGAATGTGGTGATTTAATCCCACTCCTGTGGGGGAAACATTCCCTACTTTGTATTGTTTTACCTTGTCTAACCTGACTCATAACATTGTTACCATCTGTAAATTCACTCTATTCTACTGTTGATGTTTTAAGCTAATAAAAACCTTTTTAAGGGTTAAACATTCGTTTTTCTTTCACCACAATATACACCAGTTTGGCTTCCGGCAATAACATTCCACTACTCATCAAGACCTTCGCGTTGTTGATCACATTTCCTTAGCCCTTGAATCCAAACAGTATTGCACTGCTGCCTTTCTTGATATAGCTCAAGCACGCAGGTTTTCTTTACAAGCTCAAAACATATTTACCACAGACCCTTTTCCTAACCCTAACGTCCTTTCAAACCACTTCTTCCAAGTCCGCTGTGGTTTAGAATATTCTAACTACTATCCCATTAAAGCACAGTTCCACAGGGCAGCGTCCTGGGTCCCATCCTCTATAACCTATACACCGCTGATGTCCCCTCTACCCCCAATAATTTCTTGGCAACATTTTCAGATGACACTGCAGTCTTGTCATCCCACTCAGACCCTGATATAGCATCCCAAAAACTTCAAAAACACCTCGATGATATCGAGTACTGGTGCTACCAATGGCGAATCAAGGTCAATGAAACAAAATGTTCCCACATAACCTTTACCCTCTGCCGCAAGTCCTGTCCACTAGTCTTTTTAAATTCGATTCCTATACCCGTGTCTGAGACAGTAAAGTATTTAGGCTTCCATCTCGACAAAAGACTGACATGGAACCCACACACGAGGCTAAAAAGACAAGTACTAAACAGACGCTTTGCACAACTGTACAGACTACTTCGAAGGACATCCCATCTCTCAACAGAAAATAAACTACTTATTTACAAAGTTATAATTAAGCCAATCTGGACATACGGAATAGAGCTATGGGGGACAGCAATAAAGTCAAACATCAAGCACATCCAATCCTTTCAATCAAAAGTCCTGAGAACAATAGTAAATGCCCCTTATTATGTCAGCAATAAAACCCTTCATAACGATGTTAATATACCCTACATTCTTGAACTCATCCCTTCCAAATTCATGAAATTCCATATGATATGTTTAGATAAATCATGGGGAAAAACGGGTAATAAAATAATTGATAACGAACACGTGGCTTGGAGCGAGAACATGAAAGTATATTTTTATAAAGGTTACAACAAGGTTACAAATAATGGTTACATGATATAAGGGTTTCAATTATATTAAATAGTCATTAGTTTTAATTATACATAACAGTCTCCCCCACTATTCAAGAACTATTAACATTAAAATAGTACCATGAATCAAAAAGTATGTATCTTGTGAGGGGACATCAATACTGAAGTGATATGTTAGGATCTCGAAATCTTTCTGGGAGTCTTCTCTGACGAACAGGTCTGTTGATAGGACATAGAGGAGTCTGAAGAAAAGGCTCGGTTGAAGATGAATCTGGAAGATCATGAGGAGGCACAGCTGAAGCTGGCTCGGTTGGAGATGAATCTGGAAGATCATGAGGTGCAAATTGAGTGTGAGGTTCCTGAGGTGGACCTGGAGCTCGAGGAATTTCATAAGACTGAGAAGGGCCAAATGAAACAGTCTTTTTTGCTTGTACAAGGGTGTTTCTCAGTTGATTTATGTGACGCTTGAAAATTCTCCTTGATTCGTCCAGGCGGACAAGGTAATGTTGTTGACCCAACCTTTGCGTCACCTCACCAAACTCCCACTTTGGTTTGTTATTTTTGAAGACACGGATTTGCACTCTCTCCCCCACATGAAAAAATCTTCTGGTAACTCGCGTTGACTGAGAAGAGTGTGGTTTGGTTGGTAACAAGGCATCCAGGCGGATTCGGAATTTTCTTTTCAAATATAACTCAGCAGGTGAGGAGCCATTAGCAAGGGGAGTTGATCTGTAATGAAATAGGATATTTGTGACTTTTTCTGGCATAGGGGTATCGTCATTTGACAAGGCCCGCAACTTATCCTTAAGTGTCCGCACATTGCGTTCAGCAAGGCCATTAGTTGCTGGATGGCCAGGGGCTATAAATTTTTGAAAAATTCCGTTTGTGTGGCAAAAAAGATGAAACTCTTCGCTCTGGAAAATGCTAGCGTTATCTGAAACAAGCTGATTTGGGAATCCATGCGTTGAAAAAATCTTTCTGAGAAGATTTATGGTTGAGGACGTGGTAGGTGCTTCTTTGATAGGTTCCACTTCCGCCCATTTTGACTTAGCATCTATGCAAACAAGGAAATAATGGCCCTGGAACGGTCCAGCATAATCTATATGGACTCGTTCCCAATTCTCGGATGGTTCATCCCAAGGGTGAACTGGCACTTTTGGTGGAGCCGATCTTGTAAGGGCGCACTGCTCACAACTCTTGACAAGTCGCTCAATCTGACTGTCAATTCCAGGCCAGTAAACATATTTTCGGGCTAATTGTTTCATTTTCATGATCCCTAGATGTGTTTCATGAAGTTCTGATATAACTTGACTTCGAAGGGATGTAGGGATGACAATACGATCTTGGCGGAAGATGACATCTTCATGCAGTGTAAATTCTGAGTCCACGCAGTCGTTTTTTAGTGACTCGATGATTTTCTTGAGTTCCGGATCCTTCTTGGTTTCCTCTTGAATAGTCTCAAATGTAACTTTATTGCTTGAGATATGAACAATTTGTTCAGAAAAAATTTGGTGAACTTCTTCTCCCATCAAGGTGTCCGTTGATGTATGGATAGCATGAGCAGGAGCTCGTGAAAGGCAATCAACATTCTTATTTTCTTCGCCAGATTTGAATTTTACTTTATAATCAAATCCTGACAGGAATGAGGCGTATCGCAACAATCGTGCGCTTGTCATGCGTGGCAATTGTTTATTATGCTGAAAAATTCTTGATAGTGGTTGATTGTCAGTTACTAGGGTGAACTGTTTGCCAAAAACATAATCATAAAAATGATTTACACCAAAAATAATAGCAAGAGCTTCCCTGTCTAGCTGGCTATAATTAGCTTCTGAAGATGAGAGTGAGCGGGAAGCATAGGCAATAGGTCTTTCAGTATCATCTACGGGGTGGCTTAGGACTGCTGCAACGCCATCTGGGCTTGCATCGCATGTAAGCATGACTGGTAAAGTAGGGTCAAATGGAATCAGAACGCGGTCACTACAAAGCTCTGCCTTTAATTTCAAAAAGGAGGCTTCACAATCACTTGTCCATGAAAATCGTTGATTGTTCTGCAACAACCTGCGGAGGGGGAATGACAAGGCTGAAAATTGTGGAATGAATCGTGAGTAGTATGTAAGAAGTCCCAGAAATCTACGAACTCCGTCAGCATCTTTAGGGCATGGCATATTGTTGACAGCTCGAACTTTTTCAGGGGATTTTCGAATCTGGTTGTGCTCCACAACATGACCTAGGTACTCAATTTTTTCTTCAAAGAAAGAACACTTACTTTGGTTGACATGTAGGTCGTGGTCAGCAAGACGTTTGAGGCAGGCGCGCAAATTTTGAGTACATTCTTCCAAAGTTGCTCCATGGCATATTATGTCGTCAAAATATGCTTCTGATTTTGGCAACCCCTGAAGAACTTGAGACATTATGCGATTGAACTCGGCTGGTGCAGACTTGATGCCAAAACTGAGGCGGTTCATTCTATACATGCCACGGTGTGTTGCTATGGTTTGGATCATTGCACTATCTGGACAGACTTTTACATGCAAGTACGCCTTATATAAATCAATTTTACAAAAATACCTTGAATTGCGTAGACTGTGTAACACATCTTCTATTTTTCGTATGGGAAAGTTAGCTGAAATTAATCTTTCATTGATACCTGATTTATAATCAACGCACAAGCGTACACCACCATCTGGTTTTGGGATAACAACTAATGGAGATCCCCAATCACTCGTGGTAACCGGCGAAATTATTCCAGCAGCTTCCAGGGAATCCAATTCTTTTTCAACACGTTCTCGTAGAGCATAAGGTAAATGGCGTTCTCTTGTGAAACTAGGTTTTGCCCCTTGTCGTAGCTGTAACTTAACTTCATAATCTGGAATGCAACCAACTTCCTCGGTAAAGACAGTTGGGAACTCAGCTACTATCTCGCCAGGCGCAGCGACACAGCCCACCGCAAGTACACTTGACATATGGTTTTTGGTGGTATCAATTTCTCTCAATTCAATCATTAAATCTCTAATCCATTGACGCCCAAGCAATGCTGTATGGCCAGACGGAACAATATACAGGTCACCACACGCATTTCTACCTTTATATGTGGCTGTTACCTCCACTTTTCCTCTCGGAAGAATTTCGTTGCCTGAGTACGCTCGAAAAATGGTATTTGTTGGTTGGATTTCTAGTTCCAAATTCAATTTCCTAAAATCATCCTCGTTTAGGAGAGAAAATCTTGCTCCTGAATCGACCTCCATGAGCTGGGGTTTTCCATTGATTTGGACGGTAACGATATATTTATCGGAGTCGGGGTTTACTTCGAAAAGGTCTACAAGATATGAAATGCCGTATTGATGTTCAGCGTTGACATGAGAAATTGCATTTGCAGATGATGCGTAACTAGGGTTTTTATTTTGTGACAGGGTGGTGATACAAACTCGTGAAACGTGTCCCTTACGGTTACATGACGTGCAATGAACTTTATCATAATCAACGCGACAGTCTGCTCGTCTATGATTATTTCTAGCACACCTTGTACATAGGTCTTGAATCCCTAATGCTTTATAATCTATTCTACTTCGGCTGTGGGATCTATTTTTGGCTCCTGATGAATGAAATTTATTACAAGAATCAGGGCGGTTGGACGAACGGTCTAGCGATTTTCTTCGAAATTGAGACTCCCTATCCGTTTGTGGATGATTTGATGACCCAGATAGGTGATACATGTCACTGGAGAAAGATGAAGTACCTGTATTAGACTGCTTTGAAAATTCCGCACTCTCAATATGAGCGGCCTCTAGTGCAGTGGCTTTGGCTAAAATTTGATCAAAACCAGTCACAGTTGACTGCAGAAGCTGTTCCCTTATCCAGTTATGACGTAATCCTCGAATGAACTGAGCTCTGAGGAAAATATCATTCACCGAGATACTTGTTTTCTTCCCCTCTGAATTTTTACACGAGTCGGAATTACATTCTACTTTGAATTCACAATCTCCTATGTCTCGCTGTAACGCAGCAACAAATTCGGAAATTGACTGATTTTCTTTCTGGGTAATGTTCAAGAAATAGTGTTGGGTCACAATTGCGCTACGTTTAGGGGTCAGCATGGTCATGAGATTGGAAACAAGTGTCTTATAATCAAGGGACGTGACAGGTTTTTCTGGTCCTAGGAATACGGTGAGTGCATTGTAATGTATACTACCCACAGAACCACACAAGAGCTGAGCTTTCTTTGTGGGATCGACTAAATTTTTCATTGTGCAATAATTCTCAAAACGTTCCATATAACATGAAAATTTCTCTTTTTTTGAATCAAAGTTTTCAAAAATACTCACATTCGCGAGGTTGTTCGTGTCTGACTTGGGGTCTTGTTTACTTGATGTTTGAGAGCTTAGAAGTGATGTAAGCACACTCATGAATTCTTGAAATTGTTGTGCATCCATTCTTGATGATCTTGATTAATTATCCGAACGATAAATAAACAGAAAACGGATAAAACAGCGAAAAAGTACAACGGAAAAGCACTCGCGGTAAAAATTACGACTTACCGCGTATACAAGGAATACGAACTACCGGCAATGTCCGCGAACTTGAACTCGGATAGTTTAATCAGTTTTTTCTCGTCGCCAATTGATATGTTTAGATAAATCATGGGGAAAAACGGGTAATAAAATAATTGATAACGAACACGTGGCTTGGAGCGAGAACATGAAAGTATATTTTTATAAAGGTTACAACAAGGTTACAAATAATGGTTACATGATATAAGGGTTTCAATTATATTAAATAGTCATTAGTTTTAATTATACATAACACCATAGTAACCTATCCAACCACCCTAATCCACAGCACAGTCTTTGCACTGCTCCACTCATCCCTATAAACCTCTTCGGAGACTGAAACGGCAGTGCCCTTGTGACCTATTATAAATGCATGACATTGGGAGTCCTGGCAATGGCCAGTTTCTCCAAACATGTCCTGAGCGTCTGTGGCTCTCGCGCTCTTGGTCAGCCTCCACTAGCTCGTATCCGGTGCGGCGGACGATGGAGCTTGGGGGGCTTCCCAAGATTCCACTTCCTCCTTTGTATGTGAGGGAGGCAACAACCATGTGGACTTGGGGGGCCCCTGGGCTGTTTGTAAATATTGTATGAATGTGTGAGTGAATGATGAATTGTAAATATGGTATGAATGAGAAAATTTATCTTAGTTACTTATTGCCTATTAACTAAAGCAGATTGTAATTTCATCTTAATAAAGTTGATATATATATATTGTAACATTCATGATATTTGAGAATATCATGACCAGCGACCCTTCCATCTGGTCAGCATCGTCCCTTGTGCTCTTAGGAGTGGGGATGAGATGAAGGGCCAGTCTTAGCCTAACAGCCAGAGAGCGAACCAGAGCAAGCTCCCGATTTGGCGGTAACCAAGAGAAGAAGAGGAGAAGAAGAAGAAGAAGAAGAGATCAAAAGAAGATATAATTATTTGTTATAACCATTTTATTTATATACATATATTTCACAATTCCCAGTTTCTCAATTTATTAATAACAATAACATTAGCCTTTATATCGGGCGATTCAATCGGGATAATTTCCTATGTCGAAGACATAAAAACAAGTTGAATTAAAGATCTCATGACGGACCTGCCAAATTAGTTAAGGTCCATTGATCAAATAAATTAGGAAAAGAAATGGTAAAAAATGAGGTAGGTTTCAATGGGGGCCGTTCCGGGATCAACTTAAAAAAATTCTAAAGAACCAAAGGAATTGTGAGGTATTGCATGTTAGAATAATAACTTGAACTAACCACTAACAGTTTATATTTTTTCTCATAATTTTACATTTGTTATACATACACGAACACAAATATGTCCGGGTCAGATTCAGGTATACTACCCACGGTTGGGTCAAAAGCAGCCTCTAAAGGAGACTACCCCCCAGCCCCCGAACCCACGATAAATTATCCCAAGATGTTACAACTAATCCTTGCCCAATTAAACAGTCAATTTAACGCAATTAAAGACAATAATAAAGAGTTGAGCGGGAAGTTTGATCAATTAAGGGAAGAAATAAAGTCGGGAATATCGGCTAAATTCGAACAAGGTTACACGGATGTAAACGATAAATTAGATAGACAATTACGAATTTGTGAGGAGAGAACACTCCAAGGAAATAATAATGCAAATTCAAAATTAAAAGAAGAAATCATTCTATTGAAAAATACGTCAGATTATGAAAAAACAAATTTAACAAAGTCACAGCTAGTTGATGTTGATTGTCAGACAGATCTTAGCTTATATTCAATTAAGGATAATGAAGAGAAAATGACTTCATTGGAATATGAACAGAAGATTGCAGATAACAATGATGAGTGTACCTCACGTCAACATGATCTAATAAAGCGTGACTATGAGAATAATATGAGTTTGTTGGAAAATAAAGAAATCACTCGGTTGCTTTCCGAAGGAGTGATTGAGCCCTGCAATTCACCATGGAGAGCTCAGGTATTGGTTGTAAATAAAAATGGAAAGAAGAGACTTGTGATGGACTATTCTCAAACGATAAATAGGTATACACTACTTGATGCCTACCCCTTGCCAAATGTTGACCAACTTGTCAGAAAAGTTGCTAATTACAAGCATTACAGTGTCGTGGACTTACGGCGGGCGTATCATCAGATGCCAATATGTGAAGATGAGAAGAAATATACTGGTTTTGAAGCAATGGGTAAGCTTTATCAGTTCACACGCATACCCTTTGGCGTGACTAATGGAGTAGCCTGCTTCCAACGCGCAATAGACCAAATAATAACTGCCGAAAACCTCACTGGAGTTTATTCATACCTCGATGACATCACTGTGTGTGGAATGGATAAGGCTGACCATGACCTGAATCTAAACAAACTTATGTTGACACTCGATAAACTCGGCATCGAAATCAACAAGGAGAAGAGTAAATTTCATCCTGCAAGCGTAAAACTTCTGGGACATCTCGTTTCATTCCATTCTATCAAGCCAGACCCTGCACGGCTTGCCCCGTTGTTGAATATGCCACTGCCACATAACTCCGAATCACTGAAGAGAGCTCTTGGTTTCTTTGCTCATTACTCGAAGTGGTTACCGAAATTTTCAGATAAAATCCGGGCCTTGATTGATGCCAAAACATTTCCGCTGAATCCATCGGCTACCTCTGCTTTATAAAAGCTAAAAAAGGATATTGCCAACTCGGTCGTCACAACCATTGATGAATCTCACCCGCTTATAGTGGAAACCGATGCCTCTAAGTTTGCACTGGCAGCTACCCTTAGTCAAGATGGACGGCCGGTTGCGTTTTTTTCACGATCACTAAGCAAATCCGAAATCAGTGGTCATCCATCAATTGAAAAAGAGGCTGCGGCAATTGTTGAATCCTTGAAACATTGGAGAGCATTTCTTCTTGGCAAACATTTTCGCCTTATAACTGATCAGGAGGCTCTTTCATGTTCGACCGAAAGCATGGGAGTAAGGTGAAAAATGAGAAGATCACAAGATGGTGGCTAGAGCTAGCTCCGTTCGTTTATGATATAACTTACCGTCCCGGTGAAGACAACACCAAGGCAGACACTCTCTCCCGTGTCTGTAATGCTTCCATTTCTACCGACTTGCTCCAGCTTCACCAATCGTTGTGCCATCCTGGTATTACACGTATGTACCATTGGCTCAAATGTAAGAACATTCCCTATTCACTCGAGGATGTCAAGAAGATGACTTCAAGCTGTACCATCTGTGCTGAAGTAAAACCTAGGTACTTGAAAACTTCTGGAACCCTAGTAAAGGCCACCTCTTCATTCGAACGCATCAACATAGATTTTAAAGGCCCTCTTCCTTCCAAATCACGGAACTTCTACCTCCTCACCATCATCGACGAGTATTCCAGGTTCCCTTTTGCATATGCCTGTCATGATGTTTCTGCCGCCACTGTGGTTGATTGTCTCAAAAACCTCTTCTGTTTGTTTGGAATGCCAGCCTATGTCCACACTGACCGGGGAGCTTCCTTCATGTCTAGAGAAGTCAAGGACTTCCTCCATTCAAACGGTGTAGCCACCAGCAGAACAACCCCGTATAATCCAGCAGGAAACGGACAAATTTAACGCCTCAATGGGAATCTATGGGAAACCATTTGTCTCTCTTTGAAGACTCAAGGACTGCGGACGGAGGACTGGGAGAGGGTCCTACAGGAATCCCTCCACGCCATTCGTTCTCTACTTTGCACAGCGACTAACTCCACTCCCCACGAACGATTTTTCAGTCATCCTCGCCGCACAGCCAATGGAGTCACCTTGCCGTCTTGATTAACCCCTGGTCCTGTGCTCGCCAAAAGGAACGTGCGACTCAGTAAATACGAAGACCCTGTCGAAGAAGTGGAATTACTTGAGGCTAATCCACAGTACGCCCAGATTCGCAGGAAGGATGGATCAGAGTCAACCGTGTCCCTGAGACAATTGGCACCTAGAGGAACTCCTGAAGTGTCAGAGCAGCCTTGCCCTAAGGATGATGAACCCGATGCAATATTGGAGCCCCCTTGCATGGAACCTCCAGATGAATCATCTGCCGCTCCATCTGTTCACGGCCCTCCCTCTGTTGAAGTTGGATTACCTGTGTGTCCCTCAAGACCTGAACGTGTGTCCAAGGCTCCATCTTACCTTAAAGACTATATAACAAATTAAAAACCCTTAAATGTTGTAAACCATGAATGATATTTCAAATCCTTTTTGTTTTTTTGTATTTGTATGTACTTTAAATTTTGCCAAATGTTTCCTCAAAAACCCAGGGTGAATGTGGTGATTTAATCCCACTCCTGTGGGGGAAACATTCCCTACTTTGTATTGTTTTACCTTGTCTAACCTGACTCATAACATTGTTACCATCTGTAAATTCACTCTATTCTACTGTTGATGTTTTAAGCTAATAAAAACCTTTTTAAGGGTTAAACATTCGTTTTTCTTTCACCACAATATACACCAGTTTGGCTTCCGGCAATAACATTCCACTACTCATCAAGACCTTCGCGTTGTTGATCACATTTCCTTAGCCCTTGAATCCAAACAGTATTGCACTGCTGCCTTTCTTGATATAGCTCAAGCACGCAGGTTTTCTTTACAAGCTCAAAACATATTTACCACAGACCCTTTTCCTAACCCTAACGTCCTTTCAAACCACTTCTTCCAAGTCCGCTGTGGTTTAGAATATTCTAACTACTATCCCATTAAAGCACAGTTCCACAGGGCAGCGTCCTGGGTCCCATCCTCTATAACCTATACACCGCTGATGTCCCCTCTACCCCCAATAATTTCTTGGCAACATTTTCAGATGACACTGCAGTCTTGTCATCCCACTCAGACCCTGATATAGCATCCCAAAAACTTCAAAAACACCTCGATGATATCGAGTACTGGTGCTACCAATGGCGAATCAAGGTCAATGAAACAAAATGTTCCCACATAACCTTTACCCTCTGCCGCAAGTCCTGTCCACTAGTCTTTTTAAATTCGATTCCTATACCCGTGTCTGAGACAGTAAAGTATTTAGGCTTCCATCTCGACAAAAGACTGACATGGAACCCACACACGAGGCTAAAAAGACAAGTACTAAACAGACGCTTTGCACAACTGTACAGACTACTTCGAAGGACATCCCATCTCTCAACAGAAAATAAACTACTTATTTACAAAGTTATAATTAAGCCAATCTGGACATACGGAATAGAGCTATGGGGGACAGCAATAAAGTCAAACATCAAGCACATCCAATCCTTTCAATCAAAAGTCCTGAGAACAATAGTAAATGCCCCTTATTATGTCAGCAATAAAACCCTTCATAACGATGTTAATATACCCTACATTCTTGAACTCATCCCTTCCAAATTCATGAAATTCCATAGTAACCTATCCAACCACCCTAATCCACAGCACAGTCTTTGCACTGCTCCACTCATCCCTATAAACCTCTTCGGAGACTGAAACGGCAGTGCCCTTGTGACCTATTATAAATGCATGACATTGGGAGTCCTGGCAATGGCCAGTTTCTCCAAACATGTCCTGAGCGTCTGTGGCTCTCGCGCTCTTGGTCAGCCTCCACTAGCTCGTATCCGGTGCGGCGGACGATGGAGCTTGGGGGGCTTCCCAAGATTCCACTTCCTCCTTTGTATGTGAGGGAGGCAACAACCATGTGGACTTGGGGGGCCCCTGGGCTGTTTGTAAATATTGTATGAATGTGTGAGTGAATGATGAATTGTAAATATGGTATGAATGAGAAAATTTATCTTAGTTACTTATTGCCTATTAACTAAAGCAGATTGTAATTTCATCTTAATAAAGTTGATATATATATATTGTAACATTCATGATATTTGAGAATATCATGACCAGCGACCCTTCCATCTGGTCAGCATCGTCCCTTGTGCTCTTAGGAGTGGGGATGAGATGAAGGGCCAGTCTTAGCCTAACAGCCAGAGAGCGAACCAGAGCAAGCTCCCGATTTGGCGGTAACCAAGAGAAGAAGAGGAGAAGAAGAAGAAGAAGAAGAGATCAAAAGAAGATATAATTATTTGTTATAACCATTTTATTTATATACATATATTTCACAATTCCCAGTTTCTCAATTTATTAATAACAATAACATTAGCCTTTATATCGGGCGATTCAATCGGGATAATTTCCTATGTCGAAGACATAAAAACAAGTTGAATTAAAGATCTCATGACGGACCTGCCAAATTAGTTAAGGTCCATTGATCAAATAAATTAGGAAAAGAAATGGTAAAAAATGAGGTAGGTTTCAATGGGGGCCGTTCCGGGATCAACTTAAAAAAATTCTAAAGAACCAAAGGAATTGTGAGGTATTGCATGTTAGAATAAGAACTTGAACTAACCACTAACAGTTTATATTTTTTCTCATAATTTTACATTTGTTATACATACACGAACACAAATATGTCCGGGTCAGATTCAGGTATACTACCCACGGTTGGGTCAAAAGCAGCCTCTAAAGGAGACTACCCCCCAGCCCCCGAACCCACGATAAATTATCCCAAGATGTTACAACTAATCCTTGCCCAATTAAACAGTCAATTTAACGCAATTAAAGACAATAATAAAGAGTTGAGCGGGAAGTTTGATCAATTAAGGGAAGAAATAAAGTCGGGAATATCGGCTAAATTCGAACAAGGTTACACGGATGTAAACGATAAATTAGATAGACAATTACGAATTTGTGAGGAGAGAACACTCCAAGGAAATAATAATGCAAATTCAAAATTAAAAGAAGAAATCATTCTATTGAAAAATACGTCAGATTATGAAAAAACAAATTTAACAAAGTCACAGCTAGTTGATGTTGATTGTCAGACAGATCTTAGCTTATATTCAATTAAGGATAATGAAGAGAAAATGACTTCATTGGAATATGAACAGAAGATTGCAGATAACAATGATGAGTGTACCTCACGTCAACATGATCTAATAAAGCGTGACTATGAGAATAATATGAGTTTGTTGGAAAATAAATTTTCAGAGTTAGAAGATACAGCGAATATTAAGAAAGGAGAAGTGATTTCATTGAAAGATCAAATTACAGAGCATCAGCAGACAACCAGCGATAACGTGAAAAAATTAAAAATAATTCAAAATAAAGTTTTGGATATGAAGAAATTGGAATCTCAAATTCCACCTTATCTTGATGAAATTCCTTTTTGCGTGTTTGATTAGAACAACATTAAAATTAATGAATGGAAGGAATTTAAAAATAATTACAGGTATGTTTTCTGTTCGATACAATATGACTTCAAAAAAAAATAAAAAAAAATTATAGTTTTCTTTTATTATTTTCATTATTAAATGAAAATAATACTGATCGGATGACACATAAACTTTAGAAAGTTTATACAAACAAAAACAAAACTATTATTAGAAATATTGACCCTAGTAAAGTCTATGGAATTTTCAGCAAATGAAGCTTTTGCTTTCATTATCACTTAATCTATAAAACAGATCGTAAATATTCTTTGAATGCTTAAGTCCATTATTTTTAATTTTATAGCAAGGAAATAAAATGAGCTCATACAATTTTATACGCGACAACGACGTCCCTATCTTTTCACTCAGGTAAAATATTCAAATCACCCACACACACACACACACAACAATTTTTCTCTATTGTTACTAATTACCAGTAGGATTGTCTAGTATTTTAATTAAAATCCAATATGTATTACTAATCACATTCAAATGTCTTTTCAACAAATGTTTTCCAAATCACGTTATGTTCCATAAAACAATGTACCTTCGAACTAATCCATACTAATTAGCGTAATAATTTAGTGAAGTAAAAAATTAAAACAACTTGTACGCTCTTCAAGCAATTTAAAACCTTGCAAAATTTGAACTATTATTATTATAAACTTTGTAAAATTTCAACACCCGTTAAAAGCAACCAATTCAACAAATCGAACGCAGCAACAAAATATTGTGGATCCACTTAAAAAAAAAAAATTCATAAATTTTTTTTCATTTATAAGGGAAGGCAACTGTAACATTCATGATATTTGAGAATATCATGACCAGCGACCCTTCCATCGGGTCAGCATCGTCCCTTGTGCTCTTAGGAGTGGGGATGAGATGAAGGGCCAGTCTTAGCCTAACAGCCAGAGAGCGAACCAGAGCAAGCTCCCAATTTGGCGGTAACCAAGAGAAGAAGAGGAGAAGAAGAAGAAGAAGAAGAGATCAAAAGTAACGTCGATTGGATTATACGGAGATCATCGATTGGGTGATATTGATATTGTTTTTTTTTATTATGGATCCATTAAAAGAGATTGAGCTCAATTTTCATGTTTTTTTTTGTAATTAGTAGTAACTATCCTTATTCAAAAGGAATTGAATATTTTTATATACTTTCTGTCAGCAATATTTATAATTATAATTATTTGTTATAACCATTTTATTTATATACATATATTTCACAATTCCCAGTTTCTCAATTTATTAATACCTATAACATTAGCCTTTAGATCGGGCGATTCAATCGGGATAATTTCCTATGTCGAAGACATAAAAACAAGTTGAATTAAAGATCTCATGACGGACCTGCCAAATTAGTTAAGGTCAATTGATCAAATAAATTAGGAAAAGAAAAGGTTAAAAAATGAGGTAGGTTTCAATATATATATTGAAACCTACCTCATTTTTTACCATTTCTCTTTTTACTTTATTTGATCAATTTAACTTAACTAATTTGGCAGGTCCGTCATGAGATCTTTAATTCAAATTGGTTTATGTCTTTGACATAGGAATTTCTAATATAATCCCGATTGAATCGCCCGATCTCAAGGCCAATGTTGTAGTTATTAATAAATTGAGAATCTAGTAATTGTGAAATATATTCAAATAAAATGGTTATAACATATAATTATAATTAACATAGATTATTGACAAAAGTATAAAAAAATATTCATTTCCTTTTAAATTTGGATAATTACTACTAATTACAAACATGAATTTGAGCTCAATTTCTTTTAATGGATCCATAATAAAAACAATATTAATATCACCCGATCGATGATCTTCCTGTAATCCAATCAACGTTACTTTCGCTGTTGTTTCTTCTCCTCTCTTCCTGTATGGTAACCGCCAATTCGGGAGCTTGCTAAGTCCGTTCTTCTCGACGGTTGTGCTAAGACTGCCGGTTTATCTCATCCCCACTCCTAGGAGCATAAGGGAAAATGCTTACCAGATGTGAGGGTTCCTGGTCATGATATTCTCAAATATCATGAATGTTACAATATATAAAAATTTCGTATCTGACTATCCATTATTTAAACTTCAGTTACATGCAAGGTACTTACACTGAAGGATTATTATGTAAGTCAACAGCTATTAAACATGAAATTAATTGTTAATTGTTTGTCATTCATATAATCTAACTATATTAAAAGAATAATTATGATTAAGTAAGAGCTATTAATCATAATTTGAAAACTTTTCCATTACAATGTAGCCTATGAAATATTTGTAGAATACATTCTGAACAACAAGATAACTTATAGCTAATGTTTTATTTATGTGTGAGAAAATTTGTAAATCTCTCCTATAGTTTTCAAACTGTTAACAAGATATAATTTAAGAAACTAATAATTTTAATTATTCTTGTTTGCAAGACTAGAGAGTAGACATTGTTTATACTTGAAAGATTAATAAAATTCTTTTCTAGTATTTAAGCGTTTACCCACGTTATAAAAATAAAGCATACTAATATTGATTTAATAAGACAATGTTATTTTAATTTGTATGCATAATTTTGATTCATTAAAACTGCGGACTGATAATAGTAATTTTCATTTCATACTGTATATCTTAATAATGCCATATCAAATACTTTACTATACCATTTACTATATTTTTGATACATTTTATATTAGAGAATTTCTTTAATATTTTATCAAATCAAGGAACTAATAATAATACTATGTTAAGTATAATTTTTCCTCTTACATTTTAAGTTATTTTGATGTGATTTTATGTTCTCTTTATGCACTTTTGTAAAAATATTATACCTCTGAAACTATACGCATATTGCAAACTTAAATTTACTTGTTATAATGAGTACTATTAATTATTAATTAATAATAACAGAGCAATGTTACTTCAAGTGTGGTATCCATTTAAAATTTATATTATGTACTTATTATTAATAGTGTCAACTGATGTTACTCTGTAAGAGTAACTATAAATGCTCTAATTGTGTCAGGTATCTTAGTAATCTTAGTAATTAAGATTATGTTCTTTTTTTTTTGCACATTCCAGGAGTAATGTCTAATTTTAGCCCGCGAGGAGTTAAGGACTCTTAAATAATCCAAAACATCGCTAATCCATTTTTACACTCCCCCCTATATATAGGCTGAGCCTTTCTCTTAATGTTAATCCGCTAGTTATCAGTGTATAATACTCTTTGTTGTATCTTTCCAATAAATCTTTTTAAAAAAGGTCTTCCGTCGAGAGATGATTAAACTATATGCATGGGCATTTTAGGGAGGGAGGAAAAACATTCATCTCGGGATATATTTACTAGTGATATGAGGGGTAAATAAATGGTGTTATTTTTGTTACAGTCATCTAGCTTATGATTATTAACAATGATGTATGAATTAATCTCATCAATGTAATCAATGTTCGGTAGTTGATATTGAGTATAATTACATTTGGTGGAGCGAGAAAGAACTTTATTTTTGCAATAAAATAAAAAGATTTAATTTGATTTGATTATGTTATTTATTATTTTTATTCAGGTTTGATTTTCTGTTCTGATTATACATCTTTTAAAATTGTTGCATGTCCCTAATGATATTGTTTTTTTTTTATAAAATTTTTTTTTTTTTTTTCTCCATAGCCCCTTTAAATTTCCAGATAATTAATTATATACAATTATAGATCCTCAGGTGAATCTATTAACAAATTATTTTGTATTTCCTGTAGAATCACTACATTATATACAGGTTTTGCTATTTTATAGAAATTAAATAATTTAAATTATTACTATTATTATTAACATCGTCCAGTTAAATAAATGATAGCGGGAGGACGAGTTTATTCACATAAAAGGAATCAAGACCAGCGCATTGTTACCTTATCGCTTGGTCCGATTCCGACTTAGTGAGTACACGGCTGTGGTGCTATCCTCAAAAACAGATCGACTTCTGAATTCATTTACAGCATGGATGCCGCGACCCAAGCGGCCCAGGTTCAGACCTTGGATGTTCGACCGCTGTTATGACGACCACGGCACCCAGACCCCATTAGTGTTGGTAGAAGACAAACAATTTTTTCTTTTCCTCTAGTGGACAATAGTTATGATAATTAATGCTCCCCCCCCCATTTGGATAATGAGGCTAATTAATTTTTTTAGGTTAATCTCATTTATTCATTTGTACAAAATTGTCTTAGGTGTGCACCAATAAAAGTGAGAAAAATTGAATTCTTTTGTTTACTGATTTTCTCGTTCCTTTCAACTTGACCATAATAGCGGTGGTTGACCTAAGAAAAAAAAGGAAGGAAGAATCAGCTCCTTATAAGGTAAAAAGGTTTGCGGTTAAAAAAAAAATAAAATTCCACCACTTCCCATACAACATTCATTGTCGAACCTAATAATATAATATTTTCTATACATTTGTTATCTAGTAAGGTTGGGTTAGTACAGTAATACTTATTAATGAGATAATTACACTTAACATTATAAAGGTTATCATTTTTTCTAATTACTATTGTTTTTATCGTATTAATAGAATAATAAAGTTTATTTTTATTTACAGGAATTGGTATGAGAAACGAGGCTCTTACATTTGGTTCTGCCAGTGGCAGGTCTACAAATACATGGAGTATTTCCTCATGTGTAGTACAGTGAATTTTGCTCATAATCCATAATATCACTGTTTGTCTCGAAGCTAAAGTTACATTTTGTGTATGTCATGTAGTATTTGAGACATAAGGGAAGAATGTGTGATTCCTAGTTTACACAGTTCCATTGTTAGTGTCAGGTCATTTATCTTGTTGTATAAGTGTTTCAAAGTTATGTAAATATCGTGAAAAGCTACTTCTTTGCCAATATTTATCATATTGCCTCTACCCTTATTAAAATTGTCATTTATTAATTTAATGTCCGTCTTAAAAGTCTCTATAATTTCTTTATTCATGTTTACAGTCTGTTCAATATTATGTTCGATATTATTATATTGTATTCGCTACTATCCATATAACCAGTTAGCTAACTAATATCCGTTCCTAGTCCATTTATCAATCCTCTGTCTTCTATTATGGTTTCTTAGTAAGTCAATTTTGTTTTTGGTTTCGCGTATCATATCTACTATCAAAGGGTAAATTATTATAAAGTAGAGTATGTTTTCGTATATAGTTCAGTTCTGAGTCTGATAAGCTTATGTTATAGAAGTGATATGTCTTGAAGTATCTTTCAATTACTTTTACATTGTTCAACGTGTAGTGTAGCATTCCGTTACTGTTAGTCAGGTCAGTTACTTTCAGAGAAGTCGTTGCAGTCTATAGAATTGTCCGAATCAGCATAAGTGTCTTTATTGCTATGTGAAACATAATTCCTGTGAGTCAGATGTTTCTTGCGAGGTCTTTTTAACTTGTTCACATGCAGTCGCCTAATAGTTTGTCCTTTTGTCTTGTAGGTAATAACCGACTTGATTTGTTTGTATTACGGTTTTAGGGATAGTACGCATATATATATATATATATAAGTTAACGTTCGTGAGAACTAGAACAGTAAGAAAAGATCGAGAAAGAGGTAATAGAAATGAATAGGGCAAGCGATAGTATAAGACTGCTTTATTCATAGCTCTTAATCCCATACACATACACTCGGAATGTTTACATCCCGATGTTTTGGTATTAAGACTGCGTACCAACAGTGCCCAGGCCTTAACTTATATATATGTAAGTTTCGAATTCAGAAACTTAAAAGGAGAAGGAGGTTCTCAGGGTATAAATCGAACACTTGCAGATGCAGTTTAGAACTGTAATATTAAACATATGTACACATTAGCTAGCGCTACAAATATAACAATAAACCAATAAAACTTATAACTAACCTGAATCAATACAATTGTCGATACTTAGAGTTGACCATTGTCTTAACAAGTGTACCCATATCAGGATCAGGAGGTTACAACTAAGCGTCCTTTGATAGTAGCGCTCTCTGTCGGGACATCTCGCATATGTGCCGAAGTTTGGCGGTTACGTTCAAACTTACATCCCCCCTTTTTGAGACAGAGGGTAATAAAGCCCTTTGGAATAAGGCACGAGCTTACTAGCATGAAATAAGTTTGACTCCTTTTTACGAAATCTACTATCTATTAAAAATATTACCTCTGAGATTTTCTGTTTTATTTTGAAAGGTCCTACTCTGATCGCATCTAATTTATCTCTATTCAATTTGTTACTGTTTTGTACATATACAAGGTCTCCAACTTCGTATTCAAACTTTTTAACATTTTTATCATAATACTTTTTATTTTGGTTATGTGTCTTTTCTGAGTTTTTATAAGCTATTTCCCTATTATTTTCTAAATTTGTAATTTTATTTTCATTTAGTTCATCAGGTACAAATGATGCATCTATTCCAGTTAATAAGTAATTGGGGGTAAACCCAGTAGAACTATGTATCGTGTTATTGTATTCCTCGATACACTTTTCTGCTACTATTGGCCACGATTTATCTCTATTTTCATGAATTTTGCACCTTATTCTGTTAACTAGTGTTTGATTTGTCCTTTCATTTAATCCATTAGAAAATGCACAATCTACTGCTGTAAAAATTAATGTTATCTTTTGTTTATTTACATATTGTTTAGATTGTGCTGAATTTATACCAGGATATTGATCTGTTAATAATGTTTTTATATTTCCAGCTTTTTCTACTTTCTTGATTAGATTAATAAAATCTTTTGCTATTTGTGTTTTCGAGGTGCTGATATATGCGTACCTTGTGAAATGATCTACTACCAAGTGTAGATATTTTATTGTACTTTTATTCCCTTTAAATCCTCCTATTGTATCTAAAGATATTATATCTAGTGGTTCTTTTGCTGGACCAAGTTGAGACAAGGGAGCCTTAAAGCAACCTATTCTTGACTTATTTTTGATACATGTTTCACAAGATCTGCAAATCAATCTTATATTTTTATACATATTTTTAAAATAAAATTTTTTTCCTATTGTTAAAATTAATTGTTTCATTCCTATATGACCTTGATCTTTATGTACACTTTCAATAAGTGAAATACCAAATTCTTCTGTTATCCATATTTTCTCACTCTTATTCAGTATTTTGTAAATTATATTATCTTTAATTATGCATTTGTCATCCAATTTTATTAGCTTTTGATTTTCTTTTAAATCTTCCAGTTTTAATAAATTTGATGTTTTAATCGCAGAGTTATCATCTGTTTCTTCATTTGATTCTAAAACTGGATTTCTGGATAGACAATCTGCCTCCAAATTTTCTTTACCTGGATTATATACAATCTCAAAGTCAAATTGTGAGATATAGTTTAAAATTTGTAGTAGTTCTGGATCATTACTTTTCTTCACATTAAAATTTTCTAATGGTCTGTGGTCTGTAAATACCACAAATTTTTTTCCTATCAGATAATATTGCCAGTAAAGTATAGCTTCTTTAATAGCTAAACATTCTATAAATATTGCTTTTTTTGTTTTCTGAGCGTTTGTCAATTTTTTTGAAAAGAAAAATACTGACTTTAGAGATTTGTCTTCTTGTGGTTGTTTTAGAATTGCTCCAACTCCTTCAATACTTGCATCAGTGAATATGTATGTTGGAGATTCTGGATCAAATATTGCTAGCGCAGGCGCTGAGCATAAGTATTTTTTTGTTGTCTCGAAACAATCTTTACATTGTTTTGACCAGTGAAAATCTACATTTTTTCTTAATAAATTTCTTAAGGGATCTAGCAAAATAGTATGTTTTGGTATATACTCCAAATAGAAGTTTATTTTTCCTAAAAATTGTCTAACCTGTTTCTTTGTTTGAGGTACAGGAAACTTTTTAATTGCTGTGAGATTGTCATTCATTGGTTTTATATAATTATTTCCTATTTCATGGCCCAGATAAGTTATCTTGTTTTGTGCAAACTGACACTTTGATTCATTTAATTTAAATCCTTGTTTCTGTAGTGCTTTTAACACTAATTCTACATGTTTTACATGGTCCTCATAATTCTTCGAATGAATCAATACATCATCTATGTAGTTTACAGCAAACTTATCTAGGTTATTTCTTCTTATCACACTTGACAAGACTCTTTGAAATATAGCCGGAGCAGACTTCAAACCATATGGCAAGCAATTCCATTGCCAATGACCATGATGGGTTACGAAAGCCAATTTATATTTATCCTTTTCACGCACTGGTATCGACCAAAACGCCGAATTTACATCCAATTTTGAAAAAAATTTACAGTTTCTGGCGCGTACTGTCAGATCATCAATCCTAGGAAACGGTTGACTTTCTGGCACAATTATTTTATTTAGTTCCTTAAAGTCAATACAAAAGCGTGATCTTTTTCCTTCTTCATTCTTAAATACCATCGTGACAGGAGCTGCATAGGGACTGCTTGATTCTTCAATTAAACCAGCTTTTAATAATTCATCCACTTGCATTTCAATTTCAATTTTGTCTTGAAATGAGCACCTGTATGGTTTCTTTGAAATATATCTATTTTGTATTAATTTTACTGTTGCTTCATAACCTTTTATTTTTCCTATGTCGAATTTTGACTTAGCAAAAATGTCCTTATTTTTTTGTATAGTATTTTCTATCTTGTTTATATCTGATATTTCAGTCTTATTAATTTGCCGATCTTTTTGTTTTGTTATCTCTTTTTGAGTTATTATTAAGTTTTCATCTTGACATAGTTTGAATTTTTTTATTAAATCTAATCCTAATAGAAAATCATCTTTAAAATTAATACTTTTCACAATAAAAAACTGAAAATTTTCTTCAATATTACCGATTTTAATTCTTAATACAACCGTACCCTCTGTTTTTGCTACTCCTGTTACCCCTTTTATATTATCTCTCCCACCTATTATTTTTTTAATATCTTTATTATTATTTAAAAATTCATAATTTATCAAAGAAATATTAGATCCAGAGTCATAAAGACCAATAGCTGGATTTCGATTAGCGAGAAATTTTATTTTAATAAGTGGGAGGACTACTCGTTTTTTGCCCCTTCAGAGCTTGCTATCATATCTTGAACTTCTCCATTATTTGTAACCTTAATATTCTCATTTTTTATTTTTTTCAATTGTTTATCTTTTAAACGACACAAACTCTCTAAATGAAATCTATTTTGAAAACCTAATTTTTCACATATTGTACATGGTTTTTTCTCGCTTGAACATTTTTGTGTTTCTTTCTCTTTTTTTCTTTCATTTAACTTACCAAATTGTTTTAATTTTGCCATTAAATTTTCCATACTTACAATTGACTTTCTTTCTAATTTATTTTGTATAAAATTTGGTAAGTTAATTACAATCAGATTAATTTGAGTATTTAGTGAGATACTTTCATCTATTTCTAACAATAAACTTCTTTTCTTTACCGCATATTCTAACAGGGAACCATTTAAATATTTAAAATTATATGCATATGTTATATCGGTCCAGGACTGTGCAGAGAAGGTCTCAATAAAGGAATTATTCCAAGCTTCCCAATTAAACATTGAGTTCTGTTTCCAGAATATATTATACCAATCTAATGCAGACTTTTCTAAGAATAATCTTAGAGCTTCTGCATATTTGTCTTGAGTAATCCCCACTCTAGCACACTCCTGAACGAATAAATTTAGCCATACATTAGCATTTAAATTTTCACCATTAAATTTTTCTATAACCATATCTTTAACCCGAGAACACATATGTTTTTCTACGGTACCTGTTATAGCATTGTTTATGTTAGGTATAACCTCTTCTAAATATTCATCATAAAATGTAACATTACCTTCTACATCCAAATAAATGTTGCTGAGCTCTACAGTCATTGTTATCACTATTTTTCGAAATTTGTTTCGAATTCTCAAACTCTTCACCACATTCTTCACTACTGCAGTATCGAAGAGTTGTTTGTGCTGAGTGCTAGACTGTTTATCTTTTGGAAATACAAAAATTTCCGGTTGGCCAACCAGCTGAATCGTCATAACTTTCACGACCGTGGTTCTGGAATCTTCACCAGCTTCTGAGATGAAATGAAATTTCGCCTTTGTCTCCATTGTATTGATTTGTAAGTTTCGAATTCAGAAACTTAAAAGGAGAAGGAGGTTCACAGGGTATAAATCGAACACTTGCAGATGCAGTTTAGAACTGTAATATTAAACATATGTACACATTAGCTAGCGCTACAAATATAACAATAAACCAATAAAACTTATAACTAACCTGAATCAATACAATTGTCGATACTTAGAGTTGACCATTGTCTTAACAAGTGTACCCATATCAGGATCAGGAGGTTACAACTAAGCGTCCTTTGATAGTAGCGCTCTCTGTCGGGACATCTCGCATATGTGCCGAAGTTTGGCGGTTACGTTCAAACTTACATATATATATATATATATATATATATATATATATATATATATATATACAAGTTAAGTCCAGGCGCCGCTAGTGCCCAGCCTTAATCCCCAAACATATGTTATCTGTATATGTTTACAGGTAATACCTATAGATAGAGGTATCTTGGTCTAAATAAAGCAGTCTTGTTATAACGTTCTACGTGTTCTTATTACCAACCTTTCTTAGCTTGTAATTCAATAAACATTAACTGGTGCCGAAACCCGTGAACCGTGGAGAAAGAGAGTTATCGAGTGCGAGCGTAATTTTTTTTTGTTTTTTTTTCTTCTATACGCGAAAGAGAGAAGATGACTGAAGGAGGAGTTTTGAGACAGCCCGTCTTGAATCTCGTAGAGGGAGCAGATATTAGAAGAGTGGGAACTATGCCAGAAGTTCATGCCACGGCGCTCGCGCTGATGAGGGTAAAAGCGATGAATACCCAGGATCTGAGGAAGGCTGTTGCGGAGCCGGAGAGATTCACTGGGGAACTGGGTGAGCTGAACCATTTCCTAAAAGGAGGAGACCGTCTCACAGCTTTAATTGGAGCTAAAACAGAAGAAAAATTAATAGATCCCAGAGACGCGGAATCGTTGAAGGCCCTGATATGTCGGGTCAAGAGAAGTATACTGAATCAAATTCAGGCAGATGAAGAAACCCCGTGGGAATTAATTAAGATGAGATTGAAGAAGGCGTACGGAGGAGGACGATGGACTCCCGAGGAGGACATATTCCAAATGTTTAGGGAGACAAAGTCCCCAAGACAAAGTAACGGGCAATATGCTGCGGGCTTAGTAGTCCGTTTCAATAAGATAACGGAGAAGATGAGAGAGTCTCAAACGGCAAGGGATTATAATTGATAGCACTTCGCCATATAACAGTCCTCTATGGGCAGTGAGGAAGAAAAATAGACCTGGGGACGAGACGGAGAAATACAGGGTAGTTATCGATTATCGGAAGTTAAACGAGAACACGACGGACGAGAAGTATCCTATTCCCCGATTTGAGGACATATTAGACAGATTGAACGGGGCGACAATATTTAGTACCCTAGATCTAAAGGCAGGCTATCACCAGATCAAGATGAGTGCGAACGACCAAGACAAAACGGCCTTTACATTTGAGAGGGGGCATTATTAATTTACCAGGATGCCATTTGGACTGAAAAACGCCCCGATTACCTTTCAACGCCTAATGGATGAATTTTTGAGGGGAATAGACGAAGCGGTATGCCAGGTCTACATGGACGATCTGTTAGTTTTCAGCAGAACGGAGGCAGAGCACGTTGAGCACCTAAGAAGTGTATTTCAAAGAGTCCGCGAATTCGGATTAAAATTGTCCATGGAGAAGTCTCTGTTGGGGAAGAAAAAAATCAATTTTTTGGGCCACACCATCTCACAGGAGGGGGTTAAGCCAGACTCTACGAAGGTCGAGGCGATTAGAAGGATGGTGGTGCCCACAGATGTAAAGGGGATCCGTCGACTTCTGGGGACGCTTAATTATTACAGAAGATTTGTGCCGGACATGGCGGCATACCTGGTGCCTATTAATAATTTACTGCGAAAGGGAGCGAGGGTGGTAATTACCCCAATCATGGAGCAGAACATCCGGAAATGTATGTCTAGCTTACAAGAGGAACCAATATTAGCATTTCCCAATTTCCAACATCCCTTCACAATCACCACTGATGCCAGCGAATACGCACTGGGGGCAGTGTTGTCGCAGGAGAGAGACGGTGGGGAGCGCCCGGTGGCGTACGCTAGTCGACGGCTCACAGAAACGGAAGCGCGGTATAGTACCATAGCTATAGACCATTTCCGCCCATATGTCTTCGGCAGAAAATTCCGTGTTCACACCGACCACAGACCCCTACAATGGGTAGGAAAGTTAAAGGAGTCCTCGGCGCGGGTCACGAGGTGGAAAGAGTTTTTGTCCCAGTACAATATGGAGATCATATATAAACCCGGGAAAGAGAACGTAGTGGCAGACTGGCTGTCCAGAGCCATTACTGTGAATGCATTGGAAGAAGGGGAACCATCCGGGGAAAACCAACAGTTTCTCCGGGAATGGACACCCGGGGAGGATGGAAGCCTCGGTACGCGAGGAGATAGCGAAGGTGAGGAAACCCTTGAAGAGGAAGGTTCCGCCGCCGAAAGACCTGTTGAAATGGAAGTAACAGAAGGGATCGTGAACGACAAAAGACGGCAGATCATTTGGAAATCCAAGACCTCAGGGCGGCTGCAGATCGCATATGACAGTTATGGGAGAAGTAAAATCGCGACGATTTGGTCGCCACCAGGGGTTAGGAACGACCAAATTTGCCGTGCATTGACAGATGCCTTGGAACCCGGAAAGACCCATCATGTATTTGTAGGGAATGCCACTATTTGGGAGAAAATTCGTAGACTCTGGCGAACGGAACAACTTGGAGTGGATAGGATATTTATTCGGTGCACGTCGATGGTGGAGACACTCAAAGACAGAGAACAGCAGCTGGAAGTGACGCTGGCCTATCACCAAGGAAAAACGAACCACCGTGGAGTTCAGGAAACGTTGCAAGCGTTGCGGCGGAGGTACTTTTGGTGGGGAATGAAAAAGAGCATACAAGAAATGATAGGGGCATGTGCAGTTTGTCTCACTACGAAGTATGACAGACATCCGCCACGGGGGCGACAAGAAGAATCGCCCACCACCAAGACACCGTTGAGTGACTTACAAGTGGATACCTTCACTTGGAGGGGGTATAAGTGGGTTACCACAATCGACAGCTTTAGCAAAGTGGCCATGGCACACCCGGTGCAAGATCGGTCATCAGACGCAGTAATGCTGGCATTAAATACCTGGTTCCAGTTTTACGGAGTACCAGACCGGATCTCGTCGGATGGGGGCAGAGAATTTGACAATGCCAACATCCGAAAAGAAATGAAGACTCTCGATGTCTCTTGGCATCTTAATACCCCAGGGCACCCTAAGAGTAGAGGAGGGATAGAAAGATTGCACAGCACCCTGAGTGACCACCTGCGGGTATATCACGCGGAAAAGGGTCTGCCGGCGAATGAGGCAATGCCGAAGGCGGTGGCCGCTTACAATCATTCGATCCACACCGCGACGGGGTTCTCCCCGTTCGAGATCCTCTTTGGGCTGCGCGAAAGACGGAGAAATAGGGCAGAGACGGTAGCAGACAAGGGAATGGCGGAGAAAATGGCGAGTAATACTGTCGGTTTGAGGAAAATATGCGACAAAGTCCGAGAAAGGATAACGAGGGACAAAGCGAGACGAGTGGAACGGGAAAACCTCAAAGTCCGGGATCGAATGGGGGAACTTAAAATCGGGACTATCGTCTATAAAAAACTAGGGTCAAATAGGAGCAAAGAGCTGGTGCGATATGAGGGCCCATTTAAAGTGGTCGTGATTAGGGAACACAACGTCGTGACAATTGAGAGTATACGACCCCCTAAGAAGCGGCGAAATGTCCACATAGAACAGTTAAAGCTTCCACCAGGGGGGGAGGTTGTAGATCAGGAATGAGCTGGAGTGTCCTCGCAGCATACACGCAAGGAACATTGTAAATAGTTATAGTTATGTGATTTTTCCCACAGAAGTATTGTTTTTTTTTTAAAAGTCAAAGTTTTCTTTTATGTTTTTTGTTTACAAGTGACAGTTGGTTTTTACGTTTTATAGGATTAGAGCTTAATGTGAGGGATTACAGGCTGTGTACGGGCGGGGCTGGCCTTTGCTCCTTTGTAACATTAGCGGAGCATTATTTGAATGGACTAAGACGTCCGAGTGTTGGACTTCAAAGTTTCCGAATGGGTGTTCGTAAACTGGTGGGGGGGAGTTAAGTCCAGGCGCCGCTAGTGCCCAGCCTTAATCCCCAAACATATGTTATCTGTATATGTTTACAGGTAATACCTATAGATAGAGGTATCTTGGTCTAAATAAAGCAGTCTTGTTATAACGTTCTACGTGTTCTTATTACCAACCTTTCTTAGCTTGTAATTCAATAAACATTAACTTATATATGTTTACGCCATTTGCGTAAAATTAATTTCATTTAATTTGAATTTGCTATTCAATAAGTAATTACGCGAAACCATTCGGTATTTCAGTGAATCACAGACGCTGGCGCTGCCTGCCGGCTCGATCAGAGTTTTCCCCCCACTTTTGACTCGACTGGTAGCTTCATGTTCTCTATAGCGTCCTTTTTTTTCTCTTCAACAGTTGTCACTTTACACTGTTTTTTCAAGCGTATTCTCAACGCCATTAGCTTTATTTGTTCATTAACACCGTCTCACTATTACGAAGTCTTGGAGAAGCGACATTTCAGATTGAACGCAGACAGCTATTGGATGAATCGGGACTTCGATAAATCTGGAGTTTGGGCCCGGATCTCTAGGTTGTCGGAGTTCAAGAAGGGAGATTCGCACGCTGTCGTCACATCGCAGCAGGTAGGAATTTACATTACTGTGTTTACATTTGAAATTGTCATTTCTCTAACGAGACTCTCAAATAATTACAGTCCACTTAAAACTCAAACGTATAGCTAATTATCCCCAGGCTAATTAGTTTCTCGAATCAGTCGCCTCGTTTGCCGGTTGCGATTTCAACTGGTGAAATTTCAAACAAATTTATTGGTACTCCGTATTCCGGATTATTCTGTCCAACTATTAATTTTATTAATACTCAATTTAATTTTCAATATTCACATTTATTTATTTATTTGAACAAAAGTTCAACATTTATCATTTATTATCTTTAAATTTCAGAATTTCTGTTTTCATTGTACGTAATTTCCTTTTATATTTTCCTGTAAATATCTACTAATTCCATTTGTTCCTGATAGTAATAGCATTAAAATGGCTCCACCAACCCAAGAAATACAACAACAAATTGATTTAGCTATTAGTCAGCGAAATGATAGTTTTGCAGTTGCAACTGCTTTATCAGACTCTGCTAAGATAATGACTATAGCCGATTTACCTCGGCTTAAGGCCAACTATGAACGCTTACCTGAAATTGAACAGGAATTCAAGAAATTTAATTTTCTCATAAAAAAATTAAATTTGCATTTGCCAGCTACTGATCAAGTTGAAACTACACAACCTTACGTAGCCTTTGTGCAATTAATCGACACAATCCGAGCTAAATATTTTCAGCTCAAAAAAACTGAACCTTCAGTATTGAAAGCTGAAGTCAATCCCGTTGCAAATGTTCCATCTGTAGCAAATCCACATCTGCCAAAAATTCAGATTCCTAAATTCAATGGCAAATTGTCCGATTGGCCTAATTTTTTTGCACTTTTTAATTCCATGGTTCATCGCGACCAGCAGTTAAGTAATATTGCCAAATTACACTATCTTAAAACATCCACTATCGATGAAGCTGCTTCTGTCATTGCTTCATTCCATCTAACCGAAGATAATTACCAATTGGCATTTGATGCTCTAACTGCCCGGTACAATAATCCGAGACAAATTGGTCACATGTACCTCAAAAGCATACTCGACTTTCCCACTGCCAAATCCAATTCATTGTCTGACCTCAAGGGCTTTATGACCATTCACGAAAATTCTGCCAATGCTCTCAAAGCCTTGGCACTTGATGATTTGAGCGATTTTTTGCTAGTGTCATTAGCACTGAAAAATTTGGATGCTTTTGAACTAAAACATGATTCCACCACTGTACCTACTTTCCAAAGCTTATTGGATTTTGTCAATCAACAGATCAAAACCATCGAAACTACCCAGTTAATTGGTGAACCCAGCGTTAAATCTCGGATTGCTGTCAAATCTCATTCGTATATTGCTCAGACGTCCCATGCAAGCGTTAATAACCGCTCAGCTAGAGCTCCTGCTTCCTGCTTCTGCTGCTCTCACAATCACCATGTGTCACAATGCAGCAAGTTTCAGCAATTACCTATTTCAGCTCGATATGAGCTCCTGAAAAAGAATCAGCGTTGTTTCAATTGCCTTGGTGGTCACCTGCGGTCCGAATGCACATCGACATCATCATGCCGCAAATTTCATTCACAACGGCATAACACGTTATTACATTCGGATCAGCAAATAGCAACCCCGTCAACTTCTGCCATGTCCATTCCAGCTCCATCGGTATCAATTGAAAATCCCAGTGTTGCACCAATAGTGCTTTCATGCTCAGCTGCTCGTTCAACCACTCAGGAACGTGCTCATTCTCTTTTAGGCACATTTCGTGCTTTCATAACCGACTGTACTGGTTCTATTTATCCCATCCGTGGTGTCATTGACCCCGGTTCTCAAGTGTCCTTCATAAACAAGTGTATAGTGCAAAACTTGCGTTTGCCTACTTCTCCTAATCACATGGCTGTATCCGGAATAGGTTCTTCCGATACATTGTCTACAGGTTTGGTCAATATCCAACTGGTTTCCCGTTTGAACAACAAACGACTCTCTCTCTGTGTTGCCGTAATCAACACCATTGCACACCAACTTCCTAGCATGGAAATCCCCAAGGAAAACCTAAAACGGTTCTTCCGTCTTCGTTTAGCGGATCCTCATTTTCACCGTCCCGATAAAATTGACATTTTATTAGGGGCTGACGTATTTCCCCGCTTGATAACTCAAATTGGCATTCGGCCTATTCAGCATGGTCCCATTTCCATTGGCACCATTTTTGGACACATCATTGTAGGCCCGATTCAAATCATGAATCCGACCCCCTCTACCATTTCCTTGTTATCCACTACTGAAGTGGACAAGCAACTCACCGCATTTTGGGACGTTGAATCCGTCCATCAAGGCTCCATCTCCAATCCCTTGGATGATGTCGCTGAACAACATTTCATTTCTACGTTTAGACGCAATGCTGACGGCAGATATTCCGTCGCATTGCCATTTCACCCTAGTGCAACCCCATTGGGCTGCAACGTCACTCAAGCTCGAGCATCAGTATCCCGACTCGAGCACTGCTTAGCCAAACATGGCTCAATTGTTGCTGAATATAAAATGTTCATGTCCGACTATCTGTCAGCAGGCCACATGGAACCTGCCTCCACTGCTTCAACATACGTTATACCCCATCACATTGTAACCAAAGAGACCAATCAAGGTCCGAAAATTCGTGTTGTCTTTAATGCTTCAGTCCCCGACTCCACTGGGGTATCGCTGAACGAGCGACTCCTCAAGGGTCCTAAACTGCAACAAGATCTCTCCCATGTCATTTTGTACTTCCGCCTCAACTCTGTTGCCCTTTGCTGCGATATCAAGCAAATGTATCGCCAGGTTCTCGTCCATCCCGAGCACCGGCATTATCAGCACATATTTTGGAAACCAAGCGAGAGCGCTGTTACTCAAGAAATGCAGCTTAATACCGTCACTTACGGTATGGCTCCGTCAGCCTTTTTGGCTGTACGAGTGCTCCAACAGCTAGTCCACGATGAAGGCCACCGTTTCCCTATGGCTTCTCATGCTATAATGCATAACTCGTACGTGGATGATATTATTTGTGGCGCTTCCAGCCTTAGCGAGGCTGCCTCTTTGCAATCTCAGCTCACTGAATTATTGGCTTTAGGCGGCTTCCAGCTACGCAAGTGGTCATCCAGCCATCCTGAGCTTCTGCATACTCTGCCTCATGACCATTTGGAATGCCCACTTCTGTTTTCAGACCCCGATCGGACTCTCAAAATTCTGGGTCTTAATTGGGAGCCTTCGTCCGACTCATTTATTTTCCGTATCACCCCCTTCGATGAAACCTGTACAAAGCGTTCCTTACTTTCATACATTGCGCGAATTTTCGGCCCTAATGGGTTTGTAGCTCCAGTCACATTTGCATTAAAAGCTATGCTACAACAATTATGGTTGTCTGGCCTTACGTGGGATGAACCCATCAATCAGACACTTCAACAATCGTGGTCTCGTCTCGTTCACAACATGAGCACTCTTGGTAACCTTCGTATACCACGACATATCGTACAACCTAATGACGCTTCATTAAGCCTTATCGGCTTCGCCGACGCATCTCAACTCGGCTATGCTGCCGTAGTGTACTTATGTTCAGAAACCGCTCATTCTCGCGTCAGTACTCTCTGGAAGGCCAAAACTCGTGTAGCTCCTCTCAAAACATTGTCAATTCCTCGTTTGGAGTTATGTGCAGCTCTGCTGCTGTCCGAGCTTATTTGCTCATTGCTGACATTTTCTTATCCTTCCCCTTTGCAGACCGTCCGTCTATTTTCAGATTCTCAGATCGTACTCTCGTGGATCAACACTTCCCCACATCTTTTAAAAACCTTTATTGCTCATCGCATTTCCCGTGTAAATAAAATTCCATTTTCTAATCGCTCTTGGTCGCATGTATCTTCCGACCAGAACCCTGCTGACATGGCCTCAAGAGGTCTTACCGCTGAGCAATTTGTCACTCCTAACTCTCAAACATTGTGGTATTCTGGCCCTGAATTCGCCAATCAACCTCAAATTCCATGGCCTGACGCCTTTGAACCTTCCTCAGCTCACACTGAGCAGCTGCCTGAGTTACGCAATACCAATCCCGTCTCATTGGTGGCAGTCTCATCCAGCAATTTCCTGCACGATTTGCTTACCCGATTTTCGTCATTAAATAGAGCACGTCGAGTCCTGGGTTGGATCTTGCGTTTCTCAACCAACGCTCGCATTGCAGCATCAGCGCATCGAACTCAGGGTGACCTTACGGTATCCGAGTTACAAGCTGCCATGCAATATTATGTCACTTCCACTCAATCCATCCATTTCTCAGCCGAGATAGCTCGTATTCAGACCCAACAAAACACCAAGTCATTGGAAACATTAACCCCTTTTCTGGATCAAGCCGGTGTTCTTAGGGTGGGTGGTAGACTTTCGCGTTCTCAGTTGCGTTATCCAGCTCAACACCCAATATTGCTGCCCAAACGAGCTCATTTGTCATATCTGCTATCACGTCATGCTCACTTGACATGCCTTCATGCTGGTCCTACCACTTGTATGGCGCACATTCGATCCGAATATTGGATCCTATCTTTGCGCAGTTTGATTCGTTCGGTAATTTCATCATGCCGCACATGTAAATTGTTCAGAGCGCGTTCGCCTCAACCATTGATGGCAGATCTTCCGTCGGTCCGCCTGACACCAGGCCGTCCCTTTATCAACACGGGCGTCGATTATGCTGGCCCTTTCAACGTCAAGTCTTCGCGACTGCGTAAGGCCCCCATTACCAAAGGTTATTTATGCCTTTTCGTGTGTCTGACCACCAAGGCATTGCATCTGGAGTTCTCCTCCGAGCTATCCACCTTTGCGTTTCTCTCGGCCTTAGATCGTTTCATAGCACGTCGCGGTCTACCTCAATCCATTTTGTCTGACCGAGGAACCAATTTTATTGGCGCCAACCGCGTCTTAAATGAAGCTTCAGTATTCATGCGCGATCATTCATCCGAAATCACTTCGCACCTCAGTTCCCAAGGCATTCAGTGGCATTTTAACCCTCCCTCGGCTCCAAACTTCGGCGGTATTTGGGAAGCAGGTGTCAAGTCCGTCAAAACCATTCTAAGCCGTATCACTGCAGATACTTGCTTCACTTCCGAAGAATATTTTACCTTCTTTGCTCGTATTGAAGCCATCCTTAACAGCCGACCTTTGTGCCCTCTTTCATCAGATCCTCTCGAGGCATCCGATTACCTCAGCCCTGGACATTTCTTAATCGGTGCTCCTTTATTAGCCCGTCCAGAAATCCCCCCATCGCCATCATGTTCGCTCACCCAAAGATGGAATCGCTGGTCTCACGAATATCTCAACACCCTCATGCAACGCCATAAATGGAATCGTCATTCCAAGGAAATTTCTGTTGGCGATGTTGTTTTCATCAAGGGAATCTCAACTTCTCCTCTTCATTGGCCCATGGCTCGGGTAGAATCCCTTCACCCCGGCGCTGATGGCGTGACACGGGTTGTCACCATAAGCAAACCCATCTGGTTCATTCGTTCGGCCCGTCAATCGGCTTGTGCCCCTTGACTCTCAGGCCTAAGTTTCACAGTTGTCATTCATTTATTCATTTTTTTTTCTCTTTTTCTTTACCTTTTCCCCTTTAACGTTTCCATTCTCATTATTCCTTGTTTCCTCAATCATGTACATAAACTCTCAAGTAGATCATGCTATTTCCTTTGTGTTAGCTCTCATTTAACCCGGAAATTAGTTGCTCTAATTTGGTGGGCGGTATGTTTACGCCATTTGCGTAAAATTAATTTCATTTAATTTGAATTTGCTATTCAATAAGTAATTACCCGAAACCATTCGGTATTTCAGTGAATCACAGACGCTGGCGCTGCCTGCCGGCTCGATCAGAGTTTTCCCCCCACTTTTGACTCGACTGGTAGCTTCATGTTCTCTATAGCGTCCTTTTTTTTCTCTTCAACAGTTGTCACTTTACACTGTTTTTTCAAGCGTATTCTCAACGCCATTAGCTTTATTTGTTCATTAACACCGTCTCACTATTACGAAGTCTTGGAGAAGCGACATTTCAGATTGAACGCAGACAGCTATTGGATGAATCGGGACTTCGATAAATCTGGAGTTTGGGCCCGGATCTCTAGGTTGTCGGAGTTCAAGAAGGGAGATTCGCACGCTGTAATTTTGAATTTAAATTATCATTTCCTTGGAGTATTCTCTCCTCACAAATTTGTAACTGTCTATCTAATTTCTCGTTTACATCCGTGTAACATTGTTCGAATTTAGCCGATATTTCCGATTTTAGTTCTTCCCTTAATTGGTCAAACTTCCCGCTCAACTCTTTATTATTTTCTTTAAGTGTGTTTGATTGACTGTTTAATTTTTCATTATTTTCTTTAAGCGCGTTTGATTGACTGTTTAATTGGGCAAGGATCTGTTGTAACATCTGTGTTGTAACGTCGACAGTGGGATTTATAGTGGGTACAGCCCCAACCGGGGCCCCAACCGTGGGCGGCGTACCCTTCGTTGCCGTAAGGGTGTCGTTAATATTTGTTTGGTTTGTTTCGGCACCCTCGGGCGGCTTGAGGGGCCGATTTTTATTGCCCTGTTCCGGCCTGAGCGTATATTTTAGTTCCTTTGTACTCCCTTTTTCTACTGGGGTCGTTTTACCTGAATCGGACCCGGACATGTTTGTGTTCGTGTTTGTGTAACAAATGTTAAATTAGAAGAAAAATATAATATGTTAGTAAATAGTTCTAGTTATTATTCTAACATGCAATACCTCACAATTCCTTTGGTTTCTTTAGAATTTTTGAAGTTAATCCCGGAGCGGCCCCCATTGAAACCTACCTCATTTTCTACCATTCTATTTTTCTAATTTAATAGATCAATTGACCTTAACTAATTTGGTAGGTCCGTCATGAGATCTTTAATTCAACTTGTTTTTATGTCTTCGACATAGGAAATTATCCCGATTGAATCGCCCGATCTCAAGGCTAATGTTATAGTTATTAATAAATTGAGAAACTGGGAATTGTGAAGTATATACAAGTAAAATGGTTATAACAAATAATTATAATTATAAATAGTGCTGACATTAATTGTATAAAAAAAATATTCAATTCCTTTTGAACAAGGATAGTTACTACTAATTAGTTATATAAAAAAATGATAATTGAGCTCAATCTCTTTTTACTGGATCCATAATAATAAAAAACAATATCTATATCACCCAATCGATGATGTCCGTGTAATCTTCTTCTTCTTCTTCTTCTTCTTCTTCTTCTCCTCTGCTTGTGTTGATGACCGTCAACGGAACGGGAGCTTGCTCTGCTTTGCTCTCTGGCTCTTAGCTAAGACTGACTAAAACTCGCCCTTCATCTCATCCCCACTCCTAAGAGCATAAGGGCTGATGCTGGACAAAGTGGGAGGGTGGCTGGTCATGATATTCTCAAATATCATGAATGTTACAATTGCCTTCCCTTATAAATAAAAAAAAATTTATGAATTTTTTTTTTTTTTTTAAGTGGATCCACAATATTATGTTGCTGCGTTCGATTTGTTGAATTGGTTGTTTATAACGGGTGTTGAAATTTTACAAAGTTTATAGTAATAATAGTTCAAATTTTGCAAGGTTTTAAATTGCTTGAAAAGCGTACAAGTTGTTTTAATTTTTTACTTAACCAAATTATTATGCTAATTAGTATGGATTAGTTCGAAGGTACATTGTTTTATGGATCATAACGCGATTTGGAAAACATTTGTTGAAAAGACGATTGAGTGTGATTAGTAATACATATTGGTTTTTAATTAAAGTACTAGACAATTCTACTGGTAATTAGTAACAATAGAGAAAAATTGTTGAGTGTGTGTGTGTGATTTGAATATTTTACCTGAGTGAAAGGATAGTGTTTATAAAAAAATTATAAATGTTACGAAAAGATAGGGAGGTCGTTGTCGTGTATAAAATTGTATGAGCTCATTTTATTTCCTTGCTATAAAATTAATTATAATGGACTTAAGCATTCAAAGAATATTTAGGATCTGTTTTATAGATTAAGTGATAATGAAAGCAAAAGCTTCTCTTGCTGATAATTCCATAGACTTTACTAGGGTCAATACTTCTAATAATAGTTTTGTTTTTGTTTGTATAAACTTCTAAAGTTTATGTGTCATCCGATCAGTATTATTTTCATTTAATGATGAAAATAATAAAAGAAAACTATAATTTTCTTTCTTTTTTTGAAGTCATATTGTATAGCAGAAAAAACGTCCTTTGTCATTACAATAATGTCGTCCACATATATTTGTACGTAAGGTCGGAATTCGTCTAAGATCTGTCCGTCTGTACATAATCTTAAGGAACCGTCTTTTTTATAAACGCAAACTAGAGGTGAAATATATTGACTCCTGGTTGGTTCAATTATATTCCCTTCGATCAATCGTTTGATCTCTTCTTCTACTGCCTTTGTCCCATGGAAGGGGATGTGATAGTTTTTGTAGAAAAAAGAAAGATCGTTTTCGATTTCTAGTTGGTATTGAAATCCTTTTATAGTTCCAGGGACGTCACTGAACATTTCCTTGGATTCAGTGATAATTGATTCGAAGTTGTTTGAGATTTTAGGGTGTTTTTCCTTTATCCGTTGGAATTCTTGGTAGTATCGCTTGTTAATGTCGTCGTTTGATTCAGTTTGTATTTCGTTGACCTTGGGTAGTGTTAAAAGTTCGCTGTCACATTGCGTCGTTGAAACAAAGCTTACTTGGAATTTATTATCGTTCGACAAAATGACCATTTGTCCTTTCCGGATATCGATTCTGGCGTTTAATTCGCTCAGTGAGTTCATCCCTATGATTAACTGTTGTTTTAGATCTTGCACAACATATAATGAGATGTTATATTCGTAATCCGCGGATAACTTTACCGGAATTATGATTTGTCGATTAATCTTTTTTGATTTCTTGCTAATCGCTGTGATAATTCTCATGCCTTGTACGGGCAATTCACTGATTTTTTTAGGGTTAAGGTCTTTTTTTATGTTCAAATATAACTCCTCGTTTATGCAACTTATTTCTGAGCCGGTATCAATTAGTGCTTTGATCTGTTGCTGATTAATTTGTATGATAATCTCGGGGCATTGTAGATTGTCCATTGTCGTTTTTGGAGTTAAAAAATTGTCATGTGTGGGAAGCTCAGTAAATTCTTTGGTTAATGATGCTATTGTGTAAGTCTCGTCATATTGTTCTCCTTTGTTCTCTGTGGTTGTAATTGTTTTTATTGGTTTTCTGTCGATTTTTATTGTTGTTGCTGCGGGTCCAACGTCCCGCAAACTTCGCCGTTTTTTTGATTCAAATTCATTCGTTTCTTCCTCTTCACTTTCCGGGGGGTCCGTGGCGAATATCTCGTCCAATCGGTCTTGGAATACCTGCATGGTTTCAACAAAATGTTCCCTCTTTTTATTGCCCATTCTGGGGGGATTTTGCGGATCTTGTTGTCGAGATGGTTCCCGGTTTTGATTCCCGTACATCTGTTTCGGATTGTTGAAATAATTTCCTTGGTTGTAATTTTGATTGTATCTTGGGTTTTGGCCGTAATTTATTCGGTTGTACCCTGAATTATTATTATCCCTATTGTAACTGTTCGGAGGAGGATAATATGTTGTTGGTCTATACTTTGATTCACTGGTATTTCGTCGTTGGTATTTTGGAGGCATTCGTTTATTTTCTGGTCTATACGAATTGAAATTTTTACTCTTGTTACTCTCTCGCCTAATCTCGGATCGAATGAAGTCCTCTCCTAAATTCATTAATAGTGATAAAAATGATGAAATCGTGGCGATTCCTTGAATTTTGACGCTTAGTTCGACCGTTGGCCCAAAGTGATAACAGAGGCGGTCGCATAAATAACTTTCATCGTAAGGTCGGATGCATTCTTGGGCACGAGCGACTAGTTTTGCAAAATACGTAGTTGAATTCATGTGTTGAAAATCCGCGTATCTTCTCGAGTCTAACTCCCTAGCTACGAGGGTGTCATAGCTGTTGCCGTGGAATTGTTTATTAAATGTTTCTATAAAATTCTGAAAATTATCTATACAAAGTTTTTGTGTAGTGAACCAATCGAGGGCAAAACCTTTCAAGTGTTGCGAGATAAAAGTATGAAGATCTCGGTATTTGCCGTACAGATAATACGCTTGAGTTAAATTTTTTATAAAACTTTGTGGTAAGTCGTTATTAAAATTTTCGAAATAAAATTTGTCATCAAAGTCCCTTTTTATATCTTGGGTAACTGACTGATCTTGAGAGGGTTCCACGTATTCCGACATGGGCGGATGTCTTTGCTGAGTTCCCTCGAAACGGGGTGGGGCATGCTTATCCGGTCCTCTCGGTTGAATTTGCTTCCCAACTGTTTTTATGCCATCTTCGATTTTCCTGGGAATCAATGAAATTTCCTGTTGCATTGACATTATTTTTCTATCGAAATCGGTACGAAAATAATTATATTGGCTATTGATCCTCTCGACTTCTCGGTCTAATTTATCGTTGAGGTTCGAATTTGATGTTTGAACTTCAAGAATTTCCTGGTCCCTTTTATTGATTTCTTCATTTAATTTTGAATTTAAATTATCATTTCCTTGGAGTATTCTCTCCTCACAAATTTGTAACTGTCTATCTAATTTCTCGTTTACATCCGTGTAACATTGTTCGAATTTAGCCGATATTTCCGATTTTAGTTCTTCCCTTAATTGGTCAAACTTCCCGCTCAACTCTTTATTATTTTCTTTAAGTGTGTTTGATTGACTGTTTAATTTTTCATTATTTTCTTTAAGCGCGTTTGATTGACTGTTTAATTGGGCAAGGATCTGTTGTAACATCTGTGTTGTAACGTCGACAGTGGGATTTATAGTGGGTACAGCCCCAACCGGGGCCCCAACCGTGGGCGGCGTACCCTTCGTTGCCGTAAGGGTGTCGTTAATATTTGTTTGGTTTGTTTCGGCACCCTCGGGCGGCTTGAGGGGCCGATTTTTATTGCCCTGTTCCGGCCTGAGCGTATATTTTAGTTCCTTTGTACTCCCTTTTTCTACTGGGGTCGTTTTACCTGAATCGGACCCGGACATGTTTGTGTTCGTGTTTGTGTAACAAATGTTAAATTAGAAGAAAAATATAATATGTTAGTAAATAGTTCTAGTTATTATTCTAACATGCAATACCTCACAATTCCTTTGGTTTCTTTAGAATTTTTGAAGTTAATCCCGGAGCGGCCCCCATTGAAACCTACCTCATTTTCTACCATTCTATTTTTCTAATTTAATAGATCAATTGACCTTAACTAATTTGGTAGGTCCGTCATGAGATCTTTAATTCAACTTGTTTTTATGTCTTCGACATAGGAAATTATCCCGATTGAATCGCCCGATCTCAAGGCTAATGTTATAGTTATTAATAAATTGAGAAACTGGGAATTGTGAAGTATATACAAGTAAAATGGTTATAACAAATAATTATAATTATAAATAGTGCTGACATTAATTGTATAAAAAAAATATTCAATTCCTTTTGAACAAGGATAGTTACTACTAATTAGTTATATAAAAAAATGATAATTGAGCTCAATCTCTTTTTACTGGATCCATAATAATAAAAAACAATATCTATATCACCCAATCGATGATGTCCGTGTAATCTTCTTCTTCTTCTTCTTCTTCTTCTTCTTCTTCTCCTCTGCTTGTGTTGATGACCGTCAACGGAACGGGAGCTTGCTCTGCTTTGCTCTCTGGCTCTTAGCTAAGACTGACTAAAACTCGCCCTTCATCTCATCCCCACTCCTAAGAGCATAAGGGCTGATGCTGGACAAAGTGGGAGGGTGGCTGGTCATGATATTCTCAAATATCATGAATGTTACAATATATATATATATATATATATATATTGAAACCTACCTCATTTTCTTACCATTTTATTTTTCTAATTTATTATATCAATTGACCTTAACTAATTTGGTAGGTCCGTCATGAGATCATTAATTCAACTTGTTTTTATGTCTTCGACATAGGAAATTATCCCGATTGAATCGCCCGATCTCAAGGCTAATGTTATAGTTATTAATAAATTGAGAAACTGGGAATTGTGAAATATATACAAGTAAAATGGTTATAACAAATAATTATAATTATAAATAGTGCTGACATTAATTATATAAAAAAATATTCAATTCCTTTTGAACAAGGATAGTTACTACTAATTAGTTATATAAAAAAATGAAAATTGAGCTCAATCTCTTTTTAATGGATCCATAATAAAAAAAACAATATCTATATCACCCAATCGATGATATCCGTGTAACCTTCTTCTTCTTCTCCTCTGCTTGTGTTGATGACCGTCAACGGAACGGGAGCTTGCTCTGCTTTGCTCTCTGGCTCTTGGCTAAGACTGACTTTATCTCATCCCCACTCCTAAGAGCATAAGGGCTGATGCTGGACAAAGTGGGAGGGTGGCTGGTCATGATATTCTCAAATATCATGAATGTTACAATATATATATATATATATATGTATATATATATATGTATATATATATATATATAAGTTAATGTTTATTGAATTACAAGCTATGAAAGGTTGGTAAAAAGAACACGGAAAACGTTGTAACAAGACTCTTTATTTAGTCCAAGATACCTCTATCTATAGGTATTACCTGTAAACATATATACAGATAACATATGTTTGGGGATTAAGGCTGTTCACTAGCGGCACCTGGACTTAACTCCCCCCCACCAGTTTACGAACACCCATTCGCAAACTTTGAAGTCCAACTCTCGGACGTCTTAGTCCATACAAATAACGCTCCGCTAATGTTACAAAGGAGCAAAGGCCAGCCCCGCCCGTACACAGCCTGCAATCCCTCACATTAAGCTCTAATCCTATAAAACGTAAAGACCAACTGTTACTTGTAAAAAAAAACATAAAAGAAAACTTTGACTTTGAAAAAAAAACTTTGAACTTTGAAAAATAAAAAAACGATACTTCTGAGGGAAAAATCACATAAATATAACTATTTACAATGTTCCTCACGTGTATGCTCCGAGGACACTCCAGCTCATTCCTGATCTACAACCTCCCCCCCTGGTGGAAGCTTTAATTGTTCTATGTGGACATTTCGCCGCTTCTTAGGGGGTCGTATACTCTCAATTGTCACGACGTTGTGTTCCCTAATCACGACCACTTTAAATGGGCCCTCATATCGCACCAGCTCTTTGCTCCTATTTGACCCTAGTTTTTTATAGACGATAGTCCCGATTTTAAGTTCACCCATTCAATCCCGGACTTTGAGGTTTTCCCGTTCCACTCGTCTCGCTTTGTCCCTCGTTATCCTTTCTCGGACTTTGTCACATATTTCCATCAAACCGACAGTATTACTCGCGATTTTCTCCGCCATTCCCTCGTCTGCTACCGTCTCTGCCCAATTTCTCCGTCTTTCGCGCAGCCCAAAGAGGATCTCGAACGGGGAGAACCCCGTCGCGGTGTGGATCTCTTTCTCCACGGTTCCTGGGTTTCGGCACCAGTTAATGTTTATTGAATTACAATCTAAGAAAGGTTGGTAATAAGAACATGTAGAACGTTATTACAAGACTGCTTTATTTATTCCACGGTACCTCTATCTGTCGGTATTACCTGTAAACATATATACAGATAACATATGTTTGGGGATTAAGGCTGGGCACTAGCGGCGCCTGGACTTAACTTATATATATATATATATATATATATAGGTTAAGGTTCGGACGTCGTAGGCAGCCAGCCTAATCCTCAAGTAATCGGGATGTAAACATCCCGAATGTATTTAGAGAGGCTTTAAAAGGCTCAAATAAAAACAGTCTTGTGACAACTCTCGTTCTGTAACTACATTCAACCTCTTTCCTTTTTCTTCACGTTTTCGTTGACGATCATTAACTGGTGCCGAAACCCGGGAGTGGAGTGGGTTCGAGTCATTAACGTGCGAGTTGGCTTTTGTTTTTTTTTTCCCCTTCTCATTCACTTTCGCGTAGTTTAATTAAAGGAAGTAATGGCGGCCGGTAGCGTTTGAAGTTCCACAGTTACCAAAGCCCATGCAAACTCGCTGGCATGGATGAAGGTGCGGGCAGTGACGTCGCAGGACATGAGGAAAATGATCTCAGACCTCGAAAAATTTTCTGGTGAACTAGGTGAGTTGAATCATTTTCTCAAAGGTGGGGATAGAATTATGGAGAGGATTCAAGCCAAGATGGACGAAGGGTTACTCGACCCAGGTGACGCTAAGTCAATAAAGGCAGACGTAGTGTGCAGGTTAAAAAGGAAGGTGCTGAACCTGATACAGGCGGACGAGGAAACCCCATGGGAGATAGTAAAGGCGAGACTGAAAAAAGCATATGGGGGGGGGACGATGGACCCCAGAGGAGGATATCTTCCAAATGTTTCGAGAAATGAAATATCCGAGACAGAATAGTGGACAGTATGCTGCAGCCCTGGTAGTCCGCTACAATAAAAAAAATGAAAAAATGAGGGAGATAACTAGCGCTGAGGAAGTGGAGGGCAGGATGGGGTTCCTGTCTACAATTTTAAAAGTAAAAATAGCGAAGGAGACGGGAAAGAAGGAAGGGTTCCCTATTGAGCGATCGTTCCTAGAATGCGTCTAGGCAATGATAGATGCCAGCGCAAGAGAGGAAGAAGTAAAAATGAACGAAGATTACAACTATTGGAGCCAGATCCCATACAGGAGAAACAGAACCCCAAAAGCAGTGTGGAAGAGACAGGAAACGCCGTTTGCCGGTAGAGACAGGGGAGCGACAAGAGAGAGAAGATTGGGAGTGACGAGGCCTAGGTACGCACCTCGGAAAGAAGATAGGAAATGTCATGGCTGTGGAAAGACGGGCCATCTGGTAGCTCAGTGTCCTCGCACTAAGTGCTTTGAGTGTGGGGAAGAAGGACACATAGCAAGACAATGTCGATACTTGTTTCGTAGAAAGGAATTTTACAAAGCAGAACCAATGGAGGTGAATAACCAGGAAATCCGGGAGAGGCGGAGCGCGACACCAAGAGAAAATGGATCATCGGGCGACGAGTCATCAGGGACGTCGGAGACAGACGGAGAGGAGTCGAAGCGCAGTGGAAGCAGAAGACGAGGGTGGCAAATGAATCCTTCGCGCAGATGGGTGCGGCGTACGGAGGCCTGAGGAGAGTGGCAGAAGAGAGGCAACCGCATCCTAAGCTGCAATACAGTGCGGGAAAGGATGTGTAGGTTGCCAATTATCGAGTTTGGAAAGAGGGAGAGGTGCCTCATTGATACTGGCAACACCAATACAATAATATCTCGTGGTGCGTTAGAGAGGTTGCGTGGAGGAGAGAGGGCACACCAGATCAAGGTATGTAGGTGTAAATTTCTTACTCTAGGGAGACCCTGCGAAGATATAAGCGGTGACATAAAAGTACACGTTGTGGAAGATATGCAGCGGGAATACCAGATAATAGTAGGGTGTGATTTACTGGGAAAAGTAGGAGCGCGCATTGAAAACGAGGGTGAGAACTGGAGGATCAAACTAGGGAAGAAAACCTATCGAAGCCGGGGGGACGTAAGCAGCGAAATGGAGCAAATAGGAGCGGTTAAGAGAATGGAGGATTGGAGGGAGAGTCTGCGCAGCGAGTTTAGCGATATTTTTTTCGCTGAAGGGGACAAGCTAGGAGCAACGGGGAAAACGCTACATGAGATCCCGTTAAAAGTAGAGCGGGTGACATATGTGAAGGAGAGGTGGTATCCACAAGCGCTCAGACAACATATTAGAAAGGAGATCGAGGATCTCAAACGCCAAGGTATCATCAGAGATAGCACGTCTCCGTATAATAGCCGTATAATAGTATAATAGAAAAGTCGACCGGGAGATAGTGAGGAAAAATACCGAATCGTGGTGGATTTTCGGAAACTGAACGACAATACCCTGGACAAAAAATATCCGATCCCGCGGTTCGAAGACATCCTAGACAGACTCAACGGTGCGAAAATCTTTAGCACATTAGACCTAAAAGCAGGGTACCATCAGATCAAGCTAGCTGCGCATGACCAACATAAAACGGCGTTCTCGTTCGAAAGAGGGCATTTTGAGTTCACGAGATTGCCGTTTGGTCTCAAAAATGCTCCAATAACTTTTCAGCGCCTCATGGACGAACTTCTTAGAGGAATGGACGAAAATATGTGCCAAATTTACATGGATGACCTGCTTATGTTTAGCCGAACGGAATCGGAACATATTCAACACCTCCGGAACGTATTTAGGAGATTGAGAGATTTCGGGTTGAAACTGTCAATAGACAAATCGTCACTGGGGCAGGAGCAGATTAGTTTTTTAGGGCACACAATCACGCAGGAAGGGGTTCAACCAGACTCGACGAAAGCAGAAGCGATCCAGAAAATGGAGGTGCCAAAAGACATAAAAGGGATTCGGAGATTACTGGGCACGCTCAATTACTACCTCTGTTTCGTGCCGGACATGGCAGAATATATGGTACCCATTAACAATTTACTATGGAAAGGAGCACGGATAATGATCACACCGCTGATAGAGCAGAATATCCGCAAATGCTTGGCACGTTTGCAGGAGGCGCCGATTTTGGCTTTCCCTAACTTCGAGAAGGATTTCACGATTTCACGATAATCCGACGCAAATGAATATGCCTTGGGGGCAGTATTGTCACAGGAGGGTGGGGACGGGGAAAGACCGGTGGCTTACGCGAGCAGACGCCTGACGGGACCGGAAGCGCGGTACAGCGCTCTGGAACGAGAACTCCTTGGGATAGTGTGGGCCATTGGGCACTTCCACCCATATGTATTTGGTAGAAGGTTTCGGATACATACGGACCACCGACCACTTCAATGGGTCGGAAAACTCAAAGATTCCTCCTCAAGGGTAACGAGGTGGAAGGAATTCTTAGCGCAATACAATCTGGATATCGTGTATAAGCCAAGAAAGACAACGTCATGGCAGACTGGCTGTCACGCGCTATTATAGTGAACGCCATAGAGGAAGGGGAAACATCGAGCGGTATGAGGCAATTTATTGGGGAATGGACGCCTGGAGAAGCGGGCAGGAGCAGCACGAGGGAAGATAGTGACAGGAGTGCGGATCCACCATCAGACGAGTCTATAGGGGAGAGACCGCGTGATATGGAGACGACGGATGAAATCATCAATGATAAGCGGAGGCAGATCGTTTGGAAAACTCAAACATCGGGTACTCTGAAAATACTCCATAGTACGTACGGCAGGAGTCAAATCGCGACGATTTGGTCACCACCGGGAGTTCGTAGAGATCAAATTTGTCCAGAGACGGTGGAGGATGAGGGAATGGTGGTACAGCTCCATAGAACCCACATACAGCTCGGAAAGATGTGGTACAAAGTACGCGATAAGATTATGCGCGAAAAATCCAAGCGCGTGGCGCGGGCAAATTTGAAGGTGTGGGATCGCATAGGGGCAATATCGATTGGGACCGTTGTATACAGAAAAGTCGTATCAAATCGTACTAATGAACTGGTTTGGTACGAAGGGCCCTTTAAGGTCATCATAATTCGGGAACATAATCTCGTGACCATCGAGAGTATGACCACCCCAAAGAAGAGGCGAACCGTTCACATTGAACAGTTGAAACTCCCACCACAGGGGGGAGGGTGCTGAATGTGGCGAAGATGGTGTGCCCTCGATCCGATACGGAGCAACTGATTCGGAATCATATACTTCACATGTGAAGCTCAGAGAGAGTTTTTGTTTTTATTATTTATATTGTGGCTAATTTCCATTTTATTTTTCACCTGGCAGCCGCCGGGTCACGGGCGAATGTATTATATTTTATTATTAGTATTATTCTTGTTTTATTTCTGTATTATCTCTTCTCTTTGTGTTCTGTTGTTTTGTGTGGACTAAGAATATATTAGACCGTAAACGTGATGTAAGGGATTACAGGCTGTGTGCTGCGTACGCCGGACCTTGGAGTTTACGAAAAGATATGCGTAAACTGGCAGGGGAGAGTTAAGGTTCGGACGTCGTAGGCAGCCAGCCTAATCCTCAAGTCATCGGGATGTAAACATCCCGAATGTATTTAGAGAGGCTTTAAAAGGCTCAAATAAAAACAGTCTTGTGACAACTCTCGTTCTGTAACTACATTCAACCTCTTTCCTTTTTCTTCACGTTTTCGTTGACGATCATTAACTTATATATATAAGGAATCGTCTCCCAGCTGTAGACGATCGAGAAAAAGGAATGAATAAGGAGGTAGATGATATAATAAGAAGGTTTGTTTTATAACTGGCTTTATTTTCCTCCTGATCCTCTATACACACGTTACGGGTTTGTTTACCCTAGGCTACGTGGCATCAGGCTTAACATTGCCGTACCGCTAGCCGTAACTTCCCCCTACCAGTTTACGGACATTTCCCGTAAACTCATAACATGGGACATCAGCTATATATCTATAGCAAAACAAAGCAAAAAGCTTACTCTGTTAATAATAAAAATATGAAAAGAAAAATGTCTTCCAGGTCCATCTAAAATCACAGTACAGACCCCCCATATAACACAAAAAAAACATAATAAAACAATAAAAAAAATCATATAGGCTTCTCGGGACTGGTACGCTGAGGTTGCGTATCTCAAGTTAGTTTCCGTCACCTGCGACGCACACCAGAGTTATGTGTCGACGTCGGGGCTCCCAGGCTCCACCGCGGGAAATTTGAGCTGTTCCACATGTACCGTCCACCGTTTGATCGGGGGCGTAATGCTTTCGACCGTGACCACGTTATGTTCGCGGAGAGCGATTACTCGGAAAGGACCCTCGGACCGCACTAGTTCCTTACTCCTGATCGACCCTTTTCTCCGGTACACGATCGCGCCGAGTTTAAGTTTGCCCAGAATATCGCGGACTTTGAGGTTGTGGCGCACCACCCGTCACCGTTTTTTATCCTCGAGCCTTCCCCGAACGGCCACCCACTGTTTCTTTAGCGCTATCTGATTACTGACTACCCGTGCGGCCAGTTCTTCATCGATCGCCGTACTGCTGCTATCGCGCCGGCATCTTCGAAGTCCGAACAGCGTCTCGTCCGGAGAAAAACCGGTGGCAGAATGGATTGAGTGGTTATACGCGATGACTGCCTTTTCCATCGCCGCGTTTGGTTCTAACCCCTTCTCTCCATGGTAAATTCGTAGGTGGTCACTGAGCGTGCTGTGCAGCCGCTCTACGTCTCCTCGACTCTTCGGGTGTCCTGGGGTGTTGAGATGCCAACGGATCTCTAAGGCCGCCGCCTTAGCCCTTATTTCGGCGTTATCAAACACCCTACCAGCGTCGGAAGCTATCGTGTCTGGTACGCCATAAAATTGGCACCATGTGCGTAGTGCCCTTGAGACTGCTTCTGCTGATCGTTCTGCTATCAGATGGGCCATCGCTGTTTTGCTGAACCTATCAACAATGGTGACCGATTTGTATCCCCTCCATGTGAACGTGTCCACCTGCAAATCCTCCAACGGTCGGTCTGCCGTCGGCGTCTCCTCCTGTATTGCTCTGGGGGGGGGTGTCGATCATATTTCGTGGTGAGGCATGTGTCGCAGGTACCAATAACTCTCGCAATTGTGTCTTTCATGCCCCACCAGAAATATCTCCTCTTCAGTGCTTGCAGGGTAGCGTCGATTCCCCGGTGGTTTGTCTTCCTTTCGTGGAATGCAAGGGTCACTTCTCTCTGCCACGTTTCTTCTTTTACTGTCTCCACCTTCAGGGTACATCGGACGAACGTACGATCGACTCCGATCCTCTCCGTCCTCTATAGGCGTTTGATGCAGTCCCAGATAGTCGCATTTCCCACGTACATGTGGTGCGTTTTCCCTGGAGTAAATGCGTCCTTCAGGGCGTGGCAAATCATATCGTCGTTTATCCCCGGTGTCGACCAGATCTTGACGATGTTGCAGTGGCCGTACTTCTTGGATTCCAACTTGAAAAGCCCAGAAGTTTTGGTGAGCCAAATGATCTGGCGCCTCTTGTCATTTATTATGGCGTCGACGTCCTCAATGTCCGAGGGCTTATCCCCCGCTGAACTCCTGCCACTCGGAACATCATTGGCTGGAGTCCCCTCCCACTCCCCTTCCTCGTCGGGTGACCATTCCTGGACGAATTGGTGGGTGTCACGTGATGGTCCCGGAATCTCCTCTTCGATCGCATTCACGACCAACGCGCGGGATAACCAATCGGCCACGACGTTCTCCTTCCCCGGTTTGTAAATAATGTCGATGTTGTATTGACTGAGGAACTCCTTCCATCTGGTAATCCGCACTGATGACTCTTTCGGTTTTCCCACCCATTGTAGGGGTCGATGATCTGTTTTAACCCGAAACTTCCTCCCAAATACGTAGGGCCGTTCTATCGCCCATACGATACCCAGTAACTCGCGTTCTAGCGCGCTATATCTACTCTCGGATTCGGTAAAGTCCGTCGCGATCCTGCGAGAGTACCACCCCCAACGCGTATTCACTCGCATCTGTGGTAATCATGAAGGGGTGTGCAAAATCTGGAAACGCTAGTATAGGCTACCCTTGTAGCCGCTCCATGCAACGTCTTATATTATTCTCCATTACCGGGGTAATGACGACTTTTTGTCCTTAAGGAGATTGTTAATAGGGACGAGGTACTCCGCCATTTCTGCAACGAATCTGCGGTGTAGTTCAGGGATCCGAGTAAGCGCCGGATTCCTTTGACGTCTTTCGGGATAGTCATCTGCTGGATGGCCTCCACCTTCCCACGATCGGGTTGCACTCTCTCTCTGGAAATTATGTGGCCTAAAAATTTCACCTGCTCTTGTCCCAAAAGCTACTTCTCCGCAGACGATTTCAGCCCGAATTGCTTAATTCTGTCAAAAACCTGTCGCAGATGGTCCTGGTGTTCTACCTCATCTCGACTGAAAACCAGGAGGTCGTCCATATATATATCTGGCAAAACGACTCCCCAATCCCTCTCAAAAATTCGTCCATCAGCCTCTGGAACGTTATTGGCGCGTTTTTCAGCCCAAACGGCATTCTGGTGAATGAGAAGTTTATATTTGCCACCGCTGAGCATCTAACTATAGACACCAGATGTCAGGTCGGACACCTGTGATAGCGAAGAAATTAAATTAACTGTTAGCCACATGGAAAGATAGAATCATTCGTTTAAACGATCGAAGTTTTTATTTTAATTTAGTTTTCAAAAAGAACCTGAAATACCGATATAAGGACTTTTAATGTCGTTTCTGTTGTATTTTCATGCGATGTGAGATAAATGTTTTGTAAATTTGTTTAAAATTGTAAATACGAATTATAAATAAACTGTTGTATTTTCAGAACTGCATTTCAGTCTCTATTTCCACCAAAGGTGAAACCTCATTATAAAACGACATTATCTGCAACTAATTCAGGAGAGATTGAGAAATTGAGGTTTGATTTTGCTATAAAACCAATGGCAGATGGAAAATCAAATGTTATGTGCATTACGTCGATAGCTACGCCTGATGGACGGATTTTTGAAATACCACCCGATTTTCAACCTTCAAATCTACATCAAGAAATCACAAACACTCCAATCTATGCCAAGGTAAAAAAATCATTAACTAAAAGACATCAAACAAGAAAAATATGGATAACCTTAACAGGGAATTTATCAAAAATATACTTAGATAATGAAAATAATTTACAATTTAAGGATAATATCGAAAAATCAGATACTACAGAACATAAACCTAGTGGTCAAACGCTAGAAAAACTATTGGAGAAATTTCTTGACGATAAACAAACAAAATCTGAAACAAAAAATTTAGGTAAAATATCAAAACATTTCATGATAGATAAATTTTCGTGTAGAACCCAAAATGCAAACCAGTGGATTGGGATTTTTAATACAGAATGTCAACGTTTCCAAATCGACGACGACAAAAAGAAGATTGAAATTTTAAAACATTTTCTGGAATACTCGGGTATGGAGTGGTACAGCTGCATGTTAATGAAACTTACAGTGGAATCTGAATGGGACACATGGGAAAAAAATTTTCGTGAGACTTTTGCAAACAAAGGGTGGTCACCCATTAGATATGCTCTCGCCTTTAAATATCAAGGGGGCTCATTGCTTGAATATGCCCTAAAAAAGGAAAAATTATTGCTTGAAGTAAGGAAATCAATTGATACTGGGACATGTATAGACCTTATAGCTTTCGGTTTACCTAATAATGTGGCTGATAAAATTGACAGAGCACCTTTAAAAGGAACGGAAGATCTGTACAATGAAATAGGGAAATTAGAACATCTTCTTGAGAAGAATAAATATAGCAAAAAAAAAGTGTTATATATTCTGACTCAAAATTTAAACATATTGAAGAAAAAAAGCCATGCCGAATCTGTGTTGAGAAAAAAGGGAAACGATTTTACCATCCTGAGGAAAATTGTTGGTTTAAAGAGAAAAATCAAAAAGCAGCTCTGAAATCTGTGAATAACTCTGAATTGGAAATTGAACTGAATGAGAAGAATCCAAAAAAAACTAGAGGTGCCACCATTGATCAAAGTCAAATTGCTATTAAATGATACTTTGAAAGTTTCTGGAATTTATGATTCTGGTTCGAATGTGTCATTAATTAATGCGAAATTACTGAAAATAAAGCCAAAACAATATACAAGTAATACACAAATAGTAAACTTGAAGACTATCAATGGTGAGAAGAAAACAAAAGGTATGATAACACTAAAACTAAAAATCTACAATATAGAGAGAGTTATGGATATATTTGTAGTCAATAATGATAACTTTAACTACGATTTTCTAATTGATTTGGATTGTATCAAACATTTCAAATTGATACAAAATGAAGAATTAAAAATCATACAATGTAACAACCCAGAAAGCAAGAAAATGGCTTCAAATGAAGAGGATATAAAAAACAATAACTACAAAAAAAATAGCAATTCGAATTTAACAGGTAATGATTACATTCCTGATAAACTAGGTGAACAAAATGAAGGTTTTGTTTTGTTTAATTCTGAAAAACAAGAAACTAGACACATGGACAAATGTGAAATCAATTTCAATGAACATATTAACACCGATGAATTTGAAATTATAGTAGACCATCTAGATTTATACCAAAAAATAGAAATTGACAAGTTGATAGAAAAATATAAACCGGTCTTCGCCAAAGATAAATATGACGTTGGTACAGTAAAACATTATGAAGCTCATATTGACTTGACAATATGAGCTTCATAATGTTGGTGGGCAAATACTATTATAAACGTCCATACAGATGTACAGTGGAAGATAGAAGACAAATAGAAAACCAAATATCAAAACGATTAGAGAAGAATTTGATTGAGGAATCTTACAGCCCACTTGCTGCCCCAGTTACTCTGGCATATAAAAAAGAAGATGAACAAAAATCAAGGCTATGTATAGATTTCAGAGAATTGAACAAAATTGTCGTCCCTCAATCACAACCTTTTCCGTTGATTGAGGATTTGATGGTAAAAACTATGAACTGTAGATATTTTTCTACTTTTGACATAAATTCAGCATTTTGGTCAATTCCTTTGAAAATTCAAGATAGATACAAAACTGCATTTGTTACACAACAAGGTCGCTTTCAATGGACATGTCTCCCATTTGGATTAAAGACTGCTCCGGCTATTTTCCAAAGAATATTGAGCAACATCATAAGAAAATACAAACCTTCTGATTTTGCAGTAAATTTTATAGATGATATATTAATTTTTTCAAAAACTTTTGAAGAGTACTACTACATCTATCAAGATTGCTGGAGGCAATTCTAACAGAAGGTTTTAGACTAAAATTTTCAACAAAAAAATACTTACATCTCCTAGTTGATCATTTCACAAGATACGCTTATATTACAACATCAAAAACACAAAGCTCCAGCGATTTTATAACACTAATCAAAAAAGTCACACAAGATAACACTGTTGGTGTGGTGTTAACAGACCAATACCCTGGCTTAAATTCCAAAGAGTTTAAACAATTTTTGAAGAACGAGAACATAAGAATGGTTTTCACTGCTGTGGATGTACCATTTTCAAACTGACTTAACGAAAGGCTAAATCAAACTTTAGTCAATAGGATAAGATGTAAATTAAATGAAAGTGATAAGAAAACAGCGTGGACTACTATTGCACAGAAATGCGTAGAAAAATATAACGCAACAGAACACACAGTCACTAAGTTTGCACCAAAATATCTTTTGGAAGGCGAAAATGTGAATATTCTACCACTCGAATTGATATCACGAAGTTCAAAAGAAGACCTGGAAAGAGATAGGAAACTTTCTCTTGAAAACACAATAAAATCACATAATTATAATAAAAGAATATTCGACCGGCATAGGAAAGAATACATAATGGAAGTAGGCGACAGGGTCTACGTGGAAAATGGAAACCGATTAAATAGGAGAAAATTGGAAGAATTGAGGATTGAACCTTATAATATTCTGAAGAAGATCTCCAATTCAATCTATGAAGTTGATACGGGACACAGGAAAGCAGAATCGAACCTTTGCCATATTACGAAACTGTGTCCAGTGATTATTGATAAATGAACGGTTACGTACGGTGTCATTTGTGGTTGTTTTTTTTTTTCTAAAGGGGGGGTAGATGTAAAGAAGACACATGCTTTTCTTAAGTTTATATTTGCCGCCGCTGAGCATCTAACTATAGACACCAGATGTCAGGTCGGACAGCTGTGATAGCGAAGAAATTAAATTAACTGTTAACCACATGGAAAGATAGAATCATTTGTTTAAACGATCGAAGTTTTTATTTTAATTTAGTTTTCAAAAAGAACCTGAAATACCGATATAAGGACTTTTAATGTCGTTTCTGTTGTATTTTCAGGTGAGATGAATGTTTTTGTAAATTTGTTTAAAATTGTAAATACGAATTATAAATAAACTGTTGTATTTTCAGAACCGCATTTCATTCTCTATCTCCACCAAAGGTGAAACCTCATTATATATATATGTATATATATATGTATATATATGTATATATATATATATATATATATATATATAAGTTAATGCTTACCGGCTTTAGAATTCAAAAACAAAGGGAAAAAAGGTACAGAGAAACAACACGCTTGAAAGTTAGAACTAGACTGTTTATTTCGAGTCTATAACCCTGTATATTTACATTCGGGATGTTTACATCCCGACGTTCGGGGATTAAGGTTGAGTACTGATGCTGCCCGGAGCTTAACTTATATATGTATGTAAGACAATTATTGAAGGTGGGGTGAATAAACTGAAATCAGTTTCTCTGTAAACAAAGATAGCAATTTTATTCACTATATATTATATTATAACAATTATTAATATTGATTTACACAATCTTACCTGTAAACAAAGAAACGACAATTACAGTTTATTATTATCCATTCTCTATTCACACTATTTACATGTTCTGTTACCTCACATAACCTTCTCTATCTGATAACTGCTGCTCCATCTGGTGTCAGCCAGTGGAAGCAGCACGGCAAATTCAAATGAAAGAGAGGACACTTTCATTACATCTCCCCTCTCTGAGGTGAAAATTCTTTGAAAATTTTCAGTCTGGTAATATTGGAAGTAATTTTGTTATGTGAAAGAATCCAGTTTCTTGCTTTCCTCTTCCGGTTTTTATTTTATAAACTGAATTTGATATCTTTTCTGTTATTTCAAAAGGACCAATTTTTAATTCATCTAGTTTATGCCTGTTTAATTTGTTGCCATTTTCTATATATACTGTATCTCCTGTGTTAAATTCCCAATGTTTTCTTGATTTAGCAAATATTTTCTTGTTATATTCATGAGACTTTTTTGTTCTTTCTAAGGCTAATTTACTGTCATTCATCCAGTTTTCTTTATTGTTGCCAAAAATTTTTCTTTCCAATCAGACCACACAGAGTCCATTGTTAATATTGTTAAGGTTGCTGAGTACCAGTCTAAGCATGATTTTTCCATAAACAACCTTAATATCTCAATCTTATTATTGTCTTCACTGATTCCACATCTTCTACATTCTTTCTCAAACATCTCTAGCCACTGTTTAGCATTTGAGTGTTTACATGTAAACTTCTCAACCATGAACTTCTCTGATATATGTTTTAAATTTAACTCATTCTCTTTATTTTGTGTGGATTCAACCATCTTATCTTTATTCACTACTTGTTCTAAATATAAATTATCAAACATTACATTACCTTCTTCATCAAAATATATTGTTTTCATTTTCTCGGTTAATGTAATCCAGACTCTCTTCTGTTGACCTCTTTGAGTAAAACTGTTCCTCAATCTTTTATAAATAAGTGTCTGAGTCAATTCTTCATGATCACTCATAAAGCTTTTCTCATGGGGCAACACATATTCTTCGTTTTCTTCTGTTTTAATTGTGGTAATTGAGAGAACATTTGTCTTCTTATCCTTCGGTGATCCCACAAAGTTAAAGGTGGGGTGAATAAACTGAAAGCAGTTTCTCTGTAAACAATGATAGCAATTTTATTCACTATATATTATATTATAACAATTATTAATATTGATTTACACAATCTTACCTGTAAACAAAGAAACGACAATTACAGTTTATTATTATCCATTCTCTATTCACACTATTTACATGTTCTGTTACCTCACATAACCTTCTCTATCTGATAACTGCTGCTCCATCTGGTGTCAGCCAGTGGAAGCAGCACGGCAAATTCAAATTAAAGAGAGGACACTTTCATTACATATATATAAGTTAAAATAGACAGCAAAGTATCGATTAAAAAAGGGGAAGAGGTAACTAAATCGCACTGAGGTTGAACTAAGAATGGTCTTTATTTATCATGTACATCTATATATACTCTAGCTGATCCTCTGAAGGAATTAGCTGGGGAGGCTTACCTATGTTATCTCCTCATAGCCGCCTCTCCAGCTAACTCCCCCCTTCCAGCTTCTTATAGGAATAAGAACTCTACATCAGATAAGTTACATTTCATGTAAAACAACATAATGAAAATTTCATACAAAGTAAGACAATAAAAATCTCATACACTAAAATAAACAATAGAAATCTCATACAAAAAAATACAGAGTTTCCGACCTTGTACATCTTGTAAGGCGGATGGTTTGTACTCTTGGTTAACATAAAATTAAGGTTTGGTTTTATTCATACATAATACTTACATACTAGAAAAAATACATATGTACATAGCTTAACCACGCTCTTTCGAGCCACATGGTGTGTCGGGCGGGGCGCCGCCCCCCGTTGTCCGCCGAGCCACAGGTGACGGTACACGTAGTTCCTCTACGTGAACGGTGCGCGACCGGAAGGGGTGCTTCGCGTCACGTATGGTGTAGAGGTTGTGCTCTCTAATTGCTATTACAACGTACGGTCCCTCGTACCGCGCGTCCCCCTTTTTCCGGGCCGTCCTTAACCTGCGAAATACTACGGCTCCCAGTGCAATCGAGCCAGCGCTAACTATGCCAGGTCTGTTGTTGGCCTTATCTACGCGGGTCTGTTTCTCTCTAATCACCCGCTCGCGGACCTTCCCCCACGTCGCCCGGCGTTCGTTGCGCGCCTCCCTTAACCACCCCTTTAAATCTGAGTTGTGCGCCGTTATCAAATCCCCCCTATCCCGCCGTTTCTGCCCGAATATTATTTCCACCGGGGACAGACCCGTCGCCGCATGAATGGTATGGTTATATGCCACAATTGCGCGTGGCATCGCCTCGTAGGAATCTAGCTGCCGATCGAGCTTAAAGAGACGGAGGTGTTCCCCTAGCGTACTGTGGAGCCGCTCTACCGCGCCCCTCCCCTTTATGTGGTGGGGGGTGTTCCGACGCCAGTCGATCCCCAGCTCCCCACTCTGATCCCTGATCCACTGGTTATCAAATTTCCTACCCGAATCCGATATTATTTTGTCAGGGACCCCGTAGCAACCACACCATTGGAGGATCCCCCCCCCCATACTTCTCTCGGCGTCTTGGCCTCGACCGGGTACGCCATGGCAATCTTGCTAAACGTATCTAGTATCGTTAGCCACGACTGTCCTTCGTTGCTATACAGATCGGTCTGGATGATCCTAAGCGGTTCCTCCGCCGTTTCTGTGACCACTTGTTCCGCCGCTGGGGGTCGCCTATCATACTTTGCCCTCTGGTAAGCGTCGCATTTCGATATGACCTCCCTGACCGTCCGCCCCATACTTGCCCAGAAGTACATTCGTTTTAACGCCCGGAGTGTCTCCTCTATTCCCCGGTGGTTGGTCTTACCGGTGTGGTGGTCTCTTACTAGCCTGTCTTGCATTTCCCCGTCCACGACCGTCTCTACCTGTCTGAGGCATCTGACCAGCGCGTAACCCAATCCTACCCGCTCTTCTCTCCACAGTCGTTTGATCTTATCGGCCAGTATCCGATTGCCGATAAAAATGTGGCAATCCTGTCCCGGCTTTGTACACTCTCTAATGACCCGTTCTAGAACCGCGTCGTCGACAGTGGCTTGTGCCCTAATAGTCACCGTGGACAGTCCCGCGTACTCGCTTGCCCTCGTCTCGACACCCGGGTCCCGTTTAGATATGAGAATTACCTGCCTCTTTTTGTCATTGATTATCTCATCAATCTCCGGTAGGTCCGTAGGTCGTTCGGGAGGAGTCTCCGCCTGTTCTCTGTCTTCACGAACTAAGGGAATTTCCGGCCCGCTCTCTGCCCACTCGCGAAGGTACCGCACCGCAAACGGTTCTTCCTGGCTTACTTCCTCGTCTACCGCGTTCACCACTAGTTCTCGTGAGAGCCAGTCCGCCACCGCGTTCTCGGCCCCCTTCTTGTGTGCAATTTTAAAATTGTAAGCGGCGAGTCTTTCTTTCCACCTCGCTACTCGTGCAGAAGATTCTTTGAGCTTCCCTAAATAACAGAGGGGTTTGTGGTCGGTGTATAGCTCAAACTCCCTACCGTACACGTAGGGTCGGAAATGTTCCACCGCCCACACCACCGCCAACAGCTCGCGTTCGATAGCACTGTACCGTTTCTCGGCGTCATTTAGCTGTCGTCCCGCGTACGCGATGGGTTTCTCCCCTCCCCCGGTGTCTTGTGATAGGACCGCCCCTATGGCACTCGCGCTAGCATCCGTTGTAATACGGAATGTTTTCCCAAAATCGGGGAACATCAACAACGGCCTCGTGGTGAGGACATCTCGGCATTTTTCAATGCTTCTAATTTGTTCCGGTCCCAACCGAAAACTCCTTCCCTTCCTTAAAAGTTCGGTTAATGGGCTGGTGAGTTCCGCTATGCCGGGGATGAACTTCCTATAGTAGTTTATCATACCGAGGAATCTCCGTATTCCCCGAACATTCACAGGCAAAGGCGCTTCGCGTATAGCTCTCACCTTCTCTTCGTCCGGCTGTACCCCGTCCCGTGAAACCGTGTACCCCAAAAACCGTATCTCGCTCAGCCCAAATCTCGATTTTTCGCGTGACAGCTTAAGTCCGAACTCCCGTACTCTGGCGAGGACTCGACGCAGGTGCTGCACATGTTCCTGTTCAGTCTTACTGAATACTATCAGGTCGTCCATATACACCTGTGAGAAGTCCTCGCCCAGCCCCCTTTGGAGTTCGTCCATAAGACGCTGGAAAGTTAACGGTGCCCCCTTTAGACCGAAGGGCATTCTTACAAACTCATAATGCCCCCGCTCCCAAGAGAACGCCGTCTTCCCAACGTCCTCGTCTGCCATCCTAACCTGATGATACCCGCTCTTGAGGTCCAGCGTGCTGAACACCGTCGCTCCCGACAGGCGATCGAGTATGTCCTCGATCCTCGGGAGGGGGTATCTCTCGTCTACCGTGACGTCATTAAGCTTCCGGTAGTCCACCACCACCCTATACTGTTTCTCGTTACCCTCACTCTTTTTCTCCACAACCCACAAGGGACTATTGTAGGGCGAGTTACTCGGACGTATAATGCCCTGTCTCAGTAGGTCATCGAGCTGCTCTCGGATGATCTCCCTCATCGATTGTGGGTACCTACGCTCTTTAACGTATACGGGGTTTTCCGACTTTACAGGAATGCGGTGCTGTGTTTTCCCCGTAGTCGGCAGTATATCGGATTCCCGATGGAATAAGTCCCCGTTAGTGGCTACCAGCTGTTCTACCGCGTCGCGCGCACACCCGGCCGCTCCGATTCTCACCCCCCCCTCCCGTCGTTCCGTGATGATTTCGTACCTACGGCCCCCCAATTTGCACTCCCATTTCCGACACCGGACCTTTAATCTCATCCCCACTCTTCGTAGAATATCACACCCTACTATTAGGTCATAATCCTCGGCTAAATTCCTCATAATGTGGGTCGTGACCTCCCCTTCACCTCCCGCTATCTCGCGCAGGTTTAATCGCACTTCCCCCTCTGTTTTGCACCTTCCGCTGACTGTAGTTACCATACATTCACATGTTTTGCGGTTCTTCCAAATCCCTAATTCCCTCGCCCCCTTTTCGCTTATCAGCGAGTGAGTACTACCAGTGTCAATTAGAAATCGAATTCCGGACACCCCCACTCGCGCCACGGGCAACCTAAACCCCTTTTTCCCTTTCGCGTTGTTATTTACCTCTAGGAAACTCGTTGGGTTGCCCCCCTCCGTCTCGCGCCCTCATTCGTTCCTACTCTTTCCCCTTACTACTTCGGCTCCCGAGGGTCCCCCCCTCCATGGGTTTCCCCCGCTTACCTCGTATCTCGACGCCGGGGCGCTGCGCTCCGACCGACTGCCATCCTCTTCCGACGACTCTCCGCTAGCGTAGGGGGTCCCGTCTCGTCCTGCCGGTCTCCGTGGGGTCCACGCCTGCTGGTTTACTTCCATCGGTTCCGGCCGGTATCCTCGTCTGTTGCCTCTCGTGTTACGCCGCGGGCAGTCTCTGGCCATATGCCCCGGCCTCCCGCATTCAAAACATTTGGTTTGGCTGCACTGTGCTGCTACGTGTCCTGGTCGGTTGCATTCGTAGCAGCGCCTCTCTTGTCTCTTCCTCCTCTCGTCCTGCCCTCTGCCCGTGCGCCTCTCCATGCCTCTACTAAATCCGGTGTATCTTGGCGGGCTCCTTCTCACTCTCCTTACATTCCTTACCTCGGTCCAGCTCGACTCCGGTAACCTGGGTCTAAGTTCCTTCCGCTCTCTAGCGTCGATAAGGTCGTGCGCGCAGTCTATCACGTCCCTATCTTTCGGTAGCGATCCCGGCCTGTCCAAATAGAGGTTCAATTGGACCTTCATCACTTGTCTGATGAACTGGAGTCTGTGGGACGCTTCCTCCTGTCCGCAGGTCTCGACCATTTTCTCCACAAGGCGATTATGCATCACCATGATTTTTTCGGCAAAATCTCCCTCTGATTGGCCCTGTGTTCTTTTTTCTTTAATTAGGTAGAATACGTCTTCTTCAGGGGTCCACCTACCCCCTCCATACAACTTCTTCAACCTTAGCTTCATCTCTTCCCACGTCTGCGATACGTCACCTTGTATGGCGTTCAGCACCTTTCTGGAAATCCTGCTTACCAGAGCTGTCTCCAACACGACTATGTCCGAGTCGGTGATTGTACCCAGTCCTTTTCTCGTGTTCATCAGGGCCTTAATCTGGTCGCCCCCTTTTAGGAAGTGCTCCAGTTCTCCTAGCGTTCCCGTAAACTGTTCTAGTTGGCTAATGAGGTCGTGAATGAACGACGAATTCTGCGTCCGTACCTTAGCTAGGTACATCTGCGACCTCTCCTGCTCCCTGAACATCTGTACGTTTAGCCTCTCCTTCTCTTCGATGGCCTGGGCCAAGTCCGCCTCCAGCTTAGCGAACTGCAGCGTACTAGGTTCCATCTCGGATGTTTAAGCGTCAACGTGTACACAGGGAATTTCGAACTAGACGGATAACAGTATGTTCGCGGCGCGATTATCGCTCAATCGCACGTCCCGGGTTTCGGCACCAGTTAAAATAGACAGCAAAGTATCGATTAAAAAAGGGGAAGAGGTAACTAAATCGCACTGAGGTTGAACTAAGAATGGTCTTTATTTATCATGTACATCTATATATACTCTAGCTGATCCTCTGAAGGAATTAGCTGGGGAGGCTTACCTATGTTATCTCCTCATAGCCGCCTCTCCAGCTAACTTATATATATATATATATATATATATATATAAGTTACGTCTAGCGGTACGGCAATGTTAAGCCTAATACCTTGTAGCCTAGGGTAAACAAACCTGTAACGTGTGTATAGAGGATCAGGAGGAAATTAAAGCCAGTTATAAAACAAACCTTCTTATTATATCATCTACCTCCTTCTTCATTCCTTTTTCTCGATCGTCTACAGCTGGGAGACGATTACTGGTGCCGAAACCCGGGAACTACGAGTATTCTGCTAAACAACTGTGAGTAAAATTTTAATTTTTTTTTCCTGTTGTTTTATTGGGAAAAAGTGACCTAGTTACATGGTAGAATTACGGCCTGCGGATTTCGAAGTGCCCGAATTGCCTAGGGAAACGATGGCCGAAGCTCATGCAAACTCCCTGGCTTGGATGAAGGTGCGAGCGGCGACGTCACAGGACCTGAGGAGAACAATATCGGACCTAGAGAAATACTCAGGAGAGTTAGGCAAATTGAACCATTTCATCAAAGGTGGGGATAGGATTATAGAAAGAGTAGAGGCGAAGGCAAGTGAGGGTTTACTCGACTCTGGTGACGCAAAATCAATCAAAGCGGGCCTAGTGTGTAGAATAAAACGGAGCGTACTAAACCTAATACAGGCCGACGAAGACACCCCATGGACCGTAGTAAAAGAACGACTAAAGAAGGCATACGGGGGAGGCAGATGGACACCAGAAGAGGACATCTTCCAGATGTTCAGGGAGACCAGACGGCCCAATCAAACGAAAGGGCAGTACGCCGGAGAACTCTTGGCAAAGTTTAACAAAATAACGGAAAAAATGAGAGAAACGGTGAACCTAGCGGAAGTGGAAGGCCGGATGGCATTCCTATCGACCATTCTGAAGGTACAGTTGGCCAGGGATACCGGCAAGAAAGATAGTCTACCGGGAGACCGATCGTTCATTGAGTGCGCCCAAGATTTAATGGACACTAGTGCCCGTGAGGAAGAAGAAAAATTAGAGGCAGACGAGGCAGGGTGGTCCAAAGTGATGTACAGGAGTCCGAGAATGCCGCAACAGGCATAGAAGAAGAAAGATCAACGGTATGCGGAGAAAAAAGGGGCGGCGGTTGAAGGAAGGAGACTTAGCCAAAGGAGACCGAGACCCAGCGGGAGGAAGGAGGACAGAAAATGTCACGGATGTGGAAGAATTGGACATTTAGTGGCGCAGTGCCCGCGAACAAAATGTTTTGAATGCGGAATTGAGGGACACATCGCGAGGCAGTGTCCATACATTTTCCAGCGAACAGAGAGGTATAGGCCGGAACCGATGGAGGTAAACGCACAGAGGGTATGGAGAAGAACCAGAACCCCCTCCGAATCGTCAAAAACTACGGGAGCGTCGGAGACAGAAGAAGAAGAAGATGAACCCAGGAGCAGAAGAGGAGAGACTGCAGAGGACGACAGGGACTACGTAAGAAGCAGACGATATGGCACGGAAGGAGGAAGGAAACGGCAAGCGGTGGCCTGAGGAGCGGGCTGGCAGAGGGGTGGCCGCACGTTAATAAACTATAGCGTCAGAGGGAATTACGGCGGTATACCCATTATTGGAGTGGCGAGAGGAGTGAGATGCTTGATAGACACGGGGAGTTCCTGTACTATTCTCAGCAGGAAAGCGGCGGACAGATTGTGTGTGGGCGAGGGGTCGTCGCGGATTCAGGCATGCGAGTGCAAGCTTATCACCCTGGGAGGGCCGTGTAAAATCGAAGGCGAATTGACGATGGGATTGGATAGGTGGGCGAAAAAGGGGGAATATTTGAAAATACACGTGGTTAGGAAGATGCCACGCGAGTACGATGGTATCATAGGGTGCGATCTCTTGGGAAGGGTAGGAGCAAGAGTGAAGTCCCGTAACAGAATATGGGATATTAGACTGGGAAGAATGTTATACCGGTGTACAGGAACCATGGGGGACGGGAAGGAGCGAATCGGAGCGATCGATCGGGAGGACAACTGGGAACGCGCTATTCGGCGAGAGTTCCCACTGAAGCAGGAGAGAGTGATATATATCAAAGAGAGACGATACCCGCAGGCGCTGCGACAGCATATAAGGGACGAAATCGAGGAATTGAAACGACAGGGCATCATAGTAGATAGTACGTCTCCATACAACAGTCCCCTGTGGGCAGTGAAAAAGAAAGGGTCGTCCGGTGACGAAAAATACCCCATTCCTCGCTTTGAAGACATTTTTCTTTTCAAATTTTTTTTTATTAACAGAGTATACTTTTTGTTTTGTGTTGCTATAGATACATAGCTGATGTCGCATGTTAGGAGTTTACGGGGAATGTCCGTAAACTAGTAGGGGGGAGTTACGTCTAGCGGTACGGCAATGTTAAGCCTAATACCTTGTAGCCTAGGGTAAACAAACCCGTAACGTGTGTATAGAGGATCAGGAGGAAAATAAAGCCAGTTATAAAACAAACCTTCTTATTATATCATCTACCTCCTTCTTCATTCCTTTTTCTCGATCGTCTACAGCTGGGAGACGATTACTTATATATATATATATATATATATATATATATATATATATATATAAGTTAATGTTTATTGAATTACAAGCCAAGAAAGGTTGGTAATAAGAACACGTAGAACGTTATAACAAGACTGCTTTATTTAGACCAAGATACCTCTATCTATAGGTATTACCTGTAAACATATACAGATAACATATGTTTGGGGATTAAGGCTGGGCACTAGCGGCACCTGGACTTAACTCCCCCCCACCAGTTTACGAACACCCATTCGCAAACTTTGAAGTCCAACACTCGGACGTCTTAGTCCATTCAAATAATGCTCCGCTAATGTTACAAAGGAGCAAAGGCCAGCCCCGCCCGTACACAGCCTGTAATCCCTCACATTAAGCTCTAATCCTATAAAACGTAAAAACCAACTGTCACTTGTAAAAAAAAAACATAAAAGAAAACTTTGACTTTGAAAAAAAACAATACTTCTGTGGGAAAAATCACATAACTATACTTATTTACAATGTTCCTCGCGTGTATGCTGCGAGGACACTCCAGCTCATTCCTGATCTACAACCTCCCCCCCTGGTGGAAGCTTTAACTGTTCTATGTGGACATTTCGCCGCTTCTTAGGGGGTCGTATACTCTCAATTGTCACGACGTTGTGTTCCCTAATCACGACCACTTTAAATGGGCCCTCATATCGCACCAGCTCTTTGCTCCTATTTGACCCTAGTTTTTTATAGACGATAGTCCCGATTTTAAGTTCCCCCATTCGATCCCGGACTTTGAGGTTTTCCCGTTCCACTCGTCTCGCTTTGTCCCTTGTTAGCCTTTCTCGGACTTTGTCACATATTTTCCTAAAACCGACAGTATTACTCGCCATTTTCTCCGCCATTCCCTTGTCTGCTACCGTCTCTGCCCCATTTCTCCGTCTTTCGCGCAGCCCAAAGAGGATCTCGAACGGGGAGAACCCCGTCGCGGTGGGGATCGAATGATTGTAAGCGGCCACCGCCTTCGGCATTGCCTCATTCGCCGGCAGACCCTTTTCCGCGTGATATACCCGCAGGTGGTCACTCAGGGTGCTGTGCAATCTTTCTATCCCTCCTCTACTCTTAGGGTGCCCTGGGGTATTAAGATGCCAAGAGACATCGAGAGTCTTCATTTCTTTTCGGATGTTGCCATTGTCAAATTCTCTGCCCCCATCCGACGAGATCCGGTCTGGTACTCCGTAAAACTGGAACCAGGTATTTAATGCCAGCATTACCGCGTCTGATGACCGATCTTGCACCGGGTGCGCCATGGCCACTTTGCTAAAGCTGTCGATTGTGGTAACCCACTTATACCCCCTCCAAGTGAAGGTATCCACTTGTAAATCACTCAACGGTGTCTCGGCGGTGGGCGATTCTTCTTGTCGCCCCCGTGGCGGATGTCTGTCATACTTCGTAGTGAGACAAACTGCACATGCCCCTATCATTTCTTGTATGCTCTTTTTCATTCCCCACCAAAAGTACCTCCGCCGCAACGCTTGCAACGTTTCCTGAACTCCACGGTGGTTCGTTTTTCCTTGGTGATAGGCCAGCGTCACTTCCAGCTGCTGTTCTCTGTCTTTGAGTGTCTCCACCATCGACGTGCACCGAATAAATATCCTATCCACTCCAAGTTGTTCCGTTCGCCAGAGTCTACAAATTTTCTCCCAAATAGTGGCATTCCCTACAAATACATGATGGGTCTTTCCGGGTTCCGAGGCATCTTTCAATGCACGGCAAATTTGGTCGTTCCTAACCCCTGGTGGCGACCAAATCGTCGCGATTTTACTTCTTCTATAACTGTCATATGCGATCTGCAGCCGCCCTGAGGTCTTGGATTTCCAAATGATCTGCCGTCTTTTGTCGTTCACGATCCCTTCTGTTACTTCCATTTCAACAGGTCTTTCGGCGGCGGAACCTTCCTCTTCAAGGGTTTCCTCGCCTTCGCTATCTCCTCGCGTACCGAGGCTTCCATCCTCCCCGGGTGTCCATTCCCGGAGAAACTGTTGGATTTCCCCGGATGGCTCCCCTTCTTCCAATGCATTCACAGTAATGGCTCTGGACAGCCAGTCTGCCACTACGTTCTCTTTCCCGGGTTTATATATGATCTCCATATTGTACTGGGACAAAAACTCTTTCCACCTCGTGACCCGCGCCGAGGACTCCTTTAACTTTCCTACCCATTGTAGGGGTCTGTGGTCGGTGTGAACACGGAATTTTCTGCCGAAGACATATGGGCGGAAATGGTCTATAGCTATGGTACTATACCGCGCTTCCGTTTTTGTGAGCCGTCGACTAGCGTACGCCACCGGGCGCTCCCCACCGTCTCTCTCCTGCGACAACACTGCCCCCAGTGCGTATTCGCTGGCATCAGTGGTGATTGTGAAGGGATGTTGGAAATTGGGAAATGCTAATATTGGTTCCTCTTGTAAGCTAGACATACATTTCCGGATGTTCTGCTCCATGATTGGGGTAATTACCACCCTCGCTCCCTTTCGCAGTAAATTATTAATAGGCACCAGGTATGCCGCCATGTCCGGCACAAATCTTCTGTAATAATTAAGCGTCCCCAGAAGTCGACGGATCCCCTTTACATCTGTGGGCACCACCATCCTTCTAATCGCCTCGACCTTCGTAGAGTCTGGCTTAACCCCCTCCTGTGAGATGGTGTGGCCCAAAAAATTGATTTTTTTCTTCCCCAACAGAGACTTCTCCATGGACCATTTTAATCCGAATTCGCGGACTCTTTGAAATACACTTCTTAGGTGCTCAACGTGCTCTGCCTCCGTTCTGCTGAAAACTAACAGATCCTCCATGTAGACCTGGCATACCACTTCGTCTATTCCCCTCAAAAATTCATCCATTAGGCGTTGAAAGGTAATCGGGGCGTTTTTCAGTCCAAATGGCATCCTGGTAAATTGATAATGCCCCCTCTCAAATGTAAAGGCCGTTTTGTCTTGGTCGTTCGCACTCATCTTGATCTGGTGATAGCCTGCCTTTAGATCTAGGGTACTAAATATTGTCGCCCCGTTCAATCTGTCTAATATGTCCTCAAATCGGGGAATAGGATACTTCTCGTCCGTCGTGTTCTCGTTTAACTTCCGATAATTGATAACTACCCTGTATTTCTCCGTCTCGTCCCCAGGTCTATTTTTCTTCCTCACTGCCCATATAGGACTGTTATATGGCGAAGTGCTATCAATTATAATCCCTTGCCGTTTAAGACTCTCTATCTCCTCTCTAATATGCCTACGTAGTGCCTGCGGATATCGTCTCTCTTTCACGTATGTGACGTGTTCTTTCTTTAACTGGATCTCGTGGACCGTCTTCCCAGTCGCTCCTAGCGTGTCTCCCTCTACGTAAAAAATATCCTCAAACTCCCTCTGTAGGCCTTCCCTCCAGCCCTCTATTTTATTAACCGCCCCTATCCGCGCTCTTCCGTCCCATATGGTCCCTTGACATTTATATTCCACTTTCCCCAACTTAATGTTCCATTTTTCCCCGATATTCTCCACACGCGCGCCTACCTTCCCCAACATGTCGCATCCAACTATCACCTGGTACTCCCGCGGCATGTTTCCTACGATATGTATCTTTAGATCTCCCCCTTTCTTCGCCCACCTATTTAGCCCTATGACTAACTCTCCCACTACCTCGCAAGGGCCTCCCAGGGTGATTAAACTACAATTACATACCTGAATCTGGAGTGCCCTCTCTCCGCCATACAGCCTCTCCAGCGCTCCGCGGGACATAATGGTGTTGGTGCTTCCCGTGTCCACCAGACACATCTCTCCTCCTTTGACCCTAATTATTGGCAACGCACACATCCTCTCCCGAATTGCATTACATCACAGGATGCGGTCGCCTCTCTGCCAACACGCTCCTCAGGCTTCATCACGTTGCTCCCATCTACGTGACTCGACCTTCTGCCCTGTCTGTCTCCTGTTTCTGCTGCGCCTCGCTTCTTCTCCTTCAGTTCCCGAAGTCCCTGATGACTCATCTTCTGATGATCCACTCTCCCCATGTGTCATGCTCCGTCTCTCTCTTACTTCTTGAGTGTTTACCTCCATTGGTTCTGGTCGTTGGTATTCTCTCCTCCGGAAGATATACGGGCAATGCCTCGCGATGTGTCCTTCCTCGCCACACTCAAAACATTTTGTTCGAGGACACTGTGCCACTAAATGTCCTGCCTTCCTACATCCGTGGCATTTTCTTTCTTCCCTGGGTGGGGCATACCTCGGTCTCGTTCCTCTAAATCTTCTTTCTCCTGTCGTTCCCTTGTCTCTGCCAATAACGGACGTTTCTGGTCTCCTCCAGGTTGGTTTCAGGGTCCGGGTTCTTTTGTATGCAACTCGGCTCCACTCATTGTCGACGTCTTGCACCCTCACTTCTTCCTCCTTGGCACTAGTGTCGATCATTGATTGTGCTCACTCCGAGAACGAGCGCTCATCAGAGAATCCTTCCTTTCTTCCTGTCTCCTTGGCCAGTTGCACTTTTAGAATTGTGGATAAGAATCCCATTCTACCCTCCACCTCTTCTACGCTAATCGACTCTCTCATCTTCTCCGTTATTTTATTGAAACGGACTACTAACCCCGCAGCATATTGCCCGTTACTTTGTCTTGGGGACTTTGTCTCCCTAAACATTTGGAATATGTCCTCCTCGGGAGTCCATCGTCCTCCTCCGTACGCCTTCTTCAATCTCATCTTAATTAATTCCCACGGGGTTTCTTCATCTGCCTGAATTTGATTCAGTATACTTCTCTTGACCCGACATATCAGGGCCGCCTTCAACGATTCCGCGTCTCTGGGATCTATTAAATTTTCTTCTGCTTTAGCTCCAATTAAAGCTGTGAGACGGTCTCCTCCTTTTAGGAAATGGTTCAGCTCACCCAGTTCCCCAGTGAATCTCTCCAGCTCCGCAACAGCCTTCCTCAGATCCTGGGTATTCATCGCTTTTACCCTCATCAGCGCGAGCGCCGTAGCATGAACTTCTGGCATAGTTCCCACTCTTCTAATATCTGCTCCCTCTACGAGATTCAAGACGGGCTGTCTCAAAACTCCTCCTTCAGTCATCTTCTCTCTTTCGCGTATAGAAGAAAAAAAAACAAAAAAAATTACGCTCGCACTCGATAACTCTTTTTCTCCACGGTTCACGGGTTTCGGCACCAGTTAATGTTTATTGAATTACAAGCCAAGAAAGGTTGGTAATAAGAACACGTAGAACGTTATAACAAGACTGCTTTATTTAGACCAAGATACCTCTATCTATTGGTATTACCTGTAAACATATACAGATAACATATGTTTGGGGATTAAGGCTGGGCACTAGCGGCGCCTGGACTTAACTTATATATATATAAGTATATTGTATATACTAAATTCTAATATTCTATATATATCTAAATCTATATATCTAAATTCAATATATATAAATATATTGTATATACAATATATATATATATATATATATATATATATATATATATATTGTAACAATTTTCCTATTTTGTTACAATTTATTAATATAAAAAAAAAAACAAGTTCCATTCACTATGTTTTTAACAAATTTAAATGGTTAGCAGTACCTTTTTTTTTTTTAAAGATGTTTTCTTAGTGGTGTGAAGTGGGTCAGAAAAAATTTTGTTCGACTGGTAGAAGACAAGGTGCTCTCTCATTGCCCACTGATTTAAAACTCCTCGCCTGTTTTCATTTTCCTTTCCGGCTTTTCTCGCCTCGACCTTTGCATCGTCGATCGACTTCCACAAAGCCCCCACTTATAATAACTATATAATATGTTGTGATATGGCTCAGTCCATATTATTACATTGGACCACCCTGAGAAGAAAAACAAACAAAACAAAAATCTGCTTTACATCTGCAAATTTAATTCAAAATTTCCTCATATGGTACGACCAATCGACCTGTGAGTTTTTTTTTATACCTAACGGTGTATACAAAGCATACATATAACAACCTGTTACCAATATTTTCAAATTGTATCAATTAAACAGGCATAGAATTATTTATCTTTTCTGCTACAAGCAGTAAAAGATCATAATTAGAATTTTACTTAAACCACATTCACTCTATAAAATTTTATCCATTCATACCTTATTCCACTAACACTACTGTAAATATACACTTTTAACAAACTATACTCCTATCTCCTCCTCACCTGTCATTGACTGTGGTGGGATATAAATTATGAATTTAGATCTATTCACATTCTTGTGACTTAAAGAACTAACATTATTTACCTAATCTACTACCAATAAACAAACACGAGTGAAACAAGATTTTTTTTGTATAGGGTGTTCATTTTAAATCTTGAACCCTTTTGAGAAACTTAGAAATTTTCCTCAACATCACTTTTTTTTTTTTTTTAAATTAAATTAATAAATAAGGGGAATAATATAATAATAAATAATGATTTTAAATGACTAGACTAATAATAATAATCTGACTTTATCGAAGTTGACTATCTATTTACAACACAGTACAAATAACATTCTACAAACTACTCAGATTTCATGTTTTGAACCGTTTTAATAAGTTCGCATGAAACTTTCCTCTTCTCTTTATTCCATTTCCTGGGCAGACTAACAGGTAAGTGGTATCGCCGTAGCTCTTCTTAATCTTATAAGGGCCTTCGTAGAGTTTCAAAAACTTCGCTTAAATATGTCTCGAATTTTTTTTACTGCCCATACGATGGCGAGTAATTCCTGTTCGGTGGTCGAATACAGCTGTTCTGCTCCCCTTAACACCTTACTGGCAAATGCCACTACTTCACACTCTTCTTCGTCGTCTTTTTGGTAAAGCTGTGCCCCGATCGCGTAACTGCTAGCGTCGGTTTGCAAGATAAATGGTCGCTCAAAATTAGGATGTGCCAACATGACTTGCTTAATAAATGACTCCTGAATTTGTTCGAACTGCCGCTGTTCTAATTCGCTCCACTTCCATTTTACTCCTTTTCGCAGTAGTCGCTTTAACGGTTCAAACAGGTGAGCGTAACTTTTGTTGAATCGTTGGTAAAATCCGGTCAACCCCATAAAACTTTTCAAATCCTTTACACATTTCGGTCTAGGAAATTTCTTGATTGCCAGAATCTTTTCTCCTTGTGGTTTTAGACCACTGGTGGTCAAAACAAAACCCAAATACTCTACTTCTTTTTTAAAAAAAATTGATTTTTCTAAATTCAGTGTGACACCTGTCCTTCGAATTATTTGAAATAATTTGTCCAACACGTCCAGGTGTTCTTCTGGGGTGACTGTCATGCACAACAAATCATCAACATATGTTTTGATTTGTTTTTTCAGGTCCTCTAACATAAACGATATGCCTCTGCTTAACGCTGCTAGTGACACACTTAGTCCAAAGGGCACCCTATTAAATTCATACACTTTCCCTTCATGCATAAATGCAGTGTATTTTCGATCTGCTGGGTGCAATTCGATTTGCCAAAATGATTTAGTCAAATCAATCATACTGAAAAATTTTTGTTGACCACACATTTTTAGAATTTGGTCAATCGGCTCAGAACGCTCGTAGTCTGAGATGAGTCGCTTATTTAGATTTCTGGCATCGAGACTAATCCACACATTTCCATCTTTTTTATTTACTATTACAATTGGGTTTATATACGCACTATTACTCCGACTTATTATTCCGTCGCTTAACATTTTATGGAGTTCCCGAGCTACTGCATCTGCTTTTCTAAATGGTATTTTATAGGGACGGGTAAAATATGGGCTATCGTCGTTAACTTTCAATCGATATTTGTACCCCTGAACCAAACCTGGTGTATTATGAAAGATTTCTTGATTATCTTTTAATAGACCTCGAAATCTTTGAATGATCACGGCAGGAAAATTTGAATAATTTTCGACCATTTCACTAATCTTTTTCTCGATCTGCTGCTCCTGACTATCTTGAAAATCCTCACAAAAGGTTGCTTGAACCGATCTCGCCCAAGTACTGGAATTTTCTGCAAACTTAATTTCTCCACCTTGATCACTGGAAGGGTGTGTGAAACTCATTTTATTGGCTTTTGTATCCAATATAAAATTATAGGTGGATAAAAAATTTTTCATCCATTTTTAAAAAAAAAATCTTTTCTCATTTCAGTAGAATTTTGGGCCAATCGGTCAAACTTTGCATTATTTTGTTCCAGAATTTGCATAATTCTATCCATTTGAGTGGCAGTTGGGGCCTGACCACTGAATTTGTCTTTAGAGGTCAGTGGGTCGGGTTGTCGAATCGTATGATCGTGTGGATTAATCGGATTTGACGTCTCTGTCTCCAATTTACCAATTCCTTCACTATTTGTCGTCGATTGGTTGTCCATTTTTAATTGTGACCTTGTTAGAGGCATTTAAATTTTAATCTGAAATTATTATTATTTTTTTTTTTTTTAAATTCACTACTGTACTTATCCGCTAACCAAATTTGCCGACTTTCGTTGTCCTGGCAACATTAAAATAAATCTTGTCGACTGTACGGGCGCCACTTGTAACAATTTTTCTATTTTGTTACAATTTATTAATGTAACACCCCCGTACCTACCGGGAAATAGGAAATTTTCCTTTGGAAGAGGTTGAGAAAGCAGGGAACGGGAAGTTAGGAACCTGGAAAGAATTATGGAAGACTTATCAGCTAGCCTGCACCAATTTATAACCGGGTGAATTGGTTGGGAAAGATACAAATAAAAACGATACATAAACTCCTTTTTCTACGCCAAAACTACTGGTTTATTAAAGTTAATAACTCATTTTAAACAATTTCTATAACACATAATGTTCATTGTATATTGATATAATAATTGAATGTCCTAAGCTCCCACGGGGATTAATGTCCCCCACACCAAGTGAATTTGATTGAGTTACCTTTAATACAGTCCTTTCCTAAGATCCGTCTATCTTTCCTCCTTTAGAACACTCACTATTTCTCACAGGTATCTCAGTACACTCCATCGAAGCTTACACACATACGAGATAACCTTCCTCGTTTTGTTATAACATGTGTTCTTATTTTTTTATTCTTTCAATGCTGATGTCAAAGGCACGCGTTTATCCTCTTCCAGCCGTCTAGGAAGTGCAGATACCAGTTGGTGCCGGTAATCTAATCTCTCGGAATGGTACATACTCAACGCTGTTTTGTTACAATTAATATAAAAAAAAAACAAGTTCCATTCACTATGTTTTTAACAAATTTAAATGGTTAGCAGTACCTTTTTTTTTTTTTAAAGATGTTTTCTTAGTGGTGTGAAGTGGGTCAGAAAAAATTTTGTTCGACTGGTAGAAGACAAGGTGCTCTCTCATTACCCACTGATTTAAAACTCCTCGCCTGTTTTCATTTTCCTTTCCGGCTTTTCTCGCCCCAACCTTTGCATCATCGATCGACTTCCACAAAGCCCCCACTTATAATAACTATATAATATGTTGTGATATGGCTCAGTCCATATTATTACAATATATATAACTTATGTGTCTCGGATCGTGAAACGTAAAAAAAAGAATAAGTAAGGGACGAAATAACACTCTTGAAGGCTGGTTAAGAACTAGCTTTATTCAAATTATAATCCTCTACGTATGTATTCACGATGTTTATCAAGGTAGTTTGGAATTAGTGGCTACTCCCGTAGGTCACATCTTAACTCTCCCCTGCCAGTTTACGAACATCCTCGTAAACTCAAAACACAAACAAAACAAAAACAAAAATAAATTCTACATCGTTGGTTAAAAATAAAATAAACAAAATTACAGCTTCCTCTATATACATAACTAACTTAATCTAGAATTTTACATAATACACAAAGAATAAACTAGGGTAATTTACCCAAAACTCTATATACAAAAATAAAAGATATATTGCTCTATTCTAGAAAAACGTAACATAACATGATGGTACTTAAAATACACTCTTATGGTCTGGCTTCTCCCACTGGAAACTTAAGTTGCTCGATATGTACAGTACTCCGTTTCCTGGGTTCAGCCAGACTCTGAACGGTGACAAGATTGTGTTCCCTAATTGTAAGCACTTTGAACGGACCCTCATACCTCAGGACTTCCTTTGCACGATTCGACAGGATCTTCCTGTAAACAATAGTGCCTATCCTAACGGTACCCGTAATATCTCTTACTCCCTCGCTACTCTCTTGCTTTTCTCCGCGACCATTCGCCCATACGATACGGTTAGCTGTTCCGCCATGCTCTCGTCTACAATCGTCTCTCCCTCGTTCCTCCTTCGTGCGCGTAAACCAAAAAGAGCTTCGAACGGGGAAAACCCGGTGGCCATATGAATAGAATGATTATACGCTTCTATGGCTCGGGGCATCGCCTCATCCACTTCCAACCCTTTATCGGCATGGAAAACTCTGAGATGTTCTCCCAACGTATTGTGGAGCCGTTCGATCCCTCCCCTACTTTTGGGATGACCGGGCGTATTCAAATGCCATGTAACCCCTAACCGTTTCATCTCTTGTCTCAACTGAGCATTATCGAATTCTCTGCCTTCATCCGAGGAGATCGTATCTGGGACTCCGTAGAATTGAAACCAAGTTTGGAGGGCGCCACACAACGCCACTGCCGATTTCTCCTTCACCGGGTGGGCCATGGCTGTTTTGCTAAATATGTCCACCACCGTCACCCACTTAAAGCCTCTCCACGTAAAAGTATCTATCTGCAGGTCTGTTAACGGTGCTGTAGGAGTACCCGTCTCCGTTTGTAACCCTACCGGAGGATGGCGGTCATACCTTGTAGTATGGCAAATGACGCATTCTCTCACGATCTCTTCCACCGTTTTTCGCATCCCTACCCAATAGTATTTCCTTTTTAGTGCCACCAACGTCTCATCGATCCCCCGGTGGTTCGTCTTCCCTTGATGGTATGCGCTCGTTACGTCCTTTTGCTGTTCCTGATCGCTAATGGTCTCTACCATATAGCGGCATCGTATGAATGTTCTGTCCATCCCTATCTTTTCATACCTCCACAAGTTACGTAACTTGTCCCACACCGTCGCGTTTCCCACATTCAGATGATGGGTCACTCCTGGCTTAGAGGCGTCTTTTAGTGCTTGACAGAGTTGTTCTTCTTGAACTCCAGGTTGTGACCAAATGGTGGTGATGGAATGTTTTTCATATTTGGAGAACTCAATTTTTACGAGCCCCGTCGTCCTTGTCTTCCAAATGACCTGTCGAGATTTGTTGTTGATTATCTCATCTATCTCCTCCATCTCTGCTGTTCTCTCGTTCTCCGACTCATCATACGAGGGATCCTCATTGTTATGGAGTTCAGGTCTGCGCTCTCCTTCCCCGTCTGGCGTCCATTCACGCACAAGTCGCACAAGTCCCCGGACGATTCTCCAGCCTCCGTCTCGATCATGTTCACTTGTAGAGCACGAGATAGCCAGTCAGCGACAACGTTATCTTTTCCTGGTTTGTACACCACTTACAGGTTGTACTGACTTAGAATCTCCTTCCATCGCGTGACTCCAGTCGAGGACTCCTTCAGATTACCCACCCACAACAAAGGACGATGATCAGTATGTACTTTAAACCGCCATCCAAATACATATGGTCTAAAGTGTTGCACTGCCCAAACGATTGCTAACAGTTCGCGTTCGAGTGCGGTGTAACGAGGGATTCCGCATCCGTAAGTCTCCTGCTCGCGTATGCCACGGGTCTTTCCCCCTTCTCGCTTTCCTGTGATAAGACCGCCCCCAGTGCATATTCACTGGCATCCGTGGTGATCAAAAATGTCTTCGCGAAATCTGGGAATGCGAGAACTGGTTCCGTTTGCAACCTCATCATACATTTCTGTATATTCGTCTCGATCTCTGGCGTAATCCTAACTGTGCGTCCCTTCCTCAATAGTTCGTTGATAGGAACCATACTTTCGGCCATCTCCGGTACGAATCTGTGGTAATAATTTAAGGTTCCTAACAACCTCCGGACCCCCTTCACATCGCTTGGCATTACCATTTTCCCGATCGCTTCGACTTTTTTTCCATCTGGTCTTACCCCTTCTTCCGAAATCACGTGTCCCAGAAAACTAATCTGTCTTTGTCCCAGTATCGACTGTTCTTGTGATAATTTCAACCCAAACTGGCGTATCCTGTTGAAGACTTGACGCAAGTCCTCTAGATGACTCGACTCAAACTTGCTAAATACCAGGAGATCGTCCATATAAACTTGACACATGTTTTCGTCGAGGCCGCGCAGGAATTCGTCATTCAATCTTTGAAATGTTATAGGCGCATTTTTTAGCCCAAATGGCATACGGGTAAACTCGTAATGCCCCCTTTCAAAAGTAAACGCCGTTTTGGCTTGGTCTCTGGGATGCATACGGATCTGGTGATATCCGGACTTTAGGTCGAGCGTACTAAATATGGATGCTCCTCCCAGCCGATCCAAAATATCTTCCAATCTCGGAATGGGGTATTTTTCATCCCGTGTGTTTTCATTTAATTGTTGAAAATCAACCACCACCCTATATCGCTCCTTTTTGTCCCCTTCGACCGGCTTCTTTTTCACAGCCCATAATAGACTATTAAAGGCCGATACGCTATTCACGATAACCCCTTGCCGCTTCAACTGCGAATGTGTTCTCTTAACGCCTGGGGGTACCTCCGCTCCTTTACATATGTGACCTTATCCGACTTCAACTGGATCTCGTGAAGAGTTTCCCCCGTCGCGCTCAACGGATCCCCTTCGCGGAAAAAAATGTCTCCAAATTCATCCCTTACCCTTTTTCTCCAGTCTACCCCCTTAGTGATTACTCCCACGTGCCTAACACTTTCCATCACATCTTGCGTCGTCCGGTACCTCTTTTTCCCAATCCGAACTACCCACTGACCCCCTGAGCTACGAATTTGTATCCCTAGTGTGTTAAATAGATCGCATCCCAAAATCCCCCCGTACTCCCGCGGCATGTTTTCCACAACGTGCAGTGTCATCACCTCCCCCTGCTTTCCCCACTTATCTAGGGCTAACTCGATTTCCCCGTCTATAGTACAGGGCCCGCTCAAAGTGATCACTTTACATTGACATGGCTTAACATGTGGTTTACATTTTGCTTTAAATATTACCTCTAATTTATTCCTACTCACTAACGTACAGGAACTCCCCGTATCCACTAAACATTTCCACCCTTTGCAGAATTCTATAATAGGCAACCTGTCCCACTTCTTTACAACACTATTCACAAAAAGGTTGCCCCTCCTTTCACACAATTCTCATTCTTTACTAACCTGCTCTGTTCTCCGCCCTGTGCTCCGTTGTTCGCTTCTCCTTCCCGAGATTCCTCTGCCACCGGATTCACTGCCCTCCGTCTCCGATCCTGATGCCTCCGAAGATCTGGCCGATTCTGACGACATCCTGCTTCTTCGCCACACTCTTTGAGCATTGATCTCCATAGGTTCGCCTCGGTCGTACTCCCTGTGCCGTATATATGGGCATTGTCTGGCCATATGTCCCTCATTGTGGCATTCGAAACATCTTGTACGTGGGCACTGGGCTACCAAGTGTTCTGTCTTGCCGCACTCATGGCACCTCCTTTCCTCTCTTCTCCCATTCTTCCTCTCCACTACTGGCCTTCTTTCTCTCGGTATTCTGTCTCTTCTCCCGAAATCTCCCTCTCTTCTTCTTCCCATATCCTGTCTCCCTTTATTCCTTCCTGCTTCATTTCTCCGATACGACACTCTACTTCATCCTGGTTCTATCTCTTTTATCTGTTCCTCGTCACGGGCACTCGCGTCTACCATTTCCTGTGCACATTCCATAAATGATTTTTCTCTAGGTAGGCCATCCTTTCTCCACGTATCCCTAGCTAACTGTACTTTCAGAACCGTGGTCATATATATCATCCACGCTTCCACCGCACTTGTGTCCATTACTTCTCGCAATTTCTCATTTATTTTACTCAGCTTCGCGAGGAGGCCTGTGGCGTACTGGCCATTCGTCCGGTTCGTTTTTTTCAACTCCCGGAGCATTTGCAACATATCCTCTTCTGGGGCCCATCGCCCCCCTCCATAGGCCTTATTAAGTCTTTCTTTGATCACCTGCCACGTAGTATCTTCGTCTGCTTGGATCAAATTCAGCACACTTCTTCTCACCCTTCGAGCCAGGGCCGCCCGCAACCTTTTGGCATCCGACTCCTCTTGCAGGTCCGCTGCAACCTGGGCTTGAATGCTACTCATAATTCCGTCCCCGCCTTTGAGGAAATGGTCTAGTTCTGCTATATCCCCATTAAATTTTTCTAGATCTGATATCTCTCTTCGTATGTCCTGGGCGTTCGCCTTCTTTAATTTCATTTTTTCTAGTTCGTTGGTCTCCTGTGCTATCCTATTCACTTCCTGAGCTGCCAAGTCTGCCCGCGCCATTGCCAAAGTTGTTGATGGTAATGGTGGGATTCCGTGATTTACCTGTTCTGGTTGTTGAGGCTCCAGAGTCAGCGTTGGTGGCCTAAGGACACTTTGTCCTTGCTCATTCGTGATTTACTCGAGTGACTTCCTCGACAGAAGAGAAAACAAAATAACAAAGAATCACGAAGTTAATAAAAAATATTCTCACTTGAAACTGTTAAAAAAGTTCCCGGGTTTCGGCACCACTTATGTGTCTCGGATCGTGAAACGTAAAAAAAAGAATAAGTAAGAGACGAAATAACACTCTTGAAGGCTGGTTAAGAACTAGCTTTATTCAAATTATAATCCTCTACGTATGTATTCACGGTGTTTATCAAGGTAGTTTGGAATTAGTGGCTACACCCGTAGGTAACATCTTAACTTATATATGTAAAGAAAGTAAGCTTTCTTCAATTAAATTAGCAGCGCTTTGTTATCACGCGCGTGCTTCAGTTGGCTGCCACTAGGTGGAGCTGGAGACATATGACCAGGAGGTTCTTATAAGGTGTTCAGTGTAAACAATTAAGTAAAGTGAAACAGTGGTAACAATAAACTGTAATTGTTGTTTCTTTTGTTTTACAGGTATGAATTTAGATTTTATTTGTAATAGTTGTAACCTAATTATCAATTAAATAAACCTTTTGTTTTACAGAGAAACAGATTACTTATTGTTATAATAAGAAGACCTAGCAACCCTTATAAAACAACAATTTGTTTATGATGTCAAAACTGCAGTTTGAATTTACGGTAGTGACTTCACCAAAAGACAGTAAAGCAAATGCAATTGCCATCACCTCAATTGGTACAGAAGATGGAAGAAGATATACATTGCCAGAAGAATTCAAATATATGGAAGATCATGTGGAGTTGAAAAAGACAAGTAAGTACACAAAGTTAGTTAATTCATTAAACAGAAGAAATCAGATAAGAAGAGTGTGGATTACAATGACAAAAGAATTAGAGGGCACATACATAGATGAAGATGGAAATCTGCAATTTAAAGATCAATATTTAGAGGAAATAAATGAAGAAAGTACAAACAAAACACAAGATCATAGTCTAAAGGAAATACTAGAGAAACTGATAGAAACAACACAGAAGAAAGATAACGAGAAAGACTTAAAAAAAATATCAGAAAAACTTCTCATAGAAACATTTTCAAGCAAAAATACTAATGCTAAACAGTGGATAGAAAGCTTTGAAAAAGAGTGTTCTAGATTTCAAATAGATAAAAGTGAGGAAAAAATTGAACTAATGAAACTATTCTTTGATAAACCAAGTTTAGACTGGCACTCTTCCACACTCATAAGACTAACAATAAATGCTGGTTGGTCTGAATGGAAAACAAGATTCTTAAAATGTTTCACAGATAATGGATGGAATAATATAACCTATGCACTATCATTTAAATATCGAGAAGGTTCGTTAACGGATTATGCTTTGAGGAAAGAGAAACTTTTGATAGATTTTAACAAAGATATGGATATAAAGTCACTTATAGCATTAATAGCAGTAGGGTTACCAGAATTTATATTGAATAGAATAAACAAGGAAAAATTAAAAGAAACTACAGACTTATTTAATGAATTGAGACAACTTGAATGTTTAGTAAATAAAAGAAATTTTCAAAAAAAACCTACATTAGATTCTCAAAAGAAATATGAAGTAAAGATACCTTGTAAAACGTGTGGAGATTTAGGTAAAGGTGTGAGATACCACCCAAAAGATAAATGCTGGTTCCAAAAACATGAAGAAAGTAGAGAAAAGAACACTACACCAAAAAAAGTAAATAACAATTCTATCCTAGATGTAGAAATATATAATGAATCAAAAAACGAGTAAACACACCACTAATTAAATTAAACATTGTATTGGAAGATAAGATAAAAATAGAAGGGATCTATGACTCAGGATCTCAAGTTTCATTAATTAATAAAAGATTAATAAAAACTATAAAAAATAATAATATAGATAAGAACAAAATACAATTAAAAACAATTAGTGGTGTGGCACTCACAAAGGGATTAGCAAGAATAAAATTAAAAATTTTCAATATTGAAAAAGAAGTAGATGTATTTATTGTAGAAAATGAGACTTTTCATGATTTTTTGATAGGCCTAGACATAATAAAGGAATTTAAATTAAGGCAAGACGAAAATCTAAATATAAGCCAAAAACAATCGCAAAGAAAAGATATAATAGAAATAAATTTTAATGAACATATTAAAGAGAAAGATTTTAAAATAAATTTAGATCATTTAGATAATGAAAAAAAATTCAAAATAGAACAATTGATAGAAGAATATAAAACAATATTTGCCAAAGACAAGTATGATATAGGGACTGTAAAAGATTATGAAGCAAGAATAGATCTCTTGATGGAAAAATTTTGTAGTAAAAGACCATATAGATGCACAATCGAAGACAGAAAAGAAATAGAACAGCAAGTGGCAAAACTATTAGAAAAAAATTTAATTGAAGAATCGTATAGTCCATTTGCTGCACCGGTAACTCTAGCATTAAAAAAAGGTGAAGGAAAAACCAGATTATGTGTCGATTTTAGAGATCTGAACAAGATTGTCACAACCCAGGCCCAACCTTTTCCGCTAATTGATGATTTAATAATTAAAGCTAGAAATTGTAAATATTTTACATCACTGGACATCAATTCAGCATTTTGGTCAATACCACTAAGGATAGAAGATAGAAAAAAAACAGGCTTTATAACCCAAGAAGGACACTATCAATGGACTTGCCTACCATTCGGTTTAAAAACAGCACCAGCAATCTTCCAAAGAATTTTATCAAGTATACTAAGAAAAAATAATCTAAAGAACTTTACAGAAAATTATATAGATGACATATTAATATTTTCAGAGACTTTTGAAGATCATATCATGCATATCAAACAAGTTTTAGAAGCCATCGAATTCCCTTTGTATGCGACTGAGACGGTAACTTTACCCTTAGGCTTGATGAGGTGATCTGAGTAAGAGCGGAAAGTGACTGGAGTCGGTTGCAGCGGTACGTTGAGTTCAAGTTTCTTGAAAGCAGTTTCTGAGATCAAGGAGAAACGTGCACCTGAATCCACTTCAAACGATTGCGGTTTGTTGTTGAGAGTGACTGTGACGATGTATTTATCGGTGTCTGGTCCAACCTCATACAGATCCTCGACGGTTTCAATCCGAACGATGCCATATTCGTTGTTGGGGTGATGATCCTCTTCCTCTTGAAGGTATTCAGTTGACAGCTTCTTGGTCTTCGATTTCCGGAGCAGGGTGGTGATACAAACTTTCGTGACATGCCCGATTTTTCCACAAGAGTGGCACTTCATGGATTTACGCTCTGTTCTGCAATCACGCGATTTATGGTTTGAGCGACCACAGTTGAGACAAAGGCCATTGAGACCTAATGCTCGATAATCCACACGGCTTCTGGTGCTGCGGGACTGAGAACGATGACGCGGATGAGAGCTGGACTGATGACGATTGTCTTGAGACCCAGAACGCTGGCGGCTGGGACGATTTCTTTCTTGACGACGATCAATCTTGTTTGCGTCTGTAACTTGATCCGGCGGCTTCTCAGGTAGCTTATTTAATTGACCCGACTCAAATCGAGATGCTTCCAGTGCTGTGGCCTTCGTTACGAATCCATCGAAATCCTTGAGGGTTGTGTCTTGAAGGATCTGTTCGCGTATCCAATTGTCCTTCAGGCCTCTGATGAACTGAGCACGGAGGAATATTTGAGCTATTGAGAACCTCTTTTTACAGGTTGCACTGGGACAGGTTGTGTAAAAATCACAGTCCTTCAACTTTCCCTTCAGAGATGCGACGAAATCCGAAATTGATTGATGTGGCTGCTGAGTGATGCTGAGGAAGTAGTGCTGTGAGACGACGGTTGAGACTGATGGAGACAGCATTTTTTCGAAATGGCACTTCAAGGTTATGAAGTCGATTTCCTTGATAGGATCATCTGGTCCCAGAAAAGCGGCTAAGTTGTTATAATGTTCTTTTCCAATTGATGAACGCAAAAGTTGAACCTTTTTTGTATCATCAGTGACGTTTTTGAGATCACAATAATTGTCAAAACGCTCCATGTATGAAGAAAACTGTTCAGTTTTGGGGTCATAGTTTTCAAATGGTGTCAGTGGTAATGCTGGTGTGGTTTTTTGACTTCCCAGAGCAGATGACAAGACTAACATCAACTTCTCGAATTGTTCTGAATTCATTGTGACTTGATTTGCTTGTTTAAATCAGGTATATAACAGTTAGTAAAAAAAATAAATAAAATACCTTTTAGCGGTTATAGTATTGTTAGCGGCACTCAATTTTCCCAATGTTTTGTACTTTTATCCTCGTCGCCAACTTGTTGTGACAAGGGCTGAATAATGAGACACATTTTTATATGTAATTGAATAACGCGACACAATTTATTTACACAATGAGACATAGATATTACAAACAGAATGTATACACTCAAAACAAAACTGAAACCTTCTGAACACATGCCAGGTTTCGTAACCCACTGTTATTTATATCAGCTAACCAAACTTATAGTTATTTATAACTGCTTCACTATACCTACCATTAATTCTTCGAATGGTCTGTTTGGTGTCGGTGTAATCATGAATTTGTCTTTTATCGGTCTGCGTTCGTACTTGGGTTTTCTGCATATTACACATTGGTTTATGTATTCATTGATGCTTTCTTTCATACGGGGGAAGTAGTTTGATTTTCTCAGTTTTTTGTCAGTTTCAAGAGTTCCTCTTTGTGCAGTTTTTCCAGTGTGATAATTGGTTATTAATTCTAATTGTTCTTCTTTGTTTTCTATGTCTTTTGCTATGTTTTTATATCTTTTTAATTTCACAATTGGGTAATTCTGTTGTATCGTTTGTGATATTACCTCAAATGTTTCGTTGTACCAATTATTTAGTATGGGTAAGGGCGAGTCACAGTAGATTCCATAAGTGGTTTTTGAATATAGGATTTGTAACCAGATTATTTGGTGTTTTTCTATATTAACTATTTTTTCGTCGTTTACAATCCAAATTGATGATTTTTTGCGAATGTATCGTTGCTCCGCAAGTACTTGTCTGGCCATTTTCTGTTGGTGTGATTTCCATTTGTTAGTCAGTATTTTCAGTACTTTGTATTTGTGTTGCTTGTAGTATCATCGCTTCTAATTCTTATCGTAGTCTGGATTGTTTTCTGTTTGTATAAGTTCCATTCCCTCGAAGTCTTCCATGTCACTGTCAACATGATTGACTTGAGTTAAATGTTCGTGTTGTCTCGATAGTAAGTCCGCTACAAAGTTTGTCTTTCCTGATATGTGTTCTATGTCAACATCAAATTCGTTTAGTTTCCATATCCATTTCATGATACGGGTGTTAGTATTTTTCATTGTGAATATCTATTTTAGTGGTCTGTGGTCTGTTTGTAGTAAGAATCGTGAACCGTATAGGTATGGTTTGAAGTGTTGCATTGATCATACTACTGCCTAGAATTTCGTTTTCAATAGTGGAGTAATTAAGTTCAGGAGGTTGTAAGACTCTTGAAGCAAAAGCTACGGGATGGTTTACTCCGTCTTTGTCCTTCTGTGACAGTACAGATCCTATGGCTTTGTCACTAGCGTCTGTTGTTAAAATAAACGATTTGTTCCAGTCTGGGTATAAAAGTATTAGGGCATTTGTCATTAATGTTTTTAATTCGTCACATGCCTGTTTTATTTGTGGGGTATCATAAATTTTAGTCTTTATCGCTTGAGATATGGGTCTAGAAATAGTAGCGCAATTTTTGATAAATTTTATGAAATATCCGGTCGTTCCTAAAAATTGTCTAATAGTTTTATCATTTTTTGGATAAGGTAAGTTTGTAAGGCTTCGATTTTTTTGTCATTAGTTTCCGGTCCTTGAGGTGTTACAATATGTCCTAAAAATGGTAATTCTGTCTTAAAAAATTCTGTTTTGTCTAGTTGAATTGATAAGGCGTGTTCTTTCAGTTTCCTAAATACGTCTTTTAAGTATTCGAGATGGTCGTCTATTTTGTCCGAGTATATGATGATGTCATCTACATGTACCATGGTGTTGGGTATATTTGCAATCATCATATTCATTGCAGCTTGGAAAGTTGGGGGTGCGTTGCACAGTCCGTAAGGCATTCTTAGATATTCGTAATGTCCGTTTTCTGTACTGAAAGCAGTTTTCGCTATTGAGTCTGGATCCATTTCAATTTGGTGGAATCATGATGCTAAGTCAATAGTCGAAAATATTTTCGCTTTCTGTAGTTTGTTCGGTAAGTCTTCTATGTTTGGTAGGGGGTATTTGTCTTTTGTAGTCATTTCGTTCAGTTTTCTGTAGTCGATTACCATTCGTACTTTTTTTTATTCCTGACGCGTCTATTTTCTTAGGAACAATCCGTACAGGAGAATTGTATGGAGAATTACTCTTTTTTATGATGTTGTTTTTTAATAATGTTTCGACTTCATCATGTATTTGTTTTTGGAATTATACGGGGTATCTGTAGTATCTAGTGTAGCAAGGATTGTCGTTAGTCATATTAATTTTGTGTTTTATCAAGTTTGTTGATATCAATTTTTCCTAGTCAGTCTTTATTATTTCACCATATTGGCTAATTAAAGTTACCAGTTTATTACTCGTTTCGTTATCAATGTGTCCGGATGTAATTAATGTTTTTATTGTTTGTTTGTCATCAATATAGTTAGTTTGGTCTTCTTTATTTTTAATGTATTTGGTTTTTTCTTTTTCTGTTGATTTATTTTCCGATTGGGTTTCCGTTTTATTTTCTGATTTATTTTCCTAGTATGTTTGATCTCTTTTTTCTTTTAGTCTAATACCGTTTATATAATATTCGTTGGTATTGCACTTTATTTCCATATTTTGTTGTTTCATGATTTCATATCCAAGTAGGATATCATACTTCTCACTGAAGGGGAATATTAAAAATATTATTTTTGTATGGACTCCAAGTACAGGCTCCAGATCTACTATTGATTGCACTTTGTGTGCCCTCGGCTCTTCTTGTAGGAGTTTTCATAACAAAACCTTCCGCAATAATTTTACTTCCTTCGGGTAAAGAAGTTTGGGTAATGTAATTTTTTGTTGCTCCAGTGTCAAGTAACCATAATTTTCCTGTTTTGTCTTTGAGTTTTGGTAAGTTGTCTGTGTGGTTTAGTTCGTTTACGGGTCTGGTGGATCGCAATTGTTCGGACCTAGCTCTAAAAAATTGTTTTGTCTAGTTCCAATGGTTGTAGTCTTTCCGTTAGTTGTCTTATCTGTTCATCTTTGTCTGTTTCAGTATGGTGAACCCTGTTACTAACTGTTCTCATTGAGATAGTTCGGTCCTCTGCTTGTTGATCATTTTGTCTAGTTTGTTGTTGCGGTTTGTTAAAGTACTGTCTTTGTTCATGTGGTTTCCAAGACTGATTTTGTCTCTCGTTACTGTCTCGGTTATAGTTAGGCGTATATCGTTGGTAATTTTGTTGTGGTCTTTGTTGATAATTTTGTCTTTGTTCTTGTCTAGTTTTCCATGTTCTTCTAAAATTGCGATCATAATTGTTTCCAAGGTGGTTGGGATTTCTTTGTTGTGTGTTGTTATACTGTTGTCTAGGTTCCCATGTTCTTCTAAAATTGGGATCATAATTGTTTCCAAGGTAGTTGGGATTTCTTTGTTGTGTGTTGTTATACTGCTTGTTGTCTGGGCCTTTGTCTGTCAGTTTTGTCATAAGTTTCTTCCATTATTTCGATAGCGGAAGTGGTTAATGTTCGTTGTATATGTCACGAAGATTATTTATAATATTAAACCGTACGAAATTTCTTAATTCTGGTACAAATTGTTTTATACAGTGGTTGGTTATCAGTTTGTCATACGCGTTTATCTCATATGTCTTCTGTATTTTTTCTTTTGAGTCGTCTGTAATAATTCTTCCTTCTATTCTAGTTCGTCTCGTAGAGTTATTAGTCTATTCGTAAATTTTAATGGATGTTCGTTTTTGTGCATTGTCACTCCTAATATTTCTGTAATTTATCGTTCTATAGTTTTGTTGTCCCAGAAATATCTTTTTAATTCTGTTATGAATTCGTCAATCGAGTCGTAGTTTCGTTTTCCGCAAAATTTAGCTTGGTCTGTTAATTTCTTCGATTTTGTATAACTAAGTAACTGCTGTAAATTGTATTGTCTGTGTGGGTTGTCTAATGCTCCTACCGTAGAGGCGACATATAATAATTGGTTTAGAAATGTAACTAAGTCACTAGGATTTCCATTTAATTCCGGAATTTGTTGGAAATCAGTGGCTTTGATTAAGTGGTGGTTCATATTTAGTGTTTGTGGGTTGTGTTCTGGTAAAGAGTTTTGCGTTTCTTGTATGGGTGGTTGTATAGTCGGTATGTTAAGTATGGCTTCCCTTAGTATGCTCCTCTCAGTCATAAGTGAAATCTGTACAAAAAATATTAGTAAGTTTTATAATTACCAATTACAACGTTGTCTTCTTTCCTTCTTCTTGTCGTCCTAGTCTTCCTTCAACGATTTCTGGTTCAGTATACTTTGGAGATGTATATAAAAATATACCAGTGTTCTGCTGATCCTGAAGTTCTGAAGTTAACATAGCATCGGGCTTCTCATGAAACGAGTAGAGGATATCTCGGGTCTTGCCTAGCCAAGCTCGGGATCACAAAATGGGGAGATTCTACCGAAGTTACACACACACTGCCAAAGTACCTGGTCGGGCGCCAGTTAAAGAACTATACTAACTGATGGACTTTTTTAAAAAGTTTTTATTAGAAAGTACAACAAATCAAACGGTAAATCTGTATAGTCTTACACCTAAGTGGGAAGAGAGTGAGAGCTAATTAAATCTAGAGGAAGTTTATAGAGGGAAGGATGTGTGGATGTGAGACAGTGCTGCCTCAGCTGCTGATGCAGTTTCTTTGCATCCATAACTGACTAATACTTGACAAATGAAAGTACGCTGCGATAGTTAAGTGGGCAGACGTATCCAAAAGTGACTATATTACATATATTGAAAAAGCGATAAGCTCAAAATTATTGGACAATGTAAACATTACTTGATGAAATATTGCTAACATAGATAAATTACCCAAACATAGGCTCTTAATCCATAATATATTATGAAAAAATGTTTTCCTATTAGAATATAGTTATGAATTATTTTATTTACAGTTTTTCCTAAGCTAAAATATGTTTACTTTACTAAAGATCACTTTATTCATAATTAAGAGCTATGATGTTAGCTATTTTTGTTAGACTAGATGGATTTCATATTAGTATAAGATTTTTTTTGTATGTAAATATTGGAAATAAATTAATTAATTTAAATTTTAGACAGATTAAATAAATTTGACAAGGTCTATCGTGGAAGACACAAACCTCGACAAGGGTGGAAAGGGGTGAGTTGGCACCTGCGTGAGGGAGGTGATGAGGGGGTAAGGGGGTTGCTCACTCTCTCACTGCAGCGATGGCTTTCAACCTGACAGTGTTGCTCACCTTCCTCTACCTCGCCTCCAACGGTACGTCTCCACCGCTCATGACTAAAACACTAACATACCCTTAAACATTTTTTATACCGTTTCAATAGTGTTTCAAATATTTTCTTTTTATTCATTAAAATTATCTATTAATTGTTTTCCATTTTTTTTTCTGAAATCATTAAATATTTCATGGCTACAGAATGAATATTGATTTTTAATCTGTATCAGTTTTTAGAAATAATATTAAGGATCTCCTCATAGTATAAACCTAGATTATCATGTTTTAGGTACCTATGACGGAATCCGATGTTTTACTCTTTCAAGCTATATAAATTTCTATTTTAATAAACTATTTTCATGAGACTTTTTTTTAGATTAAAAATTAACAGCTTCAAACTTTCACCTTATAGATCTTTACAAATGTATATTTGATGGAAAATTTATGATGAATTATATTACTGGTAACATAGTAATTCATTGTGGAAAAACGTCTTCTATACTGGATATAATGAAACAACCGATTACCTACATTAAAAATAAATTTAGTTTCTTTTAGGAAATATTGGTCGCAATAAAAACCAATAAAATAAAAATGAGAATTTTTTATTGCGTTATTGGTCCCATTATACGAACAGTCATTGCCAGAGTTTGGCCAAGAGATTTAATATTGGGAAAGTCATCACTCGTGGCAGGGTAGCTCATTTGGTAGAGTACCCGACTAGATAATGAGTAGGTCCCGGGATTGCGTCCCAATCTTCCCAGTATTTTTTTTTTAAACAACAGCTTAAGTATTTATTTTAGTCGAAGAGAAATAAATGTACGGGATCAGACTGGTGCAGGCTGGTCGTTCATACCTGTTTTCAACCAATAGTATCATAGAAAGGCCTACTGATAAGCCCTAAAAGTGATCCCATTGGCCTCAAATTTGCAATCTTTAATAAAAAAAAGTCCCTGACTACGCTGTATACTTTTTGAGTTAAGGTAAAAAAAATTGGAAGTCTGTGCAAAACGTCGATCGCGTAACTGTTAACGAACACGCTTGTCTGTGACCCTTCAGGCTTTCTGGAATTCTGCGAAGTTATTCAAAATTTGATGTTTTATTTTATTCTGTTGGATAAAAGCAGTGAAGGAAATATAAATTCAAAGGTATTCCAATGTTTTGTAAGTTAATGATTGGTCAATATTTTATGTATTTACTTTGTTAAAGAGCCAATATGGTCATATGTGTTGGAAAAAAAGTGAAGTTAAAAAAAAATCCGAGTCTTTATTTCATAAGTATTTAGAGAAACGTATTTTTGGAATAAGGTTAAACGCCAGGTATAGACAGAATCATGAGTTATAAAAAATAATGAATCTTAGGCTTAATTTTTCGATGGATTTGCTAAATTTGTTTAGTATAGTTAGCTTAAGACTTGATATCGTCTAAACTAAACATGTGCAGCGTATCCGGGGCTCCTACCGAATATATTTTAGAAATGTCAGATGGATTCTGTAATATCATATTTCTATCTTGAACCAGCGGCACATGTGTGAAAACTCAAATGTTTCTCATTTTGGAAACCAATGAAACCTTAAAAACTATTCAATATATTTGATCAAAATTACTTATTTTATTTGTTAATCAGACTGTTAAGTGGATAAGATGGTTAAACAATAAAAAAGTATTGGAAAAAAAAGTTTACTGTCTTTTAAACAAATAAAAGTATGGTGATAAAATTAAAATCTTAAATAGTTTCTGAGCTGTGCCTTGATAAACTTATTATTATTATCGAAACAGGGCCGCAATTTTCATGTTTAATTTTTTTTCATACTTATAGTTGTTGTTTCTTAACACATGATTACTATATTTCACGAAGTGCTGAAATATACCTTCAACACAAACATACATACGGGCAAAGAACGATTTTCACCCCGTAATTCTTTGAAAGTAGAACCTCTCCCTTTGGCCTTGGCAAAAATTAGTATTTTTTGTATACTTAATTGGGGGGGGGGGGGGGTTATTCGTTTATTTAAGGATTGGGCTTTCAATTTTGAATGGATGGGAAAGCAGACATTTCTGAATAAATCTTACTGATGATTTGGCCAGAAATGTCTACTTTTCCGTTATCGCTAAGAAGCTTACCATATCACATGCCTGCTTCAATTTCTCGTCCGCTCTTTTATTCTTTTTTCATCACTCACCCCAAAGAAGAACTCGCTACTAAAAAGGTAGAAGTTAATCAACCTGTATTTATAACTGCTGTAGTGAGAGTAACATTTTTTAAGGGGTATTTCTTACATCTTCCTCATTGTCTTTTGTAAAAACGGATTTGATTGGGGTGTATAACACAAGAACGTCGAGATCTTTAACTACCATACCCTACTTAATATGATACGAAAATATTTATAATTTAAATACAAGTATCAACTTGCGTTATTTTTAGCATCTCTGGGACATCAAGTAAAACTTTCAAGGAGAATATCATCCCTTTAAATGAAATAGGGTTGTTAAAATATTTCGAATACACTTTTGATAAGTATACATGATAATAGTCCACTTAGGCCCAGTGCATATTACACATCGTTAATCAGGACGATAAGATCTTTAATTTGATATTTTACTCAATATGATAAAAAAATAATTATTTTTGTATTACTAATTAATTTATTAATAATCCTTTAATATTTTGCATGGACCTGGTACTATTTTTAGCATTATTGAGATATCAAATATTTTTTTCAAAAAACACTCATGGAGTTGAAGATATGTAATTTACCGCTGACAAACACAGACGAATGCCCCATACTTCTTTTGAAGTAGAACCTCTCCCTTTGAGCTTGGCCAAGATAAGTATTTTTCTTATTTCTAAGTAGAGAAGTTATTCATGTATTTTTTAAGGTTTCCAATTTTGTAAGCCTCTCCAGTTCTCCAACACCAACTCGTATTAAAAACAATTGTTAACGCCAAAATTAATGATACGGAAATAGGTTTGAATAATAAATAGCTTCTAAACTATAATTGTCTAGGCTATTGGTTAATTGTCGCCTAATGGTAAGCTCTAAAGTTACGGAGGCCCGGGCTCTATCCCCGACTTCCCCAGGATTTTTTTTCTTTGTGGATTGTCAATATCCGGGTTCACTTGTGTAATTAAGCAAAGGAGTAGAGAAGCTGGTTCAGAAACCAAAATTAATTTGGTTTGCCTAATCCGGCTTCTTAAGGTTACCATAAGGTTGAAGGTAACCAGTACCTCAGCACCATCTGCCAACTATAGTGAGAACATGTCGGTCAGCCCCTAACTCTTCATGAGGTGTTTCGCTATAAATTTATTTTTAGGTTTTTGTAAAAAGCACCAACAAGTGTTTTCACAACCATTTAATTGATAATTGAGAAACACGTTGGAAGCTAGCAACTCTTCTTTATGTTCTACGTCATTTGGTTTACTTCTTAATATATTGCACCCTTGCAACAGTTTTTTGTATTAATACCAGTATTGGTGATAAAAAAAAGGTCTATGTATCACGTAAACCGTCTTAATCTTAGGTTCATTGTTATTTACAGTGTCATTAAATACGCTTAAAATTTCAATGAGAGCAGGAAACAGTTTATTTGCGTTGTCTGGAGAAATACGGTTTTTGAGTTACAACACTATTATTGCATGGGTGTAATATATCTACTTAAAGGACACTTAATATATATGATATTAAAGGATGCTGTCATTAACTTAACATTATTAGTGATTCCATTTCTGTATGGGTTCAATTAGGATTCTCAATGAAGTTTGATGGTGCTGGCAGCATGTTTCAATCCCTGAGGGCATAATCCCACATGTATGGAGGGGGTCTAACGATGACATACAAGTGGACAAGGAAATGGATTGAAACATAACAGTTTGAAAAAAAACCCAAAAGAAATCATGATGAGTGATTCATCTCACTTGTATTTGCTGTTTTATATTGAACCAATTTTGAGGTGTCATTGTTTGTCACACAGCCCAAGCCCGTTTGTTATCAACTGATAGATGATTTGTGACCGAGGTGGTCCGAATTCATTTCAGCAAAGTGTGCCTTGGCTGGTGAATACTCAAATCCAATTTGGTGAGGTGAGCTGAAGGGTAAGCATCTCTCATTCATTTACGGCCTGTCGTTAATTTGTCCCACGACTGGTCAGTTACACTACTGGTAGTTTTTCATCAATTTCCTATTTGTCGTCAATGTTTATTTCAACCTTTATCAAAAATCTAACTATGCCTGATTCTGGGATGTTTATGATCCATTGAATATTTCCGAGTTGTTTCATATTCTAAACTGTCTTTCAGTTAAGTGCAAACTAAATAGCAACTTCCCGCTGAAAGCTGAGTTGTGGAGTGTGCGCAACTTGAATAACGAATAAAAAATAAAAATTTATCTCTTGTTGGAATTCAAATAAATAAAATGAAATATTATTTATTTCCATTAGGCTGGAGTTGGCTATATAGAGTAGGTTACATATTATAATATAATTACTTAATGTTAATCGTGTGCTCGATTACTGCTTAGCAATAATTACTTGAATATTTTGGTAGCACTAGAAAATACTGCTGTAAAGTACTTGGGTTGTACTTAAGTCAAAATTATAAATTGTCACATCCTTCATTTATTAAGGCCCTAGGATTCGGAGTTCTTTCGTTAACTTCTTACTGAATCCATAGAGCTCAGAGTTTCCATAAAAATATTACAAGACCTAGATCATGTTGTGGATTCTTTTACTACTTCAATTGATACGTGGACTTGAGAAGCATGGTCACCCTGCGGTTATCAAAAATCCATAAAAGAAATCCTTTACATCAGCTCATCAAATATTTAATCCAAGCTCAATTCTATTCAAGAACGCTTTGGCAAAGAACCAGATGTCCTGATGATCGCTGCTCTTGCTATCACATTCATTGTTGGTAAATTGACATTTGGCAACATTCCGATCAGAATCTTTTATATTGATACTCTCCTCTGTGTCAACTAGGACGTAAGTCCCTGTGTACTGTAACTAAAAAGATCTTAAAATATCCTGTTTCACACACACAACAAAGCCATTAAATAAAATCCTGTCCACTTAATATGTCCAATTGTCGGGTTGTCACTAGGAGGTGCCTGATCACCTAGCCCTGGTGACAAGTGCGGATTGTTCGAGTTAATAACATATCTGACTCCATGTATGATAGGTGTGTGCCCCGACATGCACTGTGTTCAAGAGAAGAGGTACAGAGGTTTCATAAAGAATAAGGCCAGTTTTCAGAGTTCGAGCGGGGCCCGGCAGCGTAACAGGTACAAGGCGCCAGAGGGTCTGCAAGGAGGCTGAGAGACAGGGTGACAGGCTTAGAGGTGCTGCAGAGAGAGTAGGCTTACAGGGCGAAACCCCCTGAATTAAATATTATTTCCCCTTCCTACCGGAAGGTGGAGCCGGCCTGAAAGGGGTATGTTTATGATGGCACACATGCACCTCTGTCACAAGGCACGTGACCGGAGACAAGGGTCGCTTAGTTTATGGCCGCTTATGGCATGCTAGGGACTCACCCATTAAGGCTTATGAGAGCGCTCCTAGGTCTACAGGGTCTGTTTTATGACGGCCAGGTAGCTTTTAAGCCGGTGCACCTGCTGTTACTTGACTTGTTACGACTGCCGGCCCATGCGTTTATTTCTAGACTTTCACCATGATTCACATTATTACAATACATCATATATGCACCAGAGTATAGGGTGATTTAACTTAAGTAGTTAGTGGACGCTGCAGAGCTCCCCCAAATTGCCCTATACTCGGTAAGGTTTGACAGTTTTTTTTTATTATTGAATTACATTACATCATAAAAATGTACATGATACAAACATATTTCTATCAAAAATGCTACACTTTTGTGTACATTGGAAATTATTTGTTGAACAATTATTACAAATAAACAATTCAGTATCTTTTTCACTACAAAAAAAATTTTATCTTTCACATGGATGACAATAAAAGAATCAATATTTTACTCGATAACAGACCAAGTTACCTCATTAAAATGTAACAATTACAAACAGTTAAAGGTATTAAGATATACATATTTACGTACACGTTTGACTGACATTATTTTACAATTGTTGTGGTCTATTGATCGCTGTTAACATTTACGAACGTGAAAAAAAAACCAAAAAACATATGATATAAAATGACTTACAGTAACAAGTGGTAACTTTCGGTCCTAATAAAAAATATTATAGCGCATATTTCGAAACAACCTGAAAAAAAAAATTAATTTATATTTTATCAGTGAGTTTATTTTATATTTACCGTCGCGCTACCAAACTCCTCGTGTAGAGGTATGGTGGTGGAGGGTTTCCTAATTTCTCTGGTTCACCCTTTTTTTTTTTTTTTTTTTTTTTTTTTTTTGCCCTTCCTGAGGCTGAGACTCAAACGGGCTTACCCTACGAGCCCGTGAAGCGAGCTCATGGGGTTACGTAGCCTGTGGTGCGCGTATTCCGGTGCAATGGGATTGTTGCACCGGTCAGCGCACCTTAAGTAATACTGTTTTCGTTCTTTATTTTCCAAAATAAACACAAAGAAAACAAAATGAAATAAAATCTTTTCCTTAAATCTACTTTGTACAATCCTTACTAGCTATTTTTTTTTTTTTTTTTTTTTGAGTCCTTATAGCTAGTATCCTTAATCTATTTACAGATCCGTTAACTATACTAATATCTTACTACTATACTTAAGTGCTATATTTACAAGGGGTGTGCATCCTCTATCCCCCTATAACTAAACTTATATCTAACCATAGGCTACTCAGTCCTTCCTTATATCTATATGTACATAGACTCATACATAGACATACTACTTGGAGCGAGTCGCCATATCGTCCCTTATCTTGTCCAAGGCATCAGCTGTGCTCCTGCCCTTGCAGGAGCCGTACTGTCTTGGGTGGTCCTCCTTCTCAAACGTCTGCCGCAACGCCGTTAGCATCAATCTCTCCAGGACTTTACTCAAGACTGGGAAGAGGCTGATGGGCCTGTAGCTCTTGGTAGCTGTCAGGTCCCGATCGGCTCCCTTCGGAATTAGTCTGAGCCCCGCTCTCTTCCATACACTCGGGAATTTCCCGCGGTCGAGGCACTCATTCATGATCGCAAGCAGCCTCCCCTCAATGAGTGGACACGATGCTTTGATCATTGCAGCATCGATCTCATCCAGTCCTGGAGATCTCCCGGTCTTCTGCTTCTGGACGGCGATGCGCAGGTCCCAAATGTCCCATGGTGGGTACAGGTCCGTTCCGGGTGGGGCCTCTGTCAGGGATCTTACCTGGGAGTCTTCAGGCGAGTCGCTTTCTGGGTCATCCCTGGGGTATGTTTCCTCCATGTAGTAGGCCGCTGCTTCGTCCGGGGAGGTGGCCTGCCAATCGCCACTCTTCAGTGCGGCGAGTGTCTTGGACTGACCACCTCTGGCCATTCCATTCAATTCTCTGGTTCACCCAGTGTAGGTAAACTTTCGGCGGTGCCTAGTAAATAGGGTGGCTTTACACGGTCTAGGGAGATGCAAGTCTCTTTATTATCTGCCCTTATGACCAAGGTTTTATTCTTCCTGCTGACTACTAGGTGCGGACCAGTATAAGCCGGTTCGAGGATACGCCGGTGTTTTTGTCGAACGAAGACGTGTGTGCAGTTGTTGAGGTCCTTGCTAACGAACGTCTTCTTCGTGTCTTTCCGGTGTTGAGTGATGTTGCGTCGGACGTCAAGATCTACTCGTGCTGGTGTACAGTATTCTCCGGAAAGGCGTAAGGGTTTTTGGTATGTTCCCTCGGCGACACTGCACCCCAGGTCTTCTTTGATTACACTTCGTAGGCCGAGCAGGACTGCTGGCGGGCTTCGCGTCCACTGACGGTGTTGTGAATGGGCGGTTAATGCGGCTTTAAGCGAGCGGTGCCATCGTTCAATTCGGCCGTTTGACTGTGGATGGTAGGCGGTGGTCCGAATTCTCTCGACACACGGGAGGCGAGTCAGTCTCGTGAACAGGTCTGATTCAAACTGACGGCCTTGGTCAGTCGTTATTCGTATGGGTGTGCCAAACCTGGCGACCCAGCCACTCAAGAAGGCGTAGGCTACGGTAGTAGCTTCTATGTTGCCAATTGGGATTGCTTCAGGCCATCCCGTGGCTCGGTCAATCATGGTGAGGATGTAACGCTTCCCCTCTGACGTCGGCAGTGGTCCTACGAGGTCAATATGCACGTGCCCAAACCTCCCCGCGTCCGCGAATTGTCCTGGGGGGGTTATGGTGTGGCGGTGTACTTTTGAGGTCTGGCATGCTATACAAAATCGTGCCTATCGAGCCACGTCAGCGTTCATACCCGGCCAAAAAAACCTTTGGCTCATTATTTTTTTACTTGCTCTTACTCCTGGGTGACTTAGATTGTGCAGCTGGTCGAAGGTGGATCGTCGAAAGCCCGAAGGCAAGTACGGCCTTGGCTCCCCCAGTGAGGTCTCGCAAATGAAAGAAATGTCGCTGCCGGGGATATTAACGGGCTCTAACCTGCATGTGGCGTTCTGTTTCACTAGCAGCTTCTTCAGTCCAGTCGATGATGGTACGGTCATTTTTCTTGGCCGCTTGTAGGCAGGCGTTAAGTACCCGCTGGTGTTCCACTGCGTTAGGTAAGCACCGGCGATAAAAGTTGACCATACCGAGAAAACGCATGAGGTCTCGTATCGTAATAGGTCGGGGGTAATCTAAGATTACCTGTACTATAGCCCGCGATGGGACGATGCCCTGGGGTGAGACATGGTATCCTAGGAATCCAACCTCGGGCTATCCTAGCACGCATTTCGCGATGTTAAGGGTTAGCCCATGAGCAGCCAGACGACCGAAGACTGTTTCCAGGTGACGCTGGTGTTTCTCTTCGTTGGCCGAAGCGATTAGTATGTCATCGAGGTATACGAACACAAATTGTAGATCTCTCAAAATGTTGTCCATATACCTCTGGAACGACTGGGCAGCGTTGCGAAGTCCGAACGTCATTCGGAGAAATTCAAAAAGTCCAAAGGGGGTGATAATAGCCGTTTTGGGGATGTCCTGAGGGTTTACCGGAATGTGATGGTAAGCCGTCTTGACATCAAGTGTTGAAAATATGGTAGTGCCAAACAACTGGTTGTTAAAGTCTGAAATATTGGGCACACCATAACAGTCTGGGATGGTTTTGTTGTTCAGTTGTCGGTAGTCTCCACAGGGGCGTATTGTCCCGTCCTTCTTCGTAACAATGTGAAGAGTACTTGCCCAGGGGCTGTTGGAGAGCCAACAACTTCCTTCGTCCATCATACGCCGGAATTCTTCCTTAGCGGCTTGAAATTTTGCCGGCACTAATCGACGAGCCTTGCTGCATACGGGCGGTCCACGCGTGTCTATGTACTGATCTACCTTTGTCGGCGGAATTGATCCCTTAGGTTGTTGTGGTCGTGTGAGCTGAGGATAGCGCCAAAAGAGGCCGGCGTATTTGTTGCCGGGTGGTATGTTTGATATCCTGGAGAGCGTAGCGACGTGTGTTCTTCCCGTGGTACGACGACCGGTAATGCCATCGATCAGCTGGCGGTGCTGAAGATCTACCAGTAGGTGATAATGAGCCAGGAAGTCGGCACCTAGGATTGGCTGCTGAACTTCTGCCATTATGAAGTTCCAGTTAAAGATTGGCTGCAGGCCTCGGTCGAGGTTCCTGTTGACTTCTCCATACGTTGGAATGGAGCTGCCGTTAGTGGCGTAGAGCTGGTAGTCGGAGGATATAGCCTTTTTTACTTTGTGTGGTGGAAGTACGGAGATAGCTGCGCCCGTATCTATCAGATAATGCTGCCGCGTACGGCCGTCTGCCACGAATAGGCGGCGAAAGGTTAGGCCGGCTATGGGTACCGCTCTGACCATGGCGGCATTTAGTTTCCCGCCGGTGTAGAAGCGTCATCAACCCACCTACAAGGCCTGCGACACCAATATGCGTGCGAATGACGTCCTTGGAGGTCGTGGGTCCTGCCAGTGACTGCATTTGACGCAGGAGATGTGACGGTTTCTGGTATCCGAGGTGTGTCTCTTCCAATAACCCGATCAGTCACCTGTCGTGGCTCTGGCTGTAAGTCTCGATAAGACGAGCCTTTAGGTCTTCGTAGGGACTATCGCTTGGGGTATACGCTAGGTCTGCGACCTGTGTCAGTAGTCTGAACGGAGGCTGGGCGTATATATGTTCCGATTTGGCCTTAGACGAAGAGACCCGGCTCGTTGAAAGAATATTTCCGGCCTGCCGGAACCATAGTCTTGGGTCTTCCTCATGAAATTCTGGCAGTTTGCACGTCCGACAAAGCATCAAAGCGACTCACCCATTAAGGCTTATGAGAGGCGCTCCTAGGTCTACAGGGTCTGTTTTATGACGGCCAGTTAGCTTTTAAGCCGGTGAACCTGCTGTACCTGACTTGTTACGACTACCGGCCCATGCGTTTATTTCTAGACTTTCACCATGATTCACATTATTACAATACATTATATATGCACCAGGTGATTTAACTTAAGTAGTTAGCGGACGCTACACCAGTTAACTTGATTTCTTTGCTCTCAAAAATTAAAGATATCTCTTCTAAAACGTCTATTATTAATAATTGAATTCAAACATCTTCTTCATACTCAGTAACTTGGCTTATGTTTACAACTGTTCAACAAGGTATCTGTGTTGTTGATCACATGTTTGTTGAAAACAGTATTGAATGAATGGTTCCTACCTTTACATAAACTAATATGACACCCATTAAAGAGACTCGATCTAAAACTACTTCATTATTTCAATAAAGAATAAATTACTAATTTACAAAGTCATACTAAACCCAGTCTGGACGCAAGAACTAGAGTTATGGGCCACAGTAAAACACTTAAGTGCGATATGGGGAAATGTGTGTCCTCATTTCTTATGACGAATTAGAGAAGATTTTATCTTAATTTGTAGTTTCGTTATTTATTACCGTAGGTAGGTGATGTAATATATCTTTAAAAAGAGAAAAAACATTAACTATAATGGGTGAGGAGTTAAAATAAGTTAACAATAAGGACAATTTTATCAGGGACCAGGGATGTTTTTAAAGAAAGTTAAATCCAATCTGTCAATGGCTATTAATACTTATTAGGATTTATTTCCAGGGATAAACGGATTATTTGCTAAAGGCTATGCCTCCCTCCCTTCGCGTATCAATATCTCCATGTTATAATTAAACAATTTAAAATAAATCTGTACGTAAAATCTGGACATATTAACACCAAATTTTCTTCATGCAGTTCATTTTCTTTTTATATAACTAAGGCTAGTAAATGGCAAAGAAACAAGAATTACCCCCCCCCCTTTCATGGTTTCTTCCTAAGCTGAAAAACAAGGCGGCGCTTGTTGGGTAGACGCAGATGTGATGGCGCTGGACTATTGATGATGGAAGCTAACCTGGAGTGGAGCTCCTGATCGGTATTGATAAGAAAATTAAATTGGTGTGTCGATACAATCTTTGGAAAATGTGTTGGCATGATTGTGTAATATACCGTCAAGATCTCCTCAATATCCGGCAATATCAAACACTACACCTAACATGCAGACAGTTTTTAATTCAGCTTCCGTTTCCTTAGTTTCATTTTACTCTAATTAATTGTCTAATAAACTAATTAGGTTATTACTTTTGTAATTGAACAATTACTCTTCTAATCAATCCCGGACAGGCCCCCAGTTATTACATGAACCCCTCTTGTCTTCCCTTATTTTATTTTTCTTAAATTTAATTTTATGGTAGTAATTAACTATTGCTAATTACTAGGTACTGAGAAAAAACCAACCTGACGACATGGAAGTTATTAAAACACCAACACAGCCCAAGCCGCCTGCTATATTCGTAAGGAATATTAGCAATTTTAAACTATTATGCTCACAAATGAGCAAAATTGTAGGTACCGGAAAATATACGTGCCTCAATCGCTCTCAGGATACGAAAATTTCCCTAGACACTCCCGATACTTATCGAGCGATAGTTAAATATTTGGATGAAACCAATGCAGACTTCCATACATATCAGTTGAAAAAAGAACGATCGCTTCGAGTAGTGATAAGAAATCTGCACCCGACCACACCAGCTGATGAAATTGAAGACGAACTCTCAGCTCTGGGATTTAAAGTTCGCCAAATAACGATGTTTTACGCGAGGACAGGCAAAAAGACGAATCCATCAAAACGGCGTTACCGTTATTCTTTGTAGATCTTGAGTGGACATCTGGCGTGGAGAAAATGTATGACTTAACAATCCTGTATTACACAAGAATACAGGTCGAAAAACCTTACCCCAAAAGAGACATCGTCCAATGCCATAATTGCCAGGCATATGGGCACACAAAATCGTACTGCCACCACCCTCCCAGGTGTGTAAAGTGTAGTGGGCAGCACAAAAGCGAATTGTGCAAAAAGCCCCTAAAATCGCCTGCTGTATGCGTGCTCTGCCAGCAAGACCATCCGGCTTTTCTACAAGGGCTGCGAGGCATATAGAATTCTCAAGTCCAGGAGTGAGCAACGTCGTCGGCTAGAAGAAAAGAAGCCAGTCACAGGTAGCTCAAGAAGCGCCCCCCCCCCCCGAAATTTGAGGTCTTCTGCCTCTTTTGCTGATGCCGTTCGGAACAGGGAGCAGTCTCAGGCACTGCCCACTACTCGTCCGTAAGTATCTCTTCCCCAGTATTCCGCTCATCCCGCCAACCAGCAAACCCAATCCCATCCTCACCCACACATCTCGCATATTCCTCGACCTTCAAGCTCTTCAGATCTCACTAGCCTATTAACGTCATTCCTTACAGAATTCTGAACCCTAATTACCCCTTTCATTTCCCTTCTTACAAATCTTGTCTCCTACTTTATCCCCGTTAAACAAAACCCATAAGTGGATCCTTCTGACTCCTTATCCATTCTCCTTTGGAATGCGAATGGTGTTCACACCAACACTAACGAACTGACAGCACTACTCCACGACAAAAACGTCGACGTAGCTCTTATTACTGAAACAAGACTTACGAGTAAACGACCATTTACCATTCGACAGTACCAGACTTATCGAACTGATCACCCAGATGGAACAGCTCATGCAGGTACCGCTGTCATTGTCCATAACTCCATATCCCACCACATAGTTCCTTTGGTATCACATGATTTCCTTCAATCCACTGCAGTGTCAATCACCACCTTCACTTTGCCTCTTACACTAGCATCAGTGTACTGTCCTCCCAATAAATCCATTTCCGACTCCCAATTCATCTCCTTTCTAGACTCCATCGGACATCGTTTCCTTGTGGGTGGGGACTTTAATGCGAAGCACCAACACTGGGGGTCAAGATCCACAAATACACGAGGACGTGCTTTGCTGTCTGCACTCACACGGAAACATTGCTCCACTATCACTCCTGACACAGCCACCTATTGGCCATCTGATCTCAACCGAAATCCTGATCTCCTTGACTTCTTTTTTTACAATAGTTTAGGAACACTAAACTATTTACTCACGCGCCTTTATGACCTCTCCTCTGATCATAGTCCTTTATTATTAACCATTTCCCTAAGACCAAATCACAAACTGCCTCCTCCCTCATTTATTAGGGGCCCAGTTGACTGGGACTACTTCCGCCAGCTTCTTACAGAGTCCGTAAACCTCAAATTATCCCTGAAAACATCCCAAGACCTAGACGATGCAGTGCATTCTTTCACTACTCTGGTCCAGAGGTCGGCTTGGGAGGCACCGTCACCCAAAAATCCACAATCATAATCGTTTACCTCAGCATCTCAAAGATCTAATCCAATCCAAACGCCGCTCCAGAACAGTGTGGCAAAGATCCCGGCGTCCTGCTGATCGCCGCTCGTACAATCAGTACTGCCGATTGGTAAAGCGGCGATTGGCATCCTTCCGTTCCGATTCTTTCAATTCCTACCTCTCCTCTATGTCTACCAGGGATAGCTCCTTGTGGAATGTAACCAAAACAATCCTTAAGTATCAACCTCTGTCACACCCGCTCCGTCGTGATGATGAGTCCTGGGCGGCTTCGGATAAGGATAGGTCGGAGGACTTTGCTCTGCATCTCACCCATACTTTCACACCTCACCTTTCTCAACAAAGCCATACTCACAGCACAACTGTGGAAGATTTCCTCACTTCACCTATTCCTCTCTCTCTTCCACCAAAACCTGTTAACCCCTCTGAGGTCAAATACCTTCTCAAAAACTTACCCTACCAAAAATCCCCTGGATATGATCTCCTTACTCCTCAAATTCTCAAACAAATTCCTCCTAAAGCCATAATCTTCCTAGCCTACATATATAATTGCATTATCCGAACGACGCATTTTCCTCTCCTCTGGAAACATTCCATTATTGTCCTATTCGCCAAACCCGGTAAACCACCCAATGACGCCTCATCTTATCGTCCAATTAGCCTACTCCCTATCTTCTCGAAAATATTTTAGAAACTCCTACTAAAACGTCTACTTCCTATTGTTGAATCCAAAAACCTTTTCCCCACACACCAGTATGGTTTCCGCCAACGACATTCCACTGCTCAACAAGGCCTTCGCGTAGTTGATCACATCTCCTCAGCCCTTGAAACCAAAAAGTATTGCACTGCTGCCTTTCTTGATATAGGTCAAGCTTTTGACAGGAATTGGCACACAGGTTTGCTCTACAAGCTCAAAAGATATTTACCACAGACCCTTTTCCATATTGTTTCCATTACTCAAGCCAGCAAAGAGTGGAGATCGCCCAACCCACTACCGCCTGATCAGTTTGCTACCGCAGATGGGAAAATTTTTTGAGAAAATTCTATTGAATTATCTAAAATGACATTATTCCACCAGAACAGACTGGAATTGACTCCAGTATGAGCGCAGAGCATCCCCTTCTGAAGGTACGTACAGTCAGAGGCTAGCCGTAACTTGAATAGAATCCTACAGTCCTACCTTTCAAACCACTTCTTCCAAGTCCGCTGTGGTTTAGAATACTCTAACTAATATCCCATAAATGCAGGAGTTCAACAGGGCAGTGTCCTGGGCCCCATCCTCTATAACCTATACACCGCTGATGTCCCCTCTACTCCCAATACCTTCTTAGCCACATTTGCAGATGACACTGCAGTCTTGTCATCCCACCCAGACCCCGACGTAGCATCCCATAACCTTCAAAAACACCTTGACGAGATCGAGTATTGGTGCAATCTATGGCGGAACAAAGTTAATGAAGCAAAATGCTTCCACATTACCTATACCCTTTGTCGCAAGACTTGTCCACTAGTTTATTTTAACTCTATTCCTCTCCCTGTATTCGAGACAGTACGGTACTTAGGCTTCCATCTCGACAAACGACTGACCTGGAACCCACATACGAGACTAAAAAGACAAGAGCTAAACAGACGCTTTGGACAACTATACAGACTACTTCAAAGGACATCCCATCTCTCAATAGAAAATAAACTACTAATCTACAAAGTTATACTTAAACCAATCTGGATATACGGAATAGAGCTATGGGGGACAGCAAAAAAGTCAAACATCAAGCGTATCCAATCCTTTCAATCAAAAGTCCTGAGAACAATAGTAAATGCCCCTTATTATGTCAGCAACAAAACCCTTCATAACGACCTTAATATACCCTGCATTCTAGAACTCATCCCTTCCAAGTTAATGAAATTCCACAGTAGCCTTTCCAACCACCCTAATCCTGTAGCACAGTCATTGCACTGCGCCACTCATCCCTATACCTCCTCGGAGACTGAAAGGGCAGTGGCCTCGTGACCTGCTATAAACTCGTGACAGTGGGGGTCCTGGCAATGGCCAATTACTCCAATCATGTCCTGAGCGTCTGTGGCTCTCGCGCTCTTGGTCAGCCTTCACTGGCTAGTATCCATTAACGCGGCTGACGGAGGTGCGTGGGGATTTCAATAAGAAATTATGATAAATGTTCTCATTCATACTATATTTACAAATTTCATTCATACAGTATTTACAAACAGCCCAGAGCCTCCCAAGTCCACATAATGGTCACCTTCCTCGCATGCGAGAAACGAAACGGAGTCCCCACGCTCTTCCGTCAGCCGCTGGGATATGCGTATTTGTATACATTGTATGAGTGAATGCAGAACTGTAAATATAGTTTGAATGGAATCATTTATCACAATTTCATTTTGCCCAATACCACCGTTAGTAATGTTATTTCAATAAGAAGATTTTTCTTTTTACACCATTATGTAAAAATTTTCTGTGTGTTTATACGTAAAAAGCATGATAGGGGTACAATTTATTTACTTAATTTTAAATATATTACACAAAAAAAAAAAAAATATATATATATATATAAACCCCGGCCCGAAAAGATTTACGATAGCAATATCGTTCATATGGGGCAATATAAATCCGAGACTCTCCGAAATTTGATTTAATCTCCTCCCAATAACATATAAAACGAACGGCAACTCAATTTAAAGGGCTGGAGCACTCGAAAATTGAATAAGGAACTCAAACACGTAAGAAAATAACTTATGGAAACCAACCTCTTACCGAAAAAATTACAATCAATTCGTTAGGTTTTACAATTGTTATATACAATAACTTTTTTTTTTTTTTTTTTTTTCCCTTCCTGAGGCTGAGCCTCAAATGAGCTTACCCCACGAGCCCGTGAAGCGAGCTCATTTTTATTTAATATATTTTTTTTGTCGTTATAACTAGTATCCTTAATCTATTTACAATATTTACAGATCCGTTAGCTATACTAATATCTTACTACTATACTTAAGTGCTATATTTACAAGGGGTGTGCATCCTCTATCCCCGTATAACCATAAACTTATATCTAACCATAGGCTACACAGTCCTACCTTATATCTATATGTACATATTTACAGTGACTCCTCTGGAACCGACGATACATCGTTGGCTTCGGGTGAGCCTTCCCGAAGACACGGCTGCTCACCCCGCGCCACCCCCCTGGATACATTGAAGTGCCCGGAGCCTTGTACTCTTCTCCACTCCCCGACGAATCTGCAGAACGCGGTGTATCTCACTTCATCATTCAGCAGCGACGGCAGGTCGGACTCGTCCAGGCTGTACTCTCCTATTGAGCGGAGCAGCCGTGCTCTAGCCGGTTCTAACGCATAACAAAAGAGCACGACGTGTTCCGCGGTGTCATCCTCTCCGCAATGAGGGCAGGACCTGCTTTCTGCCCTCTTATATTCGTACAGCCTGGCACGAAATCCGCCGTGTCCTGTAAGCACTTGTGACACCCAGTAGTCTGGGGAGACCCAACTTGCCCTCAGCCTGTCCTGGACTGAGGAGAAGTACTTACTCAGGGTGTTCCCCTTAGTCGTACCAGTCCACCTGGCTCCCCAAGCCTCTATCGTCCATTCCCTTATGAGGGCCTTCCACCTCCCAGGCTCTTCCTCAATTTTATATACAATAACTAGGTACCATCTTTTTGTTTCTTCTGTAAATCAAATAAGTGGCTAGTGACTGAAAATCTCTAATAATATAGATCTCACGGTTCTCCATTAATAAAGGGAGCGACGTTAGCAGTCAGTATCTCCCTATTTATCCATTAGTGGCTACTAGCAAATCAATACGTACATCGTTTGCACGGTTATATCTCAATATGGGAGGCCGTAATAGTAGTTGTTATCGGCTGATGTATCAATAAGTAGCAACTAGCAAATCTCTAATAACATAGATCTCACGGTTCTTCAATAATAAAGAGAGTGACGTTAGCAATCGTTATCTCCCTATCTATGCATTAGTGGCTACTGGCAAATCAATACCAACATCGTTTGCACGGTTATATCTCAATATAGGAGGCCGTAATAGTAGTTTTTATAAGCTGATGTATCAATAAGTAGCAACTAGCAAATCTCTAATAACATAGATCTTACGGTTCTCTATTAATACAGGGAGCGACGTTAGCAATCGTTATCTCCCTATCTATGCATTAGTGGCTACTAGCAAATCAATACCAACATCGTTTGCACGGTTATATCTCAATATGGGAGGCCGTAATAGTAGTTGTTATTGGCTGATGTATCAATAAGTAGCAACTAGAAAAACTCTAATAACATGGATCTCACGGTTCTCCATTAATAAAGGGAGCGACGTTAGCAATCGTTATTTCCCTATTTATCCATTAGTGGCTACTGGCAAATCAATACCAACATTGTTTGCACGGTTATATCTCAATATAGGAGGCCGTAATAGTAGTTTTTATAAGCTGATGTATCAATTAGTAGCAACTAGAAAAACTCTAATACCATGGATCTCACGGTTCTCTATTAATAAAGGGAGCGACGTTAGCAGTCGTTATATCCCTATTTATCCATTAGTGGCTACTAGCAAATCAATACCAACATCGTTTGCACGGTTATATCTCAATATAGGAGGCCGTAATAGTAGTTGTTATTGGCTGATGCATCAATTAGTAGCAACTAGAAAAACTCTAATAACATGGATCTCACGGTTCTCCATTAATAAAGGGAGCGACTTTAGCAATCGTTATCTCCCTATTTATCCATTAGTGGCTACTGGCAAATCAATACCAACATCGTTTGCACGGTTATATCTCAATATAGGAGGCCGTAATAGTAGTTGTTATTGGATGATGTATCAATAAGTAGCAACTAGCAAATCTCTAATAACATAGATCTTACGGTTCTCTATTAATACAGGGAGCGACGTTAGCAATCGTTATCTCCCTATCTATGCATTAGTGGCTACCAGCAAATCAATACCAACATCGTTTGCACGGTTATATCTTAATATGGGAGGCCGTAATAGTAGTTGTTATTGGCTGATGTATCAATTAGTAGCAACTAGAAAAACTCTAATAACATGGATCTCACGGTTCTCCATTAATAAAGGGAGCGACGTTAGCAGTCGTTATCTCCCTATTTATCCATTAATGGCTACTAGCAAATCAATACCAACATCGTTTGCACGGTTATATCTCAATATGGGAGGCCGTAATAGTAGTTGTTATTGGCTGATGTATCAATTAGTAGCAACTAGAAAAACTCTAATACCATGGATCTCACGGTTCTCTATTAATAAAGGGAGCGACGTTAGCAGTCGTTATCTCCCTATTTATCCATTAGTGGCTACTAGCAAATCAATACCAACATCGTTTGCACGGTTATATCTCAATATAGGAGGCCGTAATAGTAGTTTTTATAAGCTGATGTATCAATAAGTAGCAACTAGCAAATCTCTAATAACATAGATCTTACGGTTCTCTATTAATACAGGGAGCGACGTTAGCAATCGTTATCTCCCTATCTATGCATTAGTGGCTACTAGCAAATCAATACCAACATCGTTTGCACGGTTATATCTCAATATGGGAGGCCGTAATAGTAGTTGTTATTGGCTGATGTATCAATAAGTAGCAACTAGAAAAACTCTAATAACATGGATCTCACGGTTCTCCATTAATAAAGGGAGCGACGTTAGCAATCGTTATTTCCCTATTTATCCATTAGTGGCTACTGGCAAATCAATACCAACATTGTTTGCACGGTTATATCTCAATATAGGAGGCCGTAATAGTAGTTTTTATAAGCTGATGTATCAATTAGTAGCAACTAGAAAAACTCTAATACCATGGATCTCACGGTTCTCTATTAATAAAGGGAGCGACGTTAGCAGTCGTTATATCCCTATTTATCCATTAGTGGCTACTAGCAAATCAATACCAACATCGTTTGCACGGTTATATCTCAATATAGGAGGCCGTAATAGTAGTTGTTATTGGCTGATGCATCAATTAGTAGCAACTAGAAAAACTCTAATAACATGGATCTCACGGTTCTCCATTAATAAAGGGAGCGACTTTAGCAATCGTTATCTCCCTATTTATCCATTAGTGGCTACTGGCAAATCAATACCAACATCGTTTGCACGGTTATATCTCAATATAGGAGGCCGTAATAGTAGTTGTTATTGGCTGATGTATCAATAAGTAGCAACTAGCAAATCTCTAATAACATAGATCTTACGGTTCTCTATTAATACAGGGAGCGACGTTAGCAATCGTTATCTCCCTATCTATGCATTAGTGGCTACCAGCAAATCAATACCAACATCGTTTGCACGGTTATATCTTAATATGGGAGGCCGTAATAGTAGTTGTTATTGGCTGATGTATCAATTAGTAGCAACTAGAAAAACTCTAATAACATGGATCTCACGGTTCTCCATTAATAAAGGGAGCGACGTTAGCAGTCGTTATCTCCCTATTTATCCATTAATGGCTACTAGCAAATCAATACCAACATCGTTTGCACGGTTATATCTCAATATGGGAGGCCGTAATAGTAGTTGTTATTGGCTGATGTATCAATTAGTAGCAACTAGAAAAACTCTAATACCATGGATCTCACGGTTCTCTATTAATAAAGGGAGCGACGTTAGCAGTCGTTATATCCCTATTTATCCATTAGTGGCTACTAGCAAATCAATACCAACATCGTTTGCACGGTTATATCTCAATATAGGAGGCCGTAATAGTAGTTGTTATTGGCTGATGCATCAATTAGTAGCAACTAGAAAAACTCTAATAACATGGATCTCACGGTTCTCCATTAATAAAGGGAGCGACGTTAGCAGTCGTTATCTCCCTATTTATCCATTAGTGGCTACTAGCAAATCAATACCAACATCGTTTGCACGGTTATATCTCAATATGGGAGGCCGTAATAGTAGTTGTTATTGGCTGATGCATCAATTAGCAGCAACTAGAAAAACTCTAATAACATGGATCTCACGGTTCTCCATTAATAAAGGGAGCGACGTTAGCAGTCGTTATCTCCCTATTTATCCATTAGTGGCTACTAGCAAATCAATACCAACATCGTTTGCACGGTTATATCTCAATATAGGAGGCCGTAATAGTAGTTTTTATAAGCTGATGTATCAATAAGTAGCAACTAGCAAATCTCTAATACCATGGATCTCACGGTTCTCTATTAATAAAGGGAGCGACGTTAGCAGTCGTTATCTCCCTATTTATCCATTAGTGGCTACTAGCAAATTAATACCTACATCGTTTGCACGGTTATATCTCAATATGGGAGGCCGTAATAGTAGTTGTTATTGGCTGATGTATCAATAAGTAGCAACTAGAAAAACTCTAATAACATGGATCTCACGGTTCTCCATTAATAAAGGGAGCGACGTTAGCAATCGTTATTTCCCTATTTATCCATTAGTGGCTACTGGCAAATCAATACCAACATTGTTTGCACGGTTATATCTCAATATAGGAGGCCGTAATAGTAGTTTTTATAAGCTGATGTATCAATTAGTAGCAACTAGAAAAACTCTAATACCATGGATCTCACGGTTCTCTATTAATAAAGGGAGCGACGTTAGCAGTCGTTATATCCCTATTTATCCATTAGTGGCTACTAGCAAATCAATACCAACATCGTTTGCACGGTTATATCTCAATATAGGAGGCCGTAATAGTAGTTGTTATTGGCTGATGCATCAATTAGTAGCAACTAGAAAAACTCTAATAACATGGATCTCACGGTTCTCCATTAATAAAGGGAGCGACGTTAGCAGTCGTTATCTCCCTATTTATCCATTAGTGGCTACTAGCAAATCAATACCAACATCGTTTGCACGGTTATATCTCAATATGGGAGGCCGTAATAGTAGTTGTTATTGGCTGATGCATCAATTAGCAGCAACTAGAAAAACTCTAATAACATGGATCTCACGGTTCTCCATTAATAAAGGGAGCGACGTTAGCAATCGTTATCTCCCTATCTATGCATTAGTGGCTACTAGCAAATCAATACCAACATCGTTTGCACGGTTATATCTTAATATGGGAGGCCGTAATAGTAGTTGTTATTGGCTGATGTATCAATTAGTAGCAACTAGAAAAACTCTAATAACATGGATCTCACGGTTCTCCATTAATAAAGGGAGCGACGTTAGCAGTCGTTATCTCCCTATTTATCCATTAGTGGCTACTGGCAAATCAATACCAACATCGTTTGCACGGTTATATCTCAATATAGGAGGCCGTAATAGTAGTTGTTATTGGCTGATGTATCAATTAGTAGCAACTAGAAAAACTCTAATACCATGGATCTCACGGTTCTCTATTAATAAAGGGAGCGACGTTAGCAATCGTTATCTCCCTATCTATGCATTAGTGGCTACTAGCAAATTAATACCTACATCGTTTGCACGGTTATATATCAATATGGGAGGCCGTGATAGTAATTGTTATCGGCTGATGTATCAATTAGTAGCAACTAGAAAAACTCTAATAACATGGATCTCACGGTTCTCCATTAATAAAGGGAGCGACGTTAGCAATCGTTATCTCCCTATCTATGCATTAGTGGCTACTACTACTAGCAAATCAATACCTGTTAGTGGGTTATATAATAAAAAGAGTTCAAGGGGTTGAAAACATATATTATCTTATCAAACAGAACAATCGAAAATGACCGAGGGCTGTGCCAGGCGCTAACTCACTTATCACTGATAACCACCATAGAGATTCACCTATCAATACACAATATCCAAAGAGGTTACTCCTGACACACCCCCTCAATTGAAACTTTATATACACAAAAGGAAAAGTAAAGATTCAATTGCAAAGTAACTCAAAATTTACATTTGAAAAAAAAATTAAACAATTAACAATTCTCGAAACTTTTTAAATTTTTCATAGACCAGTGGTTTTGTGAATAAGTCCGCAATATTTTCTTCAGAACTAACATAGTCTATTACAATTTTCTTATTATCTACAAGTTCTTTGACAAAATGATATTTAATATCAATATGTTTGGCTCTTTTGGAATTTTCTGGATTTTTAATCTGAGCAATAGCACTATTGTTATCAACACTTAATCTAGCACTTACTTCACCACACTTAAACTCACTTATCAAACCGCACAAATTCACCAACTCCTGAGCAGCGATACCAGCAGCAATGTATTCTGCCTCCATGGTTGATAACGCAACACAGGTTTGTTTTCTTGAGTGCCATGCCACCGGGTTGCCAGCCAAGAATGCCACAAAGCCGCTCACACTTCTTCTGGTCTCGATGTCTCCTGCCCAGTCTGCGTCCGAAAAGCCAATCAAGTCTATATCCTCGTTTTTTCTGAAGATAATCCCCTTTTCTTTTGTGTCTTTAAGGTAGCGTAGAACACGCTTTACAGCTTTCCACGTTTGTTGTGTCCCTTTGTCTAAGTAACGTGCCAAGAAGCTGACACAAAATGATAAGTCCGGCCTTGTCATTGTACTTAAATACAACAAGCTGCATACCAAACTCCTGTATGGAATCTTCTCCTCAAGACCTTTGGTTTCCTCAAACCTACAACCAACTTCCATGGGAGTGGTGACCCTTTTGCAATCCTGCATATTATAGTTTTTAAGAAGTTTTTCCACAACATGAATCTGGGTAACTTTAATATTATTATCATTTCTTTCAAACTTCATACCCAGAAAGCTAGCCACTTCCATCTCTCTAATGTTGAATTCATCCTTTAATTGGTTGATGAATTCCTGAACACTCTCATCTTCTCCAGCTACCAAACCGTCATCCACATACAATACAAAACATACTTCCTTTTTGGAATAAAAGCAGAAGTCGTAATTGGACCTCTTGAAACCAATATCAATCATAAAACTATTAAACCTCTCATTCCAAAATTTAGGGGCCTTTTTTAGACCATAAAGGGGTCTATTTAATTTTAATGTTTTAGTAGGTGAGTTTACACCCTTAGGAGTCTTAATGTAAACGGGATAATCAATGTTCCCATTCAGGAAGGCAGTGGGGACATCCACCTGTCTCATTTTCCAGTCTCTCTGGCAAGCAATTGACAATAACACCCTAATTGTTTCAACCCTACATACTGGGGAATAAATAAAATTATTTTCACCTGGGTTATCCTCTTGAAAGCCACGAGCGACCAGCCTCGCCTTCTTCATGCGCCGTCTTCCTTCATCGTAAAAACCCATTTTGTCGAGATGGCCTTCTCTCCTTCAGGGACGTCTTCAGGAGTCCATGTCTTCATAGTTTCGTGAGCGAGTAGTTCTTTGTTAATGGCTTCTCTCCATTGACTGTCTTTGGTTGCTTCTTCAAAATTCACTGGAGTTTCTTGGCTCGATAAACAATAGGCTGAATAAACCTCGTAGTCTTTTAAATATTTGGGCTTTATCTTTTTTCTCTTTACTTTCTTATCCTCTTCTTCCTCAAAACCATAGAAGTCTTCTTCCTCTTCTTCAAAAATATTTTCCACTTCTTGTTCTTTATTTTTATTTTCATTATTCTTTTCTTGAGGTGGTTTGGATTCATCCAAAGTTTCCTCTCCAATAATTCTTTTATTGTTTATATCGGGATTATTATCATAGCGAAAATTATTTTCGTCAAAGGTGACATCTCGGGAAACATAGACATTGTTTGTTTTAGGGTCCCAAATTCTATATCCGTTAGCACCATAGCCCACAAATATGCCAAACTTGGCTCTAGGATCTAATTTATTTGCCCGAGGAAGCTTTAGTGTCCAAGCCTTACATCCAAATACCCGCAGCCTACTTAAATCATCTTTTCCAGAGAAAATATCTGTCGGGATTTTTCCTCCAAGTGCAACTGTTGGTGAACGATTTAGCTGGAAGGCTGCTGTCCTTATAGCTTCACCCCATAGTGTTTTAGGCAAGCCTGTGTCCACAAACATAGCTCGGACCTTGTCCATTAAAGTTTTATTTATTCTCTCACTTACCCCGTTCATAGAAGGTGAGTAAGGAGCCGTATATTCCAATCGTATGCCATTATTTTGACAAAAGCTTTTAAAAATAGCAGACCTAAATTCTCCCCCATTGTCAAGTCTAATGCGACTGACAGTGTTCCCGATTCGGTTTGAAAGTTCTTTGATAAATTTCATAAGATTATCTGCAGCTTCACTTTTATTTTTCATAAGGAATATAACACAGAAATGTGAAAAGTCATCAATTACACAAAGATAATACTTCTCACCATTAATTGTAGCAGTCTTTACAGGTCCACCTACATCAGTGTGTAGCAGTTCTCCAACTCTCCTTGATCGTGGTCCAATAACAGAGCGAAACGGTTGACGAACAGCCTTGGCCTGTCGACACGAGTCACATACATCGGTAGAGTAGGGCAATCCCATTTGACGTAAACTATTTCGATTCACATGGCCCAAACGCAAGTGCCAAATATTTGACTGTACAGCAGAATATGTCCTATGAGTCTCTTCAGGTATTGTCAATTTAACAGCATACAATTTTCCAACACTTTTGCAATTAAGTTTAAAATTTTCGCCAGATATATAGACATTTTCAGAAGAAAAAACAACTTTCTTACCAGCATTAACAATTTTCTTCACTGATAACAAATTCAAAGTCAAATCCGGTACAATCAACACTTCCAGTTTTATCATCGTAGAATCGTTTGAGAGTCGCATTAATCCCTTTTGCCTGGCTTCCAGATCTTGTCCATTGGCCACTTTAATCCTAATGGGGAGCTTTAAATTCTCAATGTTCGTGACAAACGGCAACAGATCCGTCTTAACAAGATGGTCTGTGCAACCTGAGTCCAAAATAAAAGTGATTTCGTTCTCAAGTTCACTTTTTCTGGTAAAAGCACAACATTCATCATTATTTACAGCTACGAAGGTTACCTCTTCACATGTAAAACCTTTCGATTTCGACTCTCTCGATTTATTTTCCCATCGATAACCTCCTCTCGATAGCGGCTTGTGATCGCGCTTTTTAGGGCAATTCGCTAACAAATGTCCTGATTCGCCACATCCGTAGCACTTCCTGAACTTGTTAAATCCTGTCCTTGCATTAAAAGAAATGTCATCTTCGTGGTTTTCCGACTGCATTTCATTCTTCAGTTCGGCGTCCAACAATCTAGATTTCACGAAGTCCAGGGTTAGGTCGGTGTCTATCGCCTCCAAAACCGTAACAACTTTTTCATATTTCTCCGGTATGGTGAGCAACAAGTGGCAAACGAGGTCGTCCTCTTCCAACTTGGACATGGATCTCACGGTTCTCCATTAATAAAGGGAGCGACGTTAGCAATCGTTATCTCCCTATCTATGTATTATTGGCTACGAGCAAATCAATACCGACATCGTTTGCACGGTTATATCTCAATATGGGAGGCCGTAATAGTAGTTGTTATTGGCTGATGTATCAATTAGTAGCAACTAGAAAAACTCTAATAACATGGATCTCACGGTTCTCCATTAATAAAGGGAGCGACGTTAGCAATTGTTATCTCCCTATCTATGCATGAGTGGCTACTAGCAAATCAATACCAACATCGTTTGCACGGTTATATCTCAATATGGGAGGCCGTAATAGTAGTTGTTATTGGCTGATGTATCAATTAGTAGCAACTAGAAAAACTCTAATAACATGGATCTCACGGTTCTCCATTAATAAAGGAAGCAACGTTAGCAATCGTTATCTCCCTATCTATGCATTAGTGGCTACTAGCAAATCAATACCTACATCGTTTGCATGGTTATATCTTAATATGGGAGGCCGTAATAGTAGTTGTTATCGGCTGATGTATCAATAAGTAGCGACTAGAAAAACTCTAATAACATGGATCTCACGGTTCTCCATTAATAAAGAGAGCGACGTTAGCAATCGTTATCTCCCTATCTATGCATTAGTGGCTACTAGCAAATCAATACCTACATCGTTTGCATGGTTATATCTTAATATGGGAGGCCGTAATAGTAGTTGTTATCGGCTGATGTATCAATAAGTAGCGACTAGAAAAACTCTAATAACATGGATCTCACGGTTCTCCATTAATAAAGAGAGCGACGTTAGCAATCGTTATCTCCCTATCTATGCATTAGTGGCTACTAGCAAATCAATACCAACATCGTTTGCACGGTTATATCTCAATATGGGAGGCCATAATAGTAGTTGTTATTGGCTGATGTATCAATTAGTAGCAACTAGAAAAACTCTAATACCATGGATCTCACGGTTCTTTATTAATAAAGGGAGCGACGTTAGCAGTCGTTATCTCCCTATTTATCCATTAGTGGCTACTAGCAAATCAATACCAACATCGTTTGCACGGTTATATCTCAATATGGGAGGCCGTAATAGTAGTTGTTATTGGCTGATGTATCAATTAGTAGCAACTAGAAAAACTCTAATAACATGGATCTCACGGTTCTCCATTAATAAAGAGAGCAACGTTAGCAATCGTTATCTCCCTATCTATGCATTAGTAGCTACTAGCAAATCAATACCAACATCGTTTTCATGGTTATATCTTAATATGGGAGGCCGTTATAGTAGTTGTTATTGGCTGATGTACCAATTAGTAGCAACTAGAAAAACTTTAATAACATGGATCTCACGGTTCTCCATTAATAAAGGGAGCGACGTTAGCAGTCGTTATCTCCCTATTTATCCATTAGTGGCTACTAGCAAATCAATACCTACATCGTTTGCACGGTTATATATCAATATTGGAAGCCGTAATAGTAGCTGTTATCGGCTGATGTATCAATAAGTTGCAACTAGCAAATCTCTAACAACATAGGTCTCACGGTTCTCCAATAATAAAGGGAGTGACGTTAGCAATCGTTATCTCCCTATCTATGCATTAGTAGCTACTAGCAAATCAATACCAACATCGTTTTCATGGTTATATCTTAATATGGGAGGCCGTTATAGTAGTTGTTATTGGCTGATGTATCAATTAGTAGCAACTAGAAAAACTCTAATAACATGGATCTCACGGTTCTCCATTAATAAAGGGAGCGACGTTAGCAGTCGTTATCTCCCTATTTATCCATTAGTGGCTACTAGCAAATCAATACCTACATCGTTTGCACGGTTATATATCAATATTGGAAGCCGTAATAGTAGCTGTTATCGGCTGATGTATCAATAAGTTGCAACTAGCAAATCTCTAACAACATATATATCACGGTTCTCCAATAATAAAGGGAGTGACGTTAGCAATCGTTATCTCCCTATCTATGCATTAGTAGCTACTAGCAAATCAATACCAACATCGTTTTCATGGTTATATCTTAATATGGGAGGCCGTTATAGTAGTTGTTATTGGCTGATGTACCAATTAGTAGCAACTAGAAAAACTTTAATAACATGGATCTCACGGTTCTCCATTAATAAAGGGAGCGACGTTAGCAGTCGTTATCTCCCTATTTATCCATTAGTGGCTACTAGCAAATCAATACCTCCATCTTTTGCACGGTTATATATCAATATTGGAGGCCGTAATAGTAGTTGTTATCGGCTGATGTATCAATAAGTAGCAACTAGCAAATCTCTAATAACATAGATCTCACGGTTCTCCAAAAATATAGGGAGTGACGTTAGCAGTCCTTATCTCCCTATTTATCCATTAATGGCTACTAGCAAATCAATACCTACATCGTTTGCACGGTTATTTATTTATATGGGAGGCCGCGATAGTAGTTGTTATCGGCTGATGTATCAATAAGTAGCAACTAGCAAATCTCTAACAACATAGATCTCACGGTTCTCCAATAATATAGGGAGTGGCGTTACCAGTCGTTATCTCCCTATTTATTTATTAGTGGCTACTAGCAAATCAATACCTACATCGTTTGTACCAGTTGCCCCTCATTTCACACAATTCTCATTCTTTAATAACCTACTCTGTTCTCCGCCCTGTGCTTCGTTGTTCGCTTCTCCTTCCCGAGATTCCTCTGCCACCGGATTCACTGCCCTCCGTCTCCGAACCTGATGCCTCCGAAGATCTGGCCGATTCTGACGACATCCTGCTTCTTCGCAACTCTCTTTGAGCATTGATCTCCATAGGTTCACCTCGGTCGTACTCCCTGCGCCGTATATATGGGCATTGCCTAGCCATATGTCCCTCATTGTGGCATTCGAAACCTCTTGTACGTGGGCACTGGGCTACCAAGTGTCCTGCCTTGCCGCACTCATGGCACCTCCTTTCCTCTCTTTTCCCATTCTTCCTCTCCACAACTGGCCTTCTTTCTCTCGGTATTCTGTCTCTTCTGTCGAACTCTCCCTCTCTTCTTCTTCCCATATCCTGTCTACCTTTATTCCTTCCTGCTTCATTTCTCCGATACGACACTCTACTCTATCCTGGTTCTATCTCTTCTCTCTGTTCCTCGTCACGGGCACTCGCGTCTACCATTTCCTGTGCACATTCTGTAAATGTTTTTTTCTAGGTAGGCCGTCCTTTCTTGCCGTATCCCTAGCTAACTGTACTTTCAGAACCGTGGTCATAAATATCATCTATGCTTCCACCACACTTGTGTCCATTACTTCTCGCAATTTCTCATTTATTTTACTCAGCTTCGCAAGGAGGCCTGCGGCGTACTGGCCATTGGTCTGGTTCGTTTTTTTCAACTCCCGGAACATTTGCAACATATCCTCTTCTGGGGCCCATCGCCCCCCTCCATAGGCCTTTTTAAGTCTTTCTTTGATCACCTGCCACGTAGTATCTTCGTCTGCTTGGATCAAATTCAGCACACTTCTTCTCACCCTTCGATCCAGGGCCACCCGCAACCTTTGTGCATCCTACTCCTCTAGCAGGTCCGCTGCAACCTGGGCTTGAATGCTACTATTAATTCCGTCCCCACCTTTGAGGAAATGGTTTAGTTCTCCTATATCCCCATTAAATTTTTCTAGATCTGATATCTCTCTTCGTATGTCCTGGGCGTTCGCCTTCTTTAATTTCATTTTTTCTAGTTCGCTGGTCTCCTGTGCTATCCTATTCGCTTCCTGAGCTGCCAAGTCCACCCGCGCCAATGCCAAAGTTGTTGATGGTAATGGTGGGATTCCGTGATTTACCTGTTCTGGTTGTTGAGGCTCCAGAGTTCCTGGCGTTGATGGCCTAAGGACACTTTGTCCTTGCTCATTCATGATTTACTCGAGTGACTTCCTCGACAGAAGAGAAAACAAAATAACAAAGAATCACGAAGTTAAAAAAAAAATTATTCTCACTTGAAACTGTTAAATCGTTATCTCCCTATCTATGCATTAGTGGCTACTAGCAAATCAATACCAACATCGTTTGCACGGTTATATCTCAATATGGGAGGCCATAATAGTAGTTGTTATTGGCTGATGTATCAATTAGTAGCAACTAGAAAAACTCTAATAACATGGATCTCACGGTTCTCAATTAATAAAGGGAGCGACGTTAGCAGGCGTTATCTCCCTATTTATCCATTAGTGGCTACTAGCAAATCAATACCTCCATCGTTTGCACGGTTATATATCAATATTGGAAGCCGTAATAGTAGTTGTTATCGGCTGATGCATCAATAAGTAGCAACTAGCAAATCTCTAATAACATAGATCTCACGGTTCTCCAATAATAAAGAGAGCGACGTTAGCAATCGTTATCTCCCTATCTATGCATTAGTGGCTACTAGCAAATCAATACCTACATCGTTTGCATGGTTATATCTTAATATGGGAGGCCGTAATAGTAGTTGTTATCGGCTGATGTATCAATAAGTAGCGACTAGAAAAACTCTAATAACATGGATCTCACGGTTCTCCATTAATAAAGAGAGCGACGTTAGCAATCGTTATCTCCCTATCTATGCATTAGTGGCTACTAGCAAATCAATACCTACATCGTTTGCATGGTTATATCTTAATATGGGAGGCCGTAATAGTAGTTGTTATCGGCTGATGTATCAATAAGTAGCGACTAGAAAAACTCTAATAACATGGATCTCACGGTTCTCCATTAATAAAGAGAGCGACGTTAGCAATCGTTATCTCCCTATCTATGCATTAGTGGCTACTAGCAAATCAATACCAACATCGTTTGCACGGTTATATCTCAATATGGGAGGCCATAATAGTAGTTGTTATTGGCTGATGTATCAATTAGTAGCAACTAGAAAAACTCTAATACCATGGATCTCACGGTTCTTTATTAATAAAGGGAGCGACGTTAGCAGTCGTTATCTCCCTATTTATCCATTAGTGGCTACTAGCAAATCAATACCAACATCGTTTGCACGGTTATATCTCAATATGGGAGGCCGTAATAGTAGTTGTTATTGGCTGATGTATCAATTAGTAGCAACTAGAAAAACTCTAATAACATGGATCTCACGGTTCTCCATTAATAAAGAGAGCAACGTTAGCAATCGTTATCTCCCTATCTATGCATTAGTAGCTACTAGCAAATCAATACCAACATCGTTTTCATGGTTATATCTTAATATGGGAGGCCGTTATAGTAGTTGTTATTGGCTGATGTACCAATTAGTAGCAACTAGAAAAACTTTAATAACATGGATCTCACGGTTCTCTATTAATAAAGGGAGCGACGTTAGCAGTCGTTATCTCCCTATTTATCCATTAGTGGCTACTAGCAAATCAATACCTCCATCTTTTGCACGGTTATATATCAATATTGGAGGCCGTAATAGTAGTTGTTATCGGCTGATGTATCAATAAGTAGCAACTAGCAAATCTCTAATAACATAGATCTCACGGTTCTCCAAAAATATAGGGAGTGACGTTAGCAGTCCTTATCTCCCTATTTATCCATTAATGGCTACTAGCAAATCAATACCTACATCGTTTGCACGGTTATTTATTTATATGGGAGGCCGCGATAGTAGTTGTTATCGGCTGATGTATCAATAAGTAGCAACTAGCAAATCTCTAACAACATAGATCTCACGGTTCTCCAATAATATAGGGAGTGGCGTTACCAGTCGTTATCTCCCTATTTATTTATTAGTGGCTACTAGCAAATCAATACCTACATCGTTTGTACCAGTTGCCCCTCATTTCACACAATTCTCATTCTTTAATAACCTACTCTGTTCTCCGCCCTGTGCTTCGTTGTTCGCTTCTCCTTCCCGAGATTCCTCTGCCACCGGATTCACTGCCCTCCGTCTCCGAACCTGATGCCTCCGAAGATCTGGCCGATTCTGACGACATCCTGCTTCTTCGCAACTCTCTTTGAGCATTGATCTCCATAGGTTCACCTCGGTCGTACTCCCTGCGCCGTATATATGGGCATTGCCTAGCCATATGTCCCTCATTGTGGCATTCGAAACCTCTTGTACGTGGGCACTGGGCTACCAAGTGTCCTGCCTTGCCGCACTCATGGCACCTCCTTTCCTCTCTTTTCCCATTCTTCCTCTCCACAACTGGCCTTCTTTCTCTCGGTATTCTGTCTCTTCTGTCGAACTCTCCCTCTCTTCTTCTTCCCATATCCTGTCTACCTTTATTCCTTCCTGCTTCATTTCTCCGATACGACACTCTACTCTATCCTGGTTCTATCTCTTCTCTCTGTTCCTCGTCACGGGCACTCGCGTCTACCATTTCCTGTGCACATTCTGTAAATGTTTTTTTCTAGGTAGGCCGTCCTTTCTTGCCGTATCCCTAGCTAACTGTACTTTCAGAACCGTGGTCATAAATATCATCTATGCTTCCACCACACTTGTGTCCATTACTTCTCGCAATTTCTCATTTATTTTACTCAGCTTCGCAAGGAGGCCTGCGGCGTACTGGCCATTGGTCTGGTTCGTTTTTTTCAACTCCCGGAACATTTGCAACATATCCTCTTCTGGGGCCCATCGCCCCCCTCCATAGGCCTTTTTAAGTCTTTCTTTGATCACCTGCCACGTAGTATCTTCGTCTGCTTGGATCAAATTCAGCACACTTCTTCTCACCCTTCGATCCAGGGCCACCCGCAACCTTTGTGCATCCTACTCCTCTAGCAGGTCCGCTGCAACCTGGGCTTGAATGCTACTATTAATTCCGTCCCCACCTTTGAGGAAATGGTTTAGTTCTCCTATATCCCCATTAAATTTTTCTAGATCTGATATCTCTCTTCGTATGTCCTGGGCGTTCGCCTTCTTTAATTTCATTTTTTCTAGTTCGCTGGTCTCCTGTGCTATCCTATTCGCTTCCTGAGCTGCCAAGTCCACCCGCGCCAATGCCAAAGTTGTTGATGGTAATGGTGGGATTCCGTGATTTACCTGTTCTGGTTGTTGAGGCTCCAGAGTTCCTGGCGTTGATGGCCTAAGGACACTTTGTCCTTGCTCATTCATGATTTACTCGAGTGACTTCCTCGACAGAAGAGAAAACAAAATAACAAAGAATCACGAAGTTAAAAAAAAAATTATTCTCACTTGAAACTGTTAAAAAAGTTCCCGGGTTTCGGCACCACTTATGTGTATCGGATCGTGAAACGTAAAAAAAAAGAATAAGTTGGGAACGAAATAACACACTTGAAGGCTGGTTAAGAACTAACTTTATTCAAATTATAATCCTCTATATGTATTTACAATGTTTATCAAGGTAGTTTGGAATTAGTGGCTATACTCCCGTAGGTCACATCTTAACTTATATATATATATATATATATATATATATAAGTTAAGCTCCGGGCAGCATCAGTACTCAACCTTAATCCCCGAACGTCGGGATGTAAACATCCCGAATGTAAATATACAGGGTTATAGACTCGAAATAAACAGTCTAGTTCTAACTTTCAAGCGTGTTGTTTCTCTGTACCTTTTTTCCCTTTGTTTTGTTAATTCTAAAGCCGGTAAGCATTAACTGGTGCCGAAACCCGTGAACTCGTGGTGTGGAAAGAAAAGTAAGCGACGTCTGTTCAATTTTTTTTTTTTTTTTCCTTTTTGCCGTGTTAAATAAAAAATTGAAGAAAGAATGGCGGAAGGAGGCGTGCTACGACCACCTGTTCTGAACGTAGCGGATGGCGCGGAACATGTAGCAACGAGAAGGGTGGGCATTTTGCCAGAAGCTCATGCTACCGCTCTTGCGTTGATGAGAGTGAAAGCAATGAACACTCAAGATCTGAGAAATGCAATTTCAGAGCTGGAATGGTTCACTGGCGAATTAGGAGAACTCAACCACTTTCTGAAGGGAGGAGATCGCCTCACTGCCTTAATTCTAGCAAAATCGGAGGAAAATCTTCTGGACCCCAGGGATGCAGAGTCACTAAGAGCGGCCCTGATATGTCGGGTCAAGAGAAGGATTCTCAACCAGATCCAAGCGGATGAGGAGACGTCGTGGGAAACGGTGAAGATGCGGCTAAAGAAAGCATATGGAGGGGGGCGATGGACGCCTGAAGAAGATATTTTCCAGATGTTCCGGGAAACAAAATCATCAAGGCAGAGTAGCGGCCAATATGCCGCAGTTCTTCTAACCCGTTATAATCAAATAATGGAGAAAATGAGAGAGACAATGAGCATCGAAGAGGTAGAGGGCAGAATGGGATTTCTGTCTACTATACTAAAGGTACAGTTGGCGAAGGAAACAGGGAGAAAAGAGGTATTCCCTAATGAGCGCTCATTCCTCGAATGTGCCCAAGTCATGATTGACACCAGCGCCAGGGAGGAGGAATCGAGGATACATGAGGATGAGGGAGAATGGAGCCGGATAGTGTACAGAAGAACCAGGGTCCCTAAATCAAATTGGAAAAAAGTCGAAACACCAACCGGTAGGGACAGGGGAGCGGCAGGCGAAAGGAGGTTCAGGGCGGCGAGACCCAGGTACGGACCCCGCAGAGAAGAGAGAAAATGCCATGGGTGCGGGAAGACGAGTCATTTAGTGGCACAGTGCCCCCGCACAAAATGTTTCGAGTGCAGTGAGGAGGGGCATATCGCTAGGCATTGCCCTTACGTGTATCGGAGGAGAGATGTTCATAGGGCAGAACCCATGGAAGTGAATACGCAAACGATGCGGGAAAGAAGAAATATATCACCCAGGGGTAATGAATCTTCAGCTGAGGAATCTTCAGGAGCGTCAGGAACGTCGGAAACGGAAGAAGAGCCGGCTCGCGACAGGAGCCGAGAGCATGAGCGAAAGAAGACTACTTCGAGAAGATGGGAGCGGCGTGTGGCAGCCTGAGGAGGGTGGCAGCAGAGTGGCGACCGCACCCTAAAGTGTAATACAGTGAGAGGGATACTGTGCGAGTTGCCAATAATTAGAGTCGAGGGGGAGAGAGGTGCTTGGTGGATACAGGAAGCACCAATACCATAATGTCACGCGGTGCGTTGGAGCGGCTGTATGGCAGAGAGAGGGCACTCCAGGTCAAGGTATGTAAGTGCAAGTTAATTACCCTGGGCGGGCCCTGTAAAGTGGTGGGAGAGGCGGTCGTGAATTTAGAGAAATGGGCGAAAAAAAAGGGCGATATTAACGTACATATTGTGGAGTACATGCCGCGCGAGTATGAAATAATAGTGGGGTGTGACTTATTGGGTCGGGTAGGCGCGCTTGTAGAGAACAAGGGAAAGGAGTGGCGGATCAAGTTGGGGGGGGTTACTTATCAATGTCAAGGGACCGTAAGAGGTGGGAGTGCGCGGATAGGGGCAGTCAAGAAAGTTGTGGACTGGAGGGAAAGCTTACGTAGGGAGTTCGGAGATATTTTTTACGTGGAGGGTGATATGCTTGGGGCAACGGGGAAGACAGTACATGAAATCCCATTAAAATCTGACCGAATAACGTACGTGAAGGAGAGACGATATCCGCAGGCACTCCGCCAACATATCCGGACAGAAATCGACAGCTTAAGACGACAGGGTATAATCGTTGATAGCACATCCCCTTATAATAGTCCTCTGTGGGCAGTACGAAAGAAGAGTAAACCGGGAGAGGAGGGGGAGAGATATAGAGTCGTCGTCGATTTTAGAAAATTAAATGAAAACACAACGGATGAGAAGTATCCGATTCCCCGTTTTGAGGACATTCTCGACAGACTGAATGGAGCCACAATCTTTAGCACTTTGGATTTGAAAGCAGGGTACCATCAAATCAAAATGAGCGCTACCGATCAACACAAAACAGCGTTTACTTTCGAGAGGGGGCACTATGAGTTCACTCGGATGCCATTTGGTTTGAAGAACGCTCCGATTACTTTCCAGAGATTGATGGACGAAATCCTGAGGGGGATAGACGAGGCGGTATGCCAGATTTATATGGACGATCTGTTGATCTTCAGCCGAACAGAATCCGAACACATCGAAGATCTCCGGAGGGTATTTCGACGTTTGCGTGAATTCGGGTTAAAATTGTCGATGGAAAAATCATCGCTGGGAGAGGATCGGATCAACTTCTTAGGGCATACCATCTCGAGGGAGGGAGTCCAGCCGGATTCTGCAAAAGTCGACGCAATTCGAAAGATAGCGGTGCCGAAAGACGTCAAGGGCATTCGGCGACTTTTAGGTACGCTAAATTACTATCGGCGTTTTGTGCCAGACATGGCAGAGTATCTCGTACCCATCAGTAACCTGCTGCGGAAGGGGGCGCGGATAGCGATTACACCTATTATGGAGCAAAACCTTCGAAAATGCATGGCTCGACTGCAAGAGGAACCAATCCTGGCGTTTCCCGATTTTGAGAAGCTATTTACTATCACCACCGACGCAAGTGAGTATGCATTGGGAGCGGTGCTGTCGCAGGAGGGAGATGGGGGGGAACGACCAGTGGCGTACGCGAGTCGAAGACTGACCGACACGGAAGCGCGGTACAGTGCCCTCGAGCGTGAACTTCTTGGCATCATATGGGCTATTGACCATTTTCGTCCATACGTCTTCGGGCGGAGATTCAGAGTACATACGGACCACAGACCTCTTCAATGGGTGGGGAAGCTTAAGGAATCATCAGCCAGGGTGACACGCTGGAAGGAGTTTTTGTCCCAATACAACCTGGAAATTGTATACAAACCAGGGAAGGACAATGTAGTGGCGGACTGGCTATCTCGAGCGATTACCGTAAATGCAGTCGAGGAAGGGGAAACGTCCGGGGATCACAGACAATTTATCCAGGAATGGGCGCCCGGGGAAGATGGAAGTCGCGGTACGCGGGACGATAGCGATGGGAGCGAACACCAAGAAGCGGAAGAATCTGCCGGAGAACGTCCGGTGGAAATGGAGACGATCGAGGGTATGATTAACGATAAACGGCGACAAATTATTTGGAAGACGCAAACAACCGGCCTGATGCGAGCTACTCATGAAAACTATGGCAAGAATAGTATTACGACAATCTGGTCCCAACCGGGTGTCAAGGGTGACCAAATTTGCCAGGCATTGAAAGATGCATCCAGACCAGGGAAGACCTACCATCTATTTGTCGGCAACGCGACAGTGTGGGATCTGATCAAGAAATTATGGAGAACAGAACAACTGGGTATTGATCGATCGTTTGTTCGTTGTCTGTCTATGGTCCAGACACTGCGTGATGAGGAACGGCAGCGGGAAGTAACGCTTGCCTACCATCAAGGGAAGACGAACCACCGCGGTGCGCCGGAGACTTTGCAAGCATTACAGCGACGGTACTTCTGGTGGGATATGAAAAAGACGATCCAAGAGATTTTAGGAACGTGCGATATATGTCTTAAGACTAAATATGATCGACACCCACCACAGGGACAACAGGAGGAAACACCCACAGCAGAGACGCCACTGAGTGAACTACAGATTGACACGTTCACTTGGAAGGGGTATAAGTGGGTTACGACAATAGATACCTTCAGTAAGGTAGCTATGGCGTACGCCGTAAAAGACAAATCATCCAACGCCGTCTTACAGGCATTACGAACGTGGTTCCAGTTTTATGGGGTACCGGACCGAATCTCGTCTGATGGGGGTAGGGAGTTCGATAATGCAAACGTTCGGACGGAGATGAAAAATCTTGATATCGTGTGGCATCTCAACACCCCAGGACATCCTAAGAGTCGCGGAGGCATCGAAAGGTTGCACAGTACCTTGAGTGACCACCTGCGGGTGTATCAGGTAGAAAAGGGTCTGCCGGCGAACGAGGCGATGCCGAAGGCAGTGGCGGCATACAATCATTCCATCCACTCCACCACGGGGTTTACGCCGTTCGAGATCCTCTTCGGACTGCGCGCGAGGCGCCGGAACGGGACAGAGACGGTGGCGGACGAGGGAATGGCGGAGCAAATGTTAAGTGCTCACTTAGAGCTCGGAAAACTTTGGGGCAAAGTTCGTGACAAAATCGTGAGGGAGAAGGTCAAGAGAGTTTCTCGGGTAAACCTCAAAGTCCGGGGTCGAATAGGGGACCTTAAAATTGGGACGATTGTATATCGTAAAATTGGCTCTAATCGGAGCAAAGAGTCGATCAGATACGAGGGTCCATTCAAGGTGGTGGTGATCAGGGAGCATAACATCGTCACCATCGAGAGTACAAGACCTCCGACGAAACGGAGGACCGTCCACGTCGAACAGTTAAAACTTCCACCAGGGGGGAAGGGTGCTGGCCATGAGTGAGTTGGAGTGTCCTCGCTTCTGCACGTAGCCAAATTTGGTATAGTATACATACGTACACTTTGTACCATTTGTAGAAGTATTTTTTTTTTTGTTGTTTTTTTAGAATGTACACAGGCTGTGTAGAAATATCGACTTTGCGTAGCGTGTAAGATGCCATTGTTTTCTGTGAGTAATGAGCCATGTAATTTTTTTTTGTTTTTTTTTATTTTGTCACTAGTGGCTGCAGTGTTAGAAGCAGCGTTTTATTTTGACTATAAGTGTCTTATAAATACGACCGAATGTAAGGGATTACAGGTTGTGTACTGTTTGGGCTGGCCTTCGCTCCCTTAGTACGATTAGGAGAGTGATCGTAATATCGCCTAAGTCATCCTCAATTTAGACTTAGACTTCATAGTTTACGAGGAGATGTGCGTAAACTGGCAGGGGGGAGTTAAGCTCCGGGCAGCATCAGTACTCAACCTTAATCCCCGAACGTCGGGATGTAAACATCCCGAATGTAAATATACAGGGTTATAGACTCGAAATAAACAGTCTAGTTCTAACTTTCAAGCGTGTTGTTTCTCTGTACCTTTTTTCCCTTTGTTTTGTTAATTCTAAAGCCGGTAAGCATTAACTTATATATATATATATATATATATATATATATATATATATAAGTTAAGGCCTGGGCACTGTTGGTACACAGTCTTAATACCAAAACATCGGGATGTAAACATTCCGAGTGTATGTGTATGGGATTAAGAGCTATGAATAAAGCAGTCTTGTACTATCGTTTGCCCTATTCATTTCTATTACCTCTTTCTCGATCTTTTTTACTGTTCTAGTTCTCACGAACGTTAACTGGTGCCGAAACCCGGGAACCGCGAAGAATTAAGGAACACAGTTCGGGGAAATTTAGTTGTGGCCCGATTTTGATCGATACACATAGAAGAAGAGATGACGGAAAGCGGCGTATTAAGACAGCCCGTCTTAAATATCGTTGATGGGACGGAACCTAGGAGAGTGGGCCTGCTACCGGAGACTCACGCAAATGCACTCGCCCTGATGAGGGTGAAGGCTATGAACACCCAGGATCTAAGAAAAGCGATTTCGGATCTGGAGAAGTTTACAGGTGAGCTGGGTGAACTTAATCACTTTTTAAAGGGAGGAAACCGCCTCACAGCGTTGATCGGGACAAAGGTAGGTGGAAGGCAATTGGCTGGACCTCAGGGACGCGGAATCACTGAGAGCGGCTTTGATATGTCGAGTAAAAAGAAGCATCCTGAATCAGATCCAAGCTGACGAGGAAACCCCATGGGAAGTGGTAATGGTACACCGGATCGTCAGCTGATGATTCATCGGGAACATCGGAAACTGAGGGATACGAGCCAGGGCACCACAGGAGCGAACAGCAGGAGAAGCAGAATAAATCGCGAAAATGGGAGCGGCGCGTAGAAGCCTGAGGAGAGTGGCAGCAGAGAGGCGACCACATCCTAATATGTATTACGGTGCGGAAAGGGATGTGCGAGTTGCCAATTATTCAGTTCGAGAAGGGGGAGAGGTGCTTAATAGACACAGGTAGTACCAATACGATAGTGTCGCGTAGTGCACTAGAAAGGCTGTGTGGAGGAGCGAGTACACACCAGATTAAGGTATGTGATTTTAAACTACTCACTCTGGGCGGACCCTGCGAAGTGATGGGGGAAGCGGTGGTAGGACTAAAAAAATGGGTGAATGTAGGAGGGGAAATAACGGTGCACGTCGTGGAGGAGATGACGCGTGACTATCAAATAATTGTGGGATGTGATTTGTTAGGACGGGTAGGCGCGCGCATAATGAACGAAGAGAAGAACTGGAGGATTAGATTAGGGGATTTAACGTATCGGATTCAGGGGACAGTACGGGGTGGTAAAGAGAGTAGAGGATTGGAGGGAGAGGCTGCGTGACGAATTTAGAGACATTTTTTTGTAGAGGGAGATCTGTTAGGAGCAACGGGGAAGTCAGAGCACGAGATACCTCTAAAAGTAGAGCACGTATCATACGTTAAAGAAAGGCGATATCCTCAAACACTTCGTCAACACATCTGGAGGGAAATCGACGAATTAAAGCGTCAAGGGATGATCAGAAATAGCACTTCGCCGTACAATAGCCCCTAGTGAGCGGGGGGGGGGAAATAGACCAGGCGAGGAAGAAGATCATTACAGAATAGATATAGACTTTAGAAAGCTCAATAAGAACACTCTAGACGAGAAATATCCTATTCCACGCTTTGAGGATATACTGGATAGGCTGAGTGGAGCGAAAATCTTCAGTACGTTAGATCTGAAAGCGGGACATAACCAGATTAGACTGAATGCGAATGATCAGCATAAGACAACGTTTTCATTCGAACGAGGTCATTACAGTTTACAAGGATGCCGTTCGGTTTGAAAAACGCCCCGATAACATTCCAGCGGCTAATGGATGAACTCCTGAGGGGAATTGATGAGAATATCTGCCAGATCTATATGGACGACCTCATAGTCTTCAGCCGTACCGAATCGGAACATATAGAGCACCTTCGGAGTGTTTTTAAGAGGTTAAAGGAATTTGGGCTGAAATTATCGATAGAAAAGTCGTCCCTGGGTCAGGAGACCATTAGTTTTCTGTGACATACCATATCTCGGCAGGGAGTCCAACCGGACTCCATGAAAATAGATGCGGTCCGGAGAATGGCGGTGCCAAAAGATGTTAGAGGCATTCGGCGGTTGTTGGGGACGCTAAATTATTATCGCCGATTCGTGCCGGATATGGCGGAATTCTTGGCCCCTATTAGTAATTTATTACGCAAAGGGGCGCGAGTGATAATCACGCCGCTCATTGAGAAAAATATCCAGAAATGTATGGAACGGTTGCAAGAAGCACCTATCTTGGCATTTCCAAATTTTGAGAAGGCGTTTACTGTCACAACGGACGCAAGTGAGTACGCCTTGGGAGCGGTATTGTCCCAGGAGGGAATCGATGGGGAGAGGCCGGTAGCATATGCGAGCAGAAGGTTGACTGACACGGAGGTGAGGTACAGTGCCCTCGAACGGGAACTACTGGGTATCATCTGGGCCATTGGTCACTTCCGCCCATACGTATTTGGGAGAAAATTTAAATTCCACACCGATCACAGACCGCTGCAATGGGTGGGGAAATTAAAGGAATCATCCGCACGCGTGACACGGTGGAAGGAGTTTCTGTCAAAATACAATATGGAGATTGTGTATAAGCCAGGGAAGGATAATGTCGTGGCAGACTGGCTGTCGCGTGCCATTATGACGAATGCTATTGAAGACGGCGAGAAATCAGGGGGTAGTCGACAATTCCTTGCGGAGTGGACGCCAGGAGAAGCAGGAAGTACCAATCTGCGGGAAGATGGTGGCGCGAGAGATAGCCCCACATCAGAAGAGTCTGTTGGAGAAAGACCACGAGACATGGAAACGTCTGAGGAGATTATCAACGACAAACGTCACCAAATCATTTGGAAGACAAAAACTTTGGGCCTGATGACGGTGACGTACGACGAATACGGTCGAAGTACCATCTCGACGATCTGGTCGGAGCCGGGAGTGAGGCGAGAGCAAATTTGCCAGGCACTGAAGGATGCCTCGAAAACGGGGAAAACGTACCACCTATTTGTCGGTAACGCGACGATTTAGGATAAAATTAGAAGATTGTGGCAGAGCGAGCAATTAGGAATCGACCGCACGTTTATCAGGTGCCTATCGGTGGTTCAGACATTGCGTGACGTGGAGCAACAGCGGGGGGTCACACTTGCGTAACACCAGGGTAAGACGAATCACCGTGGCGTGCAAGAGACAACGCAGGCGCTACAGCGGAGATATTTTTGGTGGGGGATGCGGCAGACCATCCAGGAGATCATAGGGGCTTGTGAAATCTACCTGAAACCCAAATATGACCGCCATTCACCACAGGGACGACAGGAGGAGACACAACAACAAAGAGAGAAACAAACTGTCTCTATGAGTAACGCAAGCAATCGCGTTCACTATACAGAAAACGATAAGGACAAAGAAATCAACCAATTAAAAGAACAAATGAATGAGGTATCCCAAAAATTTTTTAGACTTCGGTCGCATTGACTGAGAACCAACCCCCCGACCAGAATATCATTTAAATCACACAGACTCGTTACTGAAAATTAAAGATAAAAAAGACAAAACTTGGCTAATTGACACCGGAGCTTCTAAAAATTATATTAATCCAAATGCATTTCCCGAGGGAACAAAAAACAATTCTTCGCGAAGACTTTGTCATTAAAACTCGAACGGGAAAAGCTGAAGGTACACACAGTGCAACAATAGACTTATTTATACCCGCTGTTAGGAATTAGTGAAAAGGTAAAAATGTTAATATATCCATTCAGCAACCGTTTCATGAACGTGAAATACACATGAAATGTGACATGAAGTAATTAAAAGCCAAAATAAAATGTCATAATGATGAAAGAAGAATAATCGGTATTAAATTAAAAGAAAAAAAGAGACCAAAAATACTCATAAAATAAAACAACAACAGAAACAGAAAAAACAAATACACCCAAAATAAGAAAGACGAAACTAACTATAGTAATGATGGCATGGACATTGAAGAAATAGAATTATTCCCAGTAAAAGATAGTCCAGAATATGACACAATAACTATAGATTTAGAGCAACTTATTCCCCAACAGACGAACAGATAATACAAGACGACTTATGTTCTAATGAAGCGACTGCACATTCCCAACGCTCTTCTAATAAGCACATTTGTGTAGTAAATGACGAACAAATAGTTAATATTGAAAAACACCAAATAATCATAAAAAAGGGAAAAAAGGCTATTAACTTTTCAAAACCGTTTGGAATAACTAGACAAAATAACCAACAAAATAAATCAATTAAAGAACAATATGTTCAAAAATATCATGATGATAAAAGCCTAATAAATGACTTAGTAAAGACAAAAATAATAAAAGATAAGACTGGTCGAATAGAAAAACTAAACCAAAATCAGAAAGACATTCCGACAATTCATAATGAACAATTAATGATAAAAACTACTACCCATGAAAAGCATGATAATTCTTATAAACCAGTAGTCAAATATAGAGATAAAAATGAAATAAAGAAATCGCATGCTAACAATATTAGCAAGAAACATCTAAAACACCGAAAATATGTTTCACATAACAATAAATACGATAAAGACACTTGCACTGATTCGGACAATTCTATGGACTGCAAAAACTTCTCTGAAAGTAACTGACCTGACTAACATTAACGGAATGGTACACTACACATTAAACAATGTAAAAGTAATTGAAACATACTTCAAAACATACTACTTTTATAACATAAGCCTATTATAGTCAGAACTAACCAATATACAAAAAACATACTCTACTCTATAATAACTTAACAAATCTACCCTCTGATAGTAGACATGATACATGGAACCAAGAATAAAATTGACCTACTGAAAAATCATAATAGAAGACAAAGACGTGGATTGATAAATGGACTAGGAACGGCTATTAGCTGACTAACTGGTACTATGGACGCTACGGACAAACAACATTATGACAACGTCATAAGTGAAGTTGAACGTAAGAACTTTATTACCGAACATAATATTGAACAGATAGTAAACATGAATAAACAAATTATAGAGACTTTTAAGTCGGATATTAAATTAATAAATGAAAATTTTAATAAGGGTAGAGGCAATATGATAAGCATTGGCAAATAAGTAGTCTTTTCAAGATATTTATATAACTTTAACCAACTTACATAACAAACTAAATGACTCAACGCTAAGACATAGACAAAAAATGTAACATTAACTCCAAGAAAATCAGAAATATTATGGCTTATGAAACAAATACATTGTATTATACATGAGGAAATGCTCCATTTATTTATAGACCTGCCACTAGCAGAACCAAATGTAAGAACCTCTTTGCTCATACCAATTCCTGTAAATAAAACTAATCTTTATTATTCTATTGATATACAAAAAACACTAGTACTAAAAAAAAAAAATGATAATCTTTATAACATTAATTGTAACTATCTTATGAATAACTATTATTTTACTATACCTACTTTACTGCTTAATGAATGTATAAACAAAATATTATATTATTAGATTCTACGGTTCAATGTAATTATACTCAACATAAACTATCCAATATTAATTATATTCACGATATAAGTTCATATACTATTATTAACAATCGTAAGTTAGACAATTGCAACAAAAATAATACTATTGGTAAAATATCTCAATGTAATTTTATTAAATATACTAACCCTAATGTTACATATATTGATGAACTAAATGTATACCTAACTATAAGAACACCTAAATTAGATAATTGTCATAATAACGACACTATTTTTCTTCCAGACACTGCTCTGATTAATGTAGATTGTTATTGTTATTGTCGCTCATAAATATCACCAATTATATGATAACTCCTTTAAAATCCAAATCGATAATATAACAAATACACCTCAATTAAATGTAACTCAAGAATTAATATCTTTAATAACCAAATGAAAATAATTATATGTATTCTATATTATCCATTATTATTGTAATCATTGTGACAATCTTATTTTTTACATGTCACAAATATTGTAAAGGCTGTTGTTCAAAAACTATCCCAATAGATATCCCCAGAGTTGTTTACCAAGCTCCTCCACCAACATCCATCAAATCCTATTACCTGGCCCGGAGTTCAGGACCTAAAAAAGGGAAGAGTTATATAATATTCGTTTTTAGCTGAAATGTGTACTTCAGTTGAGACATATGGTATACCCGTCCTTTGTATTTTACAACCCTTCCCCCTAGCCCTCGACTACCAGCCTCCAGCAACCCACACTTGTCCTTTAGCCTTAGCCAAAGAATGTCCTAGTGCTGTAATTCATTAATATTTGTATATATACCAGTGTTTTGATTGTTATTCATAATAAAGTTTTTTAAAATACTATCCTCGAACAAGATTATTTAACTGCCGCTCCCATCTACGCGAGGGATTCTTCTGCCACTCTCGTCTTCTGCTCCCGTTGCGCTTGGACTCCTCCTCGTCTGTCTCCTACGTCCCTGATGACTCGTCATCCCATGATCCATTTTCTCTAGGTTTCGCGCTCCGCCTCTCCGGGATTTCCTGGTTATTCACCTCCATTGGTTCTGCTTTGTGAAATTCCTTTCTACGAAAAATGTATGGACATTGTTGCTATGTGTCCTACTTCCCCACACTCAAAGCACTTAGTGCGAGGTCACTGAGCTACCAGCCCTATTTCAGATGGCAGCCATGCAATTCCTATCTTCTTTCCGAGGTGTGTACCTCGTCCTCGTCCCTCCCAATCTTCTCTCTTGAAGAACTTGAAAAAAAATAAAAGAGGTTGAATGAAATCACAGATCGAATGTTGCCACAGTTTATTGAGCCTTTTAAAGCCTCTCTATATACATTCGGGATGTTTACATCCCGATGACTTGGGGATTAGGCTGGCTACCTATGATGTCCGAACCTTAACTTATATATATCCAATGCAGTTTTTAGTCAAAAATACAATAGAAATTTGAATTATGAAAAACGTGAATTTTTAATAATCGCTAATAGGTATATCCTGAACAATTTATATTATATTATACTAACAACTAACCATCAAGTCACATATATTACATCCTTGTATATCATAAATCTAATACAAAAACTTCTTTATAGTTTCTACTAACTAACTAACTAAAAGCCTATTACTTATTCATTACTCCTTTAATATTTTTAGTTGGTTTTAAACAACATATGTGAAATATTTAAAAGTCAAAAGGTGAAACAGTTTTTATGGAACAATTTGTTTTGTGGGCTTCATCAATCAGGAAACATAAGACGAAGTGATTTAGTCCCTGGTAGCATACTTGACACTCTATCTCCAGGGACCAGCCATTTCACCTTACAATGTTTCATTTAGTGTTCGTTTTCTGCTCTACCATCAATCAATTTCAGTTTCAAATTCACCTTTATTTTAATTATTGTAAAGATTGAATAAGTATTGTTTTCTTCTCTGTGGAAGTAGCAAATAAACAATAAAGTTACACCCATTTAAAGTAAATTTATGTGACTAAGTATGAAAAGATGGGATTGTGTAATGTGGAAAATATACGTAAATGCAGGTAGAAATGAAGGAACTTAGTTGACTATGATGACTACGATAGATCGCTAGGTTATTAGACCACTAAAATTGCATAAGTTTGTTGTCCTTTTTTGAATGACAACAATGGCCTTAGATGGGGTTGTAGAGCGTTGAATAATGTGTCATTAAGATCTCTACTTAAGTCGAAAAACTTTATTTGTTGATGGGGAATATAATGAAATGGTTGGATATGAAATCTTGTACCAAAATCATTTTAAATAGCATTGTTGTATGGTGAATAATTTTTCAAATTGATTAGGCGTCAGTTTTTGAATTTTGAAAGTTTTCGGTAAGGTGAGCGGTCAAGGTATCATGGAAGTGGCAAAATTATAATCGCAATACTCCATAATCGCTGCTAATAATTGTCCGCCCTGCATGTGATCCAGCCTCTACCCTATTATAGATTTACTTATAATTCCAAACACCTAATATAATGAACAAGGTTTATCTTTGAAAGTATTCACTCAAGTAGAGCGCTTTGATGCTCCTTCTTAGCCTTTAGGTACTCATTAACGTAAAACTTGACGAAACTCTAACCAAAGTAGTGTCAGTTCGTTTAAAATCTGTAACCAACCCACCTTGTAGACGACTTAATTTGACCGTAAACATTACAAAAATTAAGTTTGCACGGAAGACATATTTTTAAATATATTATTTCTCACTTCTTTTTATCAAAGATTTATTAACAGTTTAGAGCGATTAAGAAAATAATTTGTTTAATATTAATACGGATATTACCTATGAACTTTATAGTTGCCGAATTCCTCTCCCTCCAAGTTCCCTTATTGTTAATAAATTATAACATTTGATAAGCCCATTATTCTTTTTAAAAGATCTTTATTATTTTATTATAACTTTATTGTGCAATAATTACAATCTGCCTTTTATAAGGCAATAATAATACAGATAATTTTAAAAGATCTCTTTCTAAAAATCTATTACATCACCTACCTACGCTGATTTATAACGAAACTACAAATTGACAATTAATATAAAAAATAAAAACTTTCGTTAATTCTTCATAAGATACGGTGACGCATATTCCCCATACATATCGTATTATCTTGGGTTCAAGTTGATATTTTTTTATTTTGTATCAATAAAATATTTTTCTGAAATGATTAATGATTTAGACAGTTGTGTATAAGAGATATTTTTGCCTTGAGGTGGGCTTAAGATATATATAGGTAATATCCCCAGAATCATTTGCACTAATTCCCTTAGGCTCCACGGCCAAAAATAACGCTATCTATATCGTAATATGCAAATCAATCCAGAAATATTGTTATAATTCAAGTAGCCATTTATAAATTGAAAGTCCATAAATTATATACATAGTAAGTAAATATGCATTTCTTATTTTTCTCCATTACTTTATCGGACCTTATAATATAAGCTACCAGTGTTCAATAATGTATCGTTACACTATTTGATCTTTGGCTCGTAATTGAATTCGGGAATCAGAAGGCTTCATTTCCAACTTGTCAATTTTGGATGAGTTGATAAACGAATATGTTCACTTTTATGATAAATGATAAATAATAGCAATTTGTAGAGAATTGTGAAGACAACTATTTTGTACGAATCGAGTTTATTTAGGAGAATGGTTGACTAAGCCTACAAGAGCTTACACATTCACCCTTTTCCACTTGTATCGCCTTTTATAGAGTAACGGTTGATTTTGCGAACATCTTTTATATGTAAAAGTTGTAGACAACAAACAATTTGAGAACAATACTTTTCTCTAAAACCAATGGTAGCCGTGATTTGGAGAAGCTAGCGATTTAGAACTTTTTTGATAATTTGTTAACTCAGAGGTTCCTTTCTAAAGTTATTCACCATAATATTGTTTTCTATAAGTACTTGAGTATCCAATATATGCACTGGATGGAAAATAAATCGTATTAAAATGTGATTTTAACCAAAAAAAAAAATTCTTGCATATCTGATCCTAACACCGTTTTAAAGAAAATATATAAATAATAAGAATAACTATTGTTGTCCTATCAGAATAAAACATTGATGGCGTATACGATTGTTTGCTCAACCTCATATATAGGCTTATCATTGACAGTACTGGTGATTTACATTCTTTACGTTGTTGGTGTGTAACCGAAATGGAATCCATCACGATAAACTATAGTAATCTCTGTGAATGTTTATTGAAAAAAGAATCGTTGAATCCAGAAAAGTTTCCTCACATTGATGAGGGTTGTGTAGGTTTATTTGCTGAGTCATTAAAAAAAATTGCGTGCCTCATGTTAATATGTAATTAAAATCGTTGAATAGGGACCGAAATATTTACCAAAAAAAGTTCAGCTAGAGGATGGAAAATGAATATATGTTCAGTTTCCCGGATGTTGACGACGTTGATTCTGCCCGTTGACAACTTGTCGTAGAAGGCCAACTTAAAACTTCGAAGATTGTGGCAAAATAAGAGAAGAGAAAAGTTCTCAGTCTTCGAGCAACCTACCCTCAAGTCTTAATAAATAAGGCAGCGTCCTCATCCAGTTCTAATCACTATCATACAGTTCTAATCACTATCATCCAGTTCTAATCACTATCATACAGTTTTCAGTCCTGATGTAGCCTTATCTATTTTTATTCAAGTTAAACTCACCAAGTACCAGAATAAAGTGATTAGAAATGATGGCAAAAACGTCGGGTGCCCAATATTTCCCAACTAAAAAAACATATTGCCAGCGAAAAAGGAATGCTACCCCACCGACTGTAAAACTACAGATATTTTTACTGAGGTGCCCTTCCAGAGCATTAGCTTTATCTTATAGTCAAAAGGATTTTTAAAAACAAGCCTGATGAGGAGCTGGAAAAATTGTGTTGGCAATTATAATAATAAAGAACTGTCAATTACCTCAAAATGGGGCTTTGATTAAGCCTCCGGCCATCAATTAATCAATCAATTCAAAAATAAAGCAAATAATTTCAAGATAAAGTTTGATAGAATTAAATAACCAAGATAATTTTTGCACCAAAATATACACAAAACAAATCTGTAAAAGCACCTACCTTCCTACGTATTACTCGTAAATTGACCACCAATCATAAAAAATAGGCCAAGAGAAATTGGGAAATCTGTCAAAACGGCTGAACGACTAAAGATATTGGTTTGGAGGCAGTTCCATTCGATCGTACATAATTGAAAACATCAAAATCGATACTCAAATTGACTCCAATAGAGGTTTGTCGGGGGTGCCCCTTCTCCCAGGGTCTCGTCGACCAGGCCACTGCCCGGCGGGTGTCAGAAAAATATATGTAAATAAACCTGTGGTCTTGGGCCTTTGCTGGTGGCTTAGTTGGTGGGCAGCTTTATTTGTATTTTGTATATTGATCTGAATCCATAATATCTTAAAAGGAGTCCCCCGACAGTGAACTATGTTCAGGACAAGAGGTAAAGGCCAGGTTTTTATAGGTAGTTTACATGATCTTGAAATGATCACAAGTTCACATTCGGTATCTGAGGGTAGGCGAAAAATGTCCAGATCCCAAAGGTGAGTGTGAACTGGAAAGAGGCAGACTGGATCGCTGGCTAGACACGCTACTAGGTCCATTTTGTAGGGCCCAAAAGTCCATCGTCTGCATGGAAGGAATCTCTTATAAGGGATAAAAACGGTTCTCTTAAAACAGATGCTGAGGAAAGGGATAGTGCAACTCACTTGTATCAGGTTGTGGTACTTTGCTGAAACGTGGAAGAAAGCCTTTATTCCCACTACTCAAACCAGCCAGAAGCGAAGACCACCCTGCCAACTATCATCCGATATCACTAAACCAGATCACACTACCGCCCGAGCAGCTTATTACCACATGTGGGGAAGGTTCTGGAGAAAATTCTTTTGAATTATCGCAAAGAATATTTTTCGGGCAACGACGTCATACCAACAGAGCAGACTGGATTCCAAGCCAGCCATGTGAAACTACAGTAAGAAGTTAGCCACGGGTTTGATTTCGTTAGACTGCACGCAAGTCGGTCTTCCGACTCAGTGCCCCACTTGTTCCTTCAACTGGGGGAGTAGGAATATGTGCAAATACTGTTAGAGGCACACTTGTGAAGTGAATTTAAATCCTTAGAGACCAGCATCTGGGCTATTGTTGATCAGAGAACATCCTAGAGCTCTGTGTTTGCGCTCGAATAAATTACATCTCATTATTTATGATTATTTTTAGAATAGTTGAAAATATTTGTTTTTTGGTTAATAGCTTTCTATTTAGTAGAGTTCATTTCTTATATTCGATATTAGTTTTTTTTAGTATCATAGTTGTTTAGTTTGTAGCAGTGGTAGTTTTTCTGATTGTCATTATAAATAGTGGGTTTTTTTCAATATCAAAAATAAAAGGTTGTTTTAAATAAGCAACTTGGCAGATAAGTAAATTTTCTTTTTGTCGCCCGAAACCCATTTCGTGTCTAAAAGGCATTGAAAATGTGTTATTAAGCAAAAACTAACGTCGTTTGAGGATTTTTACGAATTTCCCGGCTCCGTTTATAAGTTATCAATAATGTATTTTGTAGGGAATTTTATCCTCCTACCTATTGCCAAGTCAAATTCTATGTCTACTGAACGATGACACTATGTCATTCATTATTTTACTTACCGAGTTTTAGGTTCCCATTGTACGGCACTAAATGAAAGATATTTGAATACATCGTTTTTATATTCAATTTCGTCGTGGATTCGATCACACTATAGTTATTACTTGCTAGCGTTTAGCCCACTAGGGAACCTTAATGCAACAAGACTTCACAAGATGTTCACTGCACTCACAATCAAGGAAGCATAACTCTACCCACAAAGATACACAGCATCTTTTAATAAATCCTATTTATTCATCCCAATGTTTTCTTGTACTGGAAATTGATTGAATTATATTTATTTATATTCAAATAGGAAGATTTTTTTTATTTTTATTTTATTTTAATTACAATTATTAAAAGACATATAGTTAATTAAAAGTATAATAACAGTGTAAAATACACAATGTAAAATCTTTTAAAAATTCACTGTAATGATAATTTAGCTCATTTTTACAACATTTTTAGTTTCACCTCCAGGAGAGAGAATAAATAAATCTTGCACAAACCTACCTTGTGCAAGTTTTGTTGCTTTTCCATTAGAGAAATATCATAATCTTCAAATCACTCCGCAGTGCATAAGAGACTACACTTGCGACATGTAGTTGGTGATCACGAATGCAAAACTCAATTGCGATCTATTAATGTTAAAAAAGAGAAGGTCGGAAAGTAGTACTCGTGGGATAGACCAGACATTTGTAGCCATTGCAAGTGGTACATTGGTCAGCAAACATTTGTGGTTGACCACTCCAGACGTTTATACTGTTATATTCAATAAACACTGACTCAGGATCTCATAGCAGTACCTGCCTTTTGTCCCATGTATTTGTTTCTTCTCTTCTCTGGCCCTATATTCCCCTTTAGTCATAGTTACCCTCTCAGTTATGTCTCTCCATACATCCCTAAACAAGGGTCACTAAATTCTCAATTCCTGCCTCTTTAAATAATTATTCTCAAATATCCCGTATTGAATATAGGGTACTCGTTAGCTCGTTCCATCGTTAGCTTAGTCGTTTCCAATTCATGGGTCCCGTAAGTCAGTTGAGCTTATGGGATATGGTGCGAGCTTTAGGCGGGGCTGGTTATCACTCCACTTCCAGGTAGATGGGATGCTTCCTCTCAACTTCTCGACCTCTTCCCGTAGGGGAAAGTATCCTTCGGATATGGGGGCCTTGATGGCATAAGCCCTCTCTTAAGGCGAGTTGCCGAGAGGCTAATTCATCAATGACAAGACTACCAAAGATATTTTTCCCACCTGCACCACCAACATATCAGCCTTTGCTGACAGCTTTACAGTGAGGACTGGCCGTATTATGATTGATCTATTGCACAGAAAAGATAGGTTTATCAGGCCTTAATAGAGCAGTAATTGATTTTATAACATTAAAAAATATCGCGAGGCCATCCACGGCCGATTTTTAATGGTAATTATTTGTACGTAATTAAATATATGTTATTTTATAAATACTGCATTTATAAGCATTCAAACCATTTTAATGTATTAACGTATTTGTTTTTTAGAGAGGGACGTATTTGGACTCCCTGCTGGCAAGTTAGTGGAGGACGGGCCTTGGGTTGGAATTGGTAAGAGAAGCTTCAAGCACTACCCTAGCGTAGGTGCGTAGTGCGTAGTCCTCCCATTAAATAAAAAACTTAGTCGAGTGTAATTAGGCACACATTTAAGGTTTTGTTGAACTAACTAATAGTAAATTCCCCTTCATTGATTCTTCCATCCCAACAACAAATATTGCAAACAGACAAATCCTGGTTTATTTTTGCACATTTTTACAACTTGCATTCACATTCATATACAACATTAATTCTTCTAAGGAACAATCTTAATTGATTATTGAATGAATGAATGGGAAAAAAACCACTACATTCTTTGGCATTATTCCCTAAGAATAACGATAAGGTTCAAATAAAAAAAACAATAAACAATGCAAGCCAAAGATAAAGAAATCAGTTAATAGAAACGGGGACAACTTCTTTCCTCGTTTAATTGTTTTTCATATATTTAGATTATATCTTACTCAAAGCACCCCGGGGTGTTGTGAATATACCTTTTAAAGTTTAAATCGTTTGAATCATTTTTACGACTGCTATGATTGAGCAAACAGGCAGAATAAAGGTAAAGCTTGGAAACTTGCACATCTACATGTTATGTCTCCAACAATAATAAAATATCCATATCCTTGGGTCAATAGCGAGCTGAGCACAGAAACAAAAATACAGCGATAACAGAAGATAGGTGCCGCTGAATAATGCATCTGACACGACAATGGAGAGCCTATCATAGCACTTGCACTTCGATATGATAACGAACCCAAGGCTGCAGCGTATTCAGTGGGCAGAGGGACGGTGCACCCAGGGTAGAACATATTTTATGCTGGTATTTTTGTCTAAATTATATAAAAATAAAAGTAGACAATATAAAAAGTTTATAATCAACAGAATCAATGTTTATAATAAGTATGCAATTTAACAAAGATGCGTATTGACCCCGGTGACCTGACTCGACATTTAAAAATTCAGTGAAAAAAGAAAACGCGGGCGCCTTTAATTTAGGATTGGCAATAGACAGATAAAGATGTCACTCTTTCCAAACCATTCTTAGTTTTGATTGAATTGTAAAGTTATAACAAGGCCTATTTCAAAAGTTGGCACAGTCTGTTGCTGGTCTTATTAAGTCACAAGTCATCAGCGCCTTGCCCTCAAATCAGATGGAACATAAAATACCACAAGTGTTCAGATAACAATAGTTTTCAAGATTCTTATTATTGCTAAAAAAAAACGAAATTTGTCTAAAGCATAAAAAGTTGTTTTGTATAAAAAAATATAAAATAACTTTTATTTTGTTATTTTTTTGAAAATATACGATTTATCAACCTACCTAATTAGGCAAATGGATGCAAAAAATAATTTAATAGTTTAGTGTCCTTTGGTTAATCTAATGAGGCTAAAAATATAAAGCGTAAAACTGTTGTTAAACAATTGGTTTTACGTTTAAATGCAATAATTGTGCCTTCTATTGAGCTGGATGTTATATTTCATTTCCTTTTGAAAATTGGAGACCCTCGGTTAAGATGATTAATTAAAAGTAATTTAATGATGACCGCACCAGTTCTCCGAAACTAACTTTATTCAAAGAGACATCTCCAACCTTTGAGGAGTATATTTTCAAGGGGGTGTTGTCTTCCATGAAATTAAGAGTTTAGTGGTGGGTGGGTTAGCGGCGTCAAAGTTCAAATTATCGCCATTTTTAATAATTTTTGTAATCCATCCGGTTTCAACTTTAAGTTTAATAATTATTCGTTAAAAAGCAAAAAATGGTAGTAGAGCCTAGGTTTGATGTTTACTTCCGCTGAGTCACTATTATCCAGGCCACCAGGGTTGCCCGAGGCCAACTCACCCGGGAATTTATAACAAAAGTTTATCTGCTCAACACATAATAGGCCCACAAAAGTTTTTTTAGTTAAAATTAAGGAAAATTGTCAAGTACCGGGAAGTGCTAAAAAGGGAGAGGTGGTTTGTTGGTAAAGGGAAACGTGGAGCACCTCTCAGTGTATATGATCCAGGTTCCAAAAGAGCACATCCTCTGATCTTTTCTAAAAATCGACTGTCACGTGTTTTCCACACTTTTCATCTAGAATTCCACCTTCCCCGACCCTTCTTTTTGGACCACTTTATTCAAGTATTCTCCTTTTACTAGTATATAGAATGAGCATGCGGAAATACGAAAATTCTAATCACTAAAATATGACTTACATGTAAACGCCCATTTATATTTTAATAGTACCAGACTTATCGAATTGATAACCCAGATGGGAGACCACATGCAGGTACCGCTGTCAATGTCCACTACTCCATTTCCCATCACATAGTTTCTTTGGTAGCACATGATTTCCTTGAGTCAACTGCAGTGTCAATCAACAATTCGACTTCCCCCCTCACCCTATCATCGGTGTATTGCCCTTCTAATAAATCCATTTCCGATTCCCAATTCATCTCCTTTCTAGACTCCATCGGACATCGTTTCCTTGTTGGGACCTAAACGCGAAGCACCAACATTGGGGCTCAAGATCCATAAACACACGAGGACGTGCTTTGCTGTCTGCACTCACACTGACGCAGACATTATCCGATACATACAGAAGTGTGAAGTTTGTCTCGCGCACAAGCCAGTACAAGCCCTGGCAGGTCTGATAGGGGTTCATGGAATAGTAGATGGCCCTTGACAATTTATATCAGCTGATATAGTGGGTCTTCTTTCAATGTCCACCTGCCCAAAACGATATATGTTCGTTTTCGGTGACTCTTTTTCACAATTTGCGATTGTAGTACCAATGCGAGCCGGTACCGCTAAAGCCGTAGTATTTTCGAAATAGAAGTCATCCTGAAGTTTGGAGCACCAAGACCCATCATTTGTGACAATAGGCCCCAGTTCTGAGTTTAGACGTAAGACACAGGAATAGCTCATACGGCTGGGTGTACCCCTCAGTACCAACTTCCCCCAAACAAAGTCGAGGAGCATGTGACGGAAATTCTGCAAGGCGATTGTTATCTCAGGTTTTTTTTATTATTATTTTGTATTGCCCTCCCTCATTGCCTCAAACAATTCTTCTCTCGTTTCTCCTTATATTTTGGCTATCAGATATTGCATTTTAGGACAGTTAGTCTGCAAGATTAGAACAAGTTTGCAATATTAGATTAGTTTTTCTTAGATTTAAGTAATAGAATGTAAGTATAGTGTTAGTGAATTTTGTTCAGTGATATTAATTTTAAGTATCTAGGAAAAAAGATGTTTGACGGTGGATGTTGGGAGAGGAGCCCACAAGTTTGGCCGGAAGGATCTGGAGGAGATATCGTCATCTAATAAAACAAGTAGAACATTTTTTTCCTTTTCTGTTTTTTTGTCTTCTTAGTAATAAAAGAACAATGAGATTGATGAAGTCAAACCCTCGCCCTTTGGAATGTCAATGTTACACCAATGGAACACATGGTTTTTTTTATTTCCAATGGCATTTCTTAATAGGAAACTAATATATCATAATGGCTAAAGGTTCTATTTTTGTAGTAATTTTGATCTATAAGAATATTATGTGATATATAAAAAAAAATATGCTCAAACTTACATCTCCCAATAGTCGAGTCGGTAGCAGAGAACAATTGTTGGTATGGAACCATCTCGTGCCCCCTAGCACAACCTCACCTTTCAATAATGACCCTGGAAATTGAATGATTAGAACACAACTCATTTTTGATTGAAGCACATTAATTGCTGATGATATTCAAAATACCTTCGTAAACGAATAAAATAAATCAATAAAAATAAATGTGATTATCTTATAGGGCATTTCTAGATACTTCTTTAAATAATTTATTGATACTGTATGATGCCAACATATATTGCCAAAAAAATGCCTTACTATTTAATATAATATGAAAAAAGAAAAAAAAACATTCAATCATTCAAAGTATCATTTATAGATGATACTTATGTCATTCATTGCCACAAGTATAAAGAAACTAAAATCTTGTGAAGTAAATTAAAAATAATTTTGTCAACATAGTCTATTTAATTAAGCTCATAAAATAATTCCCCCATTAGAACACAAATGAGCGGGGTGTACCGTTGAGATAAGTCGGCGATGGTGTGAGAGCGACGTGTCACGTGAAATCCAACGTCAACAACAGTAAGCGACATCAAAGCCTTTGACCCAGCTGAGCTGCAGGAATAGGCCGATCCCGTTGTATGAAGTCCGCACCTGTGAGTCTTTGAAAAAGTTCAAGTCCATCTCAGTAGAATATGGCTATATATAAGAACCTATATAGGCCACCTCCAGATTGCCAAAAAGTCAATTATAATTACAATCAATGGTAGAGGATAGTGGAAGTCTTCGGCGACTTGCACAAAACGCAAAACCATTAATCTTCCAACCCACCACAAACGCTGGTTTAAAGCCGCAACGTTAGCCACAGGCCTACTGTCGTATTTAATCCTTTTCACAGAGTAGTGTGCAAGAAGTCTACATGGCCGCCCACAAACAGAATAAGACCATAAAGCATTACGTTGTTTTTCTTCCACAATATATTTGTTCATCTGTTAAAAAATCAACACGAGTGGCCTTAACAGATACCCTAATAAAAAAAAAAAGAAGAAGCTAATATACGAAACAATAAAAATATCAGGTGTATACGTTCAAAATTACTACCAACATTAATAAAGTAGTTAAAATATCCACTACAAATAAACTAATTACATCAGCTTACGCATAAAGTAAGCTACAGACCGTAATACGTCCTAGAAAGACGAATCCAATACAGTGACTACTGCACAGAAATTAATTAATTCTACTTAGTAGTTAAACATAAACTAACCCAAAACCAGCTACCTTATAAACACCTAAGGCATAAACTAAGCAATAATCAGGTACCCTATCAACTACTAAGGCATAAATCAAGCCAAAACCACCTACCATATAAACTACTAAGGCATACACTAAGCCATAACCAGTTACCCTCTTAACTACTTACAAATAAACTAAGCCATTCAAGAATAACAAAAATTAGTGATTAGGGCTCATTTGAACTCAAAAAGAATCTCTCACCAACAATAAATATCAAAATTATTCAATGATGAATGCAATAATAATACATAATAATAAACGAAAAGAAAAATAGCCCTAATACAAATAGTAGGAGATATAACTATATACAAAAATTAAAAATCAAAGATATGTAATAAAGAAAAGAAATTGTAACTTATACTAATACAAATTTGATCTAAGACAAGGCATGCAAAAACATCTCAAAGATAATATAAAGTAATAACAGAAAAGATAAAGTTGGGTCTAAACAAAGCAAAAATACTGTCTAGTTGATATCTACTGTGCCCCTTATCCCAAGTGGGATTATTGTAATGTTTACTAGCAAAACTACTCTAAGCAAACTACAGTAGCTGTTCCTGTTAGCTTTAGATATGCACTGTCATTTCTCAAAGTAAACTTGGTCGATTTGATGTTTCCTACCAAGCTTTGTCATTGCAGTATGCCAACCTTGCCTTCAGGTTAGTTACAGTACTGCTAGCTGGGTTCCTATAACGGATTATCGATGACACATATCTGACACCTACATCCATACGCCATTTGTGAATTAGTTAAAAATGAAAAAAAACACAAAGCGTAACTCATTTAGACCAGGTAAAGAAAATACACATTATGGTGGCCTTGTTATAAAAGCTTTAAGAAAAGAAAAAAAATGTTAACCATAATACTGTAACGATCTAACGAACAACACTACTTATAAGGAATTTTCATATTTTACAGTATGTATAATGTGATAATTATTAATAAACATGGCTGATATAATATACATAAAACATAAATCTCTACTTACAATAATTTGCTTCATAATCGAATTGTATTTTATCCAAATAAAAAATAAATAATTTATTCGTATTCTTCCAAATAATAGAACGTATTTATATTTTTACAGAAGTAACTATAGCATAGGTATAGTGCTTTTTTGTGAAACAGATTTTTATTTCTGCACAATATTTAACCATGACACACTGAATTAATTAAAACATTTGCAATCTCAAAAAATAACGGAATGTTTATCGATAATTATGTGAAATTTGTTTATGTAAAATTGACATTTTAATTAAATTTATTATATAATGAGATTTGCCAACAGGTGCTTTGAGTGATATGCAGACGTTTTTTGAAAGTCTTCGGAATAACTTGGACTACCTCGAGACCATCCCACTTAAAGAGAGAGAGGTCCTTCTTGGAAAAGCTGCACTTGGTCGAGGTTTCTAGTTTGATATCTAAATTGACACATATTTATTTAAATTCTGATTAATTAATTTTTTTCACCAGTTACTTTTACATTAGCAACAATTAAATTTAACTAAATGTTGTCTGGTCGTCACGAGGAGGTATGTTCAGGAAAAGAGGTACAGACTAGTTTTTATAGGTAGTTTACGAGGTCTTGGAATGACCACGAGTTTACACTCGGTATCTGTGGTTAGGCGAAATCCATCCGTATCCCAAAGGTGAGTGTGAATCAGAAAGAGGCCGACTGGACCGCTGGGGGAGACTCTACTAGGTACATTTTGTAGGGCGCCAGAGATCGTCGTCTGCATGGAAGGGATCCCTTCCTAGGATGCGCTATTTCTAGCGAGACGAAGCCAGAGTGTTCCACTAGGAAGGTTTGGGGGGTCTGACAACACCGGACTAAATATAGCATGGTTAAGGAATTTCAGCCAACCGACTTGCAGGAGGCACCTGCTACTTAGCCGGGGACTCTAGTGGTTGCCTGTGAACTCGTCTGCAGCTACATCATCATTTATCTTTAACAATAACTACACTGATATACCTTGTGTACATGGCTAAGTTGTTTCAATAGAGTACAGGGTAATTTATCTAATGTAGTTAGTGGTCGATACAAATGTATAGTAGGAAAAAAGAATCCATATCCTTTTGAATGAATCGTAATCTTCTAACAGGTCTTCCGAATCATTGGGAAAATTATATGGAAAGGCAATTAGTAGTCTATAACGCTTAGTGCCCTTAAGTAATTGAATTGTTGATATTAAAATAAATTATTTTACTTATTTTCAGTATTCAGTATCAAATTAAAGATCACGTCTTGATTAAAAATATGTAATTTTTTGGTGTTTTGTTTTTCCAATTATAATTACAAAAAGTCATAAAAAATCTGTCGTTAACAACGTTTCCGCAATTTTCACTCAACCAATTTATTTTTAAAGGCATGATATTCTGCAGAGTAGTTCCATTTGATCCTCCAATGATGTAAAAACAAAACCAGCCCCATGAAGAAGAATAATGGTTATTAGTAAAATAGTCGGTAATAGAAAGCAAATATTTGTTGGCAAATTCGGAAGGGTATAAAATAAAAAACCTTGACTTTTATCAATATGCAAAATATGTTTGGGCTTGTCTATTTACCTCAGGTCATGAGGCCATTGCCTCTTTAATCTTGGAAGAGAATTGTTAATGGAACTGGTGACGTCACATTCAATGATCAGGTATAGTTGTTATCAGGAAGAGATTATTTAAGGTTAGCGAGCCAGGTATATTGCTTGCTTACTTTTCTGTGTGTACTCAAAACCACATTAATATTACAAGAATTATTGAGATCTATGACTGTCCTAGCAACTTAGTGACTAATAATAGGAATTTAATAGAAGGGATGGGGTTAAGAATTCAAGAATATTGAGATTATAATGAAGTAAAGGGTTCTTTACCAGACGTGATAAGGAACATTGTTCTCTTTACTTTTGATTCATTTATCCCTTCTTGGCATATTGACTAATATCAAAGTATTGTACAGGCATGGTTGAAAATTATTTAATTAGTAACAACCAGTTCAAAACGATATGCTGCAACACTAGGTATAAGTATTTATATTTTCATAATGGTTTGCTTTTAATTGGTACTTTTCTGTTACACATTGTTGTGAAGTTAAACTTTCTATTGGTTCATAAAAAAATCAAGACAAGTGCGATGCATCAATTACTACGAGTTCTAAAACACTTGAATTGACCGTTTTAATGGCGTTTTCCAATAAAACTTCACTAAAGCACCATTACAGAATGCATATTATTAATCAGGACTTCGAGGTATTTTAGTTTGATACCCTACTTAATATGATAACAAAATGTGTTTTTTTTTAATTACAAGTAACTGATTATCAATTGTCCCTTCATTGTTTTTCAAAAGGTTATTTTTATTTTCAGCATCATTGAGGTATCAAATCCGACTATCATCCTTCTAAAAAAACATTAGTTCATTTGAATTGTCATTGATTTGTCAACATGATGTCAATGACTTTTTGTATCATAGTTCGCAAAAACAAAACACAAATAAAATGTTGTTAATAAGGACAATGAAATATTTAATTTTATACCCTAGACAATATTATGCACAACACTTTTTTTTATAATAACTGTTTGATCTCCCGTAAATAGTCGGACCTTTCGGTATGAAGATAAAGACTTATGAACATAAGGCGCTGGATCAAATTAGTAGAAACCACATAACACAAAATTATCCAGTTCAAAAGTAATTTATTGAGTTAACAAATGAAAACGTTACATTGCTAACCACCACGGATTACAACTCTCCCCCACAAAATTTAATCAGTTTTGAATGAAAAATTCCAATCGTTTCTAAATTTACTACAGTCTGAACAAGTGTGAAGTACATAATCTTGAAGGTGTCAAGGGATGTAAAGGAGTCAATCAGAGCGTCTCAGTTCCAGGGTAAAGTTTTGGTCGGTTCTTGTGCCCAGCGTCACCCGGGTTCACAGGCAGGCGTTCGATGACTAGGGTAGTTAGGGAACGGCAGTAGTTGATCTTCTGGGGTGTGTTGTGTTTTCCCTGGAGTTTAACTGGATACTGAACAAGTGGGAAACTAACTCTCTTCATTGGTACGTCGGTCCCAATTAGTTGGTCAATATGGCGGTTGTAAATGAATCCATTGTCGAGTTTCACAACATAGAGAAGACATTCGTACTTCTTGGAGATGTTGCCAAGGCGCCATTGAGGCTTAGAATTTGACTATACCTCAATTAAACGCTAACTGTCTTGTCCTGTTTTGCCAGGAATGATGGTTGATTGTGGATTCTCTTTGTACGGTTTTATGGCGTTCGTGTGAATTCTATTGGTCCTTTGTAGGTACTTCTCGGCTGGAGATGGGCTATCAGGGAGAGGAATTGTTCGATAAGTCATCATCATCTACTGGAGATTTTGATGGACTCAAAGCGCCTTTCGTATTTCATGGCCTTCGGTCTATTCTTGAGAGTTCGGACATTTCTTTCGTCAAACCGTTGGTGGCCGGATGGCAGCCCGTTGACCACCGGAAAGAATGACTGAATAGAGGGTATAGTCCAAATCTGACGAATTTCCGTTCAGTAGGTCGGTCAATCTTAATTTTTGAAAGATTTTCACTATTGTCTGTTTCAGCAGCAGTCGTTCCAGCTGTTTAGGCTATGTTTCAAATTGGTTTATGGTCGATGAACAAATCATGTGGACTTCTTCTGTGGAACAACAATTCTGTGAAAGAATGTAATCCATGAATGACTTTGTCTGATTGAGGGGTGCTCTTGACAAACTGTATAAACTTGACAATTGTATTCTCCGATCTAGTGCTGAATTTGACTTCATAGACAAACTGAGACAAGCATAAGGCATACCTGAGAAGGCGCGCAGACGTCATCGCTGGTAATTAGGTTGATTGATGAAGAATTCAAAAAAGTATTTAATTACCCGTTACCACTTGAAACTTTTTCTCAATAATGTGCATGTAGAAGTGGCTTACCCCAACTATAATCATTCGTCCATTGCATAGCCATGGAAAACTATATTATTAAAATATGAAATTGTGCCGTCAAGTCCTTGAAGAATTAATTCTACAATTCTGTTAAATTCACGGCCGTCATTTTGCCAGATGGCTGGCCATTCACCAAATAGACGCAACGATGATTTGAAATCGTTTGAACTGTGCGGCTTTGATAACCCATTTCGATGTGAAGATAGGCTTTAAATAAGTCCAAACGACTAAAATAGGATGAACCTTGGAAACTGTTTAAGATTTCTTCAATTCATCGAATTGGATATCGAGCGGTTTGTATTTAAGGATTTGCCATCGTATTGTTCCTTTAGGTTTCGGAATGATGACCAATCGTGACCCCCAATCACAATGCTCCGTTTTTGTAATGATGCCATCTCTTTCGAGGGAATCCAGTTCTGTATTTACCTTCATCACGGCAGATCAATAATAATTCATCTATCAATTATGTCCGACTAACTCGTCAAAATCATTGAATTCGGGGTGAATAATTGATTCATTTATATCCTTATCGTTGCAGACCAACAACATAATCAGTTATTGATTGGTCGATTTTTTTATAAGTAGCAAAAAATCTGTGCTGAGCGACTAAGACGTTACGTTAAGGACACAGATGTTTTTCGAGAGCCTTTGTAATTTCGCTGCAAGTTGACGTTTTAGGATCCTTTAGTGCGAATAAAGAAACAAGAAGTTTGAAGTGTGTTGCACTAATCGAGTTGAATAAAAGCTGTGGCCAAACTTGAAACGCCTTTCAACTGCAGTTGATTGTCGTGGTAAGTACAGTATGAAAGATTCTTGGCTAGGGTAGAAATTATCGAATGGTCCTATCATAGCTTGATTTATAGATGGGATCGGTTGGGTGGGTTCCCAACAGGGAATGGCCAACGCCAGCAGGTCTGAGACATTCAATCAGCTTAACTACTAAACTGAACTAGAATTAATTAAATACATGATGAATAATACATGACGTTTCATGAATATGGCTATATTTTGCATGTCTTCCCAATATCAAATGAGATCTCTATGTAAAATTTCATCCGTATAGCTTAAATAGGGTACTCACAAAGACCAGGAATGACAGACACACACAAGGGTAAAAACATCCCCAGTTTAGGAAAAACAAAAGTGTAGTTGGCTTTCCAAAACCAGAACCACTTATACTTTTACCTTAGTTTCAGCCTGCCGGTTGTGATACTTGTGAGTCCCCTTGTTAAAGGTAGAGGCATGAAATTTAACAAATAAATGATTGATCTTTAAAAACATATTTCATCTAACTGAATATATCAGTCAATATTCTTTTTCTGTTTCAGAAAAAGAAGCGTCATCAAGGCCAACCAACTCTGGCACCTACATACAAGCCTTGAGAAATCAACAGCCATCTTACAAAATCAGGAACTTTGTTGATTCATCAGAACCAGCATCCTTACGTGGCAGCAACCGCTACGATCCCAACCTCCTCTGGACTGGTCTTGGAAGACGCCGTTAATAACTAGTCATCCAGATGTTATTAATGTACTATTTAATTTAGCTAAATTGTAATTAAGAGATTCATATCTATTAAAAAGTAACTTGTGATTTTTTTCCACTATCTTTCTTAAATCGCCCTTTTTGTGAATCTATGTAATTCAATGGCCATGGCCGGGTTTTTGATTTGCATTTTAGTAAACTTTGATAATATTAATTTAGTAATACTATTGAAGTGATTTCCTTACATTTGTCACAATAAAAAAGACGAAATCGGAACACCACTTAAATGTTCATCTTGTTTGATTGCTGAAATATACAATAGCAGGATCACAGGAGGGAAGTTGTGGTTTCGGTTTCAGTCAGAAAAAACTTGAGAATTCAGAGACGAGGGCTAACACTACCGTGCCCGTCTGGAAAGTCAAATTGATGTAGCAAACATTAATGAATACAATAAATGTAAATTCTCTATGCTTATCATGGCGGGAAGGAATAACTGCATATGGAAGAAGGCACACATTTGATGTAATGGAAGAACAAAATTTTTGTATTGCACATCTGAGAATGACAGTGTTATTCCTACTGTATGAATATCATTCATAGTAACATCGTCGCTAACTGGTTCAGGGTATATATTCTTAGACATCAAATCAACAATGAACAATTCAAATGAATATGGCAACAATTTTAGCTTCAATCTTTTAATTCTGTTCTTTTTAATTTTATTCAGATTTTTATTAATAATAGAAGTTAGGGGTGAATGATCTGTATAGGCCTACCTTTCCGATGACCATAAACAAAGTTATGTAATTTTTTAAGTGCAAACGTTAATGCTAGTAGCTCTTTATCAATTAGAACATAATTGGTTTCACAATATATGGCACAGTGTGTGTGAGATGGACTGGCGAATAATAAGGGAACACCCTATAACATCCATGTTTGAATCAGCTTGAATTACTAAACGTTTAGCATAGCCATTTTCCCCAACAATATGTTTGATGTTATTCAATTAGCAACATCATAATTTGATGTTCATGCTACCTTTCTGCCAGTACCTTTCTACCATTGTGGCATTTTTCTAAAAACATAATATATTTGATTTTTTAATAATAACTCACCCTAAAACTCTTATCAATTATTTATCCATTATTATTAAGCACAGATTGGAAATAATAATATGTTTTACGAACTTATATTTAACTAAGTAAATTAACCGGCGTTGCCCAGGAAAGTTTTTTCGTAATTTTGTGTTTTTTCCCCCGTTTTGCATTGTAAATCATCGGCAGGTAAAGGTATTATATATGTACGTACGATAAAATATTTCTGTCACTTATATTATATTATAATATAAGTCTTTAATATATACATTATTAAGTATTTATAATAAGGACAATAACCCTAATCACTTTAGGGTAGTTAATTTAAACTTGAAGTTGGTTCCTCAACCCTGTACACACAGCAACTATGTTTTTAAGCTATAAGCTTAATAAAACGTTTCATTTACGCATGTGAAAATCATATACGAATGCAAATAACGGTAAAGGGGTGAAAAATCTAGAAACATCATTTTTTTTTATCGGATATATATATATATATATAAGTTAACCGTCGGCGGTTAAGCTTAAAAAAGATAGGAAAGAGAGAAATGAACGTGACTCTCGAACTTCTGTAAAAAGACTACTTTATTGCCTCTAGTAATCTGACATACATAGGATCATGGGTTGTTTACATCCTATGTATTTGTATATGTATTGTATTTGTATATGTCCTATGCATTACTCCCCCCTGCCAGTTCCTGACCACCCGTGGGAAACTGAAACTTATCACTTATACTAATTATATACAGTTCTTACATAATAATTTCCTGCTCGCCTAGAGAAGAACAAAACTGTCTTACAATCATAGAAACAGAACGTAACTTTATCAAATGTGGTACAAAGCTTAAAGCAATAAAAAAAAACATGTATCTGGCAAAAGTATAGACACCAAAAACCCAATGAGATATGTGCAGGAGTGAGGAAATCAAAGTTGATTTCCTATTCGGAGATGATCGCCCAAGGTACTGTGGAGACGCTCAATTCCTCCTCGGCTCTTTGGATGCCCTGGGGTATTGACATGCCATATCACGTCCAGAGCCTTCATCTCTTCCCGCACGTCCGCGTTATCGAACTCCCTTCCACCGTCCAACGCTATCCGATCTGGGACGCCGTAAATATGGAACCACCGCATTACCGCGCCTAGTACTGCCTCCGATGACTTTTCCCGAACGGGGTATGCCATAGCTGTCTCAACTTGTTGCCCAGTCACTTGGTGCCTGTCATATTTGGTACGGTGAGAACCTCGCACGCAGCTAGTGTCTCCTGAATCATCTTTCACATCCCCCTCCAGAAATACTTGCGCCTCAACGCCTGAGCCGTGTATTGTTCTCCCCTGTGGTTTGTTTTGCCCTGATGGTACGCTAGCGTGATCTCCTTCTGCGTCGGCTCATCCGGGATGGTTTCTACCATCATGTACACCGTACGAATGTTCGGTCAACCCCAATCTGCTCCGCCCTCCACAGACGCTTAATTTTTTCCCGTATGGTCGCGTTTCCAACGTAAAGAAAATGGGTCTTCCCTGGTTTGAAAGCATTATTGAGGGCACGACTATTTTGGTAATTGCTCACCCCTGGCGCCAACCATATGGTCGTGGTGGTGAATCGTCGAGAGCTATCATATGCTGTCTTCATAGCACTCTTCTCCTGCCCACCGTACCACATCCGTAGACCCTGGTTCCTGTTGGTATTCTACCCTCTCCAGCGTCCAATCTCGGAAAAACTGCCGTCCGTCTCGGGAGGATTCCTCATGATCTTGGTCGAATCCGTTGACCACCATCGCCCGGGACAGCCAATCCGCCACGACGTTTTCCTTGCCGGGCTTATATATTACCTCCAAGTAGTATTAGCTGAGTAAATCCTTCTAACGAATGACCCTCGCCGAAGACTTTTTTAATTTACCAACCCACTGTAACGGTGTGTGTGCATCCGAAACTTCATGAAGTCAGGAAATCCCAGGACCGGGTGTTCCTGGAGACGATCCATGCACTTCCGAAAATTCCCCTCGATATCTGAGGTGATGACCACCTTCTGACCCTTCTTCAGGGGTACCAAACAACCCGCCATTTCAGGGACCAATCTCCTGTAATTGTTAAGCGTTCCCAGCAGGCCTTTAGCGTCCAATGTAACCGCCATTTTCTGAATCAGTGCCACCTTCCCGGCATCGGGTCTCACTCCCTCCTCAAAGATCGTATGTCCCAAACAATTAATGACCTCTTGGCTAAGACAGGACTTTTCGTCTGACAATTTCAAGCCAAATTGCCTCACGAGATCGAAGACCATCCGCATGTTATACCTCGGTCGCACTGAACCAGCGTTGATAAGAACGCCATCCTAGCTTCTACTTCCGCCACACTCACTGTCTCCCGCATCTTCTCTGTGATATTATTATATCTGGCCAGCATCGTTCTGGCGTACTGCCCATTCGTCTGCTGGTGTCTCTTCGTTTCCCTGAAGAGTTTAAAAATGTCCTCTTCAGTTGGTTTATCTTCCCCCTCTGAACACTTTCTTCAACCTTCACTATGTTCCACGGGACTCCGCAGTTCAGAGGATTAATAATTGGTAGTCTGAAGCCAAAGTAAGGAGCAGAGGGAAGAATCAGTAAAGTAAACACTAGACCACGGTCTTTAAGTTGAAATAGAAAGTAAGAGTAATTAAGTGGAACATAGAAATATTTTATACTTCTTGTGAATAATATGTATTGATTAGGTAGCATGGAGAGGGTAACAAACCAGAGAGTAGCAGAAAAACGGATAAAGTAATGATCAGCTTGTAATATGAGCTTATAAAATTTAACATAAACACAGTATCCAAGGGGGGAAATAGAAAGAAATAGAACTGCACAGTTTGTAATGAGAAAACAATTTTCTTACAAATAAAAATATATATATATATATATATAAATCATTGATATACTGATCAACAAAAATGTTCACTATACAGATAAATACTCAACAGCACCCACATTTGAGTCAAGTATTTTTGCAAACAAAATAAATAATAAATATATATACTAAACATTTTGTAATTAAAACTTATACATAAATAATGACTCAGGAGAATTAACAACTGCAATCATTAATTCATTTAAAACTATAATACAAATAAATTTGAAACTTATCGACTCATAAATACATGCAATAATTTAGAAGAATTAATTACTCTTCAGTCACATTGCCTTATTTGTAAAAGGCACAGAAAACTTTAACAGTTAAAAGAATATTGATTAACAAGTATCAATATTGAAAAAATAAAAGTTTTATTGCTTAAAATTAATTTTCACTCATGAAATCTTCTTTTCGATTCGTTCGGTCGATGAAATCATTAATTTGACCAAGTACCAAGGGATTCAGGAGAAAAATGAATCCAGAGCAAGCTAAAAAAACAAAACAATCCATTAATTGCATATATTCTCCCGTTAACATTCTGCTAGTCTCATGTTTCTGTTAATATAATTAAAAAAGTGTCTTCTCCCCCATTCCAGGGATGCCGGTAGGCAATCAGAGGATCATAGGTTATGGGTTTTGAATGCTGATATATGAGGTTTGATCAAAAAGTAATGAGAATTTTATGATTTCATGGGTGTTATGATTTTGATAATCAATTTTTTTTTTTTTTATCATGCTGGTACAGATGTCTCTGAAATACCTTGAAATTTGCAACTGTTTTCAATGTTTACTTTTTTAGTAGCAGTCGCCAGGTTATACGTGTTTTAGTGTTCTTGGCGATTTTTAGTTTGGAAAAATATGGATCAACGAATTTGTATTAAATTTTGTCAAAAAAATTAAATAAAGTGCAGCAAAGTTTTTGATATGTTGACAATAGCTTTTGGTGAATCTACCAATAAATAATGAGTAAATCGAGAGTTTGTGAGTGGTATGGACGTTTCAAAGAGGGGCGTGAAGACTTTGAAGATAATGAACACCCTGGGTGCCCTAACTCTTCAATAAATGACAACATCAAAGAAGTTAAGAAAATGATTCTGGACGATCGCAGGATTATTATTAGAGAGGTTGCTGATGAAGTTAATATATCATTTGGATCATGCCAAGTGATTTTTTCCATGAAGTGTGTGGCAGCAAAGTTCGTTCCAAAATTACTGAATTTCGACCAAAAACAACATCGCATGGATATCGCCAAAGAATTGCTGAACGAAGTAACCAGCAATTCAGAGTTTGTTAAATGCATCATAACAGGTGACGAAACATGGGTATATGTGTATGACGTGGAAACCAAGTGGTGGAAGTGGCATGAAGAGCATAAAGACCGAAAAAAATTCGACAAGTTTGATCAAAAGTGAAGGTTCTTATCACTGTTGTTTTCAATTTCAATGGTGTATTGCACCATGAGTTCCTGCCAGAAGTTTGTACTGTCAATAAGGTATATTACTTGGAAGTAATGCGCCGTTTACCTGAAGCAATCCAATGAAAACGACCGGAACTGTGGCAAAACAATTCGTGAAAATTGCATCAAAATAATGCTCCTGCTCACACCTCACTGATTGTTTGTAATTTTTTACCAAAAAACAACATTGTTGTGTTACCTCAGCCACCGTATTTGCCGGACATGGGTCCTTGCGACTTCTTTTTGTTCCTGAAGTTGAAAAAAAACCTTGAAAGGACGACGTTTTGACACCATTAATGAGATAAAAGAAGAATCACTGAAGGAGTTCAAAAATCTATATCGAAAAGTGCTCCGAAGATTGGAAAAATCACTGGCACAAGTGTATTATATCTGAGGGGGATTACTTTGAAGGGGACTAAATTGCTAAATTGAAAATAAATACAGTAGACTCTTCCATATCCAGATTAATGTGGCCGGGGGTGATCCGGATATGGGAGAGTGGCTAGGATATTTACGAAATAAAGACAAATGTAAGTAATTATACATTTATTTTATATATTTAGAATAAACTTTACACTTTTACAACAAATTATTTGTTTAAAATTGTTTGATTTGTTCTTTTTGTCAACTTTTCCCAAGCCAAGATGTCTTGCCAAGTACCTTATGAGCATGACATCTATTTAAATTTATAAAATGTTGATTCCCATTATAGTTTCATCTTATAATTACTTAATTTTTATTTTAAAAATGAAGAAAGTGATTTTTTTAATTTCCTTTTTTTACTTTCTGGCTTACTTTCTTTCTTGATATGGGAGAGCCGGTTATGGAAGAGTCTACTGTAATAATGCTATTTTAATGTCGACAATATAGCCTCCAAAAAAAGCTTTTTAATGAATATGTTTGGGCAGATGGATAAAGATAAAATGGTCAATTACCCTACAAAAGTAATCATATATTTTATCATATAGTATTATATATTATACAGACGTTTTGCCATCATATTTGACATTTACCCTCAATTATCCCACAAGAACAGATAGGACTCATGATTCATGATCCGCTCACATGACGGTCACTAATTTGTTATAATACCACCAACTCAATAAAAATTACTTATTTTCAAATGATTTTGATTTGCTGGACCTATGACCTTGCAAATCCCAGATATTATGGCGAAACGTAGGTCTATACTATATGATAAAATAAAGATTATATTTTCCCATCTGCTCATCTAACACCAAAAGTCTCAACATATAATTTACAAACATGAATAAATATGTTTAAAATGTCCAAATAACAAATTCTTTATTTCATTTTACCACAAACGCTTTTAACAACATATTTATGATCACCAGGCTGCTTAACAATTATGTTACTGATACAGAGGCTGTCTGACAACTGTAGCAGTAACATTACTACAGTTACAGTACTTTTTTTTTCTTCAATAAATTTTTTTTTTTACATTCACTTACATTATTTCATCAATTTAATTTTCCAGACTAGAAAGCCTTTAAGTTATTACTGGTGGAATAATGTCTCAAAATAAAATTAACATTTTTATTCCATTTAAAAAAAAAAGGAACAGAAATAGGAAGAGACTGTAACTGTTTACAATTCATACCTTTGTTCAATAGGAGTTAGCATTTCTTCTTGCCTGCACAAGTTATAGGTCTTAACACTCCTCATATAATTAAGTTGTAACGGTGTGTGAATTTGTAGTGAAAGTATATGCATTCTGTTCAATTTTAAGCAATGTTTTCTCTTTTTGTAATTTGATCTTCACAAGCTGGCTTTAGGATCAAGTCACATTCAAATGTGAAATCTATTTCTTCCACTGTTATACATAAATATTACAAATATATGCTATGTTTGTCACATTCATATAGCTCATTGTTTTGGCTATATTTTTTTATTGAAGTTTTTAATGCAAACCATGATGTTACTGTATTTTTTATATTAAATGTGTTCTTATATTATTTATTTTGTGATTTGATGTTTTCCCTTTATGGTGTATAATATTTATCTAGCTTTCACAGCACCATTGTAACTTGAACCTTCCTAATAGTAAAACTATAACAATTCATGAAAAACCTTTATAACAGAGATACAGAACTAATACTGAAAGAAAAATATATAATAATCTAGATAAATAGATATAAGTGATCTACAGTAACAAATATAAACTCAAATCTGTTAAGGAAACAATGTTGAAAAAAAAAACATACCAAAATCTAGTTAATCTTTTTTCTTGGAATCAGTTTTATCTTCCTTTGCACCACCTTTTCCTAAAACTTTAGCAAGGGAATCCCAAATTCCTCCTAGGAAAAGAGCACAGAAAAGATTTTCAAATGGCACAAATGGATCATGGATTCCCAGCAATATTGATGACAACTGAAATGAATAATTAAGTTAAATTAAATTAAAAAAAGTAATAAGATTACTGCTTAAAATGGATATAAAAAATGTCTATCACATAATAGATGATATACACAATCTTTTATGAAAAACTTAAAGTTCCTTTTACCTTAAAATATACAAAGAAGATAACTATTCCAAAGTATACCAATGAGTGAGGTGCTGAAATAAGATCGGTCTTCTGATCAAGCACAAAAATAGTTGAAGCAACAATGCAAGCTTTTGTTGGGCTGAAAACAATAGCAATAATTAGTTTGATACACGAAAACAAGCTCCGATTATTTTCTATCACAACTATTGTTTTTACAAAGGGAATAAAGTTGTGTTTAATAGAAAAGATTGGTAAAGGACAGAAAAGGAGGCCCAGGTCCTCTACAAAAAACCTTAACAGTCGTAAAGGAAAATAGTTTCTATACATCTAGTTGAGAAAGATAGAAGAGTATATAACCTTAATTAAAATCATAAATCTTAAATTGCAAAAAAAGTCATTAAATCAATATGAAAAATAATGCTGTATTTATTATTATTATTTCCTACCCATTTTCAAATATAGTACAACCGCATGTCAACACTTTCACATGAATTCATTAAATAGTGAAAGTAATAATTGGTTAATAATTAGTAATAGTATTAATCGTAGTAATTAGTAAGTAATAACATGTTTTCACCTGTTTTATCTTTCTGTTCAAGTCTACATGAATCCCTTGCTTAAGATAACTCAAGAAGAGACATGGAATTTTATACGGAGGTGCCATTTGATAATATGAAAACATGAAAAATATAGTCATCTCCATAAATTGAACGTAATTGTTATTTATTAATTAATTAACATGTATTAAAAATCTCCCCGTGAAGGATAACAATCCAAGGAATGGGAAAAAAAGTTTGAAAAATATATGCATTTTTCTATAATTTTGAGTAACATATTAAATTAACGATCTATATGTTCTATACTTGCTTGATAATGTTCTATACTTGCAGGTAGATCATAAAAATAGGGGCATGACTTAAGCGACACATTGAAACCTGCATGTTTTAGGGTGGCATAGTGAGGTGTGGATGATGCGCAGTGGACCAATTGTCACATAATTCATTGACAGTGCATCCTTAAATAACCAACACCCATAAATTTGGCTTTCTTTGAGTTGTAGAGTTAAATAGCTCATTCCTTTGACTTATAGAGGTAAAATTACTCGTGAAATTATTTCCAGTCATCCTCATATTTTGTTCGACTAAACAAGGTTTTCTTAAAGAAAGAAAAAAAAGTTTAATCAAAGAATTCGAGTTATTGAGAGTTTATATATGTAATATGTGGTTGGACTTTGGTAGACTAAAATTACCAAAAGTCAAGTTTTCACAGTAAAACCATAATTTGTGTGAAGCAGATTGGACATAGCTTGAATTTATCTTTTAACTTATCCCTAAAAATATGTTTTATCTTGATATTTTTTTTATAAAATTTGTATTTTTAATCATGATTTGAAAAATCAAAAAAGCTTCCTAATCAAAAGAGGGAATAACAGATTTTGATACTATTCACCATCAGTTTTTGGGTAGGCATGCATTCATTTTTGGGTTATATAAACATACAACTAGATTTTTAAAAAACAACATAACCATACAAAAAAAAAACAATATAAAAATTACACCACTTACAAACTAGGCTGCATAAATTCCATTGCAGTAGGAGTCCATACGCCTCGGATAAGTCTTTCAAAAAGCTTAGTGAAGCCAGCTCCATTCCCTACACAGAAATTGAATATAACTCAAAATATATGTTACTCTGTCCCTCCTCCCCTCTCTTCCATTTAAAATTATTAAGGGTGGGCGATTCATAATAACATTAGGTCTCAATTCATTGCTCCTGTAATAAATATTGGTGAAACCAGCAATATGGTTTAGGCAGGTTTTCAATAAGTCACCATATATAACTAGGCTACATAAACTCCATCATAGCCGGAACTTCATATAGTTAGTCTTTCAAAAAGCTTTGTGAAGCTCTCCTCCCACCATAATCCTGAATAGGATGTATTTTATAGTTTAAGTAAAAATATGGGGGTTGCACAATTGTGTCAAAGACCTTGGTAAAATCTTATCTAGACTGAAGATAGTGACTTTTTGTTAGTATATTCCAGATTGCAGGTTATTCATAATTTGTTAGGAGCAGTTTGAGTTGAAGGCCACAAGCATGACTGGAGGGGAATAAAATTTGTAAGGCTGAGACAGGAATAATCCATCTAGAAGCTTTAAGAGCGGACGATATATATGTTATCGCAGGCTTGTGTGGCTTATATAAAAAAAATTGTTTTTGGTGCCTAGGATTTTAGTTATATCTAGCTCTAACTATATATATTTGGAGTGCTAAATCTAAATATAACATCAGTTTTTCTCTATCTGCTCTAATTTTTTAGATCAGTTTTTTTTTTTTTTAATGTGCAGTTTTAACGTCATTCTGAGCAGTTTTAAAGGACATATACAAGGATTGGTTCCTGTATATTTGTCCTATTGTCAGTCTGCTGTCTAATTAGTTCCAGATGTAGTAAGTATCCGGTAACTTAAGTGACCTTCAATGCTTCGACTAGAGTTGAGGTTAATTTGTGAGTTCTCCCTGTGCACGGTAGGTCGAAGTTGGCCTCGAATGATATTTTTGTTTAGGAAAGAGTTTTTGTAAAGTAAAACTAAAACACACTGTGTTCTTGAATAGAAATAAAATGCCATAGTTCAAGTAAAAGAAGTTGTGTAAATCATCCTGATGTGTTTTGCTACATATGCTGAGAATACACGTGAAAAGAAAACAGTAAATCTGTAAGTGACTTTGTAAAGAGAGGTTATCTTGGATACTTATCTTGGCTTGATGATAAAGATAAAACTTGTGCACCACATCAGGTCTGTAAAACTTGTACAGAACATTTTTGACAGTTTCATCAGCTACCAGCTACGACAAGTGTTGTCCCTCTTATCACCCTTATGATACTAATGAAGGTTACCGTGATTATGAAGGAATGTCATAAATTTCCCAATGCTTCAACCAGGATGACTTAAATGACGTCGCCAGAGATGTCAACCTGCCCAGGTTGAAAAACAAAATTTTGCTGGAACAAGGAACCCGTACAATAGAATTTTACCGTACAAGAGAAAAGGTTCTGCTATCCTTCTTCTATCAAGAAGACAATCTTGTATTTTGTCACAAAATTAGAGGACTCCTGGAAAAAAATGGGCCTGCCTAACTATTTCCCAGATGATTGGCGCCTATTTATTTATTGACAGGTCAAAGCGAATTTCTACACCACAGGAATAAATATGGTTTAATATCAATTGCTCACTCAATGAAAACTAAAGAAGAATATCACACCATAGCTTTGGTGCTTCTGGAGAAGATAAACTATCGTGAACATCAATGGGTGATTTGTGTGGACTTAAAGATGGTAAACTTTCTCCTTGGAATGCAAAGTGGCCACACCAAATATCCTTGCTTCTTGTGCATCTCAGATAGCAGAGACAAAACATGCCACTGGGTTAGAAAAGGGTGGCCTAAGAGACAAAACATGGAAGTTGGGTAAAAGAATGTCATTAATGACCCCTTAGTTGAACGAGCGAAAATCACTGTGTATAAAGCTGGGCCTTATGAAACAATTTGTAAAGGCTCACGATAAGAACGGATCATGCTTTGCATATATTGGGGGGAAAATCCCTCAGTTGAGGCAAAAATTGAAGCAGGAATATTTGAACATTTAGGAGACATTAGTGAGGAACAAGATGAAAGATTTCACCAGGATATTAAAACTATGGAGGCGCGCTACCAAGAAAGATGGGATACGCACATGATGGCAGATTACTGGTGGAGTTTAAAAAAGTACTGTTCCAAAATGCATTTAAGAATGTCACGGAAAAGACGCTTCCAAATTGTTCAGTGACTAGTTGGTTTCATCGATGACTTTTTTCTCTATCTTTGTATAATATAATATTAAAAACTAGACTTTTACCGATGTTTTCAACAGGTATTAAAAGACATAACGACTGAAAAGTGTCCAGGAAGTTTCAGGTTAGTTTTGGAACCTCTTTATAAGTGAGTGATATTCTTAAATTTAAGTGCACCAGTGTAAACAGTGACTAGTGTTAGATTGAGGGCTAGTAACGTCACCATTTTTAGCTTGGCCCACACCAGCTAGCAGGTACAACCCCAAGCCCATATTTTCAGTGAAGTCTCCATAGATTCAGCTGACACAACAAACCACCAAGACAACTACCTACTTCACCATCAACATCATTAGAGGACATCACGCATACTCTGGGGCCTTCTGCACACAACACAATGACAGAGGAATCTCCCTTATTCTTACCCAAAAGTTTTGATGTGTTATAGGACATTGAGACAGAAGATAACACATCACAGCCACCAAAACACCCCAAACCGCACCTAATCTTTATCAGAAATATTAGCAATTTTAAATTGTTAATATCCCAGCTCCATCAGTAGGGACCAAAACATACACCTGTTTCAATAGAATATGAGATACAAGGATCTCTGCCAATACACTTATTGGGCAAGAATTCAATACTTCTCTAAAGAAAATGCTAATTTTCATACTTATCAGCTGAAAAATGAGAAAGCTATCCACATTGTTAACACCTCCCCCATACAACTCCAGTGAATATAATCCAAAATGAGCACACCTCATTGGGATACAGGGTTCGCCAACTTACAAACATTCAAAAAAAGACCTTCCAGAACACAGTGACAGATAAAATACCTTAACCCCTGTTTTTTGTCAACCAAAATCCTTCTGCTGGGGTTGAAAAAATATATGAGCTCAAATCCTTGTACTAAACTACAGTACAAGCAGAGAAGCCTCACCCCAGACGTGACATAGTGCAGTGTTACAAATGTCAGGCCAATGAGCATACCATGCCATACTCCCACTACTTATCATGGTGTCTGAAGTGTGGAGGCCAGAACAAGACTGCAAACTGTAGAAAGATGCACAAGTCACCCGTCACCCGCAACATTCGCTCTCTGTTCTCAGGATCTCCCAGCCAAGTACAAAGGATGCCAGACATATAAAATTCTGAAGAGCATACTTCAACCTCCACATATGCAGGTTGAACAAGCACCAAGACAAAGTAGAGAATTCAGAATGGCTAACCCGGCAGTGTCCTTGTAGCGACTGCTAACTACATAAGATAAATCACCCTATGCACTATTGTATATATATATTGTAAATTGGTTATAATATGTTGTAAATTAATTTAAAAAAATGTAAATAACCTTACCAAACCATAAGTCATTGTAAATGTTGTAAACAATAAAAGTCACAGCTGAAAATAAACTAGTCAGAGGCTGGAAACCCTTACCCTCTACCCAGAGCAGGTAGCAAGTGACCCGGACGAGGCCTGAGTCACTACGGGAACAAAGGGCCACCGCAAACTGGGATATCATTGGCCACAATAACGAGTCACATGATTGGGTACCAACAATGCAAGCCGGGTATAAATAGACCTGGGTTTTTGCCTGTAAATCATTCTCACGACGACTCTCTACTGGCGAACTTGCAGCTGCACTGATGTTTCAAAACTTGGCCTTCTCATTTATGAAAACCTCTGGACCTCTCTTCCTAAACTCGCTATGTTTTAGTCCGGGCTTGTCAGACCCCACAATCTCCTAGTGGGATTCTCTGCCTTCGTCTCGCTAAAACTAGCAGCTCCTTGGGAGAGACCTCTCCCTCCCGGACAACGGTTGCCGTGGCCCAACAAACTTTACCTAGTAGTGTCTCCCATGGCAATCCAGTCTGCCTCTCTCCAGTTCATACTTGCCTTTGGGATCCGGACGGATTTCACCTACCCTCAGATACCGAGTGTGAATTCGTGGTCATTCCAAGACCACATAAACTACCTACACTACCTACCATATACCTCATCTCCTGAACATAGTGCATTGTCGGGGCACATAATTATCAAATATGGAGTCAGATAGTAAGACCCGTCATGAAGCAATTTTCCAGGTCATAGCTTAATCAACCCTCCTTTTGTCACCAGGGCTAGGGTAACTAGGCACCCCCCCTCGTGAAGACCCGACAGTCCTTCTCACAGACTGTTTGTTCAAGAGACCACCCAATACAAGTCGAGGGAACACTCCAATCTCTCTCCCAACCATATATTTCTACAACCTCTTAAATTCCTAAACCTCAACTACAGCATCAATCCCCATACATCCCTATACCATCAAATTCCACTGATCTTACCAGCCTATTGACAATATTCCAAACCGATTTCAGAACCCTTTTAACTCCCCTTATATCACTCCTCACAAACCTCGTCTCACACCTCTAACCCCCACACCCACCAAAGCTATCCTTAACCAACTTATCTGTTCTCCATTGGAATGCAAATGGTGTCGGTAATCATGCCAATGAACTGTCAGCACCACTAAACGAATATAATATCAACATAGCCCTCACTACATAATAAAAACTAGACTGACCACTAGTAGACGTTTTAGTGTCACAAACTACATAAGTACAAATTGGACCATCTAGAGGGAACAGCTCACGATGGTACTGCCCTTCCCTTCTCATACACCAATCCCTCACTCACCACCCTCTTCCTTGCAATCTAATGACCTATATCAAGCAACAGATGTGTTGATTAGCACCTATCCCTACCTCGTTACATTAGGAGTATTTTATTGCCCTCTAAAGAAATCCATCCCCGATCTCATATTCCTTTCCATCTTGAACACCCTTGGAAATCATTTTCTTGCAAGAAGTAACTTCAACGACAAGAATGTCGGTGAGGCTCGAGAACTACAAACTTCAGAGGCACATTCCTTACTGAAGGCACCATCCTCCTAACGTTGTTCCTTTCTTTCCTCAGATTCTCATAGAAATCCAGAACTTCTAGACTTCTTTATCCGCTATGGCCTAAGATCCTTGCATTCATCAATCACACGTTTTTATTGCCTTTCTTCTGACCATTTGCCTCTCTCTTACCTCAATCCCAAAAGTAGTACCACCTCCGCCTTTTATCAAAGGGTCGATTAACTGTGAACATTTTCACAAGATACTATCCAACTCTATTGATCTAAAAGTATCCCTCATAACATCAAGACTTGGACAACACTGTCCACATCTTTACTACTTCCATCCAGCAATGTGCCTGGCAGGCATCCAAATCCGATCTCAATCCCAATATTAATACCAGCAACCCACTGCTGACAAATATCATAAAATTAATTCAATTCAAACTTATTGTATTATATTAATCAATAAAAAAGAAGTGTGTGGAAATTTATTATTGATTAATAAAAGCAGTAATACTGCAGTAATTATTATGAATTTTAAGACATTATAAAAATATACACAAATGAAAGAAAATATTCAGGTAATTCAAAATCTCTACTTAGTGTATATAATTCCATTAAACCTTAGCTCATAAAAGTATTTTGTACATAACATAAAGATGTATTTTATTCTAACTGCGGTTATTTGTCACCGCAAGAATGTTTTTTAAGATTCCCTTGACCCCAGTCTCCTTCCCAGATTACTGACAATCATGTTTGACATCTTTAATCAGATACAAAATTTTTAATCTAAATTAAAAATGCGGTTTAACTTTTTTCTAATAACTAAATATTGACTAAATAAAATTAACTACAGATATAAAAGGAAAAAAGTTTAAAACTGAGGAGAGATGTACTAAGGTAACCACCTAGAATATTACTAAACAATTAATAAACATAAGTTTATGCAAATAATTTACCTTTAAGTGTTCCAATTAGAATCATAATAATATAAGCATTAGGATAAAGTTTAGCTGCATGAGTAACGCCATCATAAACTTTCTTGCACCTAAAAATTAATAGAATATTAAATGTTGAAGATATAGATAAGCTTTTTTTATATTTCCTATCAATATAGTTAAGTTGGCACTTAATTTTAATTTATTTATGGCTACATTTTTTTCTTCCCTTAAAGAAAGAGGGGGCTTAACGTATTCATGGCAGGATTTCAAAAAAATGTACATAAAACTTAATTAGTAGATTAATTCAAGGCGATCATCGAGCTGTCATTAAATATTTGTTTTTGAAAGGCAATATGCCTACGCAAATGAAAGATGAGTTGGATTCTGTGTATGGGGACTCTGCACCATCATTTACCACAGTGAAATTTTGGGCAGCTGAATTTAAACATGGTCGTAAGAGCTTAGGAGATGATGAACGTTCGGGACGTCCAAAAACTGCAACTACCGACGCAAACATCGCCAAAGTTCACCAAATGGTGCTAGACGACCGCCGAATTAAAGTGAGAGAGATAGCAGAGGTTATGAACATGTCAAAAGAACGTGTTTGTCAGATGAGAAAGCTGTCCGCGCGTTGGGTGCCGCGTTTGCTCACGTTAGACCAAAAACGTGTTCGAATGAACATTTCCAACGCTCTGTTGGCACAATAAATCCGAGTTTTGGCGCCGATTAATTACTGTGGATGAAACTTGGATACACCATTATACACCCGAAACAAAAATACAGTCTAAACAGTGGACTGCAAAGGGGAAACCGGCTCCAAAAAAAGCAAAAACTGTTTTTTTTTGGCTGGGAAAGTGATGGCGACTGTTTTTTGGGATAGTCATGGAGTTATTTTAATCGATTATCTTCAAAAAGGAAAAACCATTACAGGAGCATACTACGCATCATTACTTGACAAGCTGAAGGCAGAACTTGCGGAAAAACGGCCACATTTGCTGAAAAATAAAATCCTGTTTCACCAAGACAAAGCACCGTCTCACACCTCAGCGGTTGCCATGGCGAAAATCCATGAATTACGGTTGGAATGCTTGACCATCCGCCTTACTCGCCAGATCTAGCACCAAGCGACTTCTTTTTGTTCCCTCATCTAAAACTTGCGCTCAGAGGACAGAGATTTTTGTCAAATGAAGAGGCAATCATCTTCGTGAACGATTATTTTGCAGAGAAAAACGCCGAGTACTATTTGGATGGGTTACAGAGATGGGAGCATCGCTGGGAGAAGTGTGTAGAGTTACAAGGAGACTTGAAAAATAAAAAAAAAATTTCTGAAAAAAATTCTTGTATCTTTTCAGACCACCCTCGTATTAATAAAGCCACAGTTCCACAAAATGGTTTAAACATTCAGCATCCCCTACCACCTTACACTAGGACATAATACACTGTGTGTCAAAATATTCTCCATTAATAAATTTATGAAAACCTAACACTCTTTCATCAACTTAAACTAATCTCCCAACAAATTCTTCAACTCATTAAAATATAATGTTAAAATTCAAAATTTAATATTTAATTTAAAATTTAACTTTTTCACATTTTAATTTGAGCTAAAATGAGACTTGGAAATGAAATGTTCCTTTGGGACTACGTGATTTCATTAGCAGTGGCTTGCGTAACTTCACTAATGTTAAATCTTCGATCTACCTTGACTGCCTGTATTAATGGCCACTTAATAACTTCCTGTATATAATACTAATACTAAATGGACAAATGACCTCACTATGTTGTTTACAACATCAATAAACTATATTCCTTATCACAAACTGACTATCTCTATGTACATACATAAATCACTTCCAGAGTACAAAACTCAACTGAACTTAACCCTACTCTACTCCTATTATAGAATATGGGATATTCTATGATATAGGATTGGGATCCTACATCACCAAAAGACTACCACCCCGTCTCCATATTTTTTAGCCCTTGAGCGATTAGAGCGATCTCCAATTTCCTTATTGGAAATGCTAATGAATTAGGTTTAAAAATTTAACCTATTTATTAAATCCACAAATTACAACCCTATACCATTTATATGTGTTTTAAAGTTAACTATACTATTTATATTTTTAGTTAAGTGAATGGATTCTAAAAGTTCACAGGATCTGTTATTCTCTTATTTTCCAACTATTTTTGGTAAATCAATGTTAACAGAATGTTATTTAATAATACTGTAGTTATCTTAGTCTGTGCAAAATTGTTACTTAGTGTAATTGTACAAAGTTTTTTTTTGGTTCTGTAGATGTGTCTGAAGATGGACTAATAGCAGTCCGAAACATCACAACAATCAATTAATAAATAAAGTTTAAGAAGAATACTATGCACAGTTTTTCAAACATCTTTTCGTGTACCAGGAATGTTCACTCATCAAAGGAGATAAACCAAGTCTCTAATCCATAGGTTAGTTTTAATGAGGCTGGCAGACAGATTAGGGTCTTATAGAGCTCGATTTTTGTTGTCCTAGACACAGTATTAATCTAAAGAGTGATCGGAGGCCATAGCAGCTGCAATTGGATATCGTAATGTTTGCTTTTGATCTCAGCTGAGTTATTGTCTGAAGTGACCAGCCATCCTAAATATTTGGTCACTTTAACAAGTTAAACATTTTCTCCAGGTCTTGTTATCTGCTGAGCCACCATTTCATCTTGGTTTGGCTGACTGTCAGCCATCCACCACTTTCACATAGTGCTAGGAATGCATTATGCACTGTTTGGTACGATTTCCCAATTGTGACCAGGCCATCTGCATAACCAATAATTTGTGTTCACCTGTTTAAGATGGTGCCTGGTACCTGTGTAGTAGAACTCCAGACGGATATTTCATCATATCCAGGGGACATATAATATTATTTTCCATTTCATAGAGCATCTACAATTTTCTTCACCTTCATCTGGGGGTTCAATATGATCATTGAAGTGTCCCCTATTTGCTCTTTCTTCAACCTGATCTCGACTACCTCCAATTGGCTCCTCAAAGTGCTCCTGTCATAGGTCTAAGGCGTAAACCTTACCTGTTTGCAAGGGCCTTCCTTAGCATGGATGGCATGGAGCAACCCATATTTGGAAAGCTTTCCTATTCTGGTTAACCTTCCTGTAGAACTGCTGACAATCACTGCAGTTCTTCAGCTCTTCTATTTTCTTTCTAGCTTTCTTTGAGCCTATATTTTCTTCCTTCCCCTGGTGAAGCCTCTTCTATCTTTTTTCTAATCGATACCTTTCTCAAATTTCATTATTGTATCACATGTTTGCAGCCTTCCTTTTTCAATCCTATATTCATCATCCAACCAAAGATTTTATGGCTCCTACTCTTGTTGCCCCAGTACTTCCTCCACTCCTTTTATGAATGCTTACTGATTTTATTCCATAGATATATATCTGATATATATTCCATCCATATACTGATGTTTTCAGGAGCTGAAAATGTGCCAAAACGGATTAATCAGCATCGTGAGAAGTGCAACTCCCTACCTCTATCTGAAGCTATTGGGCGTATAAAATTCAACATTCCATGCGATGGGTTTTAACTACAGCCGAAACAGTCTCTGATGCAAGCAACTATACCAAGAAGTGGTCTGAGTCCACATTGGCAGCCCTGAAAGTTCTAAAATTAATAATATTAGGTTAATCCTTCCACTAATGGAAAAATGATCTATTTGAATTGAAATGTCTCCATCAGGAGACCTCTATGTTCTCATATAACTATCCTTATAAATGGAGAAGTACCAATTGTTAAATAGTTTTCATAAGTAATCTCGTGGAGGCTATGTTGTCTAGTCACTGGGAAATAACAGCATTCTCTAATTTTATTTGTATTCAGGTCCCCAGTGATTATTTCATTATCATATGTTAGGCAGGTCCAATGCTCTTTCTATCAGATCATCAATCTCCTTTTTTACCCTACCCAGCTGTTTTGTAGGAGCATTGACACATACACTAGAATAGTTCTTAAATTTTTCTTTAATTCATAGGTTACCTCATTCAGTCGTGCATAAGAATTAATAGACTGTTGATAAACATAAGATTACCAACCACTACTAAGAAAACAATATAATGTAAAATAAATTAAAACCAAAGATAAAACAGAATAAACCCATGCAGTTAGTGAAAAAATTTAGGGATAATTATAGATTTATAGATTAACAATGCCACAACTTTGATAAGATTGGGACGTCTGGTGGCTGTAAGCCATGGGCCTGTTATGTAGAGGTATTGTGACAAGTTTGTAAAGATTGCATTTAACCATGTGAAGTTACAGATGTTACACTAACATCCACAGTATTAATTATTACAGATTTAATTATTATATACAACCAGGTTTAAACAGAGTTATTAGTTATTCGATGGTGTAGATTCAGTTTTATCAATAAATTCTCTGAACAAGGGTATAAGTCAAGAAAGTTAACAAATTCGTTTAATTTCAGTTGAGTTTAAAATGTGATTTAATGTATTAAAGGCAAACATGTTTTTCTTTCAGGCAATTATCTTCCTTAAGCTTTACCTACATAAAATCAGTGGAATATGTTTATAATTGATTGCTGTTTATATTTAATTCCACCACTTGGTGCTTTCCCAAAATCGTTTATCCTTTATGCATACCAAAACTATGTATCCTCAAAAATATATATGCACTGTGCTGTTGCATAAAAATAGTAAATTTATTGATCATCTGGGTTTTTTTTTCCAAGATGAACACAATTTATTTTCAGCTTGGATTGGAGAATTGATCAGCCAGTGTGTGCAAGAAAAGTTTTGTTTAGAACAAAATAAACACATTAACAAATGAATAAAACCATGATCTTAGTGTATATGTGTTTGTATCTATAAATATTATCATTTGATTACTGAATTTATAAGATTAAAAAATACCCTTTCAAAAATTTTCTTGCCTCTTTACACACCCAATGCATCTTAAAAATAAATTTTCTAGATAATTAAAATATAATTCACTTTTGCCCAATCCAATAAGCTGTAAAGTGTTTTTTCCATTCTTAATATTTTCATAGAAAAAACAAGACAGGTGAATCTTATACACTGATAAACGCAATACTCTAGACACCAGTAAAACAATCAATTAAACTGAAATTTTAACAATCTCTGCTTTCTATTCCTAAAACATCTAAGGACAAAAGTAAAACTAATAAATTTCAATAAAAATTAAATCCACATATTATTTCTTCTTTGCAGTTGACAACTATCCCAACAAATTGGTAAATGTCAGGCTTATCATTTCCTCATAAATTCTCTTTATTTATTGTGTTTTCAAGCATTAATGGTTACTGAAATATTTTTTTCCATTACGGACACAGATCCAAGAAATAAAAACTATTCTCATATCAGATAAATGATATTACATTGTGGTGTTCTTTATACATTGAGACATTAGTTATTATTATAAACTAAGTGTTAGAACATGTTTGTGAATTGCCAGGATATAATGATGAGGTCTTTAAGCCACATTACGACTTAGAACCAACCAGGTTGTACAACTTATAAATGTTTTTGGATCGTTGATCTATAATAAGTTCATCCATTTCAAGTGTTTTTTTTATTATATAACGCATTCTATTATTATGGTAAAAGGTATAATTTGATATTTTATTAGTTTATAGTTGAGAATATAATTTTTTTTAATCATTTTCTTCATCTTTTTCTTGCGATTCTTGATTTCTTACATAAGCTTCCACTGCAAATTTCATTAGGATACCACAGGTTCCCAGACAATGGTTGATTACAACTAGCATGGTCTACCTCCTAACATTACAACCGGTAGATCGAAGCTGGTGGTTTATTGTCAATTTGGTTGATCAAACCAGAATAGTCTTTCGCTGAATGGATCCATCTAAATTAGTAATTTCACTCATTTTTAGAAAGAAAGGATAACTTATTGAGGAATATTACATTCCCTTATCAGAGAATATTTCAGAATTAGTTATGTAACAACAAATAGAAACTGATTTAAGAACTGCAGAAAGTAACAAATTGGTACAGGAATTTAAAAATAGAGCAAGGGAGCATGGGCTATTTTCGTCAATACAAATTGAAGAGAAACGAATAATCATTTTGATAAGTAAATGGAGCAGAGGTTTAATAATAATTTGGGATCAGAAAATAAGTTTGAATTTAATTTAGAGAGGACTAATGGAAATTATAATGATTTTTAATTTAATTTAGAAGACAGAAATGAAAATAGTAAGAATTTGGAAATTGAAAAATTAAATAAATTAGTTAACGAATCCGAATCACTAATGGTTAACATGAGCGCAGACAAAGTATGTGTATAAAATGATACAGACAAAATATAGAGTAATATAGATGAGTCAGAAGCATTATATATAAATGCCGAAATAGAATTACATTGAAAGGATTATCACTGTTGTACTACGCCAGCCAGATAGCCAGACTCGCATATTATGACTCACAATTAAAAAACATCACCGCATTGAATGGTTGAGAATATGAAAATATAAATGAGCTTAAATGAAAATAACAGATATGAACCACTGTATATTAAAATGAGCAAACAAAGACCTGAATGTTATATGCTGGCGAATCCTATGACAAAACAAACAAGTACTAACAATTAACTTACCATAATAATAACTAATATAGTGATATATAAAGATGACAATGTGGGATCATATTTAGTACTCTTTTAATATCTGATGTGCTTAAAGCATATGCATACATAAGAACATAACCACTCTGCAAGCATAGCCAACTGTTTAAAGAGTTCTAAACCAGTCCTATTACTTTTTTTATGAAGAACATCGAAAATCTCTCCCCCTGGTCATATTGCATATAGTAACAGATCTGGTCTTCATAACACATCATATCCTCAGCAGTAATATTATAAACATAACATTTTTTAATAACTATTAACCAAAGAATAAATGTTTTGACAAGGCTAAAGTTCGAAATCTGGACCTCCCAATCCAGTTGTATTGGTCCAAAGGAATTTGATATCAACTAGACTAGTATTCGTGCAGGGATAGGTCAGAAATAGAGCACCAATTAGAGATTGGTACAAACCCTTGCTCTATCAAAATGTTTTATCTTTGGCTAATAATTATTAAAAATATTGGGATCAATACAAGTAATAATTAATACCAATATGTTTGGCTTAAAGGTACATTTTTTTAAGCATTAATTTAATCTGTTCCAGGACTGTTTTGCTTAAAATAAACAGTCTTAAAAATATTATTGAACCTTCTTTGCTCTGGAATGAATGGACAGAACCCAATGGACAATACACTACATTACTACTAATTGACGCAATGAATATTATTCAAAACTGGAATGTAAACAAAATATAGATTGATTTGCACCATTACATAATGAATTCATAATTAGTCCCACTACTGTCTAATCAGCCCTGCCTTCATACTTGTTTACAAGTACCAACAAATTTGCAAATATCTTATTTTCATTGTATTAGTTAACATAACTGTTATAACATCATTCGATGGTCCTAGGTTCATATCAAATGTACAGTAAATTTTATTATACATCCATAAATAAAAGTGGGTGGTTGACAGGATAGCCAGCATTTCCCTCCCTCATTGGGAAGAGGCATGGAAATGATCAAAGGCCATATGATATGTTGAGTAATCTTTGGTAAATAAATCATAATTTGATTTAATAATACAGAACATCATACATATAAATGTGTATGTTTTGATTTCACTCACAGGAAAGTAAATAAACTATAACAATATAAATGTAAATTATTCAAAATAAAACTAAAAACAAATTATGTAAAAAATAACACATAGGTGATATTCATAGGTATAGAGGTACAAAGGAACTCGCTTGCCTAGAATTTTAATTCTAAAAATCTTGAAACACCCAATATTTGTTATAGTTATTGGTTAGAATTTTTCTTTATGTAACACCAATTTTTACAAAATGGTAAACCCTTTTTCTTTTAATCTATTATTATTTAAAATAAATCTATAATTATTTTTAAAATTTTAATCACACCAATGGGGTCACATACTACAAATAAATTTATTGATGATAAATATCATCATCACTAAAACATTAAGATTAAAAATTCAGACAAAAAAAAAATCTTTGAAAGAAAGTTTACTTGGAATAAAAAAAAACATAGAACTATTTCTTTCCTTAAATATCTCAAACTTTAAACTTGAACAGTCATTGAACAGAATATTTTAAAATCACAATTTAGACTGGTAAAACATAATGATTTTAATTAATTTAACTTTTTTGAATATAATATTAGTATTACAAGTTAATAAATATAAAACTAAACCTGATTATGTCTCCTACTTTTGAAGTCTAAACTTATTTTTGTCGCCCAAAATATAGCTGGTAGAATATTCTTGACCAACATTATGTTCTTGAGAGCTCTTCAATATCTTTATCATCTATCATCTCAATTTAACAGCAATGATGGTAGTTAAGTGTTAAAAGGGGGGAAAAAAAGAAAAAAAAATTAAACACAACAAATAATTATTAATTATGTTATTAAATTACAATTCTAAAAATTACCTGTATATTTCTTTCATTGTAGCAAACACAAGTTTTACTGGTAGAAATTTAGAAACTTTGTATCCAATATCAAATGGTGTATAGAATACAATGTACCTAGAATAGAAAAGAATAATGAAAATTTAAAAAGAAACTATATTTACTAGGAGCAATAAATATTATTGTTACAGTATATCAATATTTTAAACTGAAAAGAGAAGAAAAAACACTATTTCCAACAAAAGTGTTGCTGGTACATAAAAACTCGACAAATCTAATAACAATTGTTGAGGCCAGATAATATTTTTTGGATTTATACATATTATTTTTATTTGCATATGGCTCAATTTATTTATTTTGGGTGAACACTATAAATCTTTCATTTATTATGTTGATTAATAATTTTTTTTTTTTGTTCCAAGATAAATTAAACATAAAGGTAAACAATTATTAGTTTCAGTTTTTTGTTTTTTTCCTATAAAATTTTGTTTATTATCCTTTATTTGGCCATGGTTGACATCAGACAGACTCTAGATCTACATCAGGTAGATATCTCTTTGTTGATTGTACTATCAGTATTTTAATATAATGTTCGCATAATTGAATCAAATTTTTACATGTTGCTTCTCAATGAAGCTTAGATTATCATTTGATTCCCTTGACTGTACAGCTATTGCTAAGGAGCTACAGACAACAAACAATCTATGAATTATAAATTAAAACTAGCATCCGGTCAGTAACCTTACTAGAAGGCTTCAGTTGTAAGCTATCACTCATTGGGGAAGCTTCTGTAACCCCTCATCACCTCATCTCTAGATGTTCACAGTTTTGTTTCAACTCACCTCTTGCACCACTCTAAGAGCATCAACCAGAACTTGTCTAGAGTGACTTCAATCAATTGCACTTCTTGAGAACTTCTAACAAGACACGGTTTGCTTTACAGATTTTTTATGAAGTTATTCTTTAAATGTTTCAACTTGAAAATCAGTAATTTTAACCAATTTCCTAATCTTTTAGACTAAGAAATTAACTTGGTTGTACTATGTGTATAACTCATTGCTCAAATTTTAGAATATTCTGTGTAAATTTATTTGTAATGTACATCATTGTTTTTTTCTTTCAGCACTTTTTATTTATCAATAGTAAATTTTTTTTCCTTTGTAATTTTTTGAAGGTACTTTACTTGGTGTGAAGGATTTCTAGGAATTAAAATAAGTAAATAAAAAATAAATTCTTCTATTGGGTACAGGTGCAGAATTCATATATTTGTTTTTTGTCTCATTGATCCTTTGATCAGTCCTTGTGTCCTTACTTTACCGAGTAGTAATGTTACTTATTTAAAAGATCTGGAATCGTATGTTATCATACTTATGTTAGATCTTATATTAACTAATAGTTAATTTTGTTCATGGTATAAATCCAACTATTATCAATAATTACTAGCCAAAGAAAAATATTCTGCCAGGATTGGGACTTGAACCCAGTGCCTGACCAATATTTAGTTGGGACTTCACCAACTGAGCTAGCCTTCATGGAAGATGATCCTCCCAATATGAATTCGAGTCACGATACAGCCAGCACTTTTTTTTGGCTAGTAATTTCTACTAGTATATTAACTAAAATTTTTGTTGTTAATAATGTTTATCTCTTAAAATGGCATTACTTTACTATGAACCAATAAAGAGCAGTTAACACTTAGACCAATTGCACGAAATGTTTTGTTTTGGCAGCAGCCATATCTAATGTTTTACAAAATTCTCAGAATGTCTTATCTCTCCAAATTAGGTATTGCTTATCAGGATACAGGATATGGGCAGACGATTCTCTTAAAGAGGTATTTAAGTATTATATATTAAAGTAAATTTAATAGTTAGAATATTAATAATAATGAAAACCCCAAATTAAATGCTTACTTTAACCTCTTAGGTTTGTAAGTCAATATATGATTACGTGAGGACACCAAATAACCTCAACCTCTTTGTTACAAATAAATAAGAATATCAGGTTTTAATATGTAATCATAAAAGATTTCCTAATCATTGATGTATTTATGAATTCACTATTGTATATATTAAAACTCAGGTTGGGTTCTGAAATACAAAAATTTTTACTTTTAATCTAATTTAATCTTACCTATCCTTGACATTAATGATCTTATAAACTAACACGAATTATGAACACTGAACTGTCTCTATTGGTGGAGAATTGTAGACTTATTTTTCTGCAAAAATATTGATATTTTTTGTTTATAATATCTATTTTTACCTTTAAAGGTATTATTCTCTAAGACTTGATATTTTGTGGTAGAAACATAAGTCTTTTTTATTCAAAGATAAATAATATTCTTAAATCATCGAAATATAATGTTTTTTGCTACAAAACTAAATGTTGATTAATAGAAATGTTCAATAAGTTTTTAAGCTATATTTAATTTTTTGTTGACGTACTGAAATATTTATATATGTTCTTAAAATTTATGTATATACTTTTGTAAAACATTGATATCTTCTTGTCAAAACATGGATATATAAAAATATCTCATAGGTTTTTTAAACCATTGATACTTTTCTGTTTGAATATTAATTTTTAAAACTTAAACTAACTATATTTTTCTGTTTAGGGGAGTTATTTTCTTAAAATTGATAAATCTTTAATAGAAAATTTAAATTTTTTTTGTTTAAAATATTGATATTTTTCTGATTGAATATTGGTGTTTTTTTCTTCAATTGTTCTTTTTTCTGTTTGGAGTAAGATGATATTTTCTTAAAATTTATATTGTTTTTTTAACATTGATATCTTCTTGTTGAAAATATTGATATTTTTCTCATCTATGTTATTTGCTGACTAACTAAATTTTGAACATTCTCTAGAAAAATTTATGTTTTTTCAAAGGAAATATGTTTTCTCTTTGAAAATATAAATAATTACCTTAAAACAATGATTATTCGCTTGTTTGCGTAACAAGCGCATCTTGATTTTATGAAATTAGACAAAACATTTACAATAGATTGGAACAAGCATTTAGACAAACATGGAATAAAAAAAAATGCATATATGAATACGAACCATTATAATTTTTGGCATCTCATAAGGAGTAATATAGTAACTAACATTTAATATTTCCATAGAATTTTATCAATGTATGCAACTTTTTTGTAAAGAATAAAAATTAGCGAAACATGATTTTTTTGTAATTATATGCTACTAAAGACAGTCTCTTAAGCAAGATGTAAGATAAAAAAAAAAGCTGGAATAAAAGGTTACAGTTTGTAATACAAATGAACCAAAATTATATTAATGAAAAGAACCATAACTAAATTAATTTACCAAACTGCAGTTGCAACTAGAAGTTGTTGTGTGTTTTTTAATGGAGCCAAAATTGGTTCACCTAACAGGCCATTACTCAGCATTCCTCCAGCAAAAACCACTAGCATTGTAGATAGCCAACATGACATTGGATGTTTACGAGAAAATGCTTGTGCACCTAGCCAAAAAAAAAAAAATATATATTTATAAAATGAAACACATTTTTGCAAAGGTAAATTAAATTTACCACGCTAGTAAAGTAATAAAGTAAACAACTAAAACATATAATATAAAATAGATTAATTATAAAAAAAATGGAGCTGTTAGAAGAATACACATATATATTGTTATGATTATACTTCTACATTAAATAAATACATACAAATCTATATTGTTTATATTTAAATTAATCTGAGGTTTTAAAGGTTCTTTTAATATAAAAAAAAATTCTGGCAAAAGGAAAATTGTTTAATTACAAAACTATTCATTAATATATATATACAAGCACGTCTGTGACAAATTACAATGGTTTATTAACTAAATTTTTATTTTACCTTAATATTACTCGCGACTAACTAGATTTACTAAATTTTAAGTCCATTCCTGTTTGCTTCATCTAGTTTCTTTGTTCTTCCGCGAATTCTTCCTTTGTTGCTGTTGTGCCACGCTTTCAGTACATATCCACTGCTATCATCTCAATCCTTCTTCTTTTATGATTTCTTCTTCCATCAATGATTCTCTCTCACACCAAATCACCATTCAATAAAAATCTTTTAAAGTTCTACAATTTTCAATAAGATGAATATCTTACACCTTGTCTCATGGGATGGTCAAAGAGAACAAGGCCTACCTCCCGCTCTCTTGTCCTTTTTACACTCGTCTTTTTCCTTGCCTTCTTGATTTTTTTATCCTTCTTTCTTCCAATGCCAGTTGTCTCATATATTTTAACTTTTCTTATTTTAAAGTTAACAAATCCAATAATAAAATATTTGACTTTAATCATTGATTTTATTTGTGAGAAATATTAATATTATACAAAGACAGCAAATAATGTCCATACATTCATAACTTTGATCCATGGGTGGTTTACCGCCCTTTTATGCCCGCTAATTTCAAATCAAAAGCAACATTATAGAGTTCACAACATCAAATATCACAACAATATAAAGGGTTGGCAAAAAAGTCCGTTCGGTTTTTTAAGCGAAAATAAGACACAACTTGTAAACACAAAGTGTTTTATTCAATCAATGATATAATTGCTGTTTTGTTCCAGTATCTTCTGCCATCTCATGGGCAAATTCATAATTCCATGCTCAAAGAATTTCCTGTCTTTACTGGCAAAAAAATTTTCCAAGTGGATTTTTACATCTTCTTCAGAGTTGAAGGTCTCTCCATTCAATGAATTTTGAAGAGACCGAAACAGGTGGAAATCTGAAAGTACAAGGTCGGGCGAATATGGGGGGTTCCGGCAAAACTTCCAGTCAAGCTCCGGTAACTTCTGCTGCGTCTGCAAAGAAGTGTGCAGACTGGCAATGTCGTGATGAAAGACAATCCCCTTATGGTTGGCTAGTTCTCGACACTTCTGGTGGATTGCTGCATTTAATTTCTCCAGCTGGTCACAGTACACATCCGAATTGATGGTCCTGTTCGTGGGAAGAAATTCGTAAAAGACAACACCCCTACAATCCACCAAATCGAGAGCGTAACCTTCTTTGGGTGAAGTCCTGCTTTGCTTGCATGAGTGTTTGCGCTCCACATTGTTATATACGATCCACTTTTCATCCCCTGTCATCATTCTCTTCAAAAAAGGATCTTTTTCTTCACGTTTCTGCAATGAATCGCAGATGGAAATCCTTTGGGTGAGGTTAGCCTCACTAAGTTGATGGGGAACCCATACATCTAGCCTGCTCACGTCGCCAAGTTGATGCAGATGGTTTTCAACACTCGATTTGGATATTTTGAAGATAACTGCGATCTCCCTAGTTGTGTAACAGGGATTGTTGTCGACTAATTCCTTCACTTTGTCGCTGTTAATCTCAGTTGGCAGGCCAGAGCGAAGTGCGTCTTGAACCGAAAAATTTCCTGATCGAAATCTTGAAAACCACTTCTGGCACACACGTTCTGTAACAGCATCCTCTCCATATACAGAGCATATCTTCCTGCAAGTTTCTACTGCTTTCTTGCCTTTTTTAAAATAAAAAAGCATGAGGTGTCGATAATATTCGTTTTGGTTTTCCATTTTCAGGATGATCCTAAACACTAAGTGTAAGGGTCTGTAAGTAATAATAATATCATTATTATTATAATTATGAGAACAAATTCAGAACGAATGAGAACATATAGGATCAAAACAATATTCCAGCCAAAGATTTGTCCATTTTCAGGATGATCCTAAACACACAAAATACAATCAGTCTCGTCGGAATTTTGCATCTAACTACGTTGAAGTGTCTAGTATCTGACGAGAACGCACTCGCAAGGGACGGACTGAAGTTAGCTACATATTATACTGCTTGAAGTTTTGTGACGACAAAAACCGAACAGACTTTTTGGCCAACCTGATATATATGTAACCAAGGTTATTATTCTGCAATGGCAATGCTTGCTAGTAAACATGACAGTAATCCATGTCCAATAGGGCACAGAGTAGCTCACCTAGAGATTAACTAGACAGTATCTTTGACTTATACAGACCTATCTATATCTTTACTTTATATATTTTGCCCATCTTTGCCTTTCTTTATTACTTTATACACTAATTGATGTTATCTTTAAAATGTTTGGCATGCCTTATATTGGATCAAATGGGTATATATAAGTATCAAATAATTTTCTTTGATGTTTACATTTTTTATAGTTTAATCTCCTTGTAAATTATTTCTTATGAACATAATTTTCCTATTTCTTTGAATATATTTTTTTCTGGTTGTTATTTTTCATAAGTAAATAGATTTATATGAAAATATTCTGCTGGGTACTTTATAACTTCACTCAGCCCTTCTTCCCTGGACTAGCCTTGAATAGCAGGATTTATTTTGGAATGGCCATATAGGGGTATATAGTTTTTTCTTAATTTCTTCCTCAGTGGAATTTGGCTTAAACCCTGGCACTCAACATAATTTTTATTTTTTTTGAAATTTAGATACTTTAATTAAATATTTTTCATATAAATGGTGGCACCCAACATGATTTTTATTATTTTTGTAATTTTATTTTATTTTACTTGAATATTGATCATATAAATAGTGGCGCCCAACATAACTTTTATTATTTTTGAAATTCAGTTTTTTTAATTGAATATTGGTGATATAAATAGTGGTGCCCAACGAGGGGCCTAAAAGATTTAAAGCAACAAATAAAATATTTTGTTTTTTTTCCTTTCTTTCAAAAGAAATCTATTAATCTTTTTTGTAATTTAAGTGACTGAATTATTTTTTTATCATTATTAAGAAGTCCGATTCATTTCTCAGTTTACCTTCTTTAGAAAATTACTATTTTATTAGATACCAGTAGTATTAATATGAGTTACTTCGCTGAATGAAGTTGCTTCATTAAATATTACTAAACTTCTACAACCTTTTCCTAATAGCTTAATATTTTCTTTTACCAATCATTTGCATGTATATTATTTTTTTTTTTTTAAGAAAATTACAATCTGATGATTGTAATAGATAATATAATTTATTAGATTAGATTAGACTAGGTATTAATATATAGAGCAATAGATAATTGTGATAAATGCTCTTATGCATACCACATTTAAAATATGACTTTTACTCTCTCAATCATACAGTACTTTGTGTTTATAAAATTAGAAAATAAAAAAAGCAATATTTGAAAACAAAACTATTCACCGGCCTATATGAGTGTGGTATGTCTACTCGGGTTGAAATCATAACTTTACCGCCTCTGTTTCTAAACCGGCGAAAAAGAAAGCTGTAAATAAAAAACAAAGCAAAACTTTTAACACACTGCGAACACATCTATAATGAGCGACTACTAGCGGGGGTCCTTGACTGGGTATATAGCCCATCTCCCCTAGGATTTTTTATACATTCTAAATCAGACTCTTGGATTGAACAATGCTCTCTCTCCTGCACTGGTGCTTGCTGCTTTACTCGGACAATGGCTTTCTTATTTACTTATGTCTGTATCTCTGTGTACCTTATCCACTAGTCTAGCAACTCCTTGAAAGAGAATCCTTCCATGCAGACAATGGCTTCTAGGGCCCTACAAACGTACCTAGAACTCTCCCAGCGGTCCAGTCTGTTTCTTTTCGATTCAAACTTGGCTTTGGTATCTGGACAGTTTTCCCCTACCCTTAGATATCGAGTGTCACTTTTAAGACCACAAAAACTACCAAAACCTAGCCTGTACCTTTTCTCCTGAGCATCGGGCACTGTCGGGGAACATCTTCTAATATCTTATGGAATCAGATCAAAACAAATACAAATTAGCTGGCTTTCAACTAGGCCACTAGCAAAGGGTCAAAGATCATAGGTGTATCTCTTTCACTCCCTCACCAAGCTGATAGGCTCGCAAGGCCAACAAGACCTCCCCCCGTGGGTGTGTTCGAAATGAATTTTAAGGCTAAACAAGCGGTTGGTATTATCATGAGACCAAAACGATGGGAACTTAAGTCCTTAACTGGACTCCTGTTAACACTGTAAATAATGAGTGTAGAAATATAACTAACACACAAACTAGACATCATACAAATTAACACTCCTACAGATGATTCCAGCGTACCAGAAAAGGACCATTTCTTCAAGAAATTACTATAAAACCTTTAAGAAATAAGAGATCAAGACAGATATTTCATTTTCCAATGATACTAAAATGCGATAATTAGTATCAACTCAGACAGCACTGAAAGAATGATTCAATTCTGTAATGACAATGCATTGTCGATAGAAAACACTTTCTTCCATCAAAAATGTAACTCAAGATAACATTCAGGACGGAAGAGAGAAACGTGAGAAAATTATAAATTATGCTACCTACACTAAATCATTCTTCAGAGAAGCCATGAATGTTAAGCCCACAAGTAGAGCTTTATCGAATACTGATCACTGACTATTGATAATAGACTCAAAAATAAAAGGCCCCAAAGTAAAGATTAAGATTTCTGAGAGGATAGAAACTGACGAGTTGCAGAAACAAGGAACTAAACTAAAGCTGCTCACAGGAAGACTCTGGATAGTGAACAGAGACATCAATACTTAGAAAAAAAACTTTTTAATCCTTGATCAGACAATAACCTCGTCCAATTCAAAGCAGACAATAAAACCTGCAAGAAAATCAAACCTTCGATTACAGCCAAATCCAGTAACTCTATCCGCTGGTTTCGATTATTTCTCTCCAACTGTCCACAAGTAGTTACTAATCCTAATCTGCTTCCCTTACTCTTTCCTCAAGTGTAGCCTAGGGATCAAGCATATCTCCCCTTCTATTTAGTTGCTACATCAATGATCTCTCTTAAATCTATTCATCATTGTCCCCATCACCTTTATACTGGCGACACCCAAATCTATTTATCCTTCCCTCCCTCTGATTTAGCTTCCTCTTATTATTAGCTGCATTTGCCAAGATTCAAGGAAACCTATATCGAATCAGTGCCTGGGCAAAACCTGAAAATCTACTGTTAAACGTAGTGAAAACTCAAACAATTGCTACATAACCTCGCTTCCTCCTCAGATCCATAGTCAATTTTCCTCCTAACTCTTTATAACTAACAAATTACTTTCTGCTCCACCATAAAAAAACAAAACAGGAATAACCAAACCTAACAATCCAATTCTTTACATCAGTCAAAAATTTAGGTTTGGTCCTTGATCAAACCCTATCCTGCCTGGAAAGACAACATTTCCCAAATCACCCCCAACATTCCATTTCCAACCTCCAACTGCTTAATTGGTCCTAAAAGTGCCAACTCCTGGTTTCCTCTCTTATCTTCCCCTGTTTTGACAACAGTTTGACCATACAGTGGTGTATGGTGGCCACTCAGAAGATCTCGAGGATCGGTTAAAGCGACTGATGGATTGTTTCCTTAGGTTTATACTCAGGATCTCTATAAAACGTCACATTTCACAGCACTACTCTGAGTAAGATGGCTGTAACCTTCTGCCCATTGCCAAAACTTTCTTGGATCCCTATTCTTTGGCTCAATCGTGACAAAAGAGCCCCCTTACGTTCACAACCTCGTCCAATTCAAATCAGCGATCAATTATTGCAATACTAGACCACATACCCTTTTGACTTGTATTCCGCTGCTCACAAATCTGACCTTTCGTACTTACCTTATATGTACCACAAACCTTTGGAGCTCATCAACTCTTCTAATTTTTAAATCTAGACTTGACCAGTTTATTAACTCCCTCCAATCTAACAACTCATAATTCATCACTATTATTTGGTTTATTTATTTTTCATTCATTCCAGGAATCACACTCTTTCCCCCTTGTAATAATTCCTATGTTTTATTTATTATTTTTTTCCCATCTCTACTAATTTTTGTTTTTCGTTTCAAACTTTTGCTGTTGGTTCTTTGAGTTATCGAATAGTGTATTATACATATTTCTTCATATTGTTTTGTTTCTTATATGTGGATCCATCTATCACTTTATTTACTAAAGTTAAACAATTTTTTATTTTATTATATCATTATTATTTTTTGTTATAGAGGTTTACACTCCATTGTACCTAGCCATTTTTTGTAAGACGTAATAGTTCTTTTTGATTGATCTGATTATTGTTGTTATTTATTGGGTACTTTGCCCTAGAGAATTTTTTTTTCTATTCTTAATTAACTGAAGGATGGAAATAAATCATGCTAATATATTTTCGTAGACTAATTTACACTAGCACACTGCCTTAAGTAAACAATTGAAATCAGAAAATAAATACTAAAAAGGTAAGATAAATCATCATCATCCAAAATAAACAGTGAAGTAACAACAACCTAAACTTATATTACAAAGAGCTAACCGTGATCACAAATAATATCATATAAAAATTAGACTCTTTGGGATCACAATAATGAAAACCGTGGAAATCTTACTCGTTATTCTTATTCATTATTTATATTTATTTGTTATTATTTATCTCTTTATTCCTTAGCTTACTGTTTATAAAATCTTTTTTCTATGTACATTTACTTTTCATTCTAGTGCAAAGGGAAATTCTCAGCACTTAACCCATTCTTTCTAAAGAGTGGGAGGGTGCTTAAGCTTCTCCAAAATTTCCCGCTTAAATAACAAAATAAGATGGCGAGAATATTAGAGAAGAGCGAAAGGAGAAATCAATGTTATGAACAGCCCCGATGAAAATCAGAAAGCACCACTAAACTGATTTCATCTGCTATCATTAAATCTAAATGGAGTACTGAAAAATACTTTGAGATGAGCCAAAAAAAATAAATTAAAATATATATCTATGATACTATCTTTTTTGACCTACTATGTTAATGAATAACAAATTAAGTCAAAACATGATATACACTTCGATGAATGTAACAAAATGATTTATTATGAATTTTTAATAATACTTTATTTTAAAAAAGTATGCACCTAGAGATAGTAATTATAGTTATGTTCTAATAAACATGAGAATCAGTATCAAGTTTATTCACAATGCTAAATAAATCTAATTTAAAAAATCTATTAATTAAAGAAGTACAGATTAGAATATTATTTGCATTTATATTTTTTTTTTGTGGAACATGATAACATTCTTTTAAGGTATAAATAACACAACAAAAATACTCTAAATTAATAAAGCTACCAATTATGAAAATAGAATTACATTTAATGACATATACATTGTCATGATATTTAATTATTTTAGGAGATTTAAATTATTAAGGAAAAACAAGAAAGGAACTTTTAAATGTGAAATGAAAGGAGCTTATCTACCATTTAAAAAATAATATAAGGGATGGTTGCCAGAATGAACCCAGTCAGTTTAAAAATAATTCACCTGCTCAAAGTTAGAATTCTAAAAATCATTTGACTATCATAACCCAAAAAATAATTCATTGAAACATATCAATGGTATTGACAAGTATTAACGTTCAAAATCGTTAATTATTCAATGTAAAGGTACAAAATATAGGATATTAATGTAGATTTAACTTAACAAAAAGAAAAAAATAAGGTATTTAAATATTTAATATTATAACCACTCATTTATTTATAATAATTACATAATTACCTGCTCCCAAATCTTCTCTGACATGAAGAGCACATAAAACACTATGTGCTATATCAAAATATGGAAACATTTTTAATTTTGTTACTTGATTAGCAAGGTCTAAAAACGCTTCTGGATCCATTGTATAAGTAATATAAAAAAAAAAAGTATCAACAATCTGAATAAAATTAGTTACTAACACAAAACTGAATGAGCATAAAAACACAAGTGACCGACAGAGCAGTCAAGACTGCCGGTGTTTATAAATGGAGTAGGACAGAAACTGAGACCCCCCTTCTCGTTTTTCTCCCACTTGAAAGCCGTTCACATTAGCATTCACAAGGCTTACATATTAGCACCATGCTGCACTCTGCATTGTGAAAGGCAAAATACAAACCAGTTGAACATTTCACGCCCTTTTAACCCCACACACTGTGGGACGGATGCACACATTAGGTGGAAAAACATAAAATTTTAAATTCGGCCTAAAATTCGTATATTCTTATTGAGAGAGAATCGTGGAGTAAATAAAATCTTCATTCAACGGCTCCTCTTTACCTAAGGTGGTCTAATGAGCTGCCGAATGTTCTTCATATAAAGAAGCGTGCACTTGCAGAGAGATAACAATGTTTTTGTTTCACATCATCATTTTAGTCGTCAGTTGAATGCGCAACACTCCGCATCTCCTTTTATAATAGATCATTCAAGTTTAGGTAAGTTTGTATTTGTTCATGAAGTTCCAGAGAAATATTATGTTGTTATATATATATTTAAATATCGAAATATTTAATGGTTTCTATAATTATCAATATTCAAATTCATTAGACTCAAAAGTATCGAAAACTATGGAATACCACGATGATTTGTTTTGCATTAATACCAAAGTACACAACAAGGCACTTTTACAAGCTGCAACTAAATGTTCGATTTCAGAATCTATTCCAGGCAAACAGCAGAGAGAACGAGCAATTCCCTTAATTTTTACCATTCCTACATGAAAATGAAGTAATTCCTTTAAAATTGGTGGACATAGATTCGAAGAGATGTAAACTCTAGAACCGCGCATAATAACACCTGAGTGTATACTATATTCTTAATATCACCATCAATCAGTTTATTTTTAAATTGTTCCTACCATAAATATATTAATAAAAAGGTTTAAAAGACCAGTACACTCCAGTAGGTTCGCGATATAGTTAAGAATATGAAGATTCACTTTCTGAACACTTATTATTAATTTGATATCACTATCTGGTGATGAATGATAAAATAAGAAGTACTCAAGGTGCCTAGGTTTCACGCCAAGCTCGTACCAGAGATACAAAAACCTGGTAGAGGCAGATGTTTGCTCTTATTTGACTTAGTCCTGCCCTCGATAGAAACGTTGGCACCTCAAACAGGCCGTTTTCCAATCCGACTACAGAATCCCATTTTTCAACCCCAATCAATTCGGGCCACTCCAGCTATTCTAAACGGACCGAGACATGGAATCTTCTTCTATCTAGGCAATGCTTGACTGGGTAATTACTGGTCCCGTAAGCCTAAATGAAAATACCAATGGGAATGAAATATCACTAGTTCTTTCAACTTCCCTAAACACCAGCTTAGGAGCGATTCTTGCAAGCAGAAGTAAATGTACCCATTATTCCTGAAGTGTCTATTGTGAAACTTACTTTGATATAAAACGTACAAGAGCGATAGTGGTTAATACATGATACATTTACTGTTTAAAATCACAAATAAAGTGAAATTAGGACACTCATGTCATGCTGCCTTACTCAGATTCCAACGCTTAGAAGCCAAATCTAATAAAAACCCTTCTCTCAAAAATGGATACTTTCATGTGACGCAAGATTACCTATTTAAAAATTATATGATCTTAACGCGCAAGTTTCCACGTCACGGTGTTTGGAAGGACAGCACATCGACTAAACTACACGCATTTTTTTTCGCACTGTTTGTTGTCTTGATCACTTTATCCGGAGCTAATTGACATAAAGTATGTCGTTCTTAATTATAGACTGTATCTTTTTGCCGTACCAGTGGATATAAGTGTAACTTTTTGCAAATATTACTCCCCCCTGAAAGTAAATACCAACACATATAGATTTAAGGCAGCTTAATAAACAGAAAATTTACTTTCGGCACATCGGTATCGCCGATTCTAGCACTCAAAACAACCACTACAAAATGAAGGGGAGCCCTATCCAAACACCTCAATTGTTTTACAATATAAAATATATGTCAATGACATTTTTACAGAAGCCGACACAGTAGACGAAGATATCAAGCTACAAAATGAACTCGTTTCATTACGGAGCAAAGCCGGATTCGCACACTAAATGGGCTACTAACTCATCTGGGGACCTTAGAAATATCCCTCTTGACAACGACTTTTGTGGTTGACATGCCCTTAAAAAAAAAAATACACCCCTCAGGGAACTAGGGAGTTCTATCAAACTCTCTCATGGAAGACATTGTGACTACAATCTCTTACAAATCTACATTTTCGTGTAGACCATTCGAAATGGTTTGTTTTTTCAATCAATGCATAATCCTTTGGGTTATATATCTCCAGTCAAAGCTAAAGCTAAGGTTTTTCTACGAGAACTGAGGAAACTTAAATTAAATTGGAACAACCTTTTGCCCAATACTATACAATGGAAAACCTTTGTTCAACAATTTGGAATATTAGGAACTCCGTGTATACCGCTGGGACGGAAATTTTCCAAGTCAATTTTCTTTATGTTATATCGGGTTATTATAATTATTGTAGTATGTTGTCCTCCGTAATTGCCTAGAACAATTTCTTCTATCGCGTCTTCATAAATTCTACTATTGGACATTTCATTTTAGGATAGTTAGTTTGTAAGAAAACGATAATTTACCATTATTAGATTATGTTTTCTTATATTTAAGTAATAGAATTTAAGTTTAGTATAAATACATTTTGTTTAGTGTGATATTAATTTTAAGTACAGAAAATTTATTTTTGATGCCAGTTTGGATGATGGGAGAAGAGGTAGAGAGAGAGTAGATATGCACGAAGTTGGGGGAAAGGTGTCATTGGGCAAGCAAGAGAAGAGCTGAGAGAGTGTGCTAGCCCGCGCCCGATGCACCAGGTTTATTGGAACCACTCCGAGCGCATGATTTTGGTGGTGACAGACAGAGACAGAAATTGGATTGAAAATCACTTCGAGTGGGGTGGTTAGGTCTTTGGTGTTGGACAAGTGCGGTGTGATTTTATTTTTGGATTTGTAGCCACACTATCACAAGAGCTTAGGACGAGGTTCCTTTCACCAACCTATCCAGGAAAAATTAGTTACATGGCCAAATAGTCTTGGGTACCTTCAACCCGGAAAGGATTACGAGGAGATGGCGCCATCTAGCAGAAAGCAAGTATAATACTTATGAAATAATTTCAACAATGGAATAAACAGTGGTTTAGTGAAAGTTGGAAAAATCGCCACCACTCCCTCGCTCTCGCAATGACTCAAGTATTTTGTCTGTTTTTTTTTTAGCCCAATTAATTTTAATTTATAACAGCTAGAGGCCTAATATTATTTGCATAGTTTTAGTTTTTTAATTGCCAGGAAGGGAACAAGTTGTAAGATTTAATTTGATTTTTGTTTTACTCATTTTATTTTTCTTTCGTATTAAATCTTTTGTTTTTGTGAAAAAATAAAACAGGCCTATTTAATTTTAAATTTGGTTCTTGCATGGAAGTACGTCGATTTATTGAGGGAATAAATTGTTGGATGCGAGAGGATAGAATGTGTAAGGCCGCCCCCTGAGTGGGTTAGCAGGCATTAGCTGACTTGGCTCAGCCGATCGCTCTCGACTTCCAGTCGATATCCTAACTTCACTTTCCATGAGTACACCTATTTTTTATAATAATTTTAAATTTTCAGTTCATATTTTTCATTATTACTTAATGTTCTCCCCCCCCCATATTTTAATAGTTTTGCTTTCCAATTTTTTTTTTTGTTGACTTCGAGGATTGTCAAAATAATTTTTGTCTCTTTTTTATTTTGGAAAAGAAAGCAGTAGCGAAATCTATGTGCAGTTATTATTATTTCGCTACATGGTTGCAGGTTTCACTATTTTTTTCTGCAACCCTTGGTCAGTTCAATTAATAAATGGCTGGATTCAAATAAATGATTTTTTTTTTTAACTGTTTACAACCCCTACCCTTTTTCCCAAATATTACCCGTAACATATTTATTTTGTGTAAAAAACAGGTTCATAATTCTGTAGTGTTATTCCCAGGCACTTCTTCATCAGGCTATGCTGCAACAATTTATTTCAGAATATGGGAATGGGCAACTCCTATTTGCTATAACTCACCTAGCACCTATGAAAAATCTCTTAATACCATGTTTAGAACTATGTACTGGCTTGATACTAGTACACTTCCTTACAAACTGTTGATGTCCAGTTTAAATATTAAACAATGTGCTACATTAAAACTACATGACTCCAAGGGAAACAGGGTTTTATTATTGGAACCAATCTTCATTTGAAGCCCCCCCTCCCCGTTTTGCAGGAAATTGTATGTGTCCTTAATGTTTGTACAGAATGACATTTCCCTAAAATCAGCCAGTATTCTAGATATTTATGAAAAAATTGCTAAACCAAAGATTGTGGCAGGACTTTCCTCCCACCAATGGTGGACTAGCAGTGTGTTAATGGAAAATCCTCATGTGCATCAATTTCCAATAAGTTATTTTGGAAAACCTTCGTTTTTTGGGCTACAAGGTATAATAAAGGCATGGAAACATGCCAGAAAAATGACAAATCGTCTAAGACATTGTGATAGCTTTTTTTGCCAACTGGTCTAATGAAATATTAACAGCTAAATAGGGGGAAGATGTTGGAAAAGGTAGCAGTCTAGTACAGGTGAGCCAGGATGGACTATTTAGGGGCAAGAATGGATGGACAGCAGCTGTAGAAGGGATGTAGGCCAGAACATGCTATCTATTCCAAGTGCATAACCCATTAAGCTCGGTTAGATTTATGAGATCTGCTTTTCCAAAGAAAGTGAAGAAAAGAGAGAGAAAGATGGATTAGTTTTGACAAATCAATGAATACTCTTTAGTGTTCGTTAGGCAAAATAATAATAGATAACTTTACAATAACAGAACTAAAATGTTAATCTACACTTAATCAAAAGGGTCAGAAGAACCATTTTATTATGAAAGTACTTTGAACACTATGGATACTTTTAGTCTATACCTCCTACTTACTGTCCCTTCCATGAAAATATTTCCTAGCTCAAGTAGAACAAATATTGCCATATAAACAAAAAAAAAAAAACAAATGAATTACTTTTAGTTTTATTATTAATATTTCCAATTTTTCAATATAAGTTTTCAATAAGAGTTACATTGATAAACCTTATAAAACTATTAACTACCCAAACTAAATGTGCATTACATTAAAAAAACTAAATAAAAAAGCATACTAACATTTATGAAACCAGTTCTTAACAGTCAAATTTCTTAATTACATAAAAACTTGCATTAATAGAAAGTAAATGGTTTAAATTTTATTTCTAATTAGTTATGAAAATGGAGATATGAATATTATGGTAATTAGCAAAAAATGGAATATAATTGAAAGTAAAAAATATTCTATATTAAAGTCAACATTTAAAAAATATATATGTATATAAGTTATCCATAAGTTAGATTCGCATGATTCTACAATATTCAGGAATCTAAAAAATTATTTCTTTTTAATATCATATTCTATAAATCCATATAAAATTTTGTTTTGTACAGGAGTGCTTCTTCTACCTTGAAACAGAATGGTAGGAATCTTTACAGTCGGAGTTCCTACCTACAACTAAATACCCAGGTTCCCACTGGATTGGATACAAACTAAGCTACTTTTCAGAGAAATAAGTATATCTCATAAATATTTCATAGTGTCAGTATTACTTTATATAGTATGCTATAATATAGCACTATATACTTTGTATAGTATATTAATGCTAAAATGAGATACATCTTGATCTAACAGTTACCTGAACATTACTAATAATTATAAAACAGCATTTATTTTATAAAGCAGACATAACTAATGAGAAAAATTAAATATTGGATAATTTATTTTGACATTTATACGAAGCATACCAGCATTAATGGGTAATAGTAAATGTTTTTAATCCTTTATTAATTATAAATCAAAACAATACTGGCATTATTTCAAGCAGAATATTTAATGTAAATTATTAAACATACAATATATTAATGTGGTCTATTTAGCATTACCAGTCATTAAAAAAAACAACGAAAATATTAGATTTCGGGTAAAAACATCATGTCACCTTTCTTAGGAAATGAGTTGTTCAAATAAGATACAATAATAGAAAGTAACCTCAGTCGATATTTACTATATATAGAAATGTCAAAATTTATAAGATAAGCCCATGACTTCTCTTTTTCTTACCAAAAAACTTTTTAATATCAATACAGGGGTTTATTGTGGAATACTTTGCCTATATTTATCTAATATATAATATTTATAATCTACAATGAAGTTGCTTAGCTGCTCCTAACTGTGTGTTAATTGTGTATACACAACTTGATTAAATTTATCATCCACTGTTATTCATTATCACAATTGATTTTGCACTTACAACAAACACCTGAGAAGGCACCGTTATGCCATATATTACAATGAATTAGATAAAACCACTTTTGACTGTTTTATTAATGATTTAATCCATAAACAGAAAATTAAAAATATTTTCAATGCAATACACACACACACACACATACACATACACACACTATAATTGCTAAAAATCATACACACTTTTATAATTCGTCTTTATAAAAAATGAAATAATCCTATATTATTAACAATTCACAAAATATCCCAGACAATGGCTATAAATAGTTATAAAACTCTTAATATAAATTTATAAAATTAGTTCAGCTACTAAATACTATTTAGATTATTATTATTCATATGAAAAAATTAAAAAATATACAGTATGAAATCGCCATTTGCAGGAGGTAGGCTCAAAGAGCGAAAACCACGATCACCGAAGAACCATTAATAACATCAGATGAGCTTGAAGAAGTTTTAAGTAATACTGCAAAGGCTAAAAATAACATTTATTTGGAAGTTATTTTTAATAATAGTAATAATACTTTGCTATTCAATGTATCAAAATGTACTTCCATGATCTCTCTATTTAATTAATTTTGGAAATATTTTAGTGATGGATCTTTCAAAGTGACGAAACAGGACACATACAATATCTTAACCGAGTCACTAACTGACAGACAATATTAGCCTAGAGACAAGACTGCCCAGACATATATAAATTATAAAGAAGAAACATTTAGAACTGTAAACAAAAAATTTAGCCTCGGGAACTACCAAGTTCAAAGAACTGATAAATGGAGCAAATATCTACAGAATCAGAAACCAAATTGTACAGAAAACCATATATTCACATATTATCAGCTATTCCATATAAGTGAAACCACAATTTATGAAGTCACAAATGGCAAGGTATTACTGTGTTATTACATAAAATTATGCAGGAAGCCCATACACACAAATCTTTAAAATGGATTCATGTACTTTAAACATAAGGGTATCTAAAATTTAAATAATTTTAAGAATAAATAAATTCCTTGATGGAAAGTTACATCAAGCCTCTTCCTCATACTAACTGATTCAAGAATAGCAGGTTAATAATATCATCTAAAACTCTCCCATTTAATTGTAGAGTGTGACAAATGACAGTTTTGCCAAGTGTGGGTGTTTGAATAACCAATCAGTCAGTAGTCAGTTACAATTGAGATTTTAAAAGAAGAATAATTATACAATGCTGAATAAAATAATCCATATAACGGGCCCTCTCCATATATATTCAATTACAGGGGCTGCTGTTGCATTTGTGCTTGCATTTTAGCCAGCATTTCTTGCATCCTTCTTAATTCTGCTTCTTTTTCTTGAAGAATTTTATCTTTATCATTCTGTGCAAGTGCTTTATCATTTGATGAGGCTCTGAAAAAAGAAAATTGTATCTATATAAATGAAATGAAAAAAACAACAACAACCGATCCCTAAAAATAACAGTAATAAGGTGATAACAGGGTCACAAAAAAATAAAAATAAATAAATTACTCTTTTGTGGTTAGTTTATAAATTATATTGGGCCTATATACATATGTGGTGACTTAAATGAAAGAACAGCTTATTGATAGGAATAGAGAAGATGCATGAAGGTCTGATGGGCAGGATCGAGTATAACGAGATTTGAATTGGAGGAGGTTGTAAAGTAAAGAGACTTATCGGTAATGACAGTACTTACGAGAAGAGATCCAAGGAAGTATTGGTAATGAGCAGAAGGCTACAACCATCCCAACTTGGTTTAGCACTGTGAAATGCTACAGCATCTAAGGATGCAGAGTAGAAATCTTAACAATAATAAATCAAACAAAATAAAACAACTTATCAGGCACCTCGAAATCCTCAGAGAGGGACCATGCACCAAGCAACCTTAGTAAAAATGGAGGAAGACAACAAAGTTTGTAAGCTACACACAAGATGTTATTATTTTTAGCCATGGTATTGATCCTAATAGTTTTAATAAGTATCAGCTAAAGAAAACATAGTCAGACAGAGCTAAGGGTGGTATCTGGGACCTCCCCAATCTCTGTTTGATTACTTTACAAACGAGTTATCTCTGGACTATCGATGACTCTGTCATAACAATCCTCTTTGGCTAAACGTTAGCATCTATAAAATGTCATTTAACAAACTAGACTAGTGGGTAATAACCTTAATTGTGAATTAAGGTTATGACTGTAGTAAATTTATTTTTTGAGGCCAAGATTATTATATAACTTAATGCATAAATTTACTTAATTAAGTCTGAAATTAAACATATTTTCAATTTCTAAAACAAAACCAAGTTTGTTACTAATAATGTGAGCAGAGTAAGTCTATACATAATGTAGTGACTTAAATGAACTAATACCATAATTTTGAACAAAAAAAAATGAATATGAGTGAATGATATTCGCATTTCCTTCTTCCAGGAAAAGAGGTAATGGTGTTTTTTTGAATGAAGTCCTAAACCCTTCTAAAAGCTATACCCTCAGAACTTCTCTAAAGAGAAAAGGTGGAAACTGAATCACACATACTAGTATGATCCAGTTTCCACCTTTCTGCATACAAACTATAATCCCCTCCAATCCGGTTTCCACCCAGGATTTACCAACCAAGTACTCTTACCAAAATTACGCAAGACCTCCAATCCACCATTGATCAATACTCAATCATTCGCATTCCACCTGATTTCTTTTTTATTTATGGAATTTCGCATTTCCTTCTTCCAGGAAAAGAGCTAATGCTGTTCTTTTGAATAAAGTCCTAAACCCTTCTAACAGCTATACCCTCAGAACTCCACAAAAAAGAAAAGGCATCATTTATCATCAAGCAGGGTGATCATGTTGTACTAAACTATGATTAAAAAAAAAACAATCCCAAAGAAACACAATTGCAACGTAATACATCTTTAATATTTGACATTAAAATAAAGATATTCCTGCCTAGGAAAGGATGATTAAATTTAATAATAATGCTCAGCACAGGAATTAGCAAACAGCAAGTGATTACAATTGCCAAATAATACAGTTCACTATTATAGAAAGCCATTAACTATAGCATCAAAATAATTACAGGTAAATGAAAAAAATTAAAACCAAACGGTAATTGATCCTCAAGTAAATAATGTGTATATAATTAAGTCATATAAATTATATAAATAAAACAATATAATTGAATTTTAATTAACTCACAATGTTCTTTTTGGAGGAGGTACACCTTTCGCTAAACGTTCTGAGCGATAATTTTCATAATGGACGTCTTGAGTTACTTCCTGAAGATCTTGCATATGAGTACTAAAAACAAAATTGTTGAAAATTATTTTCAATGCAGAGGATTATAGAAACAACAACAAAAATGTAACAAATCAATTAAATGAGCCATATAGAGCCAGATGATACTTCGAAAATTGTGAACTGTATAAAATAAATATGTGTTTCATGAAATAAAAAAACTGCCAGTAACCTCTTATGTATCTAATATATATAATAATAAAAGAAAATGATGACTACCCGGTCATAAATAAAATAGTCTTAGTAATAATGAAAACTAAAATTAACTTAAAAATAAGACCGATTGGCCAAAATAAAAAAATTGTTAAAATTAATGTCCGTTAATAAAGAATGATTTTGGGACGTTTTTTTCCCAAAAGGAAGTGGGCTGTCCTGGTTCTGTGACTCCTGAGGATTTGAAAAGGTGTATCTCCTCAGTGGAAATACAGGCCTTGCCGACCTGCTGTCCTTTAACATTGTTTCCCCAATGAAAATGCCCATAAAGACGTTCTGAGAGAAGGTGAGATGTGCACTTTTAAAGACCTAGAAGTGAAGATAGTCTCTTGCTGGTCTCTACGATGGAGATCCCAGTTCAACCGACTGCTGTCCTTTGACATTTTTTCCCCAACGAAAATACCAGTCAGACCAACAGTGGTCCTGAGAGGAGATGAGGTACCTCTAGATGTGCTCTCAAAGACATCAAGGTGAAGCCCATAGCCTGGGCTATATATGGATATAGATATGTCAAAGCCACCATAGCGGGCAGAGTATACCTGTACGTGTGCATAACACGCCACAAGTGAAAGCAACACAGAACAACAGTCAAATTTCACACATACACAAATTAAACAGAAATATAAAATAATACTAAATTCTAAACATAAAGTACTGACAAAAGTCGTCAATAATAATAGTTTTAGATAAAGGTCTTCTTGCCCACACTTCACTACACAATAAATTATACTGATGGGACTGAAATATTTTTAAACAGTTTCATGCACAGAAACTATTGACTAATAATAAGCTGCTATAGCTAAAACAATACTGTTTGTTTAGTGGGATAGCAAACGCATTGCCAGTACCATGGAGAACTGAATTAAAACTACCGAAGAGCAGAAATACTAGACTAATATTGGAATCAATTTAACATTATACCTGATGTGAAACATCTTATCAATCAACATGTTATGCATCCGGGTCAAAAACGGGTTTTGAAAACATGATTTAATGACATTTAACACTTCTTTAAATTATAAGTTTGCTGGTTATATATAAGTAAATACTCAACAAATATCATATGATATTAATTAAGACAATGAGAATTTTAATTTGAGGTTGACTGTCAGTACACCATTATTAAAAGGTGTTATACAAAACTATCAGGAGATGATATGTCTATTACCAATAAAAACTTCTAATTATTTATTGTTTGTTTATATACTTTTTCATTTTATTTTTTCTCTTCAGTTCATCTAATCTTTGTTTACTTTATTTAGATGTTATCAGTTACATATTTTTTATTATTTTTCAGGTTATATAATATTTATTTTACCTTAAATTTTAATCAATTTTAGTAGTTAAATGCCCACCCATCCTATAGGGTTACAAATAAGCTGAGGAAAAATAAAAAGAAGTCAATACAAATAAATATGCCCAATTGTTACAACAAATTTAATAACTTAATAAGTGTTTTAAAAAAGAAGCAAGATTTTTTGCCTTTATGTTAGCATGTGTAAAAAAATTAAGTCAAAACCAACAGACATGTTATGATAAATTTTACACTTACATAAGCATGGTTCTTAATTTGATAAAATCACAATGTTCAGGATTTTCGACTTCAACCACACCCCAAGGATATAATCTGCCTCGTACTTTTCTTCCTCTAGCTTCAAGAAAAGTGTTAGATCCACAGACTGCAAATGGGACAGCTTCTTTTAGTTGTCTAACCTAATAAAAGAAATATTAAAGCGATTAAATCTTATTTTAATTAAATAATAAAGTGATGGAAATAGTCAAAATTGACACTTTATGTTGAACTATGACCTATATGGTTGGTATTTAATATAGTTTTGTTGGGGGTGCCCGTCGGGGAAGGTCTCATTGACCCATTTAATGCCCAGTGGGCATCAAAAAGAGATATGAATAAACCTGTGGTCTTGGGCCTTTGCTGGCGGCCTAGTCAGATGGCAGCTTAATTTGAATTTGATTATTGATCTGACTCCATAAGATCTTAGAAGGTGGCCCCGACAGTGCACTAGTGAGTGAGTGAGTGAGTGAGTGAGTGAGTGAGAGAGAGAGAGAGAGAGAGAGAGAGAGAGAGAGAGAGAGAGAGAGAGAGAGAGAGACCCCTCTTTTACCAGCTACTGTATTCAATAGGTCTGATTATCAATTCAACCCAATTAATTTTATTTATATTCAGGGTAACGCTTTATAAAAAAGAGTTTATTATTTATTTATAGAATTTTATTTCTATACAGGCAATCACAGAGCAGAGATGTTTTAATATGTTACTTCCCTTATCCTACTTTATATTTCATCTCATATAGAAATTGGGTAATAATATTATTAATTTTTCACTTTAATTAAATTCAAGCCAATAGTAATGCACAATTTTATTGTACAGGTATCTTCCTGAAATTTTTTTATTGATATGCAAAGTGCATGTAAACAATACCTCAAGAGTATTCAAAAGCATGAAATAAATCTACTCTGAAGTACTTGCTTAGCACCATTTTTTATACTCTTAATATGACCAGCTTTAATACATATATCTAAATAGTGGAGAATCATCAGATGAACAGGGCCTTTTAATCCATTAAAGAAGTTCAAGCTACATCTACGGTGGTTTTTATGATAGGCAGAGCTGAAGGTGTAAAAATTAAGAATTATTGAAATGAAATTTTGTAAATCATTAACAGAATGAGCCTGGACCATGTTTTGTGGGCTTCGTGATGAACACAGTTAGTGGTAAGGGCAAGCGACATCACTAAAATTATTTAAAAATCTGAGAAAAATTAATATTTTGATCTATCTCCAATTGAGCAACTAGCTACGAGCTTTTTGTGATGCCTATGGCCAACTCAATGAAATTACTCAAAGGGTTGCATAGCATAACTTATGGGTGGGTTTAACAAGACATTCACAACTAAAATAAGAATCATTACCTGTTCTTTGTACTCTTCATCTTCATCGCTATCACAATCGGGTAATGGATAAACTTTAATTCCATTTGTTTCAATTTCTTCCATTACCTGAAAAATATACACATCTGTATTAAGATTTTGTATTGCTTATAGTAGAGCTAACGTCCTATTTTGTCCAACCCTATTAATTAATCTTAATGACTATCGTCTCGTGTCCACCCACCCTTTCAAGTCCATTGAAACCTCTAGAACTATTGGTTTAATCACAAACCACCACTTGCCTTGAAAACACCCTTGATACATTTCAATCAGGCTCCCAACACAGTTAGTTATTCTACTTATCTACCCTAAAGCAAAATTACCAGAAACCTACAAAATTTCACAATAGACCACCAAAAAACCACTAACCTTGTTCTTCAAGACTTTTTCTAAGCTTTTCATCCTAATCGATTACTCTATAATTTTACCCAGTCTTGAAAATAGGTTCTCCTACAATAATGCAGATTGATGGCACAGATCCTTTATTTAAAAAATGTTAAAATCTCCAATAAATCTCTTTATTCCCAACTCCCTTAATCATAATGAGTTTTTCAGGGATCTCTTATCTCCTAACTTATGGAAAACTCTATTAAAAAAAAAAAGCTCTTTATTCTGGTACACATTCTCTCTTAAGAATAACAATAATGCAATAATGTTTGGCCGACCAAAAAAATATAAAATTACTCTTTTGTGGTTAGATTAATAATATTAATTAATATTGGACCTATGTACATATGCGGTGACTTAAATGAAACAACAACATATTGATAGGAATAGAGTTCCAAACGGTTAGATAAGAAAAGAACAGTGAAAGGAGACTTGTGGGAAGAGAGGTACAGGTCTGATGGGAAGGACCTAGCATAACAATATTTGATAGTTCATTTGAATGGGATGAGGTTGTAGAAGTAAAGGGCTAATGACCGTACTGAACAGAAGGGATTCAAGGAAGTATTGGTGATGAGCAGAAAGGTACAGTCATCCTAACTTGGTGTAGCACTGTGAAATATGATGGACTCTAAGGATCTTGAGTGGTATAAATCTGAGGAAACAACTAATCCAGGCACCTTGAGATCGTCGGGGAGGCATCATACACTTCGCAACTTTAGTCAAAATTGAGGAAGACAAGAAAGGTCTTGGTCTCCTTATTTTTAGCCATGGTATTGATCCCAATAGTTTTAATAAATATCAGCCAAAGAAAAAGTTTCCAGACAGGGAAATAGAGACAACTCTATCAATAACAATTCTCTTTGGCTAAACTTTTACAACTTTAAAATGTCATCTTACAAACTAGGCTAATGGTTATGGCAATAAATACATAAAATTACGAATTAAGGTTATGATTGTTGTAAATTTATTTTTGGAGACCAAGATTATTATATAAATTTATGCATATGTTGGCTTACTTATGTCTGAAAATTGAACATATTTTCAATTCTGAAATAAAAGCAAGTTTATTACTATTAATGTGAGTAGAGTAAGTTTACCTATCTTATCTTTTATGCAAGTTCACTTAAAGCAATACTGTCTGTATAGGTTAAAAAAGAAATAAGTACAAATGTACTGAAAGACACATAAAAACAGCTAAGAAGTTCCAGTTTAGCGTTTTTAACATCAAGTGATTGGTGTAGCTGAAGAGTACCTACCAGCTTTATTACCCTCAGACCTATTTACTGCCTTCTCTAGTCGTGAGGGTGTTAGTTAACATCTTTCTGTGTAGTCAAATTTAGTAGTTCTAATGAATAATTCAAGTATATTCTGTGTTAATGTTTTGTTTTAATGTATTCCCTTTGGAATTAGTCAAGCTAGTCATAAAACAGCAATTTTTATAATAATTTTTTTTTTAGATAATATAGGGATTATACAAGCTAATCATTTATATGTTTTAAACTTTCATACAATAGATTTATTTTTCAAAGATTCTATATAAAATAGAATACAAACTGCTGCAAAAATGTAAGTAATAACTGGAGCCTCTGCCCAGGTGCATATATTTACAATTTACTGATGTTATTATTTTTATTGTTCCTTATAAAACTTTGGATAACAAGTGATTCCATTTATAACCAGGAAAAGTTGTATGCTGTGCAACTTTCATGCCTCACAGGTCTGGGACTTAAGTGCTGTTTCTGGGGAGCCCAGAAGCGAACAAATGACCCCATGGCTGCAGGAATTATGCATCTATTTTGCTCTTTCGGTAGATATCTCAGAAACATGGATTATACACAGTCATTTTCATTTAATTTCATTTCTCATATACTTATTCAACTTTCTTTTACTATGGCTTATTACTTTATATACATCTACTTTATATACAGACCACTTAATATGTAGTCATTACAATAATGTTACAGATCAATAGAAGAAAACCTAAAAAATAGAAGTGAAAAGAATTTTATTTGAAAAAAGATGTTTCTACTAATAAAATAGATGTTATGTGAAAATAAGTGACCCCATAAATTAATATCAATTAGTAAACTTTCAACATAGTACATATTCAAGAAAAATGATATAGCACTAACCCTTTTCTTTAATCTGAGGATTTCTTTTTTCGTTAAACAATCTGCTTTGGCAATCACCGGAACAACATTTACTTTATTATGTAGTTGCTTCATAAATTCAATATCAAGTGGTTTTAAACTATAAGAAATAGCAATAAGCAAATATAATTAAAAATGTACATTACAATAATTTCAGTAAGAAACTTATATATTTTACCCATGCCCAAATGGAGATATGAAATAAAAGCAGCAATGAACTCTATTATCCATAATATTTCTTCGGTTCAAACCACTTTCATCTCTTAAAAATCTTTCGAACTGATCATCTATATATTGTATGATAGATTTAAAACTAAAAAACAAAACAAAAAAAAAACATGTATCAGTATCAGAGAAGCAAATTCATTGGGTTTAATACTCATAAAAGTATTATTATTAAGAATGTACAATATTGTGACATAGTCAACAGTCCCATATATGGAATTATTTAATTTATAAACAAATATACAGGGGGTGATCAAAAAGTAACACAAGTGTTGTAAACAAAATTTATTTAAGATATAGTTAAAAATGTATAGAAATCTTTGAAGTATTCCCCTTGGGTATCTACACATTTTTTCTAAGAATTTTCCCGAGCACGGCACACACCCTGGAAGGCCTCAACAAGAACCTAGTTCAAAGCGGTCGTCACTGCAGCTTTGATTGTCTAATGCTGTCAAAACAGAGCCCTTTGAGGGAGATCATAATCCTCAGAAACAAAAAGATGTCTACCAGAGCCAAGTCGGTGTTGTACAGGCACTGGAGCAGCTTTGCCAAGGAGTGATTTACCAGGAACTCATGGAAACTCAGAGTGTCAACGATCTGAGCTGCTGTGAAGACCGCTGCCGCTCTGAACAGGAGGCCTTCTAGGGAGCATACTGAGCCTGGGAAAATTGGTGGAAAAAAACGAGTACATACCTGAGGGGAGTACTTTGAATATTTCTAAACATTTGTAACTATATCTTGAATAGCTTTTATTTTTTTACGATAACACTTGCATTACTTTTTTAACATTGACTGTACCTTTGTTTGTGAGGGTAAAGGGCACTTATATATCCAGTGAAATGAGAGATGATTGTGGGAGCCTTGGCAAGAGAAGTTAGGAATCACCCACAGTGTTGATGAGTGAAATATCTGGACAGTGGTTGTATTTGTTGATGGTGAATTGTACTGGAAGAAATTAGCAAGCTAGGTAGTCTAACTACAGTCGCCATTCACAATAATGTGATGCATAAGGAATGATTTTATAAAGATAAAAATTAAGCCTTTATTTAACCTATCTACCACTACATCTATTTTCTCTATACCACTGCTTTTAAGAATAATATAGAACGTTACTATGCCCCAACAACCCCATGTACCCTTAATTAAAGTTGGATTTAAAATATAATAGTTTCTAAATAATAGTCTTGAGTTTATTTCTATGTAGTAATAGGTTACAGAAAATTAATTTAATTTAATAAAGAGTTGATTTTTTAAAATACAATCTCGGTTTATATTTTTATTTAAATAATTAATTTGTATTTTGGCATTCTAATCATTGATCAATTTAATTTTATTATTTATAATATAGGAAAGATAACTATTCAACAATTAAAAATTGCATTTTTGGGGGTTTTTTCCTCGAAACTCATCTTAGTAGGCTAGAAAAATTAAAATTAATAAGGAGATTGTAACATTCTCCTCCTACAAGAAAATTTTATTGTATGCTCTCTAGAGCCCAGCTAACACCAAACATTGATTTTTAATACGTAGGTTTTAAAATAATAATATTAATAAATTGGAATTTTTGCTATTATTTTTTTTATACTGTTAAGGAGCTCACATTTTATTTAAAAAAAAACACAAGATGAACATTATCATCAAGTAGCTTCGGCATAAGCTTTATCTAATATTTCCCTTAAGTTTTCTAAATGATTTTACTCTCTTAATTCTCAGTCTGTCAAAACTGTTCTAAAGCCTGTCAGACTTGGATTAACCATGGATCAAGGGTTTGCACCAGAAGTTCTGCTAAAGAGCTGTTGGACCAAAATATCTGAAAATTGATAGGACTTAATACATCCTGATTTAAGATAGAAAAAAAAGAAACCTTCAAATGAAACATAAAAAAACTTTATTGTGCAGCATTGTCTCCTACGAATAACAACAAGGAACATAATAGGAATGCCTAGCCAAAAAACAACAACATAACATTAAATAGATTTGATAAACTTATGAATAATAATATGTACAAATGTAAAATACGCCGTGTCATAACTATGTACAAATGAGATTACTACAAAGAACCAACAGCAACAAATTGAAATTAACAACAAAAATTAATAGAAATGAAAATAATAAATAAATAAAACATAGAAATTATTACAAAAGGGGGGGGGGAAGAGCATGAAAGGCTGCTTGGGCGAATGAAATATAAATAAGCAGAATAATAACGATGAATTATAAATTGTTAGATTGGAGGGAGATGAGAAACTGGTAAAGTATCAATTTAAAGAAAGGAAAAGTTGATTTATGACGAATATTGATTGAAGGTTTGTGTCAAGGATAAGAAAAGAACTGTCAAAGGAACAGATTTGTGTGAGAAGGGAAATACAGGTCAGAAGGGTAGAATCTAGTTTTGCGGGATTTGATCGCTGATTTGAATTGGAGGAAGTTGTAAAGGTAAGGGGACTTTTAAGTCATGATATTAGGTCGTCATAAGTAACTTCCGTTTTTTTTATCAGACATTTATTTTGCTCTCATTAAATAACAAAATTATATTAATTTATTATGTATTCACCACTATTATCTATAACCTCCTCCCAGCTTCCTGGCAGTTTATCAATTCCTTCCTTGTAATATGTGGTTGGTTTGGACTGGAAGAAGTTTTCGACCTGCCTGACTTGCTCTTCAGAATTGAAGGTTTTTCCATTCAAAAAGTTTTTTAAGGAACAGAAAAGGTGGTTGTCTGTCGGGGAAAGATCCGGGGAGTAAAGTGGATGTGGTAAAACAGACCATCCTAGCTCAAGAATTTTTTCTTGAGTCACCCTTGCTGTATGTGGTCGTGCATTGTCGTGCAAAAGAATGACTTTTTGGAATTGACGAGTGCAGGACGCTTTTCATGGAGTTTCTCTTGCACTCTTTGCAACTGCTGAACGTATCTATCCCCAGTAATCGTTAAATGTGACTTCAACAACTCATGGTGAATTATTCCTTGAAAATCCCACCATACACACAATAAAATCTTTTTGCCATGGATGTTTGCTTTCGGATCTGGTAGAGGTGGTTGATCCTTATCAAGCCGCCACTGTCTTTTGCGGACTATATAGTCATAGGTAGCCCATTTTTCATCACCTGTTACCATCCTGTTTAAAAAAGGCTCAATTTTTACCCGTGAGAGCAGACTTGTGGCATGAGATCTTTTTTATTCCGTTTACTGAGATACCCACATTCCTAACTTGCTGACTTTCCCTAATTCTCCAGGTGGCAGTTAACAGTTGATTGTGTTGCATTCAACCTTTCTGCTATGCCTCTTGTTGACTGACGTGGATTTTGCTCCAATATTGCCTTTAAAAGGTTGTCATCAAAGTCGGAAGGACGTCCCACCGTCGGTTCGTCTTTTAAGGTCGTAACTCCAGAACGGAATTTTATAAACCTTTCTAACTGCCCGATCAGTTATTAGTCCTTCACCTTATACACTGCATATTTTTTTAGCTGTCACCCTGGCACTATTGCCTTGTTTAAATTCCCAAAGCATTACATGAGGAATATGTGATTTTTGACTCTCCATTTCAGAGGTTAAAAAAACAGTTTATCGTAACGCGTATCACACAAAACAGTTGACATAAGACTAACTGAAGAAGCCTCGTCTATATAGTGAAAACAAAAACTTGTTGCCATGGTAACTCATAGCGGGTAGATACGAACAATAGATTCTACTTAGCTGCACCGGAAGTTACTTATGACTCGACCTGATAATAAAAAGGAGGGATTCAAGGAAGTATTGGGAACGGGCAGAAGGGTGCAGACATCCCAACTCAGTGGCAGTAGTGGCACAAAATGGGATGGTCCCTGCGGATCCTAAGTGTAAATCATAGAATACAATTTATCAGTCGCTTTGTCCAAGCCTTGAGATACCCTGAGAGAGCACTATACACAACACAACCGTAGTCACAATGGGGGAATACAAGTGAGGAAACCAAGTAAGAGTTGGTGCGTATGGGAGAACATGTCGGGTTCTATTGATCAGTTTAAGGGTGATAATGGATCGGCGGGTATTTGGGAAATGTGGTCTTTCCAGGATAGAGTTTTGTGAATGACCAAATGTACATTTTTGATTGTAGTAGAGAATTTATAGGTCGACCACTGATGGTGAAGGTGAGAATATCAATTAGAGTTTTGAAGAGGGCACGTGAACCAATTATGATTGCCGTGGATTTCTCCGCACTTAATCGATGATTATGGAGAGAGTATATGGTCCGGTTCAGGTCTTCCTGGATCAATAGGTAGGGGGATTGGAGCTGCCCAGGAGGGAAGGATAGGTAAATTTGGGTGTCATCTGCATATAGGTGGAATGAGCGATGATGATGATGATGAGTGATGGATAGATGTATGGAGGTCGTGGATGTAGACACAGAAAAGTAATAGCGAAATAGATGAACCCTCAGCTACACCGGAAAACAATGAAAGGAAGAGGGATAGATGTTGATCAGGTATGAGTACTATCTGGAAGCGATTAGAAATGAATGATTTAAACCAGCTAACAGCAATGTAAGAGAAGGACATCGATTCAAGGCTGCTGAATTCCTTGGTAAAGTCTAAGAGGATAAGGATAGATACGTGTTGATGGTCATTTGTACCTCTTGCGTGATAATTGTAAGAGCTGATCGGGTGGAAAATCCTGGCCAGAAGCCAGATAGTAGAGGATTTATTTATAAGTGCTTCTAAAAATGAGAAAATTTGAAATTTAACTTGTCTTTTGAGGGTTTGGAATGGGTAGAGAGAATAGATATAGGATGGTAGTCTTTGGGGGAGGTGGGGTTAGAAAGTCTAATTAATGGATGAACATTCGCTCTTTTCCAGGAAGAGGGAAAAAGGGATCTGGACCTACCGAATTCGTTCATAATTTTATTATTAAGAAATGAGGTCAGAAGGAAAAGTTTAAGAGAAAAAGAAGTTGTCTGGGTGGAAATTACAGGTGGTTTTAATTGGACTGGAGGGACGGAGTTGGGATGGAGAGAGCCTGTGTATTAAGGTCGTTGAGAGAAATACGGCAAGCAGGAGAGGTGTTTAGTTTAATGAGAGACAATTTATGGAGGAGGTCCCATTTGAAGCAAAAGTTCTATGCAGAAGATAACGACTAGTCAGGGAATTTTGATTGGCAAGGTGGATTTTAGACTGAGTAAGATTGCTGAGGGTTTTAAGAGGGATTAATTTTAGGGGTGCCTGGTGTGGATTAACTTCCTCCTTTCTTCATTGTAAAGCATCATTAAGTCTTCAATTTCCTGCGTCAACCAAGGGCCTGGGGGATGGTGGGTTCGGAAAGACTTAAGAGGCACATACTTGTTAAGGATAGTGAGGAGGTTGGCGGTAAGGAAATTAACCATAGCATTGGTAGAGGTGAAGGAATATAAAAGGTCCCATTGAGTTTTCTTCAGATCAGGCAGGTTGGATGGTCTTGGATGTCAGATAATTGAGGTTACGGTAGGTGATGCTGGGGGAGGAAAGAGTGACATCCAGAGTGTATGATAGGGAAATGAGATTATTGGCTAAAAGGAAAGGTACTGGAAGCTGAAAAGGGGAAATTACTTGCTGGGGGAGTCTATGATAAAAAAAGATCTAACCAGGAATCAGAGATATTCGTATGATGGGTAGCAGAATACAAGACTACAAAGAGATTCAAGGAAGTACTAAGGTTGACGAGGAAGCGTTTTTCTGAAGAATTGCAAAGAAAAATGGTATTTAGATCACCTGCTAAATTGATATGATTAAACGAAGAAACAAGGTTGAGAAGAGTTGATTCAGATACAGGATCAAAGGGAGGATGAGGAAGAAGATTAATGACAGCATATAGGATCCATTTGGAAGAGTAGGAAACTTCAGCAAAGAGGTATTCTAAATGAGGTCTTTGAGAGGGAGGAGGATTGGAGGATTCCGGATCTGAGGCTATCATGTACATAAAGGAAGACATCACTACCGATCTGTTCAAGGGAATAAATATTTGGGGGGGGGGGAAGAACAGAAAAGGAGGGGATATTTGGTTTGAGCCATGACTCAGAAACCGGTATTATGAGATGAAAGTTATCAAGGAAGAATTGAAACTATTCACTCTGATAAGGGAGGGACTGGGGGTTAACATGGCATGTACTTAGGAGACTACTTATGAGGAGGAGAGATGACCAAAAAATGAAGGAAAGTGAGAAGTAGTAAGTAAAGGGCTTGAAAATAGACATAAGCCTATCTGTCCATTGAAACCGTGAACGGCCAAACATCCATCCGGCCTATTAAACAGACGACCAGCAGAGGAGCCGAATGAGCAACCACAGGAACAGACAGTCTGCCATCAGTTACCAGTTGTATGAGCTCGTGCTACGGGCTAATTAAAAAAATTATAGAAATAGATGCAGAGGATTTGTTATTATTATTGGACACTCCCAGGAATCACATCTGACCAAGACTTAGCCAAAATTAGGATTTGAAATGCCCGACATTTTCACATCTGACCAAGACTTAGCCAAAATTAGGATTTGAAATGCCCGACATTTTCACATCTGACCAAGACTTAGCCAAAATTAGGATTTGAAATATGAGGAGACAGAGGGCAAAAAAACAAATATGTTGGGTACATCTGATTCTTTCAGAAAGGTGTCAACTGGGCGAGTTTCACCATTTACACCACAAACTCCAGGAGGATAGTGCCAAGTTTTTTTATTACTATCAGATGAGTTACAAGACATTTTAATATATTTTAAGTGCTATTTCTCCATCATGTTCAAAATGGTCAAATTTCAGAGAAGTTATATTACCTGGGGAAGGCTTTGCAGTGTGACTTTAAGGTACTTAAATAATAACTCATCAAGTTTAAACAATAAATTACATTTTATTAATTGCTATTATACATACATACATTACATATAATTATACATTTTCAAGTATTTACTTAGTCAGTCAGAGAATGTCATTGCGTGGTTGATTCTTGTTCTGTAAGCTCGACAAATATCGTTGGAAAGAGTCCATCTGTTGTAGTGCCATATTATTGTTGAGTTGTTGTGATGGCTGCATAAATAAAAAAGAAAAAAATATTATCTGACTGATTGTCTGAATCGAAAAATAAATACCGTGAGGCCATGTAGATGGGATTTTGAATTTCCTGTTGGTGGGAACTGCGGTGGCCTGGTCCCTCTTTCTTCTTCCTCGATGAGAACTTGTGACAGCTCATTTTATACAATTAATTTTTTTTCTAATAGAACCTTCATTAGATAGGGAAGCAAACTTTGTAAAATCTGCTAATCGCTGTTTTGTTTGATAGCACTTTCTATGAGCAGTTCGATTTTACATCGCTCAAGTTGAAGAAATGGCTCATCTACATTTTTTTCCATAATCCAATTTCTTTTTTTTTGAAATAGGATTTGATGGGGATTGCATAGGTTCTGTCGCATCACCACGCAGAGAAACCAGAATAGAGTGACAAGTTGGAGACTGCAGAGACATCACTTGGTTTCCATTCATGGAGATGTGATAATATTTGTTATATTGTAATACTAATAAATATTATTAGGCTACAATAATGTTAAAATATTTTTATTAGCTTAACTTGAGCACCTATTTCCTCAGCCACCCTTGCCCACAATTTCCTCTGTAGATCCCGACACTGGTAATTTTTGTTATGCATATACCATAAGGGAAGGTGTTCTTGAACTTCACTGATTAGTTTTTCAGCATCTACGGTAAAACTAATAAAAAAAGTAACTTTTGTTGCAATGTTCGGCCGAATGGAACCAGAAAATACCAGCTCCATTAGATTGGGCCGTCAGCCAGTAGAATAGAGTGTGTAGTGGACGCGTTCCAATTCCTTTTCTAGTTGTGGGATCATTTGACTATACAAAGCCGGACAAGTATTCAGGCATTTATGGTTACACTGGACGGCCAGCCTAAAGAGGAAAGTTGAAGCAGAAAATACTAAGTACATAGTGTACTGTGGTTGGAAATAATGGGAGTATAGAAAATAGACTAAAAAGAAAGTAAAAAGGAAATAAAAACTAGAAACTAAAAAAAAATGTTTGAAAACACAGGCAATATGAGTAATAAAAGGAAAGAAAAAGGAGAGGTCAGTTAGAGTAGGGAATTCCGCCTTAGGGTGATAGGTGCCTGGAAGTCAGGTTAAGATGTCAAGGTCATCCAACTTATTTAGGTTGTTGTCCGCCTGGCCAACCACAAACCAGATAAATTTCCAATTAAAGTCTTCCTGTCCATCTTTAACTGCCTCACCAACCAATAGAGATGTTGGTTCCCCTGAGACATGTCCTTGCTTAAGGCTTAATTAAATGCTAGTATAAACGTCAAAATGTATAAGCATTCCGTAGGTCCTTTGAGTTTAGTACACTGTGCAAACACACCACAATGGATTAATGGCATATGTTCTGTGTTTGGCTTAATGGCTAAACAGTGACAGTGAATTTATGAATTTAGGTTTGGTGGTCTAAAATTCTTAGCATATGTTACTACAGTTTATGTGGAACCCTAGTCTATGCATGCAATGAAAGTAGTAGCATCCTACATATCCTGATCACACACAGTCTCGTTCTGCCATAGAGAGCCCTGGCACTGGGCAATGCAGGAGTGATAAAACTAAGTCCTTCACTGAGTTGCTCCTTTGTTAGGACTAGTCAAAAAAGAAAATATGGAAGTATTGTTTTATCTAGTCTATTGAGATATTGACATACTGAAGGCATGGTGAGATATATTATTACCTCACTCAACTATCCGAATGCATCTATCAGATTATTTCTGTAGTTCTAAATTCAAACAAGTTCAATTGTCTGCCCAATGGGTGGACTTTGAGCATGATGTTTTCAGAATTTCCTATCTTTCACATAGAAAGCAAATTGCTCAAAGATTTTTTTAGAGAACAGCTGGTGCAACATCATTGGCTTCCTGGTGTCCTCTTGTTCCAAAAAGCACGTTTAGTTCCAGAGTGTTAGAATTTTCTATATTTATAAATTGGTGAACATTGGTTAATTGAACTGATGCATTTTATGCTTGACGGACTCATAGTTTTAATCCACATACTTCATAATTAGTACTTAAGTCCTATGAATAGATGGGACTGGGGGGTCTCCGGAGCAGCTCTGACTGGCCTCTATTCATGCTCATGCCCTCTTGGATTAACATTCAGTACACACCAGAACAATATATTGTTTTTCAGTGATATTCTCTTGGTCTATTTAATCAAATCTAACTTTGTGAAAATTATTAATTTATACAACCATCCCCTGAAAGTTCTGCTGTATAGGAACTATATTTTGCTGATTGTTTTTGTTTAGTCCAAGGACTTTTCTGCTGTATGCTACTATACACCTTCATTTAACTTCCCTCCATCAGTATATTACAGCACAGGAAATACAGTTTAACAATATTTCATTAAATAATATCATTAGACAGCTAGAAGCATTTCAAATAAATTTAATACTAATGTCATAATATGTTAATGATACTGTGATAAAAGTTACAACCAAAAATTCTATTAAAATTAAGTGGGCGCTAAACTGATCGAAATGACCAAGAAAGGAGATGATCTTTTGTAAACATGCTTAACATAATATTAATAAAACCTTAAGCCAGATAAGCTACATTAGATTGATTTCAGAACTGACTGTGTGAAGTTGTAATAACAAAAATTGGTTGACCAGTCATGTACTATTACACCATATACTAGACCAGGAGCTTAATACTGGACGAACAGTTATTAATTAGGAAAGTTATGAGGTCAGTTCTTATTTGTAGCATAATTTAATTAAACAAAGTGTTACCTGTCTGAATTATCTATGGCATCTCCAAATCCTGGGGTATCCACTACTGTTAAACGTAATTTAACACCTCTTTCTTCAATTTCAACAGTTGAAGCTTCAAGACCTACAGTCTGGTTAATTTTGTCTGCAAAGCGTACAAAATAAAACAAAAAATATATTCACATATTTTGAAATTTCTACTATTAATACAGAACTTATATTATTTGTATTTTAATGTAGATTAATGACCATAGTTATTTGACAAATATTTTATAAGTCCACAAAAACTCTGATTTAAAATCATTAAACTAGAATTCTAATATTTATAGATCAAATCAAACTTGCTATATAAAAAAAAAAAAGACAACTTATTTGTACTATTTTTAAACTTATTTTTTAAGAGTTATATAGAATAGAATAAAAAATTTTAAAATCCAGGAGTCTCCTATAATTAACATTAATGTTCAGATGAAAAATTCACATCTGGCAAATAAAATAAGCTATAACATCATAATAAAGAATGAAAAAAAAAAAATAATAACGTAAAATAAAGTGTAAACCTATAAAAAAGTAATAATAATTATGAAATCAAAAATTGTTTAACTGCTTTTAGTAAATAAAGTCCATAGGGTCTACCAATAATAAACCAAAAAAATAATAAAACCAACAATATGCAGAAGTCTGTACAGTAGATAAAAAACAATAAAATTAACACAAAATAAAACAAGAAAGATAAAGGGTTGGCCAAAAAGTCCGTTTGGTTTTTTAAGCGAAAATAAGATACAACTTTTAAACACAAAGCGATTTATTCAATCAATGATATAATTGCCGTTTTGTTCCAGTATCTTCTGCCATCTCATGGGTTTATGCATAATTCCATGCATAAAGAATTTCCTGTCTTTACTGGCAAAAAAATTTTCCAAGTGGATTTTTACATCTTCTTCAGAGTTGAAGGTCTGACCATTCAATGAATTTTGAAGAGACCGAAACAGGTGGAAATATGAAGGTGCAAGGTCGGGCAAATATGGAGGGTGCGACAAAACTTCCCAGCCAAGCTCCAGTAACTTCTGCCGCGTCTGCAAAGAAATGTGCTATCTGGCATTGTCGTGATGGAAGACAATCCCCTTACGGTTGGCTAGTTCTGGACACTTCTGATCACTGCATTTAATTTGTCCAGTTGGTCACAGTACACATCCAAATTGATGTTCCTGTTCGTGGGAAGAAGTTCGTAAAAGACAACACCCCTCCAATCCCACCAAATCGAGAGCATAACCTTCTTTGGGTGAAGTCCTGCTTTGGGGGTTGTTTGTGGTAATTCGCCGTGCTTCCCCCATGAGTGTTTGCGTTCCACATTGTTATATACGATCCACTTTTCGTCCCCTGTCATCATTCTCTTCAAAAAAGGATCGTTTTCTTCACGCTTCTGCAACGAATCGCAGATGGAAACTTTTTGGGTGAGGTTAGCCTCACTAAGTTGATGGGGAACCCAAACATCTAGCCTGCTCACGTAGTCAAGTTGATGCAGATGGTTTTCAACACTCGATTTGGATATTTCGAGGATAACTGCAATCTCCCTAGTTGTATAACGGGGATTGGTGTCAACTAATTCCTTCACTTTGTCACTGTTAATCTCAGTTGGCCAGCCAGAGCGAGGTGCGTCTTGAACCGAAAAATTTTCTGATCGAAATCTTGAAAATCACTTCTGGCACAAACGTTCTGTAACAGCATCCTCTCTGTATACAACGCATATCTTCCTGCAAGTTTCCACTGCTTTCTTGCCTTTTTTTAAAATAAAAAAGCATGAGGTATCGATAATGTTCGTTTTGGTTTTCCATTTTCAGGATGATCCTGAACACACAAAATACAATCAGTGTCGTCAGAATTTCGCGTCAAACTACGTTGAAGTGTCTAGTATCTGACAAGAGCGCACTCTCAAGGGACTGACTGAAGTTAGCTACATATTAGACTGCTTGAAGTTTCGTGACGACAAAAACCGAATGGACTTTTTGGTCAACCTGATAAGATACAAAGTGGCAACCAACATTTATCTATATATAGAAAACAACCAATGAGTATATTGTTCCCAGACTAACTAGCATCTCTTTGGATGGTGAGAAGTAGTCTAAATAGAAAAGTTTTCAAGGTTTGTAGAGATTAGAATTGCAGAGGGTTGTAGTGCCTGCAAGGAAAGACCGATCGTATGCTGCAGTTTTGTGATGCAGGAGTATTAAGGTCAGAGAGACGGATCTTGTGTTCCGGGAGTGTACTGAGGTTTTGAACTATAAAATATTGCAGTGAAAGAGGGTCAGAGGGTTTTTTTTTTCTCAATGGCTCAGACGGTGCAGGGGAAAAATAACAAACTTCGAACACATGCATTCAAAGAGTACAATTAGTAAAATAGAAATTGTTTATTTAAAATATAATTTTTGTTTAACGAAATATACCCACCCCCTTCCCCTTATTTGTTGTTCAGTAATAAATTAGATGAAAATCTAAAATCTCTCTTCCATCAGCCTAAGCCAATATCCCAACAAATTTTTACATTCATTTATAAAATCTTGGTTAACAATGAACTCCCATTAAAAGATTAATTTGGTTTCCAGTGCCTTTACAAAATCTACTTCATCATGGTATTGTAGAATAGCATACTGTTTCGGTAAAATTTCAGAAAAGGTCAGTTTCACTTAAGTAGTAGCGATTGTAAAATGGCTTTTATCAATTCACCAACACAAGGGGAATCGGAACCTATAAAAGTAAATTAAAAGTTATTAATCTCAAAGCCTGAATATGACAATACAGTATGTTGAAAAAATCACTTTAACTATAAAAAAAAATAACAAAGAGGTCTGAAGATGATTTGTTATTAAAAGCTTATAACAATTAATTTTCCCCACCCTCAGACTTTGACTTACAGAGTCCTGACTATATATATTGTCAGTCAGGTTAAATATAAAATAAACAAATATTATAACTTACCAATAACATCAGGGATCTTCCTATCAGGATATAAATCGGTCAGAAAAAGGCTATTTACAAGCGTAGATTTACCTAGTCCTGATTCTCCAACAACCATTAAAGTGAATTCAAATCCTTTTTTAACAGATTTTCGATGAACTTGGTTTGGTAAGTTAGCAAACCCAACATAATTGGGCGTTTCTAAACTAGCAAACTGAAAAACATATCGTATTAAAATTAAACTGAAATACATAAAGTAAAATTAAGGAAATTATCAAAACAGGCCTTAATCTCTATCCATTAAGTATACTTAGAAAAAATAATTAATTCTGGATTTGGAATAAAAATTTAAATACTTAAATAAGTAAAATTTGTCAAATATGTTTAGCACAGAACTGGTAACTCTAACCATAAGGGGAGAATAAATTTTCTCTGTTCCAATAAATGATCTAATGTTTTACTTAAAATAGAACAATGGAAAAAAAAAATAATAATTAACATAGAGGAAATGACTTCATATTGCTATGAATTGTCATAAATAATATATAATTTACCCAATACAGATTAATTCAATAATACAGCTCTCCATTATACTACTCTTACAATCAAAGATCTGATTCTGCGGGTTCGGTGGGACAGAGGATAAAGCATATCGTGAGCTGGGGTGATGCCTACCAAGGACAGTAATGATTTTGATTATGTTGTCACGCTAGCAGCAACTGCCAAAAATAATCTCCTAGTTTTTAACTATTTTCCTAACATTGTTGAAATTAATTCTACTATGCAGGAAGACAGTTATTTTGTAATAGATCACCACGAAATCACTACCCTCATTCTCTTTAATTGACTTATTACTCTTATTATTCAATCAAAACAGCAGACATTTTAAATCTCTATAATACAAATCGTTGAGGGCCTATGAGTACAAATTCAAGACATAAGCTCACTTAATTAGTACTATGATGTGCAGATAAAGGAAAAATAAATTTAAGCGGAGAAATGAAAAATTATCCACAGTAACAAGACAAACATGTACGGATAAGGCTGAAATCACAATACCCTTAAAACTGTTTAAGCATCTCTCCTCAGTCACTGGACCTGGAATAGATTGAACACCCCCACAGGTGTTAGAACAGCAAATAAAGAAAATACAAAGATAAAAGACTAACTGGCTTGAAATCTGCACTGCCAATCAACCTTATCACTGATCCTATGTCGAAATATATTTGTTAAAGTTCTATAACCAAATGGCTGCAGAATGCCTTTAATTAGATGGGGAGGAGCAACTAAATACCTAATATTTTTAAATAATTCATATTTCTTTAAACAGTTAAAATCACTAGAAATGCATTTTATACCTCCAAAATTTTTTTAACTGTCCCAGTACTTTTTAATTTGGTTATGCTAATTTCTATTAATATGGTAGATATAACACTGTAGCTTCAAGGTACACAGGTTTAAATCATATAATTACAGCAAACAAATAGAAAATCAAATAATTATTGGCAGACATTTTGGTATCACAGCACTTCAGGTACAAGTCCAAATAATTTAATAAAATTACTTACAGTTTTGACTGATTCGTTCGACATTTCAAATTATATAAAAATCATCTAGAACTATAAGCACAGAGAATTTGCTGATAAGAAACAAATCAAAATCAGAGTAGACACGCCATTGTCAGTTAACTTTTGCATTGACGCTAACTAATCCAAAACTGGTGACACCGAGTCCATAGACCATATACAGCAGAAACCATGCCAAGAAGGAGTTGAATTAAAGGCTTATTTAACGCTTTTTAGCTTATCCAACCAACTAAACCTCAATGTCATACTCGGCTCAATAAGTTGTAATAAAATTGTTACACTAACATTTTCATTCCTTCAGATGATATTAAATTGTTAATGTTTTTTTTTTGGTTTTTTTTTTATCGTTAATCGGCACCAATCTTGGTTTACTAATATACATTTATGATATAAAAAATGTTAATAGCTATTTGTTACTTTTAGAGCCACACTAAAATTTAATTTAAACTTTTGTTACATTCTTAATTTGACTGCATTGAAAGGAAAAAAATCAATAAAATCATTCTATTTTTTTTTAAATTCCGCAGGTCTATTTAGGTTGGAGTTGTGTAAATCAATCTCTTGTTTTCTATTGTTATTTTTTAACGATTGCTCATTAGGTGGAGAAGTAGTTTGAATCGTCTATTAGTCTGTTGTTATTTGTACGTGATGTGAGGGCCGTAAGTGAGTCACTGGTCTAGTCCTAGGCTGGTGGTCTGGGATTTGACAGGAATGATTTGGTTGAACAGCAATACTGGAAGACAGGACAAGGAAGGTGAAATTGACTTGCCAGGCTTCACTTTGAATCTCCATTTGGAGAGCCATGGTTCTAGAAGGGCTAGGCGTTCTTGCAAAGCTTGAGAAGTGAAGATGGCTTCAGGCTTCAAGAGAGGATGGCTGTGTCGTTAGTGCGTTCATAGAGGGAGATTGAAGGATAACTAGGAGTATCAAACGAGTACAGTAGGAACAGGATGGGACTGAGTACCCTGGGGGACACCGGCAAGTTGCAGAAATGAAGTGGATATGGAAGAAGCGTAGGATACGCTAAAATATATTTGAGTAAGATATGACGGGATGACAAGGTAGTAGTACATAGAATGAAGGTTGTCTTTGAGTTTACTGAGCAAACCTTAGTGCTATACTCGATCAACCTGAGAAACTTCAAAAAATAAACTAGAGAAATATTCGTTTACTATTTGCTGATAACTTGATTTTAGGACAGCCTCGTTTGAAATCCCCGCGAACTTTGCAATAAAAACATTTTCCATCATTAGATTGACCACGAAAAATAATTATCGATGTATAGATTGTTTATGGTCATTTTCACTGCCATTAGTATGACTGAGAAAATTATTATTGCCACAGGGATTAAAACGAAAATTGTTGGTACCTCGATAATATCCACGATGATCATCCCTTCCTCTTCTGCTGTAAGACGTAAACATACTTTGAAGACCAAAATTGTCTTTAGTCATTCATTCTTGTTCCGACAAGATACAAAATATTTTTCATGTACTGAAGAGTGAGCACAGATTGATCTTGATTTGTTAGAATGTCCAGTGCAGAAATAACACTACCGAACTCTTCGGCATGGCACTTAGTAGCCTATGAACGATTTCATGTTATTTTAACTAACCACCAGCTGCCTTCACCTCAGATTCTCAAGCCTTTAACTCTTACACTAAATTCTTGAAGTGGTTTACCTCCTTGATACTCAAGCTTTCGAAATGTTTTTTGATCAGATACGACACTTTTGAAACCTCGTTGCTCAAATGTTTCTGTCAAATTATCGATAATAGCTTTGGCAGTCATCTTAATTTGATCATTGTCAAAATATTATCCACCAATCCATGAACTATAATATTCCTGCCCTTTACGTCTTTCTGAAAGTTTTTTAGATCATTTTCAGTCATTAGTTTTTTATTACTATCAGACTCCTAATGCACATGTTTGTTTTTTAATTTTATACAATTCTTTTTAATGTAGGGTCCTTAAAAAGAGTTCGGATTTGGGACAAGAGAGGCAATCCCTTTTTAATGTTAGCATCACTCAAATTAAGCAGGTTATTAACAGAATAAGGTCATTACTAGGTTAGAATGTATTTACTTTAACCGAGTTTCTTTTAGATTGATCGATAACTCTAATAAAATTAAAAAAAGACATATAAGGGTTAATGTTAGGCTCAGATGTGCAGAGTTAATGAATAAAGCAAAGGAATTAGAATAAACAAAAAAAAAGCTTACCTCTAATAAATGGTAAGGCAAATAAATGAACTATAATCTTCCTGCCCTTTACATCTTAAGGGCACCTTAAGGGAATTAGGGGAACTTAAGGAATTAGAAATTGGAAAGAAAGGATATTGGAAGGCTGGATACAAACCTCTATTACAATATGATGGAGGGCACCCAAAGTAAGTGTTAAAAATAACAAAAGAAAACTGTTTCTGCTCTAATTGTCACAGCAGAACTGACCTTTCCTAGGCCAGTCTTGCCTGGGCAGTTGGAGAAAAAGCCCATTAGTGCCCATATGGTCACACAAGTACTTTCAACAAGTACCTGCTTGTCGGTCCGAAAAATTTAAATTCCCGCATAATAAAAATAAATATATCAAGTTATGTTACTTGACATAGCTATTAAATATTATATTATTTAATTATTATTTTTGCAGTAACAAAATAACCTGTTTTGAATTTGCATACAAATAAATTTAGCTAAAAATATTTTTTTTTTAGCGTGGTTACCTAATTAAATTAAAGCCGTCAAAAATGGTAGTTTTATTGACGCATCAAATAAAAACTACCATTCAAAATTTGCCTCTAAAACATTAGCAGAGTTAATGTTTCGAACACAATATTAATGCCCGTTTTTTTACAAACGATTTTTAATAATTAGTGTAAAAAAGTGATATCGGATTGAGTAGTCAGCCATTTGCAACGCCTTACTCGACGTTCACTAACGATAGTTCTCTGAGCCATTCGGTCTAGTGGCTCAGAGCCAAGACCCGTGACTCGCCACTGGGAGTTGTGAGCTTGAATCCCACGGCACTACGTACTTCTTTTCTACTAATAAAAAAACCGTTGTTATGATAAAATGAGATTTTATCAACAACTAATGTCTCAAAATAGGAAAAAAAGATCTAGATCGCTAGGTCCAACTCCAACACCGTCGCCTGTAAAGCGAAAACCAAGAAGGTCGAATAGGAACGTACAAATGACCTCCTCTGCAGCTAGTTCCATGGAGGAGATACCTCCACAGGCCAGCACATCCAAAAAAGAAACAGCCTTAGAGTCCCCTTTTTTCACGCCAAACACCTTTGAGGCTTTGAAAAATATCCCAACAGAAGAAATGGAAGTCAACAAAACTCCAACACAGCCCAAACCGCCTGCTCTTTTTGTACGCAACATTAGCAACTTCAAATTACTATGCTCACAAATGAGCAAAATTGTTGGTACCGGAAAATATACGTGCCTCAATCGCTCTCGGGATACAAAAATTTCCCCAGACACTCCCGATACTTATCGAGCGATTGTTAAATATTTAGATGAAACCAATGTAGACTACCACACCTACCAATTAAAGCAGGAACGATCACTCCGAGTGGTGATCAGAAATTTGCACCCGACCACACCAGCTGACGAAATAGAAGAAGAACTCTCAGCTCTCGGGTACAAGGCTCGCCAAATAACAAACGTGTTGCGCGAGGATAGTCAACAGGATAAAACAATAAAAACGGCATTGCCACTGTTCTTTGTTGATCTCGAGAGGACACCTGGAGTTGAGAAGATATACGACCTAACAAACCTGTACTACACTAGGGTACAGGTTGAAAAACCGTATCCCAATCGCGATATCGTCCAGTGCCATAACTGTCAGGCGTATGGGCATACAAAATCTTACTGCCACCACCCTCCCAGGTGTGTTAAGTGCAGTGGGCAGCACAAAACAGAATTGTGCAAAAAGCCCCTTAAATCGCCTGCAGTATGCGTGCTTTGCCAGCAAGGACATCCAGCCAACTACAAGGGCTGCGAGGCATACAGAACGCTGAAGTCCAGGACAGAACAACGTCGACAGCCAGAAGAGAAAAAACTTGCAGCAAGAAGCGGCCCAGCCAGAAATTTGAGGCCTTTTGTCTCTTTTGCCGATGCCGTTTGTAACAGAGAGCAGTCACAGGCACCGCCCACTCCCTGTCCACAAGATCACCTTTCCCAGCATTCCATTCATCCCGTTAACCCTCAAGCTCAATCCCATCCTCAACCACACATCTCGCATATTCCTCCACCTTCAAGTTCTTCGGATCTTACTAGCCTATTAACCTCATTCCTTACAGAGTTCAGAACCCTAATTACCCCTCTCATTTCCCTTCTTACAAATCTTGTCTCCTACCTTACCCCCGTTTAATAAAATCCTTAAGTGGATCCTTCCGACTCCTTATCCATTCTCCTTTGGAATGCGAATGGTGTTCGCACCCACACTAACGAACTGACAGCACTACTCCACGACAAAAACATCGACGTAGCTCTCATTACTGAAACAAGACTAACGAGTAAACGACCATTTACTGTTCGACAGTACAAGACTTATCGAACTGATCACCCAGATGGAACAGCTCATGCAGGTACCGCTGTCATTGTCCATAACTCCATATCCCACCACATAGTTCCTCTGGTGGCACATGATTTCCTTCAATCCACACATGATTGCACCACCTTCACTTTTCCCCTTACACTAGTATCAGTGTACTGCCCTCCCAATAAATCCATTTCCGACTCCCAATTCATCTCCTTTCTAGACTCCCAATTCATCTCCTTTCTAGACTCCATAGGACATCGTTTCCTTGTGGGTGGGGACTTTAATGCGAAGCACCAACACTGGGGGTCAAGATCCACTAATACACGAGGACGTGCTTTGCTGTCTGCACTCACACGGAAACATTGCTCCACTATCACTCCTGACACAGCCACCTATTGGCCATCTGATCTCAACCGAAATCCTGATCTCCTTGACTTCTTTTTTTACAATAGTTTAGGAACACTTAACTATTCACTCACGCGCCTCGATGACCTCTCCTCTGATCATAGTCCTTTATTATTAACCATTTCCCTAAGACCAATTCACAAACTGCCTCCTCCTTCATTTATTAGGGGCCCAGTTGACTGGGACCACTTCCGCCAGCTTCTTACGGAGTCCGTAAACCTCAAATTGTCCCTGAAAACATCCCAAGACCTAGACGATGCAGTGCATTCTTTCACTACTCTGGTCCAGAGGTCGGCTTGGGAGGCATCGTCACCCCATCGTCACCCAAAAATCCATAATCATAATCGTTTACCTCAGCATCTCAAAGACCTAATCCAATCCAAACGCCGCTCCAGAACAGTGTGGCAAAGATCCCGATATCCTGCTGATCGCCGCTCGTACAATCAGTACTGCCGATTGGTAAAGCGGCGATTGGCATACTTCCGTTCCGATTCTTTCAATTCCTACCTCTCCTCTCTGTCTACCAGGGATAACTCGTTGTGGAATGTAACCAAAAAAATCCTAAAGTATCAACCTGTTTCACATCCACTCCGTCGTGATGATGGGTCCTGGGCGGCTTCGGATGGGGATAGGTCGGAGGAATTTGCTCTGCATCTTACCCATACTTTCACACCTCACCTTTCTCATCAAAGCCATACTCACAACTGTGGAAGATTTCCTCACTTCACCTATTCCTCTTTCTCTTTCACCAAAAGCCGTTAATCCCTCTGAGGTCAAATACCTTCTGAAAAACTTACCTTACCGAAAATCCCCTGGATATGATCTCCTTACTCCTCAAATTCTCAAACAGCTTCCTCCTAAAGCCATAATCTTTTTAACCTATATATACAATTGCATTATCCGAACGACGCACTTTCCTCTCCTCTGGAAACATTCCATTATTGTCCTATTCGCCAAACCCGGTAAACCACCCAATGAAGCCTCATCTTACCGTCCAATTAGCCTACTCCCTATCCTCTCAAAAATATTTGAGAAACTCCTACTAAAACGTCTACTTCCAATTGTTGAATCCAAAAACCTTTTTCCCACACACCAGTTTGGTTTCCGCCAACGACATTCCACTGCTCAACAAGGCCTTCGCGTTGTTGATCACATCTCCTCAGCCCTTGAAACCAAACAGTATTGCACTGCTGCCTTTCTCGATATAGCTCAAGCTTTGTACAGGGTTTGGCACGCAGGTTTGCTCTACAAGCTCAAAAGATATTTACCACAGACCCTTTTCCTAATCCTACAGTCCTACCTTTCAAACCGCTTCTTCCAAGTCCGCTGTGGCTTAGAATACTCTAACTACTATCCCATAAGTGCAGGAGTTCCACAGGGCAGTGTCCTGGGCCCCATCCTCTATAACCTATACACCGCTGATGTCCCCTCTACTCCCAATACCTTCTTGGCCACATTTGCAGATGACACTGCAGTCTTGTCATCCCACCCAGACCCCGACATAGCATCCCATAACCTTCAAAAACACCTTGACGAGATCGAGTATTGGTGCAATCAATGGCGGATCAAAGTTAATGAAGCAAAATGCTCCCACATTACCTTCACCCTTTGTCGCAAGTCTTGTCCACTAGTTTATTTTAATTCTATTCCTCTCCCTGTATCCGAGACAGTACGGTACTTAGGCTTCCATCTTGACAAACGACTGACCTGGAACCCACATACGAGACTAAAAAGACAAGAACTAAACAGACGCTTTGGACAACTGTACAGACTACTTCAAAGGACATCCCATCTCTCAATAGAAAATAAACTACTAATCTACAAAGTTATACTTAAATCAATCTGGACATACGGAATAGAGCTATGGGGGACAGCAAAAAAGTCGAACATCAAGCGTATCCAATCCTTTCAATCAAAAGTCCTGAGAACAATAGTAAATGCCCCTTATTATGTCAGCAACAAAACCCTTCATAACGACCTTAACATACCCTACATTCTAGAACTCATCCCTTCCAAGTTTATGAAATTCCACAGTAGCCTTTCCAACCACCCTAATCCTGTAGCACAGTCATTGCACTGCGCCACTCATCCCTATAATCCTCCTCGGAGACTGAAACGGCAGTGGCCTCGTGACCTGCTATAAACGCGTGACAGAGGGAGTCCTGGCAATGGCCAGTTTCTCCAATCATGTCCTGAGCGTCTGTGGCTCTCGCGCTCTTGGTCAGCCTCCACTGGCTAGTATCCGGTGACGCGGCTGACGGAGGAGCGTGGGGGACTTCCCAAGACTCCGCTTTCTCTTCGCGGTGGATTTGGGGGGTCTCTGGGCTGTCTGTAAATATTGTATGAATGAGCGAGTGAATGATGAACTGTAAATATGGTATGAATGAGAGCATTTATCTTAATTACTTATTGCCTTATAAAAGGCAGATTGTAATTTTAGCACAATAAAGGATTATATATATATATATAAATTAGTGTAAAAAAAATGCATATTAATTTATAAGTAACTGACACCAAGAGCGGAACAGATAGATAAAGACTAAAACAGTTGCTGGATTGAGAGATGCTATAAATGAGAGGGATGTGGTCATCCCTTACATATCCGACACATTTTGTCCATTTATTTCATTTCATATTCAATACTTCCTCTTATGTCTGTACAAATAAACGTAATTAAGGAAGATGATGAAGATTCTTTTAAAAATCAGCTGGATTGTATTCTTGTTAAAGTTTCATTTGGTTTTTTCAAAAACATATACCGATATGTTTTTACCTATGTCTGTTTGTGCAAGTCTCTGGTAGTCCCCTGCAGATCCATACAGTTTTGCACTGAGGATTCACTTGACTTTTCGCTGACATGAAAAATACTGCAATATCTAATAAACATGATTAAGTGGCATTAATTAATTACTTGATAATAAAATATAAATCTTTTTCTAGAGGTATCGAATTAAAGGCATACATGTTACATAAGCGTATAAGTTGTAAGTTTTAGAAATTGTCAATTATATTAGTGGTGTAAATCCCACAATTATTAATGATTACTAGCTTTGGCAACAAACTTTGCAAGCAGTATACAGACTCAACCCCGTGACCTCCCCAATATCAAGTCGGGTCTTCAAGCTCCACCAACTAAGCTACCCTGCATGAATGAACAACCTGCCCAAAATGAAATTTCTTTGGCTTTTTTAATCCCCCCATTGTGGAGGTCTCAGGTTCAAGTCCCAATTCTCAGTATATTTCTTTGGCGAGTAATTATAATTTTAGGTGTTTGTTCTTTGATTCCACGATTCCCTGTTTATTCTTTTATGGTCCCCTTGACAAGCAGTTCCCTTGTTTTCGATGCATACCGGCTTCTGCCTCCAACTATGAGCCATTTCCCGAACCTCAGAACAAACCAGCTTTGAGCCGGGAATTAGTTAGAGGTCGGACATACTACACTACGGATATTATCTCATTCTTTAACCATAATAATTATTTGTTTTAAGAGCTTTGTTTTTAAGAGTTTTTAATTTTCGGGGAGTGAATATGGATATGTGCCGTTCTGATTCCTGATTGTGCATACAATATAATAATTGGCTTCAGAAAGACATTTGGATAAATCAATCCCAAGTTTTGTGCCCCTTTATTATTATATTGTTATAGTATTAAACCTATATTCAATGTTTATTAAAATTATTGTTGAGTTAATAAATCAAGAAAAAAAATGCTGAGGCCACTGAGCCTTGAATTTGTATTAATAATTTTAAGATTATAACTGAAATTTACATTTAAATTTCTTGATTAGTGATAGATAAATTTAAAGAAACTTTTAGGATTCTATTGAGAAAAAATCCATAAATGGAAGAGAAGAAAAGTGGGGATTAGTAAAGTGTGTGTAGCAATTGATGCTTATGTGTTTGTCATCAATAAAGCAATTGAGTTGGATCAAGGCCGGCTATCGCTCCGCAGATAGATGGCAATGGTTAGTGCTCTAAAGCATCCATATTTCAAAATGAACGTTGTAGTTTTTTTCGTTTTATTTTCTAGCATGAGTGTAGGTTCGAGATCGAGAAAGCAAAGGAAGGGTAATGTTCTGCCGGAAGTTTGGAATGACATAGCCTACCAGTACCTAGAGAGAGAGAGCAGCAACCCGAGTTGCCAAGGGTGTGCTCACGTCCGGGCCTACCTGAGGCGTCCAGAGATTAACCTGACAGACATCAGGATAGAATTGGCAAAGCAAAACATTCTGAAAAAATTGGGTATGGAAAAAGTACCGTTTGTAAAACTGAACAAAAAGGGTTCCCTACCTTTCCCAATTCTTGATGGAGACATTTTCAAACAAGAGAAGACTCGAAACCCTCTAAGTAAAAACAGAGAATCAGCTGAAAAAGTCATAATCATGGCCTCAGGTAATCTATTGATGATATTTATTAAGATTGTTAAAAAAACTATTAAATTCATTATATTTACTTATGAAATAAGCAAGTGTTTCTAAACAATATTTTCAGTAATTTTCCAAACTATCAAATGTAGCGTCTTTGGGTCAAGATGTACCACCTACCTTTTTATAGAGGCTTCAGTCCATTACATTAAGTGTGCGGGTAACTATCCGTATAGGCATAAAATGTAAATCATTCTTTATTATTGACCCTCGTAAAAAAATAGATGTCTTCATAGTTTAAATAAAAATATTCTTTTTAATACACGCCACAAAAATTTGGTTATTTAAAATAAATCTACTAGTAAAGCGTTTGTACAGTGTAAGATTTCCATAACTGTCCCAAATACGCAGTAAGTATAATACGAATTTTAAAATGTAACACAAAAATTCAAGTCAAGTGTGATGCAACAAACAATCGAGGATTTTACTGTGGTTGTGAAATCGGTTTTACTGACAATTGTAACGACTTCTTGTTTAAATAGTCAAATAAATAATATGTATTTTTAATCAGGACGTTGAGATATTTAATTTGACCCTACCTTACCTACAATATGATTTATATAATATGAAATATTGATCTTGTACCTCTCACGATCTTCACCACTTTTTCCTTGCATTTTACAATATTGCTAAGTTCCTTTTTGTTTGATACTATTGCAAAAAAAGCAGCTTTAGAATCCACTATAACGACGGGTCATTATTTCTCAGCCTGTCAAGTACCAGATTAATAGGAGCAATTTCCCCATAAAAATCACCGATACGGGTACCTGCTGGCATGGGTATTTATTTGGAAGTGGTGGCAATAAACGACCACCCCGCCATGTTGGATGCCGCAGTTGCCGAGCAATCTAGCACAAAACTAAGTCGGAACAGAATTACCAGTGTGTTTCGATTCATGAATGCTCGTTTATTAAACATATTTATTAAATAACTCCAATCCTTGGAAGAGGAGTTGAACACAATATATTATGATGGGTATGCGTACTATACTTGTGAAATAATATTGAAACGCACTCACTGAATGCCCTCTGACAACTGACTACTGAAAGCCACCAAAATCAGTCACGTGTCCTCCCTATGAAAAAATATATCATCTGTGTATGTGCCAGACTCCCCACGTAATAATGTTTCACGACGGTCTTCCTCCCAATACCCCATAGAACCTACCAAATGTATAGTAACGTACCTGCGTCGCATATAACAACCCAAATCTGCGTTTACTGATTTATGACTTGGGTTATTAAGTCGAACTAGTTGCTCAATATCTGAAAATAGCGCACGTTATTATTTTACGTTACAATATCTCATTGTATTCGAAATAGCCGGATAAAGAGTATTTTATTTTATTGTTTGGGAAAAAAATCTGCCCAAAGGCAAAATCAGGAAAGAATGAAAAGAAAATTGTCTCACCTTAAATAAACCAACTAGTCAAAACTGAGACATTATAAATAACCAGGTACTGCAACTAAATGTTTAACAGGAAATATGGACATTAAAGACTGAATAAAATGTTAGGAAATCTTATAAAAATCCTAAAATAATATCAATTGGAACATAGCGTAGAAGTTAAATCATTATTAAATACACAAATAGTTAAGAAATTGGAGAATATACTTAAACACTCAAAGCTAGAGCAGAACCAAACAAATATTTGAAGCGAACAAGTAAGATTAAACTATCGATCTTTTGTAAATATTTATATACCTTAACGGTATATATAATACATAATATAACAGAATATTGAATATTCTCAAGAAACTTGTAAATACGGGAGTATTTTATTTTATAAAATTTATATAGAAAAAGGTTATACAAGAGTAATTGTAATAAAATAAAATATAATTAATTTTTCACTAAACCTAGGATTATAGGATTAATGAAAATTGATATATTAAAGAATTAAAAAATGATTCTCCTTTATCAAATTGTATTCTTAATTTATTTAGTATAATTATAAACACGAAAAGTAAAAGCACTACCTATTATCTACGTTACTACCACAGTTTAGTGGTTAGGAAGCTGACCAAGCAAAAGTATCAAAATGTAACCATATTTCAATGATTTGAACACAAAGAGATGGAGATATGAAGATCGGATTTTATCGTTAGCTTAGAGAAGAAGCTAAAAAAAGGTATATGTGACGTCTTAGGGCAATGTGTCGACCGAAGCGATTCCTGAGAGGAAAATCGAGACGAAGCGTCAGTTATATAATATTCGTTTTTAGCTGAAACGTGTACTTCAGTTGAGACATATGGTCTACCCTTCCTTTGTTCTTTTACAACCCTAACCCTTTGCTACCTTGTCGGGGGCGTCACTAGGGGAGTGCCTAATCACTCTAGCCCTGGTGACAAGTGCGGATTGTTGTAGTTTATAACATGGACCATGTTCCATGTAGGCGTTAATATCTGACTCCATTTATTGATAGGGATGTGTCCCGACAATACACTGTGTTCAGGAGAGATAGGTTCCATAAAGAATAAGACCGTTTTCAGAGTTCGGGCGGGAGATCGGCAGCGTAATAGTACAAGTCGTCAGAGGGTCTGCTAGAGGCTGTGAGACGAAGTGACTGCCCAGAGGTGTGGCAGAGAGAGAGTAGACTAGTAGAAGATTCCAGGGCCCCGGGGCCCTGGAGTATCGCGACCGGGTGATAGCGGCTGTCTAGATGCAGAGACTGGAGTAGAGTGTCTTAACAGGGTGAAACTCCTTGATTTAAATACTGTACCCCCTCCCTAGTGGAAGGTGGAGCCGGCTGAAAGGGTTTTCTTTTATGATGCTCAGGTGGCCAATCCCCCTTAAGTTATTGACTGTTGGTCTAAAAGGGTGTGTTTTATGATGTCACAGCTACCGAGGTACGTGATCGCTCACCCCTAAAGGACTGTTTATGGCATGATTTTATGACCGCCGGTGACCAGAGGTCTACCGTGTTGGTTTTATTAGGGGCAGGTGGCTTACCCTCTCAGGTTTTATTGCAGGACCTTCGACCCTCTGTTACTTGTTTCACGACTACCGGCCTCTCCATGATTTATTACCAGAAAAGCATGTTTTACATCTAATTATAATACATTATATATGCACCAGAGTATAGGGTGATTTAACACTTATGTAGTTGAGCCACTACATACCTGCTAGGGCCTTCAACAGCACACTTGTCCTTTAGCCTTATCCAAAGGATGTCCTAGTGCTGTAATTCATTAATATTTGTATATATACCAGTGTTTTGTTGTTATTCATAATAAAGTTTTTTAAAATACTATCCTCGAACAAGATTATTTAACTGGTGCACCGAACAGGGACCTGGCAGTATACTCAGTAAATTCATGGGAGTCCACCATTTAGAGATCCCTCATTTGGCAACGGACAGTGAGACCACTCCAATAGTGTGGAAGACCGATGCAAATACCTCTGAAAAGAAACCCCACAGGACAGGACTTCAGCGATATTTGGTACTGATCTATTTCAATAGATTTTTACCAGGTAATACCCTAAAGAAATTTGTTATATATCTGAGGAAGTTAAAGGAAGAAAGAAAACTGGACTTCACTGAAGACATCATTCACTTGGTAAATACAATTATTATACACATTCTGACTTTATGACATAAGTAACTGACAGACTTAACTTTTTAAGAAACATTACAGAAACAGAAGAAATGGAAGGAACTAATTACATAATTAAAGAATCAGATTTTCATTTGATCCCAACTTTCAATGAGTCATCCGACACTTTAGTAGATTTTATTGACAGTATGAACTTAGTATTCGAATATTCATGCAATGCTAATAATTCAAATAGAATTGGAAACCATCAAAGATTATTAGCACACGTCCGTAATAAACTTGTAGGAAAAGCTAGATCATGTAAAAAAATTTATACCAACCTAGACCAATTACTTAATGACGTTAAGAAGAAATTTAGAGACACTAAAAGCATCCAGAAAAACATTTGTGAAATCTATGAAACCAAACCCCATTACAATGAACATCCTTTAACGTATATTGACAGCCTAATGATTCTACGAGAGGATTTAAGTGCTAGAATCAGAACTAATGACGAATTTACTTTAGAACAAAAAAATGCAAAAATAGTTGAATACGATTTACAAATAGCTACCCATTGTAAGTGACATTTACACCCAGAATTAAACGCGCAACTTATCCATGTAAAATACGAAACGCTTGAAGATATCGAACAATTTCTAAAAAGAGAAACCGATGAAATTATAGAAAGAATTTACGATAAATCTCAAAAACGCGCACCCCAACAATCAAATTATAAAGGGAGAAAATTTGGCCATCATAAACATTTTGAAAGACGACAACAATATCAAAACCAACAACAAAGAAATCCCTACTACCTAGGAAAGATTATGATCCCAATTTTAAAAGAACATGGGAACAAAGACAAGAACAAATACAACAAAATGATCAACAAAAACCACAACAAAATTACCAACGATATACACCAAACTATAACCGAGACAATAACGAGAGACACAACCAATCATGGAAACCACAAGAACAAAGACAGTACTTCAACAACCCACAGCAAGAAATTATTCAAAACGAACAACAAAGAGAGAACCAAACTGTCTCTATGAGGACAGCTAGCAATCGCGTTCACTATACAGAAAACGACAAGGACGAAGAAATCAAACAATTAAAAGAACAAATTAATAAGATATCCCAAAAATTTGAACATTTTTTAGACTTCGGTCGCAATGACAAAGAACCAAACCCCCGACCAGAATATGCACTAAATCGTACTGATTCCTTACCCAAACTTAAGGATAAAACAGAAAAAAACTTACGTAGTAGCCGAAATAAAATGTCATAATGACGAAATAATAATAAACTGTATTATTATTATTAACTGTATTAAATTAAAAGAAAAAACAGACCACAAATACTCGGAAAATAAGGAAGACAAAACTAACTATGGTAATGATGGCATGGACATTGAAGAAATAGAATCACTCCCAGTAAAAGATAGTCCAGAATATGACACAATAACTATAGATTTAGAGCAACTTATTCCCCAACAAACAGACGAACAGATAATACAAGACGACTTATGTTCTAATGAAGTGACTGCTTATTCCCAACGCTCTTCTAATAAGCAAATTTGTGTAGTAAATGACGACAAAATAGTTAATGAAGAAAAACACCAAATAATCATAGAAAGGGAAAAAAGGCTATTAACTTTTCAAAACCGCTTGGAATAACTAGACAAAATAACCAAAAAAATAAATCAATAAAAAAACAATATGTTCAAAAACATCATGATGATAAAAGCCTAATAAATGACTTTGTAAAGATAAAAATAATAAAAGATAATACTAATCTAATAGAAAAACTAAACCAAAATCGGAAAGACATTCCGACAATTTATAATGAACAATTAATGATAAAAACTACTACCCATGGAAAGGATGATAATTCTTATAAACCAGTGGTAAAATATAGAGATAAAAATGAAATAAAGAAATCGCATGCTAACAATATTAAACAACCTCGCAAGAAATATCTGACACATCGAAAATATGTTTCACATAACAATAAAGACACTTGCGCTGATTCTAACAATTCTATGGACTGCAAAAAACTTCTCTTAAAGTAACCGATCTGACTAACATTAACGGAATGGTACACTACACATTAAACAATGTAAAAGTAATTGAAAAATACTTCAAAACATACCACTTTTAAAATATATGCCTATTATAGTCAGAACTAACCAATATACAAAAAACATACTCTACTCTATAATAACTTAACAAACCTACCCTCTGATAGTAGATATGATACATGGAACCAAGAATAAAATTGACCTACTGAGAAATCATAATAGAAGACAAAGACGTGAATTGATAAATGGACTAGGAACGGCTATTAGCTGAATAACTGGTACTATGGACGCCACGGACAAACAACATTATGACAATGTCATAAGTGAAGTAAAACGTAACAACTTTATTACCGAACATAATATTGAACAGATAGTAAACATGAATAAACAAATTATAGAGACTTTTAAGACGGATATTAAATTAATAAATGAAAATTTTAATAAGGGTAGAGGCAATATGATAAGCATTGGCAAATAAGTAGTCTTTTCAAGATATTTATATAATTTTAACCAACTTATATAACAAACTAAATGACTCAACGCTAAGACATACACAAAAAATGTAACATTAACTCCAAGAAAATCAAAAAATATTATGGCTTATGAGCAAAATACATTGTATTATACATGAGGAAATGCTCCATGTATTTGTAGACCTGCCACTAGCAGAACCAAATGTAAGAACCTCTTTGCTCATACCAATTCCTGTAAATAAAACTAATATTTATTATTCTATTGATATACAAAAAAACACTAGTACTAAGAAAAAAAATGATAATCTTTATAGCATTAATTGTAACTATCTTATGAATAAATATTATTTTACTAACCCTACTTTACTGCTTAATGAATGTATAAACAAAATATTATATTATTAGATTCTACAGTTCAACATAAACTATCCAATATTAATTATATTCACGATATAAATTCATATACTATTATTAACAATCGTAAGTTAGAAAATTGCAACAAAATAATACTATTTACGTACCTCTAATATCCTTTATAATGGTAAAATATCTCAATGTAATTTTATTAAATATACTGACCCTAATGTTACATATATTGATGAACTAAATGTATAAGAACACCTAACTATAAGAACACCTAAATTAGATAATTTTTATAATAACGACACTATTTTTCTTCCAGACACTGCTCTGATTAATGTATCTAATGTAGATTGTTATAAAAAAAAATCCTCCCATTCATAATCATATTGTTGCTCATAAATATCACCAATTATATGATAACTCCTTTGAAATCCAAATCGATAATATAACAACTATACCTCAATTAAATTGTAACTCAAGTAGAATTAATATCTTTAATAACCAATGAAAATAATTATATGTATTCTATATTATCCATTATTATTGTAATCATTGTGACAATCTTATTTTTTATATGTCACAAATATTGTGAAGGCTGTTGTTCAAAAACTATCCCAATAGATATCCCCAGAGTTGTTTACCAAGCTCCTCCACCAACATCCATCAAATCCTATTACCTGCCCCGGAGTTCAGGACCAAAAGAAGGGAAGAGTTATATAATATTCGTTTTTAGCTGAAATGTGTACTTCAGTTGAGACATATAGTCTACCCTTTCTTTGTTCTTTTACAACCCTAACCTTTTGCTACCTGCTAGGGCCTTCAACAGCACACTTGTCCTTTAGCCTTAGCCAAAGGATGCCCTAGAGCTGTAATTCATTAATATTTGTATATATACCAGTGTTTTGATTGTTATTCATAATAAAGTTTTTTAAAATAATATCCTCGAACAAGATTATTTAACTGTCGTTAAGTTGTAGTGACCGGTTATGACAGAACGAGCGATCCAAACTACCTGGCCGTTTAATGTTATTATAAATAAAATAAAACCACTTTCGATAAACGATTCAGCCAAAACCGACACGCGTATCTTCGCTAATAATCGGGAAAGGTGAACAAAATGCAAAGGTGGGGAATGCAGATGAAGGATTTGAACCCATCATGGGTACAGATGGGATGTGAATGATACTGGTGAAATCTGATTATTGTTGAGACAAGGATTCACTAACACTTTGTTGTCTTAACTAAAACCTATACCTCTTGGCAATCTGACAATTCGCTGGTGCATAATATTCTTTCAAAGAAGTTTCACATTAAAAAAAAGTGACCTCAGTTATCGCTGTTGGAGTTATTCCAACTTTAAAGGCATCTGCCGGCAATACCACGCATAATTAAGTTAATTGTTGATTGGTATTCACCTTAGCCAATCTAAAAAACATTTTTAGTCCTTGTAAGTATTAGACTATATCTTCTACATTTAAATCGAGGGATGGGCATTGTAGGTTTAAATTTTGAACCGACGATATCTTAAGCGGTTTACTTGTATTTGGACTCTCAGTAACACTTCAAGAATAACATTCCAACACAATTGTTTACATATACACTAACATTCCAGTGACACCTCGTGGAGCTATACAAGGCGTGGAATGGTTTTTCCTCTCTACCTGGTCCAAAAACTCTTCGAAGGTGAGCCACATCACCTAGTCCTGTATATTGATCTCTTAACTTCAAAAATAAATGTTTCATTTTGTAATTCCACCCTCCTTCAAATGATCTGCGTATGAAGCACGAGGAGAAATATATTTTTAATCTTGTTCATTGTATTTTTTATCATATATTGTAAACATTTTGACAAAAAGGTGTTTTGAAAAAAAAAAACTCTCATCTGGAAAAATCTTTTTAATTTTCACCAACATCCAATGAAATCCAACACTTTAACTGTTTCTTCACTATTAGTAATAGATACATAGAATTCGACTATTCAATTTCACCGGCTGTCATTAGATCACTAGACCTCGAGTACATTAATTATTATTGTTGTTATTGGAAGTAAAGTTTTAAAAACCCTTTTTCTTCGTGAGGTAAGGAGCAGAACTAATGAATCCTGATAGATATATTTGCAGATATGCAATTAAAATTTCAAAACCTTTTTTGCTTTTATGTAAGGTATCACTGAAACCAATCCACACTAGAACACTGATTCATATCTCTCTAGTACATCTAGACAACAGAACATAGTGGTCGATTATCAAACAATATAAAACAAAATATACTCCTAAAAAAGGTCTAACATACGATAGTTGATCAATTTGGAAAATATAGTTGTCAAACGTATAGTTTAAAACATGTACTAAATTTTATAATCAGTATCTTTTTTAATTACAGAAACAGGGTGTTCTATGGAAGCAGGGTTCAATTTGAAGTTCAATTTTGAAATACCAGAACGCACAAGAAGATCACGTTTTAGATTCGCTTCTATGTGGCTTTACACAGAAAACGAAAGTGATTCATACCTCTCGAGTCCTTGCATCTTAACAGCAAAGTCTTGTGGCCTCCTATCAAACATCAGATCAAATGAAATTTACTTTCATACATCAGATATTAGAGGTAATTGTACATGTCATTTTAATTATTATTTTTAAAATCAAATCACTTATCTCCTGCTTTTTTCTTTGTCTATTTTCATTGTATTCCTGTTTTTTTATATCCTTTGACTCCTAGATTAACATAGGTTAACTCCCTAAATTCCTCCATCTTCCCCGATCTTCTCAGCCTCTTAACCTCCCCCATGTTCTCTGTTGGCTCTCCAGCTCTCTCTCTCGCCGGTTCTTCTTCAAGACTGTCAGGGCCTCCCAACACGTTTTTTCCCTGCGGGTCGTGGGCTTGCCAACTTAGGTAGTCTCTCTTTTTTCTCAAAGCGTGTCCGAGGCAGTCATATTTCCTCTTAGTTAGCTGCAATTCTATCATTTTTTCTTCAGCCTCCACTATCTTTAAATGGTGAATTGCTTATGAAAATTTGGAGCCCACCTAATATGTTTCTGGAGAGCTTCCATGTCTAACATCCTTGGAGTAGAGCAGTCTTGGATGTTTGTCAAAAACATTCTCAACTTAGTCTCTAGATGGATCTGTTTTGATTCACGTATTTTTTTCATCTGTGCAAAGACTCCTTTTGCTTTATTTATTCTTGAGATTATGTCCTCCTCCGTACCTCCACCTTCCTAAATAACACTCCCAAGGTAGATAGCACTGCAAAATTTTCTAAGTTCTTTAGTCTGTGCTAAATTCATTCTCATGGCTGCTTTGCCACTTCTTTGTGTGTCTTCTCTAGCCACATTATTTATTTGAGCATCCACTTTGTATATTATATATGTTGTATACAAAATATTTTGGTAGATAAAAAAAATGAATAAATTAAACTGGCCATTATATTGAAACTAAAGCTATTATAAATGATGAATAACAGACATCATCATCAAAATCGAGAATTTCTGTAAGGTCCCCTTGTATCCCTCTCTTTTTACTTCCCACTTTGTTCATAACTCAATTTAGGACCCCATTCTGCCCTGTTTCCCCACTGAACTTCATTACCTCAAAAGGAGAGGATAGTTTCCCTCTGCATATCACTTTGGGTATCATTGGATTCTTTCCTACATGCCTTTCCCTTAATTTATAATTTCAGACGGATTTCAAACTACACTAGATTTCCATATAGTAACTTGATCGATAAAGTCATAGGCTTTCTTGTAGTCAACATACCTGAATACCTGTCTTCTGAATGTCTGGTATTCACTTGATTATTCGACAATAACCCTTACCGTGTTTACTAGATCTATGTACGACTTTTTCTTTCTGAATCTTACTTGCTTTCTTTTAAGGAGGTAATCAGTTTGATCTCTAAATAGTCTATTCAGGATTATGTAGGGGGATATTTATTTGCTATGAAATGCAGCATCATATCTCTTTAATAGTGAGAAATTAACAAATCTGCTTTCTTGTTCATTTTTAGTGTTCCTATTAGCGGAGTTTAATTTAGTACTGCCATTTGCAGCCGAGAGACATTCTCACTCCCCTAATCCCTATCAAGTAAACCTTATTAGGTATAACAATAACACTACATTAGTTCAATGCTTCATGCAATTAATTTATTCCAATGATGAAATGTTTTCTAGTTAATACGAGTGTCTTCTTTTTAACTACGAAACATTTGAACATGATGAAAAATAAGTTATAACTTATATAAATAATTATTTGTTGGAGTGTGCAATCCCTCCAGTGTGAAGTTTAATAATTATTAGTTACTGAAAACAAACTAATGGCTAGTCACTATTTATCCAAACCTATCACTGATGAAGTATTGAACTAATGTAGTGTTATTGTTATACCTAATAAGGTTTACTTGATAGGCACAATTCCATTTTTCATTTAAGTTGGGAGAGAACTTTAGAGACTGTAGATAACTATTATTGGTTCAAGAATATGTCAGAATAAAGTTGTTATTCGTACAGATTAATATTTTTAGTTAAGATAATAATATATGTGTATTCCATTAGCAGGGTGGATTGAAAAAGAAGTTTCTTGGTGGTTGCAAGGTAATGAAAAATGTCTAACGTTCGTGATATCTTGTCCCGAGGATGCTCCAAATTTGTTCAGCTGCTCACAGTGTAGCGAAGCAAAAAAACCGTTCCTGATGATCGAGGAAACTTTGGATGACTTAAGTGATGTAAGTATTGTTCCAAAATAATATTACTACTTGTGAATTTGTTTTTATTTTTACCAAGCATTACCTTAAGCATATTAGTCATTGAGTCGGGTCTCAAATTAAAGATCTTAATGTAATGAGTAATAATATGTAACATGTGTAGTATGCCTCAACATCAAAATCATAGGCCCTTCACATGGAACCCACGCTGGCTACTCTTATCCCGAATTTTTATATCAATTAAGGGATTATATTGTACCGTAACGAGTTGATTCATCCATAATAATAACCAAAATTGATAATAATAAGCTGGGTTAAAAAAAAAAATTATCCCATGTCATAATAAAAGCATAAAATAATTAAAATACCTTTATTTAAAATTATATTAATAAAAACAGCTTATATCCGAATCGATAAACAACAATCTCCCCCAACCTATATTGAAAGAATTCATCCCAGAACATAATCTAGCAGGTAATGTGGAGGCCAGTTAAATAATCTTGTAGAGGAGAGTCTTTTAAAAAACTTTATTATGAATAACAATCAAAACACTGGTATATATACAAATATTAATCAGTTACAGCATTAGAACATACTTTAGTGAAGGCTTGGGTACAACCGTGGGTGTCTTGGCACAAAACAGGTAGGCAAAGGGGTTAGGATTTTATGGGAGGGAGGGGTTACTTACAAAAAAAAAGGGGAACATAAGTCTCAACTGAGGTACACGTTTCTACTAAAAATGTAAGATATCATGAGTATTATATAACTGGCCAATGGAATTGGTTGTCGTCTTGCCTGAGCTTGTACACCAAGATCAGGTAGATGATGGTAAAGAAAGGATGACCAATTATCAAAAGTACCTCACACGCGAGTGTACCGATACTATCGACTCCATACAATCAATTAATAGGGTAACAATCCAACATTTTTGAGATAAAAACGATATTTTCAAACTCCATCATATCTCTACTTAAATAAAACAATAAAGTTGCATATATTACAGTGTTATAAATATGTATGTATATATAGGAATAATAATATCATACACAGGTATAACCATAAAATGAACAGTGATTTAAGAAGGAAAGAGCGCATTTATCGCTAAAAATTACAGTAAAAGTTAATTCAATTGAATATTCAAAACAGAAATGGGAAAAGAGCGAAAAAATATAATTCCTTTTTTATCTGGCAGGAAGTGTTTGATAAAACTAAAAAATAAAGTTAAACTAACGTTTAGTTTAAGGAAACTTCAATTAAAACTAAAAACAGGAACACTGATTAATAAAATTAAGCTTAAAATAAAGCAAGTGGGTTTAACGAACTGAAAATTCAATACATTAATTAATTTTGTTATTTACAGATGTTTCGAGAAAAGCGAAATATTAACTGTGTTGAAGGCGTTAACGAATGCTGCCGTGAAAAGCTCTACGTTTCGTTTTCGGATATTGGCTGGAGTGACTGGATAATCCAGCCTAAAGGATATGAAGCCTATTACTGTAAGGGAACTTGTCTCAATGCAGCTGCTATATCACTTAGTGGTACCGCCTATCACTCAGTATTGAAGGTACCAACATCATTTTTTTTTTACTTAATAGCCTCATTTTTTATAGAGAAATGGGTCATTGTGATAGACTTTATGTTCCTTTTTTAAGTTTAATTAAATAATTAAGGTCCCTACCACCATGAGAGCTATTATCTTTTTTAAATAAATGTTCAATCAATTAATATATAGATTTAAGTGAATGGATAATAATTATTTGTAAGGGCTTTTACGAGAAATAGGGCACCAATAACAATGAAATGTATGTATGTACCTCTACCACAAATATGGGCTATAAAGTTGTTTTTATAATAGATTTCTACTTAAATAAACTATAACCATTTATTATACTTACCATTACCATACCATACATTATACAATAACTGGTGATATTTTATAAAATTATATATATGCGTCATGGGATTATAATTAAGTAAGCACGCACAAGTTACACATACGCGTTTTATTCCATACTTTTTCACAGCAGCTGTAACATTGCTAACTACATAAATTAACAAATGACTGATAAATATTTGTAGGAGTTATGGCAGTAATAGAAACAAATTAAATAATACTGGGCATACCGTAAGAAAATACAGTATAAAATAGTAAATAATACCGAATATGGATAATCCTAAGTAACGCAGGTCTTAGACACTAGTGAAAACTGCGCCACGAGTACAGACCTTCGCAGTTCACAGATGGACTAAAACTGTGTCACTTCCCCCTGCGTGCAATAATTTGCTGTTGTATTCATTACTGCGTGTCACAGAAACTCACAATGAGTCGCCTCACGTTATCTCAATACCTTGAACTGCCTCTCAGCTTGTACCAAGCCTTAGTTAGTATAAACTATATAAATATATGTAAGGCAATTATTGAAGGTGGGGTGAATAAACTGAAATCAGTTTCTCTGTAAACAAAGTTAGCAGTTTTATTCACTATATATTATATTATAACAATTATTAATATTGATTTACAGAATCTTACCTGTAAACAAAGAAACGACAATTACAGTTTATAACTATCACTTCTCTATTCACACTCTATTTACATGTTCTGTTACTATATATACAATATATATTGTAACATTCATGATATTTGAGAATATCATGACCAGCCACCCTCCCACTTTGTCCAGCATCAGCCCTTATGCTCTTAGGAGTGGGGATGAGATAAAGGCAGTCTTAGCCTAACAGCCAGAGGGCGAACAAGAGCAAGACCCCGACTTGGCGGTATCCAACAGAAGAAGAGGAGAAGAAGAAGAAGAAGAAGAAGAAGAAGAAGAAGAGGAGATCAACAGTAACGTTGATTGGATTAAACGGAGATCATCGATTGGGTGATATAGATATTGTTTTTTTTTATTATTATGGATCCATTAAAAAGAGATTGAGCTCAATTTTCATTTTTTTATATAACTAATTAGTAGTAACTATCCTTGTTCAAAAGGAATTGAATATTTTTTTTATATAATTAATGTCAGCACTATTTATAATTATAATTATTTGTTATAACCATTTTACTTGTATATATTTCCCAATTCCCAGTTTCTCAATTTATTAATAACTATAACATTAGCCTTGAGATCGGGCGATTCAATCGGGATAATTTCCTATGTCGAAGACATAAAAACAATTTGAATTAAAGATCTCATGACGGACCTACCAAATTAGTTAAGGTCAATTGATCTAATAAATTAGAAAAATAAAAATGGTAGAAAATGAGGTAGGTTTCAATATATACAATAGAGTATAGGGTGATTTATCTTATGTAGTTAGCGGTCGCTACAGAGTGTTTACATGTAAACTTCTCAACCATGAACTTATCTGCTATATGTTTTAAATTTAGCTCATTCTCTTTATTTTGTGTGGATTTAACTATCTTATCTTTATTCACTACTTGTTCTAAATATAAATTATCAAACATTAAATTACCTTCTTCATCAAAATATATTGTTTTCATTTTCTCAGTTAATGTAATCCACACTCTCTTCTCTTAACCTCTCTGAGTAAAACTGTTTCTCAATCTTTTATAAATAAGTGTCTTAGACAACTCTTCATGATCACTCATAAAGCTTTTCTCTTGGGGCAAAGCATATTCTTCGTTTTCTTCAGTTTTAATTGAAGTTATTGAGAGAACATTGGTCTTCTTAGCCTTCGGTGATCCCACAAAGTTAAAGGTGAATTGCAGTCTTTTCGCCATTATAACTCCTATTGTCGTTTTGCAAGACAATTATTGAAGGTGGGGTGAATAAACTGAAATCAGTTTCTCTGTAAACAAAGTTAGCAATTTTATTCACTATATATTATACTATAACAATTATTAATATTGATTTACAGAATCTTACCTGTAAACAAAGAAACGACAATTACAGTTTATAACTATCACTTCTCTATTCACACTCTATTTACATGTTTGTTACCTAACATAACTTTCTCTATCTGATAGCTGCTCCATCTGGTGGCAACCAGATGAAGCAGCGCGGCAAATTCAAATTAAAGAAAGAATACTTTCATTACATATATGTATAAATAAACTTTACCTTGATTATTTAATTTTTTTTTCCAGAGACTATATATGACCAAGGGACAATCGATGGGAATAACGCCATGCTGCACACCTACTAAGCTGTCCCCAGTGCAGTTAATTTATGTTGATCCAAACGGCACGTACATACAAAAAACAATTCAAGATTTAACAGTAGAATCATGTGGTTGCATGTAACTCGCATAATACCAACAATAATGTAAATAATGCTCATTCAATTTGTTGTTTTCTTAACGCCATCTTCCCTAATCTTACTATTATCTAGGAGATTAAAATCTTCTAATCATTTCCTATTTTATAATAGTATTCTTGAACTGGTCTGTCTGCCATGCCCAGACACACACACACTTATTTTATAAGTTTCATTGTACTAATAGTCAGTCCTGTTAGGAAGGAGAGCATTTATTCGCTACATGCACGATAACAAATAGTCCAGTAGAAATATCATTTTGGATTGCTAATAATAGAGTAATTTTGATTTTCAGGTATGTTGTATGTACTGACCCTCTCGTAAAAAACCAAGTTTTCGACCTCCCCTTGTGTGTTTCCCGCCATCTTAAAAAAACGCTTAAAAAAAGCACTTTTGCCAGTTTTTTCTCAGTAATTCGCTTCCAGTGCGTATTAACCAAATTTGTCAACTATTTAAAAAATTGGAAAGTTTCCTCAAAGATTTATATGTAACATGGGGCCGTGAAGTTGTCCAAAAATTAAAAAAAACGCAAAAAGTTAAATATGTCAATGGTTTCACCTTAGTCAATTATGTTTGTAATATATACGTGTAATTCATACATGAGATTCATGTAAATTTTGGAGGAATGAGAATTTTTTCAAAAAATGAAAACACATTACAAATACATATATTTCAACAAAATACGATTTGAAAATAGATCTTAAATTTTATTTTAATGGTATTAAAAAAAAATTCATGAGTTTTTGTTGTTTTGGCCCAGATGTGGTTAATGTAAATGACTCATCACTTCGGCCAATAGGTTGTCTAACTTGTCTTCTTTCATGTTGGATTCAACCTCTAGTGCATTACCGCATGATTCGAAGCCACAATGAAGGCATCTGTTGCCACAAGCCTTATTGCATTGGCACGAAATCATGTTCAGCAATGCCATGGGTATGCGGCACATGGAGCTGGTTCTTTTTTCATTATCATTGGAGTTAGGCCGCAAATGTACATTATTATTCCAGCCCCAGTTGAGAGCGTATTTTTCATACCCTTCCATATTTGAACTTATATGTTTCTTATACTTATGCAGATATGTTTTATATGCATGCTATTTAACTGCATACCTTGTTGGACGTTGGTATACCACAACTCATCTACACAGGTGTCAAGTCACCTCCATAAAAGGTAAGAAGGAAAGTTGCGATCGCTTTCACGGTTCTCTTTTTCTGCAGCTGGATCTTAGAAAATGGCAACATTTTTATTGTGGGAAGTATAATTCTCAAGTATGGTACAAAACTCAATTTTCGTCTGCCCAAACAGAGCGGAGGTATTATCCCACCAACCTCTTATCGCAAGGCAAAATAGACTGTTTTCTACAATATCTTAATATTTGAAAGATATTTTGGAGTACAACACATCTCCCTTGTTACCATTTCCAGATTTGCAAAAGAAAACGTTGCCTGGTGCTAAAGCTGTCGCCAAAATTAAAAGATCTTCCCCAATAACAACAGGGTCCTGTTCAGAAGACAACGAAATGGGAGTTTTCACAATTAACACATCTGCATCTTCTGTTCCTTACTTGGTGGTCATTTGTGGTAGCTAAAATTCCTTCTGAAGTAATGAGATGAAGCGTGATTTGTTTTTTTCATTCGATAACAGTTTATCATTTAATACCTCTCTCTAGAAACATTGGACCATCGAAGAAAACCTCTGGAGAAGATTTGTAGCCTGGAACGACGAGCTTTTATTTTCTTCAGTGAGGTAAGCATCGAAGACTACCACAGCATTTTGACCATGATATCGCTGTTCTAAGGTGGCATATTTCTTAAAAATAGCAGTAAAACATATACTTCGATTCCAGTGAACTCTGTATAGATGTTCTTTCCCATTTCTGCGGCACTTGGCAAGGGCGTGAAAGCGGAGTAAAATGTAGACTTTGTCCCTTTGCGGATCCCTTCCTCTGAGAACAGTGACAATGGCTAGTGAGCTAGTTCGTACTTTAAGTAATTTTTCAGATCATCATCAGACTGCTTAGAGATGATCACCCTTTGGAAAATCATGACATGATCAATAGTTCTTTTTCTGGTTCATGTTGACGTGGTTAGCAAACGTCGCCAGAGAAAACTGCATCTTTACGTCGGAAATGTACGTTCTCAAAATTGGTGTTCACAATTCCATTCATTCCTCTAGAAGCAACACAATGTGGCTGTTGACGTCTTCACCTCCAATCACTCTATTACTCCATTAAGTATTTAACAGTTGGAAAGGGAATGTAACTGGAAAACCACTCAGTTAGCTTATTAACGTCACCATTATCCCTGCCAATAGGGCAACGAGTCATGTCAGTATGTCGTTCGTAGTAGCCGATACACAACTGCAGTAGTTCTCAATTTCATCATACACTCATTTTGTATGAATCGTGTAGGAAATTTCATCTTCTACAAGATTGTTTATTATGCATTTTGCAGTAAACTGCATTAAAAAATAATTACCAAGGTGAAGCCACGTTTACATATCAAACGTTTTGTGGTTTTTTTCACGGCCCCGTATCTCAGTGTCTGTTCCGAATTTTTAAATATGTTGCGAATAAAACTTACAGAAAGTTTAACATTATTTAAAATTGTTGATGATATTTTTTTGCCTAAAATGCACTGAAAGCGAATTACTCAGGAAAAACTGAAAAAAGTGCGTTTTCTTCAAATCAAAATTATTCCTCTTATGCCACCCCACCCCTTTCCATGAGATCTCATGAAGATTAGAATAAACAAAAAAAAATCATTCAGAGACCATGTCCTCTATGAATAATTACAATGCAAAAATAAATAAATACTCTGACAAAAAAGAAACAATACATCACATAGGGGGAGAAAATAAAATAACAATAAAAAACTAAAGCGTACACCTCAAACTAAAAAATATTATTTAATAATTTATTTACATACAAAATAAGAACAAAGTATAATAGACGATTAAATTAAAAAAAAAGAAGTGGGAAAATTATAATAATAAATTTAAATAATAGTGAGCGAACACCAGGAGCAGAAAAAATGTACGAACTGCCCACCTGTATTATACAAGAGGACCGGTTGAAAAACCTTACCCCAAACGTGACATAGTCCAATGCCTCAATTGCTAGGCATATGGGCACACTAAGTCATACTGTCACCACCCTCCCAGGTGTGTTAAGTGCAGTGGGTAGCACAAAAGTGAATTGTGCAAGAAGCCCCTAAAATCACCTGCAGTATGCGTGCTGTGCCAGTAAGACCATCCGGCTAACTACAAGGGCTGCGACGCTTACAAAATCCTCAAGTCCAGGAGCAAACAAAGTCGTCGGCCCAAAGAAGAGAAGCAAGCCATAGGTAGCTTCAGAAGAGTCCCATCCAGATATTTAAGGCCTTCTGTTACTTTTGCCAATGCTGTTCGCAACAGAGAGCAGTCACAGGCACAGCCCACTCCCTGTCCACAAGTTCATCTTCCTCAGCATTCCGTTCATCCCGTCAAACCACAAACTCCATCCTATCCTCAACAACACATCTCGTATATTCCTTCACCTACAAGTTCTTCGGATCTCACCAGCCTTTTAACCTCATTCCGTACAGAGTTCAGAACCCTAATTACCCCTCCCATTTCCCTTCTTACAAATCTTGTCTCCTACCTTACCCCCGTTTAATAAAATCCTTAAGTGGATCCTTCCGACTCCCTATCCATTCTCCTTTGGAATGTGAATGGTGTTCGCACCCAAACCAACGAACTGACAGCACTACTCCACGACAAGAACATCGACGTAGCTCTTATTACTGAAACAAGACTTACGAGTAAACGACCTTTTACAGTTTGACAGTACCAGACTTATCGAACTGATCACCCTGATGGAAGAGCACATGCAGGCACCGCTCTCATTGTCCATAACTCCATTTATCATCTCATAGTTCCTTTGGTAGCACACGATTTCTTTCATTCCACTGCAGTGTCAATCAGCACCTTCACTTTCCCCTTTACTCTAGCATCAGCGTACTACCCTCCTAATAAATCCATTTCCGATTCCCAATTCATCTCCTTTCTAGACTCCATTGGACATCGTTTCTTTTTGGGTGGGGACTTCAATGCGAAGCACCAACATTGGGGGTCAAGATCCACGAATACACGAGGACGTGCTTTGCTCTCTGCACTCACACGGAAACATTGCTCCACTATCTCTCCTGACACAGCCACCTATTTGCCATCAGATGCCATCCGAAATCCATATTTCCTTGACTTTTTCTTCCACACACTAGGAACACTAAACTATTCACTCATGCACCTCGATGACCTCTCCTCCGATCATAGTCCTTTCTTATCTGGCTGTGCCTCAAACGATCACAATACCTTGGACACATAATACAACAAAATACATTAAGACCAATAAAGGACAACTTAATTTAGTAGATATAAAAGGCGGGTCGAGTAAGAGTACCGAGATATGACCTTGAAGGGTGTCGTATCACGTTATCTCGTGACCTTGAGGTGATAGCTAGGGCGAGGGGGGAGGAAATTCTGGGAATCGGTGTGTAATTTCGTGGAATTGGTGCGTCATTTGGGGGTGATCAGAGTTTATAAGTGTGTCAGGAGCCTCCAGATAGTAGATCCGGCAACGCTGGAGGGGGGGATCTGGCAACGTCACATGGGTTGTGAGTCACTGTGACTCACCCATTGACGAGCAGCTGGGGGGCTCGACTCTCTGACGTCAAGCCATTTAGCGATATGAGTTCTGCTGTGATCTAGTGACGCACAGCTGGGTCTAGTCCATTGATAAGATGTGTCCCATTCATGAGGCCATTCAGTAATAAAGGTCTAGTCCATTGATGTGCCCCATTCATAGTTTCGCCCAAGCGCGGGGTTTTTCATGGGTCAGGATATTTCTTGGGATAGTATGTGTGTCCTTGTGACGTACATAGGGAGGTGTCTCGTAGGGGAGGTGATAAGAGTTGATGAGTGTGTCAAGGCCCTGAGCTTTACTCAATATATATTCATGCGTAATGTCGTCGTATGCATTCAGAATGAAATTAGTCACACAAGTACAACGTTTTCCACTGTCAACTTTTCTCCAGTTAATGTTGATTCAGAAGGGAGACAGAGTGCGTTATTACCAAACACCATTCGATCATCAATTTGCGGGCCTAGCGGTTGTGGAAAGACTAATATTATCATTGCACTTTTATTAAATTCAAATGGTTTAAAATTTAAAAATGTTTATCTTTTTGGAAAAACATTACATCACCCTAAATACCAGTATTTAAAGAGTGTCATAAATCTTGTTCCTGAAATAGGATTATATGAATTTGAAGATGCAAATGAATTGCCTTAGGAAGTTGAATCCAATTCGGTGTGTATATTCGATGACGTCACTATGGAAAATCAAGATGTAATTAAACGATACTTTAGTTATGGTCGTCATATGAACCTTGATTGTTTTTATTTAACACAAAGTTATGTTTGTGTCCCAAGACACCTTATCAGATGTAACATCAACTTTTTAATAGTATTTCCTCAAGATGAATTAAATTTGAAACATATTTACGAGGAGCATGTGAGCACTCCTGATTTAAGTTACACACTTTTTAAAGAGATGTGTTCATTATGTTGGAAAGAGCCTTTTAATTACCTTGTAATTGACAAGAGTAGGGATCTGAATAATGGACGTTTTCGAAAAGGAATCGATACATTCATTGTGGATATATAAAGAACATTGCTTGGTAGTGATTGTTATTAACAATCATGGACCCAAAAGTCACTCGTGAGATTATAAAAACTAGTGAGATTTTAAAAAACAAATTTCGTTCATTCAAGCGTACTGTCCAGGATGTTGAAAAAGGTCAACAAGAATTTTTTACTCCCGTGCTCCATCCACTAGAAGACATTAAACAATCAGTAAAGTTGTCCCAGGCCACCCCTGCAGTGACATCAAGAAAAGTAAAAAGGAGAGATACTAATATTGAGGACGAATCACCTGATAAAAGCGGGGTAGTCTACTAGTATTTACAGGAAATCAACATTATTGCCAAAATCAATGTCTCACTACAAAAGAGCTACATCAGTTTCATCCGATGATACAAAAACTAGTACTATGCAAACGCCATTATCTCACTTTGTGGATCCCGCTCATGAAGTAGAAGTAGATGAGGGTAAATATGAAATAGATGAATCCCTATCTGAAAAAGTTAAAGAATATGCTCAAATTCCAAAGTGAGAAGCAGAATTTAAAGAGCACCTCACCACATTTGGAAATCTACAGAGAGAATACTTGGATAAGATGTTGAAAGGTGATAAGACACATGACTCTCGTTACGGCATTAGCCATGCCTTCTGGGGGATTAGCCATTGGTGACTCGACTGATGTTCAGCTTTTCGCAAACAGTGATGATATGTCTATTAACGATGTGGTTTATGAAGGAACACCAGGATTGCTGGAGCTACTCTACTTAAAAAATCCTAAAGATTACACAGAGTACGACTTGGAAAATTATAATAGTATTTTACTCTCAACCAATGCTCATAAAAAAGGCTATAGCGAGGAACAGGGGAGTATTAGGAAACAGGTCTGAGAAATATAGAAATATAGAAATATCATATCGAAGTTATTTCCACCTCAAACTTTAAAACCTCGCCCCCCTTCCTCAACATCATCATCAGCTTCGAGCAGGCTAACTTCACTCCGTTCTCACCCTTACAAACGGGGATCTGGTCTTATGAGAGCCAATAAACCTCTGTATGAGTATTGGAACGACCCCAACGAACTAGTCGATCGTCTTAGGCTGCTAATGTCTTCAAGTTATGCAGGGCATGAAGGTCATCAAAACGAAATAGAATCGCTAATCGAAGAGCTGCGAGAAGAAAATATAGTATATTAATGTACATATTTTTATAATGAGTTTCAGTTCGTAGGTGAGTCTGAGAAGGAATCTGATGCGCTCACACGCGGACATCTTAACAAAATACTCAAAGAGAAGTTATAGATGGATTCAAACATAAAAAGGACTGTTGTAAACGAATTACATAAGCCAGCACGCAAAAAATATCCCAGGCGAAAGACGGTTTTAAAAAGGAATAAATGACTTGCGGCAGATAGATCTAGTAGAGATGATACCTTATTCTCGAGAAAATAAAGGGCACAAATATTGTTGACAGTTATAGACTGTTTTTCCAAATATGCTATGGCCACGCCTCTAAAGCTGAAATCAGCGGACAATGTGACTAAAGCAACGGAGAGTGTGTTTCATTCGAGTAGACAAACTCCGAAAAATATTCAAAGCGATCAGGGAAAGGAATTTTACAATTCCAAGTTTAAATCTTTAATGAAACAATACTCTGTTAATCATTATTCCACTTTTTCTAATATGAAAGCTTCCATTGTAGAAAGGTTTAATAGAACATTAAAAGGAAAATTGTGGAAAGCCTTCAGCATGCAAGGAAATTACAAATTTTTAGATATCCTACCTCAAATTTTACAAGAGTATAATTCATCATTTCATAGGACTATAGGTATGAGTCCAATTGATGCTCACCATAAAAAAGTAGAAAAATATTTGAAAAATAATGTCTATTCTTCATTGACTATGAGTAAAGTAGTACGAAAGCAGAAATTTGAAGAAGATGATTTTGTCAGAATATCTAAACAAAAATCCATATTTTCAAAAGGATATGTTTTAAATTGGTCAAGTGAAATTTTTAAGATAGTCAAGATTCAAAAGACATACCCTTTCACTTACTTACTGGAAGATCTGAAAGGACAACCGATTAGTGGTGCATTCTATGAAGAAGAGCTGCAAAAAGTTAAATATCCAAATAAATACCTTGTAGAGAGGGTTTTAAAAAGAAAAGGAAATAAATTGTATGTAAAGTGGTTGGGATTAGAAGAACGTAGCTGGATTGACAGGAAGGATATTGCATAATGTTGTGAAAGAAACAAACACTTACTCTTATAATAGACATTTATTATTTTTTTACAAAAACTGTATACATTATAGGTATTGTTATTCTACATTAAAAAAATAAATCTAGTACTTACAAATTGTTGTTCTTTTTAACCTATGCTTATTCTAAGCAATTAATAATAATACTACAATTAGACATTAAATTGATTTAAAATCCTTTTTCAGTTACAATACAAATTAAATTTAACGGTCGTTTTTTTATTCATCAAGGCTATAGTGTCCATAAGGGAGCGTTTGCACTCCATCGCTTAATGTACGCCTTTTGTCATCAAATGAGCACAATGACTTTTTATTTATTAGTGAAGTTTGAACGTTATGTTTTTTAGATTGAATTATATAAAACGAAGAATATACACATTTACTACTTTCTTTAAGTGTGTTTAAGAATTCGTTAAAAGTAAAATCGTCAACAGCTGATTTTTTTATTCCCTTTGACTTTTTAACCGTTATATCTTTGTTTGTTATGTAAGAATACATTTTAGGTCTCAACCCGACAATTTCCACTATAGGATCTCCAAAGGTTTCATCTTTCAACAGACCAACTATTTTTTGTTTTTTGCAGAATGACAGAAATGAGAAGTAGGAAAATTGCTTGTATCAAAATATTTTTGTAACTCTCCAGATATATCAGAATACATCTTCCGTCCTAATATTGTATAAAAATGAATCGGTGTCTGTATAGCATAAGGTAACATTTTCTATACCATATTTTTTCAAGAAAACATTATAGTGGTAATGATACATCAAAACTTTGCTCAATTCTAGCACGGAGAATCCTACATACAACGGTTTATCAAAAATAATACTGTCTTTTTCCAACTGGACTGCTGTTACATTATCTGCAAATATAATCCTACCTTTAAAATTTGGTTTGTTTACTTGACGAAATAATGATTTTTCATTGGTTACTATTTTCAAATCGATTCTTTTACGCACGTTCTCCATAAATTTACCAAAGCAACTGTTATTCATCAATTTGTGAAAATCTGACTCGAATGTATTTTTTGCAGATGCCCTCATCTTTGAAATAATTTCTATGTATGGCACCAACCAATTCTTTTGTTTAAAATTTAATACTCTGTGAATTTTTGAAATTTTTACCCCCAGTTGTAATGCCTGCTTTAATAATTATTTGCGTTGCTTATACTATTCATTTTACTCCTTAACACTAAAAAAAAAATATACAAAGCCAAAACCAAAATAATAAAAATAAAAAAAAATAGCCTTCCTAAATTAATCAACTATTCGAATTTAATGTCATATGCATTTTTCTTTTTTCCGAGATATTGAAATTTCAGCTCTCCTAAAAACGAGAATAATCACTTAGCTAATTAAAAAAAAATACAATATTTATTATATATTTAAATATACTATACCTCTATAGCTTGCTAATTCCTCTTCAGTGAACGCATATATATATCGTTTTGGTAGGAAGGATAAATCTTCTTCATCATCTTCTATTATGGCCTCAATAGATGGGCCAAATTCTGTCTCCTTTTTGCTCAGTTTTATTACCTTGTATGTCCGTCCAATAGTCAATTCACCAATGTTTTTATGTACAGGATTAATTTCATTCAATTTTTTAAGGAGAGACATCTAAAAAATCATATTATTTGCTTAGCTATTTATTGATGCAAGAGAATAATGATATAACCAGACTAACTTACTTACAATTGCTGCAAGGAGAACTGAAGCAGCTACGAACAATAAACTTATATGGTAATACGTCCCCAAACGAGGAATGAGCTCATCTTGACGATATCATCGCATATATAAGACCCCAGCTGAGGTGGGGATTTTTACCATCTTGCAATTGCTGACCTGAAAGGTTCTGAGAGGCCATGTGGGCTAAGATTACTTAAAACACCCTTGATTAGATAGTGCAGTCAGCAGGGCTAAAAGACCGAAGTAATATCTTTCGGTCAATTTAAAACATTTTACTAGACGAATTTCATTCTGAATACAAACGACGGTATTATGCTTCAGTATATATATAAGTCTGCTCCTCATTTTCTTAGTACAGTATGATTCGTAAAGCTCAAAAAGGAACAGGTCTAGTAAACAGTTTTATAAACAAGTTGCCTATTGAATTACATCTTCCGGGCTATCAGTATTGCGGTCCTGGTACGGATCTAGAAAAGCGACTAACTAAAGGTGACGTTGGAATAAATCAGCTTGATAAGGAATAAGGAAAATAAGGAAGCAGTCGTAAGGAAGTGGACTAAATCTTAGCTGGTAATGCTTGGAAAAGAGTTAAAGCTTCAGATTCGTCATGGGGAGAAAACGCCGCGGCTTGGTTAGTTACAAATGCTATGAAAGCGAAAAGAAAAATTGGATCAGGTTTAAAAAAGAAAAAGAAAAAGATTAGTTTCATCGACTTAGTTAAATCGTCAAAGGTAGATGATGTATCATCTATTCTGAAAGCTTCGAAAGTGGCATATAAGAAGGCTAAAATGCATCTACGTGGTAAGACGAAACCTTGTCCACCCAGAGTTCTACCGATGCCAAAGGAGCAAGGCTTTCTACAATTTCTTGTACCGTTGATGGCAGGACTTTCCGCTGTGGGCTCTTTGACTGGAGGAGCCGCAAGTTTAGTGAAATCGATCAATGAGGCTAAAGAAGCCAAGCTAAAATTGGATGAGCAAAAGAGGCATAATTTAGCTATAGAAGGTCAGAAAGTCGGTAGCGGACTTTATTTGAAACCCTATAAGAAAGGTTATGGTCTGTTTATAAACCGACAAAAAAGGCCGAGAAAAATATGACTGCCGAATATACCATTGACTGATCTCGAATTAAATTATATAGCTAAAGTTTTGAATATTGAAAATTTTCGTGGAGTATTTATGATTGATAGTCTCCCAAAATTACCAAAAAAAAGCATGAGAAAGCTATTGTAAATTTACATACAAGTTCAGAACCTGGTTCTCATTGGGTTTGTTATATAAAAAAAGATAATCTTGTGAAATACTTGGATTCGTTTGGTAATTTGAAACCACCACCACAGCTACTTGATTACTTTAAAGGTTTACAAATAACTTACAACAGACGTCGTTATCAGAAGTGGAATACTCCGATTTGCGGACATCTCTGCTTAAAGTATTTAGCCGACGTTTCTCATAAATTTTAATCATTCATAATCATGAGCTACACAGTAGCGCTTACAGGGGATTCTAGCGTTCTTCATGCGAACTTTTTACCTCCGCTAGAATTAGGATCAAGTTATACCATTGGCTTATTATCTTTTGACATATATAATACTATTCCTAATGTAAGGAAGGATGTTAACGATAATTTTTATTTTGGAAATCTGACGATTCAGATACCTGAGGGATCGTATGATATCAGTGCTCTAAATACTTTTCTTTACGAAGAAATTATGCACTAAGACCCGAGAGCTGGGTTTGTACTGCGGGGAAATCACAGTACTTTAAAGGTGGAACTTAGAACAACTAAACCGGTTTACTTCAACTTTCCCGATAAGCCACATTCCATTGGTCCACTATTGGGTTTTAATAGTCCAAATCGTGTGATACATCCAGTGAACTGCTATACTGAATCAGATGGAATTGTAAAAATCCTTTCCGTAAACACTATTTCGATACATTGTAACATCGCATCAGGGTATTACGGTAACCGGGAGCCAGATCATAGCATACATCAATTCATTCCGACTGTTGAACAAGGATATAAAATAGTAGAAACCCCGGATCCTGTCATTTACTTTCCTACTAACGTGATGACTGTTGACAATATTACCATTCCCTTAGTGGATCAGAACGGCGAGCTTATTGACTTTAGGGGAGAAACTGTTACATTGAGAATACATTTGAAGAAGAATGGGGATTGATTTTACCAGAGAGAGTTGTGTGCGAGTTGAAGCCCGTTATAAAAGGAGATGTCATACTCAGTTAAGAATTAGTAAACCAATATCGACGAGACCTTTAACAACTGTCAACGCTAACTTTTTAAAACAGTGTGGTTTTCTGTTAAAAATAAGAAAAAAAAAATGAATAACATGCTAAATATTACATCAGACGTAAAATTTGAAGAATCTCTTACACAATTTCAATATCATTCACATCAAGCGTATGCGGGGAACACCCTTAACAAGTCTGATGAAATCAGAATACCCATCCATCAACAAGATGTTTATACGATTCCTTCATTAAGTTTTGTTTATCTGGAAGGACGAATTTCAAAAAAGGCTGGTACTGCTGGAACTGCTTCAAAATTAACTAATAACGCTTTTGCGTTTTTGTTTGGTGAGATCAGATATGAATTGAATGGTATTGAAGTTGATAGAGTGAGAAACCCAGGAATAACTACAACGCTTAAAGGCCATGCGTCATTTTCACCTAATCAAGTCAAAGGTCTAGAAAATGCAGGATGGGTAATCCCAGGTGTAGACAAAACTCTTTCAATAGATAAAAACGGTTTTTTTAGTGTGTGTCTGCAACTGGATATTCTCTTAGCGATATGTGAGGACTATCGAAAAATTTTAATTAATCTTAAGCAAGAACTCGTTTTGATCAGATCGAGTACTGACTTGAACTGCGTAAAGGGTGACGATGATGTTTGGATGACGATTGGGAGAATGCCTCATGTTCGTGTTTCTGATCAAGAACGGCTGAGGTTGTTAAAAATGGTAGATAAAAACAAGGTCATCTCTATTCCGTTCAGATCATGGGATCTTTACGAATATCCTAATTTACCTGCATCGCAACAAGAAAACTGGACTATAAAAACATCGACAAATTTAGAAAAGCCACGCTATGTTATTATCGCATTCCAGACAAATCGACTGAGAAACGCTAGCAAAGATAACAGTCAGTTTGATAGTTGCAAATTGAAAAATTTGAAACTCTATCTGAATAGCGAGCAATATCCTTATGATGATTTGAATATAGATTTCGAGCTTGGAAAAGTGGCTCTCCTCAGTATAAAGAATTTCAAACGAGTTATTATGGCAATAGGCATTCTCAACCTCTGCTATCACGATGTGATTTTGAGATCATAGCACCTATAGTCGTTATAGATTGTTCTAAACAATCTGATGCGATAAAGAGTACGACTATTGATATTCGCGTTCAACTAGAGGCGAGTGAGAATTTTCCTGCTAATACCAAGGCATACTGTCTCATTCTTCATGATAAAATAGTAGAATATGAGGTAGGGACAGGTCTAGTTCGCAAGGTTTATTAAAAAAAAAGCCTGCGTGTATATAGTTTAAGCGCTGAGTCTTTATCATAATGCTGAGCGTAGACCTTTTGATATGATATAAATGAGGCTCCTCGCTTAGAGATAGGCAATCCCCTTCCGTGATTCATTCATGCACGTTCAGTTAGTAGCTTAGACACTTAAATCTTTTTATTTTAAACTTTTGTTGTAGTGTAAATTAATAAAGTCATTTTTAAAAAAGCTCAATAGCTTCGCACTTGCTTTAATTATATATAACCATTCAGTCGGCTGTAATAATCTCACTTCACCGTAGGAGCGTAAACCACAAGATGCGTTCGGCGGTCATTGATTTTCAGGGCTATCGCACGGCTTCTAACTCATTAATTGTTAAAGAACTAGCTATCATCTCAATCAGCCATGGTTCATCATATCATTGGTTTTTTAAACCACCTCAAGATGTTGAAGAAGTGAGTCAGTCGAAGACAAATCTTTGGGAAAAAAACATTTTCATGGATTGGAATGGGACTATGGCGATGTACAATATGAAGATATGAAGTATTTCCTAATATGCGTTACAGAAGACTATGATATATTATGGGCAAAAGGAATGGAAATGTGCAAATTTATAGAAGAACTCATTGATAAATCAGTCTATGATCTTCATGATTTCAGTTGTCCAAACTTGAAACAATTAGATAAAGACCAGATGACTTGTCATTTTCATTTACACACTTCCTTTGTTTGCTCATTAAATCAAGCTCATCGTCTGGCTACATGGGTTGGAAAAAATAGAGAAGCTGTAGATTTGAAAAAAGAAGAGATAAGAAGGTAAACATTTAAAAACATTGGCTCACCTCATCATTTGCTTTCATATGCTGGATTTATTCGAGGAGTTAAAGATAGAGTTAAGTGCGTATACTGTGGACTGCTATTTGACAGAAAATCATTAGTCAACCCTCTCAGCTACCATAAAAAAAATAGTCCTCAGTGTTTGTGGTTTGAGGAGAAGGGGAATTTATAAATACCTCCTAGTAAAAAACCCTGCATTAGTATGATGGATAGAATGGAGTCGGTGATACGTCGTTTGGGAGAGGAAGGTATCGAAACTTTAACTACTGAACATTGCGAGTTTTACCTCGATCATTACTTTTGTACCTTTTCGACTACACATTAGACTACATCTGGGACAACTTACCTGAGGAATGACGAGAGGATGAGGAATTTATCCAGAAACGAAGACTCTCATGCCTCAATGAATATATTAATTATTAATTGTAATATTATATCTATAATTTATTCATGTTTTATTGCAAATAAACCATAGAAATTTAAAAAAAAAATTTTATTTACCTTTATTCTCCTTTTTACTTAGGGAAAAGTTAAAAAAAAACAGCGTATAGACATAACAATTATTTATTGAATATAGTTCAAATTACAATTTATGCGGGTATTATTACACATTTTCTCGAGTTCATTTAAATTATTAAAAAGGGTATTAGTATTAATATTAAAGTCCATTGATGAAGATTTCACAGGTTCTTCATGTTTCTTATAGAGTTCAGCCATCTTGGTTATCAAGTCCAGTGAGTCGTTGATTTTCTTAACTTCTCTATAAAGCTTTGTCACATCATTTTTGTTGAAACATGCCGAAGGTGTATTCAGCTGAAGGGTTGATGGACTCTGGTTAAACATTGCGAAACAAAGAATTACCTGTTCAATTTTCATTACCCTGTTCCTCCCTCTCTTGGAAAATATGCAATTTACATTTTTACATGGTAGTCGGTCTTCAACCTCCACTTTCTTGGGCCTGCTTTGCAAAGAGACAACATCCTTGGAACTTGGTCGACGATGAATTTCCATTCTTCTGTATCCATATACACTGTAGTTTTCTTGTCGATGACAGCGACAGTGGGCACAAAATCACAAAGACCAACTCGAACTAGTTTGCTACAAGTGATGTGGTACTCAGTCACTAGTTCCAATCGTCGTGGACCCTCCATCTTGCTAGGCTTCAACGAGACTAATAGATTTAACATTTAAAAAAAAAAGAGAGGTGGGGATAGATGAAGTTTTTCTATTTTTTTTACTAGTTGATTTATCTCGTTTTTTTTTATTTCATATAAAACTATTTGGGCCTTTAAATGTTCTTGAATAAAACGTGTAAACCTCTTACGCATGTTAGCTGTTTTCATGTTCTTTTTTATAATCAACTTCATCAATTAGTAATAATGGTAGCTTCTCTAGTTGTTCCAAGTACTCGATAAACGGACAATATTTAGCCCATTTCTTGTGATCTACAAAAGGGTCATCATGTACCAACCATTCGTGTAATATTACTCCACAAAAAGGACACCTTGTTAAGTCTGAATTTTTCAAATAATAAAATCCTGCTGATGCAAGCTTGACGGCACTCACCAGTGAAGACCATCCAACAAATGTAGACAGACGATCATTCTCATACCTCAGACTCCAACCTGAGCGCTTACACATCTTGAACTAATTGAAAGAACAGACACCCTGAGATTAAAGACACATTTTATCCCCCCACCCACATTAATACCATACTTCAACTGACCCATGCAAAAGCCGCGCAATGGCGGGAACCATGAATGGGACACATCTTATCAATGGACTAGTCCCCAGCTGTGCGTCACTAGGTCACAGGAGAACTCTTATCGCTAAATGGCTTGACGTCAGAGAGTCGAGCCCCCCAGCTGCTCGTCAATGGGTGAGTCACAGTGACTCACAACCCATGTGACGTTGCCAGATCCCCCCTCCAGCGTTGCCGGATCTACTATCTGGAGGCTCCTGACACACTTATAAACTCTTATCTCCCCCCCAATGACGCACCAATTCCACGAAATTACACACCCATTCCCAGAATTTCCTCCCCCGTCGCCATGGCTATCACCTCAAGGTCACGAGATAACGTGATACGAATCCCTTCAAGGTCATATCTCGGTACTCTTACTCAACCCACCTTTTATATCTACTTAATTTCAATAAAAAACTTTCCAACCCCAAAAACCCAAAAGAACATCAGACAATTTTTAGGAAAAATTAATTTTTATCACGAGTATATACCAAAAAGCTCGATATTGCTAGATCCACTGCATAAATTATTAAGGAAAAATGAAAAATTCTTATGGATGGAAGAGTGTGAAAAATCCTTTGCAGAAGTAAAGAAATTGCTATGTTCCCAACCAGTGTTAGAAATATTTGATAATGGTTTACCAATAAGAATTTATACAGATTCATCTCTAGAAGGTATTGGTGCAGTTTTGAAACAAGTGCAAAACAATGGAAAAGAAAAGCCAGTAGCATACTTTTCAAAAAAATTAAGCGAACCGCAAAAAAGGAAAAAAGCAATTTATTTAGAGTGTTTGGCAATCAAAGAAGCATTAAAATATTGGCAATACTGGTTAATTGGAAGAAAATTCACTGTATTTTTAGATCACAAACCATTAGAAAATTTAAACATAAGAGCAAGAACGGATGAAGAACTTGGTGAATTAACTTACTGTTTGTCACAATACAATTTTGAAATTAAATACATTCCGGGAAAGGATATTACCGAAGCAGATAGTTTGAGTAGAAACCCGGTATTAGAACCAATTGAAAATAAAGAAGAAATCCTAAAAATAGTTAATTTGATAAAAATACAAGAAATTAAAAAAGATCAAGAGGAAAATAGAATATTACAAAACAACAAAACAAAATTAATAGAAAAAGATGGAGTGTTCTATAAAAAAGTAAGAAATAAAGAAAAGATAGTTTTATCTGAAAACTTAAGTTTAGAATTCATTAAAGAAATACATTCTGAATGGTGCCATATAGGAATTAAACAAATGATGAATAGGGTATGCCCTTATTATACAGCAAAAAATATAACTGCAAATATAAAAAAAAGTATGTAAAACCTGTGAAATATGTATTAAAAACAAATCCAGAGGGCAAGAAAAATATGAGCTAATGTCACAACTAGGGCCAGCAAAAAAACCATTCGAAATAATGTCAATCGACACTATTGGAGGTTTTGGAGGACAGCGATCAACAAAAGGATACCTCCACCTGCTTATTGACCACTTCACAAGATATGCATTCATTTCAACATCAAAAACTCAGAGTGCCACTGACTTCATCAAGTTAGTTAATAGAGTGCTGGAAACAGACAAAATAGGAATAATACTTACAGATCAATACCCAGGAATCAACTCAAGAGAATTCAAACATTTCCTAAGGGAAAAGGAGGTTCGTTTGATATTTACAGCAGTTAATGCACCCTTTTCTAATGGTTTAAATGAGAGACTAAATCAAACTCTAGTCAATAAAATCAGATGTAAAATGAACGAAAAAGGGAAGAAAAGAGCCTGGACAACAGTCGCTAAAGAATGTGTGGATAAATATAATGAAACAGAACATACAGTAACTGGTTTTCCACCCAAGTATTTATTAGATGGCACAGATACAAGCATTTTACCTGAAGAATTAAAAAAAGGAAACAATAAATAAAAGTGGATGAATGACAGTAAATTAGCCTTAGAAAGAACAAAAAAGTCTCATAAATATAACAAGAAAATATTTGATAAATCAAGAAAACATTGGGAATTTAACATTAAATTTAACAGGAGATACAGTATATATAGAAAATGGCAACAAATTAAACAGGAATAAACTAGATGAATTAAAAATTGGCCCCTTTGAAATAACAGAAAAGATATCAAATTCAATATATAAAATAAAAACCGGAAGAGGAAAGCAAGAAACTGGATTCTTTCACATAACAAAATTACTTCCGATATTACCAGACTGAAAATTTTCAAAGAATTTTCACCTCAGAGATGGGAGATGTAATGAAAGTGCTCTCTCTTTCATTTGAATTTTCCGTGCTACTTCCACTGGCTGCCACCAAATGGAGCAGCAGTTATCAGATAGAGAAGGTTATGTGAGGTAACAGAACATGTAAATAGTGTGTAAAATAAAATAGTGTGACTAGAGAATTGATAGTTATAAACTGTAATTGTCGTTTCTTTGTTTACAGAGAAACTGATTTCAGTTTATTCACCCAACCTTCAATAATTGTCTTACATATCTATATGTACATATTTACAGTGACTCCTCTGGAACCACCGACACATCGTTGGCTTCGGGTCAGCCTCTCCCATACTGAAGACCAGTTTCAACGCGGCGGGTCTCTGGTCTTGTGGCAGGCTCGCCAGGGTAGGGCCAACCTGGGACAACGTGGCCCACACCTCGTCCAGGAACTCCTTTTCTCCCCAGGCTCGGGAGACTCCTTTATTATTAACCATTTCCCTAAAACCAATTCAAAAACTGCCTCCTCCTTCATTTATTAGTGGCCCAATAGACTGGGACCACTTCCGCCAGCTTCTTACAGATTCCGTAGACCTCAAAGTGTCCCTGAAAACATCCCAAGACCTAGGCGATGTAGTGCATTTTTTGACTACTCTGGTCCAGAGGTCGGCTTGGGAGGCATCGTCACCCCCCTCCGTCATCAGAAAATTCACAATCATAATCGTTTACCTCAGTATCTCAAATATCTTATCCAATCCAAACACCACTCCAAAACAGTGTGGCAAAGATCCGGCATCCTGCTGATCGCCGCGCGTACAATCGGTACTGCCGATTGGTAAAGCGGCTATTGGCATCCTTCCTCCTTCCGTTCCGATTCTTTCAATTCCCACCTCTCTTCTGTGTCTAACAGGGATAACTCGCAGTGGAATGTTACCAAAAAAATCCTAAAGTATCATCCTGTTTCAAAAGCTGCTTAAAAGATATTTACCACAGACCCTTTTCCTAATCCTACAGTCCTACCTTTCAAATCGCTTCTTCCAAGTTCGCTGTGGTTTAGAATATTCTAACTACTATCCCATAAAAGCAGGAGTTCCACAGAGCAGTGTCCTGGTTCCCATCCTCTATAACCTATACACCGCTGATGTCCTCTCTACCCCCAATACCTTCTTGGCCACATTTGCAGATGACACTGCAGTCTTGTCATCCCACCCAGACCCTGTTATAGCATCCCATAACCTTCAAAAACACCTTGATGAGATCAAGTATTGGTGCAACCAATGGCGGATCAAAGGTAATGAAGCAAAATGTTCCCACATTACCTTCACCCTCTATCGCAAGTCTTGTCCACTGGTTTATTTTAATTCTATTCCTTTCCCTGTATCCGAGACAATACAGTACTTAGGCTTCCATCTCGACAAACGAATGACCTGGAACCCAAATACGAGGCTAAACAGATTTACAATAAGATAAAATAACTAAACAGACGCTTTGGACATCTGTACAGACATTTTCAAAGGACATCCCATCTCTCAATAGAAAATAAATTACTAATCTACAAAGTTATACGTACGCAAATCAGGACATACGGAATAGAGCTATGGGGGACAGGAAAAAAGTCGAACATCAAGCGTATCCAATCCTTTCAATCAAAAGTCCTGAGAACAATAGTAAATGCCCCTTATTATGTCAGCAACAAAACCCTTCATAATGATCTTAACATACCCTACATTCTTAAACTCATCCCTTCCATGTATATGAAATTCCATAGTAGCCTCTCCAACCACCCTTATTCCGTAGCACAGTCTCTCACTACACCACTCATCCCTATAAACCTCCTCAGAGACTAAAACGGTGCTGGCCTAGTGACCTGCTATAAATGCGTGACAGTGGGAGCCCTGGCAATGGCCAATTTCTCTAATCATGACCTGACCGTCAGTGGCTCTCGCGCTCTTCGTCAGCCTCCACTGGCTCGTATCCGGTGACGCGGCTGACGGACGAGCGTGGGGGACTTCCCAAGAATTCGCTTCCTCTTTTGCATGCGAGGGAGGTGACAAACATGTGGATGTGGGAGGCCTCTGGGCTTTTCTTAAATATTGTATGAATGAGCGAGTGAATGATGAATTTTAAATGTGGTATGAATGAGAACATTTATCTCAATAACATAATGCCTAATAAGGCAGATTGTAATTTTAGCACAATAAAGAATTATATATAAGTTAAAGCCAAAGGCAAGTTCATGTTGTAAACTAATGCGATCATGAGATGTAAACAACCCATGATCCAATGTAGGTCGGATGACTAGAGACAATAAAGCAGTCTGTTTACAGAAGTTCAAGAGTGTAGTTCATTTCCCTCTTTCCTATTCTTTCTCTAAGCTTAACCACCGACGATTAACTTATATATACATAAATAATAGTGATTTCTCTTTTATAAGGTTGCAGTCATGGCTTTATTATCAGAAAAATTACCATTTAAGTAATCGTATATACTTAATCTCGTAATAATAAAATAAGATAATAATAGTATTAAAAATGAATGCAAAGATCCTGGGTGGGGAAACATCTGTTTGAGTGGAGGTGTGGGAATAGGAGGGTTTTAAAAGTATGTTAGAATGAAGCTGGGGAGATATTGAAAAGGAGAGAATTCCATAAATCAATAGTCAAAATAAGATAAAATGGGAAAGAATACCACGGTATGACTTGTAGACTGGGGATAACAGATGGCGAGAACGATTGAATAGTTTAAGGATAGGTATTGGCCGTTGGCAAATCTGGGAAATGTGAGACTTCAAGGAGAGGGTCTGATCATACCCATGATGATAATACACAAGTGTTTGACGGCGGAGCAAAAGCGGATAGCAGGCTGGTCATTTACGAATAAGACAAGGATAGCGGTGGAGGATCTGGAAAGGGGACTGGAGCCTGAAACAATAGCCTGAGTATTCGCCGCATTTAACCTTAGTTTATCAGTTAACGTTCGTGAGAACTAGAACAGTAAGAAAAGATCGAGAAAGAGGTAATAGAAATGAATAGGGCAAGCGATAGTATAAGACTGCTTTATTCATAGCTCTTAATCCCATACACATACACTCGGAATGTTTACATCCCGATGTTTTGGTATTAAGACTGCGTACCAACAGTGCCCAGGCCTTAACTCCCCCCCCCCCCGCCAGTTTACGCACACTCCCTCGTAAACTCTAAGTCCGACCCGAGTGTACAATCAGGTGGCTCGGGTTCTTAAGGGCCAAGGCCAGCGCACCCAATACACAATCTATAATCCATCACACTACTAAAGACACATTTAAACAAGTCAAATAAAATATAAATGTACAAAACAAAATAATAAAACATCCTATAAAATAATAATACTATAAAAACTAAGAACAGAACTCTCTGTCTGAATGTCACATATATTAACAATATGACCTATAACAACACAATTACTTGCTTCGTGTCGGATCGAGGACACACCAGTTTACTCACGCTCCCCCCCCCCTAGAGTGGGAGTTTAAGTTGTTCAATATGAACCGTCCGCCGTTTCCTTGGGTGGTCCACACTCTCGATAGTTACAAGATTGTGTTCTCGGATCACAACAACCTTGAAAGGGCCTTCATATCGGACCGGCTCTTTACTCCGATTCGAACCTAATTTCCTATAAACGACGGTCCCGATCGTAATCGACCCCATTCTGTCCCGGACTTTCATTTTTGCCCTCACAACGCGTTTGGTTTTTTCCCAGATATACGATCGCGCACTGTACGCCACATTTTTCCCAGCCGCATGTGGGTATTCACGAGCTGTTCCGTGCTCCCTTCATCCACCACCGTCTCTGCCCAATTTCGCGGTCTCGCGCGTAACCCAAAGATAATTTCAAACGGCGCAAATCCCGTGGTGGTGTGAATTGAGTGGTTATACGCCGCCACCGCCATTGGCATCGCAACATTAGCTGACAGCCCCTTATCGACCTGGTATACCCGCAGGTGATCGCTGAGGGTGCTGTGCAGGCGCTCAACGTTTCCTCTACTTTTGGGATGTCCCGGGGTATTAATATGCCATACAACGTCTCTATTTTTCATCTCAGCGCGAACTTTGGCGTTGTCGAACTCTCTCCCACCATCCAACGAAATGCGCTCGGGGATGCCATAAAATTGGAACCACAAGTTGACGGCATGCAGAATAGCGTCTGCCGATTTGTCCCGCACCTCGTATGCTATAGCCACCTTACTAAATGTGTCGATTGTAGTGACCCATTTGAATCCACGCCACGTAAACGTGTCGATTTGTAAATCGATCAGTGGCGACTCTGTTGTGGGTGTCTCCTCCTGTCGTCCTTGTGGTGGATGGCGGTCATATTTGGTTTTCAGGCAGATTTCACAAGCCCCTATGATCTCCTGGATGGTCTGCCGCATCCCCCACCAAAAATATCTCCGCTGTAGCGCCTGCGTTGTCTCTTGCACGCCACGGTGATTCGTCTTCCCCTGGTGGTACGCAAGTGTGACCTCCCGCTGTTGCTCCACGTCACGCAACGTCTGAACCGCCGATAGGCACCTTATAAACGTGCGGTCGATTCCTAATTGCTCGCTCTGCCACAATCTTCTAATTTTCTCCCAAATTGTCGCGTTACCGACAAATAGGTGGTACGTTTTTCCCGGTTTTGAGGCATCTTTCAGACCAGATCGTCGAAATTGTGCTTCGACCGTATTCGTCGTACGTCACCAACATCAGGCCCGAAGTTTTTGTCTTCCAAATGATTTGGTGACGTTTGTCGTTGATAATCTCCTCAGACGTTCCCATGTCTCGTGGTCTTTCTCCAACAGACTCTTCTGATGTGGGGCTATGTCTCGCGCCACCATCTTCCCGCAGATCGGTACTTCCTGCTTCTCCTGGCGTCCACTCCGCAAGGAATTGTTGACTACCACCTGATTTCTCGCCATCCTCAATAGCATTCGTCATAATTGCACGCGACAGCCAGTCTGCCACGACATTATCCTTCCCTGGCTTATACACAATCTCCATATTGTATTGCGACAGAAACTCCTTCCACCGTGTCACGCGTGCGGATGATTCCTTTTATTTCCCCACCCATTGCAGCGGTCTGTGATCGGTGTGGACTTTAAATTTTCTCCCAAATACGTATGGGCGGAAGTGACCAATGGCCCAGATGATACCCAGTAGTTCCCGTTCGAGGGCACTGTACCTCGCCTCCGTGTCAGTCAACCTTCTGCTCGCATATGCTACCGGCCTCTCCCCATCGATTCCCTCCTGGGACAATACTGCTCCCAAGGCGTACTCACTTGCGTCCGTTGTGACAGTAAACGCCTTCTCAAAATTTGGAAATGCCAAGATAGGTGCTTCTTGCAACCGTTCCATACATTTCTGGATATTTTTCTCAATTAGTGGCGTGATTATCACTCGCGCCCCTTTGCGTAATAAATTACTAATAGGGACCAAGAATTCTGCCATATCCGGAACGAAACAGCGATAATAATTTAGCGTCCCCAATAACCGCCGAATGCCTTTAACATCTTTTGGCACCGCCATTCTCCGGATCGCATCTATTTTCATAGAGTCCGGTTGGACTCCCTGCCGAGATATAGTATGTCCCAGAAAACTAATGGTCTCCTGACCCAGGGACGACTTTTCTATCGATAATTTCAGCCCAAATTCCTTTAACCTCTTAAAAACACTCCGAAGGTGTTCTATATGTTCCGGTTCGGTACGGCTGAAGACTATGAGGTCGTCCATATAGATCTGGCAGATGTTCTCATCAATTCCCCTCAGGAGTTCATCCATTAGCCGCTGGAATGTTATCGGGGTGTTTTTCAAACCGAACGGCATCCTTGTAAACTCGTAATGACCTCGTTCGAATGAAAACGCCGTCTTATGCTGATCATTCGCATTCAGTCTAATCTGGTGATATCCCGCTTTCAGATCTAACGTACTGAAGATTTTCGCTCCACTCAGCCTATCCAGTATATCCTCAAAGCGTGGAATAGGATATTTCTCGTCTAGAGTGTTCTCATTGAGCTTTCTAAAGTCTATAACTACTCTGTAATGATCTTCTTCCTCGCCTGGTCTATTTTTTTTTTCACCGTCCACAGGGGACTATTGTACGGCGAAGTGCTATTTCTGATAATCCCTTGACGCTTTAATTCGTCGATTTCCCTCCGGATGTGTTGACGAAGTGCTTGAGGATATCGCCTTTCTTTCACGTATGTTACGCGCTCTACTTTTAGAGGTATCTCGTGCTCTGTCTTCCCTGTTGCTCCTAACAGATCTCCCTCTACGAAAAAAATGTCTCTAAATTCGTCACGCAGCCTCTCCCTCTAATCCTCTACTCTCTTTACCGCCCCAATTCGTACCTTTCCACCCCGTACTGTCCCCTGACTCCGATACGTTAAATCCCCTAATCTAATCCTCCAGTTTTTCTCTTCGTTCATTATGCGCGCGCCTACCCGTCCTAACAAATCGCATCCCACAATTATTTGATAGTCACGCGTCATCTCCTCTATGACGTGCACCGTTATTTCCCCTCCTACATTCGCCCATTTTTCTAGTCCTACCACCGCCTCTCCCATCACTTCGCAGGGTCCCCCCAGAGTGAGTAGTTTACAATCACATACCTTAATCTGGTGTGTACTCGCTCCTCCACACAGCCTCTCTAGTGCACTACGCGACACTATCGTATTGGTGCTACCTGTGTCTATTAAGCACCTCTCCCCCTTCTCGAACTCAATAATTGGCAACTCGCACATCCCTTTCCACGCCGTATTACATATTAGGATGTGGTCGCCTCTCTGCTGCCACTCTCCTCAGGCTTCTACGTGCCGCTCCCATCGACGCGATTTATTCTTCTGCTTCTCCTGTTCTCCGCTCCTGTGGCGCCCTGGCTCGTCTCCCTCAGTTTCCGATGTTCCCGATGAATCATCAGCTGACGATCCTGTGTCTCTGGGGGTTGTTCTACGCCTCTCACGAACTTCTTGGGCGTTGACCTCCATAGGTTCTGCCTTATCGAATTCCCTTCTTCTGTATACGTACGGGCACTGTCTTGCGATATGACCTTTCTCCCCGCACTCGAAACATTTCGTTCTAGGGCACTGTGCCACCAAGTGACCTGTCTTACCACATCCGTGGCACCTCCTCTCTTCTCTACGAGGCATATATCTAGGCCTTGCTCCTCTTAATTTCTTTTCTCCTGTCACGCCCCTATCTCTACCCGTAAACGCTGTTTCGGGTTTCTTCCATACGGTCTTTGGGGTCCTGATTTTTTTATAAACGACCCGGCTCCAGTCACTCTCGTCTTCTCGGATACGCAATTCTGCTTCCCTAGCGCTGGCGTCGATCATCGTTTGCGCGCACTCTAGGAAAGAGCGTTCGTGAGCGAATCCCTCTTTTCTTCCCGTTTCCTTGGCCAGCTGCACCTTCAATATTGTTGACAGGAAGCCCATCCGGCCTTCTACTTCTTCCGCGCTAAACGTCTCTCTCATCTTTTCGGTAACCTGATTGTAACGGACTACCAGACCTGCGGCATACTGTCCGTTACTCTGTCTCGGAGACCTCGTTTCCCGAAACATCTGAAAAATATCTTCCTCAGGGGTCCAACGCCCCCCTCTATACGCTTTTTTTAGTCGCGCCTTTACCACTTCCCATGGGGTTTCCTCGTCAGCTTGGATCTGATTCAGGATGCTTCTTTTTACTTGACATATCAAAGCCGCGCTCAGTGATTCCGCGTCCCTGAGGTCCAGCCAATTGCCTTCCACCTTTGTCCCGATTAACGCTGTGAGGCGGTCTCCTCCCTTTAAAAAGTGATTAAGTTCACCCAGCTCACCTGTAAACTTCTCCAGATCCGAAATCGCTTTTCTTAGATCCTGGGTGTTCATAGTCTTCACCCTCATCAGGGCGAGTGCATTTGCGTGAGTCTCCGGTAGCAGGCCCAGTCTCCTAGGTTCCGTCCCATCAACGATATTTAAGACGGGCTGTCTTAATACGCCACTTTCCGTCATATCGTCTTCTATGTGTATCGATCTAAATCGGGCCACTACAAAATTTCCCCGAACTGTGTTCCTTAATTTTTTTCCCGGGTTTCGGCACCAGTTAACGTTCGTGAGAACTAGAACAGTAAGAAAAGATCGAGAAAGAGGTAATAGAAATGAATAGGGCAAGCGATAGTATAAGACTGCTTTATTCATAGCTCTTAATCCCATACACATACACTCGGAATGTTTACATCCCGATGTTTTGGTATTAAGACTGCGTACCAACAGTGCCCAGGCCTTAACTTATCCCTATTTTCACAGGTATTGATTGGATTTAGGAATTATCGAGTCTTTCCAAAGGCTACTCATTAATCACAAGGGGCAAAACATAAATATGTATTTGGGAGTTGTCAGGGTAAAGGTAATGAGAGCAATAAGAATGGAATTTGAGAGATCCCCATATTTGCATATGTCATTGATAACCACAACCAAACACAATTAGTTTTAAATTAAACACATTATAAGGCTAAATAAATATTGTATAATACAAAACAAGGTAGAGTTAGATCGCGAACACCTGCGATGACGTCAACGTATGATTCGCCAACCCCTTGTGAAGAGAGGCCGTTTTGGAATCAGACCTTTTCAAGGTCCTCCAGCCCTTCTCTAACATGACGAAGCGCTTCGTCATCACACATCAGAAAGCTATTGAGGCCCCCAAAGCTTCAAACATTTACATGATCGATTTACTGTTATTTGCCCTATCAATGCCAAAGGTGTATCCTGAAACCCGACCTCAGTCTTCTGCAGCCAAATCCAAAATCGCTCACTGCAAAGCAATCACTTTACCACGGTTGGAACTCGGCAGTGCAGAGAGCAGATCCAAACTCCTGCATCATGTGGATACTCGTGTCTTTGAGCGTTTGAATTTTCGCTTTTTCTGATCCCGCTGTTGCTCTGGCTTGGATTGTTGCCTGGAATCCTAGGATATTGAAAATATAAGACCTTTGTTGGCAATAGCGTTGTGGAAATTTAAGACCTGGTACCTCCAGGTTATTGGAAACATGTAATTTCTGAAGACAATGCAGCTAGTAGTGCGTGCGATGCATCCTCGTGACATTCTCCATCATCCCTTGGCGCACCAACACGCAGGCCCGCAGGTCTCATTGGCTCTCGTCTCTTCCTTTATCTTGGCTACTGTCCTTTGTTGATTTGCCTTACACTGATGATATCATATAAACTCCGAAGCCAAATCAGTCACCACGATAGTACTCACAACCACTACAACCGACCCATCTGTCATCGGAGTGGTTTTCCTCTTTTCTTCGGCCGAGACGAATCATCCCTTTTGTAGACGGTTTGCATGGTCCGGTCCAGCTCGCTCGGGCTATTTATCCTCTATTGAAGAGGAAGAATATTGTGTCATTTACCTGATCCAGGCTCAACATTGCTGAGGAAATTTTTGAATCTCACTCATCTGATTAGACAGGCCTACTAGAAAAGAATTATTTTTTGGTGTCAAGGAATTTGGAACTGATTTTAGCGATGTTTGGGGCGCTGAATCTAAATATGAAATCAGTTTTTCTCTATTTGCTCTACTTTTTTAGATCAGGGATTTTTTGTTAACGTGCAGTTCTAACTCCATTTCGTGGAGTTCTAAATCACATATACAAGGATTGGTTCCTGTGTAATTTTTCTCTCAAGAAGACAATCTTGTATTTTGTCACGAAATTAGAGGACTCCTGGAAAAAGGGGTCTTCCTGACTATTTTTGATTGGCACCTATTTATTGATATCTCAAAGCAAAATTTAAAATTTGTCCTTCTACACAATGGGAATAAATATGATTCAATGCCAATTGCTAACTTAACGAAAATGAAAGAAGAATATAGCTTCGGTCTTGAAGAAGATAAAGTATTATGAACATCAATGGATGATTTGTGTGGACTTAAAAATGGTAAACTGTTTCCTTGGACAGCAAATTAACCACACCAAATAGCCTTGCTTCTCGAGCCCCTGGGATAGCAGGGAAAAAACACAGCACCGGGATAGAAGAATGGCCTAAGTTATTAACGACTAATGTCATTAACGATCTCATAGTTGAACAAGAGAAAATCATCTTTCCTCCACTGAGTATAATAACGCTGGGCCTTATGAAGCAGTTTGTAAAGGCTCTTGATAAGAAAGGTTCATGCTTTGCATATATAGGGGGAAAATCCCTTAGTTGAGCACGAAAAATATTAAAGCAGGCATATTTGACGGCCCACAAATAAGACAACTCATCTGCCTTCTTCAATTCGATAAATGAGGCTGAGCGAAGAGTCTGGATTTCATTCGTTGCAGTTGTAGGAAATTTTTTGAACAAACGCAAAGCTGAAAACAATGTTGAACTGGTAAACGAGATGCTTAACAGTTACAAATCCTTTGTGTGTAACAATAGTATTAAGGTACACTATTTACTCAGCCACTTAGACCGTATTCCTGAAAAGTTAGGAGATACCAATGAGGAACAAGGTGAATGATTTCACCAGGATATTAAGACTATGGAGTCCCGCTACCAAGGAAGATTGGATACGCAGATTATGAAAGATTACTGGATATATATGTACATACACTTACCTTAATTGAAGATCAGCTTGTGGGCTTGAGGTCAAATAAATGTATTCTGTATATAATTAATCATTTACATCTTTACATTAAATAATATAACAATATAGGATCAATGGAATAATTCAGACCTTATTTAAGCTGACCGAGCCTGACTATTTTGTCAAAATCCTCAAAAGGCATTTTAATGGATAAAAATTAAATAAATTGATCTGTTCGACATATTAAATTAACAATATGCCACTTTTTCCTCACAAGAAGGTGTGTTGTGTTGATCAATGGAAAGTTATCTGGATATTTATATAAGAAAAAGTAATCATAATCTTTAAATGTGATATAATGAAGTTTTTTATTTTGTTAAAAGAAACAATGTTATATGCAAACCTTTAAACATTAATAATTTTTTTTTTCTGAAACGTTTCAGATTACCTTTGTTTTTATATACAATAAAATTTTGCTTATGAAACTAATCGATGAGATGTGTTCATTTGAAAAAATAAATAAAATAGGAGCACTAGGGACTGTTGTCTATATAAAAATACTATTGTAAAGGAAGTGGACCTCCATGGATGGGGGCATGGGGGGCCAAAGCCTTAGGGGCCGTTATTGCCTAGTGGTTGGGGGGACTGGTGTGGACATGGCTGTCCATACCATGTCTCTTCCATGTGTATCTGTAAACATCCACAGTGTACCCGTTTGTTAATTGCAGTGGGGCCATTTTGTTGAATGCATTTCATCAACTATCTTTACCACCTCCCTTCCTAATGTAGCAGGGAAGAGTAAGTAAATCAGTTAAATTAAAGCTCGGAGCTATTTGGATCTGGAACGCCAGGTGAACCTGATAAGCTGGCGGAGCTGGAACGGATGGAGCTAATTAGGTATTTTACCGTTACATAGCACCCCTAACAAGGATACTCCAACCTACCCGGTCTTACGGAATAGAAGTCTAGAGGTGTGCCAATTCCTCCAATATTCTTTGCATCCAATCCACAAGTTAGCCAGTGCTCCATTCTATATCAACAACCATACCCTTTACGCTGATGTTAACATCCCATTCATTAAAATCTGCCCACCTCCAACTACCAGACCTTCCATTCCCGCCTCCTTGGCCATCGGATGCTCTATAATTCCATCTCATCCCTGGCAACCCATTGTGATGATTAAGGTGGAGGTTGTCTTGCGATTTTCTCCAAACTAACTAGCATTTTGTTTGAAAGTAAAAAGTCGTTAAAAACTGAAGTCTTGAACACTGCTTAAAATACTTTGTATTAAGTGTATGTAATCATTTCAATAAAGAGATTTTAAAAAAAAGTTTATTATTTATGTAAAGAAATTTTAGTTTCTAAAAAAATATATATTTTATCTAATGAGAAGAACAATGACAAAAGGAAGAACTGATCCTTGTTTTTACTAGTTTTTTTTTTGTTTCCATATGAAACCCGAAATACTTTACTAAATACTCTCACTTTGTACGAGGGAATACTTACATTCTACCCATTTTCTGTGAATGGAACAGTTTCTTATTCCATCAAGTTAAATAATGACTGAGTGAGTATGGTCCCTAATGCGTGCTATCAGATAATATATAACCGCCAATTTAATGAGGAGAACAATGAAGATACTGCCGATTCATCAATTGGAATATGACAGGTTGACCTCACGTCTCATTTTTACCATAACCAAACTTCAACAACTGGGAAATTTGTAGAGTTTGCTTTAATTGTTGTGTTTCTATTTTTGTTCAACACAGGACAGTTAACAATGTCTTTTCAACTGAACAGTGGGCAGGGAGAAGGAGGTACATTAAAAGTTGGAATTAAACGAAATATTTGTATTTTTTTACTAAAGCCCAGGGAAGCCTTTTTTTTTTCTTCAAAACTCCTTTCTCATTTGACGCCATAAACGAGGAAAATACTGCAATTTAATTGTGATCAATTGGTCGAAGAGGGGTGAAGCAGTGATAAAGTTGTGTAACTAAACAATGAGTATGCTCCCTTACTAGAATCACTTGGATGTTGAACGTTATATCTACGTAGCTCTTTGTATAAATAAAGTCTTGAGGAGGCTGGTTTCACTGTTGTTTTACCACTGTCTTAATTCGATGCGCTCAAGTTAGGAGTTGTCTCTATGTTTTGTACTTTAAAACAATTTCTGGATTGATTTGAAAATCCTTTGCTTTTGAAGGTCGGTATCCATTTATAATGTAAATAAATTCAATATAAATGAACCGATTTTAATTTTAAGTAAGGGAAGATTATTAAATGCCATGTTTACATAGATTTGTATGGTTAATTTAAGTAAATAATTTAAATTATGTACTCTTCGTTTGATTGTTAGCCATTAATTGTTAAATACAGCTAAGATAGGATTCCTTGGGAGTGATAGGACCTGAATATTTTTCATCTTGGACCTCAAAAAATATACTTCATATAGAATCATATAGCAAGGTTTTTAAAAAGTCTTTGTTGAGATTTCCAGCCTCTTGTGGTTAGCTGTTAGATGTAACTTACAAAACATTCTATTAGAATATAAATGTATGGGTGGAAATCAACATTACAAGTGTTAGACCTGGTCTCTAACAAATTAGTCATTATACAATTGCAAGTACATGTTTTGAGATGATTATGTATTTAAAATCCTATAGTGACAACTAAGGTGTTTGTTTTTTACAAATCCCTGTTACTAATTAGTTAATCAATAATAATTAGATTATGAAGCCTATATGCATTGTTTAGGCTTCACTCAGTTGTGAAGTAAAAACAGTGTTATTTTCAGTATTAATTTATGGTATATTGCTTTATATTTATAAAATATAGTGTATTATGACATCATCTTTTGTAATTGATTACTTATTCTTAACAGTACTCTTTCTTTTTATTATTTAAGTGTCTAATTGTAAGGTGCTTACACTTGCTCAGGTAGACTCAACTTTTACTATATCCAATAGTCATTTGTAGCTTTTAGTCTTTACTGTTCCCAAATTGAATACCTACGAAACATCTACAACTAATTGTCTTTTATTAATCATATCTTTATAAAATGTATACCTCTTTATGATTACTGCAATTTTGAAATCTTAAACTCGAGTTCACTGACCTTTATCTTTGTCTTTCAATTTGGCAGAAATGTATTTATGGTTGGATATTTTCTTCAGATAAGAGATAAGTGGGCCAGGTGACAGTTCTTTCAACTCCCTAGTACCCAAGGCCAATCATGATCTTTGATACATTTCTTTAAATTTATTCTTTCTTATTTTTCGTATGAACATTCATCAAAAAAATTCTCAGTTCAATCATGACCATGAAATGCCTTGCCTTATGCTTGAAACCAACAATTTTACAAATTGGAAAAAAATTATAATTTGATAAATTAAAAAGCAAAGTGTAATTACCTTATTTTTAAAGCAACTTCTAAATATATTTATTTGATTATTGTCATAACATTCTGATCTCTGTTAAATTACTTCCTATTGTATTATTCCTCCTTCTTCTGATTTTATCAAAGCTTCACCTTTCCTGAGTTTTTCCGGAAGCTTAACGCTCATTATACATCAATTATCGAAACTGTTTGTTATGAAAACCAAGTTGAAAATTTTGTTGGGTTGAAGACAAAGAAATATTTTCATAGGCTTATATATGGACAACATAACAGTTTTAATAATTAACGTAGAGTGAGACCTCACCATCCAAGAGTTTTAAGCTCGCGTAAAAACTGGGGAAAGGCAAAGTCTTAATAAAATCTGATGGGTGAGGGATAATACAATAGGAAGTAATACAACAACAGAGATCAGACTGTTATGAAGAAAATTAAATAAGTACATTTAAAAGTTGCTTTAAAGGCAAGGTAATTATACTTTTTTAATTTATCAAGTTGTAATTTATACCCTTGCTAACAATGAGTTCACAGTTTGTTACATTAAATTTTAAAACTTCAATTAAAAATACTACTTTATGAACTGTAGTTAATAAGATTTTTGTTTCATTATAAACTTTTAAGTGGAAATAATTATGTATGGATTGTCTCCAATTCTTGAACTGGTTTTATGATTTTCAGATGAACATCATCAGTATTATTTTTGCTCTGCTCTGCTTATACTCAAGAGTTTCATCCCATGACCAGGTAAACCTTATATAAATATATATATATTTTTTTTTTACATGAGCCACCCTTATAGGATTGATAAGGACCACTGTGCTTTTTTTCTTAGGACTTAACAATCACTGATATTTCGGCTAACCATATTAACTGTTAATGGCTAGCTACCAGCTACCACCCTTATCCTAAAACCCATAAATCAACTGGCTATCTATAAATGAAATCCCACTGTATCTAATATTCTTCGCTACAGAGTGCAAGTCGGGCACTGCTGGGTTGTAAAGGCTTCTTGGGTTTCACCCAAAACCTGGATATAGGTAAATTATATCCTATTTCAGATATTGACTGTTTCGAGGTAGAACACTATTATACTGACAGACTCTAAGTACTGGTTCTGGAGACTGATTATCACTAAACTAAAGATGGATTACAACTTAATTGACAGCTTTTACCAGTATGCGGGTCAAGGGCCGACAAAAAGTGCCATAGGCCTACTTGTCAAACCAATAATTCTTATTGGTGTCCCCCCTTCCTTTCATCTGTCTATCAACCATTGTATGGATGGTTGGATAAGTTTTAGCGTTAACTAGTCTTCGCCCACCCAGACATGTTCTTACACGACTCGTGCTCGCAAAGGAAAGTGTGAAGGTTGCAGGGATGTTCATACAAAACTTGGACTCATAGGAGGGGAAGTGCGGTGCGTGAACTATTTTTTAATTTACCAGTTTTTATTTTTTTTTACACGGTATACATATTCCTGGATAAGCTAAAAAATATTCTGAAAGGTAGTTGAAGATAAACCATACTCACTTTGGAATGTTTGGTCATCGTCCTTGAAAGATGGTTTCAAAGATGTGTTCTATAGGAGATCGATAGTTTTGGTAGGAAACCTAGTTCCCAACAACTTATGTTTTGTCTTTAAAATTAACCATGCCATGCTCGAGGTATTGCTGTTTAAAAGAAAATTGTTTTAAATATTTTTTTATTTTTATTATTTTTTTCCCCTCTACCTTTTTTTAGCCCCAATACATTTACTTCTGTTCATAAATTTGTTTTACTTGATGAATCTATGCCAAGTCCTCCAAATAAGGAATGATTCTGGCCTGGGAAGAAAAAAAAAAAAATCAGAATTTCAAACATTCTGCAATAGATGGCAAAAATAAAATCATGATCCAAAAACTAATAATCGTTTTAAAAAAAAAAATATTAAAGTTTTAGATTTTTCACCTGATCAATAAACCACAGTCAGATTTTGGAATTTCACCCTCGTTTAGCTACTTTTACCAAATAAACGATCGTTATTTTTCAACTTATAAAAATTATTTACTTTTTCGCCATGAAACATTCAGATTTTTCACCCGATCAAGAAACCAGTCAGATTTTGAAAATTTGCATCTATTTTGCCATCTTTCATTTTTTTTAACAAGCTTTGAAAATTAAGGCGGTATTTGGGATCTAGCACAAAACTCGAGTGGGAGAGAATTTCAAAAATCTGACAGATAATATAATTACTATTAAAACATTTTTTTAATCTTTTAACAAGGGGGGGGGGGCAAAAGCAGGGACAAATTCAAACATTAAAGGATTTTCTAGTCCATGAGATTCACTGACTTGAATTTAGAGCCCTTGAGCATCAAAATTGATTCAGCCAGTTCCTCAATCCATTGATATCTTAAATGCAGTTTTAATATAACCCATTTTACAGAGTCACAGTGTACATACATGCTTGGGATAGTGTCCGTATGTATATATTTGTTACCTATTCTACCTCTCGGCTATTTTTGTTCTTTATTACATTAGTTTTTGATTGAACAATGTCCTACACAATCCTTAAATAAGTATTGATTTGCTCAAAGCCGAGGTATGGCTGGAAATCTTATTAATTGAAAAAGTTTATGAAAAATAATCATTAATTGTTTTTTGTTTCTTAGCTTAGAAGATTTTAAGAAAAATGTATACTTACAACCTTTTTGGCACTAATACATGATTACTTGCTATATTGTGTTTTTCTGCTTATTTCTTGCAGACATAGAGTGTGTTGAATGCATCACAGTTCACTGAATTGAAACATCAAAGTCATCATTGGCTTCGTCATTATCTGTGGAACGAATTTTGTTGAGGATTTCTTCGTCAGAAAGGGATTCAAAATTTTCCCTCACTCTTTTATGTTATTGTTGGTAAGAGTAAAATGTATTCCAAATTTGTTGGAAAACTCATTTAAAAATTTGGAAGAGAAGTGTAGAGTTAGCTTGGTCAGAATCCTCAGAGATAGAATCAGAGGGTGTGTTGGCCAGACCTTTTCCCAAGAACACTGGACGGTTTTGCTTTTAATTTAATTCAAACTGTGCACTGAACACAAAGTTAATGTCACGTGTTTCTGTTTTGTTGACATTATACAAATATGGCAGTGGTCAGTGGTAAGAAAGGTAGTATGACATGTGTTTCATCACATGTTTGGATTATTGAACTTGCCGGACTAACCACAAGATTAAAAACATCTATTGATTTTGTTGGTTTTTTTTAAAAATTAATGGTCCTGTCAGTTTTTTTTATTATTATACCTGAAAGGAGATAGGGAGAGATATTTGTTATTTATTTTTGTTGGCTGGATTACATTTGGATCCATAGGCTGTAAGAGTGGTGTTAGGAGGCATGTACAGAATTTGAATTTGTTTATCGTCAGATTGTAGGTCCTTTTCTTTAGGGTGCCTAGGAGCATTATCCAGAAGTACCAAAGCTTTAGTTGGTAAGTTGTAATCTTTTGAAAACTTGTTTACAGCTGGAACAAAATCTTGCTTGAAGCATTGGGTAAAAAAATCTCAGGTAACCCATCCTATAGTTTGGTTTCTTATGTTACTGGTAAGTAAGAGAAGTTTTTTAATGCATTCAGATGCTTGGCTCCTCCTACATAAGGAAAGTTTGTGTGTCCCCGTAGAATTCACACTAGGCATAAATGGTTGTCTGTCTTTTGACATTTTCCTGTCTGGGCGCTTTCCTCTGAACAGTGCTCTAAGATCTTATACGGCAACATACTCCATAGTAATTCGCTTTCTTTTGCGTTGTACACTTGCTCAGGGAGAAGACCTAAATCTTAGATTTTTAACTCAAATTTCTTTGGAAAAAGGTCCATGGCCAAAACATGACCTGATAATTTTTTTCCTATGATAGTTAAAAAACGGGAAAAAATGTTGCCTTCACAAAGGATGTTATTACTAGCATATCTTATTACTTGGTTTTCCCTTTGTCCAGTTTCTTACAAATCTCCTGTGTATAAGACAAAGTTGAAGTCATGTGTTTCTGTTTCATTGACATTATACGGTATATGGCAGTGGTCGGTGGCAAGAATGCCAGCGTTGTGTCAACCTCTTCATCACGAATAATTAGAAGTTCCCCCCTTCTTCCCATATTTTAATAATAAAAACCTTAAAGCGCCAGTTAAGAGAGGGGGAAACTAGTGCATGAAACAGCTGAAGCCCGCTAGGAGGCGTGGGTGAGGCCTAGGCTATGACCGCCTATATAAGGGGCCAGGTTTGGGGTTTGCGACAGACTCTCGTAACCCGGTACCTGAAGAACACTAATCTCTCTCTCTCTCTCTCTCTCTCTCTCTCTCTCTCTCTCTCTCTCTCTCTCTCTCTCTCTCTCTTTCTTTCCCTCCCCCCTCAGTACAGTTGCCAGTAGAGTACAGTCAGAGTAAGTACAGTTGCCTCCCCATGCAGTATTGGACAACCAACCCTCCTCTTCCTATGCATCCGCTCCTGCAGGGCCTTTTTTGCATTGTAGGAATTAACTGCTACTTCTTCCTAGCTTACTTAGTTACTGGACAATGTCGAACCCTATTCATTTCTGGGTTTGCTTTTCTTCTCTATTGATTATAACTTCACATACACTACCGAAAATTCTTTGAACAACTTTCCTCTCAAACCGGGTCCTCATTTAAGTTTAATTGTCTGAACCAAAGGTCAGTGCTAGTCTGATCAGGAGCTTATAAATCCTTATCTATGGAAATTTGAATATATTGCTTTGCAGCAGCTTCTGATGGGGCATATTAACATCAGTTTCCCTCAAGTATGCTCTTAATGAATTATTTGATTTAAATGAAAAACCAAAAAACAATATATATCAGAAAAGAGTAGATAGTGTCTTGACCATCAGTAGTACAGTTTTGGGGAATATGGTTCTCTCTGCTGCCAGACATGATGCTTTTAAGATTTATTGATTTGTGTAAATGGGAAGCAATAAGATATTTGTATGGTCATATCTCAGAAAGTACTTAAAAAAAAGTGATTGAACTTTATTTGCCATATGTTCATTTAACTAATTATTTTTATTTATTTTTTATTAGTCCTCTCTATTGATACTCTTTATCACATAAACTTGTATATACCTCCAGATACACTGGGGGAAACACTAGTTGGCCACAGATGTTTCATTATCTAGTTTAATTTTAATTTGAAATCAAGCTAGAGATAAATATTATAATTAAGAACAAACAAAAATCAATGCAAATCATTGGTCATATTTCAGAACCTTAATAATTTTAAATTTTTAGCTTGATCATTGAACAATTTCATTATTCCATTTTCCAATTCAAACATTATGCCAATTTTCTTATTATAGGCCTTGGTTTTTTTTAGGAGGAGAATCCTCTGTTGTCAAATGAACAGTTCATGGTAGAGTATAATTCAGCTAGCATTTACTTTGTTGAAACCTTCAATAACAAAGGAGCCATTTTTTCATCGTGGATCACATCACAAGCATTAAAAGCTACTGAAGATGGTGGAACCCTAAAATATGATGGTATAATGATTAATATTATTTATTGCTTTACATTTAGTCTTTTACTCATGTGTTTTAGTTAATTTAAAGGACTATCGATGATCACTTATTCAAATAACTATTATGGTTTATTATTAATTATATATTCTGTATAATATTATATTACACTTTTCATTCATTGTTTTATTATTGCTAAAGGATTATTTTAGACAATTTAATTTAAATTGTATAGTTTTATATGCTTTACAGTATTATTCTAGTATATAACATTTTCATTCTTTTGATTTATGGAGTGTGTGTTTCATGAGACATTTTTTTGTGTATCTGAATACTTCTATTAAGTATTTGCACAGCAGAACCATTTTCTGCTTTACTCCAGAATGAGCATACTGGAAGATAACTATTAAAATTGGAAAATGTAAAAAGGGGAAAATAAAATTAAATATGAGTTTTCTAGTAGACTCAGATAAGGTTAGCAAATAGATAAAAGCAATGAGGCTTAACTTGATAAATTTGGTAAAAAATATGGTGAAATGCAGCTTTTGGAAGGAAATTAGGAATAGGGAAGAAAGGAAAGAGGCAGACTGGATACAAACCACTATTGTAAACTGTTAAGGGGACACCCAAGGTAAATTTTAGCATATCTTAAAAACAGGCTTGTTTCCACTCTGAGCATTAAAGAAAAACTGACCTTTCTTTGGCTGGTCTAACCTGGAGATTGGGAGAAAAAGTGTCAGGAGCAGGCAGCCAATCAACAATTAGTAAACTGTATGCCTTATACAATTATACATTATATTATATAGGCTCCTGGCCTACCAGTGCCAAACATTCTAAGTTATTAATATAAAATAAAAATAAGTAGATATGTTACTTGACAGATAGTATTGGTCCTGACTTCAATTGAATGGTCCAGTTTAGTATATTCCTTGATAAAATAAATATTCCTTTGTTAATGTTCAAGTTTACAAGTTTACTCCCCTATAGGTTCCCAACACTTAAAACACTAGCCATTCATGTGATGATCGCCTTGACATCTTTTATTTTATGTTTGTCCTACCAGGAATGTTCTGTTCTCCATGTGTAGATTCTTATTGTATAACCGCAACATTTCCTCTTGTTATGACATTCTTCATCTTGCCCTGAAAATTTCCAGATCTTGAAAAGTTATTCTATAGTTAATGTGTTCTCTTCAGCATTCTACTCCCTGGCCTTTCATTTGGATTTCCTATTCCTTATTTGATCTCCCATTCAAGTATTTCACCATCTGCGCCTTCTTATTGCCAGTGGTAAGGCCATGTATATCCCTACTGCAAACTCCTGTCAGCTCTATGTCTTCCACATATTGCAGTGAATTATTTTTATTTTTTTTTTATGAAAGTAGCTTATGAAAAAATATCTTTCTAAGGTAAGATATACAGTGTAAGGTTAATCATCGGGTTTAGAGTTTTAACTCAATTTAAATAAGAATTAACTATTACATTTTTTCTTTTGCTTGTTTATCTGAAAGGTTAAAGCAATAAGTATTACTTTGGCTATTATAGAAAAAAAATAGGGATCTCAAATACTTTGTAATATGTTGTTCAATAAAGTGTGTTAGAAATAGTTGTAAAATTTAATTTATTTGCAGGTGATTGGATTTTGGAAGAAGCTACGAAAGATGCTCTACCTAATGATCTTGGCTTGACTTTCAACGAAAAGGCAAAACACCGTGCTATTTCCTCTAAGCTTTTGAAAGATTTTGTTTTTGAAGAAAAGCCATTCATATTGCAGTATGAAGTTTTACACCAAGACGGACAAGAATGTGGTGGAGCCTATATTAAACTTCTTTCAATGCAAAGAAATGAAAAACCTTTGAGTGATTTTAATGACAAAACGCCATATACCATAATGTTTGGACCAGATAAATGTGGAGCTCTTAATAGGGTATTGTATAAATTGATTACTCTTATTTACACATATTTGTGTTTGCCTTCTAATAATTGTTTCACTCCCCTCTCAATAACCAAGGCCTAATTCTACACTAACTGTTATCCTAGAAAGCTCATATAGCACAAGTTTCCTAAAGATTTAATATATATTTTCCCTTTCAAACAACCTCCTACCACAACAAAGATGCTTACTTCAGATCTTTTCCCTCATCTTTCCCCATTTCAACAGATTTAAAATTTTTAACAAAACATTTTTAATTATATAAGGTTGGTAGGTTTTATAGTAATACACAAATTAAATTTTTCTAAGTTCTTTAAAGGATGGAATGAAATGCCATAGGTCTAATGTTTTTATTTTCTCATTTTATATTTCTTTTGTTCTGTTATATTTATTTTTTCACTATATTAATTTTCCTCAACTAAAAGTAAAAAACAACAATCAACCAGGTCATATTTCTAACATAATAATTATTAATTGATACATATAAAAATATTAACATAGCATTATTATCGATGATTTATAGGGCCAATTTTTTACTATGAGGAAAATCTTATGAGCAATAAAATAAATAAATAAAAAATAATTGATGCAGATAATTATTACATAAGTAGGTTTTGTAATGGGTAAACAATTGAGAATTGGCTTTCAAGCACACTCTAATCTCAAAAATTATTATCGCTGACGTTTTGTGACTTTTCCAAAATGAAAAAAATTTTTGAGTGCTAAATCTTATTTATATTTTCAGGAATGTTTTTAAATGCAGCTCTGTTAATAAAAGAAAGACACAAAAACTGTCCTCTCCTGAATACCATGTATAGTTTCCATGTAGTTTATATATGTATGTATATATACATATACTCCATCCTTCTATCAAAACTATATATATATATATATATATATATATATATATATATATATATTGTAACCTACCTCATTTTTTACCATTTCTCTTTTTACTTTATTTGATCAATTTAACTTAACTAATTTGGCAGGTCCGTCATAAGATCTTTAATTCAGATTGTTTTGTCTTTGACATAGGAATTTATTCCGATTGAATCGCCTGATCTCAATGCTAATGTTGTGGTTATTAATAAATTGAGAAACTAGGAATTGTGAAATATATTCAAATAAGATGGTTATAACAAATAATTATAATTAACATAGAGTACTGACAAAAAGTATAAAAAAATATTCAATTCCTTTTAAATTAGGATAGTTACTACTAATTACAAAAACATGAATTTGAGCTCAATTTCTTTTAATGGATCCATAATAAGAAACAATATTAATGTCACCCAATCGATGATCTTCCTGTAATCCAATCAGCGTTACTTTCTGCTGTTGGTTCTTCTCCTCTCTTCCTGTATGGTAACCGCCAATTCGGGAGCTTGCTAACTGCGTTTTCCTCGACGGTTGTGCTAAGACTGCCGGTTTACCTCATCCCCGCTCCTAGGAGCATAAGGAAAAATTACCCTTACCAGATGTGAGGGTTCCTGGTCTTAATCTCAAATATCATGAATGTTACAATATATATATATATATTTATTTAAAAAGAAAACTATAAAGAAAGTTCTATTATTTTGATTTCTTGTGAAACTGGTCTCTAAAAATTTAATATAGATGAAAAGTTTAGTAGTTAAATTTTAGTGGTTAGCTGGTAAAAAAAACAGTCTGACAATACCAACAAATACACAGATTTGCTACCAGATATATTAATTAAGAACCCATTATATTATGGCTGATAGTTGAAACTTCTAACATTCTAAGTCTGCATCAACTAGCCATTTTTTAACTATCGAGAATAATATTGGTAGTTCTTGATTATTTTTAAATGTCACAAGGATAAGTACTACCTTGTTATATAACAACAACTTCTTTGTTTCTTACGATTCTCCTTCCCTCCTCATTTCCTTTATTATGAAATCAAGAACGAATTCTGTAGCTCCAGATGACATTCCCATGAAATTTGTAAAGCTCCCAAACAATTCTTCCCATATTGCTTCACATCTATAAATTTTCTCTTCAAAATTTAGCATTGACCAACAACGCATATCTATCCTTGTCCTCTTAACCTTTATCAAGGCATTTGACACCTTTGATTACTCCATCTGTTGTAGTTACTCCAAAAAAATTGTACTGCCAAGATCAACATTGTTTTTGACCATCGTAGAGCTCATTTAGAATTTGCTCGGGGACACCTTAAGTGGACTGAAAACGAATGGAGCAACGTGTTGTTTTCAGATGAGTCATGTTTCTCTCTTTATACACCAGAGTGTATGAGTGTCATTTTTGTGAGAAAAAAAAATTTATTAGTGTAAGAGATCCTCGATGGAAACTATATCTTATGTACTATGAAAGTATTTAATTTTTAAAATTAAATCTCAGGGGTAGTTAAAAAATGGCAAGTTCATGCAGATTAAGGATGTTAGAATTCTCAACTATCAGCCATAATGGGTTCTTAGTAAGTATATCAGGTACCGAATCTGTTTATCTGTTGGCATTGTCAGACTGTTTTTCCACCAGCTTACCATTAAGATTTAACTACTAAAATTTTCATCTATGTTAAATAAAAATTTGTGGGCTTTAAAATGGGTCTTTCCAAGCACATCTGCAGTCAAGTTGCTATTCTTCTTGTGGGGGCAGATTTTGTTTATTGAATCAGCCATTAACATTAAACTATTGCTAGTCTTATAGCCATATATACAAATCAGTCATTTTTCGTGTTCTGAAGTGAGACTTTATATGTTCGTCTGCTGTGAAGTTCCTGCTTAAGATGGCAAACGTATGTTATTTTCTTTAATCAGCTAACCACCCAGACTCAAGACTAAACAAATCAATCAATTTCTAAGGTCTATCATCAAGTTATAACCTGCAGATTTTGTTTTTGCGAATAATTTAACTACCCGCATTAAACTAATATGTACAACTTAACAAACCAGTCAATTTGTTGAGTTCTAAACTGGGCTTTTGTTAGTACATCTACTGTTTTAGGTCACAATAATCTTTACGATTGGTCTAAGTAGTTTGTCAAGTTTAACCAATATTTTGGGGTGTTGAGAGGCATCAGTAGTTATAGTTGCTTGATCAAGCCATTTTTAAGTGGTTATTTTATCTACCATAAATTAATTATTTTATGTTGTTTCTGATTATTCAATATATGCTATTATCATTAACTTTAAAACAATAACAAATATTAACTGTAATTCCAAATGTTTCTTTTGCTGGAATAATCATGTATAATTATTTTATTGCATAATCAATAATTTTTTTTATTTTTTTGCTTATTTCAGCTTCATTTCATATTTCGCCATCAAAATCCTCTTAATGGAAGTTTTGAGGAAAAGCATTGTAGAACTCCGAAAAGCAAGATAGATGAAACATTTACTGATGCCAAGCCACACTTATTTCAGCTTATTATTAGACCAGATAACACTTATGAAGTTGCTGTAGACCATAAGGTAATAAATAATAGCTTATCAAATTTTAAGTAATGGTTCTTCATAAAATTTATTAAATATAATTTTAATGATAAAAACTTAAATTTGCATTCATCTTTCTTTTATATAAAAAAAAGTTGTCATATAATGCTAAACTTTTATGAGCATGTGTTTTTAATGATTAATCAATTTCAATAATATATTCCCAGTGTGAGCATCAAAGCCACTAATTGGGGGGGTTAGAGTGGTCTATGAACATGTTGGGCTACATACATGGGGACTAGGGGTGGCAGACTTGGTTTTTTTTTAATCACTTGACTACCCACCTTAAACTAGTAAAACTAAACATACCAGTCAGTTTAAGAGTTCTAAAGTGGGTCTTTGTTAGTATGTCTACTGTTTTAGGTCACAATAATCTTTTCAATTGGTCTGAGTGGGAGTCATGTATGAACCTGCATGGGACCCACAAACCCCCAATTTGCGTGTGGAAAAGGGACCAGGGGACAGAGGTCTTGGGAGCTCTGGATAGGTGTAAGCCTAGTTCAAATAAGAATGAAATATTTAATTTTGGCAATATTTATTGCTTGATTTTTCTCTGTAATTTTCAAGTTCCTTTCAGTATATGTTATCAGTAAAACAGAGAATCAGATTAACCTAGGTTTGGACTTAAGAAAACAGCCTTCATCTACTTTTTACATATCTCTACTATACCATCACTTTTGGTGCAAGAGAAAAATTGATTCTGATTTATGTTTGGGTACTTGAAATAATGAGTTATTGTGCCAAAAATTGATTCTGATTTATGTTAGGGTACTTGACATAATGAGTTATTGTGCCAAACTCCAAAATTTAATGCACATCTTTATGAAATTATGTGGTTATACATAAGCTATTGGACAAATAGTTTAATTAATACTGTAATTTATTGAGTATAGAAGTAAGCCATTGGTATAAGATATTTACAAAACATATTATTTTAGCAAAATTATATTACAGTTAATGAAATTATGTTGCAGAGTTTCTAAACCAATAGGTCTCTATCTTCTCTGGGCAGGAATGCCTCTTGTGACATTAAAGTTGTAAAAAGACCAAGCTGATGAATGACGAAGTTTTTCCTTAGTTACTTAGGCTAGTGTTAGTCAGGATGATCCCTACTTTCTGTTTAGTTTTAGTTTTTTTTCCAAATATGTACTGAAGTTTGGTCTGTTTACAAATCCTCTGATGATCTGCAAAAGCCATTTTATGAGAGATGCAGGCAGGCATCAGTAATATTTCCATAAGTTGTCTGTGCTCTCATTTGTCATTTCTTCTTTGTTGGGGAAATAACTTCAGGTCTGAACTGCTTAACATTCACTTGAACTCCAGTGCAATAGGGCATTTCATCAAAAAGCAATTGGCCGCCTGATGAATAGTGTAAGACCATTACATAAAAAAAGGAGTCCAACTTCAACACCAAAACTTCAGAGATATAAAGCTCTTACCAGTTGCCTACAATGTCCTTTCAAACCTCCTTTATCAGAGAGTGTTACCGTATCCTGAACATATCCAGGGGCTTTATCGGTGTGTGTTTGTAAAGGGATGCCCGCAGGAGATCTCATATTTTTAACCTTCACACCTCTTCCTACAAAATTGCAGCATTCGACCATTCCTTTCTTACTCACTCGCTTGATTATCTTTCTCCTAATACACACTACATCCTCAAATACATTCAAAACCCTTCAAGTCCTCTTCATCATTCACTCAGAAAATTTGCTAGCTTAGGAAGTATTTATTTATTGTTACTATTCCGCTATACTTTATATATATGTAAAGAAAGTAAGCTTTCTTCAATTAAATTAGCAGCGCTTTGTTATCACGCGCGTGCTTCAGTTGGCTGCCACTAGGTGGAGCTAGAGACATATGACCAGAAGGTTTTAAAAAGGTTTTGGAGTGTGAAACAAGTAAAGTGCAAACAGTGATAACAATAAACTGTAATTGTTGTTTTATAAGATTGGTTAGGTCTTCTTCTTATAACAATAAGTAATCTGTTTCTCTGTAAAACAAAAGTTTATTTAATTGATAATTAGTTTACAACTATAACAAATAAAATCGAAATCCATACCTGTAAAACAAAAAAAACAACAATTACAGTTTATTGTTATCACTGTTTGCACTTTACTTGTTTCACACTCAAAAACCTTTTTAAAACCTTCTGGTCATATGTCTCTAGCTCCACCTAGTGGCAGCCAACTGAAGCACGCGCGTGATAACAAAGCGCTGCTAATTTAATTGAAGAAAGCTTACTTTCTTTACATATATATATATATATATTGTTTTATATTGTGAAATCTTCACTATAAAGAATTTTTTTTAATTGTACAACAGGTGATATTTTCAGGTGATAATTGTACAATATCTGATATTTTTATTTGAAAAATTTCTAGAAATACATAATTATGGTTCTTTTGTTTTTTTTTAATTTCAAATTAAAATGGATTCCAGGATTTGATTACGTTAGAAAATTTAATGTTAGAAATACATTAGAAAATTTAATTTTAGCATTTTAAATCAAACTTTTATATTTTTAATATTTTACCTCTTTCTTTGACTGTGTTGGTTGGATTGTTGATTATTTATTCTTGTTCACCTTTCTATATCTTAGCAGTGAAAATGACAGCAAACTTAGTTAAAAGGCTTTTATGTATACTAGTTCTCGACCACCCACCCACAAGTGGCGAACAGGGGGGAATTTCGAAAATCCTACTGGAAATAAGATTGCTAAAAAAAAAAAAAAAATTCTTCAATTTCCCCTCTCCCTTAATTGTTCACCCGGATTTTTTTTTCTCAAATTTTTTGCACAGGAAAAAAAAAAAGCAAAATTTATAAGTCGCTGAATTTCCCAGTCGGTGAAGTTGGCTAATCTAAATTTAGACCCCTCAAATGTCGAAATTGCCCCAACCGATTTCTCAATCAATTCGTATCTTCCTCGTTGTAATGTAGCTTTAGTGTAATAAATAAAATTTAATGTGGGGAGATACTCATTTATCTATTTACTCATTAACAATACTTTTAATCTTTGCTATAAAGTAGTTAATTTTTCTTTGTTCAATTTTTTTTTCTACAAAAAAAAATTATAATTATCTGTAAATTTAAAGGGACTATGAAAGAAAAAAAATGTTCAATTTTAAAGTGATTGTATGATTAGTTTTTTTTTGTTTTTGTTTTTTTAGGTTATAAGCTATGGTTCATTACTCAAGGATTTCACTCCTCCTGTTAATCCTCCATCAGAGATTGATGACCCTTCAGATCAAAAACCATCTAATTGGGATGACCGTGAAAAAATTTATGATCCTTCAGCAGAGAAACCGAAAGATTGGAATGAAGATGCGCCTTACCAAATTCCTGATCCTAATGCTGTTAAACCTAATGATTGGCTTGATGATGAACCAGTGAATATTAGAGATCCGAGTGCTGAAAAACCTGATGACTGGTCAGTTGATTTTAAATTATAATCTTATTAACCCTTTTCTGACTGCAGTGGTGTGACCATTGCTGAAAACCTGGCCATTCCAGCCCAATGCCTGCAGATCCCTGAGGTCTGTGCTAGGTTCTTACAATTTTTTTCATTCTGTATATAAAGCTATTACTCAAGTTTATTTTTTCATTCAGAGTTCTGCTCTTATTTTATTCAGTAAAATGTAGAGGTATATTTTAATGTAAATGTTTGTTAACAGTTTCAAAACTATAATTATTTATTTATATTGTGTAGAATATATGCAGCAATATCTCTACTTCATGTAAAATCATCACACATTTTCAGCATTTTTATTTGTATTACACAGTTCTAACAAATACTTATTTCATAAGACAATAATAGCTGAGTTACATAGTAAATACAGACCTCCCTATCCCAAGCATATTTGTACATTGTAATAATGCCATAAAAATAAACCCCTGAGATACCAAGTGAACTTTATTAAACTACAAAAGCTTTTACAACAAGACAACGGGAAAACCTGTTAGTAAACTGATGATCCACCTCCAAGTGCAAGAAACCTTGTTTCCACTACAGTCCTCTCTCAGAGCCTGTGTACCTTCTCATCTCTAAGTCATGTTTTTACCTTAAAAAAATTTGTTGAAAATGTTATTTTATTCACATTATAATCTTAGATAGATAATAAATTTGTATTTCTGATAAATGTTTTGTTTGTTTAATGAAGACTATGTTGCGCTCTTGGCTTTAATTCTAAATTTAAATAAATGAAAATATAGTCTTTTGTTTGAGACGCCAATTGGATGTTCTGTTCATATAATAGATAAAATGTAAAATCTTCTAGTCAAACAGTCCTTTGTTCGAGGCACCCCATTGATGTACGCTCCGAACAAATATTAAGCTATTAAGATTTTAATTCTACTTAAATAGTCCTATGTACCTAATAGTTCCTGTTCAGGCACCATTTTGATGTAACATTCATACATCAAATCAATTAATGTAGTGAAAATAATCATAATAATGTTGTTAATAATTTATGCAGTGAAATGGTACTCTGGATGGCATTTTTTTGTAGTGTACTGACGTCAAACTAATTAAAATATAATATGAAATATGATTGGACACCATTTTAATGTAGCACAATTAAGTCAATTAAGGAAACAATGCCTTTAATCAAATATAACATTAATCAAGCGCTATTTTGATGTGGCGTTTGAACATATATTAACGTTAAATTATATGTTACATGCCTGTTGGTGATACCTGGTTGCAATAATGATGATAAACCATACATTTGTTTTATAGTGAAATGATTTATTAGTCTTTTATAGGAATGAATATTTTATGTGGAATGTTTTTGAAATATAATTAACAAATAATACATTGGTGTTATATAAAACAATACAGCAGTTTAATGATTAACTTGATGAGGTCAAAGATATGTAGGGACTGGAGGTATCAAGTATTGTTTAAATCTAGTCAACCTCTTTGTACTAGGACCTCTTTGTAATTGAACTTTGTAGCAGAGTAGAGAGATTGTGATAAGACTGTAATAAACCATTCCGTGACCGTAATAAGTGTTTTGTTAATTACCCACAATATGGTGACCTCGACGTGATTTAATTCGACGTGATTTAATTCGAGTGTTTTGATCCGACGTGATTTAATTTGACGTGATCGAACTAAGTGATTCCCAGCATGGCGTTGCCAGCAGGAGAAAAATTTGAGGCTAAACTAGAGGACCAACCGGAGGTAACTAAAGTATCAATTAGAATTGCTCCCTTCTGGGCCGATAAACCTGAATTATGGTTTTATCAAATAGAAGCCCAATTCAATCTTGTGGGTGTTATTAAAGAAGACACGAAATTCAACTATCTTGTTTCTCAGCTAGAAACTAAATATATGGAAAATATAGAGGACATTATTAGAGGTACGGCGGTTAATAAATATACTTTAGCTAAGGAGCGTCTTCTTCAGCTGTTTAAGGAGAGCGATAACCAGCAAATTAGGAGGCTGTTGACAGGTTTAGAGTTAGGTGATCTCAAGCCTAGTCAGTTGCTCCGTAAAATGCAGACTTTGGCTGGTGGGGATATGACAGACAAAATTCTGAGAACGCTGTGGTTGGAAAAACTTCCGGTTTCAATAAAAAATATTGTCATCATTAGCGAGGAGACCTTAGATAAGGTGGCAGTTATGGCAGACAAAATAGCGGAGGTTACCCCTCAGTCAAGTGCCTATTCCGTTAGTCAGGACTCAATTCTAAATGAACTGATGAAAAAAATTGCGAGTCTAGAAATTCAGATTTCTTCGTTGAATTCTAGAAATAGGTCTCGCAGCTCGTCCAGAGATTCTTCCCATTTGAGGCGCGGTTTTAGCCCCAAAAGAAAATTTTGTTATTTTCACCAGAGATTTGGAAAAAAATGTAGACCAGAGAAGTGTAGACAACCTTGTGCTTGGCGGCAGCTGTCGGAAAACTCCCACAAGCAACAGTAGATGTGGCCTCGGCTGTTGCTAACAATTTAGGCAGTCACAAATTTCGTTTACTTGTCCAGGATAAAAAAACCAGACTAAAGTTTCTTGTCGATAGTGGGGCAGATGTGTCCATAATTCCGCTAAGGTCAAAGTGCGAGTCCCCTAGTAGAGATTTTGTTTTATTTGCAGTCAACGGATCCATGATACCAACATATGGTGTACAAACTTTAAATATTGATTTGGGTTTGCGCCGTCAGTTTCAGTGGCCTTTTTTTGTGGCTAAAGTGATCAGAGGAATAATTGGTGCAGATTTTTTGGCCTATTTTAATCTTTTAATAGATTTAAAAAATAAGAAACTTGTCCATAATGTCACAGGTGCACAGATCCGTGGTGAGATTTCAACTGTTTCAAATGGTGACATCATTAGCACGGTGTCAAATTCTCAAAGATTTGCTGACTTACTAGCCAAGTTTCCGAATCTGACCAAACCAAATTTAATACCTAGTGAATGCAAGCACAACGTAGAACACTACATTCATACTACCGGAAGGCCGATTTGTTCAAAAGTTAGAAGACTCGACTCTAGGAAATTACAGTTAGCGAAGGAGGAGTTTCAATTCATGTTGAATCATGGAATAATACGACCATCGAAATCCGAATGGGCTTCTCCTCTGCATCTAGTTACGAAGAAGGATGGTTCATTACGCCCCTGTGGTGATTACCGCAGGCTTAATGACCTTACAGTTCCTGATCGCTATCCAATTCCGCGGATAGATGACTTCCAGAATATGTTACATGGAAAAACAATTTTTTCTAAAATCGATCTGTTTAAGGCATATTATCAAGTTCCCATAGTTGAGGAGCATAAATCAAAAACCGCTATTATCACTCCATTTGGGCTCTTCGAATTTAATGTCATGGCTCCAGGGTTACGAAACGCACCCAGCAGTTTCCAACGTTTTATCCATCAAGTTTTTACTGGTCTCGATTTTGTGTTTATTTTTTCAGATGATGGCCTAATTGCTTCGTCAACGGAAGAAGAGCACAAGCGTCATTTGGAGATTGTTTTCAACCGCTTGGACAAATATGGCTTGCGTATAAGTGTAGCCAAATCTATGTTTGGAGTGCAAGAATTGGAATTTTTGGGGTACAGAATCACTCCAGATGGATCAATACCTCTTCCAGAGAAGGTCAATGTCATCGTTAACTACAAGCTTCCCCAGACTGTTCAGCAGCTTTGCCAGTTTTTGGGAATGCTAAATTTTTACAGAGGATATTCACACAAGGCTGCAGAAACTCAAGCCATTTTGCATGACTATCTTAGAGGAGCAAGGAAAAAGGACAATAGGAAAATCACACGGACATTCTCAGATTCACAAGATTGGGTCGGAGAACTTCAAGAGGAAATGCGTCAGCTGAAGCCTGTTCCTGTAAATCACAAGTCTTCTAGGAGCGTTTTTATTTACAAGGACTTACAGAAGTGCTCACATGTTTTTATGCGCACTGATCGGATCAAGAAACCCCTAGAACCAGCATACGAAGGACCTTTCCATGTCATCACCCGTTTAGAAAAATATTTTCGATTGGAAATCCATGGCAAGGACATTGCGGTTTCTATTGACCGGCTAAAACCAGCTTATTTTCTTGCCGATGAAGATATGAACCAACAAGACTCTTTGACTTTACCTTTAGCCCAGTCTCCAGATGATTTTCCAGTATTGAGGACGCAGCCTACAGAACAGGAGAAACAACAGAAGCAACCTGAAACTGTACCAACTTCTACTAGAAGTGGTAGAACTGTGCGGTTTCCTGCAAGATATTTGGAAGAAATACTTGTTTGAATGAATTTTGTATATATATATATATTATGTTTTGTTGTTTTTGTATTTTCTGTATTATGATTATTATTCTTTGAAGCTATTCATATATAATAATTTTGTTTCGAATCAATATTTTTCCATTTTGTTTCTTAAATTTTCAGTATATTTTTGAACGATGCTATGAATGCTATAGTTCCTATTAAGGTAATTCACAATTGTGTTTCATAAATATTAACGTGTTCACTGGATAGGGGGTAATGTAGGGACTGGAGGTATCAAGTATTGTTTAAATCTAGTCAACCTCTTTGTACTAGAATCTCTTTGTACTAGGACCTCTTTGTAATTGAACTTTGTAGCAGAGTAGAGAGATTGTGATAAGACTGTAATAAACCATTCCGTGACCGTAATAAGTGTTTTGTTAATTACCCACAGATATTCATAACCTCACGTTATACTGGTAGTTTCTTCAGTATGTTGAATTTTGATCTGTTGTGTCTCTGTAAGGATATTTACCGAGGGTTGGGTCACTGCCCCTAACTGTCATACTTTTTTATTAGGCATGTGGTACTGTGGGGTATTAAATCCTGTTTACCATGGTAGCCCTTTTATTGCCTACTTTTGCCTTCTATCTCTTATCTCTCTAGCAGTTTGTTTGCCATCCCTCAAGTCTGGTATGCTTAAAGGAAAGCCAATGTATGTTATAGTGGTACATATTCTGGGTTGTTGGGTTTCATCATATTTATCTCATCGTCTGTTTAATATCTCATTATGAGAAATTAATCGCCTCATCTTTAACACTTTTTCAATTTAAAAAGAAAATTATTCATATTTAATTGATAAAGAGAAATTGTCAAATTTACCAATTTATTATCTTATACACCTATCCTTCTACAATTTATTTCTACTTTAAACTATCTGTTGGAGCCAGTAATGGTTGTGGCCATGAATATATGGTGGAGCCTCTAGGGGCATTGATATTGCGAGTAGGGTATTTAGGATTAGGCCCTCAAATTTGTGTAGAACAATTAATGGTTGTAACTTGTGCCAATCCTGGTGGAAGTTTTGGACTAATTAATAATTTTTATTTTTTATTTGTAAACTTTTATTTCATTAATAAATATAAATAAGTGTCATTGAATACGGGGAAAATTAAGGACCTAGTTTTCGTTGCACTTAGTAGGTGGCAATACCTCCTGGATGGTACCCTTTCTAGACTTGGCACTTATCTGACATGTCACAAGTTAAAAAGGGTTATGATACATAAGGTGAGCCCCATCACTTTTAATAATTTCAGTCCATTAATGTATAATGTATACCATTATACTTTTGTACAATGCAGACCACTATGTCTACAAAACAGAATTTGTATAAAATGTAGCCAAGCTACAGGGAATATAATGAATCAATCGTAAATAGATTCGTTTGTAGAATCTACATTTTGTAACAAGGGGATATGAAAAAAAGTTATAAAGGGTCAGTCCCTGGATCAGGCAGGAGCTTATCAAAGAAGCTAGTGAAGAAGTCTTAACATCCCTACCAGTGAACCTCTCCACGAAGTGAAGTCTCAGGAAGTGATAGGGGATGATAAAGCTAATCTAAGCTTGACGGATGTCCCCTATGCAAGACTGGTATCCAGGAACAGTGAATAAGGCCAGACCGTCATTTTGCTGATCCTTATGCAACCTTTTTATTATTAAAAATAAATCAAAATTGACCCGAAACATGCCATATATTATTTTATTTATACGTAATTACGGGGAGGTAGCTGATTTTTGTTCAGTGTACTATTTAGTCATTCTAGGTTTTTTTTAGTCAAAAGTCCTACCATGTGGATATGAACATTTTTTTGTAATCTATTTTAGGCTCTTCTAGAATGAAAAATGTACACATGTTATGACTGAATTTTATTAAACTAAAATACAGTTGGTATTCATTTGGCATAATTTTATTTTAAAATTTTCTAAACATTCCTATAGTGTCAGTAGAGGCCATTACTAATTCTAAACTTGGCCTTCTTGAATGTTTTAATATCAAATGTCATAGGGGCATAAACATTTGGTTATTCTGGGTAAGATTCTGAACTAGTGTGACTTATTGATTTATTTATTTATTTTTATTTTTTTTAATTATTTTTATTTTAAAGATTAAATTATAATTAAAATGCATGAAATATGCATAAAATATGAGATTAAAATGCACATGGCCAAATCTTAAGATCCTCTGGGTGATGAAATATTTTTTGGAAATCTCTAAAATTGAGGTTTTACTCATTTCTAAAACATGATACATTAAAAAAATTTAATTACATTGTTTTTGTTTTTTTTACAACTACAACTATAATATTGTATTGTATACCTCATTAGTATCCGTTTAATTAAGATACTTCTATCATTGGGCTTGTGGTATTTATTTGGTTGCAGTAATCCTCGTAAGGATATCTGACCTGCGATAAGAGTTCTCAATAGAGATTGATTATCGCTCTTTGTTGTATTTTAGGGAATTCATTTTTTTCTTGCCTCTGTTCATGTCCATATTTAAATTGTTACCATGACTGAGCATACAGATATGACTGTCAAGTAGAGGATTGACTTTTCTAAGCGGAACATCCATGCCTTGATGACAGTTTAAAACAATTAATGCGAGTTGGGTTCGAGAACTAGAGGACGTGACATTGGACAAGCTAAAAACTTTATGGGCATACCTAATTGAGTGCTATATTTTAATTGGGAAATACTATGTCTGGCTGACTCGGATTAAGTGTTTTTGCAAAATGCCAGACGATATTTTTTTGATGCCAAAGCCACAAACACAGTTTGACACCCCAACTTCAGCCGAACATCATGCTGGTGGTACAGGTGCAGAATTTATGTCCTCCTTTAACCATACTAGGTTTTAGTTGCCACAGATGTCAGCACATTTTTAGGGCTTGTTAAGTGATTGGCCCCTGTACAGAGATACATTCACATGTCTTATCTAGCTGGATGACCAGCTGATTAACATTGAAAAACTCCACTATTTAATAGGGTTACTACAGCTTTAAAACGTGGTTAGGCACCTAGTTAACGGAATTATGAACAAGCATGCAAGGGGCTGCTGGTCGAGCGGGACTGCTGGCGCTTGGTCGAGCCTTTGATAACAAACGACTGCTCGTCGCTTCATACGTGAAGACATTTTTTAATTTTACCCCGATGCACTCTACACCTAGCGTGCCTCAGTTACAGGTGATATGTTAGAACATAATCTCCCTCAACAATCTGCAGATACCAGTCACGACAGATTTTTTGATGTTTGAGGTTGTGATCAGAGGTTTAGATGCTGGCACTCATAAAGCCTTTGAATAGTAATTTAAAAATAGCGAGTTCCCCACATACTGGGAACTTATCGAGCTCGTTGAGTCCTGCTGTCAAGTATTTTTGATGATGAGCAAAACGCAGCCGAGTAGTCAGGATAGACCTCGGCTGAATGCAACTAGGAGTGAGCAGTTCTGAAGAATTGATTTATGTCTTTCAGTAGCTTTCCCAAATATTCACTGTTACAATCATTTATAACTGATTAGTTTATTTGGTTCTTGGGGCTTGATAAAGGTAAACTATTTTTCTTTGGTGGAAAGTGATCTTGGTAATTGGGTGGTTGAGTAATTTTTGATAGAATTTTTTGGGAAAGTGATCTAATTTGTTAGATAGTTAAAATTTTAAGGTCATGCAGAGGGTTTTATTTACAATATAAAAAGGTACACTTACTGATCTTCTAAGCACTTAAGACGGGAATGATTGAATGTGTATGGCGTTCAAGGGGTTTTGCTGTCTACAAGTCAAGATGTGTTTTAATATAAGAATTTAATTTTTTAATGTGAGGTGGAATTTCCTGTTGAGTAGTCTATACAGTTGTCTACACCTTTTTTGACTTCCTATCTTTTAAGTCTCATATTAGGGTTTCAGGTTGGTCTATTGCCGAAGTGGAATCCAAGGTATTGCACTGTGTCTCCTATAGTAAGAGGGGAAGGTCTGAAGAGGAGGTAATATTCATAGTAATGTAATAATGTTAGTAATGGAGTTATGTGGATGCAGTTTCCTTTGTTGACTATTATCCTTCATCGGTTGCTCCAGCACTCAATTCCGGAGAGGTGGATCAAGAGGTGTAGAGATGCTACATTGGGGTCTGAATGGTGTAGCCGTGCCATCAGCAAAGATAGCGTGAAAAGAGTTTGAAGTATTTAAAGCGTAAAGTGGTATATTTATAATATATAAGTAGTTAATAAATATTGAGCTTAGTAATAATGCCTTTAATGGTGTAAAACATATAAAAACTACTTGAAATATTAGAATAATTGCTTTTTCAACTTTATATAATTACTTTTAGGGATAATGAAATGGATGGAGATTGGGAAGCCCCATTAGTTCCCAACCCTGCTTGTGAAGAAGTTTCAGGCTGTGGACCATGGTCATCACCCCTTATTAACAATCCTGAGTACAAAGGGAAATGGGTTCCTCCTCTTATTAATAACCCTGATTTTAAGGGTGTGTGGACTCCTAGAAAAATTCCAAATCCAGATTATTTTGTAGACAATAATCCATTCCGAATGTCCCCGATCGTAAGTATTGTAGATATAGTTAAATTGTTATGACTCATCTTTTTTTTTATCATATTTCTTTAGATGAAAGAGTGAGTGCGATATTAAATTTGTTTCTTAGAAATATTTCAATTCGTCTATTTTTTTTTTCATCATCATTTTTTGTGGACAGGAACAGGGTCGACTCACGAATATTTTCCTGAAAAATGGTATTTCGTCTAGTAAATTTAGCAGTCGACCTACAACTAATTGCAACAAAACTGGTCCACTCCTGTTTAGTTCATTTTATCCCTCTAACTTACATATTAACCTTGTTAATAATCCATGTAGGTAGGTAGGAGGGAAACAACTTTTGAATAGAAAGATAATGACAAATAAATTTCTGTATTTAAGAAAAAATTCTTTTTATAGGGAATTCTTAATGCCAATACAAATGAGAGAAAAAAATAAAATAAATAAATAATATAAAGTAAATTATAATGCAGTCTCATAGCTACAAAAAACATTATATTATGTATATATTAATAATTATATTTATTTATTTGTCTTTGGGTAAGTCCCATATAAAGTAGTGTTGACCACATTACTGGTGTACTACTCAAATTATATGTAATAGTGATAAAAAATATACGAGACAACAGTTTTATATACATACTCCGTTAAAATTTTTAACATTTAACTTGAAGTTTACCTTCAAGTTTACTTGAAATATATCTACGCAGTGCTGACCTCAATAACAACATACTTTTTTACATCGTTATTACACTGCATAGATACATGATCACTAAGCCTGATTCACTTTGCATTTACAAGAACTAAAAAGATACTTTTTTAATGTTTTTATATTTATTTATTACTATTATGGTTTGTCCCTCCTGATAGCCCGTCCGTTGGTATATACTAAACCAGCTCACCAAACTTTCCAGTCCACAAGTCTCTTCCTCTTTCAATTATCGTCATCTAAATCATTTTAACTTCCTCTTTACCATTCTACTAAAATTATAAAATGAAATTAAAAGTTGTTCAACTGCACTCAACAAATAAATTCATAGATCTATCGACATAAAAAGAACAATAAAGAAGTCTGTAAAACACAATACAACACTTAAATGAGAACTTTTAAAGTAATGCATACAAAATAAAATACAAGCTAAATATACAATACTAAAAATCAAGGCAGATACCACCCCAACATTTTTATATATATAGCAAACGATGAAATAAAAATGTAAATCCAAATAATGAAGGTATTAAAATAAAATATAATGAATAAATAGCTCCAAAATTAGCAAGTGTCTGTCTGGATGGCAAAAAGATGTTGGAATAACAGGGTTTTGAAGGTTTGTTAGGATGATGCATGGTGGATATTAGGAGGTAGAGAGTTGTGGAGCGAGTGAGGAAGTAACGTATGTATCCTACTGTTTTGTGGGTAGGAGTATAAAGCTTAGAGAGATGGGATCTTGTGTTCCAGGAGTAGACTGATGATTTGAACAGATAAGTGAGTATATTTATGTATTGTATGTATAGGGAGGGTGATAAGAATTGATGGTTTGGAAAAGGAATGAACTGAGGAAATATTGTGGTGGGAAGGAGGGGAAGATATACCTTAACTGGGCGTAGAGATGAGAGACATGGGAGCACCATGTAGTCCCAAAGACAAATCTAACAAAGTAATTCATGGTTCACTTCAACTTATCTCCACCAAGAGACCCCTCATACACCATCTACCCATAAGTGGGGGGAAATGATGTAGGATACAAGGAGTTGAAGTGTAGGCTGGGGGAGATGGCAAGAGTAATAAAATAATTTAAGTGTCCTATTGACTGACAGGAAATTAAAGAAATATGTTGGTTCCAGGAGAGAGTTAGGTCAATGGTTATCTCTAGGCTTTTACCAGTTGAGCAGAAAATGATAAGAAGGTCATTAAAGGTAAAGATTAAATCAGGAAAATCATGAAAGGATCTGAAGAGATAACTGGAGCCTATAACAATTGCCCAAGTTTTTGCCTGTTTTAATTTAAGTTTATTCAGGTTTTCTCATGCTCTGATCCGATATATGTCTCTCTGAATCTTGGCAAACACAGCTAATAACTTGGAGGGGGGAGGATAAGTGGATTTTTGAGTTGTCAGTGTATAGTTACTGAGACCAATGATGAATGGATTTAGGGATATCATTGTTGTAGGAACTAAAAGAAGAAGAAAATTTATCGATCCCTTGGCTTCGACCAATGACAGAGTAAGAAAACCAGATAGGGGTAGGGATAATAACTTCCTGTGAACAGTTGGAGAGAATTGATCGAAACCAGGGGATAGAGCTATTGGAGTAAGTTAATGATTTTAAGTTGGAAAGAAGTATTGAGTGGTCTATGTTGTCAAACACTTATTAGAAATCTAGAAAATTAAGACTGTTAGTTTTTATTGATCAATAGTGGCATATATGTCACTTCGGGGAAATTGGAGATTTTGGATTTGACTAGTTTTATGTTGGTTTTTTAATGAATGATGTGTATAACTGTGCCTTACCTGTCTATTATGTTCTAGAATCCTGCCATACATAAACTATATGCCACCCTAAAAAGAACTATTCTTAATTCAATACCCTATTATAAGAGCCCTGTCTATTTATGGGAAGTTTCACTGTATATAAATTATGAGATGTATATAATTAGGAGAAGGAAACTAGGGTTTTTCGACAAGGGAAAAATATTTTTAAGGGGGTGGGTGATGGATGTTAAGGTTAACTCATGTTTGGTACAACATTTTATTACATCAGACTGATCATATGGTTTGGAATTTAATGGATAAAACAAGCTAATATCCTTAGAACATGACCTTTCACATATTGCTCTTTGACAATAATGTGAATAATTTACTTTTACCACACCAACTGCACAAGAGAGAAATTATGTACAATGAAATAAGTGTTTATGACATTAGTACTAGTTAAAAAATGTCCTTGTCCATGATCATTGTTGACGTCAAAATAACAAATTATATCCTTATTCGACTCATTTGTTAATATTTATTGCATTTAGTTATATAATTGTTTACATTGACTTATCCTTTACTCAATGGTCTACCCCAACTGTCTTTGCATTTTATTTCTCTATTCATTTCTTTGTCAACAGTTATACTTCACATCTTCCTAGGGTGCCCTCATGCCTAGTGTCTTTAATGGATTTCATTATTTATTTATTTTTTAACTGAATTTCTTTTTCAGCTGCGCTCTAATAGTCTCCTTCATAATACTTACCTGCTGTTTCGAGGGCAATCTGTTCTGTTTCTCTTACAGATCTTTGTTTCACATCTTCTCTTTTCATCTTATGTTTAGGATGTGCACCTCAGACAGTGGTTGAGTTACTTATGTTCTGTTTAGGTAAAGATTTGCCATCATAATAATTACAAGCAACATTTCAGTTTTGATTCTTATGTTAAAAAACTATAGTAATAGGGGGACCGGAAAGTAATGTCTTTTTTTTTTTACAATAAAGTCAAATAATAAATTTTTAACAAGTTTTTGTTTTTAATCAATGATGTAATCACCCTCATTATCAGCAACCTTTTGCCATCTAGTGTGCAAATTTTCAATGCTGAATCGATCAAAATCAATTGGTTTTTGTGCAAAATATCTGGAGATGGCATTTTGGACATCATCTGAATTTTCAAATTTTTAGCAATCGGAATTAATGGAAATCTGATGGCGCAATATCGGACGAGTATGGTGAGTGAGGCTGGAGATGAAAAATGGGTCCTCTATGATAATCCAAAAATCTCTCTCCACATGAATCAGCACAAAGTACAGGTAAGCCAGGTTTACACTCCAAAAAGGCGCTTTTGTGTGTTTGGTGGAGTATTCGCGGGGTCGTTCATCGCTGATACCTGGAAAAACTGTGAATGCAGATCTTTACAGTGAACAATTGGATCGAATAAATCAATCTTTAATTGAAAATTCCCCAGCGATTTTCAATAAAAAAGGTGTTATTCTGCAACACGATAATGCAAGACCCCACTGTGCCTATTTTTTCCGCGAGAACCCTGGAAAAAATTAATGAATTGGGGTGGGAGGTATTGCCTCAACCACCATACTCGCTCGATATCAGATTTCCATTTATTCCGATCGCTACATTTTCCAAGTGGCAAAAAATTTCAAAATTTTGATGATGTCCAAAATGCCATCTCCAGATATTTTGCTCAAAAACCAATTGATTTTGATCGATCAGGCATTGAAAATTTGCACACTAGATGGCAAAAGGTTGCTGATAATGAGGGTGATTACATCATTGATCAAAAACAAAAACTTGTTAAAAATTTATCTGGTTGAATTTAATGTAAAAAAAACGACACTACTTTCCGGTCCCCCTAATATATCATGACCAATACTTGGAACCATTTTATTTTGTATTTATTACATTTATTGAGTGAATCTTAGATATTTATTTGGTTTGTAATGAGGCCGCCACTGTCTATGGTTTCTGGCGTTAAGCTTATACCTTGATACTTTACATTATATTTATCATTTTTGTTTAAGGAAGCTGTTGGTTTTGAATTATGGTCAATGTCAGCAAAAATAATGTTTGATAACATTATCATCACAGACGATGAGATTATCGCAAACAGATTTGCAGCGTTGACATTTGATAGAAAAATTAATTTTATTGCAGCAAGTGCTGTAAGTTAATTTTATGTTTATTAATTTATTTTCATTGATGTTAGACAATTATGCATTAGTTATTAAGCCTAGTGATAAACAAGTCTTAAAAACCAGCTTGGAATGTGGAGCTCAGGGATGACAGACATTTCTTGAGGTTCCTTAGTGCCCAGGATCTTTCATTACTGCTAATATTACTAATTTAAAACATTTTTTTTCATCCTTTTATGCACAATACTATGGCCTCAGCCATTCCTCTCAGCCCAATAGAGTTTAACGCTCAGTAAGTTCACAGTAAGAAAGTAAGTATCACAAAGCTTTCGCTTCAAGTCAACCATCATTTTTATTGTAAATGAAATTGGTCTAAACATTACTCATCTCAAAGCAACTTTCACTTAATTTACTACTCTTATTTTTTACAACAAATTTTTTCGCAAAATAAGATGAAAGTAGACACTTGTTATTTGTGAATAAACTATTTCAAATGAATTATTCCTAAAAATGAATATCATTTTTTTTTTAAGGCAAATAAACACTATATAGTTTTATAATATACAAAATTATCATTTACTGAATTAATCAATGATTGGATCTTAAGATGTAGAAAGAGACTGTTGTCTCCCAATACAGGGTGGTGCTTTGTGTGGACCAACCGCTAAGACTGCAACAATTTTTGCCTAACTCTTGTGACAGAACAAGAAATGAGCATCTCCTAACTTTTTGTCCCTCTAGAGAAAGTGCTCTATTCCCTCAAGGATAATGCCCATCTGCACTAAGCTAGGAAAAAACTTACCAAACCCACTGCTAACAAAATTGAGGCTTCTTTCGCCTTCTGCATATTGACCTTGGATGGTCCCTACATCTGTTAAAAGTTTGATAAAACTAATCTCCTCTGTACACAGACCCATGGCCACTTGTATCTTTCGGGTTCATTATAGGTAAACCCGATATATCTGTGTCAGTGCAGGGTCATTTTTTTTTGCCTTACAAAAAGCTATAACAGGTCTATTAAGTCACTTTCTATGAGGTAATTATCACAGTAAATTATCCCTGATCTTCTGTTGATAATTTTTAATTATTTAAAATAAAATAATATCAATCATCAATATAAATATTACAAAACATTTTTTTTATTTATCTTGTTTTACCCTTCACAGAAATGTTTTTTTAAATTGTATGAGCTTGTTAATTATAAAGTGTATTTAATTTTATCAAGAAATTTACTAAAAAAATGTAATATATTCATTGATTGATAAAAAAATTACATTACGATTGTTGGAATAATGTTTTCTGCCTACAATTATTATTTTTATTGTAATATCCTAAGGGCTTTTAACTGGATAAAAATTGGCTAGCAACTGTCAAATTATTATTCTGTCGCCAACCAACCTCTGATAAGTTTTCCATGCTCCTAGGCCTTAAAACATGACAATTTTCGAAATATTGACCATTTAAATAATCAAGCTCATCTCAAAACCTGCATCACTACATACAACTGGAGGTCCATTAATTAATAAAAAATGCAATAGTGTAATAAAAGTAACCAGTTTCACATTTATTGATAATAATAAATTTGAAATGTAATTTAGTTTTGTTAAAACAATTAATTTTACTACCAAAAATAAATTGGAAGTGTTCAACATCTTATTTAATTTTTGCTTTTGTTTATATGGCTTACAATACAAATCTTAGCCCTGATTACATTGGATTTATGTACTGACAAACTTTAGTTCTGATGAATATGTATTGTAAAAATGAACAATTAAACCAATACTTGTAAATAAACACACTACTAAAAGCATTAGTTTTTGTAACCACAGCTTCATAGCTGGATCACTCCAGCAAACTTAAAAGTGAATTGATCGGAATATGCACCCAATGTAACTGCTGTCACTAACCACATCATAGTCTTAAAGTGTGTCTAGTGGAAGATTTACTAAGGTAATTAAGATTGGGAGTCTGAATGGCAGATTGAAAGTTATCCTAATTAAAAATTACTTTTACTTGCTATTTTTCTCTTTTTTTAGCAAACTAACACCAAACATTCAACTTCCCTATATTCAATTTAAAAATGCTTTAAAACAAAATATTAATAATACAACAATTAAATGATGTTTATAAATATTTTGATAATTTTACTTATTTATTGTTAAAAATCTAATAATTTTGATTTTATTTTAGAATCGTAGTTAATATATCTAATTGCTCACCTTAAATAGTATATTTTCTAAAAATAAGTACCTCCCTTCATTTTGTGCATAATTGTTACATAATCAGTTTAAAATTAGTCTTTAATTTGGTAGGAAACTATATGGGCAAAAATGATGGCATCATTAAATCATAAACCAGGATGGTGGTCATTATACTTTTTTTACTGTTTTATTCCAATTGCCATATATGTCTGGTACCTCTGGCGAAGAGTAAAGGAGGTATACAGAGACGATCCACTACTATTGATAAGCATTTGTTTGTTACTATAGATAGGTGCATTTTATAATTTGTAACCATACATTTGTTAGACTTTAATAAATCTCAATTTGATTAGATTTGCAAACATTTGATTAGCTTCGTTTTTAGAACATGTTTTTTCATAACCATATACTACAAATCATCAGCCAAAATGATAGTACTACCGTTAAGCCTATTATTTAGAATATATCCTCGAATAATTACTCAAATACTTGCTTTATCTTTACTATAACTGTAGGTATTAATTTTTATTTTTTTTAAAATGCTTATTAGACCCCTGCCTTTAGTTTTAATACATCTTTATACGTAAAATAAGTGTTGAGCAATGCTGTAAGTGCTGTATATTTTACCATGATCATATTCAATTTGTTAATTTTTATTTTGTTGCTTGTATCTTGATAATTACCTAATTTGTTTTTATTATTATAGGATTCTTTACTCAATCAGTTCATAGGTTTTACAAATCATTATCCATGGTTGTGGGCCTTATATGTAGTTATTCTACTTATACCTGTAACCTTAGTAGTTGTTTGCTGCTTTTGGACAACTAAGGTAATCATTCTTTAAACTATGTTATTAAATTTTAATGAAACCCTTCTGGTGCTGAGAGGTATCATATAAATTTATGATATTTATTAGTTTAAATTTAATATTTATAGGCGTTATCGATTCACCTTTAAATTTGGAGGAAAGTGATATTCTTTAGTTCTTTAATTTTTCTCATCCCCATTTACAATTATGTGTAAGTTTAATTTATTGTGCTTATTATTTAATTTATTATTTGCAAAACATCCCTATTGCTAATAGTATGTTGAAATCTCCATAACTTTGTATTCTCAGTACCAAAAAAAAAAAATTAAACAGTCCAAAGAGAATTTTGTTCACAGATAATTTTATTAAAGCAAATAATTATGATAATCACAGTCATATGATTCACAGTTCTAGTTTAAAGGAAGTTCAGAGGTCCTAAACATCATACTCTTTGAAAACCATGACTTTTTTATTTTTATCTATTTTATTAGTTTGATTGAAAAAATTACTGAAACATTTATTTTTGGGCAATATTTGTTCAAATATATTTACTTTACATATGAACTCATAGTACACAATATTATGACCCTAATAGACCATTGGCTTTTGTTTTTAAAGGTTTTTTCACCTACCTTGAACTAGGCACATAAATGGTAATCAGAGAACCTGAGCCCACTACTTTTTTTTTTTAAGCTAATAATTATCAGAATTTACACCTGTGGGATTATGTGCCACTTATAATAATAATTATTTATAGATTGTTTAAAGTGTAATTTTAAGAAATTATGTTAATTTGGTTTTGTCCGATTCCTATGAACATATCTCCCTTTCTTTGAATCCAGAATTTTCCCTGAGCTATCTTTTTTAAATTTGTATATATTTTCAGTGTGCCCTGCTTCATCTGCTTCTATGTCCTATCTGTTACCTGGACCATTTTAACTATACTTTGAAATATTTCCCCATTTTTATTTTATTGTTTCTGTCAGAAATGATGAGGCATGGCTAAGTGTATGCTCAGATGTGGATTACCATTTTTTCATGATTTGTAAGCTATTGCTTCTATTAATATTGAAGCGACTGAGTCCAGGATGCCTTTTAATTTTATGTAATTTATATTTTTGTAACTTAATTCAAAACGTACCTTGAGGAGTTCATTCTATTTTTCAATTTTCATTGAACTCTCGGGGATTGTGTTGCCTTTGTTTTCAGCAAAGCCCTTTAAGTTTCAGCTTCCTGGAAAACTATATTAAAGGTTGTCTAAAGAAAGTGTTTAATACACTTTATGGGTTATGTACAGACTATTGCTCAGGGAGTATTGATATAAGACTTTAGACATTTGGAGAGGAGGGATTGTAAACTTTATTCAAGGAAAGTACATTTGAACTTTTCCAGAAAGAAGGACGTGTGGAATTTCGTTACTCAAAATTGTAAACTTGGAGCAATACGAGAAGAATTGTGGGGAGGTAAAAGTTTAGGAATCTAATAGGGATACCATCAAGATTCAGACCTGCGAATTTTGTTATTGATTTCATGATTGATAAAATGAGGTCAGAAGGTGATATGCCAGAGAATAAGTTGTGTGAATTGAAGTTGGTGATAGTGTTGATAGGTATGGATCCAAGAGATGTTATGAAGCACTAGGAGTGAACAAAAATTGTGAATTGAGATCGTTAGAATAGGCCGACCTATGGACTAGAAGATAAATATTCCAAATAGGAGAGGTGCTTGGCTTAAATAAGGAGAATTTGCAGAGGGGGCCCCATTCAGACCAGTAGTCAGGAACTGATGATGAGGAATTGTGGAAAAATTGGGATTGGGCATTACTGATTTTACCCTTGGTGAGGGGAGTTTTGATGACAGATTAGTCTTCAGGGGGCCTAGTGCAACCTCTTCGGTGTTATGAAGGCTCATAAGGTAAATTATTTCCTGAATCAACCATGTAGCAGTGAAATGTGGGCTAAGATAGTATTGATAGGAGTATGCTTGTTAAGGATGGTGAAGAGGTTGGCAGTTGTTAAGAATCAACAGAGATATGAAGCCCTATTGTATCACCTCTAGATCAAATTGAATGTTCTTGGCGATTAGAGAGTTAAGGTTACAATAGTAGATATTTTGAGAGAGGTAGGTTTGCCATCAAGATTGTATGATATGGAAATAAGGCCAGGAGCCAATAGAAAGAAACTAAAGATAAATTAACTATGTACACAGTTCCCATTTGAGCAGATATCTGGTAGGTAGAAACAAAACAGAGATTACATCTCAATCGCTGTTACTTTGCATTGCAATAGCACACTTTGAGCGATCTTGTATCTTGGATAAAGCTTGTTTTGTATAAGACAGACTCCTGAAGTTCAATCTTTGAAAGGGATATAAAAAAAATATATTGGGGGACAAAGACCCCTATGAATAACAATAGTGCTCAGATAACAGGTTTATGTCTGGCAAATAAATAAAGGGTTGGCCAAAAGTCCGTTCGGGTTTTTAAGCGAAAATAAGACACAACTTTTAAACACAAAGCGATTTATTCAATCAATAATATAATTGTCGTTTTGTTCCAGTATCTTCTGCCATTTCATGGGCAGATTCATAATTCCATCCTCAAAGAATTTCCTGTCTTTACGAATTTTCCAAGTGGATTTTTACATCTTCTTCCGAGTTGAATTTAGACTGCTTGAAGTTTCGTGATGACAAAAACCAAACAAACTTTTTGGCCAACCTGATAAAAATAAAAATTAATTTAGAAAACTAAAACACCTGTAAAGAAAATGACATTGTAAAATAAAATGTAAGCCTATTAGAAAAAATAATAATTATAACATAAGATTATTTAACTGCATTTGGCGAATAAAACCAGAAATGAATCCACAAAGCAACAACAATATATGACACCATTAGGCTGATAATAATAAAAAAAAGAGAAAAAAAAGTACACACTAGCTAAATTTACATTAGTGAAGAAAAAAAAAAATACAAGCTTGAAAATATAATATAATAACTAATTGGTTCCCAAACAAGCAAGTATCTGTGTGGATAATGAGGAAGTGTTGGAATAGGAAGGTTCTTAAGGATGAAGCCTGGCGGATCATATGATGGCTCTTTTGGGCAGGGAATATAAAAGTGAGAGAGACGGGATCTTGTGTTCCAGGAGTAGACTGAGGATTTGAACTGTTAAATATTGTATATATAATGAGAGTGATGGTTTGGAAAAGGAATGAGCCTAGGAAATATTGTGCACCAAAAGAGGGGAAGAGCCACCCTATCTCAGGCCATAAAGGTGGGAGACATGGGGTTCCCAATGACAAATCTAATAAAGCAGTTCATGCTTTGCTTCAATCAGTCCTCCAGTCCACTCAAGAGGCCCCCGTATACCACGCAGCCATAGTAAAAGTGAGGGAAAATAAGGGAGGGTACAAGGAGTTGACGTGTAGGCTGGGGGAGCAGATGGTGAGAGCGAGGGAATAGTTTAAGGGTACCTATTGAGTGATGGGAAATTAGGGAGATATGTTGGTTCCAGGAGAGTTTGTTCTGTGGTTATCTCTAGGTTTTTAATGGTGCAGCAGAAAGTGACCTGGTGGTCATAAAGATTTAACACAAGAAAATCAGTAAAGGCTCTGAGGAGGAAACTGGAGACGATAACAATTGCCTGAGTTTTTACCGCATTTAACCTTATTTTATTCAGGTTAGCCGAAGAAGTAGTGATTTGATCTTGGTCTCCCTGAATCTTGGCAAACACAACAAATAAGTCAGAGGAGGGGAAGGATAAATATATTTGGGAGTTGTCAGTGTAGAGGTGATAGGAACAGTGATGAATAGAGTAAGGGATATTGTTTATGTCACTACTAAAAAAAAGGGTTAAAATGCTCTATCCCTGAGCCACATCTGAGGGAAGCAGATAGCTTTAGATTAGGGATAGAAACTGTTTGTGAACATTTGGAGAGAAATGATTGAATCTAGCGGATAGAGCTATTGGAGAAGGTTAATGGCTTTAACTTGAAAAAAAGGACTGAGTGGTCTATGGTATCAAATGCTTTGGAGATGTCTTGAAGAATAAGGACAGCTGGTGTTTGGCAGATTGTGTGGAGTAAGTGGGACCTCCTGGGGAAACCCGGATTGGAAAGAATCGTCACGTTTGTAGTGAAAGATATTGGAAATTTAGGATTAGACTAGTCTTTCTAGTGGTTTAGAGAGGTTAGATAGAAAGGTTGGAGATTGGGTAATAGTAATTTGTTGACGTGAGCTTAAGGGGTTAGACTTAGGTTTTTTTCCAAGAAGTTGGAAAAAAATAAGTTTTAAAAGGAAAAACTGTATACAATGAGAAGAAAGGCAGGATGACACAAAGGCACAGTTTTATTAACAACGGGAATTTTCTCAGGACCAGTAGTGCATGATCTAATTACAGCGGTTATGAAATTAGAGGGAGAGGCATGTTTAAAATAAAGGGTTGGCCAAAAAGTCCGTTCGGTTTTTGTCGTCACAAAACTTCAAGCTGTCTAATATGTAACTAACTTTTTGAAGAAAATGATGACAGGGTACGAAAAGTGGATCGTCTATAACAATGTGGAGCGTAAACGCTCATGAATGAAGCGTGGCGAATTACCACAAACAACCCCCAAAGCAGGACTTCACCTAAAGAAGGTTATGCTCTCGATTTGGTGGGATTTGAGGGGTGTTGTCTTTTACGAACTTCTTCCCACAAACAGGACCATCAATTTGGATGTGTACTGTGACCAGCTGGACAAATTAAATGCAGCGATCCACCAGAAGCGTCCAGAACTAGCCAACTGTAAGGGGATTGTCTTCCATTTCGACAATGCCAGACCACACACTTCTTTGCAGACGCGGCAGAAGTTTTGGCCAACCTGATAAAAGCGATTCCCATTAAATGAGGGCTCGCAAGAACTATAGGATAAAGGTTATGGTGAAATGGTTGAGTTGGCAGATACAAAATAAGAGTTAAGTTTATCAGGTGAAACTGTGAATACCTCTGAGGAGAAAGCACAAGAGGGGTCACAGAGTGAGAGTTTTCAAAGGAATCGCCATTTGTACTTGGAATCAGGACCATAGGAGAGAGGGCTTCATGAAAGTACTTAGACTTCTAAATTGTCACCTGGGTCAAGTTGCGGAGTACCCTAAATGCCTGATCTGAGTTATCTAGAAGCATTGTTTGAAGGTTCTTGGGGCAGCTTCATGGTGTCTTTGCAAATCCTTGATAGCCTAGCATATCTATAGGGCAAGCTGGCGACGAAAGGTAGAAGTTTTCAGGGGTGCAAGGGTATTAAGGATGAAGGCAGTAAGCATGTCAATTGTGGAACAGGAATAGATAGTATTTCCCAATCCAGGGCTTCAAGATCAGGTAGAATGTTTTTGGAGGTAAGGGCATCCAGATTGTGACATGTTGTCATCTTATCAATATTTTCAATATTCATCTAGAACCAGTTAGTTTCCTTTAATTTTCTTTAAATAGCTTACTTCTTTTTAGAAAGTGGCGAATCTTGTAATTTTCCTTGAGATTGTTAGGGGATGGTAACTGAATTAAACAGTTTTTTTACTTTTCAGTAGAGGAAAAGATGGGGTATGATGGGTATTATAGGAGATTTGGATTAGGTCATGAGAGGACAGGGAGCTGAAAAGATTTGCAGAGGAGTCGATAACTTGGAGCCAAGTTAATCTATTAGCACCTTCTAAATACCCAGTTGTATCAAATAAACTCATGTCATGATCATCTATCTGCAATCTGAATAGTTATTCTTTCCGATAAGCACCAGATCAGTGTGCTCAAAGATTTCATTTTAGTATTTAAAAGGGTTATTGCCTTGCATCAAAAACTTTTTAATCGTTTTAGCATCAGGCTTATCCAAACCAGCTGAGTTTCGAACTTCCAACTTTTCTCTTTCTCATTTCCTGGGCTCACTGTCATTTCTTTTACTTTGCATTCTCACCTATAAATCTTGCGCTGAATTTTCCTTTCAAAACAAGGCAACATCATGCAATAGTGGCAAAGTTTTTCCAACCATAAATAAAGATTGGTTTGATAAGAGTTATTACAATTAGTGAATTTCCTCAGACTTCTACATATCAAACCTGAGGAGAATTCATAACATATTTCTCCAACACATCCATTATGTCTAGAAATTTTTATTATCTCTTTCAAGCTTACTCCAATTCTAAGCCGAACAGAAAATTCCTCTTATGGCTGTGATATGTATAGGATTAATAAGCACTTGGTAAATACTTAGGAAGCAGTAAGTAGATACTTAATAAACAATAAACAAATGGTTGGAAAACATCATGCAATACTTGATAGTATGCTTGTTACTGCTTGCCTATTTTTCTAAATCATTTTAAATGTAATACAATGAGGTTATATTAATTTATTAAAAATATTAACATAACATCAGTGCATTGCAGAAGCAGGAATGGCATCTAATTTATGCATAATTGTCATATTTTTATTGTTTCTTATTCCCTTAGGATACTGAAGCAGAGCATAAAAAAGATGATAATAAATCCAAGGAAACTGATAGCTTTTCAAATAAGTCCCTACCTATAGATAGAGAAATTATTACAGATGATAAATTAATAGAAAAGGAAGAAAAGTCTTCTGAAGACAATGAATATGAAAAAATAAAGAATGATACATCAGAAGAACCTCCTCATTCAAATGGCAATGATGATGAGGATGATGAAACTTCTGGAAACATGGTAAATATTAAATTCACTGTTCAGTTTTTTTTTAAATAAATCTTTATTTGAATAAAATTAAAATAGATAATTTTAGCAATAGGTAATTATGATAAAATATCACATTTATACTATATATACATTTACTCTTTCTTAAAAATCATATTTACTATCTATATTCATTCAGAACATGAGGAGAGAAATCTGACTAGTGGCAGAACTCGACTCTCAGTGACTAAATATTTACAAAAGATCTAAGGGCCACTACCACTTTAATATCTGAGGAGGGTTGTAAGGATACTTGAAGTTATCTTACTAGAGGATTTGGATGGTCAGAATTCTCCGCATTAAGTTGAGAGTTTATTACAATTTAAGTCCTCCTAGATCAGTTGAAAGCCAGAATGTAGCAGAGTGAAAATAAAAAATATCTAAGTGTCACCTACATAGAGGAGGAAAAACCTGCGTGGTTACTGATAATTGAAGGTCATTGATGTTGCATGGAAATATAGGAGTCCTTGAACTGTGCCTGAAGACTAAGAGAAAGAGAGATGATGATGGAAGAGTTTCTTCAATTTCTTCCAATCAATGATTAGATAATTATTTCAGAGATTTTGAAAGTTGTAAGAAGTTAAAAAGATTTTCCCTTGATTGCAACAACTGTAAAGATCTTAAAACTTTGGAAACAAATGTCAAGGCACTGCTAAAAATACCTTTCTTTTCCTCAAGTCATCACAATCTAAATACATTAGACTCCCACATCTGGATTAATGTTGGGGGGTTGATCATTTTCTACACGATTTCTTTTAAAACCTCAATTCGCACATTGTAAACTAAATACGTGAGTATGTAACAGATCCAAGTCAGTCGAGGGCCTTACTGATGTGGCTATCAGAGAATGTGTTTTATGATTATCATCTACAATAACAAATTGAAGCCTGGAACTATTGCATTCTAACAACATTCAACTTATACATATGTTTATATACATAAAGGAAGTGATCTAATCTTTCTATGTAGCAATTATTGTTAGTAACCATTCAAACTGTTAAAATATTCACCATCAAAATTCGCTCTCTTTTTTTTTTCCATCCTTGATAAATAAAAATGCTTCATATTATTTTTATTTTTTATTCTTAATTATTATTAGTCACATTATTTAATAATTGATTATTGTTATGGTCTGACAAAACAAATTAACACTGGTAATGGTGTTTGACAAAGTGAAAGGCTAAACAATTCAAATGCTACTTAGTAGTGGTTTAGTTTCAAGCTTTGCCAATAGAATTGTTTATATAATTGAGAGAATTTTTTTCCTAAACAATATTTTTAAAAAGGTATGTTTTTTAAAAGTAATATTTGTATTTCAGGAAATATCTAATGGTGTGACTGAAAATGAGCCTGAAATCATTCTCAAACAAAGGAAACCTCATTCTAATATTCATTAAGGATGTATAGTTTAAAGTATAGTTTGATTTTATGTATTTTGTTTCCATAAGTTACCAAAGATCATACAATGTGTAGGAGGATACAAGTATTTCTCAGTGGTAACATTGTAAATTAGGTTTTAGTGGTAAAGTTTGTAGTAATCCAATATATTTATCATTTATGAGAACTGATAACATTTTTTTTTTTGGAAATATTTTAAAATTTTATAAAAAGTCAATGTCTACTAATAAAAGAAAGTTTCATGTTAAAATAATCCACAGGCCTCCCATTAAAACAGTATGTGGGTGGCTCGTAGGTTTTATTTAATTAAATTTCTTAACTTGCAAAACATAACTGCCTTATTCTCATATTTAACAATATGAGTCATTATACCATTTAAAATTGTGGAAACTAATTTGTTTTGAAGGAAAATAAGTAAACATGATCTACCCAGTTCAATATTAAATATTATTTACTTTTTTGTTTATCCTCAAAAAATAAACAATTGTTACCTGATTATCCAATAATACTGCAAAAAATTGAAATATATTATTTATTTATTATTGTCTTGGTTCCTAAAAACTTTTTTGCAAATATTCCATACCATTAGTATACTTGAAATAAAAGAAAGATTTTTTTCCCCCTATTTCCACTGTATTTTGTTTGGAACAATGTTACCTAATTTAAAAGCTGCACTCAAAGATCTTACTGTCAACTCAGTTATACTTAACTATGCTGATTTAAAAATAAATAAATAAAAGCTGGAAAGATTGTAATTAAGAGCTCTACTTGATTAATCAAGTGTTGGAATCATTTTGATAAATTTAAAAGAAATCCCAACAAGAGCATGGCATTTTAAAAATAAATCAAATATTTATATTTACTTTCAAACAAGTGGTATTTTAATTTTTAAGGTGTGCACAAGGTAAATAAATTGTGAACACAATATCAGCTGAATGACCACAGCACCTGTGCTAGTACCCTTAACTTTTGAATACGTTTCCACTGCTTCTTTAAGTGACATTTGCAGATAAAGTTGTGTGATCCAAATTTGATTATTATAAACTGAACTCTTCCAATAAATAATAAAACTGCCTCAATCTTTGCATATATATATATATATATAGTTAAATATCTTCAAAGCACACAAGACTTTTTAAAAAGATTTATTTTGAATAACAAACATAAATGACATGGTAATATACAGATCTAATCTAGCATAGTGACGGGCTAATGAGATACAAATAGACTGACCTCCTTCTCTGATTCTCACGGGGTTTAAATAAGAGTCAGCAAAGGGGTGATTCATAGTTCTTAGAATGTTAGCACGGGTGCACTATAACTCCCCGCAGCCTTAAGTTTTGAACTCTGGTCAAAACAAACATTTAATTTTTACATTTTAAAAACTTGATTTATACAATTTACTTAAAATTACTTTATGATCATCAATAGTAATAGGTGTTGTTGAAACCTTTACATTATTTAAAGGTAAATTTGAATTTTGGATCTTTTTACAATTTCTTTTATAAATAAAAATGTTAATTAGTACAATGATTAGAATAATACATAATACAAAAGAATAATGATAAATATTAGCGTTGTCTACAAAGGACAATATTTCTAATTCTGGTATAGTATAATTATTTGTTTCTAACATAGTTGTATTTAATATTACATTTTCATAAAATGGTTGTAAAATAGTGTTAAAATCATGAGTATAAATTTTATTAAATTCTGGAAAGCAATCCTCCTTACTAATATTAATTAATCCTACATTTGGTAAAAATACAGTGTTATTATGACAATCTGTTATTTTTTTAATATTTACAGTGATATATTGCTTAATATGATCTAAATATCTTATATTATTTTGATTACTTAATACTAGTTTACATTCTTTTAAATTTCCGTTATGTACAATAGATGAAACACATTTTGATTCTGTTTTATTAAGATTTATACAGTAATAATTGTCAATAAAAATACAACTTCCTTGATAGAGAGTGGCTCCTTTTTGTAAGTAAAGATCAGTTTTTAAATCAATTTCGTAAATTGTCTGGTTTATAATTCTTGGTACTGATATCACAAAATATCCTTTATAGGATTCATCATGAATTGGTAATTTGATAAAAGTATGGATTATATTGTGATGAGTTGAACAAAAGATTTTACTATTTGTCCATAGAATTTCAGTATTATCTGAGATTAGTTTTATGTTACTTGGTAGATTTTTTATTACATCAATCATTAAATTGGTGTGAACAATGCCAAGCTTACAAAATTCTAAAGATAAAGTTAAATCTTTAATTTTATTTAATAAATGCATGATGTGAATATATAAGTCATAAGCTTTTTCATTTTGTCCTAGCGATTCGAAATTTTGTCTATTAATTATGAAATTTTTATTAATTGTTTTGATTTCATTCTGGTAATCCTCAATCAGACGTTTATTAATATTGACAGAATTTTCGATGTTATGTTCAATCTTATAATTATTTTGTTCTACATTTGAAATTATTTTATCGTAGTTATTATTCTATGTTTTAATAATTTAGTCGGTTTTAATTTTTCATTTTCTGTTTTTAATATTTCACCGTTTTCACTTAATATTTTTGTGAGTTTTTTCGTTATCTCCGAATTTATGTGTTCGTGTCTTATAACATTTTTAATTTCATTAGTATCTTCGATATGAAACATTTCGTCTCTTTCAAGTTTGTATTTTATTCCCATTATTTTTATTTCCATGTCTTCTAAATTTATATTAGTTTTTAACATTTTCATTGTTTCGTACCCAAGTAAAATATCAAACCGTGAACTAATAGGATAAACTAAGAACTTTACTTCTTGATTAATTCCTATCAGATTTTGCAGGTTGAGGTTTACACTTTGTGTTCCTTCTGCTCGTCCTGTAGGGGTTTTTATCGCGAAGTTTTCTATGTTTATTTTAGCATCTTTCGGAATTGCTTGGGGACAAATATAATTTTTTGTTGCTCCTGTGTCAATTAACCATTTATTATTTTCTTTATCCAAGAGCTGTGGTAAATTATTTAAAAAATTAACTTCGTCACTTATTTTAATTACATTCGATCCGGTGGTTCTCCTTTGTTCGGACCTTGGTCTAAAAAATTATCTTTATTAGTTTCAAGTTGTTTTACTCTTTCAGTTAATATTCTAATTTGTTCATCTCTCTTATCCTCGGCGTAATGTACGCGATTAGAAACAGTTCTCATCGAAACCGTATTTGAATCATTTTGTTGTGGTGGATCTACTTTTTGTTGATTATTTCTCCAATTTCCGGATGGAGGTTTATTAAAGAATCTATGTTGAGATTTTGGATCCCATGATTGATTATGAATAGGTTTTTGATAATTTTGTTGATTATTTGGGTAATTGTGATAATTTGGTTGTGCATTTTGATAACTTTTATAATTTTGGTTTTGTTGATGTTGATAATCTTGTTTTTGTTCATGAGGTTGTTTTTGAAATTGTTTTTCATATTTATGTTTGTAATTTGGATCGAAATTTTTGCCTTTATAATTCGATTGGTGTGGTTGGTGGTGTTTGTCTTTTCGACTACCCGGACCGTACACCCGATGCACAATGTGCGCAGCGTTATTTCTTAAGATTTCGTCAATATCTTCGATTGTCTCGAATTTAATATGATAAATAAAATCAGTAAGCGAGGGATGTAAATTATGAACGGTGTGATGTGATATCTGTTTGTCGTATCTTTCCATTTCCGACTGTTTATTCACTATTTCCGAGTCGGCATACACGCGAGCATATAAATCGCATCTTTTCTTACCTAATCTTTCTAAGTAATCATGTGGGTTTTCGTTATGGTACGATTTAGTATTGAGTATTTCTGATATTAATTGCTCTCTCGTTCGCGTATCTTGATATTTACGTTTAAGGAATGTTAAAATTTCTGTCACACTAGTGAATTCCTTATCATAGGTTGCAATTTTTGCTTTTCCTTTTAGCTTAGTTAATAAAGTTAATACTAATTTTGAATGGTTTATATCTTTATATTGGTTATTATCTTTACAATATAAGTCATACACAAATTTTGTATTTCTAATAAAATCTACTAATTGTAAAGGATCACCATCATATTCCGGAATTAATTTAAAATCATGATCTTTTATTTCCATAGCCATCTCTGAATTTGTATTTTCTAATAGTAATTGATCAATATTATCTAGATTAAAAGTTGTATATACTTGTCTTAATTGGTTTAATCTATCCTGTAAATTTGACATACAATAAACTTATAATTACTTATAATTACCATCAAGTATGTTGTCTTCAGTGGAAAAATCTTCTTCCTTGGTGCTGCGAAGTCTCAACAAATAGTTTTGAAACTCGGGTGATAAGATTTGAAAATCTTCAGAAAGTTGAAAGATACCTCTGTAGTCGTGGAGAATGCTTGCTATACTTGTATACGCAGTGGCAATCTTCCTCAAGACGGAGAGAAGTAGTTATGCTGCTTGATTTCGGTATTACACACGATTCTAAGCTCCGCAAAGTTACTTTAAATACCTTCAAAATTCCTCCCAAGTCCCACGTTCGGGCGCCAGTTAAATATCTTCAAAGCACACAAGACTTTTTAAAAAGATTTATTTTGAATAACAAACATAAATGACATGGTAATATACAGATCTAATCTAGCATAGTGACGGGCTAATGAGATACAAATAGACTGACCTCCTTCTCTGATTCTCACGGGGTTTAAATAAGAGTCAGCAAAGGGGTGATTCATAGTTCTTAGAATGTTAGCACGGGTGCACTATAACTATATATATATATATATATATATTATGAATACAGCGCATAGAAGTTCATTCACCTTATAAAAGCTGTTTTAACAAAAAATACAGACTTGTACTATTTACATAACATCCCATTTTGCTAATGACAAGTTAAATAATGTTTTTGATTAAGCTTTCTGTTAGTTTTTTTGCCTATGTTTGAGATTTTTGTTTCCCTTGGTAGTCTATCTAACATGGGTTATCATGGCTATTTGTCTAAACTTGTGTTCAAATCAAATTAAAGTTTTGCACTCTTGTTGGGATACTTATGGTCTGCTATTATTTTTTATAACATTTATTTTAAGTCGTATTTTGAAGTGTCATTGATGTATTGCAAAAATACTAGAATATATATCATATATATAAGACCCCTTATAATTGGTCAAATAATCAAACTTACTTGTCTCACAGATGTAGTTAGTACAAGAGAATAACTATTGTAATATAACTAGGTACTTCAGTAATGAAATAATGACTGAAAATGTGATTTTTTTTACGATTGATAAAAAAACATATGAATACATGATATAATTTACTTATACAAATATTGTGCATAATCTATCATTTAGGTGTATTTTTGCTTGTGTTCTGACACAGCCGTAAGGACAATCAATCTAATAACTGGTAATAAAGAATAAGGTGTGGATCACATTGGAGGCATTATTTTTTTTCTGTTTGTCGCAAATGGGTTTGATTGTTTATGTGTCAGAACAAAATTAGTCAATATATCCATTTATTTATAGTCTTGGCCCAAAGTCTGCCAGTTAATCTGATCACAGTTAAGAGCACTTCTACTATACTGTTATTCACAACCTTTTAACTAATTAATATCAGTGATATTTCTGCAATGTTAACATTTTCTTTGGACATACTATTCTCTATTTTTCATTGGTAATATACATTTATATAACTTATTTAATCTATAAAAAAAAACCTGTAGATAACTGTTTCTTCTCATTACAGATGAAATATAAAATTTATAATAATAAAATCTAATCGCACATATTAAATAGGTTTTGGATAAAATTTAAAGGATGTCATCGAATTCCATGTCAAATCAACCAAAAACATCAACCCATTTTGGGCTGTAGCTATCTCTGTTTTCTATACTAGCTATTTGTATTGGTACTATACAGGTAAACATGTACATTTTTTTCAATTTGATGTGCAGCTTCACATAGCTTGGAAAATAAATAAAAAGTAACACTTCTAGGAAGCGGGATCTAAAAAGTATCCATGTTTTGTAAATGCGTGCTTTAAATTTCTTAAGTAATCTGTTTGGAAATTGATATTGATATCCCATTTTGAAATTTTCAATATTTAAACTCATATTTGTTTTTTTCATAAGTGTAGGTAATGTTGTTTTTGGCTAACATAATATTTATTTTAAAAAGTGTCAGTTTTTCTTTATATTTTATGAGTATTATTAAATTAATATGGTCCTGTTTTGAAAATTTGACTGTACATTTACAGAACTTGAATACATATTTTTAAAAGCCCTCAGGTTTTCTTAATTTTTGTAGATATGTTGTGTTACATATCAAACTGAGCTAATTGCATATGCCTCAAAATGCTACCTTAACCACATCTGTTGCATAATTACTGTCTGAACTGAGATGGTTTTAGGATTGAACCTTATGCTAGATTTTTAGTATGTTTGCTTACCATAACTCAAAAATGGAGTGTTAAAAAATCTGAAAAAAAAATTTTTTCACATGAGGTACACATAAAAAAGAAAATTCAAAACATCATGGGTCAGGCCACTAAATGAGTTGATTTGACATGGTTTAATAATTGGTTCAGTATTTGATTATTTTTGAGTTTTGAGAAAAATTTAGTTTTGGTATGTTGTCCCTTTTCTGAAATTTTTCATTGTACTGAATTATGATAATATATTTATTAGGTGTGATTTTAAAAGTGTTTCATATTGATTGGGATGAATAATTAGAAATTTCACCATCAATGTGGTCAAGTACTCACTCCTATTCCTTACATTAACTCTTATGAATAAACTTTCTGTAAATAAGTAATTATATCACAGTCTTATTATCTTGATTTCAATGGTGGATGAGCTTCTTATCAAACCCCCATATTTTTATATGTACTGTTTTTTAAACATATCTACATTAGAAGAAATTTTGTAATATTATTGATTCATTGAATTGATAGAATGGAGGGACGTTGAAATATATGTACATATAATGGTAATTGGGTAAAATTGCTTATTACTTTTATACAAATTAATAGCAATTTAAAAACATCATTTTTGTTAATCAATACTTAAGACAAGAACTTAATAGAGTTAGAAAGAAAAAGTAAAATAATAATATTCTAGTCACAAAGCTAAACGAGTTGAGAAAAATTGAAAAAAAATCTATTCATGACACAATATCATACATTTACCAATTATTTCAAAATCTGAAATAATGAGTGTAATAAATAGAATAAAGCAATGTTGAATGTGAGGAACTTTAAAAAAAATAAAAATAAATAGCAATGGATTTTTTTATATAGAACTGTCCTTCAATCACAACAGTTTATTTATTTGTTTCTTTTTTTTACTGACTGTTGTAACATGTGAAGATTAACTCATTTTCTTGCTACTTATAAGATAAATAATCATCTTGTTTAAAATTTATATTTTGTTTGTATAAATGGTATTTTTTCTGCAATAGATAATTCATATAGTTTCTTTATTATTTTTGTTATTGATAATACTTATTAAATATATTTATCAATTTTTCATAATGGTTGTATGAAACATTGTCTACATTCCTTTAACATAATAGAAAAGTAGTCATTAATTTTCCTTTTGTTTATATCATTAATAAATCTATAAGTTAATATTGTAACCTCAATTAATTGTATTTAAATCTTGTGTATGGATTATTAGTAACTATAAGTTAAAGACTGAGTTAAAAAACTAAATAGGTAGTTATGAAGGATATGTATATTATCTAAAACTTGTATTCTTTATCTATTTGTGCTTTATTTATTTTTTTTTCAAATTTTCACAAACTAAGCAAGTACAATCCAGGGAATAAAATATGTATACATTTGTATTTATGTTAACAGGGTTATTTAATTTTAGGTGATGGATGGATATCACTATAATAGACTCAAGTTCTACAAAATGATATTTCAAAACTGTGTTTGTTAATGCACATAAAATAAAGTTTTAATTTTTGTTTTTTTCCTTATTTGTTTCACAATAATTTGTTAATCCAAATCATTTTCTCCTTTAAACATTGTACTCTATTAATTGTCATCATTTACTGGTAGCTCTAACTATTGAATTTAATTTGCTACTCTTTGGATTAGACACTTAATGGACTTTAAATTTTTAAGATTTTATTTTCATTTGATAGTCATAATTTTTTGTACATTGTTACAAGGTTATTTTATTAGTCTTCGCATTAATTGTTCATACCGGGTGGCAACTTTTATTTTCGTTTATTATCATGTATTTTATGTCTCGATATATTGTAACATACCTCATTTCCTTTTCTTCTTCCAGTTGTCTGTATTTCAAATATCCTTTAGCTACAATGGTGTATTTCCTGAAGTGGCCCCCACCACTCTGTTAATAGTGGAAATTTTCTTTATTTCGTTGTATAATTGTTCTTTAATCATTTTAAAATAACCGTTTACTATTTAACGGGAGTACCTCCTTCACTCAAGGCTAGACAGGGTACTGACCTTTCCATCTTCAATGCCATCAAATCTACCAAAGATACCAGGCTCACTCCCCCCCATTGGCCAAAGATGAGGTCAAGTAGGAATTTAAATTAAAATAGAATTATAGATGGTAGTTTTGGAAAATCCAGGACATCTTAATATGTTTCATTTTGAGTTGCTGGCAGTGTACTATTCAATTTATGAACCACCCTTTTATACAATACACAATTTTTAACCTTTACTGTAATATTAAGATTGATTTATTATTAATTTAATTTCCTTTTGGCTCGAAGTGGGCCGGATTCACCTACAATCTTCTGGATCAACAGCCTATTTGATGCTATGTTATTATTTTCAGGTTCATTTTATATTATTAGGCAAATCAAGATAATGTAACAGAACCTGTTACTCAGAGCAATTAAAAACATGACTGATATAAACATAATATTTAAAATAAAAAGCCTTTTTTTTTTCTCTATCGTATATAATTTTAATTGATACATATTATAAATGTCAGTGTTTTGCATCTTCTTAACTGGTAAATTTAAATACATGTATAATGACCTTTTCTAAATTGCAATTAAAACTGTAATATTACTAACACTCCACTAACCTTGAAATAATAAATTATTTACTCACCCATTAATTGAATTTAATTTGTCAATGGTGGGTTAATTTAGAACTGGTAACTGTATTAGTTTAAAAAATTTGTTCTGTTAAAAAAATCAATAAAAACTAACTTCACCTTAAACCAATACATGAATCTAAAAAATATTACTTGAAAATTTATAAATTGTACCTATATGAAAGAAAAATAATTATTGAGGAAGGAGGGGAGTTATAGTTTGGCAAATGATATTCCTAGATAATTGAAACCAGCATTTTCAGTAGGCGTAGTTGCTGCTCATTGCTAAGCTAACCCTTGTTAGGTACTCACTAAACTATTTTACCTTATTTGTACATCATTACCACTTGTTAATAAAATGAAATTAAGATATGATGAGACTGTGCTCTTGCTTAAGATTAATTAAAATTTGTTTTTAATCTTCTCAAAATCCCAACAAAATATTCAAGGGCAAACACACAAAAAATTCCATTTTTGTCAATGGGTGATGTATATTCTCCCCCTATCCACCCGACATTCTGTAAAGCCTTGATTCACACTTCGGTGTGAAAAAAGTATAACCTTTTAGAACAGATGTTATACCCGGGTTTCTGACTATCCAATTCAACTCATACCACCTGATCTCATCCGTTCACAATTCTACAGTTCTCACTGTAATATTGTATATGGGCCTCACATTGGTTGGAAGGCAAATGACAGAATTAGTGAATGCTGTGGTCTAACAGTCTGTTTATTTGACTAGATGCTTTATATTACATTGTATTGAGATAATGTTCACGTTAATAATTTTAACAATATCATCCGATACCATGAAGCCTGATGAGCCATCAAGGACATTTTTTTCTCGGGGGAATCTCAAAAGCATACTAAAAAATGTGGTCTGTCCTTAGGAAAAATAAAATAAACCCCACGGTTTTTTAATTTTGAGAATTGAATCAAATTTTTCAGTCTCAAGATCCGCTAAGCAACCATATTCTGAAAGATAGTTGTTTTTTTAAGAGGGCAGACATCTGCAATATTACCAAAATGGCCATGGAAAGTGAAACCTGTCAAATATTAAGCAGCAAAGCTTGTATTAACTTAACTAGTTTGAGTCGAACATATGTGGAACGTACTGATGGTCATAACAACAGACCGGGGCTCTTTAACAGAGCTGATTGTAAGTGAGAGGAAATTATTGAAACATTTTTAGGCTATTTGGAAGTTGGCGCTGGCTTTAGGAATTGCGATTTACATTTACTTTAATATAACAGCCTTATGATGAAAGGAAATGGATTTTTTTTTGTACATGTATATATATGGAGTAAGTAGTCTTAAAAGTTAAGAAGCAGTTACAGACAGGTAGACAAACCAAGCATATCCTACTTACTATAATACTTGGGTTAAGAACAATATACGCAGACTCAACTTCAGTTATGGTAAAAAGCTTGAGCAATGCATGTATCCTATAACTTTCTGTTGAAAATAATTTTAACTATTTATTTATTTTCACCCGTTAATTTTAGGACTGTTTACACGCTGTATTTTATATTTAGGTGCAAAGTTTTTTTTGTTTGTAATAATTGTTATCAGTATATAGTTCATTACTTATTTGGTCATTAATAGTAGGCAGTTGTAAATAATTATTTAATCTAATGAAACATAAGTTGGTTGGTCATCACTTAAGATTAATAGAAGTTCATAATGTCCATAGATTATACATTTGACAATGTTACATTTATGTTTTTGATTGTACACTTGAAAATGATAGTTCAAGCCACTGAAAGCACTTGTGAATTCAACAATTAAACTTTTAAGGTATCATAACAACCCACAGCCATCTTTTAATCTATAAATTATAATAACACCATATTTTGATGTTTCGGGGAAATATATTTTCTAGGTGTTTTTGAATGAGGCACGATGTAGAGAGAGGTGGACTATTAATTTATTTTATGTGTATTTAAATTGTTTAAGTACTTGGCTTTCTAACAAGTCATATTATTTTTTGGTAATAATTTATTGGTCATTATAATGATTGATAGCAGGAATCATATTCAAAGTTAAAATTTTAGTAATAAATTGCAATTTCTAATAATACAAGTAAAATTATAAGTGTAAGTACACTACAAATTTGTAGTTTGGAATTATAAAGGGTTAGTAAAAACATTAAATGTAAATATCAAAATATAAATATTAAAAAACAACATTATATTAACTGCAATCTTTAAATACAATTCAATGTTTAATATATATCAAATTTAAAACAAAAATAATGTATAACAGTGTAAGTGATCTATAAAATTTATGAAAATATGAAATATATTCAAAATAGAAAAATAATAAATTTTCTTGAAATTAAATACACATATATAAATAAAATAATTGTTACAACTAAGAATTTGTTATAGCTGGCTAAGCTAGTTATTATATTATTATCTTGACAATATTTAAGCATTTAAATCAGTCTCAAAACACTTAAATTAAAAAGAATAGAAATATACAAACACACTAAGAGACACACACACATTTTTATGAATACCAATGTTTCCTACCTATACTATCAAGTACAACAATGAAGTGTTGATAAATTATTAAAAATTTAAATATATCTAGGACACTGAACATCAATAAACATTCATTAAAAAGTTTTTCACTTTACAAACACATAACATTTTCAATACTAATGTACTTTCTGAAATATCAAACAACCTCACACATGATACCTGACATGAGGTTCAAGCTAGTGAAATGAGTTTGAGTTTTAGCTAATGAACACACATGAATATATTAAATACATTCGTTATTTTGTCTATAAAATTAAAATATTAGTAATATTACTAAGGTAGTCAACAACTTTTGTGGTGTGAATTTTACACATTGCATTTTTTATTCTATACACATACTGCACCCTTCAGTAATTAAAACCATTATTTAAAAGTGTGCATGCATTTAATTTTTTCAAACAATAAAATTAGACTTTTTATGTACATTAGTTGCATATTATTTTTCAAAATGACAAGTTATCAATTATTTAGTTTTAATTTCAAGGACCATTAAAGTGAATGTTCATTGGCTTATCAGCCAATAAACAAGCACTACAACTTGCAGCATAGAATAAATTAATTTCCCAATGAGAAAAATCAAAACTTAAAACTAAGGAGGGACATATGGAGGTGGCATGCGATAAGTTGGTGTTGGTTTAGGTCTAGCCGAATCTCTGCTGGCAGTGAAAGGTGGTGGAGGCTGATAAGGTGAATCTTCCGTATCAGATAAAAGAGCAGTTGTAGCTAATGGTGGACCCCTTTGATATTCTGGAGGAGGTAGAGGGGGTTTTTCTTCTTTCATTATAACTGGGCTTTTATTAGTTGGCTCTGGCCGCTCGTCTAGTTCATCTTGAAATATTACAGGAATGCCTTTGCTACGGAATGTTTGACGTTCATCTTCATCACCAACTGACATTTTTCCTGTTCTTCTTCTTCGATATAATATACATGCTATGATTCCTGCACAGAGTAGCATTACTGTTATAACAACAGCAGGGATTATAAGACCAATTATAAAGTGTTCATTATGAGACACCGCAGTAACATCATTATTATTCAGAATTTCAATGCCACCAGCAGAAATTTCACTCAAGGCTCCTTGGCAAAGACCAGTTGGTGTCAAGCGAGCACTGTGAACTGGGAATCCTTCTCCCAGGACACGTGCTACATTAACAGTCAAACGCTCATCATCTCCAAGAATGATCTAGAAAATAATTTATTGGAGCTTTAATAAATTTGATTGTTAATAAAAATATAATAACTACAAATATAATGGTCTTGTTTTGTTTTTTTAATCAATGTGGGTTGAACAATCAGTTCCATTCCCCTCTTTGCACCCCAGTACAAAATTGAGGTGATCTAAAAGGTATATGTATTACAAATCTAAAATAATATACACTCATCAAAAGAATCTAGTGGATAAGAACAATAATGGGTGTAAATTTTCAATAGGCAAACTTTTTCTTCTTCAGTTTGAATAATGATTAAAACGTATTATTTGAAACTTGATGCATACTATTTTTATCATTATAAATAATAACTTGCACTCTGCCTTCTCAAGGCATCAAACTAATCATATTTATCCTTAATAGGTTTAATAGAGGGATTTATAATTACATTTGAAATAACACATACAAAGCAATCATTTAGATCATGAAACCCAGCTGCCTGCTAATGGAAATGCTTTAAACTGGTTGGTTTAACTCAAAGCTGTGATGCTGAATTACATCACACTTCAAAAAGTGTTATTGTGAAGTAAAATAACATACTACTTTTATTTTATGGGAAAATTAAATTTTCACAACAGTAGGCAGGAAGCCTTACTGATAGTAACCCATATGGCACTATTTCTAGTTGGCTGCCTGCTTCATTTTCATTTTCCTGCTCTCCAGGGGAGTCTGGTTCAGGAAATGGCAGTTCTGCTTGACAATCTGAGTGGAAACATCTTTATTTGTTATGTCAACACTTACTTTAGGTGCCTTCAGTTTTTCTCTACATATCCTCCTGCACACTCAACACATTTTTGCCAACATTCCTTGTTTAAAAATTAAACTGCTGGCCCAAGTAAACACAAGGTTCTGGAACAGTGTAGCCTAAACTGTGTTTTTAAACGAGTTAAAATCTCTCCGAGGGTTAAAAACTTTATAGCATGTTCTGTAACAGACGAAGGAACCGTTTGTTCACTCATGGCTGTACTGAGGACAGAACAGAGCAGAGGAGCTAACCAAGCTGGTTCTCCCTTCCTAACAAACCAACCCCCCACTCCACCATCCAGCTGGGAACTGTTTAAAAAGTACAATAGCAAAGATGTCATGGGAGCACTTCTGCTTTGATCTCCCAAGAAGGGATGTATGGTTGGGCGATCTTGCTAGAAGGTTTGGATGGTCAGGTAATTTCTGGTGGAACTTAAAAAAGTTTGAGGAAATGAAATCTGGGATAGTGGAAATTTTAAGGACATTATGAAGGGTTTTATTCATGACATAAAAAGGTGTATTAACTGATGCTCTTAGGACTTTAGATTGGAAGGATGGCATGCACTTGATGTTAGAGGGTTTTGGTGATCCCTATAGTTCAAATCTGTAAGTCCAGACAGGTTTTAATATGACTTTGTATATGAGTATTTTGTTTTCTAGTGTCTAGGCGGGATTTTTGTTGAGTCATTTTTTGAGGTTTTGTCAAACCTTCTGTTGAGTTCCTGTCTTTTAAGTCTCGTATGAGGGTTCCAGATTAATCTTATGTCAAGGTGGAATCCAAGGTATTCCACTGTGTCTGATATGAGAAGAGGAGTATTGTTGAAGAGTACTGGTAGGCTGGATACGTGCCGTAGGGCAAATGTTATGTTGGTACATTTTCCTTTTTGACTTTTATCCTCCATCAGTTCCACCAATGCTCAATTTAAGAGAGGTGAATTAGTAGGTTATGAGATGCTATGTCATGATCATGGTGGGATGAAAGGACAGCTTTGTAATTAACAAAGTCTGCATTAGTAGGAATATCAGCAGAAATAAATGCTTGACGGAGTCCAGTAGAAAATCATGGTTTTATTTTCTTCCTTCAAGACAAATTTTGAAACTAAGTTTCATGAGGTACTCAAGTCAAAGGTAAGCAGCTTCTCTAATCCTTTATTTAATCCTATTAAATCACCATCAAGACTGTACGGTAACATTTCACAAATTCAAATGTCTAAACTAATAAAACTACCCACCTTTCTTGAGTTAATATTTGAAAATTTTATGACCAGGATTGATTGATCTGTATCTTTTATAATTAAGGCTACATATTTAACAGATTTAGAACGTTTTGAATTTTTAATAGGTAATCTTGAAGGAAATGCACTAAATGATGTTTCTCGCCTCAAGTTTGAAGAGTTTAATTTTCTACTCCTATCAAACTGTTCAAGGACAGATATCCTAATCCTAGAAGAGTTATTTCTATTCATTCTCATGGTCTTCTAAATTTGCCTGGTGTTTCTAACGCTTCAGGTTCCTTTCATTACATAGTTATTAGACCAATACAACTCAAATTATAATTCACTGAAAAACCTTCATAATATTCATGTTGAAGATGTATTATTTCAATTTATTTTATCCAAAATTTCTCATGACCTTAGAGACAAATTTGAGAGATGAGGTCAAGGTCCTCCAAAATGCATCATGGAGATGTTTCAAAAAAGTAATTTTCCATGCCAGTTGCAAACTATTGGCAACATGGGATGCTCCCTTAATGAAATTTTGCATATTGGTCTAAAAGTCTAAACTAACATTCCTGATATTTAAATTTTTTTCGTTTCTATAATTATGTTTGGGTATGCAACATAGAGGAATGGTTCCTTCTAAACCAGATCTAACAATGTAATTTATGTTGAGAGTTTACTTCTGATCATATGCAAGTCAGAGCCGTAACTATTGTGACATATGGGACTGCTTCTCCACATTACTTATTACAATTTAATTATCAAATTATCTACTAAATTGTACACACATTATCACCTACTTCAGGATTCAACCCTAGCCAGCTTATCTACTTATGGGTGATCTATCACCGTGTTGGGTTAATTCGGCTACACCCTTAAACCATACAGGAATGGACATATGTGGAACCTTTACTTTAAAATCATCCAAGTTAAGAGAAGCTTTCTAATTGAAACCCTATTTATGTGCATTTATCTGCATGGCTACTAAGGCTGTACATACTGAGGTATCATTTGATCTTTCAGCACAGGAGTTTTTTGATCGCCTTCAAAGATTCATTAGCCGCGATTAGATCTCCAAAACCCTTTATTCTGACTGTGGAACTAATTTTACGGGTGCTCAGACTGAGTTGAAGAAGCAGCTTAAGTCTTTTTTAGCTGAAAACAACAACAATACAATGATTTTGGACATTGGCTTGGATCAGCAGTTTAGTTTTTTCATGCCCTTCAGCGCATGATCAGTACAATCTGCACCCAAAGAGGATCTCATTGGCAATCACATTCTAAATGTAGCTTAATTTACTTCTCTCACCATTTAAATTAAAGGCCTGATTAATTCTCATCCATTGATGCCTATGCATTATGGCCGAGCATACCTTGATTGCACTACCTACTGAAGACATCAGTTTAGTTCATGATGGTACCTTACACTGTTGAAGGGGTAAGTAATAGTTTTGTTTGTGTGGTTTTCATTAGCTTTACTAGTCACATAAAGGTAAGCTTTTTTTACTTTAATTCATTATTTTTATTCATTAGCTCAGCACACCTGAGCCTACCAGAAAACCTTAGTTTTTCACCTTTAATTATCTTTAGTTATTAATATTTTATGGTCGAGACACTAAAAGATAGGTGATGTTAGAGAATGATATAAAATGCATCAAAGGTCAACTAAAGTAATTCAAGATATAATTCTGTGGTTAAAAGTGTTATGAGATCACAGTGCTACTCCTTTACTATTACTTACTGGACTAACATATAAAAATACAACCACATTCATGACATTAACCAAATTATCAGAAACGAACTTCATTAAATTAAGCAGAGCATGAAGATTGCTTCTAAAAGTAGTGTACCTCAATTTAGCTTAAGTTTTTCCCATAATTTAATAGGGTCTGGGATTAATAGGAGGGAGGAGGAAACCAAAAAAATATTCAGAACAACTAGGTCCAGAATTAAAGTTAGAAGTTCTCAATGGTTATCTTAATGGTATATAAGTCAAAGTGGAGCAGTGTAAAAGAAAAGAAAAAAATAGTAGCCAAGGAGTATTCCTTAGCACTAAAAACTATGGTTCTTGTTGCTAGCAAGGTACAGATTCACCCCAAAATGTAATAGGTTCATCAAAAAGTCCGTTCGGTTTTTTAAGCAAAAATAAGACAACTTTTAAACACAAAGCGATTTATTCAATCAATGATATAATTGCCGTTTTGTTCCAGTGTCTTCTGCCATATCATGGGCAGATTCATAATTCCATGCTCAAAGAATTTCCTGTCTTTACTTGCAAAAAAAAATATTTTGCAAGTGGATTTTTACATCTTCAGAGTTGAAGGTCCTGGTATCTGACGAGAGCACACTCGCAAGGGACGGACTGAAGTTAGCTACATATTAGACTGCTTGAAGTTTCGTAATGACAAAAACAGAACGGACTTTTTGGCCAACCTAATAGTAATTAACTTCCACATTGGATATTAGTAGGGTTCCATGACATAAAAATTATGCAAGGTTGATTTTAAAAAGAAGTAGATCTTATAAAACATTTACCAATTGAGACTGCAATACCAGAATAAGTACTTGTAATTTCGTTAAAACTCTCAAAATTTGGAGAAAAAAAATCCCCAATTTGTTTCTGTTCTCTAAACCATTTAAAATGTTGTATCGCAGACACCCTAGAGTTTATTTCCATGTTTTTGCAGGTGAAATCCAGATATTGGATGGCAGCCACACAAAACAGGTATACCTGGCAATTGCTGCTAGAAAAGGTCAGCTCTGAGGGTTATAGTACATTAAGATAATATGAATATAATGTTTAGATTTGATTAAAGAAAACTTTTATTTCCAAGTTAAGAAAAAGAAAAGTTATTTGAGTAATGCCATGAAAATTAACAACAGAATTTCAATTTACTAACATATCTCAATACCTAATTGTAATTAAAAAATAAGAATAAAAAAAAATACCTGTCTCAGCTGTTTTATTTTTTGATCGGGACAAACATTGGTAGGAAGGGTTTTGTTATGCCATGTCACAACAGTGGAACCTGGAGAAAACCCACTTAAAACAATAGCATTTGTATCAGGGTCTCCAAATAATCTTGCTAACTTTTCAACAAAAGATCTTTGCAGTGATGGGCTTTCCGTAAATTGTTTATAATTCAATGCTAATTTCATACTGAATTCAACATTATACATTACTCGTGGTGCTGGATGCACTATCACTACAAGGCCATCCCTTGCCACAAGTCCTCCTCGATCTTGACATATCTAAAATATTGGTAAAAATGAGTATTCTGAAAAAAGATAAATTATAATAATAACAATAAATATTGTCATAACAAAAGTATTTACCAACAAATATTCTTTTTGTCCGACGTCTTGGGGCATAGGAATACCATAAAATTCTTGATTTTTTACATCAAACTGTAACCAATTATTGTCTGGAATTTGACTCCCATCTTTCATCTCAAGAGATAATTTTAAATGTCTAGCACTTCCATCTTCAGGGTCATAAAATGAATCCTGAAAGAAAATTCCATAACTTTTTTTGCAACTTTACAATAAATTAAAAAAATTGCTTTTAAATTTTAAATCAGTACATTCAGTCACAAGGCTGGTGATGGTAATTCCTGAGGCCTGAATATGCCACCTTCATAACACCAAGGACATTCTACAGATTTTACAAAGCCTATTTATTATGTGTAGATTTTCAATTTGCTCTACCAACATAAGATTTATTGCACTCCCCACACTCTATTCAACACAAGCCAGATTTTCTTTTAATTTATTCGGGTCTTTAGTAAGGGAAATTGAGTTGTATAAAGTGACTTTACTTTTAAAGGCTACACTACTAATGCCTGTTTTTTGTTTTTTTTTCAAAATATTTCCAAAATATGAGACAGTGCACTATTTTTTAACATCCGAGTTATTTTTATTATCCTTTTTCGCCAGTCTTCTAAACTTAATTTGTTGTTTAATTCTTGTTACAGTGTTTGGATCGTACCCATTGGCTATTATTACATGGTATATATGTTTTGGAGCAATTCAGCAATGTTAGATTTTGAATATACAGTGGAATCTCCATTTTCTGGGGTAATGGCGAGTAGGGGCTCCATAGAAAATCCTCATTTCCCAAATAGTGATGATTTTGTTATAATTTGCATCCTCCTGTTCAAAATAATTTAGCATAAGTACTGTGGCCTCCAACACTTCATTGTTTTATCTTTCTCCTTCCCAGACAAAAATCAAATCTTTGTCATCATCACTGTAACTTCTGTTGTCCTTCTGTGGAGAGGTTTATGGCCTGTCCTTATTGTAAAGACCTGCCATTTTGGTATCTGTTAATTTTTTGAATCCCTCTTCATTTTTAACACTTGCAGCCAATTTATCATATTATCACTGTCAACTTTGATGAAATCCGGGAGAGCTGAGGCTATGTGAGAAAAGAGTCAGTTTCATCTTCTTTTTCTTCAGCTTCTTGTGTTCAATCGTCCTGGTCTAATATTTTCTCCCATGAAAGCTGTTGATGGTAAATTTGCTCAAGCCACCAACACCAGCTTGTTGTTGTTTGCCAACACCGCAAAAACAGCGTATTTTATTGTCTATTTCTTTAAGACACTTGAATTAACTTGGTGTTACTGTTCTTCTTCCAGTAAAAATCGATGGAATACTTTTTTACACCTCTTTTATAAACTCAAAATAACCGCCTGATCCATTGCTTGGATTAGTGCGGTTACAATTGCCGGAAGGTAATGAACAAAAATTTGTCCATCTTTAGTTGTTAAAGTTGATTCTTCAGGATTTTCCAAAATAACCCAGATTTGTTTGCATTGTAAATTTTATTCCTTGTCAAATTAAATTTTTCAATCAAGGAACTGAAATTTTCATTAAATAATGTGACTGTAACAGTCACCACTAAGGCTCTCTCCTTGAATGTCTAACTCCTTAATACCATGCATCTTTTTAAACTTTGCAAGTGACTCTTAGAAAGTGGAGAATGGCTTCTTAATGTTGAAGATTAAGCCTTTTCACTTACCATTGGCCCAGAAATAGGAACTCCCTCAGTGCATTTTTACTTGAACCATTAAAAAACAGCATAATCAATGTCAATGAAAGTTGAAGTTTTCATTGATTGAGCCGAGAAAACAAAATCAAAAACAATAAGCAAAGCATAACTATGGGGAAAAATTTTAAATTATCAAAAACAGTTTGAAGGGGTTCATTGTAACAAGAACCTGATTTACACTAATTGAGCTAACCTGACAAGAGCCAGCCTCCTTTGTTCAGAGATAGACATGAACTGCCTACCCCTCCTTCTCATCTTAATATTTTCAGAGCTATATCTTCTTATCCCCATTCTATTGGCCAAAAGAATGATCACATGTCCACTCCTGGATTTGATTGGCTGTGCATTGTCATCCGAAGCGTGGTGTGGGTGAAATAGTCAGGGCATCCATGCCGATCACCCAGCGTCTTTTGAGACTGAGTCCTCCAGTCAACTGACCGGGAAACGGTATCCTGCCAATGATTGCCAGACCTTTCTAATCTCGAATATATTCAAACCAACTGACAGATTTAAACTTCATGAATTAAACATGATTAGTATTTATTTACATGTATTTTGTAAAACCCAAAATCCTGGATGTCTCAATATAAGTTGTATAAGTTATGACTCCTGGTACGGTAATATTAGGCCTAATACCATGTAGTCCCATGTAAACAAAAGCTGTAAATATATTGTTGTGATATTTTGATGTGATGATTTTTGATGGTGTTTTTGAGATAAACTCGAAATTAGCGAGCGTACATGAAAAATATATGACACGTGGTTCACGATTCATGAATGTTTAAAAACTATTTGTTGCGTTGTATCTACCATTAATGTTTATAATAAAAATAATATCCGAAACAACCAGCAGTTTTAACGATCAAGAAGTTTAACGCAGTTAAAAGATAAATAAGGCAGCGGAAAGGTAGGAGGTATGCATCGAGGAACAAGGATTCCAGACACTTGCATCCTACCCGGCCATGAGGCCACAAGGTCACTCTTTCACGGACGGCCCTACGGAGAAGACCGTGTGGCCATTCAAACGAGGTAGCAACCCACACTAAGCCACAGAGCCGCTACAAGGGCAGGAAGAAGTCGCAATCTGAACCACATGAAGAATATCAACAAAGAAACACTGGCCAGTAACGCACATTCAATAATTAAGGTACATTCTAACTTTAGTTTTTAATAATGTTAATTTATCAATGTACGTACTTATTTGTATATTAATTTAAATCAATTTGTGTAAATAAACAATTATTCCTTTTGCCAGAAGTTTTCTATTTTTATTAACAGAACCTTAAAAGATAAAAGTAAAAGTTAAATATCAAGATTAAAATAAAATATAAATTATATAAAAAAATATATAATTAAAATATATGAATAATAAATATCGTAATAATATTTAGAGGATTAGAAATGGAATAAAGTTAGTTAAAACCTAGCCATTGAATGTTGATGATTTCCCTTTTTTTTTTTATTATTTGTTCCGGCATTTGTGCACCGCGGCCTCACTGAGACCTATTGTGCGCCTGATGATTTCCCTTACTTTTGTTCTTTTTTTTAATCGTCTAAAGCTGTTAGACGATAACTTATATATATTGTGGTATTCATGATATTTCAGAATAAATATCATGAACCCTCATTCTATGTCAAAGACATAAAACAACTTGAATCAAAGATCTCATGATGGACCTGCCAAGTGAGTTAAGTTAAATTGATTAAGTAAAGTAAAAAGAGAGATGGTAAAAAATAAGGTAGGTTACAATATATATAATACTTACCTGTTACTGAGTAGTCAAAATAAAATATGTATTAATTGAACAAATGCATGTGTATTTCTGTAAATTCCAACATAATAATAAAAGAACAATTTAGTTGGCGACATGATGAGTAAATGTGCAGTGAATGGTGGAGAGGCATATAGTTGTTTCTTCAAACAATCTCTACCTCTGGTGTTTATTTTTCTATAATTATTTTCGTAATATGTAGCTTCCAATTATGCATTGGATTCTGAACAATTTAAACTACTTCTGACTGCAATCCAAGAGTCAGAAAAAGCCATGGTAGTTGAAATTGCTTCTAAACTTCCACCTCCTGCGGAGGAAACAGGTACTAAATTAATTCAATCAATTTTTCAAGTATAGGACCATATGAAAACTGTTCCTAATAGAAAAAATTTTTCCTGTTACCTTGAACTTTTTGAAAACTACTACACGATGAAAGGTGTCATAGATAAAACTCAGCTTGCAAATTTTTTATGCGTTAACATTGGTTCAATTCATCACAATAACTTTAGAGCATTTTTAGATCCAGAGAAACAAGCAAAAAATCTCTCTCATGTAGATCTAATTGATGTGTTAAAAAAAATTCTTATTAAAAAAAAAAGTTTTGTAGTGGCCCAGAACTACAACTCAATGTTTTTAAAAAAAATAACTAACGATTTCTGAGTTTGTTGCCACTCTTCAACAATATTTGGCTGAGTGTGAGTTTTCTGTAATTTACAGCAGATTAATAGATCAAATTTTAATTACTGATCTTTTTCTCAGAGCACAATTTTTTATAATAAGTTTTGCAATCCAATGATACAACATTCGATGAAATTTTAGAAAAGCCACTGCTCTTGAGACTTCAACAATAGAAAGTAAGGAACAACGAAAATTTATTACATACACAATGACCAAGTTCCATCCATCACAATTTTAATGCAAGTGTAAATCAAACCCATCCTTTTGATTACTCAAAAACAAAAAGGTATATATATTATTAAAATATTTATTGATCATATATTTTAATTATATAATTTATATTTTATTTTTAATCTTTATATTCAACTTTTACTTTATCTTAAGGTTATGTTAATAAAAATAGGATAGTTCTGGCAAAAGGAATAATTGTTTATTTTCACAAATTGATTTAAAATTAATATAAAAATAGTAATGTACGTATATAAAATAACACTGTTAAAACTAAATTTAAAATTGTACCTTATAACTAACCTCGACTGGCCAGCTTTCTTAATTCTTCGATGCGTTGGCTTCCTTGTCTCCCGATGAGTACCTCATGCGTCTCTCTGGGTAGGTTGCTTAGCGTGGTCCTGGTCCGGTAGCGTCTCTGGTGTGCAGGTCAAAATTGAAAGAGCGACCTAGCGTGGGTTGCTACCTAGGTCTCGTCTCCTCGGTCTCCGATGATAAGTGCCTGAGCTTCTCGGTATTCTATAACTCCTTGTCCTTTCCTCTGCCTTCTTGATCCTTTTTTAACTGGCATTGGCCATCCAGTTGTTTCGGATATTTATACTTTGCTGGTTTTGAAGTTTATAAAATAAAATATTTATATTCAATTATTGATATTATTTATATTATACATATTAATGGTAGATTCAACGCAACGAATAGTGCTTAACATTCGTGAATCGTGGTACACGAGTCGTATATTGTTCATCAACGCTCGCTAATTTCGAGTTTATCTCAAAAACACCATCAAAATATCACAACAATATATATATATATATATATATATATATATATATATATATATATATATACATAGTTAAGGTCTCTCAAATAATCCAAAACATGGCTAATCCATGTTTACACTCCTCTCCTATATATAGGCTCTCGGAGTGTGACCAAGCGCTTACTTACTCTTATCCTCATTCAACTCGCATCTCGTTCGTACTCTTATCATTCTTATTACCTTTTGTTTTTTTATAAAGTTATTTTGTTCTTTTGACTTGTCCATATGTAGACACAGTCTAAATATAAACCTTGTCTGGATTTCCAATAAAGTTTTTTTAAAAACTAATTAACGGTAGAAGATTATTTAACTGGCGCCCGAATTTGGACCTGAGGGTAATTCCACTTTGAAAAACATTCATCGAAGAAGTTTTCAAAAATCAGAACAGTTCTAAGCCACTTCAATGACCGGCCATCGAAGACCCATCATAAAGAAGAAAGAACGCGATCTGAGGGAATCTACTGGTATATCAATACCTCACTCAGCCCACATTTTTTGTTGTATGATCTTTCTACCCATCAGAACACCTCTTAGGAAGACGGAAAGTCAAGGTTTGAAATTATTTTTCTGTTTTTGTATTTTTTAATGTATGTCTATAACAGACAGGATAAATACGAATATAAAATAACCGAAGGAATTACCGACCGCATTATAACGATAGCAGACAAAATAACCGAAGAAATTATCAACCAGACCAATATAATCGAAGACAACAACCGTATTATAATCAACCGAACTATAATTACCAAGGAAATAATTATAATTACCATGGAGATAATTTTAATTCCTTATAATCGAAGGCAACAACCATATTACGATCAACCCCAACCTAACTACCAAAGACAAGACTTAGTACCAAGAAATAATCACCAACAACCATGGGATCATCCAGCACAATTTAATTATTTTAATAGACCGAGATTGACACAACACGATAACCAGCGAACTCAAGTGTATCCCTAAACAGTATCAATGAGAACGGTTGAAAATGAGGTGCATCATTTAGAGGATGATAGGGATCGTATTATAGAGGAATTGACAGAGAGATTAAATCGACTAGAGACGAATTTTTTAGGAGCACAACGACCCACCGAATCCGTACCAAAACCATACGACGGATCAGTAACGTCGGAGCAATATTATGAAATGGATTTTACAAGTGATTTTCCGCAGATCACGGATTTAGAAGATTATTTAGCAGAAGATGGCCAGGATCGTAATACAAGAGAATTAATGATGTTAGAGCAATATTATGAAATAGAATTCACAAGTAATTTTCCGCAGATCACGGATAAAATAAATATTATAGAAAATCAGAAAAATGATTTCAAAGAAGAAATAAATCAATCGCAAAATATTATTTTAGATGAACAAACAATAAAAACAAACAATGAAAATAAAATTGTTAAATATGAAAAAATAACCAGTAATATTAAAGAAGAAAGTCGTGATAAAAGTGATAAAATAGAGAAGGAAGAGGAAGAATCAAGAGATGAAATATTGGAAAATAAATTTTGAGAATTAGAAGATAAAGAGAATATCAAGAAAAGGAGAAGTAATTTCATTACAAAATCAAATTACAGGTTATGAAGCTACGATTAAGAACAGCAAATTAGAAAATAAAATAGAGAAAGAAGAGGAAGAATCAAGCAATGAAATATCGGAAAATAAATTTTCAGCATTAGAAGATACAGTGAATATTAAGAAAGAAGAAGTAATTTCATTACAAAATCAAATTACAGACTATCAGCAAACAGCTAGCGATAAGGTGAGAAAATCAAAAATAATTCAAAATAAGTTTTGGATGTGAAGAAATTGGAATTTCAAATTCCAACTCATCTTGATGAAATTTCTTTTTGCGTGTTTGATTTGAACAACATTAAAATTAATAAATGGAAGGAATTTAAAAATAATTTCAGGGATGTTTTTTGTGCATTGGAATATAACTAGAAAAAGAAAAAGAAAATTATATTTTTTCTTTTATTATTTTCATTTTTAAATGAAAATAATACTAATCGGATGACATATAAACTATAGAAAGTTTATACAAAAAGACTATTATTAGAAGTAGTAAACCTAGCCTAGTACAGCCTATGGAATTATCGATAAGATAATTCTACCTAAATCCTGTCCAAGTGAAGCTTTGTGATTTCATTATCACTTAATCCATTTGCAGATCGTAATTATTCCTTAAATGCTTTAAATCCATTTAATTGATCAAGGCCGTATATTATTGTGCTATATATGTGCTATTAATGATATTTGTTCATGTACGTGTATGGGTTATATACATTCATATTCAAATTTTTGATTTAATTTTATCAGTCTTCAATATTATGATAAGTGTTCTTTTAATTTGAATATTATATCGGTATATTGGAGATTTACCATTCGAAAACTGTTATTATTATAAATAAAATATAGGACTACAAATCATGAAAGTAAGCATTAATCTGATACATTATTTTGTTTGAACAAAAGAATATGATGTATTGTTTCAAATCAACAATTCTTTATTTCACATTGCATTTATTTTGCTTCAATAAATTTGATTATGTCTACTGTTATTATTTGTATAGTTATTCTATAAAAAGGTTATTTTTCAATAAGTATTATTTTTACGTATATGATATGTTTTTCCTATTGTTTAAAAGAATTAATCAATTGTTTATTTTACGCAACTATCGCCTTGGAGTTAGTTGTCTTGATTTTAAGCTATTATGGCTTTGTTTTGGTGAATGTATAATGCAGTATAAAAGTAATGATTTATTTTACGTGTTAGCGTATCACGCAAAATTACTTATGGTGTAACTTTTCTTTATGAAGGATTTGGTCTGAGAAAAATAAAAAGATCGCCTAGTTACACGATTAAGTGTCCTAACTATTTTTTGTTTGTACGCTCATACTTTTCTGAATTAAATTAGCCGTTAAATTAATGATCTATGTTAACATTGAATAGAAACATTTATTTTAAAATATGTACATAATATTTACTTATATTATCCGTTTCTAAATAATTTAGTTTTTTTTTTAAAGAAAGATTAGAATGCTACATTTATATTGCTTGTATCTAAAAGACAAATTTATTATATGTTTTAATATTAATTATTCTTTATATTTGTTTATAATTAATGTACCAGTGAAAAAATTTCATGTACCAGCGTTACCAATAATGTCTTATTGGATCATTTAATTTGTTTCAAGTTAATTAACTGTTCTTTAAAGATAGTTATAAATCAAAATGTAAATTACAAAATTACTTTAAATCTCTTAAGTTTGTTGTATACTTTTCATTATTTCTATAAGATCTATTCACTCACTTATACACCAGATTGAATTACTGTAATCCATTTATTGGAAGAAACTGTATACAGATCCTTTAAAGTACAAAGAATCTGCTATATAAGGATTATACTATTTTAGGATTTGGCTATTTTTATTTTTTTTTGGATTAAGTTGTTTACCGCTTAAGAATTAAAAGTCAAATTGTTGCACTCTTTGAGGATCAAACTAGGTGCCGCTTGAGGATTACGCTAGTAGCCATTATACGATTGTATATGATCAATGAATATGTAATTATACAATCAATGAACTGTTAGCACGGTATAATAAGATTATCCAGAAAATGAGAGAGACAGTAAGTACAGCGGAGGTAGAAGGCCGGATGGCATTCTTAGCAACCATCCTCAAGGTACAGCTGGGCAGAGAGACGGGGAGGAAGGAAAATCTACCGGGGGACCGGTGGTCCTTCGTCGAATGCGCTCAAGAGATGATGGACGCTAGTGCCCGCGAGGAAGAGGTGCAGTTAGAAGCAGAGGAACCAGGTTGGACGAGGAGGACATACTGTAGGCCGAGGATGCAGCAGCAGATTTGGAGAAAAAGAGAACCGCATTATGAGGAGAAGAAAAGGACGGTGGCTGGAGGGAAGAGGACAAGCCAAGGAAGAGATAAAACAAGTGGAAGGAGAAAGGACTGACGATGTCATGGGTGTAAGAGGACCGGACATCTAGTAGCGCAGTGCCCGCGAACGAAATGTTTCGAATGCGGAATGGAGAGGCACCTCGCTCGACAGTGTCCATATAAGTTCCAAAGAGCTGAAAGATACAGACCGGAACCAATGGAAGTTAACGCCCAGAGAATGTGGGGGGGACCTAGGGCCCCCTCCGAATCGACGAAGACATCGGGTGCGTCGGAAACGGAGAAAGAACCCGGGAGCAGCAGGAACTACATAGGAGATGGCAGCAGGGCCCAAGCCACGATTATCAAGGTGCAGAAGCGGGAAGGAAAATGCAAACGGTGGCCTGAGGAGCAGGCCGGCAGAGGGGTGACCGTGCGTTATTAATCAATTACGGTGGGAGGAGACTACGGCGGTATACCCATAGTCCGAGTGGCGAGAGGAGTACAGTGCTTGGTAGACACTGGAAGTTCAAGTACAATCCTCAGCAGGAAGGCGGCGAATAGATTGTGTATCAGCGAGAGGGCACCTCGCATCCGGGCTTGCGCGTGTAGACTGATAACCTTAGGAGGGCCGTGCGAAATCGAAGGGGAAACGGTAATGGGATGGGATAGGTGGGCGGCCAAGGAGGAGAGTTTGAAATTACACGTAGTAGGGAGGATGCCGCGAGAATAACTGGGTGTGACCTCACAGGAAGAGTAGGAGCACGAGTGATGTACAGAGAGGGAACGTGGTCTTTTAGGCAGGGGAAGAAATCATACCGGTGCATGGAAGCCTTGAGGGATGGTAATGCAAGATTCGGCACCATTAATCAGGAGAAAGACTGGAGACCGTCGATTAGGAGAGACTATGAGGATATATTCTTCAAGGAAGGGGACAAACTAGGAGTAAAGGGGGAGACAGTGCATGAAATTCCGCTGAAACAGGAGCGCGTGATATATGTGAAAGAGAGGAGGTACCCGCAGGCACTGAGGCAACACATCAGGGGGGAGATTGAAGCATTAAAGAGACAGGGTATCGTGGTGAATAGCACGTCACCGTATAACAGTCCCCTGTGGGCAGTAAAGAAGAAAGGGATACGGGGCAGAAGAAATACCGAGTGGTCATAGACTACAGAAAGTTGAACAAAAATACGGTAGACGAGAAATACTCCATCCTCCGCTTTGAGGATATCCTAGATAGATTAGGTGGGGCGAAGATATTCAGCACTTTGGGCCTAAAGGCGTGTTACACCAAGATCCGAATGCATCGACGGGACCAACATAAGACCGCATTCACATTTGAACGGGGGCATTATGAGTTCACAAGAATGCCATTTGGATTAAAGAACGCACCGATTACGTTCCAGCAGCTAATGGACGAGTTTTTGCAGGGTTTAGAGGAGTCCTTCTGCCAGGTCTATATGGACGACATACTGGTTTTCAGCCGTAATCATGCAGAACACGTAGAACACTTACGCACTGTGTTTAACCGCATTCGGCATTTCGGGCTGAAACTGTCTGTGGAAAAGTCGCTCTTAGGACAGAAGCAAGTAAATTTTTTAGGCCATACAATCTCCAGCACGGGAGTGCAACCAGACCCCAGTAAAGTCAAGGCGATCCAGCGGATGACCGTCCCGAAAGATGTAAAGGGAATTCGACCACTACTCGGGTCCTTAAATTACTATCGGCGGTTTTTCCAAGAAATGGCGGAGTACCTAGTGCCCATCAATAACCTCCTCAAGAAAGGACGGCATATAGTGATCACACCAGTAATGGAGCACAATCTACGGCGATGCATGGAGCGGTTGCAGGAGGAACCAGTATTAGCCTTTCCAGATTTTTCCCTACAATTCACCATCACCACCGATGCCAGTAACCGATAGCGTACGCTAGCAGGCGTCTCACTGATCCTGAGAGCCGGTACAGCGCGTTTGAAAGAGAACTTTTGGGAATTGTGTGGGCAATCGAAAACTTCCGCACCTATGTTTTTGGCAGGCAGTTCCAAATCCAGACGGATCATCGACCCCTGCAATGGGTAGTTACAATGAAGGAGTCATCCGCGCGAATTACCCGCTGGAAAGAGTTTCTCAGCCAATACAATATGGACATTGTATATAAACCAGGGCGGGAAAATGTGGTTGCAGATTGGCTATCAAGGGCGATCGTCGTGAATGCGATCGAGGAGGATGTTGCAGGATCATTACGAGACATCTGGCAATTCGACCAGGAATGGTCACCTGGCGGAGAAGGTGAGCGGGAACTGCTCAAGGGGACGAATGCAGAGGACATCCCAGGGGACGATAGCTCAGCGGGAGACCGGCCCTCCGACATAGAAGATGTGTAGGACATAATCAACGACAAGCGACGCCAGATCATTTGGCTAACTAAGACTTCCGGGCTGTTGAAGACCGAGCACACCAAATATGGGCAATGCGATATCGTAACGATTTGGTCACCACCAGGGATTAATGAAGACAAGATTTGCCGGGCCCTTAAGGACGCATCACCTATATGTCGGCAATGCGACGATATGGGATCGCATTTAACGATTATGGAGGACGGAACTAATAATGATCGATCGAACATTCATCCGCTGTACCTTGAAGGTGGAAACGGTCAAAGATAAAGGAGGTCAGACGGAGGTGACCCTGGCGTTTCACCAAGGCAAAACGAATCACCGCGGAATAGAGGCAACCCTACAAGCATTGAAGCGTCGATATTTTTGGTGGGGCATGAAGGACACAGTCACGAGCGTTGTTGGTACCTGCGACACATGCCTCACCACTAAGTACGATCGACACCCCCTTCAGATCAATACAGGAGGAAACCCCTACAGGGGGCATGCCACTGACGGACCTGTAAGTGGATACGTTCACATGGCGGGGATATAAGTGGGTCACCATCATTGATCGATTTTGCAAGACGGTGATGGCACATCTGATTGCTGAACGATCGGCGGGGGCGGTGTTAGGGGCGTTACGCACATGGTGCCAATTTTATGGTGTGCCAGACACAGTTGCATCCGATGGCGGAAGAGAGTTTGACAATGCCGAAATAAGGGCTGAGGCACTGGCTTTGGAGATCCGCTGGCACCTCAACACCCCAGGACACCCAAAGAGTCGAGGAAACATTGAGCGAGTACACAGCATGCTGAGGGAACACCTGCGAATCTATCAAGGAGAAAAACGGCTAGAACCGAACATAGCTATGGAGAAGGCAGTTATAGCATATAATCACTCCATACATTCTACATTCTGCCACGGGATTCTCACCAGTCGAGATCCTTTTCGGACTTCGAGGACGGCGTCGGGATAGCAGGAGTACAGCGGTCGACGAGGAATTTATGGCACGCGTGGTCAATAACCGGATCGCTCTGGGGAAACAGTTGGTGAACATTCGGGAGAAACTCATGAATGGGAAACGCAGATGAGTGCTGCGAGACAATCTCAAGGTCAAAGATGTGCTGGGTAGGATTACATACCCATACGGTAAGATCGTGTACCAGAAAAAAGGGTCTAACAGGGGCAAAGAATTGGTGAGGACGAGGGTCCTTTCAGGGTGATCGCCATTCGTGAACACAATACAGTCACGATAGAAAGCATAACACCGCCTATCAAACGGAGGACAGTTCACGTCGAACAATTAAAGTTTCCCGCGGCGGAGCCGGAGCGCCCTATCATTACAAGCTAGTTGTGTGGTGTTATTTTCTTAAATTGCTGGTTACGCGCAGTTTATATATTTTTTTTTGTTTGTTGTGTTGTATATATCTGGAGGACGTTTTTTTTTCTTTTCTCTTTTTAAGCTAATTTTTTTACTTAGTTTTATTTTAATATGTTCATTATGTCGCTTGCCCTAAGTTTACGAGGAATGTTCGTAAACTGGTAGGGGGGGAGTTATGGCTTGTGGTATGGCAATGTTAGGCCTAATACCACATAGCCCCATGTAAAAAAAGGCTGTAAATAGAGATAAAGGCTTAGAAGCGGAATAAAGACAGTTTAAACCTAGCCGTTGTTCCCGTTGTTGTATCATTTCCCTTTACTCTTGTTCTCTTTGTTTTAATCGTCTAAAGCCGATAACTTTTATATATATATATAGAGAGAGAGAGAGAGAGAGAGAGAGAGAGAGAGAGAGAGAGAGAGAGAGAGAGAGAGAGAGAGAGAGAGAGAGAACCTTGTTTTTGAGTACACAGAGATGTTCTCAAATATAAAACTCGAGATAACAACATTGCTAGACATTTCAACCACACTGGGCACCTGAATTGCTTGTAGGGCTGTGATATTTAGCATCAAAGTAAAATAAACAAGAATTGTATAAACTTTTAATTACATTATTCTATAAGGCCAGTACACAAATTCATATTAATAGGGGAGAATGTAACCAAATCAAATAAAATGGTGAATATTACTTTTAAAATTGTAATCATCTACTCTACTCCTTAAATTCCTATTTTTGGCATTCTCATGATAAAATAGTGATAAGAATAAAAAGTACCTACCTCAGGTACTGAGAATACTAAAAGTTGTCCAACAGTCGCATTCAAGGAGTCGACAGGATTTCTTGGGACAGGAGCATCATTTTTAGCTGACAGGTCATCAGGTTGTTTAGACTCACACAAGCCTTTTCCAATAGACGTAATATTCCCAATTTTTAATCCAGGAACTATCTCAGCATTTTTTAAACCATCATCACTATTTAACACCTGAAACAAAATTTTATTGGGTATGTAATAGAAAAAGAATCTTCTTCAATATAATTTACAAAAATTAGTTAATACTTTACCTTGAAAAGGTGATTTATTTCACTTAATGGACATTCATTTCTAGGTAATGTATCATTTGTCCAAGAAAAACTATATGGATGAGTTGTACTGACATTTAAAACTGTTATATTAGAAGTACCTGGATCAAGAAACTTCTTACGAATTGCATCCAAAAGATCTAACTCCCAATTGAGGCTTATACCTGGTGGTACATTTAATAATTCTAAGGTTACAGCATGATTAACTGCTCTTCTTCCTTTATGATCTTGTACGTGAACTTCAATGTTATCTTTAACAGATAAACTATCTGAATCATACGCAATCAAATCAAAGGTCCATTTGGAAATGCGATCTTCAAGCGGCCTATAATAAAACAATAAATAGCATAAAATCTCTTTCTACACCCTGTAATTTATTTATATATTTTTAAAAAATATACAAATTTTATACAACAAAATTTTCCTCAGTAAAATATAGAATCAACATTTGAGAGATGAGTGGATCTACTAATTTGAGCTATTTATGGTCTCTTATGTATTACATTTATTTAAATATTACCCTGCTTATAAGAATATTTTGCAGGCTAGGCATCTCTGGATGTAAAATTTTCCTTGACATAACATTGCTTGTCTAGAAAAATACATTTCCTTTGGAAGTAGGTAAAAAAAAAGGAAGTGAGTCCCTACTTTTCAGTGAAGAGTAGATTTTTCTTAATGTAATGAGAATTAGACGTACATAAATCCCTTTTCACCGGTTTTATTAATTTTACTTCTCAATTTGGCATTGTTTCTAATTCAAGGAAGAAGCTATTCTACCTATTGTGGGAGTAATTTTAAATTTTCCATGAAGAGGCTAAATCAGAGGTTTTTGTTTTGAAGAAATGATTTGGATTCTTAAAGATGTGCGCAGATTGCCTACATCCAACAGACTCATATGAAGGCTCTCCAAAAACTATAATTGATAAAATGGATTATATATCAACTTGTAAAAAAAAAATGTTCAAAAGAAACATGATATGAATAAATTCACATAATAAAAACGGTTGGGTTGTTCACTTATTAAAAGTATCTGAAACTACATGCATTTTCAAATTTTCGGATAAAAACCTGCATCGATCAGGCCTTAAGTTAGATTTATAACAGCTGAATGACCATTCCACATGGATATAAGTTATTTAAGCATATTAAAAAACTGTGATCTCCATTGCAGACAATTGGACTTCCAGATTTTTTGTTACGCCCAATCCATGGTGCACTTCTGAAATTAGCTATATGTTCATATAGCTTGAATTTTTCCGCAGCACATCTTTTAATTTTATCTTCAATTAAACTCCAACTTAAAAATAGCAATGATCTTAATCAATGACATGTTCTGAATCACTAATTTTGTTATTGTGTGGGCTAAGAAAATGACACTTGCCGAAATGTACGCCTGATTTCTCAAGGGTTTATTCATCAATGATTTGGCTTTTTTAACTGCCACAGTCGAATCAGTTTTGACAAGACATCTTTTATTTAATCAAAACTCTTGGAGCAGTATTCAGATGCCTTTGACATGTGCCTTATATTTTAACTACTGGTTGAGGTGGAGATAGATCAGGATAGTGTTCTTTCAAATTGGGTTGTTTTGAGATCATCTCGGTTTTCTGACCATCTCGTGGCCCCCCACTGTGTATTCAATATTCTCAGAAACCTAGTCAACCAAACCAGCAAGGACAATGGGGATTTCATGATGGGAATTTCTTCGAAAATGTTAATTTTATTGAAATCCTCTTCTATCCTTTCGGTTTTATTTGAACTTGGTCTTGTGAAGTTAAATTGTTTTAAACTGTTTTTGTTTAAAATAATTTAACTTCATTTGTATATTATCCTGTAAAGCAAGAAGGATGTAATAAAGATTTTCACTAAAAAAAAAAAAAAAAAAAAAATGCAAAACATGTTTTTGTTTTATCTCTGGTTCATGGGACCTTTTAGCCATTCCAACCTACCCCCTGGTCACACCAAGGTTGGATTAGCAAGGTTCTACTGTAGTTATCCTTGTTTTTCCTGTACCTTGGGTATGTTATTATATTTTTTCTTAATATGAAACAAAGTTCTGAAATTAGTCACTGAACACAATATATTGTATAAGTATATACAATATAGTATCAGGTTGGCCAAAAAGTCCGTTCGGTTTTTGTCGTCATGAAACTTCAAGCAGTCTAATATGTAGCTAACTTCAGTCCGTCCCTTGCGAGTGCGCTCTCGTCAGATACTAGACACTTCAACGTAGTTTGACACAAAATTCCAAGACTGATTGTATTTTGTGTGTTTAGGATCATCCTGAAAACAAAAGTTATCTGCACCTTATGCTTTTTTATTTTAAAAAAGGCAAGAAAGCAGTGGAAACTTGCAGGAAGATATGCGCTGTATACGGAGAGGATATTATGTAGTAAGTACTTTTATCTTGGAAAAATCACAATTATTAATCAAACCAGTGATTATATAGGTCTGTAGTGGCAAACAATGCCAAGAGATATTACAGACAAAGGCTGGTATCACGGTGAGATGACTTAATTATCACACTAGTTACATAGGCCTGTGACAACATACTAATAAAATTGGTATTTAGCAGCGGATCATAGTGTTATTATGGCAAGAGGTTCCAACATGTTCTGTTATATCAGTAATCATGAAACCAGTTGTAATATATGGGTGTGGAGGAGGATGTATTGCAATTTTTAAAAAATCAACCAATTACTATTACCCAATAATAAGTAAATCATGAAATATTGCTAAATTAAATTAAAATAATAAACAAAAATAAATAACACAATGACATAATTGCAGCTAAATACAAATTGAATTATCTAGCTATTAGCCTAAGAAACGATAAATCAACAGGGCCGGAATTCAAACCCGGATCTGATATTTAATGTCAGGTTTCTCAAAGGTGTTATATTACAAGATTGCCTAAATAGAATAGAAATGACTAGGCTTAGGAGTTTCCTGGGATGGCTCAGTTGCCAGAGCAGCCTGTGTTTGAATCCTGGCCCTACTAATGTTATTTTTCTTTAGCTAATACTTATAAAACCAGTGGGATTATGTACCACAACTAGTAATTATTCGTACATTTTCTAGCATTACAATATAAAAATATTGACAGGTCATACATACAATGCATAAATTTCCTGTGATTGTTCATTTAACTGTATCCAGTAATCAGGAGGAATTTCAGAGCCATTCATTCGAAGCCTTAGTTTTAAGTTCCTTGTATCACCATCTTCGGCATCCGAAAATGTGTTAGAAGGTACTTTATACCTTTAATAATAATAAAAAAAAAACTTAAGTTCATAAATATTAAATATTACTTAAGAAACGCATTAATAATTCACAAAATTAAGTACCTCAAAACTTTTCCAGCTGTTACTGCAATTTTTTTAAGTCGATTAACTATTACTGGAGGAGAGTTCTTCGGATTATAAGATGAAGGAGTAGGCTCTTCTAAAGAGAACAAGCTAGAAAGTGGTGGTGTGGGACCATTACTTGTAAGTAAATCAGTGACCTCTTTATCATTTTTTATTTCAGAATCCTAAAAACACTCTTTTTTTAAATTATACATGGTTTATATATAAGTTAAAATAATCAAATAATCAGCTAACTACATATGTTCAGTATTCAGTCTATATTGCTCTATGAATATAATATTTTCCAGTTGAATAACTAAAGTTTAATTTTTATATTTACTCCAAATATTTTTTTCAAAATATTTACAAAATCCTATTATTTCCAACAAATATAATATCATTTAGACCTTAACATTTCAATTGTTAATTAGAAAAGTGGGTGGGAGATTATATAGGAATCCTGTTTATTATTTGATTCCATCATACAATAGTTACCTACATGCAGTCAGCACTAACATAAGTAACAATACTACATCAATGTGAATATGTATGGACTAGAAGAATTTTTTTCCAATTTCATAAAAATGACAAATTAAGTTAATGGTAATGAATTTGTGATTCCATCAGACAAACTAATTGTGCTTAGATGTAATTTCGAGTGGTCTCATAATGTAGGGATCAATTACCACCCCATTAAGTTCTTCTTTTCGAAAAATCTATATTTGTAAAATTACAATTTGCTTATCCAGCATTAATAATTGTGATTTAAGAACTCATTCGTATATTCACTCACTTAATACGTACATTTCACACTCATACCAACATTCATTCAATATATAATTACACATTTACATTTCTACTTAGTGGTGGGTCCTTTGCTGTTCGTTTCATTTTTCTGTTCTTGGTTGCTGAGCGTGGTTGCCATATGCCTCGTTGTCTTCTGTGTGCCACGAGACAGTAGACGTCCCTGGGCTTGTGTCTCTCCCAACCTTCCTGTCTCATGTCCGGGTCAAAATTAAAAGAGCTTCTTTGCCGCCGTCTCCTTGTTCCTACCTTTCCGCTGCCTTCTTGAGCTTTTAACTTCTTATTCTTCAATGCCAGTGGTATCGGATATTATTAACTTTTCTTGTTTTGAAGTTAACAAATCCAATATTAAAATATTTATATTTAATTTTTGATATTATTTATTTGATAACTATTAATATTAGGCATAACGGCAACTAAGAGATAGTTCATCTGTTCATCCCTTCATAGCTATGATCCACGGGTCGTTTTACCGCTCTTTTACGCACGCTAGTTTCGAGTTTATATCAAAGGCAACATCAAAACTCACAACATCTAAATATCACAACAATATATATATATATATACACACACACACAAGGTTTGGTCAAAAAGTAACGAGAATTTTACAATTTCGCGGGCATTATGATTCCGATGGTAAACATTTTTTTTAACGTTAATATGTAACATTAAACATTAACGTAATTAATGTTTACTTTTTTAGTAGCAGTTACTAAGGTTTTCGGTGATTTTTAGTTTTAAAAAAAAAATGAATCAAAGAACTTGTACTATATTTTGTCAAAAAAATTAAATAAGTTTTTGAAATGTTGAAAGTGGCTTTTGGAGAATCAACCATGAGTAAAACAAGAGTTCATCAGTGGTAGGTAGGGACGTTTCAAAGAGGGCCGTGAAGACATTGAAGATGATAATCACAGTGGGCACCCTAACACTTCAATAAACGATGACAACATCGAAGAAGTTAAGAAAATGTTTCTGGACGATCGGATAATTACTATTAGAGAGGTTGCTGATGAAGTTAATATATCATTTGGATCATGCCAAACAATTTTTTCTAAAGTTTTGAGCATGAAATGTGGGGCAGAGCAAAGTTCGTTCCAAAATTGTGGATTTTTGACCAAAAAAAACATTGCGTGGATATCGCCAAAGAATAACTGAATGTAGTAACCAACAATTCAGAGTTTGTTAAATGCACCATAACAGGTGACAAAACATGGGTATATTTATGGAATGATATAAATATATATAAGGTATATATGGGTATGACATGGAAACCAAGGCGAAATCTTTGCAATGGAAGTGTCCTGAAAAAAAATCCTACAAGTTTGATCAAAAGTGAAGATTCTTCTCCCTGTTTTTTTTCGATTTCAATGGCGAAGTGAATCATGAATTCCTGCCAGAAGGTTTTATAGTCAATAAAGCATATTACTTGGAAGTATTGTTTAATAACATTGTTTACATGAAGCGATCCGATAAAAACGACCGGAATTGTGGCAAAACAATTCGTGGAAATTGCATTACGATAATACTCATGCTCACACCTCACTAATTGTTTGTAATTTTTTACCAAAAAACAACACTGTTATGTTACTCAGCCACCATATTCGCTGGTGGACATGGCTCCCTGCGACTTTTTAGGTTCCCGATGTTGAAAACAAATCTTAAAAGGACGTTGTTTTAACACCTTTGATGGGATAAAAGAAGAATCACTGAATGAGCTAAGTGCTTTTTCGAAAAGTGAGTTTGAAAAGTGCTTCGAAGATTGGAAAAAGCGCTGGCACAAGTGTATTATATCTGAGGGGGGATTAATTTGAAGGGGACAAAGTTCCTATCGATGAATAAATAAAAATTTTTAAGATAAACAAAAATTCTAGTTAGTTTTTGATCATACCTCGTATATTTATATATCTTTATTAATATATATATACATGTAATGACACAAATGTATTCATGAGAATACTACTAAAACATCTCCTTCCTATATTTGAATCCAAAAAAAAATCCTTCCCTCCCAACAACAATGTGGCTTCCATTCTAGACACTCTACTGCTCAACAAGGCCTTTATTTTGTTAACTATATATCTGTACCTCGGAGGGATACAACACTATGTCCATTTTTTTCCATATTGACTTTATTACAGAAAAAAAGGTTTTTTTTCATTTTATAACAACTGCATGATGTAAATAACAATAAATAGAATGTTCTGGTAAAATATTGTTTCAACATCTCAATAAATAATAGCTGTGCCAATAACACTTTTTGTTGAAAAAAAGTTTAAAACTCCTCTTCTGTAAAGTTATGAAAATGGACATAGTGTTGTATCCCTCCGAGGTACAGATATATCCTGTGCATATTAAAAAGCAAACACTATTTCTCGGGTGCTTTTCGGGACACAGTTTAGGCTTTCGACTGGTTATGGCATACTGGGTTGATTTGCAAGCTTAAAACCTCCTAACCACAATCCTTTTTCTAATTCTTCAATCCTATCTATTAAACTGTTTTTTATGAGTAACTTGCAGCTCAGAATATTCCAATTATTATCCAATTCAAGCCAGAGTTCCTTGAGGTAGTGTCCTGGGACCTACCACATATACTGCTGATAATTCCCTTTACTCCTAGGTAGCCCCTTCCTCACAACCTTTTCTGATGATACAGCAATCCTTTTATCTCGTCCAGATGCACTAACCACATCCAACAACCTCCAAAATTACCTCACCGAAATGGAGATTGGTGCAACCAATAATACTTCAAGTTCAATGAAGGCAAATGTGTACATACAACATCGTAATTATTCCAACGAGGATCCAGCCATCACTTTCAATTCCTTACTGATTCCCACATCTAATTATGTTTGATACCTATGCTTTTATCTAGACAAAAGGCTGATATGGAACCCGGATACAAGACTTAATAGACAAAAATTAAACAGACATTTTTGAATGATGATGTACAGACTATTTAAACAGAAAGTCTAATCTCACACAAGAAAATAAGCTGTACATATACTAACAGTTATTAAAAACAATTTGGACTTACGGATTAAAACGATAGAGGACAGTCAAACCTTCGAACATCAGATGAAAGGAAACTAATTTTTCCAATAAACATGTTTGTAAAAAAAATAAATTTATTTTAAATTCTCAACTGAGCAACTCCTACAAATATTTTCCAGATTGAATAAATATAGCACAATTATTGACAATGACTTAAACAAGTTATAAATATTAAAAAAATATTCATTAAAAAAAAATCTTATGAATAAAAATAAAACAGTATTATTCTTATTTAACTCAACCTTGGTGCCGGCCCAGGTCTCGCACCCCGGACAAAAATGCTGGAAAGAGGGTTAATTATTATATAAAAAAATTAAGCATAATATTAAAAAAATTAAAGTACTCATATTTTTCTTATTAGGCTATCTAAATTTTAAACAAAAATGGATTAGGCAGTAATTGGATTAATAAGTGATTGCTAGTATGACATCCTATAAAATATTGATTTTAATTTGTTTGAAACAACATTTAAAGAGGGATTTAACATAAAAGTATTTCATACTGTTAAATATTTTAGAAATAATTTCTCAAGTATCAAATGACTACACAGAAGGAGAAAAAGTATAACCAACTAACCAGATTAATGTCACTTGAAGGAATAATTTCATCATAAGCTATGACTGGAGAAATATTTCTTTCAAAGTCCTCAGGAATTGTACTAGAGGGTCTATTAGGAATCTGAAAAAGAAAAAAATAACAGAAAAATTAACGATAGTTTTGAAATAAAAAATTTTGAATACTGAATAATGCTCATTTAATTGAAGTTAATCTAGAGTAGAATGCTTCAATCTGGAAAATTAAGGTCACAATACAATGGATTATACAATAGATTTATTATTAAGGAGTCGCTAATCCATATTAATGAAAAAAAAAATCCTTCCCGAAACCAACACCTCATGAAGGCTGACACCATAATTTGTATATGTAGCTAAGGTGCTAATGTGATCAGCACTTGGCACATTACCCCTAAACCTTAAATTTGATTTTTAAAGTTAAATTTAAAAGATTTTTGTTGTTTTTTAAAGTTAAAAAATAGATGTTAAAAGAAAATTTGTATTTATAAGTTTTTTTTTTATAAAAGTATTGATTAATTGTTAAATACGACACTTAAATAATTACATGTACTGCAAAAAATATAATACTTTGCATGAAATATTAATACAACATGAAACTAATTTTTATGTCTTAATGATACACCAAGTTCATTCCTTAATGATGGTTATGGAACGTTTGCATACAAATTGAAAAATTGTATTTTTTCTTTTGTCAAAATTTCTATTATATGCCTTTGTATAATTTATATTGTTCCAAGAAATCACCATTTCAAAAGACTTTGATATATTTGATTTCTTTAATGAATACAAAATAAAGATTGATACAGAAGGATATTATGCACATTGGCAAAATTTATTCTATAGATAAACATCCTTCAAAATAATACATATTACTTAATGAATCTTTTTCCTACCAAAGCTTGAAATAACAGTTGAAATAAGTTGTATTTATGAGTTTAAAAAAAATAATAAATTTAGTTGTAATTAAAACATTTATTTCTTAAAAGTAAATGTTCAAATAAATTTCTTTTAAAATAAAAGTATTTATTGTAACCCGAAATAGTTGAGGTTGAGACAAGGTGTAACTTAGCCTAGGAGTATTGCCAGTCAACTTCATGTTAATAGCAAAAATTGATTTTTTTTTTTTTATAGCAGGTCAGCAGTGTTGCATTTTAACAAAGTGTTTTTTGTTAAAATCCCATAAAATATTACATATTATTTATCCTTAAGTTGAGACCTTCTTAATGGGATCAAACAAAATTTTCTGTATTATCAAGCAAAGGACACTTAATTATTTTATATGGGGTGTACCACTATGACATTAAGTGGAACTTCCTAGCAAAATTATCACCTTTTTCACATTTTTTTTTATGTTTTGTAGATATACTAAAATAATAATTTATAAACTATCATGAATAAAGGTACAGTAGCACTACCCAAGTCTTTTTCCATTTCAAAAAGAAAACTGAACTTCTATATAATAAAATTATTCCTCTATACAGGTATGTACTTCATTTGTTTACGCCTGTAATTCGTTTATTTTTTTTATTGGGAAAAAAAGAAAAAATATCATTCATTGTTTAAGCCCGAATAAGGGGTCTTGCGCTGACAAGTAATTATCTAACAAAGTACCCTCGTAAAATTTATTATAAAAAAGTGTAAATTAGAGATAAATATTTTTTTTTTTTTTTTTTGTATTTGTTTAGTTTATATAAAGAATAATAATTATTGATAATATTATAAATGTTCTAAGAATATCTTTGTGTTTCGAATGTGAGTGTATTGATTTTGTTTTAAGTGAAATATGTTGGAGAGTAAACAAAACAAATAACGGTACGGGACGCCTCCGAGGCCCCGTAAGACTACATCCTTTGTAGAGGATTAAAAGGACGGAGCATCGGGATAAGTCGCTCGCAGTCAGTGTGGATCCAGTCCTGAGTTGGCCAACACCCACCAGAGTGCCCCCCACCTCATCTCACCGCCTTCTCGCCCTGTTGTTGACTTATCGCCGCCTTATCGACCTATGGTTTATGGGGAGCACCTCTGGTTGGAAATTGGACTTGGAACAAGTATGGATATGGGCATATCGATCATCGACTCACCGATTCCATCCACCTGGAACTTCACAGCTGATTGACTAATCCACTATCTAGCTACGACAGGTAACCTCGATGGACGTAGCTTTCACGTACCGAGGGTTTATGTTGTTTGTTTACGTCGTTCATCAGTTTACACCAAATAACACCAAACTATTCATACGTATAGATAAACACGGACAGTGATGTATTTATTTCGTTCTCATTCTTCGATCAGCAAACTTTAAGTTAATAAAACTCTGGTTTACCAGTTTCAAGTTTAGTAAAATTTAAGTATTTTTTTCTGTCCCGTAGTTTAAGTATTTTTTTTTTGTATTAAATACTTTAATTATTTTTTCTATCGAATAGTTTAATTGTTTTTTTCTATCAAGTAGTTTAATTTTTTTGTATCGAATAGTTTAACTATTTTTCTATCAAATAGTTTAGTAAAATTTAAGTATTTTTTTTTTTTGAATCAAATGCTATTTGTTTCTTTTCAGCTAATAAATGTCAGTAAGCTAAATCTGTCTTTCCAAAGTACTTGCACCCCGCTCTGTAAAGGTGCCCTTATCGGGCTTATTGCAATTTCGTTCTTCTTTATTTTTTTTCCTTTCCTTTCCCTGCATTAATGTTTCCGTGGTTTGTTTAAACCCCCCGCAATTGATATCTCGTTACCTTTTTTCATGATCACAAAAGACCGGCATAATTGACACGGGGTTGGAGAATTACACCTTTCGATTTTGTTTTCTTTATGGTGTTACTCTCCCCAACATCATTAATGAGGTTTCTTACAATTTCAAGGATTTTTCAAAACCAGAAACCCAGGTTTTTCCTCTTGCGGATCTGTGTTCCAAGAATTGATGTTAATGGCCAAAAGAAAAATAATATTATTTTTGTATAATATTTTTAAAAATGTTTATTGCTATGCTCACAAAATAATTGATAAATTAATACTTACATAAGTTGGGGTAGACATGATATTCAAAGTACTCCCAGTATTTATAGAATATCCTTGATGAGAGTGAGGATGAACGCCATGATTATGTCTATGATGGCGAGAAGTAACTCCCATTTCATTAGTCACAGAAGGATCGAGTGTGAACTTAGGAGTAGCAATGTTTGGAACTACAACTCGAGGCTCTGGTATTCCACTATCAAAATCTTCATTTCCATCAATTTGAACCATATTATGCTCCTAAAAACAGGAATAATTAAAGCTAAAAATAAACTACAAATACAAGCTACCCCGCCCGCTTAGCATGAGCACAGTTATATATTTTTTTTCCATTAAAATAGAATAATTCGAGAAATCTGAATTTATTGCACAATTGTGAACAAAAAAGATGAAACCAAGCCATATAAATAGACAGATCAATATTATTATTAGATATAAAAATAAATAAAATCTAAAGATATTATGAAAATGTCGATTTATGTTCTTTCATAGGTAATAACTAACAACCCTGCACAACCAGACATTCATATTACCCAATAGACGAGGAACACATAATTCATACTAAGGATGATATGAATTCATAGAATAAGTAATATTTCACCTGAGCATATACCTCTCTTTTGGTCCGATAAACTGGTTTCTTTTCTTTCCAGAGCTTCCAACCAATTACTGGTTCTTTCAAAATATTAGACAATGTCCCGTTCAAAGAACTAATATAAATTTCGTCCAAAATATGCTCATATTTACTCCAAATACTGTCATCGCAGCCAACCTTAAATGAAAGTTATCTCTTTATAGATATAAACCAATAATAAATAAATAAAAACAGTCAAAAGCACTTAGGAAAATATTTTTAAAAAATCACAATTAGCCATTAATTCTGAAAGGATAACACAAATATGGGAAATGGGAGCCGGCCTCTTCTTTCGTCTTCTCAGTCGGGCCGTCCGTGCAAGAGTGCGTGATCTTCTCTCATTGCCGGGTCGGATGCTATTGCCCCACGAGGCAGTACCTATACCTGGGCTAGCGTCCCTCCTGGTGCTTCCTCATCTCCTGCTGGGTCAAAGATAAATGAGACCGAGTCCATGGGGATCCCAGTCTTTACACCTTTCCGCTGCCTTATTGATATTTTAACTGGTTGTACAAAGCCAGTTGTTTAGGATATTATTAACTTTTATTGTTTTGAAGTTAATTAAACCGATATTAATATTTTTATTCTTAATTATTTATATGATCAATATTAATAGTTAATATAACGGCAATAAAAACCTTCATCCTTTCATAGGCATGAACCACAGATCGTTCTTATGTTCTTCAACGCTCGCTAATTTTGAGTTTATCTCAAAAACACCATCAAAAATCACAACAACATATATATATTTAATGATTTACTAACTTTTAACTTACACTGGCCGAGTGGATTCATTTTCCATACTAGATCAATCATCCATCATCATTCTTTTAACACTATCAAATTAAGTAAATATGAAGATAAGGGCTGGATAAATACCCACTAGTTATCTTTCTATAATAATGTCCCTTCTTGGATAACTGCAGGCCAGCATCTTTTTATCTTTCTTCTCAGCCGGATAATCACTGAAGTAAGTCAATTTTGAGTAATTTTTTTAGTCAAAGAATGTGCAACTAACTGTCCAATAAGTCACCCTCTTCTTAATCGTTTAACCTGGTAAGGGTCCAAGTTTAACTTAGCAAATTTTGACTGAACATCAGTGCTGACACTAGGATACCAGGGTTATCCAGGTGAGATGATAGAAGATTTTGGTAATGGCACAGTGAGTGACCCCTCCCCGCTATTCTGTTATGAAAATCTAGGCCATTTTCAATGCTATACAGGACCACCAATCAATTAAAGTTTAGAAGAAAGATCGAATTTCAGGGAGCTGGTCTGTTCTACTTCCACTGTTAGCCTTTCTATGACTTCAGGCTACCAACTGAACAGAACTCCCTTGGGTGGTCCACTTTACCTCACAGTCCTGAGACCATTAGCTCCTCTAGGACTAAATTCTTATAATGCACAGCAACAAGGCTTATAAGTCTCTTACATCTCATTTTGGTCATATTCCTATTGGCATCTCAGAGAATATTATCATCCTTAATAGGGTACAACAACTCTTAGTGGGTCAAGACCTCCTCCAGTTTGGTTTACTAGTCTCTTAACTGTGTATAGCTGCTGCTCTTCAATTTCATAAGCCTCCAAGAAGGCTCTTAGCCATTGGTGTTCACTCTACCTGCCCAGCATTTTTGGGAATAGGATGAATATTTAGCTTACGGTCAGTCCTTTCGAAAGTATCTACAGTCAAAGATCTTGGAGTAGAGGCCAAGCAGCCTGTTCGATGTGGTTATGTGATATAATAATTGATCAAGGTTTTTCTGGGAGGTTATCAGCTGCCTTATAATATATCAGGTTGGCCAAAAAGTCCATTTGGTTTTTGTCATCACGAAACTTCAAGCAGTCTAATATGTAGCTAACTTCAGTCTGTCCCTTGCGAGTGCGCTCTCGTCAGATACTAGACACTTCAACGTAGTTTGACACAAAATTCCGACGAGACTGATTGTATTTTGTGTGTTTAGGATCATCCTGAAAACAAAAGTTATCTACACCTTATGCTTTTTTATTTTAAAAAAGGCAAGAAAGCAGTGGAAACTTGCAGGAAGATATGCGCTGTATACGGAGAGGATGCTGTTACAGAACGTGTGTGCCAGAAGTGGTTTTCAAGATTTTGATCGGGAAATTTTTTGGTTCTAGACGCACCTTGCTCTGGCCGGCCAACTGACATTAACAGCGACAAAGTGAAGGATTTGTCGACACCAATTCCCGTTATACAACTAGGGAGATCGCAGTTATCCTCAAAATATCCAAATCGAGTGTTGAAAACCATCTACATCAACTTGGCTACGTGAGCAGGCTCGATGTTTGGGTTCCCCATCAACTTAGTGAGGCTAACCTCGCCTAAAGGATTTCCATCTGCAAATGCAGGACAAATTAAATGCAGCGATCCACCGGAACTAGCCAACCGTAAGGGGATTGTGTTCCATTACGACAATGCCAGACCCCACACTTCTTTGCAGACACAGCAGAAGTTACTGGAGCTTGGCTAGGAAGTTTTGTCGCACCCTCCATATTCGCCCGACCTTGCACCTTCAGATTTCCATCTCTCCAAAATTCATTGAATGGACAGACCTTCAACTGTGAAGAAGATGTAAAAATCCACTTGGAAATTTTTTTTTTGCCAGTAAAGACAGGAAATTCTTTGAGCATGGAGTTATGAATCTGCCCATTAGATGGCAGAAGATACTGGAACAAAACGGCAATTATATCACTGATTGAATAAATCGCTTTGTGTTTAAAAGTTGTCTTATATTCGCTTAAAAAACCGAACGGACTTTTTGGCCAACCTATTACTATAGCAACTAGAGAGCAAACTCGCCTCTATGCCTAGCAATCACCTGTATGTCATTGGCGAGTTTTGATTATGTGCGAATATAAAAATTCGTAAGAACTCCATATTTGTAAATCCCTTATTTGAAAAAACAAAATAATTTCAAGATTTCAAACAATTCCAAGTACGTACAATAGAAAGATTGAACATAGGTATTTATTATTTTTTCCCTCATACATTATGTGAATCAAAAACCCATTATAAAATAATTTATTCATTTTTTTTAACAAATTGAATTTTTATTGTTCCGTCAGTCAGAACAAAATTGATTTAATGAAAATTATAAGAATATAAGTAAGGTTTTTAAAAGTGAATATGGCCCATTTCTTATATAACTTCTTCGCATTTTGAAGTTTCAGAGGGGATTCGAGGCAGCGAAAACCCCATATGCGGAACTTAAAAAGGCACAAACACAATCAACCCAACAACATCATCACAATATGTTATTATTAAAATATTTAAAAGAACCATAATCTGTGCTAAAAAAACTAAAAATATGAACAGTGAATTTCCTTCATGTAGTTTATTTTTGTTAGTTTCTGCAACCAATTATACCAGAATAGTTAATTATAATAGTTATAATAAATCATGCTTAACAAATTAGAAACAAAATACCTCAAAATTTATGGAGGATGAAGAGTCTGAAATAATTTTTTTAACATCCCCTGGACCAGCATTAACAATGTCATAATCCAGAAATTTGTCAGTATCTTTTAAGGAAGACAAAGAAATAATATCCTTTAACAAAACAAATAAAACCATTATCTTTCCTTTTGGATATGTTTATAACACTAGTTATGGAGAAAAGAAATTGAAGTGGTGTACTTACAGAAATTATTTTGAAACATTCTGAAAATGCTTTGATTAAATTAATTTTCTTTGATGGTTTCAACAGTTCATAATCTGCATCCAAAATTATAGAAAATATCATCTTAACTGTGTTTGGTTTGCAACTGTTCTACAATGGAAAATAAATTATTGAATAGAGAATTATAAAAAGATTATTTATCATTAAGAAGGAATTTTTTCTACATAGTCATGTGCAGATGCTTACAAGGAAAAAAAATTTCCTCTTTCATCATAACCACTTAACTGATATATAATGCAATGTTTATTGTTTTTCCAAGCTCAAAGGAAGTAAATTGGCTTTTTAAATCAGCATTGATTGTCTTTCATCTGAAATTTTACGATTGTAAAACTGATCATCAATCTGAAATTTTCAAGTATCATTCACATCTTCAATTATACTTTATGCATGTTGGTAAGAACTACAGATGGAACATGAACAGATCCTGTAGTTTGAAAATATTCTGCTAGAGTTGACGAGTTTCATTTGTCAAATTAACAGGTCCCAGATAAAAAACTTATTTTAATTGGCTCAAATGAATTTTATTACACGATTTCTATATTTGGTTCACAACAATTTTCTAAAATATGTTGTAATTAATTTGGTCCCTCAATCATTGGGAAAAATTGGAATATTAATTCAATAGATGTCTCCTCACCTGACTAAAAGTAGAACCTCTATTTGAGAAAAGCTAAATAATTTACTGCACAATTTTAGTGAGTAAGAAACTATTTTAAACTAAAAAGTAACTTTTACCATCTATAATTAAATTTAAACATTTTATCATTTGGCTCCTTGCTGTACTGCTTAGTTGTATTGTTAAAGTTCTCGCTGGACAATTCTGTTTTATGTTGGTTGATTTCATTTATGCTACGAGGTGAGTACCTTCCCTTGGGTTTATTGGAACTTATGAGATAGTTCAGCGATTTCTTCCCACCCATTGTCCACTAACAGTCGCTTTAAAGTTATATATTTTTAATAGGCTTATTTCCCAGCCAGCTTGGGGAGTCCAATCACACCCACACTACTCACTACCAGCTGTTCTTAATCCACACGCATATATCAATACTTTGTGTATGGAATGCATGTATATATTTTAATAATAAAGAAAATGTTTTCGAGTCAAAATCTTTGTTCTCTTCTTCAGTCAAAATTGACAAAATGAATGGATCTTTGCAGTGAACAAACGGATAGCTGAAATGAACACGCCGGTCTTTATGGTGTTCACTACAATGTTTAACCTACCCAGTCCACCCTTGATTATATTACAAACTGACTCGGCTGGTGTAAGACCTGTTTTTGCACTCATGCTACTGCTGTACTCGAACCCTCACTGTTCTGCCCTTCAGAAAGGAACCCAACAAAAGATATAGCTGCTCTGGGCATTTCCAGTCATAAAGCTGGCAACAGTTTTTTTGTTGATACCGAAGTTGACCTTTGTCTGTTTTTTCACAAGTGAATGTTCTGTCCTCTGATGACCCTGAAAGCCTGTTTGTTCATGCGGAATGATGGTATTTTGTGAACTTTGGTTTTCTTTCAGGTAATTCAGTGTAATCTTTCCAAGAATCTTCCCCATGTTAGGAAGGAGAATGATCGGGTAATGGGCTGGATGTTCACTTCTCTTTGTGGGCTTCCACAGCCTGTTTCCACTCTTTTGGGATATATCACAACTTGACTTGTACAGGTTTACAAGTTGTGCAATCCCTCTCCTCGGCTGCTGTTTCAGGAAAACAGTTTATATCCCGTGGTGGCCTTTCTTGGTAGTGGTCTTAAGGAGCTTCCAAAACTTATGGTGATCACCATTTAAAACAGGATGCCACTCATTCCTCATCAAGCCACGAATTTGTGTTGTAAGAGCGTTAACTACTTTCTTGGCTTGACGACGGCTACATCAACAATAACCTCGGTTAGGAAAGCTACTTGCCGATCCGCTTCTTCTGTAGTTCGGAGAACAGGGACCATATGCAATTGGTGGTATAGTTAAGATCGATATGACTTTATGTATGTATATGACCTATCTATAATCGTACTTCATGGGGACACGGTATCACTACTCTACCGTCAATTGAATACAGGTGATATGTTGTCACTAAGTCCGGGGTCTCACAATTATTTATCCTGTCTGGCTGTTTTGTGAGTAGGAGGTCATTCAACTGTCTTTTCTATGGGAAAATTGAAGATCTGGGGGTGGACGACAGTAGATGAATAATAGAGAGCGCTTTTAGCAATTGTTTCCCAGCTGGGTTGACGGTGGCGTGGTTCCACATATGCCGTGCATTCAAGTCTCCGACAACCCAGTGGTTGTTTTTCACAGCGCAATCTTTATGAAAGGACGAGAACTCTTGCAGAGACGCCTTCGGTTTCTCATACAAGGTGATAAGATAAATAAAATAGGTTTCCCCAGGTTTATCTTCACCATCACCATTGACATTAAAGTTAAGTATTTTGTATTTGCCCATGACATAGGATGTACAATTGAGTAAATAAGCTGTGAAGACCGGACATAAACTTACGTATAATGGTCTCGAGGACTGAGAGCCAGGGTGGAAGGTTAGGGGTATCGTGTGCACAAGGAGAAGAAGCAGCTACTACTGCATACCAGGATCCTGCTGTGTGGTTTGGTGTCATGGTGTTAGGCTGTGGGGTCCATCTCACGGTGGGCTCCTGCTTGTCAGTAGTGCTGGGCCGGCAGTGGTGTTGGTTTCTCCATCTGCTTCTTCTTGTGGTCCTTGGAGCTTTACCTGGTAGGGGCACAACTATTAAGGCCACGTTGGGATAACCACAGTTGGAGCACTTTGCTTCTTGTGTCCTGCCGCATTCATACCACAGAAATTTAGAGAATTTGAGAACATCAGTTTCAAATTTCAACCAGTGTGAGTCAGTATAATTTTATTGTAATCTATCGATTGCAATATCAATTCAAGTTTTAAACTTAAATCTGTCAGTTTTAAAACACAACCAAGTATGTGGTCATACTAAAAATCATATCAAAATTACAACAGCATGTTTTCACCTTAAATGAAATGCCAAATTTCAGTCTTTCAATTTAAATTTTCAGTTAAAAAGCAACGGCTTTCAAGCGACTGACCGGATTTGTGTATTCAGATGAGAATTACTTATCATATAAAATAGCTCTTTACTGTATGTTCTTCCGTTGAATGGATCTGTCACCATCTCCGAGTATATTGTATTTATTTGTGTATCCACTAACTTATTAAGATATACTGCACATAGAATCATGGATATTCTATTTCCCACCATTAAACCATCAATTTGATTTTAAAAACTTTCTCCATATTAAAAGTAATTCATTGTGGTGCATGATTTTACTCCTATAAATAATTCTTTGTCTTTAATTGGTGTAGGGTTGATTATTTTTTCCAAATTGTATTCCAGTATTTTGATAATATTATTTATAGATATATTCGTGAAAAGTGAAACCACAACAAAACTGACCAACTCACAATCAGTGCTGTCTTGGATTATGAGCATTTAGCATATCTTTTAATTCTACTGCGTGTTTGATATCATATCTGCTAGATCTGTTAAGTATGTCCAGACTCTTATTAAGGAATTTGGTAAGTTTGACTGTCAGTAAATTTATACTGTTTCCTATAGGTCTTAGTTTTTTATCTGGTTTATGCAGTTTGAACAGTTCGTGTATTGTAGGATCATTGTAATTATTAGAAGTCAGACTGGCTTTGTAATTTTATTAATATAACCATTTTATTTATTTTTGCAGACAAATCCGGACCTGGATTATTTTTTAATTATACAATATGTGTTTCTATTGTTAATAAGATCTATCATTTTGAAATTATAATCTTGTTTTAACATAATTGCAACTTTTTTTGTTTTGTCAGATTTGATTACAATTGTATAAGTAGGTCTAGAAGCAATTCCGATTCTGATTCAATTCAGAAACCTAAGTTTCCTCTGCCGTTGTTGAAAACTGTTATTTTTGTGGTTTTAAGAAGCATCCTAGATTTGCCTGTATGTAGCTGTGGCATCAAAGATCGTTACACTTTCGAATTAAACTGTCAGAATTTTCAAGAGGAATTAATTGACCTGACTTTGTTGCGTTTGGTGGGATATTTATATTGTTATTCTGTATTTGTGAAACAATTATGTTAATTGCAAATTTGTCGAGGAGAATTAAGAATGATAATAAATTTAATAATTATTTTTGTAAGTAATTTTGAACCCTGTCCTTGTGGCACTGTTGAGAATCTATAAAACTATTACCATGGATAATCGTTCTATTAAAGTTATTTTCTTTAATCATGTAAAATGGAAAATTCTACAAAATTGTGTCATGAGTACATGGCAAGTTAAAATTGATAAATTTAAACTTATGCATTGATAGATTGACTCTAATCCTGGAATCTATTTATTTTTGTACTACTATAAACTTTACTAACCTTTATTAATCATTTTAATGTAAAATTTAGTGATTCAACGCTATATCTGCTTTGAGTTTATGATTGATTGTAGTGTGTAGCTACAATTTTCTATTATTTATATATTCTAATATTCTCAGCATTCATTTGCATTACCAGTATAACTGTGTTCCTGACTTGCCAAGTCATTAACAGGTGCGAGTGTTGGACAGTAAGTAATTTGACTACATAACCGGACAACTGACATTATTTCATTTTATTTGTGCCCTTGACCCTTTTATTATTAAAAGCCATCAAGCCTTAACAGGGAGGTATTACTATCATCAAATGAAGTCTGTTAATGCAGAGGTATAGAAGCTTTTACTGATATAATTCAGGCTAGAGATTGAAAATTTCATATTATTTAGAAGTACACAAATGTACACAATAAAATATTCAAACTGAACAAAAAAATTAAAACTTACAATAATTCTATGGCGAAAGTCAGCTTTTGATAAAACTTCAAGGGCAAATATATCTTTAACAAAACCATGTAAATCCTCATCAAATGCTTTAACCATAATATAATGTTCACCCAAGTCTTTATTACTTGGGACCCCTTCCATTACACCAGCTTTTTCATGAAAAATCAGCCAGTCAGGAAAAGCAGATCCATCCTCATTGTACGCCTGGAAATGAATAGAAACAAATCATACATTTATAATCAGAGAGACATCCTGTATTAAGGATATTGAATAGATTGGTGTTCATTATGTAGTGCTTAAAAAGTAAACTGGTTTACTTACTTAATACAGAAAATTAGAATAGGAGTTGCTACTTCATCAGAAGGCTTTACCTGTACATGGGAGGGAGAACTTTCTATTGTTGGCACTTCACATATATAATGCATCTAAAACCCTTCCTTGGCCATCAATAGGTGTTGTCTTGCTACCTGAGCTACAGGTCTACATACATAGCAGTGTTAGATAGCTGATTTGAATTGTAGGAGGTAGTAAAGGTAGGGAGGGCTTTTTAGTCTTGATAGTACAGATGAGGTATCCAACGAAGTATTGGAGAAGTGCAGAAAGGTAGTCATTCTAAATTGTAGAAGTGCAGCGTCAGTCTCTAGGGATCCCGAGTATAAATCTTAGGAAAAATTCATTATGCACTTTATGATTCTCAGAGAAGCCACCATACATCAACCCTAGTCAAAATAGAGGAAGAGAGGAGAAGAAACCAGGAGTTAATAACATGTGCCGAGTTGGTGCATTTGTAATTGGAGATGACAGGACGGATAGAGAAGTTTGAGGGTGGAAATGGATTGGAAGGTGATTTGGGAAATGTGGTCTACCTGGGATAGTTTCGTCAAGGACCAAAACTGAGATTTTTGACTAATTTGAAGAAGTGGATAGGACAAGAATCGATGATAAGGTATGTTATGTTAGGTACCTGCAGCACACTTAGGATTTATGAGAACAATATGGATAGGTAAGTGTTAATTATTTCAATGCTTGGGCATATTTGTTTAATCAAAAATGTTCAGAATAAAAGCAAGTTCAGGGTTAGAAAGTCCTTGGTTTTGTCACAAGTGGCAGGATATTTGGAAACCTGAGTATTTAATAGTTCTGTTAAAGAAACCTACCTTTAAAGAAGGCAGGAACATAGTAATTTTGGCTAACAGCAGAGAAAACAAAATGAACAGGAATAAAAAATTAATTAAATGACGATCGATGAGCCGCTTATGTATAATGACTCAATGATTGATGGATTGATATGAACTATTGAAAGATTTTTCAGTGACAAAACAACCAGTAGTACAAACATTGCACCATAATAAATTGAATTCATACAAAAACATGAAACATTTGAGGTCACATAAGTAGTTTTGTAATATAATCTTCAAAACAAAGAGCTGGGAAGGGCATAATAATCAAGTGCCTTCATATGTTTACTAATGTAATGAAATAAGCAGCACTATCAGAAATAATCAAATTTCATTGAAACAAGTATGCAACAATAAGTTGACTCCGCCTTATTATTCTATCTAATGGAATAATTTGTTAATGATAGGAGATTTTAATGAATAGGCAAACTTATCTCTAGACTAGGTGGAATGGAAAGGTGATTAGTTAAATATTAAAGTGGTGCTAGTAATGAGAAACAACTCAACTTCAATTTCGTTAATCAATAAGTAAGCGGTGTTTAGGCGTGAGATATGTAAACATACAATAGACACCATAAAAGTGAAATCTGCACAAAACTTCATAATTAAATAAAATTACCTTAAATCTTGCTACATTTCCATAAAATGCATTTCGAGGAATTTCATAATGAAATAAGTGACCTATTTGAGCAGTGGTATCAGGTATGCCCCATAAACGCTGTAAATGCAGGTTTTTAAATTGTTCAAAATGAAAATCCTCTTCACTTAGCACCAATGACAATGAACTGGAAATTAGAATGTAAACACTCTTAAAAAAATTCATTCTGCTTAGTCTTCTGCATTCCTCAACAACTGAGAATAGAATCTAAAACAATAACGAAATTTAAGAAATAATAACATAACTAAGTACAAATGTAATAAATCTTTTTAAAAGAAATTAGATTAGGCAGGAAATAAGGTTTATTGATGTAAAACTAGGACCACTAACACTATGCTAAACATTCAGCTAACAATTAGATAATATGAAAAATAATAGCAATGGTAAGAAGTTATAAAGCTGTAACAGAAGATGAAATACAACATATTAGTCATATTCCTAAATAAATTAATAAAAATGCGTTAAACATATGACCTAAGCACGAAAATAAATTACTTACATGTCAACTGCCAATGAATAAAGGAATGCAAAAGAGGGAGACCAATCATTATAGCATTATCAGATAAATAAACAAAGGAGATTGTAAATATATCAGGATTTTATCGAGGGCATCTTTGTACTTGTGGGAAGGCAGATGTACATCAGTCACTCCGACTCGATTTCATGAAATCATATCATTGTAGGCTCCTACTTCAATGGATTCCACCTCTTTGGAGAGGTCCTGTGTTGAGCTAGCCAGTCTGGAAATACATATAAGAATTTATTAGGCTAAGTGTAACAAAATTAGCTTGTAGAGGATAAAGTTTATTTGCTGAGTGTAAAATTTCAATAATTTTAATATATTTTTATCAATTTCCAAGTAGTTAGTAGTTATTTTGACATTCTCACAGATGCGAATTTGGAATATTGAGATATAAAAAAAAAGAAGTTAATATTTTAACATTATAAATTTACAAGTTATTTCATAAATATTTTTAATTGAGTATTGTTAACATTTCACACATTATTTATAACTTGTATTGTACACAACGAGTATGTTATATTTGTTTTGTTATTTTAGGTATTTGAGAATGGTGGTGCAGACACCGGAAGTTCTTGTATGATAATAAATACTACCACCTAATCATCCTACTACTGCTCATATGTAAAATTCTTGAAAACATTATTTTTAGTTATCTCGAACATTTCTATCCAGAAAATGGCATCATACCGCCGGAGGAGATAGGTTATTAGGCTTGGCTCAGCATAGAACATCCTCCCGTGGAACATACTGAAGCATGTCAGAACAAAAGAATGCACCCACAGCTATGCTGTTCCTTAGACTGCACACAGGAGTTCAACTCTTTGACAGGAATGTCCGGAGCAGCTCTACGCGATACTGTCCTGCTTTTTGAAAACACATCGCTACGGCTGGAAGTGGGTCCGGCTGGAACTAGTTCTTCTCACTCACAGGCGAACCAGCAGTGTAGCCAAAGAAGTCTTATTGTGCCCAGTGCTTTTCAATCTGTACACGTCAAAATCGCTGGATAAAAACAACAGCACCTGCTTTCTCAGACCACATTGTGGTATACAGCAGTGACCTAAACGCCAAGAATGCCCTTGTTCAGGCCGGAACAACTCGCAACTAAATCGGTGATAAATAGGAGATATTAGGGATCACTATGAATGCTGGAAAGACAGCGTGCTTTTTTCATTTTAGAAAGCGAAGAAACCCTGTTTTAAACCCTACTTTGTAAACATAGTTCTGCGAACAGTATTGTCTACTTGGAAATTCAAATGGACCGGTACCTTTTTTTTTTTTTTTTTTTTTTTTTTTTCCGCCCTTTCTGAGGCTGAGCCTCAAACGGGCTTGCCCCACAAGCCGGTGAAGCGGGATCGTGGGGTTACGTAGCCTGTGGTGCGCGTATTCCGGTGCAATGGGATTGTTGCACCGGTCAGCGCACCTTCGGTTATTCTGTTTTGTTCCATTTATTCTCAAAAACAAAAAGGAAAAAAACAAAAAAAAAAACATGATAACTGTTAGGGGGCTGTAAGAATAGCAAACTGCACTCTTGTACAGCCTTACCTCGTTAGCACCAACTCTGGAATCTCCCCGTCTTCAATCCAACTCCATTATTTTTCTTAAAGAAAAATACCTGTTGAGCTGTATTATTAAAATTGAACCATTAGTTGAATAAACTATTTTAATTACAACGGGGAATCTGAAAAATAACTCCGAATGCCCTTTTGACACTAATTTATTGGTAACACCACAACCCATTCAATTTGGCAATTCTATATATTATATCAGTTTAAGCTGATCACATAAACAAAAAAAACAACCTATAAATCTATATCACATGCAAATATCCATATAAATAATAAATAATAAATATAAATTAAAATTAAATCTTTCGATTATAACAAATACTTTAATTGCGCAATTAAATTAATACTAAAATACCCTGGGTAAAATTTAGTGCGACACATTGGCGAACATGAAGAAGCACGCCGAGCTGTGGAGGCATCTGGTCGGCTAGCAGCACGTAGACGATGTTCCGCCTCGAGCTGCAATGGAGGAAAGGCATCCGTCCATATCCATTTCCATGGAGATACAGCGAAGTTCTTCCGTCTCGGTCGATTCCGTAATAATAAAGAAAAAAAGACAGTGAAGCCCCCAGATTCCAATAGAAGGGAGAAAACGGCCTCCCAATTGCCGATAACCGAACTTCTTCGGAAAATCAATCGTAATTATTGCGATTGATGATAAAGATGGAAAAATAATTTTCGCATAGGTTGCACTGGGGAACTAGACACCATACGGAGTGAACGGTTACGTGAATATCTGTGCTCACGACGACAGCCAATTGTCCACTGCTCTGTTAATACCCTTTGCACTCGTAAGTAGGCAAAGGTAAGCTCGGGTGTACCGGCTAAGCGTAAACAATACGAGATACGCTCGCCTGACGCTAATTATTTATAATTATACAAAAAATAAATAATTAATAAATACATGAACAATAAATAATTACACAATAAATAATTACACAATAAACAATTATAATGATATCACTCTTCGTGATAAAAATAATTGAGCGGCCGAAACATACCGCCCACCAAATTTTAAGTAATAAAATTTCATTCAATTCATACCTCTGAAGGAGGTAGCAAGGGTGCCAATTGAGTAACTGGACGCACACATTCCCCCGCTGAGGTTTTTAACTTTACTATTCTGACCACACCGTCTTTACCGGGATAAGTTTCAATAATTCTTGCTGCTGGCCAACAACGAGGAGGTAATCTGGGTTCTTTTATTAGTACCAAAATTCCCGCAGTGACATTTTTAGTCTGCGATCTCCATTTAACACGCTGCTGCAAACTATTTAAGTATTCTAATCGCCATCGTTGCCATATGTCCTGAATTGATCTTTTTACTAACTGCCAACGAGTTAATCTATTAATTGGAACGTCGGTTAAGTTTAATTCCGGCGATGCAACTAGGGGGCCTCCAATTAGGAAATGACCTGGAGTTAAAGTATCGATGTCATCCACCGAAGAGGAAAGTGGACACAGTGGCCGGGAGTTTAATATGGCTTCTATGTTGGTTATGATAGTAGTTAGTTCCTCGAACGTTAGGCAGCGCTCATGTAATACTCTGACCAAATGCGTTTTCATTGCCTTGACGCCGGCCTCCCAAAGCCCTCCGAAGTGAGGGGTGGCTGGAGGAATAAATTTCCATTCTATTTGCCTAAGGTTGCAATGTTGTGTTATATGCTCTTGAGTCTCTAAATTTCGGAAATGCTTCCATAACTCCTTCAGTCTTCTATCAGCTCCCACGAAGTTTGTAGCGTTATCCGAGAAAATACAAGCAGGTACTCCTCTTCGGGCCACAAATCGGTCCAGACAGGCTATGAAGGCATCGGTGGTAAGTTGAGATACCAGTTCAAGGTGGAGCGCTTTAGTACTCATGCAAACGTACACGCATACATAGGCCTTAGTTATATGAGCCTTCTTTCTCATGGATTCCTTAATTAGGAAAGGTCCGGCAAAATCTACTCCTACATTGAAGAATGCGCGGCCTTGCTCAAAACGAGAAGCTGGTAATGTACCCATAAAGGGCGTAAAATTTGTTACGCGAAATCGGTGGCAAGTAACGCACTGATGTATTCTTGACCGTATAACTTTTCTGGCAGTTGGGATCCAGTACTGTCTTCTTATCAGGGAATGAAGCAGTTGGGGTCCAGCATGTAAATAGCATTTATGGAAATGATCGATGAGCCTCATAGTAAAATGAGATTTGGGCGATAAGATAATTGGGTACTTAGCATTGTAAGATAAGGGACTGTTCTGTAAACGCCCGCCCACCCTCAGAATACCAAGGGAGTCTAAAAAGGGCGCGACGGATGATAACTTGGTTTTGTCGCCTTCTCCAATAATGATCAGATGTAGCTCTTTTGTGTAAAAGTGATGTTGATTCATTTTTATACAGACTTCGTTTGCCTTGTGAATCTCCTTCAAGCTCAAGGAGCCCGTAATTCGTATTGAATTCTTCTTTGAGTTGTTGATAAATCTTAGCACATAGGCAGTTATTCGTTGAATTTTTGGAAAAGAAGAAACATTGTTTAGCCATTCGTCGTCTATGGTTTGGGCAGGGTGTGCGTGGCACAAAAGTGTGGAATCTGATTTAATTTCAGGAAGATTGTCAGAACTTGTCTTGAATGATTGAGTTATTGGCCAATTTGAGGGCTCATGTTCCAACCATGCCGGTCCTTGCCACCATAAGGTATAATCTTTAAGAGAAGCTGGAAAGATTCCTCTTGAGGCGATATCGGCCGGGTTGTCATTTGAGGAAACGTGATACCAGTTTTCCAAACATGATAATTGTAAAATTTGAACGACTCTGTTCGCAACAAATACTTTCAGCTTATGTGGAGGGGTTGATAACCATCCCAACACTACAGTCGAATCGGAGAACAGAAACATTGAAGATGGTGAAAACCGCGAAAGCACATCCTTGCAGGACTCCAAGAGATTCACTAATAGAAGTGCTGCACTTAACTCCAATCTGGGTATGGATAAGGGTTTTAAAGGGGCGATGCGAGTCTTTGCTGTTAACAGATAAGCACTAATCTTCCCTTCAATTGATTTCGATCGTAAGTAGATTGCTGCGGCATATCCCGGGTTCGATGCGTCAGCAAACCCCAAAACAACGGATGAGTTTGTACGAAACGGCATAATGCAACGTGGAATAAAAATAGCTTCTAAAGTTTTAAGTTCCCTTATAAATCTTTCCCACTGTGAGTTGATGCTAGTAGGTAAACATTCATCCCAGTTTAATTTAAGCTCCCAAAGCGTCTGCAGTAATCGCTTGGCTTTAAAAAGTACTGGTGCCAAATAGCCCAGAGGGTCATACAGTCTAGCAATTGTTGACAAAACTGCTCGTTTTGTTCTAATTACTGAAGGTGAACGAACATTATAATAAAATCTGTCCGATTTTGGGTCCCACAACATCCCTAAAATTTTCACACACGATTCATCGGGAGTAGTAAATTCAATTGGTGTTTCTCTCAGGTCTTCTGGAATAAATTGGACTACCCTAGGGGAATTACTAGCCCATTTCTTCAATTCAAACCCACCTCGAGCTAAAAGTTCCTGCAGTTGTTAATACATTTTTAAGGCTTCTTCCGTTGTATCAGCTCCAGTTAAGATATCATCCATGTATAGATTATGCTGCAGAGCACTGACAGCTAGAGGAAAAGCTGATCCTTCATCTTCAATCAATTTCTTTATAACCCGCAAGGCTAAATAGGGAGAGCAAGACATACCAAAGGTTAACCGAGTTAACTCGTATTCTTGAACCTTTTCTGCCGGGGTAAAACGATAAAATATGTGTTGATAAATGCGATCATCTGGATGTATTAAACTTTGTAAGTACATTTTGCAAATATCTGAGGTTAAGGCAATTGGAAATTTTCGAAAGTTCAAAATAATATTTTTAATGTCCGCTTGTAATTTTGGACCAGTTATTAATTTGTCATTGATTGAGCCTTTAGAGGTGGGCATAGAAGCATCGAACACTATGCGCAGTTTTGTAGTCGAGCTTGCCTTAAAGACACCATGATGAGGTAAAAAATAGGCATTTTTTGAAGATGTGGGGACCATGAAGTTGTTTTCCAAATATTCTTGAAATACTGACGAATATTCCAGTTTTTGAGCCGGGGCTTTAAAGAGACGAGCTTCTAGTTTGTAAAAACGATGCAGCGAAATTTTAGATAGGGGTTTATAAGAGAAAATATTATGAAGATAATTAGCCGCCTGTAGACGTTTATTGTCATACTTCTTGCATAAAACGTTCCACGCTTGCAGATATGATTCAGTTGTGACTGGTATTGCTGCCAATGACTGAAGTGCTAAGCCCTTCAAAGAACTCTTTAGGTAATGGAATTTTTGTATCGATGACAAGTTGTTGTTTCCGTGAATTAATGAAACAAAAATGTCCTTATAAGATACCCAGTGAGTAATGTCACCATTAAAGTTCGGTAGTGAGATTGGGGGTAATTTAAAAGCGGTATTATTAAAAGTTTCAGATACTGAATTATTCATTAGAGACGTGTTTACTCCTTCCTCAGAGGAAATTTCGGAGGCTAATGAATCATAAAACGCATCGCGTGTCTTAGAAATCAGGTCTGCTATGTGAACCGATTCTGTCTCTTTTTCCAATTGAGCTGCAACACGTTTTGCTTTTATTGCAGTCGAAAGAAATTTATTCCAGGTTGAATCAATTCTGGAGAGCTTAGCTTTAAAAATTTTAATTTTAGAAGGATCGGAAACGAGTGATTTGCCTAATTCTTGGGTAGCGTTAATGTCTGACGCTAATTCCTGTATTTCTTCCATTTGCTCTTCGAGAAGTTCCGCCTTGGTATCTACCTTGGGGGCCATAGTGAAGGGCATTCAAAACAAAAATGGAAATTAAGAACGGATTCAGACAAATACGTGTCCCAGCCACTCAACTTTACAAAGAAATAACTTCATAAGAATCGAACCAAACTGAGAAGGGAAAAAAAATTACATTCAGAGTGTCAAAAAAGCATCCGACCCGGAAGACCAAATTTGTTAGGGGGCTGTAAGAATAGCAAACTGCACTCTTGTACAGCCTTACCTCGTTAGCACCAACTCTGGAATCTCCCCGTCTTCAATCCAACTCCATTATTTTTCTTAAAGAAAAATACCTGTTGAGCTGTATTATTAAAATTGAACCATTAGTTGAATAAACTATTTTAATTACAACGGGGAATCTGAAAAATAACTCCGAATGCCCTTTTGACACTAATTTATTGGTAACACCACAACCCATTCAATTTGGCAATTCTATATATTATATCAGTTTAAGCTGATCACATAAACAAAAAAAACAACCTATAAATCTATATCACATGCAAATATCCATATAAATAATAAATAATAAATATAAATTAAAATTAAATCTTTCGATTATAACAAATACTTTAATTGCGCAATTAAATTAATACTAAAATACCCTGGGTAAAATTTAGTGCGACACATTGGCGAACATGAAGAAGCACGCCGAGCTGTGGAGGCATCTGGTCGGCTAGCAGCACGTAGACGATGTTCCGCCTCGAGCTGCAATGGAGGAAAGGCATCCGTCCATATCCATTTCCATGGAGATACAGCGAAGTTCTTCCGTCTCGGTCGATTCCGTAATAATAAAGAAAAAAAGACAGTGAAGCCCCCAGATTCCAATAGAAGGGAGAAAACGGCCTCCCAATTGCCGATAACCGAACTTCTTCGGAAAATCAATCGTAATTATTGCGATTGATGATAAAGATGGAAAAATAATTTTCGCATAGGTTGCACTGGGGAACTAGACACCATACGGAGTGAACGGTTACGTGAATATCTGTGCTCACGACGACAGCCAATTGTCCACTGCTCTGTTAATACCCTTTGCACTCGTAAGTAGGCAAAGGTAAGCTCGGGTGTACCGGCTAAGCGTAAACAATACGAGATACGCTCGCCTGACGCTAATTATTTATAATTATACAAAAAATAAATAATTAATAAATACATGAACAATAAATAATTACACAATAAATAATTACACAATAAACAATTATAATGATATCACTCTTCGTGATAAAAATAATTGAGCGGCCGAAACAATAACAATATACAAAAAGTAAGGAGAAACCACAAAACTAAAGTAACGACAAAAGAAACAAAAGAACCACCTCTAATACTATATTTACAAATCCTACACTAGCTATTTTTTTTTTTTTTTTTCCTATAGCTAGTTATCTTAATACTATTTACAATTTTGAATCCGTGTTCTACCTATACCTATACTTAAAACTATATTTACATGGGGTGTGCATCCCATGCATCTCCATCCCCCTATAACTAAACTTATGTCTATACCATATACTTCTCAGTCCTACCTTATATCTATATATACATATTTACAGTGACTCCTCTGGAACCGGCGATACATCGTTGGCTTCGGGTGAGCCTTCCCGAAGACACGGCTGCTCACTCCGCGCCACCCCCCTGGATATAGTGAAGTGCCCGGAGCCTTGAACCCTTTTCCACTCCCCGACGAATCTGCAGAACGCGGTGTATCTTGCTTCGTCATTCACCAGCGACGGCAGGTTGGACTCGCCCAGGCTGTACTCTCCTATCGTGCGGAGCAGCCATGCTCTAGCCGGTTCCAGTGCATGACAAGAGAGCACGACGTGCTCCGCAGTATCGCTCTCTCCGCAATGGGGGCAGGACCTGTTTTCTGCTCTCTTGTATTTGTACAGCCTGGCACGGAATCCGCCATGTCCTGTGAGCACTTGTGACACCCAGTAATCCGGGTAGACCCAACTTGCCCTCAGTCTGTCCTGGACTGAGGGGAAGTACTTCCTCAAGGTGCTCCCCTTGGTCGTGCCAGTCCACCTGGCGCCCTAGGCCTCTATTGTCCATTCGCCTATGAGGGCCTTCCACCTCCCAGGCTCCTCCTCAATTCTTCTCCGTAGGGGAGGTGGAAGATCTTCAATGTGCCCTCTCTTCATCTTCAACCTGAGGCGCTGCTCCAGGAGGACCAGGTCTACTGGTGCCGCCGCTGCCAATACCTCCACCGCGTCCTGAGACACCGTCCTATAGGACCTCGTGACCCTTATCAAAGCCGCTCTCTGAATCCTTTTCAGGGCGTGCGTCTGGCCCTTGTTAAGGTGCGCCGACCATGACTGCGAGGCGTACCTGATAATTCCCAAGATGACTGCCTGGTAGAGGGTTCTTGAGACTGGGAACTTGACTCCCCACATCGCCCCCCCCCCCCTATCCTCGCGAAAGATTTACTCACTTTAACGATTCTGTCTCCGAGGTATTTGATGTGGGGAGAGATGCTTAATCTTTTCCCTAGTCTCACCCCCAGGTACGTTACTTCCGTGCCCACCCTAACTCTTCTTCCTTCTATTTCCAACCACATAGGGTGGGCATGGTCCATCTTGCCCCGTATCAACGTCGCTGTTGTTTTCTCCGCAGCCATGGTCATCTTCATTCTGGCGCACCACTCCTTGACCAAATTGGCACAAGCGCACGCTCTTCTTACTACCTCGGCTCGTGAATTCCCCACGATGCTCGCCGCAAGGTCGTCCACATATGCGACCGCGGGGAACCCACGCTCTTCTAGGGTCACGAGGACCTTGTTAAAAACTAACTTCCAAAGGGCAGGGCCCAGAACTGAGCCTTGGGGACACCCTCGCTCCACCGGTGCTTCGACGTCGTAGGACACTCTAAGGTAGCTGCCCACGAGCTCATACAAATTGCTCGGGGCTTCCAGTTTCTGCAATTCCCTCATGACGTAGGGCCACCACACCCTATCAAAAGCAGAGGAGATGTCAAATGTGACCAGCAGCGCATACTTAGAGCGAGTCGCCACTCACAAAAAAAAACTCAATCCTACACGTAAATAGCATTTTGGAATAATACTGTTTCTCTTCAACACCCAAAAGAGATCCTTCTGAACCCAAAAAGCTCTGGTCTGTACCATCTGTCTTTTTCTCCCCCAAACCAGCCCTGAAGTGTCAAATCCTCGGGAAAAGATTCCCCCTACGTCATTCAAGGGTTTCCTTGAATTACTAAGGAGCTAGTGAAAACAGATAAGTTTTTTTTTATTATTTTCCTGAGTATTAATACATAGAAAAATACATTTAGGTATGTATTTTTAAGCTTCAGTCTCTTTAAACAATTTTCGATCAACAAAACGTCTTCTGCAATCAATTTTTCTCCTATTCAGGCCACAATGCAAAACAAGATGTATAGAAAATTACATTTTAGAGCATGATATATAAGAATTTTACGTGTTTAAAAGTAACATAATACAAAAAACAGAATGTAATGATATTCAATTTACTTTAATACTTGAAAAAGTTATTGCCTTTTTTAAGATATGACAGACTCCACATGATTTCAACTATTATGTCAGGAATGCCTAGAGCAGCTGTACACGATACTGTACAGTTTTTGGCAACAGATCGCTGCGGGTGTGAGTAGGTAGTATATGTATATATGTGTATAAGTTAATGTTTATCGGCTTTCGAATTAAAAAAAAAAGGAAACAAGGTACTAAGAAACAACACGCATGAAAGTTAGAACTGTACTGTTTATTTCAAGTCTATAATCCTTTATATTTACATTCGGGGATTAAGTTTGGATACTGATGCTGCCCGGAGCTTAACACCCCCTGCCAGTTTACGCACACCTCTTCGTAAACTATAAAGTCTAACTTGAGTATGACTTAGGCGATATTAAGATCACTCTACTATTATTATTATTATTTGTTCCGGCATTTGTGCACCGCGGCCTCACTGAGACCTATTGTGCGCCGTCCATGTCTCTGTCCTAAATATGTGACAGGCCCACGGCCTTTGCAAATCTGAGGATCCTGAATGGATCGATCGGTTCACATAGTTTGGGGTCTACAATGCGATCACTACCAAAATGAAAGTATCGCCTTCTAGGTAAGTTATCACAGTCACATATTATATGACGTGCCGTTTCTCCCTCTTTCTTGCAGAATCTGCAGATTGGTGATCCCACTATCCCCAAATTAAAGAGGTGTTTATTTAACCGACAGTGACCTGTATAGAGTCCTGTCACACTTTTGAGTGTCCACCTGTCCATTGATAGAAGTGCTGAGCTTCTTCTCTTACAGGGTCCATTAAGAAACAGTTTCGAATGTTCCTGTTTCTTAGTTTCTCTCCAAGAGAGTCTTGCCTTGTCCTCTATAGCTAATTTTATACGCCTTTTAGCGTAGCTGAGGCTGATACCACATATGGGTTCAGGTACAAGAGGTGTCTGTTCTGAGCCCACCCTTGCAAGGCCATCTGCCTTCTCATTGCCTGTGATGCCTGTATGTCCTGGCACCAGTCGATTCTAACCTTATTGGCTAGCGAGAGTGTGTTTAGGTTGTTTTTACACTCCTCAACCAGATAAGATCTGGTTGTATAGCTTCTCAGGGCGCCTATGGCTGCCTGGCTATCCGTGAAAATTGTGATCATTCTGTTTCTTACACCCTCCCCAATTAAGGTTTGGGCACAGAAATTGATCGCCATCACTTCGGCCTGAAAGACCGAGGTGTGTCTACCTAAAGGAATAGATATCCCAGATTCTGGTTTATCTTTCCTCCATATGCCGGCCCCTGATCCGTTTTCTGTTAGTGAGCCGTCTGTATAGCAGTTAATCCCATTACACAGTTTATGTGGTTTGGTCTTTGTGTTTTCCGCACAGTATAAAACGTCTGTGTGTTTCTTAACTTGTAGGTCAGAGTGCATTGACAGCACCTCGTCCTCATCAATTCTTCTGAACAAGTTCCCATGTCACATGTGAGTCATGACTTTGGATCTTGTACCTGATTTCGCAAGTCTGTAAGCCACGTTCAAGGCTTGCGCTTCTACTTCTATGTGCAGTGGATTCAAGTTCAATGAGACTTCCATTGCAGCAGTAGGAGTTGTACTCATGGCACCAGTAATCATGAGACATGAAAGCCTCTGTAATTTGCCAAGCAAAGTTCTATTTTTAATAATACTACCTCTGTGCCACCACACCATAGAGGCATAGAGCACCATTGGTCTCACTGCTGCGGTATATAGCCAGAATAACATTCTGGGTTGTAGTCCCTAGGTCCTACCCACAGCCCTTTTACATGCATAGAGGCATCGAAGTGCCTTCATAGTAGTATTCCTGATGTGTTTAGACCAGTCCAATTTACTATCCAGAGTAACCCCTAGATGCTTTACCTCACTACAAATGCTTACCTGTGTCCCCCCTATATAGGGTGGTCTAACTATAGCATTTCTTTTGTTAGTGAAGATACAGAGATTTATCTTCTGGGGATTGATTCCTAAACCATTCTTTTCACACAATCCGTCAAAAGATCCATCGATGTGGAAAGCAACTCAGAAATGGTTTCTGAGAACTTGCCCCCTATGAGCACAACAATGTCATCAGCATATCCCTGTGCGTAGAACCCTGCAGAGTTTAGGTTTGTTAACAATGAGTAAACGACCAAACACCACAGTAATGGAGATAACACCCCTCCCTGTGGACATCCTCCCACTGGCTTCATCCACAGTTTGGTTTGTCCCAATTGTGATTGTAAAATCCTATTCTCTAGCATGGTATTTATCCAGCTAGAGACTAAGGAACTAATCCCCTTTCTTTCTAAGGCTGATGCCATAGTGTTATAGGGTGTGCGATCAAAGGCACCTTCTATATCAACAAAGATGCCTGCCATTATTTCTTTATGAACTAGGGATCTCTCAATCCTGGAAACCAGGTGGTGGAGAGCAATTTCACAGGATTTTCCTGCCTGGTATGCGAATTGAGCGCTATGGAGCGGTCGTTCTACCAGTATTCCGTCCCTAATATGTCTGTCTATGACCTTTTCCAAGGTCTTCATTAAAAATGATGTCAGACATATTGGTCTGTAAGACTTGGGTTCGTCATAGGACTCTTTCCCAGGTTTTGGTATGTAACAAACTTTTGCCATCCTCCAGCTTACTGGAATATAGCTCAGTGCCAAGCTTCCCCTTAACAAGGTAAGTATAAGGGGCCTAATTACTGGTAGGCCTTTTTGTAGCAAGGCTGGGAATATCCCATCAGTACCAGGTGATTTGAAGGGAGCAAAAGAGTTAATTGCCCACTCCACTCTTGCAGAATTGACAATTTTATTTGCTTATGCCCAGTTACCCTTGCAACTAGTGTGTTCACAGTTAGTAGGGTCATTATTAATCGTATCCATCAGTCCGCAGCCAGGAAAATGCACGCGCGCCAGGGCACCGAGGGTTCCCTCCTCAGAATCCGTGTAGCCCCCTCCCACCCTGACGGAGCCCAGTACTCCCCTGTCAGACTGCTTGGATAAGATCCTGTTTACTCTAAACATGGAGGTTGTATCATTTATTTCGCTACAAAATTTCTTCCACGCCCTGCTTTTAGCCTTTCTGACTTCTTTGTTATAATAAGTGAGTGCACGTTTATAAGTGTCCCATCTGCCTGATCTTTTGGCCGCGTTAAAGAGCTCTTAACTTGCCAAGTTCATTGTTCCACCAGGGACAGTTCCTGTTGGATCTAACATTACATACAGTGTTATTATCAGTGTATGACTTAATCATTGCCTCAGTCAATGTTGAGTTTAAATGTTCCAAATGCCAGTTGCTACTCACCACTCTAGGACAGCATTTGACCTCCTCCTCAAGCTGTGTATAGTAGGTTTCCCAGTTTGTAAGTTTGGGATTCCTATACACAGCTTCGGGCGTGATGTTACCACTTAGATCAAATCTAATGTATCTATGATCTGAGCATGACTCTTCTTCAGAGACGTGCCAGCCTTTAACCCTTAGGCGTGTGCTAAGGGTTATATCAATGACCTCGGATCTGATTCTATTGTTAAAGGTGGCAATGTTGCCTCTGTTTAGAATGTCTAGGTCATTACTAGTTATGTACTCTACTAAACACTCACCTCTCTGGTTGTTGTCCTTGCTCCCCCAGAGCTGATGGTGAGCGTTCGCGTCAAGCGATGCTATAAGCTCGCCCCTTAAGCCAGTCCCTTCCGTTAGCTTACTGAGTGCCTCGGTCAGGACTCCTTCTTCATATGGGAGGTAGACCGATGCAATCGTCAACCTCCCACCTTTATTTCCCTCGTTGAGGGCCATTTGAGCTGCTGCTAAATCTCTAGAACAATATTGCCATAGAGGCAGCATTTTAAGACTGCTCTTATGCAGGATACAGGCTCTGGCACGCGCGGGTACAAAAATAATCACATACCCACGCATCGCCAGCCCCCCCATCCTGCCCTTATACAGGTAAGGTTCTTGTATTAGAATGATATCAATATCCTTACCTCTCACATTCTGCTGCAGAACACCACATGCTGCAATACAGTGGTGCAGATTAATTTGCAGCAGCCTCACCACCATGATCGGTGCCTGCCGGTCCCCGGAGGGCCACCCCGAGGCGGACGCCGGGAGACAGCGCCAAACCCAGGCCTCCCCATCACAGAAGGCCCAGACCTAGCGCGCCCCCTAGCCCCCGCCACGGGGCCACCTCCCGCAGCCGCCACAGTCCTCGCCTTGGGGCCATCCTTTGGAGTTGGCAAATTCGTCGTGGCGATCCCCTTCGACTCCTCCACCTCGGGATCGCTCCTTGCCTCCTCCACCTTATCAGCCGCCTTCCTATCCTGTACTACTTTCGGCGGCTTCTTCTTATCCAACACCCTGAGAGCGACCTTAGTTCAGCATAAGCTTCCGCTTCTCAAGGTATTCCATACTAGTCTCTGGGGCAGACAGGATCGCAAAGAAGCCATGCTTCTCCACCTTGGTGCCCAGGAGTCTCCATAATCCAATATCAGGTACCCTAGAGTTTTGGGTCCTGATCTTCTTCATGAAATGTCCTTCCAGAGGCATTTCTCCTGTAATGAAGGTTCCTACCTTCACGGTTTTATGAAGCTCCTCTACCTTTCCTACACGGAGCTCCAGATCCCCACTGATTTTAAAATTGGGTACTATAATCGACAACCAGTCCTTGGTCTCCTGGTTGTCGCAGACTATGACACAGGCTCCCACATGTGGGTAAATTCCGCTGAATTCAGCCTGTGTCCCTTTATCTTCTTCCAGCTGATCGACAAATTTCATCAGCTGGCCCTTAATTTTCTCGCAATTCTCCTTCGTCAGCTGAGTGGACGGATATCCACTAGGGATAATCGCCACCCTGCTTCCTCCGGCAGCAATACTATACTAGCAATACTACCATCCCCACCCCTAGGCCTATTTGCCGTATGCCCAGAGGTACCGGGTGAGGACCTAATCCTTTTCTCTGGAGCGCACCCAGACCCTGCCGTATTCCCGGACCCCGAAGGTTCCTTAGGTTCCCCGAAGGCTGGAAGTCCGGCCGGATCCTCAAGTGGCCCTCCAGCCAACATTGCCCTCCTCCACTTCTTCCTCTGGGCTCCAGAGAACTTGTGCTTGGAGGTCTCGCCTACATCCTTGGATGCAGCGTCCCTACCAGGCGCCAAGCTCTCTGGCTCCATTACCAGTCCGCTTACCTCCTCTACAAGCGTCGCAAGCGAGCTCATAGAGGCTTCGTCGTCCACTACCTCAGCGCCAAGGTCCATTGAAGGCCCCTGGGCTGAGTCCTCTCCGCTGATCAAGCTGACCAGCTCCTCCATATCTTCATTGTTAGTTAAAACATTCATTTTGTTCCCACGAATGTGGGGGAAGTTACTCTGCAGGTACTGCCCCCTCTCCCTGCAGAGGGCATTTATTACAATGGGGTGCGCCTGGTGCCCCAAGGGGGTCGATTAGAGACAGTGTATTTTTATACACCCCCAGCCATTCGGCCACAGCTCGAGCTCCTCTACACTTGGCTTGGGTGTTTAGGAGATCTCCACATGGATTCCATGGGGAGATCCCGCCTCTGTCGTCCGCGAGTCCATCGGACTCCCCAGGGGGTACTACTTGGAGGTGACAGTAGGCGTTGGTAGGGATAGGTCAGACTGGGAGTTCACAAGCAGTGAGTAGGGCACTATTGCTTGATCACTCTACTAATCGTACTAGGGAGCGAAGGCCAGCCCAAACAGTACACAACCTGTAATCCCTTACATTCGGTCGTATTCCTAAGACACTTATAGTTCAAATAGAACGCTGCCTCCAACACTGCAGCCGCTAGTGCCAAAATCAAAACAACAAATTGAAATTACATGGCTTATTACGCAAAGAAAACAATGGCATCTTACACGCTACGCTAAATCAATAATTCTACACAGCCTGTGTAAATATAAAAAAACAAAAGGAAATACAAAAAAAAAAATAGATAACACTCCTACAAATGGTACAAAGTGTACGTATTTATACAATACCAAATCTGGCTCCGTGCAGAAGGGAGGACACTCCAACTCACTCATGGCCTGCACCCTCCCCCCCCCCTGGTGGGTGTCTTAACTGTTCGACGTGGACGGTCCTTCGTTTCGTCGGAGGTCTTGTACTCTCGATGGTGACCATGTCATGCTCCCTGATCACCACCACTTTGAATGGACCCTCGTATCTGACCGACTCTTTGCTCCGATTAGAGTCGATTTTACGATTTACAATAGTCCCAAGTTTAAGGTCTCCCATTCGATCCCGGTCTTTGAGGTTTACCCCAGCCACTCTCTTGACCTTCCTGAGCCTGAGGATACCTGCGCACCTCCACCTAACTTAGTCTTGCTTTAGCGGAATCTCGTGTACAGTTCTACCTGTGAGCCCCAATCGCTCGCCTTCCTTGAAGAAAGTATATATGTATTTTCTCTTGAGCTCCCTTTTCCAATCTTCCGCTTGCCTGAGCGGCCCTACTCGCCCCACCCCACCGTCACGGCCTACTTCTCTTCCTAGTCTCAGGCACCTATACGTTACCTTACCTATTCGAATGTCCCATCGCTCTTTTCGTTCCTAACCTTTGTTCCTACTTTCCCTAGCAAATCACACCCTATGATCCCTCCATATTCCCGGGGTATCTTTTCTACCACGTGAACTCTCAAAATCTCCTCATCGCGTTCCCATCTTTCTGGCCCTATTACCACCTCCCCTTCAACCTTACGGGGGCTCCCCAGGGTGATCAAGTTACCAGAGCATCCCTGTATTTGGGGCATCCTCTCTTCTTCACACATCCTCTCTAGTGTTTTCCGACACATTATTGTGTTAGTACTCCCAGTATCCACTAGAAACTTCACTCCTCTCGCAACTCTGATTATATGCAGACTGCTATCCACGACTTTCAGGCTATTATTTACTATCGTGCGGTCGCCTCTCCACCACCACTCTGCTTAGATCTCACGTTCTCCCCTCTCCTGGGTGTTTCCTGGTCTTCCCTCTCTTCTTTGTCTCGGAAGTTCCCGAGGTCTCTCACGTTTCCGGCTGCGGCCTTTCCTTCCTCCGCATCCTCTGAGCGTTTATCTCCATCGGTTCAGGTCGATTTCCGTCTCATCGTCGGCTCATATACGGGCACTGCCCGGCTACATGCCCTTCCGTGCCATATTCGAAGCACCTAGTGCGTGGGCACTGTGCTATCAAGTGTCCTGCCTTTCCCCACTCGTAGCACTTCCTGTCGTCTTGCCATCTGGAGCGCCCCACATTTCCTTGTCTCCTTTTCTCCACCATTACCCTTTCTCTTCAATCGTACTCCGCCTCCTTCTTGTTTATGGTCTTGGCAGCACCGCAGGTCGGAACACTGTCTCTGGCATTTTCTTGAGAGTGAAAAAAAAAACGTACACCGAAAGAACGAAAAAAAAATTATTTTTTTCCGCTCCGCCGTACTAGGTTCCCGGGTTTCGTCACCAGTTAATCGTCGGCGATTAAGCTTAAAAAAAGAGGAAATAGGGCAATGAACGACTCTCTCGAACTTCTGTTAAGAGGCTGCTTTATTGCATCCAGTAATCCAACACACATAGGATCATGGGTTCCCATGAACATATTAGTTTGAAACAGAAACTTGCCTCTGGTTTTAACTCACACCTGCCAGTTCCACGTAGAAGAACAGATTACGGAAGTTGGATCTTAAATCTCGTTTATGGGGTGGGACCTAGGAGAGTGGGCCTTCTACCGGAGACTCACGCGAATGCACTGATGAGGGTGAAAGGAATGAACACCCAGGGTCTAAGAAAAGCTATTTCAGATCTGTAGAAGTTTATAGAAGAGCTGGGTGAACTTAATCACTTTTTAAATGGAGGAGATTGCCTCACGGCGTTAATCGGGACAAAGGTGGAAGGAAATTGGCTGGACCTCAGGAACGCTGAATCACTGAGGCTTTGAGATCTCGGGTAAAAAGAAGCATACTGAATCAGATCCAAGCTGACGAAGAAATCCCATGGGAAGTAGTAAAAGCACAACTGAAGAAAGCGTATGAAGGGGGCGGGTAGGCGCGCGCATAATGAATAGAAGAACTGGAGGATTAGGTTAAGGGATTTAACGTACCGCAGTCAGGGGACAGCACGTGGTGGAAAGGTGAAAATTGGGGCGGTAAAGAAAGTAGAGTATTGGAGGCAGAGCTTGTGTGATGAATTCAGAGATATTTTCTTCGTAGAGGGAGACCTTTTAGGAGCAACGGGGGAGACAGAGCATGAGATAATGCTAAAAGTAGAGCGCGTGACATATGTTAAAGAAAGGCGATATCCTCAAGCACTTCGTCAACACATCCGGAAGGAAATCGAAGAATTAAAGCGTCAGGGGATTATCAAAAATAGCACTTTGACGTACAATAGTCCCCTGTGGACGACGAAGAAAAAAATAGACAAGGTTAGGAAGATGAACGATACAGAATAGTGATGGACGCCTAATGGATGAATTTCTGAGGGGAATAGACGAGGCGGTATGCCAGGTCCACATATACGATCTGCTAATTTTCAGCAGAACGGAGGCAGAGCACGTTGAGCACCTAAGATGTGTATTTCAGAGAGTCCACGAATTTGGATTGAAATAGTCCATGGAGAATTCTCTGTTGGGCCACACCATCTCACGGGAGGGCGTTAAGCCAGACTCTACGGAGGTCGAGGCGATTAGAAGGATGGTGGTGCCAACAGAGGAAAGGGGATCCGGTGACTTCTGGAGACGCTCAATTATTACAATAGATTTGTGCCGGACATGGCAGAATATTAATAATTTACTGCAATAGGGGGCGAGTGGTAATTACCCCAATCATGGAACAGAACATCCGGAAATGTATGTCTAGCTTACAGGAGGAACCAATATTAGCATCCCCTGATTTCCACCAACCCTTCACAATCACCACTGATGGTAGTGAATGCGCACTAGGGGCAGTGTTGTCGCAGCAGAAAGACGGTGGGGAGCGCCCGTTTCTGGTAAACTCATAATGCCACCTCTCAAATGTAAAGGCCATTGTGTCTTGGTAGTTCGCGCTCATCTTGATCTGGTGATAGCCTGCCTTTAGATCTAGGGTACTAAATATTGTCACCCCGTTAATCTGTCTAATATGTCCTCTAATCGGGATCTGCGTCTTGTCCTCTAATAATACTTCTCGTCGGTCATGTTCTCGTCTAGCTTCCGATAGTCGATAACTACTCTGTATTTCTCCGTCTCGTCCCCAGGTTTATTTTTCTTCCTCACTGCCCATAGAGAGCTGTTATATGGCGAAGTGATGTTAACTATAATATAATCCCTTGCCGCTTGAGACTCTCTAGCTCCTCTCTAATATATGCCTACATAGCGCCTGCGGATATCGTCTCTCTTTCACGTATGTCACGCGTCTTGTTCTTGATTTAACTGGATCTCGTGGACCGTCCTCCCAGTCGCTCCTAGCGTGTCTCCCTCTATGTAGAAAATAACCGCAAACTCCCTCTGTAGGCCTTTCCTCCAGCCCTCTGTTTTATCAACCGCCCCTATCCGCGCTCTTTCGTCCCGTATAGTTCCTTGACATTTATACTCTACTTTCCCCAACTTAATGTTCCATTTCCCCCCGATATTCTCCACACGCGCACCTACCTTAACCAACAAGTCGCACCCAACTATCACCTGGTACTCCCACGGTATGTTTCCTACGATATGTATCTTTGGATCTCCCCCTTTCTTCGCCCACCTATTTAGCCCTATGACTACCTCTCCCACTACCTTGCACGGGCCTCCCAGGGTGATTAAACTACAATTACATACCTGGATAGGGGGTGTCTTCTCTCCACCATACATTCTCTCCAGCACCCCGCGGGATATTACGGTGTTGGTGCTTCCCGTGTCCACCAGACTCCTCCCTTTGACCCTAATTATTGGCAACGCACACATCCTCTCCCGAATTCCAGTACATCTTAGAATGCGGTCACCTTTCTGCCGACACGCTCATCAGGCTTCAACACGTTGCTCCCATCTGCGTGACGCGTCCTTCTGCCCCGTCTGTCTCCTGTTCCTGCTGCGTCTCGCTTCTTCTCCTTCAGTTCCCGACGTCCCTGATGATGCACTCTCCCCTGTTGTCATGCTCCGTCTCTCTCTTACTTCTTGATTGTTTACCTCCATCGGTTGTGGTCGTTGGTATTCTCTCTTCCGGAAGATATACGGGCAATGCCTCGCGATGTGCCCTTCCTCGCCACTCTCAAAACATAAATGTCCTGCCTTCCCACATCCGTGTCATTTTCTTTCTTACCTACGCGGAGCATACCTCGGAATCTGCTTTCTCCTGTCGTACCCCTGTCTCTGCCAACAACCGACGTTTCTGGTCTTCTACACGCTGGTTTCAGGTTCTGGGTTCTTTCATATGTAACTTGGCTCCACTCATTGTCGAAGTCTTACACCCTCACTTGTTCCTCCTTGGCACTAGCGTCGATCATTGTTTGTGCTCACTCTGAGAACGAGCACTCTTCAGAGAATCCTTCCTTTCTTCTTTCCTATCTCCTTAGCCAGTTGCACCTTTAGAATTGTGGATACAAATCTCATTCTACCCTCTACCTCTTCTGCGCTAATCGTCTCTCTCATCTTCTCCATTATCTTATTAAAACTGACTACCAACCCCGCAGCATATTGCCCGTTACTTTGTCTTGGGGAATTCTTCTACGCCTTCTTCAATCTCATCTTTACTACTTCCTACGGGGTTTCTTGGTCTGCCTGAATTTGATTGAGTATACTCCTCTTGACCCGACAAATCAGGGCAACCTTCAACGATTCCGCGTCTCTTGGATCTATCAAATTTTCTTCCACTTTAGCTAAAATTTAAGCTGTGAGAGGCGGTCTCCTCCTTTCAAAAAATGGTTCAGTTCTCCCAGTTCCCCAGTGAACTTCTCCAGCTCCAAAACCGCCTTCCTCAGATCCTGGGATTGCTTTTACCCTCATCAGCGCGAGCGCCGTGGCATGAACTTCTGGCATAGTTCCCACTCTTCTAATATCAGGTCCCACTACGAGGTTTAAGATGGGCTGTTTCAACACTCCTCCTTCAGTCATCTTCTCTCTTTTGCGTATAGAAGGAAAAAAAAAAAAGAAAATATATATATGTCCGCACTCTATTTCTCTCTCTCTCCCTCCACCAGTTAATGTTTATCGAACGAAAAACTCAAAAAAAAGAGAAAAGGTTGGTAATAAGAACAGTTAGAAAGTTGTTACAAGACTGATTTATTCAATGGCATAATCCTCTGTACATATGTTCTTATGTTCTATACATATGGGATGTTTACATCCCGAAGTTTGGGGATTAAGCCTGGGCACTAGCGGTGCTTGGACTTAACGCCCCCCCCCCGACAGTTTACGAACACCCTTACATATATGTATATAAGTCAAACCCAGAGGCATGATTATGTCGCATATTAATACAATCATAGGAGGTAAACAATCCATGATCCTATGTATGTCGGATTATCATCAACAATAAAGCAGTCTTTTACTGGAGTCAGAGTGTGTCGTTGCATTTCCCTCTTTCCTTAATCTTTTTTTATCTATCTTAACCGCCGGCGTTCAACTAATAATTATTATAATATATATAAGTTAAGGCCTGGGCACTGTTGGTACACAGTCTTAATACCAAAACATCGGGATGTAAACATTCCGAGTGTATGTGTATGGGATTAAGAGCTATGAATAAAGCAGTCTTATACTATCGTTTGTCCTATTCATTTCTATTACCTCTTTCTCCATCTCTTTTACTGTTATAGTTCTCACGAACGTTAACTTATATATATATATATATAAGTTAATGTTTATTGAAATACAAGCTAAGAAAGGTTGGTAATAAGAACACGTAGAACGTTATAACAAGACTCCTTTATTTAGACCAAGATACCTCTATCTATAGGTATTACCTGTAAACATATACAGATAACATATGTTTGGGGATTAAGGCTGGGCACTAGCGGCGCCTGGACTTAACTCCCCCCCACCAGTTTACGAACACCCATTCGCAAACTTTGAAGTCCAACACTCGGACGTCTTAGTCCATTCAAATAATGCTCCACTAATGTTACAAAGGAGCAAAGGCCAGCCCCGCCCGTACACAGCCTGTAATCCCTCACATTAAGCTCTAATCCTATGAAACGTAAAAACCAACTGTCACTTGTAAACAAAAAACATAAAAGAAAACTTTGACTTTTAAAAAAAAAACAATACTTCTGAGGGAAAAATCACATAACTATAACTATTTACAATGTTCCTTGCGTGTATGCTGCGAGGACACTCCAGCTCATTCCTGATCTACAACCTCCCCCCCTGGTGGAAGCTTTAACTGTTCTATGTGGACATTTCGCCGCTTCTTAGGGGGTCGTATACTCTCAATTGTCACGACGTTGTGTTCCCTAATCACGACCACTTTAAATCGGCCCTCATATCGCACCAGCTCTTTTCTCCTATTTGACCCTAGTTTTTTATAGACGATAGTCCCGATTTTAAGTTCCCCCATTCGATCCCGGACTTTGAGGTTTTCCCGTTCCACTCGTCTCGCTTTGTCCCTCGTTATCCTTTTTCTGACTTTGTCGCATATTTTCCTCAAACCGACAGTATTACTCGCCATTTTCTCCGCCATTCCCTTGTCTGCTACCGTCTCTGCCCCATTTCTCCGTCTTTCGCGCAGCCCAAAGAGGATCTCGAACGGGGAGAACCCCGTCGCGGTGTGGATCGAATGATTGTAAGCGGCCACCGCCTTCGGCATTGCCTCATTCGCCGGCAGACCCTTTTCCGCGTGATATACCCGCAGGTGGTCACTCAGGGTGCTGTGCAATCTTTCTATCCCTCCTCTACTCTTAGGGTGCCCTGGGGTAATTAGATGCCAAGAGACATCGAGAGTCTTCATTTCTTTTCGGATGTTGGCATTGTCAAATTCTCTGCCCCCATCCGACGAGATCCGGTCTGGTACTCCATAAAACTGGAACCAGGTATTTAATGCCAGCATTACCGCGTCTGATGACCGATCTTGCACCGGGTGCGCCATGGCCACTTTGCTAAAGCTATCGATTGTGGTAACCCACTTATACCCCCTCCAAGTGAAGGTATCCACTTGTAAGTCACTCAACGGTGTCTCGGCGGTGGGCGATTCTTCTTGTCGCCCCCGTGGCGGATGTCTGTCATACTTCGTAGTGAGACAAACTGCACATGTCCCTATCATTTCTTGTATGCTCTTTTTCATTCCCCACCAAAAGTACCTCCGCCGCAACGCTTGCAACGTTTCCTGAACTCCACGGTGGTTCGTTTTTCCTTGGTGATAGGCCAGCGTCACTTCCAGCTGCTGTTCTCTGTCTTTGAGTGTCTCCACCATCGACGTGCACCGAATAAATATCCTATCCACTCCAAGTTGTTCCGTTCGCCAGAGTCTACGAATTTTCTCCCAAATAGTGGCATTCCCTACAAATACATGATGGGTCTTTCCGGGTTCCGAGGCATCTTTCAATGCACGGCAAATTTGGTCGTTCCTAACCCCTGGTGGCGACCAAATCGTCGCGATTTTACTTCTCCCATAACTGTCATATGCGATCTGCAGCCGCCCTGAGGTCTTGGATTTCCAAATGATCTGCCGTCTTTTGTCGTTCACGATCCCTTCTGTTACTTCCATTTCAACAGGTCTTTCGGCGGCGGAACCTTCCTCTTCAAGGGTTTCCTCACCTTCGCTATCTCCTCGCGTACCGAGGCTTCCATCCTCCCCGGGTGTCCATTCCCGGAGAAACTGTTGGATTTCCCCGGATGGTTCCCCTTCTTCCAATGCATTCACAGTAATGGCTCTGGACAGCCAGTCTGCCACTACGTTCTCTTTCCCGGGTTTATATATGATCTCCATATTGTACTGGGACAAAAACTCTTTCCACCTCGTGACCCGCGCCGAGGACTCCTTTAACTTTCCTACCCATTGTAGGGGTCTGTGGTCGGTGTGAACACGGAATTTTCTGCCGAAGACATATGGGCGGAAATGGTCTATAGCCCAGACGATACCTAGGAGCTCTCTCTCTAGAGCACTATACCGCGCTTCCGTTTCTGTGAGCCGTCGACTAGCGTACGCCACCGGGCGCTCCCCACCGTCTCTCTCCTGCGACAACACTGCCCCCAGTGCGTATTCGCTGGCATCAGTGGTGATTGTGAAGGGATGTTGGAAATCGGGAAATGCTAATATTGGTTCCTCTTGTAAGCTAGACATACATTTCCGGATGTTCTGCTCCATGATTGGGGTAATTACCACCCTCGCTCCCTTTCGCAGTAAATTATTAATAGGCACCAGGTATGCCGCCATGTCCGGCACAAATCTTCTGTAATAATTAAGCGTCCCCAGAAGTCGACGGATCCCCTTTACATCTGTGGGCACCACCATCCTTCTAATCGCCTCGACCTTCGTAGAGTCTGGCTTAACCCCCTCCTGTGAGATGGTGTGGCCCAAAAAATTGATTTTTTTCTTCCCCAACAGAGACTTCTCCATGGACAATTTTAATCCGAATTCGCGGACTCTTTGAAATACACTTCTTAGGTGCTCAACGTGCTCTGCCTCCGTTCTGCTGAAAACTAACAGATCGTCCATGTAGACCTGGCATACCGCTTCGTCTATTCCCCTCAAAAATTCATCCATTAGGCGTTGAAAGGTAATCGGGGCGTTTTTCAGTCCAAATGGCATCCTGGTAAATTGATAATGCCCCCTCTCAAATGTAAAGGCCGTTTTGTCTTGGTCGTTCGCACTCATCTTGATCTGGTGATAGCCTGCCTTTAGATCTAGGGTACTAAATATTGTCGCCCCGTTCAATCTGTCTAATATGTCCTCAAATCGGGGAATAGGATACTTCTCGTCCGTCGTGTTCTCGTTTAACTTCCGATAATCGATAACTACCCTGTATTTCTCCGTCTCGTCCCCAGGTCTATTTTTCTTCCTCACTGCCCATAGAGGACTGTTATATGGCGAAGTGCTATCAATTATAATCCCTTGCCGTTTGAGACTCTCTAGCTCCTCTCTAATATGCCTACGTAGTGCCTGCGGATATCGTCTCTCTTTCACGTATGTGACGCGTTCTTTCTTTAACTGGATCTCGTGGACCGTCTTCCCAGTCGCTCCTAGCGTGTCTCCCTCTACGTAAAAAATATCCTCAAACTCCCTCTGTAGGCCTTCCCTCCAGCCCTCTATTTTATTAACCGCCCCTATCCGCGCTCTTCCGTCCCATATAGTCCCTTGACATTTATATTCCACTTTGCCCAACTTAATGTTCCATTTTTCCCCGATATTCTCCACACGCGCACCTACCTTCCCCAACATGTCGCACCCAACTATCACCTGGTACTCCCGCGGCATGTTTCCTACGATATGTATCTTTAGATCTCCCCCTTTCTTCGCCCACCTATTTAGCCCTATGACTAACTCTCCCACTACCTCGCAAGGGCCTCCCAGGGTGATTAAACTACAATTACATACCTGAATCTGGAGTGCCCTCTCTCCACCATACAGCCTCTCCAGCGCTCCGCGGGACATGATGGTGTTGGTGCTTCCCGTGTCCACCAGACACATCTCTCCTCCTTTGACCCTAATTATTGGCAACGCACACATCCTCTCCCGAATTGCATTACATCTCAGGATGCGGTCGCCTCTCTGCCGACACGCTCCTCAGGCTTCATCACGTTGCTCCCATCTACGTGACTCGACCTTCTGCCCTGTCTGTCTCCTGTTTCTGCTGCGCCTCGCTTCTTCTCCTTCAGTTCCCGAAGTCCCTGATGACTCATCTTCTGATGATCCACTCTCCCCATGTGTCATGCTCCGTCTCTCTCTTACTTCTTGAGTGTTTACCTCCATTGGTTCTGGTCGTTGGTATTCTCTCCTCCGGAAGATATACGGGCAATGCCTCGCGATGTGTCCTTCCTCGCCACACTCAAAACATTTTGTTCGAGGACACTGTGCCACTAAATGTCCTGCCTTCCTACATCCGTGGCATTTTCTTTCTTCCCTGGGCGGGGCATACCTCGGTCTCGTTCCTCTAAATCTTCTTTCTCCTGTCGTTCCCTTGTCTCTGCCAATAACGGACGTTTCTGGTCTCCTCCAGGTTGGTTTCAGGGTCCGGGTTCTTTTGTATGCAACTCGGCTCCACTCATTGTCGACGTCTTGCACCCTCACTTCTTCCTCCTTGGCACTAGTGTCGATCATTGATTGTGCACACTCCGAGAACGAGCGCTCATCAGAGAATCCTTCCTTTCTTCCTGTCTCCTTGGCCAGTTGCACTTTTAGAATTGTGGATAAGAATCCCATTCTACCCTCCACCTCTTCTACGCTAATCGACTCTCTCATCTTCTCCGTTATCTTATTGAAACGGACTACTAACCCCGCAGCATATTGCCCGTTACTTTGTCTTGGGGACTTTGTCTCCCTAAACATTTGGAATATGTCCTCCTCGGGAGTCCATCGTCCTCCTCCGTACGCCTTCTTCAATCTCATCTTAATTAATTCCCACGGGGTTTCTTCATCTGCCTGAATTTGATTCAGTATACTTCTCTTGACCCGACATATCAGGGCCGCCTTCAACGATTCCGCGTCTCTGGGATCTATTAAATTTTCTTCTGCTTTAGCTCCAATTAAAGCTGTGAGACGGTCTCCTCCTTTTAGGAAATGGTTCAGCTCACCCAGTTCCCCAGTGAATCTCTCTAGCTCCGCAACAGCCTTCCTCAGATCCTGGGTATTCATCGCTTTTACCCTCATCAGCGCGAGCGCCGTGGCATGAACTTCTGGCATAGTTCCCACTCTTCTAATATCTGCTCCCTCTACGAGATTCAAGACGGGCTGTCTCAAAATTCCTCCTTCAGTCATCTTCTCTCTTTCGCGTATAGAAGAAAAAAAAAACAAAAAAAAATTACGCTCGCACTCGATAACTCTCTTTCTCCACGGTTCCCGGGTTTCGGCACCAGTTAATGTTTATTGAAATACAAGCTAAGAAAGGTTGGTAATAAGAACACGTAGAACGTTATAACAAGACTCCTTTATTTAGACCAAGATACCTCTATCTATAGGTATTACCTGTAAACATATACAGATAACATATGTTTGGGGATTAAGGCCAGGCGCCGCTAGTGCCCAGCCTTAATCCCCAAACATATGTTATCTGTATATGTTTACAGGTAATACCTATAGATAGAGGTATCTTGGTCTAAATAAAGGAGTCTTGTTATAACGTTCTACGTGTTCTTATTACCAACCTTTCTTAGCTTGTAATTCAATAAACATTAACTGGTGCCGAAACCCGGGAACCGTGGAGAAAGAGAGTTATCGAGTGCGAGCGTAATTTTTTTTTGTTTTTTTTTCTTCTATACGCGAAAGAGAGAAGATGACTGAAGGAGGAGTTTTGAGACAGCCCGTCTTGAATCTCGTAGAGGGAGCAGATATTAGAAGCGTGGGAACTATGCCAGAAGTTCATGCCACGGCGCTCGCGCTGATGAGGGTAAAAGCGATGAATACCCAGGATCTGAGGAAGGCTGTTGCGGAGCTGGAGAGATTCACTGGGGAACTGGGTGAGCTGAACCATTTCCTAAAAGGAGGAGACCGTCTCATAGCTTTAATTGGAGCTAAAGCAGAAGAAAATTTAATAGATCCCAGAGACGCGGAATCGTTGAAGGCGGCCCTGATATGTCGGGTCAAGAGAAGTATACTGAATCAAATTCAGGCAGATGAAGAAACCCCGTGGGAAGTAATTAAGATGAGATTGAAGAAGGCGTACGGAGGAGGACGATGGACTCCCGAGGAGGACATATTCCAAATGTTTAGGGAGACAAAGTCCCCAAGACAAAGTAACGGGCAATATGCTGCGGGGTTAGTAGTCCGTTTCAATAAGATAACGGAGAAGATGAGAGAGTCGATTAGCGTAGAAGAGGTGGAGGGTAGAATGGGATTCTTATCCACAATTCTAAAAGTGCAACTGGCCAAGGAGACAGGAAGAAAGGAAGGATTCTCTGATGAGCGCTCGTTCTCGGAGTGTGCACAATCAATGATCGACACTAGTGCCAAGGAGGAAGAAGTGAGGGTGCAAGACGTCGACAATGAGTGGAGCCGAGTTGCATACAAAAGAACCCGGACCCTGAAACCAACCTGGAGGAGACCAGAAACGTCCGTTATTGGCAGAGACAAGGGAACGACAGGAGAAAGAAGATTTAGAGGAACGAGACCGAGGTATGCCCCGCCCAGGGAAGAAAGAAAATGCCACGGATGTAGGAAGGCAGGACATTTAGTGGCACAGTGTCCTCGAACAAAATGTTTTGAGTGTGGCGAGGAAGGACACATCGCGAGGCATTGCCCGTATATCTTCCGGAGGAGAGAATACCAACGACCAGAACCAATGGAGGTAAACACTCAAGAAGTAAGAGAGAGACGGAGCATGACACATGGGGAGAGTGGATCATCAGAAGATGAGTCATCAGGGACTTCGGGAACTGAAGGAGAAGAAGCGAGGCGCAGCAGAAACAGGAGACAGACAGGGCAGAAGGTCGAGTCACGTAGATGGGAGCAACGTGATGAAGCCTGAGGAGCGTGTCGGCAGAGAGGCGACCGCATCCTGAGATGTAATGCAATTCGGGAGAGGATGTGTGCGTTGCCAATAATTAGGGTCAAAGGAGGAGAGATGTGTCTGGTGGACACGGGAAGCACCAACACCATCATGTCCCGCGGAGCGCTGGAGAGGCTGTATGGCGGAGAGAGGGCACTCCAGATTCAGGTATGTAATTGTAGTTTAATCACCCTGGGAGGCCCTTGCGAGGTAGTGGGAGAGTTAGTCATAGGGCTAAATAGGTGGGCGAAGAAAGGGGGAGATCTAAAGATACATATCGTAGGAAACATGCCGCGGGAGTACCAGGTGATAGTTGGGTGCGACATGTTGGGGAAGGTAGGTGCGCGTGTGGAGAATATCGGGGAAAAATGGAACATTAAGTTGGGGAAAGTGGAATATAAATGTCAAGGGACTATATGGGACGGAAGAGCGCGGATAGGGGCGGTTAATAAAATAGAGGGCTGGAGGGAAGGCCTACAGAGGGAGTTTGAGGATATTTTTTACGTAGAGGGAGACACGCTAGGAGCGACTGGGAAGACGGTCCACGAGATCCAGTTAAAGAAAGAACGCGTCACATACGTGAAAGAGAGACGATATCCGCAGGCACTACGTAGGCATATTAGAGAGGAGCTAGAGAGTCTCAAACGGCAAGGGATTATAATTGATAGCACTTCGCCATATAACAGTCCTCTATGGGCAGTGAGGAAGAAAAATAGACCTGGGGACGAGACGGAGAAATACAGGGTAGTTATCGATTATCGGAAGTTAAACGAGAACACGACGGACGAGAAGTATCCTATTCCCCGATTTGAGGACATATTAGACAGATTGAACGGGGCGACAATATTTAGTACCCTAGATCTAAAGGCAGGCTATCACCAGATCAAGATGAGTGCGAACGACCAAGACAAAACGGCCTTTACATTTGAGAGGGGGCATTATCAATTTACCAGGATGCCATTTGGACTGAAAAACGCCCCGATTACCTTTCAACGCCTAATGGATGAATTTTTGAGGGGAATAGACGAAGCGGTATGCCAGGTCTACATGGACGATCTGTTAGTTTTCAGCAGAACGGAGGCAGAGCACGTTGAGCACCTAAGAAGTGTATTTCAAAGAGTCCGCGAATTCGGATTAAAATTGTCCATGGAGAAGTCTCTGTTGGGGAAGAAAAAAATCAATTTTTTGGGCCACACCATCTCACAGGAGGGGGTTAAGCCAGACTCTACGAAGGTCGAGGCGATTAGAAGGATGGTGGTGCCCACAGATGTAAAGGGGATCCGTCGACTTCTGGGGACGCTTAATTATTACAGAAGATTTGTGCCGGACATGGCGGCATACCTGGTGCCTATTAATAATTTACTGCGAAAGGGAGCGAGGGTGGTAATTACCCCAATCATGGAGCAGAACATCCGGAAATGTATGTCTAGCTTACAAGAGGAACCAATATTAGCATTTCCCGATTTCCAACATCCCTTCACAATCACCACTGATGCCAGCGAATACGCACTGGGGGCAGTGTTGTCGCAGGAGAGAGACGGTGGGGAGCGCCCGGTGGCGTACGCTAGTCGACGGCTCACAGAAACGGAAGCGCGGTATAGTGCTCTAGAGAGAGAGCTCCTAGGTATCGTCTGGGCTATAGACCATTTCCGCCCATATGTCTTCGGCAGAAAATTCCGTGTTCACACCGACCACAGACCCCTACAATGGGTAGGAAAGTTAAAGGAGTCCTCGGCGCGGGTCACGAGGTGGAAAGAGTTTTTGTCCCAGTACAATATGGAGATCATATATAAACCCGGGAAAGAGAACGTAGTGGCAGACTGGCTGTCCAGAGCCATTACTGTGAATGCATTGGAAGAAGGGGAACCATCCGGGGAAATCCAACAGTTTCTCCGGGAATGGACACCCGGGGAGGATGGAAGCCTCGGTACGCGAGGAGATAGCGAAGGTGAGGAAACCCTTGAAGAGGAAGGTTCCGCCTCCGAAAGACCTGTTGAATGGAAGTAACAGAAGGGATCGTGAACGACAAAAGACGGCAGATCATTTGGAAATCCAAGACCTCAGGGCGGCTGCATATCGCATATGACAGTTATGGGAGAAGTAAAATCGCGACGATTTGGTCGCCACCAGGGGTTAGGAACGACCAAATTTGCCGTGCATTGAAAGATGCCTCGGAACCCGGAAAGACCCATCATGTATTTGTAGGGAATGCCACTATTTGGGAGAAAATTCGTAGACTCTGGCGAACGGAACAACTTGGAGTGGATAGGATATTTATTCGGTGCACGTCGATGGTGGAGACACTCAAAGACAGAGAACAGCAGCTGGAAGTGACGCTGGCCTATCACCAAGGAAAAACGAACCACCGTGGAGTTCAGGAAACGTTGCAAGCGTTGCGGCGGAGGTACTTTTGGTGGGGAATGAAAAAGAGCATACAAGAAATGATAGGGGCATGTGCAGTTTGTCTCACTACGAAGTATGACAGACATCCGCCACGGGGGCGACAAGAAGAATCGCCCACCGCCGAGACACCGTTGAGTGACTTACAAGTGGATACCTTCACTTGGAGGGGGTATAAGTGGGTTACCACAATCGACAGCTTTAGCAAAGTGGCCATGGCGCACCCGGTGCAAGATAGGTCATCAGACGCGGTAATGCTGGCATTAAATACCTGGTTCCAGTTTTACGGAGTACCAGACCGGATCTCGTCGGATGGGGGCAGAGAATTTGACAATGCCAACATCCGAAAAGAAATGAAGACTCTCGATGTCTTTTGGCATCTTAATACCCCAGGGCACCCTAAGAGTAGAGGAGGGATAGAAAGATTGCACAGCACCCTGAGTGACCACCTGCGGGTATATCACGCGGAAAAGTATCTGCCGGTGAATGAGGCGATGCCGAAGGCGGTGGCCGCTTACAATCATTCGATCCACACCGCGACGGGGTTCTCCCCGTTCGAGATCCTCTTTGGGCTGCGCGAAAGACGGAGAAATGGGGCAGAGACGGTAGCAGACAAGGGAATGGCGGAGAAAATGGCGAGTAATACTGTCGGTTTGAGGAAAATTTGCGACAAAGTCAGAGAAAGGATAACGAAGGACAAAGCGAGACGAGTGGAACGGGAAAACCTCAAAGTCCGGGATCGAATGGGGGAACTTAAAATCGGGACTATCGTCTATAAAAAACTAGGGTCAAATAGGAGCAAAGAGCTGGTGCGATATGAGGGCCCATTTAAAGTGGTCGTGATTAGGGAACACAACGTCGTGACAATTGAGAGTATACGACCCCCTAAGAAGCGGCGAAATGTCCACATAGAACAGTTAAAGCTTCCACCAGGGGGGGAGGTTGTAGATCAGGAATGAGCTGGAGTGTCCTCGCAGCATACACGCGAGGAACATTGTAAATAGTTATAGTTATGTGATTTTTCCCACAGAAGTATTGTTTTTTTTTAAAAGTCAAAGTTTTCTTTTATGTTTTTTGTTTACAAGTGACAGTTGGTTTTTATGATTTATAGGATTAGAGCTTAATGTGAGGGATTACAGGCTGTGTACGGGCGGGGCTGGCCTTTGCTCCTTTGTAACATTAGCGGAGCATTATTTGAATGGACTAAGACGTCCGAGTGTTGGACTTCAAAGTTTGCGAATGGGTGTTCGTAAACTGGTGGGGGGGAGTTAAGTCCAGGCGCCGCTAGTGCCCAGCCTTAATCCCCAAACATATGTTATCTGTATATGTTTACAGGTAATACCTATAGATAGAGGTATCTTGGTCTAAATAAAGGAGTCTTGTTATAACGTTCTACGTGTTCTTATTACCAACCTTTCTTAGCTTGTAATTCAATAAACATTAACTTATACTTACTTCGATGTTTTTTATAAGCAGGTAACCTTCTAACACGTAAAATGTAAAAATGGGACATGGCGTTTCTAGCGACCGCTAACTACATAAGATAAATCACCCTATACTCTATTATATATATATTGTAAATTGGTTATAATATGTTGTAAATTAACTTAAACAAATATAAATAATATTACCAAACCATAAGTTAAGCTGCAAAAAACTAGCTCAGAGGCCCCTGCAGAGGGAGTCAGGTAGTTCCTGGGGCTGGGTGGTTCCTGGTCTAGAACATTCAAGCTTCATCCAACCCTGCAATGCGGTTGGTCAGAATAAAACCACAGCTCATTGACTACTTGAGGCTATATATATCTCCAGTTTTAGTCGATAAGTCATAGTCGAGTCAATACAGTAGAATCTTGTGTTAGCTGTCGTATCAACATCTCCCGATTTGATCCAGCCGCCATCTTTCCTCGACGCCATCACCACGTTACGCCTGTTTATAGTGTCTCAGGTGACGCCTATTAAGGTAAACGTTTAAAACTTTTACTAGTGCAGTGATTTTCGTGCATTAAAAAGGGACGGCACCCCAATAGAAATAATTTTTACCGTTTTCATGTACATTTATCGGAAGAATGGAGATGGAAGTGGACGCTTCCAGGAAGTGGACGCTTCCAGGAAGTGGACGCTTCCAGGAAGCGGTTGGCTTCCCTAACACAAACAATGGGAAGTGAAGACGGCTTCACTTTCCCGAAAATTACAGTAAAGGTCCAGCAACCTCAGAAGAAAAATCCAACTAAGGTCGGAAATAAGTTTCAAGCACTCCAGAGTCACCCGAAAGCCCACAACCAGTGCCGCCGCTAACAGTAAAAAAGCAACCACCAATTATTGTCTCAGGAGAAACAACTAGAACTAGCTCAAGTTATTGCGCATGCGCTACTTTGTACAACATCTCTCTGTTTCGCTCGTCATTCAAACACTATATAATACTACCGTCTATAGACCATAGTTCAGTTACAAAATTGTTCCAGCAGGCAACTTGAGGGAGCTGGCCACGAGGGAGCCCTCAAGAGTGAGTAAATTGCTTATTATATTTAGAGTGAAGTGTAATAAGTGATATCGGATTGAGTAGTCGGCCATATTGGAACGCCATACCAGACGTTCACCGATCGTTCACTAACGATAGTTCTCTGAGCCATTCGGTCTGGTGGCCAAGACCCGTGACTCGCCACGGGGAGTTGTGAGCTTGAATCCCACCGGCGCTACGTACTTCTCTTCTACTAATAAAAAAAACCGTTGTTATGATAAAATGAGATTTTATCAACAACTAATGTCTCAAAATAAGAAAAAAAGATCTAGGTCACTAGGTCCAACTCCAACACCGTCACCTGTAAAGCGAAAACCAAGAAGGTTGAATAGGAACGTACAAATGACCTCCTCTGCAGCTAGTTCCATGGAGGAGATACCTCCACAGGCCAGCACATCCAAAAAAGAAACTTTTTTTTTTTTTTCCCCTTCCTGAGGCTGCGCCTCAAACCAACTTCTCTCTTGGTCTGTTCCAAAAAAGAAACCGCCTTAGAGTCACCTTTTTTCACGCCAAACACCTTTGAGGCTTTGAAAAATATCCCGACAGAAGAAATGGAAGTCAACAAAACTCCAACACAGCCCAAACCGCCTGCTCTTTTTGTACGCAACATTAGCAACTTCAAATTACTATGCTCACAAATGAGCAAAATTGTAGGTACCGGAAAATATACGTGCCTCAATCGCTCTCGGGATACGAAAATTTCCCCAGACACTCCCGATACTTATCGAGCGATTGTTAAATATGTAGATGAAACCAATGCAGGCTACCACACCTACCAATTAAAGCAGGAACGATCACTCCGAGTGGTGATCAGAAATTTGCACCCGACCACACCAGCTGACGAAATAGAAGAAGAACTCTCAGCTCTCGGATACAAAGTTCGCCAAATAACAAACGTGTTGTGCGAGAATAGGCAACAGGATAAAACAATAAAAACGGCATTACCACTGTTCTTTGTTGATCTCGAGAGGACACCTGGAGTTGAGAAGATATACGACCTAACAAACCTGTACTACACTAGGGTACAGGTTGAAAAACCGTATCCCAATCGCGATATCGTCCAGTGCCATAACTGTCAGGCGTATGGGCATACAAAATCTTACTGCCACCACCCTCCCAGGTGTGTTAAGTGAAGTGGGCAGCAAAAAACCGAATTGTGCAAAAAGCACCTTAAATCGCCTGCGGTATGCGTGCTTTGCCAGCAAGGACATCCGGCCAACTACAAGGGCTGCGAGGCCTGTATCACATGATCTCCTTCAATCGATTGCAGTGTCAATCACCACCTTCACTTTTCCCCTTACACTAGCATCAGTGTACTGCCCTCCCAATAAATCCATTTCCAACTCCCAATTCATCTCCTTTCTAGACTCCATCAGACATCGTTTCCTTGTGGGTGGGGACTTTAATGCGAAGCACCAGCACTGGGGGTCAAGATCCACTAATACACGAGGACGTGCTTTGCTGTCTGCACTCACACGGAAACATTGCTCCACTATCACTCCTGACACAGCCACCTATCGGCCATCTGATCTCAACCGAAATCCTGATCTCCTTGACTTCTTTTTTTATAATAGTTTAGGAACACTTAACTATTCACTCACGCGCCTCGATGACCTCTCCTCTGATCATAGTCCTTTATTATTAACCATTTCCCTAAGACCAATTCACAAACTGGTGAATCCTGCGGATCGCCGCTCGTACAATCTGTACTGCCGATTGGTAAAGCGGCGATTGGCATCCTTCCGTTCCGATTCTTTCAATTCCTACCTCTCCTCTCTGTCTACCAGGGATAACTCCCTGTGGAATGTAACTAAACAAATCCTAAAGTATCAACCTGTTTCACATCCACTCCGTCGTGATAATGGGTCCTGGGCGGCTTCGGATGGGGATAGGTCGGAGGAATTTGCTCTGCATCTTACCCATACATTCACACCTCACCTTTCTCATCAAAGCCATACTCACAGCACAACTGTGGAAGATTTCCTCACTTCACCTATTCCTCTCTCTCTTCCACCAAAAGCCGTTAATCCCTCTGAGGTCAAATATCAGCTGAAAACCTTACCTTACCGAAAATCCCCTGGATATGATCTCCTTACTCCTCAAATTCTCAAACAGCTTCCTCCTAAAGTCATAATCTTTTCAACCTATATATATAATTGCATTATCCGAACGACGCACTTTCCTCTCCTCTGGAAACATTCCATTATTGTCCTATTCGCCAAACCCGGTAAACCACCCAATGACGCTTCATCTACGTCCAATTAGCCTACTCCTTTTCCTCTCAAAAATATTTGAGAAACTCCTACTAAAACGTCTACTTCCAATTGTTGAATCCAAAAACCTTTTTCCCACACACCAGTTTGGTTTCCGCCAACGACATTCCACTGCTCAACAAGGCCTTCGCGTTGTTGATCACATCTCCTCAGCCCTTGAAACCAAACAGTATTGCACTGCTGCCTTTCTCGATATAGCTCAAGCTTTTGACAGGGTTTGGCACGCAGGTTTGCTCTACAAGCTCAAAAAATATTTACCACAGACCATTTTCCTAATCCTGCAGTCCTACCTTTCAAACCGCTTCTTCCAAGTCCGCTTTGGTTTAGAATACTCTAACTACTATCCCATAAGTGCAGGAGTTCCACAGGGCAGTGTCCTGGGCCCCATCCTCTATAACCTATACACCGCTGATGTCCCCTCTACTCCCAATACCTTCTTGGCCACATTTGCAGATGACACTGCAGTCTTGTCATCCCACCCAGACCCCGACATAGCATCCCATAACCTTCAAAAACACCTTGACGAGATCGAGTATTGGTGCAATCAATGGCGGATCAAAGATAATGAAGCAAAATGCTCCCACATTACCTTCACCCTTTGTCGCAAGTCTTGTCCACTAGTTTATTTTAATTCTATTTATCTCCCTGTATCCGAGCCAGTACGGTACTTAGGCTTCCATCTTGACAAACGACTGACCTGGAATCCACATACGAGACTAAAAAGACAAGAACTAAACAGACGCTTTGGACAACTGTACAGACTACTTCAAAGGACATCCCATCTCTCAATAGAAAATAAACTACTAATCTACAAAGTTATACTTAAACCAATCTGGACGTACGGAATAGAGCTATGGGGGACATCAAAAAAGTCGAACATCAAGCGTATCCAATCCTTTCAATCAAAAGTCCTGAGAACAATAGTAAATGCCCCTTATTATGTCAGCAACAAAACTCTTCATAACGACCTTACATTTACCCTACATTCTAGAACTCATCCGTTCCAAGTTTATGAAATTCCACAGTAGCCTTTCCAACCACCCTAATCCTGTAGCACAGTCATCGCACTGCACCATTCGTCCCTATAATCCTCCTCGGAGACTGAAACGGCAGTGGCCTCGTGACCTGCTATAAACGCGTGACAGTGGGAGTCCTGGCAATGGCCAGTTTCTCCAATCATGTCCTGAGCGTCTGTGGCTCTCGCGCTCTTGGTCAGCCTCCACTGGCTAGTATCCGGTGACGCGGCTGACGGAGGAGCGTGGGGGACTTCCCAAGACTCCGCTTTCTCTTCGCGGTGGATTTGGGGGGTCTCTGGGCTGTCTGTAAATATTACATGAATGAGCGAGTGAATGATGAACTGTAAATATGGTATGAATGAGAGCATTTATCTTAATTACTTTTTGCCTTATAAAAGGCAGATTGTAATTATAGCACAATAAAGGAATTTAACTAACTAACTAACTAAAGAACTAGCTCAGATGCTCAAATCTGCGAAAATCGTTTCGCCCTGAGGAAAACAAAAGAGTGGGTCACTATATACCCAGAAGGGGAGGAAGAAAGGATCCTCATTGTGGAGAAGTTAAATAGCATAGGAAAAGAGTACCACTCTTTCGCCCCAAGAGGTGGCACAAAATAAAAAATTCCTAACATTTGGGTTAGATGTCCAGGAGGAAATGGACGAAATTAAGCAACATATTATATCAGTAGAGCCTGATCTAGTAGACATTAGGAGACTACGGAAGACAGACCCGAATTATTGGAAAGACAGATACATCTCCTGTCCTAGTCACAATAAAACCCAATGTGACGCTAAATAAACTAAAGAAGCTACGTGCGATTAACCACGTAATCGTCCGCGTCGTGACCTTCAAGGAAAAGGAGGGGCTTCCTCAATATCATCGCTGCCAAGAGTTTGGCCACACAAGGAACCACTGTGGCAGAAAAATGAAATGCGTGAGATGTGCAGGACCCCACGAGGCGCCGCTGGCCCCAGAGATAAAGCAGCCCCGCTAAAGTGCTCAAACTGCGGGGAGGCACATCACGCCTCACACAGAGGCTGCGCAAAGCAAAAGGAGATAATAGCCAGGATGAGGCCAGCCCACGACAGAATGCAGCCCCAGCAGAAGAGACGTAAACAGAACGAGCCAATGATGTGGCCGGCTCCACCACCAGCTACAAACGGTTGCCAGAACCCACTTTACAAGCTGTTCCAGGACCGTAATAAAGACCGAGATGCCCCCACCTCGTCGAGAACGGCCTCCACCACGTCGAGAACGGCTCCCACCACGTCGGAAGACACAGCAGAAAATATTAAACGTAAGTTCCTAGATCCTAGGCTAACGTTCTTAACAAGCGACCAGCACCAAGACCTGGAGTGTGGCCCGAAATGGGTAACTGCCCTCGTTGTCTTCTGTAGCCAATATATTAAATTTTAACGTCGATGTTCTCCTGACCAAAATAGATGAGGTAGAAATGTTGATAGCACTCTACCGACCATATATTGTAGTTTTGACAAACACGAGGGTGTCTACTCAATCGATCCACATCCGAGGTTATTCAACTGCCATTGAAAGGGTCACCGGTTACGGTGGCGTTCTCATTGCTATATGCCTTGGTATCAATTGGAAGAAAGTGGCTTCACTATTGACTACAACTGATCCTAAGATTCACCACTTGACAGTTAAGGTAAATTTGGGGAAACCCATTTACCTCACCGCCTTATACAGAAGACCGTACGTGTCTCTACTGCAGTACTCAGCCTTGCTACACGCATGTGCGCAGAGGTCTAACCACTGGGTGGTAGGATATCTCAACGCAAAACATACCATGTGGTATAACACCGTTAAACACAAGGCTGGGAGACTCCTGTTGAGAACGCCATTTATGGTCATTCCCCCCAGACTTTTACTTTTCGACATAGAGGTAACCCGCAGGCTACCTCGACGATTGAATTACTACTGACAAAACAACCCCATCGTATCACTAATTGCACCACCCTTGGCTTTATTACGTCTGACCACAAGCCAGTACTGTATGCAGTGGATGGTAAAGTGGCGACCCCTCGCCCCACGAGATACGACTACCTTCGTGCTGACTGGGATCTGTATCGGTCGCAAATTTATTATAACCTGCATGCGTTGCCTATTCTCCGCACGAAAGAAGAAGTAAATCTTCAACTAACTTTCATAACGGATCTGATCAAAGACGCAGCAAACACTGCGATCCCGTAGTTCCTCCCATGCCACCGTCCCTGCGACCACCTCCAGACCACATTCTTAAAACTGTTCCATTGCGCAATAATTGGAAGAATAGATGGTTCAGGACAAGAGATCAGCAAGCCAAGGTCGTTGTGAATTCTCTCACAACGCAAATCCGGGGCTTGATGGGACTCTGGAAAATAGCGCAGTGGCATGAGAGACTTCGTAGCACTCACTGAGATCACAGAAAGTTTTGGAAGCTGTTGAAGACTACAAAAGGCAAGACAGCCACTGTCCGTCTTCACGAAGGCGACAATGTTCTGACTGCTAAGCAACAGGCAACAAAACTGGGCGACCATTACGTAATGTCCCTAGATTACGGCTAGGACGGGCTACTACCACATGCCTCCTCCGGTAGATGCTGAGCAGAACGACATGTTTGTATCACCGAAGCTGAGCGGAAATCACCTAGCCCACTACCGCCCGATCAGCTTGCTACCGCTGATGGGGAAAATATTTGAGAAAATTCTTTAGAATTATTATTAGACATCATTCCGCCAGAACAGACTGGATTTCAATCCAGTATGAGTGCAGAGCATCCTAATTGGAAGTTACACTCAGAAGCTGGTCATAACATGAATAGAAACATAGCCACGGCTATGATTTCGATTGACTGCACTCAAGCATTCGACTCGGTGTCTCACGGGATACTGTGTCAAATGCTCTGCAACCGGGAATGCCTGGAACAACTCTATTCAATTCTGGCTAGCTTCCTGAAAAACAGGTCGATGTGGGTGCGGGTGGGTGATAGCTTCTCCGAAGCTGTCCCACTGACCTGTGGAGTACCCCAAGGAGCCGTCTTATCCCCTATACTATTCAACGTATACACGTCTGACATTGTAGGAGCCCGATATAAAAATAGCACAGTTACTGCTTTCGCAGATGACATAGCGGTGTACAGTAGCAGCATAAGAGCCAAGGTAGCTCCAAAACAGGCTGAAGTAGCCTGTAACGAAATCACAGAGAGATTGGGGAGACTCAATATCTCTGTAAACGTGAGTGAAACTGACTGCGTAATTTTCACTTTTCAAAAGGGAAAATTTCCACTACCTACTAGTTAGATAGTAGGAACGGAGGAAAATTTACCAGCCAACAACCTAGTATATCTGGGATTTAAAATGGACAGATACCTCCATTTTACGAAGAAGTTGAAGCAAACTCGCACGAAGTCATACCGGTTTACGCATTTATTGAATGCCCCCAATCTATCACTGCGTCTCAAGCTATTGATTTACAAGAGTGTACTCAGGCCTACTCTGCTGTATGGTGCACCACTTTTTCGTTATCTGACGTATACGACAGCTCGGCGACTCCAACAATTCCAAAACGGTATACTGATGAAAGTGGTCAGAAATTCTTCATTCGAGCAGCGGATGAGCTTCACGAGATCTTTGAGCTGCCTACGGTGGATGAATTCATCCAACGTAGACATATCGAATTTTCCGACTCACTGCAATACCTTACAAACCCGGTGTTTAACACTATAACCCCCGCTCCGTTCCCCTATCGATGGCAGGACGCTGTCGCACCTGAAACGCTTCTGAATAATGTCTTAGGTTCTAGGTTTAGGTTTTAATTTGTAAGTTTTTCTCCCACATTGTTAAACTGAAGGTGAGCCTCATCACCTAGAATTGTATTCATGTTATTTTCCTATTAACTTCAATCTGATTTTATGTAACCCAACCTCAGCATCTGCGCATAACAGAAAGAGGAGCAAATTTTATTCTTTTGTCATTCTAACTACGGGTTTCTTGTACTTGCAGCTGCACTGATGTTTCTAGATTTGGCCTTCTCATTTATGAAAACCTCTGCATCTCTCTTTCCTAACCTCGCTATGTTTTAGTCCGAACTTGTCAGACCCCAAACTAGTGGGGATTCTCTGCCTTCGTCTCGCTAAAACTAGCACCTCCTTGGAAGAGATTTATTCCTTGCGGACGACGGTCACCTGGGACCCTACGAAGTTTACCTAGTAGTGTCTCCCCCAGTGATCCAGACTGCCTCTCTCCGGTTAACACTCGCCTTTGAGATCCGGACGGTTTTCGCCTATCCTTAGATACCGAGTGTGAATTCGTGGTCATTCCAAGGCCACATAAACTACCTACAATACCTACCTCTTCTCCTGAATATAGTGCACTGTCGGGGCACATACGTATCAGATATGGAGTCAGATAGTACAGTTGTTCGGGCCCTTTTCAAAAGTTTTCAAAACTGATCAAATCTTGATAACCCCCGAGCGCGGACGTTACCAGCGCATTCATTCTATGGCGCTTTTCACCTGACCCCACCTCTGAAATTCTTGGAGAGCGTTGGAGTGCCCGTGCTGATTGTTTTTATTTCGAGGTGGAACAGAATGCTGCCAGAATCACAAAGCGTTCAATGTTATCCACTGTTGCGCGGTTATTGGACCCGCTAGGTTTCCTGGCCCCAGTGATATTCACGGCAAAGTACATGATTCATTCCATCTGTCGAGAAAAATTGGATTGGGACGATTCTCCACCGACTTTAATCAAAGACCAATGGGTTGAATATTTGAAAGAATTGCCAAGTGTAAACAACATCACCATTCCTCGTTGGATCCATATTGCTGAAGGAAAGTTGAAAATATTTGAATTCTGTGACGCCTCTGAAAAGGGATTTGCTGTGGTTGTGTACTTTCAAGTCGTGACCGCTGACTTCAAGAATCAAACATTCCTCTTGACTGCCAAGACTCGAGTCGCTATGTTAAAGAATGTTTCCATTCCGAGGATAGAATTATGCTCTGCGCATCTCCTTACAAAACTTTTAGTCATGGTCTCAGTTTTACCACCTGAACCACATTGAGGTTGTACTTCTTTTCACAGACTCCACTATAGTGCTTAGCTGGTTAAAATCCACCCGCACCAACTTAAAACATTTGTTGCCAACCGGCTTGGCTACATATTGACGTACACCCACGTTCACCAGTGGCATCATTTTCCTTCTCCTCAAAATCCCGCTGATAAAGCCTCACGAGGTGTTCAACCCAATAAATTAATCGATTGTGACTTGTGGTGGAACGGTCAAAAGTGGATGAATGAATTGCTGTTGACTCTTCCTGAAGCCCCTGCTGCAATACGAAGCCTTCCTGAGTGTAAAACATCTGATAGCTCTTTTTTAGCTATGAGTATCCCGAATTCTTCTTTTATTAATGACATGCAAGAATCTTCTTCACAATTTTTAAATTTGATCCGTAAAGTAGCTTGTGTTTTCCATTTCATAAACAATTTGAAACAGCCACAAAACAAACATACTTCTACTTTAACAGTCACTGAACTGGGTAAAGTAACCACTTTCTTGATCTGGCAAATGCAATATCAGCTTTTTCAAGCAGATTATGACTTGAAGACCAGGGAATGTACTTATTACGTTTTAAGTTCTTGGTAGTTTTTGACGATCCTTCTAATCTACTCAGGGTAAACGGAAGATTGTCTAACGCAAGATTGCCGCATGACTTGAGGCATCCCATACTGCTGCCTCCCAGAGCTAGACTAACAACAATGATTATTGACCATGCACACCACAAATACTTTTACTTAGGTCCTCAAGCTCTGCAAGCATATATAATTCGGAGATATTATATTTTCGGTATCAGAAGCGTTGTAAGAAAACGCATATGGAAATGCCTTCGTTGCTTCAAACTAAGAGCAAAACCTGATAATCCATTTATAGTGAGTCTTCCAGTTTCAAGGTGTCGGGTTTGGTGTCGAATATCCCCAAAGTAGGGAGGAGACCCCCGCTGCGGGCTAGGGTCGCTACAACCTCTAGCCGCCGTCCGGCGAGCGCCAAGAAAGAGATAAGATGGGTGGACCTGTGGTCTTTTACTCTGGCTGGTGGCCTAGTCGGTGAGGAGCTTAATTCGTTTCGATCTGACTCCATAAGATCTTAGATGGTGAGCCCCGACAAAGCACTATGTTCAGGAGAAGAGGAACGGGGTAGGTTTATAGGTAGTTTATGTGGTCTTGGAATGACCACGAATTCACACTCGGTACCTAAGGGTAGGCGAAAACCGTCCGGATCCCAGAGGCTAGTGTGAACCGGAGAGAAGCAGACTGGAGACGCTACTAGGTAAAGTTTGTAGGGCCATGGCAAACGTCGTCCGCGAGGGAGAGGTCTCTCCCAAGGAGGTGCTAGTTTTAGTGAGTCGAAGGCACAGATTCTTACGGGGAAGGTGTGGGGTCTTCTGACAACGCCGGACTAAAACATAGCGAGGTTAGGAAAGAGAGATGCAGAGATGAAGTGTTCTAGGTGCCGGTTCGGTTCTTTCTGCCGTCTGCCCTTAGGGCCATGTGTAGAAGGGCAGTGCGGTTCTATAGGCAGGTGGTTATATGGGGATGGTTCCCACACCTGCGGCTGTTTCCCCCACTAGCTTCTCTCCCCTCTCAGACTGACGTCATAAGCTTTATTATAAAAATATTTAAACATAGATAGATATTTTCTGGGCCGAGAAGAGGGGAACTTCTAATTATTCGTAATTAAGTGGTGGCCACAACACAAGGGTTTCAAAAGGCCGACCGGTTATTTCGGTTGGTGTGGATTTCGCCGGACCATTCAATAACAACGAAAACACTCAATATGGTATAGGACTTCATACGTCTAATATAGCTGTTCAGTGGCACTTCAACCCGCCAAATGCACCCTACTTTAGAGGCATCTGGGAAGCTGCCGTAAAATCAAGCAAGACACATTTCAGACGGTCAACAAAACCTCGATGAAGAGAATATCCACCGACTAAAGTGGTGGCAACTGTACAATCGGTTCAAACATTTTGGAAACGTTGGGCATCCGAGTACATTCATACTCTTCAAGCTCGAACCAAATGTATTGAATCCAGAAGACCAATCGCAATCAATGACCTGGTTCTGCTACAAGAACTCAATACCACACCTCGCCAATGGAAGTTAGGACGTATCTTGGAACTACACCCTGGGAAGGATGGGGTCACTCGTGTTGTTTCAGTTAAAACACAAAAGGGAGTTATGACACGAACTGTAAATAAACTAGCACCACTGTCCCCTCTAAATCAGGATGAATAAAATCTTGCGATTTTAGGTGGGAGGTATGCTCGGGCCCTTGGGCAGTAAATAAGTTTTGATTAGAAGGGTAATTCAAAATGGAGAGACCTCATTTTTTTGTTTAAACCTAATTTTTGTTTGAGAAGATTTCAACAATATTTTCTATTATTATTATGGTAGTGAGATGAGTGAAAATTTTTCTTTTTCTGATTATTTTGGCTAGAGAAAATTAGGAAAGTGGATGTAAATATTGTATTCACGAACATATATTCAAGATTAAAACTTTAAATTTAAGTTATGAAATGTATTTATTTTATTTCTCTAAAAAAAAAAAATTCATTTTGTTACATCAACATACAGAGGAAATAGTTTGAAAGACTATTACTCGAGGAAGTAAATAAATACGTCTTTGCGTATTAGAGGCCTGAGATTGGCTTAGTCAGTGATGAAGATAGCACAATACGAGGCTGTTCTCCTGCGAACAAGAAGTCGCTGTTCCTACAACTTTGAACTTCTCCACCTACATATCTCTCAATGCACATCATCGCCCTGCGGTTGACTATCCGAACATCCATCGTACCGTGACTATAAACTTTTTCGTAATTTTTATACGTTAATTATACTAAGAATTATTTATACTAATATTCAGTCCTGGTTAAGTTGCTGATCAGTAATTTTTTTTGTTTTTTAATAGAATGAATTCTTATTTCTTTATTATTTTTGACTTAGTTTAATTACTCTGTTTATTGCTTATGTCTTACTGTTGGTAAGTTTGTAATGCTAACCGACTCAATCACACATCCAGCTTCTCACGACGTAACCGGCGCAATTTGCTGGCGTTTGAGGACTTCTTGATTTTTAAGAGCCCTAGCGCAAACAACAGTAGTAAGACCCGTCATGAAGCATTGTCCAGGTCATAGCCTAATCAACCCTCACTTCGTCACTAGGGCTAGGGTAACTAGGCACCCCCTCGTGACGACCCGACAGCGTTGAGTTATTACTTTATAATTTTAATCAGTGAGTGAAAACCGTAAATGCGGCATGAATGAGTACATTTATCACAATTGCTTATTGCCGAATAAGGGATATTGTAATTTTATCACAATAAAGAAGTTTCATATGTAAAAAAATGTTGAAAAAATTCATGAACAAATGATTGACTGAAAAAAAAAATATTCTGAGACATTGTCCCCTAAGAATAAGGACACAAATAATAAAATATAGGAATCATCCCAAGGGAGGAAAGAGTATCAAAGGTTACTGGGGATGAATGACAAATAAATAAACAGAATAATAATGATGAATTATAAAATGTTAATTGGAGGGAGATAAGAAACTAGTAAAGTCTAGATTTAAAGATTGAGAAAGTTGATGAAGGACGAATATCGATCCAGGAAGGAGATATTCGTATGATGGGTAGCAGAATAAGGGACTACAAAGAGATTCGAGCAAGTGGTAAGGTTGATAGGAAGCGTTTTTCTGGGTCATTGCTAAGTTAAACTGGTATTTAGATCACCTGGTAAAATGATATGATTAAATGGAGAAATAAGGCTGAGGAGAGTTGATTCAAATATACGATCGAAGGCAGCTTGAGGAAGACAATAAATGACAGTTTAGAGGATCCGTTTGGAGTGGTAGGAAACTATACCAAACAGTTATTCTATATGAGGGCTCTGGGGGGAGGAGAGGATTGAAGAATTCGGGATCTAAGACTATCGTGGACATAGAGGCAGACCGATCCGTGGTCCGGAAGGGAATCGTTTGGGAGAGGAACAGAAAATGAGAGGATATTTGGTTAAAGCCAAGATTCAGAAACAGATATCATTTGATAAAAACTGTGAAGGAAGAATTGAAGGGATTCGCTTAGATGAGCAGGGAAGGGTTTGGCGTTAACGTGGTTATGTTATGATACTACTCATGAGGAATAGAGAGGACGAAAGTATAAAGAAAAGCAGGGGGTGGAAATTAAAGGGCTTAAGAGTAGACATAAGGGAGAGAGGTAAAACAGAAAATACCAAGTGAATTGTGAGTTGGGGTTGTAAGTATTGTGAAATAAATTAGTTATTTAAAATATGCTAAATTAAAATAAAAACTAGAAACTAAAAACAAAAGATGTTTGAAGACACGGCCAAGACTGGTAGAAAAACGAAAGGAGGAGGGTAGATCAGTATAAATGGCGATTCAGCCTTGAGGGAACGGGTGTCTGGAAGTCAAGCGAAGAGATCAAGGTCATCCACCTTATTTATGAATAAAGCTGGGAGGCCTTTGTTCCACTGACATCTGACCCATTCATCAGGAAACCTGACGAATTTTATCTTACCGACTATCTTTAACTGTCTCGCCAACCAGTAGAGATGTCGGTTCCCTGGAGACATTTCCTCGCTCAAGTAAATGCTAATATCGACGTCCCGAACCGATTGAAGGACGAAATGAATAGCAATGGGGGAAGGGTAGTCTCCTCGTTGCTACTTCCTCTGCACAAAGACTATGTTATCCCACGACAGCTTAAGCTCAAGGCTCGCGCCAATACCATCCTTTCACCGTCGTCCACTGGAACCTCATGCATGGATCTTCAAAGTTCTAGATAGCAGGCCCAGCTCCACAAAGCTGAGCCTTGCTTCCAGGTTCTTTACAAAGCTGCTTCTTCAGTGCCAGGTTACTTGAGTTGAGAGTCTCTCTGCAGGCCTTCTGCTCCTCGGTGTGCTCCTTCAGAACCTTTAATCGGGTGGCATTCTTGAAAGATATCTCCACCTCCTTCTCTAACGTTGGCTTTATCTCGTCAACCTCCTCACTTAGCCCATTCACCGTTAAAACGAAAGGCCTGATCTCCGTGACCTCTTCCTTGAGACTGTTCACTACCGATAATAGGACCACCATGCACCCTTGATGAGCTCTTATTGGTACTGCGTGGACCTGCAGAGACAGTACCTGTGTGATGAACTGCTGTACTCTGGGCGGAACCATCCGGCAGGTATTGGGTGTCTAACTTATTCTGGCATCCTTACTTGGGCTCTGGCGTTCTTATAGCTCATCTGTCGTGGTTTATCACCTTATCGGCAAGGGCCGACTTATCGTCACGCACGACGGTGACCACACCAGATGGACAGACAATCACTAAGAGTAGGCTTTGAAGAGAGGGGTGTTACCTTGAATGAAAGAAGTAAATGATTATGTTGAGTCAATGGGATTAGCACTCAGTTGACAACAGTAACAAACCATGGAGTAAAAATAAGACTCAGGTGCCAATGAAGAAACCAGTAAAAAAGTAACGAAAGAAAACTAGTGAATAGAAAAAAATAAAGAGACTAACAAACGATGTAGATTAGGTGACTGCTAGAGCTTGTCTGAAAAACTACTAGAAACAGACAGGTTAAAGTATATAACATATCGCAACTTCCTACTAGTTGATCTAATTAGTTAGCTACTAGTTTTGTCATTTTTATAAATTATTTATAAAAATTTTCTAATATTAAATATTTACTAAAATATTAAAAAAGAAAAAAAAAATTGAAAATATGAAAATGAGATTATTCACGATTTACAATATTTCAATGAATCCGCTATCCATAAATCATTACACCATGTACAAAGTGCAGGCATCCCCGAAAATCGCCTGCCGGAATGTCACCTCGCCATCAAAGAAGGGAGACAACCCATGCTGCTGTCATTTATTGTCTTCCTCAAGCCTTATTTCTCCATTTAATCATATCATTTTACCAGGTGATCTAAATACCAGTTTAACTTAGCAATGACCCAAAAAAACGCTTCCTATCAACCTTACCACTTGCTTGAATCTCTTTGTAGTCCCTTATTCTGCTACCCATCATACGAATATCTCCTTCCTGGATCGATATTCGTCCTTCATCAACTTTCTCAATCTTTAAATCTAGACTTTACTAGTTTCTTATCTCCCTCCAATTAACATTTCATAATTCGTCGTTATTATTCTGTTTATTTATTTGTCATTCATCCCCAGTAACCTTAGATACTCTTTCCTCAGTCCATTCTTCATTTGTTTAACATTTTTTTACATATGAAACTTCTTTACTGTGATAAAATTACAATCTCCCTTATTTGGCAATAAGCAATTGTGATAAATGTACTCATTCATGCCTCATTTACGGTTTTCATTCACTGATTAAAATTATAAATTAATAATGCAACGCCATGTCCCTTTTTCCTCTCCCAACAGGATTTTACGTGTTGATCAACGGAAGGTTAGCTGCATATAAAAAATATTATCGAAGTATATGTAATAATAATTATATATACACCACCTACTCACGCCTGCAGCGATCTGTTGGCAAAAACACAGAAAAGTATCGCGTACAGCTGATCTTGACATTCCTGACATAATATTTGAATCATGTGCAGTCTGTATCATATCTTCAAAAAGACAATAAAACAATAAGCTAAGCCAAGTACCTCATCCAGGTTTCCGTCAAGCCACTCTTCTCAACCCTTCAATCCACTTCCTCTCTGTCTTTCCAAAAACTGATCCCCCTTCTTCTTAATCAACTGAAAGGGTCATATTCATACCCCTCTACTAAATATTAGAATCATTTAGAGGCTCAACCTGTTGTAAAGAAAATTGTTTTTATGTTCTGCGCTCTCTGGTACCGAAAAGGGTTTATGATACCACGTCCTGAACTCCGAGCCCTCTGCCTTGATCTATTTTCCACTCAGTGTAAAAGCCCCCTTTTGACTACCGTCGACAAAAACACTAATAAGCTACATTCAGTTTAATTATTTAATTTTTAATATATTATAAATTAAATATTATGTGATGAGTTACACATACAACACAATACCATATGGTATTGATTATTATATATGTGTACATAGTATTATTCACATGCTTATCAAATATGTGTAATGCAATGTATTTTTTTTTCATTTTATCTTACCATTATTTAAACTCAGAAGGATTAACTTTTCCTAAAGGTAGATATAGTATGTTATGTTTCTAGCAGTAGTCAATGTCGTCTGAGAATATATAGAACAATATCTCAGTTCTTTTGTGTATTTATTTTATGGGAACTAAGTATAAATAAAAAAACAAACACATTTTTGTTGATTTAGAATGTGATAATTATTCTTGGACTATATTATTTCTAGGCGCAGAAGTGGCTGTTGGCGGTCTTTTCATCTGTGACAGATGTGGGCACTCATTTAACGTTAAAATATCAATATAAGAAATTTGAAAAAATGTCTATGGGCTGTTGGGTATATTTATGCGACAGGGTAAGACGGTTGCGCTGAGAGGTGCAGTGTCGATAAGTGGTGGGGGGTTGACAGTGCTGCCACCTGTGCGCTGCTGCATCGAGTCAGTGCCGCTAAGGCTGCCGTGTTGTCTGTATTGCTGCGTAGTGTTTGTGTTTAGTGTCTCAGTGCGCGGTCTTAGTGCTAAGTGCGTTCCCTTTCCATCGCACACTCAACTACATGCCTTCTTTAACGATGTGAGCCAACATATTTTATTATTTTTTATTTCTCGGAGATTATTATTTTATCTCAAGCATATATAATTAAATATTAACATGTTCTTAAACTCATGGTGTTTAATTCCAGTGATATATATATATATATATATATATGTAGTGTGTGGAATCAATACTATATTGGTCGCGAGGATACATTATACTCTATGTATTGGCTTCTAAATATTCCTGTTTTACAACATTTTTAGATAAGTTAATTCGGAAATTTCATTTGCTAATTCACATGTAGATGATCATTTTTTTTTTCTTTTGGGTAATAATAATGTATGAAAGCTTTTTTTGTAGGTTTTATACAGGATCAAAGAGTTACAATAAATTAATGTTTAGACATTTTATGTTGTGTTCTACTATGACATGGTTAAAGGCTCTTCTACGATAAATACGTAGTACAAGCGATAGAAATGAATTTTCACTCTTTATACAGATGTGTTTATACTAAAAAATAAAATAAAAAAAGAATGATGCAAGGAAGCGCTACCTGTTGGCTATGCCCACTTCTAGCTCGAAGGCTATTGACAGCTTGAGCAGCCCTTCAAGTCTTACTAGTATACTAGTAGAATGTCTTTACGTACATATCTTAATGGACAATAACATGGTAGACCCCAAAATTATAAATTTCCATTACATTAATCCCTTTTTCTTATATTATTGTTATTATTATTTTATGGGTATCCCTTTTTTTCACCTTAGTTATTGATTTAATCTTACTCTAAGATGCCAGTATTTATTATATTCATTGACCGACTGCCTTCAATTATGTAACTTATTAGCTGTTTGGGGGTCACCCTAGACTCACGAAACCTGCAATCACGTAGAGAAATTACGTATAAATCACTTAAAACACACACACAAAAAAAAGAATATTTTAGAATAAAACGGTGAATCGAAAATAAATTAAACCAGTAAGGGGAAAAATAAGCAAATAAAATTTCTATATTATTTCTTATCCCAGGAAAAAATGAAGAATAGTTATTATATTTTATTAGTTATTTTATTTTTTAATGGATCATAAAAAACTTATCGTGATGCCAAAAACGAGACACTAACATATTAGTTAAACACAATTAAAAATATAATTACTTAATTTTTTCTTGACTTAAAACATATGTTTGATGAATATTTTTGTTTAATTCCAAATCAAATTCTTATCTGCAACTAAGTTTTAAAATAAGCAATTGTTTGAAATCCTAGGGTAAAAAGTGAATGGCCAGTGATTCGCTCAATCTTTAATTTCTCCATTTCAGCATTAAAATTTCACGGCCAATATTCAATTTAAAAAACTAAATTTGAATAAAATAAGATTTATGTTGAGAGCAAGGCTTGAAGCTACCTTCCAATGAGGAAAAAAACCCAGAAAAAACAACATTTTAATATATATTCCGTGGGCCAGACTGGATCTCCCCCACCGAGCACCCCTCCACATCCCTATAAAATACACACCCTTGTGTTCCTTGCTACTAGTATTATAAAAAAAAACTCAAAAAAACTGGCCGCACCGTGCCAAAATCGTGTTCTAAGATGGCGGACTAACGAATGTGGTTAGTTTTTTGGTCACTGTCATTCTGCATTTGGCTTCATCTCACCGTAATTGGCCTTTTATCAAGCTGGATAGTCAGAGAGTTATAAAACATAAAATAATTGGCTTAATTACTAAAAAACACCCGTAATATTAATTTTTTCAAGGCGTTTACACGAAAGTTGAAAATGGAAGTGCCGTTGTAATTAAAGGGGCAACAATAAGGAACAAGTGTTCAAATAAAATATGTAAAGGAATTATTCTTCTTTAAAAGTAAGAGTTTGGTATGAATGAGATCATTTATCTGTATTATTATTGCCTTATAAAAGGCAGATTGTAATTATAGCACAATAAAGGAATATAATAATAATAAAAAAAGGTTTTTTTTTTTTTTATATTAATTCTTTTATTGAAAAAAAAAAAATTACAATTTGCCTTCCAGCATTAATAATTGTGCTGAGAGATCATTCATACCTTATATACAATTCCATTCATACCTATATACAGTCCATTCATACCTATATACATACAGATTCAGCCCAGGAGCCCCCCCGCCCCCGGAGCCAATCCCCCAGCAAGCTGGCGGAAAGGCCGGAAGCAGCAAAGCTCCCCCCGCCCCCTCTCCGGCCGTGGCGCCATCCGGCGTAGGCCACAGAAAGGGCAAGAGAGCCACACACGCTCAGGACATGAGTGGGGATGATGGCCAGTGCCAGGACCCCATGACATAGGTTATCTATTTATAATAGGTCGCGAGGCCACCGCCGTTTTAGGCGTCGAGGAGGATTGTAAGGATGAATGTTACTGGATAAGGAGTCGACCAAATAATTCGGATGTGCGGAAAGGTTTTGGTGAAATTTGGAAAATCTTGAGGGTATAAGGTCGAGGACAGTTGGTACATGGAGATCTCTGTGAAGGGATGAGTTTTTAATATAAAAGGGTGCGTTGACTATGGTTCTGAGGACTTTGGATTGGAATGTTTGGATACGTTTGATGTTCGATGGTTTGGCTGTCCCCCATAACTCTATTCCGTAAGTCCAAATTGGTTTTAATAACTGTTTGTATACGTGGAGTTTGTTTTCTAGTGTGAGGTTAGAGTTTCTGTTCAGTAGTCTGTATAACTGTCCAAACCGTCTGTTCGATTCTTGTCTTTTAAGTCTTGTGTGAGGGTTCCAAGTCAGTCTTTTGTCTAGATGAAAACCTAGATATCTAACTGTATTGGACATGGGAAGCGGAATTGAATTGAAGGTTATGGACGGGCAGGATCCTCGACGGAGAGTAAATGTGGTGTGAACGCATTTGCCTTCATTGACCTTGATGCGCCAGATGTTGCACCACTTCTCTATCTTAGTGAGGTGATTTTGGAGGTTGTAGGATGCCGTTGACGGATTGGGATGTGACGAAAGAATTGCTGTGTCGTCAGCAAAAGTTGCAAGGAAGGTGCTAGGACTTAACGGAATGTCAGCAGTGAAAAGGGTATACAGGATAGGGCCAAGGACGCTGCCTTGAGGAACTCCTGCTTCTATGGGGTAATAACCGGAGTATTCTGAACCACAACGGACCCGAAAGAACCTGTTAGACAGATAGGATTGAAGGATTAGATAAAGGGTCTGCGGTAAGGAGATTTTTAGTTTGTAAAGCAAACCTGGGTGCCATACCCGGTCAAAAGCCTGAGCTACGTCCAAGAAGGCACCCGTGCAGTAGTGTTTGTTTTCAAGTGCGGAGGATATATGGTCAACAACGCGAAGGCCTTGTTGAGCAGTGGAGTGTCTGAAGCGAAAGCCAAATTGATGGTTAGGAAGAAGGTTTTTGGATTCAACTATAGGCAAAAGGCGTTTGAGTAGGATTCTTTCAAAAACTTTTGAAAGGATTGGAAGTAGACTGATTGGGCGGTAAGATGAGGGATCATTTGGGGACTTTCCAGGTTTCTGAAAGAGGACGATAATGGAATATTTCCAGAGAAGTGGGTAGTGGGTGGTTCTAAGGATACAATTAAATATATAGGTGAGGAAAATTATTGCTTTGGGTGGGAGCTGTCGAAGGATCTGAACAGTGAGAAGATCGTATCCAGGAGATTTACGGAGTGGTAGGTTTTTTAAGTGGTATTGGACCTCGGAGGGATTGACTGCCTTTGGAGGAAGTGAAAGAAGAATCGGAGAAATAAGGAAATCTTCGACCTTCGTATCTTGGGATGGATTATGCTGGTTGGGATGAGGTGTGAAAGTATGTGAGAGGTGCTGTGCGAATGCTTCAGATCTCTCTCCATCTGACGCAGCCCAGGACCCATCGCCACGACGAAGTGGATGTGATACATAATGGTATTTTAGGATATTTTGGGTAGCTCTCCAGAGAGAGTTGTCCTGAGTGGATAAAGAGGATAGGTAAGAATTAAATGTTTGGGATCGGAAGGTTGCCAACTCTCGCTTTAACAATTTACAGTTTTGATTGTAACAGCGGCGATCGGTAGGGTGTCGGGTTCTTTGCCATAAGGCTTTGGAGCGGCGTTTGATGTGGATAAGGTCGAGTAGGTTTTGAGGTAAAGAAGTTTTGTTCTGGGCATACGGGGAAGGTCGAGGCTTTGAAGCATTCCATGCACATTGTTGCATTAAGGTAGTAAGGAAATGTACGGCATGGTCTAGATCATGAGGTGTTTTTAGGGTAACTTTGAGGTCAATGGAATTAGTTAGAAGTTCACGAAAGAGGTCCCAGTCGACTGGACCTCTGATGAATGAAGGAGGAGGTAGTTTGGGGATTGGGTGTAACGAAAGAGTGAGGAGTAGAGGGCTATGGTCGGACGACAGGTCATCGAGCCTAATCGAGGTAATCTAGTGGACGAATTTATCGATCCTAATCCATGGTGGATGAAGAAATCAAGGATGTCAGGATTTCGATAGGGATCTGCAGGCCAATAGGTAGGAGTCTGAGGAGGGAGAGGGGTGGAGTTTGTGGATAAGAGTGCAGATAACAAAGCTCGCCCTCGGGAGTTGGTGGTTCTAGAGCCCCACTGTTGGTGCTTTGCGTTGAAATCTCCACCCACAAGGTAGTGATGTCCAATTGAGTTAAGAAAGGAGGTAAATTGTGAGTTGGAAATAGACTTGTTAGGTGGACAATACGCTGCAGCTATGGTGAGGGGGAAGGAAAATGTGCGGATTGACACAGCTGTGGCTTGTAGGAAATCATGGGCAATCAATGGGACGATGTGGTGGGAAAGGGAATGGTGGATAAGGACAGCAGTACCAGCATGTGATGTTCCATCAGGGTGGTCTATTCTGTAAACCTGGTACTGTGGGATTTTGAGGGATCTGTTAGCAGCCAGTCGCGTTTCAGTAATGAGTGCAACGTCAATGTTTTTTTCATGTAGTAATGTTGTCAGTTCGTTTGTGTGATTTCGAACACCATTGGCATTCCAAAGAAGGATAGTTAAGGGGTTTTTATTCATTTGGGAGAGCTTGGAATGAGGTGGGAAACAAGGTTGGTGAGCAGTGAAATAAGAGGAGTGATAAGAGTTCTGAAGTCGGTGAGAAAGGATGTAAGAAGGCTAGGGAGATCTGTGGAGTTGGGAGGGGGAGGAATTTGGTGTATGTGAGGCTGAGGTAAATGCTGTGGTTGAGGGAGGGGAGGAGGCGGTGCCTCGGATAATGTCTTGCGTCCACCTGACAATATGTTGGCGAATGAAGTGGAGCCATTCACTTCTCTGGCTGGAACGCTTCGCGGTTTCACTGCTTGTTCTACCACGAGTGGGCGGCGTTGTTGTTGGAGGCGGTTCTTCAGCACTTTATATGCCTCGCAGCCTTTGTAGTTGGCAGGGTGGTCTTGCTGACACAAGGCACATACAGCGGGGGATTGGCGAGGCTTCTTGCAAAGCTCGCTCTTGTGCTTGTCTCCGCACTTCACACACCTAGGTATGTGGTGACAGTACGAACGACTGTGGCCATATTCCTGACAGTTGTGGCACTGAACTATGTCACGCCTGGGATGTGGTTTTTCCACCTTTACTCTAGTGTAGTAGAGGTAGTTGACATCGTCAATTTTTTCAACTCCTGGCGTTTTTTCGAGGTCAACGAAAAATAGTGGTGGGAGTGGCGTTTTCACCGGAGTGTCCATGTCCTTGTCCTCCCTGAAGACATTGACTACCTGTCTTGCATTGAACCCTTGGGCACTCAGTTCTTCTATAATTATATCAACTGGGGTCGTCGGGTGAAGGTTCCTAATAACAACCCTCAAGGATCTATCTTCCTTTAGCTGATATGTGTGGAACTCAGCTTTTGTATTTTCCAGATACTTAACAATCGCTCTATAAGTATCTGAATTGTATGGTGTGATCCTAGTATCTCTGCTTCTATTGAGGAGGTAAACTTACCAACCCCAACAATTTTTTTTAATTGATCGCATAGTAGTTTAAAATTACTAATATTTTTTATAAATATTGGAGGTGGCTTAGGGGTTTTCGGGGTGGTTGTTGTCTCCATGTCATTATTTGTTGCATCTTGCAACAGTGGCTGGAACGGATTCGGGGTGAAAAACGGAGATTCTGCTGGTGACGGAGCAGTAGACGGTCCTGGTTGAGGTGAAGGCAACTCTTCCATGGATCTATTGGTGGGTGTGACAGATGGTGGCGGCGGCAGGTCTCTCTTACTCGGTCTTCCTCTACGAGCCTTTTGTTTTGGTAATGTTGGTGTGGTGGTACCAACGGACCGAGATCTTTTTTTATTATTATTGTTATTCATCGCCATATGATGAAAACGCATAATAACATATTCTGCCTAGCGGAAATAATTTAATTATTAAAAAAAACCCCGATGACTACTCCCAGTATCGAACGCACGACGTGCGGTACGAGAGTCGCCGACGGTAGCTCTGAGCTATGAACGAACCTATTACCGGCTAGCTATCAAAAAACAAAAAAAAAGTAAGAGTCAAGTTTTAAATGATTTAAAGTGGAGTTAGCGGTAGTGACGTAAGCACATTGAGTTGAAGGAACGTTTATCATATGCTAATTTAATTGCATCAATGAGCTTATATTAGTCCAATAATCTATCGGCCAGTAACAAATATATAATTTTTTTTTAGTTCAACGTCCTTAAATCTGCCCTTAAGATGGGCCCTATTATAAGCAAATGTGTAATTATAATAATAAATCTTAATGCAGGCTTACGCTTCCACCACACCTTATCTAAAATTATATAATATAATACATAATTTGACAAAGGGAAGCTTTTGACGCTTTTTGAAATGCGGTTACCTTCAGGTTTGTTTATTCTACAAATGACGTTTTTTTTGCATAGCTCAGGTAACTAGAAATTATATGTAATTTAAATAAAGTATCTCATTTATGTCGCAAAAAGAGGCAGTAGTATGAATGATTTCCTCACAGTACATAGAAATTAACAAGCTATAAGAATCAGTTACGCATGATATATACATGGAAGAAAAAACTGTAAAATTGTAAAACTAATCGAATACAAGATATGTATTCAATTCACTTTAGTTATTACAGAGTTAAATTGCAGCTCTATTGAAACATTTAGGAAATTCGCAATACTTGATACTACAAGACTACTTGATCTATTTTTGGAGGATATTTCTCTACCGTTATTGGCCAAGTCATTTCTGTTATTTTTTCATAAATAGTTTCTATGTCTTCTTTAATCGCTGAACTTACTTTTTCTGGGACAGCCATTCTTCCTAGTTCATAAGCAGCAATTATTGCTGATTCTTAGACCATAATTTAATTAAAAACTATTTCCCATTGGAACGCTCGCGGACAAGTGAAACCTATGTTGATATTTAAAAATCATCATTTTGAATTTAAAATTTTAGGTAAGTAAAGAGTTGTGTACTTCACCGACAAAGGAATCGGAAAGTGAAGAGGATTTCACTTTTCCGAGAATCACAGTGAAGGTGCAAAGGCCTACAAAGGCGAAAAACCCGACAAAGGTCGGAAATAAATTTCAGCCTTTAGCCACTGAGTCACCGGAAAGCCCTAATCCTGTGACTCAGGCACCAAAGAAGCCGCCGCCAGTTGTTGTTTCTGGAGAGGCGACTACAGATTTAACCCAGCTGCTCAAGAGAGCAAATATAAATAGTTTCGCCCTCAGGAAGACGAAGGAGGGCGTAACTATTTACCCCCAGCTCGAGGAGGAAAGAGCGAAAATTTTGAAACTGCTCCAGGCAGGTGGAAAGGAATTCCACACTTTCGCCCCGAGAGGCGGCACCAAGAATAAGAAATATCTTATTCTTGGCTTGGATGTCCAGGAGGACATTGAAGAAATTAGATCTACGATAGTGGATGCTTTACCAGGAGTCGTTGATGTGAGAAGACTCCGAAAAAGTGACCCAACAGGACGAAAAGAAGATATTTCGCCAGTCCTAGTAACAGCTAATGCGAGCGTCACCCTGAACGCCATGAAAAAGGTACGTGCCATCAACCACGTCATAGTTCGTGTAGTGACGTTCAAGGAACAGAGAGGTGCCCCTCAATGCTTTGGATGTCAAGAGTTCGGCCACACAAAGAACCACTGCGGCAAGAAAACAAAATGTGTGAGATGTGCAGGACCTCACAAGGTGGCGCTGTGCCCCAGGAACGAGACGGCCCCGCTAAAGTGTTCGAACAGAGGCTGCGAGAAGAGAAAGCAGCTCCTAGCCAGAGTGAGGCCAGTTCATGACAGAGTGCAGCCCCGGCAGAAGAGACAACGCCCAGACGAACCACACCTGAGACCTGCTCCACCGCCATCTGTAAACGCCTGGCAGAACCCGCTCTTCAAGCTCTTTCAAACCAGAGATGAAGAAACGGCTCATCCTTCGAATTCGAGAGCAGCCCCCTCCACATCGAGAGCTGCCGCTTCCACGTCGAGAGCGGCCCCCAGAAACTCCGAGGACTCTTCGGAAAATACTAATTGTGAGTACCTAGATCCCAGGCTAAAGTTTCTAACAAGCGACCAGCGTCAAGACCTTGAATGTGGACCGAAATGGGTAACTGCCCTAGTTGACTTCTGTAGCCAGGTGCTCATGGCTATAATATCTGGTAAACATCAACAATGGTAGATTACCAAGTTTTAAATTTTAACGTTGATGGTCTCCTGACCAAAATAGATGAGGTAGAAGTGCTGCTAGCGCTCTACTGACCAGATATTGTAGTTTTGACAGACACTAGGGTATCTGCGCAATCGTTCCACATTAAAAGTTATTCAACTGCCATTGAAAGGGTCACCGGTTACGGTGGCGTTCTCATTGCTATATGCCTTGGTATCAATTGGAAGAAAGTGGCTTCACTACTGACTACAACTGATCCCAAGATTCACCACTTGACAGTTAAGGTAAATTTGGGGAAACCCATTTACCTCACCGCCTTATACAGAAGACCGTACGTGTCTCTACTGCAGTACTCAGCCTTGCTACACGCATGTGCGCAGAGGTCTAACCACTGGGTGGTAGGATATCTCAACGCAAAACATACCATGTGGTATAACACCGTAACAAACAAGACTGGGAGACTCCTGTTGAGAACGCCATTTATGGTCATTCCCCCCAGACTTTTACTTTTCGACATAGAGGTAACCCGCAGGCTACCTCGACGATTGAATTACTACTGACAAAACAACCCCATCGTATCACTAATTGCACCACCCTTGGCTTTATTACGTCTGACCGCAGGCCAGTACTGTATGCAGTGGATGGTAAAGTGGCGACCCCTCGCCCCACGAGATACGACTACCGTCGTGCCGACTGGGACCTGTACCGGTCGCAAATTTACCATAACCTGCATATGGTGCCAGTTCTCCGCACGAAAGAGAAAGTAGATCTTCAACTAACTTTCATAACTGATGTGATCATAGACGCAGCAAACACTGCAATCCCGAAGTACACTCCCATGCCACCGTCTCTGCGACCACCTCCAGACCACATTCTTAAAATTATTGCCTTGCGCCATACTTGGAAGAATAGATGGTACAGGACGAGAGATCAGCAAGCCAAGGTCGTTGTGAATTCTCTCACAACGCAAATCCGGGGCTTGATGAAACTCTGGAAAACAGCGCAGTGGCATGAGAAGCTTCGTAGCACTCACGGAGATCACAGAAAGTTTTGGAAGTTGTTGAAGACTACAAAAGGCAAGACAGCCACTGTCCGTCTTCACGAAGGTGACAATGTTCTGACTGATGAGCAACAGGCAACAAAACTGACCGACCATTGCGCTAGGGATACTATCTACGGCTAGGACGGGATACTATCGCATGCCTCCTCCGGTAGATGCTGACCAGAACCACATGTTTGTATCACCGAAGCAGCTCAAGGCGATTCTTCGCCGGTGTCAGGGAAACCGAGCACCAGGGCACGACGGGATACAAACAGTGCTGCTTAAACAAATGCCGAGGAGAGGGATAGTACAATTAGCAAACTTGTACAAATCTTGTATGAGATTGCGGTATTTTCCTGACACATGGAAAAAAGCCATCTTGTTCCCATTACTAAAGCCAGCCAAGAGCGGAGATCACCCAGCCCACTACCACCCGATCAGTCTGCTACTACAGATGGGGAAAATCTTTGAGAAAATTCCTTTGAATTATCTCAAAGATTACTGCTCGGAAAATGACATCATTCTGCCAGAGCAGACTGGATTCCGATCCAGTATGAGCGCAGAGCATCCCCTTCTGAAGGTGCAGTCAGAAGTTAGCCATAACATGAATAGAAACATAGCCACGGCCATGATTTCCATTGATTGCACCCAAGCATTCGACTCGGTGTCTCACGGGACACTGTGCCAAATGCTCTGCGACCGGGAATGCCCGGAACAACTGTATTCAATTCTGGCTAGCTTCCTGAAAAACAGATCGCTGCGGGTGCGAGTGGGTGATAGCTTCTCCAAAGCTGTGCCACTAACCTGTGGAGCACCCCAAGGCGCCGTCTTATCCCCTGCACTATTCAACGTATACACGTCTGAGATTGTCGGAGCCCGGTACAAAAATACCACAGTTGATGTACATATGACATAGCGGTGTACAGTAGCAGCATGAGTGCCAAGGTAGCTCTAAGACTGGGTGAAGCAGCCTGTAACCAGATCAATGAGAGATTGGGGAGACTCAATATCTCTGTAAACGTGGGTAAGACTGACTGTGTAATTTTCTCTTTTCAAAAGGGAAAAAGCCCGCTCCCTACTAGTTACATAGTAGGAATGGAGGGAAATTCACCAGCCAACAACCTAGTATATCTGGGAATTAAAATGTACAGACACCTCCATTTTAGTAACCATTTTGCGAAGAAGTTGAAGCATACACGCATGAAGTCTTACCGGCTTACGCACTTATTGACTTCCCCCAATCTATCACTGCGTCTCAAGCTACTGATTTACAAGAGCATACTCAGGCCTACTCTGCTGTATGGTGCACCGCTATTTCGTTATCTGACGTATACGACAGCTAAGAAACTCCAACAATTCCAAAACGGTATACTGATGAAAGTAGTCAGAGGTACTTCATTCGAGCAGTGAAGAAACAGTGAGCTGCACGAGATATTTGAGCTGCCTACGGTGGATGAATTCCTCCAGCGTAGACATATCAAATTTTTCGACTCATTACAATATCTAACAAACCCGGTGTTTAACACTATAACCCCCCCCCCTTCTCCGTTCTTCCATCGATGGCAGGACGCTGTCGCGGCTGGAACACTCTAGTCCTAGGTTCTAGGTAGAGATTTAGTTTGTTTTGTTTTGATTTGTTCCTAGTGTTTAGTGTTTGTTGTCGGTGACAAATAGAAGGTGAGCCTCATCTCCTAGTGTAAATATAAGACTGAGTACTTTTAACAACATCAAAATTTATTGTATTATGCACTCCTCCAAATGCATTTAAATGCAGGAAGAGGAGAAATTTGTGAAGTTCGATTATTTTGTTATTTTTCTTTTTGTACATTGTATTTTGTTTGAGGTTTTGAAATAAAAAAAAAAAATTAAAATTTTAATGCATCTGTGCATAGCAGAATGAGGAGAAAAATTTGTTGGTTCTTGTTTATTGATTGTTCATGTTTTCACATTAAATTAAATTTAAAGGGTTTAGAAAAAAAAAAAAAAAATTAAAATTTTAAGTTTTTCTCCCCTACAATTGTCATAAGGAAAACTAGTTTTCTTTAAGTGATTTCTGTAAACTTCTACTAAATGTCTAAATTATAATATTCCAATGTCTGTGACTTATGTAGCTAACGGACTTTTTCAAAGGGTGCAGAATGATGAGCTTCGAGTGAAATTTGACCTTTTTGACTGTCATTTAGTTTCATACTGGAAATATTCCGTGATATTGGACTTCACAAGTGAACAATTCCTACGTAGCCTCTAATATTTTTTTAAAGCGATCACATCTTTATTCGGCAAGGGTTTGAATAATCCCACTAAGCCCAATTCACATTTAGAAAGACCCTCCGTAATCCAAGCATCATTTTTATGCAAAATATCCATTCAGATGAGAAATTATTTTTTCTTTACCCGTTCGTCTTTTAGATCACTCACCAGAAGCATCGTCAGCATGACGACATTTTTCTTACTCTTTACTTATACGATCTAAATTTTTTGTAAAATGTTGGTAACACTGCAGTGGTAGCCATGATAGGTTTCCAAATGATGGGGGATTTTATCGCCAAAATTTCTGAGGGTGTATTTACAAGCTAGTGTTGATTGTAATACAGCAGATTTAACTCTTGGGATGTTATTCCAAGCATTAGCTTATATGTTAAATATGTAATGGAGCTGTCACTAATTACACTATCAAAGTGAATCACACATTCCTAACGCTTTTTTTTTTTAAAGCGTAGCTCTGTCAATGTTTGAAGGTCTAAAATATTATAAATATAGCGCCGATTGGGCTAATAATATTCGATGTTGTTCATTGAGAGCGCTTACGTCAGTCACTATGGTTTCATCGCTAATCAAGTCTATTTTCTAAGGAACCATTTGAAATAATTGGACAAGTCACCGTTGGGTTTTAAAGGAGAATAATTGCTCTAGGGTCTGGCCCAGCTACTACATAGTATAGATGCATTAGTAGGGGGGGGGGGGGTTGTACATTAGTGTGTTATGTGTTTAGCGTTAGATGCGTCAAATATACTTGTTTATCCAAATCAGTTTTTTTCTAGGCCTCGCTCATGTCTCGGGCCCTAGGGTGTGGGCTCCGTATCTGAACCTAGCTGACTTATTTATTCTTGCAATTTTTGTTTTTCCATTTTAGTTAGTTTTAAGTGCTCCGTAAAATATAGCTATGCTACATTACACGCAGTATTTACTTATACTCTTTATGATATTTGTTGTAAAATATTGTTTTATTCATAAAAGTAATATAAGCATTGTTTCTATTTATAAAACCCTACACCAGCAATTAATGTCAACTCGATGTGTACTTTTATTTGTTAACTAAAGCAAAACAATACTTTTTCATAGGCAATTAAGTTCTTACTAAAATTTTCATTAGAGAATGAGAAATAAAGAAAGGTAAAAGTAAGAAAGAAGGGCATTTTTGTATTTAATAAAGCAAAAAAAAAGTCTCTTGTTCATGAAGAAATAAATAAAATTTGTTTTGAAATATTTCCAAGTGATTGTATTAATTGTAATTATTATACAGTAAACTCTTTATGTTTATTTAAGATGTAAATTCAATAAATCAGAAAAAACGTCCTTTTGACTGTTATATTTCGTTTTGGAGAATACTGTTTATTGTTCTTTTATTTTGTAAAACAATCTCAACACTGTTTATATTTTCTATTGAACTACTCTTATCTGTTTAATGAAGTTTTTGGAAATGAGTAACACCTTTTTTATATTACCGCTTATTTTATGGCCATACCTACGTATTATTATTTAGCTTTGTATGTTCCAGTTTCCAATGGTGTTTTAATATCTCTAAAATGTTTGATTGTTAATCGATTAATCCAATGGTTTGAAGTCGATACAATCGGGACAAGATACCGTCATTTCTTCTTTCTAGCGGTTTAGCCCTCCTGTAGTATCAGCAAAGTTTTCACGTGTCTTTATCAATAACCCACTTTTCCCTTTAAGTTTTATTTTAGTTAACATAATTTCCAGTTTTGTTATCTTTTTTGATGAAGTGTGTTCACCTTCAACTGAACTTATTTACAGTTGAGTTAATTAGTTGAGTGATGTATACAGGAGGGGGGGGGCTACATATAGTATGGAAGTACCCTCTCCAGCGACATGAAAAGAAAAGGCAGCTTTAAAGAGGAAAATGATTCCCTGTAACAAGTGGAAAACAGCTTGATGTGTTCTCAGATCTGGACGAGGAGGACGTGCACAGTTGGTGTAATATTGACCTAAGGAAAAGATCAAACAAAAAATGCCCTCCAATAATAGTAAATATCCCATACATAATCTTAATTTATGAAATTTGTTTAAAAATGAAACTAAAATTGCAGGGTATAAACATAAAATATAATGGAGGTAAAAGGACAATCACTTTTATAATGATTTTTTCTTTTAAAAAAGCTTTAAATATCGGATTTCACTAATATACCCCACAATCCGTGATAAAATCTAAAGTGGTAAAATGGTAAAGTGGTATGGACAAAAAACTACCATTATGCATTATAATACTTGAAAATAAAGACAAGCTTACCAAAAGAAACTACTGTTACAACGTCGAAATTAAGTGAGGAAAAATATTAATCAACTAAATCATAACACAATGTTATATTTGCCTATGTTATATACACAATGTTATATACACATATGTTATATATACTGTGGAATATATACTTTTATAATTTTTGGTCCATTGTTATTGGCTTATGAATAAGAGCTTGCCATTATTGACATTTTGTTGCAAAATAAATTGATGTGTATGGCCCTTATTGATTAAAACATCGCTTAAGTGAAAGCTTTAGTTACTCGTACTAAGAATTAACCACTAAAATAGTAAAATCTAAAATTTGAATAGCAAAATTCTAAATTTAATGAGGAATAGACAGAGGTAGGGAGACTGTTGTATTTTGTCATTTCTCGCTCTAGTGTTGCTCTAGTAGTCGCGAGAGCTTCTACGTGGAACTGAGGGGTGATATTTCAGCGGGAAAATAAAATAGCATAACAGCTACCAGTCATCGCTGCGAAACATTGCTTTCTCCTTCTCAACCAAACAGATTAAGTATAACTTTTGGAATATGAGATCATCTCTTGTCGTTCTTTTGATAATTCTCCAATACAATTTTCTTTATATTGTAGCCTGATTGATATTAAATTGAACTTTATGATACTCCAGTTGTGGTATTTTTCACCTCATATATATATATATATATATATATTTTTAATAATAAATGACAACCTTTCCTCCCCCCCCCCCCGAAAAAAAGTGGTTACATTCTTTGCAGATAATTTATTTTATAACAATTTTGCAACGTTTGGAACTCATTCTCTTACTAACATGCTGCATCCTAAACTATACATTCAAAATATTAAAGTTGTATTAATCACCATTTTTATTAATTCAACACACCATTAACCCCAACGTGTATTGTGCTTTAATTGTTCAAATAAAAATAATTATTTTTCATTCCTAAGCCAGGAAAATGTTAGTAAGGGTCTGTTGATAATTTTGCTTAATTCAAAATTAGTTACATTCAAAAATATCCAATCATAACCTCCATAAATATGAAGTATATCCAATAACAAAAAAAATATATAATGTATTTCCAGGCTAAGGAAAGTAAAAAAATAAGTGAACAAAATAGTTAATGAGAAGAATCGAGCATTGAATTATTATAAACAGTTGACTTATATTGTAAATGCACAGTTGTAGATGAAGCTAAAAAATGAACAAATGAACATTCTAAACGTTATAAACGTATAAAAAAATTATAAAACCCTTAAAACAATGACTTTAAAATTCAAGGAAGGTTTACTAAAAGTTATGGGAGAGAAGAGATTATTCGTAGCTAAAGCTAGATTTGGAAATGGTAACAAAAGAAAAAAAAATGCACGTATGTCAAATAAGAAAAGGAAGATATTTGATGAGAAAGCAATCAGTGGATATCCAGCTGCATTGTAATCTCTTACAATCTCTCGATGGTTTTAGCATCAAACCCTGACATCAAAAAGTCTTTTTATATAATATACTAGATACTTTTTTAGAAAATTCAATCTCACTTCAATTTTCAAGTAGAATGATGATGATTCTCCTTGGGTGATTAATATTGCCTGTAACATATACTTTACTCCATACTTTTGTGGGGAGCTAAAGCTGTAGAAGCCAGTGAAGAAACTTGAGGACACTGGAACCAATGACAAGGCACAAATAGATGAAACGACTCATTAAGGTAAACATTGTATCTTCTTGTGATCTGATTAGTTTGAAGACATCACTCACTAGCTGATCAACTACGGGCGAAACCGATCTGGTATTTTCTAACTAGACATCTAAATATTGAGCTAGGTAGCTCACAAGTTGAAAATATCTAATTTCAAACGTATATCTCCTCACTGAACATTTGCTATGGAAATATTTGGCTGTGGGGAGATTTTTAAGACTTATGTGCCTAGTGATAAGCAAGAGACATACTTGTTAACTAAAGTATTATCACATGTCAAACTCTTGGATTTGTTTGATAAGATGGGTTTTGTAATATTGATCTCGGAGAAGTCTAATCAAGACTTACTCCCTCTTTTAACTTCATGTATCTGTTTCGAAAAACTAGTACCATATAACAGTACTACATAATATTGTTAGTATTAAATGTTGTTCTAACATTGTTGAAATATTATTGTTTTAATATAAAAATAAGTTTTACTTATTTTGATTCCACCAAGGGATTTTTTTGTGGTCACGAAAACTAAGTGTTACACTAATGTATAAATCAAATGAAAAATGTTAGTATGTTACACTCTACTTCCTAACTTAAGATTCTGATCATCTTATGTGATCTTCTTACAATCTGAGACTTCCAACCTTCTCCATTGCTCAATAATGTCGTCCGACCTTTCGCTTATCTTATCTATAATCAGAAGGGATTCAATGCCTCTTCAAGCTGATTTGAACAGTTCTTAATTTTAAATCTGTTTTCTAACACGGAGGAAAATGGTAAAATATTTTCTTTACAACAGATTGGGGGGGGGGGAGGGCATAAGGTACTCCGGTTTTGAAATAACACAATGAACCCCTAAAAAGACCCATACTTATGATTGTTTGTTAATTTACTTTTATTTTACAATAAAATTGCAATGGTGTCCATCAATAATCACTCCAATTATCTAAACCTATCCAATACCATTAACCATATAATTACCAAGCATTAATTTTCTTCCCGGTTATTAATCATTAATTTTAAATCTTTGGTGCTCTGTAGTGGCGTCAGAGCATTCGTTAATTCATGTGCGTTATATCATTATTAACACGTATTACATAATCAGCCTTTAGGATCAATATACTTCGCGATAAGTTTCCCTTTTGAGAAATTGTTGACAGCTTCTGAATTTGACTGCATCACTGGAGGCTTTTAATGAAAATACTGATAACGGTCAACGGCACACGTTATAAATATTGCTTTAGCATTCCTCATTCATGATTAAAAGATTCTTTAGTTAGAGGCTCCTATATGGTGTAGTGATTAGTTTAACTGATTCATGATTAAAAGATTCGTTAGTTAGAGGCTCCTATATGGTGTAGTGATTAGTTTAACTGATTCATGATTAAAAGATTCGTTAGTTAGAGGCTCCTATATGGTGTAGTGATTAGTTTAACTGATTCATGATTAAAAGATTCGTTAGTTAGAGGCTCCTATATGGTGTAGTGATTAGTTTAACTGATTCATGATTAAAAGATTCGTTAGTTAGAGGCTCCTATATGGTGTAGTGATTAGTTTAACTGATTCATGATTAAAAGATTCGTTAGTTAGAGGCTCCTATATGGTGTAGTGATTAGTTTAACTGATTCATGATTAAAAGATTCGTTAGTTAGAGGCTCCTATATGGTGTAGTGATTAGTCTAACTGATTCATGATACCGCTTTCCCTCAAGAAAAGTGACGAAACTCAGAAAAAATAATTTTCTGTTTTATTCCACTAAGGGTTTCCTTTACCACAACAGTAACTATGAACAAGACTTTGGAGTTTAGTATTGGTCACATTTGGAGTTGAAACTGTATTCCTGTTTACATTCTTTTTTGTGATCCGTGCGTCACACCTTCAACGGAATGACTCAGAAATTCATTATCTGTGAGCACGTCCAGAATGAAGGCAATGCTGTTTATTCAGAAATAAACAAACAAAGAAAAAATAAATGAGCCAATTTTATTTCATCAGAGGAAACAACAATGACACGGGGTGTGCTAAGGCTTTGAAAGTTTTCCACAGTACAACTTTGGATACTTGATAAATTAAAAATATTTTCATTCAGCATGAGTACCAATACGACTAGGTTAATTTTTCTAAGGTTGAAATGAGAACTATGTCCAGATTAAAAGAGAGTTTTTATCTTGAGATAAATTGGGGACCTCGTATTCCTTTGGGTGAAGTGAAGAAAGAAGATTGCTTGCCCCTAATTGCTTTCTACTATATTCCGCCCACTTATGCACATTTCTCTCTACCGTCCACAATAGGCTTAGATCAATGTATTGTTGGACCCATATCAGAGTCTCTTAAGCAAAGTTCCACTTTGTGAAAGTTCTTTAAAAAAAAAACGGACAGATATCTACCTACTTTTCATTATATACGAAGCCTTTTACAATTATTTATAATCGACTCTTAGTTGTATTAACTAATTTTTTTAACATTCCATTAAAGAGAAGTATAAAAAAGTTACACGCCACAAATAGTGAAGTTGCAAAGGTTTTCTTGTAAACCAAATGTGAATAGAGGAAAAAGTAATATGTACTTACTTGGTTTTTAATTCTTATCAGAAAAAACAAAACAATAACTATTGTGTTTATTGTCGTGTTATGTAAGTCGTTATGGTTTATAGTGTTATGTTTAATGTATTTTTATGGTAATGGAGATTATAGTGAATTGTACTAGTAAATAGTTACTAAGATATGGAAGTCCAAGGAATTTTCAGTCGACTCTTCAGTTCATCTTCTTGAACCGCTGCAAGCCTGCCTCCTAACTCGACCCTGCCCTGGACGCCTGCTAATCGACGGTGTCAGGGAAGCCACTGGGGGACCCGTGAAGCCCAAGAGAAACAACGACAGTTAAATAATCTTGTTTGAGGATAGTATTTTAAAAAACTTTATTATGAATAACAATCAAAACACTGGTATATATACAAATATTAATGAATTACAGCACTAGGACATTCTTTGGCTAAGGCTAAAGCACAACTGTTGGTATCGTTTACCCTAGCAGGTAGCAAAGGGTTTGTAGGAGGGGATAAAAGACAAAGAAAGGGTAGACCATATGTCTCAACTGAAGAACACATTTCAGCTAACAATTGCTATTATATAACTGACGCTAGAGATCGACCTAGCAGACCTGAATACCACTACAACCGTATTGGTGCACCATGTATGAGCCAGGGAATAAGATACGTAAAGATATTCGTTTTAATTTCAAGCACCCCTACAAATTAGTCTCTTGTCTTTCTGTTTTCTGCATAAATAATTAAGTGGATATTTTATTTTTACGTATTAATTAAATCATAGTGTCAGTATTGAGCACATGCAACATAAAATTAAATAAATAATTCTAATAACAAACAAAAACATTCAAAAATTCAAACTGAAGATTTAATGATGATCATTAATGAACAACTTTGTACAAGGTCTTAAAGATGTTTAGAACTTATTTAAGATTAAGATAATAAAAATATATAGTTTTTTAGCCTAATAAAATATAGCCTAGGTTGTAGCAAGTTGTTTGACGTTGGTTCTGTGTGGAAAAAAAAGGGTCCTCCCTCTCACAAAGGACTCATACCTCCTGGGAGTGGGTCACCATTACCTGGTTCAGGCAGTTCAGTTAGAGCAAAGTTGGCGTCCCCGTCTATTTGTGTGCGTTTGAGTGAAGTTGAAACGTACGTTGTAAAATAGAAAGGTGAAATGAAACTTCGAGAATGCAGTTCCGAACGTAAAAGTGAAAAAGTTTCCGAAAAGTGAAAAACTTTCTCGTTTTTTGACGATTCTCAACGAATTTAGAATGCAACGTTGCCTGATACAAAAGTACGCCAATAAGAAAATGATCGCTAATAAGCATATTTACGCTGTCGTACAAGTGGTGATGGAACTGTTGAAAGTAGTGAGTTATCACTTCGATCGAACATTGCTTTTTGTGTGGGGAGGGGGTACCTGAGGATATCGTCCTAACACAGAATCGCATTCCTAAACGTGAAAGAAATTATATTCATAAAGTTTCATTTTCATTATTCATATTTCAAATGAAAGATACAATCATGTTTGTAGCCGAAGATCGTGGTGATGAGTGGGAACCACTAGGTAATAGATTGTATCACAACTGTGGCCTTAGTTGCTGAGGAAGCCTGGTACCACAGTTTTAACCATAAAAACGTGCACAGGCGGGTGGGTCAGAAATGAGATGGGACGAGTATACCGTCCTGTAATTAACGTTGAAGAGTATATGGAATCGATTTACTCCTATCTCAGAAACAACTCAGAGAAGTGCCAATTCCCATTGTGATTTGATGAACTCAATATAGGGAGCTTCTCGTTTTGACATCAGAACTGCTTTCTATATGTTTGCCAAAAAATACTCAGTAATAATTGGTACATTAACAAGAAATCTGGCTCTCAACATGAAAGACTACGTGTTGTCAATGAAACTGCTGACATCATTTTGTCAAATATAAGGTCACAGGTTTGCAATACTGAGAAATATCCGCGGGTGACAAGGTCGTGGCTGACGTGGAAACCCTCATTCTTGAATCACTGAAACCGCTGTTATTGAAGATCGTCATTGTGAAGCAAAAAAAAAGGTTAAGATATTAGTAAATGGAACAATACATGTGTAGTCCCACTCTATCATTAATACAGTAAGGTCATGGTCATTCATGCCATCACTTATTACAGAGGTCAGTAAGTATACAGAAAGTTTGGTTTCTAACACCACATCAAGGTTCATTCCTACCTGCGTTTTCAGCTTCCTAACGCGGAACTCCCCTCCTCAAAACGTCTGCTGTCCTTCAGCCTCATCAACCTTCTGATGCACGAGAAGAAGCATTTCGACAATCCCGATTTCATGGTTGGTACTGGAACATTTCTTGCCATGGGTGGGATCAGCTGCGTGGCCCCACACAATACCCTGGTTCCTGAAAAGATTACAGCACGTCCTAATTATGAACAGCTGACACTGTCAAAAGAGCAGTACATGTTCAGCTGCAGATTTTTCAAGAATCGGAATATTACAAGATATGGCAGTTGAAGTATAGCAAGAGTTAAATCCGATGTAAAATGAAATATCACAGATGTAGCGTGGCTTTACAGTAAATGGACGCAACAGCCAAGTGTCGATGGGTGGAATGGCTTTATGGAACAAGTCGCAGGTCACGAGGAATATGAACGTTCACGTATATCACTGGTTATGATTATTGTCTCTCAAGTGCCAATGGGTATACTTAATGCAGCTTTTTTTTTTATCCTGGTTTCAATTATGTATTCAATTTCTCCTTCACCCACAGTATTGTTGTTATTTTAATTTTTTAAATAGTTTGAAACGTTTTCTCGTCCATTTGTTCATTATCAAGTAAAAGCTCCTAGATCATTGTAAATATAATGGAACCAAATTTATACGTGTATAGACATGTACAAAGGTGATCTAGTGTAGCACACATTCATCAGAACGATGCCAGTTGTGACATAGTAGTGAACCAGTAAACACGTCATTGTGAGTGCTTTGCGTGTCTCAATAATTCCATACTAAATATTTACAACCTAATTTATTTTAATTACTCAATTATAATTCTGCTTTTTAAGACTTCTTAAAAGATAACTTTATTCGGTATAACACAGAAAAATACAATTAGATATGCTCATAAACTAAGAGTTTACTAGCTAATAAGTGCCTGAAGGGAACCACAATACCTCTCGAACGGCTGTGTATATATATACAAAGAAATGATACTGTAGTGGGGTTTTACACATTTATAAAACTCACAATACATTAAATAACTTTTATTTTAGGACAGAACACAAGGTACAAATTTACATATCTTTCTTTTTACACACACATGTGTTGTAGGTTATTTATTTGGCGGTCTCTATGGGTACCAATCAATGCCAAATTAGTATTGTTTAATTTTTAATTTTAAAATTTCACAATTCAATCAACACTAAGAATACAGAATAATCACTTTTGGGTGGTGCCGCCACATCACTCTCCTCCCAGCAACTGTGTTAGGTTCAAAATCGCGAGGGAAAATGCACTACTCTTCCCGAACATGTCTTTTTCAAAGTTGCTTCAGGCTGCCCAGGATCCTCCGGTTCATCTGCAGGTGGCCCAATAGATCGCTCCCGTGCCGAATCACTGTCATAACACAACAGATGCGCTGGCTTTAACCGGTCAAGCGATACATTTACTTCTTTACCCTTGATATTTAATGAGTAGTACTTCTCTGCTCGTCGAATGACAAGAAATGGGCCTTCATAAGGCTTTTCCAAACTTGCCCTTACCCGATCCACTCTAACAAAGACGTGTGTCGCCTTTGATAAGTCCTTATGGATAAAGGTAGTAGTCCTGTTTTTGTGTTCCACCGGTCTTGGGCGCAGGCAGTCAATTTGCTGGCGCAGCATGCTGATGAATGTTGGTATATCCGAAGTGGGCCTGGGAGTCTCAAAGAAGTCACCTGGAAGTCTCAACGGTACTCCGTATACCATCTCTGCTATGGTCGCTGACGCATCTTCATTTAGACAAGTACGCCTAAAAGAATAGTTGGAATCACTTGTGTCCACTGTTGTTTTCCGTGAGCTTTGATGGCTGACTCCAGCACTCGGTGAAAACGCTCGATCTTTCCATTTGACTGCGGGTGGTACGCAGTTGTATGGTTTAGCTCTATTCCACAGATTGATGTCAATGATTTAAATAATTCACATTTAAATTGTTTGCCTTGATCAGCAATTATAGTAGCAGGTGTTCCAAACCGACAGATCCAATGTTGGTAGAAATTCCGTGCAACGTTTTCAGCTGATGTCTCTTTCAAGGGAATAACTTCAGTCCATCCAGTAAATCGGTCGATACATGTTAAACAATGGGTGTATTCTTCAGATGGTGGCAGGGGTCCAATTAGATCTATATGAACAGTGGAAAATCTTTCGTCTGCAATCGGGTATTTCTGAAGTGGTGTCTTCACATGTCTGGATACTTTGCTTTTTTGGCATGCGATACAGGCATTTGCCCATGAGCGCAAATTATTTTTCATGTTCATCCAAACTGTCTTAGAACATATCAGCTTAACCGTAGATCTGATTCCAGGGTGTGACATATTATGATAATGTTTGAATATATTATAACGGAAATCTTTTGGAATATATGGTCTAATTTCCTTTGTTGAAACATCACACCATAATTGGCTTCCGTTTTCAAGAGGGTAGAATTTGAAAAACAATCCAGTATTTGCAGAGGTACGCAGTTGTTGTAGTTCTTCATCATGTGTTCGTGCTTCTGCTATTTGGGTGAAATCAATTGCTGAGCATTCTTCTAGTCGAGACATGTAATCTGCAATCATATTGTTTTTTCCTGAAACATGAACCAAGGTTGTTGTGAACTGGGAAATATATTGCAATTGTCGAAGTTGGCGAGGGGATGCTTTGTCGTTCTTTTGTTTGAATGCATAAATCAAAGGCTTATGATCTGTATATATTACAAATGACCTTCCCTCCAACAAATATTTAAAGTACTTGATTTACATATGAATAGCTGTAAGTTCTCGGTCATATGTAGAGTATTTGCACTGTGTTTCAGAAAACTTTTTGGAGAAAAATCCAATAGGTTTCCATGAACTATTTTCCCAATGTTGCAGAGCAGCTCCAGCTGCCAAGTCAGATGCATCTACAAACAGTGAGAGTTCACAATCAGGATTTGGGTATGTTAACAGAGCTGCATTACTTAAGGTTTGCTCTGTTGAAAATCTTCAATAGTTTCTGGTGTCCATACAATCTTAGTTTAACATTTTTCTTAGCTCCTTTAAGAAAATTAGTGAGATTTGCTAAATTGCCTGCAGCATGATGTAGATGCCTGCGATAGAAGTTCAGCATTCCTAAGTAAGACCTTAGGTGTTTTATAGTTCTTGGTAAATCATGGTTGACAATGGCACTCACTCTGTCAGGATCAGGTTTTGTACCATTTGAAGAAATAAGGTAACCAAGAAAAATTATATTTTCCAAACCAAACTCAGATTTACTGATGTTAATCCGGAGACCGTAATGGCTGAGTCGTTGAAATACTTGTGATAAGTGATGATTATGTTCTTCAGCATTTGCAGAGGCAATGAGTATATCATCCAAATATGGGAAACAAAAATCCAGTCCTCTCAAAACTTCATTAATAAAACGTTGGAACGTACTAGGCGCATTGCGCAGTCCAAATGGCATAACATTAAATTCATACAATCCAAAGGGCGTAATCAGGGCTGTTTTTTGTTTATCATCATCATTAAGAGGTATTTGATAGTAAGCTTGGCAAAGGTCTAATTTTGAGAAAATTGATTTATTTAGAAGAATTTGACTTACATCATCTATCCTCGGAATGGGGTACCTATCGGGTAGTGTCCTGTCATTTAATCTTCTATAGTCTCCACATACTCGCCATTGGCCATTTTACTTCGTCACCATGTGTAGAGGGTTTGCCCATTGTGAACTGGAAGCTTGAATAATTCCATTGTTGAGAATGCTCTGAAATTCTTGTTTAGCAACTTGCAGCTTCTCTGGATCTAATCTTCTTGGCTTGCTAAAAACAGGCGGTCCGTCACTAGTGACAATGTGGTGCCTTACATCATGCTTGGCATTTACCTTCAATGAAAATGGTTTGGTTAAATCTGGAAAATTGGTTAACAGATGTGAGAATTGACAGGTGGCTTTGAAAGAACTCAATGATTCCATTTCCTCGATTGTAACTACTTCACCTGTAACAGTGAGCTTTGTACTGTTATCAATAAGTTTTTTGTTTTTTAGATCAATTAGTAAACCAAAATTGTGTAGAAAATCAGCTCCTAATATACCTTTATTGGTTTTAACTAAAAAGAAAGTCCACTCCATTTGTCGTCTTAGTCCCAGGTCAATTTGAAGAACTTGGGTTCCAAATGTACGAAACTCTAAAAGTGTTGTTAGCAGAAAATAACTTAATTCCTGTATCTTGATTTGCTTTTATTAATTTATTCACTGGTATAATGGAAACATCTGCGCCACTATCAACCAGAAAGCGAACACCTGTATTCTTGTCTCGTAAGAACAAACGATGTTGTTGACCTGGAATATTTACAGCAGCACAGTTGGTCAGTTCTGTGTCTGCCGTGAGGAGTTTCCCTTCTCCACAACCCATTTACATTCAGGTGTGCACTTAGACGGTATACATTTCTTTCCGTAACGATAATGGCCAAATCAATACTTTCCTTTTGGATCAAAACGTTTATTTCGGCTGTTGCTACGAGAACGAACAGAGTTATCTCTACTTGAACCTCTGGATATTCTAGACTCAAGTGCGGATAGTCTTTTATTCAGTTCCTCCAGCGTCGAATCGAATGTGGGCCCTTTAGAATGGACAACATTTATATCACGCGAGGGTTTGATATTTTATCACCGATTTCGGCTAATTTATCCAGATTGCCATCTGAAATAGCCAAAATACTTTTTATTTCCGTTGGAAGTTTATTAAGCCACAGGTAATTAGGTAATTAGATTTCAATAGTTTATCAGAAAAATCGTCACCTGCTAATCCTTTCATTTTTCGAAGTAACTGACTTGGTTTTTTATCTCCTACTTCTAATTCGCTAACGATTTTTCTAATTTTTCTGTCCTCACTTTCTCGGAATATACTTAAAAGTCTATCCTTGGCGGTGGTATATTTGTTGTCCTCAGTAGATGAGACAATGTCGTATATGTTTTCTACTATCTTAATGTCCAATTGAGCAATTAGGTAATTAAATTTCGTACCTTCCCTAGTGATTCCTCCAAGATCGAATTGGGCTTCCGCATGCCAAAACCAAATTTCTGATTTGTCTTTCCAAAATGGTGGAAGCTTGATACTGACCTTATCAATGTTCTTCGTCAAAAATTCACTATTTTCGTTTTTCATATTTTCGTCCGGCATGATTAATTTCATAAATCACTCACGATCACGTCGGGGTCACCAATTGTAGTGGAGTTTTACACATTTATAAAACTCACAATACATTAAATAACTTTTATTTTAGGACAGAACACAAGGTACAAATTTACATATCTTTCTTTTTACACACACATGTGTTGTAGGTTATTTATTTGGCGGTCTCTATGGGTACCAATCAATGCCAAATTATTATTGTTTAATTTTTAATTTTAAAATTTCACAATTCAATCAACACTAAGAATACAGAATAATCACTTCTGGGTGGTGCCGCCACAATACCAGTAAAGATGAATAGTGTCGGAAACAAATAATTCAGAAGGGAGATCTATGAAAGGAAGTGGATATTTGAATAAGCTATTGATAATTGCAATAAAGAATTATCAGTGATTGCTATTAAATCACAAGTTAGGAGATATAGGCATTGTTAACAGTTATTACGTAACTGTCATCAGTTACAAAATGCCTAGAGCTTGTTTAAACATTTTTTTTATGTATTTGGGGAAGTGAGGCAGGAAAGCCAAAAGGGGGAAACCTCACTTCATTAGTAAAAAAGTGTGGGCTGGGCTCTACAAACGTGTTGTTTATCGGCTTCTAGACTTCTTACCGCATGAAAAAATGGTACACCCCACATATCATTTCCTATCGCAATGATTTTGTCGGAACCCAAAGAAAATACACCGTTCTGGCTGTTATTTTTCATTGACAAACATTAAAGGGATTACTCGGAATAAAACATACAGTGGTGTATCCTAATTTGTAATCTGCAATAAGGCACTGGGAAGAATTGCCCATACCGAAGCCTCCACAACATGTGATATTAGATGAATAGAGCTCAGAATCTGAAGGGAGTATGTAAGAAAAAGAAACAGATTCTCCTGATACAACATTTGAACATAGCAGTTCATCTGAGCTTCATTTACTGACTAAAGAAAATCTTAAAGGTCCATACGAGATTTTAAGTTGTCCAAAAAATAGTTTGACATGCTTGCTTCTCGGCTAAAAGGATGAAATCTTCATTCTGTATTTAAAGACTGTTTTCTGAAGAAAATGGCTTAGTGTTTTGTAAGGACATTATTTCTCTTATGGAGACACTTAAATGAACGTAACCCAACAGAATGGCGCTTGTGCAATGATTCCTCTAAAGTTAGTTTAAAAACTGCTTCTGCATAATCGCAATAAATTCCCATTAGTGTCTGTGGCTCACTCTGATAGTATGAAAGGAATATGTGAAAACTTTAAATTGATATTGGTAAAGTTTCAATGTGCAGTTATGAATGGAAAATTTGAAGGTAATTGCAATTATTCTGGGTCTGCAGCTTGGTTACACAAAGTACTGTTGTGTTTTATGTGAATGGTTTAGTAGGGACTGAAAAAACCATTTCATTAGAAAATAATGGCCTGAACGCGAATCTCTCATTCCTGGACAGAAAAATGTTTTGTCTGAAAATGTCTATTTATCTCCGCTATCTATCAAACTAGGATCAATGGATAATTTCGTTTCCTAAAATTAGCGAAGCAAAAATTAAAAATAGGAATGTTTATGGGTACATTACATGATCACTAATGCATGATGAAAAGTTTGAGGAACTACTGAATCCACCGGATAAAACAGCTTGGCAAGCTTCCAAAAATGTTACTCGGAGTTTTTTGGGAAACGGAAAGGCAGAAAATCACCGTGATATTGTCAACAATCTTATTACATCTTTAACAATCTATAGCTATCTTTTAACAAAATTTGGGTTGTAATATGTCCTTAAAGGTACACTTTCATCACTCGCATTTATACTTCTTCCTAAAAAATCTTGGCGCTTCAGGTATGGAAAAGGCAAATGGAATCCTAATATACTGGCCAATTATTGTTAGACCATCAAGATGGTCCACAGGCAAGATATAGCAAAAAAATGGTCATTTCTTACTTTCTAGATGAGTCATGAGATGTATTATAAAATATTGTTTCATATATAATTTTTTTTCAAAAAAGGTCGAACATCAAGCGTATCCAATCCTTTCAATCAAAAGTCCTGAGAACAATAGTAAATGCCCCTTATTATGTCAGCAACAAAACCCTTCATAACGACCTTAATATACCCTACATTCTAGAACTCATCCCTTCCAAGTTTATGAAATTCCACAGTAGCCTTTCCAACCACCCTAATCCTGTAGCACGGTCATTGCACTGCGCCACTCATCCCTATAATCCTCCTCGGAGACTGAAACGGCAGTGGCCTCGTGACCTGCTATAAACGCGTGACAGCGGGGGTCCTGGCAATGGCCAGTTACTCCAATCATGTCCTGAGTGTCTGTGGCTCTCGCGCTCTTGGTAAGCCTCCACTGGCTAGTATCCGGTGACGCGGCTGACGGAGGAGCGTGGGGGACTTCCCAAGACTCCGCTTTCTCTTCGCATGTGGATTTGGGAGGTTTCTGGGCTGTCTGTAAATATTGTATGAATGAGTGAGTGAATGATGAATTGTAAATATGGTATGAATGAGAGCGTTTATCGCAATTACTGATTGCCTTATAAAAGGCAGATTGTAATTATAGCCCAATAAAGAGTATAATTATTTACGTTAATTATAATTATAAATTATTATTGTTCACATTATTCCAAGCTTATTATACCATGATTGTTTCATAATTAAGTGATTATTATTCATTTTGATACTATACACGACGGTTAAATATAGTGTTTACATAGAGAAGTGTTGTGTTGTTGTTAATTATGACCCATTCACTTGTGCATATTGGTGGTGGTTAGTGGACATGGCCTAATATTGGGCCCAACTATTACTTCTGGGATTATCAAGCAAGGACAATTGTGTGACTGGATCCGTGGCTGGGTCATGGGTATCAATTGTAGGAAATGTAATCCTGTTTTAAACATTTCGGGTAGGGATGTTTAAGGTGTTGTTATTAACCTTTATCGAAGCAAACAACCCTACTACCAAATTTAAATGAGGGCAATACTGTCTGATATGTTTTTTTGTATTTAATGGCCTTCCATAAGCTAGCGTCCGCTGTGCTAAGTTTATTTACATAGTTAAACAAATTATCATTCCTCCACAGCTTAGACTTAACTATTGAGTTTAATTTACTTAATGAAAGTCTGAGTTTTCATTTTCTATCGGTAGGAAGTTGGCTTAGGCATAATAGTGGCTATACCCCCAAATAGCCTGTTCCTTGCTATTTCTATCAAGTTTGATACTGCTGTATCTATGTCGGTTACGGTTTCAATGTTAGGCTGGATATTATAGATCTATATATACTCCAATTTGCATTATGGTGGATCCATACTTTCGCTTTTACACAATTTATTTAAGTTCATTGGGAAGAGAACTGGTTTGTGATGAGAGTTGAAAAGAGGCGGTGAAACTGTTGTGAATGATATTTAGATTACTTTGAAAAATTTAATCTATTATGGAGGGTTGTTAAATGGTGTGACGTAGTTCCTGTAGTCTGTTCTTCTGTAATAGGTACGACACACACGCCTGTAGTCTCTTCTCCTGTAATAGGTATGAAACCCACCCCTGTAGTCTGTTCTTCTGTAATAGGTATGACACCCACCTCTGTAGTCTGTTCTTCTGTAATAGGTATGAAACCCACCCCTGTAGTCTGTTCTTCTGTAATAGGTATGACACCCACCTCTGTAGTCTGTTCTTCTGTAATAGGTATGAAACCCACCCCTGTAGTCTGTTCTTCTGTAATAGGTATGACACCCACCTCTGTAGTCTGTTCTTCTGTAATAGGTATGAAACCCACCCCTGTAGTCTATTCTTCTGTAATAGGTATGACACCCACCTCTGTAATCTGTTCTTCTGTAATAGGTACGACAGCCACTCCTGTAGGCTGTTTTTCTGTAGATAGGGAATCCAGGTTTGGTCATATCAGTCTAGTCTATGAAAGGCCTTGGAAATTTTTTCGAACAGGCTTCGATTGTTGGTGCCAAGAGGGTAGTTCATCCGATGTAGCCCGGGAGACATGCTGTATCACTTTATATAAGAAGCCCGGATATTTTTCTTTATCAGAAATCTGGCTCTAATGAATAGCATAGGTGTGGAGGTAAGGTTGACTATTGGCTGAATAACAATTGGTTGAAATAATCGATTCTAATAGCCAGTTTATAGCCGCTGTACTGGGGTACCTGTAACCATATATATTTATTTGTTTAATAATTATTAAACTTTTTATAGGTTTAACACTTTATTTTTTATTGATTTACTGTTCCTTTGCATGATATTTAAATGTTTAGAGGCCATTGTCGAACAATTAAAACAAGGATTTAACACTAATATTTTATATAGAGAAGGTATCTTTTTCTGTTTCTAATTTTAAGAATAATTTAGATAAAACGAATTTAATTTTTGTGTAATTAATAGAAGAATTTGATTCCATGACTATAATACTGCTTAATCTAGGAAAATACACACGCCAATTAACATAAATATAGATATTCTTTGTATAAAAGTAAGTACTTTCTCTTTTAGGGAAGTCTTTCTGGTCAGATGTTGTTGTAGCGTGCCAGGTCGTGATGATTTTGATTGCAACTAATATTTTTTTCTGTCAATAAGCCACTATCGTGGTCATCGGCACATTTGTTAACATTTCACTGGTCTGTTACAGCTAATGCCTATTACAGTACGACTGACACATGAAATATTTGTTTTTTTATTTTTCCCAAACGGACCTGTTAATATTTGAACAGTTGTTTATAATCTGTTCCTGTAGTGAATGATGCCTGTTCTCTAATTGAAACTACTAAAAAAAGATCATTGATAATCTTTTTTTTATGCTCATTGTACACATGGTATAAATGAGCCCATTTATGGCAATTACGCATTATGGCGGTAGCATAGAGAATGAGTCAGACCAGACGACTGGTCTTATACATGTTGTAAGGTTTTTAAAATTGTGCATGTTTGTACTACAATATATAGTTAAATCACAAGCAAAGCAAGAGATGTTTTTAAAAAGTTTCTTTATTCAAAGTACACTACACTGGGTTTAGAAGAAATATAGTTGAACTACTATGAATGACTTTGAGCTATGACAGAAAGAAGAAGAATGAGAGCGAGAGCCGTAGGCTGAGGCTATATATAGGGGGAGTCTAATCCTGGATTAACCAATGTTTGGGATTAATTGCTGACCTTTAACTCCTCCCTCCCTAAGATTAAGCATTACTCCGGAAATGCAAAAAAAAAAAGAAAGAATCTAATCTTACTTTCAAAGATTTTGACATACCCAGAGCATTCATAGTTGTTCTTACAGAGGTATAATAATTTTTACAAAAGGGCATAAAGTGAACATAAAATTTTATCAAAAGTAACTTAAAATGTAAGAGGAAATTATACTTAACATAGTATTTTTATTGGTTCCTCGATTTGATAAAGTATTAAAGAAACTCTCTTATATAAACTGTATCAAAAGTTTAGTAAATGGCACATTACAGTATTTGATATGGCATTACTAAGATAGACAATATGAAATGAAAATTACTATTATCAGTTCGTAGTCTTAATGAATCAAAATTATAAATACAAAAAATTAAAATAACATTTTCTTATTAAATCAATATTAATATGCTTTATTCTTATAACATTGGTAAACGCTTAAATACTAGAAAATAACTCCATTAATTATTCAATCATTTATACGTAGACAAGAATAATTAAAATTATTAGTTCCTTAAATTATATCTCGTTAACCGGTTAATATATATAAAATATTAATTACAAGTTAACTTGTTGCTCAGAATATATTCTAGAAATATTTCATGGTTACATTGTAATGGAAAGGTTTGTTCCACTTATAATTAATAGTTCTTACTTAATTATGCATATGGATAATTATTCTTTTATTATAGTTAGATTATATGAAGAATAAACAATTAACAATTAGTTCCATGCTTAATAGCTGTTGACTTAGGTAATAATCCTTCAAACTACAAGTAAATATTTAACTTCAAAAAGCTGATTAGATGTAAAGGCTTAAACATCGCCTAGTTCGATCCTCGAGGAGTGCAATGATTTGACTTTTAATTCTTAAGCGGTAAACAACTTAATCCTTAAAAGTAAAAATAGCCTAATTCTAAATTTGCTATAATCCCTAAATAACAGATTCTTTGTACTTTAAAGGATCTGTAGGCAGTTGTTTTAAATGGAATTAAAGTAATCCCTTCTGATGTATACGTGAGTGAAATGAAAAGCACACAACTAACTTAAGAATTTTAAATCAACTTCGTACTTTCATTCCGATCTACAGCTATCCTCAAAGAACGGTTAAACAATCTTGAACACCTTGAATCATCTAGTGGTAAAGCCAGTAGATAAAATGTTCTCATCATTATATCAATTATAAACCAATTTAGTGAATAATTAATATTAAAGCATATACTAAATTTGCCTTTTAGATACTACTGCGGCTACTGGGACCTGGATCTCGATGAGTGTCCGTGTCATTGTCGCTTTTCGCAATAAAATATTTCTTCCTCTGTCTATTAGGTCTTTTGACATTGTTGATGTGGGTGTTGCCTACTTTTATTCTATTATACAACGGATACTTTTTTGGTTTTATCCTGGGTGTCTTAATAAATTCTTCTGAGTTAAGCTCGGGAGGTTCCTCACGACTTTGATTCAGTTTTTCGTTTCTTGTTCCTTTTATGTATTCTATCTTTTCCTTGACTGTGTTGTGCAAGTTCTTTAATTGTTGAAAATAATCATTGATATATGTTGCCTGTATGTCGTCAGTTTCATATGTATCTCTTGTTTTTCCAAAAGTAATTTCGTTTGGAGTTAGTTTTAAATTTTGGTTTAGGGTGTTGTTATAGGCTATCATACTTGTTTGTACTATCCTTTCAAATTTGATTTTCTTATTCTGATTAATATTTATTCGCATGATTTCGTTTAGCGTTGCGTGACATTTATTCAGGATTCCTAGTGAATTAGAATGATTTGTGCTGGTATAATGGATCGTTATGTCCGTGGCTTTGCAAAATTGCTGGACCAAAATATTATTAAATTCCTTACCGTGGTCTGCGCAAATACGCTCCGGTATAGGGTATAGACTGATATATTGTTCTAAGCTTTGGCAAATGGTTAAGGCATTTTTGTTATTAATAACCTGGGCATATAGGCGTTTCGAGAATGTATCGATGGTTGTAAATATTATCCTATTATCAAACTGTAACAAATCCATCATTATTTCCTGGAATGGTTTATTAGGAGTTGGTGTTAGCATCAATTTGCATTGTATCGGGTTTCTGTCATACTTATTTGTTTTACAAATATCGCATTGGTTTATGATTTCTGTGATCTTGTCCTTCATGTTTGGAAAGTAAATCTTTCTTTTCAATTGGTTATAAGTTTCCAAAATACCACGATGACAAGTCTTACCGTAGTGGTAATCCAAGATCGCTTGTTGTTGGTCACTTAACTCGGTAATGTCTTCACACAACAGGAAATACCTCTTAAGTTTCACTGTTTTATATTCCTTTTCAATTAATTTTTGTATTCGTTTAAAGTAATCTTCATAAATTTCGTTCAATGTTTTAAAATCTGTTTGGCAGTATATACCGTATACCTTGTCTGGTTGTAATACCTCCAATAGTAATTCATCCAATCTTTCGACATTATTAATTTGTATTATGTATCTATTTTTCTCAAATATTTTTTTATAAGTGATTCCATGGGTTCCTCTTTTTATTAATATTTGATTTTTCTCGACGTTTAAACACTTGTCGTTATCCACCAGCCATACCTGTTCATTATTACTGGCCTGTGAATGCTGTGTTATCAAGCTATCTAATTCCTCGTTACTCAGTATCGGTAATCTTTCGAGTTAATGGCTGCACTAAGGGGTCTGGTTATAATCATAGTCCTTTTGTATAAACTTTCTAAAGTTTATAAATCGTCCGTTTAGTATTATTTTCATTATTAAATGAAAATAATAAAAGAAAATTTTTTTTTTTTTCTTCTTTTTAAAGTCGTATTCTATCGCACAAAAAACATTTCTGATGCTAAATGCTGTTTTCGGAATCGACCCTTCATCCATCGGGATCTGATGGAACCCTGATTTTAAGTCGATTGTTGTGAAGTACTTCGCTCCTTTGAGTCTGTTTAGTACGTCTTCGATATTTGGTAAGGGGAATTTATCATTCGTGGTTTGCTGATTAAGTTTGCGGTAGTCTATGACCATTCTCACTTTCTTAATCCCACTAGCATCCACCTTTTTCGGCACTATCCATAGTGGCGAGTTGTAAGGTGAATTGCTTTTCCTGATTATTCCATCCCTTAACAATTTTCGTACTTCCTCTTTGATTTGAACCTTAAACTGCTCGGGGTACCTGTAATTCCTTGTATATATTGGGTCATTATTCTTGGTACTAATCCGATGCTTTATTAGGTTGGTTGCTTGAAGCCTTTCGTCTTCTTTCTTTATTATTTCCCCATTGTCGGAGATTATTTTTACCAATTTATTTTCCAATTTTATTGGTATATGTTTCGTTCTTAATGCATTTTTTATTTCTTTTTCGTTATGCATGAGGTTTAATTCATTTTTTGAGTCCTTAAATTTGAATATGTTGTCCCCGATCACTATGTGATTTTCCGTACAGCATATTTTCATTTTTAAGTCTCTCATTGTTTCGAATCCCAACAAGATGTCGAACCTATTTGAAAAGGGGTAAACCAAAAATTCGATCATTTGATCTATGCCCAATGCATTTTTAATGTTTACCTTTACTCTCGAATTGCCTTCGTCGTAACCCGTAGGTGTCTTAATGGAAAATTCTTTTTTTTCCAATTTGAACCCATGTTTCTTCACCGCTTCTGGGTGTATATAATTCTTCGTCGCCCCTGTATCAACTAGCCACCTGTTGTTCTTGAAGTCCAAGATATAAGGTAGGTCATTTGCATAATGCAATTCTTCACATTGCCTGGTCACCTTATTTTGTTTGTTACCTGAACCTTTATTTTTATTAACTACAGTTTTTTTGTTTTAGTCTAGAATTGTTCCCTGTCTTCTAAGGGGGGGTGGATCGTCTTGTAACTGTCCTGGATCTAAAAAATAATTCTCTAGACGATTTATTCTCTCTTGGAGTTCTTGTATTACCCTATCCTTGCCATCCTCTACATCGTATGTGGGCAACAGCCGGCCCGCGGGCCGGATCCGGCCCGCTGTAAGATTTGATCCGGCCCGCGAGACATTTTGAAAAACCCAATTTAAAAAAAAAAAAAAAAATACTCATACTCATGGAATCAAGTGAGCGAGCAAGCCGAGTGGCGGTGATCATCAAAGAGTGAGGCGGCAAACATCAAAGTTCAAAGCCATTGATGTTTGCCGCCACACTGGCGGCGCAACAAAGGATTATTGCTTCGCAATTGTATTGTTCTACACTAGACGATTCTAAATCATTCCTTCATTTTGCCTATATAAGTGGGTGGATGGCCGGAACTTAGTTCAGTCCTATTCGAGCTACCGTGGTGATAAGTTTGCTTTGTGACTTTGTGTGCATCTTGAGTGCTTACTATATTACCTATTTTCTTATTAAGTTTATCGAACGATAAGTAAATGAAAATGATGTCTGGTGGAAGGAAACGAAAAGTAGATGCAGAGGGTCGCCAGTTTCAAGAAAAATGGACTGAAGAATTCTTCTTTATCTTGCACAATGGTAAGCCTATTTGTTTGATGTGTAATGAATCCATTTCGGTGATGAAAGAATTCAATATAAAGAGGCATTACTCAACTAAGCATCCTACGCTGCTCTCACTGACAGGACAAATAAGAAAAGACAAAATCCAGAAACTTACCGCAAATTTGGAAAAACAGCAGCAAATATTTCATAGACAAAGAACACAACTTGATAATGTTGTGAAAGCTAGTTTTATAGTTAGTTCAAAATTGGCAAAGTCATTGAAACCATTTGCCGAAGGAGAATTTATCAAGGAGTGTATGTCAGAAGTTTGCAGTGTTTTGTGTCCTGAAAAGAAAAATGAATTTGAAAAAATTAGTTTGTCAAGACGAACCGTTGTACGACGTATAGAAATGATGGCTAATGATATAAAAACAACATTGACTGGCCGTATGACTGGTATTGAATCATTTTCCATAGCATTAGACGAGAGCACCGATTTGTCTGACATAGCTCAACTGGCTATATTTATTCGAGGTGTTGATAAAGAATTCACTATTACTGAGGAATTGCTTGCTTTACAGCCGCTAAAAGGAACCACTACAGGAGAGGACATTTTTAATGAAGTTCAAAAGGTATTCACAAGTTTTGGCTTGCCATGGTCGAAATTAGTTGGAGTATGCACAGATGGTGCACCTTCTATGGTCGGCTTACGTAAAGGTTTCATCGGAATTTTGAATGAAAAAGCAACTGAATTAAATGTGCAAAAAGATGGTTTGATAGTCCTTCATTGCATTATCCACCAACAGAACTTGTGTTCTAAGTCCATTCGACTCCAGAATGTTATGAATGTGGTAGTAAAAACCATCAATTTTATTCGATCCCGAGGGCTTAACCATCGTCAGTTCAAGGCGTTTTTGGATGAAATATCAGCCGAGTATGACGACGTAACATATTATTGTGAAGTCAGATGGCTAAGCAAAGGGAAAATGCTGAAACGGTTTTACGAGCTTAGAAATGAGATAGCAGAATTTATGCAAATAAAAGATAAACCACTATCTGAATTGAGTGACGCAAAATGGATATGTGACTTAGCATTTCTTGTCGACCTTACAGGCCATTTGAATGATTTAAATTTGAAACTTCAAAAACAAGGACAGTTAGTAAATGATTTGTACAGCCATTTGAAAGCGTTTCAGAACAAAATCCGCTTGTGGGAGGCACATATGCTGTCTGGTAACAGTTACCATTTCACCACGCTCTCTGCGTATGAAAATATTGCTTACGCTCAATATGCTGAAGAACTCAAGTTACTGTCGGAGCAATTTTCGATCAGATTTAGCGATTTCAAACACATGGAAGACTGTTTCAATTTATTTGCTACTCCAACAAAAAGTAATGTACAAAATGCTCCAATACACTTGCAAATGGAGTTGATCGAGATTCAAGAAAACTCACTCCTAAAATCTAAATTTGAAGACGTGGAGTTGTGCGATTTCTACAAAAAATACCTCGAAGAAGACCATTTTCCGCAGCTTAGAAAATTTGCAAGAAGATTGATTTGTGCGTTTGGCAGTACTTATAAATGCGAACAGTTCTTTTCATTGATGAAAGTTAATAAATCAAAACATCGTACAAGGCTGACTGACGATAATTTGGAAAATTCTTTACGTCTTTGTACCAGTGGAATTAATCCAAACATCGATGAATTAGTTTCCCAAATTCAAGCTCAAGTGTCTCATTGATTTCGGTGTCGCTATTTAACTTTCGTAGTTTGTAACAATTCTAAATTTAACGATTTAATTTAATGCTGTAGGTACCTATTTTTTCATTTCATTTTGTTATTTTAATAAATTGTGTTGTAATAACATTGTCGTATTATTTCATGGCTGACTGATATCTATCGCTAAAAATTATGAACACTACTTTAAAATGCACTACTTTTAAACGCGGCCCGCGAACGTAAATGCACACTAAAGTTTGGCCCATAACATGTCAAAGGTTGCCCATACCTGCTCTACATGATGCGCTCTGTCACTAGCTGTCCGCATGGACACTGTTTGCGGGTAATTCGGAATTTGTTGGTTATTTGTTGGTTGCTTTTGTTGCGGTTGGTTAAAATAGTTCTGTTGTGCCTGAGGCGTCCATTGTTGTTGGTAGTTATAATATTGTTGGGGTCGTTGAGCGTAGTTATTATAATTATAATTATAATGATCATTATAACGTGGTTGATATTGTGGTTGCGGCGCATATTGCTGTCTCTGATAGTTGGGATTGAAATTATTTCCTTTATAATTGCCATGAGGTTTCTGTTGATATTGTGGTCTTTTAATTGGTCTATTATATTGTCTTTTTTCTTCGTTCGATTCTTTATTAAACACTTGGTTTCCATAAACCGACTCTACCACAAACGAAGCTTCTTTTCTCAAGAGGTTATATAAATCATTCAATGTCCGGTAACGACTGTTCTGCAGGAATATAGCTACTGTTGGGTGCAGGTTTTTTACAGCCTCTTGGCTTATATCATTATCATAACGCGCAATTTCTTGCTCCTTGTCCCTTATCTCACTATCCGTATATATTCGGGAATAAAGGTCGCACAGTTTTATCTGCAGTCTTTCTATATAGTCAATGGGGTTCTCATTATGTTTAGGTTTCATGTTGGATATTTCCCTTGCTAATTGACAAATGGACCGGTTATCTTGATAATGTAGCCTAAGGAATCCCAGCAATTCTGTAACCGAGGTGAATTGTTTATCGAACGTAGCGATTTTTGCGTTTCCCTCCAGTTTCGTTTTAGCACACATGAGTATGAGATCCTCATTTCTTAACCTATTCGGGTTGTCATATTGGCAAAACCTCGTCATCAGGTAAGTTACATTATCGATATATAATATGAGGTTCTCTGTCTTTCTGTTATAGATCGGAATGAACGTACAATCGCTATTCTTTACCTTTTCGTGCTCCATTTCTGTGTTAGTCTCGTCAGAGTCAACTTGTCTAATAGTATTGAGTCTGTCTACTAGAGACATAAATATATATAAAAATAAAAAATTAAAATTAAATAAAATACAAAGGTATCTTCCTACCCTGATGTAGAGTCCTTCGTCCAAAGCGTCCTTTTAAGGCCTCTGTAGCTCTGGCAGATGACAACGTTCATTGGCTTGAGCGTCGGATGTTTGGAAACACCAGCGGTTCCTCCTCTGAAGTCGGTATGATGTCAGTGACGTTCTTCTCGGAGTAAAAAGATGGTTGAATTCTACGGATTTTCTATAATCGGATAGAATTCGGTTATCTTGAACAGCCCTCAAGGTCCACGTTCGGGCGCCAGTTAAATCACAAGCAAAGCAAGAGATGTTTTTAAAAAGTTTCTTTATTCAAAGTACACTACACTGGGTTTAGAAGAAATATAATTGAACTACTATGAATGACTTTGAGCTATGACAGAAAGAAGAAGAATGAGAGCGAGAGCCGTAGGCTCAGGCTATATATAGGGGGAGTCTAATCCTGGATTAACCAATGTTTGGGATTAATTGCTGACCTTTAACTATATTATATACTTTATTCTGTTTTCGATCCGTCACTTTTCTCTCAAAATCTTATAATTCCCCAATAAGGTGTTGAGATGTTTCTTTTATAAGGCAATGAGCTTCATGTTTTTTTTTACAGGTATCGTAGCCAATGACGGTTTGCTGCTTTAATGGCCTTCGTCTTTAACCGTAGCAAACGGTTGTCTGTGTGATATTTTCCCCGCTTAAAATAGAACTCTTTAAATTCCACTTTCTATTTTCACGTACAAGTTATAACTGTTCTACTGGAACATGGATTATGTGCTGGATTAAGGAGGAAAAGGGAATACTCACAATGGATGGATAAAATAAGTTGTTCTATACTGTGGAGTGCTACATAGAGATGTGAATTAGCACATACTACGATCAAGTTGTCCGATGACTTGAGGATTAGGCTGGCTGCCTACGATGTCCGAACCTTAACTTATATATATATATATATATATGTATATTTAACGGAATCTAATTAATCGACACATATACACAAGTATTACATTTTGTTTGTTAATTGTTTTAGTAAATAATGTATAAATCATAAATAGTATTTAGACTACTTTAAACATTAAGAAAAAAAACAGGCATTATTTTTCTCCTAGTCCGTTTATCAAAAGGCATAAATTATAAAATATATATACGTACACACATGAACATGGAGGAGCTATATATCAGATTTGAAGACTTCAAAAACAACGAATATATTGAAGATTAGTGAGTGCATTCGTTATTATGACTTTTGGATAGAAAATTCATACAGGGCACACAAATAATGGTTGCACTTCCTGATAAAGTTTCGAATATAATAAATATATCCCATAGTAATGCGTATTCAGGTACTTGTTTGTATGTGCAGAGCTTTCAGGTGAAATAAGTCATTCTATGCCTAATCATACCAGTTCGCTGCCTTCATGCTATGAAGTAGTTAACCACCTATATATATGCAACCTAATATTATTACAATACATATAATTATAAATACTCATTAAATAATAAATAATCCTTAGAAATTTTTTTATTTATAAAGAACTTTATTAAGATGAAATTACAATCGGCCTTAATACTTAATAGGCAATAAATAATTGAGATAAATGTTTTCATTCATACCATATTTACAATTCATCATTCGCTCGCACATTCATACAATATTTACAAACAGCCCAGGGGCCCCCCAAGTCCACATAGTTGTTGCCTCCCTCGCATGCGAAAGAGGAAGCGGAGTCTTGGGAAGTCCCCCACGCTCCCCCTCCAGCCACGCCACCGAATAATCTTTAGAAATAAAGTAAAACCTTATCCACTAACTTGCTTCGACTCAACTTCTAGTAAACTAGGAAAAACGTTTGAACCAATATATTATTATTCAGTTATTTGTTTTACTTTCTCAAAACTACATCAACTAAAGATATAAAATTACATCAAAAAAACTTAATATATATATATATATATAAGTTAACGATCGTCAACGAAAAACGAGAAGAAAAAGGAAAGAGGTTGAATGTAGTTACTGAACGAGAGTTGTCACAAGACTGTTTTTATTTGAGCTTTTAAAGCCTCTCTAAATACATTCGGGATGTTTACATCCCGATGACTTAAGGATTAGGCTGGCTGCCTACGACGTCCGAACCTTAACTCCCCCCTGCCAGTTTACGCATATCTCTTCGTAAACTCCAAGGTCCGCCGCACTCAGCACACAGCCTGTAATCCCTTACATCACGTTTACGGTCTAATATATTCATAGTCCTCACAAAAAAACAAAGAAAAGAGATAATACAGAAATAAAACAAAAATAATACATTCGCCCTGGACCCGGTGGCTGCCAGGTAAAAAAAAAATGGAACATCCACAATATAAATAATGAAAACAAAAACTCTCTCTGAGCAGCACATGTGAATGTGAACATGTGAAACATATGATTCCGGATCAGTTGCTCCGTATCGGATCGAGGGCACACCATCTTACGCACATTCAACACCCTCCCCCCTGTGTTGGGAGTTTCAACTGTTCAATGTGAACGGTTCGCCTCTTCTTTGGGGTGGTCATACTCTCGATGGTCACGAGATTATGTTCCCGAATTATGATGACCTTAAAGGGCCCCTCATACCGAACAAGTTCCTTACTACGATTTGACACGACTTTTCTGTACACAACGGTCCCAATCGATATTGCTCCTATGCGATCCCGCACCTTCAAATTTGCCCGTGCCACTCGCTTGGATTTTTCGCGCATAATCTTATCGCGTACTTTGTACCACATCTTTCCGAGCTGTATGTGGGTGTTATGGAGCTGTGCCACCATTCCCTCATCCGCCACCGTCTCTGGCCAGTTCCTCGGTCTCACTCGTAATCCAAACAAAATTTCGAAGGGTGCTAACCCCGTCGTGGCATGTATCGAGTGGTTGTATGCCGCCACCGCCATTGGCATCGCTACGTTCGCCGACGGGCCTTTATCCACCTGGTACACGCGTAAGTGGTCGCTGAGGGTGCTGTGTAACCTTTCGATGGTTCCCCTGCTCTTGGGATGCCCGGGGGTATTAAAATGCCATACCACATCCCGTTTTTGCATTTCGGCTCTCACGGTTGCATTGTCAAACTCCCGTCCCCCGTCCGACGAGATCCTCTCTGGTATGCCGTAGAACTGAAACCATGTGTTGAGGGCTTGTAATATGGAATCTGATGACTTGTCTCCCACCGCGTAGGCCATAGCCACTTTGCTAAATGGGCCGATGATAGTGACCCACTTAAAACCCCGCCACGTGAAGGTGTCCACTTGAATCTCCGTCAGTGGTGCTTCTGCCGTGGGTGATTCCTCCTGGAGTCCCTGCGGGGGATGTCTATCATATTTCGTCTTCTGACAAACTTCGCATGCTCCGATTACCTCCTGAATAGTCCGCTGCATCCCCAACCAAAAATAGCGCCTTCGTAGTGCTTGTGCCGTCTCCTGCCCACCGCGGTGGTTGGTTTTTCCTTGGTGATACGCCAGTGTTACCTCGCGTTGCTGCTCCTCGTCCCGCAGGGTTTGGACCACGGAAAGACACCGAATGAACGAGCGATCCACCCCCAACAGCTCTTTCTGCCACAGCTTTTTAATTTTGTCCCACACAGTCTCGTTGCCCACGAATAAGTGGTGTGTTTTGCCGGGTTTGGACACGTCCTTGAGAGCCTGACAAATTTGATCTCCTCGAACTCCCGGTGGTGACCAAATCGTCGCGATCTGACTCCTACCGTACGTACTATGGAGTATTTTCAGAGCACCCGATGTTTGAGTTTTCCAAATGATCTGCCTCCGCTTATCATTGATAATTTCGTCCGTCGTCTCCATATCACGCGGTCTCTCTCCTATAGACTCGTCTGATGGTGTGTCCGCACTCCTGTCACTATCTTTCCGCGTGCTGCTCCTGCCCGCTTCTCCAGGCGTCCATTCCTCAATGAACTGCCTCATACCGCTCGATGTTTCCCCTTCTTCTATGGCGTTCACCATAATAGCGCGCGACAGCCAATCTGCCACGACGTTGTCTTTGCCTGGCTTATATACAATATCCAGATTGTATTGGGCTAAGAATTCCTTCCACCTTGTTACCCTTGAGGAGGATTCTTTGAGTTTTCCGACCCATTGAAGAGGTCGGTGGTGATCGAGAAATCCTTCTCAAAGTTAGGGAAAGCCAAAATCGGCGCCTCCTGCAAACCTGCCAAGCATTTGCGGATATTCTGCTCTATCAGCGGCGTGATCATTATCCGTGCTCCTTTCCGTAGTAAAATGTTAATGGGTACCATATATTCTGCCATGTCCGGCACGAAACGGCGGTAGTAATTGAGCGTGCCCAGTAATCTCCGAATCCCTTTTACATCTTTTGGCACCTCCATTCTCTGGATCGCTTCTACTTTCGTCGAGTCTGGTTGAACCCCTTCCTGTGAGATTGTGTGCCCTAAAAAACTAATCTGCTCCTGCCCCAGTGACGATTTGTCTATTGACAGTTTCAACCCGAAATCCCTTAATCTCTCAAATACGTTCCGGAGGTGTTGAATATGTTCCGATTCCGTTCGGCTGAAGATCAGCAGGTCATCCATGTAAATTTGGCACATATTTTCGTCCATTCCTCTCAGAAGTTCGTCCATGAGACGCTGAAAGGTTATTGGAGCATTTTTGAGACCGAACGGCATTCTCGTGAACTCAAAATGCCCTCTTTCAAACGAAAACGCCGTTTTATGTTGGTCATGCGCAGCTAGTTTGATCTGATGGTACCCTGCTTTCAGGTCCAATGTGCTAAAAATTTTTGCACCGTTTAGTCTGTCTAGGATGTCTTCGAACCGCGGGATCGGATATTTTTCATCCAGGGTATTATCGTTAAGTTTCCGAAAATCCACCACGACTCGGTATTTTTCCTCACATTCTCCCGGTCGACTTTTCTTTTTCACTGCCCACAAAGGGCTATTATACGGAGACGTGCTATCTCTGATAATACCATGGCGCTTGAGATCCTCGATCTCCTTTCTAATGTGTTGTCTGAGCGCTTGCGGATACCGCCTCTCCTTCACATACGTCACCCGCTCTACTTTTAACGGGATCTCATGTAGCGTTTTCCCCGTTGCTCCTAGCTTGTCCCCTTCAGCGAAAAAAATATCCCTAAACTCGCTCCTCAGACTCTCCCTCCAATCCTCCACTCTCTTAACCGCTCCTATTTGCTCCGTTTCGCCCCTTACGCCCCCCCGGCTTCGATAGGTTCGCTTCCCTATTTTGATCCTCCAGTTCTCCCCCTCGTTTTCGATGCGCGCGCCTACTTTTCCCAGTAAATCACACCCCACTATTATCTGGTATTCCCGTGGCATGTCTTCCACGACGTGTACTTTTATGTCACCCATTACTTTCGCCCATTCTTCCAGCCCCACGACCGCTTCTCCCATTACTTCGCAGGGTCCCCCAAGAGTAAGTAATTTACACTTACATACCTTGATCTGGTGTGCCCTCTCTCCTCTACGCAACCTCTCTAACGCACCACGAGATATTATTGTATTGGTGCTGCCAGTATCAATGAGGCACCTCTCCCCCTTCCCGAACTCGATAATTGGCAAACCACACATCCTTTCCCGCACTGTATTGCACCTTAGGATGCGGTCGCCTCTCTGCTGCCACTCTCCTCAGGCCTCCGTACGCCGCTCCCATCTGCGCGAGGGATTCTTCTGCCACTCTCGTCGTCTGCTCCCGCTGCGCTTCGACTCCTCTCCGTCTGTCTCCGACGTCCCTGATGACTCGTCGCCCGATGATCCAATTTCTCTTGGTGTCGCGCTCCGCCTCTCCCGAATTTCCTGGTTATTCACCTCCATTGGTTCTGCTTTGTGAAATTCCCTTCTACGAAACAAGTATGGACATTGTCTTGCTATGTGTCCTTCTTCCCCACACTCAAAGCACTTAGTGCGAGGGCACTGAGCTACCAGATGGCCCGTCTTTCCACAACCATGACATTTCCTTTCTTCTTTCCGAGGTGCGTACCTAGGCCTCGTCACTCCCAATCTTCTCTCTCTTGTCGCTCCCCTGTCTCTACCGGCAAACGGCGTTTCCTGTCTCCTCCACACTGCTTTTGGGGTCCTGTTTCTCCTATATGGGATCTGGCTCCAATCGTTGTCATCTTCGTTCATTTTTACTTCTTCTTCCCTTGCGCTAGCATCTATCATCGCCTGGGCGCATTCGAGGAACGATCGCTCATTAGGGAACCCTTCCTTCCTTCCCGTCTCCTTCGCTAATTGTACCTTTAAGATTGTTGACAGGAATCCCATCCTGCCCTCCACTTCATCGGCGCTAGTTGTCTCCCTCATTTTCTCATTTATTTTATTGTAGCGGACAACCAGGACTGCAGCATACTGTCCACTATTCTGTCTCGGAGATTTCATTTCTCGAAACATTTGGAATATATCCTCCTCTGGGGTCCATCGTCCCCCCCCCATATGCTTTTTTCAGTCTCGTCTTTACTATCTCCCACGGGGTTTCCTCGTCCGCCTGTATCAGGTTCAGCACCTTCCTTTTCACCCTGCACACCAGGTCTGCCTTTATTGACTTAGCGTCACCTGGGTCGAGTAACCCTTCGTCCATCTTGGCTTGTATCCTCTCCATAATCCTATCTCCACCTTGAAGATGAAAATGAGAAAATGATTTAACTCACCTATTTCCCCAGAAAATTTTTCGAGGTCTGAGATCATTTTCCTCATGTCCTGTGACGTCACTGCCCGCACCTTCATCCACGCCAGTGTGTTCGCATGGGCTTCAGCCATGGTTTCTTTAGGTAACTGTGGAACTTCAAACGCTGCCGGCCGCAATTCCACCATTACCTACTTTAATTAAATCACACGAAAGTGAATAAGAAGGAAAAAAAACAACAAAAACCAACTCGCACGTTAATGACTCGAACCCACTCCGCTCCCGGGTTTCGGCACCAGTTAACGATCGTCAACGAAAAACGAGAAGAAAAAGGAAAGAGGTTGAATGTAGTTACTGAACGAGAGTTGTCACAAGACTGTTTTTATTTGAGCTTTTAAAGCCTCTCTAAATACATTCGGGATGTTTACATCCCGATGACTTAAGGATTAGGCTGGCTGCCTACGACGTCCGAACCTTAACTTGTATATGTATATATATATATATACATGTTTTTTTTTATTTTATCGTTTTAACCTTGTACCACATTGGATAAAGTTATGTTCTGTTTTTACGATTATAAGACAGTGTTGTGCTGCTCTAGGCGAGCAGGAAATTATTATGTCAGAACTGTATATAATTAGCATAAGTGTTAAGTTTCAGTTCCCGATGGATGGTCAGGAACTGGCAGGGGGGAGTTAAAGCCAGAGGCAAGTTTATGTTGTAAACTAATACGATCATAGGAGGTAAACAACCCATGATCCTATGTAGGTCGGATTGCTAAAGACAATAAAGTAGTCTCTTTACAGAAGTTCGAGAGTGTAGTTCGTTTCCCTCTTTCCTATTATTTCTTAAAGCTTAACCTCCGACAATTAACTGGTGTCGAAACCCGGGAACCTAGTACGGCGAAGCGAAAAGTAATAATTTTCTTTTCTTTATTTTTGTTTCATTCTTTCGCTTCACGTTTTTTTTCTCTCTCAATAAAATGCCAGAGGGAGTGTTACGACCCCCAGGTCTTAGTGCGGCAACAGATATACCGCAGTTACCTCAAACGACCATGGCAGTGGCTCACGCGAATACATTGGCGTGGATGAAGATCCAGGCGATTTCGGATCTGGAAAGATTCACTGGCGAGACCGGGGAACTAAATCATTTCCTTAAAGGGGGTGACCGGCTGATCACGCTAGCGTACCATCAGGGGAAAACAAACCACCGGGGAGAACAAGAGACGGCTCAGGCGTTCAGGCGGAAGTATTTCTGGTGGGGGATGCGAAAGACAATCCAGGAAACACTAGCTGCGTGCGAAGTTTGTCACCGTACCAAATATGACAGGCACCCACCGACCGGGCAACAAGTCGAGACTCCCACGGCGCAAACACCGCTCACTGACCTTCAAGTTGATACCTTCACTATGCGGGGACACAAGTGGGTCACCATGGTTGAACTTTTTAGTAAAATGGCTATGGCATACCCTATTCGGGAAAAGTCATCGGAAGCAGTACTAGGCGCGCTGAGACGTTGGTTCCAATTTTACGGTGTTCCAGATCGGATAGCGTCGGACGGTGGAAAGGAGTTCGATAACACCGACGTGCGGAAAGAGATGAAGGCTCTGGACGTGATGTGGCACGTCAATACCCCAGGGCATCCAAAGAGCCGAGGAGGAATTGAGTGTCTCCACAGTACCTTGGGCGATCATCTCCGCGTCTACAATGCCGACAAAGGGTTGGAGCCGGCAGAGGCAATGCCTAGGGCGGTCATTGCGTATAACCATTCTGTTCACACTGCCACCGGGTTTTCACCCTTTGAAATCCTTTTCGGACTTCGTGGGCGTCGCCGAGACACGAGTAGAACGGTGGTGGGAGACGAGACGTCCGCACAACTCACCACCAACCGCGTGGAACTGGGGAAATTATGGGGGAAGGTGTACACGAAAATTACCGCGGAAAAATCCAGGAGGGTGTTGGGGGAGAACGCGGGCGTCAAACTACTAGAAGGGTGCGTTGCGATAGGCACTACGGTTTATCGTAAGATCGGTTCCAATAGGAGTAAGGAGGTGTCCCGTTATGAGGGTCCCTTCCGGGTGATCACGATTCGTGAACACAATTTGGTAACCATCCAAAGTTTTCATGAACCCGCAAAGAGGAGAACTGTCCATCTCGAGCAGTTAAAGCTTCCAGTGGGGAAGCCATCCAAATAGGAAATTGACTCTAATTTTCTCACTCCTGCACACATCTCTTTTGATTTTTGGTGGCATTTGCCAGATACATGTTTTTTTTATTATATCGTTTTAACCTTGTACCACATTGGATAAAGTTATGTTCTGTTTTTATGATTATAAGACAGTGTTGTGCTGCGCCAGGCGAGCAGGAAATTATTATGTCAGAACTGTATATAATTAGCATAAGTGTTAAGTTTCAGTTCCCGATGGATGGTCAGGAACTGGCAGGGGGGAGTTAAAGCCAGAGGCAAGTTTATGTTGTAAACTAATACTCTGACTCCAGTAAAAGACTGCTTTATTGTTGATGATGATTCGACATACATAGGATCATGGATTGTTTACATTCCATGATCATATTAATATTCGACATAGTCATGCCTTTGGCTTATACATATATAGTTTTATAACTGGCTTTATTCTCCTCCTAATCCTCTACACACATTACGGGTTTGTTTACCTTAGGCTTTGTGGTATTAGGCTTAACATTGCCGTACCCCTAGCCATAACTCCCCCCTACCAGTTTACGGACATTCCCAGTAAACTCATAACGTGCGACATCAGTTATGTATCTGTAGAAAAACAAAACAAAAAGCAAACTCTGATAATGATAAAAATATGAAAAGAAAAAAACGTCTTCCATCTAAAATCACAGCACAGACACATACAAAAAAAATAAACACAATAAAAAAAAATAAAGGCCTCTCGGGACTGGTACAATTATGTGTCGACGACGGGGCACCCAGGCTCCACGGCGGGAAACTTGAGCTGTTCTACATGTACCGTCCGCCGTTTGATCGGGGAGTAATGCTTTCGACCGTGACTCCGTTATGTTCGCGGAGAGCGATCACTTGGATAGGACCCTCGTACCGCACTAGTTCCTATTCTCCGGTACACAAGCGCGCCGAGTTTCAGTTTGCCCAGAATATCGCGGACTTGGAGGTTGTCGCGCACCACCCGTCGCCGTTTCTTGTTCCCAAGCCTTCCCCGAAAGGTCACCCACTAGTTCCCTCTAGCGCTATCGGATTACTAACTACCCGCGTCGCCAGTTCTCCTGCTATCGCGTCGGCATCTTCGAATTCCGAACAGCGTCTCCACCGGAGAGAAACCGGTGGCAGATTGAGTGGTTATATGTGATGGCCGCATTTTACATCGCCACATTAGGTTCTAACGCTCCATGGTAAATTTTTAGGTGGTCACTGAGCGTGCTGTGCAGCCGCTCTACGTCTCCTCGACTCTTCGGGTGTCCTGGGAGATGCCAGGATCTCTAAGGCCGCTGGCTCAGCCCTGATTTCGGCGTTATCGAACTCCCTACCGGCGTCGAAAGATATTGTGTCTGGTACGCCATAAAATTGGCACCATGAGCGTAGTGCCCTTAGGACTGCTTCCGCTGATCGTTCTGCTATCAGATGGGCCATTGCTGTTTTGCTGAATCTGTCAACAATGGTGACCCATTTGTATCCCCTCCATGTGAACGTGTCCGCCTGTGAATTCTCCAACGGTCGGTCTGCCGTCGGTGTCTCCTCCTATATTGGTCGGGGGGGGGTGGCGATCATATTTCGTGGTGAGGCATGTGTCGCAGGTACATTGGTAACTCTCGCAATTGTGTCTTTCATGCCCCACCAGAAATATCTCCTATTCAATGCTTGCAGGGTAGCGTACATTCCCCGGTGGTTTGTCTTGCCTTGGTGGAATACAAGGGTCGGTTTTTTGCGTTTCTTGTTTTACTGTCTCCACCTTCAGGGTACATCGGACGACCGTACGATCGACTCCGATTCTCTCCGTCCTCCATAGGCGTTTGATGCGGTCCCAGATAGTTGCATTTCCCACGTACATGTGGTTTGTTTTCCCTGGAGTAGATGCGTCCTTCAGTGCGCGGCAAATCTTATCGTCGTTGATCCCCGGTGTTGACCAGATCTTGACGATGTTGCAGTGGCCGTACTTCTCGAATTCCATCTTGAAGAGCCCGGAAATTTTAGTGAGCCAAATGACCTGGCGCCTCTTGTCATTAATGATGGCGTCAACGTCCTCTATGTCCGAGGGCCTATCCCTCGCTTAACTTCTGTCACTCGGAACATCATTGGCTGGAGTCCCCTCCCGCTCACCTTCCTCGCCGGGTGACCATTCCTGGACGAATGGGTGGATGTCACGTGATGGTCCCAGAATCTCCTCTTCGATTGCATTCACGACCAACGCGCGGGATAACCAATCGGCCACGACGTTTTCATTCCCCGGTTTGTAAATAATGTCGATGTTGTATTGACTGAGGAACTTCTTCCGTCTGGTAATCTGCGCTGAAGACTCTTTCAGTATTTCCACTCATTGGAGGGGTCGATATCCGTTTGACCTCGAGACTTTCCTCCGAATACATAGGGTCGGAAGTGTTCTATCACCCATACGATCCCCAGAATTCGTGTTCTAGCGCGCTATACCTACTCTCGGATTTGGTAAGGCGTGTGCTAACGTATGCTATTGGTCGCTCCCCTCCGTCGCGAACCTGCGAGAGTACCGCCCCTAGCGCGTATTCAATGGCATCGGTGGTAATCATGAAGGGGAGTGCAAAATCTGGAAACGCTAGTATAGGCTCCCCCTGTAGCCACTCCATGCAACGTCGTATATTATTCTATATTACCGGGGTAATGACGACTTTTTGTCCTTTCTTAAGGAGATTGTTATTAGGGACGAGGTACTCCGCCATTTCCAGAACGAATCTGCGGTAGTAGTCTTTCGGGATAGTCATCCGCTGGATTGCCTCCACCTTCCCACGATCAGGTTGCACTCTCTCTCTGGAAATTATGTGGCCTAAAAATCTTACCTGCTCTTGTCCCACAAGCGACTTCTCCGCCGACAGTTTCAGCCAGAATTGCCTAATTCTGTCAAACACATGTCATAGGTGTTTCTACCTCATCTCGACTGAGACCAGGAGGTCGTTCATGTATATCTGGCAATACGACTGCCCAATCCCTCTAAAAAATTCGTCCATCATCCTCTGGACTGTTACTGGCGCATTTTTCAGCCCAAACGGCATTTTGGTGAATTTTTAGTGTCCCCGCTCGAACGTGAATGCCGTTTTGTGTTATTCTCTACGACGCATCAGAATTTGATGATAACCCGGCTTCAGGTCCAGTGTACTAAATACTTTTGCTCCACTTAGGCGGTCCAGGATGTCTTTACAGCGAGGAATGGGGTATTTTTCGTCTATAGTATTGTCGTTTAATCACCAGTAGTCTATTACTACGCGGTATTTATCGTCACCGGACGACCCTTTCTTTTTAACTGCCCACAGGGGACTGTTGTATGTAGACGTACTATCTACTAGGATGCCCTGTCGTTTCAATTCCTCGATTACCTCCCTTATATGCTGTCCCAGCGCTTGCAGGTATGGTCTCTCTATGATATATATCACACTCTCCTGCTTCAGCGGGATCTAATGGACCGCTTCCGCCGTCACTCCCAATTAGCCCCCTTCGTCCAAAAAGATATCGGCATACTCTCGCTGAATAGCGTGTTTTCAGTTGCCCTCCCGATTGATCACTCCGATTCGCTCCTTCCCGTCCCCCAAGGTTCCCGTACACTGGTATAACTTTCTTCCCAGTATAATATCCCACATTCCGTTACGGCACTTTACTCTTGCTCCTACCCTTCCCAAGAGATCGCACCCTATGATACCCTCGTACTCGCGCGGCATCTTCCCAACCACGTGTATTTTCAAATTCCCTCCCTTTTCCGCCCACCTATCCTATCCTATCGTCAATTCACCTTCGAATTTACACTGCCCTCCCAGGGTGATAAGCTTACACACGCATGCCCTGATCCGCGACGCCCCTCCGCCGACACACAATCTGTCCTCAGCTTTCCTGCTGAGAATTGTACAAGAGCTCCCAGTGTCTACCAGGCATCTTACTCCTCTCATCACTTGAATAATGGGTATACCGCCGTAATTTTCTTTAACGCTATAGTTTCTTAACGTGCGGCCACCCCTCTCATCGGGCCACCGCTTGCCGTTTCCTTCCTCTTTCTGTGCCATGTCGTCTGCTTCTTCCGCAGTCCCTGCCGTTCTCCCCAGTCTCTCCTCTGCTGCTCCTGGGTTCATCTTCTTCTTCTCTCTCCAACGCTCCTGTAGTTCTCGACGATTCGGAGGGGGTTCTGATTCTTCTCCATACCCTCTGTGCGTTTACCTCCATCGGTTCCGGCCTATACCTCTCTGTTCGCTGGAAAATGTATGGACACTGCCTCGCGATGTGTCCTTCAATTCCGCATTCAAAACATTTTGTGCGCGGGCTCTGCGTCACTAAGTGTCTAATTCTCCCATCCGTGACATCTTCCCACATCCGTGACATTTTCCCACATCCGTGACATCTTCTGTTTTCCTTCCTCCCGCTGGGTCTCGGTCTCCCAGGGCTAGGTCTCCTTTCTTCATCCACCGCCCCTTTTTTCTCCGCATACCGCTGATCCTTCCTCTTCCATGCCTGTTGTGGCATTCTCGGCCTCCAGTACATCACTTTGGACCACCTTTTTTCTCCGCATACCGCTGATCCTTCCTCTTCCATGCCTGTTGTGGCATTCTCGGCCTCCAGTACATCACCTTGGACCACCTCCTATTTTATCGTCTACCTCTAATGTTTCATCTTCACGGGCACTAGCGTCCATTAAATCTTGGGCGCACTCAATGAACGATCGGTCTCCCGGTAGAATATCTTTCTTGCCTGTATCCCTGGCCAACTATACCTTCAGGATGGTCGTTAGGAATGCCATCCTGGCTTCCACTTCCGCTAGGTTCACTGTTCCTCTCATTTTTTCAGTTAATTTGTTGGACTTTGCCAAGAGTTCTCCGGCGTACTGCCTTTCGTTTGATTGGGCTGTCTGGTCTCCCTGGACATCTGGAAGATCTCTTCCGGTGTCCATCTGCCTCCTCCTTATATGCCTTGTATGCGTTCTATAGTCTTTCTTTGACCACGGCCCATGGGGTGTCATGCATGAACTTCGGCGATCGTTTCCTTAGGTGATTCGGGCACTTCAAAAGCCGCAGGCCGTAATTCTACTATGTTACTAGGTCACTTTTTCTCAATAAAGCAACAGGATATGATTTTACTCACAGTTGTTTTCCAGAATACTCGTAGTTCCCGGGTTTGGGCACCAGTTATCGTCTCCCGGCTGTAGACGATCAAAAAAAAAGAAGAATGCATGAGTCAGTGATAAAACGTGATAGTTTGGTTTATAATGGGCTTTATTCTCCTCCTGATCCTCTGTACACACACTACGGGTTTGTTTACCTTAGGCTATGTGGTATTAGGCTTAACATTGCCGTACCCCTAGCCATAACTTATATTTATATACATATATTATAATTTATGCGTTTTGATAATTTATGTCATAAAGTAGGACCAGGAAAAAGATAATGCCTGTTTTTTTTTCTTCATGTATAATGTAGTCTAAATATTATTAAAACATAAAACAATATCAATTTAGATTTATGCATTATTTATTAAGATAATTGTCAACTTTATTTTCATCATCTGGACAATTTATGTTTGTTGTAAGTGATGTATTTTATATTATTTTCTTTTGATTTTACACTATTAAAAAGACATACCTCATGAAGAAGATGAGAAAGAAAAACGAAATTTAGGATTTGTATTTAAAACTGACAAAAAATGACCAGCAATACTTCACTCACAACACTGTTCACCTGAATAATTTATTACTAGCCTACTTCACGTTCAAAGAGATAAACACATAAAGGGAATGGTACTAAAATTTTGTTTATTAGAAGGTTGATAAAGTTGTCCATGTTTGTAAAAAGTGAAGAAGCACTTTAAAGAGTAAACACTGTAGTCTCGCAGCCCACGTGTTTCTTTTTTTTTTTTACGTTATAACAACAACTTTATTATGATGAAATTACAATCTGCCTTTACTTAATAGGCAATAAATAATTGAGATAAGTGTTTTCATTCATACCATATTTACAAGTCATCATTCGTTCGCACATTCATACAATATTTTTCTTAAATACTAAAAAAATGATTGTGAACAAAACGTTTTACTTTATTGACCAACTTAGTCACTGAATATCGCTCTGTCAACAAATAAAAACTGTAAATAGATATTGACCTTTAAAAAAAGCATAGAACTAATTTTGAATGGAATTATTAACTCCCGAAAAATAATCTATAAGTTGTCTTAGATTTTATCTTATTTTTAAATAACCTAATGTTGAAATGAATTAAAAACGATTAAATATACCAGTATGACAGTACAGGCTCTCCAGCCCGAATGGACACATTCTACTTAGCACGTATTCTCACTCAAGAGCAGCTTGTTGCCGGCTTTGGTAGGGTGGCTGGGCTGAGATTTCATTTATGCCAGTCTAGGAGACGGAGGATGTATTATTAGCCCACAGACCTCATCTGACCCTGGGCCTTGACATCTCGACAATTGTGAGCCAGTACACTGCTTCTGTTCCCCCCTCGACTACCTTCCACTTGTTACTGGCATAGTTGCATTGAGATTCCTCTCAATTACACAGGCTCTGGCTCCTGCCCAATTACGAGTTCTTTTTATTAAATGTGATGGTTACTAAACGTACGATAAGCTATAATGGACGATAAACAATATGGATTAAAGATTATAAGGTTTTATTCGTACACAAGTAAGGCACTATGTAGTTGGGGGACGCACTTAAATAAAAATAGGCAAGATAAGCGCCAATTTAAACATTGAGTAATAACATACAAAAAATCATGTAACACAAAACAACTTAATACACACATATGGGAATAGGGAGAGAGGGGGGGGGGAGTGTGCACGTGCGAAGCTAAAATGGACTGTATAGATAAACCCTGCCGAATATGACCGCAAGGAACAAAAGCGTGCATGTAACAAGAAATAATATGAGCTTATGAGGATATCTTTTTATAAGGATTTCCTACTTAACGTTTCTCCATAGCGAAGAGTTCTTTACTACGCGCTACCAGCGAAACCAAACATTCTCAGATCGTACACTAGGTATAAGAATGCATCAACCTCGAGGTTTAAAAAAAAACCAGCCGGTCACTCACTAGACGGTGAGCTAGACAATCTGTTTGGTCTGTCCGCAGACCAGTGTACTTAGTGACCACGACTCAAAAGGACTCGGCTCTCAATACAAAGGTCTACCCAATAAGCTTTGCCACGAGCCCCAAAGAAGAGCCGCTATTTTCTAACGGGTAAAGGAAAATCTTCTTTAGTCGGTCTATGTCATCTACTGTGACGTCATAATAATATGATGTATATGACTTTAACTTTTCTGCTTTACTAGAAAGTAGTAAACTTTCTACTAAGCTTACTAGAAAAGGAAACAGATACAAGAAAACCAGTAGTAAAGATGAAAAGGAGAAGAGAAAAATATGGAGCGGGAACCAAATGTTGACACCGAGTAGCAGCGGTGCAAACTTACAGGCATAAAAGCATCTTCGGAGACCAACCAGTGACTACCGCTTACAAGGCAACATCAGACATATAAACAAAAGGGTATAAATAAGCTTACAAACATCCTAAGCTACAATATACTTGGAACAAATAATAAACTGTATCAAACTAACTTCTCTAATTCTCTTAATGAATTTAATTTGTTTTGTTTGTATGAAACCAGTTGGAATTCTTACAATAATCTATTAACGGAAGAAACATTTCAAAATGTTACTGGGAAATTTGAAGGTCAGTTATGTAATGCTCATCAGATCTTACATTTTCAGTAGAAATGTGTGCCACAGTTGAGACTTATGGTCCCCCTTTTTTTTGTAAGTAACCATTTCCCAAAAATCCTACCCTTTGGCTACCTGCTCCCTCACCCTACAAGACACCCTCACTTGTGCCTTAGCCTTCGCTGAAGTATGTTCTAATGCTGTAATTAATTAATATTTGTCTATATACCAGTGTTTTGATTGTTATTCATAATAAAGTTTTTTAAAAGAATCTCCTCTACAAGATTATTTAACTGGTGCACCGAACAGGCACCTGGCAGTATACTCAGTAAATTCACGGTAGTTCACGATCTAGAGATCCCTCATTTGGCAACGGACATTGAGACCACTCCAATAGCGTGAGAAAGCCGATGCCTCTGGAAAGAAACCCCACAGGACAGGACTTAACCGATATTGAGTACTGATGAATTTCAATAGATTTTAACCAGGGAACCACCTCAAGAAATTTGTTATATATCTGAGGAAGTTGAAGGAAGAAAGAAAACTCGACTTCACTGAAGACATCATTCACTTGGTAAATACAATTATTATACACATTCTGAATTTATGACATCAGTAACTGACAGACTTAACATTTTAAGAAACATTACAGAAACAGAAGAAATGGAAGGAACTAGTTATGTAATTAAAGCCACTGACTTACAGCGAATCCCCGAATTTAATGGAAACTTAAGCGAGTTAGTCACTTTTTTAAACCAATTGCTATATGTTGCTTCTACAGTAGGAGCATTAGACAACCCACATAGAGAATATAATTAACGACAATTACTCAGCTACACCAAATTGAACAAACTAACGGACCAAGCAAAATTTTTCGGAAAAAGAAATTATGAATCCATTGACGAATTCATTACAGAATTAAAGAGACTTTTAACTTCCGGGACAACAAAACAATAGAAATATCAATAACGGAAATATTAGGAGTGACAATTCACGAAAACGAACATCCATTTACTTTTACGAATAAACTAATAACTCTACGAGACTAACTAGAAGGAAGCATTATTACGGACGACTCAAAAGAACAAATACAGAAAACATATGAGATGAACGCGTACGACATACTAATAATCAACAACTGTATAAAACAGTTAAGAAACTTGGTACGATGCAATATTATAAATAACCTTCGCGACTTACAACGAACGTTAACAACTTCCGCTATCGAAATAATGGAAGAAACTTATGACAAAATTTACAGACAAAAACCTAGACAACAGTATCATAACACACAACAAAGAAACCCCAACTACCTCGGAAAAAATTATGATCCCAATTTTAAAAGAACATAGGAACTCAGACAACACCAAAGACAAAATTATCAAAGACCGCAACAAAATTACCAACGGTATACACCCAACTATAACCGAGACAATAACGAGAGACACAACCAATCATGGAAACCACAGCAACGAATTAGACAAAATGACCAACAAGCAGAGAACCAAACTGTCTCAATGAGAACAGTTAAGTAACATGGTTCACCATCCTGAAACAGACAAAGATGAACAGATAAGACAACTAACAGAACGACTGGAACAATTAGAAACCAGACAAAATATTGCAATACCGAATAACGAATATTACATAAACGGTTTTAAACTAAAAGAAAAAAAAATACCAAAGATACTTGGAAAATAAATCGGAAAATATACATAAACTATCCAATATTAATTATATTGACAATATAAATTCATACGTTATTATTAACAATCGTAAGTTAGACAATTGCAACAAAAATAATACTATTTACTCACCTCTAATATCCTTTGTAAATATATCTAATAACAAATGTTTTTCAGAACTTCCTAAGATACCCATGCATATTGTAGACTCTGAATATAAAACAATGTACCAAGAACCTTATAATAATTCCCTAGTAGTAGAACTTGTGGAGAGGAATGATGGAATGCAGAATGGGAAACACTGAGCTTAAATCATTTGAGAAACTATAAGGAACGCAACATGGCAGGCACTCTTCCATCGTCACTGGCAAGAAAAGATAACAGCGTGTTAACGAGACTAAGAGTTGGCCACACCTTTTTTTTTTTTTTTTTTTTTTTTTTTTTTCTCAACCCCTATTAGTGTTATATACAACAATATAATGTTTCTGAGGGTTGCTCCTTCTACTGCATAAATTGTGCATTTAAGGAGTGCATATCTTACAAACTAACATTTATTTTTGTTGTTGAAAAACTTATACAATATAAAGGACTAGATGATGGGGCTCACCTTCGGGTTTGGACACACCATACTAACGCATCTACTTATATTATAGACTCGACTGGCCTACATGTGAATCATGTCATAACCCCCCAGCCATAGTCCAACATTTTTTCTCATGCCTAAAACTTAGATTAGATAGTTATATTATAGACTCGACTGGCCTACATGTGAATCATGTCATTACCCGCCACGCATAGTCCAACATTTTTTCTCATGCCTAAAACTTAGATTAGATAGTTATTGTCGGGGGGCGTCACTAGGGGAGTGCCTAACCACGCTAGCCCTGGTGACTAGTGCGGATTGTTGTAGTTTATAACATGGACCATTGTTCCATGTCAGCATTTAATATCTGACTCCATTTATGATAGGTATGTGTCCCGACAATACACTATGTTTAAAAGAAAAGGGTACAGAGGTTTCATAAAGAATAAGATCGGTTAAGAGTTCAAACGGGGCACGGCAGTGCAGCAGGCGCGAGGCGTCAGAGAGCCTGCAAGGCTGTGAGACAGGGTGACGGCGCAGAGGTGCGGCAGAGAGAGAGTAGGCCAGTGGAAGGCTTAGTGGGCTTACTCCCAGGGCCCCGGGGCCCTGGCGTATCGCGACGAGTGATAGAAGCTGTCTTGATGAGGAGCCTGGGAAAGAGTGTCTGCCTACCAGGGCCAAGCGGCCCTGGCGTAAAGCGACCAAGTAGTGCGGCTGAGGAGACTAGGAAAAAGAGTGTCTTTACAGGGCGAAACTCCTTGATTTAAATACTGTACCCCCTTCCTAGTGGAAGGTGGAGACGGCTGAACGGGGTGTGTTTTATGATGCCCAGGAGGCCAGTACCCCTTTAGTTTACGACTGTTGGCCTACTAGGGTGTGTTTTATGACCGCTTAGAGGCGACTTTAGGTCTGCCGGGTTTGGTTTTATGACAGTCAGGTGGCTTACCCTCTCGGGTTTTATTGCAGGACCTTCGACCCTCTGTTACTTGTTTAATGACTACCGACCTCTCTATGATTTATTACAAGAAGTTTACAAAGATTTGCATTTATATTATAATACATTATGCACCAGAGTATAGGGTAATTTACATATGTGGTTGGCAATCGCTACAGTTATATTATAGACTAGACTGGCCTACATGTGAATTATTTCATAACCCCCCACGCATAGTCCAACATTTTTTCTCATGCCTAAAACTTAGATTAGATAGTTATATTATAGACTCGACTGGCCTACATGTGAATCATGTCATAACCCCCCAGCCATAGTCCAACATTTTTTCTCATGCCTATAACTTAGATTAGATAGTTATATTATAGACTAGACTGGCCTACATGTGAATCATGTCATAACCCGCCACGCATAGTCCAACATTTTTTCTCATGCCTAAAACTTAGATTAGATAGTTATATTGTACTTTGAATCTAATGGTGCGTACAGCTTCTTTTGGCATGCTTTATTTAGTCTGTATTATGACGCGCCTCTGAGTCTCCTTTAGCCGTCTTACATGTCACACAGTTCTCTAGAAATTTCTTCACAAATCCAAACATATTCTCAAACTAATAATGATTATATAGAGTCTCGAAAGTTTTCTCCCATCCTAAATGAAAAATGGAATTGTGGATGTTATTGACAATGGACCATCGAAGGGAGTGTGGTATAAAAATAGGGAGGCACCAAGTACGTTAGTTATGCTGAATTTTCCTACAATGTACATCAGATCGTATTTCCTAAGTCATAAGTGTCCTTTATTTCATCGGAATTCAATTTCAACAAAATTTCAGAAATAAAAGGGTCTTTATGCTGCTCAGCAAGAATTCAATGAGATGACACTGAAGTTAATGCGATTCGTTTAGAATTGATAGAAGATTCTAATACTTTCCTTATTGCTACCTGTTTCCGTCCGTGGGGCCTAACTTACTGCACATCCGTGATAATTTCTGTACTCAAGAAAGGGCCATTACTAGGACTGTCCAGTGGTCGGCACATGCCATTTGTAATCTATAATAATTCAGGATTTTTGCAGTATTAACCTGATCGAACCTTGTATTCTCAAGGGAATTTCGATTAAGACAATCCATTTTAGAAGACTTACGATATTCGATGCTCAAACCGTTAGTTTGTAAAAATTCCCACCATCTCTAAACTCGGTGAATAAGATCTGGTTTACTCTGTGTACCATTCAATTATTAACAGTACGTAATTACCTTATAAGGGTATCCGTCAAGGCAATTGTTAAAATGTTTCATGGCATTGAAAACTGCTAATTTTCAAGTTCATAAGAGTGATATTTCGATTTCTGAGGTCTAATGAATTTACTGTAGTTTACAACAACGTGAGGGTTACGATCTACCATATGAAATAAAATTGCACCATAGCCCGCAGAACTTGCATCTGTCTGTAATTTGATAGGTAGAGAAGACTCGAGTATGATTAGAATTGGATGTTTGTCAAAATGAAGATGAATGTTTGTCTAATCTGTTCATGTTCCAGTAACCACTTAATGATTTTTCAATCCATCACTGATCGACCTGTGCTAATATCAAAACACTTGGGACAAATGTTGTCTTCCCCATTGGGGGGGAGGTAGTAAGTTAGTCCAATTCTCAACTGTATCTGGGTAATCAGTTGATGTAGATAATGTTTTTCCTCTCAATTGCGTTTCTCTGTAAACGAAAGAAACAACATTTAAAGCCTTTATTTCAAATATTGTTCTTTCTCCGCATAAATCTTTATTCCCACATTTTAACTTTACTCAACTAAACATTTCACTTACATCTCTACAGTTCACCGCTTTCTCTATTACTCCGAGTCAAGCCATTCAGTTGTCTGCTATACTGTGCCGGTGGATTTTAAATTAACAAACACGATGACTCGAGACGTGTTCTTTATATATTGCCATCCTAGTGGAAGAAGGTAGTTAGGAGTAAGAACGTTGTGTGTATAACACGGGTGGGTTTGGTCATGTGGAAAAGGTTCCATTCTGCTGTTTTGAGACCAGTGTTTATTTTGTTTTGTATCTTATAAGGTCAATTTTTAGTTTGTCCATTTTTTCCTATTTAATCAGTTTCTATTTTCTATATAAAATAGGTTTTTTTATTATAATCGTGTGATTTCTTTGTTTTTTCTAGTGCTAATTGTCTCTTTCTAAATCTGTTTTCGTAAGGCGTTGTTTCAATTGAAGTGGTAAAATATTCATATTTTCGCCTTCTAATAAATATTCTGGAGAGAATTATGTAACTTTGTACTTTGTTTTTTTTTATAAATTTCAGTCCTATTGTTGTCCAAGCATTTTTCTTTTATCTTCATTTATTTTGCATTTTATTTTATCGACTGCACTTTGATTTAGTCTTTCGTTGAAACCGTTTGAAAAAGGTGAGTCAACCGCAGTGAAAATTAATCTTGTTGTTACTTTCATCTAGGAATTATTTAAATTGTCTAGACTTTATTTATTTGGTCCACTAAACGTATGCCTATGCTATGATTTTGTGTTGCAATTTTCGTCAATTTTATGAAATCATCAGAGGTTTGACTTGATCTTGTAATAAAAGTATTCATACAAATATTAAAATCTTTATCGTCCACAATGAAGATATTTATGTACTTCACTATATCGTAAATTTTTATTTTTAATCTTACCATTCAATCTGTCTTTCTCTCACCATTAATTGTCCTCAAGTTTACTAATTTTAAATTGTTGATAGGTTTATTTTTTATTTTCAACAATTTCGAATTTATTAATGACACGTATGCCCTAGATTCATAAATTTCTGTTTGTTTTTTTCCTTCATAGCCCCTTTAAATTTCCAGATAATTATGTATAACTATAATATATATAAATTTCTGTAACTTCTGTTGCGCCATTTAATAGTAACTTGATTTTAATCAATCACCAGTTTTTTTAATTTTCTTTATCCAATTCGACTTCAAAATCTGAGTGGTTGGCAGTTTGTAACTTATCTCTATTTTGTCTAGTGCACCACTTTTTTTGTGGAGCAGTGTAAATATATCTGGGAGGAAGATATGACCAATCACGAATGCTAGGGAGCACCCTGAATACTATCCAACGGAAAGGGCTCATCCAGGTCATTGTGTGGTGGTGGCTTGTACAGTGTAGTTCCAAGGTATTGAGGGAGCCCGCTTCCTTGCTCACGTACTCTGTTGTATAATTCATTAAACAGTTACCTAAATATTTCGTTTTCCATTATGGATCCCGATCCGTCTATCTCTGATACTGATTATGTAATATATATATATGGGCGTGGCAGACATGATCAATAAGCACAACCGGAAATGCAAGAATACACGACATGCGCGACACCTTGCGGCCGTACCCCGAAGTAGATGGTCTATTGGAAGGCCCAGTGGAATCTGGTGTGGACCTGGTGATGTACAGATTGTTGTTGAGGGAGCCTGCCTTCTTGCTATTTTACGTCACTGTTTATAGTTCATTAAATAATTATCTCAATCATTCCAAACAGTGTTTCTGAATCCCGACTCGACTATTTCTGTTACCCCATTCTCTTAAATAAATATACATATTCACCGATATATAATATATATACTTTATTTCTTAATACATTAACTCAAATTATTTTCTTTTTCATTTTAGGGACAACTGTTAAATATGTCAAATATAATGCTGAAGGACAAGGTAGCCATCGCTCCTTCAGGAAAACAGGTATGTGTTTATTCATCAAACTATTAACGAGCACATAACGAGCCAGTCATAGTCATAGCCAAATTAGCTCCTGAAACGATAACCTTGAATATTTTAGGAGAACATGTGGAGACCCTTGTGATCTGAATCCAAGATAAGGGAGGGAGGGAAAGAGGGAGAGAGGGAGAGAGGGAGAGAGGGAGAGAGGGAGAGAGGGAGAGAGGGAGAGAGAGAGAGAGAGAGAGAGAGAGAGAGAGAGAGAGAGAGAGAGAGAGAGAGAGAGAGAGAGAGAGAGAGAGAGAGAGAGAGAGAGAGAGAGAGAGAGAGAGAGAGAGAGAGAGAGAGAGAGAGAGAGAGAGAGAGAGAGAGAGAGAGAGAGAGAGAGAGAGACAGACCCACACACACACTTTAGCTCCGTATCCCTAGAATATTTAAACGTGTTATGAGTTCAATACAATAAAATTGTTCCCCCGGCAAATCTAACCCAATAAAATGTCATTTTTTTATTCGCCACGAAAATTTATATAATATTAGGTTTTTAGGGGCAATAAAACACGAATACGAACTTGTTTTTCGTATTTTTAAAAAAATAAATGCAATTGATCATCACTTGGTTTCAATTAACTTTCAGTGAATTTAACTCTAAATAACTATTATGAAATTAAGCATAGAAGTTTAAAAAGAAAATAGGGGACATCATTGTGCAAACGACGGGAAAAAAAAAACGATCCCCGGACAACAGATGACTGCTATATAGAGTTACGCAATAAAAGTGGATCTTATCAGCATTGCAAATTATTTCACTCAGCCTTGGAAAATGAACAGCTTCGCAAGTTTACATACATAAGTGTTTGTTAAACACCTCGAGGTGTTACATTCCCGGAACCTTCTTTAATTCTGTTGTAAAAAATTTTTTTATAAAAGTAAAGGGTTTGTTTGGAGATTGGCTTATTTTGATGAAAGTGATTTTTAGGTTTTCATCAGATTTAATACCGGACAACGTTCCGATTTACTCTTGTCACAATATCTCCATCAGGCCCTGATAAGAAGAAAAGAAAACAGTTAGGTACAAGAGAATAACACAAAATGAAGTAGGTATAAGTGCAATAGGAATGGCTAATCAACTCATATTAGTACGTCACAGTTAATAGGTTTGAATTAATAGGTAAAACTCTGTTTCATCAACGTAAGCCGATCCCCCAATAAATTACTCATTAATATACTACTATTTTATTATTTATATAATATGTATAGTATAATATTATATATTATATGCTACTTATTTACAACTACTACTCACTGCTAACAAGGAGAAAACGGCTAAGATATTTAGGTATTTTTTTGTGGCCCCTTTATAGAAGATGAAAAATATACTATGCTCTCCTAGGCAATTAATAAAATAAATAAATAAAAATTAATTAAATAAAAGTTACTGAAAAATACTTCCTAAATTTATATTTTCATCAAATTTAACAACGGGAAATGTTTTGATATAAGCTGACAACAATAAAATAAAAGGAAATGGTGTAAAGATTGTTATTAGAAAAAATAGAAATTATAGGGATATAAAACAAATCATAGTTTATGAAATAATATGTTTCTAAAACTGTTAATTAGTTTTCTAACAGATTATACAAATACAGTAAAAGTCAGGAGTATGACCGAACGGCATCAGCAAAAGAGAATGAAGGCCTCAAATTTCTGGCGGGGGCGCTTCTTGAGCTACCTGTGACTGGCTTCTCTTCTTGTCGCTGACAACGTTGCTCGCTCCTGGACTTGAGAATTCTATATGCCTCGCAGCCCTTGTAGTTGGCCGGATGGTCTTTCTGGCAGAGTACGCACACAGCAGGCGATTTCAGGGGCTTTTTGCACAATTCGCTTTTGTGCTGCCTACTACACTTTACACACCTGGGAGGGTAGTGGCAGTACGATTTTGTGTGTCCATATGCCTGGTAATTATGGCATTGGACGATGTCTCGTTCGTCTTCAATTCCATCAGCTGGTGTGGTCGGGTGCAGATTTCTGATCACTACTCGTAACGATCTTTCCTGCTTCAACTGGTAGGTATGGAACTCGGCGTTGGTTTCTTCCAAATACTTGATGATCGCTCGATAAGTATTGGGAGTGTCTGGGGAAATTTTCGTATCCCGAGAGCGATTGAGGCACGCGTATTTTCCGGAACCTACAATTTTGCTCCAGTGGTGAGTCACGGGTCTTGGCTCTGAGCCACCAGACCGACTGGCTCAGAGAGCGTATTACTTAGGCGTTAGTGAACGATCCGTAGGCGGCTAAGTGAGTCATTCTAGTTATAAGTTTTATGTTATAATTATGATCATTTTATTTTAAGTTCCCGACGGATGGTCGGAAACTGGCAGGAGGGGGTTAAAGTCAGAAGTATGACTGTATTGTAAATAAATACGATCATGGGGTGTAAACAACCCATGATCCTATTTGTGTAGGATTGTCGGAATAATAAAGTTAGTCTTTCTCTTGAGCCCTTTCTCGTATGTCAGTTTGTTTTCCTCTTTCCATCTTTATCAAATCTTTACTGCCGGAGATTAATATAAGGCTATATATATAAGTTAACGTTCGTGAGAACTAGAACAGTAAAAAAAGATCGAGAAAGAGGTAATAGGAATGAATAGGGCAAACGATAGTATAAGACTGCTTTATTCATAGCTCTTAATCCCATACACATACACTCGGAATGTTTACATCCCGATGTTTTGGTATTAAGACTGTGTACCAACAGTGCCCAGGCCTTAACTCCCCCCCGCCAGTTTACGCACACTCCCTCGTAAACTCAAAGTCAGACCCGAGTGTACAATCAGTTTGGCTCGGGTTCTCAAGGGCCATGGCCAGCACACCCAATACACAATCTATAATCCATCACACTACTAAAGACACATTTAAACAAGACAAATAAAATATAAATGTACAAAACAAAATAATAATACCTCCTATAAAATAATAATACTATTAAAACTAAGAACAGAACTCTCTGTCTGAATGTCACATATATTAACAATGTGACTTATAACAACACAATTACTTGCTTCGTGTTGGATCGAGGACACACCAGTTTACTTACGCTCCCCCCCCCCTAGAGTGGGAGTTTCAGTTGTTCAATATGAACCGTCCGCCGTTTCCTTGGGTGGTCCACACTCTCGATAGTTACAAGATTGTGTTCTCGGATCACAACAACCTTAAAAGGGCCTTCATATCGGACCGGCTCTTTACTCCGGTTGGAACCTAATTTCCTATAAACGACGGTCCCGATCGTAATCGACCCCATTCTGTCCCGGACTTTCATATTTGCCCTCGCAACGCGTTTGGTTTTTTCCCCCGATATACGATCGCGCACTGTACACCACATTTTTCCCAGCCGCATGTGAGTGTTCACGAGCTGTTCCGTGCTCCCTTCATCTGCCACCGTCTCTGCCCGATTTCGCGGTCTCGCGCGTAACCCAAAGATAATTTCAAACGGCGTGAATCCCGTGGTGGTGTGAATCGAGTGGTTATACGCCGCCACCGCCATCGCAACATTAGCTGACAACCCCTTATCGACCTGGTATACCCGCAGGTGATCGCTGAGGGTGCTGTGCAGACGCTCAACGTTTCCTCTACTTTTGGGATGTCCCGGGGTATTAATATGCCATACCACGTCTCTATTTTTCATCTCAGCGCGAACTTTGGCGTTGTCGAACTCTCTCCCACCATCCGACGAAATGCGCTCGGGGATGCCATAAAATTGGAACCACAAGTTGACGGCTTGCAGAATAGCGTCTGACGATTTGTCCCGCACCTCGTATGCCATAGCCACCTTACTAAATGTGTCGATTGTAGTGACCCATTTGAATCCACGCCACGTAAACGTGTCGATCTGTAAAACGACTAGTGGCGACTCTGTTGTGGGTGTCTCCTTCTGTCGTCCCTGTGGTGGATGGCGGTCATATTTGGTTTTCAGGCAGATTTCACAAACCCCTATGATCTCCTGGATGGTCTGCCGCATCCCCCACCAAAAATATTTCCGCTGTAGCGCCTGCGTTGTCTCTTGCACGCCACGGTGATTCGTCTTCCCCCGGTGGTACGCAAGTGTGACCTCCCGCTGTTGCTCCACGTCACGCAACGTCTGAACCGCCGATAGGCACCTGATAAACGTGCGGTCAATTCCTAATTGCTCGCTCTGCCACAATCTTCTAATGTTCTCCCAAATCGTCGCGTTACCGACAAATAGGTGGTACGTTTTCCCCGGTTTGGAGGCATCCTTCAGTGCCTGGCAAATTTGCTCTCGCCTCACTCCCGGCTCCGACCAGATCGTCGAGATTGTGCTTCGACCGTATTCGTCGTACGTCACCGTCATCATGCCCGAAGTTATTGTTTTCCAAATGATTTGGTGACGTTTGTCGTTGATAATCTCCTCAGACGTTTCCATGTCTCGTGGTCTTTCTCCAACAGACTCTTCTGATGTGGGGCTATCTCTCGCGCCACCATCTTCCCGCAGATTGGTACTAACTGCTTCTCCTGGCGTCCACTCCGCAAGGAATTGTCGACTACCCCCTGATTTCTCGCCGTCCACAATAGCATTCGTCATAATGGCACGTGACAGCCAGTCTGCCACGACATTATCCTTCCCTGGCTTATACACAATCTCCATATTGTATTGTGACAGAAACTCCTTCCACCGTGTGACGCGTGCGGATGATTCCTTTAATTTCCCCACCCATTGCAGCGGTCTGTGATCGGTGTGGACTTTAAATTTTCTCACAAATACTTTTGGGCGGAAGTGACCAATTGCCCAGATGATACCCAGTAGTTCCCGTTCGAGGGCACTGTACCTCGCCTCCGTGTCAGTCAACCTCCTGCTCGCATATGCTACCGGCCTCTCCCCGGTTTCCCTCCTGGGACAATACCGCTCCCAAGGCGTACTCACTTGCGTCCGTTGTGACAGTGATCACCTTCTCAAAATTTGGAAACGCAAGATAGGTGCTTCTTGCAACCGTTCCATACATTTCTGGATATTTTGCTCATTGAGCGGCGTGATTATCACTCCCTGCCGAGATATGGTATGTCCCAGAAAACTAATGGTCTCCTGACCCAGGGACGACTTTTCTATCGATAATTTCAGGCCAAATTCCTTTAACCTCTTAAAAACACTCCGAAGGTGCTCCATATGATCCGATTCGGTACGGCTGAAGACTATGAGGTCGTCCATATAGATCTGGCAGATGTTCTCATCAATTCCCCTCAGGAGTTCATCCATTAGCCGCTAGAATGTTATCGGGGCGTTTTTAAAACCGAACGGCATCCTTGTAAACTCGTAATGACCTCGTTCGAATGAAAACGCCGTCTTATGCTGATCATTCGCATTCAGTCTAATCTGGTGATATCCCGCTTTCAGATCTAACGTACTGAAGATTTTCGCTCCACTCAGCCTATCCAGTATATCCTCAAAGCATGGAATAGGATATTTCTCGTCTAGAGTGTTCTCATTGAGCTTTCTAAAGTCTATAACTATTCTGTAATGATCTTCTTCCTCACCTGGTCTATTTTTTTCCCCCGTCCACAGGGGACTATTGTACGGCGAAGTGCTATTTCTGATAATCCCTTGACGCTTTAATCCTTCGATTTCCCTCCGGATGTGTTGACGAAGTGCTTGAGGATATCGCCTTTCTTTAACGTATTATCAGACCCGTCTTACCACATCCGTGGCACCTCCTCTCTTCTCTACGAGGCACATATCTAGGCTTTGCTCCTCTGAATTTCTTTTCTCCTGTCACCCCCCTATCTCTACCCGTAAACGCTGTTTCGGGTTTCTTCCATACGGTGTTTGGGGTCCTGATTTTTTTATAAACGACCCGGCTCCAGTCACTCTCGTCTTCTCGGATACGCAATTCTGCTTCCCTAGCGTCGATCATCGTCTGCGCGCACTCTAGGAACGACCGTTCGTGAGCGAATCCCTCTTTCCTTCCTGTTTCCTCGGCCAGCTGCACCTTCAATATTGTTGACAGGAAGCCCATCCGGCCTTCTACTTCTTCAGCGCTAAACGTCTCTCTCATCTTTTCCGTAACCTGATTGTAACGGACTACCAGACCTGCGGCATACTGTCCGTTACTCTGTCTCGGAGACCTCGTTTCCCGAAACATCTGGAAAATATCTTCCTCAGGGGTCCAGCGCCCCCCTCCATACGCTTTCTTCAGTCGCGCCTTTACCACTTCCCATGGGGTTTCCTCGTCAGCTTGGATCTGATTCAGGATGCTTCTTTTTACTCGACATATCAAAGCCGCTCTCAGTGATTCCGCGTCCCTGAGGTCCAGCCAATTGCCTTCCACCTTTGTCCCGATTAACGCTGTGAGGCGGTCTCCTCCCTTTAAAAAGTGATTAAGTTCACCCAGCTCACCTGTAAACCTCTCCAGATCCGAAATCGCTTTTCTTAGATCCTGGGTGTTCATAGCCTTCACCCTCATCAGTGCGAGTGCATTTGCGTGAGTCTCCGGTAGCAGGCCCACTCTCCTAGGATCCGTCCCATCAACGATATTTAAGACGGGCTGTCTTAATACGCCGCTTTCCGTCATCTCTTCTTCTACGTGTATCGATAAAAATCGGGCCACAACAAAATTTCTCCGAACTGTGTTCCTTAATTCTTCACTAAGAATTAATTCTTCGCGGTTCCCGGGTTGTGCGGTTCAATTATTGAAGGTGGGGTGAATAAACTGAAATCAGTTTCTCTGTAAACAAAGATAGCAATTTTATTCACTATATATTATATTATAACAATTATTAATATTGATTTACACAATCTTACCTGTAAACAAAGAAACGACAATTACAGTTTATTATTATCCATTCTCTATTCACACTATTTACATGTTCTGTTACCTCACATAACCTTCTCTATCTGATAACTGCTGCTCCATCTGGTGTCAGCCAGTGGAAGCAGCACGGCAAATTCAAATTAAAGAGAGGGCACTTTCATTACATATATATAAGTTAATGATCGTCAACGAAAAACTTGAAAAAAAAGAAAAGAGGTTGAATTTGAAATCACGAATTGAAAGTTGTCACAAGACTGTTTATTAAGCCTTTTAAAGCCTCTATATATAGTTAAATGCTGACACAGTTCGCTGTCAGCTAGCTATCGCATTGCTGACCACTGTCCTTTCCTATCCTATATATGAGCCTCCTCGCTTAGAGATAAGCAATCCCCTTCTGTGATTCATTGAGTACGTTCATTTACCTGTTTAGCCATTTAATATTTTATTTCAAACTTTGTGTAGTGTAAATTACCAATGCACATTCATTCCGGTTTACAATGGGAAAACAGAAAATTTAATACTATACATAAATAACGTGTCGTATTTAATAGCCAGATTCTGTCAAGCTGATAATCCAAATAGAGTAAGAAATGAAGAACTTATTCTCATGTGTACCAAAACGAAACTAGAAGGAAATGCAAAAATCGCGACCTTTGACAAAAAATTTGCCTCAGTTATAGACTTATTTGAATTCCTTAGACAACATTACCAAGACAATCGGTCAATTTGCCAACTAGCACGAGAAATTTGCAATACAAAACCTAGACATAACGAAAACGCTATTGAATACATTGAACGACTACAAATAAAAAGATCTGGCTTATACTCTAGAATCTACACAGACAACGAAATACGCGACAAAGATCAGGAAATTGCGCGTTACGGCAATGACATTAGTCAAGAAGCCGTTAAAAACTTACATCCGACTATAGCAATATTTTTACAACATATACAATACAGAACTTTAAATGACGTTTATAATATTCTAAGATAAGAAGCTTCATTTGTGGTAGAACAAGTACACGGGAACCGAATATTCAATAAAGACGCGACCGAAGAAAAACCTAGACAACAATATAATAATAATAAACAATTTAAAAGACCGCAACAACAATACCAACAAAGACTGCAACAACAATACCAACAAAGACCACATAATAATTACCAGGAACATAAAGGCAATAACTTTAACCCTAATTTCCAAAGACGACAATACCAACCGTGCTATAGTAATAATTATAACAATAACGACGCGTAACAACAACAACGATACCATTACCAACAACAGTGGAATCCGCAGGCACAACATAACTATTTTAATCAACCGCAGCAAAATCAAGTACAGAATCAACCGGTAATTAATCAAGCCTACCCACAGACAGTTTCAATGCGTACCGTTAGTGACAGAGCACATCACATTGAAAACGACAAGGACAAAATAATTCTAGAACTGCAAGAGGGACTAGACCGCATGGAAAACCATTTTTTAGACTCGGGACAGATACAAACCGATCCGCCTCCCTTAGAGGCGCCCCTTAAATATCAGCTTTTAATCAGCTTCCCTTTCCCCTCAGCTCCCGCAGGGCCATCCTTAAATATTAATTTTTTTTTTTTTTAGTTAAATTCCTTTATTGTGCGATAATTACAATCTGCCTTTTATAAGGCAATAAGTAATTAAGATATATGCTCTCATTCATACAATATTTACAGTTCATCATTCGCTCGCTCATTCATACAATATTTACAGACAGCCCAGAGACCCCCCAAATCCACCGCGAAGAGAAAGCGGAGTCTTGGGAAGTCCCCCACGCTCCTCCGTCAGCCGCGTCACCGGATACTAGCCAGTGGAGGCTGACCAAGAGCGCGAGAGCCACAGACGCTTAGGACATGATTGGAGAGACTGGCCATTGCCAGGACTCCCACTGTCACGCGATTATAGCAGGTCACGAGGCCACTGCCGTTTCAGTCTCCAAAGAGGATTATAGGGATGAGTGGCGCAGTGCAATGACTGTGCTACAGGATTAGGGTGGTTGGAAAGGCTACTGTGGAATTTCGTAAACTTGGGAGGGATGAGTTCTAGAATGTAGGGTATATTAAGGTCGTTATGAAGGGTTTTGTTGCTCACATAATAAGGGGCATTTACTATTGTTCTCAGGACTTTTGATTGAAAGGATTGGATACGCTTGATGTTCGACTTTTTTGCTGTCCCCCATAGCTCTATTCCGTATGTCCAGATTGGTTTAATATTGATGTAGATTAAGTATAATATGAATTCCGTAATGTAGATTAGTAGTTTATTTTCTATTGAGAGATGGGATGTCGTTTGAAGTAGTCTGTACAGTTGTCCAAAGCGTCTGTTTAGTTCTTGTCTTTTTAGTCTCGTATGTGGGTTCCAGGTCAGTCGTTTGTCAAGATGGAAGCCTAAGTACCGTACTGTCTCGGATACAGGGAGAGGAATAGAATTAAAATAAACTAGTAGACAAGACTTGCGACAAAGTGTGAAGGTAATGTGGGAGCATTTTGCTTCATTAACTTTGATCCGCCATTGATTGCACCAATACTCGATCTCGTCAAGGTGTTTTTGAAGGTTATGGGATGCTATGTCGGGGTCTATGTGGGATGACAAGACTGCAGTGTCATCTGCAAATGTGGCCAAGAATGTATTGGGAGTAGAGGAGAGATCAGCGGTGTATAGGTTATAGAGGATGGGGTCCAGGACACTGCCCTTTGGAACTCCTGCACTTATGGGATAGTAGTTAGAGTATTCTAAACCACAGCGGACTTGGAAGAAGCGGTTTGAAAGGTAGGACTGTAGGATTAGGAAAAGGGCCTGTGGTAAATATCTTTTGAGCTTGTAGAGCAAACCTGCGTGCCAAACCCTGTCAAAAGCTTGAGCTATATCGAGAAAGGCAGCAGTGCAATACTGTTTGGTTTCAAGGGCTGAGGAGATGTGATCAACAACGCGAAGGCCTTGTTGAGCAATGGAATGTCGTTGGCGGAAACCAAACTGGTGTGTGGGAAAAAGGTTTTTGGATTTAACAATGGGAAGTAGACGTTTTAGTCGGAGTTTCTCAAATATTTTTGAGAGGATAGGGAGTAGGCTAATTGGACGATAAGATGAGGCGTCATTGGGTGATTTACCGGGTTTGGCGAATAGGACAATAAAGGAATGTTTCCAGAGGAGAGGAAAGTGCGTCGTTCGGATTATGCAATTATATATGTAGGTTAGGAAGATTATGGCTTTAGGAGGAAGTTGTTTGAGAATTTGAGGAGTAAGGAGATCATATCCAGGGGATTTTCGGTAAGGTAAATTTTTCAGAAGGTATTTAACCTCAGAGGGGTTAACGGCTTTTGGTGGAAGAGAGAGAGAGGAATAGGTGAAGTGAGGAAATCTTCCACAGTTGTGCTGTGAGTATGGATTTGATGAGAAAGGTGAGGTGTGACAGTATGGGTAAGATGCAGAGCAAATTCCTCCGACCTATCCCCATCCGAAGCCGCCCAGGACCCATCATCACGACGGAGTGGGTGTGAAACAGGTTGATACTTTAGGGTTTTTTTGGTTACATTCCACAAGGAGTTATCCCTGGTGGACAGAGAGGAGAGGTAGGAATTGAAAGAATCGGAACGGAAGGATGCCAATCGCCGCTTTAACAATCGGCAATACTAATTGTACGTGCGGCGATCAACAGGATGCCGGGATCTTTGCCACACTGTTCTGGAGCGGCGTTTGGATTGGATTAGATCTTTGAGATGCTGAGGTAAACGATTATGATTGTGGATTTTTGGGTGACGATGGGGTGACGATGCCTCCCAAGCCGACCTCTGGACTAGAGTAGTGAAAGAATGCACTGCATCGTCTAGGTCTTGGGATTTTTTCAAGGACAATTTTAGGTTTACGGACTCTGTAAGAAGCAGGCGACTTTTTGCACAATTCGCTTTGTGCTGCCCAATACACTTTACACACCTAGGAGGGTGGTGGCAGTACGATTTTGTGTGTCCATATGCCTGGCAATTATGGCATTGGACGATGTCTCTATTGGGGTAAGGTTTTTCGACCTGTATTCTTGTGTAATACAGGGTTGTTAAGTCATAAATTTTCTCCACGCCAGGTGTCCGCTCGAGATCTACAAAAAATAACGGTAATGCCGTTTTGGTGGATTCGTTTTGTTGTCTGTCCTCACGTAAAACGTTGGTTATTTGCCGAACTTTGAATCCCAGAGCTGATAGTTCGTCTTCAATTTCATCAGCTGGTGTAGTCGGGTGCAGATTTCTTATCACTACTCGAAGCGATCGTTCTTGTTTCAACTGATATTTATGGAAGTCTGCATTGGTTTCTTCCAAATACTTGATGATCGCTCGATAAGTATCGGGAGTGTCTGGGGAAATTTTTGTATCCCGAGAGCGATTGAGGCACGTATATTTTCCGGTACCTACAACTTTGCTCATTTTTGAGCATAATAGTTTAAAATTTCTAATATTCCTTACGAATATAGCAGGCGGCTTGGGCTGTGTTTGAATAACTTCCATGTCGTCAGGTTGGCTATTTCTCAGTACCTCGAAGCTATTTGGTGTGAAGAATGGAGATTCTGCTACAGTTTCTTCTTTTGAAGTGCTGGCAAGTGGTGGTAGATCTTCCATAGAGCTGGCAGCAGATGAATTTATAGGGATGTTCCTATTTGAGCGCCGCGGTTTTCGCTTTACAGGCGACGTGCTCGGAGTTGGACCTAAGGACCTAGATCTTTTTTTTTTTATTTTGTGATATTAGCTGCTGATAAAATCTCATTTTATCATTAGCTAAGATTTTTGTTAGTTAAAAAAAAAAATAAAAATAAATAAATAAATAAAATAAAATAAAATACGTAGCGCCGGTGGGATTCCAGTGGCGGGTCACCGGTCTTGGCTCTGAGCCACCTATCCGGTCTGGCTCAGAACGCTTATGTATCGTGAACGACGGCTAATGCCGATCAGTCAAGATGGCCGACTACTCAGTCCGATGTCACTATTTACACTTTACACCAATGTAACTAGCGATCTACTCACTTATTGAGGGCTCCCTCGTGGCCAGCTCACGTAGGGCAACTTAAGGTTGCCAGTTGAAACAATCCCAAAGCCGAAAAAGGTCTATAAACGGTAGTTATCGGTATTGATTTGGAGAGCGATAGTTGTACGTAATTGTTAATTGTAGCGCATGCGCAGAAAACTCTTAAATAATAATAAAATAATAAAACAATCCACCTCCCTTATAGGAGCAGGGCCATCCTTAAATAATAATAAAATAATACAACAATCCACCTCCATTATAGATGCAGGGCCATTCTTAAATAATAATAAAATAATAAAACAATCCACCTCCCTTATAGGAGCAGGGCCATCCTTAAATAAGAATAAAAAAATAAAACAATCCACCTCCCTTATAGGAGCAGGGCCATCCTTAAATAATAATAAAATAATAAAACAATCCACCTCCATTATAGGAGCACGTCCAATCTTAAATAATAATAAAATAATAAAACAATCCACCTCCTTTAGAGGAGCAGGTCCAATTTTAGAAAATAAAAATAAAAGAGACAAAACATACTCGGAAAAAAGAGACCAAACATACTCGGAAAATAGAGACCAAACATACTCGGAAAATAAATTAGGAAGCAATAAACAATGCGAAGAACTGCATTATACAAATGACTTGCCGTACATAATAGACTTCAAAAACAACAAGTGATTAATAGATACGGGTGCGGCAAAAAACTACATACACCCAGACATAGTAAAAAAACATAACTTTACATTAATAAAAAAAGAATTTTCTATAAGACACCTACAGGTTACGACGACGGTAATTCAAGTGTCAAGGTCAATATCAAAAATGCATTAGGTATAGACCAAATGATCGAATTCTTAGTTTATCCATTTTTTAATAGATTCGATACCCTATTAGGTTTTGAAACAATGAAGGATTTAAAGATGAATATAAATTGTACGGAAAATCACATAGTGATCGGAAACAATAAATTCAGATTTAAATATTCAAAAAATGAAATAAACCTAATGGATAACGAAGAGGAAATAAAAAACATACTAAGAATGGAACATTTACCAACATACTTATCTAATAACCTAATAAAAATAATTTCCAACAATGGGGATATAATAGAAAAGGAAAACGAGAAACTCCAAGCAACCAATTTAATAAAGCATCGGATAAATACCAAAAATAATGACCCAATTTATACAAGGAATTATCGGTACCCCGAGCAATTAAAAAATCAGATAAAAGATGAAGTACAAAAATTGTTAAGGGATGGAATAATCAGAAAAAGCAATTCACCTTATAACTCGCCACTATGGATAGTGCCGAAAAAGATGGATGCTAGTGGAATTAAGAAAGTGAGAATGGTCATAGACTACCGCAAACTTAATTCAGAAACCACCAATGGTAAATTCCCCTTACTAAACATAGAAGATGTAATGAATAGACTTAAAGGAACAAAGTATTTTACGACAATAGATCTAACCTCAGGTTTCCACCAAATCCCCATGGAAGAAAAATCGATACCTAAAACAGCTTTTAGCACAGACGACAGACATTACGAATTCGTAAGGATGCCGTTTGGTTTATGTAACGCACCACCAACCTTTCAACGTATGATTAACATGGCTAAAGAGAATTTACCTAGAACCATGGCTTATATTGACGATATAATAATTTATTCGAAAAACGAGGAAGAACACTTGAAAGACATCGAAAGGGTTCTACAAACATTAGAAAAACAATTTAAGTATACAATTAGACAAAACAGAATTTTTTAAAACGGAACTAAACTTTTTAGGTTATATAGTGACACAAAACGGGTTAAAAATGGACCCAAAATACGTCAGAATACGAAGCCCTTATAGAACAATTATTAGAATTAAATAATGACGAAACTTCAGACAATGACGGAATTTCAGAAACAATAGAGGAATTACCAATACTAACCAACGAAGACTTAGAAAGTCTAATAACTCAACACTCACAAGACAGTAACAACGGACAAGTATGGCTAGTAGAAAAAGATAAATGTTTAAATGTAGAAAAAAATCAAATAATAGTTAAACGCGGAGCAAATAAAGTAACATGAGAAAATATTTGAAAAACATAGGTACACTATTTTTATAAATAATATTGAATTAATAAATTAACTATTATTAGAATTCTTAGATCCTAATAAAACATATGAAATTTTGAAACCTTAAATGAAATTTACGAAGACTATTACAAACAAATACAAAAACTGATTGAAAAAGACTATGGAACAATAAGACTTAAAAGGTACTTTTTATTATGTGAAGACACTACAGAATTAAGTGACCAACAACAGGCAATTCTAGACTATCATTACGGTAAAACATGTCATCGCGGAATTTTAGAAACATATGATAAATTAAAACGAACAATTTATTTTCCTAACATGACAGATAAAATAACCGAATTAATAAATAAATGTGAAACCTGCAAAATAACTAAATATGACAGGAAACCAATAAAAAGTAAATTTGTAACAACTCCTACACCTGACGAACCATTTCAAGAAATCATGATTGACTTAATATCTTATGACAATAAAATCATATTTACATCCATTGATACATTTTCCAAAAGACTATACACACAAATATTAAATAACAAAAATGCCCTAACTATTTGCCAAGTTTTAGAAGAATACATAAGTTTATATCCAATTCCAGAAAAAATTATATCTGATCATGGAAAAGAATTTAACAACATATTAATACAACAATTTTGCAAAGCAACTAATATCGAAATTCATTATACCAGCAAAAACTATTCAAATTCCTAAGGCATATTAAACAAATGCCATGCCACTTTTAATGAAATAATGAGAATAAATATCGATCAAAATAAAAACGTTAAATTTGAAATAATTGTACAAACAAGTACGATCGCATATAATAATACTCTTAATCAAAATTCAAAATTAACTCCTAATGAAATAACGTTCGGAAAAATAAAATCTTTTTAAGAAGATCTACAGCTTTGTAACTGCTTTAATTATATACATTCCGGATGTTTAGATCACGATGACTTGGGGATTACGCTGGCTACCTACGATGTCCGAACCTTAACTCCCCCCTGCCAGTTTACGCATATCTCTTCGTAAACTCCAAGGTCCGGCGCACGCAGCACACAGCCTGTAATCCCTTACATCACCCTTACGTCTAATATATTCACAGTCCACAGAGCTCTCTGGCTCGACAATACATAACCAAACAACAGAACACAAAGAAAAAGTTATAATAAAGAAAAAATAAGACTAATAATAAAATATAATACATTTGGCCGTGACCCGGTGGCTGCCAGTTGGAAAAAAAAACAATGGAACTTATCCACAATATAAAGGAAATAAAATGAAAACTCCCTCTGAGGTTAACATGTGAATTATAGGCTTCCGGCCTGAATCTTACGCACATTCAACGCCCCTCCCCCCTGGTGTGGGAGTTTCAACAGTTCAATGTGAACGGTTCGCCTCTTCTTTGGGGAGGTCATGCTCTCGATGGTCACGAAATCATGTTCCCGAACTATAATGACCTTAAAGGGCCCCTCATACCGAACCAGTTCCTTACTACGATAAGGATACGACTTTTCTGTACACAACGGTCCCAATCGATATTGACCCCATGTGATCCCGCACCTTCAAATTTGACCGCGCCATGCGCCTGGATTTCTCGCGCATAATCCTATCACGTACCTTGTGCCACATCTTCCCGAGCTGTATGTAGGTGTTTTGGAGCTGTGCCGCCATCCCCTCATCCGTAACCGTCTCTGGCCAGTTCCTCGGTCTCACTCGTGATCCAAACAAAATTTCAAAGGGTGTGAACCCCGTCGTGGCGTGTATCGAGTGGTTGAATGCCGCCACCGCCATGGGCCTCGCTACGATCGGTGACAGGCCCTTATCCACATGATACACGCGTAAGTGGTTGCTGAGGGTGCTGTACAACCTATCGATGATTCTCCTGCTCTTGCGATGCCCGGGGGTATTAAAATGCCATGCCACATCACTCTCACATACAGCTCTTTCTGCCACAGCTTTTTAATTTTGTCCCACACGGTCACGCTTCCCACGAATAAATGGTGCATTTTACTAGGTTTTGAAACGTCCTTCAGAGCCTGGCAAATTTGATCTTCCCGAACTCCCGGTGGTGACCAAATCGTCGTGATCTTACTCCTCCCGTACGTACTATGGAGTATTTTCAGAGTACCTGATGTTTTGTGTTTTCCACATGATCTGCCTCCGTTTATCATTGATGATATCATCCGTCGTCTCTAAATCCCGCGGTATCTCCCCTATGGTGGGTCCGGGGATGGTGGAACCGCACTCCTGTCACTATCTTTCCGCGTGCTGCTCCTGCCCGCTTCTCCAGGCGTCCATTCCTCAATAAACTGCCTCATACCGCTCGATGATTCCACTTCCTCTATGGCGTTCACCATAATAGCGCGCGACGGCCAATCTGCCATGACGTTGTCTTTCCCTGTCTTATATACGATATCCAGATTGTATTGCGCTAAGAATTCTTTCTACCCCGTTACCCTTGAGGAGGATTCTTTAAGTTTTCCAACCCATTGAAGTGGTCGGTTGTCCGTATGTATTCGAAACCTTCTGCCAAATACACACGGATGGAAGTGCCCAATAGCCCATACTATTCCGAGGAGTTCTCGTTCCAGAGCGCTGTACCGCGCCTCCGTGTCCGTTAGGCGTCTGCTCGCGTAAGCCACTGGTCATTCCCCGTCCCCAACTTCCTGTGACAATACTGCCCTAAGGCATAGTCGCTGGCGTCGGTGGTGTTCGTGAACTCCTCGAAGTTGGAGAAAGCAACATCGTCGTCTCCTGCAAAGGCGCCAAGCATTTGCGCATATTCTGCTCTATTAGCGGCGTGATCATTATCCGTCCTCCTTTTCGTAGTTAGTTGTTAATGGGTACCATATATTGTGCCATGTCAGACACGAAACGGTGGTAGTAATTGAGCGTGCCCAGTAATCTTCGAATCCCTTTTACGTCTTTTGGCACCTCCATTTTCTGGATCACTTCTCCTTTCGTCGAGTCAGGTTGAACCCCTTCCTGAGAGATTGTATGCCCTAAAAAATTAATCAGCGCCTGCTCCAGTGACGATTTGTCTATTGACAGTTTCAACCCGAAATATCTTAATCTCCTAAATACGTTCGGCTGAAGATCAGCAGGTCATCCATGTAAATTTGGCACATATTTTCGTCCATTCCTCTCAGAAGTTCGTCTATGAGACGCTGAAAGGTTATTAGGGCATTTTTGAGACCAAACGGCATTCTCGTGAACTCAAAATGCCCTCTTTCAAACGAGAACGCCGTTTTATGTTGGTCATGCGCAGCTAGCTTGATCTGATGGTACCCTGCTTTTAGGTCTAATGTGCTTAAAATGTTCGCACTGTTGAGTCTGTTTAGGATGTCTTCGAACCGCGGGATCGGATATTTTTCGTCCAGGGTATTTTTTAAGTTTCCGAAAATCCACCACGACTCGGTATTTTTCCTCACTTTCTCCCGGTCGACTTTTCTTTTTCACTGCCCACAATGGGCTATTATACCGAGGTGTGCTATCTCTGATGATCCCTTGGCGCTTGATATCCTCTATCTCCTTCCTAATGTGCTTTCTTAGCGCTTGCGGATACCGCCTCTTCTTCACATACCTGTTGCTCTTCACATACCTCTTCTTCACATACCGCGTTTTCCCTGTTGCTCCTAGCGTGTCCCCTTCAGCGAAAAAGAAATCCCTAAACTCGCTCTGCAGACTCTCCCTCCAATCCTCCACTCTCTTAACCGCTCCTATTTGCTCCGTTTCACCCCTTACGCCCCCCCCCCCGGTTTCGATAGATTCGCTTCCCTAGTTTGATCCTCCAGTTCTCACCCTCGTTTTCTATGCACGTGCCTACTTTTCCCAGTAAATCACACCCCACTATTATCTGGTATTCCCGCGGCATGTCTTCCACGACGTGTACCTTTACGTCACCCATTACCTTCGCCCATTCGTCCAGCCCCACGACCGCTTTTCCTATTACTTCTTCTTCTATTTTTTCCCATTATTATTCCCCTAAAGCAAGTAATTTACTTTTACATACTTCGATCTGGTGCGCCCTCTCTCCTTGACGCAACCTCTCTAACGCACCACGAGATATTATTGTATTATATTATATTATGTTTACATCCCGATGACTTGGGGATTAGGCTACCTACGATTTCCGAACGCCTCTCGCTTTATATATATATATATATATATATATATATATAAGTTAATGTTTATTGAATTACAAGCTAAGAAAGGTTGGTAATAAGAACACGTAGAACGTTATAACAAGACTGCTTTATTTAGACCAAGATACCTCTATCTATAGGTATTACCTGTAAACATATACAGATAACATATGTTTGGGGATTAAGGCTGGGCACTAGCGGCGCCTGGACTTAACTCCCCCCCACCAGTTTACGAACACCCATTCGCAAACTTTGAAGTCCAACACTCGGACGTCTTAGTCCATTCAAATAATGCTCCGCTAATGTTACAAAGGAGCAAAGGCCAGCCCCGCCCGTACACAGCCTGTAATCCCTCACATTAAGCTCTAAACCTATAAAACGTAAAAACCAACTGTCACTTGTAAAAAAAAACATAAAAGAAAACTTTGACTTTGAAAAAAAAACAATACTTCTGTGGGAAAAATCACATAACTATACTTATTTACAATGTTCCTCGCGTGTATGCTGCGAGGACACTCCAGCTCATTCCTGATCTACAACCTCCCCCCCTGGTGGAAGCTTTAACTGTTCTATGTGGACATTTCGCCGCTTCTTAGGGGGTCGTATACTCTCAATTGTCACGACGTTGTGTTCCCTAATCACGACCACTTTAAATGGGCCCTCATATCGCACCAGCTCTTTGCTCCTATTTGACCCTAGTTTTTTATAGACGATAGTCCCGATTTTAAGTTCCCCCATTCGATCCCGGACTTTGAGGTTTTCCCGTTCCACTCGTCTCGCTTTGTCCCTTGTTAGCCTTTCTCGGACTTTGTCACATATTTTCCTCAAACCGACAGTATTACTCGCCATTTTCTCCACCATTCCCTCGTCTGCTACCGTCTCTGCCCCATTTCTCCGTCTTTCGCGCAGCCCAAAGAGGATCTCGAACGGGGAGAACCCTGTCGCGGTGTGGATCGAATGATTGTAAGCGGCCACCGCCTTCGGCATTGCCTCATTCGCCGGCAGACCCTTTTCCGCGTGATATACCCGCAGGTGGTCACTCAGGGTGCTGTGCAATCTTTCTATCCCTCCTCTACTCTTAGGGTGCCCTGGGGTATTAAGATGCCAAGAGACATCGAGAGTCTTCATTTCTTTTCGGATGTTGGCATTGTCAAATTCTCTGCCCCCATCCGACGAGATCCGGTCTGGTACTCCGTAAAACTGGAACCAGGTATTTAATGCCAGCATTACCGCGTCTGATGACCGATCTTGCACCGGGTGCGCCATGGCCACTTTGCTAAAGCTGTCGATTGTGGTAACCCACTTATACCCCCTCCAAGTGAAGGTATCCACTTGTAAGTCACTCAACGGTGTCTCGGCGGTGGGCGATTCTTCTTGTCGCCCCCGTGGCGGATGTCTGTCATACTTCGTAGTGAGACAAACTGCACATGCCCCTATCATTTCTTGTATGCTCTTTTTCATTCCCCACCAAAAGTACCTCCGCCGCAACGCTTGCAACGTTTCCTGAACTCCACGGTGGTTCGTTTTTCCTTGGTGATAGGCCAGCGTCACTTCCAGCTGCTGTTCTCTGTCTTTGAGTGTCTCCACCATCGACGTGCACCGAATAAATATCCTATCCACTCCAAGTTGTTCCGTTCGCCAGAGTCTACGAATTTTCTCCCAAATAGTGGCATTCCCTACAAATACATGATGGGTCTTTCCGGGTTCCGAGGCATCTTTCAATGCACGGCAAATTTGGTCGTTCCTAACCCCTGGTGGCGACCAAATCGTCGCGATTTTACTTCTCCCATAACTGTCATATGCGATCTGCAGCCGCCCTGAGGTCTTGGATTTCCAAATGATCTGCCGTCTTTTGTCGTTCACGATCCCTTCTGTTACTTCCATTTCAACAGGTCTTTCGGCGGCGGAACCTTCCTCTTCAAGGGTTTCCTCACCTTCGCTATCTCCTCGCGTACCGAGGCTTCCATCCTCCCCGGGTGTCCATTCCCGGAGAAACTGTTGGTTTTCCCCGGATGGTTCCCCTTCTTCCAATGCATTCACAGTAATGGCTCTGGACAGCCAGTCTGCCACTACGTTCTCTTTCCCGGGTTTATATATGATCTCCATATTGTACTGGGACAAAAACTCTTTCCACCTCGTGACCCGCGCCGAGGACTCCTTTAACTTTCCTACCCATTGTAGGGGTCTGTGGTCGGTGTGAACACGGAATTTTCTGCCGAAGACATATGGGCGGAAATGGTCTATAGCCCAGACGATACCTAGGAGCTCTCTCTCTAGAGCACTATACCGCGCTTCCGTTTCTGTGAGCCGTCGACTAGCGTACGCCACCGGGCGCTCCCCACCGTCTCTCTCCTGCGACAACACTGCCCCCAGTGCGTATTCGCTGGCATCAGTGGTGATTGTGAAGGGATGTTGGAAATCGGGAAATGCTAATATTGGTTCCTCTTGTAAGCTAGACATACATTTCCGGATGTTCTGCTCCATGATTGGGGTAATTACCACCCTCGCTCCCTTTCGCAGTAAATTATTAATAGGCACCATGTATGCCGCCATGTCCGGCACAAATCTTCTGTAATAATTAAGCGTCCCCAGAAGTCGACGGATCCCCTTTACATCTGTGGGCACCACCATCCTTCTAATCGCCTCGACCTTCGTAGAGTCTGGCTTAACCCCCTCCTGTGAGATGGTGTGGCCCAAAAAATTGATTTTTTTCTTCCCCAACAGTGACTTCTCCATGGACAATTTTAATCCGAATTCGCGGACTCTTTGAAATACACTTCTTAGGTGCTCAACGTGCTCTGCCTCCGTTCTGCTGAAAACTAACAGATCGTCCATGTAGACCTGGCATACCGCTTCGTCTATTCCCCTCAAAAATTCATCCATTAGGCGTTGAAAGGTAATCGGGGCGTTTTTCAGTCCAAATGGCATCCTGGTAAATTGGTAATGCCCCCTCTCAAATGTAAAGGCCGTTTTGTCTTGGTCGTTCGCACTCATCTTGATCTGGTGATAGCCTGCCTTTAGATCTAGGGTACTAAATATTGTCGCCCCGTTCAATCTGTCTAATATGTCCTCAAATCGGGGAATAGGATACTTCTCGTCCGTCGTGTTCTCGTTTAACTTCCGATAATCGATAACTACCCTGTATTTCTCCGTCTCGTCCCCAGGTCTATTTTTCTTCCTCACTGCCCATAGAGGACTGTTATATGGCGAAGTGCTATCAATTATAATCCCTTGCCGTTTGAGACTCTCTAGCTCCTCTCTAATATGCCTACGTAGTGCCTGCGGATATCGTCTCTCTTTCACGTATGTGACGCGTTCTTTCTTTAACTGGATCTCGTGGACCGTCTTCCCAGTCGCTCCTAGCGTGTCTCCCTCTACGTAAAAAATATCCTCAAACTCCCTCTGTAGGCCTTCCCTCCAGCCCTCTATTTTATTAACCGCCCCTATCCGCGCTCTTCCGTCCCATATAGTCCCTTGACATTTATATTCCACTTTCCCCAACTTAATGTTCCATTTTTCCCCGATATTCTCCACACGCGCGCCTACCTTTCCCAACATGTCGCACCCAACTATCACCTGGTACTCCCGCGGCATGTTTCCTACGATATGTATCTTTAGATCTCCCCCTTTCTTCGCCCACCTATTTAGCCCTATGACTAACTCTCCCACTACCTCGCAAGGGCCTCCCAGGGTGATTAAACTACAATTACATACCTGAATCTGGAGTGCCCTCTCTCCGCCATACAGCCTCTCCAGCGCTCCGCGGGACATAATGGTGTTGGTGCTGCCCGTGTCCACCAGACACATCTCTCCTCCTTTGACCCTAATTATTGGCAACGCACACATCCTCTCCCGAATTGCATTACATCTCAGGATGCGGTCGCCTCTCTGCCAACACGCTCCTCAGGCTTCATCACGTTGCTCCCATCTACGTGACTCGACCTTCTGCCCTGTCTGTCTCCTGTTTCTGCTGCGCCTCGCTTCTTCTCCTTCAGTTCCCGAAGTCCCTGATGACTCATCTTCTGATGATCCACTCTCCCCATGTGTCATGCTCCGTCTCTCTCTTACTTCTTGAGTGTTTACCTCCATTGGTTCTGATCGTTGGTATTCTCTCCTCCGGAAGATATACGGGCAATGCCTCGCGATGTGTCCTTCCTCGCCACACTCAAAACATTTTGTTCGAGGACACTGTGCCACTAAATGTCCTGCCTTCCTACATCCGTGGCATTTTCTTTCTTCCCTGGGCGGGGCATACCTCGGTCTCGTTCCTCTAAATCTTCTTTCTCCTGTCGTTCCCTTGTCTCTGCCAATAACGGACGTTTCTGGTCTCCTCCAGGTTGGTTTCAGGGTCCGGGTTCTTTTGTATGCAACTCGGCTCCACTCATTGTCGACGTCTTGCACCCTCACTTCTTCCTCCTTGGCACTAGTGTCGATCATTGATTGTGCACACTCCAAGAACGAGCGCTCATCAGAGAATCCTTCCTTTCTTCCTGTCTCCTTGGCCAGTTGCACTTTTAGAATTGTGGATAAGAATCCCATTCTACCCTCCACCTCTTCTACGCTAATCGACTCTCTCATCTTCTCCGTTATCTTATTGAAACGGACTACTAACCCCGCAGCATATTGCCCGTTACTTTGTCTTGGGGACTTTGTCTCCCTAAACATTTGGAATATGTCCTCCTCGGGAGTCCATCGTCCTCCTCCGTACGCCTTCTTCAATCTCATCTTAATTAATTCCCATGGGGTTTCTTCATCTGCCTGAATTTGATTCAGTATACTTCTCTTGACCCGACATATCAGGGCCGCCTTCAACGATTCCGCGTCTCTGGGATCTATTAAATTTTCTTCTGCTTTAGCTCCAATTAAAGCTGTGAGACGGTCTCCTCCTTTTAGGAAATGGTTCAGCTCACCCAGTTCCCCAGTGAATCTCTCCAGCTCCGCAACAGCCTTCCTCAGATCCTGGGTATTCATCGCTTTTACCCTCATCAGCGCGAGCGCCGTGGCATGAACTTCTGGCATAGTTCCCACTCTTCTAATATCTGCTCCCTCTACGAGATTCAAGACGGGCTGTCTCAAAACTCCTCCTTCAGTCATCTTCTCTCTTTCGCGTATAGAAGAAAAAAAAACAAAAAAAAATTACGCTCGCACTCGATAACTCTCTTTCTCCACGGTTCCCGGGTTTCGGCACCAGTTAATGTTTATTGAATTACAAGCTAAGAAAGGTTGGTAATAAGAACACGTAGAACGTTATAACAAGACTGCTTTATTTAGACCAAGATACCTCTATCTATAGGTATTACCTGTAAACATATACAGATAACATATGTTTGGGGATTAAGGCTGGGCACTAGCGGCGCCTGGACTTAACTTATATATATATATATATATATATATATAAGTAACATTAAGCATAAAAAAAAACTTACTATTATTGGCTACGTGTTAATTTATTCCAGTGCAAAAGAAGATTTAATATACTCTATGATAGGAAACGTATATTGCCCACCTGCAAAGGTTAGCCTGATGGGCAGCCTCCGTTAGGCTAGCAGGTCCTATCCTACTCAAGGAAACGCTCAATGGTCAGAGGGCAATCACCCATCCAAGTACTGCAGCGCTTTTTGTGGCAGTGACGGCAGATAACAAGCAGACAGAGGTCGTCCACGACACACATTAGTACAGTGTGGTGCCCTTGCCACGTGCAATCCCCTCTCCATTCCTGCCATCATTGTTGCAGCTCACTAGTGTTCCGCATTTGTTGTTGTATACGTTAGCCTAGCATTACTCGGCCTTACTGCTAGCACTTGCACACGTGGTACAAACTGCACCCTGATGGCGCCACTCAAATGTTCTTCACGTGAACATTTTTCGTGAGAGCTGAATGTGGCCAACTTTTGACACCCTATCATGTACAGTATTACTGTATGTAAAAGCTAACAATGTCCTAAAACCTGATGCACCAAATGTTCAAGAATTGAAATGAAAAACGTCAATGCTATTTGTCGGGTCCCGATAGTTATTTTATTTTATTTTTCTCCAGTTTCCAGTTATCATGGGATCAATTAAAACCTTTGAACAATTTACAATAATCGCACACTGATTTAAAAGGAAAAATGTTGATTTTTATTTCATTCACGTAATTCAAAAACCAATAATTTCATTTTATTAATTAAAAGCCAGATGTGTTTGTTCTTATTATTCTCACTTTAATGAATTTATTAAAAGATAAAAAAATTCAAAGATTGTAATATTTATTTTATCTCGAAATGTAGTTTATAATATTAAGAGTTGTAATGTTATTTTCATCTTATCAAATAAGAAGGTACAAGTTGATGCGATCAACATCTGGTTTGTTTATAAACTGCGGATTAGCTCCGATCTTATTCCGAGTTTCGTCAACAAATTACGGTTTTTCAGTCCCATGATATTTGTTGTACGAGAAGGTGCCACAAAAACTTCGTCGTTTTGATTATTCATCATTCACCTCTACATTATCAATGCCTTTTCACATCTTTACCATTGGGATTCAACTACAACCAATTTACCAATTGTTTGGTAATTAGAAGACCATTGAAAAACTTTTTCTTATCACTTGGATTCACCGGTAAGCTGTTATATTTCGTTATACCACACACCAAACTATCGATGGATCAACTCACGCCCCTCTTCTACTTTCAAAAATAGAAGGTCATTGATTATCCACTATTTTAGCTAAGATTTCAAACCATTACGTTGACGTCATTTATTCATATGCACCTTTTAAAGAATCTTTCTTTTCAACAACAATTTCTGGTACGACTTTTGTTTGTTTAACACAAGATTATATTTAACAAAAAATAAATAGTAGTCTATTATCTGACACTCCTATTATGCAGTTTCTGTAGTTTATAAGTGTCTTATTGTTACATTCCTATACTTAATTGCATATACTCTTGGTGTGAGAGCTAGCTGTTTCTTACAGTATGATTCCTGTCCCGTATTTCATAGTAGCTGAGCGTAGAAGATAGCAGTGTTCTATTATCTGACACTCCTATTATGCAGTTGCTGTAGCTTCAGTGTCTTATTGTTACATTCATATACTTAATTGCATATACTCTCGGTGTGAGAGCTAGCTGTTTCTTACAGTATGATTCCTGTCCCGTATTTCATAGTAGCTGAGCGTAGAAGATAGCAGTGTTCTATTATCTGACACTCCTATTATGCAGTTGCTGTAGCTTCAGTGTCTTATTGTTACATTCATATACTTAATTGCATATACTCTCGGTGTGAGAGCTAGCTGTTTCTTTTAGTATGATTCCTATTGAGAACTAGCTAAGGCATTCAGTATAAGTGCTGTCCTGTTTTGAATATTTGCCTGGTTATGAACCAACTGTGTCCTACAGAACGACCGCTATACTGTTTTTGAATATTACGCTTGTTTGTGAACTAGCTGAGGCATTCAGTATAAGTGCTGTCCTGTTTTGAATATTTGCCTGGTTATGAACCAACTGTGTCCTACAGAATCACCGATATACTGTTTTTGAATATTAAGCTGGTTAGTGAACTAGCTGAGGCATTCAGTATAAGTGCTGTCCTCTATCTAATATTAGTCTGGTTATGAACAAAATGTGTCCTACAGAACGACCGCTGTACTATTTTTGAATATTTAGCTGGTTAGTGAACTAGCTGAGGCCAATTAGTATAAGTGTTGTCCTCTATTTAATATTAGTCTGGTTTTAAAGAAAATGTGTCCCACGGAACGACCGCTATACTATTTTTTAATATAAAGCTGATTAGTGAACTAGCTAAGGCATTCAGTATAAATGCTGTCCTGTATTTTACATTAGTCTTGGTGTGAACAAAATGTGTCCTACAGAATCACCGATATACTGTTTTTGAATATTAAGCTTGTTTGTGAACTAGCTGAGGCATTCAGTATAAGTGCTGTCCTGTTTTGAATATTTGCCTGGTTATGAACCAACTGTGTCCTACAGAACGACCGCTATACTGTTTTTGAATATTACGCTTGTTTGTGAACTAGCTGAGGCATTCAGTATAAGTGCTGTCCTCTATCTAATATTAGTCTGGTTATAAACAAACTGTGTCCTACAGAACGACCGCTATACTGTTTTTGAATATTACGCTTGTTTGTGAACTAGCTGAGGCATTCAGTATAAGTGCTGTCCTCTATCTAATATTAGTCTGGTTATGAACAAACTATGTCCTACATAACGACCGCTATACTGTTTTGGAATATTACGCTTGTTTGTGAACTAGCTGAGGCATTCAGTATAAGTGCTGTCCTCTATCTAATATTAGTCTGGTTATGAACAAACTGTGTCCTACAGAACGACCGCTATACTGTTTTTGAATATTACGCTTGTTTGTGAACTAGCTGAGGCATTCAGTATAAGTGCTGTCCTCTATCTAATATTAGTATGGTTATAAACAAACTGTGTCCTACATAACGACCGCTATACTGTTTTTGAATATTACGCTTGTTTGTGAACTAGCTGAGGCATTCAGTATAAGTGCTGTCCTCTATCTAATATTAGTCTGGTTATGAACAAAATGTGTCCTACAGAACGACCGCTGTACTATTTTTGAATATTTAGCTGGTTAGTGAACTAGCTGAGGCCAATTAGTATAAGTGTTGTCCTCTATTTAATATTAGTCTGGTTTTGAACAAAATGTGTCCCACGGAACGACCGCTATACTATTTTTTAATATAAAGCTGATTAATGAACTAGCTAAGGCATTCAGTATAAGTGCTGTCCTGTATTTAACATTAGTCTTGGTGTGAACAAAATGTGTCCTACAGAATCATCGATATACTGTTTTTGAATATTAAGCTGGTTAGTGAACTAGCTGAGGCCAATTAGTATAAGTGTTGTCCTCTATCTAATATTAGTCTGATTATGAACAAAATGTGTCCCACGGAACGACCGCTATACTATTTTTTAATATAAAGCTGATTAGTGTGTTTTCAAATGTAAATTTTGAGTTACTTTGCAATTGAATCTTTACTTTTCCTTTTGTGTATATAAAGTTTCAATTGAGGGGGTGTGTCAGGAGTAACCTCTTTGGATATTGTGTATTGATAGGTGAATCTCTATGGTGGTTATCAGTGATAAGTGAGTTAGCGCCTGGCACAGCCCTCGGTCATTTTCGATAGTTCTGTTTAATAAGATAATATATGTTTTCTACCCATTGAACTCTTTTTATTATATAACCCACTAACAGGTTATGGGCCCAGGCTGTGTAAATCAGTAAAAGTATTCGGGAATCGTGTAGTGTTCGCTCCGAGTCGGTTTACCGGTATCCGTGAGAGGTTAAGATGGCGTCGTCAACCGTGTACCCCCAGTTGGACGACTCAAACTATAAAAATTGGAAATTTAGAGTTATGTGCCTTTTAGAAGAAAAGGGAGTTGAGCACACTATGAAAGAAGAATGGGAAGCTAAAACAACAGCAGATAAAGAAGCGGAAAAGAAAGCGAAGAACTTGGTGATTAACTGCGTGACCGATCGCCATATTGACTATGTCCGAGATGCTAAAACTGGACGAGAGATGCTATCTCGCTTGAGTAAAGTTTTCGAAAGGAAGAGCACCATTTCAAAACTCCTCGTACGGATGAGACTTTTATCATTAAAGTGTACTACACAACTTCAAGAACACTTCAACAAGTTTGACTCATTGGTGCGAGATCTGGAAGCGATGGGATCCAAGTTGGAAGAGGACGACCTCGTTTGCCACTTGTTGCTCACCATACCGGAGAAATATGAAAAAGTTGTTACGGTTTTGGAGGCGATAGACACCGACCTAACCCTGGACTTCGTGAAATCTAGATTGTTGGACGCCGAACTGAAGAATGAAATGCAGTCGGAAAACCACGAAGATGACATTTCTTTTAATGCAAGGACAGGATTTAACAAGTTCAGGAAGTGCTACGGATGTGGTGAATCAGGACATTTGTTAGCGAATTGCCCTAAAAAGCGCGATCACAAGCCGCTATCGAGAGGAGGTTATCGATGGGAAAATAAATCGAGAGAGTCGAAATCGAAAGGTTTTACATGTGAAGAGGTAACCTTCGTAGCTGTAAATAATGATGAAGGTTGTGCTTTTACCAGAAAAAGTGAACTTGAGAACGAAATCACTTTTATTTTGGACTCAGGTTGCACAGACCATCTTGTTAAGACGGATCTGTTGCCGTTTGTCACGAACATTGAGAATTTGAAGCTCCCCATTAGGATTAAAGTGGCCAATGGACAAGATCTGGAAGCCAGGCAAAAGGGATTAATGCGACTCTCAAACGATTCTACGATGATAAAACTGGAAGTGTTGATTGTACCGGATTTGACTTTGAATTTGTTATCAGTGAAGAAAATTGTTAATGCTGGTAAGAAAGTTGTTTTTTCTTCTGAAAGTGTCTATATATCTGGCGAAAATTTTAAACTTAATTGCCAAAGTGTTGGAAAATTGTATGCTGTTAAATTGACAATACCTGAAGAGACTCATAGGACATATTCTGCTGTACAGTCAAATATTTGGCACTTGCGTTTGGGCCATGTGAATCGAAATAGTTTACGTCAAATGGGATTGCCCTACTCTACCGATGTATGTGACTCGTGTCGACAGGCCAAGGCTGTTCGTCAACCGTTTCGCTCTGTTATTGGACCACGATCAAGGAGAGTTGGAGAACTGCTACACACTGATGTAGGTGGACCTGTAAAGACTGCTACAATTAATGGTGAGAAGTATTATCTTTGTGTAATTGATGACTTTTCACATTTCTGTGTTATATTCCTTATGAAAAATAAAAGTGAAGCTGCAGATAATCTTATGAAATTTATCAAAGAACTTTCAAACCGAATCGGGAACTCTGTCAGTCGCATTAGACTTGACAATGGGGGAGAATTTAGGTCTGCTATTTTTAAAAGCTTTTGTCAAAATAATGGCATACGATTGGAATATACGGCTCCTTACTCACCTTCTATGAACGGGGTAAGTGAGAGAATAAATAAAACTTTAATGGACAAGGTCCGAGCTATGTTTGTGGACACAGGCTTGCCTAAAACACTATGGGGTGAAGCTATAAGGACAGCAGCCTTCCAGCTAAATCGTTCACCAACAGTTGCACGTGGAGGAAAAATCCCGACAGATATTTTCTCTGGAAAAGATGATTTAAGTAGGCTGCGGGTATTTGGATGTAAGGCTTGGACACTAAAGCTTCCTCGGGCAAATAAATTAGATCCTAGAGCCAAGTTTGGCATATTTGTGGGCTATGGTGCTAACGGATGTAGAATTTGGGACCCTAAAACAAACAATGTCTATGTTTCCCGAGATGTCACCTTTGACGAAAATAATTTTCGCTATGATAATAATCCCGATATAAACAATAAAAGAATTATTGGAGAGGAGACTTTGGACGAATCCAAACCACCTCAAGAAAAGAATAATGAAAATAAAAATAAAGAACAAGAAGTAGAACAAGAAGTGGAAAATATTTTTGAAGAAGAGGAAGAAGACTTCTCTTCTATGGTTTTGAGGAAGAAGAGGATAAGAAAGTAAAGAGAAAAAAGATAAAGCCCAAATATTTAAAAGACTACGAGGTTTATTCAGCCTATTGTTTATCGAGCCAGGAAACTCCAGTGAATTTTGAAGAAGCAACCAAAGGCAGTCAATGGAGAGAAGCCATCAACAAAGAACTACTCGCTCACGAAACTATGAAGACATGGACTCCTGAAGACGTCCCTGAAGGAGAGAAGGCCATCTCGACAAAATGGGTTTTTACGATGAAGGAAGACGGCATGAAGAAGGCGAGGCTGGTCGCTCGTGGCTTTCAAGAGGATAACCCAGGTGAAAATAATTTTATTTATTCCCCAGTATGTAGAGTTGAAACAATTAGGGTGCTATTGTCAATTGCTTGCCAGAGAGACTGGAAAATGAGACAGGTGGATGTCCCCACTGCCTTCCTGAATGGGAACATTGATTATCCCGTTTACATTAAGACTCCTAAGGGTGTAAACTCACCTACTAAAACATTAAAATTAAATAGACCCCTTTATGGTCTAAAAAAGGCCCCTAAATTTTGGAATGAGAGGTTTAATAGTTTTATGATTGATATTGGTTTCAAGAGGTCCAATTACGACTTCTGTTTTTATTCCAAAAAGGAAGTATTTTTTGTATTGTATGTGGATGACGGTTTGGTAGTTGGAGAAGATGAGAGTGTTCAGGAATTCATCAACCAATTAAAGGATGAATTCAACATTAGAGAGATGGAAGTGGGCTAGCTTTCTGGGCTAGCTAGCTTTCTGGGTATGAAGTTTGAAAGAAATAATAATACAATTAAAGTAACCCAGGCTCATGTTGTGGAAAAACTTCTTAAAAACTATAATATGCTAGATTGCAAAAGGGTCACCACTCCCATGGAAGTTGGTTGTAGGTTTGAGGAAACCAAAGGTCTTGAGGAGAAGATTCCATAAAGGAGTTTGGTATGCAGCTTGTTGTATTTAAGTACAATGACAAGGCCGGACTTATCATTTTGTGTCAGCTTCTTGGCACGTTACTTAGACAAAGGGACACAACAAACGTGGAAAGCTGTAAAGCGTGTTCTACGCTACCTTAAAGACACAAAAGAAAAGGGGATTATCTTCAGAAAAAACGAGGATATAGACTTGATTGGCTTTTCGGACGCAGACTGGGCAGGAGACATCGAGACCAGAAGAAGTGTGAGCGGCTTTGTGGCATTCTTGGCTGGCAACCCGGTGGCATGGCACTCAAGAAAACAAACCTGTGTTGCATTATCAACCATGGAGGCAGAATACATTGCTGCTGGTATCGCTGCTCAGGAGTTGGTGAATTTGTGCGGTTTGATAAGTGAGTTTAAGTGTGGTGAAGTGAGTGCTAGATTAAGTGTTGATAACAATAGTGCTATTGCTCAGATTAAAAATCCGGAAAATTCCAAAAGAGCCAAACATATTGATATTAAATATCATTTTGTCAAAGAACTTGTAGATAATAAGAAAATTGTAATGGACTATGTTAGTTCTGAAGAAAATATTGCGGACTTATTCACAAAACCACTGGTCTATGAAAAATTTAAAAAGTTTCGAGAATTGTTAATTGTTTAATTTTTTTTTTCAAATGTAAATTTTGAGTTACTTTGCAATTGAATCTTTACTTTTCCTTTTGTGTATATAAAGTTTCAATTGAGGGGGTGTGTCAGGAGTAACCTCTTTGGATATTGTGTATTGATAGGTGAATCTCTATGGTGGTTATCAGTGATAAGTGAGTTAGCGCCTGGCACAGCCCTCGGTCATTTTCGATAGTTCTGTTTAATAAGATAATATATGTTTTCTACCCATTGAACTCTTTTTATTATATAACCCACTAACAGTTATAAACAAACTGTGTCCTACAGAACGACCGCTATACTGTTTTTGAATATTACGCTTGTTTGTGAACTAGCTGAGGCATTCAGTATAAGTGCTGTCCTCTATCTAATATTAGTCTGGTTATGAACAAACTGTGTCCTACAGAACGACCGCTATACTGTTTTTGAATATTAAGCTTGTTTGTGAACTAGCTGAGGCATTCAGTATAAGTATTGTCCTCTATTTAATATTAGTCTGGTTTTGAACAAAATGTGTCCCACGGAACGACCGCTATACTATTTTTTAATATAAAGCTGATTAATAAACTAGCTAAGGCATTCAGTATAAGTGCTGTCCTGTATTTAACATTAGTCTTGGTGTGAACAGAATGTGTCCTACAGAATCACCGATATACTGTTTTTGAATATTAAGCTGGTTAGTGAACTAGCTGAGGCATTCAGTATAAGTGCTGTCCTCTATCTAATATTATTAGTCTTGGTGTGAACAAAATGTGTCCTACAGTACGACCGCTGTACGATTTTTGAATATTTAGCTGGTTAGTGAACTAGCTGAGGCATTCAGTATAAGTGCTGTCCTCTATCTAATATTAGTCTGGTTATGAACAAAATGTGTCCTACAGAACGACCGCTGTACTATTTTTGAATATTTAGCTGGTTAGTGAACTAGCTGAGGCATTCAGTATAAGTGCTGTCCTCTATTTAATATTAGTCCGGTTTTGAACAAAAAGTGTCCCACGGAACGACCGCTATACTATTTTTTAATATAAAGCTGATTAGTGAACTAGCTAAGGCATTCAGTATAAGTGCTGTCCTGTATTTAACATTAGTCTTGGGTTGAACAAAATGTGTCCCACAGAACGACCGCTATACTGTTTTTGAATATTAAGCTGGTTAGTGAACCAGCTGAGGCATTCAGTATAAGTGTTGTCTTCTATTTAATATTAGTCTGGTTTTGAACAAAATGTGTCATACAGAACGACCGCTATACTGTTTTTTAATATAAAGCTGATTAGTGAACTAGCTAAGGCAATCAGTATAAGTGCTGTCCTGTATTTAATATTAGTCTTGGTGTGAACAAAATGTGACCCACAGAACGACCGCTATACTGTTTTTGAATATTGAGCTAGTTAGTGAACTAGCTGAAGCATTCAGTAAAAGTGCTGTCCTCTATCTAATATTAGTCTTGTTATAAACAAACTGTGTCCTACAGAACGACCGCTATACTGTTTTTGAATATTAGGCTGGTTAGTGAACTAGCTGAGCATTCAGTATAAGTGCTGTCCTGTATTTAATATTAGTCTTGGTGTGAACAAAATGTGTCCTACAGTACGACCGCTGTACTATTTTTGAATATTTAGCTGGTTAGTGAACTAGCTGAGGCATTCAGTATAAGTGCTGTCCTCTATCTAATATTAGTCCGGTTTTGAACAAAACTAGTCCTACGGAACGACCGCTATACTATTTTTTAATATTACGCTGGTTTGTGAACTAGCTGAGGCATTCAGTATAAGTGCTGTCCTCTATCTAATATTAGTCTGGTTATGAACAAACTGTGTCCTACAGAACGACCGCTATACTGTTTTTGAATATTACGCTTGTTTGTGAACTAGCTGAGGCATTCAGTATAAGTGCTGTCCTCTATCTAATATTAGTCTGGTTATAAACAAACTGTGTCCTACAGAACGACCGCTATACTGTTTTTGAATATTACGCTTGTTTGTGAACTAGCTGAGGCATTCAGTATAAGTGCTGTCCTCTATCTAATATTAGTCTGGTTATGAACAAACTGTGTCCTACAGAACGACCGCTATACTGTTTTTGAATATTAAGCTTGTTTGTGAACTAGCTGAGGCATTCAGTATAAGTGTTGTCTTCTATTTAATATTAGTCTGGTTTTGAACAAAATGTGTCATACAGAACGACCGCTATACTATTTTTTAATATAAAGCTGATTAGTGAACTAGCTAAGGCAATCAGTATAAGTGCTGTCCTGTATTTAATATTAGTCTTGGTGTGAACAAAATGTGACCCACAGAACGACCGCTATACTGTTTTTGAATATTAAGCTAGTTAGTGAACTAGCTGAGGCATTCAGTAAAAGTGTTGTCCTCTATTTAATATTATTCTGGTTTTGAATAAAATGTGTCCTACAGAAAGACCGCTATACTGTTTTTAAAAATTAACCTGGTTAGTGAACTAGCTAAGGCATTCAGTAATAGTGCTGTCCTGTATTTAACATTAGTCTTGGTGTGAACAAAATGTGTCCTACAGAATCACCGCTATACTGTTTTTGAATATTAGGCTGGTTAGTGAACTAGCTGAGCATTCAGTATAAGTGCTGTCCTGTATTTAATATTAGTCTTGGTGTGAACAAAATGTGTCCTACAGTACGACCGCTGTACGATTTTTAAATATTTAGCTGGTTAGTGAACTAGCTGAGGCATTCAGTATAAGTGCTGTCCTCTATCTAATATTAGTCCGGTTTTGAACAAAACGAGTCCCACGGAACGACCGCTATACTATTTTTTAATATTACGCTGGTTTGTGAACTAGCTGAGGCATTCAGTATAAGTGGTGTCCTGTATTCAATATTAGTCTTGGTGTGACCAAAATGTGTTCTAGAGAAGGACCGCTATACTGTTTTTCAATATTAAGCTGGTTAGTGAAATAGCTAAGGCATTTAGTAATAGTGCTGTCTTGTATTTAACATTAGTCTTGGTGTGAACAAAATGTGTCCTACAGTACGACCGCTGTACTATTTTTGAATATTTAGCTGGTTAGTGAACTAGCTGAGTCCAATTAGTATAAGTGCTGTCCTGTATTTAATATTAGTCTTGGTGTGAACAAAATGTTTCCTACAGTACGACCGCTGTACTATTTTTGAATATTTAGCTGGTTAGTGAACTAGCTGAGTCCAATTAGTATAAGTGTTGTCCTCTATTTAATATTAGTCTGGTTTTGAACAAAATGTGTCCCACGGAACGACCGCTATACTATTTTTTAATATAAAGCTGATTAATGAACTAGCTAAGGCATTGAGTATAAGTGCTGTCCTCTATCTAATATTAGTCTGGTTATGAACAAACTGTGTCCTACAGAACGACCGCTATACTGTTTTTGAATATTACGCTTGTTTGTGAACTAGCTGAGGCATTCCGTATAAGTGCTGTCCTCTATCTTATATTAGTCTGGTTATGAACAAGCTGTGTCCTACAGAACGACCGCTATACTGTTTTTGAATATTACGCTGGTTTGTGAACTAGCTGAGGCATTCAGTATAAGTGCTGTCCTCTATCTAATATTAGTCTGGTTATGAACAAACTGTGTCCTACAGAACGACCGCTATACTGTTTTTAAAAATTAACCTGGTTAGTGAACTAGCTAAGGCATTCAGTAATAGTGCTGTCCTGTATTTAACATTAGTCTTGGTGTGAACAAAATGTGTCCTACAGAATCACCGCTATACTGTTTTTGAATATTAGGCTGGTTAGTGAACTAGCTGAGCATTCAGTATAAGTGCTGTCCTGTATTTAATATTAGTCTTGGTGTGAACAAAATGTGACCCACAGAACGACCGCTATACTGTTTTTGAATATTGAGCTAGTTAGTGAACTAGCTGAAGCATTCAGTAAAAGTGCTGTCCTCTATCTAATATTAGTCTGGTTATAAACAAACTGTGTCCTACAGAACGACCGCTATACTGTTTTTGAATATTACGCTTGTTTGTGAACTAGCTGAGGCATTCAGTATAAGTGCTGTCCTGTATTTAACATTAGTCTTGGTGTGAACAGAATGTGTCCTACAGAATCACCGATATACTGTTTTTGAATATTAAGCTGGTTAGTGAACTAGCTGAGGCATTCAGTATAAGTGCTGTCCTCTATCTAATATTATTAGTCTTGGTGTGAACAAAATGTGTCCTACAGTACGACCGCTGTACGATTTTTGAATATTTAGCTGGTTAGTGAACTAGCTGAGGCATTCAGTATAAGTGCTGTCCTCTATCTAATATTAGTCTGGTTATGAACAAAATGTGTCCTACAGAACGACCGCTGTACTATTTTTGAATATTTAGCTGGTTAGTGAACTAGCTGAGGCATTCAGTATAAGTGCTGTCCTCTATTTAATATTAGTCCGGTTTTGAACAAAAAGTGTCCCACGGAACGACCGCTATACTATTTTTTAGTATAAAGCTGATTAGTGAACTAGCTAAGGCATTCAGTATAAGTGCTGTCCTGTATTTAACATTAGTCTTGGGTTGAACAAAATGTGTCCCACAGAACGACCGCTATACTGTTTTTGAATATTAAGCTGGTTAGTGAACCAGCTGAGGCATTCAGTATAAGTGTTGTCTTCTATTTAATATTAGTCTGGTTTTGAACAAAATGTGTCATACAGAACGACCGCTATACTGTTTTTTAATATAAAGCTGATTAGTGAACTAGCTAAGGCAATCAGTATAAGTGCTGTCCTGTATTTAATATTAGTCTTGGTGTGAACAAAATGTGACCCACAGAACGACCGCTATACTGTTTTTGAATATTGAGCTAGTTAGTGAACTAGCTGAAGCATTCAGTAAAAGTGCTGTCCTCTATCTAATATTAGTCTTGTTATAAACAAACTGTGTCCTACAGAACGACCGCTATACTGTTTTTGAATATTAGGCTGGTTAGTGAACTAGCTGAGCATTCAGTATAAGTGCTGTCCTGTATTTAATATTAGTCTTGGTGTGAACAAAATGTGTCCTACAGTACGACCGCTGTACTATTTTTGAATATTTAGCTGGTTAGTGAACTAGCTGAGGCATTCAGTATAAGTGCTGTCCTCTATCTAATATTAGTCCGGTTTTGAACAAAACTAGTCCTACGGAACGACCGCTATACTATTTTTTAATATTACGCTGGTTTGTGAACTAGCTGAGGCATTCAGTATAAGTGCTGTCCTCTATCTAATATTAGTCTGGTTATGAACAAACTGTGTCCTACAGAACGACCGCTATACTGTTTTTGAATATTACGCTTGTTTGTGAACTAGCTGAGGCATTCAGTATAAGTGCTGTCCTCTATCTAATATTAGTCTGGTTATAAACAAACTGTGTCCTACAGAACGACCGCTATACTGTTTTTGAATATTACGCTTGTTTGTGAACTAGCTGAGGCATTCAGTATAAGTGCTGTCCTCTATCTAATATTAGTCTGGTTATGAACAAACTGTGTCCTACAGAACGACCGCTATACTGTTTTTGAATATTAAGCTTGTTTGTGAACTAGCTGAGGCATTCAGTATAAGTGTTGTCTTCTATTTAATATTAGTCTGGTTTTGAACAAAATGTGTCATACAGAACGACCGCTATACTATTTTTTAATACAAAGCTGATTAGTGAACTAGCTAAGGCAATCAGTATAAGTGCTGTCCTGTATTTAATATTAGTCTTGGTGTGAACAAAATGTGACCCACAGAACGACCGCTATACTGTTTTTGAATATTAAGCTAGTTAGTGAACTAGCTGAGGCATTCAGTAAAAGTGTTGTCCTCTATTTAATATTATTCTGGTTTTGAATAAAATGTGTCCTACAGAAAGACCGCTATACTGTTTTTAAAAATTAACCTGGTTAGTGAACTAGCTAAGGCATTCAGTAATAGTGCTGTCCTGTATTTAACATTAGTCTTGGTGTGAACAAAATGTGTCCTACAGAATCACCGCTATACTGTTTTTGAATATTAGGCTGGTTAGTGAACTAGCTGAGCATTCAGTATAAGTGCTGTCCTGTATTTAATATTAGTCTTGGTGTGAACAAAATGTGTCCTACAGTACGACCGCTGTACGATTTTTAAATATTTAGCTGGTTAGTGAACTAGCTGAGGCATTCAGTATAAGTGCTGTCCTCTATCTAATATTAGTCCGGTTTTGAACAAAACGAGTCCCACGGAACGACCGCTATACTATTTTTTAATATTACGCTGGTTTGTGAACTAGCTGAGGCATTCAGTATAAGTGGTGTCCTGTATTCAATATTAGTCTTGGTGTGACCAAAATGTGTTCTAGAGAAGGACCGCTATACTGTTTTTCAATATTAAGCTGGTTAGTGAAATAGCTAAGGCATTTAGTAATAGTGCTGTCTTGTATTTAACATTAGTCTTGGTGTGAACAAAATGTGTCCTACAGTACGACCGCTGTACTATTTTTGAATATTTAGCTGGTTAGTGAACTAGCTGAGTCCAATTAGTATAAGTGCTGTCCTGTATTTAATATTAGTCTTGGTGTGAACAAAATGTTTCCTACAGTACGACCGCTGTACTATTTTTGAATATTTAGCTGGTTAGTGAACTAGCTGAGTCCAATTAGTATAAGTGTTGTCCTCTATTTAATATTAGTCTGGTTTTGAACAAAATGTGTCCCACGGAACGACCGCTATACTATTTTTTAATATAAAGCTGATTAATGAACTAGCTAAGGCATTGAGTATAAGTGCTGTCCTCTATCTAATATTAGTCTGGTTATGAACAAACTGTGTCCTACAGAACGACCGCTATACTGTTTTTGAATATTACGCTTGTTTGTGAACTAGCTGAGGCATTCCGTATAAGTGCTGTCCTCTATCTTATATTAGTCTGGTTATGAACAAGCTGTGTCCTACAGAACGACCGCTATACTGTTTTTGAATATTACGCTGGTTTGTGAACTAGCTGAGGCATTCAGTATAAGTGCTGTCCTCAATCTAATATTAGTCTGGTTATGAACAAACTGTGTCCTACAGAACGACCGCTATACTGTTTTTAAAAATTAACCTGGTTAGTGAACTAGCTAAGGCATTCAGTAATAGTGCTGTCCTGTATTTAACATTAGTCTTGGTGTGAACAAAATGTGTCCTACAGAATCACCGCTATACTGTTTTTGAATATTAGGCTGGTTAGTGAACTAGCTGAGCATTCAGTATAAGTGCTGTCCTGTATTTAATATTAGTCTTGGTGTGAACAAAATGTGACCCACAGAACGACCGCTATACTGTTTTTGAATATTGAGCTAGTTAGTGAACTAGCTGAAGCATTCAGTAAAAGTGCTGTCCTCTATCTAATATTAGTCTGGTTATAAACAAACTGTGTCCTACAGAACGACCGCTATACTGTTTTTGAATATTACGCTTGTTTGTGAACTAGCTGAGGCATTCAGTATAAGTGCTGTCCTCAATCTAATATTAGTCTGGTTATGAACAAACTGTGTCCTACAGAACGACCGCTGTACTATTTTTGAATATTTAGCTGGTTAGTGAACTAGCTGAGGCATTCAGTATAAGTGCTGTCCTCTATCTAATATTAGTCCGGTTTTGAACAAAACGAGTCCCACGGAACGACCGCTATACTATTTTTTAATATTACGCTGGTTTGTGAACTAGCTGAGGCATTCAGTATAAGTGCTCTCCTGTATTTAACATTAGTCTTGGTGTGAACAAAATGTGTCCTACAGAATCACCGATGTACTGTTTTTGAATATTAAGCTGGTTGGTGAACTAGCTGAGGCATTCAGTATAAGTGCCGTCCTCTATCTAATATTAGTCTGGTTATGAACAAAATGTGTCCTACAGAACGACCGCTGTACTATTTTTGAATATTTAGCTGGTTAGTGAACTAGCTGAGGCATTCAGTATTAGTGCTGTCCTCTATTTAATATTAGTCCGGTTTTGAACAAAAAGTGTCCCACGGAACGACCGCTATACTATTTTTTAATATAAAGCTGATTAGTGAACTAGCTAAGGCATTCAGTATAAGTGCTGTCCTGTATTTAACATTAGTCTTGGGTTGAACAAAATGTGTCCCACAGAACGACCGCTATACTGTTTTTGAATATTACGCTTGTTTGTGAACTAGCTGAGGCATTCAGTATAAGTGCTGTCCTCAATCTAATATTAGTCTGGTTATGAACAAACTGTGTCCTACAGAACGACCGCTATACTGTTTTTGAATATTAAGCTAGTTAGTGAACTAGCTGAGGCATTCAGTAAAAGTGTTGTCCTCTATTTAATATTAGTCTTGGTGTGAACAAAATGTGTCCTACAGAATCACCGCTATACTGTTTTTGAATATTAGGCTGATTAGTGAACTAGCTGAGCATTCAGTATAAGTGCTGTCCTGTATTTAATATTAGTCTGGTTATAAACAAACTGTGTCCTACAGAACGACCGCTATACTGTTTTTGAATATTACGCTTGTTTGTGAACTAGCTGAGGCATTCAGTATAAGTGCTGTCCTCTATCTAATATTAGTCTGGTTTTGAACAAAACGAGTCCCACGGAACGACCGCTATACTATTTTTTAATATTACGCTGGTTTGTGAACTAGCTGAGGCATTCAGTATAAGTGCTGCCCTGTATTTAACATTAGTCTTGGTGTGAACAAAATGTGTCCTACAGAATCACCGATGTACTGTTTTTGAATATTAAGCTGGTTGGTGAACTAGCTGAGGCATTCAGTATAAGTGCCGTCCTCTATCTAATATTAGTCTGGTTATGAACAAAATGTGTCCTACAGAACGACCGCTGTACTATTTTTGAATATTTAGCTGGTTAGTGAACTAGCTGAGGCATTCAGTATTAGTGCTGTCCTCTATTTAATATTAGTCCGGTTTTGAACAAAAAGTGTCCCACGGAACGACCGCTATACTATTTTTTAATATAAAGCTGATTAGTGAACTAGCTAAGGCATTCAGTATAAGTGCTGTCCTGTATTTAACGTTAGTCTTGGGTTGAACAAAATGTGTCCCACAGAACGACCGCTATACTGTTTTTGAATATTAAGCTGGTTAGTGAACCAGCTGAGGCATTCAGTATAAGTGTGTTCTTCTATTTAATATTAGTCTGGTTTTGAACAAAATGTGTCATACAGAACGACCGCTATACTGTTTTTGAATATTAAGCTTGTTTGTGAACTAGCTGAGGCATTCAGTATAAGTGTTGTCTTCTATTTAATATTAGTCTGGTTTTGAACAAAATGTGTCATACAGAACGACCGCTATACTATTTTTTAATATAAAGCTGATTAGTGAACTAGCTAATGCAATCAGTATAAGTGCTGTCCTGTATTTAATATTAGTCTTGGTGTGAACAAAATGTGACCCACAGAACGACCGCTATACTGTTTTTGAATATTAAGCTAGTTAGTGAACTAGCTGAGGCATTCAGTAAAAGTGTTGTCCTCTATTTAATATTAGTCTGGTTTTGAATAAAATGTGTCCTACAGAAAGACCGCTATACTGTTTTTGAATATTACGCTTGTTTGTGAACTAGCTGAGGCATTCAGTATAAGTGCTGTCCTGTATTTAACATTAGTCTTGGTGTGAACAAAATGTGTCCTACAGAATCACCGCTATACTGTTTTTGAATATTAGGCTGGTTAGTAACTAGCTGAGCATTCAGTATAAGTGCTGTCCTGTATTTAATATTAGTCTTGGTGTGAACAAAATGTGTCCTACAGTACGACCGCTGTACTATTTTTGAATATTTAGCTGGTTAGTGAACTAGCTGAGGCATTCAGTATAAGTGCTGTCCTCTATCTAATATTAGTCCGGTTTTGAACAAAACGAGTCCCACGGAACGACCGCTACACTATTTTTTAATATTACGCTGGTTTGTGAACTAGCTGAGGCATTCAGTATAAGTGCTGTCCTGTATTTAACATTAGTCTTGGTGTAAACAAAAAGTGTCCTACAGAATCACCGATGTACTGTTTTTGAATATTAAGCTGGTTGGTGAACTAGCTGAGGCATTCAGTATAAGTGCCGTCCTCTATCTAATATTAGTCTGGTTATGAACAAAATGTGTCCTACAGAATCACCGCTATACTGTTTTTGAATATTACGCTGGTTTGCGAACTAGCTGAGGCATTCAGTATAAGTGCTGTCCTATATCTAATATTCGTCTGGTTTTGAACATAATGTGTCCTACAGAACGACCACTTTACTGCTTTTGAATATTAAGCTGATTAGTGAACTAGCTAAGGCATTTAGTATCAATGCTGTCCTGTATTTAATATTAGTCTTAGTGTGAATAAAATGTGTCCCACAGAACGACCGCTATACTGTTTTTGAATATTAGGCTGGTTAGTGAACTAGCTGAGGCATTCAGTATAAGTGGTGTCCTGTATTCAATATTAGTCTTGGTGTGACCAAAATGTGTTCTAGAGAAGGACCGCTATACTGTTTTTCAATATTAAGCTGGTTAGTGAAATAGCTAAGGCATTTAGTAATAGTGCTGTCTTGTATTTAACATTAGTCTTGGTGTGAACAAAATGTGTCCTACAGAATCATTGCTATACTGTTTTTGAATATTAAGCTGGTTAGTGAACTAGCTGAGCATTCAGTATAAGTGCTGTCCTGTATTTAATATTAGTCTTGGTGTGAACAAAATGTGTCCTACAGTACGACCGCTGTACTATTTTTGAATATTTAGCTGGTTAGTGAACTAGCTGAGTCCAATTAGTATAAGTGTTGTCCTCTATTTAATATTAGTCTGGTTTTGAACAAAATGTGTCCCACGGAACGACCGCTATACTATTTTTTAATATAAAGCTGATTAGTGAACTAGCTAAGGCATTGAGTATAAGTGCTGTCCTGTATTTAACATTAGTCTTGGTGTGAACAAAATGTGTCCCACAGAATCACCGATATACTGTTGTTGAATATTAAGCTGGTTAGTGAACTAGCTGAGGCATTCAGTATAAGTGCTGTCCTCTATCTAATATTAGTCTGGTTATGAACAAACTGTGTCCTACAGAACGACCGCTATACTGTTTTTGAATATTACGCTTGTTTGTGAACTAGCTGAGGCATTCCGTATAAGTGCTGTCCTCTATCTAATATTAGTCTGGTTATGAACAAGCTGTGTCCTACAGAACGACCGCTATACTGTTTTTGAATATTACGCTGGTTTGTGAACTAGCTGAGGCATTCAGTATAAGTGCTGTCCTATATCTAATATTCGTCTGGTTTTGAACATAATGTGTCCTACAGAACGACCGCTTTACTGCTTTTGAATATTAAGCTGATTAGTGAACTAGCTAAGGCATTTAGTATCAATGCTGTCCTGTATTTAATATTAGTCTTGGTGTGAATAAAATGTGTCCCACAGAACGACCGCTATACTGTTTTTGAATATTAGGCTGGTTAGTGAACTAGCTGAGGCATTCAGTATAAGTGGTGTCCTGTATTCAATATTAGTCTTGGTGTGACCAAAATGTGTTCTAGAGAAGGACCGCTATACTGTTTTTCAATATTAAGCTGGTTAGTGAAATAGCTAAGGCATTTAGTAATAGTGCTGTCTTGTATTTAACATTAGTCTTGGTGTGAACAAAATGTGTCCTACAGAATCACCGCTATACTGTTTTTGAATATTAAGCTGGTTAGTGAACTAGCTGAGCATTCAGTATAAGTGCTGTCCTGTATTTAATATTAGTCTTGGTGTGAAAAAAATGTGTCCTACAGTACGACCGCTGTACTATTTTTGAATATTTAGCTGGTTAGTGAACTAGCTGAGTCCAATTAGTATAAGTGTTGTCCTCTATTTAATATTAGTCTGGTTTTGAACAAAATGTGTCCCACGGAACGACCGCTATACTATTTTTTAATATAAAGCTGATTAATGAACTAGCTAAGGCATTGAGTATAAGTGCTGTCCTGTATTTAACATTAGTCTTGGTGTGAACAAAATGTGTCCTACAGAATCACCGCTATACTGTTTTTGAATATTAGGCTGGTTAGTGAACTAGCTGAGCATTCAGTATAAGTGCTGTCCTGTATTTAATATTAGTCTTGGTGTGAACAAAATGTGTCATACAGTACGACCGCTGTACTATTTTTGAATATTTAGCTGGTTAGTGAACTAGCTGAGGCATTCAGTATAAGTGCTGTCCTCTATCTAATATTAGTCCGGTTTTGAACAAAACGAGTCCCACGGAACGACCGCTATACTATTTTTTAATATTACGCTGGTTTGTGAACTAGCTGAGGCATTCAGTATAAGTGCTGTCCTCTACCTAATATTAGTCTGGTTATGAACAAACTGTGTCCTACAGAACGACCGCTATATTGTTTTTGAATATTACGCTTGTTTGTGAACTAGCTGAGGCATTCAGTATAAGTGCTGTCCTTTATCTTATATTAGTCTGGTTATGAACAAAATGTGTCCTACAGAACGACCGCTGTACTATTTTTGAATATTTAGCTGGTTAGTGAACTAGCTGAGGCCAATTAGTATAAGTGTTGTCCTCTATTTAATATTAGTCTGGTTTTGAACAAAATGTGTCCCACGGAACGACCGCTATACTATTTTTTAATATAAAGCTGATTAATGAACTAGCTAAGGCATTGAGTATAAGTGCTGTCCTGTATTTTACATTAGTCTTGGTGTGAACAAAATGTGTCCTAGAGAAGAACCGCTATACTGTTTTTCAATATTAAGCTGGTTAGTGAAATAGCTAAGGCATTTAGTAATAGTGCTGTCTTGTATTTAACATTAGTCTTGGTGTGAACAAAATGTGTCCTACAGTACGACCGCTGTACTATTTTTGAATATTTAGCTGGTTAGTGAACTAGCTGAGTCCAATTAGTATAAGTGCTGTCCTGTATTTAATATTAGTCTTGGTGTGAACAAAATGTGTCCTACAGTACGACCGCTGTACTATTTTTGAATATTTAGCTGGTTAGTGAACTAGCTGAGTCCAATTAGTATAAGTGTTGTCCTCTATTTAATATTAGTCTGGTTTTGAACAAAATGTGTCCCACGGAACGACCGCTATACTATTTTTTAATATAAAGCTGATTAATGAACTAGCTAAGGCATTGCGTATAAGTGCTGTCCTCTATCTAATATTAGTCTGGTTATGAACAAACTGTGTCCTACAGAACGACCGCTATACTGTTTTTGAATATTACGCTTGTTTGTGAACTAGCTGAGGCATTCCGTATAAGTGATGTCCTCTATCTTATATTAGTCTGGTTATGAACAAGCTGTGTCCTACAGAACGACCGCTATACTGTTTTTGAATATTACGCTGGTTTGTGAACTAGCTGAGGCATTCAGTATAAGTGCTGTCCTATATCTAATATTCGTCTGGTTTTGAACATAATGTGTCCTACAGAACGACCGCTTTACTGCTTTTGAATATTAAGCTGATTAGTGAACTAGCTAAGGCATTTAGTATCAATGCTGTCCTCTATCTAATATTAGTCTGGTTATAAACAAACTGTGTCCTACAGAACGACCGCTATACTGTTTTTGAATATTACGCTTGTTTGTGAACTAGCTGAGGCATTCAGTATAAGTGCTGTCCTCAATCTAATATTAGTCTGGTTATGAACAAACTGTGTCATACAGAACGACCGCTATACTATTTTTTAATATAAAGCTGATTAGTGAACTAGCTAAGGCAATCAGTATAAGTGCTGTCCTGTATTTAATATTAGTCTTGGTGTGAACAAAATGTGACCCACAGAACGACCGCTATACTGTTTTTGAATATTAAGCTAGTTAGTGAACTAGCTGAGGCATTCAGTAAAAGTGTTGTCCTCTATTTAATATTAGTCTGGTTTTGAATAAAATGTGTCCTACAGAAAGACCGCTATACTGTTTTTAAAAATTAACCTGGTTAGTGAACTAGCTAAGGCATTCAGTAATAGTGCTGTCCTGTATTTAACATTAGTCTTGGTGTAAACAAAAAGTGTCCTACAGAATCACCGATGTACTGTTTTTGAATATTAAGCTGGTTGGTGAACTAGCTGAGGCATTCAGTATAAGTGCCGTCCTCTATCTAATATTAGTCTGGTTATGAACAAAATGTGTCCTACAGAATCACCGCTATACTGTTTTTGAATATTACGCTGGTTTGCGAACTAGCTGAGGCATTCAGTATAAGTGCTGTCCTATATCTAATATTCGTCTGGTTTTGAACATAATGTGTCCTACAGAACGACCACTTTACTGCTTTTGAATATTAAGCTGATTAGTGAACTAGCTAAGGCATTTAGTATCAATGCTGTCCTGTATTTAATATTAGTCTTAGTGTGAATAAAATGTGTCCCACAGAACGACCGCTATACTGTTTTTGAATATTAGGCTGGTTAGTGAACTAGCTGAGGCATTCAGTATAAGTGGTGTCCTGTATTCAATATTAGTCTTGGTGTGACCAAAATGTGTTCTAGAGAAGGACCGCTATACTGTTTTTCAATATTAAGCTGGTTAGTGAAATAGCTAAGGCATTTAGTAATAGTGCTGTCTTGTATTTAACATTAGTCTTGGTGTGAACAAAATGTGTCCTACAGAATCATTGCTATACTGTTTTTGAATATTAAGCTGGTTAGTGAACTAGCTGAGCATTCAGTATAAGTGCTGTCCTGTATTTAATATTAGTCTTGGTGTGAACAAAATGTGTCCTACAGTACGACCGCTGTACTATTTTTGAATATTTAGCTGGTTAGTGAACTAGCTGAGTCCAATTAGTATAAGTGTTGTCCTCTATTTAATATTAGTCTGGTTTTGAACAAAATGTGTCCCACGGAACGACCGCTATACTATTTTTTAATATAAAGCTGATTAATGAACTAGCTAAGGCATTGAGTATAAGTGCTGTCCTGTATTTAACATTAGTCTTGGTGTGAACAAAATGTGTCCCACAGAATCACCGATATACTGTTGTTGAATATTAAGCTGGTTAGTGAACTAGCTGAGGCATTCAGTATAAGTGCTGTCCTCTATCTAATATTAGTCTGGTTATGAACAAACTGTGTCCTACAGAACGACCGCTATACTGTTTTTGAATATTACGCTTGTTTGTGAACTAGCTGAGGCATTCCGTATAAGTGCTGTCCTCTATCTTATATTAGTCTGGTTATGAACAAGCTGTGTCCTACAGAACGACCGCTATACTGTTTTTGAATATTACGCTGGTTTGTGAACTAGCTGAGGCATTCAGTATAAGTGCTGTCCTATATCTAATATTCGTCTGGTTTTGAACATAATGTGTCCTACAGAACGACCGCTTTACTGCTTTTGAATATTAAGCTGATTAGTGAACTAGCTAAGGCATTTAGTATCAATGCTGTCCTGTATTTAATATTAGTCTTGGTGTGAATAAAATGTGTCCCACAGAACGACCGCTATACTGTTTTTGAATATTAAGCTGGTTAGTGAACTAGCTGAGGCATTCAGTATAAGTGGTGTCCTGTATTCAATATTAGTCTTGGTGTGACCAAAATGTGTTCTAGAGAAGGACCGCTATACTGTTTTTCAATATTAAGCTGGTTAGTGAAATAGCTAAGGCATTTAGTAATAGTGCTGTCTTGTATTTAACATTAGTCTTGGTGTGAACAAAATGTGTCCTACAGAATCACCGCTATACTGTTTTTGAATATTAAGCTGGTTAGTGAACTAGCTGAGCATTCAGTATAAGTGCTGTCCTGTATTTAATATTAGTCTTGGTGTGAAAAAAATGTGTCCTACAGTACGACCGCTGTACTATTTTTGAATATTTAGCTGGTTAGTGAACTAGCTGAGTCCAATTAGTATAAGTGTTGTCCTCTATTTAATATTAGTCTGGTTTTGAACAAAATGTGTCCCACGGAACGACCGCTATACTATTTTTTAATATAAAGCTGATTAATGAACTAGCTAAGGCATTGAGTATAAGTGCTGTCCTGTATTTAACATTAGTCTTGGTGTGAACAAAATGTGTCCTACAGAATCACCGCTATACTGTTTTTGAATATTAGGCTGGTTAGTGAACTAGCTGAGCATTCAGTATAAGTGCTGTCCTGTATTTAATATTAGTCTTGGTGTGAACAAAATGTGTCATACAGTACGACCGCTGTACTATTTTTGAATATTTAGCTGGTTAGTGAACTAGCTGAGGCATTCAGTATAAGTGCTGTCCTCTATCTAATATTAGTCCGGTTTTGAACAAAACGAGTCCCACGGAACGACCGCTATACTATTTTTTAATATTACGCTGGTTTGTGAACTAGCTGAGGCATTCAGTATAAGTGCTGTCCTCTACCTAATATTAGTCTGGTTATGAACAAACTGTGTCCTACAGAACGACCGCTATATTGTTTTTGAATATTACGCTTGTTTGTGAACTAGCTGAGGCATTCAGTATAAGTGCTGTCCTTTATCTTATATTAGTCTGGTTATGAACAAAATGTGTCCTACAGAACGACCGCTGTACTATTTTTGAATATTTAGCTGGTTAGTGAACTAGCTGAGGCCAATTAGTATAAGTGTTGTCCTCTATTTAATATTAGTCTGGTTTTGAACAAAATGTGTCCCACGGAACGACCGCTATACTATTTTTTAATATAAAGCTGATTAATGAACTAGCTAAGGCATTGAGTATAAGTGCTGTCCTGTATTTTACATTAGTCTTGGTGTGAACAAAATGTGTCCTAGAGAAGAACCGCTATACTGTTTTTCAATATTAAGCTGGTTAGTGAAATAGCTAAGGCATTTAGTAATAGTGCTGTCTTGTATTTAACATTAGTCTTGGTGTGAACAAAATGTGTCCTACAGTACGACCGCTGTACTATTTTTGAATATTTAGCTGGTTAGTGAACTAGCTGAGTCCAATTAGTATAAGTGCTGTCCTGTATTTAATATTAGTCTTGGTGTGAACAAAATGTGTCCTACAGTACGACCGCTGTACTATTTTTGAATATTTAGCTGGTTAGTGAACTAGCTGAGTCCAATTAGTATAAGTGTTGTCCTCTATTTAATATTAGTCTGGTTTTGAACAAAATGTGTCCCACGGAACGACCGCTATACTATTTTTTAATATAAAGCTGATTAATGAACTAGCTAAGGCATTGCGTATAAGTGCTGTCCTCTATCTAATATTAGTCTGGTTATGAACAAACTGTGTCCTACAGAACGACCGCTATACTGTTTTTGAATATTACGCTTGTTTGTGAACTAGCTGAGGCATTCCGTATAAGTGATGTCCTCTATCTTATATTAGTCTGGTTATGAACAAGCTGTGTCCTACAGAACGACCGCTATACTGTTTTTGAATATTACGCTGGTTTGTGAACTAGCTGAGGCATTCAGTATAAGTGCTGTCCTATATCTAATATTCGTCTGGTTTTGAACATAATGTGTCCTACAGAACGACCGCTTTACTGCTTTTGAATATTAAGCTGATTAGTGAACTAGCTAAGGCATTTAGTATCAATGCTGTCCTCTATCTAATATTAGTCTGGTTATAAACAAACTGTGTCCTACAGAACGACCGCTATACTGTTTTTGAATATTACGCTTGTTTGTGAACTAGCTGAGGCATTCAGTATAAGTGCTGTCCTCAATCTAATATTAGTCTGGTTATGAACAAACTGTGTCATACAGAACGACCGCTATACTATTTTTTAATATAAAGCTGATTAGTGAACTAGCTAAGGCAATCAGTATAAGTGCTGTCCTGTATTTAATATTAGTCTTGGTGTGAACAAAATGTGACCCACAGAACGACCGCTATACTGTTTTTGAATATTAAGCTAGTTAGTGAACTAGCTGAGGCATTCAGTAAAAGTGTTGTCCTCTATTTAATATTAGTCTGGTTTTGAATAAAATGTGTCCTACAGAAAGACCGCTATACTGTTTTTAAAAATTAACCTGGTTAGTGAACTAGCTAAGGCATTCAGTAATAGTGCTGTCCTGTATTTAACATTAGTCTTGGTGTGAACAAAATGTGTCCTACAGAATCACCGCTATACTGTTTTTGAATATTAGGCTGGTTAGTGAACTAGCTGAGCATTCAGTATAAGTGCTGTCCTGTATTTAATATTAGTCTTGGTGTGAACAAAATGTGACCCACAGAACGACCGCTATACTGTTTTTGAATATTGAGCTAGTTAGTGAACTAGCTGAAGCATTCAGTAAAAGTGCTGTCCTCTATCTAATATTAGTCTGGTTATAAACAAACTGTGTCCTACAGAACGACCGCTATACTGTTTTTGAATATTACGCTTGTTTGTGAACTAGCTGAGGCATTCAGTATAAGTGCTGTCCTCAATCTAATATTAGTCTGGTTATGAACAAACTGTGTCCTACAGAACGACCGCTGTACTATTTTTGCATATTTAGCTGGTTAGTGAACTAGCTGAGGCATTCAGTATAAGTGCTGTCCTCTATCTAATATTAGTCCGGTTTTGAACAAAACGAGTCCCACGGAACGACCGCTATACTATTTTTTAATATTACGCTGGTTTGTGAACTAGCTGAGGCATTCAGTATAAGTGCTGTCCTGTATTTAACATTAGTCTTGGTGTGAACAAAATGTGTCCTACAGAATCACCGATGTACTGTTTTTGAATATTAAGCTGGTTGGTGAACTAGCTGAGGCATTCAGTATAAGTGCCGTCCTCTATCTAATATTAGTCTGGTTATGAACAAAATGTGTCCTACAGAACGACCGCTGTACTATTTTTGAATATTTAGCTGGTTAGTGAACTAGCTGAGGCATTCAGTATTAGTGCTGTCCTCTATTTAATATTAGTCCGGTTTTGAACAAAAAGTGTCCCACGGAACGACCGCTATACTATTTTTTAATATAAAGCTGATTAGTGAACTAGCTAAGGCATTCAGTATAAGTGCTGTCCTGTATTTAACATTAGTCTTGGGTTGAACAAAATGTGTCCCACAGAACGACCGCTATACTGTTTTTGAATATTACGCTTGTTTGTGAACTAGCTGAGGCATTCAGTATAAGTGCTGTCCTCAATCTAATATTAGTCTGGTTATGAACAAACTGTGTCCTACAGAACGACCGCTATACTGTTTTTGAATATTAAGCTTGTTTGTGAACTAGCTGAGGCATTCAGTATAAGTGCTGTCCTCTATCTAATATTAGTCTGGTTTTGAACAAAATGTGTCATACAGAACGACCGCTATACTATTTTTTAATATAAAGCTGATTAGTGAACTAGCTAAGCCAATCAGTATAAGTGCTGTCCTGTATTTAACATTAGTCTTGGTGTGAACAGAATGTGTCCTACAGAATCACCGATATACTGTTTTTGAATATTAAGCTGGTTAGTGAACTAGCTGAGGCATTCAGTATAAGTGCTGTCCTCTATCTAATATTATTAGTCTTGGTGTGAACAAAATGTGTCCTACAGTACGACCGCTGTACGATTTTTGAATATTTAGCTGGTTAGTGAACTAGCTGAGGCATTCAGTATAAGTGCTGTCCTCTATCTAATATTAGTCTGGTTATGAACAAAATGTGTCCTACAGAACGACCGCTGTACTATTTTTGAATATTTAGCTGGTTAGTGAACTAGCTGAGGCATTCAGTATAAGTGCTGTCCTCTATTTAATATTAGTCCGGTTTTGAACAAAAAGTGTCCCACGGAACGACCGCTATACTATTTTTTAATATAAAGCTGATTAGTGAACTAGCTAAGGCATTCAGTATAAGTGCTGTCCTGTATTTAACATTAGTCTTGGGTTGAACAAAATGTGTCCCACAGAACGACCGCTATACTGTTTTTGAATATTAAGCTGGTTAGTGAACCAGCTGAGGCATTCAGTATAAGTGTTGTCTTCTATTTAATATTAGTCTGGTTTTGAACAAAATGTGTCATACAGAACGACCGCTATACTGTTTTTTAATATAAAGCTGATTAGTGAACTAGCTAAGGCAATCAGTATAAGTGCTGTCCTGTATTTAATATTAGTCTTGGTGTGAACAAAATGTGACCCACAGAACGACCGCTATACTGTTTTTGAATATTGAGCTAGTTAGTGAACTAGCTGAAGCATTCAGTAAAAGTGCTGTCCTCTATCTAATATTAGTCTTGTTATAAACAAACTGTGTCCTACAGAACGACCGCTATACTGTTTTTGAATATTAGGCTGGTTAGTGAACTAGCTGAGCATTCAGTATAAGTGCTGTCCTGTATTTAATATTAGTCTTGGTGTGAACAAAATGTGTCCTACAGTACGACCGCTGTACTATTTTTGAATATTTAGCTGGTTAGTGAACTAGCTGAGGCATTCAGTATAAGTGCTGTCCTCTATCTAATATTAGTCCGGTTTTGAACAAAACTAGTCCTACGGAACGACCGCTATACTATTTTTTAATATTACGCTGGTTTGTGAACTAGCTGAGGCATTCAGTATAAGTGCTGTCCTCTATCTAATATTAGTCTGGTTATGAACAAACTGTGTCCTACAGAACGACCGCTATACTGTTTTTGAATATTACGCTTGTTTGTGAACTAGCTGAGGCATTCAGTATAAGTGCTGTCCTCTATCTAATATTAGTCTGGTTATAAACAAACTGTGTCCTACAGAACGACCGCTATACTGTTTTTGAATATTACGCTTGTTTGTGAACTAGCTGAGGCATTCAGTATAAGTGCTGTCCTCTATCTAATATTAGTCTGGTTATGAACAAACTGTGTCCTACAGAACGACCGCTATACTGTTTTTGAATATTAAGCTTGTTTGTGAACTAGCTGAGGCATTCAGTATAAGTGTTGTCTTCTATTTAATATTAGTCTGGTTTTGAACAAAATGTGTCATACAGAACGACCGCTATACTATTTTTTAATATAAAGCTGATTAGTGAACTAGCTAAGGCAATCAGTATAAGTGCTGTCCTGTATTTAATATTAGTCTTGGTGTGAACAAAATGTGACCCACAGAACGACCGCTATACTGTTTTTGAATATTAAGCTAGTTAGTGAACTAGCTGAGGCATTCAGTAAAAGTGTTGTCCTCTATTTAATATTATTCTGGTTTTGAATAAAATGTGTCCTACAGAAAGACCGCTATACTGTTTTTAAAAATTAACCTGGTTAGTGAACTAGCTAAGGCATTCAGTAATAGTGCTGTCCTGTATTTAACATTAGTCTTGGTGTGAACAAAATGTGTCCTACAGAATCACCGCTATACTGTTTTTGAATATTAGGCTGGTTAGTGAACTAGCTGAGCATTCAGTATAAGTGCTGTCCTGTATTTAATATTAGTCTTGGTGTGAACAAAATGTGTCCTACAGTACGACCGCTGTACGATTTTTAAATATTTAGCTGGTTAGTGAACTAGCTGAGGCATTCAGTATAAGTGCTGTCCTCTATCTAATATTAGTCCGGTTTTGAACAAAACGAGTCCCACGGAACGACCGCTATACTATTTTTTAATATTACGCTGGTTTGTGAACTAGCTGAGGCATTCAGTATAAGTGGTGTCCTGTATTCAATATTAGTCTTGGTGTGACCAAAATGTGTTCTAGAGAAGGACCGCTATACTGTTTTTCAATATTAAGCTGGTTAGTGAAATAGCTAAGGCATTTAGTAATAGTGCTGTCTTGTATTTAACATTAGTCTTGGTGTGAACAAAATGTGTCCTACAGTACGACCGCTGTACTATTTTTGAATATTTAGCTGGTTAGTGAACTAGCTGAGTCCAATTAGTATAAGTGCTGTCCTGTATTTAATATTAGTCTTGGTGTGAACAAAATGTTTCCTACAGTACGACCGCTGTACTATTTTTGAATATTTAGCTGGTTAGTGAACTAGCTGAGTCCAATTAGTATAAGTGTTGTCCTCTATTTAATATTAGTCTGGTTTTGAACAAAATGTGTCCCACGGAACGACCGCTATACTATTTTTTAATATAAAGCTGATTAATGAACTAGCTAAGGCATTGAGTATAAGTGCTGTCCTCTATCTAATATTAGTCTGGTTATGAACAAACTGTGTCCTACAGAACGACCGCTATACTGTTTTTGAATATTACGCTTGTTTGTGAACTAGCTGAGGCATTCCGTATAAGTGCTGTCCTCTATCTTATATTAGTCTGGTTATGAACAAGCTGTGTCCTACAGAACGACCGCTATACTGTTTTTGAATATTACGCTGGTTTGTGAACTAGCTGAGGCATTCAGTATAAGTGCTGTCCTCAATCTAATATTAGTCTGGTTATGAACAAACTGTGTCCTACAGAACGACCGCTATACTGTTTTTAAAAATTAACCTGGTTAGTGAACTAGCTAAGGCATTCAGTAATAGTGCTGTCCTGTATTTAACATTAGTCTTGGTGTGAACAAAATGTGTCCTACAGAATCACCGCTATACTGTTTTTGAATATTAGGCTGGTTAGTGAACTAGCTGAGCATTCAGTATAAGTGCTGTCCTGTATTTAATATTAGTCTTGGTGTGAACAAAATGTGACCCACAGAACGACCGCTATACTGTTTTTGAATATTGAGCTAGTTAGTGAACTAGCTGAAGCATTCAGTAAAAGTGCTGTCCTCTATCTAATATTAGTCTGGTTATAAACAAACTGTGTCCTACAGAACGACCGCTATACTGTTTTTGAATATTACGCTTGTTTGTGAACTAGCTGAGGCATTCAGTATAAGTGCTGTCCTCAATCTAATATTAGTCTGGTTATGAACAAACTGTGTCCTACAGAACGACCGCTGTACTATTTTTGAATATTTAGCTGGTTAGTGAACTAGCTGAGGCATTCAGTATAAGTGCTGTCCTCTATCTAATATTAGTCCGGTTTTGAACAAAACGAGTCCCACGGAACGACCGCTATACTATTTTTTAATATTACGCTGGTTTGTGAACTAGCTGAGGCATTCAGTATAAGTGCTCTCCTGTATTTAACATTAGTCTTGGTGTGAACAAAATGTGTCCTACAGAATCACCGATGTACTGTTTTTGAATATTAAGCTGGTTGGTGAACTAGCTGAGGCATTCAGTATAAGTGCCGTCCTCTATCTAATATTAGTCTGGTTATGAACAAAATGTGTCCTACAGAACGACCGCTGTACTATTTTTGAATATTTAGCTGGTTAGTGAACTAGCTGAGGCATTCAGTATTAGTGCTGTCCTCTATTTAATATTAGTCCGGTTTTGAACAAAAAGTGTCCCACGGAACGACCGCTATACTATTTTTTAATATAAAGCTGATTAGTGAACTAGCTAAGGCATTCAGTATAAGTGCTGTCCTGTATTTAACATTAGTCTTGGGTTGAACAAAATGTGTCCCACAGAACGACCGCTATACTGTTTTTGAATATTACGCTTGTTTGTGAACTAGCTGAGGCATTCAGTATAAGTGCTGTCCTCAATCTAATATTAGTCTGGTTATGAACAAACTGTGTCCTACAGAACGACCGCTATACTGTTTTTGAATATTAAGCTAGTTAGTGAACTAGCTGAGGCATTCAGTAAAAGTGTTGTCCTCTATTTAATATTAGTCTTGGTGTGAACAAAATGTGTCCTACAGAATCACCGCTATACTGTTTTTGAATATTAGGCTGATTAGTGAACTAGCTGAGCATTCAGTATAAGTGCTGTCCTGTATTTAATATTAGTCTGGTTATAAACAAACTGTGTCCTACAGAACGACCGCTATACTGTTTTTGAATATTACGCTTGTTTGTGAACTAGCTGAGGCATTCAGTATAAGTGCTGTCCTCTATCTAATATTAGTCTGGTTTTGAACAAAACGAGTCCCACGGAACGACCGCTATACTATTTTTTAATATTACGCTGGTTTGTGAACTAGCTGAGGCATTCAGTATAAGTGCTGCCCTGTATTTAACATTAGTCTTGGTGTGAACAAAATGTGTCCTACAGAATCACCGATGTACTGTTTTTGAATATTAAGCTGGTTGGTGAACTAGCTGAGGCATTCAGTATAAGTGCCGTCCTCTATCTAATATTAGTCTGGTTATGAACAAAATGTGTCCTACAGAACGACCGCTGTACTATTTTTGAATATTTAGCTGGTTAGTGAACTAGCTGAGGCATTCAGTATTAGTGCTGTCCTCTATTTAATATTAGTCCGGTTTTGAACAAAAAGTGTCCCACGGAACGACCGCTATACTATTTTTTAATATAAAGCTGATTAGTGAACTAGCTAAGGCATTCAGTATAAGTGCTGTCCTGTATTTAACGTTAGTCTTGGGTTGAACAAAATGTGTCCCACAGAACGACCGCTATACTGTTTTTGAATATTAAGCTGGTTAGTGAACCAGCTGAGGCATTCAGTATAAGTGTGTTCTTCTATTTAATATTAGTCTGGTTTTGAACAAAATGTGTCATACAGAACGACCGCTATACTGTTTTTGAATATTAAGCTTGTTTGTGAACTAGCTGAGGCATTCAGTATAAGTGTTGTCTTCTATTTAATATTAGTCTGGTTTTGAACAAAATGTGTCATACAGAACGACCGCTATACTATTTTTTAATATAAAGCTGATTAGTGAACTAGCTAATGCAATCAGTATAAGTGCTGTCCTGTATTTAATATTAGTCTTGGTGTGAACAAAATGTGACCCACAGAACGACCGCTATACTGTTTTTGAATATTAAGCTAGTTAGTGAACTAGCTGAGGCATTCAGTAAAAGTGTTGTCCTCTATTTAATATTAGTCTGGTTTTGAATAAAATGTGTCCTACAGAAAGACCGCTATACTGTTTTTGAATATTACGCTTGTTTGTGAACTAGCTGAGGCATTCAGTATAAGTGCTGTCCTGTATTTAACATTAGTCTTGGTGTGAACAAAATGTGTCCTACAGAATCACCGCTATACTGTTTTTGAATATTAGGCTGGTTAGTAACTAGCTGAGCATTCAGTATAAGTGCTGTCCTGTATTTAATATTAGTCTTGGTGTGAACAAAATGTGTCCTACAGTACGACCGCTGTACTATTTTTGAATATTTAGCTGGTTAGTGAACTAGCTGAGGCATTCAGTATAAGTGCTGTCCTCTATCTAATATTAGTCCGGTTTTGAACAAAACGAGTCCCACGGAACGACCGCTACACTATTTTTTAATATTACGCTGGTTTGTGAACTAGCTGAGGCATTCAGTATAAGTGCTGTCCTGTATTTAACATTAGTCTTGGTGTAAACAAAAAGTGTCCTACAGAATCACCGATGTACTGTTTTTGAATATTAAGCTGGTTGGTGAACTAGCTGAGGCATTCAGTATAAGTGTGTTCTTCTATTTAATATTAGTCTGGTTTTGAACAAAATGTGTCATACAGAATCACCGCTATACTGTTTTTGAATAGACGCTTGTTTGTGAACTAGCTGAGGCATTCAGTATAAGTGCTGTCCTATATCTAATATTCGTCTGGTTTTGAACATAATGTGTCCTACAGAACGACCACTTTACTGCTTTTGAATATTAAGCTGATTAGTGAACTAGCTAAGGCATTTAGTATCAATGCTGTCCTGTATTTAATATTAGTCTTAGTGTGAATAAAATGTGTCCCACAGAACGACCGCTATACTGTTTTTGAATATTAGGCTGGTTAGTGAACTAGCTGAGGCATTCAGTATAAGTGGTGTCCTGTATTCAATATTAGTCTTGGTGTGACCAAAATGTGTTCTAGAGAAGGACCGCTATACTGTTTTTCAATATTAAGCTGGTTAGTGAAATAGCTAAGGCATTTAGTAATAGTGCTGTCTTGTATTTAACATTAGTCTTGGTGTGAACAAAATGTGTCCTACAGAATCATTGCTATACTGTTTTTGAATATTAAGCTGGTTAGTGAACTAGCTGAGCATTCAGTATAAGTGCTGTCCTGTATTTAATATTAGTCTTGGTGTGAACAAAATGTGTCCTACAGTACGACCGCTGTACTATTTTTGAATATTTAGCTGGTTAGTGAACTAGCTGAGTCCAATTAGTATAAGTGTTGTCCTCTATTTAATATTAGTCTGGTTTTGAACAAAATGTGTCCCACGGAACGACCGCTATACTATTTTTTAATATAAAGCTGATTAATGAACTAGCTAAGGCATTGAGTATAAGTGCTGTCCTGTATTTAACATTAGTCTTGGTGTGAACAAAATGTGTCCCACAGAATCACCGATATACTGTTGTTGAATATTAAGCTGGTTAGTGAACTAGCTGAGGCATTCAGTATAAGTGCTGTCCTCTATCTAATATTAGTCTGGTTATGAACAAACTGTGTCCTACAGAACGACCGCTATACTGTTTTTGAATATTACGCTTGTTTGTGAACTAGCTGAGGCATTCAGTATAAGTGCTGTCCTCTATCTTATATTAGTCTGGTTATGAACAAGCTGTGTCCTACAGAACGACCGCTATACTGTTTTTGAATATTACGCTGGTTTGTGAACTAGCTGAGGCATTCAGTATAAGTGCTGTCCTATATCTAATATTCGTCTGGTTTTGAACATAATGTGTCCTACAGAACGACCGCTTTACTGCTTTTGAATATTAAGCTGGTTAGTGAACTAGCTAAGGCATTTAGTATCATTGCTGTCCTGTATTTAATATTAGTCTTGGTTTGAATAAAATGTGTCCCACAGAACGACCGCTATACTGTTTTTGAATATTAGGCTGGTTAGTGAACTAGCTGAGGCATTCAGTATAAGTGGTGTCCTGTATTCAATATTAGTCTTGGTGTGACCAAAATGTGTTCTAGAGAAGGACCGCTATACTGTTTTTCAATATTAAGCTGGTTAGTGAAATAGCTAAGGCATTTAGTAATAGTGCTGTCTTGTATTTAACATTAGTCTTGGTGTGAACAAAATGTGTCCTACAGAATCACCGCTATACTGTTTTTGAATATTAAGCTGGTTAGTGAACTAGCTGAGCATTCAGTATAAGTGCTGTCCTGTATTTAATATTAGTCTTGGTGTGAAAAAAATGTGTCCTACAGTACGACCGCTGTACTATTTTTGAATATTTAGCTGGTTAGTGAACTAGCTGAGTCCAATTAGTATAAGTGTTGTCCTCTATTTAATATTAGTCTGGTTTTGAACAAAATGTGTCCCACGGAACGACCGCTATACTATTTTTTAATATAAAGCTGATTAATGAACTAGCTAAGGCATTGAGTATAAGTGCTGTCCTGTATTTAACATTAGTCTTGGTGTGAACAAAATGTGTCCTACAGAATCACCGCTATACTGTTTTTGAATATTAGGCTGGTTAGTGAACTAGCTGAGCATTCAGTATAAGTGCTGTCCTGTATTTAATATTAGTCTTGGTGTGAACAAAATGTGTCATACAGTACGACCGCTGTACTATTTTTGAATATTTAGCTGGTTAGTGAACTAGCTGAGGCATTCAGTATAAGTGCTGTCCTCTATCTAATATTAGTCCGGTTTTGAACAAAACGAGTCCCACGGAACGACCGCTATACTATTTTTTAATATTACGCTGGTTTGTGAACTAGCTGAGGCATTCAGTATAAGTGCTGTCCTCTACCTAATATTAGTCTGGTTATGAACAAACTGTGTCCTACAGAACGACCGCTATATTGTTTTTGAATATTACGCTTGTTTGTGAACTAGCTGAGGCATTCAGTATAAGTGCTGTCCTTTATCTTATATTAGTCTGGTTATGAACAAAATGTGTCCTACAGAACGACCGCTGTACTATTTTTGAATATTTAGCTGGTTAGTGAACTAGCTGAGGCCAATTAGTATAAGTGTTGTCCTCTATTTAATATTAGTCTGGTTTTGAACAAAATGTGTCCCACGGAACGACCGCTATACTATTTTTTAATATAAAGCTGATTAATGAACTAGCTAAGGCATTGAGTATAAGTGCTGTCCTGTATTTTACATTAGTCTTGGTGTGAACAAAATGTGTCCTAGAGAAGAACCGCTATACTGTTTTTCAATATTAAGCTGGTTAGTGAAATAGCTAAGGCATTTAGTAATAGTGCTGTCTTGTATTTAACATTAGTCTTGGTGTGAACAAAATGTGTCCTACAGTACGACCGCTGTACTATTTTTGAATATTTAGCTGGTTAGTGAACTAGCTGAGTCCAATTAGTATAAGTGCTGTCCTGTATTTAATATTAGTCTTGGTGTGAACGAAATGTGTCCTACAGTACGACCGCTGTACTATTTTTGAATATTTAGCTGGTTAGTGAACTAGCTGAGTCCAATTAGTATAAGTGTTGTCCTCTATTTAATATTAGTCTGGTTTTGAACAAAATGTGTCCCACGGAACGACCGCTATACTATTTTTTAATATAAAGCTGATTAATGAACTAGCTAAGGCATTGCGTATAAGTGCTGTCCTCTATCTAATATTAGTCTGGTTATGAACAAACTGTGTCCTACAGAACGACCGCTATACTGTTTTTGAATATTACGCTTGTTTGTGAACTAGCTGAGGCATTCCGTATAAGTGATGTCCTCTATCTTATATTAGTCTGGTTATGAACAAGCTGTGTCCTACAGAACGACCGCTATACTGTTTTTGAATATTACGCTGGTTTGTGAACTAGCTGAGGCATTCAGTATAAGTGCTGTCCTATATCTAATATTCGTCTGGTTTTGAACATAATGTGTCCTACAGAACGACCGCTTTACTGCTTTTGAATATTAAGCTGATTAGTGAACTAGCTAAGGCATTTAGTATCAATGCTGTCCTCTATCTAATATTAGTCTGGTTATAAACAAACTGTGTCCTACAGAACGACCGCTATACTGTTTTTGAATATTACGCTTGTTTGTGAACTAGCTGAGGCATTCAGTATAAGTGCTGTCCTCAATCTAATATTAGTCTGGTTATGAACAAACTGTGTCATACAGAACGACCGCTATACTATTTTTTAATATAAAGCTGATTAGTGAACTAGCTAAGGCAATCAGTATAAGTGCTGTCCTGTATTTAATATTAGTCTTGGTGTGAACAAAATGTGACCCACAGAACGACCGCTATACTGTTTTTGAATATTAAGCTAGTTAGTGAACTAGCTGAGGCATTCAGTAAAAGTGTTGTCCTCTATTTAATATTAGTCTGGTTTTGAATAAAATGTGTCCTACAGAAAGACCGCTATACTGTTTTTAAAAATTAACCTGGTTAGTGAACTAGCTAAGGCATTCAGTAATAGTGCTGTCCTGTATTTAACATTAGTCTTGGTGTGAACAAAATGTGTCCTACAGAATCACCGCTATACTGTTTTTGAATATTAGGCTGGTTAGTGAACTAGCTGAGCATTCAGTATAAGTGCTGTCCTGTATTTAATATTAGTCTTGGTGTGAACAAAATGTGACCCACAGAACGACCGCTATACTGTTTTTGAATATTGAGCTAGTTAGTGAACTAGCTGAAGCATTCAGTAAAAGTGCTGTCCTCTATCTAATATTAGTCTGGTTATAAACAAACTGTGTCCTACAGAACGACCGCTATACTGTTTTTGAATATTACGCTTGTTTGTGAACTAGCTGAGGCATTCAGTATAAGTGCTGTCCTCAATCTAATATTAGTCTGGTTATGAACAAACTGTGTCCTACAGAACGACCGCTGTACTATTTTTGCATATTTAGCTGGTTAGTGAACTAGCTGAGGCATTCAGTATAAGTGCTGTCCTCTATCTAATATTAGTCCGGTTTTGAACAAAACGAGTCCCACGGAACGACCGCTATACTATTTTTTAATATTACGCTGGTTTGTGAACTAGCTGAGGCATTCAGTATAAGTGCTGTCCTGTATTTAACATTAGTCTTGGTGTGAACAAAATGTGTCCTACAGAATCACCGATGTACTGTTTTTGAATATTAAGCTGGTTGGTGAACTAGCTGAGGCATTCAGTATAAGTGCCGTCCTCTATCTAATATTAGTCTGGTTATGAACAAAATGTGTCCTACAGAACGACCGCTGTACTATTTTTGAATATTTAGCTGGTTAGTGAACTAGCTGAGGCATTCAGTATTAGTGCTGTCCTCTATTTAATATTAGTCCGGTTTTGAACAAAAAGTGTCCCACGGAACGACCGCTATACTATTTTTTAATATAAAGCTGATTAGTGAACTAGCTAAGGCATTCAGTATAAGTGCTGTCCTGTATTTAACATTAGTCTTGGGTTGAACAAAATGTGTCCCACAGAACGACCGCTATACTGTTTTTGAATATTACGCTTGTTTGTGAACTAGCTGAGGCATTCAGTATAAGTGCTGTCCTCAATCTAATATTAGTCTGGTTATGAACAAACTGTGTCCTACAGAACGACCGCTATACTGTTTTTGAATATTAAGCTTGTTTGTGAACTAGCTGAGGCATTCAGTATAAGTGTTGTCTTCTATTTAATATTAGTCTGGTTTTGAACAAAATGTGTCATACAGAACGACCGCTATACTATTTTTTAATATAAAGCTGATTAGTGAACTAGCTAAGCCAATCAGTATAAGTGCTGTCCTGTATTTAATATTAGTCTTGGTGTGAACAAAATGTGACCCACAGAACGACCGCTATACTGTTTTTGAATATTAAGCTAGTTAGTGAACTAGCTGAGGCATTCAGTAAAAGTGTTGTCCTCTATTTAATATTAGTCTGGTTTTGAATAAAATGTGTCCTACAGAAAGACCGCTATACTGTTTTTAAAAATTAACCTGGTTAGTGAACTAGCTAAGGCATTCAGTAATAGTGCTGTCCTGTATTTAACATTAGTCTTGGTGTGAACAAAATGTGTCCTACAGAATCACCGCTATACTGTTTTTGAATATTAGGCTGATTAGTGAACTAGCTGAGCACCGTATAAGTGCTGTCCTGTATTTAATATTAGTCTTGGTGTGAACAAAATGTGACCCACAGAACGACCGCTATACTGTTTTTGAATATTGAGCTAGTTAGTGAACTAGCTGAAGCATTCAGTAAAAGTGCTGTCCTCTATCTAATATTAGTCTGGTTATAAACAAACTGTGTCCTACAGAACGACCGCTATACTGTTTTTGAATATTACGCTTGTTTGTGAACTAGCTGAGGCATTCAGTATAAGTGCTGTCCTCTATCTAATATTAGTCTGGTTTTGAACAAAACGAGTCCCACGGAACGACCGCTATACTATTTTTTAATATTACGCTGGTTTGTGAACTAGCTGAGGCATTCAGTATAAGTGCTGTCCTGTATTTAACATTAGTCTTGGTGTGAACAAAATGTGTCCTACAGAATCACCGATGTACTGTTTTTGAATATTAAGCTGGTTGGTGAACTAGCTGAGGCATTCAGTATAAGTGCCGTCCTCTATCTAATATTAGTCTGGTTATGAACAAAATGTGTCCTACAGAACGACCGCTGTACTATTTTTGAATATTTAGCTGGTTAGTGAACCAGCTGAGGCATTCAGTAAAAGTGCTGTCCTCTATCTAATATTAGTCTGGTTATAAACAAACTGTGTCCTACAGAACGACCGCTATACTGTTTTTGAATATTAGGCTGATTAGTGAACTAGCTGAGCATTCAGTATAAGTGCTGTCCTGTATTTAACATTAGTCTTGGTGTGAACAAAATGTGTCCTACAGAATCACCGCTATACTGTTTTTGAATATTAGGCTGGTTAGTGAACTAGCTGAGCATTCAGTATAAGTGCTGTCCTCTATTTAATATTAGTCCGGTTTTGAACAAAAAGTGTCCCACGGAACGACCGCTATACTATTTTTTAATATAAAGCTGATTAGTGAACTAGCTAAGGCATTCAGTATAAGTGCTGTCCTGTATTTAACGTTAGTCTTGGGTTGAACAAAATGTGTCCCACAGAACGACCGCTATACTGTTTTTGAATATTAAGCTGGTTAGTGAACCAGCTGAGGCATTCAGTATAAGTGTGTTCTTCTATTTAATATTAGTCTGGTTTTGAACAAAATGTGTCCTACAGAATCACCGCTATACTGTTTTTGAATATTAGGCTGATTAGTGAACTAGCTGAGCATTCAGTATAAGTGCTGTCCTGTATTTAATATTAGTCTTGGTGTGAACAAAATGTGACCCACAGAACGACCGCTATACTGTTTTTGAATATTGAGCTAGTTAGTGAACTAGCTGAAGCATTCAGTAAAAGTGCTGTCCTCTATCTAATATTAGTCTGGTTATAAACAAACTGTGTCCTACAGAACGACCGCTATACTGTTTTTGAATATTAGGCTGATTAGTGAACTAGCTGAGCATTCAGTATAAGTGCTGTCCTGTATTTAACATTAGTCTTGGTGTGAACAAAATGTGTCCTACAGAATCACCGCTATACTGTTTTTGAATATTAGGCTGGTTAGTGAACTAGCTGAGCATTCAGTATAAGTGCTGTCCTGTATTTAATATTAGTCTTGGTGTGAACAAAATGTGTCCTACAGTACGACCGCTGTACTATTTTTGAATATTTAGCTGGTTAGTGAACTAGCTGAGGCATTCAGTATAAGTGCTGTCCTGTATTTAACATTAGTCTTGGTGTGAACAAAATGTGTCCTACAGAATCACCGCTATACTGTTTTTGAATATTAGGCTGGTTAGTGAACTAGCTGAGCATTCAGTATAAGTGCTGTCCTGTATTTATTATTAGTCTTGGTGTGAACAAAATGTGTCCTACAGAACGACCGCTATACTGTTTTTGAATATTACGCTTGTTTGTGAACTAGCTGAGGCATTCAGTATAAGTGCTGTCCTCTATCTAATATTAGTCTGGTTTTGAACAAAACGAGTCCCACGGAACGACCGCTATACTATTTTTTAATATTACGCTGGTTTGTGAACTAGCTGAGGCATTCAGTATAAGTGCTGTCCTGTATTTAACATTAGTCTTGGTGTGAACAAAATGTGTCCTACAGAATCACCGATGTACTGTTTTTGAATATTAAGCTGGTTGGTGAACTAGCTGAGGCATTCAGTATAAGTGTGTTCTTCTATTTAATATTAGTCTGGTTTTGAACAAAATGTGTCCTACAGAATCACCGCTATACTGTTTTTGAATATTAGGCTGATTAGTGAACTAGCTGAGCATTCAGTATAAGTGCTGTCCTGTATTTAATATTAGTCTTGGTGTGAACAAAATGTGACCCACAGAACGACCGCTATACTGTTTTTGAATATTGAGCTAGTTAGTGAACTAGCTGAAGCATTCAGTAAAAGTGCTGTCCTCTATCTAATATTAGTCTGGTTATAAACAAACTGTGTCCTACAGAACGACCGCTATACTGTTTTTGAATATTAGGCTGATTAGTGAACTAGCTGAGCATTCAGTATAAGTGCTGTCCTGTATTTAACATTAGTCTTGGTGTGAACAAAATGTGTCCTACAGAATCACCGCTATACTGTTTTTGAATATTAGGCTGGTTAGTGAACTAGCTGAGCATTCAGTATAAGTGCTGTCCTGTATTTAATATTAGTCTTGGTGTGAACAAAATGTGTCCTACAGTACGACCGCTGTACTATTTTTGAATATTTAGCTGGTTAGTGAACTAGCTGAGGCATTCAGTATAAGTGCTGTCCTGTATTTAACATTAGTCTTGGTGTGAACAAAATGTGTCCTACAGAATCACCGCTATACTGTTTTTGAATATTAGGCTGGTTAGTGAACTAGCTGAGCATTCAGTATAAGTGCTGTCCTGTATTTATTATTAGTCTTGGTGTGAACAAAATGTGTCCTACAGAACGACCGCTATACTGTTTTTGAATATTACGCTTGTTTGTGAACTAGCTGAGGCATTCAGTATAAGTGCTGTCCTCTATCTAATATTAGTCTGGTTTTGAACAAAACGAGTCCCACGGAACGACCGCTATACTATTTTTTAATATTACGCTGGTTTGTGAACTAGCTGAGGCATTCAGTATAAGTGCTGTCCTGTATTTAACATTAGTCTTGGTGTGAACAAAATGTGTCCTACAGAATCACCGATGTACTGTTTTTGAATATTAAGCTGGTTGGTGAACTAGCTGAGGCATTCAGTATAAGTGCCGTCCTCTATCTAATATTAGTCTGGTTATGAACAAAATGTGTCCTACAGAATCACCGCTATACTGTTTTTGAATATTACGCTGGTTTGTGAACTAGCTGAGGCATTCAGTATAAGTGCTGTCCTATATCTAATATTCGTCTGGTTTTGAACATAATGTGTCCTACAGAACGACCGCTTTACTGCTTTTGAATATTAAGCTGATTAGTGAACTAGCTAAGGCATTTAGTATCAATGCTGTCCTGTATTTAATATTAGTCTTGTTGTGAATAAAATGTGTCCCACAGAACGACCGCTATACTGTTTTTGAATATTAGGCTGGTTAGTGAACTAGCTGAGGCATTCAGTATAAGTGCTGTCCTATATCTAATATTCGTCTGGTTTTGAACATAATGTGTCCTACAGAACGACCGCTTTACTGCTTTTGAATATTAAGCTGATTAGTGAACTAGCTAAGGCATTTAGTATCAATGCTGTCCTGTATTTAATATTAGTCTTGGTGTGAATAAAATGTGTCCCACAGAACGACCGCTATACTGTTTTTGAATATTAGGCTGGTTAGTGAACTAGCTGAGCATTCAGTATAAGTGCAGTCCTGTATTTAATATTAGTCTTGGTGTGAACAAAATGTGTCCTACAGTACGACCGCTGTACTATTTTTGAATATTTAGCTGGTTAGTGAACTAGCTGAGGCATTCAGTATAAGTGCTGTCCTCTATTTAATATTAGTCTGGTTTTGAACAAAATGTGTCCCACGGAACGACCGCTATACTATTTTTTAATATAAAGCTGATTAATGAACTAGCTAAGGCATTGAGTATAAGTGCTGTCCTGTATTTAACATTAGTCTTGGTGTGAACAAAATGTGTCCCACAGAATCACCGATATACTGTTGTTGAATATTAAGCTGGTTAGTGAACTAGCTGAGGCATTCAGTATAAGTGCTGTCCTCTATCTAATATTAGTCTGGTTATGAACAAACTGTGTCCTACAGAACGACCGCTATACTGTTTTTGAATATTACGCTTGTTTGTGAACTAGCTGAGGCATTCCGTATAAGTGCTGTCCTCTATCTTATATTAGTCTGGTTATGAACAAGCTGTGTCCTACAGAACGACCGCTATACTGTTTTTGAATATTACGCTGGTTTGTGAACTAGCTGAGGCATTCAGTATAAGTGCTGTCCTATATCTAATATTCGTCTGGTTTTGAACATAATGTGTCCTACAGAACGACCGCTTTACTGCTTTTGAATATTAAGCTGATTAGTGAACTAGCTAAGGCATTTAGTATCAATGCTGTCCTGTATTTAATATTAGTCTTGGTGTGAATAAAATGTGTCCCACAGAACGACCGCTATACTGTTTTTGAATATTAGGCTGGTTAGTGAACTAGCTGAGGCATTCAGTATAAGTGGTGTCCTGTATTCAATATTAGTCTTGGTGTGAACAAAATGTGTCCTACAGTACGACCGCTGTACTATTTTTGAATATTTAGCTGGTTAGTGAACTAGCTGAGTCCAATTAGTATAATTGTTGTCCTCTATTTAATATTAGTCTGGTTTTGAACAAAATGTGTCCCACGGAACGACCGCTATACTATTTTTTAATATAAAGCTGATTAATGAACTAGCTAAGGCATTGAGTATAAGTGCTGTCCTGTATTTAACATTAGTCTTGGTGTGAACAAAATGTGTCCCACAGAATCACCGATATACTGTTGTTGAATATTAAGCTGGTTAGTGAACTAGCTGAGGCATTCAGTATAAGTGCTGTCCTCTATCTAATATTAGTCTGGTTATGAACAAACTGTGTCCTACAGAACGACCGCTATACTGTTTTTGAATATTACGCTTGTTTGTGAACTAGCTGAGGCATTCCGTATAAGTGCTGTCCTCTATCTTATATTAGTCTGGTTATGAACAAGCAGTGTCCTACAGAACGACCGCTATACTGTTTTTGAATATTACGCTGGTTTGTGAACTAGCTGAGGCATTCAGTATAAGTGCTGTCCTATATCTAATATTCGTCTGGTTTTGAACATAATGTGTCCTACAGAACGACCGCTTTACTGCTTTTGAATATTAAGCTGATTAGTGAACTAGCTAAGGCATTTAGTATCAATGCTGTCCTGTATTTAATATTAGTCTTGGTGTGAATAAAATGTGTCCTACAGAATCACCGATATACAGTTGTTGAATATTAAGCTGGTTAGTGAACTAGCTGAGGCATTCAGTATAAGTGCTGTCCTCTATCTAATATTAGTCTGGTTATGAACAAAATGTGTCCTACAGAACGACCGCTGTACTATTTTTGAATATTTAGCTGGTTAGTGAACTAGCTGAGGCCAATTATTATAAGTGTTGTCCTCTATTTAATATTAGTCTGGTTTTGAACATAATGTGTCCTACAGAACGACCGCTTTACTGCTTTTGAATATTAAGCTGATTAGTGAACTAGCTAAGGCATTTAGTATCAATGCTGTCCTGTATTTAATATTAGTCTTGGTGTGAATAAAATGTGTCCCACAGAACGACCGCTATACTGTTTTTGAATATTAGGCTGGTTAGTGAACTAGCTGAGGCATTCAGTATAAGTGGTGTCCTGTATTCAATATTAGTCTTGGTGTGACCAAAATGTGTTCTAGAGAAGGACCGCTATACTGTTTTTCAATATTAAGCTGGTTAGTGAAATAGCTAAGGCATTTAGTAATAGTGCTGTCTTGTATTTAACATTAGTCTTGGTGTGAACAAAATGTGTCCTACAGAATCACCGCTATACTGTTTTTGAATATTAAGCTGGTTAGTGAACTAGCTGAGCATTCAGTATAAGTGCTGTCCTGTATTTAATATTAGTCTTGGTGTGAACAAAATGTGTCCTACAGTACGACCGCTGTACTATTTTTGAATATTTAGCTGGTTAGTGAACTAGCTGAGTCCAATTAGTATAAGTGTTGTCCTCTATTTAATATTAGTCTGGTTTTGAACAAGATGTGTCCCACGGAACGACCGCTATACTATTTTTTAATATAAAGCTGATTAATGAACTAGCTAAGGCATTGAGTATAAGTGCTGTCCTGTATTTAACATTAGTCTTGGTGTGAACAAAATGTGTCCCACAGAATCACCGATATACTGTTGTTGAATATTAAGCTGGTTAGTGAACTAGCTGAGGCATTCAGTATAAGTGCTGTCCTCTATCTAATATTAGTCTGGTTATGAACAAACTGTGTCCTACAGAACGACCGCTATACTGTTTTTGAATATTACGCTTGTTTGTGAACTAGCTGAGGCATTCCGTATAAGTGCTGTCCTCTATCTTATATTAGTCTGGTTATGAACAAGCTGTGTCCTACAGAACGACCGCTATACTGTTTTTGAATATTACGCTGGTTTGTGAACTAGCTGAGGCATTCAGTATAAGTGCTGTCCTATATCTAATATTCGTCTGGTTTTGAACATAATGTGTCCTACAGAACGACCGCTTTACTGCTTTTGAATATTAAGCTGATTAGTGAACTAGCTAAGGCATTTAGTATCAATGCTGTCCTGTATTTAATATTAGTCTTGGTGTGAATAAAATGTGTCCCACAGAACGACCGCTATACTGTTTTTGAATATTAGGCTGGTTAGTGAACTAGCTGAGGCATTCAGTATAAGTGGTGTCCTGTATTCAATATTAGTCTTGGTGTGACCAAAATGTGTTCTAGAGAAGGACCGCTATACTGTTTTTCAATATTAAGCTGGTTAGTGAAATAGCTAAGGCATTTAGTAATAGTGCTGTCTTGTATTTAACATTAGTCTTGGTGTGAACAAAATGTGTCCTACAGAATCACCGCTATACTGTTTTTGAATATTAAGCTGGTTAGTGAACTAGCTGAGCATTCAGTATAAGTGCTGTCCTGTATTTAATATTAGTCTTGGTGTGAACAAAATGTGTCCTACAGTACGACCGCTGTACTATTTTTGAATATTTAGCTGGTTAGTGAACTAGCTGAGTCCAATTAGTATAAGTGTTGTCCTCTATTTAATATTAGTCTGGTTTTGAACAAAATGTGTCCCACGGAACGACCGCTATACTATTTTTTAATATAAAGCTGATTAATGAACTAGCTAAGGCATTGAGTATAAGTGCTGTCCTGTATTTAACATTAGTCTTGGTGTGAACAAAATGTGTCCCACAGAATCACCGATATACTGTTGTTAAATATTAAGCTGGTTAGTGAACTAGCTGAGGCATTCAGTATAAGTGCTGTCCTCTATCTAATATTAGTCTGGTTATGAACAAACTGTGTCCTACAGAACGACCGCTATACTGTTTTTGAATATTACGCTTGTTTGTGAACTAGCTGAGGCATTCCGTATAAGTGCTGTCCTCTATCTTATATTAGTCTGGTTATGAACAAGCTGTGTCCTACAGAACGACCGCTATACTGTTTTTGAATATTACGCTGGTTTGTGAACTAGCTGAGGCATTCAGTATAAGTGCTGTCCTATATCTAATATTCGTCTGGTTTTGAACATAATGTGTCCTACAGAACGACCGCTTTACTGCTTTTGAATATTAAGCTGATTAGTGAACTAGCTAAGGCATTTAGTATCAATGCTGTCCTGTATTTAATATTAGTCTTGGTGTGAATAAAATGTGTCCCACAGAACGACCGCTATACTGTTTTTGAATATTAGGCTGGTTAGTGAACTAGCTGAGGCATTCAGTATAAGTGCTGTCCTGTATTCAATATTAGTCTTGGTGTGACCAAAATGTGTTCTAGAGAAGGACCGCTATACTGTTTTTCAATATTAAGCTGGTTAGTGAAATAGCTAAGGCATTTAGTAATAGTGCTGTCTTGTATTTAACATTAGTCTTGGTGTGAACAAAATGTGTCCTACAGAATCACCGCTATACTGTTTTTGAATATTAAGCTGGTTAGTGAACTAGCTGAGCATTCAGTATAAGTGCTGTCCTGTATTTAATATTAGTCTTGGTGTGAACAAAATGTGTCCTACAGTACGACCGCTGTACTATTTTTGAATATTTAGCTGGTTAGTGAACTAGCTGAGTCCAATTAGTATAAGTGTTGTCCTCTATTTAATATTAGTCTGGTTTTGAACAAAATGTGTCCCACGGAACGACCGCTATACTATTTTTTAATATAAAGCTGATTAATGAACTAGCTAAGGCATTGAGTATAAGTGCTGTCCTGTATTTAACATTAGTCTTGGTGTGAACAAAATGTGTCCTACAGAATCACCGCTATACTGTTTTTGAATATTAGGCTGGTTAGTGAACTAGCTGAGCATTCAGTATAAGTGCTGTCCTGTATTTAATATTAGTCTTGGTGTGAACAAAATGTGTCCTACAGTACGACCGCTGTACTATTTTTGAATATTTAGCTGGTTAGTGAACTAGCTGAGGCATTCAGTATAAGTGCTGTCCTCTATCTAATATTAGTCCGGTTTTGAACAAAACGAGTCCCACGGAACGACCGCTATACTATTTTTTAATATTACGCTGGTTTGTGAACTAGCTGAGGCATTCAGTATAAGTGCTGTCCTCTACCTAATATTAGTCTGGTTATGAACAAACTGTGTCCTACAGAACGACCGCTATATTGTTTTTGAATATTACGCTTGTTTGTGAACTAGCTGAGGCATTCAGTATAAGTGCTGTCCTTTATCTTATATTAGTCTGGTTATGAACAAAATGTGTCCTACAGAACGACCGCTGTACTATTTTTGAATATTTAGCTGGTTAGAGAACTAGCTGAGGCCAATTAGTATAAGTGTTGTCCTCTATTTAATATTAGTCTGGTTTTGAACAAAATGTGTCCCACGGAACGACCGCTATACTATTTTTTAATATAAAGCTGATTAATGAACTAGCTAAGGCATTGAGTATAAGTGCTGTCCTGTATTTTACATTATTCTTGGTGTGACCAAAATGTGTCCGACAGAATCACCGATATACTGTTTTTGAATATTAAGCTGGTTGTAGAACTAGCTGAGGCATTCAGTATAAGTGCCGTCCTCTATCTAATATTAGTCTGGTTATGAACAAAATGTGTCCTACAGAATCACCGCTATACTGTTTTTGAATATTACGCTGGTTTGTGAACTAGCTGAGGCATTCAGTATAAGTGGTGTCCTGTATTCAATATTAGTCTTGGTGTGACCAGAATGTGTTCTAGAGAAGGACCGCTATACTGTTTTTCAATATTAAGCTGGTTAGTGAAATAGCTAAGGCATTTAGTAATAGTGCTGTCTTGTATTTAACATTAGTCTTGGTGTGAACAAAATGTGTCCTACAGAATCACCGCTATACTGTTTTTGAATATTAAGCTGGTTAGTGAACTAGCTGAGCATTCAGTATAAGTGCTGTCCTGTATTTAATATTAGTCTTGGTGTGAACAAAATGTGTCCTACAGTACGACCGCTGTACTATTTTTGAATATTTAGCTGGTTAGTGAACTAGCTGAGTCCAATTAGTATAAATGTTGTCCTCTATTTAATATTAGTCTGGTTTTGAACAAAATGTGTCCCACGGAACGACCGCTATACTATTTTTTAATATAAAGCTGATTAATGAACTAGCTAAGGCATTGAGTATAAGTGCTGTCCTGTATTTAACATTAGTCTTGGTGTGAACAAAATGTGTCCTACAGAATCACCGATATACTGTTGTTGAATATTAAGCTGGTTAGTGAACTAGCTGAGGCATTCAGTATAAGTGCTGTCCTCTATCTAATATTAGTCTGGTTATGAACAAACTGTGTCCTACAGAACGACCGCTATACTGTTTTTGAATATTACGCTTGTTTGTGAACTAGCTGAGGCATTCCGTATAAGTGCTGTCCTCTATCTTATATTAGTCTGGTTATGAACAAGCTGTGTCCTACAGAACGACCGCTATACTGTTTTTGAATATTACGCTGGTTTGTGAACTAGCTGAGGCATTCAGTATAAGTGCTGTCCTATATCTAATATTCGTCTGGTTTTGAACATAATGTGTCCTACAGACGACCGCTTTACTGCTTTTGAATATTAAGCTGATTAGTGAACTAGCTAAGGCATTTAGTATCAATGCTGTCCTGTATTTAATATTAGTCTTGGTGTGAATAAAATGTGTCCCACAGAACGACCGCTATACTGTTTATGAATATTAGGCTGGTTAGTGAACTAGCTGAGGCATTCAGTATAAGTGGTGGCCTGTATTCAATATTAGTCTTGGTGTGACCAAAATGTGTTCTAGAGAAGGACCGCTATACTGTTTTTTAATATTACGCTGGTTAGTGAAATAGCTAAGGCATTTAGTAATAGTGCTGTCTTGTATTTAACATTAGTCTTGGTGTGAACAAAATGTGTCCTACAGAATCACCGCTATACTGTTTTTGAATATTAAGCTGGTTAGTGAACTAGCTGAGCATTCAGTATAAGTGCTGTCCTGTATTTAATATTAGTCTTGGTGTGAACAAAATGTGTCCTACAGTTCGACCGCTGTACTATTTTTGAATATTTAGCTGGTTAGTGAACTAGCTGAGTCCAATTAGTATAAGTGTTGTCCTCTATTTAATATTAGTCTGGTTTTGAACAAAACGAGTCCCACGGAACGACCGCTATACTATTTTTTAATATTACGCTGGTTTGTGAACTAGCTGAGGCATTCAGTATAAGTGCTGTCCTCTACCTAATATTAGTCTGGTTATGAACAAACTGTGTCCTACAGAACGACCGCTATATTGTTTTTGAATATTACGCTTGTTTGTGAACTAGCTGAGGCATTCAGTATAAGTGCTGTCCTTTATCTTATATTAGTCTGGTTATGAACAAAATGTGTCCTACAGAACGACCGCTGTACTATTTTTGAATATTTAGCTGGTTAGAGAACTAGCTGAGGCCAATTAGTATAAGTGTTGTCCTCTATTTAATATTAGTCTGGTTTTGAACAAAATGTGTCCCACGGAACGACCGCTATACTATTTTTTAATATAAAGCTGATTAATGAACTAGCTAAGGCATTGAGTATAAGTGCTGTCCTGTATTTTACATTATTCTTGGTGTGAACAAAATGTGTCCTACAGAATCACCGATATACTGTTGTTGAATATTAAGCTGGTTAGTGAACTAGCTGAGGCATTCAGTATAAGTGCTGTCCTCTATCTAATATTAGTCTGGTTATGAACAAACTGTGTCCTACAGAACGACCGCTATACTGTTTTTGAATATTACGCTTGTTTGTGAACTAGCTGAGGCATTCCGTATAAGTGCTGTCCTCTATCTTATATTAGTCTGGTTATGAACAAGCTGTGTCCTACAGAACGACCGCTATACTGTTTTTGAATATTACGCTGGTTTGTGAACTAGCTGAGGCATTCAGTATAAGTGCTGTCCTATATCTAATATTCGTCTGGTTTTGAACATAATGTGTCCTACAGAACGACCGCTTTACTGCTTTTGAATATTAAGCTGATTAGTGAACTAGCTAAGGCATTTAGTATCAATGCTGTCCTGTATTTAATATTAGTCTTGGTGTGAATAAAATGTGTCCCACAGAACGACCGCTATACTGTTTTTGAATATTAGGCTGGTTAGTGAACTAGCTGAGGCATTCAGTATAAGTGCCGTCCTCTATCTAATATTAGTCTGGTTATGAACAAAATGTGTCCTACAGAATCACCGCTATACTGTTTTTGAATATTACGCTGGTTTGTGAACTAGCTGAGGCATTCAGTATAAGTGCTGTCCTATATCTAATATTCGTCTGGTTTTGAACATAATGTGTCCTACAGAACGACCGCTTTACTGCTTTTGAATATTAAGCTGATTAGTGAACTAGCTAAGGCATTTAGTATCAATGCTGTCCTGTATTTAATATTAGTCTTGGTGTGAATAAAATGTGTCCCACAGAACGACCGCTATACTGTTTTTGAATATTAGGCTGGTTAGTGAACTAGCTGAGGCATTCAGTATAAGTGGTGTCCTGTATTCAATATTAGTCTTGGTGTGACCAAAATGTGTTCTAGAGAAGGACCGCTGTACTATTTTTGAATATTTAGCTGGTTAGTGAACTAGCTGAGTCCAATTAGTATAAGTGTTGTCCTCTATTTAATATTAGTCTGGTTTTGAACAAAATGTGTCCCACGGAACGACCGCTATACTATTTTTTAATATAAAGCTGATTAATGAACTAGCTAAGGCATTGAGTATAAGTGCTGTCCTGTATTTAACATTAGTCTTGGTGTGAACAAAATGTGTCCCACAGAATCACCGATATACTGTTGTTGAATATTAAGCTGGTTAGTGAACTAGCTGAGGCATTCAGTATAAGTGCTGTCCTCTATCTAATATTAGTCTGGTTATGAACAAACTGTGTCCTACAGAACGACCGCTATACTGTTTTTGAATATTACGCTTGTTTGTGAACTAGCTGAGGCATTCCGTATAAGTGCTGTCCTCTATCTTATATTAGTCTGGTTATGAACAAGCTGTGTCCTACAGAACGACCGCTATACTGTTTTTGAATATTACGCTGGTTTGTGAACTAGCTGAGGCATTCAGTATAAGTGCTGTCCTATATCTAATATTCGTCTGGTTTTGAACATAATGTGTCCTACAGAACGACCGCTTTACTGCTTTTGAATATTAAGCTGATTAGTGAACTAGCTAAGGCATTTAGTATCAATGCTGTCCTGTATTTAATATTAGTCTTGGTGTGAATAAAATGTGTCCCACAGAACGACCGCTATACTGTTTTTGAATATTAGGCTGGTTAGTGAACTAGCTGAGGCATTCAGTATAAGTGGTGTCCTGTATTCAATATTAGTCTTGGTGTGACCAAAATGTGTTCTAGAGAAGGACCGCTATACTGTTTTTCAATATTAAGCTGGTTAGTGAAATAGCTAAGGCATTTAGTAATAGTGCTGTCTTGTATTTAACATTAGTCTTGGTGTGAACAAAATGTGTCCTACAGAATCACCGCTATACTGTTTTTGAATATTAAGCTGGTTAGTGAACTAGCTGAGCATTCAGTATAAGTGCTGTCCTGTATTTAATATTAGTCTTGGTGTGAACAAAATGTGTCCTACAGTACGACCGCTGTACTATTTTTGAATATTTAGCTGGTTAGTGAACTAGCTGAGTCCAATTAGTATAAGTGTTGTCCTCTATTTAATATTAGTCTGGTTTTGAACAAAATGTGTCCCACGGAACGACCGCTATACTATTTTTTAATATAAAGCTGATTAATGAACTAGCTAAGGCATTGAGTATAAGTGCTGTCCTGTATTTAACATTAGTCTTGGTGTGAACAAAATGTGTCCCACAGAATCACCGATATACTGTTGTTGAATATTAAGCTGGTTAGTGAACTAGCTGAGGCATTCAGTATAAGTGCTGTCCTCTATCTAATATTAATCTGGTTATGAACAAACTGTGTCCTACAGAACGACCGCTATACTGTTTTTGAATATTACGCTTGTTTGTGAACTAGCTGAGGCATTCCGTATAAGTGCTGTCCTCTATCTTATATTAGTCTGGTTATGAACAAGCTGTGTCCTACAGAACGACCGCTATACTGTTTTTGAATATTACGCTGGTTTGTGAACTAGCTGAGGCATTCAGTATAAGTGCTGTCCTATATCTAATATTCGTCTGGTTTTGAACATAATGTGTCCTACAGAACGACCGCTTTACTGCTTTTGAATATTAAGCTGATTAGTGAACTAGCTAAGGCATTTAGTATCAATGCTGTCCTGTATTTAATATTAGTCTTGGTGTGAATAAAATGTGTCCCACAGAACGACCGCTATACTGTTTTTGAATATTAGGCTGGTTAGTGAACTAGCTGAGGCATTCAGTATAAGTGGTGTCCTGTATTCAATATTAGTCTTGGTGTGACCAAAATGTGTTCTAGAGAAGGACCGCTATACTGTTTTTCAATATTAAGCTGGTTAGTGAAATAGCTAAGGCATTTAGTAATAGTGCTGTCTTGTATTTAACATTAGTCTTGGTGTGAACAAAATGTGTCCTACAGAATCACCGCTATACTGTTTTTGAATATTAAGCTGGTTAGTGAACTAGCTGAGCATTCAGTATAAGTGCTGTCCTGTATTTAATATTAGTCTTGGTGTGAACAAAATGTGTCCTACAGTACGACCGCTGTACTATTTTTGAATATTTAGCTGGTTAGTGAACTAGCTGAGTCCAATTAGTATAAGTGTTGTCCTCTATTTAATATTAGTCTGGTTTTGAACAAAATGTGTCCCACGGAACGACCGCTATACTATTTTTTAATATAAAGCTGATTAATGAACTAGCTAAGGCATTGAGTATAAGTGCTGTCCTGTATTTAACATTAGTCTTGGTGTGAACAAAATGTGTCCTACAGAATCACCGCTATACTGTTTTTGAATATTAGGCTGGTTAGTGAACTAGCTGAGCATTCAGTATAAGTGCTGTCCTGTATTTAATATTAGTCTTGGTGTGAACAAAATGTGTCCTACAGTACGACCGCTGTACTATTTTTGAATATTTAGCTGGTTAGTGAACTAGCTGAGGCATTCAGTATAAGTGCTGTCCTCTATCTAATATTAGTCCGGTTTTGAACAAAATGTGTCCTACAGAACGACCGCTGTACTATTTTTGAATATTTAGCTGGTTAGTGAACTAGCTGAGTCCAATTAGTATAAGTGTTGTCCTCTATTTAATATTAGTCTGGTTTTGAACAAAACGAGTCCCACGGAACGACCGCTATACTATTTTTTAATATTACGCTGGTTTGTGAACTAGCTGAGGCATTCAGTATAAGTGCTGTCCTCTACCTAATATTAGTCTGGTTATGAACAAACTGTGTCCTACAGAACGACCGCTATATTGTTTTTGAATATTACGCTTGTTTGTGAACTAGCTGAGGCATTCAGTATAAGTGCTGTCCTTTATCTTATATTAGTCTGGTTATGAACAAAATGTGTCCTACAGAACGACCGCTGTACTATTTTTGAATATTTAGCTGGTTAGAGAACTAGCTGAGGCCAATTAGTATAAGTGTTGTCCTCTATTTAATATTAGTCTGGTTTTGAACAAAATGTGTCCCACGGAACGACCGCTATACTATTTTTTAATATAAAGCTGATTAATAAACTAGCTAAGGCATTGAGTATAAGTGCTGTCCTGTATTTTACATTATTCTTGGTGTGAACAAAATGTGTCCTACAGAATCACCGATATACTGTTTTTGAATATTAAGCTGGTTGGTGAACTAGCTGAGGCATTCAGTATAAGTGCCGTCCTCTATCTAATATTAGTCTGGTTATGAACAAAATGTGTCCTACAGAATCACCGCTATACTGTTTTTGAATATTACGCTGGTTTGTGAACTAGCTGAGGCATTCAGTATAAGTGGTGTCCTGTATTCAATATTAGTCTTGGTGTGACCAAAATGTGTTCTAGAGAAGGACCGCTATACTGTTTTTCAATATTAAGCTGGTTAGTGAAATAGCTAAGGCATTTAGTAATAGTGCTGTCTTGTATTTAACATTAGTCTTGGTGTGAACAAAATGTGTCCTACAGAATCACCGCTATACTGTTTTTGAATATTAAGCTGGTTAGTGAACTAGCTGAGCATTCAGTATAAGTGCTGTCCTGTATTTAATATTAGTCTTGGTGTGAACAAAATGTGTCCTACAGTACGACCGCTGTACTATTTTTGAATATTTAGCTGGTTAGTGAACTAGCTGAGTCCAATTAGTATAAATGTTGTCCTCTATTTAATATTAGTCTGGTTTTGAACAAAATGTGTCCCACGGAACGACCGCTATACTATTTTTTAATATAAAGCTGATTAATGAACTAGCTAAGGCATTGAGTATAAGTGCTGTCCTGTATTTAACATTAGTCTTGGTGTGAACAAAATGTGTCCTACAGAATCACCGATATACTGTTGTTGAATATTAAGCTGGTTAGTGAACTAGCTGAGGCATTCAGTATAAGTGCTGTCCTCTATCTAATATTAGTCTGGTTATGAACAAACTGTGTCCTACAGAACGACCGCTATACTGTTTTTGAATATTACGCTTGTTTGTGAACTAGCTGAGGCATTCCGTATAAGTGCTGTCCTCTATCTTATATTAGTCTGGTTATGAACAAGCTGTGTCCTACAGAACGACCGCTATACTGTTTTTGAATATTACGCTGGTTTGTGAACTAGCTGAGGCATTCAGTATAAGTGCTGTCCTATATCTAATATTCGTCTGGTTTTGAACATAATGTGTCCTACAGACGACCGCTTTACTGCTTTTGAATATTAAGCTGATTAGTGAACTAGCTAAGGCATTTAGTATCAATGCTGTCCTGTATTTAATATTAGTCTTGGTGTGAATAAAATGTGTCCCACAAAACGACCGCTATACTGTTTATGAATATTAGGCTGGTTAGTGAACTAGCTGAGGCATTCAGTATAAGTGGTGGCCTGTATTCAATATTAGTCTTGGTGTGACCAAAATGTGTTCTAGAGAAGGACCGCTATACTGTTTTTTAATATTACGCTGGTTAGTGAAATAGCTAAGGCATTTAGTAATAGTGCTGTCTTGTATTTAACATTAGTCTTGGTGTGAACAAAATGTGTCCTACAGAATCACCGCTATACTGTTTTTGAATATTAAGCTGGTTAGTGAACTAGCTGAGCATTCAGTATAAGTGCTGTCCTGTATTTAATATTAGTCTTGGTGTGAACAAAATGTGTCCTACAGTTCGACCGCTGTACTATTTTTGAATATTTAGCTGGTTAGTGAACTAGCTGAGTCCAATTAGTATAAGTGTTGTCCTCTATTTAATATTAGTCTGGTTTTGAACAAAATGTGTCCCACGGAACGACCGCTATACTATTTTTTAATATAAAGCTGATTAATGAACTAGCTAAGGCATTGAGTATAAGTGCTGTCCTGTATTTAACATTAGTCTTGGTGTGAACAAAATGTGTCCTACAGAATCACCGATATACAGTTGTTGAATATTAAGCTGGTTAGTGAACTAGCTGAGGCATTCAGTATAAGTGCTGTCCTCTATCTAATATTAGTCTGGTTATGAACAAAATGTGTCCTACAGAACGACCGCTGTACTATTTTTGAATATTTAGCTGGTTAGTGAACTAGCTGAGGCCAATTATTATAAGTGTTGTCCTCTATTTAATATTAGTCTGGTTTTGAACAAAATGTGTCCTACAGAACGACCGCTTTACTGCTTTTGAATATTAAGCTGATTAGTGAACTAGCTAAGGCATTTAGTATCAATGCTGTCCTGTATTTAATATTAGTCTTGGTGTGAATAAAATGTGTCCCACAGAACGACCGCTATACTGTTTATGAATATTAGGCTGGTTAGTGAACTAGCTGAGGCATTCAGTGTAAGTGGTGGCCTGTATTCAATATTAGTCTTGGTGTGACCAAAATGTGTTCTAGAGAAGGACCGCTATACTGTTTTTTAATATTACGCTGGTTAGTGAAATAGCTAAGGCATTTAGTAATAGTGCTGTCTTGTATTTAACATTAGTCTTGGTGTGAACAAAATGTGTCCTACAGAATCACCGCTATACTGTTTTTGAATATTAAGCTGGTTAGTGAACTAGCTGAGCATTCAGTATAAGTGCTGTCCTGTATTTAATATTAGTCTTGGTGTGAACAAAATGTGTCCTACAGTACGACCGCTGTACTATTTTTGAATATTTAGCTGGTTAGTGAACTAGCTGAGTCCAATTAGTATAAGTGTTGTCCTCTATTTAATATTAGTCTGGTTTTGAACAAAATGTGTCCCACGGAACGACCGCTATACTATTTTTTAATATAAAGCTGATTAATGAACTAGCTAAGGCATTGAGTATAAGTGCTGTCCTGTATTTAACATTAGTCTTGGTGTGAACAAAATGTGTCCTACAGAATCACCGATATACAGTTGTTGAATATTAAGCTGGTTAGTGAACTAGCTGAGGCATTCAGTATAAGTGCTGTCCTCTATCTAATATTAGTCTGGTTATGAACAAACTGTGTCCTACAGAACGACCGCTATACTGTTTTTGAATATTACGCTTGTTTGTGAACTAGCTGAGGCATTCCGTATAAGTGCTGTCCTCTATCTTATATTAGTCTGGTTATGAACAAGCTGTGTCCTACAGAACGACCGCTATACTGTTTTTGAATATTACGCTGGTTTGTGAACTAGCTGAGGCATTCAGTATAAGTGCTGTCCTCTATCTAATATTAGTCTGGTTATGAACAAAATGTGTCCTACAGAACGACCGCTGTACTATTTTTGAATATTTAGCTGGTTAGTGAACTAGCTGAGGCCAATTAGTATAAGTGTTGTCCTCTATTTAATATTAGTCTGGTTTTGAACAAAATGTGTCCCACGGAACGACCGCTATACTATTTTTTAATATAAAGCTGATTAGTGAACTAGCTAAGGCATTCAGTATAAGTGCTGTCCTGTATTTAACATTAGTCTTGGTGTGAACAAAATGTGTCCTACAGAATCACCGATATACTGTTTTTTAATATTAAGCTGGTTTGTGAACTAGCTGAGGCATTAAGTATAAGTGCTGTCCTATATCTAATATTCGTCTGGTTTTGAACATAATGTGTCCTACAGAACGACCGCTTTACTGCTTTTGAATATTAAGCTGATTAGTGAACTAGCTAAGGCATTTAATATCAATGCTGTCCTGTATTTAATATTAGTCTTGGTGTGAATAAAATGTGTCCCACAGAACGACCGCTATACTGTTTATGAATATTAGGCTGGTTAGTGAACTAGCTGAGGCATTCAGTATAAGTGGTGGCCTGTATTCAATATTAGTCTTGGTGTGACCAAAATGTGTTCTAGAGAAGGACCGCTATACTGTTTTTCAATATTAAGCTGGTTAGTGAAATAGCTAAGGCATTTAGTAATAGTGCTGTCTTGTATTTAACATTAGTCTTGGTGTGAACAAAATGTGTCCTACAGAATCACCGCTATACTGTTTTTGAATATTAAGCTGGTTAGTGAACTAGCTGAGCATTCAGTATAAGTGCTGTCCTGTATTTAATATTAGTCTTGGTGTGAACAAAATGTGTCCTACAGTACGACCGCTGTACTATTTTTGAATATTTAGCTGGTTAGTGAACTAGCTGAGTCCAATTAGTATAAGTGTTGTCCTCTATTTAATATTAGTCTGGTTTTGAACAAAATGTGTCCCACGGGACGACCGCTATACTATTTTTTAATATAAAGCTGATTAATGAACTAGCTAAGGCATTGAGTATAAGTGCTGTCCTGTATTTAACATTAGTCTTGGTGTGAACAAAATGTGTCCTACAGAATCACCGATATACTGTTGTTGAATATTAAGCTGGTTAGTGAACTAGCTGAGGCATTCAGTATAAGTGCTGTCCTCTATCTAATATTAGTCTGGTTATGAACAAACTGTGTCCTACAGAACGACCGCTATACTGTTTTTGAATATTACGCTTGTTTGTGAACTAGCTGAGGCATTCAGTATAAGTGCTGTCCTCTATCTTATATTAGTCTGGTTATGAACAAGCTGTGTCCTACAGAACGACCGCTATACTGTTTTTGAATATTACGCTGGTTTGTGAACTAGCTGAGGCATTCAGTATAAGTGCTGTCCTCTATCTAATATTAGTCTGGTTATGAACAAAATGTGTCCTACAGAACGACCGCTGTACTATTTTGGAATATTTAGCTGGTTAGTGAACTAGCTGAGGCCAATTAGTATAAGTGTTGTCCTCTATTTAATATTAGTCTGGTTTTGAACAAAATGTGTCCTACAGAATCACCGATATACTGTTTTTGAATATTAAGCTGGTTAGTGAACTAGCGGAGGCATTCAGTATAAGTGCTGTCCTCTATCTAATATTAGTCTGGTTATGAACAAACTGTGTCCTACAGAACGACCGCTATACTGTTTTTGAATATTACGCTTGTTTGTGAACTAGCTGAGGCATTCCGTATAAGTGCTGTCCTCTATCTTATATTAGTCTGGTTATGAACAAGCTGTGTCCTACAGAACGACCGCTATACTGTTTTTGAATATTACGCTGGTTTGTGAACTAGCTGAGGCATTCAGTATAAGTGCTGTCCTATATCTAATATTCGTCTGGTTTTGAACATAATGTGTCCTACAGAACGACCGCTTTACTGCTTTTGAATATTAAGCTGATTAGTGAACTAGCTAAGGCCAATTATTATAAGTGTTGTCCTCTATTTAATATTAGTCTGGTTTTGAACAAAATGTGTCCTACAGAACGACCGCTTTACTGCTTTTGAATATTAAGCTGATTAGTGAACTAGCTAAGGCATTTAGTATCAATGCTGTCCTGTATTTAATATTAGTCTTGGTGTGAATAAAATGTGTCCCACAGAACGACCGCTATACTGTTTATGAATATTAGGCTGGTTAGTGAACTAGCTGAGGCATTCAGTATAAGTGGTGGCCTGTATTCAATATTAGTCTTGGTGTGACCAAAATGTGTTCTAGAGAAGGACCGCTATACTGTTTTTTAATATTACGCTGGTTAGTGAAATAGCTAAGGCATTTAGTAATAGTGCTGTCTTGTATTTAACATTAGTCTTGGTGTGAACAAAATGTGTCCTACAGAATCACCGCTATACTGTTTTTGAATATTAAGCTGGTTAGTGAACTAGCTGAGCATTCAGTATAAGTGCTGTCCTGTATTTAATATTAGTCTTGGTGTGAACAAAATGTGTCCTACAGTACGACCGCTGTACTATTTTTGAATATTTAGCTGGTTAGTGAACTAGCTGAGTCCAATTAGTATAAGTGTTGTCCTCTATTTAATATTAGTCTGGTTTTGAACAAAATGTGTCCCACGGAACGACCGCTATACTATTTTTTAATATAAAGCTGATTAATGAACTAGCTAAGGCATTGAGTATAAGTGCTGTCCTGTATTTAACATTAGTCTTGGTGTGAACAAAATGTGTCCTACAGAATCACCGATATACAGTTGTTGAATATTAAGCTGGTTAGTGAACTAGCTGAGGCATTCAGTATAAGTGCTGTCCTCTATCTAATATTAGTCTGGTTATGAACAAACTGTGTCCTACAGAACGACCGCTATACTGTTTTTGAATATTACGCTTGTTTGTGAACTAGCTGAGGCATTCCGTATAAGTGCTGTCCTCTATCTTATATTAGTCTGGTTATGAACAAGCTGTGTCCTACAGAACGACCGCTGTACTATTTTTGAATATTTAGCTGGTTAGTGAACTAGCTGAGGCCAATTAGTATAAGTGTTGTCCTCTATTTAATATTAGTCTGGTTTTGAACAAAATGTGTCCCACGGAACGACCGCTATACTATTTTTTAATATAAAGCTGATTAGTGAACTAGCTAAGGCATTCAGTATAAGTGCTGTCCTGTATTTAACATTAGTCTTGGTGTGAACAAAATGTGTCCTACAGAATCACCGATATACTGTTTTTTAATATTAAGCTGGTTTGTGAACTAGCTGAGGCATTAAGTATAAGTGCTGTCCTATATCTAATATTCGTCTGGTTTTGAACATAATGTGTCCTACAGAACGACCGCTTTACTGCTTTTGAATATTAAGCTGATTAGTGAACTAGCTAAGGCATTTAGTATCAATGCTGTCCTGTATTTAATATTAGTCTTGGTGTGAATAAAATGTGTCTCACAGAACGACCGCTATACTGTTTATGAATATTAGGCTGGTTAGTGAACTAGCTGAGGCATTCAGTATAAGTGGTGGCCTGTATTCAATATTAGTCTTGGTGTGACCAAAATGTGTTCTAGAGAAGGACCGCTATACTGTTTTTCAATATTAAGCTGGTTAGTGAAATAGCTAAGGCATTTAGTAATAGTGCTGTCTTGTATTTAACATTAGTCTTGGTGTGAACAAAATGTGTCCTACAGAATCACCGCTATACTGTTTTTGAATATTAAGCTGGTTAGTGAACTAGCTGAGCATTCAGTATAAGTGCTGTCCTGTATTTAATATTAGTCTTGGTGTGAACAAAATGTGTCCTACAGTACGACCGCTGTACTATTTTTGAATATTTAGCTGGTTAGTGAACTAGCTGAGTCCAATTAGTATAAGTGTTGTCCTCTATTTAATATTAGTCTGGTTTTGAACAAAATGTGTCCCACGGGACGACCGCTATACTATTTTTTAATATAAAGCTGATTAATGAACTAGCTAAGGCATTGAGTATAAGTGCTGTCCTGTATTTAACATTAGTCTTGGTGTGAACAAAATGTGTCCTACAGAATCACCGATATACTGTTGTTGAATATTAAGCTGGTTAGTGAACTAGCTGAGGCATTCAGTATAAGTGCTGTCCTCTATCTAATATTAGTCTGGTTATGAACAAACTGTGTCCTACAGAACGACCGCTATACTGTTTTTGAATATTACGCTTGTTTGTGAACTAGCTGAGGCATTCAGTATAAGTGCTGTCCTCTATCTTATATTAGTCTGGTTATGAACAAGCTGTGTCCTACAGAACGACCGCTATACTGTTTTTGAATATTACGCTGGTTTGTGAACTAGCTGAGGCATTCAGTATAAGTGCTGTCCTCTATCTAATATTAGTCTGGTTATGAACAAAATGTGTCCTACAGAACGACCGCTGTACTATTTTTGAATATTTAGCTGGTTAGTGAACTAGCTGAGGCCAATTAGTATAAGTGTTGTCCTCTATTTAATATTAGTCTGGTTTTGAACAAAATGTGTCCTACAGAATCACCGATATACTGTTTTTGAATATTAAGCTGGTTAGTGAACTAGCGGAGGCATTCAGTATAAGTGCTGTCCTCTATCTAATATTAGTCTGGTTATGAACAAACTGTGTCCTACAGAACGACCGCTATACTGTTTTTGAATATTACGCTTGTTTGTGAACTAGCTGAGGCATTCCGTATAAGTGCTGTCCTCTATCTTATATTAGTCTGGTTATGAACAAGCTGTGTCCTACAGAACGACCGCTATACTGTTTTTGAATATTACGCTGGTTTGTGAACTAGCTGAGGCATTCAGTATAAGTGCTGTCCTATATCTAATATTCGTCTGGTTTTGAACATAATGTGTCCTACAGAACGACCGCTTTACTGCTTTTGAATATTAAGCTGATTAGTGAACTAGCTAAGGCATTTAGTATCAATGCTGTCCTGTATTTAATATTAGTCTTGGTGTGAATAAAATGTGTCCCACAGAACGACCGCTATACTGTTTTTGAATATTAGGCTGGTTAGTGAACTAGCTTAGGCATTCAGTATAAGTGGTGTCCTGTATTCAATATTAGTCTTGGTGTGACCAAATTGTGTTTTAGAGAAGGACCGCTATACTGTTTTTCAATATTAAGCTGGTTAGTGAAATAGCTAAGGCATTTAGTAATAGTGCTGTCTTGTATTTAACATTAGTCTTGGTGTGAACAAAATGTGTCCTACAGAATCACCGCTATACTGTTTTTGAATATTAAGCTGGTTAGTGAACTAGCTGAGGCATTCAGTATAAGTGGTGGCCTGTATTCAATATTAGTCTTGGTGTGACCTAAATGTGTTCTAGAGAAGGACCGCTATACTGTTTTTCAATATTAAGCTGGTTAGTGAAATAGCTAAGGCATTTAGTAATATTGCTGTCTTGTATTTAACATTAGTCTTGGTGTGAACAAAATGTGTCCTACAGAATCACCGCTATACTGTTTTTGAATATTAAGCTGGTTAGTGAACTAGCTGAGCATTCAGTATAAGTGCTGTCCTGTATATAATATTAGTCTTGGTGTGAACAAAATGTGTCCTACAGTACGACCGCTGTACTATTTTTAAATATTTAGCTGGTTAGTGAACTAGCTGAGGCATTCAGTATAAGTGCTGTCCTCTATCTAATATTAGTCTGGTTTTGAACAAAACGAGTCCCACGGAACGACCGCTATACTATTTTTTAATATAAAGCTGAATAATAAACTAGCTAAGGCATTGAGTATAAGTGCTGTCCTGTATTTAACATTAGTCTTGGTGTGAACAAAATGTGTCCTACAGAATCACCGATATACTGTTTTTGAATATTTAGCTGGTTAGTGAACTAGCTGAGGCCAATTAGTATAAGTGTTGTCCTCTATTTAATATTAGTCTGGTTTTGAACAAAATGTGTCCTACAGAATCACCGATATACTGTTTTTGAATATTAAGCTGGTTAGTGAACTAGCTGAGGCATTCAGTATAAGTGCTGTCCTCTATCTTATATTAGTCTGGTTATGAACAAGCTGTGTCCTACAGAACGACCGCTATACTGTTTTTGAATATTACGCTGGTTTGTGAACTAGCTGAGGCATTCAGTATAAGTGCTGTCCTCTATCTAATATTAGTCTGGTTATGAACAAAATGTGTCCTACAGAACGACCGCTGTACTATTTTTGAATATTTAGCTGGTTAGTGAACTAGCTGAGGCCAATTAGTATAAGTGTTGTCCTCTATTTAATATTAGTCTGGTTTTGAACAAAATGTGTCCTACAGAATCACCGATATACTGTTTTTGAATATTAAGCTGGTTAGTGAACTAGCGGAGGCATTCAGTATAAGTGCTGTCCTCTATCTAATATTAGTCTGGTTATGAACAAACTGTGTCCTACAGAACGACCGCTATACTGTTTTTGAATATTACGCTTGTTTGTGAACTAGCTGAGGCATTCCGTATAAGTGCTGTCCTCTATCTTATATTAGTCTGGTTATGAACAAGCTGTGTCCTACAGAACGACCGCTATACTGTTTTTGAATATTACGCTGGTTTGTGAACTAGCTGAGGCATTCAGTATAAGTGCTGTCCTATATCTAATATTCGTCTGGTTTTGAACATAATGTGTCCTACAGAACGACCGCTTTACTGCTTTTGAATATTAAGCTGATTAGTGAACTAGCTAAGGCATTTAGTATCAATGCTGTCCTGTATTTAATATTAGTCTTGGTGTGAATAAAATGTGTCCCACAGAACGACCGCTATACTGTTTTTGAATATTAGGCTGGTTAGTGAACTAGCTTAGGCATTCAGTATAAGTGGTGTCCTGTATTCAATATTAGTCTTGGTGTGACCAAATTGTGTTTTAGAGAAGGACCGCTATACTGTTTTTCAATATTAAGCTGGTTAGTGAAATAGCTAAGGCATTTAGTAATAGTGCTGTCTTGTATTTAACATTAGTCTTGGTGTGAACAAAATGTGTCCTACAGAATCACCGCTATACTGTTTTTGAATATTAAGCTGGTTAGTGAACTAGCTGAGGCATTCAGTATAAGTGGTGGCCTGTATTCAATATTAGTCTTGGTGTGACCTAAATGTGTTCTAGAGAAGGACCGCTATACTGTTTTTCAATATTAAGCTGGTTAGTGAAATAGCTAAGGCATTTAGTAATATTGCTGTCTTGTATTTAACATTAGTCTTGGTGTGAACAAAATGTGTCCTACAGAATCACCGCTATACTGTTTTTGAATATTAAGCTGGTTAGTGAACTAGCTGAGCATTCAGTATAAGTGCTGTCCTGTATTTAATATTAGTCTTGGTGTGAACAAAATGTGTCCTACAGTACGACCGCTGTACTATTTTTAAATATTTAGCTGGTTAGTGAACTAGCTGAGGCATTCAGTATAAGTGCTGTCCTCTATCTAATATTAGTCTGGTTTTGAACAAAACGAGTCCCACGGAACGACCGCTATACTATTTTTTAATATAAAGCTGAATAATAAACTAGCTAAGGCATTGAGTATAAGTGCTGTCCTGTATTTAACATTAGTCTTGGTGTGAACAAAATGTGTCCTACAGAATCACCGATATACTGTTTTTGAATATTTAGCTGGTTAGTGAACTAGCTGAGGCCAATTAGTATAAGTGTTGTCCTCTATTTAATATTAGTCTGGTTTTGAACAAAATGTGTCCTACAGAATCACCGATATACTGTTTTTGAATATTAAGCTGGTTAGTGAACTAGCTGAGGCATTCAGTATAAGTGCTGTCCTCTATCTAATATTAGTCTGGTTATGAACAAACTGTGTCCTACAGAACGACCGCTATACTGTTTTTGAATATTACGCTTGTTTGTGAACTAGCTGAGGCATTCCGTATAAGTGCTGTCCTCTATCTTATATTAGTGTGGTTATGAACAAGCTGTGTCCTACAGAACGACCGCTATACTGTTTTTGAATATTACGCTGGTTTGTGAACTAGCTGAGGCATTCAGTATAAGTGCTGTCCTATATCTAATATTCGTCTGGTTTTGAACATAATGTGTCCTAAAGAACGACCGCTTTACTGCTTTTGAATATTAAGCTGATTAGTGAACTAGCTAATGCATTTAGTATCAATGCTGCCCTGTATTTAATATTAGTCTTGGTGTGAATAAAATGTGTCCCACAGAACGACCGCTATACTGTTTTTTAATATTAGGCTGGTTAGTGAACTAGCTTAGGCATTCAGTATAAGTGCTGTCTTGTATTTAACATTAGTCTTGGTGTGAACAAAATGTGTCCTACAGAATCACCGCTATACTGTTTTTGAATATTAAGCTGGTTAGTGAACTAGCTGAGCATTCCGTATAAGTGCTGTCCTGTATTTAATATTAGTCTTGGTGTGAACAAAATGTGTCCTACAGTACGACCGCTGTACTATTTTTGAATATTTAGCTGGTTAGTGAACTAGCTGAGGCATTCAGTATAAGTGCTGTCCTCTATCTAATATTAGGCTGGTTTTGAACAAACTGTGTCCTACAGAACGACCGCTATACTGTTTTTGAATATTACGCTTGTTTGTGAACTAGCTGAGGCATTCAGTATAAGTGCTGTCCTGTATTTAATATTAGTCTTGGTGTGAACAAAATGTGTCCTACAGTACGACCGCTGTACTATTTTTGAATATTAAGCTGGTTAGTGAACTAGCTGAGGCATTCAGTATAAGTGCTGTCCTCTGTCTAATATTAGTCTGGTTATGAACAAACTGTGTCCTACAGAACGACCGCTATACTGTTTTTGAATATTACGCTTGTTTGTGAACTAGCTGAGTCCAATTAGTATAAGTGTAGTCCTCTATTTAATATTAGTCTGGTTTTGAACAATATGTGTCCCACGGAACGACCGCTATACTATTTTTTTAATATAAAGCTGATTAATGAACTAGCTAAGGCATTGAGTATAAGTGCTGTCCTGTATTTAACATTAGTCTTGGTGTGAATAAAATGTGTCCCACAGAACGACCGCTATACTGTTTATGAATATTAGGCTGGTTAGTGAACTAGCTGAGGCATTCAGTATAAGTGGTGGCCTGTATTCAATATTAGTCTTGGTGTGACCTAAATGTGTTCTAGAGAAGGACCGCTATACTGTTTTTCAATATTAAGCTGGTTAGTGAAATAGCTAAGGCATTTAGTAATATTGCTGTCTTGTATTTAACATTAGTCTTGGTGTGAACAAAATGTGTCCTACAGAATCACCGCTATACTGTTTTTGAATATTAAGCTGGTTAGTGAACTAGCTGAGCATTCAGTATAAGTGCTGTCCTGTATTTAATATTAGTCTTGGTGTGAACAAAATGTGTCCTACAGTACGACCGCTGTACTATTTTTGAATATTTAGCTGGTTAGTGAACTAGCTAAGGCATTCAGTATATGTGCTGTCCTCTATCTAATATTAGTCTGGTTTTGAACAAAACGAGTCCCACGGAACGACCGCTATACTATTTTTTAATATAAAGCTGAATAATAAACTAGCTAAGGCATTGAGTATAAGTGCTGTCCTGTATTTAACATTAGTCTTGGTGTGAACAAAATGTGTCCTACAGAATCACCGATATACTGTTTTTGAATATTTAGCTGGTTAGTGAACTAGCTGAGGCATTCAGTATAAGTGCTGTCCTCTATCTAATATTAGTCTGGTTATGAACAAACTGTGTCCTACAGAACGACCGCTATACTGTTTTTGAATATTACGCTTGTTTGTGAACTAGCTGAGGCATTCCGTATAAGTGCTGTCCTCTATCTTATATTAGTCTGGTTATGAACAAGCTGTGTCCTACAGATCGACCGCTATACTGTTTTTGAATATTACGCTGGTTTGTGAACTAGCTGAGGAATTCAGTATAAGTGCTGTCCTCTATCTAATATTAGTCTGGTTATGAACAAAATGTGTCCTACAGAACGACCGCTGTACTATTTTTGAATATTTAGCTGGTTAGTGAACTAGCTGAGGCCAATTAGTATAAGTGTTGTCCTCTATTTAATATTAGTCTGGTTTTGAACAAAATGTGTCCTACAGAATCACCGATATACTGTTTTTGAATATTAAGCTGGTTAGTGAACTAGCTGAGGCATTCAGTATAAGTGCTGTCCTCTATCTAATATTAGTCTGGTTATGAACAAACTGTGTCCTACAGAACGACCGCTATACGTGTTTTTGAATATTACGCTTGTTTGTGAACTAGCTGAGGCATTCCGTATAAGTGCTGTCCTCTATCTTATATTAGTCTGGTTATGAACAAGCTGTGTCCTACAGAACGACCGCTATACTGTTTTTGAATATTACGCTGGTTTGTGAACTAGCTGAGGCATTCAGTATAAGTGCTGTCCTATATCTAATATTCGTCTGGTTTTGAACATAATGTGTCCTACAGAACGACCGCTTTACTGCTTTTGAATATTAAGCTGATTAGTGAACTAGCTAAGGCATTTAGTATCAATACTGTCCTGTATTTAATATTAGTCTTGGTGTGAATAAAATGTGTCCCACAGAACGACCGCTATACTGTTTTTGAATATTAGGCTGGTTAGTGAACTAGCTTAGGCATTCAGTATAAGTGGTGTCCTGTATTCAATATTAGTCTTGGTGTGACCAAATTGTGTTTTAGAGAAGGACTGCTATACTGTTTTTCAATATTAAGCTGGTTAGTGAAATAGCTAAGGCATTTAGTAATAGTGCTGTCTTGTATTTAACATTAGTCTTGGTGTGAACAAAATGTGTCCTACAGAATCACCGCTATACTGTTTTTGAATATTAAGCTGGTTAGTGAACTAGCTGAGCATTCCGTATAAGTGCTGTCCTGTATTTAATATTAGTCTTGGTGTGAACAAAATGTGTCCTACAGTACGACCGCTGTACTATTTTTGAATATTTAGCTGGTTAGTGAACTAGCTGAGGCATTCAGTATAAGTGCTGTCCTCTATCTAATATTAGGCTGGTTTTGAACAAACTGTGTCCTACAGAACGACCGCTATACTGTTTTTGAATATTAAGCTGATTAGTGAACTAGCTAAGGCATTTAGTATCAATGCTGTCCTGTATTTAATATTAGACTTGGTGTGAATAAAATGTGTCCCACAGAACGACCGCTATACTTTTTTTGAATATTGAGCTAGTTAGTGAACTAGCTGAGGCATTCAGTAAAAGTTCTGTCCTCTATCTAATATTAGTCTGGTTATAAACAAACTGTGTCCTACAGAAAAACCGCTATACTGTTTTTGAATATTACGCTTGTTTGTGAACTAGCTGAGGCATTCAGTATAAGTGCTGTCCTCTATCTAATATTAGTCTGGTTATGAACAAACTGTGTCCTACAGAACGACCGCTATACTGTTTTTGAATATTAAGCTTGTTTGTGAACTAGCTGAGGCATTCAGTATAAGTGTTGTCTTCTATTTAATATTAGTCTGGTTTTGAACAAAATGTGTCATACAGAACGACCGCTATACTATTTTTTAATATAAAGCTGATTAGTGAACTAGCTAAGGCAATCAGTAAAAGTGTTGTCCTCTATTTAATATTAGTCTTGGTGTGAACAAAATGTGACCCACAGAACGACCGCTATACTGTTTTTGAATATTAAGCTAGTCAGTGAACTAGCTGAGGCATTCAGTAAAAGTGTTGTCCTCTATTTAATATTAGTCTGGTTATAAACAAACTGTGTCCTACAGAACGACCGCTATACTGTTTTTGAATATTACGCTGGTTTGTGAACTAGCTGAGGCATTCAGTATAAGTGCTGTCCTATATCTAATATTCCTCTGGTTTTGAACATAATGTGTCCTACAGAACGACCGCTTTACTGCTTTTGAATATTAAGCTGATTAGTGAACTAGCTAAGGCATTTAGTATCAATGCTGTCCTGTATTTAATATTAGTCTTGGTGTGAATAAAATGTGTCCCACAGAACGACCGCTATACTGTTTTTGAATATTAGGCTGGTTAGTGAACTAGCTGAGGCATTCAGTATAAGTGGTGTCCTGTATTCAATATTAGTCTTGGTGTGACCAAAATGTGTTCTAGAGAAGGACCGCTATACTGTTTTTGAATATTAAGCTGGTTAGTGAACTAGCTGAGGCATTCAGTATAAGTGCTGTCCTCTATCTAATATTAGTCTGGTTATGAACAAACTGTGTCCTACAGAACGACCGCTATACTGTTTTTGAATATTAAGCTAGTTAGTGAACTAGCTGAGGCATTCAGTAAAAGTGTTGTCCTCTATTTAATATTAGTCTGGTTATAAACAAACTGTGTCCTACAGAACGACCGCTATACTGTTTTTGAATATTACGCTGGTTTGTGAACTAGCTGAGGCATTCAGTATAAGTGCTGTCCTATATCTAATATTCGTCTGGTTTTGAACATAATGTGTCCTACAGAACGACCGCTTTACTGCTTTTGAATATTAAGCTGATTAGTGAACTAGCTAAGGCATTTAGTATCAATGCTGTCCTGTATTTAATATTAGTCTTGGTGTGAATAAAATGTGTCCTACAGAATCACCGCTATACTGTTTTTGAATATTAAGCTGGTTAGTGAACTAGCTGAGCATTCAGTATAAGTGCTGTCCTTTATCTAATATTAGTCTGGTTATGAACAAAATGTGTCCTACAGAACGACCGCTGTACTATTTTTGAATATTTAGCTGGTTAGTGAACTAGCTGAGGCCAATTAGTATAAGTGTTGTCCTCTATTTAATATTAGTCTGGTTTTGAACAAAATGTGTCCTACAGAATCACCGATATACTGTTTTTGAATATTAAGCTGGTTAGTGAACTAGCGGAGGCATTCAGTATAAGTGCTGTCCTCTATCTAATATTAGTCTGGTTATGAACAAACTGTGTCCTACAGAACGACCGCTATACTGTTTTTGAATATTACGCTTGTTTGTGAACTAGCTGAGGCATTCCGTATAAGTGCTGTCCTCTATCTTATATTAGTCTGGTTATGAACAAGCTGTGTCCTACAGAACGACCGCTATACTGTTTTTGAATATTACGCTGGTTTGTGAACTAGCTGAGGCATTCAGTATAAGTGCTGTCCTATATCTAATATTCGTCTGGTTTTGAACATAATGTGTCCTACAGAACGACCGCTTTACTGCTTTTGAATATTAAGCTGATTAGTGAACTAGCTAAGGCATTTAGTATCAATGCTGTCCTGTATTTAATATTAGTCTTGGTGTGAATAAAATGTGTCCCACAGAACGACCGCTATACTGTTTTTGAATATTAGGCTGGTTAGTGAACTAGCTTAGGCATTCAGTATAAGTGGTGTCCTGTATTCAATATTAGTCTTGGTGTGACCAAATTGTGTTTTAGAGAAGGACCGCTATACTGTTTTTCAATATTAAGCTGGTTAGTGAAATAGCTAAGGCATTTAGTAATAGTGCTGTCTTGTATTTAACATTAGTCTTGGTGTGAACAAAATGTGTCCTACAGAATCACCGCTATACTGTTTTTGAATATTAAGCTGGTTAGTGAACTAGCTGAGGCATTCAGTATAAGTGGTGGCCTGTATTCAATATTAGTCTTGGTGTGACCTAAATGTGTTCTAGAGAAGGACCGCTATACTGTTTTTCAATATTAAGCTGGTTAGTGAAATAGCTAAGGCATTTAGTAATATTGCTGTCTTGTATTTAACATTAGTCTTGGTGTGAACAAAATGTGTCCTACAGAATCACCGCTATACTGTTTTTGAATATTAAGCTGGTTAGTGAACTAGCTGAGCATTCAGTATAAGTGCTGTCCTGTATTTAATATTAGTCTTGGTGTGAACAAAATGTGTCCTACAGTACGACCGCTGTACTATTTTTAAATATTTAGCTGGTTAGTGAACTAGCTGAGGCATTCAGTATAAGTGCTGTCCTCTATCTAATATTAGTCTGGTTTTGAACAAAACGAGTCCCACGGAACGACCGCTATACTATTTTTTAATATAAAGCTGAATAATAAACTAGCTAAGGCATTGAGTATAAGTGCTGTCCTGTATTTAACATTAGTCTTGGTGTGAACAAAATGTGTCCTACAGAATCACCGATATACTGTTTTTGAATATTTAGCTGGTTAGTGAACTAGCTGAGGCCAATTAGTATAAGTGTTGTCCTCTATTTAATATTAGTCTGGTTTTGAACAAAATGTGTCCTACAGAATCACCGATATACTGTTTTTGAATATTAAGCTGGTTAGTGAACTAGCTGAGGCATTCAGTATAAGTGCTGTCCTCTATCTAATATTAGTCTGGTTATGAACAAACTGTGTCCTACAGAACGACCGCTATACTGTTTTTGAATATTACGCTTGTTTGTGAACTAGCTGAGGCATTCCGTATAAGTGCTGTCCTCTATCTTATATTAGTGTGGTTATGAACAAGCTGTGTCCTACAGAACGACCGCTATACTGTTTTTGAATATTACGCTGGTTTGTGAACTAGCTGAGGCATTCAGTATAAGTGCTGTCCTATATCTAATATTCGTCTGGTTTTGAACATAATGTGTCCTAAAGAACGACCGCTTTACTGCTTTTGAATATTAAGCTGATTAGTGAACTAGCTAAGGCATTTAGTATCAATGCTGCCCTGTATTTAATATTAGTCTTGGTGTGAATAAAATGTGTCCCACAGAACGACCGCTATACTGTTTTTGAATATTAGGCTGGTTAGTGAACTAGCTTAGGCATTCAGTATAAGTGCTGTCTTGTATTTAACATTAGTCTTGGTGTGAACAAAATGTGTCCTACAGAATCACCGCTATACTGTTTTTGAATATTAAGCTGGTTAGTGAACTAGCTGAGCATTCCGTATAAGTGCTGTCCTGTATTTAATATTAGTCTTGGTGTGAACAAAATGTGTCCTACAGTACGACCGCTGTACTATTTTTGAATATTTAGCTGGTTAGTGAACTAGCTGAGGCATTCAGTATAAGTGCTGTCCTCTATCTAATATTAGGCTGGTTTTGAACAAACTGTGTCCTACAGAACGACCGCTATACTGTTTTTGAATATTACGCTTGTTTGTGAACTAGCTGAGGCATTCAGTATAAGTGCTGTCCTGTATTTAATATTAGTCTTGGTGTGAACAAAATGTGTCCTACAGTACGACCGCTGTACTATTTTTGAATATTAAGCTGGTTAGTGAACTAGCTGAGGCATTCAGTATAAGTGCTGTCCTGTATTTAATATTAGTCTTGGTGTGAACAAAATGTGTCCTACAGTACGACCGCTGTACTATTTTTAAATATTTAGCTGGTTAGTGAACTAGCTGAGGCATTCAGTATAAGTGCTGTCCTCTATCTAATATTAGTCTGGTTTTGAACAAAACGAGTCCCACGGAACGACCGCTATACTATTTTTTAATATAAAGCTGAATAATAAACTAGCTAAGGCATTGAGTATAAGTGCTGTCCTGTATTTAACATTAGTCTTGGTGTGAACAAAATGTGTCCTACAGAATCACCGATATACTGTTTTTGAATATTTAGCTGGTTAGTGAACTAGCTGAGGCCAATTAGTATAAGTGTTGTCCTCTATTTAATATTAGTCTGGTTTTGAACAAAATGTGTCCTACAGAATCACCGATATACTGTTTTTGAATATTAAGCTGGTTAGTGAACTAGCTGAGGCATTCAGTATAAGTGCTGTCCTCTATCTAATATTAGTCTGGTTATGAACAAACTGTGTCCTACAGAACGACCGCTATACTGTTTTTGAATATTACGCTTGTTTGTGAACTAGCTGAGGCATTCCGTATAAGTGCTGTCCTCTATCTTATATTAGTGTGGTTATGAACAAGCTGTGTCCTACAGAACGACCGCTATACTGTTTTTGAATATTACGCTGGTTTGTGAACTAGCTGAGGCATTCAGTATAAGTGCTGTCCTATATCTAATATTCGTCTGGTTTTGAACATAATGTGTCCTAAAGAACGACCGCTTTACTGCTTTTGAATATTAAGCTGATTAGTGAACTAGCTAAGGCATTTAGTATCAATGCTGCCCTGTATTTAATATTAGTCTTGGTGTGAATAAAATGTGTCCCACAGAACGACCGCTATACTGTTTTTGAATATTAGGCTGGTTAGTGAACTAGCTTAGGCATTCAGTATAAGTGCTGTCTTGTATTTAACATTAGTCTTGGTGTGAACAAAATGTGTCCTACAGAATCACCGCTATACTGTTTTTGAATATTAAGCTGGTTAGTGAACTAGCTGAGCATTCCGTATAAGTGCTGTCCTGTATTTAATATTAGTCTTGGTGTGAACAAAATGTGTCCTACAGTACGACCGCTGTACTATTTTTGAATATTTAGCTGGTTAGTGAACTAGCTGAGGCATTCAGTATAAGTGCTGTCCTCTATCTAATATTAGGCTGGTTTTGAACAAACTGTGTCCTACAGAACGACCGCTATACTGTTTTTGAATATTACGCTTGTTTGTGAACTAGCTGAGGCATTCAGTATAAGTGCTGTCCTGTATTTAATATTAGTCTTGGTGTGAACAAAATGTGTCCTACAGTACGACCGCTGTACTATTTTTGAATATTAAGCTGGTTAGTGAACTAGCTGAGGCATTCAGTATAAGTGCTGTCCTCTGTCTAATATTAGTCTGGTTATGAACAAACTGTGTCCTACAGAACGACCGCTATACTGTTTTTGAATATTACGCTTGTTTGTGAACTAGCTGAGTCCAATTAGTATAAGTGTAGTCCTCTATTTAATATTAGTCTGGTTTTGAACAAAATGTGTCCCACGGAACGACCGCTATACTATTTTTTTAATATAAAGCTGATTAATGAACTAGCTAAGGCATTGAGTATATGTGCTGTCCTGTATTTAACATTAGTCTTGGTGTGAATAAAATGTGTCCCACAGAACGACCGCTATACTGTTTATGAATATTAGGCTGGTTAGTGAACTAGCTGAGGCATTCAGTATAAGTGGTGGCCTGTATTCAATATTAGTCTTGGTGTGACCTAAATGTGTTCTAGAGAAGGACCGCTATACTGTTTTTCAATATTAAGCTGGTTAGTGAAATAGCTAAGGCATTTAGTAATATTGCTGTCTTGTATTTAACATTAGTCTTGGTGTGAACAAAATGTGTCCTACAGAATCACCGCTATACTGTTTTTGAATATTAAGCTGGTTAGTGAACTAGCTGAGCATTCAGTATAAGTGCTGTCCTGTATTTAATATTAGTCTTGGTGTGAACAAAATGTGTCCTACAGTACGACCGCTGTACTATTTTTGAATATTTAGCTGGTTAGTGAACTAGCTGAGGCATTCAGTATATGTGCTGTCCTCTATCTAATATTAGTCTGGTTTTGAACAAAACGAGTCCCACGGAACGACCGCTATACTATTTTTTAATATAAAGCTGAATAATAAACTAGCTAAGGCATTGAGTATAAGTGCTGTCCTGTATTTAACATTAGTCTTGGTGTGAACAAAATGTGTCCTACAGAATCACCGATATACTGTTTTTGAATATTTAGCTGGTTAGTGAACTAGCTGAGGCATTCAGTATAAGTGCTGTCCTCTATCTAATATTAGTCTGGTTATGAACAAACTGTGTCCTACAGAACGACCGCTATACTGTTTTTGAATATTACGCTTGTTTGTGAACTAGCTGAGGCATTCCGTATAAGTGCTGTCCTCTATCTTATATTAGTCTGGTTATGAACAAGCTGTGTCCTACAGATCGACCGCTATACTGTTTTTGAATATTACGCTGGTTTGTGAACTAGCTGAGGAATTCAGTATAAGTGCTGTCCTCTATCTAATATTAGTCTTGTTATGAACAAAATGTGTCCTACAGAACGACCGCTGTACTATTTTTGAATATTTAGCTGGTTAGTGAACTAGCTGAGGCCAATTAGTATAAGTGTTGTCCTCTATTTAATATTAGTCTGGTTTTGAACAAAATGTGTCCTACAGAATCACCGATATACTGTTTTTGAATATTAAGCTGGTTAGTGAACTAGCTGAGGCATTCAGTATAAGTGCTGTCCTCTATCTAATATTAGTCTGGTTATGAACAAACTGTGTCCTACAGAACGACCGCTATACGTGTTTTTGAATATTACGCTTGTTTGTGAACTAGCTGAGGCATTCCGTATAAGTGCTGTCCTCTATCTTATATTAGTCTGGTTATGAACAAGCTGTGTCCTACAGAACGACCGCTATACTGTTTTTGAATATTACGCTGGTTTGTGAACTAGCTGAGGCATTCAGTATAAGTGCTGTCCTATATCTAATATTCGTCTGGTTTTGAACATAATGTGTCCTACAGAACGACCGCTTTACTGCTTTTGAATATTAAGCTGATTAGTGAACTAGCTAAGGCATTTAGTATCAATACTGTCCTGTATTTAATATTAGTCTTGGTGTGAATAAAATGTGTCCCACAGAACGACCGCTATACTGTTTTTGAATATTAGGCTGGTTAGTGAACTAGCTTAGGCATTCAGTATAAGTGGTGTCCTGTATTCAATATTAGTCTTGGTGTGACCAAATTGTGTTTTAGAGAAGGACTGCTATACTGTTTTTCAATATTAAGCTGGTTAGTGAAATAGCTAAGGCATTTAGTAATAGTGCTGTCTTGTATTTAACATTAGTCTTGGTGTGAACAAAATGTGTCCTACAGAATCACCGCTATACTGTTTTTGAATATTAAGCTGGTTAGTGAACTAGCTGAGCATTCCGTATAAGTGCTGTCCTGTATTTAATATTAGTCTTGGTGTGAACAAAATGTGTCCTACAGTACGACCGCTGTACTATTTTTGAATATTTAGCTGGTTAGTGAACTAGCTGAGGCATTCAGTATAAGTGCTGTCCTCTATCTAATATTAGGCTGGTTTTGAACAAACTGTGTCCTACAGAACGACCGCTATACTGTTTTTGAATAATAAGCTGATTAGTGAACTAGCTAAGGCATTTAGTATCAATGCTGTCCTGTATTTAATATTAGACTTGGTGTGAATAAAATGTGTCCCACAGAACGACCGCTATACTTTTTTTGAATATTGAGCTAGTTAGTGAACTAGCTGAGGCATTCAGTAAAAGTTCTGTCCTCTATCTAATATTAGTCTGGTTATAAACAAACTGTGTCCTACAGAAAAACCGCTATACTGTTTTTGAATATTACGCTTGTTTGTGAACTAGCTGAGGCATTCAGTATAAGTGCTGTCCTCTATCTAATATTAGTCTGGTTATGAACAAACTGTGTCCTACAGAACGACCGCTATACTGTTTTTGAATATTAAGCTTGTTTGTGAACTAGCTGAGGCATTCAGTATAAGTGTTGTCTTCTATTTAATATTAGTCTGGTTTTGAACAAAATGTGTCATACAGAACGACCGCTATACTATTTTTTAATATAAAGCTGATTAATGAACTAGCTAAGGCATTGAGTATATGTGCTGTCCTGTATTTAACATTAGTCTTGGTGTGAATAAAATGTGTCCCACAGAACGACCGCTATACTGTTTATGAATATTAGGCTGGTTAGTGAACTAGCTGAGGCATTCAGTATAAGTGGTGGCCTGTATTCAATATTAGTCTTGGTGTGACCTAAATGTGTTCTAGAGAAGGACCGCTATACTGTTTTTCAATATTAAGCTGGTTAGTGAAATAGCTAAGGCATTTAGTAATATTGCTGTCTTGTATTTAACATTAGTCTTGGTGTGAACAAAATGTGTCCTACAGAATCACCGCTATACTGTTTTTGAATATTAAGCTGGTTAGTGAACTAGCTGAGCATTCAGTATAAGTGCTGTCCTGTATTTAATATTAGTCTTGGTGTGAACAAAATGTGTCCTACAGTACGACCGCTGTACTATTTTTGAATATTTAGCTGGTTAGTGAACTAGCTGAGGCATTCAGTATATGTGCTGTCCTCTATCTAATATTAGTCTGGTTTTGAACAAAACGAGTCCCACGGAACGACCGCTATACTATTTTTTAATATAAAGCTGAATAATAAACTAGCTAAGGCATTGAGTATAAGTGCTGTCCTGTATTTAACATTAGTCTTGGTGTGAACAAAATGTGTCCTACAGAATCACCGATATACTGTTTTTGAATATTTAGCTGGTTAGTGAACTAGCTGAGGCATTCAGTATAAGTGCTGTCCTCTATCTAATATTAGTCTGGTTATGAACAAACTGTGTCCTACAGAACGACCGCTATACTGTTTTTGAATATTACGCTTGTTTGTGAACTAGCTGAGGCATTCCGTATAAGTGCTGTCCTCTATCTTATATTAGTCTGGTTATGAACAAGCTGTGTCCTACAGATCGACCGCTATACTGTTTTTGAATATTACGCTGGTTTGTGAACTAGCTGAGGAATTCAGTATAAGTGCTGTCCTCTATCTAATATTAGTCTTGTTATGAACAAAATGTGTCCTACAGAACGACCGCTGTACTATTTTTGAATATTTAGCTGGTTAGTGAACTAGCTGAGGCCAATTAGTATAAGTGTTGTCCTCTATTTAATATTAGTCTGGTTTTGAACAAAATGTGTCCTACAGAATCACCGATATACTGTTTTTGAATATTAAGCTGGTTAGTGAACTAGCTGAGGCATTCAGTATAAGTGCTGTCCTCTATCTAATATTAGTCTGGTTATGAACAAACTGTGTCCTACAGAACGACCGCTATACGTGTTTTTGAATATTACGCTTGTTTGTGAACTAGCTGAGGCATTCCGTATAAGTGCTGTCCTCTATCTTATATTAGTCTGGTTATGAACAAGCTGTGTCCTACAGAACGACCGCTATACTGTTTTTGAATATTACGCTGGTTTGTGAACTAGCTGAGGCATTCAGTATAAGTGCTGTCCTATATCTAATATTCGTCTGGTTTTGAACATAATGTGTCCTACAGAACGACCGCTTTACTGCTTTTGAATATTAAGCTGATTAGTGAACTAGCTAAGGCATTTAGTATCAATACTGTCCTGTATTTAATATTAGTCTTGGTGTGAATAAAATGTGTCCCACAGAACGACCGCTATACTGTTTTTGAATATTAGGCTGGTTAGTGAACTAGCTTAGGCATTCAGTATAAGTGGTGTCCTGTATTCAATATTAGTCTTGGTGTGACCAAATTGTGTTTTAGAGAAGGACTGCTATACTGTTTTTCAATATTAAGCTGGTTAGTGAAATAGCTAAGGCATTTAGTAATAGTGCTGTCTTGTATTTAACATTAGTCTTGGTGTGAACAAAATGTGTCCTACAGAATCACCGCTATACTGTTTTTGAATATTAAGCTGGTTAGTGAACTAGCTGAGCATTCCGTATAAGTGCTGTCCTGTATTTAATATTAGTCTTGGTGTGAACAAAATGTGTCCTACAGTACGACCGCTGTACTATTTTTGAATATTTAGCTGGTTAGTGAACTAGCTGAGGCATTCAGTATAAGTGCTGTCCTCTATCTAATATTAGGCTGGTTTTGAACAAACTGTGTCCTACAGAACGACCGCTATACTGTTTTTGAATAATAAGCTGATTAGTGAACTAGCTAAGGCATTTAGTATCAATGCTGTCCTGTATTTAATATTAGACTTGGTGTGAATAAAATGTGTCCCACAGAACGACCGCTATACTTTTTTTGAATATTGAGCTAGTTAGTGAACTAGCTGAGGCATTCAGTAAAAGTTCTGTCCTCTATCTAATATTAGTCTGGTTATAAACAAACTGTGTCCTACAGAAAAACCGCTATACTGTTTTTGAATATTACGCTTGTTTGTGAACTAGCTGAGGCATTCAGTATAAGTGCTGTCCTCTATCTAATATTAGTCTGGTTATGAACAAACTGTGTCCTACAGAACGACCGCTATACTGTTTTTGAATATTAAGCTTGTTTGTGAACTAGCTGAGGCATTCAGTATAAGTGTTGTCTTCTATTTAATATTAGTCTGGTTTTGAACAAAATGTGTCATACAGAACGACCGCTATACTATTTTTTAATATAAAGCTGATTAGTGAACTAGCTAAGGCAATCAGTAAAAGTGTTGTCCTCTATTTAATATTAGTCTTGGTGTGAACAAAATGTGACCCACAGAACGACCGCTATACTGTTTTTGAATATTAAGCTAGTCAGTGAACTAGCTGAGGCATTCAGTAAAAGTGTTGTCCTCTATTTAATATTAGTCTGGTTATAAACAAACTGTGTCCTACAGAACGACCGCTATACTGTTTTTGAATATTACGCTGGTTTGTGAACTAGCTGAGGCATTCAGTATAAGTGCTGTCCTATATCTAATATTCCTCTGGTTTTGAACATAATGTGTCCTACAGAACGACCGCTTTACTGCTTTTGAATATTAAGCTGATTAGTGAACTAGCTAAGGCATTTAGTATCAATGCTGTCCTGTATTTAATATTAGTCTTGGTGTGAATAAAATGTGTCCCACAGAACGACCGCTATACTGTTTTTGAATATTAGGCTGGTTAGTGAACTAGCTGAGGCATTCAGTATAAGTGGTGTCCTGTATTCAATATTAGTCTTGGTGTGACCAAAATGTGTTCTAGAGAAGGACCGCTATACTGTTTTTGAATATTAAGCTGGTTAGTGAACTAGCTGAGGCATTCAGTATAAGTGCTGTCCTCTATCTAATATTAGTCTGGTTATGAACAAACTGTGTCCTACAGAACGACCGCTATACTGTTTTTGAATATTAAGCTAGTTAGTGAACTAGCTGAGGCATTCAGTAAAAGTGTTGTCCTCTATTTAATATTAGTCTGGTTATAAACAAACTGTGTCCTACAGAACGACCGCTATACTGTTTTTGAATATTACGCTGGTTTGTGAACTAGCTGAGGCATTCAGTATAAGTGCTGTCCTATATCTAATATTCGTCTGGTTTTGAACATAATGTGTCCTACAGAACGACCGCTTTACTGCTTTTGAATATTAAGCTGATTAGTGAACTAGCTAAGGCATTTAGTATCAATGCTGTCCTGTATTTAATATTAGTCTTGGTGTGAATAAAATGTGTCCTACAGAATCACCGCTATACTGTTTTTGAATATTAAGCTGGTTAGTGAACTAGCTGAGCATTCAGTATAAGTGCTGTCCTTTATCTAATATTAGTCTGGTTATGAACAAAATGTGTCCTACAGAACGACCGCTGTACTATTTTTGAATATTTAGCTGGTTAGTGAACTAGCTGAGGCCAATTAGTATAAGTGTTGTCCTCTATTTAATATTAGTCTTGTTTTGAACAAAATGTGTCCCACGGAACGACCGCTATACTATTTTTTAATATAAAGCTGATTAGTGAACTAGCTAAGGCATTCAGTATAAGTGCTGTCCTGTATCTAATATTAGTCTGGTTATGAACAAACTGTGTCCTACAGAACGACTACTATACTGTTTTTGAATATTACGCTTGTTTGTGAACTAGCTGAGGCATTCCGTATAAGTGCTGTCCTATATCTAATATTCGTCTGGTTTTGAACATAATGTGTCCTACAGAACGACCGCTGTACTATTTTTGAATATTTAGCTGGTTAGTGAACTAGCTGAGGCCAATTAGTATAAGTGTTGTCCTCTATTTAATATTAGTCTTGTTTTGAACAAAATGTGTCCCACGGAACGACCGCTATACTATTTTTTAATATAAAGCTGATTAGTGAACTAGCTAAGGCATTCAGTATAAGTGCTGTCCTGTATCTAATATTAGTCTGGTTATGAACAAACTGTGTCCTACAGAACGACTACTATACTGTTTTTGAATATTACGCTTGTTTGTGAACTAGCTGAGGCATTCCGTATAAGTGCTGTCCTATATCTAATATTCGTCTGGTTTTGAACATAATGTGTCCTACAGAACGACCGCTTTACTGCTTTTGAATATTAAGCAGATTAGTGAACTAGCTAAGGCATTTAGTATCAATGCTGTCCTGTATCTTATATTAGTCTGGTTATGAACAAGCTGTGTCCTACAGAACGACCGCTATACTTTTTTTGAATATTGAGCTAGTTAGTGAACTAGCTGAGGCATTCAGTAAAAGTGCTGTCCTCTATCTAATATTAGTCTGGTTATAAACAAAATGTGTCCTACAGAACGACCGCTATACTGTTTTTGAATATTACGCTGGTTTGCGAACTAGCTGAGGCATTCAGTATAAGTGCTGTCCTATATCTAATATTCGTCTGGTTTTGAACATAATGTGTCCTACAGAACGACCACTTTACTGCTTTTGAATATTAAGCTGATTAGTGAACTAGCTAAGGCATTTAGTATCAATGCTGTCCTGTATTTAATATTAGTCTTAGTGTGAATAAAATGTGTCCCACAGAACGACCGCTATACTGTTTTTGAATATTAGGCTGGTTAGTGAACTAGCTGAGGCATTCAGTATAAGTGGTGTCCTGTATTCAATATTAGTCTTGGTGTGACCAAAATGTGTTCTAGAGAAGGACCGCTATACTGTTTTTCAATATTAAGCTGGTTAGTGAAATAGCTAAGGCATTTAGTAATAGTGCTGTCTTGTATTTAACATTAGTCTTGGTGTGAACAAAATGTGTCCTACAGAATCATTGCTATACTGTTTTTGAATATTAAGCTGGTTAGTGAACTAGCTGAGCATTCAGTATAAGTGCTGTCCTGTATTTAATATTAGTCTTGGTGTGAACAAAATGTGTCCTACAGTACGACCGCTGTACTATTTTTGAATATTTAGCTGGTTAGTGAACTAGCTGAGGCATTCAGTATAAGTGCTGTCCTCTATCTAATATTAGGCTGGTTTTGAACAAACTGTGTCCTACAGAACGACCGCTATACTGTTTTTGAATAATAAGCTGATTAGTGAACTAGCTAAGGCATTTAGTATCAATGCTGTCCTGTATTTAATATTAGACTTGGTGTGAATAAAATGTGTCCCACAGAACGACCGCTATACTTTTTTTGAATATTGAGCTAGTTAGTGAACTAGCTGAGGCATTCAGTAAAAGTTCTGTCCTCTATCTAATATTAGTCTGGTTATAAACAAACTGTGTCCTACAGAAAAACCGCTATACTGTTTTTGAATATTACGCTTGTTTGTGAACTAGCTGAGGCATTCAGTATAAGTGCTGTCCTCTATCTAATATTAGTCTGGTTATGAACAAACTGTGTCCTACAGAACGACCGCTATACTGTTTTTGAATATTAAGCTTGTTTGTGAACTAGCTGAGGCATTCAGTATAAGTGTTGTCTTCTATTTAATATTAGTCTGGTTTTGAACAAAATGTGTCATACAGAACGACCGCTATACTATTTTTTAATATAAAGCTGATTAATGAACTAGCTAAGGCATTGAGTATATGTGCTGTCCTGTATTTAACATTAGTCTTGGTGTGAATAAAATGTGTCCCACAGAACGACCGCTATACTGTTTATGAATATTAGGCTGGTTAGTGAACTAGCTGAGGCATTCAGTATAAGTGGTGGCCTGTATTCAATATTAGTCTTGGTGTGACCTAAATGTGTTCTAGAGAAGGACCGCTATACTGTTTTTCAATATTAAGCTGGTTAGTGAAATAGCTAAGGCATTTAGTAATATTGCTGTCTTGTATTTAACATTAGTCTTGGTGTGAACAAAATGTGTCCTACAGAATCACCGCTATACTGTTTTTGAATATTAAGCTGGTTAGTGAACTAGCTGAGCATTCAGTATAAGTGCTGTCCTGTATTTAATATTAGTCTGGTTATAAACAAACTGTGTCCTACAGAACGACCGCTATACTGTTTTTGAATATTACGCTGGTTTGTGAACTAGCTGAGGCATTCAGTATAAGTGCTGTCCTATATCTAATATACCTCTGGTTTTGAACATAATGTGTCCTACAGAACGACCGCTTTACTGCTTTTGAATATTAAGCTGATTAGTGAACTAGCTAAGGCATTTAGTATCAATGCTGTCCTGTATTTAATATTAGTCTTGGTGTGAATAAAATGTGTCCTACAGAATCACCGCTATACTGTTTTTGAATATTAAGCTGGTTAGTGAACTAGCTGAGCATTCAGTATAAGTGCTGTCCTTTATCTAATATTAGTCTGGTTATGAACAAAATGTGTCCTACAGAACGACCGCTGTACTATTTTTGAATATTTAGCTGGTTAGTGAACTAGCTGAGGCCAATTAGTATAAGTGTTGTCCTCTATTTAATATTAGTCTTGTTTTGAACAAAATGTGTCCCACGGAACGACCGCTATACTATTTTTTAATATAAAGCTGATTAGTGAACTAGCTAAGGCATTCAGTATAAGTGCTGTCCTGTATCTAATATTAGTCTGGTTATGAACAAACTGTGTCCTACAGAACGACTACTATACTGTTTTTGAATATTACGCTTGTTTGTGAACTAGCTGAGGCATTCCGTATAAGTGCTGTCCTATATCTAATATTCGTCTGGTTTTGAACATAATGTGTCCTACAGAACGACCGCTTTACTGCTTTTGAATATTAAGCTGATTAGTGAACTAGCTAAGGCATTTAGTATCAATGCTGTCCTGTATCTTATATTAGTCTGGTTATGAACAAGCTGTGTCCTACAGAACGACCGCTATACTTTTTTTGAATATTGAGCTAGTTAGTGAACTAGCTGAGGCATTCAGTATAAGTGCTGTCCTCTATCTAATATTAGTCTGGTTATGAACAAAATGTGTCCTACAGAACGACCGCTGTACTATTTTTGAATATTTAGCTGGTTAGTGAACTAGCTGAGGCCAATTAGTATAAGTGTTGTCCTCTATTTAATATTAGTCTGGTTTTGAACAAAATGTGTCCTACAGAATCACCGATATACTGTTTTTGAATATTAAGCTGGTTAGTGAACTAGCGGAGGCATTCAGTATAAGTGCTGTCCTCTATTTAATATTAGTCTGGTTATGAACAAACTGTGTCCTACAGAACGACCGCTATACTGTTTTTGAATATTACGCTTGTTTGTGAACTAGCTGAGGCATTCCGTATAAGTGCTGTCCTGTATCTAATATTAGTCTGGTTATGAACAAACTGTGTCCTACAGAACGACTACTATACTGTTTTTGAATATTACGCTTGTTTGTGAACTAGCTGAGGCATTCCGTATAAGTGCTGTCCTATATCTAATATTCGTCTGGTTTTGAACATAATGTGTCCTACAGAACGACCGCTGTACTATTTTTGAATATTTAGCTGGTTAGTGAACTAGCTGAGGCCAATTAGTATAAGTGTTGTCCTCTATTTAATATTAGTCTTGTTTTGAACAAAATGTGTCCCACGGAACGACCGCTATACTATTTTTTAATATAAAGCTGATTAGTGAACTAGCTAAGGCATTCAGTATAAGTGCTGTCCTGTATCTAATATTAGTCTGGTTATGAACAAACTGTGTCCTACAGAACGACTACTATACTGTTTTTGAATATTACGCTTGTTTGTGAACTAGCTGAGGCATTCCGTATAAGTGCTGTCCTATATCTAATATTCGTCTGGTTTTGAACATAATGTGTCCTACAGAACGACCGCTTTACTGCTTTTGAATATTAAGCTGATTAGTGAACTAGCTAAGGCATTTAGTATCAATGCTGTCCTGTATCTTATATTAGTCTGGTTATGAACAAGCTGTGTCCTACAGAACGACCGCTATACTTTTTTTGAATATTGAGCTAGTTAGTGAACTAGCTGAGGCATTCAGTAAAAGTGCTGTCCTCTATCTAATATTAGTCTGGTTATAAACAAAATGTGTCCTACAGAACGACCGCTATACTGTTTTTGAATATTACGCTGGTTTGCGAACTAGCTGAGGCATTCAGTATAAGTGCTGTCCTATATCTAATATTCGTCTGGTTTTGAACATAATGTGTCCTACAGAACGACCACTTTACTGCTTTTGAATATTAAGCTGATTAGTGAACTAGCTAAGGCATTTAGTATCAATGCTGTCCTGTATTTAATATTAGTCTTAGTGTGAATAAAATGTGTCCCACAGAACGACCGCTATACTGTTTTTGAATATTAGGCTGGTTAGTGAACTAGCTGAGGCATTCAGTATAAGTGGTGTCCTGTATTCAATATTAGTCTTGGTGTGACCAAAATGTGTTCTAGAGAAGGACCGCTATACTGTTTTTCAATATTAAGCTGGTTAGTGAAATAGCTAAGGCATTTAGTAATAGTGCTGTCTTGTATTTAACATTAGTCTTGGTGTGAACAAAATGTGTCCTACAGAATCATTGCTATACTGTTTTTGAATATTAAGCTGGTTAGTGAACTAGCTGAGCATTCAGTATAAGTGCTGTCCTGTATTTAATATTAGTCTTGGTGTGAACAAAATGTGTCCTACAGTACGACCGCTGTACTATTTTTGAATATTTAGCTGGTTAGTGAACTAGCTGAGGCATTCAGTATAAGTGCTGTCCTCTATCTAATATTAGGCTGGTTTTGAACAAACTGTGTCCTACAGAACGACCGCTATACTGTTTTTGAATAATAAGCTGATTAGTGAACTAGCTAAGGCATTTAGTATCAATGCTGTCCTGTATTTAATATTAGACTTGGTGTGAATAAAATGTGTCCCACAGAACGACCGCTATACTTTTTTTGAATATTGAGCTAGTTAGTGAACTAGCTGAGGCATTCAGTAAAAGTTCTGTCCTCTATCTAATATTAGTCTGGTTATAAACAAACTGTGTCCTACAGAAAAACCGCTATACTGTTTTTGAATATTACGCTTGTTTGTGAACTAGCTGAGGCATTCAGTATAAGTGCTGTCCTCTATCTAATATTAGTCTGGTTATGAACAAACTGTGTCCTACAGAACGACCGCTATACTGTTTTTGAATATTAAGCTTGTTTGTGAACTAGCTGAGGCATTCAGTATAAGTGTTGTCTTCTATTTAATATTAGTCTGGTTTTGAACAAAATGTGTCATACAGAACGACCGCTATACTATTTTTTAATATAAAGCTGATTAATGAACTAGCTAAGGCATTGAGTATATGTGCTGTCCTGTATTTAACATTAGTCTTGGTGTGAATAAAATGTGTCCCACAGAACGACCGCTATACTGTTTATGAATATTAGGCTGGTTAGTGAACTAGCTGAGGCATTCAGTATAAGTGGTGGCCTGTATTCAATATTAGTCTTGGTGTGACCTAAATGTGTTCTAGAGAAGGACCGCTATACTGTTTTTCAATATTAAGCTGGTTAGTGAAATAGCTAAGGCATTTAGTAATATTGCTGTCTTGTATTTAACATTAGTCTTGGTGTGAACAAAATGTGTCCTACAGAATCACCGCTATACTGTTTTTGAATATTAAGCTGGTTAGTGAACTAGCTGAGCATTCAGTATAAGTGCTGTCCTGTATTTAATATTAGTCTGGTTATAAACAAACTGTGTCCTACAGAACGACCGCTATACTGTTTTTGAATATTACGCTGGTTTGTGAACTAGCTGAGGCATTCAGTATAAGTGCTGTCCTATATCTAATATACCTCTGGTTTTGAACATAATGTGTCCTACAGAACGACCGCTTTACTGCTTTTGAATATTAAGCTGATTAGTGAACTAGCTAAGGCATTTAGTATCAATGCTGTCCTGTATTTAATATTAGTCTTGGTGTGAATAAAATGTGTCCTACAGAATCACCGCTATACTGTTTTTGAATATTAAGCTGGTTAGTGAACTAGCTGAGCATTCAGTATAAGTGCTGTCCTTTATCTAATATTAGTCTGGTTATGAACAAAATGTGTCCTACAGAACGACCGCTGTACTATTTTTGAATATTTAGCTGGTTAGTGAACTAGCTGAGGCCAATTAGTATAAGTGTTGTCCTCTATTTAATATTAGTCTTGTTTTGAACAAAATGTGTCCCACGGAACGACCGCTATACTATTTTTTAATATAAAGCTGATTAGTGAACTAGCTAAGGCATTCAGTATAAGTGCTGTCCTGTATCTAATATTAGTCTGGTTATGAACAAACTGTGTCCTACAGAACGACTACTATACTGTTTTTGAATATTACGCTTGTTTGTGAACTAGCTGAGGCATTCCGTATAAGTGCTGTCCTATATCTAATATTCGTCTGGTTTTGAACATAATGTGTCCTACAGAACGACCGCTTTACTGCTTTTGAATATTAAGCTGATTAGTGAACTAGCTAAGGCATTTAGTATCAATGCTGTCCTGTATCTTATATTAGTCTGGTTATGAACAAGCTGTGTCCTACAGAACGACCGCTATACTTTTTTTGAATATTGAGCTAGTTAGTGAACTAGCTGAGGCATTCAGTATAAGTGCTGTCCTCTATCTAATATTAGTCTGGTTATGAACAAAATGTGTCCTACAGAACGACCGCTGTACTATTTTTGAATATTTAGCTGGTTAGTGAACTAGCTGAGGCCAATTAGTATAAGTGTTGTCCTCTATTTAATATTAGTCTGGTTTTGAACAAAATGTGTCCTACAGAATCACCGATATACTGTTTTTGAATATTAAGCTGGTTAGTGAACTAGCGGAGGCATTCAGTATAAGTGCTGTCCTCTATTTAATATTAGTCTGGTTATGAACAAACTGTGTCCTACAGAACGACCGCTATACTGTTTTTGAATATTACGCTTGTTTGTGAACTAGCTGAGGCATTCCGTATAAGTGCTGTCCTCTATCTTATATTAGTCTGGTTATGAACAAGCTGTGTCCTACAGAACGACCGCTATACTGTTTTTGAATATTACGCTGGTTTGTGAACTAGCTGAGGCATTCAGTATAAGTGCTGTCCTATATCTAATATTCGTCTGGTTTTGAACATAATGTGTCCTACAGAACGACCGCTTTACTGCTTTTGAATATTAAGCTGATTAGTGAACTAGCTAAGGCATTTAGTATCAATGCTGTCCTGTATCTTATATTAGTCTGGTTATGAACAAGCTGTGTCCTACAGAACGACCGCTATACTTTTTTTGAATATTGAGCTAGTTAGTGAACTAGCTGAGGCATTCAGTAAAAGTGCTGTCCTCTATCTAATATTAGTCTGGTTATAAACAAAATGTGTCCTACAGAACGACCGCTATACTGTTTTTGAATATTACGCTTGTTTGTGAACTAGCTGAGGCATTCAGTATAAGTGCTGTCCTCTATCTAATATTAGTCTGGTTATGAACAAAATGTGTCCTACAGAACGACCGCTGTACTATTTTTGAATATTTAGCTGGTTAGTGAACTAGCTGAGGCCAATTAGTATAAGTGTTGTCCTCTATTTAATATTAGTCTGGTTTTGAACAAAATGTGTCCTACAGAATCACCGATATACTGTTTTTGAATATTAAGCTGGTTAGTGAACTAGCGGAGGCATTCAGTATAAGTGCTGTCCTCTATTTAATATTAGTCTGGTTATGAACAAACTGTGTCCTACAGAACGACCGCTATACTGTTTTTGAATATTACGCTTGTTTGTGAACTAGCTGAGGCATTCCGTATAAGTGCTGTCCTCTATCTTATATTAGTCTGGTTATGAACAAGCTGTGTCCTACAGAACGACCGCTATACTGTTTTTGAATATTACGCTGGTTTGTGAACTAGCTGAGGCATTCAGTATAAGTGCTGTCCTATATCTAATATTCGTCTGGTTTTGAACATAATGTGTCCTACAGAACGACCGCTTTACTGCTTTTGAATATTAAGCTGATTAGTGAACTAGCTGAGGCATTCAGTATAAGTGCTGTCCTCTATCTAATATTAGTCTTGGTGTGAATAAAATGTGTCCCACAGAACGACCGCTATACTGTTTTTGAATATTAGGCTGGTTAGTGAACTAGCTGAGGCATTCAGTATAAGTGGTGTCCTGTATTCAATATTAGTCTTGGTGTGACCAAATTGTGTTTTAGAGAAGGACCGCTATACTGTTTTTCAATATTAAGCTGGTTAGTGAAATAGCTAAGGCATTTAGTAATAGTGCTGTCTTGTATTTAACATTAGTCTTGGTGTGAACAAAATGTGTCCTACAGAATCACCGCTATACTGTTTTTGAATATTAAGCTGGTTAGTGAACTAGCTGAGGCATTCAGTATAAGTGGTGGCCTGTATTCAATATTAGTCTTGGTGTGACCTAAATGTGTTCTAGAGAAGGACCGCTATACTGTTTTTCAATATTAAGCTTGTTAGTGAAATAGCTAAGGCATTTAGTAATATTGCTGTCTTGTATTTAACATTAGTCTTGGTGTGAACAAAATGTGTCCTACAGAATCACCGCTATACTGTTTTTGAATATTAAGCTGGTTAGTGAACTAGCTGAGCATTCAGTATAAGTGCTGTCCTGTATTTAATATTAGTCTTGGTGTGAACAAAATGTGTCCTACAGTACGACCGCTGTACTATTTTTGAATATTTAGCTGGTTAGTGAACTAGCTGAGGCATTCAGTATAAGTGCTGTCCTCTATCTAATATTAGTCTGGTTTTGAACAAAACGAGTCCCACGGAACGACCGCTATACTATTTTTTAATATAAAGCTGAATAATAAACTAGCTAAGGCATTGAGTATAAGTGCTGTCCTGTATTTAACATTAGTCTTGGTGTGAACAAAATGTGTCCTACAGAATCACCGATATACTGTTTTTGAATATTTAGCTGGTTAGTGAACTAGCTGAGGCCAATTAGTATAAGTGTTGTCCTCTATTTAATATTAGTCTGGTTTTGAACAAAATGTGTCCTACAGAATCACCGATATACTGTTTTTGAATATTAAGCTGGTTAGTGAACTAGCTGAGGCATTCAGTATAAGTGCTGTCCTCTATCTAATATTAGTCTGGTTATGAACAAACTGTGTCCTACAGAACGACCGCTATACTGTTTTTGAATATTACGCTTGTTTGTGAACTAGCTGAGGCATTCCGTATAAGTGCTGTCCTCTATCTTATATTAGTCTGGTTATGAACAAGCTGTGTCCTACAGAACGACCGCTATACTGTTTTTGAATATTACGCTGGTTTGTGAACTAGCTGAGGCATTCAGTATAAGTGCTGTCCTATATCTAATATTCGTCTGGTTTTGAACATAATGTGTCCTAAAGAACGACCGCTTTACTGCTTTTGAATATTAAGCTGATTAGTGAACTAGCTGAGCATTCAGTATAAGTGCTGTCCTTTATCTAATATTAGTCTGGTTATGAACAAAATGTGTCCTACAGAACGACCGCTGTACTATTTTTGAATATTTAGCTGGTTAGTGAACTAGCTGAGGCCAATTAGTATAAGTGTTGTCCTCTATTTAATATTAGTCTTGTTTTGAACAAAATGTGTCCCACGGAACGACCGCTATACTATTTTTTAATATAAAGCTGATTAGTGAACTAGCTAAGGCATTCAGTATAAGTGCTGTCCTGTATCTAATATTAGTCTGGTTATGAACAAACTGTGTCCTACAGAACGACTACTATACTGTTTTTGAATATTACGCTTGTTTGTGAACTAGCTGAGGCATTCCGTATAAGTGCTGTCCTATATCTAATATTCGTCTGGTTTTGAACATAATGTGTCCTACAGAACGACCGCTTTACTGCTTTTGAATATTAAGCTGATTAGTGAACTAGCTAAGGCATTTAGTATCAATGCTGTCCTGTATCTTATATTAGTCTGGTTATGAACAAGCTGTGTCCTACAGAACGACCGCTATACTTTTTTTGAATATTGAGCTAGTTAGTGAACTAGCTGAGGCATTCAGTAAAAGTGCTGTCCTCTATCTAATATTAGTCTGGTTATGAACAAAATGTGTCCTACAGAACGACCGCTGTACTATTTTTGAATATTTAGCTGGTTAGTGAACTAGCTGAGGCCAATTAGTATAAGTGTTGTCCTCTATTTAATATTAGTCTGGTTTTGAACAAAATGTGTCCTACAGAATCACCGATATACTGTTTTTGAATATTAAGCTGGTTAGTGAACTAGCGGAGGCATTCAGTATAAGTGCTGTCCTCTATTTAATATTAGTCTGGTTATGAACAAACTGTGTCCTACAGAACGACCGCTATACTGTTTTTGAATATTACGCTTGTTTGTGAACTAGCTGAGGCATTCCGTATAAGTGCTGTCCTCTATCTTATATTAGTCTGGTTATGAACAAGCTGTGTCCTACAGAACGACCGCTATACTGTTTTTGAATATTACGCTGGTTTGTGAACTAGCTGAGGCATTCAGTATAAGTGCTGTCCTATATCTAATATTCGTCTGGTTTTGAACATAATGTGTCCTACAGAACGACCGCTTTACTGCTTTTGAATATTAAGCTGATTAGTGAACTAGCTAAGGCATTTAGTATCAATGCTGTCCTGTATCTTATATTAGTCTGGTTATGAACAAGCTGTGTCCTACAGAACGACCGCTATACTTTTTTTGAATATTGAGCTAGTTAGTGAACTAGCTGAGGCATTCAGTAAAAGTGCTGTCCTCTATCTAATATTAGTCTGGTTATAAACAAAATGTGTCCTACAGAACGACCGCTATACTGTTTTTGAATATTACGCTTGTTTGTGAACTAGCTGAGGCATTCAGTATAAGTGCTGTCCTCTATCTAATATTAGTCTGGTTATGAACAAAATGTGTCCTACAGAACGACCGCTGTACTATTTTTGAATATTTAGCTGGTTAGTGAACTAGCTGAGGCCAATTAGTATAAGTGTTGTCCTCTATTTAATATTAGTCTGGTTTTGAACAAAATGTGTCCTACAGAATCACCGATATACTGTTTTTGAATATTAAGCTGGTTAGTGAACTAGCGGAGGCATTCAGTATAAGTGCTGTCCTCTATTTAATATTAGTCTGGTTATGAACAAACTGTGTCCTACAGAACGACCGCTATACTGTTTTTGAATATTACGCTTGTTTGTGAACTAGCTGAGGCATTCCGTATAAGTGCTGTCCTCTATCTTATATTAGTCTGGTTATGAACAAGCTGTGTCCTACAGAACGACCGCTATACTGTTTTTGAATATTACGCTGGTTTGTGAACTAGCTGAGGCATTCAGTATAAGTGCTGTCCTATATCTAATATTCGTCTGGTTTTGAACATAATGTGTCCTACAGAACGACCGCTTTACTGCTTTTGAATATTAAGCTGATTAGTGAACTAGCTGAGGCATTCAGTATAAGTGCTGTCCTCTATCTAATATTAGTCTTGGTGTGAATAAAATGTGTCCCACAGAACGACCGCTATACTGTTTTTGAATATTAGGCTGGTTAGTGAACTAGCTGAGGCATTCAGTATAAGTGGTGTCCTGTATTCAATATTAGTCTTGGTGTGACCAAATTGTGTTTTAGAGAAGGACCGCTATACTGTTTTTCAATATTAAGCTGGTTAGTGAAATAGCTAAGGCATTTAGTAATAGTGCTGTCTTGTATTTAACATTAGTCTTGGTGTGAACAAAATGTGTCCTACAGAATCACCGCTATACTGTTTTTGAATATTAAGCTGGTTAGTGAACTAGCTGAGCATTCAGTATAAGTGCTGTCCTGTATTTAATATTAGTCTTGGTGTGAACAAAATGTGTCCTACAGTACGACCGCTGTACTATTTTTGAATATTTAGCTGGTTAGTGAACTAGCGGAGGCATTCAGTATAAGTGCTGTCCTCTATTTAATATTAGTCTGGTTATGAACAAACTGTGTCCTACAGAACGACCGCTATACTGTTTTTGAATATTACGCTTGTTTGTGAACTAGCTGAGGCATTCCGTATAAGTGCTGTCCTCTATCTTATATTAGTCTGGTTATGAACAAGCTGTGTCCTACAGAACGACCGCTATACTGTTTTTGAATATTACGCTGGTTTGTGAACTAGCTGAGGCATTCAGTATAAGTGCTGTCCTATATCTAATATTCGTCTGGTTTTGAACATAATGTGTCCTACAGAACGACCGCTTTACTGCTTTTGAATATTAAGCTGATTAGTGAACTAGCTAAGGCATTTAGTATCAATGCTGTCCTGTATCTTATATTAGTCTGGTTATGAACAAGCTGTGTCCTACAGAACGACCGCTATACTTTTTTTGAATATTGAGCTAGTTAGTGAACTAGCTGAGGCATTCAGTAAAAGTGCTGTCCTCTATCTAATATTAGTCTGGTTATAAACAAAATGTGTCCTACAGAACGACCGCTATACTGTTTTTGAATATTACGCTTGTTTGTGAACTAGCTGAGGCATTCAGTATAAGTGCTGTCCTCTATCTAATATTAGTCTGGTTATGAACAAAATGTGTCCTACAGAACGACCGCTGTACTATTTTTGAATATTTAGCTGGTTAGTGAACTAGCTGAGGCCAATTAGTATAAGTGTTGTCCTCTATTTAATATTAGTCTGGTTTTGAACAAAATGTGTCCTACAGAATCACCGATATACTGTTTTTGAATATTAAGCTGGTTAGTGAACTAGCGGAGGCATTCAGTATAAGTGCTGTCCTCTATTTAATATTAGTCTGGTTATGAACAAACTGTGTCCTACAGAACGACCGCTATACTGTTTTTGAATATTACGCTTGTTTGTGAACTAGCTGAGGCATTCCGTATAAGTGCTGTCCTCTATCTTATATTAGTCTGGTTATGAACAAGCTGTGTCCTACAGAACGACCGCTATACTGTTTTTGAATATTACGCTGGTTTGTGAACTAGCTGAGGCATTCAGTATAAGTGCTGTCCTATATCTAATATTCGTCTGGTTTTGAACATAATGTGTCCTACAGAACGACCGCTTTACTGCTTTTGAATATTAAGCTGGTTAGTGAACTAGCTGAGGCATTCAGTATAAGTGCTGTCCTCTATCTAATATTAGTCTTGGTGTGAATAAAATGTGTCCCACAGAACGACCGCTATACTGTTTTTGAATATTAGGCTGGTTAGTGAACTAGCTGAGGCATTCAGTATAAGTGGTGTCCTGTATTCAATATTAGTCTTGGTGTGACCAAATTGTGTTTTAGAGAAGGACCGCTATACTGTTTTTCAATATTAAGCTGGTTAGTGAAATAGCTAAGGCATTTAGTAATAGTGCTGTCTTGTATTTAACATTAGTCTTGGTGTGAACAAAATGTGTCCTACAGAATCACCGCTATACTGTTTTTGAATATTAAGCTGGTTAGTGAACTAGCTGAGGCATTCAGTATAAGTGGTGGCCTGTATTCAATATTAGTCTTGGTGTGACCTAAATGTGTTCTAGAGAAGGACCGCTATACTGTTTTTCAATATTAAGCTTGTTAGTGAAATAGCTAAGGCATTTAGTAATATTGCTGTCTTGTATTTAACATTAGTCTTGGTGTGAACAAAATGTGTCCTACAGAATCACCGCTATACTGTTTTTGAATATTAAGCTGGTTAGTGAACTAGCTGAGCATTCAGTATAAGTGCTGTCCTGTATTTAATATTAGTCTTGGTGTGAACAAAATGTGTCCTACAGTACGACCGCTGTACTATTTTTGAATATTTAGCTGGTTAGTGAACTAGCTGAGGCATTCAGTATAAGTGCTGTCCTCTATCTAATATTAGTCTGGTTTTGAACAAGCTGTGTCCTACAGAACGACCGCTATACTGTTTTTGAATATTACGCTGGTTTGTGAACTAGCTGAGGCATTCAGTATAAGTGCTGTCCTATATCTAATATTCGTCTGGTTTTGAACATAATGTGTCCTAAAGAACGACCGCTTTACTGCTTTTGAATATTAAGCTGATTAGTGAACTAGCTAAGGCATTTAGTATCAATGCTGTCCTGTATTTAATATTAGTCTTGGTGTGAATAAAATGTGTCCCACAGAACGACCGCTATACTGTTTTTGAATATTAGGCTGGTTAGTGAACTAGCTTAGGCATTCAGTATAAGTGGTGTCCTGTATTCAATATTAGTCTTGGTGTGACCAAATTGTGTTTTAGAGAAGGACCGCTATACTGTTTTTCAATATTAAGCTGGTTAGTGAAATAGCTAAGGCATTTAGTAATAGTGCTGTCCTCTATCTAATATTAGTCTGGTTATGAACAAAATGTGTCCTACAGAACGACCGCTGTACTATTTTTGAATATTTAGCTGGTTAGTGAACTAGCTGAGGCCAATTAGTATAAGTGTTGTCCTCTATTTAATATTAGTCTGGTTTTGAACAAAATGTGTCCTACAGAATCACCGATATACTGTTTTTGAATATTAAGCTGGTTAGTGAACTAGCGGAGGCATTCAGTATAAGTGCTGTCCTCTATTTAATATTAGTCTGGTTATGAACAAACTGTGTCCTACAGAACGACCGCTATACTGTTTTTGAATATTACGCTTGTTTGTGAACTAGCTGAGGCATTCCGTATAAGTGCTGTCCTCTATCTTATATTAGTCTGGTTATGAACAAGCTGTGTCCTACAGAACGACCGCTATACTGTTTTTGAATATTACGCTGGTTTGTGAACTAGCTGAGGCATTCAGTATAAGTGCTGTCCTATATCTAATATTCGTCTGGTTTTGAACATAATGTGTCCTACAGAACGACCGCTTTACTGCTTTTGAATATTAAGCTGATTAGTGAACTAGCTGAGGCATTCAGTATAAGTGCTGTCCTCTATCTAATATTAGTCTTGGTGTGAATAAAATGTGTCCCACAGAACGACCGCTATACTGTTTTTGAATATTAGGCTGGTTAGTGAACTAGCTGAGGCATTCAGTATAAGTGGTGTCCTGTATTCAATATTAGTCTTGGTGTGACCAAATTGTGTTTTAGAGAAGGACCGCTATACTGTTTTTCAATATTAAGCTGGTTAGTGAAATAGCTAAGGCATTTAGTAATAGTGCTGTCTTGTATTTAACATTAGTCTTGGTGTGAACAAAATGTGTCCTACAGAATCACCGCTATACTGTTTTTGAATATTAAGCTGGTTAGTGAACTAGCTGAGGCATTCAGTATAAGTGGTGGCCTGTATTCAATATTAGTCTTGGTGTGACCTAAATGTGTTCTAGAGAAGGACCGCTATACTGTTTTTCAATATTAAGCTTGTTAGTGAAATAGCTAAGGCATTTAGTAATATTGCTGTCTTGTATTTAACATTAGTCTTGGTGTGAACAAAATGTGTCCTACAGAATCACCGCTATACTGTTTTTGAATATTAAGCTGGTTAGTGAACTAGCTGAGCATTCAGTATAAGTGCTGTCCTGTATTTAATATTAGTCTTGGTGTGAACAAAATGTGTCCTACAGTACGACCGCTGTACTATTTTTGAATATTTAGCTGGTTAGTGAACTAGCTGAGGCATTCAGTATAAGTGCTGTCCTCTATCTAATATTAGTCTGGTTTTGAACAAGCTGTGTCCTACAGAACGACCGCTATACTGTTTTTGAATATTACGCTGGTTTGTGAACTAGCTGAGGCATTCAGTATAAGTGCTGTCCTATATCTAATATTCGTCTGGTTTTGAACATAATGTGTCCTAAAGAACGACCGCTTTACTGCTTTTGAATATTAAGCTGATTAGTGAACTAGCTAAGGCATTTAGTATCAATGCTGTCCTGTATTTAATATTAGTCTTGGTGTGAATAAAATGTGTCCCACAGAACGACCGCTATACTGTTTTTGAATATTAGGCTGGTTAGTGAACTAGCTTAGGCATTCAGTATAAGTGGTGTCCTGTATTCAATATTAGTCTTGGTGTGACCAAATTGTGTTTTAGAGAAGGACCGCTATACTGTTTTTCAATATTAAGCTGGTTAGTGAAATAGCTAAGGCATTTAGTAATAGTGCTGTCTTGTATTTAACATTAGTCTTGGTGTGAACAAAATGTGTCCTACAGAATCACCGCTATACTGTTTTTGAATATTAAGCTGGTTAGTGACCTAGCTGAGCATTCCGTATAAGTGCTGTCCTGTATTTAATATTAGTCTTGGTGTGAACAAAATGTGTTCTACAGTACGACCGCTGTACTATTTTTGAATATTTAGCTGGTTAGTGAACTAGCTGAGGCATTCAGTATAAGTGCTGTCCTCTATCTAATATTAGGCTGGTTTTGAACAAACTGTGTCCTACAGAACGACCGCTATACTGTTTTTGAATATTACGCTTGTTTGTGAACTAGCTGAGGCATTCCGTATAAGTGCTGTCCTCTATCTTATATTAGTCTGGTTATGAACAAGCTGTGTCCTGTCATATGGTTGAGTTATCTCTATTAAATGAACAAAGCCGGCTGACAATATTATTCTAACCTATATAACATGTGACCTAGATGTACTTATTTTATGGTTAGTAAATTATTACTATATTCAATCAACCTATGTCTTTCATTCTGACATGGCGCAGTCGGTAGGACATGTGAATTTGAAACCGCCAGAACAATTTATTTTCGAAGGAAATATAGCAGAAGCATGGAAAAGATGGTATAGAAAGTTTAATCATTACTTGTCGGCTATCGAAGCACAAGATAAAAAAGATGAAGTAAAAGTTGGTATACTGTTGAGCGTATTAGGAGAAGATGCACAAGATAAATATGAAACCTTTAATTTGACGGCAGAAGAACAGAAGGAATACGCAATTGTAGTTAAAGCTTTTGAAGATTATTGCATACCTAAAAAAAACGAGACGGTGGCAAGATTTAATTTTTTTCAACGTAAACAGAGAAAGGGTGAGTCATTCGGTGATTTCATTACAGATTTGAAAAAGTTAAGTGTTGATTGTGCATTTGAAACATTGAAGGATAGCCTTATAAAAGATCAAATTGTAAGTGGTATACAGGATGAACAAGTGAAAGATAGATTGTTGCGGGAAGATGATCTAACACTAGATAAATGTACTAATTTATGCAAAGTGGCGGAGTTAGCAAAACAAAGAATAGAGACGTTGCGAGGTACAGAAGAAGAGGAAATAAATATAGTACAGCAAAGGAGCAGAACCAAAGCAGCGACGAGTAATCTGAGAGTGAGTACGCAGCCGTGGACGTCGAAACCAAGTACCAGCGATAGCAGCAAGACATCACTGCAACAAGAGCAGCAATATGGAAGCCAGCAGCGATTGAGGTGCAATAAATGCGGCAACGTCCATGGGTACAGAAATTGCCCAGCCTACGGTAAAATTTGTATTAAATGTAATAGGATAAATCATTTTGCAAAAATGTGTAGAATAACTCGAAATATAAATAATGTAAGTATGATTGAGGGAGAGGATGCTGAAATGTACACTTTAGGGAGAATTCTAAAAATAAATAATGTTCAAAAGGGTTGGGAATTATCTATAAATATATTGGAAAGCAAAACTTCACTTACAGTCAAGCTCGATACAGGGGCGGAATGCAATGTTTTAAAAAAAAGCGACTATGAAAATTTGAAAATTAAAGAGAAAATAAATAAAACTGATAACAAATTGGCAAATTACAGTGGTTCTGAAATACCGGTTATAGGAACTGTTATATTAGATTGTGTAATCAAGGGTAAAATAGAACCAATAAAATTTTATTTAGTAAACTGTAATAGCTCAAGCTCTGTTTTGGGATTAGATACAATTAAAAAACTGAAATTAATTACCAGAGTTGAAAATATAAATATGAATACAAATAATGATCTCACGAAATTGCTTAACAGATATAAAGAACTATTCGAAGGTATAGGAAAAATCTCAAAAATATATGATTTCAAATTAAAAGAAGGATATGAAGGAAAAATTGAACCATGTCGTAGAATACCTTTTAAATTATTAGATCTTTTCAAAGAAACATTATACAGAATGAAAGACAATAAAATTGTTACAGAGGTTAACGAACCTACTGAATTTATGAACCCAATCGTAATTACCAGTAAACCTGATAAATCATTACGTATTTGCTTAGACCCACAGCATCTTAACACTTGTTTACTAAGAGAACATTGTCCTTTACCTACATTTGAAGAAATATCTAGTAAAATGGCGGGGGCAAAAATGTTTGCAGTGCTAGACGCATCAAATGGGTTTTGGCATTTAGAACTTACACATAGGAGTTCGTTAATGACGGCTTTTCAAACGCCATATGGTCCATTTAGATTTTTAAGAATGCCTTTCGGGGTTAGTATTGCACCAGAAGTGTTCCATAAAACTTATTCAGAGATTTTTGAAGGTATAAAAAACGTAGCTGTTTATATCGATGATATAATGATATGGGCAGAAAATGAAAAAGAATTATTAGAAATTTTAGAATTAGTAATGAAAAGAGCTTATGAGCATGGGATTAAATTTAATAAAAACAAATGTAAGTTTAAAGAAGAAAGAATTAAATTTTTAGGTCATTACTTCAGTAGCAAAGGGATAGAAATTGATGATGACAAAGTCAAAGCAATTAGTGAAATGGAAAGACCAAAAGATGCTAAAGCAGTAGAACGATTATTAGGATTGATAACCTACGTGGGTAAATTTGTAGAAAACTCAGCTCAGTTAACGGAACCATTGCGTAATCTAATTAAAAAAGGTACAATTTTCAACTGGACAGGTGAACATGAAAATTGTTTTAAAAAGATAAAAACATGTTTAAGCAAAACTCCTATTCTACAATTATACGATGTAAATAAGGAGTGCAAAATTAGTGTAGACGCTAGTAGTACCGGAGTAGGGGCAGTTCTGTTACAAAATGATTTGCCAGTAGCATATGCATCACAAGCATTCACTGAATGTCAAAAATCGTGGGCTCAAATAGAGAAAGAATTATATGCCATAGTGTTTGGATGTGAGCGTTTCAGACAGTATGTAATCGGTAAACCTTTTGGAGTAGAATCAGATCATAAACCGCTGATCCCTATTTTAAGACGAAAGATAACTGATGTACCAATGAGACTACAAAAAATGCGAATGCGGTTACAACCATATGATATTAAAGTAACTTATACAAGTGGTAAAAATTTAATAATAGCAGATTTACTATCGAGAGCTCATTTAAAAGAAACTAAAGAGGATGGAGATTCCAGAATGTATATATTAGAACTTACGTTAGCAAGCGAGATGAGTAATCAAAAGAAACAAAAATATATAGAAGCAACAAAAAATGACATAGAATTGCAGACATTGAAAAATACAATAAAAAAAGGTTGGCCAAAAGAAATAAAAGATGTACCAAATATAGTTAAATATTATCATACTTACCATGCCGACATTTATGAATATGATGACTTACTGTTTAAAAATAATTGTGTAATAGTACCAAACAAATTAAGAGAAGAAGTTTTGAGTAAGTTACATTATAATCATTTAGGCATTGAAAAAACAAAAGCTAGAGCGAGAGAAATAGTATTTTGGCCCAATATGAATAAAGATATAGAAAACAAAATAAACAACTGTAAAACATGCTTAACGTTCCAACGATCAAATCAGAAAGAAAGTCTAATACCAACATTAATACCAGATAAAACATGGGCAACAGTAGGAGCTGATATTTTTTACATTGATAGAAAACCAAACATGTTAGTTGTGGATTATTTTTCTAAATATGTAGATGTTTTACCATTGAAGGATGAAACTAGTGTAACAGTTATAAAAGCATTAAAGTCTTGTTTTGTACACTGGGGTATACCAGAAGAATTCAGATCAGATAATGGCCCACAATTTTCAAGTTTTCTATTTAAAACGTTTACAAGAGAATGGAAATTTAAGCATGTTACGTCGAGTCCAACATATCCACAAAGTAACGGAATGGTGGAGCGGCACATACAAACTGTGAAAAATGTAATTAGAAAAGCTCATTTTGATAAAAAAGATGTGTACTTAGCAATACTAGAATTAAACAACACACCAATATCTAATACAATACCTTCTCCAAATGTGATAATGCAAGGTAAAAATGTGAATGGTGTTCTATATGATATACCAAAGTTTAAAAGTGAAGAAAATTCATATATAAAAGGTGAATTGTTACAAAGACAAAGGGAACAAAAATTTTTTCATGATCAACGAGCCAAAGATTTGAAAAAATACGAAAAAGGAGAAAATGTTAGAGTTAGAAACAAACAAGGAATGTGGGATCGGGCTGTAATAATAGATAGAAACATAAACAATAGGGCTTATCAAATTAAGACAGAGGGAGGCTCCTTATTGACGCGTAATAGAATACACTTAAGAAATGATACTAGCCTACCATTCGAAATAGAAAGTAACGAATATAGACTTGATGAAAATATTAAACCACAAATTTCGGAAAATCCAAATAATAATGGTAAGGTTAATAATACAGCCGATCCAGCAGATCAGCAATTAATGAACCAAAGCCAGAGCGAAGATATCAATAATGACAATGACACATATGTAACTCGTAGTGGACGAATCAGTCGTCAGCCAGCATATCTAAAAGAAAACTATGTATTACAATAAATAAATAAATTAAAAAAAAAAAAACAAAAAAAAAACGGAGATGTCATATGGTTGAGTTATCTCTATTAAATGAACAAAGCCGGCTGACAATATTATTCTAACCTATATAACATGTGACCTAGATGTACTTATTTTATGGTTAGTAAATTATTACTATATTCAATCAACCTATGTCTTTCATTCTGACATGTCCTACAGAACGACCGCTATACTGTTTTTGAATATTACGCTGGTTTGTGAACTAGCTGAGGCATTCAGTATAAGTGCTGTCCTATATCTAATATTCGTCTGGTTTTGAACATAATGTGTCCTACAGAACGACCGCTTTACTGCTTTTGAATATTAAGCTGATTAGTGAACTAGCTGAGGCATTCAGTATAAGTGCTGTCCTCTATCTAATATTAGTCTTGGTGTGAATAAAATGTGTCCCACAGAACGACCGCTATACTGTTTTTGAATATTAGGCTGGTTAGTGAACTAGCTGAGGCATTCAGTATAAGTGGTGTCCTGTATTCAATATTAGTCTTGGTGTGACCAAATTGTGTTTTAGAGAAGGACCGCTATACTGTTTTTCAATATTAAGCTGGTTAGTGAAATAGCTAAGGCATTTAGTAATAGTGCTGTCTTGTATTTAACATTAGTCTTGGTGTGAACAAAATGTGTCCTACAGAATCACCGCTATACTGTTTTTGAATATTAAGCTGGTTAGTGAACTAGCTGAGGCATTCAGTATAAGTGGTGGCCTGTATTCAATATTAGTCTTGGTGTGACCTAAATGTGTTCTAGAGAAGGACCGCTATACTGTTTTTCAATATTAAGCTTGTTAGTGAAATAGCTAAGGCATTTAGTAATATTGCTGTCTTGTATTTAACATTAGTCTTGGTGTGAACAAAATGTGTCCTACAGAATCACCGCTATACTGTTTTTGAATATTAAGCTGGTTAGTGAACTAGCTGAGCATTCAGTATAAGTGCTGTCCTGTATTTAATATTAGTCTTGGTGTGAACAAAATGTGTCCTACAGTACGACCGCTGTACTATTTTTGAATATTTAGCTGGTTAGTGAACTAGCTGAGGCATTCAGTATAAGTGCTGTCCTCTATTTAATATTAGTCTGGTTTTGAACAAAATGTGTCCCACGGAACGACCGCTATTATATTTTTTAATATAAAGCTGATTAATGAACTAGCTAAGGCATTGAGTATAAGTGCTGTCCTGTATTTAACATTAGTCTTGGTGTAAACAAAATGTGTCCTACAGAATCACCGATATACTGTTTTTGAATATTAAGCTGGTTAGTGAACTAGCTGAGGCATTCAGTATAAGTGCTGTCCTCTGTCTAATATTAGTCTGGTTATGAACAAACTGTGTCCTACAGAACGACCGCTATACTGTTTTTGAATATTACGCTTGTTTGTGAACTAGCTGAGTCCAATTAGTATAAGTGTAGTCCTCTATTTAATATTAGTCTGGTTTTGAACAAAATGTGTCCCACGGAACGACCGCTATACTATTTTTTTAATATAAAGCTGATTAATGAACTAGCTAAGGCATTGAGTATAAGTGCTGTCCTGTATTTAACATTAGTCTTGGTGTGAATAAAATGTGTCCCACAGAACGACCGCTATACTGTTTATGAATATTAGGCTGGTTAGTGATCTAGCTGAGGCATTCAGTATAAGTGGTGGCCTGTATTCAATATTAGTCTTGGTGTGACCTAAATGTGTTCTAGAGAAGGACCGCTATACTGTTTTTCAATATTAAGCTGGTTAGTGAAATAGCTAAGGCATTTAGTAATATTGCTGTCTTGTATTTAACATTAGTCTTGGTGTGAACAAAATGTGTCCTACAGAATCACCGCTATACTGTTTTTGAATATTAAGCTGGTTAGTGAACTAGCTGAGCATTCAGTATAAGTGCTGTCCTGTATTTAATATTAGTCTTGGTGTGAACAAAATGTGTCCTACAGTACGACCGCTGTACTATTTTTGAATATTTAGCTGGTTAGTGAACTAGCTGAGGCATTCAGTATATGTGCTGTCCTCTATCTAATATTAGTCTGGTTTTGAACAAAACGAGTCCCACGGAACGACCGCTATACTATTTTTTAATATAAAGCTGAATAATAAACTAGCTAAGGCATTGAGTATAAGTGCTGTCCTGTATTTAACATTAGTCTTGGTGTGAACAAAATGTGTCCTACAGAATCACCGATATACTGTTTTTGAATATTAAGCTGGTTAGTGAACTAGCTGAGGCATTCAGTATAAGTGCTGTCCTCTATCTAATATTAGTCTGGTTATGAACAAACTGTGTCCTACAGAACGACCGCTATACTGTTTTTGAATATTACGCTTGTTTGTGAACTAGCTGAGGCATTCCGTATAAGTGCTGTCCTCTATCTTATATTAGTCTGGTTATGAACAAGCTGTGTCCTACAGAACGACCGCTATACTGTTTTTGAATATTACGCTGGTTTGTGAACTAGCTGAGGCATTCAGTATAAGTGCTGTCCTCTATCTAATATTAGTCTGGTTATGAACAAAATGTGTCCTACAGAACGACCGCTGTACTGTTTTTGAATATTTAGCTGGTTAGTGAACTAGCTGAGGCCAATTAGTATAAGTGTTGTCCTCTATTTAATATTAGTCTGGTTTTGAACAAAATGTGTCCTACAGAATCACCGATATACTGTTTTTGAATATTAAGCTGGTTAGTGAACTAGCTGAGGCATTCAGTATAAGTGCTGTCCTCTATCTAATATTAGTCTGGTTATGAACAAACTGTGTCCTACAGAACGACCGCTATACTGTTTTTGAATATTACGCTTGTTTGTAAACTAGCTGAGGCATTCCGTATAAGTGCTGTCCTCTATCTTATATTAGTCTGGTTATGAACAAGCTGTGTCCTACAGGACGACCGCTATACTGTTTTTGAATATTACGCTGGTTTGTGAACTAGCTGAGGCATTCAGTATAAGTGCTGTCCTATATCTAATATTCGTCTGGTTTTGAACATAATGTGTCCTAAAGAACGACCGCTTTACTGCTTTTTAATATTAAGCTGATTAGTGAACTAGCTAAGGCATTTAGTATCAATGCTGTCCTGTATTTAATATTAGTCTTGGTGTGAATAAAATGTGTCCCACAGAACGACCGCTATACTGTTTTTGAATATTAGGCTGGTTAGTGAACTAGCTTAGGCATTCAGTATAAGTGGTGTCCTGTATTCAATATTAGTCTTGGTGTGACCAAATTGTGTTTTAGAGAAGGACCGCTATACTGTTTTTCAATATTAAGCTGGTTAGTGAAATAGCTAAGGCATTTAGTAATAGTGCTGTCTTGTATTTAACATTAGTCTTGGTGTGAACAAAATGTGTCCTACAGAATCACCGCTATACTGTTTTTGAATATTAAGCTGGTTAGTGACCTAGCTGAGCATTCCGTATAAGTGCTGTCCTGTATTTAATATTAGTCTTGGTGTGAACAAAATGTGTCCTACAGTACGACCGCTGTACTATTTTTGAATATTTAGCTGGTTAGTGAACTAGCTGAGGCATTCAGTATAAGTGCTGTCCTCTATCTAATATTAGGCTGGTTTTGAACAAACTGTGTCCTACAGAACGACCGCTATACTGTTTTTGAATATTACGCTTGTTTGTGAACTAGCTGAGGCTTTCAGTATAAGTGCTGTCCTGTATATAATATTAGTCTTGGTGTGAACAAAATGTGTCCTACAGTACGACCGCTGTACTATTTTTGAATATTTAGCTGGTTAGTGAACTAGCTGAGGCATTCAGTATAAGTGCTGTCCTCTATTTAATATTAGTCTGGTTTTGAACAAAATGTGTCCTACAGAACGACCGCTATACTGTTTTTGAATATTACGCTGGTTTGTGAACTAGCTGAGGCATTCAGTATAAGTGCTGTCCTATATCTAATATTCGTCTGGTTTTGAACATAATGTGTCCTAAAGAACGACCGCTTTACTGCTTTTGAATATTAAGCTGATTAGTGAACTAGCTAAGGCATTTAGTATCAATGCTGTCCTGTATTTAATATTAGTCTTGGTGTGAATAAAATGTGTCCCACAGAACGACCGCTATACTGTTTTTGAATATTAGGCTGGTTAGTGAACTAGCTTAGGCATTCAGTATAAGTGGTGTCCTGTATTCAATATTAGTCTTGGTGTGACCAAATTGTGTTTTAGAGAAGGACCGCTATACTGTTTTTCAATATTAAGCTGGTTAGTGAAATAGCTAAGGCATTTAGTAATAGTGCTGTCTTGTATTTAACATTAGTCTTGGTGTGAACAAAATGTGTCCTACAGAATCACCGCTATACTGTTTTTGAATATTAAGCTGGTTAGTGACCTAGCTGAGCATTCCGTATAAGTGCTGTCCTGTATTTAATATTAGTCTTGGTGTGAACAAAATGTGTTCTACAGTACGACCGCTGTACTATTTTTGAATATTTAGCTGGTTAGTGAACTAGCTGAGGCATTCAGTATAAGTGCTGTCCTCTATCTAATATTAGGCTGGTTTTGAACAAACTGTGTCCTACAGAACGACCGCTATACTGTTTTTGAATATTACGCTTGTTTGTGAACTAGCTGAGGCTTTCAGTATAAGTGCTGTCCTGTATTTAATATTAGTCTTGGTGTGAACAAAATGTGTCCTACAGTACGACCGCTGTACTATTTTTGAATATTTAGCTGGTTAGTGAACTAGCTGAGGCATTCAGTATAAGTGCTGTCCTCTATTTAATATTAGTCTGGTTTTGAACAAAATGTGTCCCACGGAACGACCGCTATTATATTTTTTAATATAAAGCTGATTAATGAACTAGCTAAGGCATTGAGTATAAGTGCTGTCCTGTATTTAACATTAGTCTTGGTGTAAACAAAATGTGTCCTACAGAATCACCGATATACTGTTTTTGAATATTAAGCTGGTTAGTGAACTAGCTGAGGCATTCAGTATAAGTGCTGTCCTCTGTCTAATATTAGTCTGGTTATGAACAAACTGTGTCCTACAGAACGACCGCTATACTGTTTTTGAATATTACGCTTGTTTGTGAACTAGCTGAGTCCAATTAGTATAAGTGTAGTCCTCTATTTAATATTAGTCTGGTTTTGAACAAAATGTGTCCCACGGAACGACCGCTATACTATTTTTTTAATATAAAGCTGATTAATGAACTAGCTAAGGCATTGAGTATAAGTGCTGTCCTGTATTTAACATTAGTCTTGGTGTGAATAAAATGTGTCCCACAGAACGACCGCTATACTGTTTATGAATATTAGGCTGGTTAGTGATCTAGCTGAGGCATTCAGTATAAGTGGTGGCCTGTATTCAATATTAGTCTTGGTGTGACCTAAATGTGTTCTAGAGAAGGACCGCTATACTGTTTTTCAATATTAAGCTGGTTAGTGAAATAGCTAAGGCATTTAGTAATATTGCTGTCTTGTATTTAACATTAGTCTTGGTGTGAACAAAATGTGTCCTACAGAATCACCGCTATACTGTTTTTGAATATTAAGCTGGTTAGTGAACTAGCTGAGCATTCAGTATAAGTGCTGTCCTGTATTTAATATTAGTCTTGGTGTGAACAAAATGTGTCCTACAGTACGACCGCTGTACTATTTTTGAATATTTAGCTGGTTAGTGAACTAGCTGAGGCATTCAGTATATGTGCTGTCCTCTATCTAATATTAGTCTGGTTTTGAACAAAACGAGTCCCACGGAACGACCGCTATACTATTTTTTAATATAAAGCTGAATAATAAACTAGCTAAGGCATTGAGTATAAGTGCTGTCCTGTATTTAACATTAGTCTTGGTGTGAACAAAATGTGTCCTACAGAATCACCGATATACTGTTTTTGAATATTAAGCTGGTTAGTGAACTAGCTGAGGCATTCAGTATAAGTGCTGTCCTCTATCTAATATTAGTCTGGTTATGAACAAACTGTGTCCTACAGAACGACCGCTATACTGTTTTTGAATATTACGCTTGTTTGTGAACTAGCTGAGGCATTCCGTATAAGTGCTGTCCTCTATCTTATATTAGTCTGGTTATGAACAAGCTGTGTCCTACAGAACGACCGCTATACTGTTTTTGAATATTACGCTGGTTTGTGAACTAGCTGAGGCATTCAGTATAAGTGCTGTCCTCTATCTAATATTAGTCTGGTTATGAACAAAATGTGTCCTACAGAACGACCGCTGTACTGTTTTTGAATATTTAGCTGGTTAGTGAACTAGCTGAGGCCAATTAGTATAAGTGTTGTCCTCTATTTAATATTAGTCTGGTTTTGAACAAAATGTGTCCTACAGAATCACCGATATACTGTTTTTGAATATTAAGCTGGTTAGTGAACTAGCTGAGGCATTCAGTATAAGTGCTGTCCTCTATCTAATATTAGTCTGGTTATGAACAAACTGTGTCCTACAGAACGACCGCTATACTGTTTTTGAATATTACGCTTGTTTGTAAACTAGCTGAGGCATTCCGTATAAGTGCTGTCCTCTATCTTATATTAGTCTGGTTATGAACAAGCTGTGTCCTACAGAACGACCGCTATACTGTTTTTGAATATTACGCTGGTTTGTGAACTAGCTGAGGCATTCAGTATAAGTGCTGTCCTATATGTAATATTCGTCTGGTTTTGAACATAATGTGTCCTAAAGAACGACCGCTTTACTGCTTTTTAATATTAAGCTGATTAGTGAACTAGCTAAGGCATTTAGTATCAATGCTGTCCTGTATTTAATATTAGTCTTGGTGTGAATAAAATGTGTCCCACAGAACGACCGCTATACTGTTTTTGAATATTAGGCTGGTTAGTGAACTAGCTTAGGCATTCAGTATAAGTGGTGTCCTGTATTCAATATTAGTCTTGGTGTGACCAAATTGTGTTTTAGAGAAGGACCGCTATACTGTTTTTCAATATTAAGCTGGTTAGTGAAATAGCTAAGGCATTTAGTAATAGTGCTGTCTTGTATTTAACATTAGTCTTGGTGTGAACAAAATGTGTCCTACAGAATCACCGCTATACTGTTTTTGAATATTAAGCTGGTTAGTGACCTAGCTGAGCATTCCGTATAAGTGCTGTCCTGTATTTAATATTAGTCTTGGTGTGAACAAAATGTGTCCTACAGTACGACCGCTGTACTATTTTTGAATATTTAGCTGGTTAGTGAACTAGCTGAGGCATTCAGTATAAGTGCTGTCCTCTATCTAATATTAGGCTGGTTTTGAACAAACTGTGTCCTACAGAACGACCGCTATACTGTTTTTGAATATTACGCTTGTTTGTGAACTAGCTGAGGCTTTCAGTATAAGTGCTGTCCTGTATTTAATATTAGTCTTGGTGTGAACAAAATGTGTCCTACAGTACGACCGCTGTACTATTTTTGAATATTTAGCTGGTTAGTGAACTAGCTGAGGCATTCAGTATAAGTGCTGTCCTCTATTTAATATTAGTCTGGTTTTGAACAAAATGTGTCCCACGGAACGACCGCTATTATATTTTTTAATATAAAGCTGATTAATGAACTAGCTAAGGCATTGAGTATAAGTGCTGTCCTGTATTTAACATTAGTCTTGGTGTAAACAAAATGTGTCCTACAGAATCACCGATATACTGTTTTTGAATATTAAGCTGGTTAGTGAACTAGCTGAGGCATTCAGTATAAGTGCTGTCCTCTGTCTAATATTAGTCTGGTTATGAACAAACTGTGTCCTACAGAACGACCGCTATACTGTTTTTGAATATTACGCTTGTTTGTGAACTAGCTGAGGCATTCCGTATAAGTGCTGTCCTCTATCTTATATTAGTCTGGTTATGAACAAGCTGTGTCCTACAGAACGACCGCTATACTGTTTTTGAATATTACGCTGGTTTGTGAACTAGCTGAGGCATTCAGTATAAGTGCTGTCCTCTATCTAATATTAGTCTGGTTATGAACAAAATGTGTCCTACAGAACGACCGCTGTACTGTTTTTGAATATTTAGCTGGTTAGTGAACTAGCTGAGGCCAATTAGTATAAGTGTTGTCCTCTATTTAATATTAGTCTGGTTTTGAACAAAATGTGTCCTACAGAATCACCGATATACTGTTTTTGAATATTAAGCTGGTTAGTGAACTAGCTGAGGCATTCAGTATAAGTGCTGTCCTCTATCTAATATTAGTCTGGTTATGAACAAACTGTGTCCTACAGAACGACCGCTATACTGTTTTTGAATATTACGCTTGTTTGTGAACTAGCTGAGGCATTCCGTATAAGTGCTGTCCTCTATCTTATATTAGTCTGGTTATGAACAAGCTGTGTCCTACAGAACGACCGCTATACTGTTTTTGAATATTACGCTGGTTTGTGAACTAGCTGAGGCATTCAGTATAAGTGCTGTCCTATATCTAATATTCGTCTGGTTTTGAACATAATGTGTCCTAAAGAACGACCGCTTTACTGCTTTTTAATATTAAGCTGATTAGTGAACTAGCTAAGGCATTTAGTATCAATGCTGTCCTGTATTTAATATTAGTCTTGGTGTGAATAAAATGTGTCCCACAGAACGACCGCTATACTGTTTTTGAATATTAGGCTGGTTAGTGAACTAGCTTAGGCATTCAGTATAAGTGGTGTCCTGTATTCAATATTAGTCTTGGTGTGACCAAATTGTGTTTTAGAGAAGGACCGCTATACTGTTTTTCAATATTAAGCTGGTTAGTGAAATAGCTAAGGCATTTAGTAATAGTGCTGTCTTGTATTTAACATTAGTCTTGGTGTGAACAAAATGTGTCCTACAGAATCACCGCTATACTGTTTTTGAATATTAAGCTGGTTAGTGACCTAGCTGAGCATTCCGTATAAGTGCTGTCCTGTATTTAATATTAGTCTTGGTGTGAACAAAATGTGTCATACAGAACGACCGCTATACTATTTTTTAATATAAAGCTGATTAGTGAACTAGCTAAGGCAATCAGTAAAAGTGTTGTCCTCTATTTAATATTAGTCTTGGTGTGAACAAAATGTGACCCACAGAACGACCGCTATACTGTTTTTGAATATTAAGCTAGTCAGTAAACTAGCTGAGGCATTCAGTAAAAGTGTTGTCCTCTATTTAATATTAGTCTGGTTATAAACAAACTGTGTCCTACAGAACGACCGCTATACTGTTTTTGAATATTACGCTGGTTTGTGAACTAGCTGAGGCATTCAGTATAAGTGCTGTCCTATATCTAATATTCCTCTGGTTTTGAACATAATGTGTCCTACAGAACGACCGCTTTACTGCTTTTGAATATTAAGCTGATTAGTGAACTAGCTAAGGCATTTAGTATCAATGCTGTCCTGTATTTAATATTAGTCTTGGTGTGAATAAAATGTGTCCCACAGAACGACCGCTATACTGTTTTTGAATATTAGGCTGGTTAGTGAACTAGCTGAGGCATTCAGTATAAGTGGTGTCCTGTATTCAATATTAGTCTTGGTGTGACCAAAATGTGTTCTAGAGAAGGACCGCTATACTGTTTTTTAATATTAAGCTGGTTAGTGAACTAGCTGAGGCATTCAGTATAAGTGCTGTCCTCTATCTAATATTAGTCTGGTTATGAACAAGCTGTGTCCTACAGAACGACCGCTATACTGTTTTTGAATATTACGCTGGTTTGTGAACTAGCTGAGGCATTCAGTATAAGTGCTGTCCTATATCTAATATTCGTCTGGTTTTAAACATAATGTGTCCTACAGAACGACCGCTTTACTGCTTTTGAATATTAAGCTGATTAGTGAACTAGCTAAGGCATTTAGTATCAATGCTGTCCTGTATTTAATATTAGACTTGGTGTGAATAAAATGTGTCCCACAGAACGACCGCTATACTTTTTTTGAATATTGAGCTAGTTAGTGAACTAGCTGAGGCATTCAGTAAAAGTGCTGTCCTCTATCTAATATTAGTCTGGTTATAAACAAAATGTGTCATACAGAACGACCGCTATACTATTTTTTAATATAAAGCTGATTAGTGAACTAGCTAAGGCAATCAGTAAAAGTGTTGTCCTCTATTTAATATTAGTCTGGTTTTTAATAAAATGTGTCCTACGGAACGACCGCTATACTATTTTTTAATATAAAGCTGATTAGTGAACTAGCTAAGGCAATCAGTATAAGTGCTGTCCTGTATCTAATATTAGTCTGGTTATGAACAAACTGTGTCCTACAGAACGACTACTATACTGTTTTTGAATATTACGCTTGTTTGTGAACTAGCTGAGGCATTCCGTATAAGTGCTGTCCTCTATCTTATATTAGTCTAGTTATGAACAAGCTGTGTCCTACAGAACGACCGCTATACTGTTTTTGAATATTACGCTGGTTTGTGAACTAGCTGAGGCATTCAGTATAAGTGCTGTCCTATATCTAATATTCGTCTGGTTTTGAACATAATGTGTCCTACAGAACGACCGCTTTACTGCTTTTGAATATTAAGCTGATTAGTGAACTAGCTAAGGCATTTAGTATCAATGCTGTCCTGTATTTAATATTAGACTTGGTGTGAATAAAATGTGTCCCACAGAACGACCGCTATACTTTTTTTGAATATTGAGCTAGTTAGTGAACTAGCTGAGGCATTCAGTAAAAGTTCTGTCCTCTATCTAATATTAGTCTGGTTATAAACAAACTGTGTCCTACAGAACGACCGCTATACTGTTTTTGAATATTACGCTTGTTTGTGAACTAGCTGAGGCATTCAGTATAAGTGCTGTCCTCTATCTAATATTAGTCTGGTTATGAACAAACTGTGTCCCACAGAACGACCGCTATACTTTTTTTGAATATTGAGCTAGTTAGTGAACTAGCTGAGGCATTCAGTAAAAGTTCTGTCCTCTATCTAATATTAGTCTGGTTATAAACAAACTGTGTCCTACAGAACGACCGCTATACTGTTTTTGAATATTACGCTTGTTTGTGAACTAGCTGAGGCATTCAGTATAAGTGCGGTCTTCTATTTAATATTAGTCTGGTTTTGAACAAAATGTGTCATACAGAACGACCGCTATACTATTTTTGAATATTACGCTTGTTTGTGAACTAGCTGAGTCCAATTAGTATAAGTGTAGTCCTCTATTTAATATTAGTCTGGTTTTGAACAAAATGTGTCCCACGGAACGACCGCTATACTATTTTTTGAATATTAAGCTGGTTAGTGAACTAGCTGAGGCATTCAGTATAAGTGCTGTCCTCTATCTAATATTAGTCTGGTTATGAACAAACTGTGTCCTACAGAACGACTACTATACTGTTTTTGAATATTACGCTTGTTTGTGAACTAGCTGAGACATTCCGTATAAGTGCTGTCCTCTATCTTATATTAGTCTAGTTATGAACAAGCTGTGTCCTACAGAACGACCGCTATACTGTTTTTGAATATTACGCTGGTTTGTGAACTAGCTGAGGCATTCAGTATAAGTGCTGTCCTATATCTAATATTCGTCTGGTTTTGAACATAATGTGTCCTACAGAACGACCGCTTTACTGCTTTTGAATATTAAGCTGATTAGTGAACTAGCTCAGGCATTCAGTATAAGTGCTGTCCTATATCTAATATTCCTCTGGTTTTGAACATAATGTGTCCTACAGAACGACCGCTTTACTGCTTTTGAATATTAAGCTGATTAGTGAACTAGCTAAGGCATTTAGTATCAATGCTGTCCTGTATTTAATATTAGTCTTGGTTTGAATAAAATGTGTCCCACAGAACGACCGCTATACTGTTTTTGAATATTAGGCTGGTTAGTGAACTAGCTGAGGCATTCAGTATAAGTGGTGTCCTGTATTCAATATTAGTCTTGGTGTGACCAAAATGTGTTCTAGAGAAGGACCGCTATACTGTTTTTCAATATTAAGCTGGTTAGTGAAATAGCTAAGGCATTTAGTAATAGTGCTGTCTTGTATTTAACATTAGTCTTGGTGTGAACAAAATGTGTCCTACAAAATCACCGCTATACTGTTTTTGAATATTAAGCTGGTTAGTGAACTAGCTGAGGCATTCAGTATAAGTGCTGTCCTCTATCTAATATTAGTCTGGTTATGAACAAACTGTGTCCTACAGAACGACCACTATACTGTTTTTGAATATTACGCTTGTTTGTGAACTAGCTGAGGCATTCCGTATAAGTGCTGTCTTCTATCTTATATTAGTCTGGTTATGAACAAGCTGTGTCCTACAGAACGACCGCTATACTGTTTTTGAATATTACGCTGGTTTGTGAACTAGCTGAGGCATTCAGTATAAGTGCTGTCCTATATCTAATATTCGTCTGGTTTTGAACATAATGTGTCCTACAGAACGACCGCTTTACTGCTTTCGAATATTAAGCTGATTAGTGAACTAGCTAAGGCATTTAGTATCAATGCTGTCCTGTATTTAATATTAGACTTGGTGTGAATAAAATGTGTCCCACAGAACGACCGCTATACTATTTTTGAATATTGAGCTAGTTAGTGAACTAGCTGAGGCATTCAGTAAAAGTGCTGTCCTCTATCTAATATTAGTCTGGTTATAAACAAAATGTGTCATACAGAACGACCGCTATACTATTTTTTAATATAAAGCTGATTAGTGAACTAGCTAAGGCAATCAGTAAAAGTGTTGTCCTCTATTTAATATTAGTCTGGTTTTTAATAAAATGTGTCCTACGGAACGACCGCTATACTATTTTTTAATATAAAGCTGATTAGTGAACTAGCTAAGGCAATCAGTATAAGTGCTGTCCTGTATTTAATATTAGTCTTGGTGTGAACAAAATGTGACCCACAGAACGACCGCTATACTGTTTTTGAATATTAAGCTAGTTAGTGAACTAGCTGAGGCATTCAGTAAAAGTGTTGTCCTCTATTTAATATTAGTCTGGTTATAAACAAACTGTGTCCTACAGAACGACCGCTATACTGTTTTTGAATATTACGCTTGTTTGTGAACTAGCTGAGGCATACCGTATAAGTGCTGTCTTCTATCTTATATTAGTCTGGTTATGAACAAGCTGTGTCCTACAGAACGACCGCTATACTGTTTTTGAATATTACGCTGGTTTGTGAACTAGCTGAGGCATTCAGTATAAGTGCTGTCCTATATCTAATATTCGTCTGGTTTTAAACATAATGTGTCCTACAGAACGACCGCTTTACTGCTTTTGAATATTAAGCTGATTAGTGAACTAGCTAAGGCATTTAGTATCAATGCTGTCCTGTATTTAATATTAGACTTGGTGTGAATAAAATGTGTCCCACAGAACGACCGCTATACTTTTTTTGAATATTGAGCTAGTTAGTGAACTAGCTGAGGCATTCAGTAAAAGTGCTGTCCTCTATCTAATATTAGTCTGGTTATAAACAAAATGTGTCATACAGAACGACCGCTATACTATTTTTTAATATAAAGCTGATTAGTGAACTAGCTAAGGCAATCAGTAAAAGTGTTGTCCTCTATTTAATATTAGTCTGGTTTTTAATAAAATGTGTCCTACGGAACGACCGCTATACTATTTTTTAATATAAAGCTGATTAGTGAACTAGCTAAGGCAATCAGTATAAGTGCTGTCCTGTATCTAATATTAGTCTGGTTATGAACAAACTGTGTCCTACAGAACGACTACTATACTGTTTTTGAATATTACGCTTGTTTGTGAACTAGCTGAGGCATTCCGTATAAGTGCTGTCCTCTATCTTATATTAGTCTAGTTATGAACAAGCTGTGTCCTACAGAACGACCGCTATACTGTTTTTGAATATTACGCTGGTTTGTGAACTAGCTGAGGCATTCAGTATAAGTGCTGTCCTATATCTAATATTCGTCTGGTTTTGAACATAATGTGTCCTACAGAACGACCGCTTTACTGCTTTTGAATATTAAGCTGATTAGTGAACTAGCTAAGGCATTTAGTATCAATGCTGTCCTGTATTTAATATTAGACTTGGTGTGAATAAAATGTGTCCCACAGAACGACCGCTATACTTTTTTTGAATATTGAGCTAGTTAGTGAACTAGCTGAGGCATTCAGTAAAAGTTCTGTCCTCTATCTAATATTAGTCTGGTTATAAACAAACTGTGTCCTACAGAACGACCGCTATACTGTTTTTGAATATTACGCTTGTTTGTGAACTAGCTGAGGCATTCAGTATAAGTGCTGTCCTCTATCTAATATTAGTCTGGTTATGAACAAACTGTGTCCCACAGAACGACCGCTATACTTTTTTTGAATATTGAGCTAGTTAGTGAACTAGCTGAGGCATTCAGTAAAAGTTCTGTCCTCTATCTAATATTAGTCTGGTTATAAACAAACTGTGTCCTACAGAACGACCGCTATACTGTTTTTGAATATTACGCTTGTTTGTGAACTAGCTGAGGCATTCAGTATAAGTGCGGTCTTCTATTTAATATTAGTCTGGTTTTGAACAAAATGTGTCATACAGAACGACCGCTATACTATTTTTGAATATTACGCTTGTTTGTGAACTAGCTGAGTCCAATTAGTATAAGTGTAGTCCTCTATTTAATATTAGTCTGGTTTTGAACAAAATGTGTCCCACGGAACGACCGCTATACTATTTTTTGAATATTAAGCTGGTTAGTGAACTAGCTGAGGCATTCAGTATAAGTGCTGTCCTCTATCTAATATTAGTCTGGTTATGAACAAACTGTGTCCTACAGAACGACTACTATACTGTTTTTGAATATTACGCTTGTTTGTGAACTAGCTGAGACATTCCGTATAAGTGCTGTCCTCTATCTTATATTAGTCTAGTTATGAACAAGCTGTGTCCTACAGAACGACCGCTATACTGTTTTTTGAATATTACGCTGGTTTGTGAACTAGCTGAGGCATTCAGTATAAGTGCTGTCCTATATCTAATATTCGTCTGGTTTTGAACATAATGTGTCCTACAGAACGACCGCTTTACTGCTTTTGAATATTAAGCTGATTAGTGAACTAGCTCAGGCATTCAGTATAAGTGCTGTCCTATATCTAATATTCCTCTGGTTTTGAACATAATGTGTCCTACAGAACGACCGCTTTACTGCTTTTGAATATTAAGCTGATTAGTGAACTAGCTAAGGCATTTAGTATCAATGCTGTCCTGTATTTAATATTAGTCTTGGTTTGAATAAAATGTGTCCCACAGAACGACCGCTATACTGTTTTTGAATATTAGGCTGGTTAGTGAACTAGCTGAGGCATTCAGTATAAGTGGTGTCCTGTATTCAATATTAGTCTTGGTGTGACCAAAATGTGTTCTAGAGAAGGACCGCTATACTGTTTTTCAATATTAAGCTGGTTAGTGAAATAGCTAAGGCATTTAGTAATAGTGCTGTCTTGTATTTAACATTAGTCTTGGTGTGAACAAAATGTGTCCTACAAAATCACCGCTATACTGTTTTTGAATATTAAGCTGGTTAGTGAACTAGCTGAGGCATTCAGTATAAGTGCTGTCCTCTATCTAATATTAGTCTGGTTATGAACAAACTGTGTCCTACAGAACGACCACTATACTGTTTTTGAATATTACGCTTGTTTGTGAACTAGCTGAGGCATTCCGTATAAGTGCTGTCTTCTATCTTATATTAGTCTGGTTATGAACAAGCTGTGTCCTACAGAACGACCGCTATACTGTTTTTGAATATTACGCTGGTTTGTGAACTAGCTGAGGCATTCAGTATAAGTGCTGTCCTATATCTAATATTCGTCTGGTTTTGAACATAATGTGTCCTACAGAACGACCGCTTTACTGCTTTCGAATATTAAGCTGATTAGTGAACTAGCTAAGGCATTTAGTATCAATGCTGTCCTGTATTTAATATTAGACTTGGTGTGAATAAAATGTGTCCCACAGAACGACCGCTATACTTTTTTTGAATATTGAGCTAGTTAGTGAACTAGCTGAGGCATTCAGTAAAAGTGCTGTCCTCTATCTAATATTAGTCTGGTTATAAACAAAATGTGTCATACAGAACGACCGCTATACTATTTTTTAATATAAAGCTGATTAGTGAACTAGCTAAGGCAATCAGTAAAAGTGTTGTCCTCTATTTAATATTAGTCTGGTTTTTAATAAAATGTGTCCTACGGAACGACCGCTATACTATTTTTTAATATAAAGCTGATTAGTGAACTAGCTAAGGCAATCAGTATAAGTGCTGTCCTGTATTTAATATTAGTCTTGGTGTGAACAAAATGTGACCCACAGAACGACCGCTATACTGTTTTTGAATATTAAGCTAGTTAGTGAACTAGCTGAGGCATTCAGTAAAAGTGTTGTCCTCTATTTAATATTAGTCTGGTTATAAACAAACTGTGTCCTACAGAACGACCGCTATACTGTTTTTGAATATTACGCTTGTTTGTGAACTAGCTGAGGCATTCCGTATAAGAACTGTCCTCTATCTTATATTAGTCTGGTTATGAACAAACTGTGTCCCACAGAACGACCGCTATACTTTTTTTGAATATTGAGCTAGTTAGTGAACTAGCTGAGGCATTCAGTATAAGTGCTGTCCTATATCTAATATTCGTCTGGTTTTGAACATAATGTGTCCTACAGAACGACCGCTTTACTGCTTTTGAATATTTAGCTGATTAGTGAACTAGCTAAGGCATTTAGTATCAATGCTGTCCTGTATTTAATATTAGTCTTGGTGTGAATAAAATGTGTCCTACAGAATCACCGCTATACTGTTTTTGAATATTAAGCTGGTTAGTGAACTAGCTGAGCATTCAGTATAAGTGCTGTCCTTTATCTAATATTAGTCTGGTTATGAACAAAATGTGTCCTACAGAACGACCGCTGTACTATTTTTGAATATTTAGCTGGTTAGTGAACTAGCTGAGGCCAATTAGTATAAGTGTTGTCCTCTATTTAATATTAGTCTGGTTTTGAACAAAATGTGTCCCACGGAACGACCGCTATACTATTTTTTAATATAAAGCTGATTAGTGAACTAGCTAAGGCATTCAGTATAAGTGCTGTCCTGTATTTAACATTAGTCTTGGTGTGAACAAAATGTGTCCTACAGAATCGCCGATATACTGTTTTTGAATATTAAGCTGGTTAGTGAACTAGCTGAGGCATTCAGTATAAGTGCTGTCCTCTATCTAATATTATTCTGGTTATGAACAAACTGTGTCCTACAGAACGACTACTATACTGTTTTTGAATATTACGCTTGTTTGTGAACTAGCTGAGGCATTCCGTATAAGTTCTGTCCTCTATCTTATATTAGTCTGGTTATGAACAAGCTGTGTCCTACAGAACGACCGCTATACTGTTTTTGAATATTACGCTTGTTTGTGAACTAGCTGAGGCATTCAGTATAAGTGCTGTCCTCTATCTAATATAAGTCTGGTTATGAACAAACTGTGTCCTACAGAACGACCGCTATACTGTTTTTGAATATTAAGCTTGTTTGTGAACTAGCTGAGGCATTCAGTATAAGTGTAGTCTTCTATTTAATATTAGTCTGGTTTTGAACAAAATGTGTCATACAGAACGACCGCTATACTATTTTTTAATATAAAGCTGATTAGTGAACTAGCTAAGGCATTTAGTATCAATGCTGTCCTGTATTTAATATTAGTCTTGGTTTAAATAAAATGTGTCCCACAGAACGACCGCTATACTGTTTTTGAATATTACGCTGGTTTGTGAACTAGCTGAGGCATTCAGTATAAGTGCTGTCCTATATCTAATATTCCTCTGGTTTTGAACATAATGTGTCCTACAGAACGACCGCTTTACTGCTTTTGAATATTAGGCTGGTTAGTGAACTAGCTGAGGCATTCAGTATAAGTGGTGTCCTGTATTCAATATTAGTCTTGGTGTGACCAAAATGTGGTCTAGAGAAGGACCGCTATACTGTTTTTCAATATTAAGCTGGTTAGTGAAATAGCTAAGGCATTTAGTAATAGTGCTGTCTTGTATTTAACATTAGTCTTGGTGTGAACAAAATGTGTCCTACAGAATCACCGCTATACTGTTTTTGAATATTAAGCTGGTTAGTGAACTAGCTGAGGCATTCAGTATAAGTGCTGTCCTCTATCTAATATTAGTCTGGTTATGAACAAACTGTGTCCTACAGAACGACCACTATACTGTTTTTGAATATTACGCTTTTTTGTGAACTAGCTGAGGCATTCAGTATAAGTGCTGTCCTATATCTAATATTCGTCTGGTTTTGAACATAATGTGTCCTACAGAACGACCGCTTTACTGCTTTTGAATATTAAGCTGATTAGTGAACTAGCTAAGGCATTTAGTATCAATGCTGTCCTGTATTTAATATTAGACTTGGTGTGAATAAAATGTGTCCCACAGAACGACCGCTATACTTTTTTTGAATATTGAGCTAGTTAGTGAACTAGCTGAGGCATTCAGTAAAAGTGCTGTCCTCTATCTAATATTAGTCTGGTTATAAACAAAATGTGTCATACAGAACGACCGCTATACTATTTTTTAATATAAAGCTGATTAGTGAACTAGCTAAGGCAATCAGTAAAAGTGTTGTGCTCTATTTAATATTAGTCTGGTTTTTAATTAAATGTGTCCTACGGAACGACCGCTATACTATTTTTTAATATAAAGCTGATTAGTGAACTAGCTAAGGTAATCAGTATAAGTGCTGTCCTGTATTTAATATTAGTCTTGGTGTGAACAAAATGTGACCCACAGAACGACCGCTATACTGTTTTTGAATATTAAGCTAGTTAGTGAACTAGCTGAGGCATTCAGTAAAAGTGTTGTCCTCTATTTAATATTAGTCTGGTTATAAACAAACTGTGTCCTACAGAACGACCGCTATACTGTTTTTGAATATTACGCTTGTTTGTGAACTAGCTGAGGCATTCCGTATAAGAACTGTCCTCTATCTTATATTAGTCTGGTTATGAACAAGCTGTGTCCTACAGAACGACCGCTATACTGTTTTTGAATATTAAGCTGGTTAGTGAAATAGCTAAGGCATTTAGTAATAGTGCTGTCTTGTATTTAACATTAGTCTTGGTGTGAACAAAATGTGTCCTACAGAATCACCGCTATACTGTTTTTGAATATTAAGCTGGTTAGTGAACTAGCTGAGCATTCAGTATAAGTGCTGTCCTGTATCTAATATTAGTCTGGTTATGAACAAACTGTGTCCTACAGAACGACCACTATACTGTTTTTGAATATTACGCTTGTTTGTGAACTAGCTGAGGCATTTAGTAAAAGTGCTGTCCTCTATTTAATATTAGTCTGGTTATAAACAAACTGTGTCCTACAGAACGACCGCTATACTGTTTTTGAATATTACGCTTGTTTGTGAACTAGCTGAGGCATTCAGTATAAGTGCTGTCCTATATCTAATATTCGTCTGGTTTTGAACATAATGTGTCCTACAGAACGACCGCTTTACTGCTTTTGAATATTAAGCTGATTAGTGAACTAGCTAAGGCATTTAGTATCAATGCTGTCCTGTATTTAATATTAGTCTTGGTGTGAATAAAATGTGTCCTACAGAATCACCGCTATACTGTTTTCGAATATTAAGCTGGTTAGTGAACTAGCTGAGCATTCAGTATAAGTGCTGTCCATTATCTAATATTAGTCTGGTTATGAACAAAATGTGTCCTACAGAACGACCGCTTTACTGCTTTTAAATATTAAGCTGATTAGTGAACTAGCTAAGGCATTTAGTATCAATGCTGTCCTGTATTTAATATTAGTCTTGGTGTGAATAAAATGTGTCCTACAGAATCACCGCTATACTGTTTTTGAATATTAAGCTGGTTAGTGAACTAGCTGAGCATTCAGTATAAGTGCTGTCCATTATCTAATATTAGTCTGGTTATGAACAAAATGTGACCCACAGAACGACCGCTATACTGTTTTTGAATATTAAGCTAGTTAGTGAACTAGCTGAGGCATTCAGTAAAAGTGTTGTCCTCTATTTAATATTAGTCTGGTTATAAACAAACTGTGTCCTACAGAACGACCGCTATACTGTTTTTGAATATTACGCTTGTTTGTGAACTAGCTGAGGCATTCCGTATAAGAACTGTCCTCTATCTTATATTAGTCTGGTTATGAACAAGCTGTGTCCTACAGAACGACCGCTATACTGTTTTTGAATATTAAGCTGGTTAGTGAACTAGCTGAGGCATTCAGTATAAGTGCTGTCCTCTATCTAATATTAGTCTGGTTATGAACAAACTGTGTCCTACGGAACGACCGCTATACTATTTTTTAATATAAAGCTGATTAGTGAACTAGCTAAGGCAATCAGTATAAGTGCTGTCCTGTATTTAATATTAGTCTTGGTGTGAACAAAATGTGACCCACAGAACGACCGCTATACTGTTTTTGAATATTAAGCTAGTTAGTGAACTAGCTGAGGCATTCAGTAAAAGTGTTGTCCTCTATTTAATATTAGTCTGGTTATAAACAAACTGTGTCCTACAGAACGACCGCTATACTGTTTTTGAATATTACGCTTGTTTGTGAACTAGCTGAGGCATTCCGTATAAGTGCTGTCCTCTATCTTATATTAGTCTGGTTATGAACAAGCTGTGTCCTACAGAACGACCGCTATACTGTTTTTGAATATTACGCTGGTTTGTAAACTAGCTGAGGCATTCAGTATAAGTGCTGTCCTATATCTAATATTCGTCTGGTTTTGAACATAATGTGTCCTACAGAACGACCTCTTTACTGCTTTTGAATATTAGGCTGATTAGTGAACTAGCTAAGGCATTTAGTATCAATGCTGTCCTGTATTTAATATTAGTCTTGGTGTGAATAAAATGTGTCCCACAGAACGACCGCTATACTGTTTTTGAATATTAAGCTGGTTAGTGAAATAGCTAAGGCATTTAGTAATAGTGCTGTCTTGTATTTAACATTAGTCTTGGTGTGAACAAAATGTGTCCTACAGAATCACCGCTATACTGTTTTTGAATATTAAGCTGGTTAGTGAACTAGCTGAGCATTCAGTATAAGTGCTGTCCTGTATCTAATATTAGTCTGGTTATGAACAAACTGTGTCCTACAGAACGACCGCTATACTGTTTTTGAATATTGAGCTAGTTAGTGAACTAGCTGAGGCATTCAGTATAAGTGCTGTCCTATATCTAATATTCCTCTGGTTTTGAACATAATGTGTCCTACAGAACGACCGCTTTACTGCTTTTGAATATTAAGCTGATTAGTGAACTAGCTAAGGCATTTAGTATCAATGCTGTCCTGTATTTAATATTAGTCTTGGTTTAAATAAAATGTGTCCCACAGAACGACCGCTATACTGTTTTTGAATATTACGCTGGTTTGTGAACTAGCTGAGGCATTCAGTATAAGTGCTGTCCTATATCTAATATTCCTCTGGTTTTGAACATAATGTGTCCTACAGAACGACCGCTTTACTGCTTTTGAATATTAGGCTGGTTAGTGAACTAGCTGAGGCATTCAGTATAAGTGGTGTCCTGTATTCAATATTAGTCTTGGTGTGACCAAAATGTGTTCTAGAGAAGGACCGCTATACTGTTTTTCAATATTAAGCTGGTTAGTGAAATAGCTAAGGCATTTAGTAATAGTGCTGTCTTGTATTTAACATTAGTCTTGGTGTGAACAAAATGTGTCCTACAGAATCACCGCTATACTGTTTTTGAATATTAAGCTGGTTAGTGAACTAGCTGAGGCATTCAGTATAAGTGCTGTCCTCTATCTAATATTAGTCTGGTTATGAACAAACTGTGTCCTACAGAACGACCGCTATACTGTTTTTGAATATTAAGCTAGTTAGTGAACTAGCTGAGGCATTCAGTAAAAGTGTTGTCCTCTATTTAATATTAGTCTGGTTATAAACAAACTGTGTCCTACAGAACGACCGCTATACTGTTTTTGAATATTACGCTTGTTTGTGAACTAGCTGAGGCATTCCGTATAAGTGCTGTCCTCTATCTTATATTAGTCTGGTTATGAACAAGCTGTGTCCTACAGAACGACCGCTATACTGTTTTTGAATATTACGCTGGTTTGTAAACTAGCTGAGGCATTCAGTATAAGTGCTGTCCTATATCTAATATTCGTCTGGTTTTGAACATAATGTGTCCTACAGAACGACCTCTTTACTGCTTTTGAATATTAGGCTGATTAGTGAACTAGCTAAGGCATTTAGTATCAATGCTGTCCTGTATTTAATATTAGTCTTGGTGTGAATAAAATGTGTCCCACAGAACGACCGCTATACTGTTTTTGAATATTAAGCTGGTTAGTGAAATAGCTAAGGCATTTAGTAATAGTGCTGTCTTGTATTTAACATTAGTCTTGGTGTGAACAAAATGTGTCCTACAGAATCACCGCTATACTGTTTTTGAATATTAAGCTGGTTAGTGAACTAGCTGAGCATTCAGTATAAGTGCTGTCCTGTATCTAATATTAGTCTGGTTATAAACAAACTGTGTCCTACAGAACGACCGCTATACTGCTTTTGAATATTAGGCTGATTAGTGAACTAGCTAAGGCATTTAGTATCAATGCTGTCCTGTATTTAATATTAGTCTTGGTGTGAATAAAATGTGTCCCACAGAACGACCGCTATACTGTTTTTGAATATTAAGCTGGTTAGTGAAATAGCTAAGGCATTTAGTAATAGTGCTGTCTTGTATTTAACATTAGTCTTGGTGTGAACAAAATGTGTCCTACAGAATCACCGCTATACTGTTTTTGAATATTAAGCTGGTTAGTGAACTAGCTGAGCATTCAGTATAAGTGCTGTCCTGTATCTAATATTAGTCTGGTTATGAACAAACTGTGTCCTACAGAACGACCACTATACTGTTTTTGAATATTACGCTTGTTTGTGAACTAGCTGAGGCATTTAGTAAAAGTGCTGTCCTCTATTTAATATTAGTCTGGTTATAAACAAACTGTGTCCTACAGAACGACCGCTATACTGTTTTTGAATATTACGCTTGTTTGTGAACTAGCTGAGGCATTCAGTATAAGTGCTGTCCTATATCTAATATTCGTCTGGTTTTGAACATAATGTGTCCTACAGAACGACCGCTTTACTGCTTTTGAATATTAAGCTGATTAGTGAACTAGCTAAGGCATTTAGTATCAATGCTGTCCTGTATTTAATATTAGTCTTGGTGTGAATAAAATGTGTCCTACAGAATCACCGCTATACTGTTTTCGAATATTAAGCTGGTTAGTGAACTAGCTGAGCATTCAGTATAAGTGCTGTCCATTATCTAATATTAGTCTGGTTATGAACAAAATGTGTCCTACAGAACGACCGCTTTACTGCTTTTAAATATTAAGCTGATTAGTGAACTAGCTAAGGCATTTAGTATCAATGCTGTCCTGTATTTAATATTAGTCTTGGTGTGAATAAAATGTGTCCTACAGAATCACCGCTATACTGTTTTTGAATATTAAGCTGGTTAGTGAACTAGCTGAGCATTCAGTATAAGTGCTGTCCATTATCTAATATTAGTCTGGTTATGAACAAAATGTGACCCACAGAACGACCGCTATACTGTTTTTGAATATTAAGCTAGTTAGTGAACTAGCTGAGGCATTCAGTAAAAGTGTTGTCCTCTATTTAATATTAGTCTGGTTATAAACAAACTGTGTCCTACAGAACGACCGCTATACTGTTTTTGAATATTACGCTTGTTTGTGAACTAGCTGAGGCATTCCGTATAAGAACTGTCCTCTATCTTATATTAGTCTGGTTATGAACAAGCTGTGTCCTACAGAACGACCGCTATACTGTTTTTGAATATTAAGCTGGTTAGTGAACTAGCTGAGGCATTCAGTATAAGTGCTGTCCTCTATCTAATATTAGTCTGGTTATGAACAAACTGTGTCCTACGGAACGACCGCTATACTATTTTTTAATATAAAGCTGATTAGTGAACTAGCTAAGGCAATCAGTATAAGTGCTGTCCTGTATTTAATATTAGTCTTGGTGTGAACAAAATGTGACCCACAGAACGACCGCTATACTGTTTTTGAATATTAAGCTAGTTAGTGAACTAGCTGAGGCATTCAGTAAAAGTGTTGTCCTCTATTTAATATTAGTCTGGTTATAAACAAACTGTGTCCTACAGAACGACCGCTATACTGTTTTTGAATATTACGCTTGTTTGTGAACTAGCTGAGGCATTCCGTATAAGTGCTGTCCTCTATCTTATATTAGTCTGGTTATGAACAAGCTGTGTCCTACAGAACGACCGCTATACTGTTTTTGAATATTACGCTGGTTTGTAAACTAGCTGAGGCATTCAGTATAAGTGCTGTCCTATATCTAATATTCGTCTGGTTTTGAACATAATGTGTCCTACAGAACGACCTCTTTACTGCTTTTGAATATTAGGCTGATTAGTGAACTAGCTAAGGCATTTAGTATCAATGCTGTCCTGTATTTAATATTAGTCTTGGTGTGAATAAAATGTGTCCCACAGAACGACCGCTATACTGTTTTTGAATATTAAGCTGGTTAGTGAAATAGCTAAGGCATTTAGTAATAGTGCTGTCTTGTATTTAACATTAGTCTTGGTGTGAACAAAATGTGTCCTACAGAATCACCGCTATACTGTTTTTGAATATTAAGCTGGTTAGTGAACTAGCTGAGCATTCAGTATAAGTGCTGTCCTGTATCTAATATTAGTCTGGTTATGAACAAACTGTGTCCTACAGAACGACCGCTATACTGTTTTTGAATATTGAGCTAGTTAGTGAACTAGCTGAGGCATTCAGTAAAAGTGCTGTCCTCTATTTAATATTAGTCTGGTTATAAACAAACTGTGTCCTACAGAACGACCGCTATACTGTTTTTGAATATTACGCTTGTTTGTGAACTAGCTGAGGCATTCAGTATAAGTGCTGTCCTCTATCTAATATTAGTTTGGTTATGAAAAAACTGTGTCCTACAGAACGACCGCTATACTGTTTTTGAATATTAAGCTTGTTTGTTAACTAGCTGAGGCATTCAGTATAAGTGTTGTCTTCTATTTAATATTAGTCTGGTTTTGAACAAAATGTGTCATACAGAACGACCGCTGTACTATTTTTTAATATAAAGCTGATTAGTGAACTAGCTAAGGCAATCAGTAAAAGTGCTGTCCTGTATTTAACATTAGTCTTGGTGTGAACAAAATGTGTCCCACAGAATCACCGATGTACTGTTTTTGAATATTAAGCTGGTTAGTGAACTAGCTGAGGCATTCAGTATAAGTGCTGTCCTTTATCTAATATTAGTCTGGTTATGAACAAAATGTGTCCTACAGAACGACCGCTGTACTATTTTTGAATATTTAGCTGGTTAGTGAACTAGCTGAGGCCTATTAGTATACGTGCTGTCCTGTATTTAATATTAGTCTTGGTGGGAACAAAATGTGTCCTACAGAACGACCGCTATACTGTTTTTCAATATTAAGTTGGTTAGTGAACTAGCTAAGTCATTCAGTATAAGTGGTGTCCTGTATTTAATATTAGTCATGGTGTTACCAAAATTTGTTCTAGAGAAGGACCGCTATACTGTTTTTTAATATTAAGCTGGTTAGTGAAATAGCTAAGGCATTCAGTAATAGCGCTGTCCTGTATTTAACATTAGTCTTGGTGTGACCAAAATGTGTCCTACAGAACGACCTCCATACTGTTTTTTAATATAAAGCTGGTTAGTGAACTAGCTGAGGCATTCAGTATAAGTGCTGTCCTCTATCTAATATTAGTCTGGTTTTGAACAAAATGAGTCCCACGGAACGACCGCTATACTATTTTTTAATATTACGCTGGTTTGTGAACTAGCTGAGGCATTCAGTATAAGTGCTGTCCTCTATCTAATATTAGTCTGGTTATGAACAAACTGTGTCCTACAGAACGACCGCTATACTGTTTTTGAATATTACGCTTGTTTGTGAACTAGCTGAGGCATTCAGTATAAGTGCTGTCCTCTATCTTATATTAGTCTGGTTATGAACAAAATGTGTCCTACAGAACGACCGCTGTACTATTTTTGAATATTTAGCTGGTTAGTAAACTAGCTGAGGCCAATTAGTATAAGTGTTGTCCTCTATTTAATATTAGTCTGGTTTTGAACAAAATGTGTCCCACGGAACGACCGCTATACTATTTTTTAATATTACGCTGGTTTGTGAACTAGCTGAGGCATTCAGTATAAGTGCTGTCCTCTATCTAATATTAGTCTGGTTATGAACAAACTGTGTCCTACAGAACGACCGCTATACTGTTTTTGAATATTACGCTTGTTTGTGAACTAGCTAAGGCATTCAGTATAAGTGCTGTCCTATATCTAATGTTCGTCTGGTTTTGAACAAAATGTGTCCTACAGAACGACCTCTATACTGTTTTTTAATATAAAGCTGGTTAGTGAACTAGCTAAGGCAATCAGTATAAGTGCTGTCCTGTATTTAATATTAGTCTTTGTGTGAACAAAATGTGTCCCACAGAACGACCGCTATACTGTTTTTGAATATTAAGCTGGTTTGTGAACTAGCTGAGGCATTCAGTATTAGTGCTGTCCTCTATCTAATACTAGTCTGGTTATGAACAAACTGTGTCCTACAGAACGACCGCTATACTGTTTTTGAATATTACGCTTGTTTGTGTACTAGCTGAGGCATTCAGTATAAGTGCTGTCCTATATCTAATATTAGTCTGGTTATGAACAAGCTGTGTCCTACAGAACGACCGCTTGAATATTTTTGACTATTACGCTGGTTTGTGAACTAGCTGAGGCATTCAGTATAAGTGCTGTCCTATATCTAATATTTGTCTGGTTATGAACAAACTGTGTCCTACAGAACGACCGCTATACTGTTTTTGAATATTAAGCTGGTTAGTGAACTAGCTAAGGCATTCAGTAAAAGTGTGGTCCTCTATTTAATATTAGTCTGTTTTTAAACAAAATGTGTCCTACAGAAAGACCGCTATACTGTTTTTGAATATTAAGCTGGTTAGTGAACTAGCTGAGGCATTCAGTATAAGTGCTGTCCTGTATTTAATATTAGTCTTGGTGGGAACAAAATGTGTCCTACAGAACGACTGCTATACTGTTTTTGAATATTGAGTTGGTTAGTGAACTAGCTAAGTCATTTAGTATAAGTGGTGTCCTGTATTTAATATTAGTCTTGGTGTGAACAAAATGTGTCCCACAGAACGACCGCTATACTGTTTTTGAATATTAAGCTGGTTAGTGAACTAGCTGAGGCATTCAGTATAAGTGTTGTCCTCTATTTAATATTAGTCTGGTTATGAACTAACTGTGTCCTACAGAACGACCGCTGTACTGTTTTTGAATATTAAGTTGGTTTGTGAACTAGTTGAGGCATACAGTATAAGTGCTGTCCCGCATTTACTGTACTGATATTTACCTAATGTGTGCTACATTCTGATTGAATTAAGTGTTTTACGTTTGTACAATTGGGGCCTATTTTTACTTCTGGTTAATGCTGACGTTTAATGATTGATCAAATGTTTCTAATCACAAGTAAATCTTCATACTTCTACTTCAGTTGATTTCGTTATCCTTGTTTTTTGTGTTATGTTGATATCAATTTTATTTGCTATTTTTAATTTATTATATTAATTATTCTGTTGCGATGTTATTTTTTTTATTATTTATTTTTCTTCCAGACGAGGTGGAAGTTCATAAGCACTTTGGTAATTTCGCTTTCATTCTCGGCTGGTATAGTGTAAAAGGATCGGTGCTGACCTTCTGACCTTTAGAGCCAGCAATACGTCAATAATTTTCCTGACCCCATTATATCCTGTCCACCAATGACTTCTATAGCAGTCAAGGTTATATATGAAAATAATATGTATTCTTTTGGTAGTAAGTTAAAGTTTATGTTTCTTAGATGAATAAAGTCTGACTACATGAATAATCTGGACTATCTAATACATAGTCCTTACATAATATTATGACATACATAGTTGTATGTGGCAACAAAAGTTTCAAAAAATTACTTTACTGATTGTTGGTTTATTATTGCTAAGTTTAGTGTATGTAATCATTGTAACTTATGCATTTTGAAAACTTCGTAAACTGTTAAATCGAGTATGTAATTCACTACGCACACATGATGTTACACTTTTTAAATGTGATTATCTTAGTTTAAGTTTTTAAAATTATCTTAGATGATAAAAAAAAAGGTAATTGGTATTTTTGCTGGTTGAATTATTTGCTAATTAATAGCAGCGTTGGGTGCTGAAAGAGCTCGCCTATATAAATACACCTATTGTGGAAAGACAAATCAAATTAATTTAATTTATAATTCAAAACCTTTATTTTGATAAAATCGCAATCCGCCTTATTCGGCATTAAGTAATTGTAATCAATGTTCTCATTCATACTATATTTACAATTATTCATTCATTCGCTCGTTCATACAGTATTTAAAAACAGCCCAGAGACCTCCCCTAAATCCAAATGGTTGTCCCCTCCCTCTCATCCTCCTCATCAAAGAGGAAGCGGAGTCTAGGGAAGTCCCCCCATGCTCCTCCTTTTCCCGGGCCACCGTATAGGAGCCAGTTGAGGCTTACAAAGGGTTCTAGAGCCACTGACACTCTTATCGAACGTGATTGGAAAAACTGGCCAGTTAAATAATCTTGTAGAGGAGGGTCTTTTAAAAAACTTTATTATGCATTACAATCAAAACACTGGTATATATACAAATATCAGTTACAGCGTTACAACATTCTTTGGCTATGGCTAAGGTACGAATGTGGGTGGGTTTCTTGTAGGGTGAGGGAGCAGTTAGCCCAAAAGGTAGGATTTTTGGGAAATGGTACTTACACGAAAAAAAGGGGACCATAAGTCTCAACTGTGGCACACGTTTCCACTGAAAATGTAAGCTATAATAAGCATTATATAATTGGCCGTTGCCTGGACTTCCACTGTCATGTATATGTAGCAGATCACGAGGCCACTACCGGGATGAATTCAAGAATGTAGTATATAGTAAGATCGTTATTAAGGGTTTTGTTGTGAGGTAATGAGGGGCATTAACTATTGTACTCAGGACTTTTGATTGAAAGGATTGGATACGCTTGAGGTTCAACCTTTTTGCTGTACCCCATAGCTCTATTCCGTATGTTCATATTTGCTTTAGTATAAGATTAAAAATTAGTCATTTATATTCTATTGAGAGATGGGAGTTCCTTCGAAGTAGTCTGTACAGTTGTCCAAAGGATCAGACTTAAGACATTGCCTTGTGGTATTCCTGATATTTACATTTTACATCCTTTATTTCATATTGCATTTATTATTAAAAAATGCATTTTACTTTATAATTGATGTAAAAGAAAATCGGCTGGTGAAAATCCTATTTTAAGTAAAAAATAATAAAAGTAATAGAAGAGTGTGCTAGTCATCATATTAACTTTTTAGTTTTTTTAAAAAATCCTGTTTGTTTGTTGAATTTAATTTGATTTTTCTCTGACTTCCTCTGTTGCCTGTTGAAATCTGCTGAAACAGAATTAATTACCCAACATCTGGTGTTGGTTCCCAAAACTTTTTTTTTTACCACCTCTTTCAATTTTAAGGTTAAAAGGCAGAAAGATGCAGGATAGTATATAGATAAATGGCCCAGAGACATTTGTAGTTTTGTATTTCGTAGTGAGTTTCATTCAAACACATTCCTTTAAACAAAACATGCCTCCCAAACAGATGTGTGAATATGTTTCACAAGAGATAGTAGTGGGAATTTAGTAGTGGTAAACTACTTTTTACAGGCTCAGTGGTACTCTTATCAATACCAAACCAGTAGACTAGGAGCCAAACACGCATTTATTTTACGGACGAACGTAAAGCTACCGATATCCTTAATCGATAGTCTTCATTGGCTTCAAATAGGATCGTCGTCTTGTTGTTCCACATAGGTGTAGTTTTTTTGAAATTTAGTCTCAAAGTAGGCGAGTGAAAATCAATCGCGCAAGACGACCAACTGTGTCTCCAAAACTGACGCAAAAACAAATTTCGGTTGAATGGATTCAACCTTAATGAAAACACGTAAACAAATACAATTATTTGAAAGATTAACAATGATTATACACCAAACAAATGAAAAATAGATGAAAAATAAAAAATATCTGGCAGATACATACCTAACCTAAGTAAAATTTGGAACTGAGAAGGGTCAAAATTTTTCTAGTATTTACATTATTTCAAAATTCAGTAAGGAAATACTTACTGTTCTAGCGCTATGATTTCGAGCTCATTTTTCAAGGCTAGAAGCTGAATAAGTAAATTGTGGATTACTTGAAAGCCTCCGCGCCGCATCTGCATTAACTGTCTGTTCTAATGAAACCAATGAAAAAACCATGAATGACAGTTGTTCTAATGAAACCAATGAAAAAACCATGAATGACAGCTGTTCTAATGAAACCAAAGAAAAACCCATGAATGACAGCTGTTCTATTGAAACCAAAGAAAAAACCATGAATGACAGCTGTTCTAATGAAACCAATGAAAAAACCAAGAATGACAGCGTTTCTAATGAAACCAATGAAAAAACCACGAATGACAGCTGTTCTAATGAAACCAAAGAAAAACCCATGAATGACACTTTGGTGTGGTGATACCATTAGACTCTGTAAGTACTCCACAACCTCTCAGATATGCTCAATTCCGGCACTTATTGTGGATGCTATCTATTCATATACAAATTGAAAATACACACATATAGGTGGGATATAATTCAATAACGTTACCCCTCAACAATAAATATGTTATATAAACATCGCCTACATCAAAGAAAGTGGTTCATGAAACCATGAAAAGAACTATATCCTTAGCTAGCCAAAGAATGTGGTCAAAAACATATTAGTGTTGACAGACGATCACGCAATCGCGAAAATAGCTGATTGTATTTAACAGGAGGAAGAACGTTTCAAAGAATTATTTATTCAAATTGGAGAATTTCACCTTGTCATTGGGTTTTTTAAGGGAAATGAGAAGGGTAATTACGGTTCTGATTCTTGTAATGAAGTTAATAGGCTAGTGAGATCTGATGAGCTTGAAGGTGGAGGAATATGCAAAATGTGTAGTTGAGGATGGGATTGGGTTTGTAGGTTGCCGGGATTAATGGGGTGCTGGGGAAAGGGAATTTGTGGATGAGGAGTGGGCAGTGCCTGTGACTGATCGCTGTTCCGAACTACATTGGCAAAAGAGACAGAAACAGAAGGCCTCAAATTTCTGGCTGGGCCCCTTCTTGTGCTGCCTTTCGCTAACTTCTCTTCTTCTGGCCGACGACATTGTTCATTCCTGGAGCTCAGTACCCTATAAGACTCGCCGCTCGTATAGTTGGCCCGCTCTTGTCAGCTATAGCTCACTCTTGTCTTGTCTACTGCACTTCAATCACCTATTAGGGAGGGTGGGGGTAAAAGTAGGTTTTGGTGTGCCTATATGCCTGTCAATTATGGCATTGGATGATGTCACGTTTAGGGTATGGTTTTTCTACTTGTATTCTAGTATAATACAGGTGGGTTATTGTTGGGTTTTCGATAAAGTACTTAACATAGTTACTGATTACACTTTTATTCAACATCATCACATTGCTTCACCTTCAACGCTAACTAATACACAACAACAGGAGGTAGGTTCCCTAGTGGTTACAAAGCAGGGTTACAACAGTTATCTCGTAGATTTTATCAACTCCAGCTGTTTGCTCGAGATCTTCAAAGAACTATGGTAAGACGGCGTCTTAATCGCTTCGTCTTGTTGCTTATCCTCACACAACACGTTGGTTATTTGACGAACTTTGTATCCAAGAGCTGAGAGCTAATCCTGTATTTGTCAGCTAGTGTAGATGGATGCAGGTTTCTGATCACCACCCGTATCTATCTCTCTTGCTTTATCTGATACGTATGAAAATCAGCCTTTTTATTTTCCCAATATTTTATTATGGCTCTATACGTATCGGGGGTGTCAGAAGAAATTTTAGTGTCCCGAGACCGATTGAGACATGTATATTACAACTACAATTTAAAATTGCGATGTTTCGGACGAATATTTACGGCGGCTTGGACTTTTTAGGTGTCTGCTTAGAATCCATCTCCTCTACTTGGTGTTCTTCAGCACCTCGAAACTATTAGGCGTGAAGAATGGGGACTCGTTGTCGGTTTCTTCTGTCTCTTTAAAAGTGATTACTTGCGGTGGTATGTCTTCCATCGAGCTGCCTGCAGACGAATTTATTTGCAAATTCCTATTTAAACGGCGGGGCTTTCGTTTAATTGGCCAATGAGTAGGCGTTGGCTCCAGCGACCTCGACCGTTTTTATTATCAGACATAAGTAGCTGATAGAAACGAATGTTTCATTTATCAGTGATATAAATTAATTTTTATTTGAAAATATTACTTGTTGGTCAAGAGTATTGAGAACTCACGAAATTATAATCAGAGGCAGCGGTGGTGCTCACTCGTCTACGGGCACCGCGATGACCGCTACAAATGATACCGTGATTACTAATGTTTACAAATATTGCTTAATATGGATAAAATGATGGAAAGATCGCATAGATCCTACTTGCTAACAATTAAAATACTTTTTACTGTTGTCCATCAATGGACTCTAAATGCATCTGAAGATGATGAGTCAAGATCATGACCTCAGCGTTCCAAACGCCAGTCTTCCGCCTTGGTCTTTTCTTTACGAAGAAATTATGCACCAAGACCCGAGAGCTGGGTTTGTACTGCGGGGAAATCACAGTGCTTTAAAGGTGGAACTTAAAACAACTAAACCGGTTTACTTCAACTTTCCCGATAAGCCACATTCCATTGGTCCACTATTGGGTTTTAATAGTCCAAATCGCGTGATACATCCAGTGAACCGCTATACTGAATCAGATGGAATTGTAAAAATCCTTTCCGTAAACACTATTTCGATTCATTGTAACATCGCATCAGGGTCTTAGGTAAACGGGGAGCCAGATCATAGCATACATCAATTCTTTCCGACTGTTGAACAAGGATATAAAATAGTAGAAACCCCGAATCCTGTCATTTACTTTCCTACTAACGTGAGGACTGTTGACAATATTACCATTCGCTTAGTGGATCAGAACGGCGAGCTTATTGACTTTAGGGGAGAAACTGTTACATTGAGAATACATTTGAAGAAGAATGGGGATTGATTTTACCAGAGAGAGTAGTTGTGTGCGAGTTGAAGCCCGTTATAAAAGGAGATGTCATACTCAGTTAAGAATTAGTAAACCAATATACACGAGACCGTTAACAACAGTCAACGCTAACTTTTTAAAACAGTGTGGTTTTAGGTTAAAAATAAGAAAAAAAAAATGAATAACATGCTAAATATTACATCAGACGTAAAATTTGAAGAATCTCTTACACAATTTCAATATCATTCACATCAAGCGTATGCGGGGAACACCCTTAATAAGTCTGATGAAATCAGAATACCCATCCATCAACAAGATGTTTATACGATTCCTTCATTAAGTTTTGTTTATCTGGAAGGACGAATTTCAAAAAAGGATGGTACTCCTGGAACTGCTTCAAAATTGACTAATAACGCTTTTGCGTTTTTGTTTGATGAGATCAGATATGAATTGAATGGTATTGAAGTTGATAGAGTGAGAAACCCAGGAATAACTACAACGCTTAAAGGCCATGCGTCATTTTCACCTAATCAAGTCAAAGGTCTAGAAAATGCATGATGGATAATCCCAGGTGTAGACAAAACTCTTTCAATAGATAAAAACGGTTTTTTTAGTGTGTGTCTGCCACTGGATATTCTCTTAGGGATATGTGAGGACTATCGAAAAATTGTAATTAATCTTAAGCAACTCGTTTTGATCAGATCGAGTACTGACTTGAACTGCGTAAAGGGTGACGATGATGTTGTAATAAAATTAGATAAAGTGATTTGGAGAATGCCTCATGTTCGTGTTTCTGATCAAGGACGGCTGAGGTTGTTAAAAATGGTAGATAAAAACAAGGTCATCTCTATTCCGTTCAGATCATGGGATCTTTACGAATATCCTAATTTACCTGCATCACAACAAGAAAACTGGACTGTAAAAACATCGACAAATTTAGAAAAGCCACGCTATGTTATTATAGCATTCCAGACAAATCGACTGAGAAACGCTAGCAAAGATAACAGTCAGTTTGATAGTTGCAAATTGAAAAATTTGAAACTCTATCTGAATAGCGAGCAATATCCCTATGATGATTTGAATATAGATTTCGAGCTTGGAAAAGTGGCTCTCCTCTACGAAATGTATAAAGAATTTCAAACGAGTTATTATGGCAATATACATTCTCAACCTCTGCTGTCACGATGTGATTTAGAGATCATAGCACCTATAGCCGTTATAGATTGTTCTAAACAATCTGATGCGATAAAGAGTACGACTATTGATATTCGCGTTCAACTAGAGGTGAGTGAGAACTTTCCTGCTAATACCAAAGCATACTGTCTCATTCTTCATGATAAAATAGAAGAATATGAGGTGGGGACAGGCCTCGTTCGCAAGATTTATTAATTAAACCTGCATGTATATAGTTTAAGCGCTGAGTCTTTACCATAATGCTGAGCGTAGACCTTTTGACATGATATAAATGAGGCTCCTCGTTTAGAGATAGTCAATCCCCTTCCGTGATTCATTCATGCACGTTCAGTTAGTAGCTTAGACACTTGAATCTTTTTATTTTAAACTTTTGTTGTAGTGTAAATTAATAAAGTCATTTTTAAAAAAGTTCAATAGCTTCGCACTTGCTTTAATTATATATACAACCATTCAGTCGACTGTAATAATCTCACTGTGCGTAAACCACAAGATGCGTTCGGCGGTCATTGATTTTCAGGGCTATCGCACGGCTTCTAACTCATTAATTGTTAAAGAACTATCTATCATCTCAATCAGCCATGGTTCATCATATCATTGGTTTTTTAAACCACCTCAAGATGTTGAAGAAGTGAGTCAGTCGAAGACAAATCTTTGGGTAAAAAAACATATTTATGGATTGGAATGGGACTATGGCGATGTACAATATGAAGATATGAAGTATTTCCTAATATGCGTTACAGAAGACTATGATATATTATGGGCAAAAGGAATGGAAAAGTGCAAATTTATAGAAGAACTCATTGATAAATCAGTCTATGATCTTCATGATTTCAGTTGTCCAAACTTGAAACAATTAGATACTGACCAGATGACTTGTCATTTTCATTTAAACACTTCCTTTGTTTGCTCATTAAATCAAGCATCGTCTGGCTACATGGGTTGGAAAAAATTCTGAAGCTGTAGATTTGAAAAAAGAAGATATAAGAAGGCAAACATTTAAAAGCATTGGCTCACCTCATCATCTGCTTTCATATGCTGGATTTATTTGAGGAGTGAAAGATAGAGTTAAGTGTGTATACTGTGGACTGCTATTTGACAAAAAATCATTAGTCAACCCTCTCAGCTACCATAAAAAAAATAGTCCTCAGTGTTTGTGGTTTGAGGAGGAGGGGAATTTATAAATACCTCCTAGTAAACGAAGCACTAGTATGATGGATAGAATGGAGTCGGTGATACGTCGTTTGGGAGAGGAAGGTATCGAAACTTGTAACTACTGAAGAATTGAGAGTTTTACCTCGATCATTACTTTTGTACCTTTTCGACTACACATTAGACTACATCTGGGACAATTTACCTGAGGAATGGCGAGAGGATGAGGAATTTATCCAGAAACGAAGACTCTCATGCCTCAATGAATATATTAATTATTAATTGTAATATTATATCTATAATTTATTCATGTTTTATTTCAAATAAACCATAGAAATTAAAAAAAAAAAATTTTTTTATTTACCTTTATTCTCCTTTTTACTTAGGGAAAAGTTACAAAAAAAAACAACGTATAGGCATAACAATTATTTATTGAATATAGTTCAAATTACAATTTATGTGGGTATTATTACACATTTTATCGAGTTCATTTAAATTATTAAAAAGGGTATTAGTATTAATATTTCCTTTGAAAAGTCCATTGATGAAGATTTCACAGGTTCTTCACCTTCTTCATTTTACCTCCCTTTCTTGGAAAATATACAATTTACATTTTTACATCCTAGTCGGTCTTCAACCTCCACTATCTTGGGCCTGCTTTGCAAAAGAGACAACATCCTTGGAACTTGGTCGACGATGAATTTCCATTCTTCTGTATCCATATACACTGTAGTTTTCTTGTCGATGACAGCGACAGTGGGCACAAAATCACAAAGACCAACTCGAACTAGTTTGCTGCAAGTGATGTGGTATCAGTCACTAGTTCCAATCGTCGTGGACCCTCCGTCTTGCTAGGCTTTAACGAGACTAAAAGATTTAACAGAGAGGTGGGGATAGATGAAGTTTTTCTATTTCTTTTACTAGTTGATTTATCTCGTTTTTTTTTTATTTCATATAAAACTATTTGGGCCTTTAAATGTGCAAGTTCTTGAATAAAACGTGTAAACCTCTTACGCATGTTAGCTGTTTTCATGTTCTTTTTTATTATCAACTTCATCTATTAGTAATAATGGTAGCTTCTCTAGTTGTTCCAAGTACTCAATAAACGGACAATATTTAGCCCATTTCTTGTGATCTACAAAGGGGTCATCATGTACCAACCCTTCGTGTAATATTACTCCACAAAAAGGACACCTTGTTAAGTCTGAATTTTTCAAATAATAAAATCCTGCTGATGCAAGCTTGACGGTACTCACCGGTGAAGACCATCCAACAAATGTAGACAGACGATCATTCTCATACCTCAGACTCCAACCTGAGCGCTTACACATCTTGAACTAATTGAAAGAACAAACACCCTGAGATTGAAGACACATTTTACCCCCTACCCACATTAATACCATACTTCAACTGACCCCATGCAAAAGCCGCGCAAAGGCGGGAGCCATGAATGGGAACACATCTTATCAATGGACTAGACCCCAGCTGAGTGTCACTAGAGAAATCTTATCGCTAAATGGCCTGACGTCACAGGGGGCGAGCCCCCCCAGCTGCTCGTCAATGGGTGAGTAACAGTGACTCATACCCCATGCCATGTTACTGGATCCCCCCTCCGACGTTGCCGGATCTACTATCTGGAGGCTCCTGACACACTTATAAACTCTTATCACCCCCCAATGACGCATCAATTCCACGAAATTACACACCCATTCCCAGAATTTCCTCACCCCTCGCCCTGGCTATCACCTCAAGGTCACGAGATAACGTGATACGACACCCTTCAAGGTCATATCTCGGGACTCTTACTCAACCCGCCTATTATATCTACTATCAGATTCCATATTACAAGCCCTCAACACATGGTTTCAATTCTACGGCATACCGGAGAGGATCTCGTCGGACGGGGGACGGGAGTTTGACAATGCAACCGTGAGAACCGAAATGCAAAAACGGGATGTGGCATGGCATTTTAATACTCCCGGGCATCCCAAGAGCAGGGGAACCATCGAAAGGCTACACAGCACCCTAAGCGACCACTTACGCGTGTACCAGGTGGATAAAGGCCTGTCTGCGAACGTAGCGATGCCCATGGCGGTGGCGGCATACAACCACTCTATACACGCCACGCCGGGGTTTGCACCCTTTGAAATTTTGTTTGGATTACGAGTGAGACCGAGGAACTGGCCAGAGACGGTGGCGGAAGAGGGAATGGTGGCACAGCTCCATAACACCCACATACAGCTCGGAAAGATGTGGTACAAAGTACGCGATAAGATTATGCGCGAAAAATATAAGCGCGTGGCGCGGGCAAATTTGAAGGTGCGAGATCGCATAGGGGCAATATTGATTGGGACCGTTGTATACAGAAAAGTCGTATCAAATCGTAGTAAGGAACTTGTTTGGTACGAGGGGCCCTTTAAGGTCATCATAATTCGGGAACATAATCTCGTGACCATCGAGAGTATGACCACCCCAAAGAAGAGGCGAACCGTTCACATTGAACAGTTGAAACTCCCACCACAGTGGGGAGGGTGTTGAATGTGCTTAAGATGGTGTGCCCTCGATCCGATACGGAGCAACTGATTCGGAATCATATGTTTCACATGTGAAGCTCAGAGAGAGTTTCTGTTTTCATTATTTATATTGTGGCTAACTGCCATTTTTTTTTTTTTTTTCACCTGGCAGCCGCTGGGTCAAGGGCGAATGTATTATATTTTATTATTAGTATTATTCTTGTTTTATTTCTGTATTATCTCTTTTCTATGTGTTCTGTTGTTTTGTGTGGACTATGAATATATTAGACCGTGAACGTGATGTAAGGGTTTACAGGCTGTGGGCTGAGTGCGCCGGACCTTGGAGTTTACGAAGAGATATGCGTAAACTGGCAGGGGGGAGTTGAGGTTCGGACTTCGTAGGCAGCCAGCCTAATCCTCAAGTCATCGGGATGTAAACATCCCGAATGTATTTAGAGAGGCTTTAAAAGGCTCAAATAAAAAGTCTTGTGACAACTCTCGTTCTGTAACTACATTCAACCTCTTTCCTTTTTCTTCACGTTTTCGTTGACGATCATTAACTTATATACATATATATATATATTGAAACCTACCTCATTTTTTACCATTTTATTTTTCTAATTTATTCGTTCAATTGACCTTAACTAATTTGGTAGGTCCGTCATGAGATCTTTAATTCAACTTATTTTAATGTCTTTGACATAGGAAATTATCCCGATTGAATCGCCCGATCTCAAGGCTAATGTTATAGTTATTAATAAATTGAGAAACTGGGAATTGTGAAATATATACAAGTAAAATGGTTATAACAAATAATTATAATTATAAATAGTGCTGACATTAATTATATAAAAAAAATATTCAATTCCTTTTGAACAAGGATAGTTACTACTAATTAGTTATATAAAAAAAATGATAATTGAGCTCAATCTCTTTTTAATGGATCCATAATAAAAAAAACAATATCTATATCACCCAATCGATGATATCCGTGTAACCTTCTTCTTCTTCTTCTTCCTTTTATTCTTCTTCTCCTCTGCTTGTGTTGATGACCGTCAACGGAACGGGAGCTTGCTCTGCTTTGCTCTCTGGCTCTTGGCTAAGACTGACCCTTTTATCCCATCCCCACTCCTAAGAGCATAAGGGCAGATGCTGGACAAAGTGGGAGGGTGGCTGGTCATGATATTCTCAAATATCATGAATGTTACAATATATATATATATATATATATATATATATATATATATATATATATATATATATATAAGTTAATGTTTATTGAATTACAAGCTAAGAAAGGTTGGTAATAAGAACACGTAGAACGTTGTAACAAGACTGCTTTATTTAGACCAAGATACCTCTGTCTATAGGTATTACCTGTAAACATATTCAGATAACATATGTTTGGGGATTAAGGCTGGGCACTAGCGGCGCCTGGACTTAACTCCCCCCCAACACCCATTCGCAAACTTTGAAGTCCAACACTCGGACGTCTTAGTCCATTCAAATAATGCTCCGCTAATGTTACAAAGGAGCAAAGGCCAGCCCCGCCCGTACACAGCCTGTAATCCCTCACATTAAGCTCTAATCCTATAAAACGTAAAAACCAACTGTCACTTGTAAACAAAAAACATAAAAGAAAACTTTGACTTTTAAAAAAAAAACAATACTTCTGTGGGAAAAATCACATAACTATAACTATTTACAATGTTCCTCGCGTGTATGCTGCGAGGACACTCCAGCTCATTCCTGATCTACAACCTCCCCCCCTGGTGGAAGCTTTAACTGTTCTATGTGGACATTTCGCCGCTTCTTAGGGGGTCGTATACTCTCAATTGTCACGACGTTGTGTTCCCTAATCACGACCACTTTAAATGGGCCCTCATATCGCACCAGCTCTTTGCTCCTATTTGACCCTAGTTTTTTATAGACGATCCCGGACTTTAAGGTTTTCCCGTTCTACTCGTCTCGCTTTGTCCCTCGTTATCCTTTCTCGGACTTTGTCGCATATTTTCCTCAAACCGACAATATTACTCGCCATTTTCTCCGCCATTCCCTTGTCTACTACCGTCTCTGCCCCATTTCTCCGTCTTTCGCGCAGATCAAAGAGGATCTCGAACGGGGAGAACCCCGTCGCGGTGTGGATTGAATGATTGTAAGCGGCCACCGCCTTCGGCATTGCCTCATTCGCCGGCAGACCCTTTTCCGCGTGATATACCCGCAGGTGGTCACTCAGGGTGCTGTGCAATCTTTCTATCCCTCCTCTACTCTTAGGGTGCCCTGGGGTATTAAGATGCCAAGAGACATCGAGAGTCTTCATTTCTTTTCGGATGTTGGCATTGTCAAATTCTCTGCCCCCATCAGCCGAGATCCGGTCTGGTACTCCGTAAAACTGGAACCAGGTATTTAATGCCAGCATTACCGCGTCTGATGACCGATCTTGCACCGGGTGTGCCATGGCCACTTTGCTAGAGCTGTCGATTGTGGTAACCCACTTATACCCCCTCCACGTGAAGGTATCCACTTGTAAGTCACTCAACGGTGTCTCGGCGGTGGGCGATTCTTCTTGTCGCCCCCGTGGCGGATGTCTGTCATACTTCGTAGTGAGACAAACTGCACATGCCCCTATCATTTCTTGTATGCTCTTTTTCATTCCCCACCAAACGTACCTCCGCCGCAACGCTTGCAACGTGTCCTGAACTCCACGGTGGTTCGTTTTTCCTTGGTGATAGGCCAGCGTCACTTCCAGCTGCTGTTCTCTGTCTTTGAGTGTCTCCACCATCGACGTGCACGGAATAAATATCCTATCCACTCCAAGTTGTTCCGTTCGCCAGAGTCTACGAATTTTCTCCCAAATATTGGCATTCCCTACAAATACATGATGGGTCTTTCCGGGTTCCGAGGCATCTTTCAATGCACGGCAAATTTGGTCGTTCCCAACCCCTGGTGGCGACCAAATCGTCGCGATTTTACTTCTCCCATAACTGTCATATGCGATCTGCAGCCGCCCTGAGGTCTTGGATTTCCAAATGATCTGCCGTCTTTTGTCGTTCACGATCCCTTCTGTTACTTCCATTTCAACAGGTCTTTCGGTGGCGGAACCTTCCTCTTCAAGGGTTTCCTTGCCTTCGCTATCTCCTAGTGTACCGAGGCTTCCATCCTCCCCGGGTATCCATTCCCGGAGAAACTGTTGGATTTCCCCGTATGGTTCCCCTTCTACCAATGCATTCACAGTAATGGCTCTGGACAGCCAGTCTGCCACTACGTTCTCTTTCCCGGGTTTATATATGATCTCCATATTGTACTGGGACAAAAACTCTTTCCACCTCGTGACCCGTGCCGAGGACTCCTTTAACTTTCCTACCCATTGTAGGGGTCTGTGGTCGGTGTGAACACGGAATTTTCTGCCGAAGACATATGGGCGGAAATGGTCTATAGCCCAGACGATACCTAGGAGCTCTCTCTCTAGAGCACTATACCGCGCTTCCGTTTCTGTGAGCCGTCGACTAGCGTACGCCACCGGGCGCTCCCCACCGTCTCTCTCCTGCGACAACACTGCCCCCAGTGCGTATTCGCTGGCATCAGTGGTGATTGTGAAGGGATGTTGGAAATCGGGAAATGCTAATATTGGTCCTCTTGTAAGCTAGACATACATTTCCGGATGTTCTGCTCCATGATTGGGGTAATTACCACCCTCGCTCCCTTTCGCAGTAAATTATTAATAGGCACCAAGGCCTCAAGGTATGCCGTCATGTCCGGCACAAATCTTCTGTAATAATTAAGCGTCCCCAGAAGTCGACGGATCCCCTTTACATCTGTGGGCACCACCATCCTTCTAATCGCCTCGACCTTCGTAGAGTCTGGCTTAACCCCCTCCTGTGAGATGGTGTGGCCCAAAAAATTGATTTTTTTCTTCCCCAATAGAGACTTCTCCATGGACAATTTTAATCCGAATTCGCGGACTCTTTGAAATACACTTCTTAGGTGCTCAACGTGCTCTGCCTCCGTTCTGCTGAAAACTAACAGATCGTCCATGTAGACCTGGCATACCGCTTCGTCTATTCCCCTCAAAAAATCATCCATTAGGCGTTGAAAGGTAATCGGGGCGTTTTTCAGTCCAAATGGCATCCAGGTAAATTGATAATGCCCCCTCTCAAATGTAAAGGCCGTTTTGTTTTGGTCGTTCGCACTCATCTTGATCTGGTGATAGCCTGCCTTTAGATCTAGGGTACTAAATATTGTCGCCCCGTTCAATCTGTCTAATATGTCCTCAAATCGGGGAATAGGATACTTCTCGTCCGTCGTGTTCTCGTTTAACTTCCGATAATCGATAACTACCCTATATTTCTCCGTCTCGTCCCCAGGTCTATTTTTCTTCCTCACTGCCCATAGAATACTTTTATATGGCGAAGTGCTATCAATTATAATCCCTTGCCGTTTTAGACTCTCTAGCTCCTCTCTAATATGCCTACGTAGCGCCTGCGGATATCGTCTCTCTTTCACGTATGTGACGCGTTCTTTCTTTAACTGGATCTCGCGGACCGTCTTTCCAGTCGCTCCTAGCGTGTCTCCCTCTATGTAAAGAATATCCTCAAACTCCCTCTGTAGGCCTTCCCTCCAGCTCTCTATTTTATTAACCGCCCCTATCCGCGCTCTTCCGTCCCATATAGTCCCTTGACATTTATATTCCACTTTCCCCAACTTAATGTTCTATTTTTCCCCGATATTCTCCACACGCGCGCCTACCTTCCCCAACATGTCGCACCCAACTATCACCTGGTACTCCCGCGGCATGTTTCCTACGATATGTATCTTTAGATCTCCCCCTTTCTTCGCCCACCTATTTAGCCCTATAACTAACTCTCCCACTACCTCGCAAAGGCCTCCCAGGGTGATTAAACTACAATTACATACCTGAATCTGGAGTGCCCTCTCTCCGCCATACAGCCTCTCCAGCGCTCCGTGGGACATGATGGTGTTGGTGCTTCCCGTGTCCACCAGACACATCTCTCCTCCTTTGACCCTAATTATTGGCAACGCACACATCCTCTCCCGAATTGCATTACATCTCAGGATGTGGTCGCCTCACTGCCGACACGCTCCTCAGGCTTTATCACGTTGCTCCCATCTACGTGACTCGACCTTCTGCCCTGTCTGTCTCCTGTTTCTGCTGCGCCTTGCTTCTTCTCCTTAAGTTCCCGAAGTCCCTGATGACTCATCTTCTGATGATCCACTCTCCCCATGTGTCATGCTCCGTCTCTCTCTTACTTCTTGAGTGTTTACCTCCATTGGTTCTGATCGTTGGTATTCTCTCCTCCGGAAGATATACGGGCAATGCCTCGCGATGTGTCCTTCCTCGCTACACTCAAAACATTTTGTTCGAGGACACTGTGCCACTAAATGTCCTGCCTTCCTACATCCGTGGCATTTTCTTTCTTCCTTGGGCGGGGCATACGTTGGTCTCGTTCCTCTAAATCTTCTTTCTCCTGTCGTTCCCTTGTCTCTGCCAATAACGGACGTTTCTGGTCTCCTCCAGGTTGGTTTCAGGGTCCGGGTTCTTTTGTATGCAACTCGGCTCCACTCATTGTCGACGTCTTGCACCCTCACTTCTTCCTCCTTGGCACTAGTGTCGATCATTGATTGTGCACACTCCGAGAACGAGCGCTCATCAGAGAATTCTTCCTTTCTTCCCGTCTCCTTGGCCAGTTGCACTTTTAGAATTGTGGATTAGAATCCCATTCTACCCTCCACCTCTTCTACGCTAATCGACTCTCTCATCTTCTCCGTTATCTTATTGAAACGGCCTACTAACCCCGCAGCATATTGCCCGTTACTTTGTCTTGGGGACTTTGTCTCCCTAAACATTTGGAATATGTCCTCCTCGGGAGTCCATCGTCCTCCTCCGTACGCCTTCTTCAATCTTATCTTAATTAATTCCCACGGGGTTTCTTCATCTGCCTGAATTTGATTCAGTATACTTCTCTTGACCCGACATATCAGGGCCGCCTTCAACGATTGCGCGTCTCTGGGATCTATTAAATTTTCTTGTACTTTAGCTCCAATTAAAGCTTTGAGACGGTCTCCTCCTTTTAGGAAATGGTTCAGCTCACCCAGTTCCCCAGTGAATCTCTCCAGCTCCGCAACAGCCTTCCTCAGATCCTGGGTATTCATCGCTTTTACCCTTCTCAGCGCGAGCGCCGTGGCATGAACTTCTGGCATAGTTCCCACTCTTCTAATATCTGCTCCCTCTACGAGATTCAAGATGGGCTGTCTCAAAACTCCTCCTTCAGTCATCTTCTCTCTTTCGCGTATAGAAGAAAAAAAAACAAAAAAAAATTACGCTCGCACTCGATAACTCTCTTTCTCCACGGTTCCCGGGTTTCGGCACCAGTTAATGTTTATTGAATTACAAGCTAAGAAAGGTTGGTAATAATAACACGTAGAACGTTATAACAAGACTGCTTTATTAAGTCCAAGATACCTCTATCTATAGGTAATACCTGTAAACATATACAGATAACATATGTTTGGGGATTAAGGCTGCACCTTACTGAGTTAAGGCACTAGCGGCGCCTGGACTTAACTTATAGATATATATATATATAAGTTAATGCTTACCGGCTTTAGAATTCAAAAACAAAGGGAAAAAAGGTACAGAGAAACAAGACGCTTGAAAGCTAGAACTAGACTGTTTATTTCGAGTCTATAACCCTGTATATTTACATTCGGGATGTTTACATCCCGACGTTCGGGGATTAAGGTTGAGTACTGATGCTGCCCGGAGCTTAACTCCCCCCTGCCAGTTTACGCACACCTCCTCGTAAACTATGAAGTCTAAGTCTAAATTGAGGACGACTTAGGCGATATTACGGTCACTCTCCTAATCGTACTAAGGGAGCGAAGGCCAGCCCAAACAGTACACAACCTGTAATCCCTTACATTCGGTCTTATTTATAAGACACTTATAGTCCACATAAAACGCTGCCTCTAACACTGCAGCCACTAGTGACAAAATAAAAAAAAACAAAAAAAAAGTACATGGCTCATTACTCACAGAAAACAATGGCATCTTACACGCTACACAAAGTCGATATTTCTACACAGCCTGTGTACATTATAAAAAAACAACAAAAGGAATTACAAAAAAAAAATACTTCTACAAATGGTACAAAGTGTACGTATGTATACCATACCAAATTTGGCTACGTGCAGAAGCGAGGACACTCCAACTCACTCATGGCCTGCACCCTCCCCCCCCCCTGGCGGGAGTTTTAACTGTTTGACGTGGACGGTCCTCCGTTTCGTCGGAGGTCTTGCACTCTCGATGGTGACGATGTTATGCTCCCTGATCACCACCACCTTGAATGGACCGTCGTATCTGACCGAGTCTTTGCTCCGATTAGAGCAAATTTTACGATATACAATCGTCCCAATTTTAAGGTCCCCCATTCGACCCCGGACTTTGAGGTTTACCCGAGCAACTCTCTTGACCTTCTCCCTCACGATTTTGTCACGAACTTTGCCCCAAAGTTTTCCGAGCTCTAAGTGAGCACTTAACATTTGCTCCGCCATTCCCTCGTCTGCCACCGTCTCTGTCCCGTTCCGGCGCCTCGCGCGCAGTCCGAAGAGGATATCGAACGGCGTAAACCCCGTGGTGGAGTGGAATGATTGTATGCCGCCACTGCCTGCAGACCCTTTTCTACCTGATACACCAACAGGTGGTCACTCAAGGTACTGTGCAACCTTTCGATGCCTCTGCGACTCTTAGGATGTCCTGGGGTGTTGAGATGCCACACGATATCAAGATTTTTCATCTCCGTCCGAACGTTTGCATTATCAAACTCCCTACCCCCATCCGACGAGATTCGGTCCGGTACCCCATAAAACTGGAGCCACGTTCGTAATGCCTGTAAGACGGCGTTGGATGATTTGTCTTTTACGGCATACGCCATAGCTACCTTACTGAAGGTATCTATTGTCGTAACCCACTTATATCCCTTCCGAGTGAACGTGTCAATCTGTAGTTCACTCAGTGGCGTCTCTGCTGTGGGTGTTTCCTCCTGTTGTCCCTGTGGTGGGTGTCGATCATATTTAGTCTTAAGACATATATCGCACGTTCCTATGATCACTTGGATCGTCTTTTTCATATCCCACCAGAAGTACCGTCGCTGTAATGCTTGCAAAGTCTCCTGCGCACCGCGGTGGTTCGTCTTCCCTTGATGGCAGGCAAGCGTTACTTCCCGCTGCTGTTCCTCATCACGCAGTGTCTGGACCATAGACAGACAACGAACAAACGATCGATCAATACCCAGTTGTTCTGTTCTCCATAATTTCTTGATCAGATCCCACACTGTCGCGTTGCCGACAAATAGATGGTAGGTCTTCCCTGGTCTGGATGCATCTTTCAATGCCTGGCAAATTTGGTCACCCTTGACACCCGGTTGGGACCAGATTGTCGTAATACTATTCTTGCTATAGTTTTCATGAGTAGCTCGCATCAGGCCGGACGTTTGCGTCTTCCAAATAATTTGTCACCGTTTATCGTTAATGATACCCTCGATCGTCTCCATTTCCACCGGACGTTTTCCGGCAGATTCTTCCGCTTCTTGGTGTTCGCTCCCATCGCTATCGTCCCGCGTACCGCGACTTCCATCTTCCCCGGGCGCCCATTCCTGGATAAATTGTCTGTGATCCCCGGACGTTTCCCCTTCCTCGACTGCATTTACGGTAATCGCTCGAGATAGCCAGTCCGCCACTACATTGTCCTTCCCTGGTTTGTATACAATTTCCAGGTTGTATTGGGACAAAAACTCCTTCCAGCGTGTCACCCTGGCGGATGATTCCTTAAGCTTCCTCGCCCATTGAAGAGGTCTGTGGTCCGTATGTACTCTGAATCTCCGCCCGAAGATGTATGGACGAAAATGATCAATAGCCCATATGATGCCAAGAAGTTCACGCTCGAGGGCACTGTACCGCGCCTCCGTGTCGGTCAGTCTTCGACTCGCGTACGCCACTGGTCGTTCCCCCCCCCATCTCCCTCCTGCGACAGCACCGCTCCCAATGCATACTCACTTGCGTCGGTGGTGATAGTAAATAGCTTCTCAAAATCGGGAAACGCCAGGATTGGTTCCTCTTGCAGTCGAGCCATGCATTTTCGAAGGTTTTGCTCCATAATAGGTGTAATCACTATCCGCGCCCCCTTCCGCAGCAAGTTACTGATGGGTACGAGATACTCTGCCATGTCTGGCACAAAACGCCGATAGTAATTTAGCGTACCTAAAAGTCGCCGAATGCCCTTGACGTCTTTCGGCACCGCTATCTTTCGAATTGCGTCGACTTTTGCAGAATCCGCCTGGACTCCCTCCCTCGAGATGGTATGTCCTAAGAAGTTGATCCGATCCTCTCCCAGTGATGATTTTTCCATCGACAATTTTAACCCGAATTCACGCAATCGTCGAAATACCCTCCGGAGATCTTCGATGTGTTCGGATTCTGTTCGGCTGAAGATCAACAGATCGTCCATATAAATCTGGCATACCGCCTCGTCTATCCCCCTCAGGATTTCGTCTATCAATCTCTGGAAAGTAATCGGAGCGTTCTTCAAACCAAATGGCATCCGAGTGAACTCATAGTGCCCCCTCTCGAAAGTAAACGCTGTTTTGTGTTGATCGGTAGCGCTCATTTTGATTTGATGGTACCCTGCTTTCAAATCCAAAGTGCTAAAGATTGTGGCTCCATTCAGTCTGTCGAGAATGTCCTCAAAACGGGGAATCGGATACTTCTCATCCGTTGTGTTTTCATTTAATTTTCTAAAATCGACGACGACTCAATATCTCTCCCCCTCCTCTCCCGGTTTACTATTCTTTCGTACTGCCCACAGAGGACTATTATAAGGGGATGTGCTATCAACGATTATACCCTGCCATCTTAAGCTGTCGATTTCTGTCCGGATATGTTGGCGGAGTGCCTGCGGATATCGTCTCTCCTTCACGTACGTTATTCGGTCAGATTTTAATGGGATTTCATGTACTGTCTTCCCCGTTGCCCCAAGCATCTCACCCTCCACGTAAAAAATATCTCCGAACTCCCTACGTAAGCTTTCCCTCCAATCCACAACTGTCTTGACTGCCTCTATCCGCGCACTCCCACCTCTTACGGTCCCCTGACATTGATAATTAACCCCCCCCCAACTTGATCCGTCACTCCTTTCCCTTGTTCTCTACAAGCGCGCCTACCCGACCCAATAACTCCACAATATGTACGTTAATATCGCCCTTTTTTTTCGCCCATTTCTCTAAATTCACGACCGCCTCTCCCGCCACTTTACAGGGTCCGCCCAGGGTAATTAACTTGCACTTACATATCTTGACCTGGAGTGCCCTCTCTCTGCCATACAGCCACTCCAACGCACCGCGTGACATTATGGCATTGGTGCTTCCTGTATCCACCAAGCACCTCTCTCCCCCCTCGACTCTGGTTATTGGCAACTCGCACAGTATCCCTCTCACTGTATTACACTTTAGGGTGCGGTCGCCACTCTGCTGCCACCCTCCTCAGGCTGCCACACGCCGCTCCCATCTTCTCGAAGTAGTCTTCTTTCGCTCATGCTCTCGGCTCCTGTCGCGAGCCGGCTTTTCTTCCGTTTCCATTCTCCCTCATCCTCCTGTATCCTCCATTCCTCCTCCCTGGCGCTGGTGTCAATCTTGACTTGGGCACATTCGAGGAATGAGCGCTCATTAGGGAATACCTCTTTTCTCCCTGTTTCCTTCGCCAACTGTACCTTCAGTATAGTAGACAGAAATCCCATTCTGCCCTCTACCTCTTCGATGCTCATTGTCTCTCTCATTTTCTCCATTATTTGATTATAACGGGTTAGAAGAACTGCGGCATATTGGCCGCTACTCTGCTTTGATGATTTTGTTTCCCGGGACATCTGGAAAATATCTTCTTCGGGCGTCCATCGCCCTCCTCCATATGCTTTCTTTAGCCGCATCTTCAACGTTTCCCACGACGTCTCCTCATCGGCTTGGATCTGGTTGAGAATCCTTCTCTTGACCCGACATATCAGGGCCGCTCTTAGTGACTCGGCATCCCTGGGGTCCAGAAGATTTTCCTCCGATTTTGCTAGGATTAAGGCAGTGAGGCGATCTCCTCCCTTCAGAAAGTGGTTGAGTTCTCCTAATTCGCCAGTGAACCATTCCAGCTCTGAAATTGCATTTCTCAGATCTTGAGTGTTCATTGCTTTCACTCTCATCAACGCAAGAGCGGTAGCATGAGCTTCTGGCAAAACGCCCACCCTTCTCGTTGCTACATGTTCCGCGCCATCCGGTGGTCGTAGCACGCCTCCTTCCGCCATTCTTTCTTCAATTTTTTTATTTAACACGGCAAAAAGTAGAAGAGAAAAAAAAAATCGAACAAACGTCGCTTACTTTTCTTTCCACACCACGAGATCCTGGGTTTTGGCACCAGTTAATGCTTACCGGCTTTAGAATTCAAAAACAAAGGGAAAAAAGGTACAGAGAAACAACACGCTTGAAAGCTAGAACTAGACTGTTTATTTCGAGTCTATAACCCTGTATATTTACATTCGGGATGTTTACATCCCGACGTTCGGGGATTAAGGTTGAGTACTGATGCTGCCCGGAGCTTAGCTTATATATATATATATATATATATATATATATATATATATATATATATAAGGGTGCTTAGGTATTCTTCTTGTAACAATAAGTAATCTGTTTCTCTGTAAAACAAAAGAAACAACAATTACAGTTTATTGTTATCACTGTTTGCACTTTCACACACTGAAAACCTTCTGGTCATATGTCTCTAGCTCCACCTAGCGGCAGCCACCTGAAGCACGCGCGTGATATACAAAGCGCTGCTAATTTAATTGAAGAAAGCTTACATCTCCCCCTCCCACTGTGAAAATTCTCGTGAGAATTTTTATTATATAATGTTTATTCTGCTGGTATCAGTTTTGTTATGTGGAATAATCCTGTGTCTTCGTTTCTTTTTTCATTTTTAATTTTAAATATAGTATTTGATATTCTCTCTGCAATTTTGAATGGTCCAACCCTAAGTTCATCTAATTTTTTCCTATTTAATCTATGTCCGTTTTCAATATATACTAAATCACCTGTATTGAATTCCCTTTCCTTTCTGTTTTTGTCAAATAATTTCTTATTGTATTCATGTGATTTTATAGTGTTATCCAGAGCTAATTTTCTATCTTCTTTCCAGACCTCTGCATGTGTTAGTTTCCTTAGTTCTTCAGGTAGCATACTTGTACTAAGGAACTGTACTACTTGTACTGTAGTACCATCTAGTAAATATTTAGGTGTAAAACCTGTAACTGAGTGTTCTGTTATGTTATATTTGTCAACACATTCTCTTGCTATTGTTGTCCAAGCTTTCTTTTCTTTAGATTCGTTGATTCTACATCTTATTTTCTTAATTATTGTTTGATTTAATCTTTCATTTAGGCCATTTGAAAATGGTGCATTTAAGGCTGTATAAATGAGTCTGATATCTTGTTCTTTTAGGTAATTTTTGAATTCTTTAGAATTGAGTCCTGGATATTGGTCTGTTAATATTGTACCTATCTTGTTCATTTCTAATGTATTTTGGACTATTTTTATAAAATCACTTGCAGCTTGAGTTTTTGAAGTTAATATATGTGCATATCTTTTATAGTGATCAACTAGAAGATGGAGGTATCTTTTCGTTGATCTTTGACCACCAAAACCACCGACCGTATCAATCGACACTATCTCATACGGCTTTGTTGCTGGTCCTAATTGAGACATTAATCCATATTTTGCTTGACCTCTAGATTTATTCTTTTTACAAATTTCGCAAGTTCTGCATATATTCTGAATGTTTTTTATTAATTTTTTTGAAGTGTAATAAGGACATATTCTGTTTATCATTTGCCTTATTCCGATGTGACACTTATCTATCTATCTATATCTATCTATATATATATATATATATATATAAGTTAAGGTTCGGACGTCGTAGGCAGCCAGCCTAATCCTTAAGTCATCGGGATGTAAACATCCCGAATGTATTTAGAGAGGCTTTAAAAGCTCAAATAAAAACAGTCTTGTGACAACTCTCGTTCAGTAACTACATTCAACCTTTTTCCTTTTTCTTCTCGTTTTTCGTTGACGATCGTTAACTGGTGCCGAAACCCGGGAGCGGAGTGGGTTCGAGTCATTAACGTGCGAGTTGGTTTTTGTTGTTTTTTTTCCTTCTTATTCACTTTCGTGTGATTTAATTAAAGTAGGTAATGGTGGAATTGCGGCCGGCAGCGTTTGAAGTTCCACAGTTACCTAAAGAAACCATGGCTGAAGCCCATGCGAACACACTGGCGTGGATGAAGGTGCGGGCAGTGACGTCACAGGACATGAGGAAAATGATCTCAGACCTCGAAAAATTTTCTGGGGAAATAGGTGAGTTAAATCATTTTCTCAAAGGTGGAGATAGGATTATGGAGAGGATACAAGCCAAGATGGACGAAGGGTTACTCGACCCAGGTGACGCTAAGTCAATAAAGGCAGACCTGGTGTGCAGGGTGAAAAGGAAGGTGCTGAACCTGATACAGGCGGACGAGGAAACCCCGTGGGAGATAGTAAAGACGAGACTGAAAAAAGCATATGGGGGGGGACGATGGACCCCAGAGGAGGATATATTCCAAATGTTTCGAGAAATGAAATCTCCGAGACAGAATAGTGGACAGTATGCTGCAGTCCTGGTTGTCCGCTACAATAAAATAAATGAGAAAATGAGGGAGACAACTAGCGCCGATGAAGTGGAGGGCAGGATGGGATTCCTGTCAACAATCTTAAAGGTACAATTAGCGAAGGAGACGGGAAGGAAGGAAGGGTTCCCTAATGAGCGATCGTTCCTCGAATGCGCCCAGGCGATGATAGATGCTAGCGCAAGGGAAGAAGAAGTAAAAATGAACGAAGATGACAACGATTGGAGCCAGATCCCATATAGGAGAAACAGGACCCCAAAAGCAGTGTGGAGGAGACAGGAAACGCCGTTTGCCGGTAGAGACAGGGGAGCGACAAGAGAGAGAAGATTGGGAGTGACGAGGCCTAGGTACGCACCTCGGAAAGAAGAAAGGAAATGTCATGGTTGTGGAAAGACGGGCCATCTGGTAGCTCAGTGCCCTCGCACTAAGTGCTTTGAGTGTGGGGAAGAAGGACACATAGCAAGACAATGTCCATACTTGTTTCGTAGAAGGGAATTTCACAAAGCAGAACCAATGGAGGTGAACAACCAGGAAATCCGGGAGAGGCGGAGCGCGACACCAAGAGAAATTGGATCATCGGGCGACGAGTCATCAGGGACGTCGGAGACAGACGGAGAGGAGTCGAAGCGCAGCGGGAGCAGACGACGAGAGTGGCAGAAGAATCCCTCGCGCAGATGGGAGCGGCGTACGGAGGCCTGAGGAGAGTGGCAGCAGAGAGGCGACCGCATCCTAAGGTGCAATACAGTGCGGGAAAGGATGTGTGGTTTGCCAATTATCGAGTTCGGGAAGGGGGAGAGGTGCCTCATTGATACTGGCAGCACCAATACAATAATATCTCGTGGTGCGTTAGAGAGGTTGCGTAGAGGAGAGAGGGCACACCAGATCAAGGTATGTAAGTGTAAATTACTTACTCTTGGGGGACCCTGCGAAGTAATGGGAGAAGCGGTCGTGGGGCTGGAAGAATGGGCGAAAGTAATGGGTGACATAAAAGTACACGTCGTTGAAGACATGCCACGGGAATACCAGATAATAGTGGGGTGTGATTTACTAGGAAAAGTAGGCGCGCGCATCGAAAGCGAGGGGGAGAACTGGAGGATCAAAATAGGGAAGCGAACCTATCGAAGCCGGGGGGGCGTAAGGGGCGAAACGGAGCAAATAGGAGTGGTTAAGAGAGTGGAGGATTGGAGGGAGAGTCTGAGGAGCGAGTTTAGGGATATTTTTTTCGCTGAAGGGGACAAGCTAGGAGCAACGGGAAAACGCTACATGAGATCCCGTTAAAAGTAGAGCGGGTGACGTTTGTGAAGGAGAGGCGGTATCCGCAAGCGCTCAGACAACACATTAGAAAGGAGATCGAGGATCTCAAGCGCCAAGGTATTATCAGAGATAGCACGTCTCCGTATAATAGCCCTTTGTGGGCAGTGAAAAAGAAAAGTCGACCGGGAGAATGTGAGGAAAAATACCGAGTCGTGGTGGATTTTCGGAAACTTAACGATAATACCCTGGACGAAAAATATCCGATCCCGCGGTTCGAAGACATCCTAGACAGACTAAATGGTGCAAAAATTTTTAGCACATTGGACCTAAAAGCAGGGTACCATCAGATCAAACTAGCTGCGCATGACCAACATAAAAAGGCGTTTTCGTTTGAAAGAGGGCATTTTGAGTTCACGAGAATGCCGTTCGGTCTCAAAAATGCTCCAATAACCTTTCAGCGTCTCATGGACGAACTTCTGAGAGGAATGGACCAAAATATGTGCCAAATTTACATGGATGACCTGCTGATCTTCAGCCGAACGGAATCGGAACATATTCAACACCTCCGGAACGTATTTGAGAGATTAAGGGATTTCGGGTTGAAACTGTCAATAGACAAATCGTCACTGGGACAGGAGCAGATTAGTTTTTTAGGGCACACAATCTCACAGGAAGGGGTTCAACCAGACTCGACGAAAGTAGAAGCGATCCAGAGAATGGAGGTGCCAAAAGATGTAAAAGGGATTCGGAGATTACTGGGCACGCTCAATTACTACCGCCGTTTCGTGCCGGACATGGCAGAATATATGGTACCCATTAACAATTTACTACGGAAAGGAGCACGGATAATGATCACGCCGCTGATAGAGCAGAATATCCGCAAATGCTTGGCACGTTTGCAGGAGGCGCCGATTTTGGCTTTCCCTAACTTTGAGAAGGATTTCACGATAACCACCGACGCAAGCGACTATGCCTTGGGGGGCAGTATTGTCACAGGAAGGCGAAGACGGGGAAAGACCGGTGGCTTACGCGAGCAGACGCCTGACGGACACGGAGGCGCGGTACAGCGCTCTGGAACGAGAACTCCTCGGGATAGTGTGGGCCATTGGGCACTTCCGTCCGTATGTATTTGGCAGAAGGTTTCGAATACATACGGATCACCACCTCTTCAATGGGTCGGAAAACTCAAAGAATCCTCCTCAAGGGTAACAAGGTGGAAGGAATTCTTAGCCCAATACAATCTGGATATTGTATATAAGCCAGGCAAAGACAACGTCGTGGCAGATTGGCTGTCGCGCGCTATTATGGTGAACGCCATAGAAGAAGGGGAAACATCGAGCGGTATGAGGCAGTTCATTGAGGAATGGACGCCTGGAGAAGCGGGCAGGAGCAGCACTCGGAAAGATAGTGACAGGAGTGCGGACACACCATCAGACGAGTCTATAGGAGAGAGACCGCGTGATATGGAGACGACGGACGAAATTATCAATGATAAGCGGAGGCAGATCATTTGGAAAACTCGAACATCGGGTGCTGTGAAAATACTCCATAGTACGTACGGTAGGAGTCAGATCGCGACGATTTGGTCACCACCGGGAGTTCGAGGAGATCAAATTTGTCAGGCTCTCAAGGACGTGTCCAAACCCGGCAAAACACACCATTTATTCGTGGGCAACGAGACTGTGTGGGACAAAATTAAAAAGCTGTGGCAGAAAGAGCTGTTGGGGGTGGATCGCTCGTTCATTCGGTGTCTTTCCGTGGTCCAAACCCTGCGGGACGAGAAGCAGCAACGCGAGGTAACACTGGCGTATCACCAAGGAAAAACCAACCACCGCGGTGGGCAGGAGACGGCACAAGCACTACGAAGGCGCTATTTTTGGTGGGGGATGCAGCGGACTATTCAGGAGGTAATCGGAGCATGCGAAGTTTGTCAGAAGACGAAATATGATAGACATCCCCCGCAGGGACTCCAGGAGGAATCACCCACGGCAGAAGCACCACTGACGGAGATTCAAGTGGACACCTTCACGTGGCGGGGTTTTAAGTGGGTCACTATCATCGACCCATTTAGCAAAGTGGCTATGGCCTACGCGGTGGGAGACAAGTCATCAGATTCCATATTACAAGCCCTCAACACATGGTTTCAGTTCTACGGCATACCAGAGAGGATCTCGTCGGACGGGGGACGGGAGTTTGACAATGCAACCATGAGAGCCGAAATGCAAAAACGGGATGTGGTATGGCATTTTAATACCCCCGGGCATCCCAAGAGCAGGGGAACCATCGAAAGGTTACACAGCACCCTCAGCGACCACTTACGCGTGTACCAGGTGGATAAAGGCCTGTCGGCGAACGTAGCGATGCCAATGGCGGTGGCGGCATACAACCACTCGATACATGCCACGACGGGGTTAGCACCCTTCGAAATTTTGTTTGGATTACGAGTGAGACCGAGGAACTGGCCAGAGACGGTGGCGGATGAGGGAATGGTGGCACAGCTCCATAACACCCACATACAGCTCGGAAAGATGTGGTACAAAGTACGCGATAAGATTATGCGCGAAAAATCCAAGCGCGTGGCACGGGCAAATTTGAAGGTGCGGGATCGCATAGGAGCAATATCGATTGGGACCGTTGTGTACAGAAAAGTCGTGTCAAATCGTAGTAAGGAACTTGTTCGGTATGAGGGGCCCTTTAAGGTCATCATAATTCGGGAACATAATCTCGTGACCATCGAGAGTATGACCACCCCAAAGAAGAGGCGAACCGTTCACATTGAACAGTTGAAGCTCCCAACACAGGGGGGAGGGTGTTGAATGTGCGTAAGATGGTGTGCCCTCGATCCGATACGGAACAACTGATCCGGAATCATATGTTTCACATGTTCACATTCACATGTGCTGCTCAGAGAGAGTTTTTGTTTTCATTATTTATATTGTGGATGTTCCATTTTTTTTTTTACCTGGCAGCCACCGGGTCCAGGGCGAATGTATTATTTTTTGTTATTATTATTTTTGTTTTATTTCTGTATTATCTCTTTTCTTTGTTTTTTTGTGAGGACTATGAATATATTAGACCGTAAACGTGATGTAAGGGATTACAGGCTGTGTGCTGAGTGCGGCGGACCTTGGAGTTTACGAAGAGATATGCGTAAACTGGCAGGGGGGAGTTAAGGTTCGGACATCGTAGGCAGCCAGCCTAATCCTTAAGTCATCGGGATGTAAACATCCCGAATGTATTTAGAGAGGCTTTAAAAGCTCAAATAAAAACAGTCTTGTGACAACTCTCGTTCAGTAACTACATTCAACCTTTTTCCTTTTTCTTCTCGTTTTTCGTTGACGATCGTTAACTTATATATATATATATATATATATATATATATATATATATATCTATAAGTTAAGTCCAGGCGCCGCTAGTGCCCAGCCTTAATCCCCAAACATATGTTATCTGTATATGTTTACAGGTAATACCTATAGATAGAGGTATCTTGGACTAAATAAAGCAGTCTTGTTATAACGTTCTACGTGTTATTATTACCAACCTTTCTTAGCTTGTAATTCAATAAACATTAACTGGTGCCGAAACCCGGGAACCGTGGAGAAAGAGAGTTATCAAGTGCGAGCGTAATTTTTTTTTGTTTTTTTTTCTTCTATACGCGAAAGAGAGAAGATGACTGAAGGAGGAGTTTTGAGACAGCCCGTCTTGAATCTCGTAGAGGGAGCAGATATTAGAAGAGTGGGAACTATGCCAGAAGTTCATGCCACGGCGCTCGCGCTGATGAGGGTAAAAGCGATGAATACCCAGGATCTGAGGAAAGCTGTTTCGGAGCTGGAGAGATTCACTGGGGAACTGGGGGGGCTGAACCATTTCCTAAAAGGAGGAGACCGTCTCACAGCTTTAATTGGAGCTAAAGTAGAAGAAAATTTAATAGATCCCAGAGACGCGGAATCGTTGAAGGCGGCCCTGATATGTCGGGTCAAGAGAAGTATACTGAATCAAATTCAGGCAGATGAAGAAACCCCGTGGGAAGTAATTAAGGTGAGATTGAAGAAGGCGTACGGAAGAGGACGATGGACTCCCGAGGAGGACATATTACAAATGTTTAGGGAGACAAAGTCCCCAAGACAAAGTAACGGGCAATATGCTGCGGGTTTAGTAGTCCGTTTCAATAAGATAACGGAGAAGATGAGAGAGTCAATTAGTGTAGAAGAGGTGGAGGGTAGAATGGAATTCTTATCCACAATTCTAAAAGTGCAACTGGCCAAGGAGACAGGAAGAAAGGAAAGATTCTCTGATGAGCGCTCGTTGTCGGAGTGTGCACAATCAATGATCGACACTAGTGCCAAGGAGGAAGAAGTGAGGGTGCAAGACGTCAGTTATGGAAGCAGCTGACACATGCACACCGACAGTCAACACACAGCTGACACCTGCACGTCGCCTAAGTCAGCATAAATATCAGCACTCCTTAATCTAATCTGTCCTTATATAATTCTCCTCTTCCTCTCACCAGCTCTCATTCATCTCGTTACTGTACCCCTGACGTATTACTCTGTCACTATTATCATATAAGTTGTATTTGTTTGTCTAGTTAATAAATCACTTTTTAAAAAGGCCCCTTTGGTTATCAATTATTTAACTGGCGCCCGAACAGGGACCTTGGCAGTGTTTATATAAATTCAGAAGAATCTCCCCATTCAGCGATCCCGCGTTTGGCTAGGCTAGACCTGAGAACTTTTCGATTCTTTCCATTAGAAGGCCGATGAAATATTGAACAGGACTTCAGGACTGATCGAGCACTGGTATATTTTAATATACATCCACCGAGGCTCCAACAACCACAAAATCTGTTATCTAGCGACCAGAGGAAGCCGATAGAAGGCAACATTATCTAGAAGAAGACATCACTTGTATTGGTAAATATATTTTTGTACACATTTACATGCCCATTACTGACAGACTTAATATAAACCGTAACTTAGAAGAAACCGTAAACATGACTTCTAACGATTACAAAATTTCTACTACAGACCTTAAACTAATCCCAGAATTTGACGGAAATCCCAGCCATCTAGTGCGATTTATTAATAAAATAAATTTTGTAGCGAATAACGTCTGCACAACTGACAATCCACACCACGAATATAACGCAAAACAATTGATAGGACATGCAACAAACAAATTAGTAGGACATGCCGATATTGCGGAAGACGTAACTATAACTCTTTACTAGAACTGATCCAAGAACTCAAACTTAACTTTCGTGACGACAAAACAATACCCCAATCCATAGCAGAAATATATCAAACTAAACCCGTAAGAAACGAACATCCCACAAGCTATGTAGAAAGACTGATATTATTACGAGACGACCTTGAAGATAGATTATATACGGACGACACAAAAACAGACTTACAAAAACACACAGAAATGAACGTATTTGATGAACAAATAGTTGACCATTGCCAAAGACAACTTGAAACTTCAGTTGACAATTTCCTCCAACACATACGAATAAAAAATTTGAGGGATTTGAAAAAGGCATTAAAAACCACAGCAGTACGAGTAGTCGAAAGAGCATACGGTAACAAACTAACACACAACGAATCCACACAAAGACGCAGTCAAAACCAACCACCCTCCACTAGCAATTATAAAGGGAGGAATTACGACCCACATTATCACGAGAAAAAACGTGAATTTTATGACAATAATAGACAACAATTTTATGACAATAATAGACAACAATCCCAACAACCAAGACAGTACAATCAAGAACAACCACGTTTTAACAATAACTACCCCCGAGACGAAAACGAAAGACAATCAATCATGGAAACCCCATGAACAAAGACAATACTTTAACAAACCAAACCCCAGACCGGAACAAAGAGAAAATCAGACCGTATCAATGCGCACAGTCAGCAATCGCGTACACCACACGGAAAATGACAAAGACCAACAAATAAATGAATTACAAGACAGACTACAACAATTAGAATCTCGTTATGAGGATTTTTTAGACGTAGGTCCCAACAACAACGAACCTCCAGAACCGAATACCAATTAAATTACACGGACAGTCTCCCAAAAATAAAAGACAGAAAAGGCAAGACATGGCTAATTGACACTGTAGCTTCTAAAAATTATATCAATCCCCATTCCTTACCCGAGGGAACAAAAATTAATTCGGAAGACTTTGTAATGAAAACTCCTACAGGCAGAGCCGAAGGTACTCAAAGCGCCATAATCGATCTCTATCCCCTGTTAGGAATTCAAGCAAAGGTAAAAATGCTAATATACCCCTTTAGCAATCGTTTCGATATTCTTTTAGGATACGAAACGATGAAAGAACTAAAAACAGAAATAAAATGTCACAATGACGAAATAGTAATAAACGGAACCAAACATAACCTGGAAAATGAAATTTACTATATAAATGACTTACAGACAATAAAACAACTAATTAGGACAGACCACATTGATAACAAGCTTTCGGACGAACTTGTGGTACTGATTGGTAAATACGGAGAAATAATAAAAACAAATGAAGAAAAATTACCGACAAATTTAATTAAACATAAAATAAACACAAAAAACGAAAACCCTTGCTACACTAGGAACTATCGGTACCCCGTGCAATTCAAAAAGCAAATAAACGAAGAAGTCGCGAATATATTAAAAAATAACATTATTAGAAAAAGTAATTCCCCATACAACTCACCAGTATGGATAGTCCCAAAAAATATGGATGCCTCAGGCGTAAAAAAGGTTCGAATGGTAATAGACTACCGAAAACTAAACGAAATGACGACTAATGAAAAATACCCACTACCCAACATTGAAGACTTACTAAACAGACTACAAAACGCAAAAATATTCTCAACAATAGACCTTGCATCAGGATTCCATCAAATCGAAATGGATCCAGATTCAATACCAAAAACCGCATTTAGTACAGAAGACGGACACTTTGAATTTTTACGAATGCCCTACGGACTTTGTAACGCACCACCCACATTTCAAAGAGCTATGAATATGATGATAGCGAACGTCCCTAACGCTATGATATACATTGACGACATAATCATTTATTCAAACACAATACAAGAACACCTAGAACATCTCGAAAACGTATTCAAAAAGTTAAAAGAACACGCACTTTCTATCCAATTAGACAAGACAGAATTCTTTAAAAATGAAATCCCCTTCTTAGGATATATTGTCACTCCCGACGGACTAAAAACTAACCACAAAAAAATAGAAGCAATCACAAAATTACCATACCCAAACAATGAAAAAACGACTAGACAATTTCTCGGAATGACCGGATATTACCGAAAATTCATAAAAGACTATGCGAAAATAACGAAACCAATATCGAAATCACTACAGACTAAAACATACGAGACAAAAGAAATAAAAAAGGCTTGTGACATACTAAAACCCTTATGACAAATTCACCAATATTAGCATACCCGGACTGGAATAAGACATTTTACTTAACGACAGACGCAAGTGATAAAGCCATCGGCTCGGTGTTATCGCAAAAAGATAACGACGGAATAGAACACCCAGTAGCATTCGCCTCACGAGTATTACAACCTCCAGAATTGAATTACTCGACTATCGAGAAAGAATTACTAGCAATGGTATGGTCAACACACCACTTTAAACCATACTTATACGGTACTAAATTCCAATTACTAACTGACCACAAACCATTAAAATGGATCTATACAATGAAAAACGGAAACACCAGAATCATGAAATGGATCTGGAAATTACAGGACTTTGAATTTGACATAAACCACATTAATGGAAAAACAAATTACGTAGCGGACTTACTATCACGACAAAACGAGAACTTAGAACAAAACATAAATACTAACCATATAGACGGAGATTTTGACGAATTTTTAAACGAACTAGCAATACTCCCGTTAGACGAGAACCCAGACTATGACACACTTATAGAAGAATTAGAAAACATGACTCAAACAGAACAAATAAATGACGCAATTAGTACATGTGGAGCAACTGTTCACTCCCAACAATCATCCAACGAACAAATTTGGATAGTAGACAATGACAAGAATATTAACATAGAGAAACATCAGATAATAATAAAAAAGGGAATAAAAGAAATAAACTTTACTAAACCATTTAACAAAAAAAGACATGAAATTAAATTTGACAACTTAGACGACTTAGAATCACTAATCGAACAATTTATTAGACCCAAAATTACTTATGGAATTTACTGTGAACCAGATATACCATTACTCCAACCATGGTACGATAAAACATTTAAAGACATTTCTAGACTAATACAAGAATCATACCCAACAGTTAAACTAAAAAGATACAAAAACTATGTAACCGATATCTTAGACAAAGAAGGACAAATTGAAATAATTAATGACTATCACACCGGAAAAACATCCCACAGAGGCACAATCGAAACATACGACAAACTTAGAAAATTATACTACTTCCCATTAATGAAAGAAACAATTAATGACTTTATTAACAATTGTAAGACATGTAAGAAAACTAAATACGAACGCAACCCTATAAAAACAAAGTACATGATAACACCAACACCAACTAGACCGTTCGAAGAATTAATGATAGACACATTACATTTTGACAGAAAATACATAGTAACTATAATTGACACATTCTCGAAAAGACTATTTACACACATGATACCAGCGGTAACTGGAATTAACATATGCGAAGCCATTAAACTTTACTTAACACTATATCCAACACCCGTATCGATAAAAATGGACAACGGCAAAGAATACAAAAATAATTTAGTACTCAACTTCTTACAAACTAACGAAATCGAACCAATTTACGTAACCCCAGGAAATCCTAATTCATTTGGAACACTAAACAGAGCACATAGTACACTCATCGAAATATTACGAACACTTAACGACAAAGAACTAACAAACACATCATTAAATAACAGACTAATGCTAGCAAAAATAGCATACAACAATACCTTAAACTCTAAACTAAACATGACACCGGACGAAATAACATTCGGAATAACAAGAAGACCTAACAAACAAATAGAAATAAAAGAACAATACGTACAAAAATACCATGACGAAAAGAACATAATACATGAACTAATACGGAATAAAATCGTGACAGAAAAAGAGAATAGAACAGAGTTATTAAATACAAATCGCGAAGACCCACCTGAAATGAATGACGAACAGATATATATAAAAACAACTCACCATCGTAAATACAATAACCCTTATAGACCTGTACTGTTATATAAAGACAGAAAAGAAATAAACAAAACACATATAAATAAAATCAAACGACCACGAAAACAACACCTTAAGACAAACATTACTGTTTCAGAAGGAGAAAATGAATCTGATTCAGACGATAGTAATCAAGAAATTTCTATGGACATTGACATCCAGTATAACAGTGACTGACATAAGTAACAATCCCGGAGTCCTACATTATACAATCAATGACGCAAAAATAATTGAAGAATATTATCGAACATACCATTTCTATAACATTAGTCTACTTGACAGAGAACTAACTAACATACAAAATAATATACCACTGTACCGCAATCTACCAACATACCCTATAATAAAAGACCTCATACTTCAAACAAAGAGTAAATTGAACTTACTAAAAACGCACAATAAAAGAATAAAAAGAGGATTAATAAACGGACTAGGAACAGCCATCAGCTGGCTTACTGGTACAATGACAGCAGACGACAAACAACACTATGACGAAATAATTAACGAAGTAGAAAGAAATAATTATAACATCGAACATAATATAGAACAAAACATTAACCATAACAAACAAATAATAAACGACTTCCAGAAAGACACAAAAATTATCAATAACAATTTTAAGACAGAAAAGAATGACATATTTAAAATCAATAAAGAAATTGCATTTTATGACCTATACATAATCTTGATGCATTTATACAACACAATTGACGAACTAACCCTAACACTTGAACAATGCAAACTTGGCATTACACATTCATCGCTAATGGCACAAATACTGAAAAACGTACACCAAAATGTTACTCTAGTTTCTAGAAACCCAGAAATCTTATGGTTAATAAGCAGAATTCATTGCACCACTCGCAATGATGCACTCCATATCTTTGTAGACCTTCCAAAGGCAAATCTAAATGTAACAACCTATTTGCTCATACCAGCACCTGTAAAATCTGTAAAATATTATATAACATTAGATATAGTAAAAACCATTATTATTAAGAAATCTAATACTTTATATACTTCAAACTGTACTATACTAGATGATAAATATTATTGTACTAATCTATTTCCCTTAAATAATACTTGTATAACTAACCTTATTAAATTAGGAACAAACCATACATGTAATTATAAACCAATAAATACTAACACTAAATATATAGAAAACATAGATAGCAATTAACCTCTCCAAAATAGAAAATTGTATAAATAATGATATCATATACTTACCTATAAGCTTAGTCCAATTAACCCAATATGAATGTTATTGAGAACTCCCAAAAATATCGAAACATTTAGTAGATTCAACCATGAACAAATTATATAAAACAAATAACGTAATCACAGTATCAAACATTAGTGAATTACAAAATTCAAATATAACAAACATAAATATCGAACCACTTACATTTAACAATTCTAATATGTATATATATATATAATAAGCTCAGTTGCAGGAGCTGCCAGCATCACCCTTATCTTATATTGCCTAAGGCAGAGATATACTTCCAGCTCGTCACAAAATATGATACCAACAGTTGTATACCAACCCGGACAACAAGAGCCTATCAACATCTTGGCAACAAGGGTTTATCACACAAATAACAGCCCTCATGCACCTGCATCCATCAACTAAAGACGGAAGGAGTTATGGAAGCAGCTGACACATGCACACCGACAGTCAACACACAGCTGACACCTGCACATAATTGATAGCACTTCGCCATATAACAGTCCTCTATGGGCAGTGAGGAAGAAAAATAGACCTGGGGACGGGACGGAGAAATACAGGGTAGTTATCGATTATCGGAAGTTAAACGAGAACACGACGGACGAGAAGTATCCTATTCCCCGATTTGAGGACATATTAGACAGATTGAACGGGGCGACAATATTTAGTACCCTAGATCTAAAGGCAGGCTATCACCAGATCAAGATGAGCGCGAACGACCAAGACAAAACGGCCTTTACATTTGAGAGGGGGCATTATCAATTTACCAGGATGCCATTTGGACTGAAAAACGCCCCGATTACCTTTCAACGCCTAATGGATGAATTTTTGAGGGGAATAGACGAAGCGGTATGCCAGGTCTACATGGACGATCTGTTAGTTTTCAGCAGAACGGAGGCAGAGCACCTTGAGCACCTAAGAAGTGTATTTCAAAGAGTCCGCGAATTCGGATTAAAATTGTCCATGGAGAAGTCTCTGTTGGGGAAGAAAAAAATCAATTTTTTGGGCCACACCATCTCACAGGAGGGGGTTAAGCCAGACTCTACGAAGGTCGAGGCGATTAGAAGGATGGTGGTGCCCACAGATGTAAAGGGGATCCGTCGACTTCTGGGGACGCTTGATTATTACAGAAGATTTGTGCCGGACATGGCGGCATACCTGGTGCCTATTAATAATTTACTGCGAAAGGGAGCGAGGGTGGTAATTACCCCAATCATGGAGCAGAACATCCGGAAATGTATGTCTAGCTTACAAGAGGAACCAATATTAGCATTTCCCGATTTCCAACATCCCTTCACAATCACCACTGATGCCAGCGAATACGCACTGGGGGCAGTGTTGTCGCAGGAGAGAGACGGTGGGGAGCGCCCGGTGGCGTACGCTAGTCGACGGCTCACAGAAACGGAAGCGCGGTATAGTGCTCTAGAGAGAGAGCTCCTAGGTATCGTCTGGGCTATAGACCATTTCCGCCCATATGTCTTCGGCAGAAAATTCCGTGTTCACACCGACCACAGACCCCTACAATGGGTAGGAAAGTTAAAGGAGTCCTCGGCGCGGGTCACGAGGTGGAAAGAGTTTTTGTCCCAGTACAATATGGAGATCATATATAAACCCGGGAAAGAGAACGTAGTGGCAGACTGGCTGTCCAGAGCCATTACTGTGAATGTATTGGAAGAAGGGGAACCATCCGGGGAAATCCAACAGTTTTTCCGGGAATGGACACCCGGGGAGGATGGAAGCCTCGGTACGCTAGGAGATAGCGAAGGCAAGGAAACCCTTGAAGGGGAAGGTTCCGCCACCGAAAGACCTGTTGAAATGGAAGTAACAGAAGGGATCGTGAACGAAAAAAGACGGCAGATCATTTGGAAATCCAAGACCTCAGGGCGGCTGCAGATCGCATATGATAGTTATGGGAGAAGTAAAATCGCGACGATTTGGTCGCCACCAGGGGTTAGGAACGACCAAATTTGCCGTGCATTGAAAGATGCCTCGGAACCCGGAAAGACCCATCATGTATTTGTAGGGAATGCCACTATTTGGGAGAAAATTCGTAGACTTTGGCGAACGGAACAAATAGATAGGGCATTTATTCGGTGCACGTCGATGGTGAAGACACTCAAAGACAGGGAACAGCAGCTGGAAGTGACGCTGGCCTATCACCAAGGAAAAACGAACCACCGTGGAGTTCAGGAAACGTTGCAAACGTGTCGGCGGAGGTACTTTTGGAGGGGAATGAAAAAGAGCATACAAGAAATGATAGGGGCATGTGCAGTCTGTCTCACTACGAAGTATAACAGACATCCGCCACGGGGGTGACAAGAAGAATCGCCCACCGCCGAGACACCGTTGGTCGTGATTAGGGAACACAACGTCGTGACAATTGAGAGTATACGACCCCCCAAGAAGTGGCGAAAGGTCCACATAGAACAGTTAAAGCTTCCACCAGGGGGGGAGGTTGTAGATCAGGAATGAGCTGGAGTGTCCTCGCAGCATACACGCGAGGAACATTGTAAATAGTTATAGTTATGTGATTTTTCCCACAGAACGTATTGTTTTTTTTTCAAAGTCTAAGTTTTCTTTTATGTTTTTTGTTTACAAGTGACAGTTGGTTTTTACGTTTTATAGGATTAGAGCTTAATGTGAGGGATTACAGGCTGTGTACGGGCGGGGCTGGCCTTTGCTCCTTTGTAACATTAGCGGATCATTATTTGAATGGACTAAGACGTCCGAGTGTTGGACTTCAAAGTTTGCGAATGGGTGTTCGTAAACTGGTGGGGGGGAGTTAAGTCCAGGCGCCGCTATTGCCCAGCCTTAATCCCCAAACATATGTTATCTGTATATGTTTACAGGTAATACCTATATATAGAGGTATCTTGGACTAAATAAAGCAGTCTTGTTATAACGTTCTACGTGTTCTTATTACCAACCTTTCTTAGCTTGTAATTCAATAAACATTAACTTATATATATATATATATATATATATCTACATGTGTATTTCGTATTAATTTAAGGCTTAATGTTTCTGATAAAACTATCTTCTTTTTGTTTTTAATTTGTTTATAGATTATACCATTTTTATCTGTACTTTTTTTCTTATGTTCTCCTAATGCTGTATTTTCATTTTGATCTTTAATTATTTCTTGTAGTTGGATCATGTTTACTATTTTTAATATTTCTTGGGTATTATCTTTTGACTCTAATACCGGATTTCTACTAAGACAGTCTGCTTCAATATTGAATTTCCCTGGTATATATGTAATTTCGAAGTCAAATTGAGACAAATAATATGTTAAGTCACCTAGTTCCTCGTCTGTTCTTGATTTTATATTAAGGTTTTCTAACGGTTTATGGTCTGAATAAACTTCAAATCTTCTTCCAATTAACCAGTATTCCCAATAATTTATCGCTTCCTTAATTGCTAAGCATTCCAAATATATAGCTTTTTTTCTTTTTTGCATCTCATTTAATTTTTTTGAGAAATAGGCTACTGGCTTTTCTTTTCCATCTTGTTGGGTTTGTTTCAGTATTGCACCTATACCTTCTATTGAAGCATCTGTAAACATCTTAATAGGTAAATCTTTATCAAATATTTCTAGGACTGGTTGAGAGCACAATAATTTTTTTATCTCTGTGAATGATTTTTCACAATCTTCAGACCAATTATATTTTACATCTTTTCTTAACAATCTAGTATTGTTGAGATTTTTGGTATATATTTGTGATAGAAGTTGATTTTACCTAGAAAATGTCTAACGTTCTTCTGCGTTTTTGGAGTCGGAAAATTGAGTATTGATACTAAATTGTCTTTAATTGGTCTTACTGTATTATTTTCTATTATATGTCCGAGATATTTAATTGATTTTGATGCGAACGTGCATTTTTTAAATTTTAATCTGAATCCTTCTTTTATTATGGCTTCTAAAACTTGTTTGATATGCATGACATGATCTTCAAAAATCTCTGAAAATATTAATATGTCATCTATATAATTTTCTGTAAAGTTCTTAAGATTATTTTTTCTTAGTATACTTGATAAAATTCTTTGGAAGATTGCTGGTGCTGTTTTTAAACCGAATGGTAGGCAAGTCCATTGATAGTGTCCTTCTTGGGTTATAAAGCCTGTTTTTTTTCTATCTTCTATCCTTAGTGGTATTGACCAAAATGCTGAATTGATGTCCAGTGATGTAAAATATTTACAATTTCTAGCTTTAATTATTAAATCATCAATTAGCGGAAAAGGTTGGGCCTGGGTTGTGACAATCTTGTTCAGATCTCTAAAATCGACACATAATCTGGTTTTTCCTTCACCTTTTTTTATGCTAGAGTCACTGGTGCAGCAAATGGGCTATATGATTCTTCAATTAAATTTTTTTCTAATAGTTTTGCATTTTATATCTAATTGGGCATCTATATGGTCTTTTACTACCAATTTTTCCATCAAGAGATCTATTGTTGCTTCATAATCTTTTACAGTTCCTATATCATACTTGTCTTTGGCAAATATTGTTTTATATTCTTCTATCAATTGTTCTATTTTGAATTTTTTTTTCATTATCTAAATGATCTAAATTTATTTTAAAATCATTCTCTTTAATATGTTCATTAAAATTTATTTCTATTATATCTTTTCTTTGCGATTGTTTTTGGCTTATATTTAGATTTTCGTCTTGCCTTAATTTAAATTCCTTTATTATGTCTAGGCCTATCAAAAAATCATGAAAAGTCTCATTTTCTACAATAAATACATCTACTTCTTTTTCAATATTGAAAATTTTTAATTTTATTCTTGCTTATCCCTTTGTGAGTGCCACACCACTAATTGTTTTTAATTGTATTTTGTTCTTATCTATATTATTTTTTATAGTTTTTATAAATCTTTTATTAATTAATGAAACTTGAGATCCTGAGTCATAGATCCCTTCTATTTTTATCTTATCTTCCAATATAATGTTTAATTTAATTAGTGGTGTGTTTACTCGTTTTTTGATTCATTATATATTTCTACATCTAGGATAGAATTGTTATTTACTTTTTTTGGTGTAGTGTTCTTTTCTCTACTTTCTTCATGTTTTTGGAACCAGCATTTATCTTTTGGGTGGTATCTCACACCTTTACCTAAATCTTAACTTAACTGGGGAGACTTACCTATGTTATCTCCTCATAGCCGCCTCTCCAGTTAACTACCCCCTTCCAGCTACTTATATAAATAAGAACTCCAAAACAACAGACAATTTTAAATTTCATACAAAACAAACAAAGGAAATTTCAACTTTATACAATGTCATAAGCCGGGCAGTTCTCACCCCTGGTAACTACCTGTTACCAATTGACAAAAAATACAATACAATAACAATCTCGGCTTCCGGCCACAAGGCCTTCAGCCATTTGTAACTTAGAGCTAAGGGTTCAGTTTTTATTATTACATGGAACTTACGTTCTAAAGAAATCCATATTTATCATAGATAATTACGCTCCTTCGAGCAACATGGTGTGTCGAGCGGAGCGCCGCCCCCCGTTGTCCGTCGAGCCACAGGCGACGGTACTCGTAATTCCTCTATGTGAACGGTGCGCGACCGGAAAGGGTGGTTCGCGTCCCATATAGTGTAGAGGTTGTGCTCCCTGATTGCTACCACTACATACGGTCTCTCATACCGCGCGTCCCCCTTCTTCCGAGCCGTCCTCAGCCTGCGATATACTACGGTTCCCAGCGCGATCGAGCCAGCGCTAACTATCCCGGGTCTGTTATTGGCCTTATCCACGCGGTTCCGTTTTTCCCTAATTACCCGCTCGCGAACTTTCCCCCACATCGCCCGGCGTTCCCTGCGAGCCTCCCTTAATCGCCCCCTGAGTTCTGAATTATGCGCCGTTATTAGATCCCCTCGATCGCGCCGTTTCTGCCCGAATATTATCTCTACCGGGGACAGACCCGTCGCCTCATAGGAGTCAAGCTGCCGGTCGAGCTTAAAAAGACGGAGATGTTCCCCTAACGTACTGCGGAGACGCTCCACCTTGCCCCTACCCTTGATGTGGTGGGGGATGTTCCGTCGCCAATCAATACCCAGCTCACCGCTCTGATCCCTTATCCACTCATTGTCGAATTCCCTACCTGAATCCGATATTATTTTGTCGGGAACTCCGTAGCAGCCGCACTTTTTTTCCATTTGTGACCATTTGGACCTCCATCTGGGGGTCGTCTGTCGTACTTTGCCCTCTAACAAGCGTTGTATTTCGCGATGACCTCCCTGACCATCCGCCCCATACTCGCCCAAAACTATAGCCGTTTGAAAACCCAGAGTGTCTCCTCTATTCCCCGATGGTTGGTCTTGCCGGCGTGGTGGTCTCTCACTAGCTTGCCCTGTATCTCCACGTCCACGACGTTAGTTTCCACTCGTCTGAGGCATCTAACCAGAGCGTATCCCTTCCCTACCCGCTCCTGTCTCCACAATCGTTTAACTTTATCGGCCAGTAGCCGATTACCGATAAAGATATGACAGTTCTGTCCCGGCTTCGTACATTCCCTAATGGCCCGTTCTAGCGTGGCATCGTCGATCGTGGCTTGCACCCTAATGGTCACCGCGGACAACCCCTTGTACTCACTTGCCCTCGTCTCGACACCCGGGTCCCGTTTGGATATGAGAATTATCTGTCTCTTCTTATCGTTGATCATCTCATCGATTTCAGGCAGATCCGTAGGTCGTTCGGGTGGGGTCTCTGCCTGTCCCTGGTCTGTTTGGATTAAGGGAATCTCCGGCCCACTCGCGGAGGTAACGCACCGCGAACGGTTCTCCCTGGCCTACGTCTTCCTCTAACGCGTTTACTATTAACTCCCGAGAGAGCCAGTCTGCGACTGCGTTCTCGGCCCCCTTTTTGTGCGCTATTTTGAAGTTATATGCGGCGAGTTGCTTCTTCCATCTCGCTACCCGCACCGAAGATTCTTTCAGATTCCCCAGATAACAGAGAGGCTTATGGTCCGTATATAATTCAAACACCCTGCCGTACACGTAGGGCTGGAAATGTTCCACCGCCCACACCACCGCCAACAGTTCCCGTTCAATGGCACTATAACGTCATTCAGCTGGCGACCCGCGTAGGCGAAGGGCTCCCCCCCCCCGACGATAGAATAGGTCCCCGTTCGCAGCTACCAGCTGGCACACACCCGGCCGCTCCGATCCTCACTCCCCCCCCCTCGTCGTTCCGTGACGATTTCGTACTTACGGCCCCCCATTTCGCACTCCCATTTCCGACACCGGACCTTCAATTTCATTCCCACTTTCTATAGAATGTCGCACCCTACTATCAGGTCGTAATCGTCTGCTAGTTTTCTAATAATGTGCGTCGTGATCCCCCCTTCGCATCCCGCTATCTCGCGAAGATTTATCCGCGCTTTCCCCTCCGTTTTGCACCTCCCACTGACTGTGGTTACCGTACATCCGCATGTTTCCTGGTCGTCCCAAATTCCTAGTTCTCTCACTCCCTTTTCGCTTATCAGCGAGTGAGTACTCCCCGTGTCGATTAGGAATTGAATTCCGGACACCCCCACTCTCGCCACGGGCAACCTGAACCCCTTTTTCCCCTTTGCGCTATTATTTATCCTTAGTGAGCGCGTCGGGTTGCCCCCCTCCGTCTCGCACCCTCATTTGTGCCTTCCCCTTCCCTTTACTACCTCGGCTCCCGAAGGCCCCCCCCCCTCTCCATGGGTTTCCCCCGCTTACCTCATGTCTTGACGCCGGGGCGCAGCGCTTCGACCGACAGCTTTCCTCTCCCGACGACTCTCCGCTGGAGTAGGAGTGTCCCGTCTCGTCCTGCCGGTCACCGTGGAGTCCACTCCTGTTGATTCACCTCCATCGGTCGGAATCCCCGGCTATTGCCTCTTGTGTTGCGCCGAGAGCAGTCTCTGGCCATATGCCCTTGCCTACCGAATTCGAAGCATTTAGTCTGACTGCACTGAGCTACCACGTGCCTTGGTCGGTTGCATTCGTAGCATCTCCTCTCTTGCTTCTTTCTCCTCTCGTCCTGCCCTCTGCCCGTCCGCCTCTCCGTGCTCCTGCCAAATCCAGTATGCCTTGGTGGGCTCCGGATTATACGGAGACGTGCTATCTCTGATGATACCTTGGAGCTTGAGATCCTCGAACTCCTTTCTAATGTGTTGTCTGAGCGCTTGCGGATACCGCCTCTCCTTCACGTACCTCACCCGCGTTAATGGCTCGAACCTACTCCGCTCCCGGGTTTTGGCACCAGTTAATGATCGTCAACGAAACCGTGAAGAAAAAGGAAAGAGGTTGAATGTAGTTACAGAACGAGAGTTGTCACAAGACCTTTATTTGAGCCTTTTAAAGCCTCTCTAAATACGTTCGGGATGTTTACATCCCGATGACTTAAGGATTAGGCTGGCTGCCTACGACGTCCGAACCTTAACTTATATATATACGTATACCCTCTGTGAGTATTTTGTGCCTGCAGGTACATATTCTTGTCTTGATTGTATTTTGATCTTGGGCAATGCAATAGGCCACTTTGATCGATTCTGTGCATCACAAGTTTTTAGTAGCTTCCTTCCTAACCCTCCCATATATTATTTATTATCTGGCCCTCACTTGTGTAGTCTGTAAACAGGAGAGGGCCATTTCTAAGTACTAAGAATTCTTTTAGGCAGAATATTTACACCCAGAATAAATAAATTTTAAACGTCTAATGCAGACGTAAGGAAATCCTAAATTGTTTGATAACACTTAATTTTTTTTTCATTGTTTCTAGGCGCAGGCAAGGAGCTGGATTCAGGCTAATTTCCAAAAGCGGGAGTGCATAAAATTTATTGCTGATCATAAAGACGAACACAGGTATTTATATAGTTTTTAAAAAGAGTATATTGTATGCTTAAAGGACCTGTTCTGTTTTATAGGCTGTTAAACAAGTTAATTTATAGTTTTAAAATAGTAATAGCTATTTGAGCAGGAGTAGAAAGCGAAGAAAAATTATTGGTTGATACTTAAGACTCAGAATGGGTTTCCTTATTGTTTATTATCCCCACTTTCATGAACATTAGAAAATAAGATATATTTGCAATAAATTTAAGATATGCAATAATAAAGATTTCTTAAAAAATTATCTCATCACCTAACTTTCTTAGCACGATCACTTTTTAGCATCACCCATTTCTACAATATCGCCAGAGATTAAAAGTGGGAGTGGTCTTCAGTTATTTAGAAAACACCATATCATTCTAAATAACTTTTATTTTTTCTAGCACAAGTCCGGAATGTCTGTTGCTCCAACATGATCAAATGAGTGATTTATATTGTTGGCGGGTGCTATTACAACTCACAGAAATAAAGAATTGGTGGTGCATCGAGATCAACAATTATATTTCTGTTGCTCAGTAACTCTTAAAAAGAAACTTTATTTGGTATAGAACACAAATCTACAATTATATATGGTTACAGGCTGAGAGCTGAATAGGGACTGAGCTCATCAGGAACCAACCAACTGTCTTATATCTAAGGGCTATTTATCTGTGTAGAAAAAGCTGTAGCGGGGGTAGCAGGGAAGGGTGGTAACACTAGAGATAAAGGCGCAGATGGAAAAGGTCGTGGGAGCCAATTATTTAGTATAGAGGTCTGGGAAGTTACTAATAGGATAAGATAAGATAAAATAAGTATAATAGGGCTGACTATTATAACTTATGAGACACAGTCCTTAGGGTGTAACTGAAAAACATGGCATTTGTTAAGATAAGATTATATATTTGTGACATAACTACCGAAGTTAAATGCGTACTTATAACATTCCATCCTTAGCGTAAATCTTGTTCATCCGTACAATTTAATTCAATAATGCTCCTGACATAGGAGTGCTTGATGTCTTGGATTCTATCTGTAAAGAATACTGCCATGAACCCTTCGCACCAGACCCAATAGACAAAAGTTAAACACACTATTTAAAAGCTCCATAATTACTCAATAGAAACTCACTTTAAAACTTTTTGAGACTTACGTTAATATGACATCATTTCAAAACTTCCCCTTCAGATATTGAAGAGGGAAAAATGGATATTTTTTTTAAAATTGGACAGGAGTCGGCTTTTAGGTCAACTATCGACCAGTATTTCGTCACGAGGTGTTTAATAAAATGATATATTAGTAATAGATTTTGCTGTTGAAAGTGTAATGTTTAGAGCTGAGAATTTATACGTATTCAAGGTTCTATTCTATTTAGAGCAAAATATTTCAAGTACCATCCATTACTACGATTTCTAAAGTAAATTTGGGTTAATTTTATTTTCATTTACTACATATTACTTTAATATTCCAGTGAAATTACGTATTTTTAGATAGTTCTTTCATATTTCTTTGGGAATTATACATCCTTTTTTAAAATTTAAATGAATTTGTCGCTTTCGATTGAAAGTTGAGATTTCGGGAGAAATGATACTGGCGTTGGATAACTAGACTGAGTATTATTTTCTTCCATTCCTCCCTTACCTTCACGCTTATAATTTCTATTGGTTTTTCTCTTGAGTTCAAGTTGTGATTTTCTACAATAAACGTGGCTAGTAAACAATGTCCAAACTGCCAGCGAAAACAAGGTTTGTGAATTTCCAAGCTGTTCATCATATTGGTTCATTGAAAAATAAAGAAAACAAAGACATGATTACTATTAACATAAAGAAAACAAAGTCAAGATCACTATAAACATAGAGAAAACAAAGTCGTGATCACTATAAACATAGAGAAAACAAAGTCAAGATCACTATAAACATGAGACACGAAATTGACAAAGCTGCCTGGTTGCACAGAATTGGTTCCTCTTTATCTTCGTAAGCTCTCATCAGTTTCTGAATTCGTTTTATTTAGACCAGCGTGCCGAAAACAATTTTCAATACATTTGTCTGACACGTGGTTCCAGACATCCTCCAGCATCAAAATTGCATTAATTGATTTTGTTACAGTCTATTCAGAATTTTCATCAGGAGCTTTTTCCGAAATTTAGCTTTGAGTGTTCTCATTATTCCTTGGTCCATAGGCTGTAGTACACCGGTCAAATTTGATGGAATAAATTGTAGCGGGACATTTTTTAGATATGGTACGGTTCACGGTGGGACCAGTATCGGTAATGTTTCGCGAAATTAGCTAAATTTGAAATTTCTATAACGACTTTAAAATGTATAAAAACTTGTTCATTTGGCTTTGAAGTATTTCATAGTCAGTTTAATGATAAAATTTCAATAAATTTGTACAAAACGTGGGCACTTTAAATAAGACGAAGCGAAAATTAGAGGTTTTTAAATCTTTTGTTGCTCAATTATAATAGTATTTATATTATCTTGTAAATAATATATAGTAAATGAGCTATTTCCAGAAGGTTTTAAAACCAACTAAAAAAATATTTACGTATAATAAGTATCATTTGATAATTTATTTCCGGATTCACATTTTTCATGTCGAAAAATTTTTCACGAATTCAACATTTTCAAAGATGCACTGACAAAACGACTGGACAAAAATTGTTGTAAGGTATTATGCTCAGAAATTCCCAAAAATTTCATCCGGCCACGTCCGGCATTGGCATTGGCACCGAAATAAACATTGCTATTTGTTAACCTCCTCCCTCCTACGTTACAAGAAGAAAATTAAAATAATTTTATTTGCAATTAGATCCGTAAAGTTGCTTCTGTCTTTCAGTTCCTTTCGAGACATTGTGTTAAATTGTTATTTGAATACTTTTATGAAATGTTTTTAAATATTCATAAAATTTTATAAAATGTTCAAAACAAATTGCAACCGTTACGTAGGTATGAAAAAAACATGTGACCCGAACAATGTTTAGTTTCTTAATGATGTGATTTTGTTCAACACTTTTGCAAACATTACACAGCATGACATCGGTATCCTTGAAAATCAATTTAAAGGATTTTGCAGTCATTTAAAAAGACAAATAACACATCACTGTATGAAACAATTTGACAAAGATTTAGAATTTTTCCTAAACCACACGGACTACACAAACTTAAGGGACTTAAAAAGGGCACTTAAGACAGTCGCTGTGAGAATAATAGAACGTTCTTACGGAGAACGCTCTCACAGCAGACCACAACAACAAAACTCGAAATCACAACAATATGCCCCAAGACAAACACAAACACCACCTAGCACCGGTTATAAAGGCAAAAAATTTGACCCTTATTACTATGAGCGAAAACGCGAACAATCAAATCAGTACCAACAACCACAAACCTTTCCCAATAACGAACGCCATTACAACAAACCCCAATATAATTCAGACAAACCCAACAATTTTAATTATTCTCGTGATCCTAATGCACGATACAATCAGCCGTGGCAACCACGAGAACAAAACCAATACTTCAATAAACAACAACTAGCTTTACCTGCAATACCACAACAACAACAAACAGTTTCAATGCGGACAGTCAGTAACCGCGTACACCATACCGAACTAGAAGACAAAGACTTATACATACAAGAATTACAGGACCAATTACAATCACTCGAAACAAAATATGACCATTTTTTAGAACCAGGACCAAGCGATCACAAACCACCCGACCAGAATACCAATTAAACCATACGGACACTTTACCGAAACTAAAAGATTTTACTGGCAAGACTTGGCTGATTGACACGGGATCATCAAAAAATTATATTCACCCATGTTCTTTACCCGAAGGAACAAAATCATTTCGGAAGACTTCGTGATGAAAACCCCTACAGGGAGAGCCGAGGGAACTCAGAGTGCTCTAATAGATCTTTATCCCCTGATTGGAATTTCTGCGAAGGCAAAATTTTTAGTATACCCGTTTAGTGATAAATTCAACATTTTATTAGGATACGAGACAATGCGAAATTTAAACATAAAAATTAACTGTCAAAATAATGAAATAATAATAAATAAAATAAAATTTAAATTAGAAAACGAAACTTTAGTAGACAATAACAATAGTAATAATAATAGTAATAATAATAATAATAATAATAATAATAATAATAATAGTAATAATAAATTAAAAAATAAAAGGGACCAAACATACCCGGAAATAAACAAAAATAAAAGGGACCAAACATACCCGGAAATAAACAAAAATAAAAGGGACCAAACATACCCGGAAATAAACAAAAATAAAAGGGACCAAACATACCCGGAAATAAACGAAAACAAAAGGGACCAAACATACCCGGAAAATAATAAAAATAATAAAATTAATAATAACAATAAACTTAATAATAATAATAAATCAAAAGAAAAGAACGAACTATACTATATTGATGACAAACAAACAATTAATTCGAACAGACCATATTGACGATAACACAACTGACCAATTAGTAAATCTAATAAGCAATTATGGAGAAATACTAAAAACAGACAATGAACAATTAAGAGCGACTAACTTACTAAAACACAAAATCGTGACAAAAAACGAAAATCCATGCTACACACGTAATTACCGATACCCTGTACAATTTAAAGAACAAATAAATAACGAAGTGACAAACTTACTGAAAAACAACATAATACGTAAAAGTAACTCCCCCTACAATTCCCCAGTATGGATAGTCCCCAAGAAAATGGACGCATCCGGACAAAAGAAAGTCAGGATGGTTATAGACTATCGAAAACTAAACGACATGACAGTCAATGACAAATACCCACTACCTAACATTGAGGACTTACTAAACAAATTACAAAACGCGAAAATATTTTCGACCATTGATTTGGCATCCGGATTCCACCAAATTGAAATGGATCCTGATTCCATTGCCAAGACAGCGTTTAGTACAGAAGACGGACATTACGAATACTTACGAATGCCCTACGGACTTTGTAACGCCCCACCGACATTTCAAAGAGCTATGAACATGATGATAGCAAATATCCCAAACGCCATGATTTACATAGACGACATAATCATATACTCTAACACAATACAGGAACATTTAGAACACCTTGAAAACATATTTAGAAAACTAAAAGAACACGCACTTTCCATTCAACTAGACAAGACAGAATTCTTCAAAAATGAAATCCCCTTCTTAGGATACATAGTTACCCCCGACGGACTAAAAACTAACCCAAAAAAAGTAGAAGCAATTACAAAATTACCATATCCAAATAGTGAAAAAACAACCAGACAATTCCTTGGAATGACCGGATATTATCGAAAATTTATAAAAAATTACGCGAAGATAACCAAACCCATATCAAAATCCCTACAGACTAAAACATACGAGACAAAAGAAATCAAAGAGGCCTGTGACACATTAAAAACTCTCATGACTAACTCCCCGATACTAGCCTACCCTGACTGGAATCGAACTTTTTACCTAACGACAGACGCAAGCGACAAGGCCATCGGCTCGGTACTTTCTCAGAAAGATAAAGACGGAACAGAACACCCTGTAGCGTTCGCCTCACGAGTGCTACAGCCTCCCGAGATAAATTACTCAACGATAGAGAAAGAACTATTAGCAATTGTTTGGTCGACACACCATTTCAAACCATACTTGTACGGTACGAAATTCCAACTACTGACTGACCATAAACCACTAAAGTGGATATATACAATGAAGAACGGTAACACACGCATTATGAAATGGGTGTGGAAACTTCAGGAATTCGAATTTGACGTTACTCACATTGACGGAAAAACGAATAAAGTAGCTGACTTACTTTCGCGACAAAATGAAAATTTACCTTTAAATCACATAACAGAAGAAGACAATATAGACAACATAATTGACCAACCAATAGACAATACTCAAGCACTAGACGAAATACTTAATGAACTCAATGACTTAGACCAAATAGAATTAGACAGACTTAGTACTTGTAGAGCGACTATACATTCACAACAATCATCCAATGAACAAGTTTGGATTGTAGACAATGACAAAAACATAAATATTGAAAAATACCAAATAATCGTAAAAAAGGGTCCAAAAGAAATAAAATTCACTAAACCATTTAATAAACATAGACATGAAATTATACTTGATGACGTAAATGACTTACAAACACTAATAGAACAAGTAATTAGACCGAAAATCACATACGGAATATACTGCGAACCAAATATCCCATTACTTCAACCATGGTACGATGAAATGTTCAAAGAATTTTCAAAACTGATACAAGACTCATACCAGACTGTAAAATTAAAAAGATACAAAAATTTTGTAACCGACATCACGGACAAAGACGAACAAATAGAAACAATAAACAACTATCACATAGGAAAGACATCCCACAGAGGAACTATTGAGACTTATGACAAACTGAGAAAACTGTACTACTTCCCACTGATGAAAGAAACAATAAACGACTTCATTAACAAATGTACGACATGCAAAAAGACTAAATACGAACGAAATCCCATAAAAGCAAAATACATGGTAACACCAACACCAAACAAACCATTTGAAGACTTGATGATAGATACACTACATTTCGACAAAAAATACATCGTGACAATAATCGACACATTTTCAAAAAAACTATTTACACACATAATATCTGCTGTGACAGGAATCAACATCTGTGACACTATTAAACTTTTCTTGACATACTATCCCACACCAGTATCAATAAAAATGGATAATGGTAAAGAATACAAAAACAACCTAGTATTAAATTTTTTGCAAACAAATGAAATCGAACCAATCTATACGACCCCAGGAAATCCCAACTCACTAGGACTACTTAATAGAGCACACAGTACACTAATAGAACTATTACGAACACTCAATTACAAAGACTTAACGAACAAATCATTAACTAACAGACTAATGCTGGCAACAATAGCATATAACAATACTTTAAACTCTAAACTAAATATGACACCAGACGAAATAACATTCGGAATAACAAAAAGACCTGACCAACAAATAGAAATAAAAGAACAATACGTACAAAAATATCATGACGAAAAAAACATAATACACGAAATAACTAGAAACAAAATTATAAACGAAAAAGAAAATAGGACAGAAACACTAAATAAAAATCGCGAAAATCCACCCGAAATAAATGATGACCAAATATTCATAAGAACAACCCATCACCGCAAATACAATGATCCCTACAGACCCGTACTATTGTACAAAGACAGAAACGAAACAAACAAAACACACGTTAATAGAATCAAAAGACCACGTAAACAACACTTGAGACCGAGACCAAACATTACTGTTTCAGAAGGAGAAGATGAATCCTACTCGGACAGTACTAATCCAGACACTTCTATGGACATTGACATATACTATGACAGTGACTGATATAAGTGATAACCCCGGAGTCCTACATTACACTATAAAGAACGCAAAGGTAATAGAAAATTACTACAGGACATACCATTTTTATGACATTAGCTTACTTGACAAGGAACTAAACAATATACAGAACAATGTACCATCTTATAGGGGCCTACCGACATACCCTATAATCAAAAACCTTATCATACAAACACAAAACAAATTAAACCTATTAAAATCACACAACAAACGAACTAAGAGAGGACTAATAAACGGACTTGGAACAGCTCTCAGCTGGCTTACTGGCACCATGACAGCTGATGACAAATCACATTATGACGAAGTAATAAATGAGTTAGGACGGAACAACTATAATATAGAACACAACATAGAACAACACATAAAACTTAATAAACACGTAATTAAAAACTTTCAAAAGGACATTCAATTAATTAATAACAATTTTAAAACAGAACAAGAGAACATAATGAAGATAAACAAGGAAATGACATTCTTTGACATGTACATAATTCTGACACACCTACACAACAAAATAGATGAACTTACATTAACACTGGAACTATGCAAAATTGGCATCACACACTCATCATTAATGTCCCAAATACTACATGACATAAACCAAAATGTAAATCTAGCTTCTAGGAATCCTGAAATTCTGTGGATAATGAGTAAAATTCACTGCACTACTCATAATAAAACACTCCATATCTTTGTAGACCTTCCTAAGGCAAATTTAAATATAAAGACTTATTTACTCATACCTTCGCCTGTAAAAATTAACAAACAATACGTGACTTTAGATATAGACGAAACTATTATAATAAAAAAATTTAATATGTTATATACAACAAATTGTACATTTTTAAACAATGAATATTACTGTAAAAACCTTTTTATTTTAAATAATACTTGTATAAATAATATTATTTCATCTGGAACGATGAATGCATGCAAATATAAATTAGCCAATACTAACATTAGATATATAGATAATATGAACAGTTTTATAACCACTAACCTCTCCAAATTAGACAATTGCCTTACTAATGATACTGTATACCTACCACCCGTTAGCTTACTCACCCTAGACCAAAATGATTGTTATAGAGAACTCCCCAAAATTTCAAGACATATAATAGACTCCACCATAAACAAATTGTACAATAAAATAGATATAGATGTAATCGCAAATATAAGCGAAATAGAAAACCTAAATATAACAGACATAGTTTTAGAACCACTTATATTTAATCAATCCAATACTTATTTTTATTTAATTATAGGGGCCGCTATTATAATTGTAATCCTCTACTACCTTAAAAAATGTAAAACTACCAATTCCTTACGAAACCCTACACCAACAGTAATATATCAGCCAGATCATCCAAACGTTCTCAGAATTCTTCAACAAGATAACAGCCCTCATGCACCTGCCGCTATCAATCTCATTTCTTAGTATTCTTAGAGGACTAAGAATCTTAAACAACGGAGGAGATAGAGAGGCCATCTGCCAGCTGCAACACCTGCAAGATTGCACTTCATCAGCAATCCTTATCAAGTCTCAGCTCCTATATATCATTCCTCTTATCCTCTCACGTCCACTTCCTTCTGTACTGTTACTAGGCCCGTCACTCTGACATTTATTATCAATTATAGTTGTATGTTTGTAAAGTTCAAATAAATCTTTTTAAAAACTCCTTCTGGCCTTATCAAGATTTAACTGTAGATGTTCACCTACCGTGTTATGTAGGCGTTCCACCGCTCCCCGGCCCTTAATGTGGTGTGGAGTGTTAAAGTGCCAGGTTATACCGAGTTCTGTGCTCTGCTCCCGGACCAGTCTGTTGTTGAATTCTCTGCCACAGTCTGAGGTGATCCCCTCCGGTACCCCGTACGTCGCCCACCAATGCAGCACTCCTTCCAAGACGACCTCCGGTGATTTCTCTTCGATCGGGTAGGCCATCGCCAGCTTGCTGAAGCTATCGACCGCCGTCAGCCACGACTGCCCCTTGTTAGAATAAAGATCGATTTGGATGTTCCTCAGGGGCTCTAATGGGGTTTCCGTCATCTCCTGTGCCGTTACTGGTGGATGCCGATCATATTTCCCCCGTTGGCACACCTTACACCGGCTTATGCAGTCTCGTACGGTCTCCCCCATTCCCTTCTAGAAGTGCATCCTTCTCAGTGCACGTGTGGTCTCCTCTACCCCCCGGTGGTTCGTCTTCCCGACGTGGTGGTCCTGGACTAGCCGTCTTTGGGTTGTCTCGTCCGTAACGGTTTCGACTTGGCGTAGGCAGCGTACCAATTCGTATCCCACCCCAATCCGTTCATGTCGCCACAGGCTCTTAATCTTTTCCGCCAGTATTCTATTCCCCACGAATACATGGTATTTCCGGCCCCGTTCTGTGAATCCCTGGAACAGCCGCTCCAGTTCCTCCTCCCCTATGGTCACATGGGTTTTGATGGTTAGCGTTGTTAACCCTGTGTACATCGACGTTCGTGCGTCTGTCACCGCGGCTTGCCTTGACTTAAGGATTACCTGCCATTTCTTTTCGTTGATGCTTTCGTCTACTTCTGGCAGTTCGCTTGATCGTTCTCCTGGGGATATTTCCCTTCGAGACTCTTCCCGGACTAGCGGAATCTCCGGCCCCGTTTCTGTCCACTCCTGCAGGTATCTTACGCGAAGGTTCGGCCGGCGGTGTATCCTGTTCTCCCGCATGGCTCTGCACTAGAGGGATTTCCGGGCCGTTTTCCGCCCAATCCCGCAGGTAGCGCACCGCGAACGGTTCTTCTTGTGGGGGCTCGTCTTCCATCGCATTTATCACGATATCCCGTGATAGCCAGTCCGCTACTGCGTTCTCGCTACCCTTTTTATGGGTCACGTGGAACGTATAGGCTGCGAGGCGCTCTTTCCATCGTGCCACCCTCGCGGACGATTCTTTCAACGTGCTTAGATAGGTTAATGGCTTATGATCGGTACTCAGGTCGAACCTCCTTCCGTATATATACGGCCGGAAGTATTCCACCCCCCCAGACTAATGCGAGTAGTTCCCTCTCGATGGCACTGTACTTCCTCTCGGCTGGGTTTAATTGTCTTCCCGCGAAGGCGATGGGTTTCCCCCTTCCTCGAACATCTGGGACAAGACTGCTCCTATGGCCGACTCGCTTGCGTCCGTGGTGACTCTGAATATCCTCTTGAAGTCTGGGAACGCCAGCAATGGTCGCGTCGTCAGTATCTCGCGACATTTGGCGATGTTTGTCACTTGCGCGGGGCCTAATTGAAAACGCTTGCCCTTCTTTAATAGCTCAGTGATCGGGCTGGTTATTCCGGCGATCCCGGGTATGAATTTCCGGTAGTAGTTTACCATGCCCAGAAATCTTCGAACTCCTCGCACGTTCTGGGGTAACGGCGCGTCCCGTATAGCTTTTACTCGGTCTGGGTACGGCCTTACTCCTTCCTTTGATACCACATGTCCTAGGAATTTTATCTCCTTCTGCCCGAACTGGGATTTCTCGGGTGACAACTTAAGCCCGAATTCCCGTATCCTATTGAAAACCTCGCTTAGATGTTCCTTGTGCCTCTCCTCCGATTCACTGAAGACTAGTAAGTCGTCCATGTATATTTGCGAGAAGTTCTCCCCCAGCCCCCTCTGCAGCTCGTCCATCAATTGTTGGAAGGTCAGCGGTGCCCCTTTTAGTCCGAAGGGCATCCGAACGAATTCAAAGTGCCCTCGTTCCCATGAGAATGCTGTCTTTTCTATGTCTTCCTCCGCCATTTGGACTTGGTGGTGCCCGCTTTTCAGGTCCAGGGTGCTGAATACTGTGGCCCCCGATAGTCTGTCAAGTTTGTCGTCTATTCGAGGTAGTGTGTACCTCTCATCCTGGGTTGCCTCGTTGCAACTTGCCCCAACCCAAACTTGCGATAGTCTACCACTACTCGGTATTTCGCCGGCCCTTCGTTTTCACCACTCGACCGTTTTTCCACCACCCACAGTGGGCTTTGAAGGGATGAATTGAGGGTGATTTACTCTCCCTAATTATACCTTGGGCCTGGAGGTCCGCCAATTGCTCCCGGATAACCTCGCGCATCGCTTGCGGGTATCTCCTGTCCTTCACATATACCGGTGTGTTCGTCCTTAAGTCATTCCTGTGCACCGTTCGTCCAGTGGTCGGCAGAATTTCCCCCTCTCGAAAGAATAGGTCGTGATTTTCCTCGAGGATCTGGCTCAGCCAATCCCTGGCAAAACGAGCCGCCCCTACCCGGATCCCTTTTCCCTTGCGCCCCCCCTTAACCGTGTACGCCCCTCCCCCTAACGCGAAGTTCCATGCGTCCTCGTCACACCTTAATCTCAACCCCCCTACCCTCAGGGCGTCGCACCCCACAATTATGTCGTAGTCTGCACCGACTTCCCTCATAATGTGCATCCTCATCGTGACTTCTTTCTTCGCCAGTCCCTTTAACCCTACTTCCGTCTCCCCTTCCGTCTGACACCGTCCGCTGACCGTAGCTACTATGCACTTGCACCGTCTCTGATTTTCCCTCACCCCTAACTCTTCCGACCCCCGTTTGTTGATTAACGAGTGTGTGCTTCCAGTGTCGATCAGAAATTTTAAATTCGTCCCCCTCCACCTCGCCACGAGCAACCTTTTATCCTTAACCCTCACGATGATGTTCACCCGCATCGTCTCTCCTTCCCTTCGGTTGCCCCGCCCATCGTCGTACCCTCAATCGCTTTTCCCCCGGCCCCGTACTACTTCCAAACCCGACGGCCCTCCCTTCCATGGGACCCTTCCACTTACCTCGCGTTCGTCCCTGGCCGGGCCGCTGCGCTCGGACGGGTCGCTCTCCTCCTCTGATGATCCGTCGGTGGTGGACTGCCTGTCGCTCCGCCGGTTCGTCTCCCTGGTGTTCCACCGCTGGCAGTTGATCTCCATTGGTTCCGGTCGGAATCCCCTTCTATTGCCTCTGTTGTTGCGCCTAGGGCAATCTCTGGCCATGTGCCCTTGTCTCCCGCATTCCAAGCATTTCGTCTGAACGCATTGGGCTGCCACGTGCCCCGGTCGATTGCATTCAAAGCACCTTCCCTCCTGCTTCTTCCTCCTCTCGTCCTGTCCCCTACCTGTCCGCCTTTCCACACACCTGCCGAATCCAGTTTGTCTTGGCGGGCTCCTTCTGTAAGTCACTCTCTTCCAGCTTACATCTCTTTCATATCCTGTGACTTCCTCTTCTCGGGCACTAATGTCCACCATCACCTGGGCACATTCCAGGAACGTCCGCTCTCTCGGAAGTCCCTCTTTTTTTTCCGTTTCCTTCGCCAATTGTACCTTTAAAATAGTGGATAGGAACGCCATCCTTGCTTCCACCTCGGCCGCGCTTACAGGCTCCCTCATCTTCTCGGTGACACTGTTGTACCTTGCTAAGAGGGTCCCTGCATACTGTCCGTTCGTCTGGTGGGGTTTCTTCGTCTCCCGGAACATCTTGAATATATCCTCTTCCGGTGTCCATCTACCCTCTCCGAATGCCTTCTTTAATCGTTCTTTTACAGTACTCCACGGGGTCTCTTCGTCCGCTTGAATCATATTCAAGATGCTCCTCTTCACCCTACACTCGAGCGCTGCTCTCAGTGACTCCGCGTCTCCTCCGGTGATCAGGTCTTCCACTCTCTTTCCTTTGATCCGTGTCATTTTCATCCAGGCCATCGTATTGGCATGAGCGGCTGCCATAGTTGATTGGGGAAGCTGCGGTATCTCAGCGGCTAAGTTGAGCACCGCTGGTCTGAGTACTCCCTCCGGCATTCCCGTAATATAAGAGAACAAGAAAGAGAAACGAGAACACGATAACACTCCCGATACTTGAGACCACTAATTGCTCAGGACTAGGTGACCGTATTTTAAGTAATGTTCCCGGGTTTCGGCACCACTTAACTAGACTCGGATAGAAAGAGTGAAAAAAAAGGTGGGGTTTAAATGAATGCTACGCAAGTGAACTGATAACTAACTAGCTTTATTTTCCTCTCGTCTATATATACATATCTGAGTGGGATTAACCCCACTCTGATCTACTGTTTATTATGCCAAGTCCTAATACTCTTAAGGCTTAGATAACTTATATATACATACATATATATAAGTTAATGTTTATTGAATTACAAGCTAAGAAAGGTTGGTAATAAGAACACGTAGAACGTTATAACAAGACTGCTTTATTTAGTCCAAGATACCTCTATATATAGGTATTACCTGTAAACATATACAGATAGCATATGTTTGGGGATTAAGGCTGGGCAATAGCGGCGCCTGGACTTAACTCCCCCCCACCAGTTTACGAACACCCATTCGCAAACTTTGAAGTCCAACACTCGGACGTCTTAGTCCATTCAAATAATGATCCGCTAATGTTACAAAGGAGCAAAGGCCAGCCCCGCCCGTACACAGCCTGTAATCCCTCACATTAAGCTCTAATCCTATAAAACGTAAAAACCAACTGCCACTTGTAAACAAAAAACATAAAAGAAAACTTAGACTTTGAAAAAAAAACAATACGTTCTGTGGGAAAAATCACATAAATATAACTATTTACAATGTTCCTCGCGTGTATGCTGCGAGGACACTCCAGCTCATTCCTGATCTACAACCTCCCCCCCTGGTGGAAGCTTTAACTGTTCTATGTGGACCTTTCGCCGCTTCTTGGGGGGTCGTATACTCTCAATTGTCATGACGTTGTGTTCCCTAATCACGACCACTTTAAATGGGCCCTCATATCGCACCAGCTCTTTCCTCCTATTTGACCCTAGTTTTTTATAGACGATAGTCCCGATTTTAAGTTCCCCCATTCGATCCCGGACTTTGAGGTTTTCCCGTTCCACTCGTCTCGCTTTGTCCCTCGTTATCCTTTCTCGGACTTTGTCGCATATTTTCCTCAAACCGACAGTATTACTCGCGATTTTCTCCGCCATTCCCTTGTCTGCTACCGTCTCTGCCCCATTTCTCCGTCTTTCGCGCAGCCCAAAGAGGATCTCGAACGGGGAGAACCCCGTTGCGGTGTGGATCGAATGATTGTAAGCGGCCACCGCCTTCGGCATCGCCTCATTCGCCGGAAGACCCTTTTCCGCGTGATATACCCGCAGGTGATCACTCAGGGTGCTGTGCAATATTTCTATCCCTCCTCTACTCTTAGGGTGCCCTGGGGTATTAAGATGCCAAGAGACATCGAGAGTCTTCATTTCTTTTCGGATGTTGGCATTGTCGAATTCTCTGCCCCCATCCGACGAGATCCGGTCTGGTACTCCGTAAAACTGGAACCAGGTATTTAATGCCAGCATTACCGCGTCTGATGACCGTTCTTGCACCGGGTGCGCCATGGCCACTTTGCTAAAGCTGTCGATTGTGGTAACCCACTTATACCCCCTCCAAGTGAAGGTATCCACTTGTAAGTCACTCAACGGTGTCTCGGCGGTGGGCGATTCTTCTTGTCGCCCCCGTTGCGGATGTCTGTCATACTTCGTAGTGAGACAAACTGCACATGCCCCTATCATTTCTTGTATGCTCTTTTTCATTCCCTACCAAAAGTACCTCCGCCGCAACGCTTGCAACGTTTCCTGAACTCCACGGTGGTTCGTTTTTCCTTGGTGATAGGCCAGCGTCACTTCCAGCTGCTGTTCTCTGTCTTTGAGTGTCTCCACCATCGACGTGCACCGAATAAATACCCTATCCACTCCAAGTTGTTCCGTTCGCCAGAGTCTACGAATTTTCTCCCAAATAGTGGCATTCCCTACAAATACATGATGGGTCTTTCCGGGTTCCGAGGCATCTTTCAATGCACGGCAAATTTGTCGTTCCTAACCCCTGGTGGCGACCAAATCGTCGCGATTTTACTTCTCCTATAACTGTCATATGCGATCTGCAGCCGCCCTGAGGTCCTAGATTTCCAAATGATCTGCCGTCTTTTTTCATTCACGATCCCTTCTGTTACTTCCATTCAACAGGTCTTTCGGCGGCGGAACCTTCCTCTTCAAGGGTTTCCTCGCCTTCGCTATCTCCTCGCGTACCGAGGCTTCCATCCTCCCCGGGTGTCCATTCCCGGAGAAACTGTTTGATTTCCCCGGATGATTCCCATTCTTCCAATGCATTTACAGTAATGGCTCTCGACAGCCAGTCTGCCACTACGTTCTCTTTCCCGGGTTATATATGATCTCCATATTTTACTGGGACAAAAACTCTTTCCACCTCGTGACCCGCGCCGAGGACTCCTTTAACTTTCCTACCCATTGTAGGGGTCTGTGGTCGGTGTGAACACGGAATTTTCTGCCGAAGACATATGGGCGGAAATGGTCTATAGCCCAGACGATACCTAGGAGCTCTCTCTCTAAAGCACTATACCGCGCTTCCGTTTCTGTGAGCCGTCGACTAGCGTACGCCACCGGGCGCTCCCCACCGTCTCTCTCCTGCGACAACACTGTCCCCAGTGCGTATTCGCTGGCATCAGTGGTGATTGTGAAGGGATGTTGGAAATCGGGAAATGCTAATATTGGTTCCTCTTGTAAGCTAGACAAACATTTCCGGATGTTCTGCTCCATGATTGGAGTAATTACCACCCTCGCTCCCTTTCGCAGTAAATTATTAATAGGCACCAGGTATGCCGCCATGTCCGGCACAAATCTTCTGTAATAATCAAGCTTCCCCAGAAGTCGACGGATCCCCTTTACATCTGTGGGCACCACCATCCTTCTAATCGCCTCGACCTTCGTAGAGTCTGGCTTAACCCCCTCCTGTGAGATGGTGTGGCCCAAAAAATTGATGTTTTTCTTCCCCAACAGAGTAAAACCAAAAGGTAATCGGGGCGTTTTTCAGTCCAAATAGCATCCTGGTAAATTGATAATGCCCCCTCTCAAATGTAAAGGCCGTTTTGTCTTGGTCGTTCGCGCTCATCTTGATCTGGTGACAGCCTGCCTTTAGATCTAGGGTACTAAATATTGTCGCCCCGTTCAATCTGTCTAATATGTCCTCAAATCGGGGAATAGGATACTTCTCGTCCGTCGTGTTCTCGTTTAACTTCCGATAGTCGATAACTACCCTGTATTTCTCTGTCTCGTCCCCAGGTCTATTTTTCTTCCTCACTGCCCATAGAGGACTTTTATATGGCGAAGTGCTATCACTTATAATCCCTTGCCGTCTGAGACTCTCTAGCTCCTCTCTAATAGGCCTACGTAGTGCCTGCGGATATCGTCTCTCTTTCACGTATGTCACGCGTTCTTTCTTTAACTGGATCTCGTGGACCGTCTTCCCAGTCGCTCCTAGCGTGTCTCCCTCTACGTAAAAAATATCCTCATACTCTCTCTGTAGGCCTTCCCTCCAGCCCTCTATTTTATTAACCGCCCCTATCCGCGCTCTTCCGTCCCATATAGCCCCTTGACATTTATATTCCACTTTCCCCAACTTAATGTTCCATTTTTCCCCGATATTCTCCACACGCGCGCCTACCTTCCCCAACATGTCACACCCAACTATCACCTGGTACTCCTGCGGCATGTTTCCTACGATATGTATCTTTAGATCTCCCCCTTTCTTCGCCCACCTATTTAGCCCTATGACTAACTCTCCCACTACCTCGCAAGGGCCTCCCATTGAGATTAAACTACAATTACATACCTGTCCAGCGCTCCGTGGGACATGATGGTGTTGGTGCTTCCCGTGTCCACCAGACACATCTCTCCTCCTTTGACCCTAATTATTGGCAATGCACACATCCTCTCCCGAATTGCATTACATCTCAGGATGCGGTCGCCTCTCTGCCGACACGCTCCTCAGGCTTCATCACGTAGCTCCGATCTACGTGTCTCGACCTTCTGCCCTTTCTGTCTCCTGTTTCTGCTGCGCCTCGCTTCTTCTCCTTCAGTTCCCGAAGTCCCTGATGACTCATCTTCTGATGATCCTCTCTCCCCATGTGTCATGCTCCGTCTCTCTCTAACTTCTTGAGTGTTTACCTCCATTGGTTCTGGTCGTTGGTATTCTCTCCTCCGGAAGATATACGGGCAATGCCTCGCGATGTGTCCTTCCTCGCCACACTCAAAACATTTCGTTCGAGGACACTGTGCCACTAAATGTCCTACCTTCCTACATCCGTGGCATTTTCTTTCTTCCCTCGGCGGGGCATACCTCGGTCTTGTTCCTCTGAATCTTCTTTCTCCAGTCGTTCCCTTGTCTCTGCCAATAACGGACGTTTCTGGTTTCCTCCAGGTTGGTTTCAGGGTCCGGGTTCTTTTGTATGCAACTCGGCTCCACTCATTGTCGACGTCTTGCACCCTCACTTCTTCCTCCTTGGCACTAGTGTCGATCATTGATTGTGCACACTCCGAGAACGAGCGCTCATCAGAGAATCCTTCATTTCTTCCTGTCTCCTTGGCCAGTTGCACTTATAGAATTGTGGATAAGAATCCCATTCTACCCTCCACCTCTTCTACGCTAATCGACTCTCTCATCTTCTCCGTTATCTTATTGAAACGGACTACTAACCCCGCAGCATATTGCCCGTTACTTTGTCTTGGGGACTTTGTCTCCCTAAACATTTGGAAAATGTCCTCCTCGGGAGTCCATCGTCCTCCTCCGTATGCCTTCTTCAACCTCATCTTAATTACTTCCCACGGGGTTTCTTCATCTGCCTGAATTTGGTTCAGTATACTTCCCTTGACCCGACATATCTGGGCCGCCTTCAACGATTCCGCGTCTCTGGGATCTATTAAATTTTCTTCTACTTTAGCTGCAATTAAAGCTGTAAGACGGTCTCCTCCTTTTAGGAAATAGTTCAGCTCCCCTAGTTCCCAAGTGAATCTCTCCAGCTCCGAAACAGCCTTCCTCAGATCCTGGGTATTCATCGCTTTTACCCTCATCAGCGCGAGCGCCGTGGCATGAACTTCTGGCATAGTTCCCACTCTTCTAATATCTGCTCCCTCTACGAGATTCAAGACGGGCTGCCTCAAAACTCCTCCTTCAGTCATCTTCTCTCTTTCGCGTATAGAAGAAAAAAAAAACAAAAAAAATTACGCTCGCACTCGATAACTCTCTTTCTCCACGGTTCACGGGTTTCGGCACCAGTTAATGTTTATTGAATTACAAGCTAAGAAAGGTTGGTAATAAGAACACGTAGAACGTTATAACAAGACTGCTTTATTTAGTCTAAGATACCTCTATCTATAGGTATTACCTGTAAACAATTACAGATAACATATGTTTGAGGATTAAGGCTGGGCACTAGCGGTGCCTGGACTTAACTTATACATATATATATATATATATATATATATATATATATATATATAAGTTAACGATCGTCAACGAAAAACGAGAAGAAAAAGGAAAGAGGTTGAATGTAGTTACTGAACGAGGGTTGTCAAAGCCTCTCTAAATACATTCGGGATGTTTACATCCCGATGACTTAAGGATTAGGCTGGCTACCTACGACGTCCGAAACCTTAACTCCCCCCTGCCAGTTTACGCATATCTCTTCATAAACTCCAAGGTCCGCCGCACGCAGCACACAGCCTGTAATCCCTTACATCACGTTTACGGTCTAATATATTCATAGTCCACACAAAAAAACAGGACACAAAGAAAAGAGATAATACAGAAATAAAACAAAAATAATAATAACAAAAAATAATACATTCGCCCTGGACCCGGTGGCTGCCAGGTAAAAAAAAAATGGAACACCCACAATATAAATAATGAAAACAAAAACTCTCTCTGAGCAGCACATGTGAAGTATATGATTCCGGATCAGTTGCTCCGTATTCGATCGAGGGCACACTATCTTACGCACATTCAACACCCTCCCCCCTGTGTTGGGAGTTTCAACTGTTCAATGTGAACGGTTCGCCTCTTCTTTTGGGTGGTCATACTCTCGATGGTCACGAGATTATGTTCCCGAATTATGATGACCTTAAAGGGCCCCTCATACCGAACAAGTTCCTTACTACGATTTGACACGACTTTTCTGTACACAACGGTCCCAATCGATATTGCTCCTATGCGATCCCGCACCTTCAAATTTGCGCGTGCCCGCGCTTGGATTTTTCGCGCATAATCTTATCGCGTACTTTGTACCACATCTTTCCGAGCTGTATGTGGGTGTTATGGAGCTGTGCCACCATTCCCTCATCCGCCACCGTCTCTGGCCAGTTCCTCGGTCTCACTCGTAATCCGAACAAAATTTCGAAGGGTGCTAACCCCGTCGTGGCATGTATCGAGTGGTTGTATGCCGCCAACGCCATTGGCATTGCTACGTTCGCCGACAGGCCTTTATCCACCTGGTACACGCGTAAGTGGTCGCTGAGGGTGCTGTGTAACCTTTCGATGGTTCCCCTGCTCTTGGGATGCCCGGGGGTATTAAATGCCATGCCACATCCCGTTTTTGCATTTCGGCTCTCACGGTTGCATTGTCAAACTCCCGTCCCCCGTCCGACGAGATCCTCTCTGATATGCCGTAGAATTGAAACCATGTGTTGAGGGCTTGTAATATGGAATCTGATGACTTGTCTCCCACCGCGTAGGCCATAGCCACTTTGCTAAATGGGTCGATGATAGTGACCCACTTAAAACCCCGCCACGTGAAGGTGTCCACTTGAATCTCCGTCAATGGTGCTTCTGCCGTGGGTGATTCCTCCTGGAGTCCCTGCGGGGGATGTCTATCATATTTCGTCTTCTGACAAACTTCGCATGCTCCGATTACCTCCTGAATAGTCCGCTGCATCCTCCACCAAAAATAGCGCCTTCGTAGTGCTTGTGCCGTCTCCTGCCCACCGCGGTGGTTGGTTTTTCCTTGGTGATACGCCAGTGTTACCTCGCGTTGCTGCTCCTCGTCCCGCAGGGTTTGGACCACGGAAAGACACCGAATGAACGAGTGATCCACCCCCAACAGCTCTTTCTGCCACAGCTTTTTAATTTTGTCCCACACAGTCGCGTTGCCCATGAATAAATGGTGTGTTTTGCCGGGTTTGGACACGTCCTTGAGAGCCTGACAAATTTGATCTCCTCGAACTCCCGGTGGTGACCAAATCGTCGCGATCTGACTCCTGCCGTACGTACTATGGAGTATTTTCAGAGCACCCGATGTTTGAGTTTTCCAAATGATCTGCCTCCGCTTATCATTGATAATTTCGTCCGTCGTCTCCATATCACGCGGTCTCTCTCCTATAGACTCGTCTGATGGTGTGTCCGCACTCCTGTCACTATCTTTCCGCGTGCTGCTCCTGCCCGCTTCTTCAGGCGTCCATTCCTCAATGAACTGCCTCATACCGCTCAATGTTTCCCCTTCTTCTATATCGTTCACCATAATATGGCGCGACAGCCAATCTGCCACGAGGTTGTCTTTGCCTGGCTTATATACAATATCCAGATTGTATTGGGCCAAGAATTCCTTCCACCTTGTTACCCTTGAGGAGGATTCTTTGAGTTTTCCGACCCATTGAAGAGGTCGGTGATCCGTATGTATTCGAAACCTTCTGCCAAATACATATGGACGGAAGTGCCCAATGGCCCACACTATCCCGAGGAGTTCTCTTTCCAGAGCGCTGTACCGCGCCTCCGTGTCCGTCAGGCGTCTGCTCGCGTAAGCCATCGGTCTTTCCCCGTCTTCGCCTTCCTGTGACAATACTGCCCCCAAGGCATAGTCGCTTGCGTCGGTGGTGATCGTGAAATCCTTCTCAAAGTTAGGGAAAGCCAAAATCGGCGCCTCCTGCAAACGTGCCAAGCATTTGCGGATATTCTGCTCTATCAGCGGCGTGATCATTATCCGTGCTCCTTTCCGTAGTAAATTGTTAATGGGTACCATATATTCTGCCATGTCCGGCACGAAACAGCGGTAGTAATTGAGCGTGCCCAGTAATCTCCGAATCCCTTTTACGTCTTTTGGCACCTCCATTCTCTGGATCGCTTCTACTTTCGTCGAGTCTGGTTGAACCCTTTCCTGTGAGATTGTGTGCCCTAAAAAACTAATCTGCTCCTGCCCCAGTGACGATTTGTCTATTGACAGTTTCAACCCGAAATCCCTTAATCTCTCAAATACGTTCCGGAGGTGTTGAATATGTTCCGATTCCGTTCGGCTGAAGAACAGCAGGTCGTCCATATAAATTTGGCACATATTTTCGTCCATTCCTCTTAGAAGTTCGTCCATGAGACACTGAAAGGTTATTGGAGCATTTTTGAGACCGAACGGCATTCTCGTGAACTCAAAATGCCCTCTTTCAAACGAAAACGCCGTTTTATGTTGGTCATGCGCAGCTAGTTTGATCTGATGGTACCCTGCTTTTAGGTCCAATGTGCTAAAAAATTTTGCACCGTTTAGTCTGTCTAGGATGTCTTCGAACCGCGGGATCGGATATTTTTCGTCCAGGGTATTATCGTTAAGTTTCCGAAAATCCACCACGACTCGGTATTTTTCCTCACATTCTCCCGGTCGACTTTTCTTTTTCACTGCCCACAAAGGGCTATTATACGGAGACGTGCTATCTCTGATAATACCTTGGCGCTTGAGATCCTCGATCTCCTTTCTAATGTGTTGTCTGAGCGCTTGCGGATACCGCCTCTCCTTCACATACGTCACCCGCTCTACTTTTAACGGGATCTCATGTAGCGTTTTCCCCGTTGCTCCTAGCTTGTCCCCTTCAGCGAAAAAAATGTCCCTAAACTCGCTCCTCAGACTCTCCCTCCAATCCTCCACTCTCTTAACCGCTCTTATTTTCTCCGTTTCGCCCCTTACGCCCCCCCGGCTTCGATAGGTTCGCTTCCCTATTTTGATCCTCCAGTTCTCACCCTCGTTTTCAATGCGCGCGCCTACTTTTCCCAGTAAATCACACCCCACTATTATCTGGTATTCCCGTGGCATGTCTTCCACGACGTGTACTTTTATGTCACCCATTACTTTCGCCCATTCTTCCAGCCCCACGACCGCTTCTCCCATTACTTCGCTGGGTCCCCCAAGAGTAAGTAATTTACGCTTACATACCTTGATCTGGTGTGCCCTCTCTCCTCCACGCAACCTCTCTAACGCACCATGAGATATTATTGTATTGGTGCTGCCAGTATCAATGAGGCACCTCTCCCCCTTCCCGAACTCGATAATTGGCAAACCACACATCCTTTCCCGCACTGTATTGCACCTTAGGATGCGGTCGCCTCTCTGCTGCCACTCTCCTCAGGCCTCCGTACGCCGCTCCCATCTGCGCGAGGGATTCTTCTGCCACTCTCGTCGTCTGCTCCCGCTGCGCTTCGACTCCTCTCCGTCTGTCTCCGACGTCCCTGATGACTCGTCGCCCGATGATCCAATTTCTCTTGGTGTCGCGCTCCGCCTCTCCCGGATTTCCTGGTTATTCACCTCCATTGGTTCTGCTTTGTGAAATTCCCTTCTACGAAACAAGTATGGACATTGTCTTGCTATGTGTCCTTCTTCCCCACACTCAAAGCACTTAGTGCGAGGGCACTGAGCTACCAGATGGCCCGTCTTTCCACAACCATGACATTTCCTATATTCTTTCCGAGGTGCGTACCTAGGCCTCGTCACTCCCAATCTTCTCTCTCTTGTCGCTCCCCTGCCTCTACCGGCAAACGGCGTTTCCTGTCTCTTCCACACTGCTTTTGGGGTCCTGTTTCTCCTATATGGGATCTGGCTCCAATCGTTGTCATCTTCGTTCATTTTTACTTCTTCTTCCCTTGCGCTAGCATCTATCATCGTCTGGGCGCATTCGAGGAACGATCGCTCATTAGGGAACCCTTCCTTCCTTCCCGTCTCCTTCGCTAATTGTACCTTTAAGATTGTAGACAGGAATCCCATCCTGCCCTCCACTTCATCGGCGCTAGTTGTCTCCCTCATTTTCTCATTTATTTTATTGTAGCGGACAACCAGGACTGCAGCATACTGTCCACTATTCTGTCTCGGAGATATCATTTCTCGAAACATTTGTAATATATCCTCCTCTGGGGTCCATCGTCCCCCCCCCCATATGCTTTTTTCAGTCTCGTCTTTACTATCTCCCATGGGGTTTCCTCGTCCGCCTGTACCAGGTTCAGCACCTTCCTTTTCACCCTGCACACCAGGTCTGCCTTTATTGACTTGGCGTCACCTGGGTCGAGTAACCCTTCGTCCATCTTGGCTTGTATCCTCTCCATAATCCTATCTCCACCTTTGAGAAAATGATTCAACTCACCTATTTCCCCAGAAAATTTTTCGAGGTCTGAGATCATTTTCCTCATGTCCTGTGACGTCACTGCCCGCACCTTCATCCATGCCAGTGAGTTCGCATGGGCTTCAGCCATGGTTTCTTTAGGTAACTGTGGAACTTCAAACGCTGCCGGCCGCAATTCCACCATTACCTACTTTAATTAAATCACACGAAAGTGAATGAGAAGGAAAAAAAACAAAAACCAACTCGCACGGTAATGACTCGAACCCACTCCGCTCCCGGGTTTCGGCACCAGTTAACGATCGTCAACGAAAAACGAGAAGAAAAAGGAAAGAGGTTGAATGTAGTTACTGAACGAGGGTTGTCACAAGACTGTTTTTATTTGAGCCTTTTAAAGCCTCTCTAAATACATTCGGGATGTTTACATCCCGATGACTTAAGGATTAGGCTGGCTGCCTACGACGTCCGAACCTTAACTTATATATATATAATGGTTCTTAGGGACGACAGAAAAACAAGGTTGTGTTGCTCTGTAAAACAAAGTTTATTTTCCTTTAATTTTTAATTACTTTACGGGTTTACGAATAAAATCTAAAGTCATACCTGTAAAACAAAGAAACGACATTCAATGTTTATTCTCCTGTCGATTCGGTTTGTTTTATAATAACAAATAATTAAGTCAAATATTAAGTTTAGCTTGCTTTCACTGCTTGCCTAACACTCACGTAACCTCCCTGCTGATAACGCTAGTATCATTCTCTTCAACGCCTGCATTATCTACGTTGGTGCGGCGTGCTAATTCAAATTAAAGAAATACATTTTCTTTACATATATATATATTGTAACGTACTGATGAGTACGCAGGGCGTTAATAAATACAATATTATGCCATGGTTGGACCAACCAGCTACTACCTCATTTTTTACAGTAACAATATTAATTCTGCACTCACACAGAACATTGATCTACTATCTCCTGACACAGCCACCCATTGACCATCGGATCCCAACCGAAATCCTGATTTTCACTTCGTCTTTATGAACATTAAACTATTAGCTTACGCGCTTCGATGACCACTTCTCCGATCATAGTCTAGCCATTTTCCTAAGACCAATTCACAAACTGCATCCTACTTTATATATTAGGGACCCTGTTTGTTGGAACCACTTCTGACAGCTTCTTACAGATTCCGCAGGCTTCCAAGTGTCCCTTAAAACATCCCAAGGCCTAGACGATGTGAGAAATTCTTTCACTTCTCTGATCCAGAGGTCGGCTTGGGAAGCATCGTCATCCCACCGTCATCCAAAAATTTACAATCAAAATCCTTTACCTCAGCATCTCCAAGTCCTAATCCAATCCAAACGCCACTCGAGGACAGTGTTGCAAATATCTCAACATCCTGCTGAGCGTCGCTCGTACAATCATTACTGCATATTAATAAAGCGGTATTTAGTATTACGGTATTAGAATTACGCACTAATTCACTAAACCCGGTAAACCATCCAATGACGCCACATCTTACCGTCCAATTATTCTACTCCCTATCCTCAGTTATGTAATATGTATAATCATATCATTAACAAATGATACGTTTATCAATAACATCCTAAGAACTGTATCTCTTAACTTATCAGCTCTATTGTAATTATCAATAACTTATTTTCCTTCCCACGACCTTTTATTAATATCTATAATATTATCATTACCATTATCCTTCTGAATATTTGTCATCCACGACCTTTCAGGGATATCTGTATTGTTATCATTTCTATTATTATATATATACTACCCTAGTCTTAAGAACGTTGTAGTACCTTTCACGTAGCTCTGTAAGCCCTCAGCTGTAACCATACTGTACATATTGTGATTTATAAGAAATAAAAGTTTTTTTTTTAAGAAGTCTTAATAAGCAAAGTTATAATTGGTGCCCGAGAACAAGGACCGGGTTAGACTGCATTGAGGGAATCTTGACCGTTCTAGTCAAATTCTCCTTCACGACAACAGGGAAGGCTCCGCCACTGGACTACAGAGATACTTCAGCCTGGCAGAAGAACCTCTTACTTGAAACGAGAAGACACCGCTCACGAGACTCATCGCAGATACTCTCAGAGTTTTACCCCGACTCATCTTTAAAATTATTATAACGAAGCTCCAAGAACACCTTATCATATACTTGAGGTATATTTCATTTATGTATTAATTTTATAGGAAAAACTGGTGATAGGATCAACCAAATACGACACATTACAGAAATCGAAATCTAAAACACAAACATGACTTACACTATGACTAAAGAAGACTATGGTCATTTGCCTTTTTATAACGGGAATCCCAGTGATTTAATATTCTTTTTAAATAGCGTGAGAGAAATATACACAAATGTTTGCGCTACAAATAATAATGCTAGGGATCAGAACCACGTTAGATTATTAACCATAGTAAAATCCAGACTTACTGAACAAGCTAGGGATTGTTTATTAACAAATACGTTTAACCACACTGAGGAACTGTTAGAATACCTAACACAACAATTTAAGGACGCACGAACAGTAGAACAATTAAAAAAGGAATTAATGCATACTTACCCATATAAAAACGAACATCCTGTGGAATTTATTAATCGCATAGCACGGTTATGATCGCTAATATTTTCGCGTATACAGATAGATGAGACAGACTCGCTGAATGAGAAGAAAGATTTGAACATTGTTTTAGACTTAGACAGGCCCGAAGCCAAACCGCCCTTGAGGAACACACATTAAACATTTGTAACGAGCTACCACATTTTATAGACTTACATGGACAAAAATGGTCAATTGACACGGGCTCGGAAATAAATTATATAACACCAAGTTCTGTACCCGACGGAACAGAAATATCTTCGGAAGAATTTATTGTGAACACGCCAGCCGGTAACAAAAAAGGACATGGAGCGATCTTCATTGACCTAGCCCCGCGATTAGGATTGTCACATAAATTATTAATTAAGTTTAAAATATTCGATTTTAGTAACCGTTATAATATGTTGCTTGGTATGAAAACCATGAAAAAAGTAGGTACGAAAATAAACTTAGATAAAATTGAATTTGTAATTAACGGGAAATTAATTAAACACGGTGAAAATTTAACTTTAACTAAAGAAAAAACTAACAATTACAAAATAGAAATTGATGATAAAAATGAATTAAATATATTGAATAAAAATGAAATAATAAATGTTAGAAGCAACGATTTTAAAAATAATGAAAATTTGAATGAGAAAAAAGAAACCGAAATAAATAATGAAACGAATAATATTGCCAATAACGAGTTAAACATATTAAATAAAGAAGATATAACAGATGTTATACGCGTAAATAATTTGGAAAACATAGGACCTTCAACCTCTAACGAATACCAACAAACCCTAAAAGACTTGGAAGACAGCCTTTCACTTCCCCAAAAACTATTAGAAACAGAAAGCTTAGCAACTCAACATTCACAAGAAAGTAGCCACAACCAAATATTTATTGTAACAGACAAACCTATCAATATAGAAAAGAACCAAATTTTTATTACAAGAGGTAACCATTCTCTAGAACTAGAACGACCCTTTAACAAATTTCGATACAAAATAGAATCAGCATACCCGTGGAAAAACGACATCGAAACTAAATTGTTAGAAATAATTAAACCAAATTGTACATATGGCGTATACTGTGAACCTAATGTAGAAACAGTTAGAACTGACTATGACGAAATGTTTAATAAAATATCACGAACCGTAGAAGAAAAATTCCCAACAGTTAAAATAAAACGTTACTCCAGTAAACTGATAGACGTACAAGAAGATACGGAACAACAAGAACTCATTTAGAATTACCACGTAGGAAAATCTTTCGACCGCGGTATAATGGAAACATACGAAAAACTAAAACGACATTACTACTTCCCCCGCATGAAAGATGAAATAACTGACTTCATAAATAAATATGCAACATGTGCTAAAACTAAATATGAACGTAAACCAGTGAAAACTAAATACCAAATAACACCTACCCCGGAAAAACCATTCGAATATTTAATGATAGATACTTTACATTACGAACAAGCCTTTATAATAACCATTATAGATACAATCTCTAAACGACTTTACGCAGAAAGGGTTAAAACGTGTAATGCTAGCAATAAATTTCAAGTAATAACTAAATATCAAGCGATTTTCCCAACACCTACTCAAATATCAATGGATCAAGGTCGCGAGTATAACAATAATCTTATCCAAAATTTATTAGGAAGTCTTGGTATTGAATGTCACTATACGGTATCAAATAATTCTAACTCCCTAGGAATACTAAATCGAGCCCATTCTACTTTGATCGAGTTATTAAGAATAATAAAAGAAGAAAATCCGAAAAACGGTCCTGAAACGAATTTAAACCTCGCGATAATGACATTCAATGAAACATTAAATAAAAATTTTAAATTAACACCTAACGAGATAACTTTCGGAAAAATAAAAGACCCTAATAAAGAAGAAAAAATAATTAAAGAACAGTTAGTACAAAAATACCATGAAAGATTAAAAATAGTACACGAAAAAGCCAAACACGAAAAAGAAAAAGAACTTAGGACAAACAAACTAAATAAAAATCGTGAAGACCCACCAGACATAGAGGAACAACCATTTGTTAAAATTCGTACTAGAACAAAAATTGAAAACAGATATAAACCTGTTAGACAATTTGTTGACAAAAATAAGACTATAAGAGTACACACTAACAACATTAGAAGACCAAGAAAGAAAAATAAACCGAAATCTGCTTCTGTTACAGATGATGGGAGAATGGAAATTGATCTGGACAGTCTTACTTGTGACCCCGATGACTCTTTCATACCAGATAACTGACGTAACGCATGCAGGAGGACTTATTACATACAAATTGCCTGACTCTAATATTATAAGAAAATATGACACTATTCTACATTACTTACATTTTGATAGTTTAATTCGTGAAATTAATGAAGTTAAGAAAGGCCTCGTAAACTTTTCAGCAAAAGACTCAATTTACGATTTAACTGTTAAACAAATAGCATATTTAGAGTATAAGGTAAATTCATTAGTAGAATCTAAACATCGTGCCAAAAGAGGTATTATAAATGGATTAGGGAGCGCAATCAATTGGCTCACGGGTAATATGGATGCATCGGATAAAGAACATTATAACAAAATTTTAGAACAAATAGAACATAATGAAAATTCCATTCAGACCAACATCATTAAAGACTTGACAATTAATAAAAACTTAATAACAAAATTCAATGAAGACATTCAACTGTTAAATAAAAATAATCAGAAAATAGAAAACATTGTCACACAAACAGATAAAAATAAATACAAAATTCATCTTGAGGAGTTATACTCTATTATAAATTACATAACTATCCAAATCCTTGACATTAAAAACTCCTTAGAAATCTGTAGACTGGGAATACCTCATTCTAGTATAATCAGGCAAACAGATATAAAACCGAATTATCACATTAGCCATGACATTGAAACATTATGGTTAACAAGTAAAATACACTGTGCAATAAAGAACAATACAATACATTATATTGTAACTATTCCACTTAAAGGAAAAGTAATGAAAACAATATATTTATTACCTGTACCATCATTACACGAAAACACCTATGTAACAACTATTATTCCTTATAAACTCATATTATTTTATGCCAATCAAACCTTTTTAGGTAACTGTACATTTATTAAAAATAATTATTTTTTTAATCAAGTAACCTCTTATAACAATGTATGTATAGCTAAAGCCATTAGAAATAATATAGATTCATGCATGACTGTTGATTTAAGAAACAAAGAACCCTTTATAAAATATATAGAAGATATTGATGTGTATATATCGTTATATATCGAGTATTAGTTTTAAGCAAAATGTATCCATACCCATCCCCATCCCGCAAATTGCTGTAATTAAGCTAAGCCATAACGAACCTTTTGTAAATATGACTGGTAATAAGGACATTAGTATATCACCACTATCATTTTCTCACGAAATACTAACATATCACCACATGAATGTATCTTTTCATGAATTACCATCTTTTATTGTACCAACTAATATAAACCTAGAACCTTTAACATGGGATAATTATATAGAAATTCCCAATATAATTCAAATGATTAGTTTAATAATTGTATTTTATCTTTTTTTGTATCATGTAAACCTCAAGTACTCTGATCTAAGGACATTCCTTAAAACAAGGCTTCAGCGACCTTCGGCCCCCCTACCAACCGAATTCATCCCACTACAGACAACAGAATTCATACCTTGGACACAAGTATCTCCACCTCACTATTCTCCCAGGTGCTCGAATCTTATGGGAGGAGGAGTTATGTAATATGTATAATCATATCATTAACAAATGATACGTTTATCAATAACATCCTAAGAACTGTATCTCTTAACTTATCAGCTCTATTGTAATTATCAATAACTTATTTTCCTTCCCACGACCTTTTATTAATATCTATAATATTATCATTACCATTATCCTTCTGAATATTTGTCTCCCACAACCTTTCAGGGATATCTGTATTGTTATCGTTTCTATTATTATATATATACTACCCTAGTCTTAAGAACGTTGTAGTTCCTTTCACGTAGCTCTGTAAGCCCTCAGCTGTAACCATACTGTACATATTGTGATTTATAAGAAATAAAAGTTTTTTTTTAAGAAGTCTTGATTAGCAAAGTTATAATTCTCTCAAAAATATTTGTAAAACATATATTAAACGTCTAATTCCAAACGTTGAATCCATTAACCTTTTTTCTAGTCACCAGTTTGGTTTCCGTCAACTCCACTGCTCAACAAGGCCTTTGCGTTTTGATCACATCTCTTCAGCCCTTGAAACTAACCAGTAATGCACTGTTGCCTTTCTGCCGCAGGTTTGCTTTACAAGCTCAAATCATATTTACTACTCGCCCTTTTCCTAATCCTACAGTCCTACCTTTCAAACAGCTTCTTCCAAGTCCACTGTGGTTTAAAATATTCTAACTTTTATCCCATAAAAGCAGTAGTTCCACAGTGCAGTGCCTTGGGTCCTATACTCTATAACCTATACAGCAAAATGTTCCCACATTACCTTTACCTTCTGGTGCAAGTCCTGTCCACTAGTTTTTATTAATTCCATTCATCTTCCTATATCCGAGACAGTGAGGTATTTAGGCTTCATGACGAAAGGCTGACATGGAACCACATACGAGGCTAAAATCACAAGAACTAAACAGACGCTATGGTCAACTTTACAGACTAATTCAAAGGACATCCAATCTCTCAATAGAAAATAAATCGCTAATCTACAAAATACATGTACGGACGCTCATACAACCAGACTACATAACGTAAAACAATTATTAGCACACATAAATAATAAATTAGTAGGAGAAGCTGCTTATTGTAGCCGACACTAAAATAGCATCGTAGAATTTTTGAGCATTATAAAAAACATTTCGTGGCAATAAAACCTTAGAAACTTATCAGACATTTATGCCACACTAGTATGAAACCACGCATGGATTTTATTCACAGGCGCGTGACGAATTATATGGACGAATATTTACTAACGATCGCGCATCAGAAGGAGACAAAATAAAAATTATGACTTGTTATGACGAACAAATTATAAACGAATGCAAGAGAAAACTACCAAGAGGCTCAAAATTCTTCTTAGAAACTTGTAAAGAACTAACAAACATTAGAGAACTTACAAATGCCCTCATGTGTAATGGTGAAGAAATGTTAGAAATCGAAAAGACAGCATTCTTAGAGAACCAATTCTCACAATACAACTAACAGTGCATACACTTTAAATTCAAAGAAAAATAATTCGACCATCATTACCATAAAAGATTCAAGAATAACGTAGACAATAACCTAATAATCAAAGACAAACACACCAACGTCAACAACGAAATCAACAACAGTACAACAATGATCAAAGAAATAACAATGCTACAATAAATAATGGAGACCTCATGAACAACGACAATACTTTAATAAGCAACCAATACAAGAAAAACAACTAAGACAGGAAAATCAGGCTGTATCAATGAGAACCGCGTTCTTTATACAGAAAACGATGACAAAGACAGACAAATTGCAATCTTAACCGAAAAACTAAATTTGCTAGAAACAAAGACATGCTAGAAACATGTTTAGACTTCGGACAGAACTGCGGAAGCCCTAAATAACTCGGATTAATTGCCCCAAATGAAGGACAACCCTGGACGGAAATGGCTTATTGACACTGGTGCGTCTATAAGTTATATATCCCCAACATCTTTACCGGAAGGATGTCAAATTATTTAAATAGTTAATTCATGAAACCTCCACTGGGGTGAGTAGAAGGCACACGGAGTGCTATAATTGATACCTACCCCTTGCTTCGAATCAAACGTCATGTTAAATTTTTAGTTATCCCTTTTAGCTCGTGATTCGATGCCCTGTTAGGCTTCGAAACAATGAAAAAACTCAAAGTTCATATCAACTGTAACAAACATGAAATCACAATTGAAAAAAACCAAAAGAAAATTAGAAAGTGAACTTTATTAACTCGAGACGATCAAACCGAAATTGCTAAATTAATTAAAACGCAACATATTGATCAAAATACTACAAAAAGACTTGTAGAACTCATCAGTAAATATGGAGAGATAATAAAAACTGGTGAAGAAAAATTACGCTCGCCAAATTTATTGAAACGTTTATTAAAAGGCACCATGTTATACGCGAAATCCAATTTACTTAGCCCATAAAATAAGAAGTGCAAAATTTTATAAGTTACAAAAAAAATAATACCATGCCTAAAAGTAATTCATCATATAATACCCCTGTATGGATTGTACCGAAAAAGATGGATACATGAGGTATTAAAAAGATACGCATGGTAATTGACTATAGAAAACTTAAATGTGACAACTACAAAAGACAAATATCCACTCCCAAATATTAGGAGGACTTACTAAATAAATAATTTTCGACAATAGATTTAACATCTGGATTCCACCAGATAGAGTTGGCCGGAGACTACATAGCAATGAGCGCGTTTAGTAGAGAAGATGGACATTTTGAATGTCTTAGGATACCCTATAGACTGACGAATGCTCCACCAACTTTCCAGGAAGCTATGAATATGATGATAGCTAATGTACCGAACGCTATGGTCTGTATTGACTGAGTTACCATTTTTAGGTTATATTGTTACACCTGACGGACTTAATGGATATAAGCCAGAAAAAAAACCCTATGCTAAAGACAAAAATCAACAAAACGATTCTTAGGAATGACTTATTACCTCAAATTCATTAAAAATTGTGCAAAATAACAAAACCCATTTCCAAATCATTACAAACAAAAGACTATTTGACTAAAGAAATCAAAGAAGATCGGGTCGAATTGAAGGAACTAATTAATAGCAAACACTCCTATACTAGCATACCCAGACTGGAATAAAAAATTCATACTGACTACTGACGCTAGTGATCAAGATAAGGCTCAGTTTTGTCACAAAGGACGACAAAAATGTAGAACACCCAGTAGCATTCGCATCACTGCAACAAGCAGAACTTAACTACTCAACAATTGAGAAAGAAGAAGAAGAACACCACAACACTTTAAACCTTACCTGTACGGAAACTGATTTTTATTACAGACAGACCAGCATTAAAATGAATTTTTACCATCAAGAACGGGCATAAAAGAATTATGAAATGCGTATGGAAACTTTGCGAATTCGAATTCGACATTGACCATATTCCAGGTTAAATAAACTTAGAAGCAGACGCACTTTTTAGAAACCATAATGACTTACATACGGGTGATATGGACTTAGACGAATTAGGACTTCTACCTGTGGAGGACAGCCCTCACTATGATGCCCTAATACAACACATACAAGTAGAAAACTTAGTACCAAGAATTGAAATTGAAATCCCTATAAAAATTGAGCTGTGTAGAGAAAGAGAGCTGCTGAAATAGAAAGAGAGCTGAGAATAGAAAGAAAGCTTGTGTAGAGCTACTATGCATTCCCAAAATTCATCCATTGAACAGATATCTGGTAGTTGACAAAGAAAAATATATTAACGTTTAAAAACACCAACTTCTAACAAAGAAAGTTTTAACAAAATTCAATTATACTGAACCATTTAATAAAAATAGAAATGAAATCGATACTAGAACAAGTATTACAGCCACGGACTACATATAGACTTAATTGTGAAAACCCATTTTTCTTAATTTAAAAAAAAAATATTTAATAAAATTTCAACTCGCATTACGGAACAATACCCAACTGTAAAACTTAAACGTTGCAAATGCCTTGTTACATATTAACAATTGAAGAACGCCAAGAAACAATATCGAACTATCATTTAGGAAAGACAACACACAGAGGAACGATTAAGACTTATAACAAATTGAAAAGAGAATTTTATTTTCCCCGTATGAAAGAGAAAAAACGACTTCATCAATTAATGTCTCACTTATGCAAACAGACAAAATACAAAGGAAAACCAATCAAACAAAATTTCAACAGACTCCTACGCCAGGAAACCCATTCGAAGAACTACAATGGACACACTACACTATAAATTTAAATACATAATAAACTTGACAACTTTTCGAATAGACTCTTTACTAAAAATATACCTGCACTAAATGCCATCAAAATATGTGATGTAATCAAGCAATACTTAGAACACTACTGCAATTAAAAGAATCAAAGTTATAATATTGTATTTGGGAGTGCACTTCGTTTGTTAATGATTTACAAATTGTTTATTAATTTGATATCCTTGATAGTTACTTCAAAATAAGCTTCATTACTACTATTTTGTACCAGTGAATGACCCAATAAGTTCCATTACAATTACAACCTCGTTATAAGTATAAGTTAAATTTACTTTTAATTGCGAATGCCACTCAAGTGTTTTACAAGACGTCATTATGAATTAAATAAATAACACTCACAGTGTCGATAATGAAAGTTAAGGTTAAATATTATTTCCATATAAAATTTATAATTTGATGGTTGACGAAGGTTTAACCTTGTTTGACCAAAGAGTAGTTGAATGGTAATTGAAAGAAAATGACTGGGCTGTTGAGCGGCAAAGGTGGACGATTGAAGTGCATCCAATAGTTGAGATTCACATTTGATGACAATTGATTTTCTTGACAATCCTCCATATGGTTCTTACTGCAGTACTGTTCTCAATTGGATGTAAATAATATAATCGTATTGTATATTTTGAACAGCCTGGATGAACGAGAAACTGTTCGTAAGAAAGTAAATTATAAATGAAATTATATGAGGACAGATTACTCTACTTGGAACAGTTTCAAGGTGGAACTAACACCACGCTTCGGCTAAGAACTAACTATCGGTTTTGCTGACATGAATTTTGGTTCCTGGTGTACTTGATTAAAATATTTCACTGAATAATCGATGCTCGTAAAAGTGGTAAATTGAAAGATATTTGTTATCGCTAATTAATGTTTTCCTTTTTACTCAAATTTTCGATCAGTTGATCAAATCAATCTGATTGAAACTATATTTGGGTTTATCCAAGTCGAATAAAATTTAGTGAAATTATATTCAATGTACATCAATTAAGAATTAAGAAGAATTGCCAGAATCACAAAATTAAATCTACAAACAAAATGAAAACTGGAAAATTACAACCTACTAATTATAAACTTTTTTATTGTGATAAAATTACAATCTGCCTTATTAGCCTCAATCTGCCAATTGTGATAAATGTTCCCCATTTATTTGGTATTTTCATTCGCTTGCTCATTCATACAGAGTTTACGAACAGCCCAGAGGTCTGCCAAATCCACATGGTTGTCACCTCCCTCGCATGCTAAAGATCTAAAGTCGTACGTCCAGGTTGGCTTAAGTATAACTTAGTAGATTAGTAATTTATTTTCTATTGAGAAATTGGGTGTCCTTTGAACTGTACAGTTGTCCAAAGCTTATGTTTAGTTCTTGTCTTTTTAGCCTCGTGTGGGGGTTCCAAGGTAGTCTTTTGCCGAGAAGGAATCCTAAATACTTTTCTGCCTCGGGTAGAAGAAGAGGAATGGAATTTAAAAAAAATAGTGGACAGGACTTGCGGTAGAGGGTAAAGGTAATGTGAGAACATTGTGCTTCATTAAGTTTGACCCGCCATTTGTTGCACCAATACTCGATCTCATCAAGGTGTTTTTGAAGGTTGTGGGATGCTATATCAGGGTCTGGGTGGGATGACAGGACTGCATTGTCATCTGCAAATATGACCAATAAGGTATTGGGAGTAGAGGGGACATCAGTGGTGCATAGGTTATAGAGGATGGGACATAGGACACTGTCCTGTGGAACTCCTGCTTTTTTGGGATAGTAGTATATGCAGATCATTATGAAGGGTTTTGTTGCTGACGTAATACGGGGCTTTTTTGCTGTCCCCCATAGCTCTATAGGTGTTTTTGAAGGTTTTGGGATGCTATATCAGGTTCTGAATGGGTTGACAGGACTGCAATGTCATCTGCAAATGTTGCCAAGAAGGTATTGGTGGTGGAGGGGACATCAGCGGTGTATAAATTATAGAGAATGGGACCCAGGACGCTGCCCTGTGGAAATCCTGCTTTTATGGGATAATAGTTAGAATATTCTAAACCACAGCGGACTTTGAAGAGGCGTTTGAAAGGTAGGACTGTAGGATTAGGAAAAGGGTCTGTGGTAAATATCTTTTAAGCTTGTAGAGCAAACCTGCGTGCCAAACCCTGTCAATAGCTTGAGCATTATCAAGAAAGGCAGCAGTGCAATACTGTTTGGTTTTAAGAGCAGTTAACGCGAAGGTCTTGTTGAGCAGTGGAATGTCGTAGACGTTTACGGCTTTACCAATCTGCAGTAATGATTGTACGAGCGACGATCAATAGGATGTCTAGACTATGATGTCGACACACTGTTATCGAGGGGTGTTAGGATTGGATTAGGTCTTTGAGATGCTGAGGTAAACGATTTTGATTATAAGTTTTTGGATGACCGTGGGTGTCTTCTAGGTCTTGGGGTGTTTTCAAGGACACTTCGAAGTCCACAGAATCAGTAAGAAGCTGGTGGTGGAAGTGGTCGCAATCAACAAGGCCCCTGATAAATGAAGGAGGAGGCAGTTTGTTAGTTGGTCTTAGGAAAATGGTTAGAATCAAAGGGCTATGATCGGAGGAGAAGTCATCGAGACGCGTTGAGTGAACAGTTTTGTGTTCCTAAACTATCGCAGAATAACAAGTCAAGGAGATCGATTTCGGTTGGGATCAGATGGCCCATAGGTGGCTGTAGGAGATATAGTGGAGAAATGTTGCCGTGTGAGTGCAGACAGCAAAGCACGTCCTCGTGTATTCGTAGATCTTGAGCCCCAATGCTGGTGCTTCGCGTTAAAGTCATAACCCACGAAACGATGACTGATGGAGCCTAGAAAGGAGATGAATAGAATCTATTGGAAGTACAGTACACTGGTGCTAGAGTAAGGGGAAAAGTGAATGTGCTGATTGACACTGCAGTGGACTGAAGGAAACCGTGTGCTACCAAAGGAACTATGTGATGGGAAATGGAGTTATGGACAATGACAGCGGTGCCTGCATGTGCTCTTCCATCTGGGTGATCAGTTCGATAAGTCTGGTACTGTCGAAATGTAAAAGGTCGTTTACTCGTAAGTCTTGTTTCAGTAATGAGAGCTATGTGGATGCTCTTGTCGTCAAGTAGTGCTGTCAGTTCGTTAGTGGGTGTGAACACCATTCATATTCAAAAGGAGAATAGATAAGGAGTCAGAAGGATCTACTTATGAGTTTTGTTTAATGGGGATGAGGTAGGTGACAAGATTTGTTAGAAGGGAAATGAGAGGGGTAATTAAGTAATTTAGGGTTCTGAACTCTGTAAGGAATGATGTTAATAGACTAGTGAGATCTGAAGAACTTGAAGGTGGAGGGATATGCAAGATGTGTGGTTGAGGATGGGATAGGGTTTGCGAGTTGATGGGATGAACGGAGTGCTGGGAAAGAGAAACTTGCGGGCAAGGAATGGGCAGTGGCTGTGACTGCTCTCTGTTCCGAACTACATTGACAAAAGAGACAGAAGGCCTCAAATTTCTGGCTGGGACGCTTCTTAAGCTATCTGTGGCTTGCTTGGGGCTTCTTCTAGCCGAGGACGTTGTTCGTTCCTAGACGTCAGGATCCTAGGTAAGCCTCGCAGCCCTTATAGTTGGCCGGATGGCCTTGTTTGCAGATCATCCATACTGCAGGTTATTTCAGGGGCTTCTTGAACAATTCACTCTTGTGCTGCCCACTGCACTTTACACGACTGCAAGGGTGGGGACAGTACGTTTTTGTCTGCCCATATGGTTATGGCACTGGACAATGTCGCGTTTTGGGGAATGTTTTTTACCTGTATTCTTGTATAACATATGTGGGCTAAATCGTAGATTTTATCAACTGCAGCTGTTTGCTTGAGATCTTCAAAGAACTATGGTAAGACGGCGTCTTAATCGCTTCGTCTTGTTGCTTATCCTCACACAACACGTTGGATATTTGACGAACTTTGTATCCAAGAGCTGAGAGCTCATCCTGTATTTGTCAGCTGTTGTAGTTGGATGCAGGTTTCGGATCACCACCCGTATCTCTCTTGCTTTATCTGATACGTATGAAAATCAGCCTTTTTATTTCCCAAATATTTTATTATTTTATTCAGGTGTTCGCTCGAGATTTGTGAAGATCAATGGGAACACCGTTTTAATCGCTTCCTCTTGTTGCCTGTACTCACGCAACACGTTCGTTCTTTGGTGAACTTTGTATCTAAGAGCTGAGAGTTCGTCCTCTATTTTATCAGCTTGTGTGGTTGGATGCAGGTTTCTAATCACCACTCGTTGCGTTCTTTTTTAAGTAATAAAAGGAATAAAGTAAGGAAGTCAGCCTTCGTATCTTCCAAATACTTTATTATGGCTCTATATGTATCGGGAGTGTCAGGAGAAATTTTAGAGTCTCGAAACCAATTGACACATGAGAATTTTCCAGTACCAATAATTTTAGTCATTTGAGAGTATAAAATTTCTAATATTGCAGATGAATATTGATGGCGGCTCGGGCTGTTTAGGTGTTTGTATAGCTTCCATGTCCTCTACTTGCGTATATTTCAGCACCTCAAAACTGTTAGGCGTGAAGAACGGGGACTCGTCGACGGTTTCTTCCTTAGGTGTGCTTGCTTGTGGCGGTATGTCTTCCAACGAGCTAGCTTCAGACGAATGATTTTGCACGTTCCTGCTCTGAACGTCGTGGCTTGCGCTTAATTGGCGATGGAGTAGGCGTTGGCATCTGAGACCTAGCCTTTTTTCGAGACATAAGTCGCTGATAGAAACGCATTTGTTATGTTTAATAGTAATTATTAATATATAAATTAATTTTTTTAATAATAAAAATAGATGTTGGTGAGCAGAATCAAACTCACGAATTTATAGTCAAAGACGGAAATGATAGCCCTCGGCTATGAGAGCCTATATATTGCGTGATGATATCTTTGAGCCAGCATCGGCACTAGCAAGTGGCAAGTGGCCATACCAATATGGCCGGTTTCTCTGTGTGAAATTATCTATTGCACTTACTGAAGGAGTTTAGTATGTAATTTACTGATACCTGTCTCCTCGTGAACATCACACGTAAGTTATCTATTGAGATAGTTTTAAAGCAGAAAAAAAGTCTTTGAACTGTAGTAATCGGCGATAGTAGTACGTTGTTATCAAAAACGAAGAAGTTGAAGATGATAGCGTGGGCGCCCTAACACTTCAATAAACGACGACAACATCGAAGAAGTTAAGAAAATGATTCTGGGCGATCACAGAATTGCTATTAGAGAGGTTGCTGATGAAGTTAATTTATCATTTGGATCATCATGCGAAGCGATTTTTTCCGAAGTTTTGGGCATGAAACGTGTGGTAGCAAAGTTCGTTCCAAAATTGTTAAATTGCTACCAAAAAAAACATCGCGTGGATATTTCCAAAGAAGTGTTTAACGAAGTAACCAACAATCCTGGATTTGTTAAATGCTTCATAACATGTGACATGGGTATATGGGTGTTGGGGGGAGATGCAACTTTGGAGCCCAAAATGCAAATCTCCAAACCCGTTTAGAACTGATCCGGATCACTAGCAAAGGACACTGAAACGGTTCGCTGGCTGAAAAGGAGCTTGACGGTATAGGGAACAAACTGTGATTACCTGATCGAAAATAAAATTACGGAAAACAAAAATCATATAAATAAATAGTTTAACCATTAAGACCAGATAAATAATAATAAAAGGCAACTGCAGAATTTGTGCGCAATATCAATATTATTTACAATGAGTACAAATAACGTTAATTAAAAAAAAATACCCCTACAAATAAAATCAATTTAAATAAACTATTAAAAAAAATAATTAACAGATCGACCTGTGCAAGTTAATGAACATTGTATATTTAAAAACAAAACAAAAATATCATAATAACTAATGTGGTAAGTAAACAAATTTTTTATTAGCATTGTCAATTGTATAAATTGTCTTTTAGCTCCTTGATAAATATTTTATTGCATGAGTGAATGAGACAAAATAAAATGTTCTACTTCCCGAGCCGCCAACAGTGTTGCTCGTTCCAAACCGTCCTCGATGAAGCAAGGTGTGCATAGATACAGTGATATCGATAGTGCGGAGAGCATCGATGTTCGATAGCGTGAGGACTTGTAAGGTCCCTGTCGACAAACAATGGTGAACTGACTGTCGAAGCCGTATTACGACGCGTACCTTGATCTGCTTAATACTATCTTAAAGAAAATAACACTGTCCTAAGCACTGGGAAGACACTTAAGTACTAAAATAAATCACTTTCCGTTATACAACTAAATTTATCTTAAAGTGCATATGTACATCTACATATAAAATGCATCACATAGAATTAATATTTTCATAAAAAATACTAGTAGTATAGTTAAAGTATCTATCACTTGGATACCCTTTAAAAAAAATATACATATAAATTAATATTCTTTATTGCGAAACAATAAAACAAAATAATTGTTTTGCCTTCAATAACTTTACTCCCGAGAGAAACAATAAAAACTTTAATATTAAGGCCTTAACAATGGGTATGACGTGAAAACCAAGGTGCAATCGTCGCAATAGCCTGAAGAGCCAAGACCGAAAATAATTCTACAAGTTCGATCAAAAGTGAAGGTTCTTCTCAATCTTTTTTTCGATTTCAATGGCGTTGTGAATCATGAGTTCCTGCCAGAATGTCGTACGCTTAATTAATATTACTTGGAAGTAATGCGCTGTTTACGTGAAGCGATCTGACGGTATGTGCTTAGCGGTCTGTGTTATTGTGTAATGTGTGTTCATAACGATATATGTAATATCTGCTGTTGATGCTCGTTGGCCCGAATATAAAAAAAGAAATCAGTTAATTTATTTTTTTCATTAAAATGTGCTCACTATTTCTCTGATTAATACATATATATTTTTGACCTCCTTAACCCCCCTTTTAACCTGGATACCCTTAATTTATTTTAGATAGTGGGCAAGATATGATTTCTCATAAATAGAAGACTTTCACATTAAAATCGTCGCCAAGATGTTCAGACTTCATGAGTAAGATTAACCTGACCTCGTGACTTCCTATCAGCTTTTTGACAACTCTTATACAGGAAACGAACCATTAAATGACTCCGAACTACACATTAATAAAATATCCAGTGGTGTCTTGGCTTCACAAAACTTGCACTTTAAAAATGAATAAAAGTTGGAAAAATTCTTGGCCAATTTTGATGTCCAAGGGCTTAAAATTTCTATTAAAAAAAAAACTCACCTACTAAGAAATTCTTTGACGAATTTCCCGAGCGAAAAACTGCTAAAACGCCTGGATAAAATTGAAAAAAAAAGGCTAGACCACCGATTGAGAAAGGGAAATCCAAGATTTTTTTTTTATGATTTTTATTTTCAGCCGGATTTTTTTAATTCCTTAACTTGGCCGTGGATGGGAGGCCGTAACTTGGCTCAAAATACCCTCAATTTTGTCAAAAACCGATCTGAAGCGTATGTAGTACACTAAACCGGTCATGGTTCACAATAAATCTCTTGGCTCTGTCACTCCGGGCCAACCTGAACCGGGTGGGTATGCATGGGTATGAAGATGGATATGCCCAAACTTGTCTCACGGTAACGAGTAATTGCTCTCCGAACAATACTTAGTTCAGGTAAACCCAAAGCATGGGATGCATATATTTTGTTTCTACCGTCTTCCACTAAAGCAACAACACGGATAACTTGCTTAAACGTCCTAACAAAAATTTTATTTAAAATAAAAAACAATAGCGAATTAAGATAAATGTTTTAGTTTTTGTTAGTACCCAATAACATAAAGGATTAAATAAGGTAAACAAAGGCTTTTATTGGAAAGAAAACAAATTACTTCCCTTCAAAAATTATTTTTGAACAATCTTTTCACTAAAGAATGAACTTTTTATCGTGCACTTACTTTTTAATAACTTTATAACGAATGTTTCTTAGTGTGCCACTTTTGTGGGGCAATGTAGTTTGAGAAAGGGTGACATTGGCAACTGTTGCTAAACACAACTGGATCAATGGAGGTTGGCGGTTGTTGAGTTATTAAGACAACAATCGATAGGCTAACTCCTTACCAACTCACAAGAGCAATTTTTATCCTTTCCGGTAAATATTCTAATTTTTTTTTTTACCTCAGTAAATGTAACGCTAATCGCCTTTTCCATGTTCAGTAAAGAACTTTGGAACAATTTTCGTTGTAATATTTTTAAACACATCAGACACGTCTATATATGTGTATTGTGAAATTGTTAAACAGATTTTTAATTCTCTGATAATTCTGATTATTGTTTTAAATTTTAAAATCGGAGTACTGCGCCTGCGCTAAACTATTACAAGTCGTTTTCGTATCGCTCTACAAACTAACTGTTTTTGTTACCGATCGTAGGAAGTGTCTAGTTCGTTGAACCGTCTCAACCGACCACTGGGTGAACTGTTCACGGAGGAGCTGTCTACAGGTGAGTGGATAGTGAAGCTGTGGACTGTATTGCCAAGTGTATGTTTCACTTCACCTTTCATAGAGAAGGCGGCCATATTGAAAGGCTGTAGCACAGCTGTACTAGAGATAAGAGTGGGGAGTCCGGTCTGACCCTCATATCACCGTGGCCTACTGATAGCGTCGCAGGCTCTTAATTAAATTTCGTGCATTCGCGGCAACCATTTGCTACATATTTTTTATTTATTAAAAAATACTTATTAATTCTAAAAAATACTGTTTATTATGAAAAATGCGTTTCTATCAGCAGGTAATGTCTGAAAATAGAAAAAAAACGCTCAAGGTCTCCGGGGCCAACACCTACTCCGTCGCCTGTTAAACGTAAGCCGCGGCGATCTAATAGAAATATTGTCCCAGTAAATTCTTCAGCACCCAGCAGCTCTATGGAAGAAATGCCATCACAACCCAGCACATCAAAACAAATAACAACTCATGAGTCTCCATTTTTCACGCCCAATAGTTACGAGGTGTTGAAAAATATTGAAGTAGAGGACATGAACTCTACACAAACACCCACACAGCCCAAGCCACCAGCGATATTTGTACGCCATATTAGCAATTTTAAATTACTATGTACCCAATTGAGTAAAATAGTAGGTACAGGCAAATACGTACACGTGCCTCAATCGGTCTCGGGATACAAAAGTTTCTCCGGACACTCCCGACACATACCGAGCGATAATCAAATACTTGGAAGAAACTAAGGCCGACTTCCATACTTACCAACTAAAGCAGGAAAGATCGCTACGGGTAGTGATTAGAAACCTGCATCCCACTACACCAGCGGACGAGATAAAAACGGAGCTCTTAAGTTTAGGAGATATACCAGGTTCGCCAAATTACCAATGTGCTCCATGACGAAAGGAAAGAAGATGATGCAAGTATCAATACATCACTGCCCTTGTTCTTTGTGGATCTAGAGCAAACACCTGGAGTGAAAAAAATCTACGAGCTTACCCACTTATACTACACAAGAGTACAGGTCGAAAAACTTTACCCTAAACGTGACAGTCCAATGCCATAATTGCCAGGTATAAGGGCACACGAAGTCATACTGTCACCACCCTCCCAGGTGTGTTAAGTGCAGTTGGCAGCACAAAAGTGAATTGTGCAAGAAGCCCCTAAAATCACCTGCTGTATGCGTGCTCTGCCAGCAAGGCCACCCGGCAAACTATTAAGGCTGTGAGGCTTACAGAATTCTGAAGTCCAGGAGCAAACAAGAGTAAAATCGACTGTGGTCGTCGGCCAGAAGAAGAGAAGCCAGCAACAGGTAGCTCAAGAAGTGCCCCCGCCAGAAATTTGAGGCCTTCAGTATCTTTTGCTGATGCCGTTCGGAACAGAGAGCAGTCACAGACTCCTCCTCCGCAAGTTTTTTTTTCCCCAGCAACCAGCAAACTCAATCCCATCCTCAACCACACATCTCGCATATTCCTCCACCTTCAAGTTCTTCAGATCTCACTAGTCTATTAACATCATTCCTTACAGAGTTCAGAACCCTAATTACCCCTCTCATTTCCCTTCTTACAAATCTTGTCACCTACCTCACCCCCATTAAACAAAACCCATAAGTAGATCCGTCTGACTCCTTATCTATTCTCCTTTTGAATATGAATGGTGTTCACACCCACTAACGAACTGACAGCACTACTTGACGACAAGAGCATCCACATAGCTCTCATTACTGAAACAAGACTTACGAGTAAACGACCTTTTACATTTCGACAGTACCAGACTTATCGAACTGATCACCCAGATGGAAGAGCACATGCAGGCACCGCTGGCATTGTCCATAACTCCATTTCCCATCACATAGTTCCTTTGGTAGCAGAAATTTTCCTTCAGTCCACTTCAGTGTCAATCAGCACATTCACTTTTCCCCTTACTCTAGCATCAGTGTACTGCCCTCCCAATAAATCCATTTCGGATTCCCAATTCATCTCCTTTCAACGCAAAGTATCAACATTGGGGCTCAAGATCCACAAATTCACGAGGACCTGCTTTGCTGTTTGCACTCACACGGAAACATTACTCCACTATCTCTCTTGACTCAGCCACCTATTGGCCATCAGATCCCAACCGAAATCCAGATCTCCTTGACTTTTTCTTCTGCAATAGTTTAGGAACACTATTCACTATTACTCACTATTACCACTAACTATTCACTCACGCGCCTCGATGACCTCTCCTCCGATCATAGCCCTGTGATCCTTACCATTTCCCTAAGAACTAACCACAAACTTCCTCCTCCTTCATTTATTAGGGGCCCAGTTGATTGGGACCACTTTCGCCAGATTCTTACAGACTTTGTAGACCTCAAAGTACCTCTGAAAACATCCCATGACCTAGATGATGCAGTCAGTACATTCCTTCACTACTCTGATGCAGAGGTCGGCCTGGGAGGCACCGTCATCTGAAAATTCACAATCAAAATCCTTTACCTCAGTATCTCAAAGACCTTGTCCAATCCAAACGCCACTCGAGAACAGTGTGGCAAAGATCCCGACATCCTGCTGATCGTTGCTAATACAATCAGTACTGCAGGTTGGCAAAGCGGCAATTGGCATCCTTCCGTTCCGATTCTTTAAATACCTATCTCTCCTCTCTGTTTGCCAAGGATAACTCTTTGTGGAACCTAACTAAGAAAATCCTAAAATATCATCCTGTTTCACATCCAATCCGTCGTGATGATGGGTCCTGGGCGGCTTCGGATGGCGAGAGGGCGGAAGAATTCGCACTGCATCTTTCCCGTACTTTCACTCTGCACCTTACTCCTCAAAACAATACTCATTACCCAACTGTTGAAGATTTCCTCACTTCACCTATCCCTCTCTCACTTCCACCAAAAGCCGTTAACCCCTCTGAGATCAAATATCTTCTGAAAAAATTACCTTACCGAAAATCTCCAGGATATGATTTCTTACTTCTCGAATCCTCCAACAACTTCCTCCTAAAGCCATAATCTTCCTGACCTACATTTATAATTGCATTATCCGAACGACGAACTTTCCTCTCCTCTGGAAACACTCCGTCATAGTCCTATTCGCCAAACCCGGTAAACCCCCAATGACGCCTTATCTTACCGTCCAATTAGCCTACTCCCTATCCTCTCAAAAATTATTTGAAAAACTCCTATTAAAACGGCCACTTCCAATTATTGAATCCAAAAACCTTTATCCAACTCACCAGTTTGGTTTCCGCCAACGACTAGGCCTTCGCGTTGTTGATCACATCTCCAAGCCCTTGAATCCAAACAGTATTGCACTGCTGCCTTTCTTGATATAGCTCAAGCTTTTGACAGAGTCTGGCACGCAGGTTTGCTTTACAAGCTCAGAGGATATTAACCGTAGACCCTATTCCTAATCCTACAGTCCTACCTTTCAAACCGCTTCTTCCAAGTCCGCTGTGGTTTAGAATATTCTAACTATTATCCCATAAAAGCAGGATTTCCACAGGGCAGCGTCCTGGGTCCCATTCTCTATAATTTATACACCGCTGATGTCCCCTCCACCACCAATACCTTCTTGGCAACATTTGCAGATGACATTGCAGTCCTGTCAACCCATTCAGAACCTGATATAGCATCCCAAAACCTTCAAAAACACCTATAGAGCTATGGGGGACAGCAAAAAAGCCCCGTATTACGTCAGCAACAAAACCCTTCATAATGATCTGCATATACCCTACATTCTTGAACACATCCCTTCCAAGTTCAAAAAATTCCATAGTAACCTATCCAACCACCCTAATTCCTTAGCACAGTCATTGCACTGCACCACTCATCCCTATAATACTCCTCGAAAACTAAAACGGCAGTGGCCTCGTGAACTGCTATAAATAAGTGACAGTGGGAGTCCTGGCAATGGCCAGTTTCTCTAATCATGTCCTGAGCATCTGTGGCTCTTGGTCAGCCTCCGCTGGCTCTTATCCAGTGACGTGGCTGACGTAGGAGCGTGGGGGACTTCCCAAGACTCCGCTTCCTCCTTCGCATGCGAGGGAGGTGACAACCATGTGGACTTGGGGGGCCTGTGGGCTGTTTGTATATATAGTCTGAATGAGCGAGTGAATGAAAATTGTAAATTGGTATGAATGAGATCATTTATAACAATTACTTATAGCCCAGTCAGGGATATTGTAATTATATCATAATAAAGTGTTGATCAGTAAAAAATTTTAAAATCGAATTCATATTTTTATAAATCCACCAATAATTAAACTGTCCTTTTAATTTTTTTTTATAATTTCCTACAGAAAATATACAACCGTTTAAGGTTTGTGTAAAAGTCACTCCATTAAATACGTAATAAATAAAATAAATATGTCCTTGTGAAACTTCTTTCCCAGGTTGACATTTCATTTACACGATAAAACGAACAACATCCGATTTATTGAAACTCACCAAACAACCAATAGAAATTAAATTGGTGATGGTTATGATAAACGTACAATAACGAAAAGTATTGTGAATACGAAAAAAATGCAATATGAATAATTTTTGTCTTTAAAGTTAAACAAAGTTAAAAAATGTCTGAAATCGCACCTCAGATGCAGGCCCTCATTAAGAATTTAAGATTGATTTTTATTTATTATTAGCAAAAGAAAAGTTATAGCAAGGGAGGGGGGAACCTTCTAAACTCCAATCACGCTCCCTACCAAGTGGGCCATCCCGGCAAACGGGAGGTTTTTCGGGTGATGGTATAAGGAAGTATTGTGTAATTTCTTGTTGCCACATTACTAACAAACTGACTTGCACGGATGATTGGTAGGATTTGTTGTTTTCCAGCGGTGTTTTTTTATTGTTTTTGTATGAAGCTCGTATTTCCTTGATTGCTTCCCAAGCTTCATTGGTCGTTACAGATCCACTGAGTCTCTTTAAAAATGTGTCTCAATTAGATTTTATTACTTTGCAGCAGACCACCCATTTTTTCTTGAGATCGATTAAGCTTTAATGACTAATTTGAATTGATCATCAAATAATGCCATAGAGGGAATTAATTTATCACACTTAGAATTAAGTAGAATTCATTATAGGATTTTCTGAACTGATGACCACAAAACCATAAATTTGTGTAGTGCATTTAAAGAAAACACCTAAGATTTAAACTTCGTTCAAAGTTTGTAGCAAGCCACCCTGAAACAGAATTCGAGTTAACTGGCAATGTAAGCTTTTGCAATTTCAAAACTGACCTAATTTTAAAATTTGGGTTGAAACCATTCCACGCAAAAACGCATAGTTGAAAGAAGTCGTCATGGATACATGTGACGATTGTAGATCGAAATCTCACGAACTGGCCACAAAACGTAATTTCATTTCCAGAACTGACGACTTCAAAAACCTATATCTGTGTCGCGTAATAAACGAAAACTCCTAAGACTGAAACCAGGCTCAAGGTTTATAGCAAGCCCAACTCAAACAGAATTTGGGTTAACTGACGATGTAGGTAGATCCCATTTGAAAACTGTGAACGATAAAACGCATGGCTACAGAAGTGGTCGATAGACCTACTGTTGCAGATGGAAATCCTAGGAATTGGCTGCAAAGCGTAATTCCATTTCCAGAACTGATGAACTCAATACCCTGTATCTGTGTGACACATTTAAGATTTAAACTAGGCTCAAAGTTTGTAGCTACAAAATTCGAGTTAACTGACGATTTAGAGGATTGCAATTTGAAAACTGGCCAAAGTTTAAAATTTGCGTTAAAACCATTAACGAAAAAACCGGCTGTAGATCAAAATCCCACCAACTGATTACCAAAAGTAATTGAATTTCCAGAACTTAAACCCTCAAGCCTCTAAATTTGTGTGGTGCATTATACGAAAATATTTACAATTCAACCAATGTTTAAAATATATAGCAAGTCACCCTTGAACAAAATTCGAGTAATTTGACGATCTAGGTGGTTTCAATTTAAAAACTGACCTAATTTTCAAATTTGGGGAGAAAACATTCAATGAAAATACTTATAGCTTAAAGCGGTCGCGTTTAATAGATGTGATGGTTGTAGATCGAAATCCCACCAGCTGATTACAAACTGTAATTGCATTTCCAGAACTTATGACCATTTAACGAAAATGCCTAAGATTGAAACTAGACTTAAAGTTTATATCAAGCCACCATCAAACTGAATTCAGATTAACTGACGACGATCTAGGTGCTTACAATTTGAAAATGATCAAATTTAAAATTTTGTGTTGAAACCGTTTAATGAAAATACTTGTAGCTTAAAGAGGTCGCGTTCGATAATGAGGCAGTTGTAGAAATAAATCACACAAACTGGCCACTAAATATTATAGCATTTTCAGAACTGACGACTACGGACTGCTAAATCCATTCCCAAACTGGCCCTCTTCTGACTGGATACTTCGTTGTGAAGTGCATGTCGGGTACGACCTCAGTACACATTGGCTTGATAAGTACTGTCATATGTGTCGGATTACGGCTTGGATCAGTCTATATATTCGCGTATGTCTCAGGGAGTTACCTCATTCACCTTAGATGAAATACCTAGGTGGTAAATATAGTACCTAAGTTATGTATGAAATGCACAAAGAAAAAAAAATAGAAATAAACACAGCGAAAACCATCACACATTCGATGTATGTGTAGGCATTTTATAAAATTTATTCATTATGTATAAATCTGCCACAATATCACTAAGCATGGCTAGGTATTCCCCATCATTGTTATAAATGATTGTAGCTTATTAATGTGTGTGTCAAGTATTCATAAACTTTTATACTTCACAATTACTAGCCAAAGATTAACTCTACCAACAGGGTCAGAAAATTATTGGGCAGTATAATTTACCTTTGGCTAATGATTGTTAATAATAGTGGAATCCAAACTAAAATGAAATTCGACTATATTTTACACTTCATGTTTTAAAATATAATTCAATTGTTTCAGATGCTGCTGTGGTCTTTCTAAGACATTTCACTGTGGAAATGTTACATCTCAACAAGGAGCTATATCTACAGAAAATGTTTGGCTGCCGGGAAAGCATACTATTCCAACTGCCACAGATGCTTATGGAACTATCGAATTTCAGGGTGGCCCACACCCGAGTAAAGCACAAGTATGTTTATATAATTAAAAGAAAATATATATTTCATTTAGATTATGAATCTGCATCTATGTAAGATGCTTTGTTGTTGATTCAATTTGTTCCTCATTATTTTTATAACAGTTCCTCAATATTCCCAAAAACTGAACATTTTACAGCTTTTATTGGCGAAAACAACAATACAATTCTTATCAGTCAGTTTGGGCACATATAATAAATTGGCAGTAAGCCCTGGAACATGTGAAATGTCTTTCACTGTAATTCACTTTTACTTTAATGCTAGCTCGACCGTCACATTTTAAGTCATTTTTGTTAGCAACTCTCATGACAGCTTCAAATTTAGGGTAATAACTGGAAAAGTGTGTAACTTTCAGTCAGTGCAATTGGATTGTCCCTCTAACTTGTCTATGTTCATTTTCACAATATTTTCCATGATAATAATGAACCAACTAATTCCTTTAATTCTTCCTTGATAACTTTCATCACATAATAGCTGTTTCTGAATTTTGGCTTAAACCAAATATCTTCTCATTTTCTGTTTCTCTCCCTAACGATTCCCTTCTCTCCCACAATCAGTCTGAATGGATTGGTGCTGGTTTCTGCCTTTGTGTCTAAGATAGCCTCAGATCCTGAATCCTCCAATCCTCTTCTCCCCCCCCCCTTAGAGCCCCCTAATATAGTATACCTCTTCACTAAAATATTCTACCATTCAAAACAGATCCTCTAAGCAGTTATTTATCAACTTCCTCAAGCTCCCTTCAATCCTGTATTTGAATCAACTCTCCTCAAACTTGTTTCTTCATTTAATTTTAAAATTTTAGCAGGTGTTCTAAATACCATTTTACTTACCGATTCCCCTGACAAACCCTTCCTTGCAAGCCTTACCACTTCCTTTAATCTGTTCATTTAATCACGTATTCTGCTACCCATCATACGAATATTTCACATTCCTGGATAGATCTTTTTGTCATAAACTCCTCCGAGAATCTAATACCCTCGTTACAACTTCCAGTACCTTTACTTTTGGCCCACGATCTTATTTCCTTATTATACAATCTGGATGTCTCACTTCCCTTACACATGAATATCACCTACCATAAACTCCATTCTCTGACATTCGAGACTATCCAACTTGATCTGGAGACAACTCGATGGGACCGCTTATATTACATCACCTCTATCAATCCTATGATTGATTTCCCCCAGTAACTCAGGAAATTAAAGATTTAATAAGGCAACAGAATGTAGCAAGGAGAAGGTTTATCAGGCGATAAAGATGAATCCCTCTTTAAAACCTTTCGCAACCTTACTCAGTCTGAAATTAACCTTGCCCAATCAAAATTCTTTCACAAGTCTATATTATTCTCACAAAAATATTGTAAGGAAACTAATGAAATAATAAATTAATTTTTAACATTTCTCTCTGAGTTATAAAAAATTACTTTTTAGTATGTTTTTATTATTGTTGTACATTTTCAGTATGTTCGCTTGGCTTATGACACAAAACCAGAGTTAATTTTACAATTGTTTACACGAGAATGGAATCTTGAACTGCCAAAATTACTTATTACAGTTCAAGGTGGAAAAGCCAATTTTGAACTTCAAACAAAATTAAAAAAAGTTTTGAGAAAAGGTCTTTTAAAAGCAGCTAAAACAACAGGAGCATGGGTTTTTACTGGAGGAACAAATACAGGTTTATACTTATTCCTTTTCTCTCTTTATATATAATATAATATATATATTCAATGTTATTTTTAATGTCAAAAAATTAAATTAAATGAATTTAGTTTTAAGTTAAGTAGTAGTAAGTTTGATTAGTTGGATAAGTAAGGATTAACATAAAAGTCCTTATATTTGCTGCATGTACATGGAGAATCCATGATGTTGGCTGGTGATTCCATAACAGACCATGGTGGCGCCGAGAGTTAAGAGAGGGGAAAGAGCTATAAAAGGAGAAAGTTGGAATGGAATAGCTCTCTGGTATTGGGTCCGAGCAAGGAAGGGTGCTGTCTTTTACTGGGATACAACGAGCAACATCGAGGAGGCAATCGTGAGATAAGTACATGAGCAAGACCTGACTGTGGAATCGAGACAAGAATGAGAAGCTTCTGTCGTACATCCTGAATACTGTTGAGCATCGTGGTTGAGAAGGATCGAAGCAAGCAGAGCATTGAGGCGGATGGAAGAATCCTTTTTTCATTAACCTATTACAGGGAAAATTTGCATATTCCAAGACGACAACTGTGAGTACCACAAATAGTTACATTTCCCTCCAGATAGAGACAATTATAACCACAACCAATCTTTTCCAGTTGCACTAGTTAGTACCTTGTGTAGTTATAGATTGTAAGGTTTACAATGTGTAAGGATATTAAAACGACATTAAGTTAAATGTATTAGTGTCTAGTATGATCTATACCAAACCTGAAATTTTAATAAGAAAAGATCAATTCAATGTAAATTCATAAATAAAATCAAATGATTAATAAAGTTTATTTTTCTTATTAATTATAAAACCTGATATTAGTAATTTTAATGAACACGTACTAAGTGTCACCATGTGTAGACTCTCTTTTTAGAACTTGATAAAGTTTGTGCAGCATAGCTGGTCCCTTGTTCATTATATCAACTTTTTAAGCCTAAAGTTATAGTAAATTTACAACCCTAAGAGGTTTTTGACCCGTTAAAAAGTGTCAAAGAAAATTAAATTAGATTATTAATATATTAAATTATTTACTTATCGGGTAAAAATTGTTATTATCAATTTGATACAAACATTTCAATATATAGTTTTCAATGGTGTTCTTGAAAGTGGGGATTTTAATAATATAATTTTCCTGATATGAACCCCGAAATTAATTACCTTATATTAACCTCTTATGGCTGTAAGTCAATATATGAATACGTTGTGACACCATGCCACACAAATTACATCAATTTCTCAAAATTACTTCTACACTAGGGACACCAAGTGTCTTCTTCATTACAAATAAATAAGAATATCAGGTTTTACATGTAATAATAATAAACAATTTCTTAATCATTGATTTATTTATGAATTTACTCTTTTAATAATTAAACTCAGGTTGGGTTCTGACATACAAATACTCACACTGTAATTTAATTTAATCTTAACTATCTTCATCATTAAATACCCTAACAAATTAACACGACATTTGGAAAACATGAATTATGAACACTTAACCGTCTCTAATGGCGAAGGATTGTAGTTTGTCTGGTACTCACAGTAACTTCTTTGAGATGCTTCTTCTGTCTAGTTGACTCGGAGAAAGGATTCTTTTCTTTGTATTGTGGTTCTGTTCTTCTTATCCACATGTGACTGACATACTTCTAGAGGGACATTTCAAATTTTGAAACATTTAAGGAATAATTTTATACATATGCACCAAGAATCTTATGCATAATAACTGAGAACCCTGAGATGTCTCATTTTACATTTAAATAAACTGTTACACATTATGAAGTATTTTCTTCCTTGCCTGTCTATAAATAAAGTAATATTAAATCATGAATAATATTATTCACTATAATATATATAATATAAAAAAATATAATATAAAAACGAAATGACCACTAGGTAGGTAGCATTTGAAATAGCACTTTGACTTACACCATTGCCAATTCTGGTGATTTGGAAAGGAAATTTGGTTTTTGTGGTACCTTGATATTCATAATTACAAAGAGGCATTAAAATCATGTTTGCAATTTAAACTCAACAAGTTCATTTTGTGAAGCCTGTACATTTTATTTTGTTAAAAATCAATCAGTTTATTTTTCTATATCAACAATGGGACAACTAAAACAAGAATTGAAGAAAGAAAATTGCGGATCAAGGAACAGAATAATATAAAATGCAAAAAATTGAAATAACCATTAATTAAAAACACAAAAATTAATGCTGGGTCTCTTTACTTCGATCCAAAAAATTGAGTTTTTAGATTCTGACAACTTGGAAAAGAAATCAAGTTTTTTCAGTGCATTCACATTCGTTTCCAAAGTATCAAGATTCAAACACAATTCTTGCCATCTAGAGAAAATCTTATTACCAAAGAGTGACCCTTATCCTGAAGAAATAAAACAGTTTATATTCGGAAATAAGGAAGTTAATCGTCATTTTCGAGAAAATATCAGAGTTAACAGCAATCTTTCTGCTTTCACTTCTCACAGAAAGTGGAAGTATTTTTAGTCACTTTATTTTAGGTCAAATATCCTGAGTTTTTCTCCTCTGCTGAGGCAAGCATTGGTGCTTAGGTCAAAAAATTTGGTGAAAAATTAGTGCTTCTTCAGTTTTTTTTTTAAAATGAATAACAAATGATTTATCCAATCATAGAAACCGTTTAAATACAATTTTTAGAAAATTAAATTCTGCACAAAATGAGTACCATCAAATAAATATTACTTTAGGGATGAGGTTACTAGCTCATCACGAAGTTGCCGTCATTTTTTCAACTTTTGCTAGTAAGTGCGATTTTCACTACTGTCTTGAGTGTTTTGAAAAAAAGAAGTCTTCAATTGAAAAATGCTGGGATATGAAAGTTGTCCTCAAAGATGAGAATGAATGTACCTATTATATTTCTGCCCTCTTACGGTGAGTGAGTGGGTAGAAACCGGTTCTTGTTTTTGATGGGTACTCAGTATACCTTGCACTAATCTGTAGAACACCTACAGTGTACTAAACAATATGCTGCACCTGACATTGCATTCCAAGAAACAACAGCTATTACCCCTCAAGAGAGATTTCTAACCAATGACTACAACAAAAATAGATTAATATCAATGCTGTCTATGGTGCTTTGGAATGAAGGATTTGTGGTTAAGCAAGCAGCAGAAGATGCTCACCACCTGATTGTTAATACTGCAATAGGAGCATCTCAGTCATACGACCAAGTGGTGCTAGTTGCTGAGGGTACAGATCTTCTTATGATGCTAGCTGTACTTGAATAACCTTCTTCAAATATTGTGTTCTTGAAACCTGGAAAGGGTAAGATATGAAACACCTTATATAGTTCCGGCAGTTTTCAGATTTCATAAAAAAAAGCCTATTTTTTCTTCACGCCTTCAGCGGTTGTGACAAATCTTAATTATTTAGGGAAGGTCAAAAAAAATTTGTTAAATTGCTTTTGAAGGATGAAAAACTTTTAGACATTGTTCAGCTGTTCGTGAACCCAATGCCCAGGAAGGAGAAATCGCAGAACTAGGTTAGACAATGCCTCCAACACACAATGCAGGATATCACCATTCATGGGATCATACCTACAAGTTCAAACATGGAATGGAAACTTCAAAACCCATTAGATTGTGGAAGAAGCACAAACTTTGGCTTGTTTCCAGTGACCACAAAGAAACAATCAGCTCCTTAATATCTCCTCTAAACAATATGATGCAGATGTACCAAAAAATACAAAGCAGCATGCAGCTGCAGGAAAGCAGGGATACGTTGTTCTGTTTTGTGCATTAACTCTACGCCAACCATTCCAGCTGAGACTAGTGTAGAAGGGCAGGATGATGACTTATGACAAAAGCAACTGGAAACATTAAGTGAGGAAGAAGATGACTCAGAGAAAACTGCTAAGAGCATGGATAGTGCCCTTGCAAACCCACCAAAACATGCAAAAATCGAGTGATACTTGAATAGATTGATTACTCCACTGCTCTAATGTTCTATGTATAACATTTAATGATCTAGGTATAGTGGTATCTTGAATTGTCCTCATTATGATCTTCATTAATGATTTTTAGTATCTTATTTTGACATGATTCTATTATTACTGCATACTTTTACTTATTATTATTTTGCTCATTTTATTTTCTACAAACATAGGTTGGTAAAAAATAATTACAATGCCAGACTAAAATTATCTGTATAACCATATGTTTTTACTTTTCATGTATTAATACTCATTGAATGCAGAATTAAATGTGCTACAACATTTACTTGGAGCTATTTTTTCTTCAAACAGGAACTTTTCACAAAAAACACAAATATAGCGGAAATCGCTCTTATTAACAAAAGTTGGAAAAATGATGGCAACTTCGGGAGAAGCTATATAATTATATAGTTATATAATTATAGCATTGTAATTATATAATTATTAATTATAGCTATAACAAAACAGCGTTGAGTATGTACCATTCCGAGAGATTAGATTACCGGCACCGACTGGTATCTGCACTTCCTAGACGGCTGGAAGAGGATAAACGCGTGCCTTTGACATCAGCATTGAAAGAATAAAAAAATAAGAACACATGTTGTAACAAAACGAGGAAGGTTATCTCGTATGTGTGTAAGCTTCGATTGAGTATACTGAGATACCTGTGAGAAATAGTGAGTGATCTAAAGGAGGAAAGATAGACAGATCTTAGGAAAGGACTGTATTAAAGGTAACTCGAGCAAATTCACTTGGTGTGGGGGACATTAATCCCTGTGGGAGCTTAGGACTTTCAATTATTATATCAATATACAATGAGTATTATGTGTTATAGAAATTGTTTAAAATGAGTTATTAACTTTAATAAACCAGTAGTTTTGGTGTAGAAAAAGGAGTTTATGTATCGTTTTTATTTGTATCTTTCCCAGCCAATTCACCCGGTTATAAATTGGTGCAGGCTAGCTGATAAGTCTTCCATAATTCTTTCCAGGTTCCTAACTTCCCGTTCCCTGATTTCTCAACCTCTTCCAAAGGAAAATTTCCTATTTCCCGGTAGGTACGGGGGTGTTACAATAGCTAATATAATTATAAGCTAAGTAGTAACCTTATGACAAAAATAATTTGTATTTATAGGTACTCATTTTACACATAATTTAATGCTCTAAAAATTTTATATAGGTGGTTCTTTTGATCAGATGAATCATTCATAAATGATTTATATTGGAAAAAAACTGAAGAAGCACCCAATTTTTACTAATTGTTTTGACCTGGTTAGGTCAATCAGCGCTCACTTCGGCGAAGGGGGAAAACACTGGATATTTATTTGAATTTATATTTATACTTATTTGATATAAAATAAATTGATTAAAAAAGTTTCCACCTTTGTTTGAATTATTTCCAATTCTGGGATTTATATAACATATAGATATCATCAAATTTATAATTGTATTAGTCGTGGGAACTATCATTTGTATAACATGTATAACATAATATGAGAATTTATTTGTTTGTTTATATTATATAGAAAAAATTTAGTTATAAATTGTATCTCTATTTATACATTGCCTCCATTACAACATATAATATGTATTATCTTAGGTAAATATATGAAAAAGTTGGTAGCATTTATTTTTATTTATCTTATTAAACTTTTTTTTTTTTAAATTGATTTTCAACTTATAATATACTAATGGATCTTAGGATCAGTGTCCTGGCTATATTTTGTAATACCCTCAAAGATTACTCTAATATCAATTTATATGTAACTGAAAGAATCATTATTTTATTATATCATTAACACACCTAAAAATATGTTAACATTCAGAAAAGGATTTATTTCAATCAAGCTGTTTAAAAAACAATTAAACATTTATTTATGCTTATTTAAAATTGTAATGTAACAAGATTTAATATAGGCAATGTTTATATAAAGATACAATTTCTTATTATTTATTTCTATATTATAACATAAACAAAAAAATAAATCCTCATATTTTTGTTTTTGTACAAATAATAGTTCACATGACTAACTAAATGTGAACTATGACTAAAAAATTATAATAAATTTGATTTAAATCTCAGTAATATCAAAATAAATACAAGTATTTTTCATATTTATATGTAAATCACAATATTTGTATTTGTCAGTAGATTGGATAATTCTTAAAACAACTACTAAACTACAAAAAGTTCACAACTGTTGTCACAATAAAATAATACTCTTGTTGGGGAGAGTGACACCATAAAGAAAAAATCGACAGGTGTAATTCTCCGACCCCGTGTCAATTATGCCGGTCTTTTGAGCTCATGAAAGAAGGTAACGAGATATCAATTGCGGGGGGGGGGGTTCAAACAAACAACGGAAACATTAATGAAGGGAAATGAAAGAAAAAAAAAATAAAGAAGAACGAAATGGCAAATCGAACAAATGGTATTTTAATGTAACGAGAGACTACATGCGTGATTGACAACAAACAATATAATGAGTAATAAATTTAAATACATTTGCCTTTCATATCTCAATTAGAAAATCCTTATATTGAGAAAAGCAGTTTGAAATACAAGGATCAAACTAGGCATCATACGGATAGCCCAGAATAACTTACAGTTTTCTAACAACATAACTGATATGAATTTATAAATAAATAAATCTACTACAGCAATAAATACATACACGCACCCAATACTTACATAAAACAACAAACACGTGTGTATGCGCGTCCACAAGCACACATGTATTTAATATATAAGAAAATTGTAATAGATAAAAATAATTTTTAGATTAAATAATATGGTATTTTAACCTTAAAATATTATGCTCTAATTGGAATGATCTAAGAGACAAACACATTTCATGAGTTTTATAAATTAATTAATTAAGTGTCATTCTTACATTAAGTGACACATGAAAAGAGATAACAGTTGAGTTAACCAACCTGAATGTTATGCTTTATTTAAAATCCTGTTTCTATTTCTATGCAATATAATTTTGCATTTTTCAGATTACTAAATAATTTCTAAATGTGTTCGTGAAAAGAATTCATATTATAAACATAAAAACACATGCAGAAAATTAATAATGAATTCGCCTTATAACTGGGTTAAAATATTGAATAAAAAAAAAAAATAAATATAAATAAAAAATACGCATTATTGACGAAAACATCAATGGAGCAAGATCCTACAGATTAGGATTGCTAATAAATAAATAAAGTACAGTACTTATTGACTGCTTCATTGGGTACCCAAGCTGGCAGCTGGGACACAAGCGGCGCTTGTGTTGCTAATAATCGATGGCAGGTAATCGATTAGTGGAGAGTTGAGCGAGGTCCTCACTGCTACCACTTCCAAGACGAACTCCCACCAGAGGTGCTCCACATAAACAATAGGCCGATAAGGCGGTGAGATGTAAACAATAGGCCGATAAGGCGGTGAGATGATGGAGGTTGGAACCGTCGGTGGGGGAGGGCACTCTGGTGCGTGTTGGCCAACTGAAATCTGGATCCACACTGACTCTGGGAGCGACTTATCAACCGGTGCTCCGTCCTTTAATCCTCTATAAAGGATGTAGTGTTCTCAATCCGATTACGGGGCCTCGGATGCGTCCCGTATCGTTATTTGTTTTGTTTACTTTCAAACATCTTTCACTTAAAACAAAATCAATTAACATAACTTCTCGTCAGCCCTGGGGCATGGCAGGTTCATTATTCAATACAAATACACAACACTCACATTCGAAACACAAAGATATTCTTAGAACATTTATAATATTATCAATAATTATTAATTCTTTATATAAACTAAACAAATACAAAAAAAAATATTTATCTCTGATTTACACTTTTTTATAATAAATTTTAAGAGGGTACTTTGTTAGATAATTACTTGTCAGTACAAGACCCCTTATTCGGGCTTAAACAATGAATGATAATTCTTTTTTCAATAAACAAAATAAACGACTTACAGGCGTAAACAACTCTTATATTCGATATATACAAATATATATATATATATATATATATATATATTATTATGTTCTGTCTATTTTAAATATTTGTATTTAATATTTACTATTAGGTTCTATTAACAAAAATAATTCTGGCAAAAAGATGAATTTAATTTTACAAACATAACAAAAACAATAAACTTATATTAATTATATAAATACTTGTGTATTAATTCGATTCCTTTTCTTCTTCAATGGTCTTCTTTTTATTCAAATTTATAATTCTTCTCTTCGTGCTATTTCTCTTCCGTTCCGTTTCAAGTCAACAATCATTAACCAACAAAGTTTTTAAGTTTTTCTTACTCACAATCTCAAGCTAATAACATGTATTACGGGCTGATGCCAAAGCTAGATGAGTTTTCTCTGTGTGTTTTCATTATCACAACCACAACTACTAATTATAACTGGCTAAAACTAGAGAGTAATTCTGTGTGTGTTTCTATCATCACAACAACCAGTAGACTGTCTTTTGTTTTTTCTTTTCACTCTCAATTGTTTTTATTTGCCTTCTTGATTCAAGGTTGGATTAAATATTATATAAAAACACCACAATATCTAATATCACAACAATATATTCGAGTGAAGTAGATTTATTTATTTTGTTCCTTTCACTCCTTGTTTTTATTTTGCCTTTTTAGTAAGTTTTAATGACAAATCCCTCAGCAGTCTTGGTTTTCAATTCAACACATTTTGCCACCTTAAGGAATAAACCAGAGTTTTTCTCTCTATCAATATGTACAATTTTTTTTTTGGATGGATTAACGTTTAGGGTATTATTTTCATAATATTTAGATACAACTGGTTTTAAAAACAATTTTTTTTCATGAAGCATAACAAGAAGAATGTACTTTATTTTTAATTATACCAAACTTTTATCAATAACAAATATGATTTTTTCAAAGATATAAATAATATCATTATTTTGATATATTGCCCAAAAATACTGTTTCTACAGGGTACACAATCATTCAAATGTGTCTCTATATGAGTCTAACACCAATATCAGATCATCCATATGTATGTATAAGAGTAGTAATATATTACAGTTTTGGTCATCTGGACTCCATCGTCCACATGCTCCTTTAGTCTACTATGCCTCTAGGTTTTTAAGGTACAAACTGAACAGATACAGACTTGCTATCTCTCTCTCTGAATAACTATTAGCGGTACTTCGATTTCATTTGTAAAATATTTTTATAATTTTTTTTAAAACTTATTAACACTTTTAGGAGAATTTTCATTACAACAATATATTATGTATTTGTCAATGTACTATCAATTCTACTTTATTAGCTTCCTTGTTCAAATTTTGTGAGTAATAGGATTTGACAAAAGTGTCTGAAAATTTTGTTTGTGTAAAATGTAAATTAAGAAGTTTTTCCCCAAATAATGCTTGATGTTGATGTCTCTGCATACATAAAATAAGCTTAATACTATGTTTAATAACAATAGCAATACAATACCTAATATTTTGTGATATTTTGTTACTCTTTGACATTAAATAGAATATTAATAGTAATGTACACAAGAGTGAAATGCAATGCCCATGTCTTTTGTTTAGGCATTTGAATTAAATTACGTTTTTATTTTATTTCTAAAATAAACAATTTATTATTGTCCATAAACCTTCATAGTTATTGAATATCTAGAAAATAGATAGATCAGAAAAATTTATTCACAATTTAATTTATAATTCATCTTGTAATTACATGTTCCGGTAGAAAATAGATTATCTTCAGACCTTGCCACTTATAGATAATAAATTTTAAATGATTTTTTAATTAATAATGTATATTATTAAAAAATCTATTTCAATCTTCCAGGAGTTACAAGGCAGGTTGGGGATGCATTACTTATGGAACGATCCCAAAGGAGTGGACGAGTTGTAAGCATTGGTATTGCACCATGGGGAATTGTAGAAAATAACCATGAATTAATTGGTCATAACAGAGATGTTCCTTATCATTCCATTTCATCTCCAAGGTAAACTATAAAGTTATTAAAAATAATTAATCATACCTTTAATATTGCACTTATGATAAGCACTAATTTAGAGTTGTCAATTTTGTTAAGTTCTAAAGGTTCCAGAAGAAACTAAATAAAAAATTATGTGTTTACAGGCCTATTAGCTATTTAATCAATAATCATTCAAAGTTTCATAAGTTTATTTTAACCCAAGTTTGTGGTGGTTACACACTGATCCATGTAAGGAAGCAAACATAAGAAAACATTGGTAAGTCTTATAATGTTTTCTCAATTAACCAACCAAGGACAAACCCACTTCCACTCCATAGGATTAAGGATGTACTGCCATTTATGATTGATCATCTTAGAAGGGTAACAATGGTGTATTGTTGTAAGTGCAGTCAACCAATGGGGGCACGCCTCCCAATAATAATCTGAACTTTACAACAACAGCTTCGCATATACTTTTCTAGATAAAAACCAAAATTTCTGAATATTGTTTCAGCAGGGATTTTCTATTTAACATGTAAGTACTGTCGTTATTTATCCCAATATCTCTTAATTCAGAGGAAACAATAATTTTAAAAAAAGCTTAGATTTTTTTAGCTAGAAAATGTTAATTTAGATAACAAGCATGAATAATTACTACATTCATTAATTTAAATTATATAAAATGGTTGTTTTCAATGAAGATCACACCAGAGCTGTGTTGCTCCTTTATAAAAGATGGGCATAGCAACCAACATGTGTGGCAGAAAGTTAAACTCAGCCACATTTATTGTTCTATCCTGCTGCCCTAGGTTACAGAGAGAAAATTAACATATGTCAGGAAGTGTTTGTGGAAATACTATTCACGATAGAGTCGACCGATTAATGAAATACTAGAGTTACCCACCTCCCTTATGTCTTTAATATTTTGGTCTTGTTAGTTGTTAGTTATTTCTTCAATAGTTAAAATAAAGACAACCCTAGTATTTAATTTTTTTTTGGAAATAGAGCGGTGAAGTAAATTTTGTTATGAATTATGAAAATACTGGTAATTTGGAAATTATGTACTCGGAATAACCTACACCCACTATAGCTGATGAAGTGAGGTTTAAAACATAATGCTTCCTTATTACTTATTTCTTTTAGTGTTAGCTATTTATATTTGTGGTGTTCTCAACTTTTTCCTCTGGGACTGATGGTAATTCCTCTTTCTATCTTCTGTATTCTATGTATCGTAACTTTTGAGTAGAATTATTATTTTCTAATAAGGAAGTCCAATCAACTAAAAAAATTGATACACTTACATAATATAGAGAGAACACAGGGGGGAAAGAGCTGAAGGAGGGAGGAGCTGATGTTACCAACAACTCTGTGGAAATAGCTTAAAACATCAATAATAACTTTTTCTATCTACTGTTGTTAAAACTAAGTATATTCAGAGTAGAGCAAGGAGGTGGTTGACAGATAATTTATTTAACAAAAAAACGTTTCTGCCCATAGTATAATTTATTTATCCATTAGGACTATCAGTAATTTACATTATTATTTTGAAGGGAATACATTATGAAAAGTTTTATTGGCAAATAAGTAATACTCCTTGTTTTATTGGATTCGGTTAAAACCCCATAACCATTAATTAAATCATATAAGTATCTTTGTTTTATTTATTATTTTTGTGTATTTTTTTAGTCATGATCAAACGTTTTTAATTATATTTTATGTAAAACTGTCACTACCTATATATGTATACACCAACATTAATAAAACCATAAATCTGAATTAAAGGATTTAGAGCATAATTTAAAATAATGAAGTACCACACTAGGATGTGAATCAAGTTTTGCAGCTATCTATTTAATTCAGCAGCCTAGGAGTAATTCACTTGACTATGAGCTAACTAAACTAAGCTGTACTGTGTACTAAGCAGACCAACACTGGCCCATACAGTGGCAAGCTCATATGAGTACTTATTGTTTAATTCTTGATTTTAAGCAAGCTAATAAGTATTTTAAATCTAGAAAATTTCATTTTAAAATTTGTAATATTTATTCATTTTTTTCTTCATCATGTTCAATTATCATTAAGGACCTAAGGGCTTTTCTCACCCTAGGCAATGCATGATTGTGGCATCCTTTTAACTAAAGAAAGCAAGCTGGAATTGCTTAAAATATTTATCGTATTATAGGTTTGGGTAAGGGTTACACAGGATTAAAATATGTAATAGATATTTTTTTTGTTGTACATTAATTGAGAAATACAAACCGTAAACAATATACCCAAGTAAACTCATTATATAAAAAACTTTTGGCATGTTATAAATTAAACACACTTGTTAGCATTGTACCCATGAAGTTTCACAATAAAGTGAACCAAGAAAAATTTGCAGAAAATGATGTATTCCGATCAATGTATGTACCTACCTCACGTTCATTTGATATTATACTTAGGTTTATAAACTTTTGCTGAGCAATAGACTCCAGATAGGTCCACCGACAGATTTTTAAACAAACCCATAGGGACGGCTGATTTTATTTGTTCATCAACTTCCAAAGTACAAAATTTAAAAGATCCCATTTTCTGAGAACACATCTTTAAAGTTAAGGGGAAAAGTTATTAATCAACAACATTTGAATAGACAATTTTCCAAGGCATATCATGCTCAATCAAAGCTTAAAGATATAAATAATTTATTATAAAAATAAATTTCTAGCTTATAATTTTACAGGAAAATGTTTAAAATTTACTGAATTTAAAATAAACAAGGTACTCAACTATAAAATGAATAGATACTTAAACAAATTATAACCCAGTATGGTCCATTTCTATGACTTTGGTGGGTTTTAAAATTCAAGATAAATCCTTGAAGAAAACACTCTAGCAAAGGAAGGTCAGCTTATGTCATCTTCATTTCCATAAAATATTATGGATGAAGAGGGGAAGGAGATCTGGGGACTAGCATGAAAGAAGATGATTTGATGCCAACTGACAGAGAAGCAGCAAATACCAAAGTCTTTGCCACCATTAGGTGACATTACAGATCTACAACACAATTTTCTTGGTCATCATTCTTGTAACGTTTCTAAAAATAACTTCCTCGAAACAGTTAAATGAATAGTTCCTCAAAACATTTTATATTTACTTCACAAGAAACGAAAGTAAAGAAGAATTTGCTGTTTTGTGTATGTTAAAATATGTGTAGCCAAGGTTTTAATAATCAGGTTTGTAATTGGTTCTTTATATTTCACCAAATGGATATTAGAGGTTTCAAAAATTCAAGAAAGACCTCATTCGGTGATATGCAAAGGGAAGGGGTTGTAAATGTAGAAGTAACCTAGAGATGGTGCCTCATTATAAGTAGGGATCAGTTTTGAAAGGGTGAATTTTGATACAAAAGGAAGGAACACCTTGTACTATACCTAAAAAAACAATTCTTTCAGTTGATAATAATACTACTATTCTGCCAGATAAAAAACATGAGTCATCAGTAGCCCTATTTTGTGTGCGAAGCAATAAAATTTTCATTCATGGCCAAGGAATTTATTGCATATTATATATATATGCAAGAGCAAAATGGCAATGTGACCAGTTAAATAATCTAAGAGGGATGGCTGATGGTGAATGAATTAGAAAAGAAACAAAACATATGTATGACCTATAGTACTCATGACTTGCATTTACTTTGCAGCCTCAAACTTAGTTCAATAGTTAAAAGCCTGGTGCTTAGCACAGCTAATAATTTTTAGCTTCAGTCATGATATTAAAAACTAAGTCGTCTTTGACAGTTGAAGCTGATCAGTCAGTAAATATTTCTTAACTGTTGAGTAACTTGGTTCACATATTCTGCCTACTAGTACTATCTTTTACTAGAGACTTGTGAGAATAAAATCGAATTAGCTTTTGTTTCTGAGTTAGCCTCAAACATTTTTTTCATTAGATGCAAGTGGAGTGGTCTTTAATTCTTTTGATGCTGTCACAATTGCATAAAAAAGGCCTCCACACAGCTTTAATTGATTCTACCTTTACCGGTCATCTTTTTTTCCACTGTGACTTCAGAGATATTGCACATGTTTTTTCCATTATTTCTCATTTTAAAGATGAAGCCACACAATAGGAATACATGGTGCACAATTTCCTAAAGAAACCTACCTCAACAGATACCTCAGCTATATGAACTCAGACTATGCTCAAAGAGTGAAAAGCCCACAACAAAAAATAAGTAAATTGGTTTTAATATAAGGTTCTTGTTTTTACAACCCTGGAAACTTCAGCTATATTGACCCTATTATTATCATCATAGAGCTGCTCACACTATGACTTCATATATAAGCTTTCTCTTTCAACTTTCTTCAGGACCTTCTTGCTATAATACCCAATTCTGTATTCTCACTGACTAAAGAAATTGAAATTTTCGTGTCTTATATTTACAATCTTAAATTATGTCCTGAAGTTTCTGGTTCTCCAAATTTACCTATCTTTTATTCCCTGGGAGTTTCAATCCTCCTTGAAATTGATTCCAAAAGCCCTCAATTAAATTATTACCCTTGCCTCACTCCATAGGATCGAGCTGATTAGAGAGAAGTTCCCTCCTTCAAATATTCCTATCTTCATGATTGATTCCCATCTCCCATATTTATTTTCCTCCTCATAGCCTCCTCCTTAGTATGATACTAGAGTAAAACCTATTCCAGAAAAATACCTAATCACATGGTGTTCAATTTCCATACTCAAATAGGTTCATGCAAGAGAAGAAAATCTTTATTGTTACCTTTCTTTTTGAAGATATTTTCTACACTGAGACACCCATTGAATTTCATTTTTCTGACTAAAGCACTACCCCTTGACGTGACCTTAACAAAATGCAAAAATTTTCCTGATAGAATAGTATCATACCTTTCAAAGCTAAACAAACCTATGGAGCCTTTAATTCCTACCACTTTACAAAGAACCCTTGGTTATTAAGTATGCCTAAAATTTGAAACTAAAAATTTATTCAAGAAAATAAATCAGCCCACTAGTTTTTCAGAATTAGCTCCTTCATATAGTAACCGACAATTTGTATTAATCGAATTTGGGTACAGGGAGGGGTGCAGCTGTGCCATGGTGATCAGCAGCACATTTATACTCAGCCCAAAGTCACTAGCAGTTAGTTACACAACAGAGTTTTTTGTCATGAAAAAAGCCCTCATTTTTTCAACGTCTTCAGAAAATAATAATATAGTTATTTATACTGAGTCTTTCTCTGCACTCTAAGAAATTAATATATGTGACCTAATAGTTTCTTCAATCCTGAGAAGCACACATCTTACACAATTAAGATTCCATGAAACATTGGGTGGGCTACCGGGACATTTTGGTGTAACAAAGAATAAAGAAGTTGATGTTATTGCCAAAAGGGCTGTTTCGAAGCAGAACCTTTTGAGACAGCCCTTAGACAAAATGCTATCCACAATTTTAAATTTGTAATATGGAATTTCTCCCAAAACTAGTAGATTTTAGTTACTAACAATAAGCTCGAAGAGATTAAAACTCAGGTTAAAGCTTGGGATACATCCCAATTGGGATAGATGTCCAACAGAAGACATGAAGTCATGTTGGCTCATCTAAGGATTGACCATACCAGACTGACCTGACCCATGGATACTTAATGGCTAATGAAAATGAAACCTGCCCTATCTTTGGATGCTGTGGACCTTAGCTTACTGTCAAGCATATTTTGGTTGAATGTCCTGAGAATGAGGAGGTGCAGAGATCATGTGGCTCCATTGAAGCCCTCGTCAATTCAGAAGAAACAATATCTGCAGTACCAATTTTTTTAGGTTTATGTTTTAATTGAGTTTCATTTTATTTATTATATTTGTTCCTGTTTTTATTTTAAATAATTTCTACTTGTATAAATTAATAATAAATTCTAGGTGCAGTAAATTCTTACGATATGAACCTGGGAGCATGCTTGTAGGTCGTGGGTGGCTTTGGATGGGGATTTTGGTAGCACTTCAGGTCTTAAAACGCATGTTTGGCTCTAAGGACTTAAAGGGATTTGTGTTTTCTATGTATATACCCAACAACAACTATCTAAACATCGGTGGACTGTGCTGATCACTAAAATATTGGCAGGCATCATGGTTTTACCCACATCCTCCCATCCAAATTTGACCTGATCAGTCCTTTAGTCCTCAAAATGAGAACATGTCCTGCCTAACAGACTGGACAGGGGACTGGGATTGAGGTGCCACTTGTGCCCAGGTTAGCCTCAGAGGTGCCTGGGACTTGTTTTTGCTAATGTGCACACTTGGTTGCATAAGATACCTAGTTGCTGCGATATATAATATAAAACTCCCAAACACAATAACAAATTTCTTTCTGCATAATAATAAAAGTTGTTGTGAAACCATTAAGAAAATTATTGTACATATGTGGGTCTCAATGGCCCTTGTGGTTGACATACCCTAAAACAAACAAAAAAGAAAAGCTTCATCACTAGCGCCTTTCACAAAAAGCCACAATTCCTGGTTTTCTCCTTTATCTCCCCCATTTTTTAATATGTTATATTGAGGCATGTTTGCCGTTAGTAGGGAATAAATTAGTAGGGTCTATCTCTATGCAATTTTCTTATGTTGCTTCACACCTATTTCTCCCGACAAATTTCCACATTTCCTTCTTCCAGGAAAACATACTATATCCATGCTATCTGACCTATCCAAACCCCTCAAAAGAATAGTTTAATTCCGAACTTCTTCAATTCTAAAATCATGTTTGACTCCCCTCCAATCCAGCCCTGGATTCCCACCCAATATGCTCTTATCAAACTTATCTACCTCTAATATGCATGTGATCAACAACTATCCCTCCTATTCTCTTAGGCGTTTTGAAAACGTTCGACACTCTTGGCTTCTCCATCCAACAATCAAAACTACTATTGATGTATTTTTCTAACAGTGCCACAACCTGGTTAAAATTGTTCATCTCTATCTGTTCCCAAGTAGTTCTCTTTGCAGTATAACACTCTGTCCCATTGTCTTCTAGTATAATGTAGGGATCATCCATTTCTTCATTTCTATTCTGTGTCTTCATCAACAACATTCAATCATCTATCCAACTATGCTTATAAAATCTATATGCTGGTGACACCCAAATTTACCTATCCTTTATCCCCAGTAAGCTCCGATCCACCTTCCTATTGGTTTAGAAAGTCCTGAACTGAATCAGAACTTGGGTCTCTCTCCACAAATTTTGATTGAATACGGAGAAATCCAAGGTGGTTATCATTGAATCATCCCCCCTTCTCAGAACCCTAAATGATATTCCAAACTTCACTGTCTAATTCATCTACTTTAGATTAGTCAGAAACCTCAGATTGGTTATTGACCTAACTCTATCCTGGAAAAACATCCCAAATCATCTGCTGATTCATTACCACCCTCAAACTGTGCAATCATTCCCACCATCTATTTCCATTACAAACTCGCCAACTCTTTGAATTCTTTCTTGTCCTCCCCTATGTTTAATAGCTTAAAGTTCTGATGAATTTTTTCCTTATATTTATACCTGGGATCGCGTGAGAAGGGCACATTTTGTAGTGTTACACTAAGTTGGGATGGATGTACCCTTTTGTCCATCACCAATACTTCTGTGGGTCACTTCTCTGCATTACCATCATGACTAAGAAGCCCCCATACATTTACCACCTCCTCCATTTAAAATCAGCTATTAAATCTTGTAACACTGGATTCCACCCATCTGACCTGTATTTCCCCTCCCATAGATCTATTTCCTTTTATTGTTCTTTCCTGATCTGTGGTACAAACCTATGGAACTTTATTCTCATGCATTTTCATCACTCTCCATCATAATATTTCAATCAAGATATTACCAGATCAGATTTAAAATTGATTTATTTATTTTTTTCATTAATTTTGTTCATTTCATATTTTAATCTACTCATGTAACCTTTTACTCTCATTTTCCTCCAGTAATAGTTCCTATATTTTGCTTTATATTTTTAGTTACAATTTTTAGCAAACGTTGTTAAATTGTATTCATTTTTGTATTTTATTTGTTCAGTATGATGGTTCATTTTAATTTACAACATATGACACGGAGCCAATATTATTTATAAGCTAAACACAACAGAGATTTTATTTTATAATTTTTGCCAGCTATCAGATAGACATATTTATTTTTAACTTTTGGTTATTCTTACCGGACAAGGTCCCAGAATAATGACTTTTTTATTATTATGTTTGGTGATCTCAAAGATTTATTTAAATACTTAATGTATCCCCTCCTGTGATTTGCCCTCAAAATCCTTAATACTGTCACATATAGCGCCCCTTCACAAATAGGAAATGGTTTTTCCCTTGGGTCCATTACAAACATATCCTCATAACCATCCTATATATCACTATCATTCAATAATCTTTACAACATATGAAAACCTTTTTAATCTAAATATTCCTTTAAATCCTGCAATACAAAATCTCATCTCATTTGTACTATCTTTCTCTTGAAACAAATTCTAACACTTGCTCCTAGCCTGTGCTGCAAAAATTTAAAACTTGATTCTCATAAGCATTCAACTTTCCCCTTCACTCTCAGAATTCCTACCTGGACTTTCCTAGTTCTTTCAACTTGACAAATGTAGTCTTTTATTTATAAAATATGATTTTTTATTTCATCGCGTTCATAGGTAGAGAATATTATTTGTATTCATTTGTCTAAGTTATTTTTAAGTTTAATGAAACTCTTGTTTGATTTATATAGTGTAACTTATATTGGAAAACCCAAACTAGAAACTTGTTTTATGTTCTCTACTTCAGACATAAATGGAGTTCTACAATCAATTGTAGTAACTTAAGGATCTAACTAAGAAATAATGTAATGAAAATCACATTAATAATTTAATGGGGCTTAAAAGGATAACGCTACGTAATATTTTTCAGTTGATTCATCTATAAGAGAGCATTGAAGATAAAATACATCTACACAAAATACAAAACAAGTATTTCCAGCCAGAGTGTATCTAAGACTACAAAAATGAATAATAATTCGGCAGAATCAATCTGTAACTACGATTGGCGCAGTATTTGATAGGTACATATTTAGAGCATTTATAATCAATGGTTAATTTACCATGCTTTAGATATCTTAAACCAACTAATTCATAACTTAATTGTTTAAAAAATAAATGGATAATTCCTAAAATTAGTTTTGTTTTATTTATTTTATATTTTTTCACATATATTACAAAAGTCTTATATTTTGTTGTATTTAGATTTCAAGGAATGGCAAGTGACGTTGTTAAAATTTAAATGTATTAGTATATTTATCAATAAATGGTCGGAGCATACTTTCATTAATTGATCTAGTTCACAAAAGGTTTGGCTTCTAAAGTGCTTCTTTTTTTTTAAATGGGTAGACAAAATGAGGATTTACAATACTCCAATTTGATCAATGTTATAAATGTCTCTGAAAAGTTCTCTAGGACTGATAAGAGAAACCCCCTAAAATTTGAAATTTTGGTAAATTTATGAGCCAATAAGAGATGGACAAGAATGGTAAAGTCCAATGAACCAGGAGCTGTATACATTATTTGGAGAACCTGATCTGTTAAAGTAAGCTCATACTGTGTATATAGAAAAAAAAAGTTAAAATTCTGCTTTATTATCAAGTTCTCATTGTGCTACCATTACGGGTTGACACATAATAGGGTGATTATTATGTGGTTTGTGTACTTCTAAACACACCAGTTTTCGTTTTAATATTATTTCCTATAGTTGATTATTAGTTTCAATTGTATTTTAAATCCAAGGTATATAGTAATTTATGAATAAACAGTTTAAGAGTTTTTACTCTGTTTCACTCCATTTTTGGATGGAATCTGTGACCCTATGTACTATCTTCAAGAGACTTCAATTTGCTCTGAAAAGTACACACCAGCCAAATGCCAATTATTTTGTTGATTATTATTAAACTCCTGTACATGTATGGTACCGCTGTATGGAGACTGATCCATGGTTTGGTCAGCAGAAGATTTATTTGTGTGAGAGCAGAGCAGATTGGTCTGCATCCTACTGGCCATTCTAGGGCCTATTATATTCCCGCTTGTTTGTACTATCCTGGTACGAGCCGAATTTCCCACCAAAGTATTAAATGGAGCTAGTGTTATTTTTTTCACTGTTTTCTTTATTGATGAAGGTTTTCCAAAAGAGGACTCTTGTACTAACCAAGGCTTCTTAATGACAAACCATGTCTTAAATTTTAATTATTTCTTTAAGATTATGCCGCCTTCTCAATTTTTTAGTTATCAGTAAAGGAAGTAGAAGGCAAAGGGTTTATAACAAAGTAGAAATGACAACTCTAAAAATTAATACAAAAGGTATTCCAAACAATAAAGTTAACTTTTAATGTAATAAAAACAATCAGCAATTACCTAGGGCATTTAATTAATAAAATAAAATGTTTTTTATGTAAATTACTTTGTGTTTCCCTATATAAACAAAGGTGTTGTAATAATTATTTAGTTCAGCTATCTTGGCTGATTAGAGCTTGGCTAACTGAGCTCAGAACCTTGACTTGATAAAATATAGTGGTATATTTTGTGTAAAGCCACACACTTTTGATCTGGAGTTGAGATTTTAGAAATAAGTCCAATCCCGGTGTGGTGCAAAATTGTGTTCTACGTACTTTAATCAACACTTACTCATGTATTAATATGTTTTACGACATATTTAATCTGAAAAATGTAATAAACATATTATGTTATTATTATATAAAAAATATTTACACAATTGAATTGAAGAGTATGTACAGCGACTTTATAATAGTTATTATGCTATTTTTTTCTTTGACTATGTGCTGTTAATTTTGTTACCACAGTAAAACCATAAATCAGGATATTTTCAGCTTTAAAAAGTAATTTTGTCTTTAAGTGGTCACTTCAGATTGAACTCACTAAATTTCACAAAATATATGATTGAACAGATTGGCTTAGGTATAACTTTGTAGATTAGTAATTTATTTTCTATTGAGATATGGGATGTCCTTTGAAGTAGTCTGTACAGTTGTAGAAAGAGTCTGTTTAGTTCTTGTTTGTTTAGCCTCGTATGTGGGTTCCAGGTCAGTCATTTGTCGAGATGGAACCTAAGTACTAAACTGTCTCGGATACAGGGAGAGGAATGGAATTAAAAAAAAGTAGTGGAGAGGACTTGTGGAAGAGGGTAAAGGCAATTTGGGAACATTTTACTTTATTAACTTTGATCCCCCATTGGTTGCTCAAAATACTCAATCTCATCAGGGAGTTTTTGAAGGTTATGGCATTCTATATCGGGGTCTGGGTTGGTTGTCAGGACTGCAGTGTCATCTGCAAATGAAGAAGAAGTCAAGGAGATCTGGATTTTGGTAGGGATCTGATGGCCAATTGGTGGCTGTGTCAGGAGAGATAGTGGAGCAATGTTTCCATGTGAGTGCCAACAGCAAAGCACGTCCTCGTGTATTCGTAGATATTGACCCCCAATGTTGTTGCTTCACATTAAGATCCCCACCCTCAAGGAAACGATGTCCGATGGAATCTAGAGAGGAGATGAATTGGGAATCGGAAATGGATTTATTAGGAGGGAAGTACACTTATGCTAGAGTGAGGGGGAAAGTGAAGGTGCTGATTGACACTGCAGTGGACTGAAGGAAGTTATGTGCTACCAAAGGAACTATGTGATGGTAAATGGAGTTATGGACAATTTCAGCGGTACCTTCATGAGCTCTTCCATCTAGGTGATCAGCTCGATTAGGTTGGTACTGTCGAACTGTATATGGTCGTTTACTTGTAAGCCTTGTTTCAGTAATGAGAGCTGCTTCTATGTTCTTCTCATGGAGTAGTGCTTTCAGTTCGTTAGTGTGGGTGTGAACACCATTGGCATTCCAAAGGAGAATTGATAAGGAGTCAGAAGGATCCACTTATCGATTTTGTTTAACAGGGATAAGGTAGGAGACAAGAGTTATAAGAAGGGAAATGAGAGGGGTAATTAGGGTTCTGCACTCTCTAAGGAATGAGGTTAATAGGCTAGTGAGATCTGAAGAGCTTGAACGTGGAGGAATGTGCGAAATGTGTGGTTGAGGATAGGATTGGGTTTGCGGTTTGATCTGATGAACGGAATGCTGAGGAAGTGGAACTTGCGGAAGAGGAGTGGGTAGTGCCTGGGTCTGCTCTCTGTTCCAAACTGCATTGGCAAAAGAGGCAGAATGCCTCCAATTTCTGGCTGGGCCCCTTCTTGAGCTTCCTGTGGCTTGCTTCTTTTCTTCGGGCCTAAGTTGTTCATCCTAGACTTTGCCTCTCAGGATTCTGTAAGCCTCACAGCCTTTATACTTGGCTGGATGGCCTTGTTTGCAGAGCACACCTACTGCAGGTGATTTCAGGGGATTCTTGCACAATTCACTTTTATGCTATCCACAGCACTTTACACACCTGGGGGGTGGGGACAGTATATTTTGCTGTGCTTATATCCCTGACAGTTATGGCACTGGAGGAGGTCACATTTCAGGTACGGTTTTCCGACCTGTATTCTTGTGTAAAACAGGTGTGTTAAATCATAGATTTTCTCCACTTCAGGTGTTTGCTCGAGATTTACGAAGATCAATGGTAACACCGTTTTAATCGTTTCCTCTTGTTACCGGTCCTCATGCAATATGTTCGTTATTTGGCGAACTTTGTATCCAAGAGCTGAGAGTTTGTCCTCTATTTCATCAGCTTGTGTGGTCGGATGCAGGTTTCTGATCGCCACTTGTAGTGATCTTTTTTGCTTTAGTTTATATGCATGGAAGTCAGCCTTCGTATTTGAATGTTGTGGCTTTCGGTTAATTGACGATGACCCCAGAGACCTTAACCATTTTTTTTTATTTTCAGACATAAGTTGCTGATAGGAACACATGTTTCATAGTTAATAATAATTTATAAATTAATTTTTTTTATCAATATAAAATAGGTGATGGTCGGCAGAATCGAACTCATGAATTTTAAGTCAGATATGGGAATGGTAGCCCCAAGAAAAATAATTTTTGATACACAAAATAGAATATACAGTGGGATTAAAAGAACCTCAGATGATGGTCTTTTGGCTAATCCTGATATTTTCTTATGGCTTAGTAGATCCCACTAAATCTATCTTGGAGCATAGTAGGACCAAAACTCAGAATATCTACAGGACTTCCTGGCCAAGTCCCTCCTTCCTCACCTGTTGTCACACCTCTCCTCTCACTGACCTCTTTGAATGGTACTATTAATTTTGATTAGTTATTGGCAATGAAAAATAAAGAAAAAAATGAAGCCTTTACAGCCCTAACATTTGGACCTTTTTTTCCCATAACTTTTCCTTGCAATATATAATTGGTGATAGACTATACAGTTGTAAAAGTAAAGGTTAAATTAATTAAACACTCACTTGAATACTGTATAACCGACACTCAAGGGCGTCATGATGCCAGCTGATCGCTTGGTGTAGCCACCAGCGTCAAAACACATTCAGCGCTTTTAATATTTGTAATTAAATAAAAACTGTGATTAGTAAGACAGTACTGTTTCAAGGTATGAAATTATAGAAGGAAAAAGGCAGGTTTTGAATGGGTAACAGTCGGGTGAAGGTATTGGAGAAGAAGATTTGATTGAACAAGAGAAGTGATTTGTGCTGTGCTTTGTGGTCTTTAGGGTTTGATTAGTGGTCAAGACGAGGTTTTTGTCAGGGTTGATATATTTTTAATGGAGTAGGAATGGATCCTGAAGAAGGGGAAATCAGGTAGGAAGGGTTTTGTGGAGGAAACGTGAGTCGATATGAATCATCATGAATTTTTCCTAGCTTAGTCAGTAGTTATGGAGAGAGGCCCAAGTGTCGATATGATTTAGATCTTATTGGATCAGTTGCAAAGCAGAATTTAGTACAGAGGGTGGAAAGAAAATTAATAATGTATCGGTGTAATCAGTATAGAGCTGAGAGGAAGTTTTTTTTTTATATCAAAACCTCTTTATTGAAAATTACAATGAAAAAAATAAATAATTTATGTGTTACATATTTCTCCTCTTTCTGCATACACAGATGCATTCGAAGGAGTGCATAAATATAATACATTCTTTTTGAAGTTAAAAGTTGCTGAGAGGAAGGTTGTTGGGCTGCTAATTAAAGGTCATGATTGTAGAAAAGTAGTCAGAGAGTCTTTCATGAATTATGCTTAAGAATAAAGAAAGAAGGGCAGATTACTTTAGACGCTTGATGTGAATGATTGAAACTGATCGTTGGCACTGTCAGTATGGGTTAAAGTCACGGTAAGAGAACTGAGTGGTCAATGCTATCAATAGCTTTCCTGATGGGAAGGAAAAGAAGGAGTTATATGTCGATGACCGGTGGAGAATTAGGTCTTGAGTGGTTTTTGGTAATAAACTGTTATTTTATTATCTATAAAAAGGAGTAAGTGTACCTTGAATACAAGTATTGTAAGATTGTTTATCTAACAAAGAAGGCCAGGAAAGGAGGTGTTCTACAATGTGGAGCTAAAAATTATGTTTTAAAAGCAGATGGCGGAGTGTACATGGCCATTTGTAAAATGTTTTTTCTGAATACTTTGTGTGTTTCCAATGAGTAAGCAGAGCCATTAAGAAAGTGTCTGATGGAAAAGAACCAGGTGAAGATCTGAGAGGAATTGCTGGTTGTCTATCAAGAAAGATATTCAAAAACCAGAAGTTTGCTAACATATAAAATCATTTCCATCATTACCAAAGCCATTGTAATAGACAATAAGAAACTTTTTCATTGCTTTTAACATAATGAAAATAGAAGGTATCTCTCTGAATTGCTAAATATTAGGAAAGTGTATATTATGTACACAGATGTTTATAAGATAAAAACAAATACTCCTAAATTAAATGTGCAGGAAAAAAGCCAACTTGAGACTGATCATGAATTACATTTTCAAAAAGCATAACTAGCAAGGCGTTGTATGCAAAATGATACTGAATTCGCTAAAAATCACTTTAAAATTCATGTTTGCCGTATAGATTTACAAAAAGCCTTACCATTCCCTGTTATCACAGTGTCTTATTACAAAAGAAATTTATATTGTTACAACTTGGGTTTGCATGATCTTGCAGCCAATAAGGCTATTTCCTATGTTTGGAATAGAACTATAGCTTCCAGGGTTGCCCAGGAAATATCTTTGTTTCTCATCAAACACCTAAGACTTGAAGTACAAGGTGGTGAACAGTTCGTGCAGATACTACAGTGACTCTTGCAAATGGCAGAACCAAAACATCAATGACATTTGACACTTTTTATTGACCCCATCAAATAACACTTGAACTAATGTTTTTCATTCAAAGTCTTCAAAGACAAATATGATTGAGAAGATAAATCAAAAATGTTAAAATCCAACATTCGTTTGTACCCAACGATTCTGATTTTGGATCTGTTGAATTGGCAGCTAAAGGAAAAGTTATTTAAACTCCAGTGTACTAGTATAGCATTATGGAATCGGCTAAGGAAAATAACAAGTTCACTGTTGAAAGATTAGTTTTTGTCTACTGCTTTATTGGAAAAAATATTACCAGAAGGAAATATGACCAAGAAAATTGTTAAGTAAACTGGTTGAAAATGCAGTGGATACGCTATGAAAAATTCCAACCATATCAAATTCTTTAAAAGAATCATTAGACGAATCTGTGAATTTTCAGATTTTAAATTCAAAACTGGAGAAGTTGACTAGGCCACTGCAATTACATGAAATACTCAGGGAGTTGTTACCTATGAATATGAGATCGGTTGGAGATTTAAAAAAAAAGGGATATAATTGATCTGCTACCATATATTCCACCAATATACCATAGTTTTTCCAAAACCTTGTCACCACTACTTACGTAGCTGAAGAGGATATTTGGACCCTTAACCTATTATGAAGAACAAGAAGATCCAACATCATTAACTAAAGACTAAAGATTATCAGCTAAAAATGTATGCTAATAAACTTTGCCTTTTAAATTTCATTTTTTAGTAACTGATATTATCGTCAATGTTTTATGAAATTTTATTTGGAATAAAAATTTTAAAATTCGTTTTTTTATGACACCTTATCTTGGTTAATAATGAGAGTAGTGTAAGTATTATGAGCGCACTGAAACTAGTTAGTAAAAACTTGCACAACTGATTTTATTAAACTTAAAAGCTTTAATGGCTAGAGTTGAGACATATTCCATTTTACCTCATTTGGGTGATGAAAGAAAATTTACAAAACATTAATTTTCTCAAAATTAGGAAACTTCACTTACACTACAATGATTCTCTCCAGCTTTTTATTATGGTTAAGAATGAAAGTGGCATAATGGATTTGAGCCAGTTGAAACCAATCAATAAATAAACACTAAAAATTTCACAACTTTTTTTTTTTTTAACTTTAAAGCATTCTTGGCTATTCCATTTTATCTCGCTTAGGTAATTTTTAATAAGCAAATTTACAAAACCTTCTTTATTTCGAAATTAAGGAAATTTGACATGCACCTCTATCATTCTCATGGGCTCATATGTGTGTATGCATGTATTTTTTGATGAAAATGTAACATTTTTTTTGTCATCAACCTTGAAACATTGGCTTTCAATAGATTTCAATAAATAAATAGTTCACTAATATGAAGAAATAAAATCACAATATTAATTCACTAAAATTATGGTTTCAGGTCAAAGCTAGCTGTTCTCAATAACCGACATGCATATTTCCTTTTGGTTGACAATGGGACTGCTGGGAAATACGGAGCTGAAATAGTTCTTCGGCGAAAACTGGAAAAATACATCTCAATCCAGAAGCTACATCCATGTAGGGCATATGTTGGATAATTTATGTCAATATAATTATGTTATTATTGTATACCTGCAGACATTTTCTTCCTAACATTATTTTCATCTCATTACCTATATTCTTTTGAAATGAAACTCCTTTGGGGGTTTTTAATTAAGGGAATTTAATTTAAAATATGATGGTAGTAGCTAGTTTTGAGCTTAGTCAGCACATCATTTTCTTAAGTATATTTATTCCAATAAAATTTGATAATCAATGATTTTAGCAAATAGTTAACCCATTGTCTGCTTAAGAGAGATAGATGGTGATGAGAATTGATGGTTTTGGAACAGAACTAACCAAGGAAACATTAGGGAAGAGCCATTTTAACTTTAGGTAGATACAAGATGACTGTGGAGTCCCAAAAGACAAATTTAACAAAACATTTTAGTCAAAGGCTGGGGAAGGAGACATTGAGAGTGAGGGTATAGTTCAAGAGTACCCATTGATCATAGGGAGATTTTGAAAATATTAGGTTTTCAGAATTAATTAATGGTAATACCTAAGTCTATAATAGTGGACCAAAAAGTAACAGGCTGAATATTTAGGGCTAAGGCAGAAAAGTTGGCACAAAATCTGAGGAGAGGACTGTAGTCTATAACTATTGCCTCAGTTTTTGCAGAGTTTAACAAAATTTATTTCTGTTTCCACAGGCACTGATCCATTCTAGGTCTTTCTGTACCTTCATAAACTCTACTTATAAATCAGAGGGGGGAAATGATACTAGTGTACTGTTATCATTCTCTAATGATTGCAACCAGGTTATAAAGCTATTGGAAAAGGTCAATGATTTTTATTTAGAAACAAGGAGTGAATGCTCTATGGCATGAAAGGTTTTTCTGAAATATAAGAAATCAGGGCTAATAGTTTTTTTTCTTTGATCCATTGTGGCATGAATGTGATATTAATTAGTGCAATGTGTGTGGTTATGAAGACAGAAACCAGATTGGAAAGGATCAAGAAGTTTAGAATCTTAAGGAAATTGGAGATTTGGGAAGGCTTAATCTTTTGAGAGGTTAGAAAGGATAGAGGTTGGGTGACAGTCTTCAGCTTGGGATTTTTACTAAAGAGTTGAACTGTAAGTCCGTGATACAGTAGCCTTTGAATAAATATAGCTTACTGAGGTTGCCACTATAGTTGATAGATGGAGCAGAGGAGAGGCACCACCAGTTCTGGGCCCTTAACTTTTATTTTGGTTTTCTAGACCAGTTTGCTAGATCATTATTCAAGTAGCTAATCATTTTCCTTTACAAAGGTGATAAACTATAACCGGACTTTTTTTTTTTTACTTTGTACTAATATGTTTCAATAATAATAATATTCCTTTATTTTGTTTTTGCTTCACTAATAGAAGCACCAATGCTAGTTTTTTTCAGGGAACCGAATATAAATATGCCCTTTATTTGTCATCAACTGCCCCTATTTGGTTAAAGGCGTGTTGTATTTCCTTACCAGTAGACAATGTAGAGAGGCCCACTTGGTTTTACAATACATTATTACACATTTATATCGATTTTGACTCATTAATATGTCAGTCTTTTCAATCATATGGTTATACATACACTACCCCGTGTAAGGAGTCGTCCTCAGGAAGGGGAGAAGAAAAAAAAAAGTTATACATACATTTGTTCTTTACTGTACTGGCTTCATAATTGATTTAATTCATAAATGATAATATTTTAAAGCTCAACTTTATTCACTTTTACTGTTTTAGCCATTGGGCTGGCACACCTTACTTACATCTTACGTTAGACCAGCCAGTTCATGCTGACGGTGCTAAGGTCTTCTTTACTAGGTCATGAAAAGAGTGCTTCACTAGACTGATTAATATTTTTATATTAATAGGTAACTACTATGTTCCTGCTATATATATGCTATGGTGGGTTATACAGCCTGATACTCGCCTCATTTCCATTTATTTTGGTAAGAGTGGTCTCCATTTCTGTGGATATTTTATTTATATCAAATGTAAGTGATTGTATATTTCCAATTTGTTGCATTTCTCTTAAGTCCATTTTGCATTGTATTTAAATTTTTATTGTTACCTCTAATTTGTACTAGATTCAACTTCAAATTATTGCTCCAACCCCACAACTTCTATTGTTCATTTTATTACAATTTTCCAGTTTTTTTTTCTACAGCTACATTACTGTCATCTATCCTTATGTTTAATAACTTCACCGACACTGTTAGTTTGTTTTTTACTCTATCTTCTAATTTATCAAACTCATTTATTTTTTATTTATCTCTGTTTTCTGCATTCTATTATTTATGAAATATAATTTTGACTTATTATCATCAAGCTAGTTGCATTTTTAAAAGTACCTAATTTTTCATTTGATTTGAAGTTATTTAATTTTATGTTTGTTTCATTTTTAAAATTATCTAATTTTTTATGAGTCCCCTTTTTGACCTTTAAACATGAAATTTTATATTGAGATTCCATTTGAGTTCCTGATGTGTTAGCCCGGAAAAAAGTCAGATCCACCCTGGTCATCGTCCCATAACATAGTGAGAAAGGGCTGCCGTGTACCATTGCTTATAAGTAGCCCTTTTTGACCCTGTCATTCCCCAACCAAGGGCGTATGGTTTCCTTCTAATTCCTTTTCATATTGTAGTGTTAAAAAGTATTTTAACACCTCTGCTGGGACATGACTCCAACATTTACTTGGAGGGTTATCAGACCACCAGAGGCGTAACTACAGGGTGGCAGGGCTGGCAAAATGGCCCAAGTGGCCGCGAGCTCAGAAATATTGTTTTAATATTGTACCTATTTATTAAAATATTAAAATATATATACCATAATACAAATTATTGGTTGTGGGTAACTAAACTACTCGTAAGTATAATAAAGCTTAATGATAGGGCCCCCATTAAAGGAATTTGCCACGGGCCCCAGATGATATAGTTACGCCACTGCAGACCACCCAGGTTTATTGCCTGTCGATCCAACTTTTATGACAGTTGATACCAGTAGCTTTTGCCAACTTTCATCTAGCCAATCTCTATTTCATAATATTATTTTCTATACTTAATTTACATGAAGTAGACCATATAACACCTTATACAGGTGGCACGTATCCCTGATCAAAGCTATTACTGTTTCCACTTTTCAAAATGGAGTGATCACTTAATCTTGTAATTGCAAATAGCAATACTGATGCTCATAAACCACTTTTTCAACTATTTTATATCATTTAGAATTAAGCATCTAAGTTGGGTGCTATTTTGCCGTGATTTTACTTTTTAAATTATTGTAAGTAAAAATGAACATTAAATATTGAATTAGAAAAATAAAAATGGTTATATTTTTACACAAAATTACAAATATTAAAAATTGTTTAACTAATCTTAACAAAAGTATATTCACATTGTTGTCTTTAATGGATGTCTTCTTCTTTAGTACCAAGTTGATTAAATAATTCATTTATAATGGCTTGCTTGACATCTCTAATAACATCTTTTTTTATATTATTACTCCATGGTTTTCTATTGTCAAATAATGAGCTTGCCTGCCTCTCTCAACTGCTAGTTAATAACTCATTATCCACATAACCAACTCTTCACTGCTCAAAACCGACTACTTTACATCTAATTCACAACTGACATGCCTCTTTACTCATTACCGAAAGATAACTGAACATCAATGTCTGATGATTAAACAAGGCACAACTGTTTAGCTGAAGTAATCTAAATCCCAATGATGTCTGTTGCCATTGCCTCATAAATTATTTCCAAATCTAATACATGTGATATATTGCAACATTTATTATTCTATTTAAATAAGGTTTATTTAGTATGGAATCAAAATATGACTGCAATATATTATAATTATACATTTCTTTGCTTTTATATTACTTGCTTATTTATAAGGAGTAAAGGGATATTTATAAAATGTTTATAATGAACAATAATTTATGTTTAACAAGATAAAACATATGTATTCTGGGACCATGTCCTTAAAGCTTAGAATAGAATAGAAATAGAAAGAATATAAAAAAAAAAATTATATCCCCTTTGAAGAACATTAATGCTCAGATGGAAAAATTCACATCTGGCAAATAAAAATAACTATTGCATCATGTAATGTAACATGATGACAATGTAAAATAAAGTGTAAACCTCTAGAGGGAAAATAATAATAACTATGAAATAAAATAAAAAATTGTTTTACTGCATTTAATAAATAGTCGTAGATGGATCCACGTATAAGAAACTAAAAAAAAAAATAACTATTTGCAGAAGTCTGTACAATTCAATATGACATTAAATAAAGTCCATTAAATTGATATAAAAGAAAACAAAAAGTAACCAACATCTATCTATATATAGTAAACAATTCAATAAAAATATTAAATACAAAAATAAAAATCTGAAAATATAATGTGATGAATGAATCGTTTTCACACTAACAAGCGTCTCTCTGGATAGTGGAAATAGAGAGCTTTAATGGATCTTAAGGATGAACCATGATGGATATTAGGAGGGAGAGAATTCCAGAGGGTAATAGAGTGAGCAAGAAAGGGCTACAGTTTTGTGGGCAGGAGTATCAAAGTCAGAGAGATGGGATCTTGTGTTCCGGGAGTGGACTGAGGATTATAACTGTAGAATATTTAAGGGGGTGATGAGAATTGATGGCATTTATTCTCAATTATTTTATGATTGACACCTATTTTATAATATTTCTCAATTATTGCATCTCTAATACACTCTTCCTCTCTGGTGAATTGTAGTCCTATTGCTTTTGCTAATTTTTTAGGAACTAATATTTTGCCTTGGATAAGTGCCCATCAAGCAGACATCATCTACGTGGTCTAAATTTGGTCCTCTCATTTTAACTCCACTGGATTTTTTTTTTCCTTTTTTCCAGGATGGGATTCAAGCCACAAAAATTATTAGATAGTGAATTCATCTATGTCCTATTCTTGATTTTACTTAAGTAGGTCTGAAAATCGATCTGTCATTACGAAGGAGGCAAAAGCAAATGGGAAAAAGTTTAAAGAAGCTGTGCCACTTTGTTAAGGACAGAAACAAAGGGTTGATGCTCTAAGCCTTGTAAGAAATAAAATGAACTGAATAGTATATGTATTAGTTGTGAGGAAGCATAACAATAGATAAGTGAAGGTAAACTGAATAAGTAACTATTAAAAAATGTTTTTGATACTTTCTGTTCCAGGCACACATTGCAGCACACCTGTTGTTTGTTTGGTGATAGAAGGTGGAACTAATACAATACGGGCTGTACTAGAATATGTCACTGATATCCCTCCTGTTCCTATTGTAGTCTGTGATGGATCTGGAAGAGCTGCTGATCTACTAGCATTTACTCATAAGTAAGAAATAATGTAAGAATATTTCCTTTAATATTGATGGCGACTCTAATGAACTTATGATTAATAGACCATGGAAGGGGTAGTAGTATGGTTTGATTTTTTGGTGGGCACTATTTTGGCAAATTACTTTACCAGGAGGTTGTATATTTATAGATTATACAAGATCTTCTTATATCTGCTCTCCACTGGAGCCTATTCTTTGAATGATACTCCTTTTATCCTCTTGCCTAATTATTTAAAAATAAAAAAGTATACTAGCGCTTGAAAATCATACTCTTTTATTTTAACTGGTTCCTGCTGTTGGGACATGTGATACAAGGTTAATTGCAATGAATGAACAAAACACAGATAAAATAGAATGTACAATTTATTGATGAAAAAAATTTAAGATATGAGCTCTAACATAACTTATAAATACCTGCAGGTTAATTGGTAATTATGTGGAATAAAAAGCCAAGCTTAATTGCAAAACACAAAAGATAAACCACTTGAGTGAGTACTAATTTCCACTGCTCAACAGTTTACTAAACACTTCTTGAGAAAGTTACTCCCCTCAGGGTTACCTCTCATCAATAGTTTTTGTCAATATCATTATTTGTCCTGAGTATCCCAACATCACTCTCCCCAAAAAATTGGGATGAGAAATTAACATTAGTTTTGATGGTGCGACCTGATTGTGTAGTCAATGTCCTGTGCCATCGCTCAATGGAACCATTAGCCTGTAGGGGTGGTAAGCTGTGGTTTTAGATTTTTGTGTGCCTAATTAATTAAAAAGAATTCTGAATAATGCAGATTCAGATTGGTAACCTTGATCCATTGGTACTCATTGGGGGGTCCTAAATATGGAGATCCATCCTTGATAAAATGCTAAAACGATAGTCACAGCTGTGATCCTGTAACAGAAACTGCTTCCGTCCAACATGTGCAGCGATTTATCATGATGAGACAGGACCTGTTGTGTCAGGATGCTGGCAAGTGGTGCCACAATATAGGAATTACACCAATTAATTAAGTGAAAATGGTTTTGATTACAAATACTTAAAATCATCATTGCAGCCGCTCCCTCTCCTCTTATCCCAAGCCAATAATTATATGCACGCAAATTAATAGTACCATTGTATTAACTTGTAAAATATTTTGTGTTCAATAAATGTAAGCTCTGGGACAGCTGGGTGTTAGTTCACAGGCCACTACAAGAAACACATAAGTAAGTAACCATGTAATCGGCCTTGATTGGCGGAGCAATCAGGTCTCCGATTGGTTCGTGCTGTCTGGAGACTGGCTTTAAAAACCCCTGATTCTGAGCTTGTGAGTCATTCTTCGGCTCACCTTTGAACTGGTTATTTGCAGCTGCACTGACTGCTTGCTACTCTACTTGAACCATTGCTTTATTATTTCCTTACCTGCTAGATCTAATCTTGGTGCTGACGGCCTCCACACCTCTTCGAGGGATTATCCCCAGCTGTATGGAGAAGGATCAGAATTTTGGCCCCCCCCCGCCCATAGGGAAGTCCCCATAGGGAAATTTCTTGAATGCTGATGAAGAGATTTTGATGCCTGGCAACAAGACATGATTTCCTGATCTAAAATGCTGCTTCTAATGGATGGAGCCCCTGCAAAATTATGGTTACAAGAGATTAACCTAACACTAAGGTCAAGCGTTACCATCATTTTATAATCTGACTTATCAAGCACATCCTTTAAGGCTATTAATCCATAAGTATACAATCTATTAGGACACATGATTCCTGTTTATACTCCAGTATACTACCTTGTAAAAGCTGTTTTATTAGAGCACTCCTGAGAGATTTTTTATTTTCTCAAACACTGCCCATCATAGTGTGAGACAAGAGGGGGGGGGGGTTCAAGTTGCTATCAAAGTTCCCCCCTCATTTCATTAGGTAACAAATGAGACTAGCCATCAATAATCTCCGTAACTGCCATTTAACAGGGAGAAACCCCTAACATGTTCATCCCACTTTATTCCGGTGCCAAGGAGTGTCCATTTGCACGCATCATCGGTAACATTTAATTTTTTTTTATGTAATATTTTTTTAATATATTAAATAATTTTAATATATTTTATATAATTAATATACATAAATATAATATCATTATATTTACACTAATACTAATATAATATCATTATATTTTATAATTTATTATGTTGGGGCCAAACATGGCTGTGGGCATAAATATGTGGTAAATCCTTAAGGAGTGTTAATATGGCTGAGGTATTTGGGATTATTTTAATGCCCTTCTCAAATATGTGTATAGGATAATTAATTAGTTATAATTTACTGCTCATTTTTGGAAGAAATTAGGAGTAGTTAGCAATTTTTTGTTTATTTTTTTTGTAAACCTCTAGGGTAGGGTTTTAGTTCACTTACTAAGTCTTAATTGTATCAATCAATTGTGCAAGGATATTGTATGCCATCGATCGAATAGGCTCAATATTGTTTAAACTTGACAAGAAATGTCACTTACTGTGTGATTTAAGAATCACCAATACCTAGACTTTATTTTGTGTCACATAGTAGAGAGAAGCAGCTCCTGGACCCATAGTAGACTCAGCGCTCATTTTGGTATAATTTTGGCCACCTGTTGGTAGAGGGAAATTAAGAAGACTCCCAAGGAGATGAGAAAATTTCTTGGACTGGATAGAAGAGATCTTAATGCCAAGAAGGAAGAAATGAGTGTCGGATTCAAATGGCAGCATAAGGTTTTGGGGTTCTGTTAATCCCTAATATGCCATTACACTAATACAGAAAACTTGTTACATCATTAACCTATTGTATATAAAAATAGTATGATACGGAACAAATCTGTACTAACTACTAACATATGATTAAACAAACATTCATATACCTATTAAATACACAAACCAGTTAATTATAGTAGATCCAGTTTCCTTTTAAAAATATATACACTGTGCACTTAATTTAACAAGCTATACTTAATATTTACAGCTCAACTCCACTTTAAATGACTCATGCTCCCAAAAGTGCTCTGCCTCCCATGAGGTTGTTTCAAACTAAGCCCCTCATTTTGTCTTCTCCCACTAGATAGTGGAGGTGTATTTGGTACATCATGTCCTGCACTTAATTTTAGGTAATCCTATACAGACAATTTCTGAAAAAGCTTTCTTTTCCATTAGTCATTACCATTTGTTTATGTTACGCTAATAATGGGAAAAATCATAAATTTGAATCTGAAATATCTTCAGATAGTAGCTTGAGAAATCTTAAATGTTATAGTTTTTTTTCAGGTTTACGTTCTTGTTTTTTTGAATTCCCCTCATTATTATATCTTAACCACTACCTATACAGTGTAATTCAGGGTACTATTGAATACACTCACATAATCATCGAATGCTACATTTTCATGACCATGAGCCATTTAGATGTGTTGAAACTATTTTTTTTTAAATTAAATTGTAGTTTGTCTCCATTTGGCATAATTTTGATTTTTCTACAATACCCACCAATTTTCTGTTCAACACCGTCACAAATCATTAATCTTGGGCACTTGAACATTTTACTATTAACAGTCATACTGGCTGAAACTATGTAAAAAAATTGAATCACTTAAAAGAGATAGATAGGCAAGATTATATGTTAGCCAAGTCAAAATAAATGACACTACTTTGTTTATTAGTTCAAAAGTTACATCATAAAATTTCTCACTATATTTATTTTGTTTGCTCTCATTAGTGCAATGTACATTGGGATATTTGTTGACAAACAATACATTTGAAAAACCAAACTGCAATCCAGATGATTTCTCATTCCAGTTGTCTTTATCCCTGTGAATGATGAGTGACTTGAGTGAAACTAGTGATGAGATTTTTATATTCACTCCTCGACATGTCAACTTGTTTCTGTGTATGACTAAAAATAATGACTGAGCCTCACTCACATGCTATGTCAATATCTGGTATAAATTTGAAAATATTATACTGCATTACTAAAAAATACAGGCCTGATGGTTAATTTATCAAAGGTAGAAGGGGAGGGGCACTCTGAAATTAATTAAATCTGGATGTTATTGATTTCATTGAACAGGTAGTAGAAGAAGAGCCTAGATCAAATTATAGCCTAAAATAATCTGAATTCGATTTGGAAAACTCTGAATATAGTTTGGAAAATTCTGAACTTGACTCGGAAATTTTATAAATCAATTAAAAATCTTACTTTTGATATAGGACAAAGCATATATTATTAATAATAATTATAGTAAAAATGGACTTATATATGTATAATTATATGCTACATGCTTTGTACCTAATTTAATTTAAAATACTTTATAAATTTTTTTCATTTTTATCCCTAAATTAAATTAAATATATCATATACATTATGATAATGACTCATTATAATTACATTCTTCATTTCTGATAAAAAATAATTTTTAGGTATGCTTCCGACTCAGATAGTGATGAACAAACTGTTTTGGAAAATATGAAAGAGTACTTACTAACAACAATTGAAAGAACTTTTGAAGTTAGTGCTGAACAAGCAGAATGTCTATATTATGAACTGTTACAATGTACTCGGAAAAAAAACTTGGTAATATATCATATAATTTTTTTAAGCACAAAACTACTGAGGGAAAGGATAACTGACAGACGAATAAATGGAATATCCATCTAAAAATACCTTATGATTAGTATGTTTTATATTTTAGATTACCGTCTTTCGAATTACTGATCGTGGTGAAAGCGATCAAGAACTGGATCAAACAATTTTAACAGCTTTGTTCAAAAGTCAACAATTGTCACCTTCTGAACAACTCAGTCTGGCACTTACCTGGAATAGGGTTGATATTGCTAGATCTGAAATTTTTATTTATGGGCAAGAATGGCCAGCAGGTTTGTATGAATATTTTAAAATTATTACTGTACTATTGGTGTATAAGAATCTTTTTTTTCTAAAGAAGATATTTTTAAAAATATACTTAAACTTTCCAGTTTATTTTATGACACAAATGCCAACCATATTTTAGTTCTTAAAAACATTGATGAAAATATATTTTAACAGACATTCAGTGTATAAGATGCACTCTGATTTCAAGCTAATTTATTAACAGAAAAAGTATTTATTATACACAATTAAATATGGTATTACTTATGTTATATTATACCATCCATGTAATGAAGGTTAGTTATATATTTAAGACTTTATAAATACTCATCAAATGAATTTAAACAATTTATTGGTAAATTAATTAACTATGCCACAAACAACACCAAACTTATAATTAAAAAACATCCCATTGTTAAATAAAAAATAAATATTAAGTTGGCTACTATTAAAGATATTTTTTATAGTTTTATTTATTTTTAAAGAAAACTATTGAGTAGCCCCAATGGTAACGCTTCACTTGATTTTTCCTACTATAATTTTAAAATGTTGGGGGAGCTGTGCTTTGGCAGCAGAAATTTCTGATAAGTGGATGGCAAAACAAGAACGAACCATTTGCGAAGTAGGACAATTTGAGAAGAATTAAACATTCCAGCCATGAAGGACATCCTTGAACAAAAGTTCAAGTGGTGGGGATATTTCTACTCAATAGGTCTTGGCTGAGAGCTAAAGAAATTCATGGAAGCAAAGCAACAAGCAAGACCACAGATTAACCATGAGAGCTATATTTCTGGTGTAGGTGAGAGAAAAGGAAATAGTGCAGATGAGATCCATTACCAGCAATAGAAAAAGGTGAAAATCTTGGATTGATAACAAACCTTGATGCTGAAAGGCACTTTTGGGCAGCAATTGCAGGAGAAGGGGCGCGTGACATATGTGCTATCTTTGCCTCAACCACATCAATGACCTCTGGAAAAATCTTCAGACCAAGGCCAGAGCCAATGGAGACAACTATTGGCACTGGAGTCTACCCAACCTTCACAGGGACTCTCCATATCTTTACATACCTAGATAGAAGTCCCTGTTAGAAAGAGTTGATTTAGTTGCGACTTCAGCTGCTGGTTTTCACACATTAGGTTCTCCATTTCCACCTGCTGTTCAGTGAAATGCGTCCAGGTTGTTAAGTTTAGGGAATTTTTACTTATCGAGGGTAAGCTTTACCACTACCATGACATCGGTTAATCTACCGATCATAAGTGCTGTTATGTTATGTTTCATTCAGTTCTTGTCAACACTGGACACACACGTGCTACCAGTGGCTGTATATTGCCCGATGGCTGCCATTACTTGCTGGTACTTAAGAAATAAAAAAAAATACACTTTATTCTGGGACATTATCCCCTAAAATTAATGAGAAGAAACAAAAAAGAGTATGTCTAGCTGCCAAAAAATGAAAAAGTATATAACATTACAATGAAATAAATAACATTACAAAAAACATTAATGAGTAGAGGTGAATGACAATCGCTGGCAATTGAAACTGAGAAAATATAGGAGTTATTACTAGAAGGAAAAGAGGGTGAAAGGTTGCTGGGCTGTATTAAAATAGGAAATGAATAAAATTAATAAAAAAATACATAATAATGGTGAATTATGAATTGTTAGATTAAAGAGAGATAAAGAATCAGTTCCTTCAAGTCTAAATTTAAAGATTGGGAGAATTGATGATTGACAAATATTAATGGGAACAGAGTTCCAAAGGTTTTTGGCACAGATAAGGGTAAGATAAAAGAACGGCCAAAGGAAGCATGTTTGTGAGATGGGAAATACAGATTGGGCAGGCGGATCCATTATTGCGAGATTTGATTTGATAGCTGATTTGAATTGGAGGAGATACAGAGGGTTTTTAGTCTTGTTAGTACCGAAGAGGGAGGGAACCAAGTAAGTATTAGTGACAGAAGAGAACGCCCTACTCGAAGTTGGGCTGCAAAATGTGACCATTTCTTGGGATCCTGAGTATAAATCTAAGGAAACAGTTTATCAACCATTTTGACCGGCCCTCAAATCCTCAGAGAGGCCACCATACATTAAAAAACCATAGTCAAAATGGGGGAAGACAGGAGAGGAAACCAGGAGTTGGCGTGTATGTAATGGGAGGAGGCGACATGACTGATTGACCAGTTTTAGGGTATCAATGGATCAGTAGGTGATTTGGGGAATGTGGTCTTTCCAGGATAGAGTTTTGTCATAGACCAGATTTTTGAATGTGAAGAATCGGATAGGTCGAGCGTTGAAGGTGAAGTAGGAATATTATTTAGGGTTTTGAGGAGGAGACATGAGCCAATGATAATTGCCTTGGATTTTTTCACATTTAATTGAAGATTGTAGAAAGAATCCCAGGCCCCAATCAAGTCCAGGTCTTCCTGAATCAATAGGGAGAATGATTCAAGCTAACTAGGAGGAAATGATAGGTAAATTTGGTTGTCGTCAGCATATAGGTGGTACGAGTGTTATAAAGATGTACAGAGGTTGTTGATGTACTTACAGAAAGGTAATAAAAGAAAAGTATTAAGGCACCTCTACAATCTATTCATCTCCCTTTGCACCGATAGGTTAGTTTTGAAAATATTGCAACACTTTTTGTGAAAAACAGTCTTACAGGATGTACACCGAAGTGTCCCCTCATGCAATAATTGAATTGTATTGTGGGCAAGATAGAGGGACACATGACCTTGAAAGCGGTCGGATTCGTTGAAGCTATAAATAGAATAGATAAAAAAATTTACTCTGGGATAAAGTCCTCTATGAATAACAATAATGTTGAAAATGACAAATTCATATCTGGCAAATAAAAATAACTATTACATCATAAAAAAAAAGACCTTGTAAAATAATGTGTAAAGATCTGTGAGAAAAAATAATATTAATAATGAAATAAGGTAGTGGCTGGATTAGGTAAAGGTGGTTAAATAAATAATAAGGATTAGGCTGCTGCTGATAATAACTGATGCTAGTGCAGTTGGAAATTATTAATTATAAGATATTTTACCAAGGTTTATTCCCTTGTCATTGGATCCAGTAGAGGTACAGATTAAAATCTGACTTAACAGCAAAAAAAAATAAAGACAACAAAACAACTCAGAAAAAAAAAGAAACCATAAGTAGTGATGATGCCTGATATAAGGATAATAGCAGCCTAATTAGTTTGCTATTGATACAAAGATATGAAGGAAAAACACTTAGATGGTCAGTGATTTTTTTTCCATTTCTGTAAATAGAAGTGAGTGGCTCTTTATAGGACAGACTGCATTCCCTTTTTTTGAATTGGAGTACTTAAAGATATAAAACTTCTACTTCAAAAAAATTAGTAACTTGTGCATGTTCTGTTGGTCACACAATTTGTTGGTATTTTAGTTCATCCACTCCTAACATATATTATATTTTGTTTTTTGGTTTTATTTTTTAATTAAGAAGGGAAGTATTAAATTTACTGTGGTCAAAAAATTAAATAATAAGTATATATAAGATAAATAATAATAAATAAGATAAATGATAAAAAATATTGTATTAATAAATTATTTTATCAGGTCAACAATAAATATTAAGTAGCCTTGTTAATACTCGACTGTCTCTTATTTCTTTCTTTCTTTATGTTCGTTCTTAACTTTGAATAAAATGTTGGTGTGTAAACATGTGGTTGATCTGATAAATTTTATAGCTCACAAACGTATGTTATTTAACTAATTATCAACATAAAAAAGATATTTTAATTTAAAAAACAAATAAATTGAAACTGGAATAATCTGAGTTTCAAAATAATAGTGAATAAGCTTATATCTTTTTTATTTTAACAAAGTCAAATTTTTACTATTTATAATATTTACTCATAGCCTGTTAAGTCCAAACCCATTCTCTCTAGTAAACCCTTATTGTTTTAGGTGCTCTTGATGAAGCTATGATGCAAGCTCTTGAACATGATCGTATTGATTTCGTCAAATTACTGCTAGAAAATGGTGTTAGCATGAGAAAATTCCTCACAATACCTCGCTTAGAGGAGTTGTATAATACTGTAAGAATTATATTTTAGAAAATACACCTAAAGTATTCTAAATGTAAGATATCATCAAAATTGTAACAAAAATCAAAATAAATTCATTTGATAATTGTATCAGTTTATCATGGAGTCAAGCATTGCATATTAGATATATCATTTGTTCTACATTTATTTTGGTTTTCAACTAAACCTGCATTTAAAAAAAAAAGGAAATTATAGTCTAGCTTCTAAGTTAATAGAAATATCTATGAGTTTTGATCAAAAAGTAATGAGAATTTTTGTTAATCTTAAAATTATTTATTATTTATCCATCGATAGCAATTTTGTCCCCTTCAAAGTAATCCCCCTTAGATATAATACACTTGTGCCAGTGTTTTCCAATCCTCAAAGCTCTTTTCAAACTGACTTTTCGATATAGCTCTTAGCTCCTTCAGTGATTCTTCTTTTATCTGATCAATAGTGTCAAAATGTCATCCTTTCAAGTTTTTTTTCAACTTCGGGAACAAAAAGAAGACGCAGGGAGCCACCTCCGGCGAATACGGTGGCTAAAGTAACAGAAAAGTTTTGTTTTTGCTAAAAAATTATGAACAATCAGTTAGAAGTGAGCAAGAGCGTTATTGTGATCCAATTTCCACAAATTGTTTTGCCACAATTTCGGTCGTTTTTGTATCATAAATAATTATCATTATTTAATGAAAAAAATGTTTTATTTATTAATTTTTTAACATAAAACTAGCATTTAATTAAAAAATTAAATGATACCTACAGTAACAAATAAATAAATAAACATTTTACACTTTGCATGGATCTTGAGTAATATGTTTTCAGTTATTTTTTCACTCAATTATTTTCTTGTTGCTTTTGATAGATTTGTAGTATCTGGTGTTCTCTCATCTTGCTCTTTGAATAGTTTCAAAGTGGTTGGTGATTCTCAAAACAGTAGATGTGATCTCTTTTGTTTACAATAATAAAAAATGCAATAATTTTACTTTGATGATTTGTATGTGTGCAAATACAGAATTATAACATCAGTGATAAACATAAAACAATTATTTCAGTTAGATATTTGAGGTATTTTTGTGGATATTCCTTAGTAACGTTAGAGTAGTTTAGCTATTAGACTGAAGACTTTTTCTGTTAGGGTGAGTACATGCTGCTCCATGGGTTGTTTTCTTGGCATCAGCTATTTAGCCTCATCTCCTTCTTCTTGCAACCGCATAATCTGCAAATTCATCAGCTTCCTCTACGTTTCCAAATAATGAACAAAGTAACTGATGTCATTTGTAAAGTCAAGATCCTCCTATCTTTTAGTGAGTTTCCATTGTGAACCCCTAGCTGGCTTTTCCAAGAGGAGTTCAAGAACCATATGGAAAATCACATAAGACAGGATGCATCTCTCAATAACTCCTGTTTGGACATTCAGTGGGTATCTTGTTTAATAATACTAAAGGTTTTTTTTCACAATTTATAATAGCCAAATACTTTGTAGCTTTGTATTCAATGTACAAATGTATGATAAATTTTTAAAATTCTTTTAGATCTTTTATAAATTTCTAGAAACAAGGACCATCTAACACCCTAGGATACATCTTACGTGATGTAAGGCCACATATTCCCAGAGGATATGTCTATACTCTTCATGACATTGGACTTGTAATTAATAAGTTAATGGGAGGAGCCTACAGGTAGTTATGATTAATTAATTTATTATTTATGTCTAGAAACTATTTATTGTGAATATGAAAACCATAGAAGACCAATTAATAATATTAAATCACTTTAGGAATTCATGGTCAAAACAGCACAAGGTTAGGGATCTTATCTAAAGAGTGGGGAAAAATCGGGGATAAGTGGTTATGTTTCCCAGCCATTGGGGGGCTTAAAGAAGCAAATTGGAAAAAAACTGGCCCAACAGAGAAAATATATCATCCCAGGTTTTTCAGTCCCTCAAGGATTTCAAAGACAGGGCCAATTGTAAACAGAAACAGAGGTAAGAAGAGAAGAGGAGAAGGCACATAAAACACAGATATGAAAAAAAAATCCAGTCTCAGGATAAAAGAATATGAGGATCACTAGTCAGGGAAGGTAGAACTCGGGTAGCCAAAACCAATGCATTTTATATGTACTAGGAAACTAGAGTACCTCAATGACTGACAGGTGAAGGACTTATAACCAGCCTCTCTCTCCCTCCCTCTCTCTCTCTCCCTCCCACCCTCTCTCTCTCGCTCGCTCTTCCTCCCTTTTTCCCTCTCTCCCTCTCTCCTGTAAATGCCTCCTGACATTTTTGTGTATTGTGTTTCCTTCCTTCAGCAAATCATGAAATAGATTCATCATATCTGTGGCTGTTGCGGGGGGGAGGGGCTTTTCCCGATTGAAAGGCAAATCTCTTCCCCTAAGGAATGCCGGTCCCACCTAAGTTGAGTACCTGAGAACGAGCAAGCAAAGGAGGCGGTGGTAAGGGAAACGCCAAATGGTGGAAAGGAGCCACAAATGCTTGGCGAAGACAGCATGCAATAAACCCGATAAGGGCACCTTTATAGAGCGGGGAGCAAGTACTTTGGAAAGACAGATTTAGATTACTGACATTTATTAGATTATAATAAACAAATAGCATTTGATTAAAAAAAAATACTTAAACTATTTGATAAAAAAAAACTCCTTAAACTATTTGATAAAAAAAAATACTTAAACTATTTGATAAAAAAAAATACTTGAACTTTACTAAACTTGAACCTTGTAAACCGGAGTTTTATTAACTTAAAGTTTGCTGATCAAAGAATGAGAACGAAATAAATACATCACTGTCCGTGTTTATTTATACGTATAAGTAGTTTGGTGTTATTGCTATAAACTGATGAACGACGTAAACAAACAACATAAACCCTCGGTACGTGAAAGCTACGTCCATCGAGGTTACCTGTCGTAGTTAGATAGTGAATTAGTCAATCAGCTGTGAGGTTCCAGGTGGATGGAATCGGTGAGTCGATGATCGATATGCCCATATCCATTCTTGTTCCAAGTCGAATCTCCAACCAGAGGTGCTCCACATAAACAATAGGCCGATAAGGCGGTGAGATGATGGAGGTTGGAACCGTCGGTGGGGGAGGGCACTCTGGTGCGTGTTGGCCAACTGAAATCTGGATCCACACTGACTCTGGGAGCGACTTATCAACCGGTGCTCCGTCCTTTAATCCTCTATAAAGGATGTAGTGTTATCAATCCGATTACGGGGCCTCGGATGCGTCCCGTATCGTTATTCGTTTTGTTTACTTTCAAACATCTTTCACTTAAAAACAAAATCAATTAACATAACTTCTCTTCAGCCCTGGCTGGGGCATGGCAGGTTCATTATTTAATACAAATACACAACACTCACATTCGAAACACAAAGATATTCTTATAACATTTATAATATTATCAATAATTATTAATTCTTTATATAAAACTAAACAAATACAAAAAAAAAATATTTATCTCTGATTTACACTTTTTTATAATAAATTTTAAGAGGGTACTTTGTTAGATAATTACTTGTCAGTGCAAGAGCCCTTATTCGGGCTTAAACAATGAATGATAATTCTTTTTTCAATAAACAAAATAAACGAATTACAGGCGTAAACAGTGGCTTTCTTAATGAACTTGCAGTAGTACTCTACTATAGCTAAAAATTACTTAAGTTGAGTAACATTATCTGGTGGTTTGATTTTAATTGATACAATTACTTTATTTTTGTCCGACTTTATCAATTATATGTCCTAGGTAATTAACCTTTTCACATGAAAATTCTGATTTTTCAATATTGATCGATTGATTGATCAAACTGCAATCCTGTTCCTGTATTAGAGGCAATTCTGCAAATGTCATCACCTCATGTTCATCTAGCAGCCATTGATCTATTAACAGTTTATATGCCTGATGCAATATAGTGAGGAAAATGGATCATATTTTATCTTCTGTTTCAATTGAATTAGCACAAAAGAATTTCTTGAGCTTTCTATCATGCACATCCCAATCATACAAATTTGGATTGCAAGACGATAAGGGTCCAATATGTGCCATCATGGCCTGTTTCTTTTCTTTCATGTTCCTTTTACTTTTTTCTGCAGCATCAATGCAATATCCGGGACAAATAACTAAACACTAGACATCATGCAGTAATTATTTAATGAACAACTCTAACCTTTACCAAAAACAAGGTGTGCAAATAATATAGAATAGGAAAACTGACATACTGCAAATTTATTGCATTCATTTTGGCAAATCTTTTTAAATGAAAGAGGGGGCAGTTGGAGAAGGGCTTCTAATACTTTGATAGGCATTGTTCTCATAGTCCCAGTAATTCCCAGACATTCAATTCTTTGGATGCTTGTTAGCTTGGCTCTCTTCTTACCTCTGGCTCAAAGAACACAGGGCCTGTGCATTATGACCACATAATGTATGCGTGACCTATTTATGGTGTTACGTCCCTGAAGCAACATTGGTAGCTTCATGTTCCATGCCTTCTCTATGGATTTTCTTGTTTGCCACAAGGTGGCTATGGATTTTTTTTTATTTAGGTTGATCATTTGAGTGTTCCAGTTTAGTTTGGAGTACAGTGTGACACCTAAGTAATGCATCTCTTATGGCAAAACTAGAGTTGTTATGAAGTCTTGGGAAATGTATCCATCTCTTTTCTTTTTAATTGTGAAGAAAATCAATTCCGGTTTTGTTAGATTGCCAGAAAAACCGTCTTCTCTCTACTGTGTTTCTATGATCTTGCAGGTGCTTTGCGTGTAGTCTCCCACTGTATGAAAAGTGTATGAAAATGGTTGGGAATGTTACCAATCCATCATCATCATACATAGGCCTGCATTCAGAAGAAATCAAATAGTTCTACAGCAGATGTTTCTGGCTAGGTCATTTGAAGATCTATTAAAAGGAGCGGAATTAAAATCCTAGCTGCATCACAAAAATGCATTCAGCAATTGGATTCAAATTAAAATAATATAGTATATTTTTAATGACTGATAACATGATGAATCAATGGCTTTATCTGTTGTCCTAACCACATAACATTTTCTCTATCAAAATAAATCTGTAATTATTAATAAGTACACTAATATATATTAAACAATATATTATAATAATAATACTATTCACTGCAATATATTAAATATTTAATACATTTATTAATTCTGGAATGTCACTATTTTTTTCTTTTTAGTTTATTTTTTAATTTTTAATGCTATTAACCAATACTTATTTAAATGAGTAGGATTACATACTACAATCAATAATTATTAAAATGATCAATATGAGAAAACAAATACAGGCTTATGATCTATTTTTTTTAAAAAACACTTTATTGCATCCTCATTTCTCCAATATTTTGTCTGGGTTATTCAGGGATCAGCTTAAAAATATCTAAGATTTTACATGTCATGAGCTATAATGTTGTAATAGAGATAATTAAACATAGTTTAGCATTCTTTCCTTACAATATAATTTGCAATGTTCTGTTGAAATATAGCATATAAGTGGCTATTCTTATAGTCACAATTCACTGGTTGTAATTATTTGAAAATTTCTTATAATTGAAGTTATTATTTCAGTTTTATTTAAGACCCTATGATTTTATTTTCAGATCTCAGTATACTAGAAGAAAATTTCGTTTGATATATGCTAAAGTTATGAAAAAATCTCCTCATGTTCACCGAAACAGTTCATCTTTCATAAAATATTATGGCAATGCTAATTTAACACTTAGTTTACTAGCAGAAACTCTACCAGCTTCCAAAGAAATGCCATTATTTGATTACCCTTTTAATGAACTCATGGTAATTTATGCACTCTATTTAATGCATCCCTAAAGACCATATAAGTAATGATTATAATCATATAATAGTTAATTGATTCATATATTTGTTCCTAATCTAAACAAGCGCCTAAAACAATTTCAGGTTGAAAATTTGAAGCACTTATTAAATTATTCATAAGTCTGAAATACTTCCAAAGATAAAATTTGTTTTAATTTTTAGACATGGGCAGTTTTGACAAAAAGACAGCAAATGTCTTTGCTAATGTGGCAACATGGTGAAGAAGCTCTCGCTAAAGCATTAGTTGCATGTAAGTTGTACAAAGCGATGGCTCATGAAGCAGCAGATGATGACCTTGAAACAGAAATTTATGAAGAGCTTAGAAATTATGGAAAAGAATTTGAATCCATAGGTAATAATTTAGATAACATAAATATGTACAACTAAACAGCCGTACTTTCAGAGCTATGATTTTCAGTCTTAAGGCAATTTGATCTTTGTTATCTATGATAAAACCTTGATATTTTTGAGGTGAAGTTATTTATATTTGTAATGATTATTAGTTAATAGCCAAAAAAAAAAATATAATGACAGGGACGGGACTTGAACCTGGGACCACCCCAATAACTAGTCAGGGGCTCTACTACCGCTTCTGGTCCTAGGTACAAGTCCTAACCCTGCCAGTATATTTTTTCTTAAGGTAATAATTATAAATAGTAGTGGGACCTATACCACAAACATTGTTTTATTTATATTCCTCTTTCTGGAAGAAAGTACAATAATAGTTTTTTCAGGGCCTCTAATTTACACATCAACCCCTAAAGTCCAAAACCTCTTAATTGACAAAACCATAACTTTTCAGGAGAAAGGAAAGAACTATTTTATAGACAAATGTTAAGGTTTTTTTTTAAATGTATAAACGATAAAATGACTGTTTGTTTGAAAGTAAGTGATTGTTTTAAAAACAAAAACAAGATGAAGAAGCTTGCAAGAAAGATGACACAGAACACAATTGACCTCAAAAATGAGATAGTTCCCCTCCCTGGGAGTATTTATAATGATCAACTTTCAACCCATTGGAGTATTATTTAAGATGTGGGATTTAAATGTGGCTCTTAATACTCGTGCAAAAAGGCTTTTATTTAAGCTCATGTCTTGGGCCTACGTCTCTTTGGCTTAATGTAAGGTGTTATCAAAGGCTCCCTTTCTATGTTCAAGAAGGCGGAGAGAGCAGTCTTTTTGTTTGACAATGAGTTATTACTTCACCATAAAGACAGTAAGGCTGCTATTGATTTACTTAATTTATAAATTGGGATGTTTTAAGATTGATTTGTATGTAGAGGTATCTTGGTTACCAACTGATCAATTACTTATTCCATCTCTTTTACGATTACAGAGGAGAGGCTACTAAAGGTATGTAAGGGCTTTTACTCTGTCTGTGTTTAGAAATATATCCTAGCTTGTTGTAAATGATGATATCCTGTGGGGGGCAGCTTGGGGCCGGGGCTTAACCCAGGCAATTTCCTGGTTCCTGAAGATAATTACATTCCATCACTTGCCAGAACAGTGCATTTTACAGTATAATCCTCATTATCAGTTCTACAGGAGGGTTACTTTTCCTCGAACAGGTATAAAGTTTCTAAACCTCGAGGTTGTGGTTGGACTAGGGATCATCAACTCATTTCCTTAAAAGCTACTTAGCAATGTTTCATAACATTGTCCTTGGATGTGGATCGGTTCTAAGGAAAAAAAAACTGTAACTTGTAAATATTTAAGAATCTCATCATGGAAGGTGCATTCCTTAGACTGACCTGGGGCTATGCAAATGCTTCTTAACGAGTTTAATAAATTTAGATTGTTCACACTGGATGAAATGTGCTAAATGGGGTCTAGAGTGATGAACAAAAAACACCACTCCATATATACCAACTGCCAGGACAATCATACATTTAGAACCAGATTCATTTTGCGAATATCAATTAAGCCACTGGTATCATCAAGGATGAGTTTGCTCAGAGTGAAGGGAAGGTTTTTAATTATAATATCATCATAATGACCTATGCTATAAGAAATGACTGATAATACACTGACTTAGGCCATTTTATGGTTGTAGCGAATTTAAGAGCAAGCTTAGAAAATAGAATAAGAAAACTGTGGTATCACTGTTTGTAACAGCAGTTGAACCTTCATGCATAATAAACATGGGAGGGTGTAGACTATTGACAATTATGTGACAGTGCTTCGCACTATTGGAGCAAACTGTGCATTCGGTTAGAATCTTTAATTAGGGATCAAATAGTGTTGCACTTAACAGATCAAGGGCTACAGGAAAGAATATTAAGAGAAAGTGAACTAGATTTACTTTAAAAGGGTTGATTTTGTAAAAGCAGCCGAAACTACAAAGGAACAAGTGAGAGTAATACAAGAGAAATCTGTAGAAGTACATGGATTCAAAAGAGTTAGTAATAAATCTAATTATAACACAGCTAATGATGAGGGCAGGAAACTTAATAATAATCTTAGGCCTAAATACGGGAATCACAGTGGTGTGAATATCAATATTGATACGGCATACTACCAGTGTCGGAAGTGTGGAAATAAACATAGAGCCAATAATTGTCCAGCATATGGAAAGTATTGCAGTTTATGCAATAAGCCAAATCATTTTGCAGTTGCATGTTTTAAAAACAAGAAAAATATAAGTTTAGTACAACAAAATAAGTGTAAAAGTGAACAGGATAATGCGGATTCCCTTATTGGCTCTTGTGAATTAGTTGAGAGCTCAAACAAAATTTGTAAATATTTTACAGTGTTCATAAAATTAAAATATTAATAACAAGGAATTGGAGTTCAAGCTTGATACGGGAGCTGAGATTAATGTAATGCCAATAAGCTGTCTGTTCAAATTGGGAGTAAGTACTAACAATATATGTAATAATAGGCAAATAATGCTGGAGGTATTTGGAGGCAATCAGTTAAAATTTTTAGGAGTTATTAAATTGAAATGTAGTGCCAATAATGTGAGGAATTGCCAACTTAGTTTTGTTGTAGTGAATGATGCAAACAATAATAAAATTAAACCCTTACTGGGGTTGGAGGGTTGTGTTAAATTAAACTTAATTAATAGTATAAATGATCTTACAGTTGATAATCAAAAGAAAATGGAAATTTTGAAGAAAATGAAGACATATTTCAGGGAACTGGACTGATAAAAAATTATGAGTGTCGCATTGAAGTGGATAAATTTGTAGCACCAGTCATCAGACCTCCTAGAAGAGTACCTTTAGCTATTAGGGACAGGTTGCAACAAAAGTTAAATCTTTTGGAGACAGAAAAAATTATTGAAAAAGTGGATTGTCCAGTGACATGGCTCAGCAATCTTGTGGTAATCAAAAAATTAGATGGAGGTCTTCGAGTATATTTGGACCCAACTGATCTGAACAAAGTCAACATTAAAACACCTGCGTTAATACCTACCTTGCAAGAAGTAACTTCTCAGTTAGCAGGTAAATGTTGGTTTTCTTTACTTGATCTTAAGAAGGGCTTTTATAATATTAAACTGGTTAAAGAATTGTCTAACTTGTGTGCGTTTTCAACAACTTTTGGGTGCTATAAATTCCTCAGACTCCCATTCGGTGTATCCAACGCCCCTGAGGAGTTCCAAAGAGTAAACACTTCCATATTTTCGGATATTCCTGGACTTATCATATATTTTGATGACATTTTCATTGCAACTGAGACAGAAAAAGAACATGATGAAGTGCTAAATAAAGTATTAGAAAGAGCCAGGTCAAGTAATTTAAAATTTAATCCTAGTAAATTTCAATATAAAAGCAATAAAGTTACATTTTTGGGGCTTGAGTTTGATAAAAATGGGATGAAAATTGACCCACAGAGAATATAAGCTATTAAAAGTTTAGAGAACCCTAGTAATAAGAAGGAATTACAGAGAATTTTTGGCATGCTTAATTACATAAGAAGTTTTATTCCAAATTTTGCTGACTTAACTTTTAATTTGCGTACCCTTTTGAAATGTAATTTGGAATTTATTCGGACAGAAACTCCTCATTCAATGCTTCTAAAAAATATGAAAGAACCTATATATTAAGTCTTCTTTTTGCAACATCTAAATTTCATATATACATCTATGGGCGTAAAAATTGTGTCATAACAGACCACAAACCTCTTGTGTCTAATTAAAAAGAATGTTGGAGAAATACCATCACCCAGATTGCAGTGGATGATTCTTAAATTAATTAAATATGACTTAGATTTGAGATATATGCCTGGGAAGGAATTATATATTGCTGATTTGTTGTCAAGAGGTTGTGAAAATGAGGAGAACGTCAATTCTGAAGAAGATTGGATTAGTGAGATAGTCCATGAAGTAGAAACAAGATTCTCGAAGAAGAAACCGCCAAGGATAGGACATTACAATGCCTAGTGCAGTACTACATGAATGGATGGCCTGCCAATAGTAAAGATGTGCCTGAATAAATAAAAGTATATTACAAATTTAAAGATGAAATTTGTGTTAGTGGAAATTTAGTATTTGTTGGGCGAAAGCTGTTGGTGCCTATTCCCTTGAGAAAAGAAATGCTGGAAAAGCTTCATAGTCCGCATTTAGGAGTCAGCAAAACACAAGCAAGGGCAAGACAAATATTTTACTGGCCGCAAATGAACTCAGATATTGAAGAATATGTATTAAAATGTAAAATATGTGAAACTTTTAGGAATAAAAATATAAAGGAACCTTTATTGCCTTACCCGGTACCATCAAGACCTTATCAACGGGTCGGTATGGATTTCTTCCAATTAGGAAACTATTCCTACTTAATAATTGTGGATTATTTATCAGCCTGGTTTAATGTGGTAAAGATGCCATATAAGGCAGCATCAGAAACAATCAAGGCTATTAAACCAATATTTGCAACACATGGCATATATGATGAAATTGTGGCTAGTAATATCCCTTTCTCATCCTTTGAGTTAAAGCAATTGTCAAGGATGGGACATAAAATTAATTAACACCAGCCCACACTATCCACAATCAAATGGAATGGTGGAGAAAGCAGTTGGTATTTGCAAAAGCCTCATGGGAAAATGTTACAAATCTAGACAAGACTTCAATTTAGGATTAATGGAGTATAGAAAGTTCCCAATCACAGGATTTTCAGTAAGCCCAGCACAAATACTGATGAGCAGACAGCTAAGAACAGTCATCCCAACTATTGAAGAAAACCCTCTGCCAACTGTCGTTGGGGTGAAGGAGGATAAGGAGCTTAAACAGCAAAAGTCTAAGTTATACTAAGATAAAACATCACATCAGGAAATCCTTTTGCTATTAATGGAGAACAAAATAATTATCCCACTTTGGAAAATAACATTACTGAAAGTAATGAATTGAATACTGAGACTCAACTGGTTCCAGCTCCATCACCTCAACATCCACAAGAGAGTCCTGAGGTCACCTTTGAAACCCATAACCGAGCTCTACCTCAAGCTATGTCTAGATATGGAAGACAAATTATTAAACCTAGAAGATTAGTGGAAGAATGAACTTTAATAGTTAAATTGGTATTATTGTATTTTATGTCTATTTTGAAAATTTATTTTATTTTGTTGTTGTACATAATTGTTAATATGGAATTTTAATAAAAGGAGGGAGCTGTGGTAACACTGTTTGTAACAGCAGTTGAACCTCCATGAATAATAAACATGTGTTGTTACAGTAAACTTAATTATATAAATAAAGTTATATTAATGACTGGAGACTTAATTTATAACCCATAAATACAACAAAAACTTTATTTAAAATTTGATTTACAATTCAGTTACTATATTGTTATTTCATGTTCAGGTATCCTTTCATATCCTAAAGAATACCCAGTACACAAGAGATAAATAATATGTTAGAATTAAAAATGTAGAAATTAATGGAGGGGCAATTAAAACATGGTTCACAGCTAGGATGGATGAGGTGATCAATTTAGAACCGTTAGCCACTCATTTGATCCAAAATGGGAGAAATTGAAGAAAAGAAATACCAATATCACAGCTGAGGAGGTGTTAAGCCGAGAAATCCCTGTAGGCTGAGAGGCTTGGTTTGACAATGATTGCCAAGCAGTGACTATGACGAAGAATCAGTCCTATATACTGATTTTGATGAAACGTGACTCTAAATGAGATGGGAGGAGTATAAACAAAAATGGAGAGAGGCAAAACAATTGCATAGACCCAAGAAGAAAGAATAGCAGCTCTATGATGAGATTATTAATTCTGGATAAGCAAATAGTGATTTTAAAAATAAATAACTTGAAAATAAAAATAAAAAATAATAGAGAAAGGCAGATCAGAAATGTCTGTAATATAGAGGATTAACATGGAGAAGAATGAGTATAATGTACAGGGTCTGATGCTTGGGGGAAATTATACTATTCCCATAGCTTATAAGAAAAATTACTATATATGTTGCGGCCCCATTAGGCTATTTTGGGACAGACATGCTTGCGGGCCAGGGGTCTTGTGGTAGTAATCTAACAACCTGAAGTCAGACTGCTTAGAGGTGAAGCAATTGCTATCACAAAAGCAGTGGGTGTGATGCGTTCAGTCGGCCAGCTCCAGAAAATTTCCAGTTATATCCATTCACATCAGTTCATCACTGTTCTCATTACCCCAGGAGTGTATGTATGAAGCGGCACCAGGACCCTAAGGTTCATTTTAAGAAGATCATTTCCAGTAAGTAACCTTACTTTCATTTCTTTCATCTCAGACGTGAAGCAATTTCGTATGAGACCACATTATTTGGCCAGTTCCGATGTTCTCCCGTGTTTATTCAGTATCATCTGATCATCCCTGTTCTTGTTATATCACACGCAAAAGTGCAGAGCTCGAGGGACGATGTGTTTTCAGCCTGCGAACGTCCACTTCATCGGAATCTGAATTCGATTGTAAATATCAACAATCTACAGACAGTTTCTTTATAACCTCAATTGCTTAAGTTTAAGATTTATTATATATTTCTTTGTTTCTCATTCCAAGTCATTTCATAATTAATATCTTAATATCCAGATATTAAGTTCATCTTAATGAATATTTTTATCAATTAAATTACCATTGCATATAAAATTGTTATTCATTTATACACTGTTGGAAGCGGCAAATATTTTACAGGCACACAATGAATTAAGTTTTCAGTTTCGAAAGCCCTCTCTGCCATCACATTTAGTCCTCTGGGCTGGATAATATTAATAATTATTAACCAAAGAAAAAATATAGTGATAGGATTGGGACTTGAACCTAGGAATATCAGGTTGTGTGGGTGCTCTACCTGCTGTGTTAGTCCTCACTTGTATATGACTATATCAGTTGTTACAACACCTGACCAGATATTGTTGGCTCTCGGGTTTGAGTCCAGACCCTGCCATGATCTTTTTTCTTTTTTCTTCTGATAGTTATTAATAATTCTGAGATCTATACCACAGCTAAATTTAAGATTTTTAGATAATTTAGATACATTAAAATTCTTTATAGCCTGAAATCAAATTGTTATAGGATTAGAGCTTTTAGACTACTGTTATCGACAAGATGATGATCAAACACAGCAGTTGTTGACTTGTGAACTTCAAAATTGGAGTGGACAAACGTGTTTAAGCTTAGCAGTTGCTGCAAATCATAGACAACTTCTAGCTCATCCTTGCAGCCAAATAATACTAGCTGATTTATGGATGGGTGGTTTACAAACTCGAAAGAATACTAATATTAAGGTAATATTGTATTCCAATGATTTTTTAGACCTGTGAACAAAAATTAATTTATAAAAAGATTTAAACCAACAACAGTATATTTCCAATGTAGATAAGTTATTGTTTGGAAATCAGCAGAAAAGATAAGCTTTTATCTAGTTAAGATATTAACTAACCCTACTGTAAACACAAGGACCTGTCACAGATTCGATATTAACACTTCTAAGGCTAACCCCTCATTGATATGGAGGTTTATTGATCTGTAATAGGATAACCCACAGTTAGCCATGAAACTTCAAGAAAAGAAATCAGTTCAATTTTGTAAATAAGGAGAAGATGCTTTATTTTCTTCTAATTTAAAGAATAGTGTTACTTGTTGCTGTCTGGTTTAGAGAGAAAATGACAAGCTGTTGTTGTTATAATGTCATATTGGAGCAACTCTCTACTTTGAGTGAAAGAATTCTCAAGTATAACAACTTAGCATCAAGAGCTGATCACTTGCTCTTCCTGACCTGATACATAAATCAGAAATACACTGTATGTCAAAGTTTCCTTCGTAACTAAATTAGATGAAAAATAAGCAACTTCTTAGTCATCACATCACGGTGATTCCCAACAAATGCATTTTATTATGAAATTGCGATTTTAAAGAGAAAAAAAAGGCATGCTTTGAAAACCATGGCAAGTTGAGAGATTAGTGAGGATTAAGTAAGCTAAAGTAAATAAACAAGGTTTTATCTATATAATAAATAAGATATATTAGTTTATAATTAATTGTTTTTTAAGTGATAGGTTACATAAAATTAAATAAACTATCAAAATGGTAGTATCTTTTTGTCTTATACATATTTTGTTTATGCTTTATAATCATTGATCGCTTATAGTTACGCTTCTTTTATTTTCACTCTAATTGGTATGTTCACATAATATTTGAAATCTCACAACCTACATTTTTGTTCTTATACCAAGCCCATCTAATACCAATCACACTTTCATCTTAATAAGAATAACGTTTTACAGTTTACATGTGACTGCTAAGTTATCTTCATTAATTCTCGATTGTCGAACGAAATGTTCGGTTTTGGCCAAAACCTGTCTTATCTTATACATCTTTATTAAAATTATTACATGCAATCAATAAATAGTATTTTGAGCTGTGCTTACGACACCAGTTTGTTTGTTTTTATCGCTGGATTCACTCCCCCTTACTTCTATTCTGGTATGTTCAGGTATGTTGAAGTATCGTTGTTTAAATCAGTCTCTTGTTTTCTACTGTAATTTTTTAATGAATGTCAACGAGGGGAAGAAATAGTTTTAATCAAGTGTTGGTTTCTTAAACGATTAATGCCAGATTGTAGAAGGGTACTGTAAAATAATACAACTTTTTTGTCTTTCCACAACTGTTAGTTTCTTGTCGTTAAGATGTGATGTGGGGGCCCCATCTAAGTTATTTGTCTAGTATAAGTCCGGAAATATCAGCTAATATATGTCAGGAATCGGTTGGTTGAAAAGCTAAACTGGAGGGCTGGATGAGTGAAGGAGAGTAAAGGTTTCGTGAGAGGTTTGTCAGAATTCACTATAAATCTCCATTTGGAAAGCTAAGGTTTTAAAAGAGCACAGTGTCCTGCAAACCTTGGAAAGCAAGGATGGGGTCAGGGAGGAAGAGAGAGGATGGCTGTGTCATCAGTGAATTTATCGAGGGATGTTGAAGGAAGATTAGGCGTATCAAACGAGGTCAAAACCAAAACTGAAATCACACATTATTGAAACATTTGGCTCAGCTGCTTTTGTCTTTCAATTATTGTCACTTTACTTTTATATTAACTATTGTGTTTAGTGTCAAAATGTCTGTGTTAAATGTGTATCAGTTGCCAAATGTTGGTTGGCATTTGTAAACCCGACTCTCGAAATTTACGGAAGATGAACTTTCCGAGAGCTCGTTATTTACACCCACAGGGAAATAAATCAAACAAAAATTCCAGTTACTAAAAGACCACTTACCAATTCCGGAGTCGTTCCTGCCACAAGGTGACCATTCGAAGCTGGGTCACAAGCGATGTTCTTTCGACGAAGGGATTTTAGGATGTTGGGAATAATTAGAGGATACCTGAGGATATGTCGAACAACACCGCTGAACGATGACTCCAGATGGAAACAGAAGATTACACCACAGATGAAGAACAACTAACTTGGTCATAGTCTGATGGAGAAGTGAGAGGGAGGGGAGAGGCCTCCTCGATAAGACCTTCAATCGATCGGACTGTTGAAAACTATCGATTTATATTCCACCAGGTCCACCGTAACAGCCGATATCGATCTCGACACAACCCATGACGCCACGAAGTATCACGGCAGCTACGCACACCCGAACAGCATTACTAACTTACCTATTTTTGTTTAAGTGCTTGTTGTTTGCCAAGTATAAACAATTAATCTGATGCTAGGTGATTCAGATTAGCCACCTTATTTGAAACAGTCATTATCATGACAATTTTGCTAGATTTTTCTGATTCTTGTTAGTTCAAAACACATGTTCTAGTTTATGAAAGGGATGGCTGCCTGGGTTCTTTTGCATCTTGACAAATATCTGGCCATTTATTATAATGGTAATTGCTTTTATCATTCTAAATTTTCTTTGTAATACTTTTAAAATTTATATGTCCATGTCCCCAAATTGCTAATGAGCCACATTTAATTTCTTGAGAGTCCAAAAACCAACCCAAACCATAAGGTTGTGTATTAGGAAGAAAAAGTATTGTTATCCACCGGACAGTTTCAGGAATATAAAGTTTGCTTTCTTATGATGAATCTTCATCAGTTTTGCTTTTCTCTGCATAATTAATTTTTTTTCTCTATCATTCGTCCCTAAATCCTACTGCTCTAAATGGCAATATATTACATTTTCTTTCTTTGATAGGAGTCTTTTTTCTATCCAGCAATTATTTTGGTAGGTATCCACAGTCATTTGTGTAGCTGGTTTAAGTTCCCTAATCCTTCATCTTAGATACATTATACTTTCTCACCCACTAATTTTTGGGTAAGCATATTTTATCTTGGACGTTTGTAATTACCAGATAGTGGTCAGAAGCAATGTTAGCTCCTCTACTTAGTTTGATTTACACTTGGTACTGATCGGAAGATGATCTATTAGAAAAGTATTGAAACCTTCTGCCAATGCCTATGTTCCCTTAAGAATAGAATAATTGGAGAATAGTGTGCTTCCTGTGATCAAATCCTGTGAGATAACAAAGCTGATGAGTTTATGCCCATTGCCATAACTTACATCATGCAGACAATATGATCCAATTGTAAGGCAGTGTACTTTCTCTCGTCTCGCCTTGGCCTTTAGATCTTCTGCAATAATATTAATGTCATCTTGGGCTATGGTCAAGAGACTAAACCTTTTCTGTTTTTTGAGAAGTCTTATTTTGATCATGTACAATGATGATGGAGTAGTTTCCAAAATAGCCTTCGATAAAGAATATATAGATTCTGGTCCTTATGGCTTTGAAATCAAACCACCAGCTGCTTAAAACTGTTCTTATGACTAATCCTGTACAATACTGGTGATATGTATTAAGGCAGCTATAGTATATAGTAAAGTTTTTCCTTTCAAGCATGCCACTGTCCATCCACTGGATTTTCTGTTGCAGGCATGTCTATTGGATAAGCCCAGTGCTGGTTAGGGATAGGGAGCATTTTAGCTCCAGTTCGATATAAACTAAGGGTGTTGTACATTCCTATTTCAAAATTAGCCTGATATCTCCTTCCTTTCGCCAATAATTATTGAAACTTACACAGTAAAGATTACGTATAGCGACTGATAGTTATTCAAATATTTTTTATTGTTATTTATTTTTTTGTGCCTTTTCATTGTTTTGTTATCAAAATGTAGATTTTTCAGTAATGTAGATAAATCATTATTATCACTATTATTATCTGTATTTGTCCTATAGGTTATTTTTGGACTATTGATTCCAATTTTTATTGCTAAGCTGGAATTCAAATCAAAAGAGGAATTACAGTTGATGCCACAAACAGAAGAAGAGCATTTAACTGGATTAGAAGAAGAGAATGAAAGCACAGATGGCATCAAAGGACTTGATTCTCATAGAACCATGGAACATGATGTAGAAGTAAGTAAAAAAATTACAGTTTTATATCTTAAATAATATAACAGTGAATGTAATGGTTGTATCCTCACATTATTTATGTTATGCACTTATTTAATAAATTATAAATACTTTTATATTTTATGATTAATTAAATTGTAATCATAATTAAAGCTTTCGGAATCTAAGCTGTTTAATATACTTATAATATATTAAGGGTTAGCCCAGGTAATTATCAAACCATTCCAAGTTCTACATAAGGCTGTAATGAAATATGTGTATGATTGTGATGATCATATAGAGAGAAACACTATAATTGTTATGTTTTAATGTTGCCAGATAGTATATGGTTCGAGCAGAAAGCCTTTACTTATAATTTTTATTTATCTTTTCGATTATGACCCTATTTCACTCCAAACCTAACCTTTATAGAATTTGTATCTATTGTTATTTTATCCAAACAGCTGGGGAGGCCTACCTTTTTCGGTTGTGGTTCCACAAACTTGGGCAGGCCAACACAACAACCTCTCTCTTCCACATACCCATTTTAAAAAAGGAAATTAACACAACATTGTACAACTTATATTTCCTATGCATATTAAATACAATAGGAAGAGGTAATTCAAAACCACAATCGCAGGTAGAAAAGTGCCTATTTATTTTATAAAATTCAAACAACCAGAAAACAGTATGAGAACAACTTAATATTTAAGGAATTGATCATGAGGCATAGCACCTGAAAAATGAGAGTACCAGAAGTGCGAAGGAACCAAAGTTTTATAAATCAAATAAAATAATACTTTCAAATCATATACTAATTCCAAGTTGAGTATATTTGGGCCTATAAAATTTTTTTTTTATAATATACTTAAAAAAAAATCATTCTAATATAAAAAAAACATTGTCATTCTATCTAAAAATAGAAAAACTTTCATCTGTAGACAATCAAAAAAAAAAAAATAACCTATGACTTATCTGGGTGCACCTGTCTTCGACCGATTTTCTGGTAGCCAGGGAATGGTAATGTCCACTATGAGAACCGAAGATGTGATGCTCCACTCACCACTGATGAATAAATCCCCTAGCAGGTAAGATTTCAGGAACTTGATATCTAGATTCAAGTTGCTTCGAGGAGAAATTACATCCGGACTATCCGTTTGTTGAGTTCCTGTCCACCTCCACACAACTCTCCTCTGGCCCACCTCTCTCTCTCTCCTCCTTTATACTCCCTCACCACGCTTGCAAGACTAATACACTTAGAACACAGGAGAACTGGCTCTCCTCTACAAATCTTCTCTCTCCTTCTCAGCTGCCTGTTGTGTTCCTGTCCTCTCATTACCTAATGAAAATTATGCCAATGCTGGCATAGGATAAATGAGGCTGTCAATGACATAAGCCTTGATAGGAAGAAAGAGGAGTTACTGCTTTGACATATCCTCTTATATGCACCATGTCAGAATTGTTCAGCGTGGAAAGCTGGATAGCGACAGGGTTAATGTGTATGTTCAGCATTGAGGAACATTCTGAATTGATCAGGAGATGCTGACTAATTGAATCTGATCCCAGGCTCCAGTGAGATGAGAAAATTTTGATAAACCACAGATGAGATATAAGGGGTGAAATTAACGATGATTAACATAAGAGTTTTAATAACAGAAGATAATGAGATATAAGGGTTCATATATAAATAACAGCATAATGAGAGATGTTATTATGATGGTGGTTAGAAGCAAATGATCGAGAGATGTTCCTATTGAACGAGAAGGTTACATGTAATGAATGAGAGTGTACCAGACATGGTCAAAGCTCAGCTCATGAACATCGCCAGAGGACGGCTCACCGTAAACTGACAACAAAGCACCCCTTTGCAATCTAGCAGACTTGGTAAAAGTAAAATTATGGTGAAAAAACAAAAAAGATTTTTTTAACACACCTTATTGGTGTACTGAATACTTTTTTAAATCATAGGTTTGTGACCATAAAAATTGCTTAAGATTTTTTATGTAGCTGAGATAGATCCCATGCCAAGAACTTTTTTTTTAGTTACCTTCAAACAGTTTTAGAACTTAGCTATTAAAGACCGTTCAAACTTACAATATAATTCTAAAAAAAAAAAAATGAAACTGGTGAGGTCTTGATACCTTAATATAATATCATTGTATAATGATGGATTAATAGAATAAATCTTATATCATTAGTATGCAAGGGTAAATAGTAGAAAACTATTTGCAATTGAGTTTTAATTATGTTTCATACTGTCATTATTCATTTTAGGCGTTAATTGAACAAGATTCAACGCCTAGAGATACAATTGTAAACGAAAATGGACAAGTTATTGCTGATAATGGAAGTAGCTCTGATGGTGGAAGTCAGTTTTCACCTCTCCCGAGGGATTTTTATGACTTAAAGCCAACTAGACCTTTGCGACTAAAGAGAAAGTTGTATGAATTCTATACAGCTCCAATTGCTAAATTCTGGTCTCATTCTGTAAGTAGAAAAATATTTTTATTTACAAAATAATTTTAGAAAAAATAAGAAGTACATCAATATGTAGTTTGTGTATTAAAAATACTGAAACATGGATTTACTTGTCTGTCATACTGGGGTCTGTGGTAAAATTCTAGCCAATCACTGAAATATTCATATTCATATTCATTTATTCCTTATGTACAAGCAAGTAAAATTTAATCTAAGATAGATGATTGATATAATATGTTTAAAAATTATTCAAGATAAATATAAATTAATTGAATGGCTAATAAACACAAATTTCAAATTATATGACCCTATTTATTAGTGTACAATACAGACAAAATTTGTTTCAAAGTAAATAAGAAAATAAATACCACAAAAATTATTCTATTTGCTAAAGATTTGTATTTATATTCAAAAGCACTTTTGGGAGTCTTGCCGCAATTATCAATTGCTATTAAACAAACAAAAACTATCAGAAAAACATGGAGTATGGTCATAAACATAAATATTTTAAATTAAAAAACATTTTAACATTATTAAATGCAAGCTAATAAAAATTGAAAACAAATGTCTAACCAGACATATTTATACTAGATATGTATATATTGTACCGATTACCATCTTTGTTGAAATATTTTTGCTTTCTTATTTATAAGTAAATACCAACTTACTAGAAGCACAGAAGTATAATTTAATAATTTTGTAACATGCGATATCAATTGCTGGAAAAATGAAAATTGGGCCACTACATTAAACTCTTGGAGACCGGGTGATAATAATTTATGAAAAATTCATAAAAACAAGATCCTGTCTATCATCAATCTTATTTAATCTGTTTGTTTCCGATTTCTCAACTCAATCGAAAATAATAAGGTCCCTTTATGCTGACAACACAGCTTTATATACATCATCGCACCCCATCAATACAACAGTAAGCCGGTTTCAATAAAATTTCAAAAAAATCAACAAGTAATGCCAAAACTAGAAATTAAAATTCAACCCAAGCAAGTCAGAAGCCATAATTTTCACAAAGCACTGGTCACATCTTGTTCATCATCTTTCCATAAACTCTCCACACATCCTATGGTCAGAATCAGTCCAATATTTTGGTTTGACCCAAGAGAGATTCCTAGCCTTTACATAACACATCAACAGGAAAACTGACAAAGCAAAAAAAAATCATATACAAAATGTTCCTGTATAACAAAACTTAAGCTCTACTAATCAGTCACTTGATCACACATAACCTATGCTCACCAGTATGGAGTTTCACTTGCGAACCCAACTACAGTGAAATTGAAATAATCCAAAACCTAGGAATGTCTATCATCAAGAACTTCCCCTGCTGCACAAAATAGCTGACCACTATAAAGTGACACTAGCTCAAAGACTTGAAACTTCCCACTATTCAAGAATTTGTCTGTCCTCAAACTGAAACATATTTTGCCGTTGAAACAGTTGCCATTGAAAATCCACATATACATGAGATTAGTAATTACAGCAAAAAAAAGAACTTTAAAAAAACAAAAAACCTCTGATTGCCTTAAAGTAATATTTCTTGGGGTAGTTGTAACTGAAGGTGGTGTTCAAAGGGCTTTGACAGTACATGTAAGATAGATATAGGATGATAATCAGATGGAGGAGCGGTGGGATTGGAACAATTTGGAATAGGCATAATATTTAATTTTTTCTTAATATCAGGTAGTAAGGAAGGGAAGAGAGAGTGTTCGTATATATGCATAATGTGAAAAGTGTGTAGAAAAGTGACCGGTAGGGTTAATTTGATATAGTTAGCACGAATTTTGACAGGACCTAAGGGATTTGAGGGTTGAGTAGAATTCTTTCAGAAGTAATAGCTGGTAAATAGAAATTTTCAGGATGGAAAAGTTTGACTATATGGGGGAGATAGGTGCTGAAGAGGAATACTTTAGGGAAATGGATTGGCCCTAAAAGAAACTATTTAAGAATTGGGGCAAATAGAAGAGGGAAAGGAAATCGATTTGGTTTCCTGATGGAGAGCTTTTAAAGAACCAATCATTTGGTCTTAATTTCTCGAGTGGATTCCAGATTTCTCCTTTGATGACCTGACTAATGCTTAGGTTATGTTGTGTGCCAATTTAAAATTTTCCCAGGCCACTTCGAAAATGGTTGGCTGAAATTCCCTCCTTAAACAGTTTTTCTCTCTTATTGAAGCTTGCATATCTGCATTTAATGAAGATGCTGGAGATTTTGTAAATGCTTGTGTTTTAAGAGGAGGGTGTTTATACAGAGCAGTTAGAAGAATTTTATTGTAGAGATAGACCTTACTGTCTTTCATAAGCCGTTAGTTCGGCCCAGTCTGCCAGAGCCAGGTTCTCAAGAACCTCATTGGAGGGGGGGGGGGTGGAGTTTATTTTTTAGTAAGAAATTAAGGAGGTAGGAATGAGAATATCGTAGGTCGGTCAATCAAATTATGGTTTAACAAAAAACTGGATGATGATTAAGAGAAAAGGGGTTTGGGGTTTAGTGGAAGGATGAGATCAATTAGACGATGTTCAACCAAATTATAAGAGAGGAGATCATTGTTCAAATCACCAGCTTTCAATATTATTATAAATGAATGTTAGGTTGTAAGAAGTTGTGAGAATTACTTCACCAAAAACCATTTTTTCAGGGTCTATAAATAATATAATACGAGGATTTCTCTTTTGGGAAGGATATCTCTAGGTACCTAGATTCAATTTGGGGTGTTGTGGAATTGGGTGAGGAATGGATGATTTTAGTTGGAAGATTGTGGTGAACATAAATAGCGACAGATGATCGTTGCGGTAAAAGAAATGGAACATGGAAAAAATGGTCTGGGAGAGATGGGTGTAGGCTTTAGATATGCCAATAATATGAAAAAAAAATTGACTGCAGAAAGTTTAACAATTCATTGAAGTGGGCAGCCAGTGATAAAGTAAATAGCTAAGTTCTTAAAATAATGTAGAATTTAGTAGTGTTAAGCGAATTGGGCTATTAATTAAATAAAGTTTACTTTTTCATTTTGTTTCAAATTTCAAAAATCCATTTTGCGGCAACGCTCCTGCTGATTGATGTCAGCAGCCACAATTACACTCTCTTATCTCTCTCCATTCAGTCTCAACCAGCTCCTTGAACTGTACACTGCTCTTGCTGTATTGGTGCTTACTGCTATATTCAAACCATGGCATTTTTATTTATACACGCCTTTTCTACTTCCTTACCTGCTAGATCTAATATTGGCACTGTGACCTCCACACCTCTTGTAGTGGATACTCCCATCTTTCTCTTTGACAAGCACTCCTGAAAGGTACCTGTTCCACGTAGATGTCAGCTTCAGTGGCACCACATTCCCAGTGTCAATCCCACCACGGCCCAGCCTGCTTCTCTCCGGTTCACACTCACCTTTGGGATTTGGTTGGTTTCGCCTACTCGTAGATTCCTCTACTTCCTCTCCTGATCTCAGGGCAATGTCGGACTACACCTTCTTCACTATAGAGTCAGATAAAATAAACAACACTGCTGGGAGGCCAACTTTGACGAGGCAACCGCCTAGGCAGCCAACAGAGTCATAGACCAATGCTTATCTCTTTTCCTGCCAATGGAATTAGTTCATTTAGCCCCCCCCCCCCTGGTGGCAGCCCAACAATCCTTAAATAAATTAATCTCAGCTTTACAAAAGTCAGTTTTATTTAATGGGCATTGTAAGATATATGGTATAGTAGGGTTCAACTTGTATAAACTGTTTACTTATTTAGTATTTCTTACTTTTAATTGAAAAAGTGATCATCTAAAATAGCTAATTCATTTCTTGTTTCTAAATTTTAAAATAAGATTATTTTTTAATTCTTAGCTTAAACTACTGCTAAAGTATTTTGTTTGCAGATTGCATATCTGGTTTTTTTATTCATCTTTAGTTATGTGGTACTTGTAAGAATGGAAGCTTCTCCATCATGGCAAGAACTATATTGTATTGCATACATAGCTACCCTTGGATGTGAAAAAATCAGAGAGATAGCTTCTTCAGAGCCTGTAGCGATAAGGTGAAATTTATAATGTATTTTCAAGTTTTCTGACAATTTGATATTACGTAAATAGTAGTTGCATATGTAAAGTTTAAAAAAATTGCATTTGAGTTACATGTTTCTAGATATTTTGTATCAAGGCATGCTATACCAGTTAGAATTGTAGAAACTGAAGATGTCCATTAAGATAGCCTGCAAGATGAGGAACGATTATTACTTTTGTAGTGCTTTCTATTCTCAATCAATAATAGCGAAAACAACTTACAAACGTTATGTAAAAAGCAAATCATATTTGAGAATAAGTTATAGTGAAATTTAATAATATCTCCTCCACTCCAAACTCAAGGTGGAGGTCAGATTTCAGAAAAACTCTGTGATTAGGAAATTCAATAAAAAATCCAGGAATATGAAATTTATTAGAAAATCTACACCAAATGGGAGTACAGTGAGGTAAGTAAGACTTGGAGTGGGAAAATCAGATTGGTTGTTTCACAGAAATCATAATTACTGCTACTTCCTTGTAAGAAAAAGGTGGTAAATTCAATAGTAATGCAAGAACAAAGCTTGTTTCTAACCAACTGCTCTAACATTCTTCTAAACTCACTTTTTATTTTTTTTATGTATTGGTATAAGCATAGTTATTATTTTGGATCTGTATGTGGGGGGGAGGTCTTATGTTTACTGAATATTCTATTAAGTTATAGTGATTCACGGGGTGGAGTATAGAGTTAATTGAGATAAAAATGTATTCCAATGAGGTGGTTTAATAATGTTTGGTGGATTTATTTGGTGAGTTTATTTAAAGTTGTTTCTAGTACCTGGAATATTTGTGTTTGTATTATTTGGTGAATTATGTTTTTAATTGTTATCAGAAGTTGTAAGGATGTAGGAATAAAGATTTATTTATTATATAATAAAGTTATCATTGTTGTTATGTCTAGTTTCGCTACATTTTGAATAATTTTGGTGAATTAACAGTCTGCTTAATCAACTTTTTTAGTGGAGCTAATTAGGGGGTTGACACATATATTGTTGTTTCATAATTTCCGGTATCTTGTCCAGTTCACTTTATTGTAATTATATTTTACATTTATTGACTAATTGGCAACATATGTTGCGTAAATTATAAAGGTAACCCAGTTGTGATCCGAATTTAGACATGAAACGGAGACCAGACAAGTGAGGTTGGAAATATTTTTAGTAATTGCAATGTTGATAATACTAAGCTTGGAGCATCTTTGTGTGGGATAGAAGGTTGGGAAGCTAGCATGATAGATCTGGCATATTATTGTTTAAAGTGAATTTTAATAATGTGTTACCATTTTTGTTCGCTTTCAAGCAATTTCAGTATTTATATTTACAGTTTAGTTCTCATAAAGGATAGTGTTTAGGTTTAGTCTATAGATAGGTCTTCTATCCTAATATTTTGTATGGGAGGATTATAAGTACTAAATGCTGAAATAGGCTTGTTGTTTATGAGTAGGTTGGCTCCTATGGCCTCTAATGATTCTAAGGTTGGTATTATTACTTGGTGATGTGGTACATTATTTTTGATAAGTAGCATTTCAGCACCTCCTTGGTTATTTCAGTCTTATCTGTAACATTGATATCCTGTCAGTTTAAATCAATAGTTTAAAGGCAAGTCTGATGATGTGACTATGAATGTAGAGTAGGGTACCCCTCCTCTTTCTGTCTTATTGATTTGTTCTTTGGAGACTGCAACATTTTTTGTAGTAAGATCTTCTGATATTTTCTGCTCTGTTATTGAAAAGGGCGTGCTTTTTAAAAGTAATCTTGGTTTTATATCTGATTTTATTCTACAGTCCCAATATTCTATTTTTTGTTTTTACTTTGTCAAATAGTAATTTTTACTGTTCTGTTGTTTTAATCAAAAAATTTCCTATATTTGATTTAATCTTGACCTCAACATCAATCTTTAGTTTCTTCTTAAAGTGAATAATCTGTTAAATAAGGTCATTATTAATATTATAGATAACAATGGGTGGTACCTTAGTGCTTGTTACTAGATCATTTAGAACTTCTTCACCTTCTTCTTCATCTGAGAAAACTCCAAAAATATTGGATACAGGAACGGCATATTCATTCCTTTTTCTTTTAGCTCTATTAGCCATCTTGTTTGTAGTTTACCCTTAAGAAAAATTGCTATAGTTCAGAATGTTTTGAATAATAAACAGAAAACAAATCTTTATTTTCTATAAATTCAAAAATAGCTATGGTGCACTGCAGAACAACCTTACTCTACACTACTTACATCTTCAGACTGAAGCTATAAAGTATGTAATATTTTACATTTCATGACTTCACTATTACAGTATGTAATAATTATACAATTCAGCATCCTCACCACATAAGTTTAAGCTCTCAATTTGTAGCATGTTTTCATGTATATTCAAGTGAATCAAACCATGAGAATTGTACCAAAGATCTTTTGACGTAGGATTACATCCAATCACATGATACATGTTTGTGATGTCTATGACATATTTTTTTCACTAATATCTGTAGAGTAACAAGAAGAATCTGCTAAAGTAAAAATCTAAGAACGATGTCATTTTTATTGAGCACTATGTTATAACTGAGTTTGATTTTTAACCCCGGAGGTGTAGTTATGGGGTAACTGGAAAATAACTATTGACCTGGAATAAAGATCCCTCTTTTTCCATTAAGTTTAGCTTTTTCACTGGCCAATGTTGGAGGAAACGTTTTTTTCTCAGTTGTATAGCTCACCATCCATTTCAGATAAATAAGGTATGAGCTTTAATAAAACATGAGTCATAGCTGGCCTTGTGTAGGATTTGAATTGTGTAGCAATTTATGACACCATCTCACTGGAAGTGAGATAATAATAATTTCATTGAATGGAATAAGATTGAAACGTGGAATTGAGACCAAAGTATAAATGTTTGTTAGAGAAGTTATCACAACTAAAAACTTTAGTCTTTAAAATTATTACCTGGCTTCTGATTGGTTGGCTTAGGCCCTCAAAGCTGTTGGGCATTGAAAGATACAACAACGATTAAAGCCATTTGTACTAGGTCAAAGAATGCCAAAGTAGACGATTTTTGAGCTCTATGTACCTCAGGATATATTATGTTTTGTTTCAGTACTTCTGAATTAGTAACAATAAAATGTTAAATTTGGTAAAAAATTGGTGTTGACATAGTAGAACAGAAGAAAAATTCAAATTTTTATCAGATTTTTTGTCGTTTATTTGTGGTCGGCAGAAAAAATTTGTTAACATTCTTCAAACGAGCAAAGTTACTGCAAAAGATAAAAACATTGACTGTAATAGACTATTCTGTATCCAAGAGCCAAAAAGCTATTGAAATTCTTTCTAGAGTCTGGTCTTAGCCATTGTAATGTTAATATTGTCTCAATGATTGTTCGCCAATCGAACTGAACTGGGTGGGATAAGTGTTAGCCAAAAGTACAGGAGATTTTTTGTGGTGTTAGACCTCTGCTCAACAAAGATTTATAAAAACTATTCTCCGATATTTTAATGAGATTAAAGTAAGTGTAGCTTATCTCGACAAGAAACAGTAGTGTAGGATGACCTTAAGTTGATAGAGGCTTAACTGTTTTAGTTGTAATCTTCTTTCAAAGGGATTGAAGTATTTTATGTATTTGTTTTGTTTTCTTTGGTTCTGTTTAATGTTTATAATAATGTCTGGGTTCACAAGTCAAGCATCTCAAGGGATGATAAATTGATCCAACAGTGCTCCTGGTGTTAGGCAATATTTTGGGTGGGAAATGATGCTCGGATTTCTGGCCAAGAAGTCTGTTCTCCACTCTGAGCGACGAGCCAACTCTCAGAATCCTCTCCAAATCTCCAGAATCCCCTGGTGCTGCTGTTCTTCTGATGGAGGACAAATTGTCATTCATTCTCGCAGAGGTGAGAACCTTGGCCACAGATATGTCATGATGAAGAGGCTTAGGAAGCAGAATGACCTTACTTTCGAGAACTCTGAACTCCTGAAGAAATTGAAGGAGCAGATCTAGTGACAGGAGTTGCTGAGCGAGAGCCTGTTTAGGAATGTCAAGGCTCTCAAATCCGAGGTGGTCAGATTAAAATCATGCCTAAACCAAGCAAAACATTGATTGGCATCTCAATAGATCGCTGGAGATTAGAAGGGTCCACTTGCTGCAGTGATGACTGGCTTCGGGACCAGCCTCTGTGTATAGCTCACGGCCCTAACGTCTTTGATACAGTCAAGAGGAGAAAACAATGGAGAGACCAACACCAGCTGCCAGTGACAAAAACTGAGGTTCGTGCATGCGCTTGTATGGGATGAGATGATCCATAAGAAGAATAAAGGGCATCTCCGTCTGGCATCTCCAAACGGATGATGATGGATGAGAAGATGACTCTAGACAACCAGCACTTCTACTGGCTGTTGCAACAGATGAAATTGGCAGGGTAGGTGAAGTTTGTCTGGTTTGCTGAGAGTAGAGTGAAGTGGATGTGGGACAGTGGCATACCGGCTATTCCTTCTTCATTGCTCACAATTATAAATTTTGAATGAAGCCTCTATAAATGTCCTCTCCCACTCCAAAATCATCATTAGTGGTGACCTAAATATCAATCTTCTGGTATCAATAATTGGTGACGTGTTACATTTTTGATAAGTAGCATTTCAGCACCTCCTTGGTTATTTCAGTCTGGTCTGTAACATTGATATCATGTCAGTTTAAATCAATAGTTTGGAGGCAAGTCTGTCTCGCATAATACGATAATAATAAATATTGTGTATAGTATTACCGTTTGGCTAGGAGTTCTTGACCACAATTCATACCCGTTGGTTCGTAGTCTATTAGCATGTATTCTATCGTGGGGTAGGGCCTATGATAAGCACTACCTAAAAACATATTCTCTCTCTCCCCCTCATATATATATATATAATTAAATAATCTCTACGAATGAATCACTTTTTAAAAAGAACTTTATTGAATAATGAACAACGACTGGCTAGAAAATCTAAGTGATAACAACTAAGAGCTATATCATAATGCTTACAGTACAAATGGATGGTGAATGACGCTTGGTCACACGCCGAGAGGATATATATAGGAGAGAAATGCTGACATAAGTTAATACTGAGTCAGGATACTTGGAGGTCCCTTATCTATATATAGGAGGGTTAGTTAATCGTCGGCGGTTAAGCTTAAATAAAGAATAGGAAAGAGGGAAACAAACTACACTCTCAAACTTATGTAAAGAGACTGCTTTATTGTCTTTAGTAATCCGACCTACATAGGATCATGGGTTGTTTACCTCCCATGATCGTATTAGTTTACAACATAAACTTGCCTCTGGCTTTAACTTATATATATATATATATATATATATATATATATATATATATATATATAACTATTATATATATGATGTATATATATATATAAATATATTGTTGCCTTTGCATACAATGGTCTACTATCAGATCTTAAATGAAGCTGAGAAACTTTCTAGACAACTGCCAAATTCAATAAAACTTTTAATAGACAGTAATAAAACATTTAGGTGTAACAAAGATAAAGAAACATTATAACCATTCAAAAACGAATGAGGGGACAGACTTCATGTGTAATTTTATAATTATTTTGATTAGTATAAAGTTATTTTCCTACTAACTTTTAAAATAGTTTTCCATATTAATTTGATGTTAGTGAATTTATCATTGATTTTATGTCTTTCAGTCACAAATTTTCTGTCTGGGCTTGGAATATGTGGAATCCATGTGATGCTATTGCGATAATATTCTTTTTAATTGGCCTCTCTTTAAGACTCAAACCATCTTCAATGGCTGTTGGAAGAGTTATGTTTTGCGTTGACATAGTATATTGGTATCTTAGAATTTTAAATATACTTGGAGTCAACAAATATTTAGGTAAATATATAACACATATTTAGGTAAATATATAACACATATTTAGGTAAATATATAACACATATTTAGGTAAATATATAACACATATTAGGGTTAATATATAGGTTAAAATGTTATTTTATTTAAACTTTTAAACTAGTATATTTTATTTATGTTGATTTAAACTAGTATATTATATAAAATTGACTTGTTTTGTTACATAATTTTTCATTGGCCAATAAATTATGTGATGTTGTTATCTTGTTTCTTGGATCTAATATAATCTTCCCAATACCAGATGGGGTCCGCCCAGACCCCATGGCTTGTTTATTGTATGTCATGTTCTTAAAATCGGAGATATATTTATGAAATTACATTACATTTCTCCTTTAACTATCTGCGATGAATTCACAATGTGGGTATGAGAAAATTTACATCATGCGATTCATGGCAAATTTTTTTGTCACAAAAAGCACTTAGTATTTTATGTCTGTAAAATTTTACATAAGATTTTATTTTTCTTAGAATGCTTACAGCAATTAGCCAAAGTAACATAGTAAGACAAAATTATGTTGTGTAAAATTGTTCAAACAATTTTATGTTGGTTTATTGTATTAATTACATGGCCTATTCAACTGTGTTAACATTTCTTTGTCTAATTTCTATGAACAACTATTTCAGTTCTCATTAATATTAAATCAATTCTATCAATTTGTGAATATCGAATAAGTTTGGATCAATTAAATCAAGTCCAATACGAAAAACCACCAAAACACTCAAGAACCCAGTTGGTATTTAGTGTAATTTTGTTCACCTATTGTAGGCAGGATTAATGTTGATGTACAATATCACTTCTTTCCATTTGATGGTCTTTCAGAGGTGAGACATGTCAATTAGAAAAAAATGTTATAGCTTATGATTAATACATGGTACAATGAGATTTATCATGTGCAAACAAATTGGAAATATAGTTTTATTCACAGTGTTAATGACTTTACATAATTATAGTCTATTTAAGCCTCATCAAATATTACATATAATTAATCAGGACATCAAAATTTATAATTTGATACCCTTCTCAATCTAATTGAAAAATATTTACTTTTTAATTTCAAGTATTAATTAATAATTGATTCCAATATTTTTTATAAGATACCTTTTATTTTTAACATCTCTGTGCCATCAAGTAAAAATTTCATGCCGAATATCATTACTCTGTATGAAACTGGGGATGCAAAAATAAAATTATTTTTTATTACAGTTCTAATGATATTACATAATTATACGAGGGTACACCTAAAAGAATCCAAACTATTTTTGTACAAAGTGATTTATTTAACTTTTTACAAAAAACCTTTAATCAATACAGTATTCTAATCTTTTATTCTACTGTTCGAAACATATTAAAAATTCCTCTTTTGTGATGCCAGACAGCGCCTCTGTCATTTTTGTCTTTACTCCTCCAACGTCCGAAAAATGCTTTCGTTTCATGTACCTTTTCATTGGGGGTAATAAAAAGAAGTTGCAGGTGGCTAGATCGGGTGAATAGGGTGGATAGGGCACAGTGGTCTGACAATTTTTGGTCAAAAATCAGTGCACAGAAAGGGCTGTGTGAGAGGGAGTGTTGTCCAGCCACCCTTCTCATCCCTAAATCTTCACTTAAAATTCCCTGTACTGAACTCCAAGTCACTCCAGATTTGTCCACAACGTTTTTGATGATCCGCCATCAATCTTCCAGGACGATTTCGCGAATCTTTACGACATTCGTTGGTTAGGGCTGTCGAAGGACGTCTAGAGCGAGGTTGATTATTAATTGACATTTCCCCTCTTTTAAAATGAGAAAGCCACTCAAACACTTGAGTTTGCCCCATAGCATCATCCTGGTAGGCTGCGCGCTATTCACAAAAATCAGCCAACGACAACAACAAGCGCGCAAAGCAACTATAACAAATAAATTAACACAAGCAGACCAGAACCTTCTCCAGTGACGGCATTTGGCATACGGTGAAAAGTTGCTTTACACGGTTCTACCGGCAAAACCGAATACTACAAAAACTCAGCCACACACAACATTAGCTTGGTTTCTTTTGGGTACGCCCTGTTTGGTCCATGAGCCCTCATAGACCACTTAAGCCTTAAACATATACATTTGAACCTCTGTATATCAAACTTTCAATTACCAAAATCTCTATATATTGAATTTTTTTTATGAACCTTGAATTTTTATTTAAAAAGATATACTGTATATTGAATAAAATTTCTATTTATCAAACTAATAATATAAAAAAAATATGAATTGCAATTGTAATAAAAATGGGCCGATAGTTTATGTTCATGGTCAATGGGCAATAATTAAATTAGAAAAAACATGTTTCACTGTTTTAAGCAATAAAGGATCAGGGATTTAAGGTAGTCAAAACTTTCCATTCTCTCAAAATTATAATCCTCTAGGCATATTAATACTTCAAGTTTCCCTCCCTTGGCGCAGAGGTGCTTGGTCTTCTGATTGTTAATAACCAGTTCCATCGCTCCTGCTAAGCTTTGAGTGCCTTAAGTGCCTCCTTCAATTCACGCAGCGATTGGCCAATAATGTCCACATCATCAGTATATGCCACAATTTGCTCTGATTTGTGCAGGCAGGATGTTTCTGTCGCACACACACACACATCAAGATCTCCAACACCAAATTAATATAAAAAAACAGAAAATAAACAAAATTAAATCATGAGAACCATTTTTGCTTAAATTTTTACTTTTTTATTCCTAAGGATTGAAAGGAAATTTATCAAAAGTTCATAAAGAATAATACTTTATTTTCATAATTCATTTAGTATAATCTCAGGAGTCTATATAGTACTAGTCCATAATTTTATTTATTTCAAATGTATCACATATATAATTTAAATAATAGTTACCTAATACAAACAATGATTTATATAATAACATGGTACTTTCTTCATTGTTGGGGGATAGGTGAGGTGGTCTTCATTCCTGCTTTCTTCCTTCCACTCTTCATGGTCTGTCTAAAACATGGCTGAATGAATTTAACCAACTAACTCAGATCAACTCATTGAATGAATAACAAATACCTCTCTGTCTCTTACCAGTTAAATAAAACTATATATAACCATACAAATATCGCTACAGTATACGTATATAATTTCAATGACTATCTTTATGGCCTTTTGCCTTGTACGCTTCTATTGAAAGGCTAGGAGTGTGGTACATTTTTTAGTCGGGCACCATTTACCTCGGGGTATCTCCAAATTTTCACCTTTTTCTATCACCGGGTTTCTGACTCTGGGTGGTATTTTTATTGTCAAGTAATAAATCAATATCACACACTGGTCAAAATGTTTTGGTAATTTGTACTTTAGTAGAGAAATCCTCTATGACATACTTCATGAGACACCCTTGTTTATATGTGCCTGTATATGTGTTTTCATTTAATTATTGTTCTTACTATTCAATTTTAGGTCCCCTGGTTACAATGATGGGTAAAATGGTGAAGAATATGATATATTTTGTTGTTCTTTTACTTGTTGTTTTAATGAGTTTTGGAGTTTGCCGCCAAGCTATTCTTTTTCCTGATTCTGAACCAAACTGGTCTCTTGCTAAAGATGTATTTTATCAGCCATACTTCATGTTATATGGAGAGGTAAATTTAATAAATATTTTATATGGGATATATTATTAAAATTCAAATTTTTTGATTGATGAATGACCCATTCATACTGTTTACATAATTTCACTATAGCTAAAGTAGAAAGATAAATAAAACATTGTGGAATTACATAGCATTTATTTATAGGATATATTACTTATCTGAATATATATGTTATGGCTAGTGGCAAGACATTTTTAAGCCTAATACCACAGGGCCTAGTGTAAACAAAGCCTGGGTATTGATAGAGGATGAGAACAGAATAAAACCAGTTAACAATCGAACCTGTGTGCATTATTATCATCCATATTCTCTCTTTTTCTTTGATTGTCTACAGCCGGGAGACGATAACTTATATATATATATATATATATATATATATATATATATATATATGTATATGTATTTCTTAAGGGCATGTCAACCACAAGGGTCATTGATACCCTAATATCTTATTAATTAATTTTGTTTATTTACTTTGTTTATATACTTTGAACTAAGAAGTGTACATATTTAGCTAGTGTCACCATTACACATCAATATTCTATTATTAATATGTGCATCTAATTAGTAACAACACAATTGCACGATTATAAACTAGATTATGCAAGAGCAAAAAACATATTTCACAAATACATGGGTAGTTTATGATCATATCTTAAATTATATTTTAGTTGATCTGAGGATCACTAACTTTAATGGTATATACTACTGATATATACTGTCTTATTAAGTTTACTTTTATACTTTGTAATTAAAAGAGTACATATCTAATTAGTAACAACATTACACTTCAATATTCTACAATTATATATCTAACTAGTTTGAGACTAAGTCTTTAAAAAAAAATTATTTGATGAAATTTAGAGTCCAGTGCCAAAAATTAAATTTTTACAATGATTAGGAAGTGGAAATACTTTACCAATTAATAGAAACATATTTTTAAATCTTACTTACTTTCTGTGCATTATATCCCATGCAGGGACAGGATCTCCTGTTATTTGGAGGCTGGTTATCTCAATCCAGAACTGCTGCTCTCCAATTGCAGACCAAGATAGACCAATCATCAGTTGTTACTCACTCAGGCTGCCCAATTCTTCTATAAAATTCACCTGTTCCTCTAAAAGCTTCCTTGATATTTCAATGAAGAACAACCTTCTTTCCTGTGTAGATGGTCCAGCAAAGTCCTACCTTAATATTTGGTGCTCAAAACGCAACAGCATGTTTGCCGGAAATTTGGTAAAGGTCCAACAATCTGGTAAGTCAGGATAGGCTAGATATGGATCTTGTAAAGCTTTATCATTGTATTATTGGAGATTGCTCTGCTTCAAATCACAATATGTAGCCCAAAGTAGCATTTATTAGCTCATGCATTTCTTTGCTTGGTTTCCGATTTCATTTATTATTATTATAGGACAACTATGTAACCTTCAGTACTATGTAGTGATCACTGTCAACTATATAAACACAAAAATACACTCATGTTTCTAAAATGAGCCCTTCAGATGCAACATTGTCTTTCTCCTCCTTTAGTATTGTCTGTTAATGTGTATTTAGCTTTGTATTCATTGATGACCAATCTGAATATATTGGCTGCCTGAGGAAAGTATCTGTTATGGTAGTGAAGCTTCTTCATATCACTTCAGTTACATTAGCTCAGCCAAAGATCTGTGTTGTTAAACATTATTCCCCCAACTTGTATCCTAGAACATCTAACAGCACAGTCCTGGGTTAGATTGAATAATAGAGATGCAAGGAATTCTCCTTTCTGAGCCTTTAGTGTGTATTAAAGTTTTCAGATTTCAGTTGTACCCTCTTGTACTCTCTTTGTGCAGTGCATTTCTTTTATTTTGATTTTAACAAGACACACAAGCTGAACGCGCAATTAGCATTTCCAACATGTCATGCTAGAGCTAATCCCTCATCACATTATTGTAGGCTCTCTGAAAACCATGGTTCCTGAAAAATTACCTGGCTTTCTCAAGTATATTTTTGAATAAAAAATATCTGGTTGTCTGTTTCCTTCCTTCTCTTAAAGGCAGTTTGGTATGCGCCTCCTTATTTTTGCTAAAGAGCTTGAGCCTTGGAAAATAATTTTGTGGAGTATTTTATATGTGAGTATTGTATAGTCATGAGGCACTTTGTACACACATTTACTTGTGGTTAATCGGTGCTGTTGAGAGGATATATAAAGGATATAAACAAAATTGAGGCTCTCAGCTAATAAAAATAATCACTGTTAAGTAATGTAAACACAAATATATTCCTCGTTATTAAAGTAAATAATAAATCTTCTCTGTTAGCAACAAATAAAAAAAATTGTCTTTTTTTAACTGAGGGAACACCTATACAGTGTAATTGCTGACTTCTTGCCTGAACCGCGGTGATGGCTGGTAGCGATTGTAGCTCTGGTACAGGCTACCTCGATAAGTGGAAGGTTACATGTGGTTTTTGGCTTGCTATTCCTCCTAAATAAATACCAAAAAAGGTATTGCGTGTTACCATGATGACTCCCGTTCCTCCTGGGATCTCTTAGGATGACGAACAAGTATTTTCAGGATGAAGAGGGGTGTGATGCCAACAAGAACAACTAAGTGCAACCAATGTCACTCTATCTGAGAACTAATACTTGTGTTCAATACCCTGTGCTGATTGGATTCAAATCGGTCATGTGACATATGGTGGTGGTAAGTGGTTAAAGTGAAAAAGGTTCTATTATTATTAAGCTCATGCATACTCATCCTTACTACTAAAACTATTATTAAATAATATGTACTGCTAAAATTTGAGAGGTATCAGAGACAGTGAATTTTCAAACCGGCTGCTACAGTGCAATTAACTCACAGGTATAATCTTCTTATTTCATTATGATTCTAAAAAAATTCTGTTCCAAGAATTGCTGCCTGTTTTGGAGGATGATAACAAATTTTAAATGGAAACACTGATAAGAAATAAAGAATGCCAAAGTTTAAAATGGGGACATCTAAATAGACCCAAAAAATATTATCAACAGATGGTCCAGACAAAATAAGAATATATTTAATGCAAGCTGGCCAAATGAATCACTTATTGGAGAATAATATGATGGAGTTCTATTGAAAGATGAAGTCATTGATGCTGTGGAAAAATGAAATTAGGGAAAATCTTGAAAAAAAATTAGAGGACGGGAAATGATTTGTTCCTAACAGTCCTTATTCCAAAAGATACAGGAGGACAAAATAATCCTTGAGGAATGGCTATATAATATAATCATCACTAGAACGAAAGCCAATCTGACTGGCAAGTAGAGACCAATATGCCTTTATAATGTAGCAACCAAGCTATACGGCTCCAGTTTAGAATGTGAAGAGGATTCGTGAAAATACTCGTATACCTAGAAGAGGAGCTAGTATCTTTTTGTCAAGAAAGACAGATGGAAGACAAATTATTTTCACTCAGAATTATTCTTGAAAATATATAAGATGTCCATGGCATTCCTTGATTTGAAGGTTTTTGACTTGGTTCCAATGGATGAAATATGGAGTGCACTTACAAAGAAACATGTTCCTCAGGATTTGATCAAGGGAATTAAATCAACACAACATAAATCAAAAGGTATGGTTACAATTAATGAAATATTATCAAATCCTTCCCAGCCCAATGGACCCCAAAGCTCTTTTCTCTAAATTTTTATAAAATATCTAAAAGTAGGACAGCCAGCAATAAAGATGATGGAAATTAATGTTAATAAGAGAAAAATGATTCAGCTCAGCAGCAAGCCAGAAAAGAAGACATATTTCATGTAATGTAATAGGAATAGAGACTTCAGAAGATTACTACTACCTTGGTAGAGTAATAAGCAGGACTAGTATACTTGACCTAGAACTGCATAGATGCAAGAGAAAGTTCTCACTAGGGACAGAGATGGTTGGTTATGCTGGAACCTGGCATGTCTACAATAAAATACTCAAAGAGCGATCAAAAAGATGAGAAGAGTAAATTTACTTTTAATTTTTTAAGTTATTAATTCATGTAATTGTTTTGGAATAATAGTTGTTTAAGGTCTCCATTATAAAATTAACAGTTTTTCTAGAATATGGTTTCTATTATGATATATATTGTAAATGTTAAAAGTTATATTTTGTGTAATTATTTAGAATTACCTAACTTGATGGACAGTCTATGAGCACAGTCTAGAATGTTCAGTACAAATTTATATGTGATAGCATTTTGTTCTTTAACAACAAACATTGTTCATATAACCATAATAATTGTTACTGTTAAAATTGCATTCAGGTATTTGCTGATTCAATTGATCCACCTTGTGGTGATGAGCCAGGAATGGAACCATGTCAAACAGGCCGATGGATTACTGTTATAGTAATGTCTACATATTTGCTTGTTGCTAACATATTACTCATTAATCTTCTGATTGCTGTATTCAATAATATTTTTATTGAAGTTAATGCAATAGCCCACCAGGTAAATAATAAAATTTAAAAAGTATTTATGCATTTATGACATTTTTTTTTTGCTAGAAAAGTAGAATGATATTGAATTCCCTAATTTATTAATTTATAATATGATTAAAATATATGTAGGTGATATAGGAAAATATGTTTTTTAATGTTAACTATCGACATCATTTGCTGTTCATTATTTTTGGAGCATTTTTTTTGCATATGTTACAATTTCTTTTTTTAAGCTATAATTTGTTAGTCATTATCCTAAGAATCCGATTGTTTACAATCATCTATAATCTTCTGGATAAACAGGGAGGTTGAAGGATGAGTAGGCATATCAAACAACTACAGAAGGAATAGGATGGGACTGAGAACCCCATCCTGGGACTCTGTCAAGTTGCTGAAATGGAGTGGAAGAAGCTTAAAATACGCTGAAATATCTTTCAGTTAGGTAAGACAGGATGATGAGGTAGTACATAGAAGGAAGATTGTCTTTGAGTTTACAGACAGCACCTGGTGCCATATTTGATCAAAGACCTAAGAGACGTCAAGAAATACACCAGACCAATACTCCTTCCCAAATGAGGAGGAAATAGAGTCAACTATGTGATGGCAATAATGGATAGTGAAGTACGAGGAGCAAAATCCAAACTAATGGGGAGGTATATGAAGGTCAAGGAAAACTGGTAAGCATGTGAGAAGTTTTTCAAGAAGAGATAGAGAGGAAGAGGGTCGTGTCCAGTTGATTGGATGCAAGGAAACAGAGTTCAAGATCTAGGATGGTTTCATGTGGATGAAACGTGTTTGATAGAAGAAAAGCAAAGGCAGAAGCAATCTGTTCATTGGTGTTTGCCCAGGGGCCATTTTAGTATTGGAAGGGTTGTAGGATGTTGGGAGATGATACAACTCTTATGGTAGCTGACCATAGCGACTGGTTAATAGGAATCAGTCGCTTAATGAACTCTGTGAATCAGCTGTTGAGGTGTTTTTGTAGTTCTTCCTTAAGTTGTCTTGTAAGTTGGTTGTCATTTCTGTTGAATGGGTAGTGAGAAAGTTGGCAAGACTTTCTTGCCCTTCTTTTATTTGTTAGTAGCTGTTATATGTGAGGTGGCAAGGAATCTCTCTTCGTTTGTTGAAACTGGTGCATCTGCTTGGTTATATAATAGAGGAATCAAGACTATTTTGGAAAATCAACTCAACTGGACCTCTAATAAGAGAGAGTCTTTAATTGCAGTAATAGGGATTTCTGTAGGTGTTGAATGAAAGAAGGTGGTCAGAGGATAGGATAGGTCAAAAAGGTTGGATAAGTTGGAAGGAACATGTTTGATGCCAGAGGTTACGAAATATTTGACTATATCAGGGCGTAGGCCAGTAGGTAGGTTTAGAGGACTTTTGAGCGAAGAGAAATGCTGGAGTGAATGTGGATAGAAGAACCACCTTGAACGCTGCCATCTGGATGATCAGTTTGGTGTGTGTTGCATCCTGACTGAAATAAAGAAGTTATGTTGTCTGGAAATATGCATTTCTGTTAGTAGGACAGTGTCAATGTTTTTTGTTTTTATTAGTAATGTATGTCAAAAAATTCTATTGGAGTTCCATAATAAAATAGATAGGGGTTTATAGAGTGGGTCAATCATGGTTGAGAGGTGGGGACCAGCATTGATGTGACCTTTTGTAATATCTCAGTGAGGGTAGTAATTAGGAACTGTAGTTAGGATACAACTTTTGTAACACTGTTGGTTATAATTGTCAAGTATCATTCAGGAGAAGGAGGAATATGAGGATAAATAGGTTTGAGTTGGGATCTGGTAACAGAAGCTTATAACCTAGGCGCCGAGATGGGGTTGGTGTGGTGTTTCTGGCTTTTGAGGAGAAGTGGAGGTTGCTGGTGCTGTACTCCACGTTGGGGCTGATCTTGAGGAGGTCGCTGGGTTTGCTGTGGTCTGGAGATTGGTGTTGGAGGCAGGGGAGGTTGCGGGTGACTGGAGCTGGGCAGTATCTGGTTGTTCTGTGGTTGGTGAGTAGGCTTTGTCTGAAAACCAAGGTCTGATAGACATCACAGCCCCTATAGTTGGCTGGGTGCTGAAGAGAACAGTAGATTAAGGTTGGCATGGGTTCCCAACTTTTGAAGCAGTTTTTGGTTTTGTCAGATCCTTCACACTTCACACACAAGGTTTAGTGGGTAGAAGTTCTTTGTGTGAAAGACCCCCTGGAAGAGTGTACATTGTGAAATTTCCTTTCTTTTGTAACGCTCTTCCACCTATATTTCAGTGTAAAGAATTGTATGAAGAGTAAACATGTCGGAGTTGTTTGGTGTCTGCTCTATGTTAGCAAAATATATTGGGAAGGGAGTTTTTTTTGACTTGGTAGTATCACAGATCTTAAAGCTGTTTCTTTCAAGCTCTTCCTTGACCAGAGCAACAGTAGTGGAAGGATGAAGGAACCTGATCACCACCCAGTATGGTTTTTGTTCTTTTAGCTGGTATGTGAAATTCTGAATTCGATACTTTTCTACAAATTTTATTATAGTGTGATAAGCCTCTGAGGTGTTGGCTTATCAATTAATAGGATATATTAATAGGATTATAATAGGAATTGCTGAAACTACAGCCCAGGTTTCAGTAGTCTCACTGGAAGGTCAGTGTGACATTAAAGAGCAAACAGAAATTAAATAAACCAACACAAATATAATTGTTCAGAGTGCACTTTAACAACTTATGACTGAACAGTGTGTGGTCAGGGGGAAAATAATAGTTATTTATAATTTATTTATGTGTCAAATCAACCAACTTACTCATATTTGAAGAATAAGTGCTTCTTCTGTGCCACCTTGTACAATCTTCATTTGGAATGTAATTAGTGATGAGTAATTGCACAAAAAAACATTGTGGCTCCTCTTCGTATTACATAAATTTTTCTCTATTCTTCACCACCCTGGGATTATTTTAGTGAAAGGTATACATTCTTAATGACAAGACAATCTTGAGCTAGGAATTAACATTTTACTGACAGTCTGTTTTGGGTAGCCAATACAATAAAGGGAAAATGGTACATAACGGGTTATCATTAAATAATTTTGCTATAAAACAAGTTGGCTCAATGCTGATGCTAAACTGAAGGAATTCCAATAACTTTCCAATAGCGTTCAAGTGAGACAGTTTCTGTCTTTTGCTATTTTCAGTATTATGCTTAGACTAATAATTTGTTCTCTAGTCTCTCCCAAATGTCATTTGCATGGGTGTCTGTAGAACACTGGGAAAAGTTTGTGACTGAAAAGAGCCTGATTTCAAACTCGGGGGCCTACTGCTTTTTATCCATGGAACTTTCTTCTTTCTTATAGGGTTTTGTTACCTATGAAAAATAATAATAATGTATTGTTTTGTAATAAATTTGATAAAAAACTTTATTTTTCACAAGGAAATTCCTACAGCACAAATTGGTAGTACTCAGTAATTTTGCAGAATGCATCCCCCACATTATAGAAGGAAGCAGTTTACCAAGGAGTAGAAAAATAAAAAAAATAATGACACTGTACACTTGAGGCAGCATAAGACACTTCAACTGAGTCCTAGAGAGTTTATTTAAGCTTAACCCTCAGGATAATTAATTACCTGAAATGTTTTAGCTACAAAAATTAACTAAATAGTTCACTAAATTTTTAATTAAGTAAGCCTAAATTAACTTTGTTAAATTGTAATATACTGTTTAAAAATAATGTATGTTTATTTTTTAGGTCTGGATGTTTCAAAGATTCACTGTTGTTATGGAATATGAGCAAAAACCAGTTTTACCTCCTCCTCTTATAACTTTTTGCCATATTTATTTATTATTTAAATTTCTTCGTAGAAAATTAAAAGGTGTGCAAGAAACTTATGACAATGGCCTTAAATTGTTTTTGGATTCAGAAGATTTAGAAAGACTTTATGATTTTGAAGAAGAATGTGTAGAAGGATATTTTAGGGAAAAAGAACTAAAACTTCAACAATCTGCAGAAGAGAGAATCAAACTGACCACTGAAAAAGTTGAACATATTTGTCAAAAAGTTGAAGATATAAATCAGAAAGAAAATACTCAGAACTCTACTATACAGGTATTATTTTTTAGTGCAATTTCTTATAGTTCAAAAATATGCTATACAATTATTTCTTACTGAATACTTTAAATACTGTTACTACTAGATACAATCAAGGGTCAGTGGTCTCACTATGTTAGTTAACAAAAAAGTCAGCATAGATTAATTTTATACATTTTGTCTGCTAAACCAAAAACAAATGTTTTACACTTAATTTAAAGTTAAATTGAATACAAAGCAGCCTAATACATTATGATTATTACTCAACTTCTTCAAAAAATTAATTAAGATTTATAATTGTAAACGTTTAACTGATTAAGTACTAATCTATATTGGACTTTCTTTTTGTGCCACTGTTTCAAATTTATTCTTAACTAAAGGAAAAATATAAAAAGTTATAATCATAAATAGCTTCTGAGATGTGACTCAAGAAAGCTAATAGCTTACAGATACAAGGCAGTCTTTTTTTTACATTACTCCCTACGGGCTTATCAATAATCCAAGTAGGGGAGTATAACCTTGGTACACTTGTTTCTTGGGTTTACACTTCTAGTGATGATGCTTGTTCAATAGATAGTGAACTAAATTATTTCACTTCTTCAGTTTCAGTTCAGAGCTAAAAAGTGCCTAGAAGCAAACGTTCTACAAGGTTTTACAAAATCATGATGTTTGTGCAGAAGATTATAGGTACTACCAAAAGAAATAAATTGTTTAAAGTTTAATGTCTATTAATTGGCCAGATCAGATGAATACAGTACATTACATAACATATCTGTCCCAAAGCTGTCGTCGTGAGTTTTGTGTCCAACTTCGTCTCCATCTGGAGATACTCATCCAGCATCTTACTTTGCCTCCCTTCAGGGGTACTTCTCCCACAGCTCCCTTCATCTCCCTTCGAAGATATTAGTCCTAATACAAAATAATACTAAATTCTAACCTTCTAATTAAAACATAAAGAAATGAGTGTCATCAACAAACGATATGAAAGTTTACTGAAAACTACAGTCTATGGCTAAACGCTATTTAAATTTCATTTTTTAATTTATGTGGTGCAGCTTGAGATAAAAGAAAATTTTATGCTTTAGTACAGGTCCTAAGTAAGTAATGTGCAGGCTATATAACTATTGCTTTATAAAACCTTCATTATTTGTTATTAATTTTTACAAACAGCGATAGCTTGCACCCTGACATTTGTTGGAAAGCTTTTGAGGCAACAGCTGGATTGTAGTCACCATGTCCTGGAATCCCTCTCTCTGGCTGCATAGAGAATCGGAGGTTCCTCACAGAGACCACCAGTGACCATAACTCCATCCCATTTCACTTGATGATAAGCACTGGTTGGTTATCTCTATTTGTGGTATGATCTCCAGCCATACCAGTAATAAGATGATGGTGAAGGGGGCAAAGATCAAGCTTAATGAATATAAAGTGATAAGTGGACTATATATATATATATATATATATATATATATATATATATATATATGTTAATCGTTGGTGGTTAAGCTTGATTAAAAAAAAGAGGAAAGAGGGAAATGATGATTGACACTCTCAAACTTCTGTAGAAAGACTACTTTATTCCCTCCAGTAATCCGATATATATAGGATCATGGATTGTTTACATCCCATGATCCTAGTAGTTTTCAACATAGACTTGCCTTTGGCTTTAACCTATATATATATTTATATATAAGTTAACATGTTAGACAGGATTACTGTAAGATTATTGTAAACAATAATAGAGAGTGGGACTAATCCTCACTCATAATGTATATATAGGAGAGAGATTAGAATAAAGAGTTAGTTAAGTTCTAGTCTGCCTTCTGATTACGCCTACCCAACCCCTTTTTAGAGCAATCGTTAGCCGAAAGTTAAGATATATATATTATTACGTTCTTCAAATATATTAGTTTTATTGTTAACTTTTACTTTAAATTTATTTTATTTATTATTAGGTTCTATTAACAAAAATAATTCTGGCAAAAAGATGAATTTAATTTTACAAACATAAAAAAAATAAACTTATATTAATTATGTAAATACTTGTCTATAAATTGGATTCCTTTTCTTCTTTAATTCTCTTTATTCTTTAAACAAAATTAATACTTCTTCTCTTCATGCTATTTCTCTTCCGTTCTGCTTTAAGTCAATAACCACTAACCAACAAAGTTTTTAAGTTTAATACTTGTCTATAAATTCGATTCCTTTTCTTCTTTAATTCTCTTTATTCTTTAAACAAAATTAATACTTCTTCTCTTCATGCTATTTCTCTTCCGTTCTGCTTTAAGTCAATAACCACTAACCAACAAAGTTTTTAAGTTTAATACTTGTCTATAAATTCGATTCCTTTTCTTCTTTAATTCTCTTTATTCTTTAAACAAAATTAATACTTCTTCTCTTCATGCTATTTCTCTTCCGTTCTGCTTTAAGTCAATAACCACTAACCAACAAAGTTTTTAAGTTTTTCTTACTCACAATCTCAAGCTAATAACATGTATTACGGGCTGATGCGAAAACTAGATGAGTATAATTCTCTGTGTGTTTTCATTATCACAACCACAACTATACTAATTATAACTGGCTAAAACTAGAGAGTAATTCTGTGTGTGTTTCTTATGATACAACAACAACTATACTCTAAAAGTTTTTCCATTGTAGTCCATAGGTTTGGCGACAAATAACAAAAAATGTTAGATGTCAACCAAATCGATTATTTTTATGTATCACTTCTGTTTATAAAAGCTTAAATTCTGGTTAAAATTTAAGTATAGACTATTAATTTTATATTATTGGAATAAATAATGTAGTATGATTAACTTAATTGATGTTTAATTCATTTCAAGTTGACTTCTGTCTACTTCTATAGTTATAGTAAATAATTATAGGAACTACTAAGGTAGTATCTATTATATGGTAAGTTAAAGCCAGAGGCAAGTTTATGTTGTAAACTAATATGATCATGGGAGGTAAACAACCCATGATCCTATGTAGGTCGGATTGCTAAAGACAATAAAGTAGTCTCTTTACAGAAGTTCGAGAGTGTAGTTCGTTTCCCTCTTTCCTATTATTTCTTACAGCTTAACCTCCAACAATTAACTGGTGCCGAAACCTGGGAACCTAGTATGGCGAAGCGAAAAGTAATAATTTTCTTTTCTTTATTTTTTTTTTCGTTCTTTCGCTTCACGTTTTTTTCTCTCTCAATAAAATGCCAGAGGGAGTGTTACGACCCCCAGTGCTTAGTGCGGCAACAGATATACCGCAGTTACCTCAAACGACCATGGCAGCGGCTCACGCGAATACATTGGCGTGGATGAAGATCCAGGCGATTACGGCTCAGGACATGAGGAAGTCGATTTCGGATCTGGAAAGATTCACAGGCGAGACCGGGGAACTAAATCATTTCCTTAAAGGGGGTGACCGGCTGATTACGCGGATAAAGGGGAAACGGTCGGAGGACCTGATAACGGAAGGGGACGCAGAATCGCTGAGGGCAGCTCTGGTGTGCAGAGTGAAGCGGAGTGTCCTGAACATGATACAGGCCGACGAGGAGACCTCGTGGAACGTAGTGAAGGAGCGGCTGAAGAAGGCGTTCGGTGGGGGAAGATGGACCCCGGAAGAGGACATTTTTAAACTCTTCAGGGAAACGAACAGACACCAGCAGACGAACGGGCAGTACGCCGGAACGATGCTGGCAAGATACAACAATATCACGGAGAAGATGCGGGAGACAGTAAGCGCTGCGGAAGTAGAAGCCAGGATGGCGTTCTTATCAACTATCCTGAAAGTACAGCTAGCGAATGAAACTGGAAGAAAGGAGGGGTTACCGAGAGAACGCACATTTCTGGAATGTGCCCAAGAAATGGTGGACACCAGTGCCAGAGAGGAAGACACCACAGTTGGCGAGGAAGAAACGGGCTGGAGAAGAGTGCCATATAGAAGGCCCAAAACCACGCCCATCACATGGAAGAAGGAGGCGGAGTACAGTGGAAGAGAAAGATTAATGGCGGGGGAAAGGAGCCGAGGAAATGTGGGGCGCTCCAGAAGGCGAGACGACAGGAAGTGCTATGAGTGTGGGAAAGCAGGACATTTGGTAGCACAGTGCCCACGCACTAGGTGCTTTGAATGTGGTACGGAAGGGCATGTAGCCAGGCAGTGCCCGTATATGAGCCGACGCAGAGACGGGAACAGACCTGAACCGATGGAGATAAACGCTCAGAAGATGCGGAGGAAAGAGAGGCCGCAGCCAGAAGCGGCTTGTTTGGTACCCCTAAACAATCTCCTGAAGAAAGGTCAGAAGGTGGTCATCACCCCAGATATCGAGGCGAATTTTCGGAAGTGCATGGATCGTCTCCAGGAACACCCGGTTCTGGCATTTCCCGACTTCACAAAGCAGTTCACAATCACGACGGATGCCAGTGAATACCCCTTGGGAGCGGTTCTGTCACAGGCGGGGGGCACAGTAAATTAAAAGAGTCGTCGGCGAGGGTCATGCGTTGGAAGGAGTTCCTCAGCCAATACAACTTGGAGGTTATATATAAGCCTGGTAAGGAAAACGTCGTGGTCAACGCACTCGACCAAGATCAGGGGGAGTCCTCCCGGGACGGAAGGCAGTTCTTGCGAGAATGGACGCCGGAGAGAGAAGAAGACCAACAGGAACCAGGGTCTACGGATTTGGTACCGTCGGCAGGAGGAGAGAGCTCAACGGACGACAGGCCTGCGGACATGGAAGAGCGGGGAGAAATCATCAATGATAAGCGCCGCCAGGTAGTCTGGAAGACGAAGACCTTCGGCCCCATGAAAATAGCACATGATAGTTCTCCACGATCGACCACCACGACCATATGGTCCGCTCCAGGGGTGAACAATGACCAAATTAGTCGTACCCTTAATGATGCTTCCACACCAGGGAAGACCCATTTTCTTTACGTCGGGAACGCAACCATATGGGAGAAAATTAAGCGACTTTGGAGGGCGGAGCAGATTGGGGTTGACCGAACATTTGTACGGTGTACCATGATGGTAGAGACCATCCCGGATGAGCCAACGCAGAAGGAGATCACGCTAGCGTACCATAAGGGCAAAACAAACCACCGGGGAGAACAAGAGACGGCTCAGGCGTTGAGGCGGAAGTATTTCTGGTGGGGGATGCGAAAGACAATCCAGGAAACACTAGCTGCGTGCGAAGTTTGTCAGGTATATGACAGGCACCCACCGACCGGGCAACAAGTCGAGACTCCCACGGCGCAAACACCGCTCACTGACCTTCAAGTTGATACCTTCACTTGGCGGGGACACAAGTGGGTCACCATGGTTGACCTTTTTAGTAAAATGGCTATGGCATACCCTATTCGGAAAAAGTCATCGGAAGCAGTACTAGGCGCGCTGAGCCGTTGGTTCCAATTTTACGGCGTCCCAGATCGGATAGCGTCGGACGGTGGAAAGGAGTTTGATAACACCGACGTGCGGAAAGAGATGAAGGCGCTGGACGTGATGTGGCACGTCAATACCCCAGGGCATCCAAAGAGCCGAGGAGGAATTGAGCGTCTTCACAGTACCTTGGGCGATCATCTCCGCGTCTACAATGCTGACAAAGGGTTGGAGCCGGCAGAGGCAATGCCTAGGGCGGTCATTGCGTATAACCATTCTGTTCACACTGCCACCGGGTTTTCACCCTTTGAAATCCTTTTCGGACTTCGTGGGTGTCGCCGAGACACGAGTAGAACGGTGGTGGGAGACGAGACGTCCGCACAACTCACCACCAACCGCGTGGAACTGGGGAAATTATGGGGGAAGGTGTACGCGAAAATTATTGCGGAAAAATCCAGGAGGGTGTTGAGGGAGAACGCGGGTGTCAAACCACTAGAAGGGTGCGTTGCGATAGGCACTACGGTTTATCGTAAGATCGGTTCCAATAGGAGTAAAGAGGTGTCCCGTTATGAGGGTCCCTTCCGGGTGATCACGATTTGTGAACACAATTTGGTGACCATCCAAAGTGTTCATGAACCCGCGAAGAGGAGAACTGTCCATCTCGAGCAGTTAAAGCTTCCAGTGGGGAAGCCATCCAAATAGGAAATTGACTCTAATTTTCTCACTCCTGCACACATCTCTTTTGATTTTTGGTGGCATTTGCCAGATACATGTTTTTTTTATTTTATCGTTTTAACCTTGTACCACATTGGATAAAGTTATGTTCTGTTTTTATGATTATAAGACAGTGTTGTGCTGCTCTAGGCGAGCAGGAAATTATTATGTCAGAACTGTATATAATTAGCATAATTGTTAAGTTTCAGTTCCCGACGGATGGTCAGGAACTGGCAGGGGGGAGTTAAAGCCAGAGGCAAGTTTATGTTGTAAACTAATACGATCATGGGAGGTAAACAACCCATGATCCTATGTAGGTCGGATTGCTAAAGACAATAAAGTAGTCTCTTTACAGAAGTTCGAGAGTGTAGTTCGTTTCCCTCTTTCCTATTATTTCTTACAGCTTAACCTCCGACAATTAACTGGTATACTATATATATATATTACAGTAGTAGGTATATTAGTAATAGCTATATATTATAGTAGCATCTATTAAAATTATTCACAATTAACACATTAAAAGAGAGATCTGTCTCCTCATACTGATGGGGCTGAACTTGAACTTACAAGGCATCAGGAATGTTACTATGCATCTCAGTGACCCCTTAAAATATAGATTCAACTCTAACATCTGCCGCTATTTTCACATATATATTTTATTTATAAATTTACTATTTGTGCATTCCGGAATAGACAAACTTTTATGGACTAGTTGTCTATACAATAGACCTAGACACCTATACACTAGGCCGGTCCCATAACTAGATAGAGAAAAATTATGTGTGTGTTTTCATCATCACAACAACCAGTATACTCTCTTTTGTTTTTTTCATCCACTCTCAATTGTTTTTATTTTGCCTTCTTGATAAGTTGGATTAAATATTTATATATAAACTCCACAATATCTAATATCACAACAATATATATATATATAAAGGGTTGGCCAAAAAGTCCGTTCGGTTTTTTAAGTGAAAATAAGACACAACTTTTAAACACAAAGCGATTTATTCAATCAATGATATAATTGCCGTTTTGTTCCAGTATCTTCTGCCATCTCATGGGCAGATTCATAATTCCATGCTCAAAGAATTTCCTATCTTTACTGGCAAAAAAATTTTCCAAGTGGATTTTTACATCTTCTTCAGAGTTGAAGGTCTGTCCATTCAATGAATTTGAAGAGACCGAAACAGGTGGTAATCTGAAGGTGCAAGGTCGGCTGAATATGGAGGGTGCGGTAAAACTTCCCAGCCAAGCTCCAGTAATTTCTGCTGTCTGCAAAGAAGTGTGGGGTCTGGCTGGCATTGTCCAATGTGACAATCCCCTTACAGTTGGCTAGTTCTGGACACTACTGGTGGATCGCTGCATTTAATTTGTCCAGCTGGTCACAGTACACATCCGAATTGATGGTCCTGTTCGTGGGAAGAAGTTCGTAAAAGAAAACACCCCTCCAATCCCACCAAATCGAGAGCATAACCTTCTTTGGGTGAAGTCCTGCTTTGGGGGTTGTTTGTGGTAATTCGCCGTGCTTCCCCCATGAGCGTTTTCGCTCCACATTGTTATAGACGATCCACTTTTCGTCCCCTGTGTTCATTCTCTTCAAAAAAGGATTGTTTTCTTTGCGTTGCCGCAACGAATCGCAGATGGGAATCCTTTGGGCGAGGTTAGCCTCACTAAGTTGATGGGGAACCCAAACATCGAGCCTGCTCATGTAGCCAAGTTGATGCAGATGGTTTTCAACACTCGATTTCGATATTTTGAGGATAACTGCGATCTCCCTAGTTGTATAACGGGGATTGGTGTCAACTAATTCCTTCACTTTGTCGCTGTTAATCTCAGTTATTGGCCGGCCAGAGCGAGGTGCGTCTTGAACCGAAAAATTTCTCGATCGAAATCTTTAAAACCACTTCTGGCACACACGTTCTGTAACAGCATCCTCTCCGTATACAGCGCATATCTTCCTGCAAGTTTCCACTGCTTTCTTGCCTTTTTTAAAATAAAAAAGCATAAGGTGTCGATAATTTTCGTTTTCAGGATGATCCTAAACACACAAAATACAATCAGTCTCGTCGGAATTTCGTGTCAAACTACGTTGAAGTGTCTAGTATCTGACGAGAGCGCACTGGCAAGGGACGGACTGAAGTTAGCTACATATTAGACTGTTTGAAGTTTCGTGACGACAAAAACCGAACGTACTTTTTGGCCAACCTGATATATATTGTTGAGATATTCGAATGTTGTGATTTACATTTGGAAATTAGCGGGAATTAAAGGGTGTTAAACGACCCGTGGATCAGGAAGGCTATGGAAAAAAGGCGGGAAAAGGAAGATGGCGAGAGCAGTTGTTCGTCAGAGATCGCGGTAGACGTCACAACTGTGGAGAGAAAAGAAGAGCATGGAGAACCTAGGAAATTTTGTTTGATGTGATGGAACCTGAAGTAGGAACAACCAAAGGAGGAGGAATTTGTTGAAAAGAGAGCATTGAGGAAATAGCAGTGGAGATAACTGACCGTGTGGCATATAACAGAAAAGTGAGCAAGGAAGGACGAGAACGGGAGCAGACTGGCTGGCCAGTCGTGAGAGGTAGTGGGTAAGAAAAAATAGTTTGTAATAACCATGGTTAATTGTTAAGAACATGCATGTTAAAAAAAAAATTTGAATAAAGTTATTTATTAAAAAATTCTCCTTTTGCCAGTCATTTCTTTTTACTATTAGCAGAACCAGAACCCTCAAATAATTTTAAAATTAAATAAAAAACATAATAATATATATATGAAAACTAAAAATAATGATAAAATAAGAGGATAAATACACATAAGACCTAAGGTAACTGAAAATAAACTGGATATTGAAGGTAAAACCAAAAAGTATGAGGGTTGAGCCACAAACAGGAATGTAAGTCATTAATGTGTTAGTGAAATTAAGAGTTCTTGTGCATAATGATAAATGTAAATGGGCATAATGAGTATTTGGGTGCCTCAGTGATGGTAGCTACGAAGTAAAGTCACTAGTTGGGGTCCATCAGTTCAGATGGTTTCAGAAAGAAGGGGTCAGAATTATTTTGATCTCACCAGTTACCTGCCTGATGTGGTTGCTTACATCATGTCTTGTTGTCTGTCATCTTTCGGGATCCCATTTGGCCTCTAACATCACCTTCCTTATCCCGGGTTCCCAAAGGGTGTGAAGCTTGAAAGTGAGTATTATTGATTTATTAATATTAATTTCATCTTTACAATTCATGTGAAATGCCAAATCGTGTAAACGGTTCAAGACTATCTTTTCACAAGTGACTAAAAACTGAAGCTTACTGTCTAACTTGTCTAGCTTTCGTGATTCACGCCCTGTAGGAACCCAGCATTACTCAAGCATAGTTAGTGAGGTCAGAATCAGAGAAGAAAAAAATTCAGGGTGTAACCTCACCCCACATGAAAAAACTCTGGTGTAGTTTTCAGCCAGTTCTCTCTCAGGATGCTCTCTAGTTGGTTGGAGATCACCAATCTTCTGAGCCCTCCCTTTTTCTGAAATTTTTCAGGAGCTATGGCTCAACACCCCTCAATATACATGATGGGAGGAGACAATTAGTACATATACAAAGCTCTGCTGGATGACAGACTTGTCAATGATGATTTGTATTCTCCCTTCTTAGAAATATCCCCAGGAAGAGGAGAGTTTCACAGGAGAGACCTGTCACTGGAGAACTGATTTAATTTATTTTTTAAAGATACATACTGTGAAATATATTTTTATTGTAGTATTAAGATAATTTTATGAGTTGAGATATCGAGTTACGTTGATGAATGAGAGAGACGACTCTCTCAAAAACATTTCTCTTTCATCAACCTAAGTTGATATCTCAACAAATTCATCCACTCAGTTATATTCATAGTAACTCTGAACTCATAGTAAAATTATTTTAATTCCTTAGAAACTTATTTCTATTGTCTCTTTCTTTCTACCACAGTCCCAAGATACAAAAAAATTCAATCCTACTGTTCGTACGTGTATTCTGAGGATACTCAAATAGCTCTTTTTTTCCACCCCTCTAATCTCCCAAGTTTGAGAGCAAATGCCTGAGCGTAGATTGATCTATAAACCGGAACTACTGGTGTTTCTTTTTTCAATATTACTTATTTTATTCATTCATTCATTCTTTGTTCATCCTCTTTGTATACATTCAAGGATTTTTTTTTGCCATCACTAGGCAATGCCTTAAATTAATCATTTTCCTGGTTCATTGATCCCCTGCTATAATAAATTGGCATCAGAGATTTGAAAGGTATTTAGGTGAAAGTGTTGACAATAGGGAGTATTTGAATCATATTTACCTCTATTGCTATAAAGTATTTATTTTTGGCTTTAGAAAGAATTGGAAGTATTTATGTTATATTGTAAATGGATAATATACATATGTATACACAGAAATAATTATAATCATTCTATATTTTAGACTGTCGATTTTCGTCTCAGAAAACTGGAAGAAATAGCTGAACAAACCACCAAAACATTGGAAGTAATACATCGTTTTATGGTAGTACATAGTCGTCAAGTTCATCATGAATTTACAACTGATGTTCAAAGACCTCGAAGAGCTAGTGAACACTCAGAGCCTTTTTCAGATTTTTTTGATATAAATAATTTAATTGTTGATAAAGCACGAAAAAAAGGGCCTGTCCGTGCAATGACTGAAGTAAGGCCGGACTATGTTTTCTACGAGCCATATAACTATGTTCCAAAACAAACTTCAGCAATTAAAACTGAAAAAAGTACCAAAACTGCATATGTAGAAGGAAATTCTGATAAGGTAAGTCAATTTTAGTTTGTACATGCCTAAATTAAAAATTTTTTTCAAGAAAATTTAGTTTTATCGCTTAAGTGCAGATAATTTAAAGCATAAAAAAATGTGTATGTTGAGAGAACCACTTCTCTCCATTTTTAGCTCTTTATCGAACTCGTCGTTTTCTCTTGAGTTTTTCTTCACAGAGCTTATCCATTTTTCAAGTTCTTTGTAGAATCAATCCTTCTTCTCTGATGAGCCTTTTAGAAGATCCTACAAGGTGTGTTCATGGCAATGTGAACTTTTTTTTGCTTTTAAACTTGTTTATCAGTTCGTTAAAAATTGTGGCATCATAGTAACAATTGAGTTAGATTGTTTAAATGTTGGTTCTGGGACCATATATTATCACCTGTCCACTCCCCCTTTTCTCCTACCTTCCTCCGGATGCAATTCTATTCTCATTGTGAAAGCACCCCTCTCGTCTTATTTCTAGTTTTGATTCTTAGTTTGTTTTTTTCTTCATGCGAAATGCATTGTTTTCCCATTTTCCTTAATGTGGTAACCACTTTTCTGTTTATTGGCGTTTTCTATTCACTGCTAAAGACGATTTTCAACTTAGAACTATGTGCAAATGCAAACTCCTTTAATATGAAAAATCAGGTATTTTACACATTCACTTTGAATCATGATTTGGCCATTTTATGTTACTGAGGAGTGTCGATACCTTTCAATGTAAGGACATCGAGGAAATTGTTAAAAGTAATTTTCACATTACAATTAAAATTATTTATTTACGAATCTATGTCTACGATATGTTTACAAATCACACCTAAGAGGTTCATCTCCACAATTAAAGTCTATTAAAAATCATTGAAATCAATTTAGTAACAAATTGATTGACTAATTACTGCAGAATGGAAAATCTAGTACCAGCGTTCCTCGATCAAATAAAAATCATACACATTGAGTTGTAGAATAGTTCTCTACTTTCGAAAGGTAGGTTTATTCAATTTTGTAAAGTTTCTACTTTCTTTATAATAACAAATTACCCATGAGCATGCAAATTGTCATTGCATAGTTATTCACTGGTAATGTAAAAAGAAAAAGCTGCTATTACTCAATAGAGACTGGATAAAATGAAACCTAAATAGTCTGGCATTAAGATCTATAGACCCATTGTGTCTGTTTTTATTTAGTCATTAGACCCGTTTTTATTTAGTCGTTCCCTACAGTTTAGAACTTTGATCTGCTATATACTTCTCAATAATATTGATTTTTCCAATGTTGGGAATAATTTATAGATTTTGAAGGGTGCTAATTACGATCCATAATTTTGATAGTGCATTCGTAATTTTTAGTTATTACGGTAGAATCAAAATTGGTACCCTTCAAATTCAATAAAAACCTCCTCAGATTGACAGAAGCAATTCAAAGCTACAAAAAACAAAACAAAAAAAAAACACTGTACAGATATCTCTTGACTTTTTGATGACAATTTTTTGGAAATAAAAATATCATTTTTTCTGGAATATCCATGATTTCCTTTCAGAACTGTGGGCTTTCATTATTTAACTTTTAATATGTTTTTAAGCTAAACTCAAGCTCAGAGTTGACTTTTAAACAATATTTAATTATCAGCTAAATTGTAAATATTTTTTTAACCCGGATTCTTTCTCAGTCTGAAGTGACTGAGCTAACCCTAAATAATTCTTAGAGAACCACAGAAAAAATCTTTCAGGATTCGAACCCAGGACGGCATACTTAATCGACTATCAAGAGGCTAAGGTTGTGGTTTGATTGAGAGGAGACAGTTGAGTATTTTGAATGTTGCTTTGATCATGTGTATTCAAAAAACTAACTGATTGATCCTGAGGTATGAAGAATCAATAATAGTTTAGAATATCTCATTGTACATACGCAACAAAAATAATAAGTTATGAATTAAAATCACAAACTTTAAAAACCTATAAATCCTTCCCACAATTAGAAGACTCAGTAATATATAAAATATGCATGGGAAAACAAAAATTAAATTACTTTAATTAATATTTAATTTAAATTTTATTACCACCCTTCAAGAATTGAGCATGTAATTAGTAAATATATCTTTGTTAGATGGATCCCATTTTAATTGAGGTTATACAGTTTTATTGGCTCTTTTATTATCACGTTTCATTGCTATTTGTTACTTCAAAGTCAGTTTTGCTGGGAAGTTAGTTCCATTATAAATAAAACGTTCAACTAAAAGATCATAAACATATTCTAAGTAACATCAAAATGATATCTTTTTTTCATTATAGACTGATTTTATGAACTGAGCCAGTCTATCGCTAATTGCTCTGCCATTTAATAATACAAATACATTGCTCCATTATTTCTGTGAAAAATTTTCCCTTTTTACAATCTACCTTTACATAACTTAGGGGGATACTGAAAAAATTAGTGCCATTAAAAAGGATAATCGTTATATTGATTCAGGTAGCCAGTGTTATAGTTAGTGTCTTCTATTATCACTGGTTTATTTCTATTTAATAATTTTATTTCATTTATGATATTATATAATATCATGAGTAGGTGAAATCTGATATGTATTCAAAACCAATAGAGCACTCAAATTAAACTAATTCTGTTATAAAACTATTTTTAGTGCATTTTGCACCGAATTCAACAAACAACCAATATTCTCAAGTAGATGACCAGACAGAACACTGGGGTGGTAGAAAAAAATTCAAACCTCCACTTCTTCTTCCAGGTTAAAAAGAAGGTTGCCTTAAGATTTCCTTCATTATAAATGTCTCACAAAAACGGTAGATTGCATCTGGTGAAATGTTTTTTTGTTTTTTTTCATATCTTGTACATTGGAAAATACTATGATCATTAATATTTTGGTGAACTGTGATTGCTAGTATTGTTGATATCTGGAGCAACCTCCACATCTGATTCGTGCATCGGCCTGAATGCAAATTATTCCAACTTGGAGATTTGGATTGTTCTATCTCGTATTCTACTTCTTTTCTTTTCCTATGTTCTTCCTATATGTTAATATAATAAAATGATCCTTCTTATAGCACACTTTTTGCAGCTCAATTTTGATTGGAAGGTTGATGGCAGTAATGGAGTGTACATAAAAGCTATGGTGGTTTGTCCTAGCATCTTTATACTTAAAAAAGTAGTCACCATAGCTGAGGCCTACTGTCAAGTTTGTATGAATGTTTATCTTTGTTGGGTGAAAAAAATGACTACGAAGAGAGTGAAGAATAAACTTTTAGTAGAAATATTTATTCATGGCAAACCATCAAGATATCTTATTATTTTGGTGAAGTATATTTTTGAATGATCAGTGGTCCTTTTTGTGGGTGTAATTTAGAAAGTTTAAGGAAATATACTATTACGTTTTTTATCTTTTAATAGTTTATATTTAAATTTAACCTGAGGTTTTATAGAGGTTCTGTTAACATAAGAAAGAATTCTGGCAAAAGGAAAATTGTTTATTTACAAATCGATTTATGGATTTAATATACATCTAAGCACGTACGTGATAAATTTTACAATGTTAAAATTAAACTTAAAATGTACTTTATTATAATCGCGACTGGCCAGTTTTTCTTTGTTGTGATCTACGCGTGGTTCCTCTTTGTGCTGAGCGTGATCCCACGATGCGTGCCTCGTTGTCGTCTTTTCTCGAGCGTGTCTGCCTGGTCAATTTGGCGTCTTCTCTGGTTGCTGGGTCAAATTGAATGAGGACGATCCCGTGGTGATCCTCGCTTTTATACGCTCTGTTGCCATCTTGGATCTTTTAACCTCTTTGGTTTTCCAATGCTCATTAAATTTGAGTTTATATCCAAAGTAATATCACTCACTCACAACGTATAAATATCACAACAATACTTTTTAATCCTAATTAACATTGAACCGGATTTCAGTTCATTGAGAGAAAAGTCAACGACTGGTCAGACTTTTAATCTATAAACCATCCCGGAGAAACTAAGAAAGGGGGAAGAAGGCCAGCTCTACCAGAGGAATAAGAATGGAAGGAAGCTTTTTAAACCAATTATGGCTACACTTCAGTTACAGATAGTGGAGAAATTCTAGAAAGAGTCCACTCATTTGACTGCATGGGTGGGGATCAGAATTACAGAAAAAGGCAGTATCAATCCAGGAGTTAGCAATAGAATACATAAGCCTCAACAATTGAGAAATAAAAAAAACTAACTGAAGAAACGCTAACTTGAAACAGCTGACTTCTTATCATAAAATATCAATATTCACACAGTGGATTTTTGAGATATTGAAGTTTGGACAAAACATCATTCAGATGAATGATTTTCAGAGAAATTTGATACAGCCTTCTCCTGATACTACTCTGAAAATGACAGGAACAGCTTCTTGATGTTAAGTTGTGGGTCACGAAAATAATTAAAAAATTTTTTATGGCCACAGTAATGGTTTTTTTTTTGTGAGACATTGAATTGAGATGCTTCTTAATCAATTTCCAAACATTTTTATTTTGCTTTGTGGGGCCTATTACCATGACAGCCTCTCTTGTCAGAAAGGGACTAATTTTGCAGTTTCCCTTTTCTTACAATCCTCAAACGTTTAACACCTATTTGAATATACTATATAATGAAAGTTCAACAAAATTAGATGATCGTTGCACCAACAGCAACTGAATAATTCCACAGAAAGCTTCTAAGTTGTTTAGATTCATTAAGATATGTTCTGAGGCTATCAACTTCCATGTATGAGGAAAGAAGTGTGGCTTATAGATGTTTGTCTGTAGACTTTCAAAACTTCGTGATGAGCTTTAACTGCTGTATGGTTTTAACTTTCAAGTAACAGACTTTCTTATAGCAGCGAGTTATTTCAGCAAAAAGTGTACCTGGTTGTTTCTTTCCTATGAAGTCAATGAATGTACTCCTGACTTCATTGCCTTGCAAGTTTATTTACTTCTCTCTTTCACTTTTCTTTCTGTAAAGGTCTCTTCCCTCGACTACGACTCCCTACTAGTCATTTGTAACAATAGAGCCCATATTTTAGCAAAAAACAAACACAAATCTTCTGAAAACCTAAACTAACCACGAGGAGATATTTGTTTATATGTAAAAAAACTAACTGAAGAAAAGCAAACTTCAAACGCTGACTTGTTATCATAAAATATTAATATCTCACACACTGGATTTTTGAGATATTGATATTTGGACAAAACATCATTTAGATGAAAAAGGGCACTTGAGCTTGATTGGCTTTTTTGCACCTACTGCCTCAATTGTAAAACATTTGATATGTAATGTGTTATAATATACTTATTTTCATTTCCAGATATCAGAAGAATCCATAGAAGAAGAAATCTATAATGCTATTATTCCTGGTAGCGAAGAAAACTCAATAAAATTTATGGTTCATCACCAATTATCTCAAACACATTCTGAACCTGATACTGCCATTACTGACTCTTCCAGTCGTCAAGTTGGGGTAGAACATTCAGTTACTTGGGCAGAACCTAGCATTAAAGTAATACCACCCACTTCTCATGGAAGATCAATGCTAATGGCTATGCATACAGAATATACCAGGTATCTCAACAGAATATAGACTTATTGATAATCATTAAGCAGTAATATTCCATTATCAAGATTTGAACACAATTTTTCATAAAATATTCATAATTATAAACAAATACAATAAAAACAGTTATTTACTATAATATTCACAGCCAAAAACCAGTTAATATATTTTTTTTGGCAGAAACATGATTGATGAATTATCGCTCTTTGAATTTATTTACACCTTTGAAAGTCACTATAATGTTACCTAAAGAAAGAATAAGTTGGCCAAGCATGTTGTATCACATAATTAAGCATTTCCTTGTAGCTTGCAGAAAAGTTGTAAACACAACTTTAATGTTGTAACATAACTTTAATAGTTATTAGTGATAGTCCACATAAATTTGAACAAATTTTGCATAGTATTAATTAGGTTGTTGAGATCTTTAATTTTATACCATTTTTAATATGGTAGGAAAATATCTTGATCACCAATTAATTAACAACACTTAGTTAATAATTCAGAGTTTTTATGGAGTTTCTAGTATTTTTCCAACATACATGTAAAATTTCATTTCCTTTAGAAGACTTATCACCAACTCAGAATTTTCGTTTTTAGAATATGTGATTTACTTATTTTTGTTAAATTCACCTCATAAAGAGGAATAGGCCTGATAAATTAATTAGACAAATACACAATTGTTAGCATTAAATAAAAATAAGTATTTATAATTTTTTTAGATGATTCATTTAACTCAATAATAAACAACTGTAACACTTCATGAAACATATAATAAATAAATGATGTATAATAGTAATAATAAGGGCATAACTATAACATGATAACATATTAAGACATGTGAAATTCTAAAACAGGCTGACAGACAAAGGATTGAAAACATTACATTTTCTGGTTTGAAAAACCAACAAAACCCTAAAACACAAATGTGTAACTAAACTTTTAGAGGTTAAGCATTGTAAATGGGATCAAAAGAAAGTATTAATAATTTTTTTGATTTTAGTAAGTTTTCTGTTTCTAAAAGGTTTTTTTGCTTTCTAGGGAAAATAAAAGATTATAAAAACTTTGACTCTTGCTTAGCAAGTTTTTCATAATAACTTCATTTTTCAGTGTTATATGACATGTCTTTTTTCTTTCATTCTTTAACTCTTGTCTTGATTATATAATAGAATCAGATAACTGTATTATGATAGTCTTAGACTATTTTATAACTATATATGTTAATTGAGTTATCCAGTTATTGTAAGCTTAAAGAGAGTGTTACTTGCAAGTTTTAGTGCCTGGAAGTTTAATACTTCTAACTGCAGAAACTCAGGTTAGAATTCTAGCTTCTTATTAAGGATTTTTTCTTTGGAAAATGTGTCTGGTCACGATTCCTGAGGAAAAATAAGCAGCTACTTAACCAAAGAAGTAGTGAATCTGGTTTTTAAAACTGAAATAAGGTTGAGAAGTAACTACTTCACCACCCACGCTACCTCTTCAGTGCCACCTACCAAGTAATGCCTAAAGCAATCTCGGTCGGCCCTACCTCTTCATTAGGTGTTGTGCAATGGATTTATTTTATTTAATAGCTTTTTTTAAAATTTATTCTGTAACTGCTTTCTCCTAGTTATCTAATAATAGATATAATATTTGTGATGTAACCCTATATATAATTTTCTTTGCTTAAAGAAGGAGAGCCTCTACATTTCTTTTAATAAGTGATGATCAGATGTGACTGAACTATTTGTAATATAGTTTGTAGTATAATAATATAAATTGTAATTAAAGGACTAAGTCATATGATAATCTATCATGTCAAAGTAAGTCACACTAATATTCTATTTTATTTTAGTATAACAGACGAACTGGAAACTGTTTGTGGATTATTAAGTCCACCAAAATCTCCAAGTATGCTGTCACCTTCATTACATGGAGATTTACAACCAACCCCTTCTTGCGCTAGACGTTCTCGACATTATTCAGAAATGTCTAATCCAGAAATGGCTAGGTTTTTAGAAAAAGAACATTTAAGAGATGCGGAAGACAGTGATTATCAGTTAATGGAAGATCTAATTCAGCGACGATTAAAGTCTTCCAAAGAAAATAATATGATAAATCCTTCCAGCCTTGAAACTGAGCGATCTCAGGTAGCTATTTAGTGATAATTTCCTAATTTTTAAATAATTTAAGAGGTACATAGATAGAAGAAATCAATAAAAGTCTGTATTGTTTCCTAACTATTTAATACCATATAACTATTTTATTCCATGCACAGTGTTTCTTGACATGCAAGACAGCAGATTTCACCTCAGAAGTACAAGTTACAACAGTTTTTTAACTCTCCTACTTTTGAAGAACCATTTTTTAAAAAAATGTGACGTGACACCTGCTAACTTTGCTTTTTTAAACAGATTATCCTGTTGTTTTTTTTTATACAAAACTGGGATTTAATATTTAAAAAAAAAACAAATCTAGGAGAAATCTACTGTTTTTACCATTCATAGTGTAGAAGTTATATAACTAACAAAGTTCATAAAAAATGGTGTATGTTTATATATTATATAATAATCTATTTTTATAAAAGTTATGTCCTGTAGACAATATTTCCTTGGCCCATAGCTTTTCCAATCATCTCTCAGAATCCTCCATTTACAGTTTGTTTGAGCTCCTGCGAAATAGACAGACCTTTTGATGTGAAGCTCAAGGGGTTTGTAATGCACTGGATCAAATGAGTAGACACAACATAACTCAAAATTATCCAGATCACATGACATTTATTTAGTAGACAAAATAAATTAAATCTTAACATAAAAAAAATGAGCTCTGATAAAAAAAAATGTCAACATTATACTTATTATCATGTAACAAAACAGGAACAGCGTTGAGTATAGACCATCCCGCAACGCTTAGGAGGTATTAGATTACCGGCGCCGACTGGTGTCTACACTTGCTTGAAAACTGAGAGAAGAAGACAACAAACACGTGCATTTCACATCGGCATTCTAGGAATAAAATATAACAACCCATGCAACTAAAGGGGATTGGAGGAACAGCTCCCCCGCTCTGAGATCGATCACGCCCCTTGACCAATAACAAGAGAGAAGTGGCAGAAGGAAATCCCCTCTTGAGAAGAATTGGGAAAAGGAGGAGTCAGAGTGTGTTGAGTAGAGTGGAACAAAAAGGTTGTGTGAACTAGAGAGTCTGTAGAAGTGAGTGGTGTTAGAAAATTGTTAGTGATCTAAAAAGATGAACGATAGACGGATACCGGACTTTATTAAAGGTAACTCTTACAAATTCAATTGGTGGATGGGACATTAATCACCGTGGAGCTTAGGTCATTGTGGTGAATTCAATTATCATCCATAATTCTTTCCTGGTTCCTAACTTTCCGTTCCCTGATTTCTCAACATCCAAAGGTAAATTTCCTATTTCCCGGTAGGCACGGGGGCGTTACAATCAAATAAATAAAACTATGTTAAGTTTATAAACGTAATAATGAGCTAGTATATGATAATAATAATGAAGAAATTCTTGAAAGTGCTTATCTAATTATGTGACTGATGCTCGTGAGGTCTCCTCACTAAGCGAAGCAGTGCAACATAGCTGACTTCGATATGGTGAAAATTATCACAACTTCAAGTGGGCAGCTATAAGGATGCCTGCATCTGAGTGGCTTTAGGGGAAGACTTCAATAATTACCCAAATCACAATGCTTGCCTTAAATATTATTAATGGAAATGTTAAGTGTTAACAAAGTTGAAATATTTATAACCATCAGTTTCTATTATCCTCCAGGAAACAAAAATTATAAATTCAGACTTATCATTATCAAACGATTGCTTAAAGGGGAAAGTTCAAGTATTATTGCACCAAAATACAGTATTAGCTGGACTACAGTCAATGACATTAAAGGAGGTGCAGACAAGATTGATTGTCATGTTTCAAAAGTGCAAACTACAGACAATAATGTCTTTAGAAAGACTATGAAACCAGCATAACTTGTTGATACAATAGTTGGATACAATAATGTATCACTGGTATGTCCTAGCCTGCAGGTAGGAAATACCATTTCCAGTGCCAATATTAATGGCTGACGCTATTGACATCAAAAAGAAGCTTAGTGGAGATCCATCATTCAAAGCAAGTCAGTTATAATAAACATGTAATGTGTTGTCATGCTCCTAACCGGATTGTATTTAATAAAGTTATAAACAATGACTGGAGACTTGATTAATAATTAAATATAATACAACATGGTGTCAGGTGAAATCCTAGTTATTTAATAAAGTGAATAAGTGTCATAGTGTCACGTTGCACCAACCACGTTGTGTGATGGAGTTTAAACCACCCGCTGAATTAACGTTTTCGGGTAGTATTGCAGAAAACTGGAAAAATTGGAAGCAGAAATTGGAATACTATCTTTTAGCAACTGAAAAGGATAAAAAAGCAGATAAAGTTAAAATAGCAATTTTACTCAACTTGATTGGTGATGAAGGTTTGGCTATTTTTAATACGTTTGGACTATCTACTGAAACGTCGACATATGGCGCTGTAATTACTAAATATGAAAACTACTGTAAAGAAAAGAAGAATGTGTTGTTTGAGCGGCATAAATTCTTTAAAATATTGAGAATTGATGGTCAGACTATTGACAATTATGTGACAGTGCTTCGCACTATTGGAGCAAACTGTGAATTCGGTGATCAGTTAGAATCTTTAATTAGGAATCAAATTGTTTTACACTTAACAGATCAAGGGCTACAGGAAAGAATATTAACAGAAAGTGAACTAGATTTACTTAAAGTGGTTGATTTTGTAAAAGCATCTGAAACTACAAAGGAACAAGTGAGAGTAATACAAGAGAAATCCGTACAAGTACATGGATTAAAAAGAGTTAGTAATAAATCTAATTATAACACAGCTAATGATGAGGGCAGGAAACTTAATAATAATTTTAGGCCTAAATACGGGAATCACAGTGGTGTAAACATCAATATTGATGCAGTATACTATCAGTGTCGGAAGTGTGGAAATAAACATGGACCCAATAATTGTCCAGCATATGGAAAGTATTGCAGTTTATGCAATAAGCCAAATCATTTTGCAGTTGCATGTTTTAAAAACAAGAAAAATATAAGTTTAGTACAACAAAATAAGTATGAAAGTGAACAGGACAATGCGGATTCCCTTATTGACTCTAGTGCATTAGTTGAGAGCTCAAAGAAAAGTTTTAAAATTGATAGTTTACAGTGGTCACAAAATTTAAATATTATTAACAAGGAATTGGAGTTCAAGCTTGATACGGGAGCTGAGATTAATGTAATGCCTATAAGCTGTCTGTTCAAATTGGGAGTAAGTACTGACAATATGTGTAATAATAGACAAATAATGCTGGAGGTATTTGGAGGCAATCAGTTAAAATCTTTAGGAGTTATTAAATTGAAATGTAGTGCCAATAATGTGAGGAATTGCCAACTTAGTTTTGTTGTAGTGAATGATGCAAACAATAATAAAATTAAACCCTTACTGGGGTTAGAGGGTTGTGTTAAATTAAACTTAATTAAAAGAATAAATAATCTTACAGTTGATAATCAAACGAAAGTGGAAATTTTGAAGAGAAATGAAGACATATTTCATAGAACTGGACTGATAAAAAATTATGAGTGTCACATTAAAGTGGATAAATCTGTAGCACCAGTGATCAGACCTCCTAGAAGAGTACCTTTAGCTATTAGGGACAGGTTGCAAGAAAAGTTAAATCTTTTGGAGACAGAAAAAATTATTGAAAAAGTGGATTGTCCAGTGACATGGCTCAGCAATCTTGTGGTTATCGAAAAATTAGATGGAGGTCTTCAAGTATGTTTGGACCCAACTGATCTGAACAAAGCCATCATTAAAACACCTGCGTTAATACCTACCTTGCAAGAAGTAACTTCTCAGTTAGCAGGTAAATGTTGGTTTTCTTTACTTGATCTTAAGGAGGGCTTTTATAATATTAAACTGGACAAAGAATCGTCTAACTTGTGTGCGTTTTCAACACCTCTGGGGTGCTATAAATTCCTCAGACTCCCATTTGGTGTATCCAACGCCACGGAGGAATTCCAAAGAGTAAACACTTCCATATTTTCAGATATTCCTGGACTTATAATATATTTTGATGACATTTTAATTGCAACTGAGACAGAAAAAGAACATGATGAAGTGCTAAATAAAGTATTAGAAAGGGCCAGGTCAAGTAATTTAAAATTTAATCCTAGTAAATTTCAATATAAAACCAATAAAGTTACATTTTTGGGGCTTGAGTTTGATAAAAATGGGATGAAAATTGACCCACAGAGAATAGAAGCTATTAAAAGTTTAGAGAACCCTAGTAATAAGAAGGAATTACAAAGAATTTCGGGCATGCTTAATTACATAAGAAATTTTATTCCAAATTTTGCTGACTTAACTTCTAATTTGCGTACCCTTTTGAAATTTAATGTGGAATTTATTTGGACAGAAGCTCATTCAATGCTTCTAAAAAATATAAAAGAATTAATTACAAAAATTCCAGTATTAACACATTTTGACACATCTAAGGAAATTACTATTGAATGTGATGCATCTAAGGATGCAATAGGATGCTGTTTAATGCAGAAGGGACAACCTACATCCTATGCGTCAAGGTCGTTGTCGCCAACAGAAAAGAATTTCGCACAAATTGAAAAGGAATTATTAAGTCTTCTTTTTGCAACATCCAAATTCCATTTATACATCTATGGGCGTAAAACTTGTGTCAGAACAGACCACAAACCTCTTGTGTCTCTAATTAAAAAGAATGTTGGAGAAATACCATCACCTAGATTGCAACGGATGATTCTTAATCTAATTAAATATGACTTAGATTTGGGATATGTGCCTGGGAAGGAATTATATATTGCTGATTTGTTGTCAAGAGGTTGTGAAAATGAGGAGAACGTCAATTCTGAAGAACATTGGATTAGTGAGATAGTTCATGAAGTAGCATCTAATAATTATCAATTGCAGGTCACACCTAGAAGAAAATAGATTCTCAAAGAAGAAACCGCCAAGGATAAGACATTATAATGCCTAGTGCAGTACTGCATGAAGGGATGGCCTGCCAATAGTAAAGATGTGCCTGAATAAATAAAAGTATATTACAAATTTAAAGATGAAATTTGTGTTAGTGGAAATTTAGTATTTGTTGGGCGAAAGCTGTTGGTGCCTATTCCCTTGAGAAAAGAAATGTTGGAGAAGCTTCATAGTCCGCATTTAGGAGTCAGCAAAACACAAGCGAGGGCAAGACAAATATTTTACTGGCCGCAAATGAACTCAGATATTGAAGAATATGTATTAAAATGTAAAATATGTGAAACTTATAGGAATAAAAATATAAAGGAACCTTTATTGCCTTACCCGGTACCATCAAGACCTTATCAACGGGTCGGTATGGATTTCTTCCAATTAGGAAACTATTCCTACCTAATAATTGTGGATTATTTATCAGCCTGGTTTGATGTAGTAAAGATGGCATATAAAACAGTATCAGAAACAATCAAGGCTATTAAACCAATATTTGCAACACATGGAATACCTGATGAAATTGTGGCTGATAATATGCCTTTCTCATCCTTTGAGTTCAAGCAGTTTTGTCAAGGATGGGGCATAAAATTAACTAACACTAGCCCACACTATCCACAATCAAATGGAATGGTGGAGAAAGCAGTTGGTATTTGCAAAAGCCTCATGATAAAATGTCACAAATTTGGACAAGATTTCAATTTAGGATTAATGGAGTATAGAAACTGCCCAATCACAGGATTGTCAGTAAGCCCAGCACAAATACTGATGAGCAGACAGCTAAGAACAGTCATCCCAACTATTGAAGAAAACCCTCTGCCAAATGTCGTTGGGATGAAGGAGGATAAGGAGCTTAAACAGCAAAAGTCTAAGTTATACTATGATAAAACATCACAGGAGAGAAGAGGTTTCAATGATGGTGAAAGTGTAGTCCATAGAAGAGGAAGGAGATGGGATCCAGCCCAGATTATTAAATCTAACAATGCGCCTAGATCCTACATAATAAGAACTGAGGATGGTCAAACATTAGTTAGGAATTCAGTCCATCTACGGAAATCAGGAAATCCTTTTGCTATTAATAGAGAACAAAATAATTATCCCACTTTGGAAAATAACATTACCGAAAGTAATGAATTTAATACTAAGACTCAACTGGTTCCAGCTCAATCACCTCAACATCCAGAAGAGAGTCCTGAGGTCACCTCTGAAACCCATAACCCAGCTCTACCTCAAGTTATGTCTAGATATGGAAGACAAATTATTAAACCTAGAAGATTAGTGGAAGAATAAACTTTAATAGTAAAATTGGTATTATTGTATTTTGTCTATTTTGAAAATTTATTTTATTTTGTTGTACATAATTGTTAATCTGGAATTTAAATATAAGGAGGGGGATGTGGTAACACTGTTTGTAACAGCGGTTGAACCTTCAGTTATAATAAACATGTAATGTGTTGTCATGCTCCTAACCGGATTGTATTTAATAAAGTTATGAACAATGACTGGAGACTTAATTAATAATTAAATATAATACAACAGGACAGGTCTGGGTGGGAGAGATTGGTGTATCATTAACTTAGTTTTTGTTAAAAACATTAAATATGTGTATTTTGAATCAAAGTTATGAACTATTTATTAAATTTTTAATAATTTCAGGAAATTAAGGTTATCATTTTTCACTAGAAAAACGTGAAGTGTCATTAAGCATTATTTTAATTAGGGGAGGGTGTAAATATTTGACATGAAGAAGAGAATTTTCACAAAATAAATTAATTGTAATTAAACATGTATTGTTAATCAGTGTTTTTTTATAATACAAAAGATGATACTTTGTAAAGATGATACAAAGATAATGATATAGATGACAATGACACCAAGTTGATGATATATGCCTTCAAATTTTAAATTATACTCTTATTTTTTAATTTTCCTTTTTTGAAGGTCTATTTAACTTGTCCTTCCCTGTTGGTATACCCCTATCTCTTGTTAAGTATTCAAGGCTTAGTACATTGAAATAGTTTGAAACTATAAATTTTTTATAGGTGCATTTGGGATTTCAACTAAGCAAATTGATAAAACCTAACATTTCATGTTTTGTAATAATATTATGTTAATTTCAGGGCAAATTAAGAAGAGCAAGCGCCTTTGAAGCAGACTTGCCTACTCCACATGTTTCAGCAACAAATAGTCCAGCAGCGCTAAGCCCAGTTGAACCTACCAGCAAAAACTTTCCAGTTAGAGCTGACTCCACTTATTCTATTGACTCAACATTCTCAACTAACAAACTTTTTAAAAATGTTCAAAAGGAAGTTCAATTATAATTATGTGACTTTTTAAAAATATTTTAATTGAACTTTTAAAATAAAAATGAATTGCATATATGACTGATTAGTTTATCATAAATAATGGCTACCTTACTTTGTCAAAAGGGGATCAATTTAAACTTTTGGCCTTTTTTTTAAAATAATTTTAAGAGCTATAGTTGTAAAATTTAAAAAGATGCATAAAAAAGGGTAAAGTAACATTTTAAAAATTAATTGCGTTAAGAAATCAATAATGGTAGAGTATTGGATTCATTTAAATTATAATATTTAGGATATATTTTCTAACATTTAAGTTTATTGCTTGTATTTAGGTTGTATGCTATAAAACTGTCAATTGACGCACAATAATATTTTGGAAATGAAATATTTTCGTTTTTCAGTTTTAATTAAGGGAGAAACAAATTCTGTGATAACATGTACATATGTAACTACTTGTTTCATTGGTCTTTATTAGTTGGTAAAAGAAGACAAGCAATATACCTTTGTTTACATAAGAAAATAATTTAGTTGTATTGTTTATCTTATGTTACCACAATCATATGTTATAGGGGTTATTTATCTGAAGTGTTATGTTAATGAGAACCAAAGCTTGTAGTTTTAATTTTAAAATTATAATCTCAGTATTACAGACAATCACTAATATTAACTTCTTAAGTTTAGATAGATCATAATAATATGATGAACCTCCTCATCATTATAACTCAGCAAATTTCAATAAAATGTGACTCAAAATTAATTTTGATATTTTTTTTATGAAAAAAGTTTAATAGAAACTAATAATCACTAGTATATCCTATGTGCGCATTTTTCATATAATAAAATACACATTTATGAATAATATTCATTGACTCAGCTGCAGCAGGATAGTCGCAACTAACTTCATTTTAAGTTGTTTTCATCTAAAACTGTATAATAAAACCATTTTCATCATTCGGATTTTTCTTACATTTGAGTTTTCTCACATTAGTCTGGATATCAAAGTCTACTATACTCTAGTTTATATAATCAATAATGAAAGTTTTTCTTTGTTTATTGCTCAAAAATGTTTCCCATATTTTGAAGGATAGTCTTAATTATTGTGACTGTATGTAGTAAATATGACAATATGAATTATCATAACAATCATTAGATTGTTATATGTTAATGTTTTATTCTCTCCATCAGTTATATGTTAAAATAAATTATTGTGAGTAATTATTATTATTAATGTATGTACAGATTATTATATGTAATTTTTAAATAATTAATTTTTAAATAAATTCCAATTCAATAATAAAGTACTAAATTGCAGCAAACATATCTACCTTGTTGCTTGCATGAATTACAACAGGTATTCTGCACATATCATTTACATATCCTCGAAGAGGATTATATTAATTTATATTTCATGTTCATATTTGTAATTTGCTTCTGATGCATCTGTATGTTGGTATTTAACATTAACTAAATCCACCATTTATACGCAATGAATACAATAGGTATTTAAAACAATTTTTGTGATATAAATAATGAATCATCAAAGTATTTTAATTATTGTACAAAATGCTTTATTATTATATTGCTTGTATATTTGTAAATTTACTTAAAGATCTCTTATTCATCCAATAAAAAATATTGTTTTGATTCTTGCTTTCTTTAAAGTTATATGAAAAAAAAATAGTTAACTATTACCATCAATATATCTAGACAGAGCTCATTTGTTCCTTTCAAAATAAACTTTTTGTCAGTAAAAAAAAATTTAACATTGTCAATCAATCAAGAGAGAAGGACCCTAAAGCAGACCACCCCCCCTAAAGTGGACCCCAGTCTCCTTGGTCTGCATTCTCCTGAATTCTAGTGGGACCAAGTGTTAATGGTAGTTCAGGCTTGTACCACTTTGTAGTGGAGGGCTCACATTGTCAGGTTTAATTGTTGCTTTTCAGTCTGCCATAGGAAAAATTTTATTTTGTTACATTTTTCATTATTTTCCCTGGATATTGGCAGGTAAGCCTATCGACTCATATATTATTTTGAATATCAATATATAATGGATTTATTTAGAATGTTAAAGTGAAATTAATAATTGTGATTAATTAGATAAAGCCGGACTAAAAACTAATTATGACGCAATCAAAATTTCGTCCTGGTGAGCTCTGAGTGGAAACTGAAAGACTGTAAGTATTAAATAGTAGACAAATTGAAATTCAAAGGAGAGTTGCTAATTTCACGTAGAAACCCAAAGCTGAGCTAAGACCAGAAATGAGGGGAGGTAATCGGAAAAATGAAGGGAATTGAGATATAGGATCCCACGAGGCCAAATTAAATAGAACAAATAAAATCGTTCATAATACCGAACACGCAATGAACAATCTCGTTAATTTGAAAGGAAGAGAAAATTTATACACATATACAAGAAATTTATGTGACCATAACGCTGATCATTCTCCATTCGCAAACTGAAGAGCTCAACCTCAACTGTAGGTAGGCCTTGCATAGGTACCCGCCTTAGTGGCAACTAATGGATTTATACTCTAAATTATCACTCTAATACTAAATTAATACTCTAATCATCACTATTTGTTACAGTTTATCAATACATTTATAGATGGATGATGGGATATTATCTTTTCTTTTTTCTAGCAAATTAGTCAATTACCAACCAATAATTACATCATACCAAAACTGTTAATTATACATACTCTAGTATTTCTTCTTTCATTTATTTTATTAAGTATTACATATAAACTAAAGTTGAATATCATCTAATTACAAAAATAAGATTAAAGATATATTTTAGTTTCTCTCACATTAATATTTCAACATAATTATACTAAATTGTAGGATTATTTAACTGTAAACGAAATGCCCATTATTTTTCAATGCTTAACTTAAAAAGGAGTTTAACTTCTTTTTAAACAGTAGCCTTTAATTTCATTTATACTGCAGCTCTTTCTGCAGCATTCATCATGCACACCTCTTCTCAATCGTCTGTACTCGAAAGCAGATAGCGCCCTTGCTTTCGGATGGAATGGGATTTTGTAATACGAATCGGCATGTTCCAAGCTGTCCAGCATCGTCAAGTCAGGAACTGAAAACAATAATACGTCAATATCTGTAAATGAGTTTCTTGCTTTCAAAAATAAAAAGTAATTAGTATACACTTGTAGCTTCAGCGGCTAAAACCTAAATGTTACTTGATCCCCAAGGGAGAAGTTCTAATTCCAAACAGCGCAATAGTCTTCTGTCTTACGATAATGGTGATAAAAATAATACAATCGCTGTAAAATTATATATTCAAATATCATTGAGCCGCGGCCTGCATCTTTTTGTTTAGATATAATAATGGCAAGTGTGTGGAAGAAAGTTAAATGTGACATATGTCTGTTCCTCATTTACCCAATTTTTGCTGGCCTAAGGAGTTCAGATCTTATTTTATATTTAATGTTCTGGTTTTTACTTAAGGTTGAAAACATATTAAATACAATAAGGTAAAAAAAAAACAAAGAGATTTGAAAAAAATTAATTTTTTTGAGCGAAAAAAAATCAATGATATTTGAAAGAAAACTAATTTTCTAACTAACGATAGAAATCATCTATTTTGCATTGTTCAATTAAATAATTACAACTCACATACCATCACTGTTTAAAGAATAAACTTTATTGAAGTAATAACATTATATAAAATAACAGGGATGTTAACTAGACGATAGCTAGTAACACAGTGAATGGAGTTGGGTAGCTGGAAAGAGGTTTTATACTATCAAGGGGGAAGTGATTCATGGTTACTGCTAATGTATACATACATACATTACAACATTACAGAGCTCCTCCAACCCTATGTTTGAACTCTATGAAAACAATTCCACTATTTAGAGAACTAAGTTATATATTGTGTACAACAGGAAAAGTATGAATGTGGGTATGATCATAGCATACTTATTTTACTTAAGGCTAGTACAATATGTTTCCTGTTTCATTCAGCTAAAATTTTCAATAAAGTTATGTTAGGCTATGAGCATATAAGAATAAGGAAATAATAAAAATAAATCTGAAATAATATTTAAATATAAAAATTCGGTATGATTAATCTAAAATTTGGATGTCTTCTTCATGACACAAATGTCAATATGCTTAGGAATATTAGGCATCTATACACATGATCAAAAATTAAACTGTGAGATAAAACAATGTGACATAAAGGTACATAATTTAAATAGATAAACCAATACAAGTACTATAAATAAAAATAAATGCATATAAATGATAAGAAATGTGAACAATATTTTACATAGATCTGCATAAGAGTTAACATAATGGCCAAAAGAATTATTTTAATAAACTTACAATACCTAAAAAAGTTTGATCAGCATGGAAGAGTATAAGTTGATTAGGAGTAATAGCTGTTACATAAGCGTAATCGTTTAATAATAGTAATAGATTTATTGTTTTTATAAATTTTTCTTTCAGGAGAAGTTAAACTGTAGTATATGGCATACAAATGTATTACGTAAAGAACAATATTTCCAAAGAATTTCGCATTTCAAGAGTTATCACAATTATGTAATTCAAATATTATTTCATAAATATCATATATGAATGTTGTTGTTTGGTTTACTTCCTTCTTGAAATTTTCTTTTCATCTGAATTCCAAGATATAAATTGCACCATAAGCTTCTACAACTTCTTCAGGGACTTCAAAAATGGATTGAGGTGTCATATAGTTTTTCTGCTGCTGACACATTTCTTCAATTACTTCATTCACGACTACTTTTACCTGACTAAGATCCAACCTTCAAAGAAACTGCGCCTTGTTCAACTAATTGGTTAAATGTTTCTACTTGTACATCTTCAGTTTTGGTAAATTAATTAACTAACGTTTTGTATAAACTGACGCGCTGAAACATGAAAAAATTATAAGTCCCATTCAACCGAACGGTAATCGGCTACGATTTGTTCTAAAATATTCAGCGCGGCAAGGTGGAAAATAGACAAGGAGCCGGAAGGATGCGCTTATGGATTTTGTTTTACGGGTATAATGTTGGAGAGAAGATTTCTAAGACGGGAAATGAGAGGAGTAATTAGTGTTCTGAGCTCTGTAAGGAATTAAGTTGATAGGCTAGTGGGGTCTGATGAGCGTGAAGGTGGAGGAATATGACAAATTTGTGGTTGAGGGTGGGATTGGGTTTACTAGTTGCTAGGATGGATGAAATGCTGGGGAAAAGGATCTTGCGGGCGAGGAGTGAGTGCCTGTGACTGTTCTCTGTACCGAACTGCATCGGCAAAGAGACAGAACGCCTCAAATTATTAGCTCAGCCGCTTCTTTAGTTGCCTGTGGCTTGTTTCTCCTCTTCTGGCCGACGACGTTGTTGTCTCCTAGACTTTAGGATTCTATAAGCTTGGCAGCCTTTATAGTTGGCTTGCTGGTTCGGTCGGTAGAGCGTGCAGTCTATTTCAAGCGCTTCTTCATAATTCGTTCCTGTGGTGCCCGCTGCACTTTATACACCTGGGAGGTAGGTGGGAGTGAGTAGGTTTTGGTGTGCCCATATGCCTGACAATTATGGTATTGGACGATGTCACGTTTGGGGTACAGTTTTGCGGCCTTCTTGTATAATACAGGTGGGTTATTCGTATATTTTTTCTACTCCAAATGTTCGCTTCAGATATACGAAGTACAATGGTAACGCCGTTTTAATAGCTTCGTCTTGTTTCTTATCCTCACGCAACACGTTGGTTATTGGCGAATTTTATATCCTAGAGCTTTGAGCTCATCCTCGATTTCGTCAGCTGGTGTAGTGGGAAGCAGGTTTCTGATCACCACCCGTAGCGATCTCTCTTGTTTTACCTGATTCGTATGGAAACTAGCCTTTGTATCTTCCAAATATTTGATAACAGCTCTGTACGTCTCGGGAGTGTCTGGAGAAGTTTTAGAGACTCGTTACTGATGGGTATTTGCCCGTACCTACAATTTTCGTTAGTGGTGAGCATAGCAATTTAAAATATTTCAGACAAATATTGATGGCGGTTTAGGCTGTATTGGTGTCTGGATAGTTTGGATGTCCTCTACTGAATACGCGTGAAGAATGGGGACTCGATGACGGTTTCTTCTTTCTCTTCAGTAGTGATTGGCTTCTATGGTAAGTACCAATTGAGCTGGTTTCAGAAGAATTTATTTGCACTTTACTGTCTGAACGGAGTGGTTTTCGCTTGGTTGGCGATGGATTAGGTGTTGGCCCAAGAGACCTAAACCGTTTTTTATTTTGAGACAATAGTTGTTTATTGAAAGGCATTTCATTATTAACAATATTTATTAGAAATGAAAATTATTTCTATTAAAAAAATATAATTGTGGTTGGGTCAAGAGTCTCGAACGGACGTCATATTGCACCGTAGATCGCGGTGCTGCAACTTGGCCACTTTCAACGCTAAGAGGAAATCGACTATTGCCCCGTGTAATCGGTGGCCCGGAAGAACCCACACACAAAGGTACTAAATATGACCGGCTTTTCTAAGAGATCTCTAACAGACAGAATATATATATTCTCCACCTTTATATATAAGTTAATGTTTATTGAATTACGAGCTAAGAAAGGTTGGTAATAAGAACACGTAGAACGTTATAACAAGACTGCTTTATTTAGACCAAGATACCTCTATCTATAGGTATTACCTGTAAACATATACAGATAACATATGTTTGGGGATTAAGGCTGGGCACTAGCGGCGCCTGGACTTAACTCCCCCCCACCAGTTTACGAACACCCATTCGCAAACTTTGAAGTCCAACACTCGGACGTCTTAGTCCATTCAAATAATGCTCCGCTAATGTTACAAAGGAGCAAAGGCCAGCCCCGCCCGTACACAGCCTGTAATCCCTCACATTAAGCTCTAATCCTATAAAACGTAAAAACCAACTGTCACTTGTAAACAAAAAACATAAAAGAAAACTTTGACTTTTAAAAAAAAACAATACTTCAGTGGGAAAAATCACATAACTATAACTATTTACAATGTTCCTTGCGTGTATGCTGCGAGGACACTCCAGCTCATTCCTGATCTACAACCTCCCCCCCTGGTGGAAGCTTTAACTGTTCTATGTGGACATTTCGCCGCTTCTTAGGGGGTCGTATACTCTCAATTGTCACGACGTTGTGTTCCCTAATCACGACCACTTTAAATGGGCCCTCATATCGCACCAGCTCTTTGCTCCTATTTGACCCTAGTTTTTTATAGACGATAGTCCCGATTTTAAGTTCCCCCATTCGATCCCGGACTTTGAGGTTTTCCCGTTCCACTCGTCTCGCTTTGTCCCTCGTTATCCTTTCTCGGACTTTGTCACATATCTTCCTCAAACCGACAGTATTACTCGCCATTTTCTCCGCCATTCCCTTGTCTGCTACCGTCTCTGCCCCATTTCTCCGTCTTTCGCGCAGCCCAAAGAGGATCTCGAACGGGGAGAACCCCGTCGCGGTGTGGATCGAATGATTGTAAGCGGCCACCGCCTTCGGCATTGCCTCATTCGCCGGCAGACCCTTTTCCGCGTGATATACCCGCAGGTGGTCACTCAGGGTGCTGTGCAATCTTTCTATCCCTCCTCTACTCTTAGGGTGCCCTGGGGTATTAAGATGCCAAGAGACATCGAGAGTCTTCATTTCTTTTCGGATGTTGGCATTGTCGAATTCTCTGCCCCCATCCGACGAGATCCGGTCTGGTACTCCGTAAAACTGGAACCAGGTATTTAATGCCAGCATTACCGCGTCTGATGACCGATCTTGCACCGGGTGCGCCATGGCCACTTTGCTAAAGCTGTCGATTGTGGTAACCCACTTATACCCCCTCCAAGTGAAGGTATCCACTTGTAAGTCACTCAACGGTGTCTCGGCGGTGGGCGATTCTTCTTGTCGCCCCCGTGGCGGATGTCTGTCATACTTCGTAGTGAGACAAACAGCACATGCCCCTATCATTTCTTGTATGCTCTTTTTCATTCCCCACCAAAAGTACCTCCGCCGCAACGCTTGCAACGTTTCCTGAACTCCACGGTGGTTCGTTTTTCCTTGGTGATAGGCCAGCGTCACTTCCAGCTGCTGTTCTCTGTCTTTGAGTGTCTCCACCATCGACGTGCACCGAATAAATATCCTATCCACTCCAAGTTGTTCCGTTCGCCAGAGTCTACGAATTTTCTCCCAAATAGTGGCATTCCCTACAAATACATGATGGGTCTTTCCGGGTTCCGAGGCATCTTTCAATGCACGGCAAATTTGGTCGTTCCTAACCCCTGGTGGCGACCAAATCGTCGCGATTTTACTTCTCCCATAACTGTCATATGCGATCTGCAGCCGCCCTGAGGTCTTGGATTTCCAAATGATCTGCCGTCTTTTGTCGTTCACGATCCCCTTTGTTACTTCCATTTCAACAGGTCTTTCGGCGGCGGAACCTTCCTCTTCAAGGGTTTCCTCACCTTCACTATCTCCTCGCGTACCGAGGCTTCCATCCTCCCCGGGTGTCCATTCCCGGAGAAACTGTTGGTTTTCCCCGGATGGTTCCCCTTCTTCCAATGCATTCACAGTAATGGCTCTGGACAGCCAGTCTGCCACTACGTTCTCTTTCCCGGGTTTATATATGATCTCCATATTGTACTGGGACAAAAACTCTTTCCACCTCGTGACCCGCGCCGAGGACTCCTTTAACTTTCCTACCCATTGTAGGGGTCTGTGGTCGGTGTGAACACGGAATTTTCTGCCGAAGACATATGGGCGGAAATGGTCTATAGCCCAGACGATACCTAGGAGCTCTCTCTCTAGAGCACTATACCGCGCTTCCGTTTCTGTGAGCCGTCGACTAGCGTACGCCACCGGGCGCTCCCCACCGTCTCTCTCCTGCGACAACACTGCCCCCAGTGCGTATTCGCTGGCATCAGTGGTGATTGTGAAGGGATGTTGGAAATCGGGAAATGCTAATATTGGTTCCTCTTGTAAGCTAGACATGCATTTCCGGATGTTCTGCTCCATGATTGGGGTAATTACCACCCTCGCTCCCTTTCGCAGTAAATTATTAATAGGCACCAGGTATGCCGCCATGTCCGGCACAAATCTTCTGTAATAATTAAGCGTCCCCAGAAGTCGACGAATCCCCTTTACATCTGTGGGCACCACCATCCTTCTAATCGCCTCGACCTTCGTAGAGTCTGGCTTAACCCCCTCCTGTGAGATGGTGTGGCCCAAAAAATTGATTTTTTTCTTCCCCAACAGAGACTTCTCCATGGACAATTTTAATCCGAATTCGCGGACTCTTTGAAATACACTTCTTAGGTGCTCAACGTGCTCTGCCTCCGTTCTGCTGAAAACTAACAGATCGTCCATGTAGACCTGGCATACCGCTTCGTCTATTCCCCTCAAAAATTCATCCATTAGGCGTTGAAAGGTAATCGGGGCGTTTTTCAGTCCAAATGGCATCCTGGTAAATTGATAATGCCCCCTCTCAAATGTAAAGGCCGTTTTGTCTTGGTCGTTCGCACTCATCTTGATCTGGTGATAGCCTGCCTTTAGATCTAGGGTACTAAATATTGTCGCCCCGTTCAATCTGTCTAATATGTCCTCAAATCGGGGAATAGGATACTTCTCGTCCGTCGTGTTCTCGTTTAACTTCCGATAATCGATAACTACCCTGTATTTCTCCGTCTCGTCCCCAGGTCTATTTTTCTTCCTCACTGCCCATAGAGGACTGTTATATGGCGAAGTGCTATCAATTATAATCCCTTGCCGTTTGAGACTCTCTAGCTCCTCTCTAATATGCCTACGTAGTGCCTGCGGATATCGTCTCTCTTTCACGTATGTGACGCGTTCTTTCTTTAACTGGATCTCGTGGACCGTCTTCCCAGTCGCTCCTAGCGTGTCTCCCTCTACGTAAAAAATATCCTCAAACTCCCTCTGTAGGCCTTCCCTCCAGCCCTCTATTTTATTAACCGCCCCTATCCGCGCTCTTCCGTCCCATATAGTCCCTTGACATTTATATTCCACTTTCCCCAACTTAATGTTCCATTTTTCCAAGATATTCTCCACACGCGCGCCTACCTTCCCCAACATGTCGCACCCAACTATCACCTGGTACTCCCGCGGCATGTTTCCTACGATATGTATCTTTAGATCTCCCCCTTTCTTCGCCCACCTATTTAGCCCTATGACTAACTCTCCCACTACCTCGCAAGGGCCTCCCAGGGTGATTAAACTACAATTACATACCTGAATCTGGAGTGCCCTCTCTCCGCCATACAGCCTCTCCAGCGCTCCGCGGGACATGATGGTGTTGGTGCTTCCCGTGTCCACCAGACACATCTCTCCTCCTTTGACCCTAATTATTGGCAACGCACACATCCTCTCCCGAATTGCATTACATCTCAGGATGCGGTCGCCTCTCTGCCAACACGCTCCTCAGGCTTCATCACGTTGCTCCCATCTACGTGACTCGACCTTCTGCCCTGTCTGTCTCCTGTTTCTGCTGCGCCTCGCTTCTTCTCCTTCAGTTCCCGAAGTCCCTGATGACTCATCTTCTGATGATCCACTCTCCCCATGTGTCATGCTCCGTCTCTCTCTTACTTCTTGAGTGTTTACCTCCATTGGTTCTGGTCGTTGGTATTCTCTCCTCCGGAAGATATACGGGCAATGCCTCGCGATGTGTCCTTCCTCGCCACACTCAAAACATTTTGTTCGAGGACACTGTGCCACTAAATGTCCTGCCTTCCTACATCCGTGGCATTTTCTTTCTTCCCTGGGCGGGGCATACCTCGGTCTCGTTCCTCTAAATCTTCTTTCTCCTGTCGTTCCCTTGTCTCTGCCAATAACGGACGTTTCTGGTCTCCTCCAGGTTGGTTTCAGGGTCCGGGTTCTTTTGTATGCAACTCGGCTCCACTCATTGTCGACGTCTTGCACCCTTACTTCTTCCTCCTTGGCACTAGTGTCGATCATTGATTGTGCACACTCCGAGAACGAGCGCTCATCAGAGAATCCTTCCTTTCTTCCTGTCTCCTTGGCCAGTTGCACTTTTAGAATTGTGGATAAGAATCCCATTCTACCCTCCACCTCTTCTACGCTAATCGACTCTCTCATCTTCTCCGTTATCTTATTGAAACGGACTACTAACCCCGCAGCATATTGCCCGTTACTTTGTCTTGGGGACTTTGTCTCCCTAAACATTTGGAATATGTCCTCCTCGGGAGTCCATCGTCCTCCTCCGTACGCCTTCTTCAATCTCATCTTAATTAATTCCCACGGGGTTTCTTCATCTGCCTGAATTTGATTCAGTATACTTCTCTTGACCCGACATATCAGGGCCGCCTTCAACGATTCCGCGTCTCTGGGATCTATTAAATTTTCTTCTGCTTTAGCTCCAATTAAAGCTATGAGACGGTCTCCTCCTTTTAGGAAATGGTTCAGCTCACCCAGTTCCCCAGTGAATCTCTCCAGCTCCGCAACAGCCTTCCTCAGATCCTGGGTATTCATCGCTTTTACCCTCATCAGCGCGAGCGCCGTGGCATGAACTTCTGGCATAGTTCCCACTCTTCTAATATCTGCTCCCTCTACGAGATTCAAGACGGGCTGTCTCAAAACTCCTCCTTCAGTCATCTTCTCTCTTTCGCGTATAGAAGAAAAAAAAACAAAAAAAAATTACGCTCGCACTCGATAACTCTCTTTCTCCACGGTTCCCGGGTTTCGGCACCAGTTAATGTTTATTGAATTACGAGCTAAGAAAGGTTGGTAATAAGAACACGTAGAACGTTATAACAAGACTGCTTTATTTAGACCAAGATACCTCTATCTATAGGTATTACCTGTAAACATATACAGATAACATATGTTTGGGGATTAAGGCTGGGCACTAGCTAGCGGCGCCTGGACTTAACTTATATATATATATATATATATATATATATATATATATAACTAAGCCTAAAGGTATTAAGACTTAACGATTGTAAATAACAACTCAGAGTGGAGTTAATCCCAACTCGCAAATGTATATATAGAGGAGAGAAAGGAGAATAAAGCCAGTTTAAGTTCTATGCTGTGTGTGATTGAAACCCCCAACCATTTTTATTCTTACTGTCCGATATTTATAGTCGGTTATATATATATATATAAGTTAAATGTGACCTACAGGAGTAAGAGCCACTAATCCCAAATCACCCCGATAAACACTGATAAAGTATAAATAGAGGATTATGTTGCTAATAAAGTCAGTTGTTACCCAGTCTTTGAGCGTTTCATTTCAAACCTAACTTATTCTTTTTTTTTTTTTTACTCTTTCCGATCCGACACACATAAGTGGTGCCGAAACCCGGGAGTCTTTCAGAGATAAGAGCGAGAAGATTTTTTTTTCTCTTTTCTTCCTTTTCTCTCTCGTTTTTCGCGAGTCTGTGTCGTGGTGTTTTCTGTGACGTCACGGAAGTCACTTATAAATATGAATGAACAAGGACAGAGCGTGCTTAGACCCGCAACGCTGACTCTGGAGTCACAACAACTAGAACAGAATCATGGGATCCCGCCGCTACCGTCAACGACCTTGGCAATGGCACGGACGGACTTGGCTGCTCAGGAGGCGAACAGAATAGCCCAGGAGACCAATGCACTGGAAAAAATGAAAATAAAAAAAGCGAACGCCCAAGATATTAGAAGAGAAATATCCGACCTGGAGAAATTCAACGGGGATATAGGTGAGCTTAACCATTTCCTTAAAGGCGGGGATGGGATCATGGGTAGTATTCAGGATCAGGTTGCAGCGGACCTACTAGAGGAGCTAGATGCCAAACGGTTACGGGTGGCCCTGGTTCGACGAGTGAGGAGAAGCGTCCTGAATTTGATCCAAGCCGACGAGGATACCACTTGGCCAGTGATCAAGGAGAGGCTGAAAAAGGCATACGGAGGGGGGCGATGGGCCCCAGAAGAAGACATGCTGCAAATGTTCAGGGAGTCGAAGAGACCGAACCAGACGAATGGCCAGTACGCCGCAAGCCTTCTCGCAAAGTTGAACAAAATAAACGAGAAGTTGCGGGAGGTAATGGACACGAGCGCTGTAGAGGCATGGATGATATTCATGACCACGGTCCTGAAGGTCCAGGTAGCCAGAGACACTGGGAGAAAAGATGGCCTACCCCGAGAGAAATCGTTTATGGAGTGTGCGCAAGAAATGGTAGACGCGAGTGCTCGGGACGAAGAAGAGAAGGAAGAGGTAGAACCAGGGTGGAGCCGAGTGTCGTATCGGAGAACCGAGTCAGGAAGGAATAAAGGGAGACAGGAAGTGGGAAGAAGAAGAGAAGGAGATTTCGGGAGAAGGGATAGAACATCGAGAGAGGGAAGACAATTCATGGAGAGGTGGAATGGCAGAAGAGAGGAGAGGAAGTGCCATGAGTGTGGCAGAACAGGTCACCTGGTAGCCCAGTGCCCACGTACCAGATGCTTTGAGTGTCACACTGAGGGACATATGGCTAGACAATGCCCCTATATACGGCGCAGGGAGCACGACCGAGGCGAGCCTATGGAGGTCAACGTGCAAAGAGTATGGCGAAGAGGCAGGATGTCGGCAGATTCGGCCAGATCTTCGGAGTCATCAGAGTCAGAGACGGAGGGCAGCGAAGCCGGTGGCAGAGGAACCTCGGGAGGGAGCAACAAGCGACAGAGCACAGGGAGGAGAGCGGAGCAGGTGAGTAAGGAATGAGAGTTGTGTGACTGGAGGGGCAACCTTTTTGTAAATAGTGTTGGGAGAAAGTGGGACAGGTTGCCTATTATCGAGTTTTGTAAAGGGTGGAAGTGCTTAGTGGATACGGGGAGTTCGTGTACACTAGTGAGTCGAGAGAAACTTGAAGTACTATTTAAGGGTAAGAATAAAACACAGGTTAAGCCCTGCCAATGTAAGGTGGTCACTTTGAGTGGGCCCTGTACGGTAGGCGGGGAAGTCGAGTTAGCCCTGGATAAATGGGGAAAACAGGGGAAGATCGTGACATTGCACGTTGTGGAGAACATGCCGCGGGAGTACGGGGGAATCCTGGGATGCGATTTATTCAGCATACTGGGGATACGCATTCGTAGTTCAGGGGGTCAGTGGGTAGTACGGATTGGGAAAAAGAAGTACCAGATGACGCAAGAGGGGCCGGAAGCGGTTAGGCATGTGGGAGCGATAACTAATGGGGCCGAGTGGGGACAGAAGTTGAGGGAGGAATTCGGAGACTTATTTTTTCGCGACGGGGATTCGCTGAGCGCGACGGGCGAAACTCTCCACGAGATTCACTTGAAGTCAGAAAGGGTAACAAATGTCAAGGAGAGGAGGTACCCCCAGGCGTTACGAGGGCATATTCGAGAGGAAATCGAGGAGCTGAAGAGGCAAGGAGTTATTGTGGACAGCGTCTCGCCTTTTAATAGTCCTCTATGGGCCGTTAAAAAGAAGCCGATTGAAGGGGAAGAACGGGGCAGGTATCGGGTGGTGGTCGATTTTCGCCACTTAAATGATAACACAAGCGACGAGAAATACCCAATTCCGCGATTGGAGGATATCTTGGATTGGCTGGGAGGAGCATCTATCTTTAGCACGCTTGACCTCAAGTCCGGATATCATCAAATCCGGATGCACCCTAGGGACCAGGCCAAAACGGCGTTTACGTTCGAAAGGGGGCATTACGAGTTTACTCGCATGCCATTTGGACTCAAAAATGCGCCTATCACCTTCCAAAGACTCATGGATGAATTTTTACGCGGCCTCGACGAGAATATGTGCCAAGTATACATGGATGACCTCCTGGTCTTTAGCAGGACAGAGGCGCGTCACATCGACGATCTGCGGCAGGTTTTCGACAGGTTACGCCAGTTCGGACTAAAACTGTCCCGAGAAAAGTCCATACTGGGGCAGAAACAGATCGGTTTTCTGGGGCATGTAATTTCGGCGGAAGGGGTGAGGCCGGACGGTAAGAAGGTAGAGGCGATCGGGAAAATGGCGATGCCGCACGATGTGAAGGGGGTCAGGAGGCTGTTGGGGACTCTCAACTATTACCGCCGATTTGTGCCGGAGATGGCTGAAAGTCTGGTTCCGCTCAACGAACTGCTTAGAAAGGGACGCACCGTTCGGATTACGCCCGAGATAGAAAGTAATCTCAAGAAGTGTATAATGCAGCTGCAGAAGGAGCCAGTCCTCGCATTCCCCGATTTTGCGAGAATGTTCTCGATCACCACGGATGCGAGCGAATATGCGCTGGGGGCGGTCTTATCGCAGGAGAATGAGAAGGGAGATCGACCCGTGGCATATGCAAGTAGGAGGCTGACCGAGGCAGAATCGCGTTACAGCGCACTGGAACGCGAACTGTTGGGAATAGTATGGGCAGTGCAACATTTCCGACCGTATGTATTTGGCAGACGATTCAAGGTACACACGGATCATCGGCCGCTGCTGTGGGTGGGCACTCTGAAGGAGTCCTCATCCCGAGTCACGCGTTGGAAGGAGATCTTGAGTCAATACAACCTGGAAGTCGTCTACAAGCCAGGCAAAGACAACGTCGTGGCCGATTGGTTGTCTCGGGCTCTACAGGTTAACGTGCTTGAAACTGAGGTAGGAGAAGTGTCGGGGGATCTACAGCGGTTCGTGAGGGAATGGACGCCGGAAGGGGAAGGAGAGCGCGAACCGGAGCCCCAAAACAATGAGGATTCGTCAGAAGAAGAGTCGGACACTGGGAGACCCGCCGAGATGGAAGAGATAGACGAAATCATCAACGATAAAGCTCGCCAGGTCATCTGGAAGACGAGGACGACGGGGATGGTGAAAATGGAGTTCTCCAAATACGAAAAGCACTCCGTCATCACCATTTGGTCACAACCGGGCGTTAGAGAGGAGCAGATATGCCAAGCACTACAAGACGCCTCTAAACCAGGAGTCACCCATTACCTGTATGTGGGAAATGCGACGGTGTGGGATAAGGTGCGTAACCTGTGGAGGTACGAGAAAATTGGGATCGACCGCAGGTTCATAAGATGCCGCCGGATGGTCGATACCATTGGCGACCGGGAACAGCAGAAGGACGTCACGATCGCATATCACCAAGGCAAGACGAACCACCGGGGAATCACCGAGACGGTGGCGGCCCTCAAACGCAAGTATTACTGGGTAGGGATGAGGAAAACGGTGGAGGAGATTGTGCGCGAATGTGTCATTTGCCACACCACAAAATACGATCGTCATCCCCCGGTAGGATTGCAGAGTGAGACGAGTACTCCTACAGCACCAGTAACGGATCTGCAGATCGACACGTTTACGTGGAGAGGATTCAAGTGGGTTACGGCGACTCTTACTCTTTAGTAAAACGGCCATGGCCCACCCGGTGAAGGAGAAATCGGCTGAGGCGGTCAGTGGCGCCCTCCGAAGGTGGTTCCAATTTTACGGGGTCCCGTACGTGATCTCCTCGGATGGGGGCAGAGAGTTCGACAACGCGCCGTTGAGGCAGGAGATGAAGCGGCTGGGGGTTACGTGGCAGTGGAATACACCCGGTCACCCTAAAAGCAGGGGAGGGATTGAACGGCTCCATAATACATTGGGGGAACATCTCCGAGTCTTCCATGCCGACAAAGGGTTGGACGCGAATGAGGCAATGCCCCGAGCCATAGCGGCGTACAACCACTCTGTGCACATGGCCACAGGGTTTTCCCCGTTTGAAGCGCTTTTTGGGTTACGCGCCCGAAGGAGAAACGAGGGAGAGACGGTTGTCGATGAGACCATGGCGGAACAGCTAACAACCAACAGGGTCGAGCTAGAAAGGTTGCGGGGGAAAGCGTACGGACGCATGGTCGCGGAAAAAAGTAAGAGAGTGGCGAGGGACAACGAGGGGGTGAAAGATGTTATAGGGACCGTGAAAATAGGCGACATTGTTTACCGGCGGGTCCTGTCGAATCGGGCGAAGGAAGTCCTGCGGTATGAGGGTCCGTTCAAAGTGATCACGATCAGGGAGCACAATGTTGTCACTATTCAGAGTCTGGCCGACCCCAGGAAACGAAGAACCGTCCATGTGGAGCAATTGAAGTTCCCAGTGGGAGGGGCCAGACCATAAGATTCTTATTGTACTATCATGTAATGTGCTGTTGTGTTAGAAGTATGTAATAAGTCTTTTCTTTTTGTTTTGTTGTATATAGCGTTTGGGAGCATTACCCAGGTTTAGTTGTGTATCTTATATAAAATGTTAGGCTAAGGTAGTTAAGCATAGAGAGTAAGTTATGTTTATGTTAAGTTAACCAATGAAGTACAATTTTTGTTTTTTCTCTTTTCTTCTTTCTCTTTGTTTTGTTTTGTTTTCTTTTCGGCGGTGGTTTGAGTTTACGAGGATTGTTCGTAAACTGGCAGGGGGGAGTTAAATGTGACCTACAGGAGTAAGAGCCACTAATCCCAAATCACCCCGATAAACACTGATAAAGTATAAATAGAGGATTATGTTGCTAATAAAGTCAGTTGTTACCCAGTCTTTGAGCGTTTCATTTCAAACCTAACTTATTCTTTTTTTTTTTTTACTCTTTCCGATCCGACACACATAAGTTATATATATATATATATATATATATATATATATAGTCTTTAGATCTCAATCCTGTCTCAATCAATGTAAAGGGCTCCATCGTGAACAGCTCGCGTAATTAACAAAGACTAAAGAAGCTAGATCAAGATTTGGGAGTATTTCAATGTTTTATTTTATTAACTTTATTGATTTAATGTTTATGGTTGTTTAACAAAAAACGTTTTGCACTCCAAAAATGTCAATAATGAATGTTGGCAAAGGAGCTTTGTTAAAAGATAAGACACCTGCTATGTTCCTTACTCTGAAATCGATGTCTTCAAGGTCGGCAGTCTTTTCTTTAGGGGGTGAATGGTGTCACCCTTTACAACGACACAATGATCCCTGTTATCTGGAAGTTGATGAGTGCAAGTTAGGCTTTATTATTTCCAAGTAATTAATGATTGGCCAATAGCAGGCCGGATCATTGGCATATAAGGTGACTCCTTTGATAAGCCTACTTCCCATGTTCCTTGTTGACTCGCTTTGGTGTTATCTTAAGTTAAATCTATTGTACTTACTTCGCTCCTTGAGTTCGAGTATTCTTCTCCCATTTTCTCTTTTCAGGGACTCAAAAGTTTATTTGAACTCTTTATAGTCTGTATAATAAGTGCACAAATGTATAAATTGTGGATTTTAACTCTTAAATATTAATTTAAAAGCTAAAAAATACAGAGAACATTTTCTAACCTTACTGCTTGTATAACGCGCTGGATGAAACTTCGAGTTGGGGATTAGAATGTAATGTAAATATGGGTGCGAAAGAAACACAGTAGACATAGGGACCGATAGACCGACTGTGTTAACTTTTTCATTTGTCTCGGTATTGAGTTCCTTGAATGCCATTATTTTGCTTAGTTGTATAACAACCAATCGTGCAAGGATCTACCCTTAAAATTTTCTTTACACTACCTTGAACGAATGAAGACAATGCCAGACAATGTAGTTTTTTTTTAATGATTACAAAAATATAGACAACATGAAAATTCAAGCACCTTATATTTGACGATATGATGAGGTGATTAAGTGCTCCAATAGACTGAAAAAATATCCTTAAACCACTCCCTTATATAGTAAGCAAACATGAATTTCACTTTTTCAAGTATATAAAAATAATTTCAGAAAAAGTCATTGTTGCATTTGCTTAAAAACTGCAATTTTCCATAAAGCTACAAAATGGCATTTCTCAACAGATGTCAAGTACTACTCAAAGGGATAGCATTCTATGGCTAATATACTTAATATACTTAATAGAAAAATAATAGTTTTCATGAAAAACAAATTCTGATTTTAAGGGTTTTTTTCACCTCAGCACCACTGCGCGCCAAGTGCAGTCCAAGTACTTTTCTTTAATGAAGCTCTCTCCTCTTCTGCTGATTCCAAATTCAAATGGCAACTCCTTCTAAAGCTCTTCCTCTACGACTCCTCTGTTGTTTCCTCCTCTGAGCAATTCTCAGTTTCAAATGAAGAACTAGATTCATATCTTGTACCTGGCTTCTCGGCCATTTCTCCGCCTTTGTTGTTCAGTTCGTTCGATCTCTCATTTAATGACTATGATGTCTATATTAACTACATTTCTTCCATTTATCTTATAACCTCTGTAATGAGAGCACGCACAATGCATAGGTTCTGACCGAATTTCTATTAACATGACAAAGCTATACATTCCAGTTAACCCTCCTGTTCTTTTCAATCCATACAAATTTTCCTCTAAAATTCACTCTTCTCAGATTCTTTTAAAAACCTCAATCCAACACCTAAAAAAAACTGTGACCCTACATCACCAAACAACTATCGCCTAGTCTCCATCCTTCCTAACCTCATGAAAGACAATCCAATTACAAATCTTCAATTTCCCTAAACATTCCAAATTTCTCGCTCCTTTCCAGCTGGTTTCTGTCCCGGTTACTTCGACTATTTCCACTAGCTAATATCACTAGTGAAATTTATGCCGCTATTGATCAATATAAACTAATAGTCCTGATTCTTCTAGATTTCTCGAAAGGGTTTGTTACCATAGATCATTCGATCCTTCTTTCCAAGTTAAAATCATTAACCTTCGCCAATAGCTTTATCCATTGGCCTCGATCATTTCTCGCTAACCGTTCACAAGTAGTTACTTATCCTAATGAACCCCTTTCTGTTTCCCTTACTCTTTCCTCAGGTGTAGCCCCGGGATCGAAAATTACTCCCCTTCTTTTTAGTTGCTTAAAATATATCTATTAATCATTGCTCCCACCACCTTTAAGCTAACGACTCCCATATATATTTATATTTATTTATATATTTATATCACTTTCTAGTCCACTGTTAAAAACTTAGGGGTAACCATTGACCAGAAATTCCCATCGGTCGATGGGTACCCTTAAAATATTTCATCGCTCTCATCATCAGCCCCCAGCCCACAAATTAACACCTTGCATCCTCCCTTATTTTCCCTCACTATGACTATGACTTTGTGTGGTATGTGGATCTCTCAGTGGGAAACACAGAAAAGTTAATTACTTCTTTCGATGTGTCTTTGGGACTCAGCGGCGTTCCCTCCCGCGTTTCTTAACTTTGCGCTGATTTAAGGTGGTTCTCCCCCTCCTTCCGTTCACTAAAATATTTTACAGTTCAAATTCTCAGTCTACTTTCGGAACACATGATCCCGTCTCTGTGAACTTCATACAGCTTGCCATAAAATTGCAGCATACGATCGTTCCTTCCTCACTCGCTGCACAACCGTACGGGTTTCCAGCTTCTAATATCCGCTGTGCTTCATCCTTACGAACCTTTAACGCCTTATTCCAACACCTCTTCACCATCCATACAGACACTTACTATTTGGGAACGATTTATTTATTATATTTGCATTGGTAGTTTTATGTTGTCCATTTCTGTTTTTATTTCATTGTTTACTGTATGTATCCAGATGTTATTTAGTTTTTCCTATTGTATATTTAGTACATTTTTATATTTAATGATTTTCAATGAATTATGTATTGTATTTTAAATACTTATTTATATTGTTTTGATTTGTTTTTGCTTATTTCATGTGGAGCTGTGTGCCTTTATTTACTAACCGCAGTCAAGTAATCTGCTCTTTCATTTTCTTATTAAAACTTTACACTTATTTTACGTTGTTATTTTGTCTGTTTATCTGTAATATCTGTACGCTATTGCCATTCATAGGGGACATTTCCCTGGAATAAATTATTTTTCTATCCGATAAAATATGACGATAATGTATAAATAAAAAAACAGCTTGATTTGTTGAGAAAAATGGACTTTGTCTGTTCAAAATAAACGGTTTATATCTTATAAATATAATTTACTTAATAATTGATGCACCAAAATTTTGGTTCCAATATACAATGAGAAAAAAAGAATAACGAGGTTTCGGATCAACTAGTATAAAATAATGTTTGTATTGTATTTATACGATGGTAATTGTATGTAATGTTTTGAGTTATATCTGAAAGTGTACAATGAAGAAAACAAATAATGATAATAAAACCTACACTGATAAGACTTTTTGAATGGAGAGTTGTAGAGTCCGTCGCAGATGAGTAATAGTGCCTTAGTGAGCTCGTCTCCGCAGTAAATCTTAGATCTCTTGCTTTGGTGGTCTGCCATGTCCCACTGTGCCAGGACCGTGATGAGCAGCGATAGGAGCACCAATTCTCGGATCATCTACAACATGTATACCATTTCATTAATCTTAAGCTGGTGCGCCAAGGTAAACCAATACATTAAAATTAATTATGGGAGTACGGGCCTCACATCCCACTTGATGGGATGGAGGTATGATACTGAACTCAACACTTAACAACAGTCCACTAATTAATGGAGGGATTCTATTGGAACCCTTATATTAATTCACAGCCCGTAAGGAGCACTCATTTTATCATTTAACGCTGCAATATTCAATATATTACACACTATGTAAGTTAAGGCCTGGGCACTGTTGGTACACAGTCTTAATACCAAAACATCGGGATGTAAACATTCCGAGTGTATGTGTATGGGATTAAGAGCTATGAATAAAGCAGTCTTATACTATCGTTTGCCCTATTCATTTCTATTACCTCTTTCTCGATCTTTTTTACTGTTCTAGTTCTCACGTTAACGTTAACTTGTATATCCCAACGCATTATTGATGTAGTGCGCAATAATAATAACTGAATTTGGGTTCCGGACAACCAATAAATAATAAAATAGAAGAGAAAACATATAAGAACTCAAAGTGGATTACATCATATACACAAACTCTTTATTACAAGTAAAGATGTAAAAATAGAAATAAAAGGTCCTAAAACTATGTATTTACTATTTCTGGAGTCACTTTTGGGCATTTGTATTATTTAAGTAGGTCTAATGTGTTTGTTTCTTACACAAATAAAGACAATTTGTGTTTTCATTAAACTATACATGATCATTTAGTACTGTAAAGCGGTTTGACAACAAATCTATACTAAAACTAGATGCTAACATATGATATAAAACAAGACATTACATAGGTGCCCAAGAAATAAATTACAGTGGATCCCGTGACGACAGTGTCGTCAGGGCTTTCAAAAATTAAGCCTTAACTCACAGCACATCTGTAAATACCGTAGTTGGAACAGGGTAAAAATAAACACAATTTTTTACGGTAGGAAAATTAATTAATTAAATAAAATTATAACCATAATATTTAAATTGAAATAAATTTTGATGAATAAAAAGAGAAAAGTAGATCTTCATGAACTATTAAAAACAAAATACAAATATGGATTAGTCTTAAAAGTAAAAAATGGGTGGGATGAAGAAAATTATTTTTGATGCTATAACTATTTCTAAGGTTACAAATACTGAGTCCAGATTCACCACGATTTCATTGGACCAATGCTGATATCCATCATCACCTGGTGAATGAATCAACATTCATTCATAAGCCCTTGAGGCGATAAAAATGGGGGTGAGGTGAAGTTTAAGGAAAATGATTCAATTTCAGAGCTGGATAAAATCCGTCCCCCTGCTTCCCTTCTTGTTAGAGTAATCTCCAAGCTTCCCTGGTTACTAAGGCATGCAAAGCCGCATGGTGAGGCCGAGCGAACCCCATAGGCATAAGTGGTAAGGGGGCGAGACCGGAAGCCATAAGCGCCACCCATTCAAAAGCCACTCACGTGTGTTGCGCTGTCATACAATGGGGCTGCTACATACCTCCCAACAAAATTTGTAAAAACCAAATGCTAGATCAAAAATGTTCCATCCTGGAATAAAGAGCAGCAATAAACAACAACCACTAAAGGATGACGACCACCCGCCATTAAAGACAGCCTCCTAAAAATGAATATGAATTCATTCTTCATTCACAATTAGTAGGTACGCGCAGACTATACAAGAGCGTGAGAGCCACAGATGCTTAGGGCATGACTATGGAACAACTAAGAGTTTATTTTCCATGTTAAATAGAAACCGAGTCTCTGTGAATATTAATATCCAAATACATAATTGTTATCACGTGAACCAAGAGATAGCTTTGCTAACCGAGCAACATTTAGTAGAAGAAAATAAATCTGTGGCGTTATATATAACCTTTATCCTTATCTTTTGATTTCATGTAGGAGTTAATGGTGGCGACAATAGCATTTTTTAATTCCGATAATTAATAATATCCTGCATAGAAATACCTCAATCCCCGCGCACCGTAATAATTTACACTCGAAGTATGCTTATTTTGGTTTGGTTAAGAAACAATAACGGGATCTATGTAAAAAATAGAGACGGAAAATCTGAGAATCGTCAAAAAAAACAGAATCTCAAAGATATTTGCAAATTAATAAAGTTGAGGGAGCAAATAATATTTGGTAGTGTTCAATTGGTTTTCTTTTTCTCAATATTAGGACTGTTGACATTTATTCATGATGAATAGTTTAACAAATATAGTTAAGTATTTTTCGAGCAAAACTACTGTTTTTTAAATTTAAGAAACAAACTGGAATTCCGTATCTCTGGATGTTTGTATTTGTTTATATCAATTCCATAAAATACAATTTAAATCATAATTCATGTAAAAATAAAGTATTGAGTAAAAACTAAAATACTGGCTACAGATTTGTGTACGCTCTAGTCAGGAGGAAAATCCATTTATTGTCAATATTTACATACAAAAATAATCTTTTGCTAATATGTATTGCAAAAATCTAACGATAATAATAAAAAATAACTAGATGCTAATAAAAAAAGGTATCTTCATAATATATTTTATCATATATATACGATCACAATCAGTAGATTGAATGAGTCACCATTTTATTTCCTTAGCCCCTTAAAAAATTTATTGATAATGAATAACATGAACAGCGAGCTCATCCAATTCTTTCAATGAAACGTCCTGAGAACAATAGTAAATACCCCTTATTACGTCAGCAACAAAACCCTTCATAACGATCTTAATATACTCTATAATCTTGAACTCATCCCTTCCAAGTTCATGAAATTCCATAGTAACCTATCCAACTACCCTTACCCCCTAGCACTGTCATTACACTGCACCACTCATCCCTATAATCCTCCTCGGAGATTATAGGCAGAAGTGGCCTCGTGACATGCTATAAATACGTAACAGCGGGAGTCCTGGCAATGGCCAGTTTCTCCAAGCATGTCCTGAGCGTATGTGGCTCTCGCGATCTTCATCAGCCTCCACTGGCTCGTATCCGGTGACGCGGCTGAGGGTGGAGCGTGGTGACTTCCCAAGACTCCGCTTCCTCTTTCGCATGGGAGTGGAGTGACGACCGTGTGGATTTGGGAGGCCTCTGAGCTGTTTATAAATACTGTATGAATGAGCGAGTGAATGAAGAATTGTAAATAAGGTATTAATGAGAACATTGAACACAATTACTGATTGCCCAATAACGCAGATTGTAGTTTTAACACAATAAATATTTTGTACTCTCTCAATTCATGTTCATGCGTAAATAGTAGTTAGACGTTGTTATATGAAATCTATTTTATATGTATACAACTTTTCCACTTTACAAGTAATCCTGTATTTATTAAAAATATTTTACTTTGTCCAATATTATTTTTTTCTTTTCATGAATAATACGCTTTATCAAACATTGTTAAAATTCCTGTTTTTTAAATGTTACTGTTTACTCAAGAGAAAAATTAATAAAACAAGTTTTGTGTACTTTAATTGTCTATGTAAAGCCCATAAAGTGTTTAGGAAAGGTGGCAGAGGATGTTCTTTTGACTGGATAGAGCACTTTCACGGAGGTGGCTCCTGGTCAACAAGAGAGGGAGAAGCACAAATGAGGTCACAATTCCACAGTTCTAGTTCCCCCCTAAGTGAGGACAGTCACAAAGGTAAAGCTTAGCTATTTTCTATATTATTCAATTGATAATATAAAAATGACAATTAATATTATCAATTGCAGAAAAGAGGTTCGGACTAACCGGAATGTGCCAACATATAGCATAATTAGATCTGCACATTCCATGATTTTCAGTTTCAAAATAATAGTTTTTGTTTTTTTTAATAGAGTTTTTTACTAATCATTTTTTTTCATCGATCTTGTGGATAGAGAAGAAATAGTAATTATAAACAAATTTTTTACTCGCACCAATCAAAAATTAAATAGTAATTATGAAATATTCATAAAATAAATAAAGGGCATAGAATGTGAGTATTACGAGGAATGAGACCGGTTGCCGGCCGGGGTGCAAGAAATATTTAAAAACTACTCTTTGAGTGCTATATTTCACCTACAACTATTCCTTATATTGAAAGATATCTTCTGAAAATGTTCGGAAATTCTTTACTATTTTTTTTTACATATCATTATTATTGCATTTTAACGTAAACTAATATACCTTTACAATATTAGATAGTTTGGATCATTTCTTCGGCAAATTTAGCTTAACATTGTGTAAAATATATATATATATCCTTCTTTTTATAGCCAAGAAAAAGTAAGGGTAAATACTATATATCACTTCTAGCCCCAACATCTTTTATCGCCAGTCAGTTTAATTAGTTTAAAAAATAGTATCTACTCCCTTATTGTCCGGTCAGGAAATTGGCTCAAATTTTACTTTGGGTCTGCTATTGTTCTACTCACTGTAGAGAAAATTGTTCATTACTTTTTTCTGTCCATCGTCAGTTCCATTTTTCCTTAGTTGCCTCTGAATTAAGACGGATACAGGTATTGTAGGGTGCAGCGAGGGAACTTGAGCTGCAGTGTAAGCCTCCATGTGAGCTATACAACAGTGAAATTTAACCCACTTAATAGAAAAAGACCTTTCTGCCTACGCTTCTTCAGATTTAGTCTACCCTTTAAACTACTAGAACTGAACTAACTTAGTGACAGTACGGATAAAGATTGTTTGTCATTTTACGGCTTATATACTTGAAAGCAGAAAGATAGGCGAGAACCTATCGACCAACAATTATGGTGCTAACAGGACGGCCAAAAGCTGAATTTCTTATGAATTAATATAAAATTGAATATTTTCCAGGGAAAATCCCATATCCCAGGAGGCACGTTTTATATAAGTAGTGTATTTATTTCAGAACCAATTTATCTACCTGTTGAATCTATCTTTACCCAAGGCTTCTTTTTGTTCAAATTATTTATAAATTTGTCTATCTTTCATTGAGTAAAGTGGTCCTATGACACTGTCTGTGGAATATGTCTTTTAGTTCTATGTGTAGTCAAGTTTGTAATGTTATCCTTCAGCTAAGTATATTATATAGTCTGTGAGTACCAAGGATTTGTCCAAGGATTTAGATCGATCTCAAGAAGTTGAATGTTATACGAAATCCTCAATCTAAGATCTCCGCTTTTCTTCTTTCATTCTTTAGAATTATTCTCCTCGTTTTAGAAAGTAAGTTTGTTTTTTGCGGTTCTATCTGAATATAGCGTTGCTTGTTTGTTGTCTTCGCAGTCTGTTGGTGAATTGTCTTAACACTTTCATGTCATCCTTCCATTACAGCATTGTTTTATTATAAAATGTTCTAAACGTTCGCTACAAGCACGTTTTTTTACAACCAATTTAAACATACTGCGTAAAGTTGATCAGGATATTTCCATATATTCAAGGAAAATGTATAAGTGAACGTTTTCCACATATTTGAAATGAATCTAAGTATCTTAAAAATTACACAAGCCAACAGGCCTTTTTGGTGCCGGAGTATTTGGAGCTGATTTCATATGAACTTGATGCCCTGAATTTAAATATGGCACTAGCTTTTGCATAGGACCTGACATATCCAACACTTTGGCCTTTGACCTGTCCAAGGAAGATTTTACCATTTTTAGGTAAACACAAAGCACCCATTGATGTTCATGATACTTTATGTTCTACAAGACCACAGCTATGGTGTTATATTCTTCTTTCATTTTCGTTGAGTGAGCAATTGGTATTGAACCATGTTCTCATGTTTATTGCCATTGTGTAGAAGGATACATTTCAAACTTCGCTTTGAGATGTTAATAAATAGATCAGATGCCAATCATCTGAAAATAGCAAGGAAGACACATTTTTTCCAGGAGTCTTCTTTTTTCCATCTGGTTTTCTGGAATATGTTTCAGACGGATTGAATCATTTTTCTGACCAATATGAACAGCACAGATATAAAAATACGACGAAAGTATAACCACTTGCTTGGAGCTTGGTTAAGTTTCGAAGAAATTGACCTTTACCACATGAAGCAATTGACTGCAACCAAAGCATGCTACCAAAGCATCTCCAAGATTACAGCTAAAACTTTTCCAGGAAACTTTAGACAGGTCCTTTAATTTAATTTATATATTTTGAAAATTGAAATTAATAGTGTTTGTTACTCTGTTTTTCCTAACCTGTTCTAGGTAAGGGTATCTCCCCCACTGTTAACTTTGCAATATGTTATTTCCATACAAGGTTTAATAGTAACGATCGGAAATTAAACAAATGAATAAAGTATAAAATCGAAAATCATATTTATCCAAACAAAACAAATAACAATGATATAAAATACGTTTTTCAGTTTCGGCTTCTAAAAAGTTATTCTCGTTTTGCAGTCTCTAATGTTTCGTAATAGAAATAATCTATGAGAGAGAGGGGTAAATCTCTGCTGTCTTTTTTCTCGTTTTTGTTTTAATATGATTGTTATTTTATCAGCTTATGTGAGAGAGTTGTTAAACAACAAAAAATTACAGATAGGTTAAATCATTTTTACGACCAGTATCTTGAACCTTGCAGACAGACTAAATACATTTGTTAATCCTAAATAAATACATGTTCTGAAATTGTTTAGGTAGACAGTGTTGAGTTTGTGAGGACAGTGTACAAATGTAGAATCTGAATGCCCACTAATATACTCGGTCTTCTTGTACCAGCTTATAGTAACGTGTTATAAACGTTCTCTTTAAAATTAAAGTAAGAAAGACGGTAAATTTTATTATCAAAACTTATTGCTGAGCCTGAAAGGTGAACTCTATTTTTAAAAACCTACCAGGCAATAGTTCGCATGTCTCTCATTGAGTTTTATGATAAGAATTCTAAAAATGAACCAATCCATTTCAAATTTGAACGCTACGTTCTACAACAGCCTGGATCAGCCCGATATGGTTATTAAGATATGGTATTTGTTGTCACTAGTTTAGCTTATTATTACTTAATTGTTTATGATAGTTTAGATCAATTTTTAGTGATCTAGGTGGCTTAACAAATGAAACCAAGATCATTTTATTAGCATTTGAAAAACCAAGATCAGTTATTGAGTAGTATAGTAGTATTATTATGCCGTTTAAGTTCCTTATATGTTTATTATTACGACTTTATAAATGTTTAAACATATTAAATTTAGTTTATAACTATTGCAAGAGACATATTCACAGAAAAAAAATTAACTTAGTTTGTGACATCAGTTTTTAAGAAAGTGGTGAGACTACATCCATATCGATGGTTCACTTATTTACTGGAAATTGTGTTATTTATTCTTAGAAATTGGCAATTAATCTTTATTTACTCTATCTATTTCCTAAGGGTGATATAAAAAAAATATTAAAAATCATGTTGAGAGTTGCCAGTAGGAATCCCGTATTTAATATACGTCTCGTCCAGGTTCCAATAGATTTTTTTATGTGATTGTTTTAGCTACTGACAATTATGTTTATTTTTTTGATTTATATATAAATTGTAAATATAAAAAAGAGAAAAGATGAAGGAAAAATAATTTCTATTGTCAAGTAATTTTGGGATTAGGAGAGAGATTACCTTGTAGCAGGCCGGTAGCTGGTGGTGCTAAGGAGATAGTGAGGAAGAGTCAAGTGGTGGCTCCCTATTTAAGTACTTACCTCTGCCCCCTTACATCAATTAAGATGCTTAATTGTCTGTCACCTGCTCTTGTTTCCACTCGGACGCAGATCTTCCTTCACAGCTGGTCAATTCCTCTCTATTTATCACCCCTCAAATATATACATAGCTCTTTGGCCCAAAATACTATTGGAATCAGTGCTAGTGCTATTAAATCATCTGGAATAAATTTTCGTATCTCATCCCAACTTACAGACATCATCATGTCAACTACATGACATTTTTTTTTACCACCACTTCTAAACCTATATTTAAAGTGTGTCCAAAACAGAACAAATTTAATTTTATATTTCCCACGCATAAAACGACATTTATAAGAGTAGGAGCAGATTTTATCTTTTTATCTTTAGAATAAATAGTCTAGGAGCCAATGACACATTTATTCAACGGAGGGTGCGTTTTCAAAACGGCTGGGATTTGTTCTAAAATATTCAGCACAGCAAGGTGAGTCAAAATCAATAAGACCCAGGCAAGTGCGCTTCCAAAAAAAACAACAAATGTTTGTTAAATCGATTCAACCGAATTAGAAACACCTGCAAATACGATTATTTGAAAGATTTTAACATTTGGTTAAATTTCCGCTAGGAACTGACTTGAATTAATGCCACTGTTAACAGCCTTAATACAGCTGCACTCAAACTAACAAATGTGATTATGAACGGGAAAATTTACCCTCTTACCGTCAGCGATCTTTTAATGCCGGAGAAATCGAAATTCCTCAAGCTCTTATCAATGTTTTAGCTTCTGTCATCGGTGGGACTGGTTTCAGTCGATTGCGCACATTGTGCAGTCGATAACACACTATATCTGGTTTGCGGGAATAAATAAAATATTCATAGCTTCCAAACAATTTAAATTAGGTTTAGCGATGAAGAGCCTATAAAATAAATGGTAAATTTATTAAACCGATTTGGACATATAACTGTTACAGCTATCTCGAAGCGATAGAGACCTCATTGCGCGATGTTTCAAACGAAGTTTCTCCGTCTGAACTGGTTCTTAGTTGTCCTGAACTAAATAATGGGGTCGGAATTTTGACCGATTCGTCGATAGTTTTTCGGGTAAAGATACAGGCTATTTGTCAGCAAAATGAAAGCACTGATGTTTCCTCTGATGCTACATCATCTGTCCCCTAGTATTATACAAAAGTAATCCATCCTCAATGTAACACAAAAAGAAGGAAACAACATATTAGTATGACCTGGGATCTCTCCACCACGAAACTTCCTTCGTGTATTCAACACGAGAAAGAACTTTTTAAGCTTTATTTATTCAAATTGGAGAATTTCACCTTGTCATTGGGGTTTTAAGGCTATCTTGGGAAATTCATTGATGAATGTGGGCTCCCACACCTACTACTATCAGAATCAAATTAGGCAGTGGTTTTATCGGAACCAAACACTACAGTCGATGCAACCGTCTTCACCAATATCTCTCTGAGCCACTTTAGGGCCTCCATTTCAACCTTTTTTTTTCAGCTCATCTCGAAATACTATTGCAAAGTAAATTAAATTTGGAAGCATTAAATACTTCAAATGACTTAGAAACAATTTTGGGGCAATATAAGGAATTCAATAAGGCTTCTCTTCGAGGGGAACACGGATAAACTTCACAGTTTTACTGATTTTACATCAGGTTTATGAAATATTATTTTTATTTGCAGAAAGCCATAAGAACTTATCCAAAATTCACTAATTTGTTTTTTTAATTTAACTGTGCACCTTGGACTCTTTACTACAACAATCAAATGCTTAATATTGACGAAACGCACCCAGGACTGCGAGGACATTTTAAAAATGGCGGTGAGGGAGTAAAAAGAACATTGAGCTTCTAGCCGTGAAAAACGGGCTGGAAATCATAGCATCATAGAACAGTAATTAATTCCTTACTGAATTTTGAAATCATTCTTTCTTCTCTGTAACTGTTTTCTTCTCACCGTGTGTCAATCACACCGTCTAGGGCATGTGGGCAGAACAAATAAAAAAAAAAAAAAATTGAACTTGCCTGGGGTCGTCTTGCGCGATTAATTTCCACTGAGGCTTATAACATTACTGGGTGTAATTTAACTTTTGTATAAATTGCCGGTGTTTCTTTCTCTTGAATGGAACCTCAAAATTTGACCACTTTAAGTCCAAATTTCGTAAGAAATGCATCTACTTGGGACAGCAAAACTTGAAGATCCTAATTGTACCTAATCAGCGGACTATCGGTTAAGGATATCTATAGATTTACGTTCTTCGGTTGACTAAATGAGTCATTGGGTCCTAGACTAAAACTGCGTTTTTGTAGCACACATTAATCTTAATTTATGAAAAAATAAAATATCAATCGAGAAAACATAAATTAGATACTAGTAGAAAAATATTTCTTGAAATGAAAAAGGTTTTTTTTTTAGGAGATTGTCTACTAAGAATAACAAGAAGGAACAAAATAGGAAAGTTTAGCTGGCAAAAACAAATAATAATAAAAAAAATAATTAATACACAGATTTCATAAGCATATCAATTAAAAATAATGAAGGGGCTATGCATACATGATACGATTGAAAAGAACCAACAACAAAAGGTTGTGAAAACAAACATAATTGATTAAGGATGAAAAAAATGAAAGAAAACAGGAATTATGACACGAGAAAAAAGAGGAAAGCGAGGAAGGTTGCTGGGATGAATGTAAAATAAATAATAATGATGAAATGTTAGATTAGAGGGTTATAAATAAAGAAGTGGTGAAGTCTAGATTTAAAGAGAGAGTTGATGAAGGATGAATATTAATGAATAGAGCCCCAAAGGTTTGTGGCTCAGATAAATGCGGTTAAAGAAAGCAAAGGTCGGAAGTGTGGGATCTAGTATTGTGGGATACCAAGCTGTTGCTTTAATGAGACAAATTTAGCGTAGAACGTCCCATTTGATGCCTTACACAACATAACGAATCCTGAAACAATTTGAGTGAGCTAAATAGTCTCATTCATCTTCCAGGTGCGGATAAACCCCTCATTAAATGTTTAATTTCATGAAAAAATCGAGGAGCTGGGGTATTGTTGTGGGCTCGGAAAGTCTTAAAAGGCACATGCTTGTTAAGGTTGCTGAGGAGATTAGCGCTAAGGAAATGAACCATAGGATATACACGGGTGAAGGAATGTTGCGCTGTCGACAAATCAGCTTTCATAGTCTCAAATCTTAGTGAATTGAGGTTACGATGGTGATACAGATTCTATGAAAGGGAAATGAGAAGGTGGGTCGAAAGTAAAGGCACTGGAAGTTGTAACGAAGGAATTAGATATTCGGGAGAGTCTATCTATAATAAACATTCATGTATGTATGGCAGAATACGAGACGGCAAAGAGATTGAGGGAAGTATCTTATATTATTATATTGTGCCCTAAGCACTCACCTTTGTACAATTTATCAATGGTACAAATATTTTGGAGCTATGTTCACATTTATCTATCAATTTTGTACTCATCGATTTTTAAATACCTAGAATATAATCAGTTTTGTGTGGGGGCAACTTAACTATTGTAGTGTAACTTGGTTTGTTAAATATCTTTCGTTGAAAGTTATCTTGTGTTCAAAGTAATACGAGGAACTTAGCTAATTTGGTGCTGCGTAAGTTAGTATGGGCTTTACTAAAAAATTGTAAATGATAATATTGTAAATAATTTATTCTGAGTATTAAGTTTAGAATTTCAATTAATAAATAGCAAAAGGATAGATATGTGGTTGTTAGATCATTTTCCGGTTGTACATAGTACGAGTATATATGTGCTGTGGAAGTGAGCCTGTGGTCTAGATAAAGCCCAAGGTACTTTAAAATACGTTGCCACTCTAATTGAAATATGTTGCCACTCTAATTAAAATATGCTGCCACTCTAATTAAAATACGTAGCCACTCTAATTAAAATATTTTCCACTCTTATTAAAATAGGTTGCCACTCTTATTAAAATATGTTGCCACTCTAATTAAAATATGCTGCCACTCTAATTAAAATATGTTGCCGCTCTAATTAAAAGATGTTGCCACTCTAATTAAAATATGTTGCCACTCTAATTAAAATATGTTGCCACTCTAATTAAAATATGTTGCCACTCCCTTGCCATGTATGTTGCCAAAATATAATGAAGTAGTTTACTATATTAAAGCACATAAATTTATTCCATCAGTGCCGTTTTTATATTTAATGTCTAGGTAAATTGCTATTAATTTCTATGAGACAAGTATTATGGCTACATCCAAAACCATAAGGGCCATCTATATTTGACCGACTTTATTTATTTTTTTTACCTCGATTATGAACTAAATTATATTTTTGTAATAAATTATAAACGAAATAACAAATTTAAATGGATAATTTCTGATTTGGGCTATTCCATGCACATTAAAATGTAAATATTGGTGGATTGTACTCAAAGTCTTATCTACATCCTCTTATCAGACCTTGTGTCCTACAAAACAATATCTACTTTACAAGCACCACCTATCATGTAGACTAGGCTATCTCCTGGGTCCAGGCCGGTCCCGAGGAGCCTGGACTCAGTTCTCGTTCTTGTACTATTTCGGGCATACATCGGTAGGCTCCCCAAAATGAGTTTGAATATACAAACAAAGGCGTTGAAAACCCTCAGGTTTACGCACAAATAAATCCTCCCCCCCCCAAAAAAAAAAAACAAGTAAAATTTAAATGTCTTTATGCGCCTCGATTATGGTAGCGCAGACTCATTAGGCCCAAAAATTAGGCGATTTCAGAAAGTCTCGGTGCTCGACATTGTAAAAATGAAAAGATGTAAGTGCCACCGATCCTAGGATCTGTTAGGTTCCACATAATATCCGATGCTAAATTGTAGCAATAAATTAAGAAGAAGAAAATGATAACTTTTTTATTGTGCTGCTGATAAATGTTCTCATTCATACCGTATTTACAATTCATCATTCACTCGCTTATTCATAAAATATTTACAAACAGCCCAGAAGCCACCCAAATCCACATGTTTGTCACCTCTCTCACATGCGAAAGAGGAAGCGGAGTCTTGGGAAGTCCCCCACGCTACTCCGTCAGCCGCGTCACCGGATACGAGCCAGTGGAAGTGCGCGAGAGCCACTGACGCTCAGGACCTGATTGCAGAATTATTATTGGATTATAGGGATGAGAGGTGCAGTGCAATGAGTGTGCTACGGGATTAGGGTGGTTGGATAGGTTACTATGGAATTTCATGAACTTAGAAGGGATGAGTTCAAGAATGTAGGGTATATTAAGATCGTTATGAAGGGTTTTGTGCTGACGTAATAAGGGGCATTTACTATTGTTCTCAGGACTTTTGATTAAAAGGATTGGATACGCTTGATGTTCGATTTTTTTTGCTGTCCCCCATAGCTCTATTCCGTATGTCCATATTTGGTTTAGTATAACTTTGTAAATTAGTAATTTAATTTCTATTGAGAGATGGGATGTCCTCGTAAAGTAGTCTAGAAAGTTGTACAAAGCGTCTGTTTAGTTCTTGTCTTTTTAGCCTCATGTGTGGGTTCCATGTCAGCATTTTTTCGAAATGGAAGCCTAAATACCACAGTACTTTCTGGATTGGGAATGAGGAATGTAATTTAAAAATAGTGGAGAGGACTCGCGGCAGAGGGTAAACGTAATGTGGGAACATTTTACTTTAGTAACTTTGATCCGCCAACTTTGAGTTGCACCAATACTCGATCTCATCAAGGTGTTTTTGAAGGTTATGGGATACTATATCGGGTATAATATATATATAATATGGTATAAAGGGTCTGGGTGCGATGACAAAACTGCAGTGTCATCTACAAATGTGGCCAATATGGTATTGGGGGTAGAGGGGACATCAGCGGTGTATATGTTATAGAGGATGGGACCCAGGACACTGCCCTGTGGAACTCCAGCTTTTATGGGATAGTAGTTAAAATATTCTAAACCACAGTGGACTTGGAAGAAGCGGTTTGAAAGGTATGACTGTAGGATTAGGAAAAGGGTCAGTGGTAAATATCTTTTGAGCTTTTAGAGCAAACCTGCGTAACCCTTTGAAAAGCCTGAGCTATATCAAGTGAAAGTGCAAGTGCAGCAGTCTAATACTGTTTGGTTTCAAGGGCTGAGGAGATGTGATCAAAACGCGAAGGCCTTGTTGAGCAGTGGAATGTCATAGACGGAAACCAAACTGGTGCGTAGAAAAAGGTTTTTGGATTCAACAATTGGATCATCAAATATTTTTGAGAGGATAGGGAGTAAGCTAATTTCGGTAAGGTAAGTTTTTCAGAAGGTATTTGACCTCAGAGGGGTCAACGGCTTTTGTTGGAAGTGAGAGAGGTATAGGTGAAGTGAGGAAATCTTCAACAGTTCTGCTGTGAGTATGGATTTGATGAGAAAGGTGAGGTGTGAAAGTATGGGTATGATGCAGAGTAAATTCGTTCAACCTATCCCCATCATGTCACTTTGAGGTCTACGTAATCTGTAAGAAGCTAGCGGAAGTGGTCCCAATCAACTTGGCCCCTAATAAATGAAGGAGGAGGCAGTTGGTTAATTGGTCTTAGCGAAATGGTTAATAATAAAGTGCTATGATCGGAGGAGAGATCATCAAGGCATGTGAGTGAATAGTTAAGTGTTCCTAAACTATTGTAGAAGAAAAAGACAAGGAGATCTGGATTTCGGTTGGGATCTGATGGCCAATATGGAGCTATGTCAGGAAAGATAGTGGAGCAATATTTCCGTGTGAGGGCAGACAGCAAAGCACGTCCTCGTGTATTCGTGGATCTTGAGCCCTAATGTGTAGCGATAAATAAAGAAATAAATCGAACGTAGAGATTTACATGGCTGTTTCTCAATACTATTTTTGGAATATTTTTTAATTGCTTCATCTTATATAAAAACTCAAAATCTTAAATAGTTTCTGGGCTGTGGCTTAAGGCATCTTGAAATATGGAGAACATAAATAGTTATTACACATAGTGCCGACTTTTTTTAACTGATTTCTTTTTTAAACACACTTGTTATTAAATCATAACATAACTAAAACACTTAAAGCGTTGGCGAGGGTAACGTTGAGTACTCCTTGAAAATCTCATCCCACTTGGATAATTGTTACGACCACTATCGTAGAACACAAAACGACCTATTTGAAAGTTGAGCTTCCCCCTTTAGACTCTCTAATAAAAAAAAGCTATGTTCACTGAACGATAAACAAAACCAGTTTGGCTATGTCGTTGCTACACCAATTGTTTGTAAATGGTTTTGAAGATATGTGGAGTTTTGTGATAAAAATTACGCGTTGGGACTGTCGTCACTCGTGGGTAAGTAGATCACCAATTGATCTACTAGGCCCTGCTAAATTTGTGGAGGTCCCAGGTTCGAATAGGATCTTACATTAATATGTTTTGGCTGTTAATTAAAAATTATAGTTGATAACTAACAGCCTATAGAGACTTGCCAACTACACATGATTGTCATATTGCTAGCAAACGAAAGAGGTGCGGAAGATGGAATGATGATCCCCACTCCCCTCCATCAGCCGCATCGCCAGATACTAGCCAATGGTCACGTTCATGTACGAGAGTCACAGACTTTCTGATCGTCTGTGATTGGAGTCACTGGTCATTGTTAGGATTTCCACTGTAATGAATTTATAGTAGGCCACGAAGCCATCGTCGCTTTATATTGGAGGAGGTTATAGGGATGTGTGAAGCTGTATAATGACTATACTAAGGGATCATGGAGATCAGATAAGTTTTGGAGAAATTTCGGGAGCTTTGAAGGGCTTATACCAAGGATATAAGGTTTATTTAGATCTTTAAGAAGAGTTCTATTTCCATGATGTATATGTTTACCTCTTTATTTATGTATACATATAAAAAAAAGGCAATAAGGATCGTAATTGTTACAGCAAAATTTATTAATAACTAGACAATTTCATAAAAAGTCAAGTGAAGGCGATATTAATGCCCTTTGATTATAGCTTGAAAATTGGAAACAAAAATTACATATTGTTAATGGCGGGGACGTTATCTTTAATTTGAAATCCTACTCAACATTATAGGAAAACCTTATTTAATCATAACGAATAATAGAGACTGATGCTTAGCTATATCTATATACTATGACATATATTGCAGAAATGTTTCCTGTCTTCTATTTGATCCTCGTTGCTCAATCCATGGCACAAGAAAGCCTTCCATTCACAAATTTTCTTCAAGCTACCCTTGACAAGATTCAGAAGGAGAGGCTAGACAGCAGTGGCGAACTCAGTGAGACAGTGAGATTTTCATTCATTGATAATAATTTTACGTAATTCAAGTAGTTTTTATTTAAGTATTTGTTCTATATTCTTTGCTTTAAATTATTAAATGATTAATAGCGGTGCCTATCTTGTCTACAATAATTACATCCATCGATAAATAATGATATTTATCTCAAGTACGTTAGTAAAACACTTTCGTCCAAGGGCACTCGACGAAGTTGAGAGTGAGCCGTTCTGGTAAGCAATAATCTTCACATTTCACATGTGAGTAGCTGTCAGCTACTACTACTACTAAGTTTGCTAACACCTCTTAAGACTTAAATAGACCTCTTAAGGTCTATTGTTTAGGTATTCCATTCCGCTTTTGGTAAGTGAGGGCTGGCTAGGGTCGTTCGTGTGGGCAACGCAATCATTCCAGCTTTGTAAGAGTAGGTCTACTTCTTCAAACGTTTTTTTCTATGTCTCCTCTTCAGTTCTCTTTCTTGGTAGGAGGCCTGCCCACCCCTCTTCTGGTCCTGGGAGCTTTTTTGCAATGTAATGAAACTCCTGTGCCTTATTAAAAAATGTCTGCTTTTACTTTTTAATAGCCCATACAATACCTTCCTCGTGACAGAGAATAGACACTAAGCTGGAAGCCCGTGTTTATTCGAAGGGAAGCTCAGGCAGAGTCCGGTCAATAGAGATAGATGGATGGGCTTATCCATTACTTTTTTCATCCGATGGAATGTGTGGACCTGTACGTCAATCGAATGGAAGGGAACCCGTTCCAGTGTTGATCTGTTTTGTATTGTTAAAAACATCGGCCCCAACACCATTAAATAAGCGATTTTTATTTTTGAAACATAGCTAAACATGACTGATATTCCTAACTAACAATTATCGAAGAGTGGTAGGATATATTTTTAAAATATCTGATTGATTGAATTAGTTTATATATCGTAGCAGATACAAGTTATTCGCCACCGGGTAAAATGTGATAAAGCGAAGGAAAACGGGTACGTAAGACTAACTTCAGTTCTCGAAATAGACTGTCTTTATTTCTCTTTGTAATCCAACATATATGGGATCATGGGATGTTTACGTCCCATGATCGCATTAGTTTACAATACATAGCTACCTCTGACTTTAACTTACATACAAACAGACAGACAGACGAAAATGGATTGCGCTTCTTCCTAGGCCTCTCCATCTATCAAGACATATAAATTATCTGTTTAATTAACATATAAATTGTACTTATAGGATCTTAAATCTGAATTTGATGGTGAAATAATCTTGGAAACGGGCGCTGCAGGAGCCGAGGCCAGTGGTAACAACTACGAGCAGCAATATACCAATATCAACTCATTGGATTTGGATGAAACTGCCACTAGTGGACCTACGATACAAAGCACACTTGGTCAGCGTAAGTAATGTTACATTATTTATTCCTTAGAGGGAAATGCCTCAATTTATTAAGATAGGAGCTATCGTATTTCGCTTTAGGCCTGCATATATGTTAAATCTTAAAAATGTATGTATAATCGATCTGAAATACTATAATTATATTTCAAACACGACAAAATAAGAGCTTTCTGTCAGCTGCAACCAAGATAATTATGTGTTGGTTACAGCAACACTCCATGAAAATTATATTACCAGTTGTTTCATAGTTTAAGAATCAGAAACTTTTTTTTTTTTTAATTTGTATAGTTGATAAGATTTTTTTTATATTTTTACCAAAAAATTACATGTAAATAAAAAGAGTATGTAGTAAAGAGTTAATGTCGAGAGGCACATAAAAGCTTTAAATGTTTGCAAAATAAATACTCAATATTTCCAATCAAAAATACTTCATTTCATTTTTCAAGCCATCCTTGACACTAAAAATAAGACAAATAGAAAAATAAATGTAAATTAAACATTAATATAGAAAAACCCGACGAATAATGTTCAAATGTCTAATTCATATCCGGCAAATAAAAATAACTATTACATCATCAAAGTAGAAAAATGTACAATGTAAAATGAAGTATAAACCTCTGTTAGAAACAATAATAACAATGGGGGGAGGACTGATGAGCGCGGTTGCTGGTGTTTTACAATGTCTGAGTACAGTTCTCCGCACACTAATACACACATCAATTCACACAAATACACACATCAATTCACACAAATACCCACATCAATTCATAAAAATACACACATCGATTCACACAAATACACACATCGATTCACAAAAATACACACATCAATTCACACAAATACACACATCAGTTCACACAAATACACGCATCAATTCACACAAATACACACATCGATTCACAAAAATACACACATCAATTCACACAAATACACACATCAGTTCACACAAATACACGCATCAATTCACACAAATACACACATCAATTCACAAAAATACACACATCAATTCACACAAATACACACATAGATTCACAAAAATACACACATCAATTCACACAAATACCCACATCAGTTCACACATCGATTCAAAAAAATACACACATCGATTCACAAAAATAAACACATCAATTCACATAAATACACACATCGATTCACAAAAATAAACACATCAATTCACACAAATACACAGATCAGTTCGCACAAATACACACTTATAAACGTGCATAGTTCTATGAATAATTATAACAAATATTAATATAAAATCCATGTTACTATCTTTATTGTACAGCATGTGGATAAGACTATCCTTTAAACTTGTCTCCCTATTATTTAACCATAAATTAAAATATCAAATATTCACTCGCCCCCACCAGATACCACATCTGCACCTGTATATCACAACCTATATCCACTAATAAACTATATAAAAAATAATAAACTATCTATAGGAAATTGTACATATATATATCTACTAATTATTATTGCAATCAATTCGAAGAAGCTAAACACACTTGTGTATCAAATATCATAAATAAAGGACATATAACTACTTGTAAAACTACAAAAATTAAAAACCATTCTTATATAAACTATATTAGAATATCTATATTAGTTTTAACGAAACCCTGCTACACCAATGTAATCAAACCCAAAAAATGTTTCTTCGGACTACTGCATTTATTAATGTTTCTTTTGAAGATTGTATATCAAAAACTCCTATAATTTATCCTATAACATAAATATGTGGTAGATTATAAAATCTATAAATTATATACTGGTACAAACAACATTAGACTAAGTAATGATAGCTTTACATTATTGGAAGAACCTAAAATACCAGACCTATTTTTTTAAACCTATTCAATATTACCACACAAAAGCCTCGTAATGCTTGTATGCAGATTAATACCTATAATAAACCAGAAGAGGTTACTCAAGGTACCAACTTGACCCTCTACATATACCTTAGCCGGGGCTCAGGCTTTAAAAAGGGGAGGGGTTATATGACTAATTACCCTCTAAATTATTTAACCATAGATTATAATATCAAATATTCACTCGCCTCTTGAAGAATTGTATATACATAAGTTAAAGTCAGGAGTATGACTGCATTGTAAATAAATACGATCATGGGGTGTAAACAACCCATGATCCTATATGTGAAGGATTATCAGAATAATAAAATAGTCTTTCTCTTGAGCCCAAGTGTGTCAGTTCGTTTCCCTCTTTCCCTTTTTATCAAATCTTAACCGCCGGAGATTAGCTGGTGCCGAAACCCGGGATTCTCGAACGGCGGTGTAGAAAGCGACTGTTTTTTTTTACTCGTTCTGAGCGAACGATCAGTTTTAAGAAAATGCCTGAGGGAGTATTGCGACACGCAATGACTAAACGCAGCAGCAGATATACCGCAGTTACCACGAACAACAATGGCAGTGGCCCATGCGACTACTTTGGTGTGAATGAAAATACAGGCGACAAGGGCTCAAGACATGAGAAAGGCGATTTCGGATCTGGAAAGGTTCGCGGGTGCGACCGGGGAGCTGAACCACTTCCTTAAGAGGGGTGATCGGCTGATGACATGGATAGAGGTGAAAAGGTCAGAAGACTTAATAACTCAAGGATACTCCGAAGCGTTGAGAGTGGCTCTCGTATGCAGAGTAAAAAGGAGTATTCTGAACATGATCCAGGCCGATGAGGAGACCTCCTGGGACATGTGAAGGAACAGTTGAAAAAAGCGTTTGGAGGGGGAAAAGATGGACCCGTGAGGAAGATATTTTTAAAATGATCCGGGATACTAAGAGGCATCAGCAGACAAACTGGTAGTACGCCGGAACACTGCTAGCCCGTTATAATAGCATCCCTGAAAAGATGCGGGAGACGGTGGGTGTGGCAGAGGTGGAAGCCAGGATGGCGTTTCTGTCGACTATATTGAAGGTGCAGCTAGCCAAGGACACCGGAAAAAAGGAGGGGTTACCGAGAGAACGCACATTTTTGGGATGTGGCCAAGAAATTGTGGACACTAGTGCCAGAGAAGAAGATATCACAAGTGGTGAGGAAGGAACAGGCTGGAGAAGAGTATAGAAGGCCCAAAACCATGTCAGCCACATGCAAGAAGAAGATGGTGAAGTATGGTGGAAGAGGGAGGACAATGGCGGGAGAAAGGAGCCAAGGAAATGCGGGACGCTTCAGGAGGCGAGAAGACAGAAAGTGCCCATACACTAGGTGATTTTAATGTGGCACGGAGGGGCACGTATCCAGGCAGTGCCCGTATATGAGCCATCGTAGAGATGAGAACAGGCCAGAACCGATGGAGATACACTCAGAGGGAGCGGAGGAGGGAGAGACCGCAGTCGGAAGCATCAGAGACCTCGGGAACTTCCAAGAAGAAAGAAGAGAGGGAAGAACCAGGAAATGGAGCGGTCTGGGGAAGCGGCAGTGCCCGGAGGAGCGATCGACGACAAAAAGCAGATGAGAGGGGAGAACGTGAGATCTAAGGACAGTAGCAGCGGAGAGGCGACCGCACGATAATAAATAATAGTGTGGAAGGCGTATATAGCGGTCTACCTATAATCAGAGTCGTGAGTGGAGTGAAGTGTCTAGTGGATACCGGAAATACTAACACAATAATGTGTCGGGAGACACAAGAGAAGATCTCCCAAGATACAGGTATGCTCTTGTAACTTGATCACCCTGGGGGCCCCTGTAGAGTCGCAGGTGAAGCGGTAATAGGGTCAGATAGATGGAAACGCGGCGAGCAGATCTTGAGAGTTTCCGTGGTAGAAAAGATGCCCCGGGAATATAGAGGGTTCAAAGGGTGCGATCTCCTAGGGAAAGTTGGAGCGAAGGTTAGGAACAAGGAGGGGCAATGAGACATGCGCATAAATAAGGAAAAGTATAGGTGCCTGGGATTAGGGAGGGACGTGGAGCGAGACGATGGGGTACGAGTAGGAGCGCTCAGGCAAGCGGAGAACTGGAGAGGAGAGCTCAGAAAAAATACATGTGTGACCGATAGACTTTTATAGCCAATGTAAATTAGCGATTGTTTACGCCTGTAATTCGTTTATTTTATTTATTGAAGGGAAAAAATTATCATTCATTGTTTAAGCCCGAATAAGGGGTCTTGCGCTGACAAGTAATTATCTAACAAAGTACCCTCGTAAAATTTATTATAAATTTTAAAGTGTAAATTAGAGATAAATATTTTTTTTTGTTTAGTTTATATAACGAATTAATAATTATTGATAATATTATAAATGTTCTAAGAATATCTTTGTGTTTCGAATGTGAGTGTATTGATTTTGTTTAAGTGTATTGATATGTTGGAAGGTAAACGAAACGAATACCGATCCGAGGCCCCGTAATCGGATTAAGAACACTATATCCTTTATAGAGGATTAAAAGGACGGAGCACCGGTTGATAAGTCGCTCGCAGAGTCAGAGTGGATCCAGATCTGAGTGGGCTAACACACACGCGAGTGCCCTCCATCATCTCACCGCCTTATCGGCCTATGGTTTACTTATCACCGCCTTATCGGCCGATCGTTTATGTGGAGCACCTCTGGGGGAGAGTTCGACTGGGAATTCGTAGCAGTGAGGACCTCGCTCAACTCTCCACTAATCGATGCCATCGATAATTAGCAACGATGACAGATTGGGTACCCAATGAAGCCGTCAAAAGTACTTTACTTTATTTACTATTAGCAATTTAAGTATTTTTTTTTATCAGACAATTTAAGTATTTTCTGTATCAGATAGTTTAAGTATTTTTTTTTTATCAAATAGTTTAAGGAGTTTTTCTCTATCAGATAGTTTAAGTATTTTTTTTATCAAATAGTTTAAGGAGTTTTTCTCTATCAGATAGTTTAAGTATTTTTTTTATCAAATAGTTTAAGGAGTTTTTATCAAATAGCTTAAGTATTTTTTTTGGGGTTTTTAATCAAATGCTATTTGTTTATTATCATCTAATAAATGTCGGTAATCTAAATCTGTCTTCCCCTAGATATGTCAATTCCCTGTAATATTTCAGGTTCCCCTGTCCTTGGGTAATGCCCTCTCCTGGCATTAATATTTTCCCCAAATTCCTGTAAACATTTAGGGGGAGGAGGAAGAGAAAGTCGGGGGTTTACAAGTGGTGTCAGGTGTGGGGTGGATTGCAAGAAAATCCACTAATCCGGGATAAACTTTTATTTCGGAAAATTTTTTTTTTTGATAAATCCCTTTTAAAATGTCGGTTGAAAGTAACCTCCGACAGAGGATAGAAGAATTAGAGAAGGCTAACCTGGCTTTTGCCCAGTCGGAGGAAAAGTTGAAAAATGAACTCGAAGCTAGCCGGACAGAGACAAAGGAAGGAGGGACACCTAAGCCACCAAGGAAGGATTTGTCCTTGCAGGGTCTGATCAAGACGTGGGGAGGGGAGGCGAGTGCCAGGCCGGTTGACGAATTCCTAGAGTATGTGGAGGAAGTAGCAGCTTGTGGAGCTTGGGAGGACGTTGACCGAGTTCGGATTTGTAGGCTCAAGTTGCAGGGCCCGGCAGCCGCCTTTGTCAGAGGAAATGAGGAATTAAAGGGTATTGTCAGCTTTAAGAAGTTTGCAGACGCACTGCGAGAAAGGTTTGGAGATCCACATACTTTTGAATATTATGGAAGAATATTGCAGGAGACGAGTCAACAGCCAAAAGAGAGGATCCAAGAATTTTCGGACAGATGCATTTCCTTGGGGGGAAAAATGACCAGGTCCGATCTATCTGGGAATGAAGCAAAGTGGTGGGCGCGGGAAGTAGAGAGAAAAGTGCTAGAAGCGTTCATGAGGGGACTCTCGGGTGAGGTGGGAAAACAGGTGTTGTTCGGACGCCCAGATACACTGAAGAATGCAGTGAGATTGGCGTTAGATGTAGAACAAGCCTTGCAAGAGCATCAACGGAGAAAGAACGTATATGTGTTGGGAGAGGCAGGGGGCAGGTCCGGCCCCTGCCATGAGCAGCAACGAGAGAGTGAGAGAAATAGGTATAGAAGCTCAGTGGATCCTCTCGCCAGAAACGAGGACCAGGCCTCGGCACGGGGAGCTGGAGCGGTGCTTAGCTTAAAGGAACAGATCGAAGACGCTTGTATCAGCGCGATTCAAAAGGCGCTTCCCTCGAGACTAGGGAAATCCGATTCTCAGCGTTGCTATCGGTGTGGAGAGTTAGGACATTACGCAAGGGGATGCAGGATGCCACCACCGGCTAAAGGAGTAAGCAATAACCCGGGCCCCAGAGAAAGGGTAACTTGCTACAGGTGTGGACGGCAAGGGCATATAGCGAACCAGTGCAGATCCAAGCAGCTGCCCGCCGAAAAGAAATTGAACCCCGTGCAGGGGCCCCCAAATGCTTAAGGCCGGACGGTCACCCCCCGTCTGGGCCGGAGAAACCCAAGCCTGTGGATGAGAAATGGCTTACAGGGGTGGGAGACGGAGTAGGTAAATTGATAAAACTGGACATGCTAATTGGGGGATATCTCCACCACATGATAGTAGACACGGGGGCCGAAGTGACGCTAATTCGCACGGCGCTTCCGGGAGTTCAATTAAGGCCCGCCAGTGTCCGAGCTAGAGGAGTAACAGGACAGGCTCTGCGTATTTTGGGGGTACAAGAGTTGATGTGCCAAGTAGACGGCCTGGAAGTGAAACATCAGGTGATGATAATCAGCGTGAACTTGCCCGGAGACGGAATCATAGGTTTGGATTTGCTAGAAAAGCTAGGAGCCAAACTGGATATTCGTAACCGGGAGGTGATAGTGACGCCGCCTGACGCTGGCCTGAGTTTTGAGAAGCAACCAGTCAACGTACATCCCCTTCACCAGTTGGGAGTGGCAATAAATTCCTTAGAAGCGAAAGGGAGAAGTACAAGGGAAACGACGCAAGAGGAGCCAATTCCCAAGGATGGATCCTCGTCCGACATAATCCATGCCCAAGAAAGAAAGCACCAACAGAAGAGGAAAAAGAGGGCCAATCGCGGAAACCAGCAGGCCGCGAACAAAGCAGTAGAGACCCCGGGATCCCGCGAACAACCCGACAAGCACGATGAGACCAAGGGGCTAGAAATTACCAGCCCTGCTCGAATCGCAATCCCTTCGTGTAGTGAGAAACTCATTAGAGCAACGATCCACCAGAGAGAGAAGGCAGTGGTGGTTGTCGAGCCGGTACAATTGAAACAAGGTAGCTTAAGAGTAGGGCGAAGTATTGGGCTCGTAGAACACGGGGAGGTTTGGATCCAACTTATGAACTCGGGGCCGGTGGATACCTACCTCGATAAAGGGCAATTATTGGGAATAGGCGCGGAATGGCATACGGAGGAAAGAAATGAAAGGGACGTTCGGATACACCGAGTAGAGGGTAGCGAGAATGCTCTGGAAAAGGGGGCTCAACTATGGAATGTAGACCACCTCGGTGAGTCGGATAAGGGTGTAGTCGAGTCGCTGCTAGAAGAGTTTAAAGATCTATTCGAAGAACCGGGAAAGGAAGGCTGCTCTACTGGGGTGAAGCATAGAATACCAACAGGGGAAGCTCCCCCGGTGATCAAGCGCCCGTATCGAGTGCCCTTCAACCAACGAGCGGTAGTAGAAGAACACTTAGAAGATATGTTACGCAAGGGAGTGATAGCTCCTTCCAACAGTGCTTGGGCAGCACCTGTCGTGATGGTACCCAAACGAAGTGAAGACGGAAGGACCCAGTATAGATTCTGCACTGATTTCCGGGGGCTGAATGCAGTAACGCAGGTGGATGCTTACCCCCTACCATTGATTCAGGAAACATTAGAGATGTTGGGACAGAGTAGGCTTTTCACAACATTAGACCTTGCCAGCGGCTACCACCAAATACCGGTGGCCGAGGAAGATCGACCGAAAACTGCATTCACCACCCTAGGGGGGCACTACGAGTACCATAAAATGCCGTTCGGGCTTGCTGGGGCCCCAGCCACATTCCAGCGAACTATGGACCAGGTACTGATGGGAGTTAAGGGGACTGACTGCTATGTTTATTTAGATGACATTATCATCTTCAGTGGTGATATGGATGAGCACTGCACTCGATTAAGAAGGGTGCTGGAGCGACTGCGGGGTGCTAATCTGAAGTTGAAAGGACCAAAATGTAAGTTTGTGGTCAGGCAGGTAAAATACCTTGGCCACTTGGTAACCAGTGAAGGGGTGAAACCTGACCCAGAAAAGATCACGGCGGTGACAGAATTTCCAAAACCCGGTTCGGCTCGGGAAGTGAGAGGCTTCCTGGGTCTCGCTGGATATTACCGGAGGTTCGTACCTCAGTTCGCCGAAATTGCCAAGCCCCTCACCCAGCTGACGGGGAAGGGAATGTCATTTCACTGGGGGAAAGAACAAGACGAGGCGTTTACCGCTCTACAGGAGATATTGTGTTCTGACCGAGTGCTGATTTATCCTGATTTCCGGGACCCTTTCATTCTGGCGACCGATGCCTCTGGAATGGCAGTAGGGGCCGTCCTCTCACAACTCCGAAACGGACAAGAAAGGCCTATCGCCTTTGCCAGTCGACAGCTACACCCAGCGGAACAAAATTATTCGGCTACCGAAAGAGAGCTACTTTCGGTAGTCTGGGCTACCAAGCATTTTAGGTGCTATCTGTTGGGTCGAAAGTTTACACTTGTCACTGACCACGCTGCACTTAAATGGATGCTGTCCCTAAGAGACCCGTCCTCACGCTTGATGAGGTGGGCTCTCAGACTCGAGGAATTCGAGTATCAGGTCGTCCACAAACCAGGGAAGAAGCATACCAACGCGGACTCCCTGAATAGGGCCGTAGCGGGTATAAGGACGTTCGACGAAGGAGCCCAACGGGTTCTTTGGAAAAGAGGGCAGGAACAGGACGAAGAATGCCAGAGATGGGTCAAAAATAACCCACGAGGGTTACGGACGGGGGCGGATGGTATAATATACTACGGAATAGGTGATGACCCAAATCAATGAAAAATTTTGGTTCCACTAGATCGCCGGCAACAGATCATGGAGGAACACCATAGTCGGCCATGGGCGGGACATCCGGGAAGAGAACGTACCCATGAATTGATAAAGAATAAGTACTATTGGCCCTCGATGGGGAAAGATATAGAAGAGTTCGTTAAGGGGTGCCACTCGTTTGCTCAGAGAAAGACCCCCCCTGGGTTAACAGCTCCTCTAGAGGCCCCCTTCTTTCCCAAGGAGCCATTCGAACTGGTTTCCCTGGATATCGTGGGGCCGTTCCCAAAGAGTAGCCGCGGGAATAAATATTTGTTAACTTTTATAGACCACTTCAGCCGATACACTGAAGCTGAACCTATAAGGGAACAGACGGCGGACGAGACCGCTCGGGTTTTTGTCGAGCGTATAATCACCAGACATGGGACTCCAAAGAAACTACTGACTGATCAAGGCAGGAATTTCGTGTCGGCGTTGTTCAAATCCGTGTGCAAGGGTTTAGGCATACAAAAACTCCAAACCACCCCCTACCATCCCCAGAGTAATGGAATGCTGGAACGCTTTCATCGTACACTGGGAGATTCCATGGCTCACTTTGCCAAAAAAAATGGGCGAGATTGGGACCGGTGGGTCCCCTATTCACTAATGGCTTATCGCTCCATACCACATTCTGCCACGGGATTTTCGCCGAACTTCCTGTTATATGGCAGAGAGCTCCGCACTCCGGAAGGGGAATGGATAGAGCCTGTGGAAGCGTTGGAAAACGCCTTAACACAAGATGAAGCTGCAAGGATTAGGGTTCGTGTAGAACAGGCCTACGAAGAAGCCCGTGAAAGGATTAAGAAAACTTGGGCTCGCAGAACCGCGGCGGTTAACCAAGATAGGAGATCCCGAACTTTCACCGAGGGCGACGTGGTATACCTACATGTACCCGCGGTAAAACCAGGAAATTTAAAAAAATTTCATTGTCCTTGGACGGGACCATGGATAATAGTCAAGAAATGCAGTGCGGTAACATATGCAATCGGGAATGAAACCGGCGGGACCCAGGTAGTACACGTGAACCGCTTGAAACCGGTTTTTAACAGTGGTCTCGAAACGGATTATCCAAAGGAGCAACAGTCTGAATCGGAAGATGACGATGACGAAGTAAGGGATAAGGAAAGAGACCAAGAGGACTTCTGGCCGATCCCCCTAACCGACTCTGACGAGGAGGAAGAGCCCCATCCTAGAGAAAGGGCCAATGGGAACGATTCCCTATTGGCCACTAGCTCGCCAAGGAGGGATGTAGTGGCTCCAAGCTGGTGGCCTGAGGGCGAAGCGGAGGGGCGACCAAGTATGATCCGTACGGAGGAAGATGTTTCATCGAGCGAAAAGGAGCCCTCCCGCCCGGTTACCCCGTTGGTGAACCCATCGGAGGTCTCGGGAGAGACCTCGGTGGAAGATGCCAGTACCAACTATCGAGACCCGACTTGGGAGGCGGATAGTACAGAGGCACCGATGTTGCCGCGCAGTCCCTACTTATTGAGAAATAATCGCCGGTCTAGCCGGGGAGCAGCAGGCACCCATTCAATTCCCCCGGACCACTGAACGTTGAGGGCGGCCATCAACAGCACCCACGCGAGTGACCGGGAGGGAGAAACAAAGAGTGAGGGTGTCAGTGCGTGTCACGAGAAAGAAAAGTGTTGACCTAGGGTCAACGCTTTTGGAAAACGGGGAGTGTTGTGATCGATAGACTTTTATAGCCAATGTAAATTAGCGATTGTTTACGCCTGTAATTCGTTTATTTTATTTATTGAAGGGAAAAAATTATCATTCATTGTTTAAGCCCGAATAAGGGGTCTTGCGCTGACAAGTAATTATCTAACAAAGTACCCTTGTAAAATTTATTATAAATTTTAAAGTGTAAATTAGAGATAAATATTTTTTTTTTGTTTAGTTTATATAACGAATTAATAATTATTGATAATATTATAAATGTTCTAAGAATATCTTTGTGTTTCGAATGTGAGTGTATTGATTTTGTTTAAGTGAAATATGTTGGAAGGTAAACGAAACGAATACCGATCCGAGGCCCCGTAATCGGATTAAGAACACTATATCCTTTATAGAGGATTAAAAGGACGGAGCACCGGTTGATAAGTCGCTCGCAGAGTCAGAGTGGATCCAGATCTGAGTGGGCTAACACACACGCGAGTGCCCTCCATCATCTCACCGCCTTATCGGCCGATCGTTTATGTGGAGCACCTCTGGGGGAGAGTTCGACTGGGAATTCGTAGCAGTGAGGACCTCGCTCAACTCTCCACTAATCGATGCCATCGATAATTAGCAACGATGACAGATTGGGTACCCAATGAAGCCGTCAAAAGTACTGTACTTTATTTACTATTAGCAATTTAAGTATTTTTTTTTATCAGACAATTTAAGTATTTTCTGTATCAGATAGTTTAAGTATTTTTTTTTCATCAAATAGTTTAAGGAGTTTTTCTCTATCAGATAGTTTAAGTATTTTTTTTATCAAATAGTTTAAGGAGTTTTTCTCTATCAGATAGTTTAAGTATTTTTTTTATCAAATAGTTTAAGGAGTTTTTATCAAATAGCTTAAGTATTTTTTTGGGGGGTTTTTAATCAAATGCTATTTGTTTATTATCATCTAATAAATGTCGGTAATCTAAATCTGTCTTCCCCTAGATATGTCAATTCCCTGTAATATTTCAGGTTCCCCTGTCCTTGGGTAATGCCCTCTCCTGGCATTAATATTTTCCCCAAATTCCTGTAAACATTTAGGGGGAGGAGGAAGAGAGAGAAAGTCGGGGGTTTACACATAGATATTTCCTTGAAGGAAGGCGAGCGATTGGGGATCACAGGTAGAACTGTACACGAGATTCCGCTCAAGCAAGACAGAGTGAGCTATGTAAAGGGGCGCAAGTGGGTACTTGCGGTACAAGCGGGCTCTGAGGCACCACATTCGTGAGGAGCTGGACAACCTGAAAAAGCAGGGGATTATCGTGGACAGTACGTCGCCATATAACAGCCACTTGTGGGCGGTCAAGAAAAAAATGCAAAAGGTGGGTGTTCAGACAGATATAGAGTTGAAGTGGACTATAGAAAACTCACCAAGAATGCGGTGGACGAAAAATACCCAATCCCCAGGTTCGATGACATTTTGGACAGCCTGAGCGTGGCGAATATATTCAGCACTCTGGATCTGAAAGCAGGGTATCACCAGATTCAAATGCATCCTAGGGACCGACATAAGACGGCCTTCACGTTCGAGAGAGGCCACTATGAGTTTACGAGGATCCCATTTGGCCTAAAGAACGCTCCTATTACGTCCCAAAGGGTCATGGACGAGTGTCTACGGGAAAATGACGAGTCTGCCTAATATATATGTTTGACCTCTTGGTATTCAGTACGACTGAGGCCCAACATGCAGATCACATGTGGATGGTTTTCGATTGAGTGAAGCAATTCGGCTTGAAACTGTTAGAGGAAAAGTTCTGTGTAGGCCAAGAAGTCATTAATTTTTTGGGGCATACGATTTTCAAGGAAGGGGTGAGAGCCGAAGGTGGTGGCGATTCAGAAGATGGCGGTTTTGTCAGACGTTAAACGGATCCGGCGCTTGCTGAGAACGCTGAATTATTACAGGAGATTTATGGCGCGAAGGGCAAGGAGATGGTGATCACCCCAGACATCGAGGCGAATATTCTGAAGTACATTGCTCGCCAACAGGAACACCCGGTACTGGCATTTCCCGACTTCACGAATCAGTTAACGATCACCACGGATGCCAGTGAATATGCGCTTTGAGCGGTTCTGTCACAGGTGGGGGACTGAGAGGAACGTCCCATGGCGTACGCCAGTAGGCACCTCACAGAGGCGGAAAGTAAGTAGGAAAGTAGGTATAGCGCGCTGGAACGGGAACTGTTAGGGATAAGATTCCGGGTGCATACGGACCACAGACCGTTACAGTGGGTCGGTAAACTGAAAGATGGTCGGCGAGGGTCACTCAGTGGAAGGAATTCCTCGGCCAATACAACTGGGAGGTGGTGTATGAGCCCGGCAAAGACAATGTCGTGGCGGACTGGCTGTCCCGGGCGATGGCAGTCAACGCAATCGAGCAAGACAACGGGGAATCACCTTGGGATGCCAGGCAGCTCTTGCAGGACTGGACGCCAGAGAGGAAGGCGTTCATCGGGAACCAAGGTCTGCAGATGAGGAACAGTCGGCAGAATGAGGGAGTTCGATAGACGATAGGCACACGTTACAGGCGCCACCAGATAGTTTGGAAGACGAAGACCTCGGGGCTGATGAAGATCGTACAAGGGGACTATAGACGATCCACAACTATTACCATATGGTCGCAGCCAGGAGTGAGGGACGACCAAATTTGCCATGTCCTAAAAGATGCTTTGAAACCAGGGCAGACCAACTATTTGTACGCGGGAAACGGACCATCTGGGAGAATATCAACCGGATGTGGTGGATGGAACAGATCGGGGTGGATAGAACGTTTGTGCAGTGTACCCTCATGGTAGAAACAATCATGGACGAGGTAGCGCTGGCGTACCACCAGGTGTCGTCCTCTGGCCACACAGGGGAAATACGAGACGCCTCAGGGGTTAAAGCGTAGGTACTTCTGGCGAGGGGTGAGAAAGGCCATTCAGGAGGTTAGGAGCGAATTTGTTAACGGCGACGTGAGAAAGGAAATAAAAACACTGGACGTAGTGTGGCATGTCAATACCCCAGAACATCCATAGAGCAGAGGGGGAATCGAGCGACTCAACAGCATCTTGGAGGGCTATCTCCGGGTCTACCATGCTGATAAAGGGTTGGGGCCGGAGGTGGCAATGCCAATGGCGGTAATGGCATACAACCACTCCATCCTCACGGTCACCGGGTTCTTACCCTTCGAAATCCTTAGGAGGGTAGCGAGGGAGAATGTGGGTGTCCAATCTAATTGTTTCCTGTGAATACGGAATCATTATGTTTTATGAGTTGTGAGCCATTCTAGTTATAAGTTGTGTGTTATCATTATGATTTTTTCTTTTTTTTTATAAGTTCCTGACGGATGGTCGGAGTTAACTGGCAGGGGGGAGTTAAAGTCAGGAGTATGACTGTATTGTTAATAATGGGGTGTAACTAACCATGATCCTATATGTGTAGGATTAAAATAGTCTATCTCTTGAGCCCAAGTGTGTCCGTTCCTTTCTCTCTTTCTCTTTTTATCAAATCTTAACACCCGGAGATTAACTTTTTTTAAGGGTTTCGACTTTCGTGATCGCAGGCAGTGCGATACCGGCCTCCGCAATACCTTTTTACCAAAACTCTGAATAACGTTTGGAGACTATTGAGAGGACGACACACCCGCCAAGGATGTAGGCCAATTAGAATGAAGTGGAACCGCAGTATGAATATTTCAGTAATCCAAGCTTATTTCTTTCTTGGCTACAAACAACGAACATGGGAAAACTGGATACCGCAATAAAATTAACCAATTCTGGAATGACCAATCCCTAGAAATAAAAATAACATCACAAAGACTTGCTGATCAAATTAGGGTTATACTACAGCCTAAAGCAGAAATAAATAATATAAAGACCGGAGTTGGTCAGAGATCACGAAGGAGGAGATAGAGAAATAATATTGACTTTGGTGTCGCAAGCTACAGATTTGATAACAGAACGTGTGTATGATATCAGAAAGTTATTTGGAAATAATAGAAAACATGTAACATGAATGAACACATTAATGGATGGGTCCCCATTAATCTTGATACCTCCTATATCAAGAGTGGCGTATTAAAGGAAAACAGTGTGAGACGTAAAGCTGTTAATGAGCAACTTATTACAGCACCAATAACAATTGAAGTATTTCACTGGATACATTTAGGAGCTTAAATTGTCGGGACAGAACTTGATTTGCTAAAATACATTCTTTTTTGTGAGTGTTAGATTGAATATTAAATTAATGTATAATTTTAAATATCAATTAATTATCCTATATTAAATTAATGTTTTTTATCAATGGATGAATAGTTATAGATTATTTAACTACAAATATATTCGAAAAAATACTTATAATTGTACACGCTTAGTATTGCAATTTTATATTTTGTCGTATGGACTTATGGACGTATGGATTGGAACGTTGAAAGTTGGATTAGGGCAGTATCTGGAAACGATTGAGAAGGAGTGCTAGATGATAACGCATGTCAGGTAACACCAAAGTGTAACGACATGTCGAGGCTGCTTGGAACGAAAAAGAAACCAAACGAATAAAATACCCGTTCCTATCATGGAACGAAACGGTAGGAACAGCCCATTACTAGTTCTGGTTGATTTGGTGATTCTTCCATCATGCCCAGGTGGCTGAGTCCTATGCTGATAATACTTCTATGATTATCATATGATGAAGACACAGCAGCAGATTACATAATTGTATAATTACATTAGCAGGAGACGAATTTAAAAAAAAAACAAAAAAAAAAAAACAAGTGAACAGGGAGTTGTGAAGGCAGGCCTCGAACATCCCAAAACCATACTCTCGGCCACGGGCCCTCAAAATTAGTGGTAGGCAAAACCCTCTATTGACACTTACTTCAAGTAGGTGAGTGCAGGTCGTCTGGTAATGGCTGACGTTATTTTCTATCAACTCCTCCAGCAGCTAGATATAAACTAACAACAGAGAAAGGAAAACATGGCGCTCACGTATGGTTATCGAGCACACTATCCCAATAGCGACTAACTGCCCAGTTTTCAGAAGATACTTTTTTTAATAGCAGGAGCTGGCAGGAACTAATACGGGAGTGACGCAAATGGTGTACAAAAACTAGCTAACCCAGGCGCAGTCTTCATAACATCATATTTTTTGTATTTATAATTATTAAATTATTATTATATTTTTAAAACATCTTAGCTGTTTACATTTTGGTTAATTTATCATCAGGTTAAGTAAATGAGAATAATTTAAAATTGAAAAAAAGTTTTAGCTATTTTATGCGTGAGAGGTTTAACAAATAAAATGGATTGTCTTTAAACAAAAATATCAAGTAGTTAATTATACTATTAAATCATTTAATAACGTTTTAAAGAAAGTCACGCCAAGTCCCACGAGTATCTTTGGATATGGTTTCTTTACTTTCTACATTCTTAATTTAAATTATTGAGAGCATATATCTTAATTACTTATTGCCTTACAAAAGGCAGATTGTAAATATTGCACAATAAAGGAATAAAAAAAAAAAAAAAAAAAAAAAAAAAAATTTAAATTATATATATATTGAATGTGTGTGTGTCAATACAGTATAATGAATAATAAATCTTTGGTAAAAAAAAATTCCGAGTGTCTTTTCAAAATTATTGAATAAGAATTTAAGAAACTCACGCGAAGTCCCGTATGTATCTCACGATATCATTTCTGCACTTTTTTATAAATGTTGTTAAAAAAATTTGATTCATAATTAATAAAGATAAAATAGTTGGTAAAATGAAATAGTGAAAATAAAAATAGGGAGACAACTGATCGTGGGATTAACTGGTTTGTGTACAGTCCTTTAATTATCCCGCTTCCTGTTACTGTGGTCCACATTTTCTACTAAGATTTTTATGATATTAGTAATTAAAATAGACCACTAACTGTTTCAGATGGTGGAGGAACGGAGGATACAGACATCAAAGGATATTATTATTACTTCTATCCATTGAATCATTACTTGGAAAAAGAGCCAACCAATGATTCTGACGAAATGAGTGAAATGATGGAAACAATGATGAATAATAACACCATGATACAGAAGCAAGATACAAGAGTGACCCCGTTGTTCAAAGCCGTCACATGGTTCATTGGAACTGCGATGGTGTTCGTAGTGTCCATCCTCATGCTGCCCAAGTTCAAAGTAAAAAAGGCCAAAGAAATTATTAAATCAGCCGACTGGGAAGATTGCGCCACCTGTCCTATACAGTCCATCGTTAATCAGTACATGGGCGAGCGACCCATTGTTCAATTGAAGAATAAGTGAGCAATTCGACTATGTACCACCTCACCAAATGATAATAACTCACTTACATAAGTATGCTATTTGGCTACTGAGAGGTTTCCTTGGTATTATTATGACAACTTGCTTATTTTTAATGAAAGCTTGTGTTGAAAAATAGAACACTACATCAGCACTAAGAGAATTCTCAAATCGAATCTATATTTATTTCTAATATTTACATAATAAAAATAATCTTGTACTGATATGCTATGAATGAGAAGATTTATCACAATTACTTATTGCCCAATAAGGCAGATTGTAATTTTATCACTATAAATAAAAGATGAATGTCCTGATATGCAACGCATCCAGTATAAAACAAAAACAAAAAATTAATTAAGAGCACATTTAGCAGAGTGGAGCGACAATGTTCCCCTTATATAATTCTTTCCTTATGCCCATCTCTCTCTTTTCTACCTGTCATTAGACCAATTATTATGTCTCTCATGTAAGTTGATTTTATAAATAATGTTTTCTTATGTCTTAACTGTGACGAGAACGTTAATTGGCGCCCAAGAGCAGGTACGGGAAGTGTCACGCCGTCTATAATGAATAAATTTGACTGCTTGCTTCACTATCCGAAGTATTCCAACTGAAGTATCCTCCGGACTCAAGGTATCTAGCTTGAAGAGACCGACTTGGCAGTAAAATGAGAGCAGTGAGTAGAGACGGGGAAGGTGGCATAGAGTATCTGGTAACAGTGAATCCTGATCATGTTTCCGGTACATATTCATGGGCCCCAATTAACCTTCTCGTTACAGTTAACACTTAAGAAAACATTATTCATAAAATGAATTTACAGGAAAGAAATAATAACCGCTCTAATGAAAAGTAGAACAGATAGAGATGTCTAATAAGCAGAGGAATATATGATTGAGGAGATGATGTTTGTCTTTGTTATTGAGCAGCTTCTCAGGAGAACTACGACGAAATCAAACAAATGATGGAAAGTTAGGTTTTCATCAATCCACAGAACAAAAAAGTTAAAGCTAATTTAAATTTAACCACTAACCTTAATGTCGCCTAATAAATCAATCTATTATGTTAGGCACAAATTAAGTGACTAGCTCTCAGATTTAATATATAACTGTGATAGAAACCCACAAGTCAAACTTTTTAGGTTAGAAGTCTGTTTATCACTGTTTAGAAGTCAAATAAATACCCTATGGTTGTATCACTGCTGATAATTATTTTATTTAAACTTAAATTTAAGCGTAAAAATGTCTAGTCAATAGCTCATATATTTATTCGTTGTCTTAAAATAAATAAAGTAATTTATTTAGCTACTGTAATTAAATAAAATGTCAGTTAAATTCTTTGGATCCATTAAAGTAAGGCGCTTATGCGTTATTTTGACTACAGGACGTTGTGTTATAAATGAACGGGACACATATAGTAAGTAATAAAACGTTTAAGTAATAACTATAACTAGTTATAAAAATCTATTTCAACAAATAGTTAATAGCTAAAATACTGCACAAACTAAATTTATAATAACATTTGGTGATTATAGACCATTGAATTCTTAACATATTAAATATATTATTAATCAGGACATAAAGATCTTTAATTTTATAACCAACAAAGTATGAAAGGAATTAGTTTTTAATTACTAAGTATTTGATTAATGGCCCTTTATATTTTCCATGGCATTGATGTTATAATTAGCATCATCCGGTAATCAAATTGAACTACCATGTAAAATAGCAGGCCTCTAAAAAAACTCAGATGGAGTTAAAGTTGTGAACATGATGCTAATAACAGATTTAATGACTCACCTAAGGTATGACATATAAGTTATAATGACCATTAGTGATTAAAGACTTTAAAAACAACACAGAGTATACATAGTTTATTTAAACTTCGAGCTCTTAAATTTAAAATTTTAGATTGATTGAATAATATTTGCAATCGCCATGTATATACAGAGCAATGACAATTGCCCCTACCTGTTTGAAAGTATAGCCTTTCCCATCAGATCATTCCCAGACTAACGAGCAACTCTTTAGATGATGAGAAGGTGATGAAATAGGAGAGCTTCAAAGGTTCATAAGGGTAAAGCATGGCGGCTATTAGGAGATGGAGAATTCCAGAGGGTGGTAGAGCGATTGAGGAAGGACCGATCGTATGCTGCTCCTTTTGTCGGTAGGAGTGTAAAGGTCAGAGAGACTTGTGTTCCGGAGAATAGACTGAGGATTTAAACTTAAATTAAATCCTCTTAATTAAAATTAATAAGATTAAAATATTGTGTATATAAGGGGGGGGGGTGATGCAAATCGGTGGTTTGAAAAAGGAACGAACCGTTGACATATTATGTTCGGAAGGAGCAGGAATAGCCACCCCCCAAGTACAAGTCTAACAAAGCAAGTCATGATTTGCTTCAACTTGTCAGTGAGTCCCACAGTTATAGTCATATTCATAGTGAGAGAAAATTTAGAAGGGTGCATGGAGTCGACGCGTAGGCTGGGGGAGCAGTTGGCCAGAGCGATGGAATAGTTTCAGGGTGCCTATTGACCGACGGGAAATTTTGGAGGCATGTTGGTTCAACATGCAAAACATAAAAGCATGTTTAGTCAATGGTTATCCCGAGGCTTTGGACGGTGGAGCAGAAAGTGATGGAATGGTTAGTAAGGGTTATAGCGGGAATGTCGGCAAAGGAGGAAACTGCAGCCTATGAGAATTGACTGGGATTTGGCTGCGTTTAAACTCAATTTTTTCAGGTTTGCCCAGGCACTGATTTGATCTAAGACGCCCAGAATCTTGGCAAACGCTGCTGAACAATCGTAGGAGGGGGTAGCAAATAAATACGGAAGTAGTGAGGGTAAAAGTGATGAGAACAATGATTGGATAACGTTTGGAAAGAAACGATCGAAACCAGTTAATAGAGCTATCAGAGAAGGTTAATGGAGCTAGTTAGGAGCTAGTGCCGATTGTGACTGGGACGGATACCAAATTGGGAAGGATCGAGAAGTTGGGGCTGCTGTACGAGATTCGGAACTGAACTAGAATAGTTTGGAGAGGTTAGAAAGGATGGAGATAGTCGTTTGGTGATTGGTAGGGTTAGGATTTTTTCTAAGGGTTAGACTAAAGGTTTTTTTTCAAGAATTCAGCAAGGCGGAGTTTTAAAGGGGAAAATTGTATATATGGAGGATGATTGTAAAGCATCGTTTTACTAACTTGACGGGAATTCGGTTAGGACCAGTGGCGTTAGTGCGTGCTCTTATTAGAGAGGTTATAAGGTCTGCGGGAGAAGGAGTTGCGATTCGGATTTGGAATCAGTAGCAGAGGAGAGGGCTCTATGAGAGTATTTGAACTTCACCTGCCGGACTGTCACCGGGGGAACAAGTTGCGCAATAGCTGATAGTCATCTACACGCGTTGTGCGTCTGATGCCTCACGTTTTCTTTCCAATCCTCTCATCTCCTGGCATATCCACAGTGCAATCCGGCGACGAAAGGTGAGCTTTTTAGGGGTGCATGGGCATTAAGGATATTCAGGAGATTGGCAGATAGAATGCCCACCATGGAGTCAATTGTGGAGCAGCAGTAAATAGTATTTCAATCAATGGCTTCGAGATCTGGTAGAATTTTATCAGATGAAAGGGCATCCAGATTGCGACAGGTTAGTAGGAAAACGTGAAGTCTGGATATTTTAGGAAATTTGGATTAGGTCATGAGAGGACAGGAACACAACGGGGTAGCTGGGGAGTCGATGACGTGGAGATACAAGCAGCGATAGGTCTTACAAGTGTGATGAGTAGCAGTGAACAGGGACAATGAAGAGATGGAGAAAAAAGAAGATATAGTCCTCTAGATATAGATGGTGTTTTTCCTGCGAATCCGATAGGAGCTAGGTATTTAGGTCATAAGACATGAAAAATTGTCTAACAATTAATTTAAATTCTTTTATCATATCTAATCCAATAGAAAATTATATTTAAAGTTTTCTTTTATCGATTAAAAATAGCTTATTCTTCATTTAATTCTAGTCAGGGAAATGATGCAATACAACAAACAGTATTGAGTATCTCTGCAACAAAAAGAAACGATATGTAATTTGTTCTCCATATAATGGCATCCCCTTATAAGGTTTCAACCACTTTAAATAAATATTTCAATAAAACAGTCAATGTACTCCGTTCACAATATTGCACTCTCGTGTTTTTTCAGGCTCCCTAATCACTCCAACCTGAGAGCTAATACGACCGCGTTCTTAAATGGATGGCAAATTCACATTAAAGAAATACATTTTCCTTACACATTTATGTGTTCATATTTCAATTTTTTTATTACATATAAATCCGAGCCCTAGTTATTACACTACACTGGGAAAAAACACATTACCCAGTAGGTTGCACAGTTCAGACCCAAAACATGAGGTCAAATAGTGGTCCCTAAAACTATCGTAACTTTCAGCGTTCGGTATAAGTGGTAAAACCCAATCAGGGTTCTGTCAAGTGCCTATTTTTTAAAAATTATTTTATCTACAAATGTTCTATGTATAATTTCAGTGATATTGGTTTAATTTAACTAACGCGGAGCCGCATGAAGTTGCATTGTGTCATTACATTGCGTAATAGACGCTTTGTCATAAATCATTTGCTGATTGATAAGTTTAATTATTCATTTAGTAATGTTGCCATCAATGATTATCCGCTTAAATACTTTAGCTAAATAATAGGAAATCTCTAAATTAAATTAATTGTTTTTATTTGTATTTTGTATCGAATTTTCCATTCTAACAGATTAATATTATATAGTATGTATGTATAGCGATGGAGAATCTAATACCATTGTATTAAGACTTTCTCAGTTTTATAATATGTTTATCTGTTTAGGTTAATCTGTTTTAGGTTTTACCGACCCAACCACATTGATAGTAGTTGCCCTATTGATTTAGATCAAAACACCGTTATAATCCCTATTTCCTAATGCAAACATGATCATTAAAAAGTTTTAATGTAATGATAGTTTTTGCCATTTTTTCCTTCCATTTTCACTAAAAGTAACTGTCCGTAAACAAAACTGGCCCACATAACCTGTTAGAGGTTGGAAAGGACGAATGTAACAGCGTTGGGGGTCATAACAACTTGCTAGTCTTCCCACCAACTATATTATTTTAATTATAGGTAATGGTAAACGCTAAACGGTGACCCGGTAGTGTATAAATAAAGAAAACGAAATCTATAATGAAATAAAATACTGAAAATTGCATTTACATAAAAAATTGAAATTAAAGAAAACATTTAAACTTATAATTAAAGGGAAAATTAACAGAGGTAGAACTGGAATTTACAAACTTATTAAATCTAATAAACAAAATACAAAAATAATATGAAACTCTGAAAACCTAAATAAACTTCTTTCAAATGAAAATTACTATTCCATTATTCTCTCTCCTGCAATGACGCTTGCTGCTTTACTATGGGGGCCTACAAGATGTAACTAAGAGTGTCTCCCCCAGTGGTCCAGTCTGCCTCTTTCCGGTACACTCGCGCCTTTTTGATCCCGATGGTTTTTTTCCACCCTCAGATACCGAGTGGTCACTCCAAGACCACGTAAACTACCTATAATACCTTGCTCCTACTTCTTCTCCTTACCATAATACACTGTCAGGGCACACCTTATAAGATGTCATGGAGTCAAATAAATAAACAAACACGCATTCAGCTTCCCGCTGACTTAGCCACCAACAAAGGTCAAAGACCACAGATTTACCTCTTCTTGACGTACGCGCCCGGCAGTGGCAAGGTCGAAGAGACAAGAGATTTGCCATGAGGAACATGAGCGGAACTGTTTTGCAACTAGTGCTTGACTTATATTGGCGTTATATTTTGAATTGAAATCCAACATGCGCCAATGACGTGAATTAAATGCAACTCAATTAAAAATAAAGAAGGGTTGAATCTTTGGAATAATGAAAAAATGAATGGAAAGGATACTGAATCTGGGATTAACTAGCATTGTTTCCATTTGACGTCAACCAAATAAGGCGAAACGCACGAAGGACAGGTCATTAAAGTTGGCCTAGTATTGGGACTGAAGATATCAGTTGAAGATACTGACCACGCACACATACTTCAGTCCCGATTTTCCATGCACGAATGTTCATAGTGAAGTTCGTATGGAACAGTTTCAAAACAAGCTGATTCCGCAAAATAATTTGTTTAGTTACCTGAAAACTTGGATCTTCTGCTGGACGGAAAATGAGGTATACAATGTTTACAACGTTAGGTAAACTTATCAATGTAACATTCTATAACACAAAAAAATTCAGGGAAGTGATGAGTGGGTGAACGCTGGAAGGGTTTTGTGCCTTAAGGGGAGTGGACGCCTGGTGATTATGTTAGAACATACGACGATTAATTCTTATTCAGGTTAGTTTATTATCCAATGGAATTAACGATGGTGAAAGGTTTATAATTACAAGTATAATAAGTTGGGCTACTGCCTAAAAAAGTGAATATTCATTTACATGACAACACTAAGCTCTCAACATGTATATGTTAATCTGTTTAACTCACGTCTGGCCTACAGGTTTATTTACTGATATAGTCTTATAGTAGACGATACACAGCACTAAATTTAACTCAATGCAATAGTGTATTTCAGTGATTCAACCATTCACTCTATCTTATATTTATCTATCTCAATTTAATATGTCTAGTGTCGTAAAAAGTAGTCACTGTCAACGCTCTATCATTGGCTGCCACTTCGATGAATATTTAAACATTCTGTATGCCTTTTTTTTTTTCATATTATTGGTACCGTCAAACTAGGTGATTATTGCACATATGATGAAAAAAATTTCACTTTCTTTCTAAGATAAGATTGTCTGAAATGTTTCATCATTTAATGTTACTATACATACCTGCAGAGAAAACAGTGTTCTTAAACATTTTTCATTACTTAAATTTCCTACCTAAAAATTTTAGGACAACTTGCACTCTATTTTACCAGACTTGTTGTATTAATAATACTTTTGTTGCCACGGTTGTCTAATTATCCTCGTAAAGCAAAATCCATAAGCGGAACCTTCCGACTTCTTATCCATTCTCCTTTGAAATGCGAATGGTGTTCGCACCCACTCAAACAAACAGACAGCACTACTTCACGACAAGAACATTGATGTAGCTATCATTACTGAAACAAGACTTACGAGTAAACTACCATTTACAGTTCGACAGTACCAGACTTATCGAACTGATCACCCAGATGGAAGAGCACGTACAGAGGTACCTCTGCAATTGTCCATAACTCCATTTCCCATCACATAGTTCCTTTGGTAGCACATGATTCCCTTCAGTCCACTGCAGTGTCAATCAGCAACTTCACTTCCCCCCTCACCCTAGCATCAGTGTACTGCCCTTGTAATGAATTCATTTCCGATTGCCCCAATTCATCTCCGTTCTAGACTCAATCGGACATCGTTTCCTTGTGGGTGGAGACTTTAACGCGAAGTACCAACATTTGGGCTCAAGATCCACAAGTACACAAGAACCTGCTTTGCTGTCTCCGCTCACAGTATTCACTATCTCTCCTGACACAGCCACATATTAGCTATCCGTTCCCTACCGAAATCCTGATCTTACAATAGTTTAAACAATAGTGTGGTTCTAAACTATTCACTTAAGCGCCTCAATGACCTCTCCTCCGATTACAGCGCTTTGATTCTAACCATTCCCCTACAACACTCCACTGCTCAGCAAGGCCTTCGCGTTGTTGATCACATATCCTCAGCCCTTGCAGTATTCCACTGCTGCCTTTCTGGACATTTCAAGCTTTAACAGGGTTTGCTTTACAAGCCCAAAACATATTTACCAGAGACCCTTTTCCTAATCCCACAGTCCTACCTTTCAAACTGCTTCTTCCAAGTCCGTTGTGGTTTAGAATATTCTAGCCTGATCTATCCCATAAAAGCAGGAGTTCCAAAGGGCAGTGCCCTGGGTCCCATCTTCTATAACCTACACACTGCTGATGTCTCCTTTACCCCCAATACAATGCGATTGGCAACCTTTGCAGATGACACTGTAGTCCTGTCATCACACCCAGACCAGATATAGCGTCTCAGAACCTTCAAAAACACCTTGATGAGATTGAGTATTGGTGCAAACAATGACGAATCAAAGTTAATGAAGCAAAATGTTCCCAGATTACCTTCTCCGGGAACTATTACCCCATCTCTGCCCTGTCAACTATTTTTTTTAATTCCACACCTCTTCCTGTATCCGACTGTACAGACTACTTCGAAGGACAACCCATCTCTCAATAGAAAATAAATTACTAATATACAAAGTTTTACTTAAGCCAATCTGGACATACGGAATTAAGCTATGGGGGATAGCAAAAAAGAAGAACATAGCGTATCCAATCCTTTAAATCAAAAGTCCTGAGAACAATAGTAAATGCCCCTTATTATGCCAGCAACAAAGCCCTTCATAATGATCTTAATATACCCAATATTATTGAACTCATTCGTTCCACATTCATGAAATTCCATCGAAACCTATCCAACCACCCTAATCCCCTAGCACAGTAGGAGAACATCCCAAGACTCCGCTGCCTCCTTCGCATGCGAGGGAGGCGACAACCATATGGATTTCGTAGGTCTCTGGGCTGTTTGTAAATACAGTATGAATGAAAATTGTAAGTATGGTATGAATGAGAACATTTCATTATCACCATCACTTATTCCCCAATAAGGCAGATTGTAATTTTATCACAATAAAGAATATGATCGTGAATTATATATACGGTTATCTAAATGATCAGGTTTTGTGAATATTCTCAAATTTCAAATATGAGCTCAAACTAGTCCCTGTGGAGATGTAGGCAAGTCAAAGTTTATAGGAATGTCACTCAGTAATTTAAAAATGATAATATTTTTTGAATGCCTGTCAAAATAATAACTGTAACTGGGGTGAAAAATGGATTATAATAGGAAATTAATCGCTAACTAACCGACTACAGGGCCTACCAAATGTTGTATTTATGTGCCTAGAGATATCCCTCCCAAAAAACAAATTATTCTATTCCAATACATACATCAGAAAATTTTCTTCGTCCCTTATAACTTCAAACATCACGCAGCACAGTCACACTAATATCACCATATTATTGATTCCAAAGACTCATTTCCTTTAGCCAACAGCCAATTGGTTCTTTTCTGACAAACCATTAGCTGATGGAGCTATCCTATGATATTTTCATTCCTAGATGATCTCCTTCTTTAATTGCTTGCCGTGAAAGAAAAGTCCATGTTCTTGAGGACCTGGCTCTGGCAGACTGGGACCAATCAATGGCTGTCTCTTCAAGGAATCCTTCTAACCCGCTTGGAAAAACAATTTCCTCTCATTTTTTCAATATGTTCAAAAGAAATTTATTCAGCCAGTAGCTACGACGAACAGATGAGCAGTTGAAGAAAGAGCTAACTAATGTCAAAGCACAGAATTTGATCACATTCTTATTATATTATATACTGAAACGGCAGTGGCCTCGTGACCTGCTATAAACGTGTGACAGTGGGAGTCCTGGCAATGGCCAGTCTCTCCAATCATGTCCTGAGCGTCTGTGGCTCTCGCGCTCTTCATCAGCCTCCACTGGCTCATATCCGGTGACGCGGTTGACGGAGGAGCGTGGGGGACTTCCCAAAACTCCACTTTCTCTTCGCGTTGGATTTGGGCGGTCTCTGGGCTGTCTGTAAATATTGTATGAATGAGCGAGTGAATGATGAACTGTAAATATTGTATGAATGAGAGCATATATCTTAATTAATTATTGCCTTATAAAAGGCAGATTGTGATTATTGCACAATAAAAGCTGTTATTAGTCAATAAATTATATTATATAAGTGATTTTATTTTATTTTTGTAATCTGTCAATCTAGGAATATATTTATTGACATATTTATATGTTAGTACTTATTTGTGAACTAGTGTGTATCTTTGTGATGATAATTCATTTTTCTAGTAAATCATTGTTTTATTTTCTTCATGTTGCTTTTGTTTAAATATAATTTCATTCTGTTTTTTTAATTTCTAATTTTATGCCTTTATGCGTATATGTATATTTTTTATTATTTTATTTGCCATTGTAAATTTTAAAGGGGATTAATACTGTCAAAAACCTTACATTATGTTAACTAAATGTTTATGGAGTAGTAGTCCCAGGATTATGAAGATATTATTATTGTTTAAAAAGTTGAATTATTTATAATTTAAGGAAAGGTATGCATAACAAGTTTTAAATTTAAAATATAGTAATGGAGGAACTATTTATAGCTCGTTATGCCTAATTGGATTGGAAATAATACATCAATCATGATTCTAGGCACAAATAGAAATAATTCACACAGTATCACTTTCTCGCCGAATAGGTTCCTACCTCTTTGTAGCTGTTGCTTAGTGACGCCAATATAAACAAGGTGAAAAAGTGTTCTATCCCTCCCATATAAAAAAAAGTTAGTTTCAATCAATTAATAATAAAGGTAAATTTATAATAATATAAACTATACTAAATAACTCATGTCTAACTTGTTCAATAAATTGAGTAACTTCTTTGGAATTAAAAAGAAATCTGTCAAAGTCATTATGATTGGTTTGAATAACAGTGGAAAGTCTACAATAGTAAGTTTGTTAAAATCTGACGGAGAAAAATCTACAGAAATAATACCAACCATTGGATTAAATGTGGATCATTTTAAATGTAAGGTTTCTTTCGTCTAATACCAAAAGTTAATCTAGTTTTGTGTTAATTTAAATTTGCCAATCTAAGCTCCTATAGTTTTCACATCAGGGCAAATTTCGAGTTCCTATTTTCTTACTACGTCATTTGTTTAGTTGTCTAATTTATTGCGATGTGCCCCTTCCACAGCTGTTCCATGTTGAGAACGTTTCACAATGGGGATACTACCCAAATTCAAGCCATTAAATCTGTAAGTAATGTTTTATTAACTTGCTGAATTTTAAAATGTTATCATTTAATAAAAGAAAAAAAATTACAAACCCTTTTTCGACAAATAATATATAGAAGCAATATTAGTAATTTATCTAAGTAATGAATAATTTTTTTTTTAATTAGACGCAGTTTCAAAACCTATCTGGTTGTGAAACTTTTACTTTAATAACCAAGTAACAATCAAATTTAATAATAACTAGTTGGGGCTTATATCAGCAACCACCCAAATTTATATTATTATTTAAAAGATTTTTATTACTTTTATCGATTAAATTTCTACTTTGAGCTCCATTTGTTTTTACAATTATTTTTTCATTAGCATATTAAATAACTTTAAATCTTAAATAGCTTCTGAACTGAGACTCCAGAAATCTAAAACGCTAGCGAAACTTTTTCACATTAAATTTATTTTTTCTAACACCATTTCTGGAGGGTTAAACCATTTTTACGATTGTTATCGTGTAACGCGAATGGAGGCAGAGCCAAGTCGACCACCCCGTATCAAGCCGTAGCTGAATGAAAGAGCCTTTCCCTCTGAGCTAGGAAATTAATGAAACGGTTCCTCCCCAACGCACTACTAATCCCTAATCAATTAGGGCACTAACACACGTGACCCAAGAGGACAAACGAGTCGAGGGGTCGTTTAGTTGTAGTGCCCGGGTGATAGATGACAGGCCGAGCGTTCCAAATACCCTGGATTCGGTTAGTGGTTCAGACCACCTCCATGATACCACCGTTTACCAGCGTTTATCGAGCTTCGATCAAAACCAACACGTGTGTCATTGTCCTTAATTAGATGATAAGATTCAGACATTATTAAAGCAGCAATATTCATTTTTAAAATCAAAAATAGGTATCCTGAATGGATCTATATAGATAACTAGTTGGAATTCAGCTGTATCTGCAGTAAAAATCTTGCATCAAGTACAATTGAGAATGAAGTACACCCCCTCTGGACGGGAATCCATCTCGATTTTCCATACAAAATTTGAATGTAATGACAACGGGCATATTCTGTGAACGTAATTTTTTTATGTTTCCACTCATGTTAATCTTAAAAATGAATAAATTAGTAATGGGAGCTTAGAGAAAGGAATTAGTAGGTGTAAGAATTCCTTTTCTCTCCATTCTTCCATGTTAAGATAGAGATCTTAGTTTAATTATATTTTTAAAATTGCACTTTTGTTGATTTTTTTGTGTGTGCAATCACATTTTTAGTTAACATATATCAGAAAAAATTTTGTTTTTAACATCGTCGGTAATATTCTGATTTTTAGAACGAAGGTCATGATTTAAAAATTATTATTTAATAACAAATTTTTGAATCCCGATTTTCACAAACATTAACATACAAATCACAATTGTTTTATATTATTAGAGGAAGGAAAAATCTTTATTGTAGTAAAATTTCCTTAATATTAATATTTAATCCGATTAATTTCCTATTATAATCCATTTTTCACCCCAGTTACAGTTATTATTTTGACAGGCATTCAAAAAATATTATCATTTTTAAATTACTGAGTGACATTCCTATAAACTTTGACTTGCCTACATCTCCACAGGGACTAGTTTGAGCTCATATTTGAAATTTGAGAATATTCACAAAACCTGATCATTTAGATAACCGTATATATAATTCACGATCATATTCTTTATTGTGATAAAATTACAATTTGCCTTATTGGGAAATAAGTAATTGTGATACATGTTCTCATTCAAACCATATTTACAATTTTCATTCACTCACTCATTCATACAATATTTACTAACAGCCCAGAGACCTCCCAAATCCATATGGACAACCATTGTGACAACACCTCTCTCGCATGCGAAAGAGGAAGTGGAGTTTTGGGAAGTCCCCCACGCTCCTCCGTCAACCGCGTCACCGGATATGAGCCAGTGGAGGCTGATGAAGAGCGCGAGAGCCACAGACGCTCAGGACATGATTGGAGAAACTGGCCATTGCCAGGACTCCCACTGTCACGTATTTTTAGCAGTCACGAGGCCACTGCCGTTTTAGTCTCCGAGGAGGAATATAGCGATGAGTGGTGGAGTATAATGACTAAAATTAATAATTATTAATTTTCTAATAATAATTTAACAATATGTTATTGTTTGGGGAGGCTGAGATTGGAGATGTGGTCTTGGTACCTCACTATAATTAATCAAGAAGCCACGGATAAGGCCTAAAATATAATAGTTATTAATTTTTTTCGATAAAAATCATTTTTCAAAATTAGAATCTGCTCTAACGGGGTAGTGGGTAATAGTAATAAATAATCTCTTTGATACGATGTATACAATATTACGTTAGTGAACGTACACGTATACAATATAGATAGACCTATGTGCAAAGGCCAGGAATAGCCCAAATATAAGGCACCCCCCCCCCCACGCTAAAGATAAGGAGGGATGATGGAGCGGGGAGGTTCATACGGCCAAATGACTGCTGGATGGTAGCAGTTTTTTGTTTTTTTTCTTAACCCCTATTATCAATACTTTTTAAAAATTATGAACAATTATATAAAATAGCTGTGGGTGGCTCCTTGTACTGCATTAAATGGATTTTATGAAGTTCTTATCCTATAAAACTAACAATCTTTTTATGGGTAAAACTTATATAAAATGCAAACAGGGCTAGGTGATGGGGCTCACCTTTTAGTAGCAGAACAGAGAGAGACCTAATGTTTATTGAGCCATGGCATGAATGTCTAGTGGTGGCGGTAATCAGAAGGTCCCGGCTGTCACACTGGTTTTCCTGTTATATATCAATAACTATGACTCTATGGAGGGGAGCGGTTATGTAAGTTCAGCTCTGTACTCGCTCCCTTATAGATTTACATAATTACAACCGCAAGGCTAATTAAATGACACATTAATATTAATTTTATAGCCAAAATTATATAGAAAATATATGTTTATTTTTTTGTTTGTTTATTGTTTCAGATCAAAATGTGTTTTTTACAACATTCGACATGTCAGGACAAGGGAGGTACAGATACCTGTGGGAAAGATATTACAGAAACTGTGATGGTATAATATTTGTTGTGGATAGCAGTGATCGCCTTAGGCTTGCTGTTGCAAAAGAAGAACTCTATTTACTTTTACAACACCCAGATATTACAGGAAGGAAATTACCGATATTGTTCTTAGCTAACAAAATGGACGTTCGTGAAGCGTTATCTAGTGTGAAAATAGCTACTGGTTTTGGACTAGACAGAATTAAAGACAAGCCGTGGCATATATTTTCAACGAACGCACTGACGGGAGAAGGTTTGCAGGAAGGTGTGGAATGGCTGACTGAACAGTTATGCCAAATTGTAGCATGATAAATATAAGACAGATAGTTTTTCAATTCAGGTATAAGCCACCTGCGTATTGGAAAAAAATTATGTAAATAAGGCAGCTAAAAATAGTTGAATATACATGTATACAGTTATAGTTAAGTTTGAGTAGACAAGCTGCTTGTCCGTATAGCTCCCCTACTCCCTTCGAAATTTACAAACAATATTTCTTTTACATTTTTTTTATAAAATATAAATATTTTTTTTAACCTTTTTAGTGTAAGTCATTGTCCCAATATCTTATTAAAATACCTTTTGGAAAATGTGCATGCAATGACAATTGTCACAAAACCAAAATATAAGAAATACCCCTCTTGGAGGATACAGGAGGTATTGAATCTGGACGCCTTAATTAATAGTTAAAAGGTTTAATACTACCTACTAGAGCCAGTAGATCCAAGAATCAGTTACCTAAATACTTTTTTTTTTGTCAATTTATAAACGTTATTTCAACAATATTTTTCAAGTTAAACAAAATATAGGTTTGGTTCAAAGCTGCCTAAGGGGTGTAATGGTTTCCTAAAAACATATTTCTACAAGTAGTACTTATCTAACAAGTGGAAATGACATGTAATTAAACTGTTTCAATCTTCTAATGAATTTGTATGTATTATAGACTTACAGCTCCTTTGTTTTATGTGAACATATTTTAAATTCAATCGTAACTAATTAAATCTTACTGGGAATATTTTACATAAAACTTTTGACGCGATTATTCTAACAAGGTAAAGGGATCTGTCTATAGTGATGGTCACATAGCCTAGCAATTTTTAAGTAATATGTGTAGTCCTCATACATGTGATGATTGCTATCACATAACTAGCAGCATAACATCAAATACTATGATGTTTTATTATGATTTTTTTTCGTTATAAAGGGTGGTCCAGAATTAACGCAAGATTTGATTGAAATTTAAGTTTTTAGTATTTTTGTTGTTATTTTTTTATTGGATTATAAAGTAAATAGGACAGGGTTATTTATAGAATAACACATCGGGAAAATGGCCTCCACGACTTTGCTGGCACATGCGCATTCTTTTGTCGAAATTTTCCATGACCATTTGGCATAAATGTGGTTGAATTTCGTTGAGGAAGCGTTGAATTTCCTCTTTTAATGCACGGGGGGATGTGGGCTTGTTGACATACACCTTTGACTTCAAATAACCCCATAAAAAGAAATCTAAAGGTGTTAAATCAAACGATCTAGGGGCCCAATTCTGATCACCGAAAAGAGAGACTACACGACCTGAAAATGTCTCATGTATTTGAATTGTTTCATGGGCTGTATGGAATGTGACACCATCTTGTTGAAACCACATATTGGCCACATCAATACCATTCAATTTCGCCCCGAAGAACTGTGTTTACGACGCCGAATTAATGTTCATGGATTTTCAACAACACTCTCGCGCACTGCTTCGATATTGACATTTGAACGGCTTGTTTTTGGACGACCAGTGTGTTTAGTGTCTCTAACTGATCCAGTCTTCCTAAATTTTTCAATTAATTTCTTCACAGTTGATGAAGTCAAAATGCTATTCCGACCATATTTTGTATGAAATTTTCGAACTGCGGCCACCAAACTTTCATTATTTTTGGGATAATGTTCAACAATAAATAAAGACACGTTGTTCTATCGTGTAACGCTCCATTTTTACTAACCCTAAACTGTCAGCTGTCAAATTTTTTTTAGGGTTGCCAGCACTTTACTGCACAAATGACGGCAAATTCAAATCTTGCGTTAATTCTGGGACACCCTTTACTTCATTTTTTGGTTCAGACTAATTTAACTATTAACATTTAGCAAAATGAGTGAAAGTGCTGTGGGTGAATAATTATACTAGGTCGGCTCGATTGAGCATACCCCTAGCTCGACAACCAATTGAACTGATTTAGGGGAAATTTGTTCCCAGTCCCTTATCCATCTCCTCTTATTAGCCTCCTAATAGGCTTTTTGTGTTGTCGACATTTTCTGTATGAGTGGATTTTACTGTCAGTATAGCTTTCTCGAATAGGATTTTTCGATCTCAGAGTTTACAGAGTTCATGTGCAAGCTATGGTGTAATATCCGCTTTCTTACGTATGATAGAGCTTGAGCAATCATGCGCAGTAAGCTAAATGAGAAATTTGACTCCCATAAGTCTAGATCGGTTTGAGTTTCACCTTTGTAAGATGGGTAATTAGGATTTTTGTGAAGTTGATAGTAAAGTAGTACCACTGAGAGGTATACCAACGGTAATTTATTTTGCGGGGGAGATTGCTTGTCCCTACTGTACAGCGAAAACCTGTCAGGTATCAATGATTTAATATTAAATAATATGTTGATAATGTTATAGATTTATGTTTGAAGTGAAGTCCTGGGTTGGCACTCGGGCATCTGTCAAAGTTTGAGTTATATCCAGAAATGCAGCAGTCACTTACAACATTTTCTCAAAGAAAGAGGAAAGGAATTCAGTGACGTGAAGAAGTTGATAAGTTGTCGATTGGAAACAATGAAAACCAAATCGCGGTAGTGAGTTTTCAGATAGGGAAAAAAGAAGGGGTTCATTTGAAAGTATCTGGAGCAAAGTGATGAGGATCGCCAGGAAGATTATTAAGTTTTAGTATATGTTTAATGAGCGAGAATTTACATAGCATAGGGAAGTATTGCATTAAAGATAGATGTGACAAATCCAATAACTTTTGTGGGCATCTCTGCCGTTATCAGATCATCCAGTTGTTTTTCTACTCTGAATCGGAAGAGACATTATGAGGAATGGCTTTACGACATAAAGAAGCTTGTACGATAAAATTAAAAATGCGTACATAACATTTGCAAATAAAAAGAAAATTTGTTTGGTTGCGAGAAAAACTCGAAATAATTTTAACTAAAAAAATATTCAGGAAAACGTAATTTAACTGGAAACGAGAAAAGCTTGAAGTGATTACAACACAATAAAAATTTATTGTGATGAGTGTTAATGAGGAAGGTGTAGGAAATGAAGGTTACCGGACATTCACTTGTGGCCAGTTGTCTGTTGCTCCAAAGCCACCGTAGAGAGAGTAGGCCCTCATCAGTCCACTCTTCCATGTACAAGTGAGATCAAATAAATCCTCAAAAAAAATTAATTCACGCTAAGAGAACGAGTGAAAAGATGAACTTGATGCAATGCCGAGGCTCTAAATGCTTCAGGAGAACATGTGTCAAGCCCCAATGCTTAGAAATATACGACATGCATGAAGGTTGGCAATAGAGTAACAGAGAGGCAAGGGAAAGACGAGATATACAAGAGGTAGGCAATGGATAAGCTCGATCGGTCATTTGTATCGGCCAGTGGAACGCGAAACGTTTACGCGATACCCCCGCCGAAGGGAAAAATAAAATAAGGCCAAGTATGGTCAAATAAATTATTATACCGTCAATATCTGTTGTAAATAGACATAAGTTATCGTAATATTAAATATCTGCATGGCAGCCTCTGGTACCTTTTACTTGATGAATAAAGGCAACCATGAACTAATACAAAATCAATTGTTTTTTATTAATTAATACATTTTAATTTAAGCTGTAATACATAAGGAATTTTGATGTTTACATACATTTATCAAAAAAGGTCAATATGTATAACAGACTTAATAAAAATACCGAACAAAACTTTTTTTTTGTGCATATTTTCTGTATATAAAGTTGACCAGTACATGTGTTTGTCCTGGGAGTCAGTATGTCAAGGGTTCCGTTATTTGGTAATCACAAGCCTTCTCCTTCTTTGTGTACAAATCATTTAGTTCCAGTGAATATGTTTTTCAATATAGTCATCATCATCACCGGCTAGAAAAGGAGCTCCTAAGGTGTTAAAAAAAAGAGCAACAAATATTTATATAAAAGAACCTTGTAGGGCAGTATGCAGCCATAAGAGTAATTGTGTTTAATGTGAAGCTGATATATATGATTGTATTTGTGGTGTAAAGAAAATTAAAAACGGGAAAATAATACGGTGGAGACTAGAACTCTCAACTTACAACAATGAGATCATATACAAACCGGGCAAGGAGAAGAAAGCAGCAAACCCTTTTATTCATTCAAGAATATGCTGTTCGACTGGCGATAATGTTTCGTGGCTTAGAGCACTGCATGAAAACTGCTGTCACCCGGGAGAAACTCGACTCTACCATTGGGTGCCAAGCAAACACTTGACATTCTCTCTCAACGGAATTCGAAAACTTAATTCATCATTTCCAGTGAGTGCCCATGTCAAATATCGTTTTGGCCGGGCATAGCCCTGATTTCATGTTATTAAGGTAATATAACCTTTTGAGCAGTTGAATCCAGCACTATCATATACTTACGGAACTATTTTCTCTTTTCGGAATTCCGGCTTACATTCCCAGTGATCGAAGTTCAAGTTTCATGTCTTAGGAGCACAAGTCCTTCGTGCCTGAAGTGTGCATAGCCACAAGCCGAACAGCTACTTATAATCCTTAAGGATATGGCCAAGGTAAACGTTGGGATCGTTTAGAAATCAATCGAATTGGCTCTGATGAGTAGAAAACTTGACACCTCAAAGTGGAAAGAAGTAGCTTAAGGCTCCATCCACTCACTCCTCTGCAACTCGATCAATACAACTCCCCACGAAAGGCAGTATAACTTCTCTAGAAGATCAACTCTCGGATCCTCAACGCCACCATTGCTCATGAAAGCCACACCAGTTTTTATAATGTGACCGTTGCGTGCGTGCGTGCGCGCGCGCGCACGCACACACACATAGTGAACAGTTTGTGCCCGTTTCCAAAAAGAAAAGAAAACCGCAAGAGTGGTTCGGCCGAAATTGCCGCGGGAGTAGAGATTCGTAATAGATACGACCAACACTCAAATGTACAGTCGCCTGCTCCTAGCAGCCAGGACACTGTTATGCAGAAACCATCACCTGTGGTATTAACTGTTCCAGAGCCTCCCACAGCCACCAGAGCGAGGTTGACAAAAATAGGGATTACGTCGTTCAGTTTTCGGTGTTTTTAGATACAGAGGGCAATGTCCAAAAGTTATTGGTGGCCCTGAAGAAAGGAGTAACCCCCCACACCTACGCCCTACGAGGAGGCCAGCAAAATAAAAAAATCTTGCTGATGGGGATTGATGTGCAAGAGGATATCGCCATTATCAAGGAAACGATATCACAAGCGCCAGGGATCTTGGATGTCTGGCGCCTAAATATACTTGTAATACTGACGATAAAGGTTGTAAAACCGAGATCTCACCTATCCTGTCAGTCGGTGGAAAATAGAGGACATCTGGAAAATAAGATGCATTAACCTTATACTCTTTAGAGAGGTACCTTATCGCAAGCAACAGGGCATGCCACAATGCCATAGATGCCAGCAGTTTGGCCACACTAAGAACCATTGTGGCCGAAGAGTTGTCTGTGTCCACTGTTCACATGCGCATGAATCGTGTGATTGCGACAGAGTACAGGAGGCAAAGTGCTCCAACTGTGGTGGTTCCCACCTGGCCTCATACAGAGAGTGCTCCTACCGGAAAAAACTACAAGCCATACCAGAGACGAAGAAGAAAAGCAGACGGAGAAACCGCTACCGGTCCAACACCGATAACAGCCCCCCAAGAACAGGACCCAACAGCCGCCCACCACCACACAAGCCTTCACAGGAGGAGCGACTTATGCCAAGGTCACGATGGGAACGTCGCCAAGACACGACACTCCGAGCCTTCCGCCCTGGTTATCGATTCTGGAAGCCATGGTCAGGGAATTTATGTCCGGACTTTAGACCGTATTTGTTCAATTGGTATGCCATGGGTAAGTACAAAATACTTAACATTAACGTCGATGGTCTGATGACTATACTCGAAGAAGTGGAGGGTTAATAGCGATCTCCACACCAGACATCGTCATGCTGACAAAAGAATTGTTAACCAGAGCGTAAGGCTACTCTGTTGTCATCGAACGGACCGATGGCTACGGCGGATATACGACACGTCATGACATAGATGTAAGTAACTCCGCCACTCACTACATTTGGTGTTGGGCTCCAACTTTTGACGTTGAAGATAAATTTCTGCACACCCATTTATCTCACCGCCATGTATAGGAGACCGAGGGCGTCTCTCCAAGAGTTCTCAGCCCTTCTTAAAGAGTGTGAGAAGAAAAACAACCACTGGGTTGCCGGAGACTTAAATTCGTGGCATCCCCTGTGTAATGTAATAATGCCGTCAACCCAGGGGGGGAGAAAATTGGTAAAAACTCCTATACTGTCATTCAACCCCAGAACTACACTTTTCGCCATAGACAAGACAGTAGACTGACCGCCACCCTAGTTCTGTTACTCGCCAAACAGCCACACAGGATAAACAATTGTAAAACCCTGGACTTAGTGACGACTAACCACCAGCCAGTCCTGTATTCCATTGACAGTAAACTTGTGATCCTGCGTCCCACGAAGTACGACAATAGTCGAGCCAACTCGGAACTATATCGATTACCACTTTACCAACAATTACATACGGATCCTGTTATCCGCACTACAGAGGACGTGGGCTCGACAGGTAGCTTTCCTAACCGAGGTTATCGTCGAAGCAACCAACACTGCCATCCCTAAGTTTAGCTCAAAGCCAACTACGCTACATAAACCACCATACCATATTCTTCGACTTATTGCATTACGCAATAATTAGAAGAATAACTGGTATAGAACAAGGAACCGTCAAGCCAAGAAGGTAGTAAACTCTCTCACAACGCAAATTCGTGGTTTGATGATGTAATGGATGACGGCGACGTGCCACGAATGGCTTCGTGGCTTACAACGCGATATCCGTAACTTTTGGAAGCTCCTTAAGATCACTACCAAGGACTCAGGTGCCCGTAATCATGACGACGAGACCCTATACACAGCGAAAGAACAGCCAAAAATACTGGTCGACCACTACACCGCAGACAACGCCACTAGACAGGTAACTACCACGAACCTCAGCAGCTGGAGACTACAGAACTGAATGTTTGTCTCCCCGGAGCACCTCAAGGCGATTCTTCGCCGGTGTCAGGAGAAACCGAGCACCAGGACGCGGCGAGGTGCAAACTGTTTTTCTAAAGCAGCTGCCGTGAAGAGGGATCGCCCAACTCGTTAACCAGTACAATTCATACATCAGGTTGCGATACTTCCCGACAGCGTGGAAACAAGATATCTTGTTCCAGCTGCGAAATCCCACGAAGAGAGGCGACCATCGAGCCCACTATCGCCCGATCAGTCTCCCCCCTCACGTGGGGAAGATTCTCGAAAAGATAATACTGAACTACCTGAAGTTCATTAATTAGTTGAATAATGTTCGGAAAAATCATTCCGACGAGCAGGCAGGTTTTCAGGCTCATATGAGTACAGAACATCCACTTGTGAAGGTACAGACGGAATCCATCCTCGGTATCAACAGAAACACAGCAACTGGTATGATCTCGTTGGACTACACACAGACTTTCGACTCAGTGTACCACGGGATGCTGTCCCGACAGCTTTGCAGCTGGGAATGACCAGAGCAGTTATACACCATTCCTTCTTGAAGGACAGAACGTTGAGGGGAACGAGTGGGCTTTTGCTTCTCGATTCCATCCTCTCTGATTTGAGGAGTTCCTCAAAGAGCGGTTTTGTCTCTGGTACCTTTTAGCATCTGAAATAGTTCGGACAAAATACAATAAAGCTGTGGTAATCGCTTTCGCCGACGACGATGCGGTTTACAGCAGCAGCATAAATGCACAAATAGCTCTTACATAGGACGAGCCAGTTTGTAACGTAATCAGTGGCAGACTGGGTAGGTTAAACATCAGTGTGAACGCCGGGAAGACCGACTTCGTAATCTTCTCCCTCCAAAAGGGGAAGAAAAGCCTTGCCAAAATCCTATACTATAGGAGGGCACTTACCGGCATTATCGATGTACTCTCTGGTTAGAAAAATGGATAGGCATCTCCATTTCTCTACCCATTTTAGTAGTACGACACAGGTCTTACCGGCTTTCACACTTGCTAACTTCACCCAGCTTATTGCTTGTCTCAAACTGATGATATATAAATGTGTCCTCCGGCCAGCTCTCCTGTACGTGCCCCACTATATACTCACAGAATGGGGTCATGAGAAAAGTGGTCAGGCATACCTCTCTTGAGAGGTTAAAGAACGCCGACCTGCACCCGTTGCTTGGAGTACCATCGGTGGATGAGATCATCCACATCAAGTTTTTTGACTCGTTGCAGCACCTCACAAACCCAGTGACTAACACTAACCACCCGTGCCACATCGATAGCAACAGAATGTCGGGGAAATTTAGGTTAAGATTTAGTTTAAGTTGTTATTGTTAGATATAAGTCTATGATAATTAAGGTGAGCCCCACCAATTTCAATATTTTCAGTAAATTAATGTATAATATACATCATTATACTTTTGCACAATGCAGATCATAATGTGTAGAAATTTGTACAAAATGTAGCCAAGCTACAGGAAATATAATGAATCAATTGTTAATAGATTCGTTTGTAGGATCCATAGTAAATTTTATAAATAATTTTTCAACAAGGGGATATGAAAAAAATAAATAAACAAAAAATGATGCGACCATTACGCCAATCTAAACATGACTCTCTCGTTGAAGAAGTGCGACTGTTGGAGGAAAATCTTGAATTTGCCACGTCAGACTTCCAGAGGGCAGAGAACCAACTGTATCAAACCGGGACCTGGCACCAATCGGACTTTAGAATCGTGGGGCTTCAGAACCACCTGTGACTCTGATAACTACTCCTAGAGCTGCAACAGAAGAGGCACCATATCTAGGCACTCCACATCAATTCTCAGAGGTAGCTTACTAATGAGACTATATCACTTGCTAGGAGGGGGGGGGGTGCGTATCATAAGATATAAACTATTTATCAATTGTTCTGTAATAATGTTAGTATTGTTTACACAAGAAGTAACTATAGGGTGAAAGAGTTAAGAAGGTTATCTTACTCAACTAATTAATTACCTGTTTATTGTGTATGTATCTATTTAGTATATATTCTGTTCAATAAAGCCTTAATCACAGGTTATTCATTCTTTTATTATGTCAACCCCCCCCCTTTTACTAGAATTCAACCTTCCCCACCCTACTTGTTTTGATCAATTTCTTCAAGTATTCTCAGTCCTTTTTTGTTACAAAAGGTACCTATGAACGAGTAATTTAGCTTGTAAGTAGCTTTATTAATACATAGAGTGAAAGTGATTTCATAGGTATCTTTAATAACGCCTCGCCCCGTTTGTCGCCCTTTTAGTAGTGAAATAGGAAAGCGGAAATACGAAAGGGGTCCCAACAGTAATTGGGAAGAACAGTTTCTGTTTACGGACGCAAACGTGTCAAAACCAGTATGTTTGATCTGTGGTGGAAATGTTTCAGTGCCTAAACAATACAATTTGGAGTGACACTTCACGAAGAATCATTCTGATTTTGATTCAGAGTATCCAGTTGGTTCAGTCTTGATATTGGATTTCTTTGAAAAAAAAATCGTTACTGACACAAAAAACGAATCCATGGATGGAGGTGGAGATCAAATTATCAAGCCGGCTTGAAAATCTTTCCAAAACAGACAAACGATTCGAACATTTCTAAGCTAGTGGACGAAATAGCTCTGTCTCGAAATACAATAATTCGGTGGATTGCCGAGATGGCTCACTGGTAAATTCTTAGCTTTTGAGCAAATATTTTTCTATGGTTTAGGACTTAAGTTGCGAAAACAAATCATCTGCTCAGCTGTGCGTTTATGTTCGTATGGTCAACGAGAATATTGAAACATCTGAAGAACTCCTTGACCTACGTCAACTACGAACAACGATTACAGGAGAAGCTGTATTTGTTGAAGGGAAAAACTCGGACTATCACAATTTAGACAGCGTTAGCTCTCCTGCCATTGTTGGCAAAAACAAGGACTGTATTGCTGTTGGAAAACTATTTGAAAAGACCGCTTCTAAAATACTACTGCATCATTCCCCAGGAATTGTTTTGTGCCCAGGAACTGGAATTATCTTCTGTCCAAAAACCAGTAGTCGACTGCACCAAAAGAATACTGGCTCTCAATCACAGGAAACTCCTGGAAATGTTCGAAAACTACATTTAGGAACATGGAGAACTAATTCTCCACTGTGATGTTTGCTGGCACTCAAGAGGAAAGTCACTGGAAAGGTTCAGGAAACTATGTAGTGATGTCTCAACTTATATAAAATAAATTAAAGAACTTCCTCACATCTCTCTCCTTGAAGAGGATGAATTGCTAAGGGAATTTGCTTGCCTCTGCGACATGACTATACATCTTAACTTGTTGAACACTCAATTACAAGATAAATCTTACAATTTACCAATACTGATGTCTCAAGTTGCATTATGCAAAGCAAAGCTTGCCTTTTATGAGATTTTTCTGAAAACTGACTGGTTCACTTCCCTTCGATGCAAGAACACCCTGGTCAAACTGAAGTGGATGATGACTACAAAAAATATAAAATCAAAGTTTCATCTCTACTTCAATCCTTCAAAACCAGATTTACTGACTTCAAAGGAGAAAAATGCTTATGTAATATTTTTATCAACCCCTTCCTTTCCAATAAAAGACACGAAACTACAGCAGTACTCTCCTGGAATTGAATGTGAATTAATTGGCCTACAATAGAACATTGTTCTTACATAAAGGTAAAGTGACATTAGAACCAAAAACAAATCACCGGATCATCTAGAGTTTGGGAAGTTCTTGAAAAACGACGAGTTCCCTCAGTTGCGGGATTTAGCTCTCGGATATGCTTGTCATTTTGTTTCAACATATTGATGTGAGCAATCGGTCTCCAAGATGAACTTGATAAAAGATGACAGCAGGGTTTCATAATCCGATTTTCATTTGAAAAAGTTACTGAGGATGGCATCGACAGCAGAGACTCCCTACAATGAGCTGTTGGTAAATAAAAAACAATTACAAGTCCCACATTGAGCTGTAGCTATGATTTGATTAAAAAAAACTATCATTTGTTCGGTATTTGCTACTCATGTTTCTCAGGTGCCTGATTATACCTCGTGAGAATTTCTTGAATATTCATTTGTTTTCTGGTTGAAATTTTTAAAAATAAACAGGTACCTATCTATCTAATATTATGACTCTTGATTTACCTATTCCTATCGTATTGAACATGCACAGAAAATATAAGTTGTTTAATGTATTCCTTTTTTTAAGATGGGTCTGTGAATGTGGGGGGGAGGGAGGAGGTTACGGTTAAAAAATAAAAAAGTTGGGTAGTTTTTTTTTTAATCCTCCACCCAAATGCAGCAATTTACCTATCATTCCAATAAAAATTCACAGCATGTTTGATACAACATAATTAAGGATTTAATTACAGCTACTAAAACTATTTAAAAGAAATGTTTTAAATTATAAACTACTAAATTCCCAACAGATATTACATATTATTAATCAGGTTGTCAAGATGTCTTTAATACCCAACTAACTTTTTATTTTTAAATTACAAGTAATTACTTGATAATTTACCCTTGATTATGTTTGATAATGTTGCTTTTATTTATATATTACATATTATTAATCATAATGTCAAATTTTGTTATTATATATTAATTAACCAGCTCAATATGGCAGAAAAATATTTATTTATTTACTTTAATTAATTTAATACTGACACTTCATTGTTTTTCATGGGGCATCATTGGAATAATGCTAATTTGATGTCAAATGGAGCTACCATACAAGATATCATGCCTCCAAAAAAACACTGGTGACAATATTAATAACAGTTTTCTAATTATAGTTTGAAAAAACTAAAAAAAAATGCAAATTGCATAGTTAATCAGAACTTTGAGATCTTTAATCGAATACTTTACTAAAAATGATAGAAAATATATTTTTTAATAATAACTAATTAATTAATCAATGGCACTTGCATAAAACCTCTCATCTCTCATGTATCTAACTTAAAACAGGATACCATGCAGACCAGAGTGTCTCACTGAATTTTTTTTTAAATTTTTATGAATTTAGTTTCTAGTTTTAATTTAATTTTTACCTGCATTCTAGACAATACCACATTCTGTATACACCAAAATTATTTTGTAGTTCTTCCAACCACATCAAGCTAAGTGCTTCATCTTTTCATTTTCAATCCTCTTCCCTTTTGTTCGTCCTTTCTCTTCCAGATGAGTAGTGCCCTAACAACCTACCACGCTAATTCCCTATCCCTCCCAGCTCATCATGGTGAGTTCCTTAAATTCTTCCCTGTTACTTCCACCACATTATAGCCGTTTCTAAATCCTGGTCCAAACCTTACATCTCCTCATTTTCTGAGTCCATTCCCAACTATTCCTTTCCCCTCCACGATCGGTCAGAACGAATCAGTGTTCGTCTCTATATCCATGATAGCCTCATATTCTCAAATGTTCACCTCCCAACCAGAGCCTTCAAATAGAAAACTTAGAAAAGTCGCTGAAGTAGCTTATCACACCAAACAGAGCCTCTATGCAGTTTATCTATCATGTTCCCTTTGAACCTGTCATTGAATCAACCCATTACAAGCCTCACTTACTTATTCGTTGACAAGATGATATGATTATTACTAACGTGAAATTAAATTTAACACTAAAGAAAGGAATATTAATTAGCAGTGTTTTGTGGGGAATGATTTCTCACTTTTGAGAAAACACATCACCACACCGGTTTAATCTAATGGGATCAAGAATCTTCCCCGTTATTGTTCACCTAATGGACAAAAATGGGAGGGAATATTGGAAGCCAAAGGAGACAATAAGATAAGAAAAATACAAGGTACTTGAAACAAATCAAACATTTCTTTCTAAAATAAACTTACAGAAAGCAAGTAAGACACAAATATAATTATAATTCCTTTTCTTTTTTTCAAATACAAAATGATTAATGAAGAAATACCAACATAGAATTAAAAATAAATGAAATTAAATTAAATTGAAATACAAAAAGCATATTACTAACAAGTAGGCAACAAAAGTTAACAAGTAGATTAATAAAAAGCTACATGCATAAAGCATTTATATATGAAAGAGAAAAAATTATATATATAGGCCAAAATTTATAATAAAAATTATATTTTTAATAAAATTAAAATAATATGCATAAAATGTTTACATTAATTACAATTCTGATATTCAATATATATATAAAATTAAAATTTGCAAAAAACTAAACTTTAGACTGGAAAACTTTCTAAAAATAGAAAATACATTTAGAATCATGTGAATAAATGAACATTACAAATATTCCTTGCTTTGACTCCCTTTCAATTATATACCAGTTAGTTATGCTTAGGGAACCATTGTTACAGAGAAAATATTGATTTAAATATATAAAAGCTGTATAAAGTGTATCTTCAAATCAATTTAATCTGACTGTATTTATCATAAAATAAACAACCTGAAAATTAAAATTAAGTAATAAGTTGAAAATACAAGTAATAATGATATATTAAAGTAATAATTAATTTATAACAATTTAAATACATACTACAAATAGAGAAACAGCATATACAATAGATAAATATAGAGAAAAAAAATTTCTGAACCAGTGAAGAATTAACATAAATTGAAAAGAAATTTATATTAATTTAATTGTAACAGGCAAGAATAATGTTTTGTACATACAAAATATACTAAGGAAGTACAGTGGACTATACTTTTTTCCTCCTAAATCCTTGATTCCCATATTGACACTTAAGGCAAGCCTTCTACCAAATTTACTAAAAATAATAATATAAACTTCTGACTGGCCACAACCATTTTCAGGCCATTTTCCATAAAATCAAATGCATCACGAACAAAACCCAGTCAATGGTTGATTTCCATTTGGTGGAGTCACAAAGTGACCTGCAGCACCTTTTGGGGTGGCAGCTTATTTATTAATTATTAGTGGTTGTGTTATGTAAACCCTAATCAGAAGGACCTCAAATCCCGACTCTTTCACCATTTTTCTTTTTAAATAATAATTATTGCAACTTATTTAGTATATTTTTATGCACAGCAGCCTGCCACACCCCGAGCTATTTAGCAGTTAAAGGATTAAAATACATTGCTAAAAAACATGATTATATAGTCACACTTTATTTTAATTTGATGCTGATTGGAAGAGCCGACTTTTTATAATATTATAATATATATATATAAGTTAAGGCCTGGGCACTGTTGGTACGCAGTCTTAATACCAAAACATCGGGATGTAAACATTCCGAGTGTATGTGTATGGGATTAAGAGCTATGAATAAAGCAGTCTTATACTATCGTTTGCCCTATTCATTTCTATTACCTCATTCTCGATCTTTTTTACTGTTCTAGTTCTCACGAATGTTAACTTATATATATATGTGTAAGTTTGAACGTTACCGCCAAGCCTCGACACATATGTTAGGTGCCTCTACAGAGCGCACTAGTATCAAATGACGCTCCGAGCTGTAACCTCTCCTGAATAGCTGTACTCTTGTTAAGACAATGATCAACGCTTATTATCGACAATTGTATTGATTCAGGTTAGTTTTAAGTTCTATTTGTTTATTGTAATATTTGTAGCGCGAGCTAATGTGTACATAAGTGTTCGATTTATAACTTGACAACCTCCACTTCCTTTAAGTTTCTGAATTCGAAACTTACATATATATATATATATATATATATGTATAATAAGAAGACACATGCTTTTCTTAAGTTTATATTTGCCGCCGCTGAGCATCTAACTATAGACACCAGATGTCAGGTCGGACAGCTGTGATAGCGAAGAAATTAAATTAACTGTTAACCACATGGAAAGATAGAATCATTTGTTTAAACGATCGAAGTTTTTATTTTAATTTAGTTTTCAAAAAGAACCTGAAATACCGATATAAGGACTTTTAATGTCGTTTCTGTTGTATTTTCAGGTGAGATGAATGTTTTGTAAATATGTTTAAAATTGTAAATACGAATTATAAATAAACTGTTGTATTTTCAGAACCGCATTTCAGTCTCTATTTCCACCAAAGGTGAAACCTCATTATATGTATATATATATATATATATATATATATATATATATATATATATATATATAAGTAATAGTATAATCTACATCTTACCTTTTATAAAGTAAATTCCTTTAAGAATAAATGGAGCTGAAAGGGTAATGAATTTAATTTTCTGTTCATTACATAAATCATCAAACTGAAGTTCTCTCATTTCAGATAGAGACTCACCTCTAATTAAAATTTTGTTTCCAGAAACCTTGTATTCTTTAACAAGCTGTGTAAACCTTGGAATACTCTAAAATAATTAAAGGAAATGAAGAAAAATTATGTAACTTTTATCATAAAATACACTGAAGGACAAAATTAACACTCTACTCAGTTTTTTTAGTTAAAATTAAATAAATTATCTTTCACTTTTATTTTGATTAACTATTGGTATTTAGGTGAATCAGTGTAAATAAAGGGTGTCCCAGAATTAATAATCTTCCTGGCGATCCTCATCACTTTGCTCCAGATAGTTTCAAATGAACCCCTTCTTTTTTCCCAATCTGAAAATTCACTACCACGTCATCGATTTGGTTTTCATTGTTTCCAATCAACAACTTATCAACTTCTTCACGTCACTGAATTCCTTTCCTCTTTCTTTGAGAAAATGTTGAAAATTTGAGAAAATTATTAAAATAAGAACAACGTGTCTTTATAGTTGAACATTATCTCAAAAATAATAAAAGTTTGGCAGCCGCAGTTCGAAAATTTCATACAAAATATGGTCGGAATAGTGTTTTGACTTCATCAGCTGTGAAGAGATTAATTGAAAAATTTAGGGAGACTGCATCAGTTAGAGACACTAAACACACTGGTCGTCCAAAAACAAACATTTCAAATGTCAATATCGAAGCAGTGCGTGAGAGTGTTGTTGAAAATCCAGGAACATCAATTCGGCGTTGTAGACAAGAATTGCAAATTTCAAGAAGCTCTCTACAGCGTATACTCACTAAAGATCTGGGTCTCCATGCTTACAAAATTCAGTTAACACAACAATTGAAGCCTAATGATCATACACAGCGAAGAGAGTTCGTTGAATGGATTATTGAACATCAACAAGTGGATGCTGATTTTTCGAGCAAAATTATCCTAAGCGATGAAGCACATTTTTATCTTGATGGCTTTGTTAATCGACAAAATTGTCGCATTTAGGTTTTGGAGAACCCACATGTGGCTGGTCAAGCAGTGACTGTTACTGGTCCTTGATATCGCGACATAACACAGTTCTTTGTGCTGAAATTGGATGATATTGATGTGGCCAATATGTGGTTTCAACAAGATGGTGCCACATTCCATACAGCCCATGAAACAATTCAAATACTGTATGAGACATTTCCAGGTCGTGTACTCTCTCGTTTCGATGATCAGAATTGGCCACCTAGATCGTGTGATTTAACACCTTTAGATTTTTTTTTATGCAATTATTTGAAGTCAAAGGTGTATGTCAACAAGCCCACATCCACCCGTGCATTAAAAGAGGAAATTCAACCACATTTATGCCAAATGGTCATGGAAAATTTCGACAAAAGAGTGCGTATGTGCCAGCAAAGTCGTGGAGGCCATTTGCCCGATGTGTTATTCCATAAATAACTCTATCCTATTTACTTTATAATTCAATAAAAAAATAACAACAAAATACTAAAAACTGTGTTTTCTATTTAAATCAAATCTAGCGTTAATTCTGGGACACCCTTTATAAACTGTGAATAATGCTTTGTTTACTCTAAAGTCCCTTTTGCACGAACAGTAGCATTTGATCCATCCAATCTACACATCATAAAATCCATTCTCACTCATTCTTTCTCTTTATAAACTCTTTGCAAATGGTTTTAATTTTGTATAATGGCCCCAGTACGGCATTTAAATGAATATGATTGCATTAGGGCTGTGGCATTGATAGAGGAAGGGTACATTCGCCAGGAGACTAAGTGCACATAACTCATCTATAGGCAGGGCTCTGAAGTAATTTAGGGAGACGGACCATCACCCAAGAAAAAAGGAGCAGGGTCGGCCAGCATAGATGTAGAACAGTCAATAGGTAGATCCGGCACCTGGCTTTGCGAAACCGAAGCATCACCCGAAATGAGATAAAAAGTCTCATAAGGCAAGTCCCGAAATGTTTCCATATCCAGCAGGACTGTAAGAAGAAGGCTTAATGAAAATAACCTTAGGGCTCGACATCTTGCCCGAGGACCTCACTTTACCACAGCTCACATAATGGCCAGGTTCAGTTTGCACGTGAACATGTGAATTGGACTTTGGAAAACTGGAAGAGTTCTCTTGACAGATGAGAGAGAGAGAGAGTTGGTCTCAAGTCTTCAGATGGCCGTAATTTAACATGGAGACAGCCAGGAGAGAGGTATGCCCCATCCTGTATGGTTCCCAGCTGGCATTTTGTGGTGGCTCGCGGATGTTCTGGGGTGGAATTTTTGTTGACACTCGTACTGTATTGGTTGTTGTACAGGGAAGGTCCCTAAAATAGAGGTACTTAGAAGACATAATCGAAGAACATGTAGTGCCGTTTGCTCCCTACATTAACGAGGGATTCTTGTTAATGCATGATAATGCCAGACCCCACAGAGCACGAATAATTGATGATTACCTGATTGAGGTTGGGATTGAGCGCTTGGTGTGGCCACCACAGAGTCCAGACTTAAATCCTATTGAACACGTCTGGGATCAACTGAAGTGAAGAGTACAGTGTAGGAATCTATGCCCTATTATATTACCCTTGAAAAATTGGAAAGGGTTGTTGTTGAAGAGTGGGACAATATTCCTCAGTACTTCATTAAAAACCTCTTCCAATCAATGCCAAGGCGTTTAAGAGATGTGATTTCTGCCAGAGGCGGAAGTACACATTATTGAGTATATTTTCTTTAAAAAAAATTTTCCATATTAAATTTTTTTTTACAATATTTTTTATTTTACTCATTATGCATCTTCGATTATCTATGTAAAATACAATTTAGTTTTCAAATAACTTATTTTTTCAGCCAAAAATAGTTTTGAAATCTTTCACAAATTAGAAAGCTTGCAAAAAATACGAGTGGTGTGTTAATTTTATCCATTAGTCTATATCACTTCAGTAAATTAAAATTATAGATTAGGCTAATTTCAATTTGACAAATATTTTTCTCAGTTTTTTCTTAAGTTCGGTTTCCTGCAGTGCACCTGGGCGTAGTTACACAACATCTCAACCCTAGTGCAATCTGTTAGTAGCCCCATAAACACTTGGTGTCAGCTAGTGCTACCTAGCCTCAAAGATAGTCAAACTAAGTACCAGCAAGCCCTCTACTCACTAAATTCTTATTTAAAGCAAAGTAGAATGTATGAAACTAACTATTAGTAAACATGTAAAATAAAGCAGAAGGAAGCAAACCAAAATGTATTGTGGAGAATGCAAAGTGAAATTGTGTTATCTTTTGCTTCAAAAATGTTCATAACATAAAAGATTCATTTCAGATATTGTATGTGTTAAACAGTGAATGGTATATTCTAAATATGTTCTTAATAGTCTTCTTTGGATTATTATACCATGATCAATTTGAAATTTGTCCAAGATGAAAATAATAAACTTAGAAAAAATTATCAAACATGAAAGATAGAATAGAAAATAATGATATGCAGAACATAATATACAAAATTAATTCTAAGTATTTCAAGGATAAATGTTATAATGGTGAAATCGCACACACTTGAAGAAATAGATTATCACAACATAGACATGATTGTAAAAATCCGAAGAATTTAAATTCCACAGCATTAGCCAATCACAGTATTATTCAAAAGCATGGTTTTGACGTTGACTGAACAAAAATTATTGGAAAAAAAGATAATAACAGATCTTATAAACATTTAGAATCAATTCGCATAACCAAAATCATACTGTGAACTTTAAAACAGATGTAAAAGGAATAGGTTTTCACTATGTTGACATAATTAATAAGTTAAATTTTTAAATTTATTTTTATAATAATAGCTGACAAGTAGACAGATCAGATTGTGCACATGAAATAGAACTTTGGACTGACAACAGAAAGTAACCTTTAGCCACAATTGATGTCAGAGAAGGCAGACTAATATCAAGAAGACGGACATATACTATTCCAAAAAAAATTGTTTATATAAACCGATAACAATTTATCGATCTACTTAATACTTATTATTTTGATTTGAAATGACACATGTGAGCATTAAATTTTGTTTTTAAAATTTTTGAAACATTACTTTTTTAATAAAAGAATAAGTTTTAATTATTTTGATTCTATCAATATTTTTCTTCTGATTGTATAGGGATTGCTTGATGATGATGGACTGTAAAAGTCCAAAACCTCGCATTACTATATGAATACATAATAAAGATCAATAAAGAAGGATATTGTGCACAATGCTGTAATTATTTTAACAAATGTATTTACTTATATAACTTCAACAATTCATTTAATTTTCAATTGAAAGGTAATAAGCCTAATTTGGTCAGCAAGTCTTTGAGGTGTTATTTTTATTTCTGGGAATCAATCCTTCCAAAAATGGACTTACTAACTTTTGTTACTAATAATTATCAATCATTTTTAACACCTACTTTCTTTTCTTGTTATTAGAACCTGGCGCAGACATACATAGCATGTTAAAATGTCTCCCATTAATAAATTGATGAAAGCCCAACAACTATGTTTGTATGTATAAATAAAGTAAAATTGAATTAGTGATAGAATTGAGTGATTGGAATTAGCCTACATTTATTTACCAGTGATTACAGCTACATTTCTAAAAATTTATTTTCACAGCCATAGTCTTGTCTTTCATTTGGATACTAAAGTTATACAAATAATTGCTAACAATAAATAATTACAAACAGTATATAATAATTTTAAAAGATAAGAAAATTATATTTAAAAAAAAATATTAATTATGTCTTTAAGACATTCATAAATCAAATTTGCATTAAAAATATAAAGAGTCAATTATACCATGTTTACTAACCAAACTTAATGGCGTGCATTCGAGCAGATTTAAGGCTATTTTTCTATTAAATTTAATTTCCCATGAATCAATGTATGGTTCTAAAATATAAATGAAGTCACTTTCAAATTTTAATGTTGAATAATACTCAGCTGCACTTCTAACATCACTAAAAATGAGAAATTGTTTACTATAGATAACAGGTTTAACTGCTAAGAGTATCTGACAGTAAAACTTACTCTTTAACTTTACAGCACTTCTTTATTCTGAATCCAAGAAACATATATGAATTATTAACTTCAACATGTATATCTTTGAGTGAAATATCTACAAAAAACAACACATTTTTCAATCATTAGAATAAAAATATGGACCATTACAGACTATGGTGAGCATGCAATTTAGTGGTTGATAAGGAGATACTGTTTCTTAATCACCAATTATTTGAAGGGAATTGGTAGTATGTATTCATTATCATGCTCCAATTGCCAGGTTCCCTAACCAAATGAAGGGTGAGATACCAACATAACAGAAGATAGATGAGTGCCAGAAGAGATTCATAAATTTACTGTTGACAAACAGCAGATAGGATACGTAATAAAATGATTGCCAGAACTGCCCAATCTGGGAAACCCGTTACCATAAATATGCAATCTAGTGTGTAATTCATGGTAGCTCCTCACTCACATGTCAATAATATTAAGATAATTCTTAATATTTATCAGAACTATTTAAAATCATAAATCATGTATGTAAGCCAGGGGTGGACCAGGATTTTGATTTTTTTAATTTGTTCTACAACTTTTAACCGGATTTTCATTATAATTATAATTACTGAAAATCAGAATTAACGGAATAACTGGATATGTGGCACATAATCAGTGATGGGCCTTTCTAATTTATTTATTCCGTTCCTTTTGTGTTCCAAGCAGCCTTGACATTTTGTTACACTTTGCTGTTACCTGACAAGCATTCAATTGAGCGAGAACCGACATATCTACTGCTTTCCTTTATGTTTTTGTCCTCTCTCTCCCCCATGAATAGTGTCCTAACCACATACCCTGTTGAAGCCCAACCCCTCCCTGCTCGTCACAGTGAACTCCTTCAATTCTTCTTTGAAAACATTTATCATATAATAGCAGTCTCCAAATCCTGGCTTAAACCAGATATCTCTTCATTTTCTGTTTCTATCCCCAACCATCCTTTCTCCACCATGATCGGTCTGAACTGAACGGTGGTGGTGTCTGCCTGTCCACTATAGCTGCAGGTCCCGAATCCTCTAATCCTCTCCATCCAGACTATAGAATACCTCTTCGCTGAAGTTTCCTACTACTCCAAACGGATCCTCTACTCTGCCATTTATCATTCTCCTCAAGCTCCCTTCGATCCTGTATTAATATCAACTCTCCTCAACCTTGTTTCTTCATTTAATCATATCATTTTAGGAGCTAATCTAAATACCAATTTTCATAGGAATCTTCAGACAAATGCTCCCTTGTCAACCTTACCACTTCCTTGTATCTCTTTTTAGTCCCATATTCTGCTATCCATCATAAGGCTATCTCATATTTCTGGTTAGATCTTTTTATCATAGACTCCCCCCATCAACCTAATTTCCTCTTTTCAGCTTCCAGTGCCTTTCCATTTGGCCCATCTCTTTCCCTATCATACAATCTTGATGTCACTCTTCCCTCTCCAGGAATATCGCCTACCGTAACCTCAATTCTCTGATATTTGAGACCATCCAACCTGATCTGAAGAAAACTCAATGGAATATTTTATATTCCTCCACCTATGCTCTATCAATGGTTGATTTCCTTACCGCCAACCTGTTCATAATCATCCAAAAGCTCTTAACAATTTCTAAGCTTAAACCTTCTTTGGGTTTGATACCATCAAAGTTTGATACAAACAAAGTTTACATGTGCATTCCAATACAATCCCAAACTCTTTGATACAAAAAAAACACAACAATTCCCAAACATTTTGATTAAAAAAAAACTCCCAAACACATTGATGCAAAACAAAAACAATATGTGTACATAAACTTAAATATGCAACCAGTAATCAAGGTTAAAATTACTTTATAAATTGTAGCAATAAAGGTAAAAAAAAAAATCCGGTTGAACCACACATGATTAACAAAATGACAAGGGCAACAAAGAGGGAAGCCAATACTGATATGTAAGGAAGACTTTTTTTTTTGGCTTGCCTGCTCCATGGAGGATGTGCCGACCTTCTCTTTGCTTTCAGAAGTGATGGGTAGGAATCAACCTCAACGCTCTTTCCCATAGTTATTTATAGCTGGTGAGTGAAGTCTACAAATCTGATCCAGATATCTGGATTAAGAACCGGGTGACCTTGTGTATATGTTTTTTTTTTTAATTTTGACCACTGGACTAACTGTAATTGCATTTAAGTTGTTACATATTTCTGTGAAAATAAATACATGTACATATTTTACTTTTTTTTATTACATATAAATTCCAGCCCTAGTTATTAGTTGAATATGGATAAAATTTCGTTTTTTAGATATTATTTTCAACCAGTTTTGCAACTATCAATACAAATTTGTATAATTTGGGAATCTCATTGTGTCAAGTTGTATTAAATTGTTCTGAATATTGAATTAAAGGTACGTAGAATATTTTGTTCTGAAAGGGAATAACGTTTTATTAAATTAATACCATATATTTTTAGAATTTAAAGGCATATAAGTGATGTTTTTGTTAAATTTAATAGTTTAAAAATTTTGACAGTACTACTAAATTTTCAAAAATTTTGTTTATCTTACCTGGGTGATATTTCATGGTTACACTAAGTTTTCAGTTGAGATACTTTGAATAAATGTAGTGTTTGGCCAGGCCAGTGTGTCTGTACCTTTAAGGAAACCCACTTGGTGACAGGTATCAGGAAATAAACCCTGGCAATTAACTATGACCTGTGGGGATAGTCACTTTAATGGGGGGGGGGGGGAGTAGGCTGCCTATAAATGCAGTGTTTAAGAGGCAGACTGGTTTTTTCTTCTCATGCAAAAACTTCAGACCAGTCAATGAGTTAAGTTAGTCAGAGGCCATGAGATCTCATGGTGCTGCCAAAACAGGAGGATCAAAGAAAACCATATAAGACTACACACCGCCCAAAATCAAAGAAAATCCATAATATTAATATTAGTATTGAGTAATTATTATTTTATGAATATAAACTCCCAACAAAATTGTAAATACAAAACATTTAAAATAGTGAAGCTATACAATAGGACCATATCTCTTTTGAACCCTGAGATTATATTAATTTAAAACATTATAAATGAACTATTATTCTTAATCATTTTTTATGAATGTCCTTCTACCTTTCATGATAAGAAAGTAAAAAAATATTTTAAAATAAAGTGGAATCATTAAAATATAATGGTAATTTGATATTTTAAATATTTTTTTATTATCCAAATAGATGCTTTATAACTAGCATAATAAATAATTACGCTCAGGCTGTTTTATCTCTTTACTTCATTTCATTAAGGGAAAGTTTATTTCTTGTCTCAAGGATAGTTATATAATTTGAAACAGGAGTGTAAGATGAATACCTGTTAGGTAATTAAGGTGTATCTATTCATATAAGGAGATTACTACACATATCTTGGCATCACTTGTGGGTAATGAGTTATGCCAAATTATACAGACAACCACACACAGCAAGTGTATTATTCCCTAAACCACACTATTCCTCATTTTAATTAGTACACATCTATAAATAAAAATACAAGACTAACCGTATTCATTTCAGATTTACTTACATTTTGAATCTTTAATTAAGTAGAACTGTTTTTCAGAGTCGATTGCCAATAGTTCTATGTTTGTGCTATTATAAGTCCTAGGAGTAAAAAAAAATATAAGTATAAATCTCAGATCTATGAAGTTGGCTGTTTGAAAGAAAATAATTAAGACTAAGTTATTAAATTAAATAATTAGCAACTGTAAGATGGTGAAGGAAGACATCACTACAAATTGGACACTGAAATGACAGAAATTATTGTTTTTAAACTCCCAGAAATTCTATATTTTAAAATTTTAGTGGATCAATCACTGCAACATTATAATACTATCTAATATTTTTTTTTTAATACAATCTTCAAAACACTTCCTGACTCAAGTTGTGTTTATATTATGATTTCTATTTCAATAAAACACCCAAAATAAAATGTTGACTGTTTTCCTGTAGTTTTATGTAAACCAATTGTATTAATCCATTTACTTTGTAGAAAAAACAAACAATAAAACTTAAAAAGACACACCCAGAATAATGTGGGTGGGGATGATCCAGATACAGGAGAATGACTTTTTCTTTAGTAAAAACAACATATTACAAGCTCAACATTGACTCATCCCTGACCCTAAAAATCTATCTGAAGCATCTGTCATCGAAGAATTTCTTTCTACGCCAATTCATCTATCTCTCCCACTTAAAGCAGTTCACTCTTCCAAGGAAAAACACCACCAAGAAACAAATCACACAGCCATAATATATTCTTTGAACTATGCACTTTTCTCTTCTTTGGAAATTTTCTATTACAATATTATTCCACAAGCCTCGGAAACCACCTAATAGCCCTTCGTCCCAATAGCCCAATTCTCTCCGAAATTTTCAAGAAAATCCTTATTAAACATCTCCTTCCCATTTTAAGTTAATCATCGGCGGTTAAGCTTGATTAAAAAAAAATAGGAAAGAGGGAAATGAACGACACTCTCAAACTTCTGTAAAAAGACTACTTTATTGTCTCTAGTAATCCGACATATATAGGATCATGGGTTGTTTACATTCCATGATCATATTAGTTTTTAACATAGACTTGCCTCTGGCTTTAACTCCCCCCTGCCAGTTCCTGACCATCTGTCGGGAACTCAAACTTAACAATTATGCTAATTGTTTACAGTTCTGACATAATAATTTCCTGCTGACCTAGAGCAGCACAACACTGTCCGATTACCCACGATGTCCGAAAAGGATTTCAAAGGGTGAGAACCCGTTGGTCGTGTGAACCGAATGGTTATATGTAATGACCGCCCTAAGCCTTGCTTCTGCTGGCTCCAACCCTTTGTCGGCATTGTAGACGCAGAGATGATTGCCTAAGGTCAATTCCTCCTCGGCTCTTTGGGTGCCCTGGGGTATTGACATGCATATGCAGAAGTACTCTTCCAGGCTGAAGAATCTATGCCGGGAGAGAGGTGCCACTAAAAGATCTAGGGTATGGGTATAAGAACATAGGTTGGTGCGGAGAACAAGTTGTGGCGGTACATAAGGGGGATCGAATGCTGTGTAGCGCATCATTCAGAACTAGTTCCCATTGTTTGGTTTTGAGGCCATGTGATCTTGATGCTCAATTAATTGTGACTAAAATCACCAAGTAGGACCTTTCTTTCAAATTGGCCATTCCCTCATGGGTAAACAGTGGTTCGGCTGGTTGCCACTCCTCTCTTGGGCAAAAAGGTCTTTAACACTTGAACGGAGGTGCCTTGATTGCTGTGGATGTACAGTAGGAGTCCAAACAATGAGAACTGGTCAGTTAGATGCCACAGAAATGTTCCCCAGATATTAGTAATAATAATGATAATAAGTTGTAATCAAGTAGTAAGAATGTCTTTAACAATAATCAAAACAGATTCACAGCTGCAAACAGGACACTAAGTGAGGTCACAAACATGTGGAAAAAAGTTATAAACATATCACACCTTTTTATAAACAAATGCAGCAATCGAAGCTCTAATAAACAGTCATTTCCAAGTGACTGATTGACTACAACATCAATAGCATCTCTGGAATTTTTATTCTTTATTACTCGCATAACTTTCTGGTCATTAGGTCCAATCATACAGTTGGATATATTTTTATCAATTGAACCTAGAACAAATAACAGGACAAAATTAATTATGCATTTATTAAAAACATATCAAGAGCTAACTTACAAGGCTTATAACTTAAGAGCTACCATAAATTTCTCACAATTTGATAACTCATTACTTAACTTTAACTACTAAGTAATATAGCAAATAACAATCCAAGAACAAACACTTGCAGCAATTTAATCAAACTGTCCATGTTTCTCATCACCCTCACATCAGACCCAACATTTTCTTTACCAGATCGGATGGACAAATACATTGTATATTAGAACTATTGTCTAATACTATATCTAGATAAAAACTTAATAATAAACTACTACTAAGTTATTATCACTAATAATGTCATAATACTGATAAACTTCACAAGTTTAAGTCAATTCTAAACAACTGAATAAGATTAAAATAGGCTGGCTATTCTCTACATAGGTCTGGACTTCAAATCAAAGTTAGATTGGTCCAAGGAGTGGGTAATTGGTTAATCAGTTAACTGACCTTGGGCCAAGAATTAGTTATGTACGGATCTCCCGGGATTTTAAGGGAAGCAGCTAGGAGATCTGGGCTGGAAAGAGAGGTACATTTTGGTGTCAATGGCATAGGTAGTATAGAAAGAACAGGCTTAAATGTCCATGAAAGGCAGATACAACTTGGTAACGTTTTCCTTCCATCAACTTTTTACCCTTTATAAACTTTGTTTTTTGTCCATTAATTGTTAGGAAGTCAACAAAAAAAGGAATGATTTTTATCCTGCAATTAAAAAGGAGCAAATTTTGAAAATCCAACACCAGATTCTTGATAAGAAGGAAAATATCCAATAATAGGTGTTGGCAAGATTGAAACCAAACTCTTTTCTTCACAAGAAGTACAAAAAACATGTGAGCTCACAAGGATCAAATGTTGTTCCTCCAAACTTTCATTGCTTGCTTTACCTACAGGAAAGGCAAAATTAATGTAATCAAGGTGGTACAGCAAAATCAAAATAAGAGACATCCCAAGAAGTATTCACCAATGCACTTTCAACTCCAGAACAGGCGGCTGAGAGCTGAGAAAGGCGAGATATTTTTTTCTGGAAGTGTATAAAGCTAACTCTTAGGTATTTTCTTTTTTAGGGTTTTCTGTGAAAAAAAGGTTTTACTTGAATAATCACAATTCCAAGGAAATATAAAATAAAAAGGAAAAACCTGTAAAAGTGAAAAATATTTACTATTATATATAAGTAAATTTAGATAACCAATAGAACATTATCTAGAGGAATATTTAATTGAAAAAAACATAAATAGGCAAAATAATCAACAGAATGGAGTTAGCACTATCTAATTGATGAAACAATTATTTAATTAATTGGTCATGAAAACATTTCCTTTGAACCTTATAAGCAAACAATAGTAATTTACTTAAAATTATACAATTAAAATAAATATTTACATGCTTGTTCAGTGAACTTGTTGACAGAAATTGTTTGTATCCGATTCCCAGCAAAAAGTATAACAGTCATGGAAGGAAGTCCAACCAAAGCAACACTAGGGAAATAAATTATAACTTAACAAGATTAGTTCTATAAAGTAATATAAAAATATTGCCTTTTTTTATCAAAGAGTTAGTGTATAAGTATTGAATAATTATACTCACAAAGGAAAATGAATGACCAGAATACTATTAAGATTTATGTCAGGTGCAATCTTCAATAGAATAAGATGAATTCTTTCTTGTTTCTGTTCTACAGTTAACTGGCTCTTCATTCCTACACAAAAGTTTTTTTTTAATGTCTAGTATTTGTTTTTAATTTCAATGTTTTACACATGCTTGCGAATAAACTAAAACACAAATCTAAATGCCAAGAAGAATACATGAGTATTTCTCATTAAATCATCAGGAAGGCTATCAAAGTATAATTTTAAAATTTTGTAAAAAAATTTCTATGATGACAATGAGATATAAAAAGACTAAATAATACTAGAGTGCTCAGACTTACTATTCTAGAGGCCCCTTCTTAGTTATTCATAAAAAGAATAATGCATTTCGGTCCCCTCGGTAATTCGTAATGATTGTCGTACCAAAGATCACTTAAAAGTCTCATAATTTGTAAGTCTCTGTTGATCCCGTTTATTTGAGAAAAAAAACAAACCTTCTCCTTCCCACTCTCCAATACACTTAATCACGTTTGTTTACATTGGATTGAATATCCTTTATTTTCAGCGACATTCATTTTCCCGCTCAGCCAGTCCAAACTTCCGGTTCAGTTTAGTGTGATTTCACCATTATTTCAAACTGTACCCAAAAGAAATGATGTAAATGACGAAGTTTTGTCTGCTAATGTGATCCTGGACAATGCAATCGATCAAGCATGCCAACAATCCATCCGTCAGAAAAAAATAAATGATTTCTTTTCCACTTAAGTATTTTTTTTATCAAAAATAACTAAATACATACATATTTTAGTTTCTTATTTTGTATCGTAGATATATGGAATTTTAAAGTCGATAATCCCATTAATTTGAATTTTGCATTTTTTTAGCCTTTGATAATTCGTAATCCCACTATTTCGAAAATCTCAATAATTCGTAATAATACTCTCTGTCCCCTACAGTGCCACTACAAATTATCGGGATTGTACCAAACCAGTTGAAAATTTATGAGTGTTTTTATAATATGAATATCATTTCTTGTGATTTTTTTTTTATGTATTTCACTCTTATTCAGGTTTTATTGAATATTGAAAAATGTACTAGATTAGTAGAGAGAAAAAGCACTGTTCTTCTCACTAATAAATATTTCAATACTGTTATTATGTTTAACTAGATTAGGAGATAAGATGGAGCTATGTGAAAGTTGTAAACATAATATTATTGACAGATATAACAACTTTTTGTAATTATAAGAATTCAGCAACATAAATGCTAGGCTGTTACAAAAATCTTTGGGCATGAAATATAATTGACTAAAAAATAACCTATTAAACTACTAATCAACTCTTTTTTTTTATAATTTCAATCATTGTTTACATTGACTAATCCTTTATTCAATTATGTACTCCAAATCTCACAGCACTTTATTTATTATTGCAATTTTCAATGAGAATGCCCAAAGAAATATTGCGATTTGTGGCCTTTTAAGACTCCACTTGAAAAAAGGTCGAAGAGTGCTAAGGTAATAGTCGATGAAATGTGTTTGGTTGAAGGTCAACGGATACTGCGTTGAAATATGGCAGTGCTTTGGTTCAAACAATACAAAACAATGCTGGTAAGACCAGCCTTCAAGAGGAACCTCAGAGTAGGTGCCCATTCAGTTGTCAATGATGATGAAATTACTCAAGAGTGTGAGCACAAAATAATCAAATATATTTTGAGGAATAACATTTAAGTTATTATTTTATATTAATTTTTTATATAAACTAGTTTAATGTACGAGAACTTTGTTAACCACCTAGTAAATCATAACACCAAACAAATTACCTATATTATAAATATTCCAAGAATTAAATGTTTTCTTGTCAAGCAAGAATATGAAGAGCAAAAAAATAACATCTCCAAATAAGATTAATTAAGTGTGTAACAACTCATAATTCAAAATTAAGTCATTAATATATTAAAATTGAATCTAGAAACATAATGGTCTATAAATATTCTAGACAATACAATTTTGTTGATCGGTGCTAGATTTAAGTCATCCATACAAAAAGCAAAAATCAGTGAATGTTGGAAAATAAATAGACATTTTAGCAGCTTTGAACTATGGATTAATAGTGCAAACAGCTGAGCCTTTGTGTTTTGATGCTTTGTATTTTTTATACCTTATAATGACAAATCTAATAAGCAAAATTATTCATCTATTTTCAATACAAAATTGACCAATTATCTACTAAGATGACATATTTAAGTTTGTAACCTGCTTAATTAGATTAACTGTCAGTGAAAAATTAGGATCTAAAAAACCAAATTGAAATATTAAGAGAAGGATGAAGATAGAGAAAAGATTATTAATATGTGCTTAATAGATCGAAGAGAAACTGTGATATTGTCTGTTAACTATGGCAGAAATAATAATTGTAAAAAGCTGGAAGGTTAAATGATAGTGAATAGTGGTGGTGAAGGATGTACAATCCCAACAAAGAATATGATACCAGAAACATGTAGATACAACATTCTATAGAATGCCTAGGCCATAAATTAAGTAAGTTTCATTCCATATTTTGCCCAACCCAATTGTTCCGAGTACTTCATTCTTCATTTTTTTTTTTTTTTTTTTAGTTTTACCTGGTTGACTAATATATAAAAACTTTAAATCCATATAACTAAAGGAACATTTTAAATTGGTCAATAAAATTTCTAAGCTGCTCCGTGAAGTATTCCGAAATTTTTTGCTCAATATATGTTTGTTTCACTTAAATAATATGTTAAAAGTCAAATTCAAGTTATGAAAAAAGTAATTTTCCCCTGATAAGTTATTTTATATTGACCTGATAAAAAATTTTAGGTCGAACTTTTTTATTCTTAGCTTAATCATCCCTTAAATACTTTATAATAGTAAGTAAAATTTAGCGAATGAAGAAGTTATTTTTTTAATTATAAAAATGTGTTATTAGTTGGACACATTTATACAATTTTTGTTTAGTAATTACATTTTTTTGCACTAAACAAGATAAAAAATATTAATATAAATTCATTACCTGAAACATCTTGAGGTATGCATGTCACAATATAATATCTTTCAGAATATAAAATATTTTTTACTGATAAAGGTTCAGAAGCAAATAATCCTTTTGATGTCCTCAAGCCAACTTTTATTTCATGGGAAAACAAATTTGCTTCTTTTCTTAAATTAGACATAATGCGAAAAGCTCTTTCAAGCAATGTACCTCTAAAAAAAACAAAGTATGATAGCCATAAAAAGTATAGGATTTTAGATTAGATACATCTAATATTTCTTGACTGCAAACAAATACCATTCACCTAAAAACAATAAACATCCTAAACATTGGACAACCTTGTATCTATTATTCCCCAAATAATGTTTTCGTGAGTATTTGTCATATAATGTGACTACACCTTTGTTAAGAGAGTTCAACAGTGATGGGAAGAACCGTTTCTGTTCACGGATCCAAACCTATCAAAACCTGAGTGTTAGATCTGTGGTGTAAATATTTTGATGCCTTAAATATACAATTTGGAGAGAGAACTCATGAAGAATCATTCTGATTTTGATTCCAAGTAGCCAGTTGGCTGACTTAGTCTTGAGATTGGATTTTGTTGAAAAAAAAATCTCTTTGCAAAAAAAATGAAACCATATGGAGGTGGAGAGCAAGTTAGCTAGCTCATCTTAAACATATTTGCAAAACAGACAAACGATCCGAAACTTTCTAAACTAGAGGACGACATAGTTCTGTCTCAAAATATGGCAATGCCCTCAATCGCACAAAATTCTGGGAAATGTTCGAAAAAGACATTACCAATCTATAGAGTTCTCCATTGGGATGTTCTTTGGCTCTCAAGAGGAAGCCGGAGTTTGTAGAACCACAATTTTGCACAAGCTGTACAAGACTGTTTCCTAGCTGGCATTTAGAGAAACAAGCAGGCTCCTTGGTTTGAAAATCAACCAAATCAACAAATAACAAACACATCAAACTGAACAGATAACAAGACCAGTAGAAAAAGTATAAATTTGCAAAATTGCTTGAATTTACATATTTTAAATCTGTGCTCACCTCGGATAATGTTCAATAAAGATTAATTTCAATAAAATTCAAAACATATAGTCCATAATCATAAAAACTGTGGACAATGGTATCTAGACGCTAGTAAATCTAGACAATGGTAGATAGACGTTCACCTTTCTTGGCGCCTTGGATTCTTTGATTTTCTTATCTATTGTCATGACTATTCAGGCCAGAATATTACCATGTATGGAAATATTATTTATTTTATAGCTAATTAAAGAAGCGGCTGCATCTATTTTTCTATTGTTAATATTTTTTTCCTAATCTGTCACAAATGCATTTAATATTGTTTATCTATGTGCCAAATTGGGGTTTACCAATAGCGGCATTTATAGGTGCACTTTAGGTGAACCCCTTCATTACTACCGAATTAATAATAATCTCTCGAAATCAGTTAGCACGAAGTGAAGCTAAAGGAACTAATCTCATAAACCAAGAGGCTCCATTTCTACCTCCTAAAAGACAGCACCATCTAGCAAAGTATAATTAGCTGCCTGGAGATGCCGCCATGTGGATCAAGCGCAGCGACTATTGTCACCATGATCAGTCTTCTGTATAAGCTCCCACCAACTACAGACGGACCGACCCCAGTTTCCATCTTACAGACAAACCAGGCGGAGCTCACCCTGTAGGTGAGGACGGAGATAAAAAAAGTGAATGACTTTAACATTAGAAAGTCCAAGTTGGGTTAATAGTGGGTTGGATGATCTGATCTGGTCAGCGAGTACAAGGGACTGAGAAATTACTATTATTAATTAGCTTTTTCTGCTGCCGGACAGCTGTGATCTGCTGCTCAGTGTTGATTTTTTGCTTTTGATTTAGGATGCGACACTGTGGACGTATAATTAGAGAGATAGAGCTCGTTGCTGATCTTTTTTGGTTTAGAATTAGAATTTTTTATTAGCAATAATTTTTATAATAATAATTTTGAAATTCTAACCCATTAATTAAATAAAGATACACCTTCTGTAATTATAGTATTCCTGCAGATGTTGAAATTTTATCCGTTGTACAATTGCCATCCAACAGTGTAATACTTTTGACTTGTTTAACCATACCCTCGATTGAATGGGATTGGGCTTTGAGTTTTGAGATTATCGAAGGGATGTGAGCTCGAGTAGAGGACACTGGGGAGTTTACTGAGGCAGTTTAACCTATCCCTTAATTATTAATTAAAGGTCATATTGTTTGCAACAATCACCATTCATTTTCTTTCTTTTCCTGGCATTTTTGAAATGTTTATAAACACTGTATGGGTCTGAAGACACGCCAAATTGTCAAACAAATCAGTCAAGTTTTTGAGGCCTGTCTACTATACTATTCCTTCCCTACTAAACATATAAAACTTTTCTTTGCAGGATTCAGAATAAGATCTCAATTTCTATAACTCTAAGTAAATATCACCCCATCTCAACATTAGTTTATCGACACATTCCCCAACTGGCTTAGTCATGCAGTTAAAGTGCCCCCTGAAACATTCTGTTTTATGTTGGTTTATTTAATTTTCTTTTTTTCTTCAATGCAACACTGGCCTTCCCAGGGGTCTGGGGTTCCCATGGAACCTGAGCTGTAGTTTCAGCAATTTCTACCAACCTATTGTTCAGCAACAATGAGTTTGAAATATTCTATGTTTAATAGGCTTATTGCCTAGCCAGCTTGAGAAGTGCACAAGCAGACTGGCCCCCATTACTCACTAACAGCTGTTTTTAGTCAACAATCACAAACCTCCACCAAAAAAATGTCCCAACCAGGGTCATTACCAAACCAACAGTGACTGACCACTTTCTCCAGGTATGTCCATCATCGAATCAACAAAGCATGGCAGGACAGATACCAACTCCCTGAAATAGTCACCTGCGACTTTTCACGAGATCGGGAACCAGCACATGAACTTACAGAAATAAACCACTACTGGTAGACTACCACCCTCATACCTTTCTCAGAACTGATTCCAAACACTTACAGATATAGACCATGAAGAAGAGCTAGAAATCTCCAAGCACCTGCCTATTCATATAAAAATCGATAATTTTATTGATATATTGTTATGATATTTTTAAATGGTGCTTATGTAAAAAATCTCGGAAAAATACGAAATTATAAGTCAAGAAGGCATCGGACAGGAAGTGAACCTCCTGAAAGTCGTCGAGAGTGAGGGATGAACCTCCTGAGTGGTCGTTCGTAGTGAGTCGTTGGGCAGACACAGAGGGAGACGGTGTGGCGTACCCAAGCTGGCACGATATAGTCCCTTTTCATTTATCAACATCAGGACAACTTTAATATCAACCAACATGAAGATAAGTCAGATCGAGCAAAGAGTGATATGAACAATAAGGATACCAACGCGAAGAAGCGCTGGCCAGCATAAGAAGAAATTAAAAGTACGTGATTATATTTGTATGTAAATTTTTAGTTGTAAATGCTTGTAATAATTAAATCAATATTCCTTTTGCCAAAAGTTTCCTAAAATAATTAACAGAACCCTGGATTAAAGTAAAAGTTTGAATATAAAGTTTTTTTTGTTTTTTTTATAAATAATTAAAATAATGATAATTAATAGAGTAATAAGAAAATATTAGAATAATATGCATAAAAGTCCCCTCCGTTTACAGCGTTGATTTGTTACCGCTGTTCTACACCCCAACACCTCAGATGCCTACTGCATTATTATAAAATTTGTTGAAAGAGCCCGAATTCAAGTTTATACCAACCAACTTAAACAGCAAAAACCATACCGGGTGGTGATCAAAAACATCCACTCCTGTTACACTGATCAAAAAGAAACTAGAAAGGTCCATGACACCAGAAGTAAGATACATAAAATAAACAAAACACCACTTCCGCTACTCTTTGTAAATTTAGAGCCTGGGCCTAAAAATCCTTATATTTTTACCCTTCACTCCCTTCTTTATACCAAAATAAAGGTGGAAGAGCCCTTTAAAAGAAATGAAATCCCACAATGCACTGTCAGGGGTTGTTCCAAACCAAGAACTTCTGCTGACTAAACCTGTTTGTGTCGAGTGTGCAGGACCTTACCAAACTAAAAACTGCTCCAAAAGCCGAAAACTCCTGGCAATCTGCATCCACTACTCTCTTCAGCACCCATATATATAGGGGATGTACAGTCTACCGGGACTAGGCTTCTAGACAAAGATTTCAAGGCCATCAGCAACCCACTCACCAGCTGCCTCAGATACCTATCACTAGACCACAAAAAACCCAGTGACTTCCTCAAAGTCAGCTCCAATTAGCAATACAGCACCAGCCACATTCGCTTTTCCTTAACAATACATCAGAAGGATCACAATAGCCTTCAATCAACCTCACCTCAGCACCTAGGCCTTACACTTCTGATACCAGATCCCAACAGCCCAAACAGTGATCAGTAGATCAGTGTGGTATTCCTACTCCTTCTGTAACATATTACAAAATCACAACAATAACCGACAGTCTGACCTAAATAATAACTCAACTACAATCTATAATTATCCCTCATACTGAAATATTACAAACGGTCACAGCAATGTAAGTCCCTACCTCCCATCCAGGCCAGGATTGTCCCATCCTAAAACCTCTATCCATTCTACTATAGAACCTCAATACAGAAATGAACTTACATTACTACTACAAACCAAAAACATTGACATTGCCTTACTAACAGAAACTCATCTAATCACATGATATACCTTCATTATTTTGAGATATAACAATACATACTGACCATCAAGATAACAGTGCTCATGGTGGTTCTTGCTATCCTCATTCACTCCAGCATTTCCCACTATCCCGATCCTTCCCCTACCTCCCCCAAATGCTTGCAAAGTTACTCCTTATACTCTCCAATCATATGTCTCCTCCCTTGGTCCCTGCTTTATTCCAGGAGGAGATTGTGATGTGTGGTTCCATCTTAACATCCAGCATTTGGCTGTAGAACCTCGAACTCTTGAGGGTGCAACTTCAGGTCTGTCCTCACTTTTCTTCACTCAAAAGTCCTCTCTCCTCCTAAACCTACCTACTGGCCTATATTACATTTAAAACTCACTCAAAAAGTCGACTATCATAACCTCTGTTCTGAATCATGTTCCTTCCAAATTATCCAACCTTTTTGACCTATCCTCTGACCCTACCCTATTCCTTCTTTCTTTCAACACTTATATGAATCCCTATTACTGCAACCTTAAAACCCTCTCTTATTAAAGGTCCAGTTGATTGGATGTCATTGATTCCTCTCTTCACACTCAACTCAAAAGTAAGGACAATATAGATGATGTTGTCTAAAAGCTCACGACTGCAGTTCAAACAGTGTACTCAATTCAATCAAGGTGCCCCACTTTTAAACCATTCCTTGTTAACCCCAAACCATCAATCTAAGACTTATAAAAGACAAGTGACTCAGTTGGGACCCTCACATCATGTCCAAACGACAAGAAACTAACAGACCTAGCCCCCTCCCGCTATCAGAACTTCCATTTCCACCTCTCCGGCCATCTTAATCTGTATGGTAGCTCCCATTTCATCCTGAAGATCCCAGAGCGACACCTAAGGCGGAGGTGGCCTTGCGACCTCCTCCAAACCACCTATCATTTTGTTTATTGTGAACTCTTGTGATAAAGTGACAAGTTAAGTGGGTTAGAGCCCCCCCCCCCAAAAAAAAGAAACAAGACTTTTAATAAATGAAGTTCTAAACTCTGTTTAAAATACATGGTATTAATGTAATAATTGAAATAAAGATGTTTAAGTTTATCCACAATTAGTTAAATTGCAAGCTGCCATTTTTCTAGTAAACAGTCTCAATCAATTTCAATTAGGCTTTTGACACACTTATTCCAATCAATCTGCCACACCGAAATTGCCAGCGTCCAACAATTGACCACAGACCACCACAAAATCACTATCCTTGTTTTCCTAGATTTTACCAAAGCTTTTGTCACAATCAATCACCCCTTTGTTTTATCCTAATTAGAAACTAGATTCTTCTTAAATAGTACAGAAAAATAATTCTAATTATTTATTTTCAACTGATTTCAAGCCATCATAGTTCCACATTAAACCTCTATCTTCCTCATTCTCTGTAACCAAAAGTGTTGATCAGGGATCTTTTATCTCCCCAACTCCATTCTGCTCGTAAGTCAACAAACTCCATGACCAAATCAATCCTGTTCTTTATATACCTATGGTGATGGTACACAAAACCTCTGATCTCCATACTACTTCACTTAAAATTCAGGAAGACCTGGACCAAACTGTTTTTTGACCAATGAAAATAAACTGAATTTAAACCCTGAAAAGTTGAAAACCATTATCATAGGCTCCATCCTAGCTCTGCATTCACTCTCCGCATGACCCAACTAATTTGTATATCCATTCCTGACCTATGCCTCAAAAACTTTGGCCTGGAATGAACATTTATCACAAGTAACTTGATACTTATGGACCATATCATAATCATAAATATGTTGAAAAAAAAAACTGCATTTCCTTCCACAAGGCTATTAGCTCAATTTATACCATAGTAGAGATGCTTCGCCTTTCTTGGCTACTTGGATGGCTTTGATGTTCTTATCTATTGTCATGACCACTTGCTTTCTTTTTCCAGATATTTTTGAAATATTTATAAACAATGCATGGGTCTGAAGACACACCACTACTGAGGAAAATTCAGATTTAGTGAAAGAAGTTTGAATATAAAATGAAATAAAAAATAACTTCATTCTACGACTACTATGTTACTTGTGATACATGGTCGTTCCAGGCTAAAAATAATTAGAATAAAATTAAAATAATTGTCGACATATTTTTTTTAAACTAACTTTCACTAACCCAAATAATAAATATTTATCTGTATTTAACCGACACAGGTGGTATTCGTGGGTGTTAAGGAAATAAGGAGAAGCACTCTTTGTGCTGGAACTTATTTTTAAAGTGATACATAATTTTTTAATTAAATAAATAGATATATAGATATATTTATATATAAACATACTTTTTAGGTGCTTTTTGCATTTTTTTTTTCTGTAAGCCCATGGATGTAGTTATGACAGGGGACTGGTTATTCCATTTATTTTGTGGAGTATAAACTTGTGCTTCGTTAGTTTTTAAGAAAGTGGGTCCCTCCTCCTTGTGTTGTTTTTCACTGCCTCCCATATTCTAAAATAAAAGAGTAATAAAATATAGCAATATTTTATCCTATTTTAAAATTACCTGAAAGAAAATTTATTTAAAAAACAGAGGCCAGAGCTTGTTTATTAATTTTTTTTATATTGTATATCAAGCAAAATAAATATTAGTAATGAGAATTTGATTTATTTTGTTGTACAGTTTTATAATCGTTGCCATAGAAAAGCCTATTAATGCTGAATATAAGGTTATTTATTTAAGTAAGGTGATTTTATCCTACTGATCCAAACTTTGAGGTCAAAAAGCATATAAGACTTGTACATAAATATTTTTTAGATTGATTCTCTCCTGCAAGTACAACAAATTGTAACTACCAGAAAGTTTACCTGGAAAACTTTCTGGCATCCCACTATTTCTTGATACAATTAAGGCTATAACTATGTTACAGCCTATGTTCTACAGGCACTCAATTTTCTTTCAACTTCAAGTATACTAAGTATTTGTAACATATTTTTGGATATATTCAGTTATCCATTCTCCAGCCATCAAATGAGACTCCTATGAATTATTTAATTGTTGGCCTTCAGTCTCTAATTAGATGAAACAGTAAAGAGCACTTGAGTGGTAAATTTCAAATGGAATTCTAGGTGGTGGGAGCTATTTTTTTCAATGTCTTTTAAAAAATATAATCCCCAAACGTCTGCTTAGTACAGTAATGTTGAATGGACAGCCATTCACAATAAAAACGGAAGCATTTCAATCTATTTTCAAAATATCAGAGGGCTTTTCAATAAGCTTGACGAGTTTGGACTATTTATTCAAAATAATAACCTGGATGTTATTTGTTTGTGTGAGCATTTTCTGAAACTAGAAAATGTTGAGCTGTGTTTTTTGAACAACTTTGCAATTGCAAACTATTTCTGCAGAACAAAAAACCTATGCGGAGGAACTATAATCTATGTCAAACAGTCGTTACAAACAAAGCAACTAACCTTCATTGACGAGCTGTCAGATGAGCTAAATTTTGAGGTAACAGCCATTGAAGTTGTAAATTTACAATTGGTGTGTGGATATAGGTCTCCGAACGGTGACATTAAATCCTTTTTTTCAATTTTCGAGCGCATTCTACAAACACTGAACTCTAAACGAAAATCATGTCTAATATTTGCCGATTTTAATATTGATCAACTATCTGACAACAATTTGAAAACAGAATTTAATATTCTAACTCTTTCCTTTGGTTTTAAATTATTAGTTAAAGCTCCAACGAGAGTGACATCAACCTCTCGAACTTGCATTGATAATTGTTTAAGCAATATCTCGTCTAAAAATTCATCTATTACGGTTATAAACAATTACTTAACAGATCACTGTGGAATCGTAAACAAAACTACGTTACTAGGGACGTTATCTTCAAATCAAACTATTGTACATAAATATCGGCCGATAACACAAACAGGAATTGCTAATTGTAAATATTTACTAGAAAACCATACTTGGCTAGAATTAGAAAATTTCACTGACGTCGATCAAATGTTTCATTATTTTCTAACGGTTTTATTGGGTGCAGTTGATGAATTTATTAAAACTAAAACTATACATGTAAAGAATTTAAATAAAAGGTGGTTTAATTGTTCAATGCGAGAGTGGAAATAATTAATTTGCATGAAAGGTTGGAATTTTTATCCCATGAAGAGCATGAGTACCTCAGGAAAATAAAATCGGATTACAAAAAAAATATTAATGAGCAAAAACGAAATTTCGTAACAAAGACAGTATTTGAATCTGATAACAATCCGAAGGCCCTTTGGAAAATTATTGACTTTGAGAGATCACCAGATTTAAGAAACTCTAACCCGGAAAATATGGATCCCGATAAATGCAATGAATTTTTCATAAACATTCCTAATGAATTATTAAATCGTATACCAACTAATTCACGCGATTCAAAACTCTTTTTGCCACCTAACATAAGCAGTTCACTTTTCCTATTTCTCTCAAACGCTGAAGAAATTTGTAAATATATAGAAAAATTATCTAACAGCTCAGCAACTGATATTTTTGGGCTAAGTAATAACATCATTAGACAAATCAGTCAGCAAATAGCTAAGCCATTATCTCTTATTATTAATAAATGTTTCGAGAATGGCCATTTTCCTGCTAAATTGAAATATTCATTAATAACACCAATTCATAAAAGTGGAGACCAAACTGATTTCAATAATTACCGACCAATTTCAATTATTCCCGTCTTATCCAAGCCAATTGAATCTGCGATTAATGTTCGAATAGTATCATTTTTTGAACAAAATCAAATTTTATCAAAAAATCAATTCGGCTTTAGAAAAAATCAATGTACCACAAATGCCCTAACTAGTTTTGTAAAAGAAATTTATCAGGCCTTCGAAAGAAAAGAAATCTTCTCAGCTTATTTTTGTGATCTTTCAAAGGCGTTTGATTGCGTCAATCACGACCTTTTATTGAAAAAGATATACAGATACGGTATTAGAGGAAATGCTCACGACTTGATTAAAAATTATTGCACCAATAGATGGCAATGTGTCAATTTCAATGGTAACCGATCTTCTTTTCTTGAGGTTCTTCATGGAGTTCCCCAGGGTTCTATATTGGGCCCATTATTATTCATAACATATGTGAACGACTTAAGCTCATTTATCCATGAAAATTTAATACAATATGCAGATGACACAACCATTTACAAATCCTCTTGTAATGTTGGATCTCTCAAAGAGTTTAATGAAAACATAATCCATAATGTGACAAAATGGTTCAATTGTAATTTTCTTTATTTAAACATGGATAAAACAGTAAATATTAATTTCTCTTTGAAAAATATAAATGATAATTTAAATTAAACCCTATTTTCAACTAAATTTTTGGGCCTTTATGTAGATAGCAGGCTTAACTGGAAAACCCATGTTGGTTATTTAACAAGCATATTAGCTAAAAGTGTGTATTTGATAAAAAAGATGTCAAAACATGTCGATGTGGATATAATGCGACTTACCTATATGGAATTAGGTCATGTCCTATGGTCTGGTACTTTAGGGTAATTCCACCGATGCCAAAAAAATATTTATCTTGCAAAAAATGGCCTTAAGAACAATTCTGGGGGTTCCGAAAACTGAGTCTTGTCGACCAATATTCAAGCAATTGAATGCTTTAACTTTGATAGGCCTGTTTATTCATCAATGTCTTCTATACATTAAAGAAAATGAAAATATGTATTCCTGTCAATATAATTTACATGAATATTCAACTAGGAACAATTGTGATATAATAGTACCAACTTTCAGATTGACTGCAACCCATAATAGTTATATATATTTGGGTATTTCTCTATTTAATAAGTTGCCATTAGATGTAAAAAACTTAAGCTTTGAACAATTTAAAATAAGAACAAAAAAATTATTAATTGAATTATGTCCTTACTCGAATACTTTATGTTTTATAAATAGTGGAGAGGAAATTGTTGTAATGTAGCTTGGGTATTTTCTGTTAAGCTACTGTAATTATTGTTTTTTAAAAAAATTGCGAAATTTAGTATAAATTATAATATTAATCTTAACTCTGACGATGCAAAAACTTTTGTTATATGTGCAAATGAATGTTTCTATTCTATTCTATTCTGTAAATAGTGGAGAGGAAATTGTTGTAATGTAGCTTAGGTATTTTCTGTTAAACTACTGTAATTATTGTTTTTTAAAAAAAAATTGTGAAATTTAGTATAAATTATAATATTAATGTTAACTCTGACGATGCAAAAACTTTTGTTATATGTGCAAATAAATGTTCTATTCTATTCCCAGGACCATTGATTTCATTTTCTAGCAGTCGGACGGAATGTTTATGTCACGGTAACTACAAACTCTCATGGACCTCCCCACTACTATCGCTCCCTTCACTCCGACTATGCATCCAGTGAGACCATCAATCTCTTTTTGAGTGGCCCACACCATTCCTGCCACAAGATGATTATGTTATTTTACTTACAACAATAAATTGATTGAAGGATTTTTTTTTTTTTATTTGATTACTCTCTGGTTGAAAATATAATTTTATCTCTTTAAATTCTTCTATTTTTTATGATTCCTAATTTTTTTAATAAATTTCACTGCAAAATATATTAGAACATTACAACTACATCATCCTTATCCATCAACAGCACTATTGATGTGTTGAACCAGCTGCCCCTGGGTCATATTTAGTACAGTCTCTAGTTAATAATAGGTGTAAATAACATAATTGCAGACCTGATTCATGAACTGACAACAAAACTCGCTGGTGTTCGCTTTATCACCATCACTCATTGAAATCACAAGAATAGATTTCATTCAGCTGTAACAAACCAGACTTACGATGCAAAAAAATGTCTCAATAAATCCAAATTTTTTAACCTGAAGTCATCAGAAATGAATTTATAAAACTTAATTTGGGAGACCACATGGAAGTGAGAAATAATTGGCTTAATAATTATGAATCAGGCATGAAAAATTACCCAATTCATTAGCTAGGGAGCATATTTACCATGAAAAATAAAATATTAGTGTTAGTACATTAATAAACTACACAATACCTTGGTGCCTATCAGCCCTATTTTTTGTGAAAGGTCCTTTATTTATATTATTATATAGTTAACTGTCTGAAATCATTCCAAAGGATAAAATTAAAACTATTAATTCAAAAATAATTACCAATGAACTAGAAGATGTCTTTAGAGATACGTCCATGTCATGTTTAGACAAAACAGAGCCGTCTTCAATTTTATTACCATGAAGGTCAAGCACATTTGTTTTTTTTCCTAAATTATATTTAAACAGAAATAATATGGAATCATTAACAACAAATAAACAAACAAAGGAAAACAATCTAATTTTGACTAACTCAAAAAAAAGTAATAATTCACACTTAAACAAATAATTTACTGGTTATATAAAAGATTTTTTGTTTATTTAATTCAATTCAATTACAATAATCCTCATTACAGCAAATTCAAAAAATGTCTACAATATGCTCAAACCCTCTATCAATCATTATATAAAATATCGTTCATGGATGTTCCTAGTGAAAAAAAAACATTTAAAATGAGTTAGTTAGTCCATACCAGTTACATTTCATATTCAGTTCATGTTTCAGAGAAACCCTTAAGTCACTATGAATACTATTTCTGGTATTTAATACACTAAATACTGTAAAAGCAACACTAAAAATATCTCAGTAGACAGTTGGATATCATTGTGTGAAGATGTATTCTAACAGAGTCTATTACAAAAGGAAAATAAACAAAAAATTAGCGATAATACTGCTGGATACACTAAGCATGTTTATTACTACAGTTATTTGTCCTGGTGCTATATAAATATGAATGTTCCCAGGTGAAATTAGAACAGGTTCAAAAATTAGATTTAAAGGTATATCTCCAGTGGCTATTTGTCATGAGGAACCAGGGCTTTTGCAGATAAGATTTTAGAACATTGTATAAGTTGGAAATCTAATAATTGGATTGAAATTACTGATTTAAAAAAAACCTTTATTTGAATTACATCATTTATGTGGATGCTTAATAACCATACAACACTTAAATCATCACCCTCATGCTACCTGGATAACTCTGGAAATTGAAGCCCTACAAAGAAAACAGACGACAGCTATGACAACATTCATCCAGATCAAGTCTTCTAAAGACAAAAATTATTTCATATTCCTTCATAACCTCACTCGATCAACTACTTGCAGAACCCAGTCGCAATATATTCAAAACTCTCGCTCAACTGCTTTTAATTCTCTATCAATATAGAACATCCTCGAAAACTTTCCCAATACAATCTAATCTTCCCTTATTTGTTATTTCTCATGAAACAAACTCAACCTAGAAATCATCTGTTTCTTAACCTTCATACCCACAACTTTGTCATCAACCTTTCTTTCTGTTCTTACACATCTTCAATTTTACATTGCAAAATTCTATTTTTCCCATATTCTAGGAAAAAATTGAATGAACTTCCTCTAAATAAAATGCGGAACCCCTCCTCAGACGACTATCACCAATGCACTTTCTAATCTGTCAAAATCCTTAGAACTAGTCCAATCAAAAATATCCCAATTCCTTAATCACCTAAATCCTTTTTTATCAGGTTTTCATTCCGAGTTTTCCACCCAACCAGCATGCCTAAAAATAAAAAATTACCTCCAATCTGCTATTGATAAAAAAAAAATACCTCATCCTCTTAGATTTCAATCAAGTCTTTAATATTCTATACCTTCACTCAAAACTAGAATCTATGCCCTTATCAAACAGTACAATGTGCTAGTTCCACTCCTTTATCACTGGTCACTACAAATATCACTTTATCGTTACAAAGGAGTAGTAGTTCCTAAAAAAAAAAAAAGCATTGTCTCCTCTTCTATTGCTTATAAGCGTTATATAACAACCACCTGCATCCGTACCTCTTTTTCAAATTTATATTGATGACCTCAGCTCTCCCATACAATTAATCCTATTCCTTTCACGCCTATGCAAATGATTCTCAAATACACTTATCATTCCACCAACTTGGGTAAAGTCAGTCTTTTGGACAAACAAAATATGTGTACCTGGAACACAGAGAAATCCAAGGCCATGATTATTATAAGGGGTGATCTATCTAGTCTATATTGGATGACTACTCTGAATTGGATTGATTATTACCATCAACCCTCCATCAGTTTTTTTCTTGGATCCTTTCTTTATCTGATCATATCAGCTAGAAACTGACCATACTTAATCAATCTCCTTCAATTTGTCTCTCACAAAGGATTTATCTTTTGTTTACTTCTGTGGCAGGAGATCAAGTCCACCTTCTCTCAAGTCTACCCTCCATTCCACTGATCTGCTTTTTTACCGATCATTCCTCATTGAAGCATGTAACCTATCAGCTACACAATATGAACAAAGAGAACAAATAAGATCCAACTCCTGGTTAACATGGACATCAATACTGACATGAAATACCTCATAGATATGTACAATGACCTTTGATGAGATCGCTAGAGTCACAAGTTTTGAAAATATATACAAATTATGCCAACTAGAATAAATTTGAGCTCGCAACCATGGCCAGGAAAATATGACTATAATGCTCATTATGTAAAAGAGATACCAAGGAAGACATGACCCACTTTATAGAAGATTGGCTTTATATTCATGCAGAAAAAAGTATTTTATTTATGAAATCTTCACACTCAAGAAATATATGCAGATGCCGATAATGATAATTTAGAACACTTGATTTGTGATCTAAACGAATTCCACAAGTACAGTCAGATCTCAGGATTTTAATTAGCCTGGAAATTTAATTAGAATGTGTCTGTATTTCAGTGAGAGAATGAGCTTCAGCCTCAAGCTGAACCCTAAGGTGTTTTTTAACAAAACCCAAATAGTTTTGTTAGATTTGTCTGTGGGATTCTAGGAGCTTCTCACATCTTCTTCATACCTTTTCCATTAATAAACACAATATATTTATACGATAAAATACAACATATATACATCTCCTACAGTTCAAATCCTCGGTAACTTGGGGATTTCAAACATTAGGAACTAACAGAGAAGCATACAGACAAACTGAAGTAATATGTAATTCAATTGGGTAATTTTATTATTAATAGTGTTTGTTTTAATAAAATTATAAAATAGCCTTCAAATCATGGCATCATTTAAAAACTTCAATTATTATTTTATTTGATTTCATACCTGAAATTTTTATAGTTTATACATACCTAAATCTTTAAAAACTATTAATCTTATTATTATAATGAGGAGATCATTACATCTACAGCCGGTAGACCCATATAAAACGTCTGTACATAAAAATAATGATAAGTGAAAATAAAACATTATAAATTATTAGTTTTGGTATTGATTACAACTGTCACAGTTACAGTTTACGACTGGATATCTTATTAACAGGGAAGTCCTGGGTTTAATCCCCAGCCCTGTCAAAATCTATTTTATTTGGCTAATACTTATGAAAAACCAAATAAATAACACTTATATTATTATTTATCAAGATAATTAAAATTATTTAAAGGTTGAATTTTAAATATTTTTTTTCACAAGATACTTCATTAGAACTTAAGGATTCATTCAATCATAAGAATGTTTAATATTTCTTTTTTACAAAATACTTTTTGTAATAATAAATACCTCGATCAGAAATGTTGTTTTCTTCACTGCACAAGTTTAAAGAAACATCTGGAGAGAAAATGATTTCCTCTTCAAGGTCATGTAAACAAAACTGGTCTTTAGGTCCTGAAATACATACAATAAAATCAAATTTACATAATATTATTAACAATAAAAGTTTAAACTTTTTTTATTGTTGATTGTGGGTTTTTAATGTTACAACTGTCAAACATACGTCTAGTACTTGTAAGTGGTAACCTAATGAGGGTTTGTCAACATTTTTTAAACTAAATCCCTAGATTTGTGGTCATGAAAGGGTTGGCCAAAAAGTCTGTTCGGTTTTTGTCGTCACGAAACTTCAAGCAGTCTAATAAGTAGCTAACTTCAGTCCGTCCCTTGCGAGTGCGCTCTCATCAGATACTAGACACTTCAATGTAGTTTGACGTGTAATTCCTATGAGACTGATTGTATTTTGTGTGTTTAGGATCATCCTGAAAATGGAAAACCAAAACGAACATTATCGACACCTTATGCTTTTTTAGGCAAGAAAGCAGTGGAAACTTGCAGGAAGATATGCCCTGTATACGGGAGAGGATGCTGTTAGAGAACGTGTGTGCCAGAAGTGGTTTTCATGATTTTGATCGAGAAATTTTTCAGTTCAAGACGCACCTTGCTCTGGCCGGCCAACTGAGATTAACAGCGACAAAGTGAAGGAATTAGTCGACACCAACCCCGTTATACAACTAGGGAGATCGCAGTTATCCTCAAAATATCCAAATCGAGTGTTGAAAACCATTTGCATCAACTTGGCTACGTGAGCAGGCTCGATGTTTGGGCTCCCCATCAACTTAGTGAGGCTAACCTCGCCCAAAGGATTTCCATCTGCGATTAGTTGTGGAAACGTGAAGAAAACGATCCTTTTTTGAAGAGAATGATGACAGGGGACGAAAAGTGGATCATCTATAACAATGTGGAGCGCAAACGCTCATGGGGGAAGCACGGCGAATTACCACAAACAACCCCCAAAGCAGGACTTCACCCAAAGAAGGTTATGCTCTCGATTTGGAGGGATTGGAGGGGTGTTGTCTTTTACGAACTTCTTCCCACGAACAGGACCATCAATTCAGATGTATACTGTGACCAGCTGGACAAATTAAATGCAGCGATCCACCAGAAGCGTCCAGAACTAGCCAACCGTAAGGGGATTGTCTTCCATCACGACAATGCCTGACTACACACTTCTTTGCAGACGCGGCAGAAGTTACTGGAGCTTGGTTGGGAAGTTTTGCCGCACCCTCCATATTCGCCCGACCTTGCAACTTCAGATTTCCACCTGTTTTGGTTTCTTCAAAATTCATTGAATGGACAGACCTTCAACTCTGAAGAAGATGTAAAAATCCACTTGGAAATTTTTTTTGCCAGTAAAGACAGGAAATTCTTTGAGCATGGAATTATGAATCTGCCCATGAGATGGCAGAAGATACTGGAACAAAACAGCAATTATATCACTGATTGAATAAATCGCTTTGTGTTTAAAAGTTGTGTCTTATTTTCGCTTAAAAAACCCAACGGACTTTTTGCCCAACCTGATATATATATATATGAATGTGATCTAAATTTCTTTTTCCAAGGTAAATCCAAAGCCACATACCTAAAAAGTCTTGTTTATTAGATCGGTTTCCTACATGTAGACACAACCTTTACAAACAATCATAAAAAATCTTAGACTCAAAAAAAGAATAATTATACACAGGCAGCAACTACACTTCTTGTCATTAAATAAATTAAAACTATTCAAATTTGTGTTTGCAAAACAGGTTGAGCAAACATGTTTTAATGTTTGGAGACATAAATTCAAAAAAATGCACTGGAATTGCAACAACACAAACAAAAATGGTAAAATTCTTTTAAATTTTATCTCGAGGTATAGCTTCAAATTACACCATACGTTTGAACCCACCTAAATCCCATCTCAATAGCGCTTTATACCAAATAGTATTGATCTGGTCCTCACAAGAAATATTCCAAATCTCTCAAGACTCATTTCCCTTCCTTGCCTCAACTCCAACCACAACCCGGTGATTTCCTGCATTAAAAAATAAATTACTATAAATCCTTCCTCCTAAAAATTCCTCATCAAAAAACAAACTTTCAAAATAAAAAAATTGACATTGACCCCCTCCCCCCCATTATTCATCCAATTTGACAAATCCTTAATCCAATCAAATGAAGCAGTAAAATCTGCAATGATAATAGCCATCCCCTGGACTTCTCACGCCCATGTGCATATGGAATTGCCAAATCAAAAAGAAACAACAACACATAAATTCCCCAGTAGGTAAATTTTTTTCCAAACAGTTCAATTTTAACATCAGAAACCAACTGAAAAAGTGGAAATATCAAAACTTGTGCACCAATGCACTCTAAAGGAATTTTGCAAATAATTTGTTTATTTGTTATTCTAAATAATCAATAAAATGAAGTTATCTGTTATCTTTTCATTCATTATTCAATTTGTTCAACTAAAAAATCAAATAATTGAAGTGGAAACTTCTTTAGGCGGGCCAGGGACTTTTTTGATGAGTACTTCTGCATATTCACTCGTATTGTGCGAGTGTTTTTGCCCATTTCTCAGGTTTTAGTAATTTATATTGTTTATTACCTATCAAAACCATATTAGATAAAATTACCCCTTAACCAAAAATAGATTTGCAACCCAAGTGATAACATAAAAAATTTAAAACAAGAATGATACAGTTTCAACATCAAACTTTTATAGAGAACAATTTCTATAAAAGCACAATATAAACCCCCAATCGGGTAATAATAAATTAGTACAAGTTTTCACTTCAGTTGGAACTCTGCTGAGTGTTGTTTTGTTTTTTTAAATTTTTAAATCCAGGATAAAAATTGACAAACATTTTTACGAATACCAAACACTTTGCCAACAGATGGAAAATTGCTTGTAATAAACTTTCAATAATTATAGGTATCAGGGAGTCAAAATACGTCTCAAAAACAGAAATTTAAGGAAAATTTATTGTCTTTTTTTAAATTCACAATGTTAATAGTTACTTTGTTAGTCTCTAGGGTCAAAAGTCCGGGGCTATCATGACTAACACTATCACTGTATTCCACATCCATATCGTACAAACATAAAAAAAGTAAAGTAAAAAAGATAAGTGAAAACGGCAACGGATAACAGAACAGAACTGAAGTCGGGAGACCACATTAATAAGTGAGAGTTAATACGAAAACCATAGAAATCATGGATTTAGAATCCCAAATAAACACATTAGAGTTATTCAATAACAAAGAAATGCAAACATTACTTCAATTGTAATTGAACAAAGCCTTTTATTTCTAGCCGATCTCTAAACAGTTGGAAATCGTTTGAACCATGAAAATCCATTAACCGGTTCATGAGATATAAGAGGAAAAGCGAATGAAGTCAGAAAATATGTCACACTCATTTTCCTTTAAGCCTACCACTAAATAGTCGAAAAATTGTTATAACTGCAAAAAGTCATCCACCCGTTCACAAAATTTAAGTGGGAAAGTAAATTAAGTCGGAAACTTTTTCACAGTCATTTTCCTTTTAGCCTACCTCTAAGAAGTCGGAAAATCGTAATAACCGTGAAAATCCATCCACCCTCTGCTCATGAGAGAGAGCAGAAAATTGATGAAAAGTTGGAAAGATACATTAGTGGGGGTCGTGCTGAAGGGAAAAGCAGTCAACGGGGCATGGGGTGAATTTTCAGGTGGGGTGGAGGAACTAAACTGATTAAGGTGTCTCAGGATGTTTTTTAAAAGTTATTTACTTTTTTTTATCAAAAGAGATAATTATTTTAAATAAAGAATAACGGATGATTCAGATTATTTTTCAAATAACGAATAAATCAATTATAAAGAAGCAACTGAATAAGGGATAACAGATAAAAATTTATTTATTATTTAAATAACAAATTACTCAAATAACACCCAACACTGTACTATATCATTATACTATATTAATACCTCCAATTATAACTAAGACTGTAATTAATAACTTGTTACCTTCACTAGACAAGTTAAGGGTAGCATCTGGAGAACAAATAATTTCTGAAAAAACAAAACTGGTCTTTAAAATCTGAAACATATACAATGCAATCTAATTTACAAAATGTTATGTACTATATTTAATAAATAGATCTGTTTGTAAAAATACTCTGAGTTGTATGTAACAATGGCAAAGATAGTGACTAGGACCCATGCTTTTAAATGTTGTCAGAAAACGATCAAATATCTGATGCTTAAAACCAGATTGTAATAGGTTGTTCGTTCACTTATTATTTTCATATTACACTTAGCAAAGTGGGAAGGTTAGCCAGATGATGCATGTTCTAAGAATGAAACAGGAAAGTCCCACATATAGAGGACAATTATTTTTAGTGATTAGGAACTTATTTTTTTTTTAAGCTATTTTCTGTGACAGCCCCAATATAAAATTTTTATTTCAATCACCAATATAATAACACCTGTTATTGAAAATATATTCATTTGCAGAAATATTACCAATAGTAAGTGAATTAATAAATTAATATTGCTCAGCCATCTTCCTAGTACATTATTTATTCTTAAATTGACACAAATATGTTTGTTATTTGCTAAATGGGAAGATGGTCCTAACATTTTTTAGACAAGAATATAGATATTGCTAATGAAATAGGTATCTTTATTATACTAGTTCTTATTTTTCATTGAGCGTTTGTTATTATCAATAGTAAAAGTTCTTTGAACCATGATTGAATTCACACTGAACAAGCCAGGATCCTTAACCAGTAGAAAGACCATTACAAAAAACAAAAAAAACACTTAATTCAAAATTTACATTTTAAAATTTATTAGAAACCACAATAATAGAAGATTACGCAACAAGGCAAGTAAACATTCCCGATATGGTTGTTCTGAGATCAAGCTTACCACAGAGTTAGTGATACTGTAATATATTTCACAATTACATTTCAAAAACTGCCTTGGGGTTTGACAAAAATAATAGTACATCAATAACAAAATAATTTAAATTGTTTACAGGCTTAATTTTAACTGTGTATTTACTGAATGCTTTATAATATTAATACTGCAATAATAAATTAATGAATTAATAGAACCATTAAAATTTTTGTTACCTTCATCAGACAAGTTGAGGGAAGAATCTGGAGAAAAAATTATTTCATCATCAAGGTCTTTATGATCTGAAATGCATATAATGAAATCAAGTTTACAGAATATTAATATTATTGTGTCCCTAACCTGCAAGAAAAGCAAAAATGAAAACAAGAAAATAAACATTTTCCAAAACCATTATATTTAACCACATTTAGCAGAATTTTGAATCTTACGATAGCAATTCAGTAGAATTCCTGTGAAACCATATTTCAATTGTTCCTACAAAACATGAATGTACAATACTTAATAGGCAACAAATAACTCACACAGTCATAAATACACCACAATATTGTTGATATTAAATGAAAAAATAAAATATGAAGTGTAAGTACACGGACCAATTAAGTGATGAACCTTCAAAGGTCCAATAAAGCAGCAAAGGAAAGGAGGCAAGAGGAATATTAGTATGAGGTGGCACAGTATAACTATTATAACCAACCTGGAAAAGTATTACACAGTACAATGAACGCAGATGCACCCAAACAATATCCTATTGACATAAATGAAATTCAGAACTACATCAAAAATATATTTTAACAAACCTATGAACACAAATATGAATATTACAAGAATTCAAGAATCTGTATTCCATCGATGTGAAAGCCATTCAATTCAAACCTCCAATTAGAAGACTTTGACGAATACATCAGCTGGTCCAGATATTGCGCTTATAAGGACGATTAAGGCACTGAACATGGCCAATATCATCAAACAAATAATAAAAATAATATTAAAAATGAGCTACTACTTCAACATGGGCAAACAATGCTGATACACAAACATTAAGAGATCATCGGTGACCTATCTTCTTGCCAACCAATAAGAGTGTGCTCCATGATATTGAGACTGATTATTGAGTGAAAAGGTTTTAGACTCAAAGCAATATTGGAATAAAAGGCTATATCAATACTAGGATTAATGATGTGATAATAAAAGATGTTCTGAAAAAGAAAAAAAGATTATGTGGTGTTTTTAGATGTGGCCGGTGCATTCAACAATGTTGAACGTCAGCACATAATTAGCTCCTCAGAAGGGAAAGGTATAATGCCTAATTATAATTGCAGCACTTCTTTCTAAGAATAAAATAGAAATCTACGTTGTAACAAAAGAAACCTGGTTCATTGAAGTGGATAGAGATGTACCTCAAGGAGGCCCAATGTCACCAACCCTACTTAGTATTGCTATTGATAACCTCTTTAGTGAAATATGCAACTTCCACTTCACAAAAGAATATGGTTATAAGTTGCACAAAGGGATGTATAGATTAATCCTTGCAGGATTAACTAGGACTAGGATCAGGCCATTGGCTGGACCACTGCATGTAACATCAAGGCTTGTCGACTGTGTGCAGCGCATTCTTAGGGAAATCATTCTAAATGTCAATCCAAATAAAAGCAGTCATAATTTGAAGGGAAGCTTCTAAACCAGACAATACAGTTAGCAATTTAAGAAAATAATGTTTATATCTGATAAAGAAATTATTAGATATCAATAATTCAGTTTCACTGGGAAACTATTATTTGACAAAAGTGTGGTCATCAAAATAAAAGAAAATCTAAATAAGCTGGTGTCATCAATGGCACTAAAACTTAATATTCTCAATCATCACAAACTAATTCAAAGGTAAAATAAATTTAAATAAAATAAAGAACTTCTTATTATGTTATTAGTAGCAAGAATAAGAATGGTCTAACTAACACATTAAAACTTAATAACAGTTATGCCCCATTTTATGGTGGACCAGACTTCAGCAGATATAGGATCCATTTGCCACAAATGGGCAAATGCTCACACAATATGCTGATACCACAGTGTAAAGAAGGGATGGCTAACTAAAAGTGGCTCGTGACGCTTTTTTAAGTGGGTGGCCAACTTACCTATTTTTTTAAAGTTTATCTACTCAACACTAATAGACCAACAAATGTTTGTTTAGGTAAATTTATAGGAAAATCGGCAAGTGCTAATGGGGTGGGGGTGGTTTGATAACAAAAGGTATCGTGCAGCACCACGTTTCTTGATCTCTCAGTGCATATGACCTAGGTGGCAAAAGACAAAGAAATCATCCTGTGATATTTTTTAAAAATCAACTGGGACGTGTATTCCCCACTTTTCATTTGGAATTCCAGCTTCCCGAACCCTCCATTTTAAAGCAATTTGTACAAGTCTTCTCCTTTTACTAGTAAAATGAGAAATTCGAAAAGGACATTGAAACAAGAATGTTAAATAGCGATTGGGAAGAATGGTTTCTGTTTACAAATGGAAACAAATCAAAACCAGTGTGTTTGATCTGTGGTGGAAATGTTTCAGTGCCCAAAAAATACGATTTGGAGAACTACTTCATGAAGAATCATTCCTATTTTGATTCAAAGTATATGGTTGGTTAAAAAAAATCTTTAAGCGGCAGCAATTAATATTCAAAAAGAAAGTTATGAGGGATTTTTGAACAGCTTCCTATGAAATATCTTTGCACAATAGATGAAACCATACAGAGATGAAGAGCAAGTTAGCAAGCCCAGCTTAAAAATATTTGAAAAACAGACAAATGATCCAAAAATTCTAAACAAGTGGACAAGCTATTTAGCTCTGTCTCGAAATACAGCAATGCTGCGGATTGTCGAGATGGCAGAAGATGTTTGCTTGTAAGTAATTTCTAAGCTTTTGAGTTTGATATTTTTCTTTGGCTTTGGACAAAAGTTGCCACAGCAAATCATTTTCTCTGCAGTTTACGTATGTTTTTATAGGCCTAGCATCTCAAAGCATCTGAAAAACTCCTTTACATCCATCAATTACAAACAACAACTACAGGATATATGTTTGAATAGCTAAAAATTGCTGTTGAAGGAAAAAAACTTGTACTAGCAAAAATTAAACACTGTTTACTCTGATGGGTCTCCTGTCATGATCGTTAAAAACAAGGGCTGTATTCCACAATTCCAAAACTATTTGAAATGACCTCTTCTAAAACAGCACTGCATGATTCACCAGGATGCACTTTGTACCAAGGAAATGGAATTACCTTCTGTCCAAAAACCAGTGGTCCACTAAAGCAACAAAAGACATGCTCTCTATCGCAGAAAATTCTGGGAAATGGTCGAGTTCGCCAGAGTTTGTGGAACCACAAATTTGGCCTCCTACCGAAGAAATTTGGCTGTCCCTGATGTAAAGCATCGCATTATGAAAATGATGGAAGATAGAGGATTTCAATTTTTTGAAGAGGGCTACAGCCTCGATGATCGACAACGGTTCCATTTGATATGCTGACATTATAACCTTTAAGGCTAACAATGAAGTCGCTAACATAATAGATCCCACATTCAGTATTAAAACCAAAGGTAGTGAGCAGAGTGAAACAATCAATACAGAAAAAAATAATTTATGAAATATTTCCAGCTGAGAACATTATCATGTTACCGACTTATGATTTAATTCTAGGGGCAAAATACCAAATCAAATCAGCATGTCACTAGTACATAAGACAATAAAATACAATATCACCATATTAAACAAAAACAGAAACACAATAATTATCATTTTGTTGGTAACAATTAAAAAACAAGCTTTGCTTTTTCAGTTTTTAGACTTGGTTTCTTAGAAAACATAAACCAATTCAATAAGTCTGTTTACGCAGAAGTGATTGTAAGTAAACAAGCAGCCCAGTTCGAGCCAAAAGTAAATTAAATTAAAATTAAGGCCAAGGTTAAAATTGTGGACTGTATAAAAGGGGGTTCATAAATTGAATACATTATACTGCCATTAACCCAGAAAGAAATATATTTACATATAAAATTAATATTAATAAACAAAAAAGTGGCCATTCGGTATGAACAATTAATATTAATATTAATAAAACTGACACAGTAATAACAAACTAAAAATTATAACTACCAAATGAAATGAACTCTTCAAGATTTAATGTATATTAATTGACTAATTCAAATGAATGCAATATGATGAATGAAAACATAGCTTGAGTTGTATGTTCAAATTTGTCTCCATTGGAGAAATGCGTCCCATGGCTTAATTCATCCCGACATAGAAATTAGACCATACGAAAGGTGATGTACCGAGACACGCTGTCTTAGTCCACAGACCAAAGGGAGTCATAAATGGCAAGATACTCTCTTCAGGGATGTCTAACATTGACTCACTAAAAAAGACCAAGATGAGTCATCAGGCTGAGATACTCTCTGTAGGGCTGTCTCGCATTGACTGATATGAAGCTAGAGAGAGGGGAAAGGATATGAGAGAGGAGATTCTCCTCACGAGCATGAACACACAACAGTCGTTTCAAGCACATACACAATTCACGCACATAAATAAATACAATTAAAATGATAATAAATTTGAAACATAAAGAAATGATGAAAGTCTATATTAGCTTCTACAGACCTTTATTCAAACCAGCTTTTGAAAAGAAAAATAATTATTCACTCACTAAGAACTAATAATTATTACAGTACTGCGCCTGCGCTAACTATATAAAGTCGTTTTCATATCGCTCTGCAACTAACTGTTTTTTTGTTACCGTTTGTAGGAAGTACCTAGTTCGTAAAACTGTTCCAACCGACCCTTGGGTGAACTGTTCGCGGAGGACTGTCTACTGGGAGTGGAAAGAGAAGCTGTGGGCAGTATTGCCAAATGTAAGTTTTCACTTCACAATTCATACAGAAGGCGGCCATATTGTAAGGCAGTAGTCAGCTGTGCTAAGAGTGGGGAGTCCGGCTGACCCTCATTACACTCTCTGTGGCTCCCTGGCAGCGTCGCAGGCTCTTAATATAAATACGTGCGTTCGAGACTGCCTTATACCAAATATTTTTTATTTAATTAAAAATTCTTAATTATTCAGAAAAGTGCTGCTAAGTATGAAACATATGTTTCTATCAGCAGATTATGTCAGAAAATAAGAAAAAACGCTCAAGGTACTTAGGACCTACACCCACTCCACCGCCGGTCAAACGTAAGCCACGGCAATCTAATAGAAATATTGCCCCAGTAAATTCTTCAGCACCCAGCAGCTCTATATAAGAAATACCATCACAGCCCATCACATCAAAACAAATAACGACTCATGAGTCTCCATTTTTCATGGCCAATAGTTACGAGGTGTTGAAAAATATTGAAGTAGAAGACATGAACTCAACACAAACACCCACACAGCCTAAACCACCTGCGATATTCGTATGTAACATTAGTAATTTTAAATTACTATGTACTGAGAAATTCTGTATAGTTTCTTCTGTATGTATGTATTGAGCAAAATTGTAGGTACAGGCAAATACACGTGCCTCAATCGGTCTCGGGACACAAAAGTTTCTCCGGACACTCCTGACACATACCGAGCAATTATAAAATACTTAGAAGAAACTAAGGCCGACTTCCATACCTACCAACTAAAGCAAGAAAGATCGCTGCGGGTGGTGATTAGAAACCTGCATCCCACTACACCAGCGGACGAGATAGAAAAGGAGCTGTTAAGTTTAGGATACAAGGTTCGCCAAATTACAAATGTGCTCCGTGAGGAAAGGCAAGAAAATGATGTAAGTATAAAGACACCACTGCCCTTATTCTTTGTGGATCTAGAGTGAACAGCTAGAGTGGAAAAACTATGAGCTTACCCACTTGTATTACACAAGAATACAGGTCGAAAAACCTTACCCCAAACAAGACATCGTCCAATGCCATAATTGCCAGGCATATGGGCACACAAAATCGTACTGCCATCACCCTCCCAGGTGTGTAATGTGGAGTGGGCAGCACAAAAGCGAATTGTGCAAAAAGCCCCTGAAATCCCCTGCTGTATGCGTGTTCTGCCAGCAAGGCCATCCGGCCATCTACAAGGGCTGCGAAGCTTATAGAATTCTCAAGTCCAGGAGCGAGCAACATCGTCAGCCAGAAGAAGAGAAGCCAGTCAAAGGTACCTAAAGAAGCACCCCCGCCAGAAATTTGAGGCCTTCAGTCTCTTTTGCTGATGCTGTTCGGACCAGAGAGCAGTCACAGGCATTGCCTACTCTTCCTCCGCAAGTTCTTCTTCCCCAGCACTCCGTTCATCCCAGCAACCAGCAAACTCAATCCTATGACGTAGCTCTTATTACTGAAACAAGACTTACAAGTAAACGACCATTTACCGTTCGACAGTACCAGACATATCGAACTGATCACCCAGATGGAAGAGCTCATGCAGGTACCGCTGTCATTGTCCATAACTCCATATCCCACCACATAGTTCCTTTGGTAGCACATGATTTCCTTCAATCCACTGTAGTATCAATCATCACCTTCACTTTTCCCCTTACTCTAGCATCAGTGTACTGCCCTCCCAATAAATCCATTTCCCATTCGCAATTCATCTCCTTTCTAGACTTAATCGGGCATCGTTTCCTTGTGGGTGGGGACGCAAAGCACCAACATTGGGGCTCAAAATCCACAAATACACGAGGACGTGCTTTGCTGTCTGCACTCACACGGAAACATTGCTCCACTATCTCTCCTGACACAGCCACCAATTGGCCATCAGATTCCAAGCGAAATCCAGATCGCCTTGACTTTTTCTTCTACAATAGTTTAGGAACACTAAACTATTCACTCAAGCGCCTCGATGACCTCTCCTCCAACCATAGCGCCTTATTATTAACCATTTCCCTAAATCCAATTCACAAACTGCCTCCTCCATCATTTATTAGGGGCCCAGTTGATTGGGACCACCAAGATTCTTACAGACTCTGTAGACCTCAAAGTACCTCTGAAAACATCCCAAGACCTAGATGATACAGTGCATTCCTTCACTACTCTGATCTAGAGGTCGGCCTGGGAGGCATCGTCACCCCACCGTCATCTGAAAATTCACAATCAAAATCCTTTACCTCAGTATCTCAAAGACCTTATCCAATCCAAATGCCACTCGAGAACAGTGTGGCAAAGATCCCGACATCCTGCTGATCGTCGCTCATACAATCAGTACTGCAGGCTGGTAAAGCGGCAATTGGAATCCTTCCGTTCCGATTCTTTCAATTGCTATCTCTCCTCTCTGTCTACCAGGGATAACTCCTTGTGGAATGTAACTAAGAAAATCCTAAAATATCATCCTGTTTCACACCCACTCCGTTGTGATGGTGGGTCCTGCGTGGCTTCGGATGGCGAGAGGGCGGAGGAATTCGCACTGCATCTTTCCCGTACTTTCACTCCTTATCTTACTCCTAAAACAATAATCATCGTCCAACTGTTGATGATTTCCTCACTTCACCTATCCCTCTCTCACTGCCACCAAAAGCCGTTAACCCCTCTGAGGTCAAATATCTTCTAAAAAAATTACCTTATCGAAAATCTCCAGGATATGATCTCCTTACTCCTCGAATCCTCCAACAACTTACTCCTAAAGCCATAATCTTCCTAACCTACATTTATAATTGCATTATCCGAACTACGAACTTTCCTCTCCTCTGGAAACACTCCATTATAGTCCTCTTCGCCAAACCCGGTAAACCACCCAATGACGCCTCATCTTACCGTCCAATTAGTCCACTCCCTATCCTCTCAAAAATATTTGAAAAATTCCTATCAAAACGCCTACTTCCAATTGTTGAATCCAAAAACCTTAATCCGACTCACTAGTTTGGTTTCCGCCAAAGACATTCCACCGCTCAACAAGGCCTTCGCGTTGTTTATCACATATCCTCAGCCCTTGAAAACAAACAATATTGCACTGCTGCCTTTCTGAACATAGCTCAAGCTTTTGACAGGGCCTGGCACGCAGGTTTGCTTTACAAGCTCAAAGGATATTTACCGCAGACCCTATTCCTAATCCTACATTCCTACCTTTCAAACCGCTTCTTCCAAGTCTGCTGTGGTTTAGAATATTCTAACTACTATCCCATTAAAGCAGGAGTTCCACAGGGCAGCGTCCTGGGTCCCATCCTCTATAATCTATACACTGCTGATGTACCCTCTACCACCAATACCTTTCTGGCAACATTTGCAGATGACACGGCAGTCCTGTCAACCCATCCAGACCCTGATATAGCATCCCAAAACCTTCTTTAAGCCAATCTGGACATATGGAATAGAGCTATGAGGAACAGCAAAAAAGTCAAACATCAAGCGCATCCAATCCTTTCAATCAAAAGTCCTGAGAACAATAGTAAATGCCCCTTATTACGTCAGCAACAAAACCCTTCATAATGATCTGAATATATCTTACATTCTTGAACTCGTCCCATCCAAGTTCATAAAATTCCATAGTAACCTATCCAACCACCCTAATTCCCTAACACAGTCATTGCACTGCACAACTCATCCCTATAATCCTCCTCGGAGACTAAAACGGCAGTGGCCTCGTGACCAGCTATAAATAAGTGACAGTGGGAGTCCTGGCAATAGCCAGTTTCTCTAATAATGTCTTGAGTGTATGTGGCTCTTGTGCTCTTAGGGCTAACTGGAACTTAGTTCCCAACAGTTCTATATGAGTAAATCATTGCCATCTCCCAATATTGTGAATGTTTCAAAGTAAATAAAAAGAAGCTTTTACCTCTAGCTCTAAATTCAAGATGAGAAAAATCAACCTGGTTGTAAGAGCACTTTAAGCTGAATGAAAAAGGTTTTGTTTGACCAAATCTCAAAATTTTGATTCTGAAAAACTGAAGAGTGTTACTTTCATAACCTTAGAACCACCCATTTCCCCACTCAATTCCTGACAATTGAGAGTCCCCAAGAGGCATGAAATTTTATATAGAAGTTTCATTAGATGTCTCCTCATGAGGCTAAAAATAATAGCAACCCTATAAAAAATTATTTCTTTGATAATGAACATTAGAGAATGTAACTAAAGGTTCCAACAAATTCAGGGAATTTATACACTTTACTCTAAAATAATTTAATAAAAAAAATAAAAGGTGTCAACAAAATAAAAACAATTAAGGTTTTTTTTACGGTTGTGAAAATCATGAGATATAAATATATACACACACAACTGAATGTCGTGACGAGAGGATATAGAGAGATTGCTAAAGTGTAAGTGAAATTTTGTATTGTGTAAATTAAAGTGAGGAACTAAAGATTTGAAATAAAGGCTTAAAATTTTGTTTCTTTTCTTTACAGAGAAACCCAATTGAGTATTTTTTCACAGGAAAAATATTACCTACATCAACGGATTATCGAGACAGAAAAAATCATATTATATATATATTACTTATCAAGACATTGACACCTTTAAATTGAAAGCAGACTTAATATGATTGGAAAATATTTTATAATTACAAGTAATTGATTAATAATTGACCCTTTGTTATTTTTCATAGGGTTTATATAATTTGCTTTTATTTTTAGTATCTCTGAAGCATCAATTTAAGTGGAAAAATAACATTCCCCTTAATAAAATGAGGATTGAAAAAAAAAATGTGAATACACTTGAAAATAGTCTTAATGACTTTACATAATTCTAGTTCAATTTACTTTAGCCCCAACACACATTACATATCATTAATAAGAATGTCAATATCTTTAATTTAATACTCTACTCAATATCATAATGAAATATTTATTTTTTTATTACTAATTAACTAATTAATGATCCCTCATTAGTGTTCACAGGCTAGCATCATTAAGACATCAAATGGAACTACCATACAAAATATCATGCCTCTAAAACAAACAATGGTTGAGTTAAAGTAGCGAATGCGAAGCTGACAATTTTAATGACTTCAAAAAAAAATACTTAATGACTTCAAAAAAAAATACTTAATGACTTCAAAAAAAAATACTTAATGACTTTTTGTAATTATATATTAAAAATAAGACACAAATTGCATATGGCAGGACTTATAAGTAAATATTTAATCAGGATGTTGGGATCATTAATTTGATACACATCTCAAAATTAAAAAAAATATATTTTATGAATACAAGCTAATTAATTAATTAATGACACTGATGTTTTTTGAAGATGGGTATATTTTTCATGAATCAAAATATCGATTAGGACCTCCATATAAATTTCATGTCTCTAGCTAAACAGGGGACTAAAAAAGAACAGAACAGACAGACTGGCAGACATACTAACACATGGGTGAAAACACTAGTTTTATAACTTTATAAAAGATAATCTAAATAGATTACACATTGACTAGGCCAAGGGGGGAGTACGGATAACTCAATTGGTAGAATACCGGATCAGAGATCAAGAGGTCCCGGTCTCGGGTTCAAATCCTGGCCCTGTCAATATCTTTGCCACACTACAGATTTTATAAATAAACTTCACTATAAGTTTTTTTATTAACATTTATTTCCTATGCTTTGCTTTTAGCCTGCTTGTTATGTATTTATGTAATAGACTAAAAGGCTTTGACCAAGATTAACATTCTACACAACTACATGAGGAAGTGAACAGAAATTGGAGGTTATGTTAAAATAATTGATTCAAGAATAACTATAATTTGCATGTACTCTTATGGGCCAAGGTTAGCATGTAGTTTTTCTTAACGGGATGGGTCTGGTCAGGGACCACTTAACCTGGTGAGGATAAATGAGTAACTAAGTGAATAAAGAAGTAGATAATCCAATTAATAAAAAAAAGAGTGCAGGGATGGACAGTTTTTTTTTTTAAGAACTGGTTTGTTGATAACTTTGTTCCTGAAGTTCTAAAATTCGTGAAAGATAATAATTTACCAGAAAAAGCAATTTTACTGATCAACAATGCTCTGTCTCATCCGGGAGAAAACGAACTCATGAGTGGAGGAATTAAAGTGAAATTTCTCCTACCAGATGTAAAGCTGCAGCCTATGGACCAGAAAGTCCTTGAACACATGAGAAGAGTTTACCAAAAAGAACTGATTATTAAAATAATTGAAAAGGAAGGGGGGGGGGAAAGTGTGATTGACAAAACAGTTGATTTATAATAAAATACAGTAAGAGTACTTATTGAAGGATTTTGTTTGGATTATTACCCATATTACCTGGATTATCAGGATTTTTGATTGTCCAGATTGGTTCTGGTCCCAGTTAGTCCAGATAAACGAGATTTTACTGTATTTGGTTTCGTAAAAGCACAAAACTTGGAGGTTTAAAAAAACAAATAAAAAAAAAACTAACAATAGAATAGGAAAAAAATTATTCCGAGACTAAGTCCCCTATTAGTAACATTAATGTTCCATATGCAGAAGTCTTTACAATATGATACAGCATTAAAATAATGTTTTGTAAGGATGAAGCATGGTGGATATTAGGAGGTAAAGAATTCCAGAGGGCAGCAGAGAGAGCAAAGAAGGAATGATTGTATGCTGCAGTTTTGTGGGCAGGAATATAAAGTACAATGAGACGGGATCTTGTGTTTTGGGAGTAGATTGAGGATTTGAACTGTTTTATGATGGTGATGAGGATGGATATTTTATGTATGAGGAGGGTGATGAGAACTGATGGTTTGTATAAGCAATGAACTAAAGAAATATTGTGCACAGAAGGAGAGGAAGAGCCATCCTAACTAAAGCAACTCATGATTTGCTTACACTTACCTCTTACTTACTAAGTCCCACCGAGAGACGGCCAAACACCTCACAGCCCTAGTCAAAGTGAGGGAAAATAAGGGAGGAGACAAAGAGTTGACGTGTAAGCAAGGGGAGCAGATAGCAAGAGCGATGGAATAGCTTAGGGGTACCTTTTGACAGGAAATTTAAGAGATGTGTTGGTTCCAAGAGAGGGTTTGGTCAATATTTATCCCTAGGTTTTTAATGGTATAGCAAAAAGTGATAAGATGGTTATTAAGAGATAATTGGCAAAGGATCTGAGGAGGTAACTGGTATAAATGGGTAAGAAGGTTAAATAAATTATAAAAAAATAAATAAGTAAAACTCTTACCTTTCCCAAGAGAGACTATTCCAGGTCTCTCTTGAGAAAGGTAAATGATTGAAAAACCAAAGCAATTACCAATACTCATTCTAGAGAATTAAATGATTAAATTACCTTTCCTCGAGACAATTTCAGGATTGGGAGATTCATTCAGTGCCTTAGTTTCGGATGAAGAAAATAATTTACTGCTAGACTTTTTACCTTTACAAATCTTATCTATTTCATCTTTTACTCTAACAAATTCTTCACATAAAAAAACAAAAATAGGTTTTTAATTGTCATAAAAAATATATTTGCATTGAAGAATTAACTATCATACCTTCTTGAAGGGAAATAGCAGACTCCATGGTACAAACACTTCTCAATTTGTTTTCAATATTATCATGACTACCTTGAATATTAAACTCATTAGTAAATGGCAGTTTTCTCTTCGTTCCGTACTGACAGTTACCTGAACGATCAAAATTCATTAAAACCATCACCATAAATCCACAGGCCCTTGAAAATGATTAATTACATTGTATTAACTTCTTCAACTCATTAACCTTGGGGAAATTCTAAATACCTATATTTATCAATCTTTCACAATTGTAAAATCCTTAATTTTGCCAAGAAACTAATAACAACATTAAACATATTCTTCTCTCAGAAATTAACTTTTTTGATGGGATAGACAGCACAGGCTACATGGAGGAGGAAGTATGACAGCCACCTTCTAATCCAACGGCTGAGTTGTGCTATCCAAACGATCTTAGTATTAGCAAGATGAACTATAAAATTCATTTATTATAAATGAGTGAATGAAGTTGCTAGGAAATATTCTGCTCTATCAAATAATAATGACAAGGTGAATGTTTCTTTTAAGTACCAATAAAATATGCTTTATATAGTTACATTTCTAACTTGCACCATTTTAAAGATAAATAAAAAAGGAAATAATACTACTAGTAGTATTCTACCATTAGTAGAAATAATAGTTCATTGTTTGCCGTGAATTTATAAATAAGTAGATGAGCATTTTGAGATATCAGCCTAGGCTGGTGAAAGAGATAAGTTGGATTTTCATGTAATTTATGAATGGACAACGTTTTTGCCTACTGTTTATATCTGCATCAGGTCCTAGTATAAGGTGGTTGAATGATCTAAAGGAGATGTTGGTAGCTTAACATATTGTTGTGATGTAAATTTGGAAATTAGCGGGAATTAAAGGGCGTTAAACGACCCGTGGATCAGGAAGGCTATGGAAAAAAGGCGGGAAAAGAAAGATGGCGAGAGCGGTTGTTCATCAGAGATCGCAGTAGATGTCACAACTGTGGAGAGAAAGGAAGAGCATGGGGAACCTAGGAAATTTTGTTTGATGCAATAGAAGCTGAAGTAGAATCAAGCAAGGAGGAAGAATTTGTAGAAAAGAGAGACAGAGGAAATAGCAGTGGAGATATCTGATCGCGTGGCGTATAACAGGAAAGTGAGCAATTAAGGAAGGAGGAGAACGGAAGCGGACTGGCCAGTCGCAAGAGGTAGTGGGTAAGAAAAAATAGTTTGTAATGGTTAATTGTTAAGAAAATGCATGTTAAGAAAAGAAAATTTAATAAAGTTATTTATTGAAAAATTCTCCTTTTGCCAGTCATTCTTTTTTACTATTAGCATAACCAGAACCCTCAAATAACTTTAATAAAATAAATTAAATAATATTAAAATAAATTAAAACTAAATAAAAAACATAACAATATATTTAAGAACTGAGTAACTAATACTTAAACTAGGACCTGGTCCATAAATACAAAGTATGTTGAAATGTAGTCTATTAAAAATATAATAGGTGAAATGGCACAAACTTTAAAAAATAGTGAAGTTTAAAACAGATGTAAAGGGTATATGATCGCACTATGTAGAAATAATGAACAGATTAATTTCTAAATTTAATGAATTTGTTTTGGATTGGTACCAAGTAGTTCAGTTTGTAGTATTGCTTAGAGGAAGCATCTAATTGACAAGATGCAATCACAGTTACTTTTCACTCTGACAGGGCAGTTTCAAGAAGAGCATATAACAGATAACCCTCTTCTTACAAAGGATTCTACGTGTTTAATACTTGGTTTTGTAAAAGAACCAAACTTCAAATGATTGAAAAACCAAAACAATTATCAATATGTATTCTATAAAATTAAATGATCAAATTACCTTTCCTAGAGACTATTTCAGGACTTGGAAATTCATTCAGTGCCTTAGTTTCTAATGAAGAAAATAATTTACTGCTAGACTTTTTACTCTTACAAAGCTTATCTATTTCATCTTTTACTCTAACAAATTCTTCACATAAAAAAAATAAATTCTGATGTAATTTTTTTATTAATATAAGCATTTTTTTTTAACATGGCATTGAAGAATAACTCTTACCTTTTTGAAGTGAAATAGCAGATCCTGAGCTACAAAAACTTTTAATTTTATTTTCAATATCATCATAACTACCATGACCATTGCTATTTATTTCAAAAGTTAATGGCAGTTTTCTTTTAATGCCATACGGAGACCTACCTGCAAAAAATCGCTTTCATGACATAAAACACCACTGAGGAATTTGTCTTTAGAAATAAAGAATATTATATACCCATAAATAGGACTTTTATTTGAAACAATTGTATTCTATACTTTGTTTTTAATCATTATAAAACACCCATAAACAATACATAATTCTGCAAATTGTTTGTCGTCCAGTATCCGCAACTAAAATGAAAAAATTACAAGTGCTCCAAAATAAAGTTCTACGCACAGCAGTCATTGCCCCGTGGTTTATCAGAAACCAACACCTCCACAGTGACCTACAAATGGAATCAATCAAAGATTTCATCAAGGCAAATTTAAACTTCCAGAAAAAATTGCCTGGTGTTAAAGATGTTTTTTTATAAAGCAGCTAGACCTATCACATGTTCAAGGTTAAAGCCCAAACTTTTAAAGGTCTTAATGCATTAGGGGCAGCAGATGTTATCTCACAGTACAGCTTGGATAATAATTAAATAAAAATCAACTTTTTAATTTTTTTTTTTAATTGTTGTAACCTCGGGTGACACCAAGTGTGACTTTGCCCACAACATTCTATTGTTAGAATTTTTTTTCTATGCATGTACCTACGTAAGACTAATCAAGCCAATCTAGAAAATTAGAGATTGTGTTAAAATAATCTATTTAACAATAACTATAATTAATATAAACTATTAATTACTACAACATGGTTGGCTCTAAAGAAATGTTCTAATTCCAAAAAGAATAAGGTTAACAATAACATAAACAATAGCAAAGTGCCAGCTAAACAAATCCCCGCTCCACCTCCTCCCACTCCTTTACCCCCACCACCCTCTGATCCCCACCTCCCCCTCTTTTACTCCTAACTCAAATTAAAGTAGGTCAAGGGTTCCCCCCAATTTCACTCCCCTAGACCAAGTCACCTATCTCATCTCTTTTGATGCTGGAATCAGTAAGCAGAGGGAATTGGGAGACACAACAGCAAGCTTCAATACCAAGCCTATGGAAACTACCAATTCCATTATTGGACAAGGGTTTCAAACCATTTCTAATAAAAAGCAGGAGAAACAGCAACAGAAGCAATCCTAAACATTCTAAAAAGATTTTTATGAACAATGATTACCATCATAATATTTATTGCTACAGTCCAAACAATCAACCAAATGTACCTCCATATATTTCCCATAATTATAAAAAAAACAATAAGAATCACTTACTTACTATCTCTACAATAGACTTAACAGATGCACATATGCCTATAGAAATATCAACCAAGACAAAAATATTTCTTTAGTTCTCCATATTTATGTAATATCTGCTTGTAAAATTTTCCAAACATACACCGACCCTTTACAATTTTCATATTACAGTCCTAACTGTAATTTTCCTTCATCGAGATGTTCAAAATAAACACGACCACCTATCTTATCTCTGAAGAGTTTCAAGTCAATTTGTCTATACCACAAGTAGTAAACATCATACTCTTGATCTACTCATTTGTGCAACAAATATCTATATATACTGAGTTATTGGTTTTGAACTATTGTAATTCGGTTTATGTACATACATCCGAATTTGTAAATGTCTGTGTCTAGGTATGCCTATTTATATATCCAAGATCTCCTTCTACCACTTCTAAAATATTTTCAAATTCACTCACATATAATATAAAACACCTTTATTTAAATAAAAATTCGAATAAAAAACAGGATAACCCAATAAATAAGAATTATTTAAAAACAACTTTTTATGTATTTAGTATAATTTTCTTTCTTTCTAGTATAAATAGGTATATGATGGTACAGGACTTTCATACCTTCCCTTTTGGAATCTCCATGAGACTGATTCAGTGGAACAGGAGCTAAGAACCCAATACAATAACATAAAACTAGTTATTCAATATGAAAACCCATTTTGTGTTACATTTAGGTTTTACATTTTAAATATTTAATATCTACCTTCCTACTTAAGAAACATATTAAATGGCTGATAAAGCTGCCTGAGAAGCATTAACTCTCAACTAAGCTGTACTTACTTTGTCAAATCTTGCATGTCCACCAAAAGAAGTAATGGCTAAATGATGGCAGTCAATGAGGGATGAGTGCCCACCTAGTAAGCTGAAATGTATCAAGAGAGAGGTTAAACCATGGAGTACCTTGACAACCGTCAAGAAGAAATACCATTTGCTCGCCTTAGAATAGGACATTGTAGATTCACACACGATTACCATATCACCCGAGAAGCACCTCCAAAATGTTAAAAATGTAACAGTGATGTAACCAACATTCATATATTTGAGAAGTGTCATTACTAAAAATCCATTTTAAATAGCCTAAAAGTTCCAACAAGAATGCCAGCAGCATTAGAAAATAATGAAACAGACTATTGACACCATAATCATTTTTCTATTAAAAACCGATTTACACTGCAATTTTTATCACCATACCCATTTTATATAATAACCTAATTTAGTAATACACGATAGAAATAGTAGAAAATATATGGTGCTATTGCACCTCATTTTACTATCTTGTTCAATTTTATGTTTTCAATCAGACATAGTTTGTTAAGAGAATCCCATTAGCACTTATATGAGAGTACAGCGTGAAAATGGTCCCTACTGTTGTGGGTGTAGGATGGTCAGTGCCCTGTACATCCTGAGGCAAGTTGGCTGGTACTCATCATACTTGGTTCCGTAAAAGCACAAAACTTCAAACCAACATAACAATTACTAATATGTATTCTAGAAAAATAAATGAGTAAAAATCTTACCTTTTCCCTGAGAGACTATTTCAGAACTAGGAGATTCATTCAGGGTCTTAATTATTGGTGAACAAAATAATTTACTGCCAGACTTCTTAATCTCAGAAAACTTAGATGTTAGATCTTCTATTCTAACACTTTCTTCACATATAAAAAAAATAAGCTGTTACATTTTTTTTAACCATAATTGGTATCAAATAATTAACTATCATACCATTTTAAAGTGAAAATCATATTCTAAGTTATTACAACTTTTCAATATTTTAAATATTATCAAAGTTATCATGAATGAACATTACTATTTCCATCATTAGTCAAAGACAGTTCTTTCTAAATTCCATACTGACAGATATGGAAAATGAATATGAATAATGGGTTACTTAATATCAAACACTATCTAGGGAGGAATAGCCATTGAAAAATCTATCAGTGCTCTTTATGTGACTATAGAACTACATATTATTTCAATTCTATGGCTAGACACAATTTGAATAAGGAACCATTTATACTATATTTATTGAAATGGGTAAAAATTTATTTGGACTTTGTATTATTACAAAACATTTGCCATGCAACAGAACATAAAAAAGACAAGATAATTTATTACCAACACCCACCACCTGTTCATTAACTTTAAATTATCATATGAAAGTGTAATTATACTTTAGAACTTTGCATTATTACGGGTCAGAACTTTTGGGGAGTAAAAAAAGTCTCATCGGCTAAACTACTTCACTGGTAGCTTTATAAGCTCACTTGTATGCCCAATGACTAGAAGGTCACAAAACTTTCTTAGTATTTTTTTTATACAAATAACTAAATGACATATGACTAAAATAAAGTAGAAGTGAGAGCCCTCAATAAAACAGTTTTCTTCAGCAAAACCCATTAAAGTTGTTGCAGAGCCTATTATAATTATGTAAATAGCAGTTGTTCTAAATGAGCTTTAGTTAGGCGTTACTATATAATTAGAATAAAAATTTATTAATTATAAATTAAAATTAAATTATTTCAAAACAAAATTTGAAATTAAAATCAATTCAAAAATAAAGTTGAAGGGAATAGAAACAAAGACAGAGGTTATCATGTTTTTTCTAAAAGGATAAGCATGTTTTCCTAAAAGGGTCAGAATGGACTCCAGCCATTAAAGTTCCAACTACCACCTGCTTTACAGCTCTAGAATCTCTAACAGAACTTCAGTAAATTTCAGTTATTTTATGGTGGGTCGATTAAAGACTTTATTTATTTTTCAAGTTTTCTACCATATTTGTTACGCCAACAACCTTCATTTAGTTTCATCCAAAGCAGTCGACCAATCAATCCAATGACCTGTTGACCTTGCTACTCCGTCAGCCTACGCACCACCCAGGTTGTACCATGTTTTTTTTCACAAATCTATTTGAGCAGTGGATCTATGAAGAGCACACTTTTTTTTTGTAACTGTCTTTGTTTCGCCCATTAATATGCCTGTCTGGGTTGGTTTGTATTTTGAGGACTCAAAATAAGCGGTAGTGTTTTTTTTTTTGTTTTTCTTTCAATCGATTTATTTTCATTACAAAATAAAATTTTTTTTTTGCACTTTACATTTTATTTAACAAAATAAATAATTTTATTATATTTTGATCTTCAAAATAACATTATAATTTCTTTCCCTTCCAGATTAAACAAAAATATATAAACTCATAACTTCTTGAAAAAAAGATTTTTATTTTATTTTATTTTATTATTATAAAAAAGATTATTTGTTTTTCATTATTTGACTTTCACACTCAACATGCACACTAAAAAGTACAATGTATTCTGCAACCTTTTAATAACACATTTAAGATTTAAACTTATCATTTATTTTAAACATTTATGCTACAATTCATTACTCATTTTCACTTCCTGATTCTTATTTGCTACAATTTAACATTTCAACACAAAAAATTATGAGCGATTCTCTAAAACATATTATCCTTATATTAACTAAAAAATACAAAAGAAGTTATTGTGTTTTCTCATTGCACTATTTGGATTACAACCACATGTCTCTTTTTCAACATAAGCTACAAGAAAAACTTAAGGGTTCATTTTTATCCATTCCAACAAATAATAAAAAGAAACATAATGACTACAAAATTTTTACAAACATAAAATATAAAAGACAGAAGGACTTGTTACTATCTTAGCAAACAGGAGCAAAATTCAAAAACCATGAATATGATTTACTGTGAAATGTGTTTATTATTGTGTAATTTAGCATCATTTGTTTTATTAAATAATTAGGATCATTTGCATCAATATGTACAAACAAATATAGCATAATAGTAATGAGAAATAAATGATTCTCCAAGCTATCAAGGATCTGTCAAGATGGTGAGGAGGTGATAGAATAGGAGGATGAAGCATAATGAATTTTAAGAAGGAGAAAATAAATTGTAAAGAGTGGTGGAGCGAGCAAGGAAGAAACGGTAATATTCTCCAGTTCTGTGGGGAGGGAAATTGTAGTTCAACTGTAAGAGATTCGGGGTATTGAGATTTAATGATATGGAAATGGCATAAACCAGGGAAATATTTTCAAAGGAAAGGAGGGGAAGAGCCACCCTAATTAAATGTTGAGATGGAAGACAGAGGAGGCCTAAAGACAGATCTAAGGAAACTGTTCATAACTCATTTCAATTTATCACCAAGTTTCTCCAAAAGATCCCATATACAACACTGTCAAAAGTGGAGGAAGGATAATCGAACAAGGGACACTAGAGTGTATAAGGATTACAAAAATTGTATTTTATCTGTATGGAGAAAACATCAATTTCAGATAATTAGATCTAAAATTAGAGTAACTTTGATTATCCTGCAGTTTATGACCAAATGTCACCTAATGATGAAATTCAACTGTGAATTCCTTTACAGATTTAAAATATGAAAAGTTATATTCAAGTTAAGTAAAGTATGATATGTAATTAATATGGTATCATTAGTCCAACCAACCTAGGCCATTCGCCAATTAGAAAAAAAAAAAATCATTTAGTTCTGGCTTTTGATACAGATGTTCTCAAAAAGTCTTCACTCTGCCAGTGGGGGTGAGCCAGGAGTGGTGGGGTGAGCGGGGAGTGGTGGAGGTGAGCGGGGAGTGGGGGAGGTGAGCAGGGAGTGGGGGGGCCAATGTTTTTCTCAAATATCTCGGGAGCTATCAACTTTAGCAAAAGGTACTTTATATACAAAATTAAATTACATAAAAGTTCCTAGAAGAAAGGTTCTATTAATTTTTTAGGTTAGGGTTAGGGAGATACAGGGGGATGAAATGTTAGTTTTTGTTAAAAATTGTCTAACAGATCACTTTTTTTACCTTTAAAACTTGAATTAATAGATAATAATTAAATTTCATCAATTATTTTTAGGTAACAAATAATATTTGAAGTAAAGTAAATAGAGAAAAACTTTAAAAGCTGGAAAGTTCAACCAAGGGATATGAAGAAGGTCAGGTAACATCGTATTGTTGCTGACCATCTGCCCATTCTTGATGAATCTCTCCCAGGTAGGTATTCTCCTTCCACCTCGAACTTCTCACAACTAGTTTTAGGTCCTCTTCTTTCAGTTGTATAACCTTCGCAAAAGTCAGTGAAAAAATTTTAGTGTTTATTTTCTCTAATCAGGATAATGTCAGTAAAGTGTTTCATTTGTGATGATGAATTAGAGGATGATGGCTGATGTGTTGGTGAAGAAGAGATTATTGGTTTGAGAAAGGCAAGCATGAAAAGCAGTGATGGCAAAGTTGAAACTCTTCAAGGTAAAAAAAAGGTGTTCGTTCATTTTTCTTGCAGAAAAAAAACCAGACCTCAATCAATTCAAATAAGACAAACAGAATCACATCATTTCACATTCAATCCCTGTGAGTAGATCATCTCAAAAGAGATTTGATTTTAAAAGTCAGTGCCTCTTTTGTGCTTAAACAGTAGATGAAGAGTTTTACTTAAATCAAAGAAAAAACCCATTGTCTAGGTGTCACCAGGTGTTCGGGCCCTTAGGCAGTAAATAAGTTTTGATTAAAAGGGTAATTCAAAATAGAGAGACCTCATTTTTTTGTATAAACTTAATTTTTGTTTGAGAAGATTTCAACAATATTTTATATTATTATTATTTTTTTTATTATGGTAATGAGATGAGTGAAAAATTTTAAAATTATAAATTTATTTTCTTTTTTTTTTCCTTCTTTTTCTGATTGTTTATTGTCTGAGAAAATTAGGAAAAGTGTATGTAAATATTGTATACACAGACATATATTTAAGATTAAAACGTTAAATGTAAGTTATAAAATGTATTTATTTTATTTATCTTGTAACAGCAATTTTCATTTTATTACATCAACATACAGAGGAAATAGTTTGAAAGACTATAAAGCTTGAGGAAGTAAATAAATACGTCTTTGCGTATTAGAGGACAAGGCCTGAGCCTGGCTTAGTCAGTGATGAAGATAGCACAATACGGGCCTGTTCCCCTGCAAACAAGAAGTCGCTGTTCCTACAAATTTGAACTTCTCGGCTTATCTCGCCTACATATCTCTCAGTGCACATCACCGCCCTGCGATTGACTCTACGCACTCTTCAAAACATCTTATTTGAACTTCTCGGCCTATCCCGTCTACATATCTCTCCGTGCACATCATTGCCCTGCGGTTGACTATCCGAACATCCATTGTATCGTGACTATAAAATTTTTCCTAATTTTTATACGTTAATTATACTAACAATTATTTATACTAGTTATACTAATATTCAGGCCTGGTTAAGTTGCTGATCAGTATTTTTTTTTGTTTTTTAATAAAATGAATTGTTTTTTCTTTATTATTTTTGACTTTGTTTAATTACTTTGATTGATTGTTTATGCCTTACTGTTGGCAAGTTTGTAAGCTAGCCGACCCAATCCAACATCCAGTTTCTCACAACGTAACCGGCGCAATTTTCTGGCGTTTGGGGACTTCTTGATTTTTAAGAGCCCAAGCGCAAACACCAGGTATATACTCTTTGAACCTCTACATTTGATGAATCTATTAAAAATCAAGCAACATGAATGGGAGGATACTGTTTAAAGACACATCGGTGTTTTAGGGGGACCTAGATGCAAATGATCCTTTTTACCACCATGACTGTTATGAAAACTTCTTTTTAGTTCATGTACCACCAAGAAAGGTCCCAAGAGGTTACCCCTGGAAATGAAAAAATTACAACAACAATGGAGGAGATTTATAAGTACTTGGATAAACACGGGTTTTTTATCAATAAACTGATGGAGCCAAATTTCATCAGAAAAAAAGCCATCAGCGGCTACTATTAGAGCGAGGCTGACCCAGAAATATGGTGAATGTGTAATATTCAGCCAATGTGAACGAGTAGTACTGTTGTCTGTTTTTGTGATGTTAGCCACAAAATATTGAATGAAGTGTGGTACTCATCAAGATGTCAGAGAAGAACTGATCAAGTAGAAGAGTGAAAGAGAAGAGCACCTGAGAATTGTACCAACTGCTGCTGGCATTATAAAAGATGATATCTGTTCCCAAGCATATGAAACAGATATGTTACCCACCAACTGCCCATTTTCTAGACCAAGTTGAGGATATGGTTACAAAATCCCTCACTGTGTTCTTGGACTTGTTGGTTCCTGCAAAAAGAAGGGAAGAGAATAAAGTGAAAAGTAAAATAGTGTATATTGCCCATGTTATAATTACTGAAACTTGACCTTCATCCTTTCTATCCCCTACTCTACACAGGGGTGAAGTGAACGATGTGGGCCCTGGAAAGCTGGGATGCTATGCTCAACAGTTTACATCAACTGCCGTGGCACCTGACCAACAGCCTACCGATTCAAGAAGAATCTGACGAAGAAGATGAGGAAGAGGATGAAGAATTCAACTTCTAACAACCACATCTCTCTATCAACCCACTCTATCACCCCAGCATGTCTGGTCCTGATGCATGTCTCATATCATTAGTTTCATATTACTTTTTTTTTAATTTATATTTTACTATTGTAATACCTTTTTTAACTATTCTTTTTAAATCAACGTTTTCTAAGAAAATTGTGAAACTTCTTTTCCTAATCCCTAGTTGTCTCTTAAAGTGTTGAACTTAAACAATATAAAATAGTTTATTTTCATAGTAACATTTATGCAGCTTAATTTTGAAACCTCTAAAACGTGTTTAGGAAAGTTTTTCTAACTTTTTGGTTGCCTGGATCAAATGAAACCCCATTAAGATATCTATCTCACATCCACAAAGAACATTTCCTAACAAAATATCCCAATATTTGAAAATAATATTTCAACCTGGAAAGAGTCTCGTTTTATTTCTGCAACTTGGACACACGCTCAAATTTGATGTGATGCACCTGGTGGTCTGGGGATCTACTGGTAGGAAATACTTTTATGTCACTCCATATACTTAGTGGGGATAACAGTTGCATGAAGCATAGTACAAAATTATCATAATAAATCTGAAGTTTCACAATTGAAACAAACGCCTTGGTAGATTCAACTTGTGACCCCCCCCCCCTCTATCTCCCAAACTACTGACTCTATGAAAAACTTTTCTTATAGCAACTTTTATGTAAGTACATAAAAGTTTGTAGCTACATTTTGCATATAAAGTACTTTTTGCTGAAGTTGATAGTTCCCAAGACATTTGAGAAAAAATGAAAAAAGGTACCTTCAAAGTTATCCCCCCCACCCACTGCTTGCCCCCCACAGGTGGGGTCTTTTATTAGGTTGCACAGGACACTCCAACAAACAACTGTACCAAAATTTAGAACTACACGATTTTTTTTTTCTCGATTTTTCCTTCGTTGCCTGGACTAGATGGTATATTATTTAAGAAAATGATACTGTGTACAGAACAATTGTTTTATACTTAACAAAGAGAAGTGTTTATTAAGTCACCTGATTCCTTATTAGATTTAGAACTTTTTATGAAGATATCCAGCATAGGTTTATGATTTAATATGTTCCTGAAAAAAAAAATGAATACATATTTTTAAGGATATACATATTTCACAAGTAACAAAATTGTGCAAAATATCCTTCTAATAATATTTTATTTTTCAGTGACATTTTTAAATATTTTGCTTGATTCTCAAGTAGCTGGAACAACAAATGAAACAACTAAAATTCCATATTACAGTAGGGAATTGAGAAGAGGCGTGGAGCATGATAACTTAGTAGGCTAGGCAGTTGTTGATGCTATCAGTGAGCTCAAAAGGCATAAATAGATTAAATAAGAGGTAAATAAGGCATTATTATTATTACCGGTTATAAGAATAGAAAATTTCCTGCATAACAAAGAATACAAACCAGGGTTATTTATTCAAGCTTGATGAAGATCCACTATAATATTACAAGCCCTACCCAGCAAAACCAAAATCATTACAAAACCTCTATCAGACTCGGAAAACATTCATAACTATGCCCCGGATTTATATGCAAATGCATATGTTTTTTTAAATAACATGAGCATATATCTTCACGAATCAACTCAATGTAGTTCTTTTAGTGAATGTTTATGTTGCACATTTGGCCAAAATTTGTCTTTTGTGCATATTTGGGCTTAAAATGCATATTTTATTTAATTTTTGTTCAAAGGGGGTAAACATTTTTTTAAGTTAGATGTTCATTTTAAATTAACAATTATTAAATGTTAAATTAAAAATTGTTTTTGAATTTAAATAAACCTGATTACATACCTAGGGATTTCTGATTTTGCCGCCTCTAATAATTGAGGAGCTTTTATTGGCTATTTTGAATGGTGATTTGTCATTGACCAATATTTTGTGGGTGAATCCCTTGATAACACCCATATTGTGCTTGAATACATTATTTTTGAAAGGAATTGTTTTGGTTATTGGACCAATGTTCAATGTAAGCGTCATATTGGATAAATCAATCTGTGGTTTCAAGTCCGATCAGAATTCAAATCCCAAAATACATTCACAACTCAATTCCAGCACCACTAACATTATCAGTCTTTGAGATCATTACCCAAAGAAACATGTGTGTACAATTTTTGATCTATTTTCTTGGATTTTCTATTACAGACTGTAATGATTTGTAAAGTTTTACAGGGTAAAACCTGTAAATTCGAGACTATACATTGAAGTTTTACAAGACAAGCTTGACTAATGGTATTTATTTCACTACCACTGTTGATTAAAATGTCAGGAGTTTTGATGCTTGACTTATTGGGCTTTTGATTTATTATTTAATTCTGTCTCCATGCTACCAAATATGGGATAGTTATCTGTGAAACCATTGTGTAGTGCAGGCTAAAAGTGTTCAGAATTTTTGGGGGTGGAGTTTGAATATTGAGCTAGTCATTGTATAGGGGGTGGTTGTGTTGGGGCAGGGACTTCCTCCCTACATTCAAATGTTCATAGAGCGAACAATTGTTTACGCCTCTCACTCTCCAATTTTTAGTACGCAGTTTGTGAAAATTTCTGTCACCAGTTCCTTTCTTGTCCAACTGATCCTCAATGTAATCATTCATAAATTATTTAATTCCGTGTTTGTAATGTACAGCTGTTTTTTGTAATTTTCTCTATAAGGATCTTCAATTTTTCATCAATTTTTGGGTTGATTTCAAGTTTACTTGTGTTAATTTCATGTTTGGCTGTAATTACATGTTCATTAAGGTTTAGCTCGTCTTTATTCACCCTGGTAATCCGTTCCTTCTCATTGAATCTCCGCATGATAATGGCTCTCATGTCAGTATCTGGCTGGGTTAATGATACACTAGTAGCCGGTTGGGGTGCCATCTCGCCTGTTCCTATTATCCTTAACACTTGTTTCTCAGAGTTGAATCATTTGATTATTCATCTTCGGACTGGTCAATATGATTTTCGTTGTTGTTCTCCATTTTAATACAACGTTAATATCGGTATAAATTTCCAATGTGCACCTGAATTGGAACTACAAGTCAATGAAGTGAAAATCAGTCTTTGTACTGCGTAAGAAAGAAGTAAATCAACTGTCAACATTACTATGATGGGGGTAACTAAAATTTCAAACCATTTACAAGCTTTCAGTAACAAGGCTCTAAAATCAGTGATGGCATGAATAAATCAAGAGAAATTATTAAGAGGCTTCGAACAGGAAACAAATTATACTTTAAGCTGAACCTTTGGTGTGCCAAGATCCAGGTTTTCTTATTTTATCTAAAGATAATACTAAGAGGCAAAAATCAAATCAGATTTAACATAGCCCCTGGGAGTCTTAGGAATTTTATCCATAGTAAATAATTAAAGTGCAACCAATTAATAAGTAGAGTAAACCTATAAGAATCTATACCACTGGAAGAATAAGTGTCAACCAGTAGTAAAGGAGGTTATAGTTAGGTCACATAAATGAACATCTCCTAATTAGTAACTAAGATTCAGTTCCAAGAAGATTAACATTCTTCTGAAAATTTCACTTAATATTAAAATATTGGGTCAAAATGATTGCATTTAGTCTTGTCCATCACATGGTTTCTACCAAGTACGATTGAGGAAATCCCAGTTGATATCTCTTTTTGCCAATTTTGCAGTGACACATAAAATTGCTATTCTTAAAGTACGAGGGTGGTCTGAAAAGTTTCCGACCTAACAAAGATACAAGACGTTTTTTCAGAATTTTATTTTTTATTTTTCAACATAATTTTTCAACAAAAAAAACACAACATCCTTGTAACTCTACACACTTCTCCCAGTGATGCTCCCATCTCTGTAACCCGTCCAAATAGTACTCGGCGTTTTTCTCTGCAAAATAATCGTTCACGAAGGTGATTTCCTCTTTATTTGACGAAAATCTCTGTCCTCCGATCGCAATTCTTAGATGAGGGAACAAAAAGAAGTCGCTTGGGGCTAGATCTGGTGAGTAAGGCGGATGGTCAAGCAGTTCAAACCGTAATTCATGGATTTTCGCCATGGCAACCACTGATGTGCGAGACGGTGCATTGTCTTGGTGAAACAGGATTTTCTTTTTCTGCAAATGTGGCCGTTTTTCCGCAAGTTCTGCCTTCAGCTTGTCAAGTAATGATGCATAGTATGCTCCTGTAATGGTTTTTCCTTTTTGAAGATAATCGATTAAAATAACTCCATGACTATCCCAAAAAACAGTCGCCATCACTTTCCCAGCCGAAAAAACAGTTTTTGCTTTTTTTGGAGCCGGTTCCCCTTTGCAGTCCACTGTTTGGACTGTATTTTTGTTCCAGGCGTATAATGGTGTATCCAAGTTTCATCCACAGTAATTAATCGGCGCCAAAACTCGGATTTATTGAGCCTAAACTGCGCCAACAAAGCGTTGGAAATGTTCATTCGAACACGTTTTTAGTCTGAACTTTGGCGATGTTTTCGTCGGTAGTTGCAGTTTTTGGACGTCCCGAACGTTCATTGTCTCCCAAGCTGTTACGACCACGTTTAAATTCAGCTGCCCAAAATTATACTGTGGTAGATGATGGTGCAGAGTCCCCATACACAGAATCCAACTCATCTTTGATTTGCGTAGGCGTATTGCCTTTCAAAAATTAATATTTAATGACCACTCGATACTCGATTTTGTCCATTTTCATAAAAACACTCACATCGACTCGCTCAAACGACTGTTACACAACAACTGCGCGTCCAAAATGGCTGAAACTTTGGTGAGTAACTGTCAACAGATGAACAACGAAATTCACTAGCTTTTATTTACGACTGCTCCTATCTTCATGTTGAGGTCGGAAACTTTTCAGACCACCCTCGTAGATATCGATTCAAGAGACCTATATCGATTCATCCTTGACTTCATCAAGAGTTTGGGAGAATCCAGGAAGAACAATAGCATAGAGGCATGGATGTAACATAAGGCTCTTTTATCTATCTATCTATCTATAGTGCATGGAAGTGATTATAGATTTTCCCAATTCTAACAGAAGATTCAAGGCCAACAAAAAATAAGGGTAAAAGTATTTTACAGTCCATTTGTGCTGTGAGCTTGCACACTGAACATTTATTACTTTTCGAACCTTGAACACTAATGAGCTTCATTTATTTTTGGATTGTTTCAACTGAAGTTGTAGGGTGATTGGGGGGGGGGGGGGAACTTTTCAGACCACCCTCGTATTTGTGTTTTGGTGTCTATAAAATATAATTTGTAGTTAGCAGGTGGGTGCCATGCAAATATTTGATAATATTTCAAAATACAGAATGAAACTATTTGTAAAAAAAAAAAATTATATAATCTCATATCTTCTTTACAACCGAGATGTTAAACGAACGTTTGCCACTTAGAATATTATGAGATTGATCATAAAAAATAAAATTATTAGAGTTACAGGTGCCGAATTGTTAGCAGTGGGCTTTTTTATAGGTTTAAAATAAAAAAATTAAGAACTAAAACTTGCCTTTTAATAGATGATTTTCTTTTACTTGTACATCCAATTTTGTGTGGAGTAATCAAAGATTTTTTTCCTGGGCATTCTGGAGAACTGTTATCAATAATTTCTTCCTCCTGAATCTGAAAAACAAAAGTTTTCAAAAATTCAATAGTACTTACATATAACCAATACTGAAATTTCAGTGAAAACAGATAATGTGATATTTGTGAAGATATCCTAGTTTCGTTGGTCTTGCCTACCAATATAACTATAGAATCACTTAATAATAAAGACATAAGGTCCATTAAATCCTGTGGAGACGGATTAGAAAAGAAGATCAATAAATAAAATGGAGGAAATAAAAATAAAACCAACAAAACTTTAGGAATTTTGTTTTCCTATGTCTGAATCATATGGCAGCTGCGGCCGGCCATATGATTTATAATAGATGGCTGACTCCAACATACACAGGACCACAAACAGTTAAGATCGGGAACATTGCAAGACATGTATTATATTCCAGACATCAATATTGAATACAAAGCTTCATAACTTAGGTGCTCTGGACTAAGGCATGGTCTGGAGGCTGCCGACCTCGAACCTTTGCTTAAATATATTTATAGACAGGCCTACCACCCTTCTAGAGAAACCTAAAAAAAACTTTAAATTCAGCCATAAATTTAAAGCAACTTATAATTTCTTAGGCCCAAGGAGCAAATTTAAAACATTAAATAACTATTGCGGTACTAGGAGTAAGTATAAAATTAGATCAATTCAATTGGCGAGTGTGTGTGTGTGTGTAATTTTTCAGATCGGAGCCAGAAGAGAGTAATTGGCTCTAACTTCCCATTAAATAATATTAAGAGTTTTGCAAACTCCTCATATCAATTCCTGGGACTAACTAACTATTTGCAACGCATTAACAAAACACATTTTAAGGAAGTGGCTAAAATAAGAGACTTAAAAGAAAAAAAACTTCTTGGACATGGATAGGTTACATGTTTAAAAATCATAGTAATAGAACAGTAATAATAAACCGACACTAATAAATTAACAAAAGTTTAGAATAGTGATTCGTCCATAGTCCAATAACTGTGTTCTCGAGCAAAAGCCAGCCGTGTAACTCTGTGAGTTCTGGTCAATTCTGGTCCTTTTACTGGGCGAAAAGCCATTAGTCCATACTCATTTAATCTTCTCCGAGCAGTACGTTCAGAAATTTGCACACCTCGAACTTCTTGGAGCTGATGAATCGCTTGAACAACGGTAAGGTGCCGGTTTTGTAAAATTCTGTGGTTCTGTTGCCCTAGGCCGTCCAGAACCGGCCCTTCTATGGCAAGGCCCAGTTTCTCAAAAACGCCTGACGGCGTCTCGTAGAGTTTCATAGGGAACTCCAATGGCATTAGCTGCATATCTAATGGAACGTCCATCATCAATAAGTGCCACACCACGTGCAACATCCTCAGCACGAAGAGGCATTTTTAAACTTGAAATTGAGAAAATTAAAATATCGAAGCTAAAAACTAAGAAATTTGCTGCACCAGAACGCAAATGACACTGAATAAGCATTTTTAATTCCATGGAAAGTAAACATTGGGAACGACAGTCCTTTAATTGAATTAAGGATTATGGGTTACTATCCTCTATATTGACATTTCTAATTGAAAAAAAATACATATTTATTCATAAAAAAAAAATTGACCAATCCAAAGCAGAAATATTGTGAGATGAAAACATGAAAAAATCAGGTGGGTGGAATTTTTTGCTTGTCAGTGTATGTAATATAAAAGATTTAAAATTTATAAATATGCATCTAAAATCATCACAAACCCTGAGATGTCTCATATAAAATTTTAAAATAAACTGCTAACTATACGAAGTCTTTTCTTCCTTACATATTTACAAATAAAGTTATTTAAACAAAAATAAATTTCAACAATAGGAATCACAACAATATATTAAAAAACACATCTTTAAACCATAAAATGTAGTACTGAATATTCCAGGGAATATTAGAGAGAATGCGGGCAATGTCAAGCAGTTTATTTGACAGAACTTTTAGAAAACCTATTACATTAAAAGAACAATTATCGAGAAAGGAGTGTCCATTCTAGCAAACACATACACATATAAATATAATACTAAGAGTCTACTGTTAATACCTGTATGACATGAAAACGCTCCAAATTTATGATTAATTAATAATTAATAAGCCCACTTCACAAATAAATGGACCAACATAAAATTAATAAAGTAAAATAAAACTGGTGAGTACAACAACCTGGCAAATTTGAAAAGACAAGCTGTAAACAAAAATACTAATCAACCCATTACTGACAAATCTTCGCAGGTGCAGTGACTAGCCCGCCTTCTTCCAGGAGTCTACACTTTTCAAGTAGTGTGTATTCAATAAGCATATATTAATATTGAGCAGTTATTAAATGTAATTCCAACCAACAGTGTGTATGTCAAACTGATCATGGGAATCATCAAACTAATATGGGATATTAGTTAATAAGCAATTACTTGTATTATTTGTTGTAATTTTATGTAGTATAGGACATAGAAGTCTTGATTTTTACATCAGTACTTCCAATCCAAATCAGATATAAACTTTTAGAAAACATAGACGAGTAGGCTCACACCACTCATGAAGATTGATAAAAAACTTGCTTTTGTTACAGAAATTGAAATCCGTACAATTTGCAGGTGTAGTCTGTTAATTTTAGGTAGTATCAGTTACAAACAGAATAATTGAATTAAATCAGTGTCATGGAGACGGCACTGTTTTTCTTATATTTTCACTAATAGTAATATTAAAGCATGAGATGATTTAGCGATTATTTCATTTAAATTAAAAAAGGGTTTCTATGGCTTCATTAAAATCATAAACCCCTAAGTTTTTACTCATATCCCTGTCTGTATTGGTCTTTGTGAGAACCCAATTCAAGCTAGAGGCATGGAATTTTACATAGGGGTCCCATTTGAGACTGGGAAGAATTGAAAAATGTAGTCATCTCCTTAAAACATAATTGAGTCTCATTAATTAACTAATTAATTAATTGTTATTTTTAAAAAAATAACTTTTCTATACTTTTGAGTAGGGTATCAAATTAAAGACGTCCACATCTAGATAAGCAATATATAAATATTGCTGTTTTATCAAACTGCAAGCACATCAAGCCATTAATATTGTGTTCACAACTTTAACTATACCAGTGTTTTTTGTTTTTTTTAGGAGGCATAATAGTTGCATGGCGGTTCCATTATGGTAAAAATATAACCAGCCCCATGAAAAATAAAAAAGAGTCAATCAATTGTCACTAAATAATAAATATTTCCTGATCATATTATGAAGGGTATCAAATTAAAGGTCTCAACTTTCTTATTAATAATATCAAATAAAATGAAAAATAAACTTTATTCTGTGATATTAGACCCCTAAGAATAATAAAAATGGCATTTATATAAGGCCACAGTCTGGCCAATGCATACATCTTAACAACAGCTTATTGTATTTTAGATAAAACAAAATTAAATCTTAAGCTATAGAATTGGCTCTCAAATAGACAGTGACGAGTGGGCTATTGAGAGGAAAGAAGACATTTATAAAGGCAAGATTTGAAAACTGAGAGGGAAGAATAATTACAGATATTTCCAAAGGGTATATTCGGACGAGAAAGGAGTGATTGTAAAAAAAGTGGATCAGTGAGTAAAATGGTAGAGGTCGGATTAGAGAGATCATGTGTGCCGGAATGGATGGAGGCTTACAGCTTTAGGAAATTATATATGGCTAATAGGGTTTTATTGGAAGTAATGTATGTAATGTTTTGGGGCTTTGAGGGGCTAGTATCACAAAGTCATTAAAAGTGACAGTAAAATTGTTTTCGGGACCGGGACACTGGAAAATGAGTGATGGATCACACTGGACTATTTTATTACTTTAAACTGATCATATTGACTGAACTCTACTGAAAATAATAAATGATAGCCGGAAATGAAATACGGTAGTAATAGAACCATAATATAACTGTTATACAGAGTTAATGGTTTCAGGGAATTTAACAAAAGATTTAGCTTTAAACACTGCATTTTCACAAAATGATGAAATTGTCACTTGTACCTCTTGGCTTCTCCCCCCTCTCATATATAAGTGTAAAATTGCAGTAAATGTGATTTTTTTTTATTTAATGAAAATTATTTGTAAACTAAGTTGCTATTAACGTTTGATGTCCCAAGAGATCCCATCATACACCAAACCAGGGAGCATACTAGGAATTGGCGGATTGGTTACGCAAGTTAGTGGTGAGTGATGAGTACAATGTAGCTTGAAGATTGGAAATAGATCATTGAGTGATCAATTTAAGATGAGGTTCTGTGTGGGATTATGCCGCCAGTTAATTAATTGACTAGAAGTACTTAAGGGGTGACCATCTTGAATATGTGAAAATCAGGAAGGTTTCTGAGAGGCAAAGTTGTGCTGAGGACAATTGATTTTATTTCTCTGTTTAAATAGTTTGTAGAGAAAGGACCCAGCACCTTCATGACTTAAGTTGTAATTAAAAAACACAAAACAGGCCAAAAATATTAACAACCTGATTACTTTAATGTATTATATGATTATTTTTATGTATTAATTAACAAATTAATTCATTACATATCATGCATTGGACAGATGTCCTATTTCAACATTAAACCTAGTTCACTAAAAATATTTATTGCACTTACATCATCTTCACTGGAACTATCTACAATTTTAAAAGTTTCACTACTTTTTAGTAAGTCAGAAGGATTGTTAAAGGGATTCATTTCAAAAAATGATAACGAAAGCCTAAATAAATATTTAATTCAACATTCAGTTAAAGTTGAAGGAATCATAATTATTGAAATGTAAAATAAATCATAAAAATGTATAATTTGTCTGTTATGAGCAATGGAATTTAAAACATATCTACTTTATAGCCCTTTCTTGCATGACGTATGTATTTGTTTTGGAACCCGATATACATTAGATTTTGACATAAATTCATTGGAAAATTTAAATCCACAGTTTGGAGGGAAGTATTAATGGTGAGACGAATGTTGCACCGTTCTAAGAAGACCCGTTCTATTGACCAAGTACTGGGTACTAGTCATAACTGAACATTTCCACATCCAATGATGTGCTTATCAAAAAAACTAAATAGTACCAAAGCCATTGTGCCATAATTTTCATGAGTAATAACCAACGTTTAATATTGCAACTAACATTATTTGTTAACATCACAGCTCTAAATATCTATTTATTTACATCGAAATAAATAATCATCTATCGTAAATGTACGGCACTCATGATAATGTAAACTTATCAAACTAACTCTGTCCGATGTTAGTAAAGTTATAAAAAATGTATACAATCGACAGTTATCACTTCATCAACAGTATTTATAATCTTTAATTAGAAAAATGCCTACTTGTGTCCTATCCTCACCCAATAAACAGATACTGCTGAAATTAATAAAATGAAAAAAAAAAAACTTTATTCTGTGACAAGTCCCCAAAGAATTACAAAAATGTAAATCAATAATAGTACCAAAGTCTAGCCGATATAGATGAAAAACTTAGGATAACCTTATAACCAGGTTTTGAAATGAATGATTTACATTGGAATAACTGATGAAGAATAACAAGCGTTTGTTTCAAGATATTCCAACTTCCACATTTTTGTGAATAAAACAATAGATTAAAGAAAAAGAAGATTTACTTAGAATGAACAAAAAATTACATATTAACAGTAGAATCTATTGAAATGGAATATAACTCAAAGTGATTAGTTACTTAGAGAAAGGGCACAAGGGAAACTACTTTGAGGCCAAGTGGTGGGAATGATAATTTCGATCCAATAGCACCAATGACCGGAGTTAGCGTTTATATCTATTATTCCCTTCTGAAAAAGTCCTTTGTTTCAACAATGACTTTGTTGTTAGGACAATAATTTTATGATTTCACAAACTCTTTTTTTCATTCAGAATTTTTTTTTTTTAAAAACCTCTGTAAATAAACATCATTTAAGGTCACACACTATTTGAATTAAAAACTTTTTTTTTATTTTATTATTTATTTTCGACACCAAATATTCTTGGTATTCTAAAAAAAATATTTTGATATTGTTCCCCCTAAATTATTGTTGACGTTAATAACGACTTTAATCACACCCATTCCTAAAGTGTTACACGTAAAATCTATGTATTTTTCCCGCTGAATCGCATGATCAGATCACTTTTTTAATATGGCTTCATGATTTCAACAAAATTGCGAGTAAACAATTTTATGACTCCTATCAACCTATTACTTCTAATTTTGTTATAATCGTGAAGTCGTATTAAAAAAAAATGACCACGAGATTCAAAGCAAAAAAAACAACATAAATTTCATGTGTCACTTGATATTATATTAAAAAAATTAGTCCGTAAAATTTTTTTTTCCACATTCCTACACATATACTAGAGTGAAAGTCCTCCGAGTCAATTTTGCATGAATATTTGCCTAGAATCCGAACATAAAATAATAATAGGGTTCTTTTGGGGGAAAAAACTAGAATTACGCCGCTCTGCAGCTAGAGGAATTTAGGGAAAAGTTTTCAAAAAATGTTATTTACAAAATCGAAGTACGTATTATCACAAAAGGCTTGCTTTATATTATTATTGAATTATCCAATCATTTTGTATGAATTACTTATATGTTTTGCTTTGTATGAAATGTTAAAAATATATTGTATTTTTGGGAAAAAATTAAATTAAATAATAATTGTAAAGTGAGATTATGTAAAATATTTGGTTTGAATCATGTTTGTAAAAATATATTATTTAATAAGACCTGCAGTTATTATATCCTCAATTCTGTAACCTTATAAAACTTTCAAACGACAAAGCAGAAATTGTGAAAAAACCATCAGTAATAATTAAAACATTTACAAAACTGATGGAAGAACAGGCCAACCCGTTTCAACTAAGGTTGTGTTGCCAGTATATCCCTATTACCCTCTTACACGGCTGTAAATCGAACACGGCCTCTAGTATATCCCCTCTGTTTTTTTTGTTTTTTTCAAAGCTCTCAAACTTATAAAAATAGGATGTGGGAAAAATAAAGGAAAATTATTTTGGGCTAATGAGTGCCTTTCACTAAGGGGAGTCCCCATTTGAAGGATGTATGAGAAGGATATAGGGTGTGGAATGCCTAAAAAGACGGATGGAATCAGGAAGGTAGTGAGAGTCTACCAAGTATATCCCTCTTTTTTTTTTTTTTTTTTTTTTTTTTTTCAAAACCTCAACAAAACAATACAATTTACAAATAAGAAAAATAACAAAATATTTGGATTACATATTTCTCCTCTTTCTGCATTTACATGCATTTGGCGGAGTGCCTAAATATAATAAATTTTTATTGTCGTTAATAGTTCATTGTTCTTATACAACACTAGGTGATGAGGCTCACCTTCTATTTGTCACCGACACCAACACTAAACACTAGGAACAAAACAAAACAAACTAAACAAAACAAAACTAAACAAAACAAACTAAATCTCTACCTAGAACCTAGGACTAGAGTGTTCCAGCCGCGACAGCGTCCTGCCATCGTTGGGGGAACGGAGCGGGGGTTATAGTGTTAAACACCGGGTTTGTTAGATATTGTAATGAGTCGAAAAATTTGATAGGTCTACGCTGGATGAATTCATCTACCGTAGACAGCTCAAATATCTCATGCAGCTCACTGTTTCTTCGCTGCTCGAATAAAGTACCTCTGACTACTTTCATCAGTATACCGTTTTGGAATTGTTGGAGTTTCTTAGCTGTCGTATACGTCAGATAACGAAATAGCGGTGCACCATACAGCAGAGTAGGCCTTAGTATGCTCTTGTATATCAATAGTTTGAGACGCAGTGATAGATTGGGGGAAGTTAATAAGTCCGTAAGCCGGTAAGACTTCATGCGTGTATGCTTCAACTTCTTCGCAAAATGGTTACTAAAATGGAGGTGTCTGTCCATTTTAATTCCCAGATATACTAGGTTGTTGGCTGGTGAATTTTTCTCCGTTCCTACTATGTAACTAGTAGGGAGCGGGCTTTTTCCCTTTTGAAAAGAGAAAATTACACAGTCAGTCTTACCCGCGTTTACAGAGATATTGAGTCTCCCCAATCTCTAACTGATCTGGTTACAGGCTGCTTCAGCCTGTCTTAGAGCTACCTTGGCACTCATGCTGCTGCTGTACACCGCTATGTCATCTGCGAAAGCAGTAACTGTGGTATTTTTGTACCGGGCTCCGACAATCTCAGACGTGTATACGTTGAATAGTACAGGTGATAAGACGGCTCCTTGGGGTACTCCACAGGTCAGTGGCACAGCTTCGGAGAAGCTATCACCCACTCTCACCCGCAGCGATCTGTTTTTCAGGAAGCTAGCCAGAATTGAACAGAGTTGTTCCGGGCATTCCCGGTCGCAGAGCATTTGACACAGTGTACCGTAAGACACCGAGTCGAATGCTTGGATGCAATCAATGGAAATCATAGCCGTGGCTATGTTTTATTCATGTTATGGCTAACTTCTGACTGCACCTTCAGAAGGGGGTGCTCTGCGCTCATACTGGATTGGAATCCAGTCTGCTCTGGCGGAATGATGTCATTTTCCGAGCAGTAATCTTTGAGATAATTCGAAAGAATTTTCTCAAAGATTTTCCCCATTTGTGGTAGCATACTGATCGGGCGGTAGTGGGCTGGGTGATCTCCACTCTTGGCTGGCTTCAGTAATGGAAACAAGATGGCTTGTTTCCATGTGTCAGGAAAGTACCGCAATCTTATACAAGAGTTGTATAAGTTTGCTAGTTGTACTATCCCTCTCCTCGGCATTTGTTTGAGCAGCACTGTTTGTATCCCGTCGTGCCCTGGTGCTCGGTTTCCCTGACACCGGCGAAGAATCGCCTTGAGCTGCTTCGGTGATACAAACATGTGGTTCTGTTCAGCATCTACCGGAGGAGGCATGTGGTCTCGTGAGGCTACACAGCAAAACAAAAATATCCCCTCCCCATCCATATTTCCCTTTATAGTAGTGTAGGTTATCCCCTCCATTACTCTTTCATCTTCCTAGAGAAAAAATGAGGATGTAATGCTAGGAGGATAGAAAAGTAATGGAGAGGGGATAAGGAAAACTACTTTGGGACTACTTTTTTTGCTAAAAATATAAATTTATATTTTGGGGCCTAATTTAGTATTTCAAAAGATTCAAGCAAACTGTACATTTCCAAATTATGAATTTTGTGATTTAATATTTAGCTTTCAACCGATTCAAACAATGGTGCTTATAATAAATGGTAAATTATGAATCTTGTAATTTAATATTTGGTAGTTTTGCGTATTTAGAGGAGTCGTATGCACTTACATGTATATATGTAATAAATATTGAAAATAATTGCAGCGGGCAAGTTTGTTGTTTCCCATTTCACAAAACCTAGATTTAAAATGACGTGAAGAATTGGAAATGTCGAGCATCGATGATGTAGGTGGGAATATCTTTTAGAGGTTTGAAGAGTGGGCGTGAACCAATTATAATTAGGGTGGATTTCTCCACATTCAATTTAAGATTACGGGGAAAGACCAAGGCACCAATTCAGTCCGGTCTTCCTGAATCAGTAGGGAGGTGGATTGTAGCTGATTGGAGGTAGGAAATACAAATTTCGTTTTTGTCGGCATAAACCACCATGAACACGACCATCTGGTTGGTCAGTTGTGTTGTGTCCTGAAATAAAGAAGCGATAGCGTGTTGTAAGATGTTGTTAGTAGGACTGTCAATGTTTATGGTTTGTAGTAATATTGTAAGCTCCTAGCTGTGTCGAAGAGGTCCAATGGAGTTCCATAGTAGAAAATATACTCAGTGTTAGGGCTGTTGGGATTTAGTAACAGTTGCGTAAGAACCCTAGATCAGCATAGCACCTATTAGTTTTTAAGGAGAAGCGGATGTTTCTGGTGCTGTTCCCGTCGGGCTGACCTTATGAAAGTCGCTGGGTTTGGTGCAGTCTGGTGTTTGGTGTAGGTGGCAGGTGGGGGGTGACTGAAGCAGTCAGGCCTGGATGTTGGGCTAGCTTTCCGGGGTCATTGAGTTGATCACCGATGCCTTTACTATACACAGCTAGAAACCAGGTCCCGGTAGACTGCTTAGCCTCTGTAGTTATCTGGATGCTGTAAACAACAATTGGCGCAGGTTGCCTTGAGTTCCCAGATTTAGAGCAGTTTTTGATTTTTGGTAGTGCATACTTCAAAAATACGAGGTTTAGTCGATGGAAGTTATTCATGTGGAAGAACAACTGACAGGGAGTGCAATGATGAATTTATTTCCGTTTGTGGGGTTCTTCCACCTTAATTTTAAATTTATAAAGAAGGGAGCGTAGGTAAATATGTCTTAGTTCTTATCAGCAGGATATAAATTTACGAAGAATAGTGAAAATAGCGTTTTATTTGTTGGGCGAATAGTTTTAAAGGGTCACAGACCTTAAAACTGATTTTTCAAGTTCCTCCTTGTTCATTGGTAGAGTGTTGAAATCTGTGTTTTTCAACATATTTGATGTTGTGCGATAGGCGTTTGAGGTGTTAGAATCTAAGACAGCGGCCTCTCTCGTTGTTTTGCACATAAACGACTACTCACGGAGGTGATTTACTAACAGAAGTTGGAAATTTCATCAATTTTTATGTAAATAGGTGGGAGCTCTGATGGTTTGAATTTATCTTCTTGGCATGGTAATAAAAAAAATAAATACATGAGCCCTTGGGCTGGAGCCTGAGCTCACACTACTAACAACGGCGTGCACTGTTTTATTATTTTCGGCTGAGGTCTGTAACAGTTCGTATAATCCCTATCAGGCGGGAAATGGCCAAAGAAGGCGGTCGCATTCTGTTTTGAGGTCGGCCCTCAATGATATTTTTGGTGGGAATCTGCGAGAATACAGTAAGAAGAGCTGTGTGGTGCTTAGCTTATAGTGAGTGTAGGTAACCTATAAAGGTTTCCTAATCTCCGAATTAGTCACCCCGAGGCTTAGTGCCTATTAGAAATAATAAATTTTCCCACGGGAGAGTGTAACGTTGGCTCATTTTGGCCCACGGAAAGGTAGTTGTAACGTTGTTGTTGGAAAAAAATTAAATGAACCAAGAGAAACAGAATTGTTTGGTGAGAACAATAACGACACGACTAAACTGTATGGTGACCAGTCGGCGAATCCTCAAATCGGTATATTATAATATTTTCTGGCAAATGGTTGTTGTGTAAGTATGGTATGGAGCATACAAAAAAATAAACTATTTCTTTGCAGGCAGAGAAACGGGATCGTTTGGACAATTAGTATTGCCTCTATATGATGCGTACTTTTATATATGTAAACCGAAACCGAATACGATTCATTCTAGTTTTTTCAGAGTAAAATTTATTCCCTCAAGCTTGGTAATTTACTCATAGGCGTTGGGATCAGCGAATGTGTACTGTATATTTTGCACTACCTTTTTATGTATATACTGTTCATTATTTATTAACGTCCCAGAACAGCTGTTAATAATGCACTTGGGGAAACATGTATGATATTTATAACTAAGGAATATGGCATTATTTTTTCTCTAACACTGGATTTAAACCTGAGGAGGTGTGGCCTAGTATCAAGTAGTTGCTTAAAGTTTTACGCTATGTAGACCCTTTTTTCTACCTCCTTATTTACTTGTGTAACAAGACTGATTGCTCAGTATTGTAGGTCCAAAACAATCTTCAAATTTTTGTTGTGCCAAAGAAGGTAGGTCAGCATCCTAGCCGCTTGATTTGAGTTTCTTATGGGTTCACATTAATATATAATAAATTTTGAATGTCATCCTGAGTTTATTTATTTTAATTCTTGTAGCTGTACTTGTAATAATTTTTACCTCTTTAGTGAATGTCTATTGATGGATATTTGTTACTACTAACTTATGTTGGTATTTATCAACAGATGTTCTTTACTTAGCTATTGATGTTTCATAACTATTTAGGGCCATTCATAATATTATTTACTGATTATTTCCAATCTGCTTAAAAACTTGGAGCTTAAGAAATTGTTATATATTTGTAATTTGATCGCGTGTAATTATATAAATCTCAAATAATAAAACATGCTATTCTTACCTCAAAGCAATTCAACTGTTCAGCAATTCATCCTTCAGAACTTTCAATACTAATTTCATTGATATATGGTTCTGATAAACATCAGTGAGAATAAGTAACTTTGATACTTGCAGTTAACTTAATATTGCTGATATTTGAGTAAGAATCTCTACATATTACATAGTCATCCACAAGCTGTGTTCATCTGAGAGCAGGCCGGCAACAAAATTTAAAGGTTTTGTTACTGTGGTATGAATAGTACAATAAATTTGGATTAGGATATGAGAGGGCAGTAGTTAGCTAATAAGGGACTCGAGGATGGACATTATATCACAAGGGGGAAGATGGACATTATATCACATGGGGGAAGATGGACATTACAGGTAATTTCGACAAGATGGAGCTCGTTGTAATTTGGTATATTTTGTATGAGCCATCTTCCTAAAGCCTATCCCATCCATATCCTCTCATTCTGTTTTTAGCCTTCAATAATGCAAAGTCAGTGTGATTGTTATTAAGCAGAGGGCTCAGGCTGCATCTCTGGGAGATGCCCATGCTTGTCTCTATTTCTTCAGTTATATGATTGGACACCCTGACTATACTTTGGGTCTTCTTACAGAGTTAAAGAACTTGGCAGTATCAGATTTCTGTTTATCTCTTTTCCATATTTCTCATTGATCTTTTTTTTTGTCCAGCTATTTGCTTCACCCAGACCCACAAAACAAGCTTATCTCTTTATTATTCTTAATTAAGGAAGTTTTCTAGCTACTTGCCTCATTAAAAAGATAAGATCTTGTGTTGATCTATGTAAAAGCCATATTGTTTGTTTTTCTTTTTGGCTTACTTCAACTTTAATTAATCTTCTTTCAAAGATTCTGGAGTAGAGCTTACTAGGGACACTGAATAGTGATATTCCTCTATGATTATTAAAATTCACATTATTTCTTATTTAGAGTAAAAAGCCTGGTGCCCACCACATTAGTACTTCGGAGCCGTCTATCAACTAGGGTGACAACCTCTATTTGGCCCTAACTCTTCATTAGATGCTGCACTATGAATGTTTTTTTATTAATTAATAAATGTGAGGCAGTAGTGTCAAATTTCACATGATAGAGAAGGGTGGCCGAATATAATTCATGGAGGGCTCGGTTCTTGCAGGACTGTAGTGCCTTGAAGTAAGTAAACATTTAGGGTTGCTTTGGTCTGTAATTAGCTTAGCAACTATAATAACTCGGAGTCAACTGAAGGTTTGTACTGAAATCCCTAAAGATATATGTATAGATGATTCAAGATAAGTCAACTTATATACTTTTATATACCACAATATTAATGTTGTTTTAATTTATCTTGTGATGTCCTAATTAAATATGCAGTGAAAGCTTGTATTTTATTAATTAGGAATCACAAAATGAAGAAAATTTTGAGAAATAAAAGTATATTTTGAGTCAAAACAACCAAATTCAAATTTTACTTCTTTTGTGAAATTGTATTATATAATACTTATATCATATATCACCTTGTTTAGTATGAGGTTTGGGGACAGGGCACAGAGGACAGACTGCTAGACGGTCGTTTGGTCTCATGGTTTTTACTCCTGGTCTCAAAGCACTATAAGTCCTAACATTACAAACTATGAGATGATTATACATATATAAGTATGTATATATGCGATATATGATATATACATATATCAAAATATCACCTCATTACTCCCCCTCCCTCCATAAAAAAATGGCGAGTCTTGCATCTCGAAATGTGCCAATTGTGCATGGTTTGACTGTTTATGGCTTACACAATTAAGTTTTGTCGTAATAATGATATATATAACAGTGATCCGACCCAATCTATTCAATTATTAGCAGCACAGTGTGTGTACACAGGTGGTCTGAAAAGTTTCCGACCTCAACATGAAGATGATAATAAAATAAATAAAAGCTTTGTTAGCACCAAATATACTATAATAGTGGGTTTGTAGATACCACTTGGACAATAATTTCCCCTGTAGGGAAAGTATAGCACTGTCAAGTTAACTCCTGGATGATTCGCATGGCATGGCATTCCACCTAACACTAGCCTCTCACTAGTGCAACGTGAGGCCCAGTCACATGCCTGCAACAATGAAAGCATAAACTTCTTAGAAAGAGCAGGATTCACTTCTGAGAGGTATTGAAAAGAATGTATTCTGGAAAGGCCTGGTCACTAACCATGACCCTCCGTAATAAAATGAAGTAGGCACAGGTGACTACATGCAGAGTTGAACAAGCCCTCACTTTCTCCTTTAGCCTGGAATCAGCAGCTATGAGGTATGACCAGGCAGGTGAAGCCTACCCGGATGAGAACCCGGTCCAATAACAACTAGTAAGAATACCATTTATTGAAGATGAAGCTTTTAAAACAACCAATATCACAAAACAGACATATTTTTTAGGTATTTATTATTTTTATATTCATTTGTAATTGTGGAAGATTTAAAGAGTATCTTAATGCAAGCACTAAGAAAATAAATACGTAACAATGAAAATAAATGTAAAAAATACTTTAAAAAAAACTATTTTTAAACTAATTTTTCAGGATTTTTTTTTTCTGTTTTAAAGGCATTTTCCGATAATTTTCCATTTTAACCTTTCATTGTTAGTTCTTCAGATTCCGTCAGCAACATGTCAACTCTCATCCGTACTTATAAAGAAAATATTGATGTGAATAACTTAGTATTAGCGATTTAGCTGCTTGATTCAAAATTGGGAAAACGCAGGTATGTGACACTTTGAAGAAAAAAAAAAATTGCGTAAATGTTAATGTTAATGCAAAAAAGAAGCTTCAGGCCTTGCCATGGATCAAGTAAAGGATGAATGGTTTTGCCTAGCTCATGCTTCAATATTCCTCTATCTGGTCCTCTGATAAAAGAAAAAGCTTTATAAGTTGCACATGATTTGGGTCAAATTGATTTTAAGCCACCAACAAAATAGTACTATTGTAAGTAATTTTATCTTAAATTTACATTATTTATCATCTTTCTTGTTTCTGAAGTCAGATTGGTTATATTTATATTAACTAAATTAATCATGGTCAAAAACTAAAAAAAATCTCATAATTGTTAACAAATTTCTTATCATCCTTTTATGAAAAAAAAACGCATTAATCAATGTGTTCAAGATGGCACCTTTTTAACAACAAATCCGTCATGGAACAGGTACAAGATAGAGTATCGGGATAGCATCAAGTTAAACAAAACCATTGCTTACCAGCCTAAGTCTCAGCACCATGTAAGTCAGAGACATGAAATGAACGGTTCAAAAACGATTAATGCCAACGACCAAGGCTTAATTATGACCCCGATTGCTTTGAAGCCATTAAAACCTACTAATTGACCTCAACAAAACAGCTGTAAACCAAATTATTTTGCCGGTTTTTCAATCTGTAATGATTATAAGCAACAATAGCCTGAAACAAAACATCGTAAAAGTTGTTAAAATTTCCTTCTTCATCGGCAGTTTACAGAGAGGAACCACAAAGGCTGTCGCACCAGTTGTCATCAAGAAACGGCCTTTGGATAGCATGCAAAAGTTGAACGGTCAGAAGAAGGTTAGCACAAATAATATTGAAGGGTTAGAGATGCTGAGCAAAGGTAAATCAAACAACAAAGAAGTTATTGAATAGAATGATGAAATGACAGATCGCTCAATTAAAAAATATGAAGAACTCTCTTCAAAACATTTTGTAGCAAAATAACCTACAAGTTGTACAATCATTGAGAAAATAACTGCTTACATTTTGAAGTCAACTGGACATCATGATAATTAAAAGTGTGGAATTGTCCAGGAACATATTATTTTACTGACCAAAATGGAGATGGAATATTGTATTGCAAAGACATGTCATTCTTTTCAGTTATTCAATTATAAGAAAAGGAAAAGGTTTGAGATCACTTGGATGGCATTTTGAATATCGATCAAGCTTGGACTAAGGCTTTTAAAACTACAGCTTGCACGAAAAGTTTGCAACCTTCAATGCCTTACACAGAACCTCTTTTTCCGCTCCCTTTTGTATGTCAGAAAAATTAATGGCTCAGTAACAATAGCATGAAATATCTGCTGTACCAACTTCCCAGGATCGGACGTTGCTCCAAATATAATCCTATCTATTACAGAAGTCTTTGAAGTTTGAACCCATCAAGCCGTGCTCGCACAGCAAAGTAGCATCACTCATCCTACTATCGCAGACTTCCCAATCTACTTGCAACTGAATCAGATGGTGTTAACAGCACCAGTCAATGTGCCGTTAGTATGAACATGTTGATGGTGATGAGGTTCCGTCATCTCAAAGAGACTTCAAGGGTTTCCGTCAGTGTGTTCCATTCTGACATCCATTGAAGGGGCCTCTTCTGCCTTCACATCTTAGAACATCAACGGTGAAATAGTAACAGAGTATGCCTAAGAGGTTATATGCTCTGCCTTGACTGATAAGAATGAAAAATATTTCTAAATATTTTTTGTAAGGAAAGGGACTCTAAATGTTTATTTAGTTTTTCTTTGGGCAGCAGTGAATTGTGTCTGACTCGCATTAGCCACTGTCCAATTCCTGCTTTTGAAGCAGGAAAATGTTACAACACGTCTCAGGCAGTAAACTGAAAGATTCACCACATACAGTAAAGCTGTTATATCCTGAATGAAACTACTAACTATAGAATTTAAATTTGACTTACTAATTTACAGAACTTGAGCAAAAATGATATCCTAGTGGTACTCCAACAATTCATTTCTTGAAAAACATGAAAAGAGTTCCACAAATACCTATATAAATAACTGGCTTCTTCGAAGGTGAACAATTGGGCCCATAAATTCAAACAATTATTTATATATTCATTTCTTCAGTTGTTTATTCATTCATTTATCACTTATATATTCTATCTTTCTTTACACTATTAGTTGTTCCTTTTATTCAGTCTTTCCTTTTTACTCCTGAGACTGTTAATTTATTTAACATTATTTACATTTTTAATCAGTTATACCTTTTGTAAATTAGCCTAGTTTAATTTAATTTTGGTGGGCGATATGTTTAGGGAAGAATGCCCTACTATTATCTTAAGATTATATAAACTTTATTAGAAAATCTGTCTAAAACATTAAATTATTCAGCCTGTTAATATTATTTATTTACTTTTTCCAGGTATCATTTGATGGGCAGTTCCGGTATGAATTTCATGCAGCGTCCTGCTCGAGGTTGGTTGCATGATGATGATATTATTAGAACAACAGGAGTCGTTTACAGTGTTCGGGTAATTTTTTATATTTAAAATTTATGAAAATGATTTACAATGTTTAAACTTATTATCTTTTAGAGCATGTACTCATACATATTTTACGTATATGTATTTATGTAAAGTATAAATTAGTTATTTTGGGTAATATTGAGGAAGGGTAAACTAACATTTGTATTTTTCTAGATATAATAGATACTTTTGTATTTATCCCCTAAGATAAATCAATAATATTAGGTTGGAGCGAATTAAATGTCGGATTCTTAAGTGAATATATTAAACTGCATATCTTTTTCCAAAAGATGTTTATTTAATCAAAATATGCTCCATTTACTTCAATACACTTTTCCCAACGAGATTTTAATGCATAGATATCTGTCTTGAAGAAATTCTGATCTTTAGAATCAATGAACTCTGATATGCCATTTTTCAGACTGTCTTAATTTTCATACTGTTTAGCCCGAAAAAAACAGTTCTAAATGTTTAAATAAATGAAAGTCGGTTGGCGAAAGATCCGGTGATTAAGTTGGGTGCTGCAAAATTTCATATTTTAATTCATTTAATTTCGCAATTGTTTTGTAAGATGCGTTGTCGTGGAGAAGTATGCCGATGTCGATTATGTATGCGGGACATGCCGATTAACAAGTTATGGGTGTATAATTTTCAATTTTTCATGCATTTCTTCAATGTACTGGCAATACTTTTCGGCTGTAATTGTCATTCCAGTTCGAAGAAATGAGTAGTGTATTACTCCAGTCACATTTCACCAAACTGTGGAAATTAGAACATTTTCCATGGATGAAGTGATGGCCGTGGAGTATGAGCACAAGCCTCGTCCCTATCAAGCCACCGAGCACACCTTTTCCTATTGTCATAAAGAACCCATTTTTCATCACAAGTAATGATCTGATCGAAAAATGGATCTCGATTAAATCGGGTTAGCAATGATGAGCATACGTTCAAGCGATCCAGCTTATTTCGCTCGGTTAGTTCGTGCGGTATCCACTTATCCATTTTTTTCACCTTGCCAATTTCAGAAAGATGTCGCAATATTGTTGTATGGTCTACTTCCATTCTGGCAGCAAGTTCCCTTGAAGAAACAGTTGGATTCGTTTCTACCAATGCTTTCAGAGCATCATTTTTCACAGACGTTTTGGGTCTTCCACGCGGTTCATTTTGCAGGGAAAAATCACCGGACCGAAATTTTTCAAATTATCATTAATTAATTAATTTAATTAAATAAAAAATTACACGAATATTGGTTGAATTCATATCGGTGCAAAATTCAAAGCAAATAACAAAAGGGAACACTTTTGAGAAAATCTTCTTTGCTAAAATGTGACTCTGGCAATGGACAGTACGACTATAAACCAGGTTATGTCAAAAACAAAACAAAACAAAAAAATAAAAAAACAAAAGTATAACAAAACAGGGAGACACATTTAAAGAAAATCCGAAATTTCATACGCACCAACCTAATAATAAATATTAAATAAATAAATCAGACCCATCTGATGACACCTGTAAATATTCACAAGAAAGTTGAAATTAGGCTTCCAAAACTAAATTAACCCATTTAATTATTAATTTATAGATAATTGAAAAATAAAAATAAGTAGAAACAAAAAGTGTTGTAGATTACTTACACTGTGTAAAAAATCATGAGTGAATATTGCAAATAATAAAAAGTAAATATTGTAAATTAGAAAAAAACTGCTCATAAATATATATGTATTTATGCAATTAAAGAAATAATGTGATAAAAACTAATTCTATTAAGAAACCAGAAGTGGTAAGTGACTACACTAGGGGGTTGATGATTTTGAAGTGGATGAACGCTTCAACCTGAAACTGTGACAGAACGTGTAAGAAGAAGGGCTTGGAGAGTAGAATCAGTGTAATTGGCAAGGAATTATGATGTGCTATGTCAAGGAGAACCTAGTGAATTACTAGTTTATCTATAATAAACAAGTTCTTGACTACTGTTAACAACTTATTTTCTCCTGAAAAAACATGCACCCGTTAGCTTCCATCATCCTTGCTTTAATTTCCCAGGTGGTCTTTATTTTTGTTCATTATGGTAGCAAGATATTTGAATGCACTTTAATTATCTTAAAAAACCAAGATTCTATCTGCCTCCTCAAACTCTTGTGTTCCTCCGATAAGTGCTGCCTTTATTCTACCTGAGATTTGGGCATCAAGATAAGCTAGGTGCTGGGTTATCCTGTTAAAAATAGTGCCTCCTTGATTATTCTTCTCTGGCCTACATCTCTTTTTCTTCCTAGAATAGAAAAACAACAACAATTTATTCTGGGATAAAGTGCTCTATGAATAATATCAGTGTTTAGATGACAAATATCTGGCAAATAAAAAGAACTTACACCTTACCACGAGTGGGGGAAGAGCCACCCTAATTCGGCTTGGTGGGAGTCATTGGAGCACTGTGGAGTCCCAAAGACAAATTTAATGAAGCAATTTATGATGCACTTCAATCTATCTCTGAGGCCTACCAAGAGACCCTCATCCGCCTTATAGTCATAGTCAAAGTGAGGGGAAATGAGAGAAGATACAAGGAGTTGACGTTATGGCTGAGGGAGCAGTTAGTGAGAGCGATGGAATAGTTAAAAATATAGGGTACCTAGTAACCGACAAGAAATTTGGGAGATATGTTGGAAAGATATATGTTCCAGGAGAGAGTTTGGTCAGTGGTTATCTCTAGGCTTTTATTAGTGGAGTAGAAAGTGACTGGATGGTCATTATGATAAGGTTGATAAGGGATAGTAACTGCTTGTGAACCATTAGAGAGAAATGATTGAACCCAGTAGATACAGAAGTTATTAGAGAAAGTTAATGATTATTAATAGGACTTGGAAAGAAGGTCTGAATGATAGATCTACGGTATCAAATGCTTTGTAGTAATCTAGGAGAATTAGAACTGTTAGTTTTGTGTAGGGTTAGGATTTTAAGGGTTGGACTAAGGCTTTATTCCAAGATTTGGAGAAGACTGAATTTTCAAGGGAAAAATTGTAAAATATGTAGAACAGGCAGGATACTGGAAGGCATAGTTTCATAAAGTTAATAGGAATTCTGTCAGGACCTGTAGGATCAATTCGTGCTCTCATTGCAAAGGTTACAAGGTCTTTGGGAGTGACATAATAAAAAAACTTTGACTTTGCCCACCAGACTGTAGCCTAGATCAAGTGCATTTCTATAAAGCTTTTGACCCACTTGATTCTCCTTTCCAAACTAGAATCATTAAATTTTTCTGGAAGTTTACTATTATGGTTCTACTCATTCCTTTCCAATCAAAACCAAGTTGTCACTGTCACTAATCATCCACCATCCTGCACATTAAGTCTAACTTCTGGTATTTCCCAAGGGTCCAGTATATCTCGTACACTTTTCGATGCCTATATAAACGATCTTCTCTGTACCATAATCCACTGCTCACACCATCAATACACCCAACAGATCTACCTATCCTTCTCTCCCTCGGAACTGCCATCTTAGTTAAACAAATTTGAGGAAGACCTTTAAAGAATTAGTGCTTGGTCGGACAGTAAAAATCAAAAGGCTCAACACTGAGAAGTCAAATGCTATTGTTATAGATTTCAGTTCACTTCTAAATCCCTCCCAGATTCCTTGCCTTTTTCCATTAATGCATGTCCCATTTCCTTTTGTAAATCCCTAGAAAACCTAGGCATTGATTTTGACCAAACCCTCTTCTGGAAACCGCGTTTCTCATATCTCTAGACGTTCTGTTTCTACCCTAAAACAAATGCATCGTTCTCAGTATAATCTTCCCTAGCAATTTCATCCTTCATTTTTCCATTCTTTGACTATGGTTTTTGATGTACCTCAGTCTCTCGGTGGAACTTGTTAGGAGATTAAAACGATTCATGAACTGTTTCATTAAATTTGTCTTTAGGGCTCACAGGAATTTCCGCATCAACAGTCTGTACAGTAAATTTATTGGCTTATCAAGCTGCCCGTAGATAATATTAACTCTACTAATTTCTGTTTCAAATCATAAATTCCAAAAATTGAATCCTACATATTCAACTTATCCTACAATGGAAATCCTCCATCCATTCACCAAATCCTCTGGCCTTCATATTCCTATCCATAAGACTGCATTGTTAGAAAGATCCTTCATTCCTCAAGCAACAAATATCAGGTATTCCCTCCCTATTTATGATGCTCCTTCATTTCCTTTTTTCAAAGCCCGCTCTTTCATCACCTATTTACCCTTCAGACAGACTTCATTTAGTAAGCAAATTTTATATGAATATGTTCTTCCTCTATAAGAATTTGTTTTATTATTTATTATATTTTGATAGTTTTAAATTGATTTATTTATTAAATACTTGGATATGACCAACTAATATGTCCATTGGAATTATTCTAAGGGGATTTAGTCCCAGAATAAAGATTTTTTTAATTTCATTTCAGTAACCTCAACCAATATCTGACTTGCACAAAATCCCAAATGAGTTGAAATAAAAGCACCACAGCACACAGTAGGTGGAATTGCAAATCTAGGTGGACAAAAGTAGTATCGTGTTTGAATACTGTCAGAGTGGTAGTGAAATTGGGTGATTTCTGTTTTATGGGATATAGATTAAGAATTTGATGTTCAAAAAATATGTGCGTAGAATTGAGGTTCAATTTATTTACTATGTATATTATTAGGTTTCGTAATTTACAACCACAAAAATGTAGGAAGTTATTTAGGAAAAGAAACAAAGTTTATCTTGTGTTAAAAGATAACACTTTTATTTACTTATGTAACAAACATTATGAAGATGTGTGATCATTTGATGAGTTTTAATTGAAATTAATGATACAATCCTAATCAAAATGTTCTTTGGAATCAGATGTTTTGTCATTTTCCTGGTATGCAGTGGACTCGTACTGGCTGAGCCGGTAGGTATATATAACTTTGGTGATAAAGGAATTTTTTTTGGGGAACGTCTCGATGGACAGTGATGTTAATGTTGCAACTCATGAGATTTTCTATGAATGGCTTCTCCAAAACCTTTTACATACCTTATTCCTGGTTTAAAAACCATGAATTATGAGTTTATAGATGGCTAGCTGTAATACAATATTATTTTTACAAATCAGTGTACAGTTTCGCTGTAATAAATAAGTGTTCACCAAACTTCTCAGCATCAATTAAATAACTAGATGATATAATAAGCAGTATAACTGAGATGGGACGAATCAAATCTTGGCTGACACAAGTTATTTTACTTCCTAGACTTGGGTTGGCAAAAAACTTCCTTGGCGAATTACTGTCATTCGTTTACAACAGCTACTTATCTTTCGATTGAATGGAAACTTAATATTTGACCACTTTGAGTCCAAATTTCACAAGAAATGCGCCCAGCAAAGACTTGATGATCCTAGTTTTACTCAATAAGGACTATCAATTAAGGATATTGGTTGCCTTATTAAACGTTCATCCGTTGAATAAATGTGTTATTGGCTCCTAGTCTATAAAGGAAGGAGGTGATCCAGAACAGATAAATAAACAGTCTTGCAGTGATTTAATATCTTCATTAACCTGCCCTCTTGAATAAATAATCACTGGATTAACTGCAGCCCAGAAAATGTTAACATAACAAATATTTTGACCGATACCATGGGCATAGTGACAATTAACTCTAATTATTAAGTATCAATTTTATTTTTTAAGTTAATTTTATTTTAACAGATTTCGATTATTTATTAAATTGTGCTTTTTCAGTATATGGGTTGTCTAGAGGTCCTTGCATCTATGAAAATGCTAGATTATGATACAAGATTCTTGGTAGCCAAGTAAGAAACAATATACATTTTCTATTAAATTTAAATTTATGAAACCAATGTGTCTCTTAAGAAATCATAATTCTAACATATTCACATTAAAATCAGCATTATCAAAAACTTATTACTAGAAAGTATGCTTTTCCATTGCTAGTTAATTTTTGTCGCAGGATGGCCGGCCAACGTTTCATGAATTGCCGTTTCATTGTAATTTTAAGAAAATAGGGTTAACAACAATTGAATTGGTTATTTCAGAAACGACACATTTATCATTTTTACTGGTTTTCAGTCTAGAGTGGTTCTGGGCACATTGTTCATAGACGCTCTTTTACTGCAAAAAACCACATGTTCCAGAATCCATTCCTCGAAAAAATCAATTCAAAACATTTCGTTTAGAGCAGGAAGAAAACAAGTGAATCAATCATATGTGCTGTTTCTGCAAAAAAAACTGGTATTATTTTGTTAATGGGTTGGCGCACCCTGTTGTCTAGATGTTCCTGTTATCATGTTATCCATAAGTTTGGTTTGGGCATTGTATTACATAGTTAGTTGTTGAAATCACTATTCAATAATTTTGAACATTTGTTTGATACGTAATTTATATTATTTTGTATGTGTGATTGATGCCAAGCAGTGATTCAAAAGATGATGTTCTTGCTAAGGGAAAGAAAGTTGTGACAAACGAAGAAAATTATGAATGGAACGTAATCTGGAAATTTAGAGTCCAGGGAAGTACATGTAGTTCATATTAAAATAAAGAGTTGTTAGGTTAACCAAACATAAAAAACCCTAAAATTGTAGGTGTGCTGAACATTAATATTCCAAGGTTTCTGAGGAAAACGGAAAAGTCCTTTGAGATAATTTTTGTTCACTAGAGAACAAAAATACACAAGATACATACTTTCAAAGTCTTATTGAGCCACGAGGGCCAAAGGGGAAACGTAAAGAGGCCAATTAACCAAGTGATGTTACAAAAAAAAAAAAAAAGTTTTATTCATAAAACATAAAGGTTGAAGGAAAAATCCATAGTGTCACCAAAAACACCTTCATTCATGAGCTTACATGGTGTTTCTTCTGCATGTGTACGACAGTTTTGTGATTTTCTGGCAAGTGCGAAGTCTCCAAAGGATTTACGGGGCTTGAACAGATGTGGGAACGCCATCAGTGGTGAAATATGAAAAATTCATGACCATATTTCAAAATATGAGGTTAAACACACTTTATGGCAATAAACATAAGCAATATTTAGGCCCTCACCTTAATTTGACTCTTGTTTACCAGCAGTTCTTTAATGACCATCCAGAGTGCAAAAGTAGTGTTAAACAAACTTTTTTTTTTTTAATATTTCCAAGAAAATGTTGATTATTCTTTCAGTCGGCCTCAAGTAGATGAAGAAGGATGGTCAAAATGCGAAAGTCTTTCTTCAAAATTGAAAGATCCTGGCCTGAGTGACATCACTAAAATAAAATGTAATAGCAGAGCTTTTATGATCTACAAAAGGCGACATAAAAAATGTTACACCCTTTAAAGGAAGGTAACAACAAGGATGATGACACTTGCAAACTTTTTTGATTTTATGCAAAACCAACATTTGGCCCTTATTCCCATGCAGGAGATATTTTATCTATGGAAGCTATGGGTCAATATGTTTTGCATTTACAACCTGAAGTCTAACAAGGTGAAACAGTACTTATATCTCGTGGGTAATGCTAAAAAAATTCCTGAAGAAGTATGCAGTTTTTATATTGACACATTGCCACCTTCAGTGATCAAACTTCTTCAGTTCAGTGATGGGGCTACAGGACAAAACAAAAACCATACTGTGGTCTGATTTCTAATGAGTTTGTCTGGCACAGGAAGGCTAAAGCTGATTCGTCATTAATTTCCTGCCCGTGGACATTCTTTTCTCCCATGTGACCGCGACTTTTGAAGCATCAGGAGTCTTATGAGAAGAGCAGACAGAATGCACAGTAATTTTTTTTTTTATGAGCTAGCCGCACCGAATGGTTCTATGTTCATTATGTAAAAACAGAGGAGGTTCTGGCATTTCACTTTTTCCTGCCCTCCTAACAGCAAAAGCGTAGCCACATGGAAATGTGACTATTAACAATAACAAAATGGAGGATCTAAAGAAGCTCATGGTCTACATCATTGGCTATGAATCATTTTACAATCAGTTTCTCAATTGGCCTACTGAGAAGACAGCAAGAGCAGAACTAGAGTCAGAATCATATCTTGGAATATGGTCAAGTGGCACATTTGTGTTGTTTTTTTTTGTATATTTTTTTATCTTTTCAAAGTTCGTAAAAATAAAGGTTCTTTATTTCAGAAGTAATATTCTGAGTTTTTAATCATTACCCATGCAGTTATAATTAAAGAAAAAAATATGTTTTTTGCAGAAATTTGGTTTACTGCAGAAACAACACAAGTGTAAAATTTTAGTCTGAACATGATATTTATATTGCTAAAACCTGGCATAAATAATGTTCAGATTAATTGTTTACACCATATATTTTTTGTAGATTTTATCTTTTAAAATTTTATTACTAAATTTTTTTTGCATTTTTCATATGATCGTCATTTCCTGTATTCATGTGTCATTCCTGGAATTACCAATTCAATTCAATAAGGTGTTATGACCCAAACATCTGATATATATGTACACCAATGTCATGTACCAATAAGGAGATTAAAAAGCGTTGCATCGCCACTGAAATTGAAATTGACTGAAGAAAGCTTTTTATCCCTCTTTCTTTCATCAACAGGACTTTCTGTTCTCTCAAAATGTTATTACTTATGAAATATAAACTCACTGAGGATTCAGAAACCTACATGCTAGTTTGGTAAAAGCACCTCATTGTACACCACAACATTTTTTACAATCACCCTGACCATGGCAGCATGACATTGCCAGTGAAAAACCAGTGCTTCCAGGGTTAAAATTGACAAAAACTAAAAAAATGTTTTGTTTTTATATATTTCAGATAATTCAGACATTAGGCCAAAATTAAAAACATAGATCTATCATTAGGCCACAACCATATAAAAGATTTAAAAAATCAAAGCTACTCGATTTTATCCTTGTTAACCCCCCTCTCTTTTGATCCTAGATTGACTAGACTAAATGTGTATAGGGCTATTGCAAAGTCACTAAAATTATGGTTTACAAAAAGTTTTTAAAACTTGATCTCACGTACATAATAAACCCATAATAATATCATCATCATCATAATAATATTTATTATGACGCATGACACTTAATTTGAATTTTAAATGAAAACCTCTTAAATGATGTTAAATAATTTGTATAACAGTAGTTGCTATTATATTAAATGATCATGTGATGTTACCTGTGATATGGTGTAGTGGTTTTTAAGGTAAATAAAAGGTAATTAAAATCATCAGGTGGAGAAAACATTTTTTTCTTTTGACTTGTTTTATATTATGTATATTTTTATGACATTAATATTATGATGAACATTTGTTTTAGAGAATGTATAAATAAAGTCTGTGAGGTTCTTGGATTAAAACCTGTTAACATGCGAAGAAAGGTAAGTTTTATATATTAACAATTGTAATGCAAAAATGAGCTTCAGTTTTGCTGCTTTGGGCATTGCAAGGTAGGCAGACAACATTTAGGATCATTTTTGCATAGTCAATAATATTAACAAATATTACAATTAATATAATTGATTATCATGGCTAATGTATATAATTTTTTGACACTGAGTTACTGTGTGGCAAGATAGTTGTGGGGATTTGTGATGAGGTCCGCAAAGCATTGCTGAACGAAGAAAACCTTTCATTCGATAAAGCAGTGACAATTTGAATTTTTGGTCATATCCTGACATTTAAGAAACTGCTCATGGATATGACCTTATTGATGCAAAGCCATATTGATGTTGATTGGATATGTAAAGTAAACATTTGCCATGAAGAAGTAGCCTGCTGGAATAAAGCAGTTAAGGTATTAGCCTCTTTAAAGAGAGAAAGAAGGATTAAGGAAAGTAGAGATTCAGGTGATAGCTGGTCTGAAAAAAGTCCTAAAACATTAATATTCTAATTTGCAGTGAGGTCGAAGTGTGACTGACTTGTGTTGGCTGATCCTTTGACTGAGGAGCGTGTAGAAATAACACTGCTTGATGCATTGAGTTGTGTTTGACCTGTGTGTGTGGTGACTGAAGTCTTCTCTTTAGTATTTTGTATGTCTGGAATCCCTTGTCCATTGGATGGTTGATCCTGAGAAGAGAGGGTGTATTTGCAGGTGATTCCCGTGTCTTTCTCTACCTGTCGGACCATTCGCAATCTACCATTGCAAAAGCATGGAAACAATGGTCGCAATCATTCGAATGGTATGCCGAAGCAGTAAATATTTATAAAAAGACGCCGCTTAAACAAGTTGCCACGTTTATGACACTAATAGGACCAGAAGTCCTAACGATTTATGAGACATTCAAGCTCTCAGAAGACGAGAGGAAGGATTTGAAGGTAATAAATTTAAAATTTGATAAATATTTTACCCCTAAGGTTAAGAAAACCTATGAGAGACTTGTTTAACTGAATTGTACAAAAGAGAGGGCAAACTTTTGATGATTTTCTTACCACTGTGATTAATCAATCAAATAAGTGTAGCTATGACACACTCAGAGATGAGTTACTGTGTGACAAGATAGTTGTGGGGATTTGTGATGAGGTCCGCAAAGCATTGCTGAATGAAGAAAACCTTTCATTGGATAAATCAGTGACAATTTGTAAGTCACTAGCTACATCTCTCTGAATTGAAAGGAGAATTAAGCGAGTCAGCCAAAATAAATGCAATAGGTCAGAAAACACAAAAAATGTTCAATAAAAGTAGTGGCACGGTGAAATAAACTGAGGAAAAATTTAATTACAGACATTGTAACACAGTCCACAGCAAAAGATCATGCCCAGCATTGGAAAGAGGTGCAGAAAATGTGGTATCCAGGGACATTTTGAGCAGTGTTGTTTTGCAAAGAAAACAAGACAAGTTGACACTTTTGCCAAGTCTGAAATTAAGGCTGATGACTACAATGATTCACAGTCTGATACTGAAGGGGGTCTATATGTAGGTCATGTGAATGCCAATGGTGACAGTGGCCCCCCAGACTGGATCGAGAACATTATTTTTCCATGAAATGAAAAATTTCCGTTCAAACTGGATACAGGAGCACATGCTGAGGTACTCACCACCCAACAGACCAAAGTATGCAAACTAATTGTTGAGCCATCCAGCATCAAGTTCCTCATTGGATATGGAGGAGGTCAAGTACAGGTAGTCGGGGAAACCACAGTCAGCATAAAAACACAGAGAGACACATGTTGGATACAGTGAGATTTTAGGTGGTTGAGCCGGAACATGACCTTATACTTGAGAAAGAGACCTGTGTGAGGCTTGGGCTGGTGAAACGAGTAAACTTAATAAAAGATGGAGAACTCTATTCGGGAATCGGATGTGTAAAAAGTTTCACTTATGAAATGGACCTCATAGAAAATCCCTCGTTCAAAATTCACCCACCAAGGAAAGTACCTTACTCTGTTCGGGATCAGGTCAAACACAAAATTGACAAAATGGTGAGCGCAAAAATTATAAGGCTGATTACGGAACCTGCTTCTGCAGTATTACCCATGGTTGTGGTATGGCGTGAAAAGAAACCTTGCATATGCATTGATTTGGCAGATCTAAACAAGAATATCAAGAGAAGGCAATTTCCACTCCAAAACATTGATGACATTGCGGCAAAACTCCACGGATCAACCCGTTTCTCCAAATTGGACTGTGTCAAGGGGTTCTGGCAAATCTCAGTAACTCCACGAACTGCCAAATACCTCATTTTCAACTCCATGGGGTAGTTATTTATCTCGGCCCTTTGGGCTTTGTAGTGCACCAGAGATATTTCAACAATTTATGTGTTCCCTCCTGGGTGGAAGGGATTGACTAAGTCAAAATTGCAATGGATGATGCCCTCATTCATACGAAAACAGAAGACGAACTGCAGCAAGTCACAGGAAAGGTCCTGATGCGAATAAAAGAATCTGGGCTAAAGGTAAATCGTGAAAAATGCATTTACAATGTATCAAAAATCAGATTTCTTGGCCATTGGGTTAGCGCTCAAGGTCTAGAAGCAGACCCTGAAAAGATAGAAGCTATTGATCGACTCAAAGTCCCGAGAAATATCAAAGAATAACAGAGTCTGTTGGGTATGGCCACATATTTAGCAAAATTCATCCCCAAGTTGTTGGAGCACACAGCATCCTTCCGGAAACTTCTTGTGAAAGGCGTGGAATGGTCATGGTCAGAGGAACAAGCGGAAGCCTTCAAGAAGCTCAAGACAGTTTTGAAAACCCCACCAGTGCTTCATCTCTACAATTCGATGAAAGGAGTGAAACTTTCTGTGGGTGCGAGCCAGCATTTGCTTGGAGCCGTTCCTCTTTAAAAAGATCAGCCAGTTGCTTTTAGTTCAAGATCCCCGAGTCCCGCAGAAAAAAAATTATAGCCAACTGGAAAAAGAGGCTACAGCGATTCAATGGGTCTGTAAAAAATTCCACGCATACGTTTGGGGAAATCCAAATCTTGTAATTGAATTAGATCACAAACCACTTGAGGCAATAATGAAAAAACTGCTGTACAAGGCTCCAGTACGCCTTCAACGCATACTCTTTGAAGTAATGCCATACTGCCCAAAAGTAGTATACAAAAAAGGAACAGAATTGTACATCGCCGACTCACTTAGCTGTGATTGCGACAACAAACCAGAAGGCAACAAATCATCAAAGCATTACCATTCATGTCAGCGTTCCATTTTCCAAACGAAGCTTTGATGAATTGATTGGAAATATTAATAAAGATGCTGTGGTGACCTAACTGAAAAATTACATCATAAACGGATGGCCAGAGAGCAAAAAGCAATTATCAGATGCCCTGAAAATTTACTATAGCTTCCGTGAAGAACTGGGCCTGTACGATGGACTCATTGTGAAAGGGAGCCAAATTATTGTTCCTCAGATTATGGTTCCCCTAATGCTGCAGGAAGTTCACCGCAGCCACAGAGGTATTGAAACATGTCTAAAGATAGCTAGAGAGGTAATTTATTGGCCGAATATGTCAGATGACATAAAATACTTTGTGAAAAGTTGCCAGACTTGCCAATCGATGCAAAAAGACAAGCCTCAAGAGGTGTTGGGCGATACAGAAATTCCCAATCGCCCTTGGGAAATAGTGGGTTCAGATATATTCCAATGGAACCAAAAAGAGTATCTCATCATTGCAGATGCGTACTCTGGATTCTTCGATTTTAAGCTACTTACAAGCTTGATTAGTTTGGCCATCATCCAGCAAGTGAAAACGTGATTTTCCTTACATGGAATTCTGGGTATCATTAAAGCAGATGGAGGACCTCAATTCAACTGCTTCCAGTTTAAGCAATTCACCAATGCCTAGAAAATCCATCATCAAATGACCAGTCCGCATTTTCCAAGATCCAATGGTCTTATCGAACGATATGTTCAAGAGGCCATAATGCTACTGAAGAAATGTAGTCAGGAGGAATCGGACATGTTCTTGGTATTGCTTAGTTATAGAAACACCATGAGGAGATATTGTGTCACCTATACAACGACTTATGGGAAGAAGAACAAAGTTCATGCTACCGTGCACACCAGCACCAGCTAGTCTTCAGCCGAGAATCATTAATCCTTCGAATGTCAGACAAGCTCTGAAGAGCTATCAGGAGCAGCAGAAGAAGTTTCAAGATACAGCGAAGACTCCACATCAAGTATTCGCTCAAGGAGAAAGCATCATGTGGAGACAGGGTCATAGAGACTGGGTGCCAGCCACATAACTCATCCAATTCCTACATCATTCCGACGCGAGATAGTATCAAGTACTGCCACAACTCTTGGTTCTTGAGGCCAAAGTATGAGCGCACAGAGATAAATGTTGAGCTACCACCAGCAGTGGAAGAAACCCCTTCAGGGAAAAGCAGTTCTTCTATTTCACCAACAGGTTCACCTCAGTCTGGGTCAAGGCACTCCATATTACCCTCTAAACCTTCGGCATCTACCAGTCAACTTACTGAAACAGAATATAGCAAGCTGGTAGAGCAGTCCCCTAGCCTGCCATCAGAACAGCCCATTATCAAGCAAAATGAGCACCCATCAGGCCAAGCAGCAGACCACTCCACCAGCAATCCCGACACCACAAAGACCAGTTATCACACCAGAAGTGGTCGCCTGATTATTGTTCCGATGAAGCTTGACTTTTGAATTAGTTCATTATATTTTTGCGTTATATTGTAATTCCTTGAGTTACCTATGTTATCTTGTGATATTATGTTAATTCTTTCTTAATAATTTTGTGAAGGAGGAGGATGTCAAGGGATTTAAGAGATATGAGCTTTGTATCTCGAAGGCTGAGAGAGTAACCAGGGAGTAACCTTTGTTTTTTGAGAGAAATACGGAGTTGTTATTAGTAGATGATTAATTCTTTTCCTAGCTCTTCCAAGTTATAAGTAATAAACTTAGTAATACCCATCAGTCCTAAAAGCCGAATAGAGGAACCTCCTGTGCACAATGTGAAGCACTCTGCAGACTAAGGTTGTATTCACTAGGTTGTGATAGGATACCATTTCAGTAAGTCCATCAAATACGAGGGTGGTCTGAAAAGTTTCCGACCGAACAAAGACGTTTTTTCAGAATTTTTTTTTGAATTTTTCAACACAGTCTCCTTGTAACTCTACACACTTCTCCCAGCGATGCTCCCATCTCTGTAACCCGTCCAAATAGTACTCGGCGTTTTTCTCTGCAAAATAATCGTTCACGAAGGTGATTGCCTCTTCATTTGACGAAAATCTCTGTCCTCCGAGCGCAATTTTTTGATGAGGGGACAAAAAGAAGTCGCTTGGGGCTAGATCTGGTGAGTAAGGTGGATGGTCAAGCAGTTCAAACCGTAATTCATGGATTTTCGCCATGGCAACCGCTGAGATGTGAGACGGTGCGTTGTCTTGGTGAAACCGGATTTACTTTTTCTGCAAATATGGCCGTTTTTCCGCAAGTTCTGCCTTCAGCTTGTCAAGTAATGATGCGTAGTATGCTCCTGTAATGGTTTTTCCTTTTTGAAGATAATCGATTAAAATAACTCCACGACTATCCGAAAAAACAGTCGCTATCACTTTCCCAGCCGAAAAAACAGTTTTTGCTTTTTTTGGAGCCGGTTCCCCCTTTGCAGTCCACTGTTTGGACTGTATTTTTGTTTCGGGCTTATAATGGTGTATCCAAGTTTCATCCACAGTAATTAATCGGCGCCAAAACTCGGATTTATTGAGCCTAAACTGCGCCAACAAAGCGTTGGAAATGTTCATTCGAACACGTTTTTGGCAAACGCGGCACCCAACGCGCGGACAGCTTTCTCATCTCTAAATGTTGATTTAATATGTCACAAACACGTTCTTTTGACATGTTCATAACCTCTGCTATCTCTCTCACTTTAATTCGGCGGTCGTCTAGCACCACATTGGTGAACTTTGGCGATGTTTTCGTCGGTAGTTGCAGTTTTTGGACGTCCCGAACGTTCATTGTCTCCCAAGCTCTTATGACCACGTTTAAATTCAGCTGCCCAAAATTTCACTGTGGTAAATGATGGTGCAGAGTCCCCATACACAGAATCCAACTCATCTTTGATTTGCGTAGGCGTATTGCCTTTCAAAAACAAATATTTAATGACAGCTCGATACTCGATTTTGTCCATTTTCATAAAAACACTCACATTGACTCACTCAAACGACTGTTACACAACAACTGCGCGTCCAAAATGGCTGAAACTTTGGTGAGTAACTGTCAACAGATGAACAACGAAATTCACTAGCTTTTATTTACGACTGCTGCTATCTTCATGTTGAGGTCGGAAACTTTTCAGACCACCCTCGTAGATATCGATTCAAGAGACCTATATCGATTCATCCTTGACTTCATCAAGAGTTTGGGAGAATCCAGGAAGAACAGTAGCATAGAGGCATGGATGTAACATAAGGCTCTTTTATCTATCTATCTATCTATAGTGCATGGAAGTGATTATAGATTTTCCCAATTCTAACAGAAGATTCAAGGCCAACAAAAAATAAGGGTAAAAGTATTTTACAGTCCATTTGTGCTGTGAGCTTGCACACTGAACATTTATTACTTTTCGAACCTTGAACACTAATGAGCTTCATTTATTTTTGGATTGTTTCAACTGAAGTTGTAGGGTGATGGCGTCAAATAATTAGGAATGGGTTAGATTGTATCAATCATATACTGCATGCAAAGTTGTTGATACAAGGAGTTCCAATGGACAAGGGTATCAGTATCACTCTTCTTTCTGGAAGGTAAAAGATTGGTTAAGTCACATATATCTCCCAGAGCCCGTTACTTTCCTAGGTTGAACTACAAGCAATTTTATTTTAAATTTCTATTATGTTTTACAAAGGAAAATGGTTTAGCTTGGATACTGGACATATAACCATAATTAAGCCTGCTAACATGAATGTATAGTTAGATGTTCAAATGTAGCTACTGACTTTTTACAGACTAGTTCAAGATCAGCCCCCTCCTCTGCTACTTATAAAGATAAGGAACTGGTCTCACCTTAATATCCTTTGACTGGTGTGAATCTGTTTCGCTGGTTACTCTTTTAATCAAAAACTGATCAGGAACAGAGTACATTCACAAAAACCACTTCAAAAACAGACAGCTTTAATAAGATATTGGAACAAAAGATATGGAGTCAATCTTGACATTATGATGGCTACTGCATACCATCATTACAAATACATCTGTGTTGCTTTCTTCTACACACTCTTCCTTACTAACAATTTCATACCTCCTTTCCATATTCAACTCTAAAAAGCAGACTTTCATTAACACTTAACCTACTCCTGACAATTGTCTTTTTGTCTTATTCAGCACAGAACATCAATAAATATCCTTTTAGAGCTGTCTTCTCTCCCCCTCCCTCTCCCTTTCCCTCTTTTCCTCTCCATTTGACATGCCCCTTCCTCAAATATTTTCAAAACCAGAATGTTTAACTTTACATAATTTAACTAACTATTGAGTAGTTAATGTAATCCAAAGAAATTAATTAATTTGCTTTTATTTTTTTGTATAGTATACATAATTTTTTAGGTTGATAAACGAGTCTCAAAAGCATTGGGAATAAAATTAAAAATGGATCATGCTGGATCAAATGTACAGCTGAATATTTCTGCCAAATCAATTTCCCTGCATACAACAGAAGGTAACCAGGCGGTAACAAATCATGGAATGCCCAAGATTTCATTTGCATCTGGTGGTGATTCAGTAGGTATCTTTTATATTTTAATATCATATTACAACTATTTCAAATTTTTACGTTTGTCATGGCTCTATGTATGTTGTGATTGACCTATCAGTATACATTTATAATCATACATGTAAGGGTGTAGATGGGAACAAAATAAAATATATCCTTGCTAAAACAGACCCTCATGGTTATACTTGACATCCTTTTTGTGATGTTTTAACTATCTATAATTATGTGTGTTGGCCAATGAAGGTTCTATATGACTCTCACTGTTTTATAGTTATTATTTTGTTTAGTGACTGCTTAATATTATATTAAAGCTGTGATAAAAAAAGGTCAATAAATAAAGGAGGTTATAGAAATCAGTCTTATTCCTTAATGGTTTAACCATTAATGATAGGCCAAGTTCATTGCTAACATCAAACCGGATGACTATTGTATAATTGATTTAGCTTCGGGTAACTTTCAAGCAGCTTTAGGACATTAAAGTACTTAATAAACAATCAAGTTCTGCTAATTTATTTATCAAATAAAATTTTGTTCTTATATCATAATAACGCTATATTTTGGAGCCGCAAACAACTGAAAATACTTAATCAAGAACCTGCTAAGATTTTAAAGTTCTAACTAAGGAATGTAAGTCATTCCCTTACACTAGAGGATGGTGAGTTAAAGGATCAGAGCCAATAAATTGTATTTGTAAGAACTTATTAGAGGCCATCATAAAAACTTTTTACTCCAAATTAACATTTATAATGTTGGTTATAGATTATTTAAGTGGTTTAATGGTCACTTAAAAATTTAAGATGGCTCTAAAAACAAATAATTTTAGGGCATACAAAAAAAATTATAATAGCAATATTTCAATTAATGCTTAAAAATCACCAATCCAAATTTTTGTTAAATGCAATGGATAATACTACCAAAAGATGATGTTTGCATGTTTTAGGTGTTATATACTCGTTTTTACTTATTGTGAGTTGTTTACTGCATGTTTTTTGGTGTTTTAATGCGTGAAAATCCAGTCTCTACACATCAGTAATAGATGATGAGTTTCGATCGACGTCCACATTGACTATTTAATAATATTGGTTGGGTCAATAAAATACTGTAAAGAGCTTGATGAACAACTCATAATTAAAAATACCTATATGTAAATGTATCGTTTTAAGCAGCAATTCCACTGGAAATAAAAAAGATTTATTTGGCATAGATCGGGTTCTTTGACAGTATCTGTACCCACTAAAACTTACTATGTGCAAAGAAATAAAATGAAAAAAATGTATAAAATTAAGCAAGATAAGATGTAATAAAAAATATACATATACACATATTTATCATGAATTAAAAATATAAAATTAAATAAATGTAAACAAAAACCATATGAAAAAAATAAAAGAAGATAAAAAACAAATAAAATATCTAGAAAATACACACACTAATTCACAATTGGGCAATCACATATAAATATTTACGCATTGATTGACCTGGCACATTGAAAAATAATAAGAAATGAAAATATCTTTAATAGATATGTACTTCTACATAATAGTAACCTATATTATAAAATTAGATTGTTATAAAACTCGATACACTTTCAATTTGTGAAATAAAATAACTAAATAATCTTGTTTCAAACAGTTTTAATGAAGGAGCGTGGTGAATGGAGGAGGGAGGGCTTTCCAGAAGGATATTGTGATTATGAACAAGGAATATTGTAGTATTGTACTATAGGGTAACGACAGGATGTATTGTCTTTATTGAGTTTGGTGTAAACTTATGCTTTGCTGTTAAAAAAGTAGTTTAAATAACCTACTCTTCTGACCAATTCCTTTCCCATTAACTACATTATATAATTTTTAATGCTCTTGCTCTAATGACACAACGGGATGTGGGCATTGCCCCCCCCCCTGTTTTTAGACATAAACATCCTCTACCTCAAACAGAGACAGTAAAGTTCATTGGGCTGAAACTTGATAAACTCACACTTGATTGACGTGGAAACAACACACTCAATTAAAAAGACAAACTATGCCCAAAGGCTAAAACTGCTATATGATGCTACCGCTTGCTAAACAGATGATCATGGCTAACAAGGAAACAAAGCAAAGCGTATTTGTCCAGTCATCATTTTAGATTTGAATAACTTTTAGTAATATTTGGGCATGAGGTTTAAAAACTCAAATAAAATTTGCAAGGAATTATTTTTTTATAAATACGTAATCATTTTGATGCAATCTTCTTATTCAACTGGGGAGTGGAAATTGGCCAATTGGTTAATATCAGTGGAGGATAGCTACTACTATAGCCCAACTCTTTACCATATTCACAAGAGGAAACAATACTTTTATCCAGACTTGCAAATCTCTTAGAAACAATTTCTACAAATTTTAGAATAACCTAGCATTTATAAAAATTTGGGTACAGTTAATTTTCGACGTCACAAATCCATGTTACTCTTTGAAAGTATCTGACCCGGGCAGAAATGAAATTGTGTCTACTCCCAGAAGATAAGCCAGTCAACATTAACCCACCTAGTTCACTGCTTAAAGTTGACTGTGCTGCTCCCTATACATCTTTCTCGTACCCAGATGCAATAAATAATACTATCTTTGGAAGTTCTGTCCTGCTTGCTCATTGGTAGGGAAATTTTCCCTGCAGGGGGGCTCTTGATTCATCATCACCAGAGAATTCGGGTCTATTCATCATCAGTCAGTACCCATTATAGAAAGATTGAAGTGGATACTGAGGAGAGGCCGTTGGACTGAAACTGAACCGACAGCAAGAGACACAATGAGTACTGCAATCTCCCACAAAGGAGCTAAGTGAGGAACCAAATCTTGTCCAAAGTAATCGTAGATATGTCAAGGTGCATACTTGGAGGGGAGGACTGTTACCTATGTGGGTTTGCGGGTTTCTCTGGTAAAGCCTGACATTTCCAAAGCTTCCAAATTAGGACAATCATCTTTCTGGTGATAATTAATACAAGATATTTCTGGAGGAACCAATTAAGAAAAAAAACTAATTTTTTAATTAAAAATTGCATTATCTTGTATAATATTAACTAACATGAATCTTATAAGTAATTAAAAATATATTATGAACAAATGGTTTTGGATTCAAATTTCACAGCAGGTCGCCAACGCTCAGTTAGATGTTTTGAGGTAAATTGTAACACAGCCCACAACCGGAAGTAAAGGGTTGGCCAAAAAGTCTGTTCGGTTTTTGTCATCACATAACTTCAAGCAGTCTAATATGTAACTAACTTCAGTCTGTCCCTTGCGAGTGCGCTCTCATCAGATGCTAGACATTTCAACGTAGTTTGACACGAAATTCCGATGAGACTGGTTGTATTTTGTGTGTTTAGGATCATCCTGAAAATGGAAAACCAAAACAAACATTATCGACACCTCATGCTTTTTTATTTTAAAAAGGCAGGAAACTTGTAGGAAGATATGCACTGTATACGGAGAGGATGCTGTTACAGAACGTGTGTGCCAGAAGTGGTTTTCAAGATTTCGATCGGGAAATGAGACGCACCTCGCTCTGGCCAGCCAACTGAGATTAACAGAAGGAATTAGTCGACACCAATCCTCGTTATACAACTAGAGAGATCGCAGTTATCCTCAAAATATCCAAATCGAGTGTTGAAAACCATCTGCATCAACTTGGCTGCGTGAGCAGGCTCGATGTTTGGGTTCCCCATCAACTTAGTGAGGCTAACCTCGCCCAAAAGATTTCCATCTGCGATTCGTGAAGAAAACGACCTTTTTTGAAGAGAATGATGACAGGGGGACAAGAAGTGGATCGTCTATAACAATGTGGAATGCAAACGCTCATGGGGGAAGCACGGCCAATTACCACAAACAACCCCCCAAAGCAGGACTTCACCCAAAGAAGGTTATGCTCTCGATTTGGTGGGATTGGAGGGGTGTTTTCTTTTACGAATTTCTTCCCACAAACAGGGCTATCAATTCGGATGTGTACTGTGACCAGCTAGACAAATTAAATGCAGCGATCCACCAGAAGCGTTCCAGAACTAGCCAACCGTAAGGGGATTGTCTTCCATCACGACAATACCAGACCGTACATTAAGTTACTGGAGCTTGGCTGGGAAGTTCTGCCGCACCCTCCATATTCGCCCGACCTTGCACCTTCAGATTTCCACCTGTTCCGGTCTCTTCAAAATTCATTGAATGGACAGACCTTCAACTCTGAAGAAGATGTAAAAATCCACTTGGAAAATTTTCTCTTCATTCTTTGAGCATGGAATTATGAATCTGCCCATGAGATGGCAGAAGATACTGGAACAAGACGCCAATTATATCATCGATTGAATAAATCGCTTTGTGTTTAAAAGTTGTCTTATTTTCGCTTAAAACACAGAATGGACTTTTTGGCCAACCTGATAGATCAAAAATAAATTTGATCTAAATGCCTTATTTGGTTAGTCCCAATTGATTTCGAGTATTCGAGGTGGTGAAATAGATCAGTATACTGTCCTGCAAGCAATGAGAATCAAATACACATTGTACAACTGCAAACACCTACCAAAACTTACATCTATATGCCTTATAGTAATAATTAACCATTACATGTAATCTTAAATTTATGTAGAGAGCCGTCATTTATGACTGAACCAGAAATCTGTGTGGTCTTATCGAATAGCTATGCTGTTGAGGTATTCAATTAGGGACTCTTGTGGTTTCATCTCACATCTATGTTTAATTTATCGACTAACAAAGCGATCCTGGTGGTGGCGTTGTTTGTTGTTGCAACATTTAATAAAGAAGTCCTAAGGAACTTACCTTTCTCATGGGGAATACTCTTTTAGAACCATAGAACTATAGATAAACCAATAAGTAATATGACTTGAAGAGTATTGTTTTCATACTGACAGACAGACAACTTTTCTTTTCATCTGTAGGGTACCAAATGAGATACTGACACTTAATAGATGTAGCAAAATGATTTTTTTTTTTTAACATTTACTGGCTTGGCTCACTACTTTTTCTGACCCAAATTAAAGGCTTTTCTCATACTATGGTCCTGCGGATCTTTACATAGAAGCTCTGCACATTAGCTACCTATATGATGATGCGACACAATGGAAACATCGATAACTCAGACCTGTGATGGATTTAACAATAGAGCACACCAATAGTTGATAGACAACTTTACAGGGAACATGGACTGCCTAGGAAACTTCACACCTAGTACAAAGGACTTAGTCTCAGTAATAATTGCCATGTCATCAGTAAACAGATAATGATCATCAAATGACTCCTTTCTTATTCAAGGACATCAGAGCTTAGCCCCAAAGTATTAAATCACACTTATTACAACATATGTTCCAGGATGGTACCCCAGGTTATTGTATTACAGAACATGCACTAAAAGAATTCTATCAAGGTTCGTTCTTCCTTCACATGGATCGAGTTAGTTTAAGCAATAGCACCATCTTGAAGACCAATAATAATCAGGTCAGCCTGATGAAGAACTTCAGCAAGAATGTTATAGATATGTATAGATGTTGCAAGAAATGCATCGTTTGATAGCCATTATACTTTAAATAAAAATATAACTATATTATGGGTAATTACTCCCTTAAAATATCAAAAAACAGACTTAAAAAATTGTATTACTGACAAGTCTAATATAAAATTGTATTACTGACAAGTCTAATATTATATTACATTTTATCAGTCTATTTGTTTAACTATTTAAAAAATATAAACCTTCCTCACTGTCACCTCTGCCAATTTTCTGCTAGTTATTATTGTTATGCAAGTATATTATTGTTGACAAATAAAAATTCTATTAAAATCATATTTTGTTAATTTGTTTGAACATTTTTTTAACCAGGAAACTCCTGATTTCGTTGCTTATGTTGCCAAAGATGACCATGATTTCAGGGCTTGCTATGTACTAGAATGTAGTCGTGGAATGGCACAAGATGTAATAACTACTATTGGACAAGCATTTAACCTGAGATTCAAAGATTACTTCACAAACAGCCCTGATTTGATGTGGTAATTATTCAATTTCATTTTTTTATTACTATTACTAATATAGGTCTTAGTTCTAATTGCAGAATTATATTCATTGATAAAAAAGGATAGATAATTGTTGGTATAGAATGATGCAAAAATTGGTTCAATTCATTATATTTTTGACTGATTGACTAGACTAAATAAATAGGAGGAAACAATGTGTATAATTTTATGCAAAAATTATGAAATTATCACTTATGATTTTAGGAAATAAATTAAATTCAAAATTTATATTGAATAAATAACACACTTTCCAAAGAAACCTATTTTGTATCAGAAGTTTTTATTTTGGTGTTAGTCCCACCATTATAATTAACCTATTTTATATTTTCCCCTTCTGTAATACTCTCTCACTGTTGGCTTCATGAACATACCATTCCACTCAGCATTTGTACTAACTTCCTCCAGTGTAGTCAGTATTTTGCTGCTGTTGGCAAGTGGTAAGATACTGCTCCATATACAGCCCATTGCAGTTTAACCTTTAATCGATGTCAATTTACTGGTTGCCTCTAAGATGGTCCTCACAGATCTTCTAGGGTCATTCTGGGTAATATTGCCTGCTCAGTGGATCTGAAATCTCAGGGGATTAGTGTTGAATAACCATCTTCATTCTTGATCTAGATGACGTGACCACGACCTTTTCGAATTCCAAGGGTCTTGCTATACACAGGCCCAACTATCCTTTACAGCAATTGATTCTTACACAATTGCAACTAGTCTTCTAGTTCTATCTACTCTATCTACTGTTGCAGTCTACATTTCTCATTCCATTTCCTGTCATGCATCCATGTCCAGGTGGGTGGCCTTATGAAATGAACTTTATTTCAACCTACATTGTTAAATATTCTTGAATTCACTGAACCCTTAAGTGTGTACTAAGGGAATCTGACAGTACCGGAGAGCTGATTGCATTCAGTTTTATAGGTGAATAAATACTGCAAAGTTGGTGGTTATTACTTTTGTTGTTGATTTTAGAGTAATGAAGGCCAAAGATTGATGTATCTGATTTAGATACGTCTATGTAAATTAGAAAATGTTTTGGTATGGTATCCATTCATTTTTGAAATCTCTCTTTATTTATACTGTAATGGTGCTTATTACTAAACACTATTTTTAGTAAATTTTGATGGACTTAATTGCGGTTTCAGAGGTTGGCATTTCCATGGGGGAATATGTGCTTCTAATATACCGAATGCTTTTTGTTAAGTTGGCTAACTGCAACTGTCCAAAGCTATTATGGTTAGTCTTTCAGTTTTCATTTGTCCTACTTGTGTATTGCTATGTTAACAGGGCCAGGGCACAGTGGTTTCAAAGGTTAAAATTGTTCTGTATTCTTACTTGCTTTTATCCTTAAATTTAAATCAGAATTCAATGTTGAGGATACCATTTGAAAGCTTATTAAAAGTATTGGAGAATTTAGGCCGTTTCCAGAACTTGGCCAGATAAAGTAGTTAATGTTAACAACTTCAGACGTTTTCCAGGAATTTGAATTGTTCAATATTCATGAAGTTTGAGCTGCTGCTATGGCTTCTAGATAGTTATTTACAAAGTAAACGTACACCTGCCTTACAGTAAATTTAATGCTGATTATAGAACATTAGTCAGAAGTTGAGTTTAAGTGGAGAAAATCTGTTGGAAAACGGTTGGATTTCTCTCAGATCCATGAACTGGTCCGGAAACAGTTATTCCTTATCTAGTACCTAGCCCAGCCTCTGCCTTATTCTATCCACAGTTGCCTTAATAATTTCATTAAACTGAAAAATAAAAAAGTGTGTTAATGTTTTAAATTATATTAATTTATCTTGTTTCATACTGTTTTTATTTAGTTAACTAATATTATTTTTAAAATACCTACATATTTTTTTTTTTTAGTGGCAATATCATTTCAAAAACTGCTGTTAATTCCCGAGATGTAGATCGAGAATATTATAATGATCTCCCAGGTAAAGTTCCACCAGATGTAGGCACTGTTCTAGGAAATTTTTCTGCTACTAACCCTCCACTCTTTAAGTCTTCAAGTAAATTATCTTCAATTAGAGGTGAGATTTAAGTGTTCATACAGTTCTGTGCTCTCTATTTTCTTAGAAAAGAATATAGTACATTATTATTTACAGTAAATATTAATTTTAACAACTTCAGTTGGAAAATATTATTTTAGTTGTATTGAGAAATCTGTTTGAAATTGAAAATCATTATGGATGTTTTGCCTATAACATCCAATATAGGTTGAATTCATTCACCTTTCATTCCTTGCTGGTGATCTAAGACAAGAATAATTATGAAGATTGTTTAACTGCAACCATGATCCAAATTATTGTTTCTCCAAGTCACATCCTTAAATCATGGGGTTGTCAGTTTTTGGACAACAAAGATATAAAGAGGCTTGCTGTCCTGCAAGCAACTGAAAAGCTAGGGAATAAATATTTAGAGCAGCAACTACATGTATGAACACCAGTTAGTATGAGGTATCCATCTCCAAATAATGTTACTCTAAAATTGTGTTATCTGAGATATCTTCTCAATAACCTATGAAAGTGCTTAGCTTTATAACTAAATCTTATATACTGAAATTCCAGGAAAACGGGAGTACTGAGTTTTTGCAAAAAACATGTTGTATTTTGGACTAGGTAAAGTTATGTCAGATTGATCCCTCTTCAGGGTGTTAAGTTCAGATAAACCTGGCTGAGTTCTGATTACTCTTTAGGCCTTGGATTTCCTGAGTTATTGAAGAAGAGGGGGGTCATAATACTGCAATCATGGTTTTGAGCAAAGTTTATTTATCAAGAATGGCTTGCTGGTAAAAAATGAGAAACGTTTAATTATTTATTAGTAATTAATTAGTTATTATGAGATCATCACTTGCAGGGGATCAGGACTTCACTTTATATATATATGTATTACAGTGATATTATGGTTCAATAATAAATAATTACATGTTAAATAAATTGTAAAATGTTTCATTAGGTATTAACATGTTCTAGAAGGTATGGAGAGAAAGAAAGTGGTGGTTAGCAAGGAGTGAAGGGCAATGACCAGTGAAGGTGTTTAGGGGTAGAGAAGCCAATCGACAGTCAAGATAGTTGGTTGGAAAGCCTAGAAAGTGGTTTTTTTTAGAGGTGAAAGAACAGTGAATACTAGAGTGAGAAAATTCACCAAGCCTTCACGTTATAATGAAATTATCCTGATGGGGGTTGCACTAAGCGATGTATAACAGAGCTCAGTTATAGTCTTTCTGAGTAACAAATCTTCATTTCAGAAAAGATAATTATAATTTAATAAGGCAATCAATAGTTGTGATAAATGGTCTCATTTATTTCATATTTATAAAACATATTTTCTTTCTCATGCATACAATCTGCAAGTAAACTATATGAACATATATACAATAGCTGTTGAATACCTATTAGTTGCAATATTTATTTATTTATAAGGAAGCTTACCAACAGGCAAAAGCTCAGTTATTCAGTAAAAATTAATGTTAACCCTATGATTACCATGGCAGTACCACAACTAGTTTGCTAAAAAACCCATTATAAAACAACAATACCTTAAAAACGCACCTATTTCTGTGAGTTTTTATTCTCAAACTATCTGAAATCACATAACTAGAAATGATTCAATCATAGTGTATAAAATTTCAAATATATAATGGTCTCATTTATAATGGGATTCCCATATTGCTCATTTGCCGCAATTTCATGCCGACCTCTACTCATTACATTGAACAGCTGATGACCGAGTGGTTGGTGAATATATTTACTAGACACATATGTATAGACAACCAGTGGTGCATTTTATGAACATGATTGATAAAGCCACTATCAGTCCATTCATCGTGTGCACAATCCACATATATATTCTTGAGCACTCATCTAATATGATTCCATAGCAGTGGAATCAATCCTATACTCATTGAAGCCTGGATTTTCTTCCAGGAAAATTATTTTTGAACCTTTGTTCAAGAGGAGGTTGAGTAATGTTTATTTGTATCTCACAACCCATGAAAATACTTGAGAAATTGAAAATGATTCTTGATAACATTAAAGTGAGGTGAGATATTGGATTGGAAATCAGACCCACCACAATCATCAGCAACACCTGGAAAAAAGAAATGATATCAGGCTACTTCATGTCCATAACAAAAGAATGCTGCTTTCTCCAAACTAATTGAAAAATGCACATTCGTGCTAGAGTCTTAATGGACCTTGGCCTCTACCAGCAGTATCCTCCAGTGGCTGGAACCCATAGCCTTGAGTTCTTTTTCCACGATAACTAGCCATTGAAGTACAGGGTCTCAGATTGCAAAATGCTGAGGTAATAAAAATTATTATACGTGTAATGTGAATATTATTTTCTTATGAAAAAACGGTCAGTAACATCTTGATCATTTAACAGTCACATAATTATTTATTTCTTTAGAGTAACTTAGATATATTTATTTACTATGTTCTAGAAAGAATTCCATCAACAAATCTAATCGACTTAACAAGTGAACTTCCTCCACCACCTCTTCATAACCATAACTACGTAAATGATATAATTTTCAATCCAAGACCTGCTCCAAGAGATGTTTTTGATATGCGTGAGTCTTATTTCACAAACATAAAGATGTACAAAAATCTTAAAATACAAGTCATTACTTGAAATTGTGATTTTTTTTTAAAATAAACAAGTTTTAATTTTAGAACCTTTTGAAGAAAGCCTTTCTTCTGATATTGCTCAACTTCAACACGAGGATTGGTTTCATGGTATTATTGATAGAGCTCAAGCTGAATCGTTGTTAAAAGAGGTTTATATTACTTATATAGTTATAATTTTAGGAGATGTGGTTAATATGAGTAAATTAATTTATCGATATAATGAAATTTTTCGGATTGTATGGTTGTGTAAATTCACTATATAAATTCTGTTATTAACCCTCAAGTGGTATTTATTAACCCTTGTAGTAGTGCTGTAGCATACCACTGATATCACAAGCATTTTGGTATATTTTGTTCTCATAATATTCTAAAAACTTTTAATAAATAAATTATTTAGTTTTATAATTTGGATAGGTAAAATAAATAGTTTAATTAAAATTAAACTTTTTAAGAAAAGATTGTATGATACATTTAAAATTCCTGTTTTGGAGCCTTCTGATTTCACAAATATGTTCCAACAGCCTACATAAGAAGCGGGAAAACATTTATTATTACTATTTCACAAAAATGATACTAAATAACAAAAAATAAGTTTCATGGGTGGTGGCATGGTGTAGATATGCCACTGAACAGTAGTAACAGTTTAAACGAGCTATTCACTTGTACTGTACTCCTATTCCTATAAAACTTCAGAAATTCCTAAAAACATGTTCCGCGTAATCCATGAATACAATAAGCAGAATTTAGTAGTTCTCTTTTCAAGTTTAACAGATACAAGCAGATGAATTTTGGTAGCACATTGATACCAGTGCCCCCGCTCAAGGATGAAATATATGATGATAGAACTCTTTAAGAATTGTTAAAAGTCTGAATTTATGTGTTCTCTAATAACGTATTAGTTTTTGTAAACTTTTGCCTTTTTTTAGGATGGTGACTTCCTCGTTCGAGAATCTGGCAGTACTCCTGGGCAATATATATTAACAGGGTTACAGGGCTCCACAAAAAAACATCTACTTCTCATTGATCCAGAAGGAATGGTAATATTGCTTTAATTAGAGAAAACCACTTAATGCATGAGAGGTTATATAGCTTGGTAGGGTTGATTCTATTCTACTGAATGTTTAATTTAGATAAAACATTTTACTATACCATTTTTGGTTGATTATAAAGTTCTAAATTCATAGAACATACTTTAAAAAAGAGGATAAAAGGTACATGAAACACTGACATGTAAATATCATGGGGAACATCCCTCCCATGGCTCCTGAAGGAAAATGAATTTAGAAATTATGGATAGGGGCTCAAACTGTTTTTGACATAGGAACTGTAACTGCTTTTGTACTCGCTGTTAGCCTTTTAAATAAATACTGGCGCCTGGGCTAGCTCGTCGATAGGAGATGTGTTTCATCCGTGTTAATTTGTTCTTCTATCACATGCCTGACATGCTTCAAGAGTGGGATATGAAGGGATCTCACCCCTTTAAGCCTCCAACTCTCAGCCATGCCTGCCGGCATACATCTTATCATAGCATCTTGGTCTCCTTCCTCTTCTCCTGTTCTTACCAGAATAAGCCATATATATTTCGCAGCTACCTTATATTGCTATTTCCCACTTCTGCCTAAGTTCATATAGTCTGTTCCTTGTGGTGTGTGTTCTTATCTCCGCTATCTCTTATCTTCCCACTTATGGAATCTAACCCTTAATAGAAAATGTAATCTAATTTTATAAATCTATCTTTAATATTATCTTTAATATTTCTTAATATTATCTTTAATATTTCTTAATATTATCTTTAATATTTCTTAATATTATCTTAATATTATCTTTAATATTATCTTTAATATTTCTTTATATTATCTTTAATATTTCTTTATATTATCTTTAATATTTCTTAATATTATCTTTAATATTTCTTAATATTATCTTTAATATTTCTTAATATTATCTTTAATATTTCTTAATATTATCTTTAATATTTCTTAATATTAAGAATAATGTTACAATATATAGAAATAAGAAGAGTTGGGGCTTGTTGCTCCTGCCATATGTACTGAGCTACCCCCACTACGAAAATTCCCCACAAGTCATCAGAAAATCCACTCAACCGTATTTTTATTACTGAGGGTCATAGTTAAGGGCCAGACCTTCCCATTACGCCAGGGTTCTATTGCTAAAGTTACCTGGCTGAGTGGTCAAAACATTCCTTTCAACACAATCATTCTAATAATAAAGAATCGTTAAGAAGTATAGTTGCAATTTACTTTCTCCAAAATGAAGTAAATGGAATATTGAGCAATCAAAGACGAAATAAAATGGAATATAATTTGCTTCCTCACTTTGATCTAAGGTGAAGACCTGAAAGTGAAATTTGAAGTGTAAATGTGAATAGGAGCACAGGCATAATGAAGATGTGGAGAGAAAAGAACAGGTTTTCAAGGTTTAAGGTTACAACAATTATTGTAGGAGTCTGAAAGAAAATTTACATTCAGTTCACCATTGATTATATTAGAGTAGAGAGGAGTGTGATTGTAGAAAATTGATATGAATGTTGGATCAAAAGGAACCTGAGGGTGATATAGTATATCATATAGGAGGGGATAGGGATTGCAGGTAATCTTAGTGACAAGGAATTCAATATGTGGATAGTCAAATGAGGTGAGAGGTCAGGGATTTGGGCCTTCAGGCTGTCGTGCATATACTACAGGCCCCCACACTGCCACAAAATTCGAGATTCTTTGTTTAATAAATTTAATTATTCTTCTAGCTAATTGTTTTTTTAAATATCTGTTCTCCAAACAATTTTTTTTCTTTGTTTGTTCTTCAGCTTATCCTCTATTTGAGGCATCTAGTTTTTGATTTTTTTTGTTGTGCAGTTTATTCCTATCATCAGTTTGTTCTGTAAGGATCCCTTCTTATCAATAATCTCACTTTTCTTTTCAAGTCCACAGGTTTTTTTTCAGTTTTTGGGGACTTCATGCCTCTCCTGGTCATTTATCATGTTAATACATGCTGGGTGGAAGAATTCACACCATAAACTGCACTGTACCGATTTGCCTTGTGGCACTGTATTAATACCTTTTTGCATGCAAACTGGACATTGAAGGAAGACATATTGAGAGAAAAAAAAGGAATTAGTGTAAACATAAAGAGAGGTTGTTTCCTCTGGTGAACGGTTTTACTAATACTATTTGTACTCGGAAGATTTTTAAAGGTGCAAGTACCAAGTATGTGCTTATAGATATTTTAACAATTATTAAAACTTTCTGTCCCCCACAGTTAAATTGTTAAAAAATGGTGTATATTAAAAAATGATAACAAATAATTTAAACACTATAACTTATGTAGCCCTTTACCGTGAAAATCTGTGCTCCCCCTTTAATTAACACGTGTTCATTGCTGCATGATTTTTTTGGGGCGTTTTATTAAGCCTAAATAGTTATTAATTTTGGTTGTTAATACCCGTGATTTAGGTGATGATTCCAGTAGGAGAGTTGCTTATAAGTGTACCTTTTTTTTTCTTTTCTTTTTTTTTATATATATATATTAAAAAACAGTTCATCTTCTGAGCAAGATCAAGTTATTATTGTTATTCTGAAAAAATTAAACCAACCAAAGCAATGATCTTGCAGTCCTTAGGAGACCTTCGAATTTAGTCCTTACCTCGTGTTGTTAATCGATTTGTCAAATGACAATAGTGAAGCAAGACTAGATAAAAATTGATGAATTTAATTAAAGTTTGAGTTAACTTTTCAACAATAAGGAAAAGATCAGTCAACTCAACAGGTGAAGAAGATAAACATTGCATCGTTCTTTGTTGGCGAGGAAATATTATCTCAGACATGCATGGTATTGGCAACTCTATTTCTTGCCGAGAAGTGTTTTGTGTGTTTGTGGTTACTGCTTCAATGCTCATTTATTCCTTAAGGTTGTGGATTGGCTAGAGGACCACAGAAAAAGAAGCTCAAACAATTATGATGTTACTGACACTTAGATATGATGCTCTCTTACCACATCTAAACCACCCACAACCTTCACATCACATCACTTCACCTTAAACCCCATCCAAGAAAAAACAGGATGAAATTTTTTTTTTTTTTTTACATCAAACTAGTATATTATACATTACACATCGTTTGTTACAAGTTTTGTATATTTTTTTTAGATTAAAGATAATAAAATTATTTTTTTAAATAAAAGAATTCTTGTTACATTTAGTGTTAAAAATTGATTATAGTTTAATTGATTTTTTTTTTTTTTTTTAGGTTAGAACTAAAGATCACATGTTTGAAAGTGTAAGCCATTTAATAAATTTTCATTGTGATAACAAGCTGCCTATCATATCAGCGGAAAGTGCTTTAGTACTTCGTACACCGATTCGAAAACCAAAGTTAAAGTAATATACTTTTTAGCTTTACTGTGTACATTGCGTATAGGTTTGTCAGTTGTGATGGTGTTTTAGTTATTACAATAGCTTACTGTAAAAAATCCTTTTAATTGTCAATATTTTATTAATTTATACATTAATTATGACTACACTGTTCAATATAATTGGAAAGTGGTTTATCATTATTGTTAATGTGATGTTTGTTTGTCATTGTATTAAAACAGAGTGATCTCTTGACACCATTAAATTGTACTAAATGTTAGCTGCACAATGAATTTATGTCTACTGTAATATGGTACACAGATTTTTTTTTATGACATTTGTTAATATATATGTTATATGTGTTAATACAAGCTTAAACTGTGATATAAACTGTGAACATAAGTGGAATGATTTAAACAGATGGTCACAGAATAAAAAAATAGTGAAGGAGAGAAATCCTTTATTATGCTATGCCTTCCAACTTTGTTAAATTGCTTTGACCCAGCCTACTAATCAATCTGACAAGAAAGCTCAAAGATTTTTTTTTCTTCCATCTAACAACTTAACTTGATTGAACAAACAATTGGCACTGATTGAGGATATCAATTAGATATTGCTTTGGTATTTTTTAGGATTTTTGAGTGATCTGATCACTTTTTTTATATTGTATGCCAAAATCTGGTATTTCCATTGTGAAAATCTAACAGCCCTGTAAATGTTTGCTCTGTGCTATCTCAGATTGTCATTAGAGTCTAGTAATAAGTGACAATTCTGGTCAGGTATTGTGTGGCAATGTTTTCACCCATACTGTGAAGTGTACACTCAAATGATGTTATCCATGATTTTATAAATTTTACGTTTAAATTTTGTTTTGGGGAAGAAATTAATTTACATTACTCATTCGCAGGTGATGCCATTAAGCTGATATTGTGCAGATGGCTCTGAAAATGGTGGTGACTGGTCACATGTCTGAAATGATGGGTTCAGTAAGAGCAAGCGGCACATTACCATAATGTATGCAGCTGCTCCCTGATCATTCTCGTTGCTTCTCTTTTGTAATGAACTCTCAATAAAAAACCTCCTTGTTGGAGGCTGCCATGTCCTGCAGACAAAGTACCATTATACTCACAGCCGGCTGCCATGATTTCCTTTGACTGAATTGGCATTTCAGCACTTTTTTTTTTTAATTTCAATCTTTTTTGTTTTGGATTTGTGTTCCTTAAATCCATGTGCTGTGGGCAAGGTAGTTAACTGCATTTTTTTTTTTTTTTTTGTAAGGATTGCCTTTCTTAGGTGTCAACTACTGTTTTTCTTATATCTGCTACTCTTTAGATGTGGAACTAGGATTGATCTGATACTACAACATTTCTTTCAATTCTAATATTTTTTTTGGGGGGCATAAATACTGAGGTATCAAAACCAAACAATTAATGGCATTGAATAAGTCAGTATAGGCTTCTGTTGTTTAGAGAAAGATAATAGCCAAAGTATTTGGTAAAAAAAACAAAACAATGAAATGTACTAAGGATTCATAATTTGAGATTTACTTTTTCATCCTTATATCATTGAATACGTCTGGTTCCATTTTAAGCTTAATTACCAAATATTTTAAATGTGACTTCATTGTAGTATTAGTAATTATTTTTTAAAATTCTGAATATTCAGCCTAAAAAATTAGTTTGCTATTGCTTATAGAAAAAAATTATAGTTTTTATTTTAATATAAATAGTTTTGTTCCTACATGCTTTTATAAATTTCTCTTAGCAATGATTAATTACAAGATTAGTATTGTAACAGGGGAGTCACACAGATAAATTCCCTGACCCCAGGATATATAAAGTTTGGGACATCTCATAGTTGCTTTTTATGTGCTAATTACTAACAACTTAAGTACAAGAAAGCATAATTGTTACTTAAAATGCACAATAACTATTGTCATTTAATAAAAAAATCAAAATAAATTAATTTGCTTGAATGGAGCCCATGTCATTTCTTCACATGTATTTACTATTTATTATACGTGATATATAGTTTATAATACTTTGATTATATAGCATCGAGTGATTGTACTGATACATTAGTAGTATCAAATCATCCTTACCTGCTACCTTGAACTACTACCCCTTTCTAAATTGCTCTCCACCATTTTCTGAAGTTAGTTTGCATTTAATTTAGAGGATATAGAGGTTCTGGCAGTGAATAGAATTGCATTCCTTGAGAGGAAATGAAGTAAATTTTTGTAGAAAATATTGAAAGGAAAATGCCCTATCTATATTTAGGACTAAATAAATTCAGTCCAGGGGTTGTGATGTTTGTTGATATATGACCTGTCCCAGGAGCACTACAAAGATAAATATAGACAATAGATTTTTCATTAGATTAATGGTCATCTTCATTTGCTTACGCTAATGTTAAAATAACCTTTATAATAATTGTAGTCCTTTGTAATTGATGTTTTTTAAATATAATATTAAAATGCATAATATATAATGAGCACTTGTGTAATATGTGTGTATGTATATAATCGCATTAATAACCCACTCTGACTCCAGTAAAAGACTGATTTATTGTTGATGATAATCCGACATATATAGGATCATGGGTTGTTTACGTCCTATGATCGTATTAATATTCTACATCGTCATGCCTCTGGCTTTAACTTATATATATATATATATATATATATATATATATATATATATATATATATATATGGTATGCGTAGCCACTACCAGCAATAAAGTATTTCCCACCCATTGTATTTAAAAATATCAATGTTATGAAGTAAAACTTGACAATTTTATTGTATAAAATATAACATGATTTAATATCAATTAGTAACAAAATTATGAACATGTAAAAATATACAAATTAAAAGTTCGAGGTGTTTTCTTTCATGCTTACTTCAACATTGGTTATAGTTTTTCAGCTGATGTACTAGGCTGATTTTCTCATCAGTCTGTCCATCCCAAACCAGTAGATTTACAATTAACTGGATGGGGGTTGACACCTAGTGGCTAATTTCATAAGGATTTTGGCTTTTGTATCCATGTTTAAATGTACATCTTTTGTATTATATGTGTCTTTATTCTATGTTTTATTCATTTGATAATGACGTCTAAGCCGAGATGATTTAGTAAGAATAATTACTCTTTAGGAAGAAGGAAAATCTTTGTGTAACATCGCTAATCACCTTGGTTTTAATTTTTCTACAGTTTCTAGGCCCGTAAACAGGTAAAGAGAGACCGGGAGTCACTCAAGACACCCAAATTCAGGATGTCCAAAAGTCACCTATCCCATTGACAACCACTTTATTAAAATGCAAGCACTTAGGAAATGGAATTAAACAGCTTCTAGCATTAGAAACTTGGTTGCTGGTATGTGGGGGATAACAATCTCAGTGTCAATCGTTAAGAGACTGAGAGAGTCAGGCCTTTGAAAGGGCCCCTTTTCTGCAGAACACCATAGACAGAGAATAAGATTTGGAAAGAGAACAATAATCTTGGACTGAAGAGGAATGGAAAAATATCCTATTTATTGATGAGACGAGAGTGGCCCTGAACAGTCCAAATGACCATGAAAGAGTCTGGAGAACGGTAGAGTCAACGCTGTGTGTCAGAAACTATGGCTTTGGAGAAAGCTTTATCATGTTCTGGGGAGGCATTTCTTGGAAGGCACCTATGGAGTTGGTACCGTTCAAGGAGGGGCCTTGAATGCTTTAAGGTATGTGGAGATGATTTTACTAGATCATGTAGTGCCTTACATGCCTTTCATTGGCACTGAATTATTGCTTATGCATGGTAATGCCCTGGCACATTAGCCAATGTGTGTTTCTGAGTACCTGAACACAACAGATACGTAACCTAGAGTGGGCAGCATGAAGTCCAGACCTTCACCCAATCGAACATGTGTGGGGCAAAGTTAAAAGGAAAGTTAGTTCGCGGGATCCTCCTACTACGCTTGAAATGTTAATGAGGGTTGTAATGGAGGAGTGGTACAACATCTCCCAAGATATTATTAAAAACTTTTTATGAGTGTGCCTAAAGGGACATAAGCAGTTATTAAAGCCAGAGGAGGCAATACTTATTGAATAGCATTGTAATCCTATAAAAATTAAATTTTTGTAAAGTTATTAGTTTTAATTAAACATAATATATTCAATTTTAATATTTTGTTTAGTAAAACTATTTATTTTGAATTTATGAGCCTTTTTGTAAAAGCAAAACTTCCGGATCATGTGAAATTCAAACATTTTTAGGTATTGCGATTTTTTGATGGAGAGTTTATATTATTATTTACTATTTAAGAGTCTTCAGATTGTTATATTTTTAGTTAACTTTTTGAATTCCTAAGGTATTACCAACCCTATTCCTACCAAAATCCCTTTGATTAAGAAACATCAATATTTGAACCATAAACTCAATATTTTAGGAGAAAAATATCAATGTTTTTACAGCCTATCAACACCTAGTTTCCAGTGAAAGAAATAAGTATTTAAAAGGGTGAAAAACACTACTTTAAAAAAACATCATACTATTTTAACTAAGTGACTGATCTTTGAAGATAGAAAAATCAATTTCATTAAAAATTGTAAACTATTTTACAATTGCAGTTTAAATAAACAACAAGACAAACCAATGTTTTTAGAGTAACAATGCTGAAGCCAAATGTATTGGACCCAGTATCTTAAAACATCTATTTAAAGCCAGCCCATGAGATATTCCCTGAAGGTTGCGATTGCGTATGCGTAAAAAGCTATTACATCTCCTACACTGACAAGAGGAGGCTATGGCTATGGCGGGTCTTGGGTTCTCCAATCTAAATGAAACTTTTTTTGTGGTACTAGATTGAACATGTTTCTGAGCACCCTAGGAGTCAACAAAAAAATATTTTAAGTTTAAAAATTTATTTTTGTTAACGTTAAAGTTCCTATCTCAGGAGCCTGCTGCAAAACAAGATATATTCTGGCTACCTGTGGTGACACATCCTGCTAACAACAAGGGTGGTAGGGGTCTACAAATAATTCCAGAGAATGAGTAAAATCAGCCACAAGCATCAAGTTTTTGATCAGCCACCCCCTACAAAAGAGAAAGACTTTTTACCTTATTAACAACGACAGAGAGAGGCATCGGAAATGATTTCATAAACAGATGCCTTCACCACCATAACGGACTGCTAATCAACCTTTACATCAATATGAATCTAATGCTGCGCGTATGCCTCCTGATATGAATGAACTATTTACTTGCATAATTAAAGAACCTATTTCAGCGACTCATGGTGATAGATATATAGGTATAGCGAAGAGAGAACCCATAAAAATTATCGGTCTGACAACTAGACCAAGGGCCCTTTTTATTAGCTCCTTTATTATGTAGGCATCCCATGCTACTGTTACTCCTGGAATCTACTAGTCCTAACAAAGTCAAGAATTCACCTCCATTTAATAGAGTTAAGCTCTTCTAAGCCAGCCTAAGTTATAAAACCTTAATTTGCCAAATGCCTCGCATTATCTCAAACAGTGTTAGGAATTTTCCTCCTCCAATTTGCATTTGTGGCAAATGAAGTTCTGAGATACTCCTATTAGGGATAAGTGTTGGCTTAATCTGCGATGTCTGGTTAATGTCTGGCGAATCTGGTTAAAATACCTGTTGTGAAGTTAATGTTTTGCTAGCAGCAGTGAAATAAGATGCGACTTTTGATAGACTGATAGTAGGCTCGGGACCGACATACAATGAGTCTGCTCCCTCCAAGGTCAGTTCATCCTTTATCTCATTGCTGTCTATACCAGTATGTCCAGCAACCTAGTATAGGCGGACCTCTTTCCTTGATGCAAGGCCAGTTAGCAAACTTTGAGGCGATTTTGTTTCATTAGAAATGTGTGGAGTAAATAGTGAACATGATCACTGATTTACTATCTAAAGAAATGTTTATACAGCGGGCTGTTGCTAACTGTGTTTGAGGGTGTAAGGCAGCATCAATAATAGTAGGAACAATTTGGGAGCTTTAGTTGGCTGGGACGGGTAGTCTTATAGTGGGTGGCTGATACTGCAGGATAGGTAAATCTCACTGTATAACTGATGGCACCCGTCGGTTTCCTACTAGGAGCCCCTTGTGACACTGTCCATTAGCTGCTAACCTTCAGTTGCCCTTCATCACCTCTACCCAAATCACGAGAGGAGGCAATCGGAGGAGAACTTTTAATGCTTTTGTTGGGTTTGTTCTCATCTCTCCAGTAATCCCTAGAGAAACTATTATTTGAATGGTTGTTGACTTGAAGTCAATTGTAGTACTTTTTAAAACACAGGGCCACCACACTATAGCCCTGTCGAGTATATGGGGCCTTATTATGAGTCAAAACAATATTTCTGGCTTCCATGACCTATGGTTTTTCTAGTTTGCCACGAGGTAGTTATGGCTTTTATACCCCCCAAGTATTTAACCTGTTGTTTTAGGATTAGAGGTGTTTCGAAAAGATTTGGGGGTGGATATTTGTCCTTTTTATTTTGATTGGCGTTTTATTTTTAATCGGGTTGATAAGGAAACCGTCATCTCCACACCATACTTCTATAATTATGCTGCCTCTCCGACTATGCAGAAATGGACCAGTAACTATGACCGTCTCTTGTCCGCATAGGTTTGTGACATTCATGGTTATATTAATACAAATATTTTAAATTGCACAGACTGAATGTCCAATAATATGGTCTGAAAAGTTTCCAACCTCAACATGAAAATAGCAGCAGTCGTAAATAAAAGCTAGTGAATTTCGTTGTTCATCTGTTGACAGTTACTCACCAAAGTTTCAGCGATTTTGGACGCGCAGTTGTTGTGTAACAGTCGATGTGAGTGTTTTTATGAAAATGGACAAAATCGAGTATCGAGCTGTCATTAAATATTTGTTTTTGAAAGGCAATACGCCTACGCAAATCAAAGATGAGTTGGTTTCTGTGTATGGGGGCTCTGCACCATCATTTACCACAGTGAAATTTTGGGCAGCTGAATTTAAACGTGGTCGTAAGAGCTTGGGAGACGATGAACGTTTGGGACGTCCCAAAACTGCAACTGCCGACGAAAACATCGCCAAAGTTCACCAAATTGTTGCCAAATACTCGCAGGTGCTTCACAATCAACATCAGACGTCACAATAACAACATCGTCTAAATCAGGTATGGGCAACCTTTGACATGTTATGGGCCAAACTTTAGTGTGCAAATACGTTCGCGGGCCGCGTTTACAAGTAGTGCATTTTAAAGTAGTGTTCATAATTTTTAGCGATAGATATCAGTCAGCCATGAAATAATACGACAATGTTATTACAACACAATTTATTAAAATAACAAAATGAAATGAAAAAATAGGTACCTACAGCATTAAATTAAATCGTTAAATTTAGAATTGTTACAAACTACGAAAGTTAAATAGCGACACCGAAATCAATGAGACACTTGAGCTTGAATTTGGGAAACTAATTCATCGATGTTTGGATTAATTCCACTGGTACAAAGACGTAAAGAATTTTCCAAATTATCGTCAGTCAGCCTTGTACGATGTTTTGATTTATTAACTTTCATCAATGAAAAGAACTGTTCGCATTTATAAGTACTGCCAAACGCACAAATCAATCTTCTTGCAAATTTTCTAAGCTGCGGAAAATGGTCTTCTTCGAGGTATTTTTTGTAGAAATCGCACAACTCCACGTCTTCAAATTTAGATTTTAGGAGTGAGTTTTCTTGAATCTCGATCAACTCCATTTGCAAGTGTATTGGAGCATTTTGTACATTACTTTTTGTTGGAGTAGCAAATAAATTGAAACAGTCTTCCATGTGTTTGAAATCGCTAAATCTGATCGAAAATTGCTCCGACAGTAACTTGAGTTCTTCAGCATATTGAGCGTAAGCAATATTTTCATACGCAGAGAGCGTGGTGAAATGGTAACTGTTACCAGACAGCATATGTGCCTCCCACAAGCGGATTTTGTTCTGAAACGCTTTCAAATGGCTGTACAAATCATTTACTAACTGTCCTTGTTTTTGAAGTTTCAAATTTAAATCATTCAAATGGCCTGTAAGGTCGACAAGAAATGCTAAGTCACATATCCATTTTGCGTCACTCAATTCAGATAGTGGTTTATCTTTTATTTGCATAAATTCTGCTATCTCATTTCTAAGCTCGTAAAACCGTTTCAGCATTTTCCCTTTGCTTAGCCATCTGACTTCACAATAATATGTTACGTCGTCATACTCGGCTGATATTTCATCCAAAAACGCCTTGAACTGACGATGGTTAAGCCCTCGGGATCGAATAAAATTGATGGTTTTTACTACCACATTCATAACATTCTGGAGTCGAATGGACTTAGAACACAAGTTCTGTTGGTGGATAATGCAATGAAGGACTATCAAACCATCTTTTTGCACATTTAATTCAGTTGCTTTTTCATTCAAAATTCCGATGAAACCTTTACGTAAGCCGACCATAGAAGGTGCACCATCTGTGCATACTCCAACTAATTTCGACCATGGCAAGCCAAAACTTGTGAATACCTTTTGAACTTCATTAAAAATGTCCTCTCCTGTAGTGGTTCCTTTTAGCGGCTGTAAAGCAAGCAATTCCTCAGTAATAGTGAATTCTTTATCAACACCTCGAATAAATATAGCCAGTTGAGCTATGTCAGACAAATCGGTGCTCTCGTCTAATGCTATGGAAAATGATTCAATACCAGTCATACGGCCAGTCAATGTTGTTTTTATATCATTAGCCATCATTTCTATACGTCGTACAACGGTTCGTCTTGACAAACTAATTTTTTCAAATTCATTTTTCTTTTCAGGACACAAAACACTGCAAACTTCTGACATACACTCCTTGATAAATTCTCCTTCGGCAAATGGTTTCAATGACTTTGCCAATTTTGAACTAACTATAAAACTAGCTTTCACAACATTATCAAGTTGTGTTCTTTGTCTATGAAATATTTGCTGCTGTTTTTCCAAATTTGCGGTAAGTTTCTGGATTTTGTCTTTTCTTATTTGTCCTGTCAGTGAGAGCAGCGTAGGATGCTTAGTTGAGTAATGCCTCTTTATATTGAATTCTTTCATCACCGAAATGGATTCATTACACATCAAACAAATAGGCTTACCATTGTGCAAGATAAAGAAGAATTCTTCAGTCCATTTTTCTTGAAACTGGCGACCCTCTGCATCTACTTTTCGTTTCCTTCCACCAGACATCATTTTCATTTACTTATCGTTCGATAAACTTAATAAGAAAATAGGTATAATTAGTAAGCACTCAAGATGCACACAAAGTCACAAAGCAAACTTATCACCACGGTAGCTCGAATAGGACTGAACTAAGTTCCGGCCATCCACCCGCTTATATAGGCAAAATGAAGGAATGATCTAGAATCGTCTAGTGTAGAACAATACAATTGCGAAGCAATAATCCTTTGTTGCGCCGCCAGTGTGGCGGCAAACATCAATGGCTTTGAACTTTGATGTTTGCCGCCTCACTCTTTGATGATCACCGCCACTCGGCTTGCTCGCTCACTTGATTCCATGAGTATGAGTAAGTAGTGTATTTTTTTTTTTTAAATTGGGTTTTTCAAAATGTCTCGCGGGCCGGATCAAATCTTACAGCGGGCCGGCTGTTGCCCACATACGGTCTAAATGAACAAATACATTCGGCTCCTATGGAATTATCAATCGATCGCTGCCATGTCGCTAGACTATAATGTAGGCCAAACGGCAAGTGGGTGAACTGAAACAAACCCTTCCCATGACAGTAAGAGCTGTTTTTTCTTGACTGCCCTTCTATACCGGAACCTGCCAATATGCGCTTTTAATATCCAGTGACGAGAAATATTTGGCATCTCGAAGTCTGTCCAAGATGCTAAGAGTAAGTGTCCGGTTTCTAGACATTGTTCACTTTGCGGTAATCAACGCAAAATCTATGGCTGGCATCTGGTTTTTTAACCAATCTACTGGTGATGCCCACTCACTCTTAAACGGCACTACGTTACATTCCTTCAGCATTTCATCCAATTCCTCGTTAAATATTTGTTGAATCTACGCCGATTCGGCACAATTGTTGTTTTATTGGTATGTACCAGTGTCCACGACCCGTTCTACTCTGATTCTACAACCCAACTTCCTCGCTTTCCAATTATTCCATTGGCCATTCAACTTGTTTAGTAGGTCGTGTTCCACTTGATGAGATGACACCATTCCCACAATGATCCATACGCAACTCTTCTTGTTTACCCATCTACGTACCCGGACGTGAACGCATCTTCCGCCAGAAATCTATTCCTAAAATTACGGTGGCAGTCAATGAGGAAATGATCAGAAATTTCAATAGACCAATTTCTCCCTTGAGTTGAACTGGAAGCTCGATCGACTTTAAAATCTCCATTTGCCATTTGATGCCCATCTTCATATCATGTTCATCCTTAAGTGTTAGTCCCAATGTAGCAAACCATTACTATTCATGGCCGACAGAGGCCGGGTACGTTTATAGTTTCGATGAGCAAAAAATCATTGGCATTATAAACGTAAATTGTGGTTTTACCTTTAGTATTTAATATCTATTTCCTGCAATTTTAATTTCGCTTTGTTAATAAATTCCTTGAGATTATGTATGGGTTACTTACTATTATTGGAGGGTATTGTTTGATTTTTTTATTTCTGATATTATATCAACTCTCGAGGTCCTTCTCGTCAAGGTCTGAGAAGAGCTCATAGCTGTTTCCCGCATTTATGTTATAGTGAATTGATTCAACTCGTTTTCTTTTTAAAACTGGGTTTTCTTTTGGTGTCCCTTAAGTGGGTACATCCATGATTTGTGTACCCCCTCCCCCTCCTAGGGATACTTTATACGTAATTAAAAAACAAAACTTGAATTAACATAATTAAAATAAAACTTAAAGAAAAATTGCGTTACTGATAAAGACACGTCTACGCACTACGGTGCTTCAATGGATCTGAAGTTCTGAGTGGATTTGGACTTTTCCACGTGTATGAAAAGGTAGGCTGATCTGAGGCTATTACGAAAAGATTTATATCTTGAATGGTTAAATGGTCGAAAACTTCTTCGGTTCTACATCCGAATTGAATATTTTTAGTGTTGAAATCTCCTCAAGCCAGAGTTACGGGCCCATGCAATGGCAGTCATGTAGTAGGATGTCACAGGCTTGTAAGTGTGATCATATTGTAAGGTGGAAGATAATAGTTTCTATTGTTGAGTGTATTATGACGTCACTCCACCGTAGCCTCTGTCAGTTCTATGTTTAGTCTGATCTGATATAAAGATTCGGGACCTCCTTGTTAAATGAATGTCACTGCTGAGAGCTATGTCTACCCTTCGGACATGTAAAAGTATGTCTAGTTCGTGTTTACGCCTAATCGGCGTAGATTCAACAAATATTTAACGAGGAATTGGATGAAATGCTGAAGGAATGTATCGTAGTGCCGTTTAAGAGTGAGTGGGCATCACCAGTAGTTTTGGTTAAAAAACCAGAGGCCAGCCATAGATTTTGCGTTGATTACCGCAAAGTAAACAATGTCTAGAAACCGGACACTTACTCTTAGCATCTTGGACAGACTTCGAGATGCCAAATATTTCTTGTCATTGGATATTAAAAGCGCATATTGGCAGGTTCCGGTATAGAAGGGCAGTCAAGAAAAAACAGCTCTTACTGTCACGGGAAGGGTTTGTTTCAGTTCACCCACTTGCCGTTTGGCCTACATTATAGTCTAGCGACATGGCAGCGATCGATTGATAATTCCATAGGAGCCGAATGTATTTGTTCATTTAGACGATGTTGTTATTGTGACGTCTGATGTTGATTGTGAAGCACCTGTGAGTATTAGAATAAGTTTTCGAGTGGTTAGTTGTTTCCCATATTTATCCCTAAATTGGGACAACTGCCAATTTTGCCAACCAGAATTACTCTTTTTTGATTATGTGGTTAATGAGTTGGTGTTACTTGTTGATACAGAGAAGGTTGAAGATATCCACAGTTACCCAATACTAACTTCCGTTAGGCTAGAAAGACAATTTGTAGGATCTAACTCATGGTACAAGCGGTTTGTAGAAACTTTTTCTACTATTATCTGCCTACTTCCCTCATTATTGAAAAAGAGATGTGAATTCAAATCAGGCGAAGAAAAAAAGTTAGCCATTCAGTATTTTAAGGAAAGATTAATCTGAGTCCATATCTTATCATGCTTATATTTCGAGAGACACTTCTTGCAGACGTATGCTTCTAATACTGGACTGAGATAAGGGTTGCTGACCTATACCAAAACTACGAAGAGGAAAAAAATGTAATTACATGCGAGAGTCGAAGCTTAATACCATCCGAGCGGAAATACAGTCCAACTGAGCACGAGTGTCTGACGGTACTGTGGGCCGTGAAAACCTCCGCCCTTGTCGGGAAAGGAAAGAATGCTTTTTTCAGTCAGCACAGACCATCAAGTTCTGAAGTGTCGTGGAGCCACTTAAGGAACCACAAGGTCGATTAGGCAATTTAACTACGGCAATCGATTTCGAACGCAGCAGCCGATGCATTATCCCGAATGCATAAATATGTGGTGGAAATGATTGACGTGATTTTTGATGACCTTGACTCCTGGTGTGGGAATATGTTCAGGTACATACATGAAGACTCCTACATAGATGATTCCATCAAAAACTATATGGAAAGCCACATCCTCGTAAACTGGGACTAGCAACACAATGCCTACCCGACATGCAACGACGTTTTTGGAAGAACTTCAGATTTATTAATTTAAATTAGCTCTCATCAATATATTCCTACATGCAGGGAGGCATCACTGGATATTTTCCACTTATCTATTATCCATGCCTATTGTTATCATCCCATTCACCGGTTGTATAATTTGTTTTCTGTTTATCGTTATGAATTAATAAATATAACAAAACTAGGTATACGCCCACCTAGCCTATCGCACTTGGAGTGGAGGTGTGTGGGACCTATGAATGTTTATACATGACTCACGCTTGCAAAGGAAGGCGTGTAGCTCACAGATATGTTCATACACCCTCCAACCCCCACAGCGACTGGTGGCTTCGCTGCTCCAGCATGGGTGCTATGGATTTAATCAATTTGCTTAAATTTTTGTATTGTGTTAAAGACGGTTATAAACATTCATAAATTTCCAAAATTTATTTAAAAAACATATGGTCATAAAAGTTTAGCGTTACGTGACAAAAGCATTTTTATATAATAGACAGAAAACATAACACGCAGGTATTATGCGGCTTAATTTTCTTAAAGGTTTAGATTTACGTGTTTATTACAATTATCTAAGCTCATAGTAATCAAAATAACAAAACACTTTGTTATAAAAAAATATATAAGCACAATAAACATTTCTTTGTTAAAAAAAAAAAATATCAAGTTCTGCGCCTGTGCTGTTGTGAGATAACAAGTCTCTATTCTTCACGCCAAACAGTTTTGAAATGCTGAAACATACGAGTGCAGAAGTAGAAGCCATATTCAGACACCAAAGCAGTTTAAACCGCCACCAATATTCGTTCGAAAGATTAGCAATTTTAAATTTCTATGCTCACAAATGGCGAACATTGTAGGTACGGGCAAATATACATGTCTCAATCGATCACGAGACACTGACATTTCTCCAGACACTCCCGATACGTATAGAGCTATCATAAAATATTGGGAAGATATAAATGCTGATTTCCATACGCATTAGCTAAAACAAGAGATATTGCTACGGGTGGTGATCAGAAACCTGCATCCCACTACACGACCTGACGAAATTGAGGATGAGATCACGACTTTCACGATCCAGAGTTTCAACGTCCCAATAGCCCACGTCCTGCATAAGGATAAACAGCAAGACGAAGCAATTAAAACACCGTTACCGCTATTCTTTGTACATCTTAAGCGAACACCTGAAGAGGAAATCTACGAATTAACCCACCGGTATTACACAAGAATACAGATCGAAAAACCATACCCCAAGCACAAGACCAATGCCAAAATTGTCCGGCACGCCAAAACCTACAGTCACCGTCGTGTGCAGGTGTGTTAAATGCAGTGGAAACCAACAGAGCGAGTTATGAAAGAAGACCATAAAATCACCTGCAGTATGCGTGTTTTTCAAAAAAGGACATCTAACCAACTATAAGGGCTGCGAAGCTTATAGAATCCTTAAGCAAATCTTGTTTCCTACATTATCCCCGTACAAAAAAAACAACTATAAATGCACCCTTCCAAATCCTTATGTCTTCTCCTTTGGAATGCAAAGGGTGCAAAAAACCTGACAATACTACTCCACGACAAGAACATGAACGTAGCTCGCATTACTGCAACAAGATTTACGAGTAAACGATCATCTATAGTTCTACTGTACCAGACTTACGAAACTGGTCACCCAGATGGAATAGTACATGCAGGTACCGCATTCACTGTTTATAACTCAATTTCCCATCACATATTTCTTTTGGTAGCACATTTCATTCCACTGCAGTGTCAATCAGTACCTTCACTTCCCCCCTCACCCTATTAGGAAGACAATTCACCGATCTTGTCCTCCTAATAAACCCATTTCGGATTCCCAATTCATCTCCTTTCTGGACTTTATCGTACATCGTTTCCTTGTGGGTGGGGACTTTAATGAAAATCACCAACACTGGGGTTTAAGATCCACTGGTACATGACGTGCTTTGCTGTCTGCACTCGCACGGAAAACATTGGTTCACCATCCTTTCTCCTCAAATTTTCAGACAACTTCCTCCTAAACTCATAATCTTCCTAACCTACATTTATAATTGCAAAATTCGAACGACATACTTTCCTCTCCTCTGGAAACATTCTATTATTGCCCTATTCACTAAACTTCCTATTACAACGCTTACTTCCAACTGTTGTATCCAAAAACCGTTTTCCTACTCACCAGTTTAGTTTTCGTCTAAGAGATTCCACTGCGTCATTGATCATATATCCTTAGCCCTTGAAAGCAATCAGTATTGTTCTTGCGCCTTTCTGAGCATACCACAGGCTTTTGATAAGGTTTGGCACGCAGGTTTGCTTTACAAGCTGACAAGATATTTACTCGTGGCCCTTTTCCTAATCCTAAAGTCATACCTTCTAAACCGCTTCTTCCCAGTCCACCGTGGTTTGGGATATTCCAACTGCTGTTCCATATAAGCAAGAGTTCCACTGAGCAGTGTCCTGTCTTCTATAACCTATACACCGTTGATGTCCCCTCTACTCCCAATACCTTTTTGGCAACATTTGCACTGCAGTCCTGTCATCCCACCCAGACCTTACCACCTTGTATAGGAGAACGTATGTGTCTCTCCAGGAGTACTCAGCCCTGCTACACGTATGCGCGCAGAGGTCCAAGTACTGGGTGGTAGGAGACCTAAATGCACGACATACGCTGTGGTATAACACCACAAGTAACAGGGCTGGGAGACTCCTGGTGAAAACACCGTTCACGGTCGTGCAACCCAAGACTTTCAGCTTTCGTCTGAGAGGTAACCCACAGCTCACTTACTTGTGACCAGACAGCCACATCGTATCACGAGTTGAACCGCCCTGGACTTTATTACGTTTGACCACAGGCCAGTACTGTACGCGGTGGATCTTAAAGTTGTGACCCCTCGCCCCACGAGGTACAACAACGGTCGTGCCGACTGGGAGCTGTATTGGTCACAAATTTACCATAATCTGCATAAAGTACCAGTTCTCCTCACTAAAGATAAAGTGGATCGTCAACTGTCTTTCATAACTGAAATGATCGTCAACGCCGCAGACACTGCTACCCCGAAGTACAGCAACCACCTACCGACCATATTCTGAAACTTATTGCCTAGCGTAATAATTGGAAGAACAAATGGTACAGGACCAGAGACGGTCAAACCAAGGTAGTTGTGAATTCTCTCCCAACGTAAATCCGAAGCTTGATGTGAATTTGTACGACAGCAAAGTGGCATGAGCGACTTCGCAGCACGCACGGTTATCACAGAAAGTTCTGGAAGCTGTTGAAGACGTCAAAAAGCAAGACAGCTACTATCTGCCTTCACGAAGGCGACACTCATATAACTGCTGAGCTACATGCAAATAAACTGGCCGAAAATAAGCCTTATAAATTTTGTTTCCATTGCTCAAGCCAGCTAGGAGCGGAGATCACCCAGCCAACTACCACCCGATCAGCTTGCTACCAAAAATGGGGTGTCCCACGGTACTCAGTGTCGAATGCTCTGTGGCAGGGAATGCCTGGAGCAGCTCTATACAATTCTGGCTAGCTTCCTGAAAAACCGATCACTGCGGGTGCGGGTAGGTGATAGCATCTCCAAAGCTGCCACTGACTTGTGGAGTACCCCAAGGAGCCATGTTATTCCCAGTGCTTTTCAACGTATATACGTCTGAATTTGTCGGAGCCCGGTACAAAAACTCAACAGTTGCTGCTTTCGTTGATGGCATCGCGGTGTACTGTAGCAGCATGAGCGCCAAGTTAGCTCTTAGACGGACAGAAGCAGCCTATAACCAAATCAGTGAGATATTGGAGAAACTCAACATCTCTATAAACGGGGGTAATGAAGTGAACACCGCGCTCTCTCTGCAATGGTGCTTGCTTCTCTACTTGAACCATGGCTTTCTTATTCAACTACCTCTGCACCTCTCTTTTCTAACCTCGGTATGTTTTATCCTGCCGTTCTCAGACCCCATACTTTCCTAGTGAGATTCTCTGCCTTTGCCCCACTAAAACTAGCACATCCTTGAAAGGGATCCCTTCATGCGGATGACGGTTCTCTGGGGTCTTTCAAACTTTACCTAGTAGCGTCTCCCCCAGTGATCCAGTCTGCCTCTCTCCGGTTCACACTCGCCTTTGGGATCCGGACGGTTTCCCCTACCCTTAGATACCGAGTGTGAATTCCTGGTCATTCCAAGACCACATAAACTACCTGTAATACCTACCCTGTTCCTCTTCTCCTGAACATAGTGCTGTCGGGGCAGACCTTCTAAGATCTTATTGAGTCAGACCAATACGAATAAAGCTGCTCGCCGACTAGCCCGCCAGCAAATGTTAAAGACCACAGGTTTACCCATTTTATCTCTTTCTTGACGCCCGCCAGACAGCGGGCGGGTCGAACGCGCCCTCCCCCAACACCCGACAACTGCATACCTACAGTTCGATAAAACCTGATTAAATGTCGATAATTAATTACTTGGTTCAATTTCTTTAGTTTGATTAATGTATTTTTCATGATTTTTGAGCAGGTTTTTAAATTATGGATCTCAATGGTCTGTTTATAACAGCGTGTGTAATTTTTGTATTTTAAAATAATCATTAAAAAATGTCATTAAAATCTTTTTTTGCAATTAGCTCAACCTGTTGTGATATTTTCCATGGTGGAACTACCATTTGGTGGTTCTATGATGCTGAAAGTAAAAACAACTCTATGATACTACCCTAGGATGTCTAATATTCGGAAGTATTTTGAATTAAAGTGGTTGAAGTTTACGAATAATAGAATCCTTGCCGAGGAGATTTGTTAATTGTGTAGACTGGTAAGAAGGTATTTATAGTATAGTATACAGGTAGACAGGAGCCAAGGAAAAGACGCTTGAGTTGTGAACTGTGAAGCATACTAATGACACAACTTCCTTCCGTTCCTAGTCATTTCCGTTCAGCTACCTGCTACAATCTTTCATTTACCCTCACATAAAATGTGGCTTCTCCAATTCTTAGTGTGTCACAATTGTCTCATACACCATGAAAATAAAATAATATTTTAACAGATTTGAATGTTAAGATAAAAATAGTTGACACTATGATACACTGCAATACATTTCATATTGATATGTCTTTCGCACGTTAAAATTATATAAAAAAGACAGGTAAAAATCCTTGACATAAATTTGATTAGTCAAAACTAATTTACAAAATAGTTGATTGATGTAAGCTTAGATTTTGATTTAGGTAAACTTACTTCCGTTTCTTATGTTTATTAGAGAAATTGTTGCGTGGCTTGATTTTTTTAAAAATTGGTATATAATAACAAAATATACAATTATTAGACATTTTACATGTTAATAAAAACAAAATTCACAAATGAAATAGTCGCAAAAACAAATAAATTTGCATTGCTCCTGATAATAGAAACTTGCTAACGGCGATGTTTCTTTTATTCCTCCCATTCACTTCCTTTCTTTTCTTTTAATCTTTTGACATTTTATCAAGTTCGCAATTAATAATTAGCATAATAATTTATGGACTGCCCCGCATATATTATGTAGATAGTGCATGACATGGCAGCGGGCCTCCAGTCAACCAATGGATGCTGGTGATGGCGATCTTAGGCAGGAGATTGTCCGCGATGTCTTCCATTCAGCCGGGATTGTCCTGTGCCTCAAGCAGATGTTAATATAATGTAAGGACCTACTACTCATCTGCCACTCGATGCGAAGACCTGGGCCAGGTCGGACCGTGACGAATGTGGTGTTCTCTTTGGAATAAGCCGGCAATAATGGAGAGTCTCCATCGTAATGAACCATACATCGGTCCATACAAAATGAGATCCAAATAGTACTGGGTGGCAAGGTATATAATGGTGGTTTTGCCAAATTTGTTGGGATCCCGAGGATATTTCTTAGAAAATAATTATACCTCTCTCCATATCCCACGCTCACTCATTAAATCCTTTAATTATTTACCACCACAAACAAATGAGTAGTTGAATCAAGTTCTAGCTAATGTTTGAGTGTTCATTTTCACTATATTATTTAGGTCACTATTATATGCTTCTATTTAGAGAATTTCTATTTATTTTTTAATGCATGAATCTACCTATGTCTGTATCAGCATATTTATCTGTGGTAACCCAATAGTGAATTAGATATAGTGTGTATATGTTTTATTTTTCAAGCAGGTTCTGGTTTTTGTTTACATTTATTTAATTGTTGATAAATATATGAGTATATGTATATTTTTATTATATCGTTTCTAATTTCATTTTATTTTTTTATTTCTCTGCACATTGAAAACCAGAACGGGGTCTGGCACTGTGAGAAAACCCTCTTTATGTTAAAGATGTGTGTGTTTTTTTTAAGTAGGGTTAGATAAGGGAGGGTGTTTATTGCGCACCATCGCAATCACTATCCGTCTGTGCTGGATGGAGCTACCTGGATGTGGAGGAATGATCCGACAGATGAATGAACCCGGTGAAAGAAAGAAGGAAAATAAGGCAGGGATGAGCAAGAGGGGGGCTGGGCCGGGACTGGTTCTACTAGGGCTAGCAGCGACGAGCCGGGAGCCTGGAGGTTGGTGAACCTACTCCCCTCAGCTCATCTCCGCCTTCCACCACCTCTAGCAGCTCATCCATAAGCCCCTACCACTGCTGGAAATGTTAAGAAAATCCTTTTGGGTTCCATCCTTGAGAAATTTAAATGGACAGCTAAAGGTTAATAATGGTTTCTTATGATCCAGTCAAATGTCATCCATCAAACAATTACTTGACGCTTTGCACAGCATAATGCATCATTAATCAAGACGTCGACACCTTTATTTCGACACCATCCTCAAATGGTTTATAATTTAATATAAATATATTAAAATATTTGTATTTAATTATATGTAATTAATTGATAATAAGTGATTCTTCATCGTAAGATAGCTTATGTTTTTAACATTCATTAACTAATAACTCCTAGTCATCTTTTATGGAGTTAAACATATTTTTCATGTTGTCAGGTCGTCAAATGGAACCTCTGTGAAAAATTTAGTAGAAAAATTAGTCATCACAAAAATTTAAAAAAAGTTAACAATTACAAACGTTTAAGTGAATTATCATGCATCAAACAATTGTTTCGTTATGGTCGAGAAAGCGATGAAATAATAGTCGACGAAAGTCATAATACTTATACTGTATTATGCACATCGGATTGTAACCGACAAATATTATATACTTGCACGAAAATGGTATGAAATGTAGCAACGCCACAGTCAATAAAATTACCACCATGTGGATCTCTGCAAATAGATTCAAAGCTGTCGCAGAATCTATATTTTGTTAACATGTAAATAAAATAATAAAGGGGTTATAAAAAAAAAAAAAAAATCAAAACTTGATACATATATCATAAATGACGAGATACCTTTAATTTGGTACTCCACTTAACATAATAGAAAATCATGTATGTTTTTTATTACAACAAATTGATTGACAAGTGTCCCACAAGGATGCTTTTATTTTTAGCACTAGTGGAACATCAAATAAAACTTTTAACAAAATATCAGTCTATATGAATGCCGGATTCCAAAAACATTGCCTATACGCCATTGATGACAGGTTTAATGACTTTGCGTGCTTATAGTTCACTTTACTACCTACAGATATTGCATATTATTAATGAGATTGACAAGATATTTAATTTTATGTGCTTCTCTACATAATACAATGGTTTATATTTTACCACTAATTGTTTACTTAACATTCATTCATTATTGAGGAATTAATTAGAACTTCCATAAAAAATATAATTTTTCTAAACATAGGCCGATAACTTTATTTACGTTTCCGTTACACATTCATTGAGAATTACATTTTTTATTTTAATAATTAGTTTTTGTTTTCATTTTATGTTTTGCATATCTTTGTTAAAATAAAAGCTAATATAAATAACCTAGTTTACTAATAAAAAACACATATATGTGTAAACTCCAGCTGATGATCTAGCTGGCTGTGTTTTGTGTGTGAAGGTTACTTTCAAGATAAGACCTATTTTTTATTGTTTGCTTATGTGTTGTGACTATCCACTAAAATACCTGGTAAATAACGTGTACTTTAATTAATCTTTAAAGGTATGTCTATTTCGTTTATTTTATATTGTTCAATCGTTTGATGCTTTTAATTCTAATGCCATAGTAAATGTTTACAGATTAATAAAATCAGTTATTGAATTATTAAAACAAACTTACAAGTTATTGATTGAAAAATGAATGATAAAACAAGGGAATCCAAATTATTTGTACATATCATCAAAACAGACGAATATGATTATGATCTAGTGGAAATTTCTGAAGATAAACAATTATGGTTCAGTTTACCAGTTGATTTCCGGAATCTACAACATCATCAGGTATTATTAACAAAATCAACTATTAAAAACGCTGTTTCCGCAATGAGACCAGTCAACGGATAATGGAAAGTAGGCATTAAAATAGATGAAGATTTAAAGAAAGTGTATTTTGATGAGGATGATAACCTTTGTTTTAACAACCTTCCATAAGGGGAATCCAATTCAATGATTGATTGTAGCGTAAGCCTTAACCAATCAAATGAAGACAATTTTCCCCCCAGAAATTCAAAGAATTAGAAGCTAAATTAAATTCTAATGAAATTAAACTGCTGGAGGTAGAAAAGAAATTTATTATAGAAAAATTTGATAAAAAACAAAATCCTTCAGATTGGTTAGAACGCTTTGAATCTGAATGTATGAGGCACAACGTGACTAGAGTTACAAAGATTATTAAAATCATTCGTTTTTTTGTAGACGGCCCAACCAAAGATTGGTATGAGGGAAATTTAAAAAAGATAGGTCTAGTAAATTGGTCTGAATGGAGAAAATCTTTTTTAACAGTTTTCATAGATAAAGGTTGGTCAAAGATTAGGAAAGCATATAGCTTTGAATATTTAGGAGGCTCATTGGTTGATTAGGCATTAGCAAAAGAAAGGTTATGTTTTGAAGTGGAAAGCCAAAGTACAGTTTTTTCAAGAATCAATATGATTGTTGTGGGACTACGATTGGGTAGTACATGATGAATTAGACAGAGAAGAAATAAGTATTGAAAAACTGTTTATACAACTGAGGAGAATGGATGATTCATTTTTCAGAATGAAGAACAACCATACACCAAATCAACGTATGAGCATAAAGTTGGAAAAATCTGTAACAGCCCCGTACCTACCGGGAAATAGGAAATTTTCCTTTGGAAGAGGTTGAGAAATCAGGGAACGGGAAGTTAGGAACCTGGAAAGAATTATGTAAGACTTATCAGCTAGCCTGCATCAATTTATAACCGGGTGAATTGGTTGGGAAAGATACAAATAAAATCGATCCTTTTTCTATGCCAAAACTACTGGTTTATTAAAGTTAATAACTCATTTTAAACAATTTCTATAACACATAATGGTCATTGTATATTGATATAATAATTGAATGTCCTAAGCTCCCACGGGGATTAATGTCCCCCACACCAAGTGAATTTGCTTGAGTTACCTTTAATACAGTCCTTTCCTAAGATCCGTCTATCTTTCCTCCTTTAGAACACTCACTATTTCTCACAGGTATCTCAGTATATCAATCCAAGCTTACACACATACGAGATAACCTTCCTCGTTTTTGTTACAACATGTGTTCTTATTATTTCAAATGCTGATGTCAAAGGCACGCGTTTATCCTCTTCCAGCCGTCTAGGAAGTGCAGATACCAGTCGGTGCCGGTAATCTAATCTCGCGGAATGGTACATACTCAACGCTGTTTTGTTACAAATCCAAACAGAAAATCGATAAATAAAATAAAATAACTAGCTGTGGTTTAAAGAAACCCTGTTCTATTTGTGAAAATTTCGGATGGCCAAATCGTTATCATTCGGAAAAAGAATGCAGAAATAAAACTTTATTTGTGACAAAAAAATTAGTTAATCTAAGTGAGGATACATCATTATCTGCTGATAATCCTAATAACACATGTGAAGACTGCAACAACAATACCAACAAAGACCACCTAATAATTACCAAGGAAACTATAAAGGAAATAATTTTAATCCTAACTATCAAAGACAACGATACGCGCCGCAACAATATCAACCACGTTATAATAACATTTATAATAATAATTACGCGCAACAACCCCAACAACAGCGTTATAACTACCAACAACAATGGAATCCACAAGACCAACATAATTACTTTAACCAACCTCAGCAAAATAATCAAGTACAAAATCAACCACAACAAAAATATCCTGAAACTGTTTCGATGCGTACTGTGAGTGACAGAGCACATCATATAGAGGACGATAAAGACAAAATAATTAGAGAACTTCAAGAGAGACTAGATCGTGTTGAAAATCATTTTTTGACTCAGGACAGATCCAAACCGATCCACCTCCCTCAGAGGAGCAGGACCAATTTTAAATAATAATAATAAAACAAATAATAATAATAAAAGTGTAGATAATAATAATACTAAACAAAATACGGCGACTAAACAAAATACGGTGACTAAACAAAATACGGTGACAACAATGCGAAGAACTGCATCACACGAATGACACCGTATATTATAGACTTTAAAAATAATAAATGGCTCATTGATACGGGAGCGACTAAAAATTATATTCACCCAGACTTAGTGACTAAACATAAATTAATAACAAATAAAAAAGAATTTTCCATTAAAACGCCTACAGGTTACGACGACGGTAACTTAAGTGTTAAACTAATCCTATATTGGGCGTAGATCAACTAATTGACTTTTGAGTTTACCCATTTTCTAATAGATTTGACATTTTGTTAGGCTTTGAAACAATGAAAGATTTAATAATGAATGTTAATTGTAAAGAAAATCACATAGTGATCGGAAACAATAAAGTCAAATTTAAAGATTCAAAAGATGAAATAAATATAATGGATAATGAAAATGAAATAAGAAATGTATTAAGAACGGAACACATACGGAATGAAATATAAAATAAATTAATAAAAATAATTTCTAATAACGGAGAAATAATTAAAAAAGAGAATGAAAAACTTCAACCGACTAATTTAATAAAGCATCGGATAAGTACTAAGAATAATGACCCAATCTATACAAGGAATTATCGGTACCCCGAGCAATTTAAAAGCCAAATAAAAGAAGAAGTACAAAAATTATTAAGGGATGGAATAATAAGAAAAAGCAATTCACCATTATGGATAGTGCCGAAAAAGATGGATGCTAGTGGAATTAAGAAAGTGAGAATGGTCATAGACTACCGCAAACTTAATCTAGAAACCACTAATGATAAATTCCCCTTACCAAATATAGAAGATGTACTTAATCAATTAAAAGGAGCTAAATATTTTACAACTATTGATTTAACTTCGGGTTTTCACCAAATACTTATGGACGAAGAATCAATTCCAAAAACAGCCTTTAGCACAGACGACGGACATTATAAGTTTGTAAGAATGCCGTTTGGTTTATGCAATGCACCAACAACCTTCCAACGCATGATTAATATGGCTATAGAAAATCTACCCAGAACTATGGCATATATTGACGATATTATAATTTATTCAAAAAATGAAGAAGAACATTTAAAAGAAATTGAAAAAGTATTACAAACATTAAAGAAAAATCATTTAAGTATACAATTAGACAAAACCGAATTGAAATTTTTGAGATACATAGTAACTCAAAATGGACTTAAGACAGATCCTAATAAAACAAAAACCATTTCAGAATTTAAACAACCTAATGGTAAAAAATCCCTTAGACGATTTCTAGGAATGAATCAAATATTTGGAAGATACGAAGGCTGATTGCCATACGTATCAACTAAAGCAAAAAAGATCGCTACAGGTGGTGATCAGAAACCTGCATTCCACATCACCAGCTGACAAAATTGAGGATGAGTTCTCAGTTCTTGGATAAAAAGTTCGTGAAATAACCAACGTGCTGCGTGAGCACAAGCAACAAGACAAACCTATTAAAAGGGCGTTACCATTGTTCTTTGTTGATCAAGAGCTAACACCTGGAGTAGAGAAAATGTACGAGTCAACCCACATATATTATACAAGCATACAGGTCGAAAAACCATGCCACGACATCGTCCGATGCCTTATAGGCACACAAAAAGCTACTGCCACCCCCCCCCCTGGTGTGTAAAGTGTATTGGGAAACAAGAGCGAATTATGCAAGAAGACCTTGAAATCCCCTGCAGGTCTGCGAATAAAGCCATCCCGCAAACTATAAGGGCTGCGAAGCTTATAGGGCACTGAAGTCTAGGAACGTCGTCGGCCAGAAGAGGAAGGAGAAGCTAGCCACAAGCATCTCAAGAAGCGGCCCAGCCAGAAATTCGAGGCCTTCTGTCTCTTTTGCCCATTTATTTCGGAACAGAGATCAGTCACAGGCACTGCCCACTCCTCGTCCACGAGTTCCTCTTCCTCAGCATTCCATTCATCCCGTCCACCTGCAAACCCAATCACATCCTCAACCACACATTTCGCATATTCCTCCACCTTCAAGCTCTTCAAATCTCACTAGCCTCATTCCTAACCGAGTTCAGAACCCTACTTACCCCTCTCATTTCCCTTTTTACAAATCTTGTCTCCTACCTTATCACCGTTAAAAATCTATAAGTACAGCCTTCCGACTACTTATCCATTCTCTTTTGGAGTGCGTATGGTGTTCGCACCCACACTAACGAACTGATAGCACTACTCCACGACAAAAACATTGACATAGCTCTCATTGCTGAAACAAGACATACGAGTAAACAACCATTTATACTTCAACATACCAGACTTACCGAACTGGTCACCAAGATGGAAGAGTACATGCAGGTAACGCTGTAAATGTTTATAACTCTATTTCCCATCACATAGTTCTTTAGGTAGCACATTTCATTCCACTGCAGGGTCAATCAACACCCCTAGCATCTCCTTTCTCACCCCTAGCATCGGCGTATTGTACCTCGCAATAAATCCGTTTCCGATTCCCAAGTCATATGCTTTCTATACTCCACCGGACATCATTTCCTTGTGGGTGAGGGGACTTTAGCGTAAAGCACCAACGTTGGGACTCAAGATCCACATATAGACGAGAAGGTGCTTTGCTGTCTGCACTCACGCAGAAACTTTGATCCACTATCTCTCCTATTGGCCATCTGATCCCAACCGAAATTCTGATCTTGACTATTTCTTCTTTTACAATAGTTTAGGGACAGTAAACGATTCATTTACGCACCTAGATGACCTCTCCCCCCTATTCAAACATAGCTCTTTCTAACCATTTGCCTAAGACCAAAGTTTTATCAAAATTTTCAAGTTTACCGTAGTTTGTTTCACAACAATTTTTGGCCATACTTGTTTATTGTTTTAAAAAAAATCTCTGGATGAGGTAAACTATCAACTTGACCTGCTGATGAAAACGCTGATTTGAACGGCACCCTAAAAAATGAATGGAATCTCTTGTCTGAAATATTTGGAATTAGCCTAATAATTTCCTATCTAATTATTAGTATGTAGGTGTTTCCACACCAAAAAAGCTAGACCATTTTGTTCTATACTTATAAAAGTATAATTTAACAATATTTTTGTATTTGCAATTTGATCTGTACTGTGAATAATACGAAATGAGATGAGAGGTGAATAAGATGTATAGTCAACATTAAGTAATCTTTTTTTAAACAAGTAGTTATCAGAAAAGCCCCTTGGTTTCCTTTCCCTCTATAGGTTGAATTGACTTCCTTCCAAAAAAAAAAAAAAATACAAAATAACGTCTATTCCTACCTATATAATTTTGAGGTACCTCAAAGGAGAGGCTCAACTTTCATTCAAGTACAGGCATCATTTTTGTTTGTCTGTTATACAGTTAGCGGTCCAACCTCTCTACCAAAACAATGGTCAGCTAGGCATAAAGTAAAGATGTTGACACTCCCCCAACAATCCTGTGTAACTAATTGTCACGTGCTGCGGCCGACCACTTCTTCATTCGCATGCGAGGGAGATGACAATCTTGAGGAACTGGGAAGTATATTTGTATTTAAATGTATAAATGACTGAGTGAATGCTGAACTGTAAATGTGGAATGGATGAAATAATTGATCACATTTACTTATTGCCCAATAGACTAGATTCTAATTTTATTTTCGATGAAAAGATTTTCTAGCTTATATTTTTATAAATGGATATAAACATTTTACAAAAGGGTGCTTTTATTTTTTGCATCCATGGACCATAAAGTAAAACTTTCATGCAAAATTTCATTCATCTATACAAAACAATGATTGAGAATACACTTTTAATGTCAGTGTCGGGTAATGTTACTAGGGGAGTGCCCAAGCACTCTAGCCCTGGTGACAAGTGCGAATTGTTCAAGTTTGTGACCTGGACAATCGTTCCAGGTCGGCGTTAATATCTGACTCCATTTCTGATAGGTATGTGCCCCGACAATGCACTATGTTCAAGGGGTACAGAGGATTCATAAAGAATAAGTCAAAGTTTCAGAGTTCGAACAGAAGCAAGTATCACGGAGGAACGGCGCGAAAAGACTGACTGTCTGGGGCTAGCCTCCTCCGTTAAATATGGCCCACGCCTCCTTGGGAGGGCTGAACAAAAAAGGTTCCTTAGGGCCTGCGAGATCCTAACATGTGGCAAGGAGCATGCCGATTCTCAGTAATCTGTCAGACTGCTGACAGGACCACTTAGGCTGTGGTTTACATGTGACAAGGGTCCCGCAGGCCAGGCTGTAAGGGTCTCTCTAATTTATGACTGACAGTCGTTGTCCCGTCTCATGTTACTTGCTTCTGCTTTTCTTTATTGCTAATAGATTTATAATAATTTACTTTTGTTCATGTTATTTACCTTTGTCTATAATATATCTGCAATAACGTATAGGGTGATTTCACTTTATATACTAAGAATCGCCACAGGGCTCCCCCAAATTGCCCTATACAAGTTTGACAGTTTTCATATATTGAATTACATTGCATAATAAAAACGTACATAATACAAACATATGTCTATCAATTTTTTCTTAAACGCTTACACTTTTGTGTACATTGGACATTATTTGTAGAACAATTATTACAAATAAACAATTAAATAGCTCTTTCCTTAAAAAAATTTTATCTTTTGCCTGAATGGGAAGAAAAGAATCAACATTGTACTTGATAACCGACCCAGTTAGCTAATTAAAATGTAACCACTACAAACAGTCACAAGTATTAAGATATACATATTTACATACACGTTTGACTAACATTATTTTACAATTGTTGTGGTCTATTGATCGCTATTAACATTTACGAACGAGAAAAAACAAAAAAAATATATAAAATGACTTATAGTAACAAGTGGTAACTTAGGTCCTAATATAATATATAAAAATATTATAGCGTATATTTCGAAACAACTAAAAAAAAAAAAAAAAAAAATAACTGATATTTTATCAGTAATGTCTATTTTATATTTACCGTCGCGCTATCGAACTTCTCGTGCAGAGGTATGGTGGTGGAGTGTTTCCTAATTCCTCTGGTTCACCCGGTGTAGGTAAACTTTCGGTGGTGTTTAGCAAATAAGCTGGCTTGACACGGTCTAGGGAAATGCGAGTCTCCTTATTATCTGCCATTATGACTATGGTTTTATTATTCCTGCTGACTACTGGGTGCGGACCAGTATAAGCCGGCTCGAGGCTACGCCGGTGTTCTTGTCGAACGAAGACGTGTGTGCAGGTGTTGAGGTCTTTGCTAATGAACGTCTTCTTCGTGTCTTCCCGGTGTTGAGTGATGTTGCGTCGAACGTCAAGATCTACTTGTGTTGGTGTAAAGTATTCTCCGGGAAGGCGTAAGGGTTTTTTGTATGTTCGCTCGGCGACACTGCACCCTAGGTCCTCTTTGATTACACTTCGTAGGCCGAGCAGGACTGCTGGTAGGCTTCGCGTCCACTGACGGTGTTGTGAATGGGCGGTTAGTGCGGTTTTCAGCGAGCGGTGCCATCGTTCAATTCGGCCGTTTGACTGTGGATGGTAGGCGGTGGTCCGAATTCTCTCGACACTCAGGAGGCGGGTCAGTCTCGTGAACAACTCTGATTCAAACTGACGGCCTTGGTCAGTCGTTATTCGAATGGGTGTGCCGAACCTGGCAACCCAGCCACTAAAGAAGGCGTCGGCTACGGTGGTAGCTTCCATGTTGCCAAGTGGAATTGCCTCAGGCCATCCCGTGGCTCGGTCAATCATGGTGAGGATGTATCGCTTGCCTTCTGAAGTTGGTAGGGGTCCTACGAGGTCGATGTGCACGTGCTCGAACCTCCCCGCGGCCGCGAATTGCCCTGGAGGGGTTATGGTGTGGCGGTGTACTTTTGAGGTCTGGCATGCTATACAACATCGTGCCCATCGAGCCACGTCAGCGTTCATACCCGGCCAAAAAAACCTCTGGCTCATCATTTTCCGACTTGCTCTTACTCCTGGGTGGCTTAGGCTGTGCAGCTGGTCGAAGGTGGATCTTCGAAAGCCCGAAGGCAAGTACGGCCTTGGCTCCCCCAGTGAGGTCTCGCAAATGAGAGAAATGTCGCTGCCGGGGATGTTAACGGGCTCTAACCTGCATGTGGCGTTCTGTTCCCTGAAGACTGTTAATTCTTGATCTTCTACTTGAGCCGTGTGTAATTTTTGAAAATTTTCCGGGACACAGATGGCTTCTATGCGCGAGAGGGCATCCGCCACGACGTTGTCCTCACCCTTACAATAGCGTATTTCTGTCGTGAATTGAGCTATGTAATTTAGGTATCGCATACGTCGTGGGCAGGAAGTGTCACTTTGTTGGGCCATGGCGTGGGTGAGCGGTTTGTGGTCTGTATAAATGATTACTTCCCGCGCTTCGAGAAGCTGTCGAAAATATTTGACTGCTTCGTAGATAGCTAATAGCTCTCTATCGAAGGTGCTGTATTTTGACTGAGCAGTGTTAAAAGCGCGGCTGAAGAAGCCAATAGGCCGTAACGCGCCGCCCTCCATCTGTTGTAGTGCTGCACCCATAGCTGTGTCGCTGGCGTCAGTGGCTAGGATTAGCTGCCCGTCTGTTGATGGATGAGCGAGATAGGCGGCGTTCGCCAGAGTCCTGCGGGTTTCCTCGAAAGCGCTAGCAGCTTCTTCGGTCCAGTTGACGATGGTACGGTCATTTTTCTTGGCGCCTTGTAAGTAGGTGTTAAGTACACTCTGGTGCTCAGCTGCGTTAGGTAAGCATCGGCGATAAAAGTTGACCATTCCGAGAAAACGTCTGAGGTCTCGTATCGTAGTAGGTCGGGGGTAATCTAAGATTACCTGTACTTTAGCTGGTGATGGAACGATGCCCTGGGGTGAGACATGGTACCCTAGGAATCCAACCTCGGGCTGTCCTAGCACGCATTTCGCGATGTTAAGGGTTAGCCCATGAGCAGCCAGCCGACCGAAAACTGTTTCCAGGTGACGGTGGTGTTCCTCTTCGCTGACTGAAGCGATCAGTATGTCATCGAGGTATATAAACACAAATTGTAGATCTCTAAAAATGTTGTCCATATACCTCTGGAACGACTGCGCGGCGTTGCGAAGGCCAAACGTCATCCGGAGAAATTCAAACAGTCCAAAGGGGGTGATAATAGCTGTTTTGGGAATGTCCTGGGGGTTTACCGGAATGTGATGGTACGCTCTTTTGATATCAAGTGTTGAAAATATGGTAGTGCCAAACAACTGGTTGTTAAAGTCTGAAATATTGGGCACACCATACCGGTCTGGGATGGTTTTGTTGTTCAGTTGTCGGTAGTCTCCACAGGGGCGTATAGTCCCGTCCTTCTTCGTAACAATGTGAAGCGGACTTGCCCACGGGCTGTTGGAGGGCCGACAAATTCCTTCGTCCATCATACGCCGGAATTCTTCTTTGGCGGCTTGATATTTTGCTGGCGCTAATCGGCGAGCCTTGCTGCATACGGGCGGTCCACGGGTGTCTATGTAGTGCTCTACCTTTGTCGGCAGAATTGAACTCATAGGTTGTTGTGGTCGTGTGAGCTGAGGATAGCGCCGTAAGAGGCCGGCGTATTTGTTATCGGGTGGTATGCTTGATATCACGGAGAGCGTAGCGACGTGTGTTCTTCCCGTGGTACGACGACCAGTAATTCCATCGATCAGCTGGCGGTGCTGAAGATCTACCAGTAGGTGGTAATGAGCAAGGAAGTCGGCCCCTAGGATTGGCTGTTGAACTTCTGCCATTATGAAGTTCCACTTAAAGATCCGCTGCAGGCCTAGGTCGAGGTTCCTGTTGACTTCTCCATACGTTGGAATGGAGCTGCCGTTAGCGGCGTAGAGCTGGTAGTCGGAGGGTATAGCCTTTTTTACTTTGGGTGGGGGAAGTACGGAGATAGCTGCTCCCGTATCTACCAGGTAATGCTGCCGCGTGCGAACGTCTGTCACGAATAGGCGGCGAAAGGTTATGGCTGCCATGGGTACCGCTCTGACCATGGCGACATTTAGTTTCCCAACCTGTGTGGTAGCGTCATCAACCCACCTACAGGGCCTGCGACATCGATGTGCATCCTTACCGAATCTGTCGTGGTAGAAGCATAAGCCGTTACCATTAGACTCGGTAGTTAGCCTTGGTCGCTGGTATCGCTGAGCGGACCTGTTTTCTTCTCGTCTGCTCATTGAATTGGCCAGCACGGTTACTTGTTGGGTGAGCTGTGCGATGGCTGTCTGGCAGTCACAGCCGGAGCGTGGCAGGCTGGCCTTGGGAGGCGATGCGGGCTGGACTGTGTGTATTGCGGTAGCTGAACTCAAGTCCATGATTTTGTCCGCTATCGACGTCAGTTTCGACAAATTCGCCTCGTAGTGCGATGCCAGTATGTCGCGGACCCTGTCTGGCAAGGCGCGTAGCCAGAGGGTGCGAATTATGTCCTCAAAAGTCGTGGGTCCTGCCAGTGCCTGCATTTGACGCAGGAGATGTGACGGTTTCTGGTCTCCGAGATGTGTGTCTTCCAATAACCGGATCAGTCGTCTGTAGTGGCTCTGGCTGTATGTTTCGATAAGACGAGCCTTTAAGTCTTCGTAGGGACTATCGCTTGGAGAATACGCTAGGTCTGCGACCTGCGTTAGTACCCTGAACGGAAGCTGAGCGTAAATATGCTCCGATTTGGCCTTAGACGAAGAGATCCGGCTCGTTGAAAAAATATTTTCGGCCTGCAGGAACCATAGTCTTGGGTCTTCTTCATGAAATTCTGGTAATTTGCACGTCCGAGAAATGGCGTGTACTGTTGCACAGCATGCTTCGTCGGACGGGGCTGGTGGGTTGGCCATCGCAAGAAAAGGTTTCTTTTGAGATCACGGTGGTTTCTCGCGGCGGGCTCACCAGTTGTTGGATTTCTCGATCACGTCAAAGGTTACCAGTTGTCGGGTAATGTTACTAGGGGAGTGCCCAAGCACTCTAGCCCTGGTGACAAGTGCGAATTGTTCAAGTTTGTGACCTGGACAATCGTTCCAGGTCGGCGTTAATATCTGACTCCATTTCTGATAGGTATGTGCCCCGACAATGCACTATGTTCAAGGGGTACAGAGGATTCATAAAGAATAAGTCAAAGTTTCAGAGTTCGAACAGAAGCAAGTATCACGGAGGAACGGCGCGAAAAGACTGACTGTCTGGGGCTAGCCTCCTCCGTTAAATATGGCCCACGCCTCCTTGGGAGGGCTGAACAAAAAAGGTTCCTTAGGGCCTGCGAGATCCTAACATGTGGCAAGGAGCATGCCGATTCTCAGTAATCTGTCAGACTGCTGACAGGACCACTTAGGCTGTGGTTTACATGTGACAAGGGTCCCGCAGGCCTGGCTGTAAGGGTCTCTCTAATTTATGACTGACAGTCGTTGTCCCGTCTCATGTTACTTGCTTCTGCTTTTCTTTATTGCTAATAGATTTATAATAATTTACTTTTGTTCATGTTATTTACCTTTGTCTATAATATATCTGCAATAACGTATAGGGTGATTTCACTTTATATACTAAGAATCGCCACAGTCAGTTTTAATAACTTTGTGTAGGTATAGTTCCAATCAGCCGAAACAAATATAAAATAACATTATTCATGCCGTGAACCATTATTCAGGCTTACCAAAATAAACTACCGTTATAACGTCGTCATAAGGTCAGGAGAATATTTATCAAATAAAACAATAAAACTATGTTATATTTGCCTGGAATTCAATCACGTAGCATGGAACTGCTTTAAAAAAAAATGTATGAACTAGAATATATTACCTGAAATACAGCAGCAACGTGAAATTACTAACTATTAGCGCACTTCATAAAACAAATTTTCTTAAAATACATATTCTCGTACGGTTCCCACAGGGATCTAAAGCTGAACTGGCCGATGCCTCGAGCGAAATTTTCGGGCTCTGGGTATAATATCTACAGACGAGATAGAAAGGGATGGGGGTGTCAAGCATCACTTTATGGCAGTCCCCGACTTATCGACCAACAGCAATCAACACAACGATTAACAATAACTCAACCACTGTCACCATCATCTATATTCCATCTAAGAAAATAAATATCACTATATATATATGTAATGAAACTATTCTCCCTTTAATTTGAATTTGCCACGCTGCTTCATCTGGTTGCCACCAGCTATCAGATAGAGAAGGTTATGTTAGGTAACAGAACATGTAAATAGAGTGTGAATAGAGAAGTAATAGTTATAAACTGTAATTGTCGTTTCTTTGTTTACAGGTAAGATTGTGTAAATCAATATTAATAATTGTTATAATATAATATATAGTGAATAAAATTGCTAACTTTGTTTACAGAGAAACTGATTTTAGTTTATGCGCCCCACCTTCAATAATTGTTCTAAATATATATATATAAGTTAAGGCCTGGGCACTGTCGGTACGCAGTTTTAATACCAAAACATCGTGATGTAAACATTCCGAGTGTATGTGTATGGGATCAAGAGCTATGAATAAAGTAATCTTATACTATCGTTTGCCCTATTCATTTCTATTATCTCTTTCTCGATCTTTTTTACTGTTCTAGTTCTCACGAAAATTAACGGGTGCCGAAACCCGGGAGCCGCGAAGAATTAAGGAATACAATTCGAAATTTTGTTGTGGCCCGATTTTGATCGATACACATAGAAGAAGAGATGACGGAAAGTGGCGTATTAAGACAGCCCGTCTTAAATATCGTTGATGGGACGGAACCTAGGAGAGTGGGCCTGCTACCGGAGACTCACGCAAATGCACTCGCCCTGATGAGGGTGAAGGCTATGAACACCCAGGATCTAAGAAAAGCGATTTCGGATCTGGAGAGGTTTACAGGTGAGCTGGGTGAACTTAATCACTTTTTAAAGGGAGGAGACCGCCTCACAGCGTTAATCGGGACAAAGGTGGAAGGCAATTGGCTAGACCTCAGGGACGCGGAATCACTGAGAGCGGCTTTGATATGTCGAGTAAAAAGAAGCATCCTGAATCAGATCCAAGCTGACGAGGAAACCCCATGGGAAGTGGTAAAGGCACGACTGAAGAAAGCGTATGGAGAGGGGCCTTGGACCCCTGAGGAAGATATTTTCCAGATGTTTCGGGAAACGAGGTCTACGAAACAGAGTAACGGACATTTTGCCGCAGGTCTGGTAGTCCGTTACAATCAGGTTACGGAAAAGATGAGAGAGACGTTTAGCGCTGAAGAAGTAGAAGGCCGGATGGGCTTCCTGTCAACAATATTGAAGGTGCAGCTGGCCAAGGAAACAGGAAGGAAAGAGGGATTCGCTCACGAACGGTCGTTTCTAGAGTGCGCGCAGACGATGATCGACGCCAGCGCTAGGGAAGCAGAATTGCGTATCCGAGAAGATGAGAGTGACTGGAGCCGAGTCGTTTATAAAAAAATCAGGACCCCAAAGACTGTATGGAAGAAACCCGAAACAGCGTTTACGGGTACAGATAGGGGGGCGACAGGAGAAAAGAAATTCAGAGGAGCAAGGCCTAGATATGTGCCCCGTAGAGAGGAGAGGAGGTGCCATGGATGTGGTAAGACGGGTCACTTGGTGGCACAGTGCCCTAGAACGAAATGTTTCGAGTGCGGTGAGGAAGGGCATATCGCAAGACAGTGCCCGTACGTATACAGAAGAAGGGAATTCGAAAAGGTAAAACCTATGGAGGTCAACGCCCAAGAAGTTCGTGAGAGGCGTAGAACAACCCCCAGAGACACAGGATCGTCAGCTGATGATTCATCGGGAACATCGGAAACTGAGGGAGACGAGCCAGGGTGCCACAGGAGCGGAGAGCAGGAGAAGCAGAAGAATAAATCGCGAAGATGGGAGCGGCGCGTAGAAGCCTGAGGAGAGTGGAAGCAGAGAGGCGACCACATCCTAATATGTAATACGGTGCGGAAAGGAATGTGCGAGTTGCCAATTATTCAGTTCGAGAAGAGGGAGAGAGGTGCTTAATAGACACAGGTAGCAACAATACGATAGTGTCGCGTAGTGCACTAGAGAGGCTGTGTGGAGGAGCGAGTACACACCAGATTAAGGTATGTGATTGTAAACTACTTACTCTGGGGAGGCCCTGCGAAGTGATGGGGGAGGCGGTGGTAGGACTAAAAAAATGGGCGAATGTAGGAGGGGAAATAACGGTGCACGTCGTGGAGGAGATGACGCGTGACTATCAAATAATTGTGGGATGCGATTTGTTAGGATGGGTAGGCGCGCGCATAATGAACGAAGAGAAGAACTGGAGGATTAGATTAGAGGATTTAACGTATCGGAGTCAGGGGACAGTACGGGGTGCAAAAGTACGAATTGGGGCGGTAAAGAGAGTAGAGGATTGGAGGGAGAGGCTGCGTGACGAATTTAGAGACTTTTTTTCGTTGAGGGAGATCTGTTAGGAGCAACGGGAAAGACAGAGCACGAGATACCTCTAAAAGTAGAGTGCGTAACATACGTTAAAGAAAGGCGATATCCTCAAGCACTTCGTCAACACATCCGGAGGGAAATCGACGAATTAAAGCGTCAAGGGATTATCAGAAATAGCACTTCGCCGTACAATAGTCCCCTGTGGACGGTGAAAAAAAAAAATAGACCAGGCGAGGAAGAAGATTATTATAGAATAGTTATAGACTTTAGAAAGCTCAATAAGAACACTCTAGACGAGAAATATCCTATTCCACGCTTTGAGGATATACTGGATAGGCTGAGTGGAGCGTAAATCTTCAGTACGTTAGATCTGAAAGCGGGATATCACCAGATTAGACTGAATGCGAATGATCAGCATAAGACGGCGTTTTCATTCGAACGAGGTCATTACGAGTTTACAAGGATGTCGTTCGGTTTGAAAAACGCCCCGATAACATTCCAGCGGCTAATGGATGAACTCCTGAGGGGATTTGATGAGAACATCTGCCAGATCTATATGGACGACCTCATAGTCTTCAGCCATACCGAACCGGAACATATAGAACCCCTTCAGAGTGTTTTTAAGAGGTTAAAGGAATTTGGGCTGAAATTATCGATAGAAAAGTCGTCCCTGGGTCAGGAGACAATTAGTTTTCTGGGCCATACTATATCTAGGCAGGGAGTCCAACCGGACTCCATGATAATAGATGCGATCCGGAAAATGGCGGTGCCAAAAGATGTTAAAGGCATTCGGCGGTAGTTGGGGACGCTAAATTATTATCGCCATTTCGTTCCGGATATGGCGGAATTCTTGGTCCCTATTAGTAATTTATTACGCAAAGGGGCGCGAGTGATAATCACGCCGCTCATTGAGCAAAATATCCAGAAATGTATGGAACGGTTCCAAGAAGCACCTATCTTGGCGTTTCCAAATTTTGAGAAGGCGTTTACTGTCACAACGGACGCAAGTGAGTACGCCTTGGGAGCGGTATTGTCCCAGGAGGGAATCGACGGGGAGAGGCCGGTAGCATATGCGAGCAGAAGGTTAACTGACACGGAGGCGAGGTACAGTGCCCTCGAACGGGAACTACTGGGTATCATCTGGGCCATTGGTCACTTCCGCCCATACGTATTTGGGAGAAAATTTAAAGTCCACACCGATCACAGACCGCTGCGAAGGGTGGGGAAATTAAAGGAATCATCCACACGCGTGACACGGTGGAAGGGGTTTCTGTCACAATACAATATGGAGATTGTGTATAAGCCAGGGAAGGATAATGTCGTGGCAGACTGGCTCTCGCGTGCCATTATGACGAATGCTATTGAGGACGGCGAGAAATCAGGGGGTAGTCAACAATTCCTTGCGGTGTGGACGCCAGGAGAAGCAGGAAGTACCGATCTGCGGGAAGATGGTGGCGCGAGAGATAGCCCCACATCACAAGAGTCTGTTGGAGAAAGACCAAGAGACATGGAAACGTCTGAGGAGATTATCAACGACAAACGTCACCAAATCATTTGGAAGACAAAAACTTTGGGCCTGATGACGGTGACGTACGACGAATACGGTCGAAGCACAATCTCGACGATCTAGTAGTGTGATGGATTATAGATTGTGAATTGGGTGCGCTGGCCTTGGCCCTTGAGAACCCGAGCCACCAGATTGTACACTCGGGTCGAGAGTTTACGAGGGAGTGTGCGTAAACTGGCGGGGGGGAGTTAAGGGCTGGGCACTGTTGGTACGCAGTCTTAATACCAAAACATCGGGATGTAAACATTCCGAGTGTATGTGTATGGGATCAAGAGCTATGAATAAAGCAGTCTTATACTATCGTTGTTTTCTATCTTATGGGTTGTTTACCTCCCATGATCGTATTAGTTTACAACATAAACTTGCCTCTGGCTTAACTCCCCCCTGCCAGTTCCTGACCATCCGTCGGGAACTGAAACTTATCACTTATGCTAATTATTCTGACATAATAATTTTCTGCTCGCCTAGAGCAGCACAACACTGTCTTATAATCATAGAAACAGAACATAACTCTATCCAATGTGGTACCAGGTTAAAATAATAAAATAAAAAAAAACATGTATCTGGCAAATGCCACCAAAAACCAAAAGAGATGTGTGCAGGAGTGAGAAAATTAGAGTCAATTTCCTATTTGGATGGCTTCCCCACTGGAAGCTGTAACTGCTCGAGATGGACAGTTCTCCTCTTCACGGGTTCATGAACACTTTGGATGGTCACCAAATTGTGTTCACGAATCGTGATCACCCGGAAGGGACCCTCATAACGGGACACCTCCTTACTCCTATTGGAACCGATCTTACGATAAACCGTAGTGCCTATCGCGATGCACCTTTCTAGTGGTTTGACGCCCGCGTTCTCCCTCAACACCCTCCTGGATTTTTCCGTGGTAATTTTCGCATACACCTTCCCCAATAATTTCCCCAGTTCCACGTGGTTGGTGGTGAGTTGTGTGGACGTCTCGTCTACCACCACCGTTCTACTCGTCTCCCGGCGACGCCCACGAAGTCCGAAAAGGATTTCAAAGGGTGAAAACCCGGTGGTCGTGTGAACAGAATGGTTATACGTAATGACCGCCCTAGGCATTGCCTCTGCCGGCTCCAATCCTTTGTCGGCATTGTAGACGCGGAGATGATCGCCCGAGGTACTGTGGTTACGCTCAATTCTTCCTCGGCTCTTTGGGTGCCCTGGGGTATTGACATGCCATATCACGTCCAGAGCCTTTATCTCTTCCCATACGTCGGCGTTATAGAACTCCTTTCCGCCGTCCAACGCTATCCAATCTGCGACGCCGTAAAATTGGAACCACCGCCTCAGCGCGCCTAGTACTGCTTCCGATGACTTTTCCCGAATGGGCTATGCCATAACCGTTTTGCTGAAGAGGTCAACCACGGTGACCCACTTGTGTCCTCGCCAAGTGAAGGTATCAACTTGAAGGTCAGTGAGCGGTGTTTGCGCCGTGGGAGTCTCTACTTGTTGCCTGGTCGGTGGGTTCCTGTCATATTTGGTACGGTGGCAAACTTCGCACGCAGCTAGTGTTTCCTGGATCGTCTTTCGCATCCCCCCACCAGAAATACTTCCACGTCAACGCCTGAGCTGTCTCTTGTTCTCCCCTGTGGTTTGTTTTGCACCCGGAACCTTCTCCCAAACACGTAGGGCCGGAAACGGTCTATTGCCCAGACTATCCCTAATAATTCCCGCTCTAGCGCTCTATACCTACTTTCCGCATCGGTGAGGCGCCTACTGGCGTACGGTACGGGACGTTCCCCTCTGTCCCCCTCCTGTGAAAGAACCACTACCAGCGCATATTTACTGGCATCTGTCGTGATTGTGAACTGGTTCGTGAAGTCGGGTAATACCAGGACCGGGTGTTCCTGGAGACGATCCACGCACTTCCGAAAATTCACCTCGATATCTGGGGTGATGACTACCTTCTGACCTTTCTTCAGGAGATTGTTTAGGGGTACCAAACAAGTCACCATTTCGGGGACAAATCTCCTGTAATAGTTAAGCGTACCCAGCAGGCGCCGGATCCCTTTAACGTCCGACGGAACCACCATCTCCCGAATCGCTACAAACTTCCCGGCATCGGGTCTCACTCCCTCCTTAGAGATCGTATGCCCCAAAAAATTGATAACCTCTTGGCCTAGAGGGGACTTTTCGTCTGACAATTTCAAGCCAAACTGCCTCAAGCGATCGAAGACCATCCGCAGGTGATCCGCTTGTTGTGCCTCGGTCGCACTGAATATCAAGAGGTCATCCATATATATATTTCGCATACGGACTCGTCTATTCCTCGTAGAAACTCATCCATGAGCCGCTGGAACGTAATGGGTGCATTCTTCAGGCCAAATTGCATCCTCGTAAACTCATAGTGGTCTCTCTTAAACGTGAAGGCCGTCTTGTGTTGGTCTCAAGAGTGAATTTGAATCTGGTGATACCACGCTTTAAGATCCAGAGTGCTAAATATCTTCGCCCTGCTCAGCCTGTCCAAAATGTCGTTGAACCTGGGGATTGGATATTTTTCATCCACCGTATTCTCGTTAAGTTTTCTGTAGTCCACTACGACTCTATATTTGTCTGGGCCCTCACCTTCCTCATTCTTTTTCTTGACCGCCAACAGGGGGCTGTTATATGGCGATGTACTGTCCACTATAATCCCGTGCTTCTTCAGGTTGTCTAGCTCCTCACGTAATGTGGTGCCTCAGAGCCTGCGGATACCTGCGCTCCTTCACATAACTCACCCTCTCTTGCTTGAGCGGAATCTCGTGTACAGTTCTACCTGTGAGCCCCAATCGCTCGCCTTCCTTGAAGTAAATATCTATGTATTTTCTCTTAAGCTCCCCTTTCCAATCTTCTGCTTTCCTACTCGCGTCCCCCCCCCCCGATCTCGCCCTACTTCTCTCCCTAGTCCCAGGCACCTATACCTTACCTTACCTATTCGAATGTCCCATCGCCCCTTTTCGTTCCTAACCTTTGCTCCTACTTTACCTAGCAAATCGCACCCTATTATCCCTCCATATTCCCGGGGCATCTTTTCTACCACGTGAACTGTTAAACTCTCCTTATCGCGTTCCCATCTATTTAGCCCTATTACTGCCTCCCCTTCGACCTTACAGGGGCCCCCCAGGGTGATCAAGTTACTAGAGCATACCTGTATGTGGGGCATACTCTCTCCTTCACACATCCTCTTTAGTGTCTCCCGACACATTATAGTGTTGGTACTCCCAGTATCCACTAGACACAACACTCCCCTCACGACTCTGATTATAGGCAGACCGCTATCCACGACTTTCACACTATTATTTACTATCGTGCGGTCACCTCTCTGCCGCCACTCTGCTCAGATATCACGTTCTCCCCTCTCCTCTGATGTTTGTCGTCGAGAGGTCCTCCGAGCACTGCCGTTTTTCAGCCCATTCGGTTTCCTGGTTCTTCCCTCTCTTCTTCTGTCTCGGAAGTTTCCGAGGTCTCTGACGCTTCTGGCTATGGCCTCTCATCCTCTGCATCCTCTGAGCTTTTATCTCCATTGGTTCAGGTCTGTTCCCGTCTCTGCATAGGCTCATATACGACGGGCACTGCCTGGCTACATGCCCTTCCGTACCACATTTAAAGCACCTAGTGCGTGGGAACTGTACTACCAAATGTCCTGCTTTCCCACACTCATAGAACTTCCTGTCGTCTCGCCTTCTGGAGCTCCCCACATTTCCTCGACTCCTTTCCCCCGCCATTACTCTTTCTCTTCCACCGTACTCCGCCTCCTTCTTTTTCCATGCGATGGGCGTGGTTTTGGGCCTTCTATATGGCACTCTTCTCCAGCCCGTATCTTCCTCACCTACTGTGGTGTTTTCCTCTCTGGCACTGGTGTCCACCATTTCTTGGGCACATTCCAGAAATGTGCGTTCTCTCGGTAACTCCTCCTTTCTTCCAGTTTCCTTCGCTAGCTATACTTTCAGGATAGTTGATAAGAACGCCATCCTGGCTTCTACTTCCACCGCACTTACTGTCTCCCGCATCTTCTCCATGATGTGGTTGTATCTTGCCAGCTTCGTTCGGGCGTACTGCCCGTTCGTCTGCTGGTGTCTCTTCGTTTCCCTGAAGAGTTTAAAAATGTCCTCTTCAGGGGTCCATCTTCCCCCACCGAACGCTTTCTTCAACCGCTTCTTCACTACGTTCCACGAGGTCTCCTCGTCGGCCTGGATCATGTTCAGGACACTTCGCTTCACTCAGCACACCAGAGCTGCCCTTAGCGATTCTGCGTCCCCTTCCATTATCAGGTCCTCCGACCGTTTCCTCTCTATCCGCGTAATCAGCCGGTCGCCCCTTTTTTTCTGAATAGATCCACAATATTAAACAAATGTTGGTGACACCCATCTACAACCTTGTTCGCCTATCCCCCCCAACGCACCATGGCACTCAACAAAAAATAACCTTTTTTTTTTTTCGCGCATGCTGCCCTCTGTTCCTTTGTTAGAACCTTCCCTCCTTTTCCTTTTCAGATTCAATCAATAATTTTCTTCAAATATGCATTCTTCAACATTTCACAATTTGGCAACCACCAATTCGGGAGCTTGCCAGACACGTTCCTTTTCGACGGCTGTGCCAAGACTACCGTCTTCAGCTCATCCCCACTCGGTCAGTGTTCAATAATAGGATTAGGGAAAGTGGCCGCCTACCATCCGTGAGGGTTCATAATATTTATTATCAAATATCATGAATGCTAAATATATATGGATATAAGTTATGGCTCGTGGTATGGCAATGTTAGGCCTAATACCACGTAACCCCATGTAAACAAAGGCTGTCAACAGAGATAGAGGATTAGAAGCGGAATAAAGACCTCGCCGCTGTTCAGATATCACTTCCTTTTACTCTCATTCTCGTTGTTTAATCGTCTAAAGCCGATAGAAGATAACTTATATATATATATATATATATATATATATATATATATATATATATATATAAGTAATCGTCTCCCAGCTGTAGACGATCGAGAAAAAGGAATGAAGAAGGAGGTAGATGATATAATAAGAAGGTTTGTTTTATAACTGGCTTTATTTTCCTCCTGATCCTCTATACACACGTTACGGGTTTGTTTACCCTAGGCTACAAGGTATTAGGCTTAACATTGCCGTACCGCTAGACGTAACTCCCCCCTACCAGTTTACGGACATTCCCCGTAAACTCCTAACATGCGACATCAGCTATGTATCTATAGCAACACAAAACAAAAAGTATACTCTGTTAATAAAAAAAATTTGAAAAGAAAAATGTCTTCCAGGTCCATCTAAAATCACAGCACAGACCCATATAACACAAAAAAAACATAATAAACCAATAAAAAATATATATATATAGGCCTCTCGGGACTGGTCACCTGTGACACACACCGGAGTTATGTTTCGACGACGGGGCTCCCAGGCTCCACCACGGGAAACTTAAGCTGTTCCACATGTACCGTCCGCCGTTTAATCGGGGGTGTAATGCTTTCGACCGTGACCACGTTGTGTTCGCGGAGAGCGATCACTCGGAAAGGACCCTCGTACCGCACTAGTTCCTTACCCCTGTTCGACCCTTTTCTCCGGTACACGAGCGCGCCGAGTTTAAGATTGCCCAGAATATCGCGGACTTTGAGGTTGTCGCGCGCCACCCGTCGCCGTTTCTTATCCTGGAGCCTTCCCCGAACGGCCACCCACTGTTTCTTTAGCGCTATCTGATTACTTACTACCCGTGCGGCCAGTTCTTCATCGATCGCCGTACTCCTGCTATCGCGCCGGCATCTTCGAAGTCCAAACAGCGTCTCGACCGGAGAAAAACCGGTGGCAGAATGGATTGAGTGGTTATACGCGATGACTGCCTTTTACATCGCCACGTTTGGTTCTAAGCCCTTCTCTCCATGGTAAATTCGTAGGTGGTCGCTAAGCGTGCTGTGCAGCCGCTCTACGTCTCCTCGACTCTTCGGGTGTTTTGGGGTGTTGAGATGCCAACGGATCTCTAAGGCCGCCGCCTCAGCCATTATTTCGGCGTTATCAAACTCCCTACCAGCGTCGGAAGCTATCGTGTCTGGTACGCCATAAAATTGGCACCATGTGCGTAGTGCCCTTAGGACTGCTTCCGCTGATCGTTCTGCTATCAGATGGGCCATCGCTGTTTTGCTGAACCTATCGACAATGGTGACCCATTTGTATCCCCTCCATGTGAACGTGTCCACCTGCAAATCCTCAAACGGTTGGTCTGCCGTTGGCGTCTCCCGTATTGCTCTGGGGGGGGGGTGGCGATCATATTTTGTGGTGAGGCATGTGTCGCAGGTACCAATAACTCTCGCAATCGTGTCTTTCATACCCAACCAGAAATATCTCCTCTTCAATGCTCGCAGGGTAGCGTCGATTCCCCGGTGGTTTGTCTTCCCTTGGTGGAATGCAAGGGTCACTTCTCTCTGCCGCGTTTCTTCTTTTACTGTCTCCACCTTCAGGGTACATCGGACGAACGTACGATCGACTCCGATCCTTTCCGTCCTCCATAGGCGTTTGATGCGTCCCCAGATGGTCGCATTTCCCACGTACATGTGGTGCGTTTTCCCTGGAGTAGATGCGTCCTTCAGAGCGCGGCAAATCGTATCGTCGTTTATCCCCGGTGTCGACCAGATTTTGACGATGTTGCAGTGGCCGTACTTCTCAGATTCCATCTTGAAGAGCCCAGAAGTTTTGGTGAGCCAAATGATCTGGCGCCTCTTGTCATTTATTATGGCGTCGAGGTCCTCAATGTCCGAGGGCCTATCCCCCACTGAACTCCCGTCACTCGGAACATCATTGGCTGGAGCCCCCTCCCGCTCCCCTTCCTCGCCGGGTGACCATTCCTGGACGAATTGGTGGGTGTCACGTGATGGTCCCGGAATCTCCTCTTCGATCGCATTCACGACCAACGCGCGGGATAACCAATCGGCCACGACGTTCTCCATCCCCGGTTTGTAAATAATGTCGATGTTGTATTGACTGAGGAACTCCTTCCATCTGGTAATCCGCACTGATGACTCTTTCGGTTTTCCCACCCATTGGAGGGGTCGATGATCTGTTTTAACCCGAAACTTCCTCCCAAATACGTAGGGCCGGAAGTGTTCTATCGCCCATACGATACCCAGTAATTCGCGTTCTAGCGCGCTATATCTACTCTCGGATTCAGTAAGGCGTCTGCTAGCGTATGCTATTGGTCGCTCCCCCCCCGTCGCTTTCCTGCGAGAGTACCGCCCCCAACGCGTATTCACTCGCATCTGTGGTAATCATGAAGGGGAGTGCAAAATCTGGAAACGCTAGTATAGGCTCTTCCTGTAGCCGCTCCATGCAACGTCTTATATTGTTCTCCATTACCGGGGTAATGACGACTTTTTGTCCTTTTTTAAGGAGATTGTTAATAGGGACCAGGTACTCCGCCATTTCTGGAACGAATCTGCGGTAGTAGTTCAGGGATCCGAGTAAGCGCCGGATTCCTTTTACGTCTTTCGGGATAGTCATCCGCTGGATGGCCTCCACCTTCCCACGATCGGGTTGCACTCCCTCTCTGGAAATTATGTGGCCTAAAAATTTCACCTGCTCTTGTCCCAAAAGCGACTTCTCCGCAGACAATTTCAGCCCGAATTGCTTAATTCTATCAAAAACATGTCGCAGATGGTCCTGGTGTTCTACCTCATCTCGACTGAAAACCAGGAGGTCGTCCATATATATCTGGCAAAACGACTCCCCAATCCCTCTTAAAAATTCGTCCATCAGCCTCTGGAACGTTATTGGCGCGTTTTTCAGCCCAAACGGCATTCTGGTGAATTCGTAATGTCCCCGCTCGAACGTGAATGCCGTTTTGTGTTGGTCTCCACGACGCATCCGAATTTGATGGTAACCCGCCTTCAGGTCCAGTGTACTGAATACCTTTGCTCCACTTAGGCGGTCCAGGATGTCTTCAAAGCGAGGAATGGGGTATTTTTCGTCTATAGTATTGTCGTTTAATTGCCTGTAGTCTATTACTACGCGGTATTTTTCGTCACCGGACGACCCTTTCTTTTTCACTGCCCACAGGGGACTGTTGTATGGAGACGTACTATCTACTATGATGCCCTGTCGTTTCAATTCCTCGATTTCGTCCCTTATATGCTGTCGCAGCGCCTGCGGGTATCGTCTCTCTTTGATATATATCACTCTCTCCTGCTTCAGTGGGATCTCATGGAACGTTTCCCCCGTCACTCCCAGTTTGTCCCCTTCGTTGAAAAATATATCGGCATACTCTCGCCGAATAGCGCGTTCCCAGTTGTCCTCCCGATCGATCGCTCCGATTCGCTCCTTCCCGTCCCCCACGGTTCCTGTACACCGGCATAACATTCTTCCCAGTCTAATATCCCATATTCCGTTACGGCACTTCACTCTTGCTCCTACCCTTCCCAAGAGATCGCACCCTATAATACCATCGTACTCGCGCGGCATCTTCCTAACCACGTGTATTTTCAAATATCCCCCCTTTTTCGCCCACCTATCCAATCCCATCGTCAATTCGCCTTCGATTTTACACGGCCCTCCCAGGGTGATAAGCTTGCACTCGCATGCCTGAATTCGCGACGACCCCTCGCCCACACACAATCTGTCCGCCGCTTTCCTGCTGAGAATAGTACAGGAACTCCCCGTGTCTATCAAGCATCTCACTCCTCTCGCCACTCCAATAATGGGTATACCGCCGTAATTCCCTCTGACGCTATAGTTTATTAACGTGCGGCCACCCCTCTGCCAGCCCGCTCCTCAGGCCACCGCTTGCCGTTTCCTTCCTCCTTCCGTGCCATATCGTCTGCTTCTTACGTAGTCCCTGTCGTCCTCTGCAGTCTCTCCTCTTCTGCTCCTGGGTTCATCTTCTTCTTCTTCTGACTCCGACGCTCCCGTAGTTTTTGACGATTCGGAGGGGGTTCTGGTTCTTCTCCATACCCTCTGTGCGTTTACCTCCATCGGTTCTGGCCTATACCTCTCTGTTCGCTGGAAAATGTATGGACACTGCCTCGCGATGTGTCCCTCAATTCCGCATTCAAAACATTTTGTTCGCGGGCACTGCGCCACTAAATGTCCGATTCTTCCACATCCATGACATTTTCTGTCCTCCTTCCTCCCGCTGGGTCTCGGTCTCCTTTGGCTAAGTCTCCTTCCTTCAACCGCCGCCCCTTTTTTCTCCGCATACCGTTGATCTTTCCTCTTCCATGCCTGTTGCGGCATTCTCGGCCTCCTGTACATCACTTTGGACCACCCTGCCTCGTCTGCCTCTAATTTTTCTTCTTCCTCACGGGCACTAGTGTCCATTAAATCTTGGGCGCACTCAATGAACGATCGGTCTCCCGGTAGACTATCTTTCTTGCCGGTATCCCTGGCCAACTGTACCTTCAGAATGGTCGATAGGAATGCCATCCGGCCTTCCACTTCCGCTAGGTTCACCGTTTCTCTCATTTTTTCCGTTATTTTGTTAAACTTTGCCAAGAGTTCTCCGGCGTACTGCCCTTTCGTTTGATTGGACCGTCTGGTCTCCCTGAACATCTGGAAGATGTCCTCTTCTGGTGTCCATCTGCCTCCCCCGTATGCCTTCTTTAGTCGTTCTTTTACCACGGTCCATGGGGCGTCTTCGTCGGCCTGTATTAGGTTTAGTACGCTCCGTTTTATTCTACACACTAGGCCCGCTTTGATTGATTTTGCGTCACCAGAGTCGAGTAAACCCTCACTTGCCTTCGCCTCTACTCTTTCCATAATCCTATCCCCACCTTTGATGAAATGGTTCAATTCGCCTAACTCTCCTGAGAATTTCTCTAGGTCCGATATTGTTCTCCTCAGGTCCTGTGACGTCGCCGCTCGCACCTTCATCCAAGCCAGGGAGTTTGCATGAGCTTCGGCCATCGTTTCCCTAGGTAATTCGGGCACTTCGAAAGCCGCAGGCCGTAATTCTACCATGTAACTAGGTCACTTTTTCCCAATAAAACAACAGGAAAAAAAAATTAAAATTTTTACTCACAGTTGTTTACCAGAATACTCGGAGTTCCCGGGTTTCGGCACCAGTAATCGTCTCCAAGCTGTAGACGATCGAGAAAAAGGAATGAAGAAGGAGGTAGATGATATAATAAGAAGGTTTGTTTTATAACTGGCTTTATTTTCCTCCTGATCCTCTATACACACGTTACGGGTTTGTTTACCCTAGGCTACAAGGTATTAGGCTTAACATTGCCGTACCGCTAGACGTAACTTATATATATATATATATATATATATAATGGTTCTTAGGGACGACAGAAAAACAAGGTTGTGTTGCTCTGTAAAACAAAGTTTATTTTCTTTTAATTGATAATTAGTTTATGGGTTTACAAATAAAATCTGAAGTCATACCTGTAAAACAAAGAAACGACATTCAATGTTTATTCTCCTGTCGATTCTGTTTGTTTTATAATAACAAATAATTAAAGTCAAATATTAAGTTTAGCTTGCTTTCACTGCTTGCCTAACACTCACGTAACCTCCCTGCTGATAACGCTAGTATCATTCTCTTCAACGCCTGCATTATCTACGTTGGTGCGGCGCGCTAATTCAAATTAAAGAAATACATTTTCTTTACATCTCCTCCCGGGGGATCGCTTCTGGGGAGAAGCGAAAATATTTACAAAGGAAGATAACTTTTTTGCTGATAGGACATCCTTTACTCGGGATTGTCCTGAAAACTAGGGATAAGTTTTGAAACGTGGAATAGATTTGATTCGGTTTTTCTATGTCTTGTGTTGATCCTGTATATCGAGTTTGATATTTTCTCTATTATTTTATATGGTCCAATTCTGAGTTCGTCAAGTTTCTTCCTGTTTAGTTTGTTTCCATTCTCTATGTATACCATATCGTTTTCGTTAAACTCGTGATCCTTTCGGTGCTTGTCGAATAGTTTTTTGTTGTATGTGTGTGATTTTATTGTATTGTGAAGCGCTTTTTCTTTATCCTTAATCCAATCTCTGTTTGCTATGTCTCGTTTCAATTCATTTGGAACGATTTTAAAGTCTGTACCATCAAGCAAGTAGCTGGGGGTGAAACCGGTAACGGAATGTTCTGTGTTGTTGTATTTATCTATGCACATTCGAGCTATTGTTGTCCATGCCGTTTTTTGTGTTCGTTCGTTTATTTTACATCTTGTTTTGTTCACTATGGTTTGGTTTAGCCGTTCATTTAGACCATTCGAAAATGGTAAGTTTACTGCTGTAAAAATTATAGGGATTTTTTTTTTCCTTTAAAAATTTTTTAAATTCTTTGGAGTTTATACCTGGATATTGGTCACTAAGGATTGTACCGATTTCACTTGTTTCTTCATTCACTTCATTTACTAGTTTTGTAAAGTCCGTTGCATTTTGTGTTTTTGAAGTATGTATGAAAGCATACCTTGTGTAGTGGTCAACCAACAGGTGTAAGTATTTCTTCGTCGATCTCGAGCCTCCAAAGCCTCCTATCGTATCTATCGACATTATTTCGAAGGGCTTTGTTGCTGGACCTAAATGGGACATGAGGCCGAATTTTGTCTGTCCTCTAGATTCGTTTTTAATACATACCTCACAATTGCTGCAGATATTTTTGATATTTTTTGTTAGGTTTTTTGCTGTATACAAGGGGCCTATTTTGTTTTGCATTTGTTTTATGCCAATGTGACACATGTCTTTGTGTACATTTTGTATGAATTTTATACTAAATTCCTCAGATAGTAAAATTTTTTCTTTATCTTTTATTTTCTTGTAGTAGACGTTTTTTTTTTTTGTTAAACCTGTTTTATTTTGTAGTTCTTGATTTTCTGACTGGTCTTGAATGATATCTGATAATTTTATTAGATTAACAATTTTTAATTGTTCTTTTTTGTTATCTTCTGGTGCCAGTACTGGGTTCCTGCTCAAACAGTCTGCTTCTAGATTGTATTTACCTGGAGCATATTTTATATTAAAATCATATTGCGACAAATAATAAGTTAGGTCTCCTAGCTCTTCGTCTGGTCTGGCTTTTATATTCATATTTTCCAATGGTTTATGGTCTGAGTATACCGTGAATGACTTCCCAATCAACCAATATTGCCAGTATCTTATGGCTTCTTTAATAGCTAAGCGTTCCAGATATATTGCTTTTTTTTTCTTTTGTGCTTCGTTTAGTTTTTTTGAGAAGTACGCTACTGGTTTTTGTTTTCCGTTTTCTTGTATTTGTTTTAATACTGCACCTAATCCTTCTATTGATGCATCGGTGTATATTACTATTGGTAGATTTTTGTCGTAGATTTCTAGTATAGGTTGTGAGCATAGTAGTTTTTTTATTTTTTCGAACGATTCTTGACATTTTATTGACCATGAAAATTGTACATTTTTCCTGAGTAAATTGTGTAAAGGATCTAAAATTATTGCACAGTTTGGAATATATTCGTGATAGAAATTTATCTTTCCGAGGAATTGTCGTACGTTTTTTTGAGTCTTAGGTGTTGGAAAATTTTTTACTGATATTAAATTATCTTTTATTGGTCTGATCGTATTATTTTCTATTATGTGGCCCAGGTACTGTGCAGACTCTGCTGCAAATTTGCATTTTGTAAATTTTAGCCTGAATCCTTCTTTTTTTATTGCGTCTAATAGTAATTCTATATGTTTCACATGTTCCTCAAATGATTTCGAAAATATTAGTAAATCGTCTATAAACTTTACTACAAATTGAGTTAATTTATTTTTTCTTAATATATTGCTCAAGATTCTTTGAAAGATTGCTGGGGCTGTTTTCAGCCCAAAAGGTAAACATGTCCACTAATAATGACCTTCTTGTGTAACAAAACCTGTTTTGTGTCTGTCTTCAATACGCAAAGGGATAGACCAGAATGCAGAGTTTATGTCTAATGTAGTAAAAAATTTACAGTGTCTTGTTTTTATCATTAAGTCGTCTATCAATGGAAATGGTTGTGCTTGAGGTATTACTATTTTATTTATGTCCCTGAAGTCTATGCATAATCTGCTTCTTTTATTTTCACCTTTTTTAAACGCTAGTGTTACAGGTGCTGCGAAAGGGCTGTATGATTCTTCAATGAGTTTTTTATCTAATAGTTTTGTTACTTGTTCCCCTATTTCTATTCTGTCTTCTAGGCTGCATTTGTAAGGCCTCTTGCTACAATATTTATCTACCTATAGATCTATATGTGCTTCATATTTATTTACTGTACCTACGTCATATTTATCTTTTGCGAACACTGATTTGTAAGTATCTATTGTTTTGTTTATTTCATATTTTTGATTATCTGATAAGTGATCCATATTTGCTATAAAATTCTCTTCTTTTATGTGCTCGTTAAAATTTACTAAATTTTTTTCTTCATTAGCATTTTCCTCGTTTTGTTGAAAAATCTTGAAGTTTTCATCCTGGATTAATTTAAATTCTTTTATTGTGTCTAATCCAATTAGGAAATCGTATTTAAAATATTTGTTATCTATTATGTGGACATCCATTTTTTTTTCTATGTTGAATATTTTTAATTTTAGAGTCGTCAAACCGTTTGTTTTTTGGACACCATTAATTGTTATCAAACTTGCATTATTACCTTTATTATTATTTTATTTTTTATTTTCTATGTTTAGGAATTTCGAGTTTATTAAAGATACATTTGATCCTGAATCGTAAATTCCCCAAAGGTTTATTTTGTTTTCTATAGTTAGTTTGACTTTTATTAATGGCGTCATTACTCGTTTTTTTGATCTGATTCGTTCAATTCGGATTCTATTACTGAATTGTTTACGTGTCTAATATTTTTTGTACCTTTATCATTTTTTTTTGTTGAACCAGCAAGCGGTTTCTGCGTGGAATCTTTTCCCCTTATTTAATTTTTCGCAGGTTGTGCATGGTGTTTTATTTTTATCTTCCGCGTTTGTACCGGTTTTTTTATTAAAAGATTTTTTTCTCACCATGTGTTCATATTTGTTCAACTCGTTGAATAAATCTGAAGTTTCTCTTATCATTTCTCTATCAATTCTGTTTAAAATGAATTCCGGAAGTCCTGCTGCAATGAGATCGATGAGAGTTCCCTTATCTATTGTTTGTCGCATATCTATTAAAAGTTTTTCTTTTCTTATTGCATAATCTATTAAAGGTCCTTCTCTGTATTTGAAATGTAGTGCATAGGTAACTGGGTTCCAGCCTTTTGCAGCGAATGTTTCAGAAAAGTTCTTTTTCCATTCATCCCATGTCCCATGCACTGTTGATTTTGTAAACATTGAGCTGAACCAATCTTTGCAGGAGCCTTCCATGAAGAATCGGAGTACTTCAATTTTTTTGGGTGTCTTCATTTATATTAAATCGATTGCATTCTTGTTCAAAAATTTCCATCCATCGGCTTGGGTTTGGATTTTGACTTGTGAATCTGTCGATAATGAATTTCTCTGTTATGTGTTTTAAATTGTTGGCTCGTGGATTTTCAATTAATGTTTTAAGTAGTGTATTTAAAGTACTTACGTCTGCATGTCCAGCAGTTATATTTTCTGTTTTGATATTTTCTAGGTATACGTCATCAAATTGTAAATTTTCTTCTGCATCTACTTCTCTGATTTCCTTTGTCAATTTTATCCAGATATTACGCTCGTGGTGCCTTTTTTTCAAAGAATTTTTTACCTTCTTAAAAGCGTTAGTGGCGATTAATTGTTCATGGAGGTTTGCATTTTGCAATTCTTCTGGGATTTTGAAAATTCTATCATCCTCGGTAGTTATCGAGGTTATGCCAATTACATTACTTTTTCCGTCTGTTGTTGGGATTACTTTGAAACAGAATTGTAGCTTTTCCATTTTATAATTTTCTTATAACCCTTGTAATTTAAACGGGAATGTCGTTTTATAATGGTTCTTAGGGACGACAGAAAAACAAGGTTGTGTTGCTCTGTAAAACAAAGTTTATTTTCTTTTAATTGATAATTAGTTTACGGGTTTACAAATAAAATCTAAAGTCATACATGTAAAACAAAGAAACGACATTCAATGTTTATTCTCCTGTCGATTCTGTTTGTTTTATAATAACAAATAATTAAAGTCAAATATTAAGTTTAGCTTGCTTTCACTGCTTGCCTAACACTCACGTAACCTCCCTGCTGATAACACTAGTATCATTCTCTTCAACGCCTGCATTATCTACGTTGGTGTGGCGCGCTAATTCAAATTAAAGAAATACATTTTCTTTACATACATATATATGTAAGTTATTTATCAATAATTGTGGGATTGATAAATAATTAGCCTGGCCTGCTATTGATGCTTGTATTACAACTGAAAATAACAATACAATATTAACAACTGTTTATAATGTCATACAAGAGTTTAACTGACTTGAGAATTTAACTGACCTGAATCAATTCAATGCCAGGATTTATGAAAGTAATAATAATTCACTACGAGTACTAAGCATTCACAGAACATAAAGGTGGAGGACATTCAGAGCAGGTTATGAATGCTCCACTCATCAATAGTATCTCCCCTGGTGTAGACTCAAGGAAGCTCCATGTAACCTGCGACTCCTAACGGCATCAGAGAGAACAATTTTGGAACGGACATATCGTTTCAAACTTACATCCCCCCCCTTTCAGGAAGAAAATGGAAAGGAAAGGTAAGGAATTAGCTTACTTCTATGAAAAATGTTTATATCTTTCTTCTGCTTTCCAATATAAATTTCAAATATGTTATTGGATATCTTTTTTGTTATTTTATAGGGACCCATACGAATAGGGTCTAATTTTTTCCTATTCAATCTATTGCCACTCCTGACATAAACGAGGTCGTTCTCTTCATAATCGACATCTTTTGTTCGATTATCATAATAAAATTTGTTTACCTTATGTAGTTTTTGAGAGTTTTCAAAAGCTAATTTTCTATTTATTTCCAAATTATCTATGTTGTTTTTATTTAATTCTTTTGGTAAAATTGAATTTTCGGTTCCTGATAGCAAATAACTTGGAGAAAAGCCTGTGGAACTATGAACTGTATTATTATATTCGTCCACACATTGATTATCAATTGTGACCCATGATACATTTTTATTTTCATATGTTTTGCATCTAATCCTATTGATTAGAGTTTGATTAGTACGCTCATTATGTCCATTGGAAAATGCGCAATCAACTGCAGTAAATACTAACCGTATATTTTTTTCTTTTAAATAATTTTTAAATACTTTCGAATTTATACCTGGGTATTGGTCTGTCAACAATGTACCAATTTTGCCTCTCCTTCCAATGGTGTTAACTAAACTGATAAAGTCTCTTGCAACTTGAGTTTTTGATGTAGAAACGAATGCAAAGCGAGTAAAGTGATCAACAATTAAATGTAAATATTTTTGTGTAGAATTATTTCCAGAAAATCCACCAATTGTATCAAGCGAGATTATTTCCAATGGACATTCGGCAGGACCTAGTTGAGAAAGAGGATCTATAAAACTTCCAAACCTAACTTTGTTTCTAATACATGTTTCGCAACTTCTACAAATCATTTTTATATGTTTGTGCGCATTCTTGAAATAAAAGGTAGGTACGATCATTAATGACATTTGTTTTACACCTATATGACCGTAATCAATATGCAATTTATTCAAAATAGATATACCATACGATTCAGGAAGCCAAATTTTTTTCTTTTTATTAAGGGTTTTATAAATTATATCATTTTCTTTGCTGCAATATTTATCCCAAGTTAATTGTTTTTGAACTGACAAGATGTCATTAATTGAAATGAGATTCACTATTTTTATCTTTGATTCACATTCATTATATTTCTCTGAAAGCACTGGATTTCTCGATAGACAATCAGCCTCAGAGTTATTTATACCGGGATTATATATAATTTCAAATTCAAATTGAGATATGTAATTTAACATATGCAAAAGATCAACATCACTGCAATTTTTTTATATTGAAGTTATGTAAAGGTTTGTGGTCTGTAAATATAGTGAATTTCTTGCCAATCAAATAATATTGCCAATAAAGTATGGCTTCTTTGACTGCCAAGCATTCAATAAAGATGGCTCTTTTGGTTTTTTGAGAGATTGTTAATTTCTTAGAAAAATAGAATACAGGCTTTAAGATATCATTGTCTTGAGGTTGTTTTAATATCGCGCCAACCCCTTCTATGCTTGCATCAGTGAAAACATAAACTGGCTTGTTGAAATCAAAAATTGCTAGTATTGGTTTGTTACATTAGTGATTTTTTTAGTATCAAAACTATTTTGACATTTTGTCGTCCATTCAAAAGGTACATTTTTCCTTAAAAGGTTATGAAGAGGATCTAAAGTTATGGAGGCCTTAGGAATATATTTAGCATAGAAATTTGTTTTTCCCAAAAATTGTCTAATTTGTTTTTTTGTTTGGGGAAGCGGAAACTTTTTTATAGCTATCAAGTTATCATTTATTGGTTTAATCGTGTTATTTGAGATTAGATGACCTAAATATTCTATTTCTTTTTTCGCAAAGCTACATTTATTCGAGTTTAATTTCAAATTATGATTTTGTAAAACCTGCAAAGTTTGTTTTATATGTTGAATATGATCTTCGTAGGATTCAGAAAAAATTAATATATCGTCGATGTAGTTTATAGCAAAATTATCAAGATTACCGTTTCTGAGTATATTAGAAAGAATCCTTTGAAAAATGGCTGGGGCTGATTTTAAGCCAAACGGAAGGCAACACCATTGCCAGTGACCGTGATGCGTTACAAAAGCTGTTTTGTACCTATCTTTCTTTCTCAACGAAATTGACCAAAAAGCGCTATTAATATCTAGCTTCGAGAAATAAATACATTTCCCTACTTTGGCTACTAAATTTTCTATCCTGGGAAAAGGGTATCCTTCAGGCACCACAATATTATTTAACCCTTTATAATCAATACATAACCGTGATTTTCTGTTTTCATCTTTCTTATAAACAAGGGTTACTGGTGCAGCATATGGACTATATGATTCCTCAATTAAGCCTGCTATAAGTAAACTCTTTATCTGAGATTCAATTTCCAGTTTATCTGGAATCGAGCATCTATATGGTTTTCGAGCTATATATCTATTTTCAGTAAGTTTGATCTTTGCTTCAAAATTTTTTACTGTTCCTACATCAAACTTTTCTTTTGCAAAAACGTTATTAAATTTGATAAGTATGTTTTCTAATACATCTTGCTTAGATTCAAGACAATCTAAACTTTTAGTTTTGTGAAACACAGAAAGGTTTTTATTATTTTCATCATTATTTTGTGAAATTTCAAGTTTGTGATTTTGGCATAGTTTAAAAGATTTAATACAATCCAAGCCCAACAACAAATCAGCCAAAAAACAATCATTTTCCACCAATAAAAAAGGAAAATTCCTTGTAACGTTAAATATTTTTAAGTTTAACCATACAGTGCCATTTGAATTAATAATTCCGCCCAGCGTATCAAACGTTGGCATCCCACTTGTTAAATTATTTTCCTTAATGTGTGAATAGAACCGAGAACTAATTAAGGAGACATTTGCTCCTGAATCATATAAAGCAACTGCCTCTCTATTGTCGGCTAAAACGGTTATGTTAATAAGTGTTCGCTAGTTTTCCGAATGAGAAACAACTGGTTTATAGCTTATTCTGTTTTCACCTTGAGAACGGGTATTAGGTGTATTGACATATCTCTTGTTTTCGTATTTGTTTTGAAACTCTTTGTTATGATTAATGGGTGAAGGTGTACTGACATGTCTCCTGTTTTCGTGTTTATTTTGAAAATCTTTGTTATGATTTTCTGGTTGAAACTGTCTCAATTTTGACATTAAAATTTCAATCGTTGTGATTTCATTTATCCAGTGAAAGGAATAAGCGTAATTGATATCGCCCCAAGTGGACTCACCGAAAGTCTGAGTGAAGGAATGCTCATAATATTCCCAAGACCTGTCTGCAGATTTTAACATAGACTCGTACCAATCTAAAGGGGAACCTGCCAAAAAAAAATCGTAAAATTTCTGAAAACTGATCCTCCCTTATGTCAAGTCGTTGGCATTCTAATTTAAATAAGGAAAGCCATGATTTGGCATTCTGACCTTTGTTTTGAAATTTTTCTAGTACCATATTTTGTGTTATCAGTTTCACATTATTCACTATAGTTTGAGGAGGATTTTTAGGCAAAGGAGAAATTTGTGGTTGGTTGGAAATGTTTAAAGGAGGAGTTAATGTAAGTTCTTCTAGATAAGTTCCATTAAAAACAAAATTACCCTCTGTATCGATGTAGATCTTTTGGAGTTCAGTGTTCAAAGTAATGTTAAACTTCCTCGTTCTCCCTCTCTCATTCATAGATTGGACGACAGACTTTATTATTGATAGTTTGGCTAGTTCTGTGTGTAATTTGATCGGCATATCATCCTCATCAAAAGAAAATATCGAGTCTGTTGAAGGATATTGGATGGATTTGACCTTCACAACGGTCGTCTTTGGGTCCAAATCTGGCTCGGTAGCGAAGTGAAAAATTACCTTGATTCCTGCCATCCTTCTTATTGAATTGATTTGTAAGTTATTTATCAATAATTGTGGGATTGATAAATAATTAGCCTGGCCTGCTATTGATGCTTGTATTACAACTGAAAATAACAATACAATATTAACAACTGTTTATAATGTCATACAAGAGTTTAACTGACTTGAGAATTTAACTGACCTGAATCAATTCAATGCCAGGATTTATGAAAGTAATAATAATTCACTACGAGTACTAACAATCGTACATAATGAAAGCATTCACAGAACATAAAAGTAGACTGAGTGGAGGACATTCAGAGCAGGTTATGAATGCTCCACTCATCAATAGTATCTCCCCTGGTGTAGACTCAAGGAAGCTCCATGTAACCTGCGACTCCTAACGGCATCAGAGAGAACAATTTTGGAACGGACATATCGTTTCAAACTTACATCCCCCCCCCCTTTCAGGAAGAAAATGGAAAGGAAAGGTAAGGAATTAGCTTACTTCTATGAAAAATGTTTATATCTTTCTTCTGCTTTCCAATATAAATTTCAAATATGTTATTGGATATCTTTTTTGTTATTTTATAGGGACCCATACGAATAGGGTCTAATTTTTTCCTATTCAATCTATTGCCACTCCTGACATAAACGAGGTCGTTCTCTTCATAATCGACATCTTTTGTTCGATTATCATAATAAAATTTGTTTACCTTATGTAGTTTTTGAGAGTTTTCAAAAGCTAATTTTCTATTTATTTCCAAATTATCTATGTTGTTTTTATTTAATTCTTTTGGTAAAATTGAATTTTCGGTTCCTGATAGCAAATAACTTGGAGAAAAGCCTGTGGAACTATGAACTGTATTATTATATTCGTCCACACATTGATTAGCAATTGTGACCCATGATACATTTTTATTTTCATATGTTTTGCATCTAATCCTATTGATTAGAGTTTGATTAGTACGCTCATTATGTCCATTGGAAAATGCGCAATCAACTGCAGTAAATACTAACCGTATATTTTTTTCTTTTAAATAATTTTTAAATACTTTCGAATTTATACCTGGGTATTGGTCTGTCAACAATGTACCAATTTTGCCTCTCCTTCCAATGGTGTTAACTAAACTGATAAAGTCTCTTGCAACTTGAGTTTTTGATGTAGAAACGAATGCAAAGCGAGTAAAGTGATCAACAATTAAATGTAAATATTTTTGTGTAGAATTATTTCCAGAAAATCCACCAATTGTATCAAGCGAGATTATTTCCAATGGACATTCGGCAGGACCTAGTTGAGAAAGAGGATCTATAAAACTTCCAAACCTAACTTTGTTTCTAATACATGTTTCGCAACTTCTACAAATCATTTTTATATGTTTGTGCGCATTCTTGAAATAAAAGGTAGGTACGATCATTAATGACATTTGTTTTACACCTATATGACCGTAATCAATATGCAATTTATTCAAAATAGATATACCATACGATTCAGGAAGCCAAATTTTTTTCTTTTTATTAAGGGTTTTATAAATTATATCATTTTCTTTGCTGCAATATTTATCCCAAGTTAATTGTTTTTGAACTGACAAGATGTCATTAATTGAAATGAGATTCACTATTTTTATCTTTGATTCACATTCATTATATTTCTCTGAAAGCACTGGATTTCTCGATAGACAATCAGCCTCAGAGTTATTTATACCGGGATTATATATAATTTCAAATTCAAATTGAGATATGTAATTTAACATATGCAAAAGATCAACATCACTGCAATTTTTTTATATTGAAGTTATGTAAAGGTTTGTGGTCTGTAAATATAGTGAATTTCTTGCCAATCAAATAATATTGCCAATAAAGTATGGCTTCTTTGACTGCCAAGCATTCAATAAAGATGGCTCTTTTGGTTTTTTGAGAGATTGTTAATTTCTTAGAAAAATAGAATACAGGCTTTAAGATATCATTGTCTTGAGGTTGTTTTAATATCGCGCCAACCCCTTCTATGCTTGCATCAGTGAAAACATAAACTGGCTTGTTGAAATCAAAAATTGCTAGTATTGGTTTGTTACATTAGTGATTTTTTTAGTATCAAAACTATTTTGACATTTTGTCGTCCATTCAAAAGGTACATTTTTCCTTAAAAGGTTATGAAGAGGATCTAAAGTTATGGAGGCCTTAGGAATATATTTAGCATAGAAATTTGTTTTTCCCAAAAATTGTCTAATTTGTTTTTTTGTTTGGGGAAGCGGAAACTTTTTTATAGCTATCAAGTTATCATTTATTGGTTTAATCGTGTTATTTGAGATTAGATGACCTAAATATTCTATTTCTTTTTTCGCAAAGCTACATTTATTCGAGTTTAATTTCAAATTATGATTTTGTAAAACCTGCAAAGTTTGTTTTATATGTTGAATATGATCTTCGTAGGATTCAGAAAAAATTAATATATCGTCGATGTAGTTTATAGCAAAATTATCAAGATTACCGTTTCTGAGTATATTAGAAAGAATCCTTTGAAAAATGGCTGGGGCTGATTTTAAGCCAAACGGAAGGCAACACCATTGCCAGTGACCGTGATGCGTTACAAAAGCTGTTTTGTACCTATCTTTCTTTCTCAACGAAATTGACCAAAAAGCGCTATTAATATCTAGCTTCGAGAAATAAATACATTTCCCTACTTTGGCTACTAAATTTTCTATCCTGGGAAAAGGGTATCCTTCAGGCACCACAATATTATTTAACCCTTTATAATCAATACATAACCGTGATTTTCTGTTTTCATCTTTCTTATAAACAAGGGTTACTGGTGCAGCATATGGACTATATGATTCCTCAATTAAGCCTGCTATAAGTAAACTCTTTATCTGAGATTCAATTTCCAGTTTATCTGGAATCGAGCATCTATATGGTTTTCGAGCTATATATCTATTTTCAGTAAGTTTGATCTTTGCTTCAAAATTTTTTACTGTTCCTACATCAAACTTTTCTTTTGCAAAAACGTTATTAAATTTGATAAGTATGTTTTCTAATACATCTTGCTTAGATTCAAGACAATCTAAACTTTTAGTTTTGTGAAACACAGAAAGGTTTTTATTATTTTCATCATTATTTTGTGAAATTTCAAGTTTGTGATTTTGGCATAGTTTAAAAGATTTAATACAATCCAAGCCCAACAACAAATCAGCCAAAAAACAATCATTTTCCACCAATAAAAAAGGAAAATTCCTTGTAACGTTAAATATTTTTAAGTTTAACCATACAGTGCCATTTGAATTAATAATTCCGCCCAGCGTATCAAACGTTGGCATCCCACTTGTTAAATTATTTTCCTTAATGTGTGAATAGAACCGAGAACTAATTAAGGAGACATTTGCTCCTGAATCATATAAAGCAACTGCCTCTCTATTGTCGGCTAAAACGGTTATGTTAATAAGTGTTCGCTAGTTTTCCGAATGAGAAACAACTGGTTTATAGCTTATTCTGTTTTCACCTTGAGAACGGGTATTAGGTGTATTGACATATCTCTTGTTTTCGTATTTGTTTTGAAACTCTTTGTTATGATTAATGGGTGAAGGTGTACTGACATGTCTCCTGTTTTCGTGTTTATTTTGAAAATCTTTGTTATGATTTTCTGGTTGAAACTGTCTCAATTTTGACATTAAAATTTCAATCGTTGTGATTTCATTTATCCAGTGAAAGGAATAAGCGTAATTGATATCGCCCCAAGTGGACTCACCGAAAGTCTGAGTGAAGGAATGCTCATAATATTCCCAAGACCTGTCTGCAGATTTTAACATAGACTCGTACCAATCTAAAGGGGAACCTGCCAAAAAAAATCGTAAAATTTCTGAAAACTGATCCTCCCTTATGTCAAGTCGTTGGCATTCTAATTTAAATAAGGAAAGCCATGATTTGGCATTCTGACCTTTGTTTTGAAATTTTTCTAGTACCATATTTTGTGTTATCAGTTTCACATTATTCACTATAGTTTGAGGAGGATTTTTAGGCAAAGGAGAAATTTGTGGTTGGTTGGAAATGTTTAAAGGAGGAGTTAATGTAAGTTCTTCTAGATAAGTTCCATTAAAAACAAAATTACCCTCTGTATCGATGTAGATCTTTTGGAGTTCAGTGTTCAAAGTAATGTTAAACTTCCTCGTTCTCCCTCTCTCATTCATAGATTGGACGACAGACTTTATTATTGATAGTTTGGCTAGTTCTGTGTGTAATTTGATCGGCATATCATCCTCATCAAAAGAAAATATCGAGTCTGTTGAAGGATATTGGATGGATTTGACCTTCACAACGGTCGTCTTTGGGTCCAAATCTGGCTCGGTAGCGAAGTGAAAAATTACCTTGATTCCTGCCATCCTTCTTATTGAATTGATTTGTAAGTTATTTATCAATAATTGTGGGATTGATAAATAATTAGCCTGGCCTGCTATTGATGCTTGTATTACAACTGAAAATAACAATACAATATTAACAACTGTTTATAATGTCATACAAGAGTTTAACTGACTTGAGAATTTAACTGACCTGAATCAATTCAATGCCAGGATTTATGAAAGTAATAATAATTCACTACGAGTACTAACAATCGTACATAATGAAAGCATTCACAGAACATAAAAGTAGACTGAGTGGAGGACATTCAGAGCAGGTTATGAATGCTCCACTCATCAATAGTATCTCCCCTGGTGTAGACTCAAGGAAGCTCCATGTAACCTGCGACTCCTAACGGCATCAGAGAGAACAAGTTTGGAACGGACATATCGTTTCAAACTTACATATATATATATAATAAAAATCCAGGAGGGTGTTGAGGGAGAACGCGGGGGTCAAACCACTAGTTGGGTGGTTACGATAGGCACTACGGTGTAAGATCGGTTCCAATAGGAGTAAGGTGGTGTCCCGTTATGAGGGTCCCTTTCGGGTGATCACGGTTCGTGAACACAATTTGGTGACCATCCAAAGTGTTCATGAACCCGTGAAGAGGAGAACTGTACATCTCGAGCAGTTACAGCTTCCAGTGGGGAAGCCATCCAAATAGGAAATTGACTCTAATTTTCTCACTCCTGCACACATCTCATTGGGTATTTGGTGGCATTTGCCAGATACATGTTTTTTTATTTTATTGTTTTAATCTTGTACCACATTTGATAAAGTTATGTTCTGTTTCTATGATTATAAAACAGTGTTGTGCTGCTCTAGGTGAGCAGGAAATTATTATGTCAGAACTGTATATAATTAGCATAAGTGTTAAGTTTCAGTTCCCGACGGATGGGGTCAGGAACTGGCAGGGGGGAGTTAAAGCCAGAGGCAAGTTTATGTTGTAAACTAATACGATCATGGGAGGTAAACAACCCATGATCCTATGTAGGTCGGATTACTAAAGACAATAAAGCAGTCTCTTTACAGAAGTTCGAGAGTGTAGTTCGTTTCCCTCTTTCCTAGTCTTTCTTTAAGCTTAACCGCCGAAGATTAACCTATATATATAGCTAAGTTATTCAGCAGAAGCAAACACACAATCTTATATAGTGACCTGAATGCTAAACATGTCCAATTGAACTGTCACAGTATCAACAATTAATGACTTACAGTTACACAGCCCCTTTGAACCAGGAATGGAGAGTTACCTCCATTCCTACGTAACGTATGTACAAAGCTCGAATTATAGATCTGGCTCTCCTTGGAACAAAAAATACATCACCACTTATCCCATTACACTGTCTTAGCTCGGATCATAACCCTTTAATTTTCCGAATAGATTTACAATTAGCCATTTATCCGAAAACAAGAAAATTATTGTTGAAAGATGCATATTTTCGATAAACTCTGGACTCTGAAAAACGCATAAATCCTACAATGAGCATTCCATTCGAAATCGATGGTAACCTAATAAATTAAACCTTTTAATTAAACAGTCAGCGTCTATTCCACAAAATTCTACCCAGTCTCACCTTTTCACTTATAAACTCTCATAGTCAAATAAAAGGTTGAAACAATACCATCTTACTAGAAGCACAGGATCAAAGACTCTTTTCTACAAATTTAACAGTTTGAAAGATCCCGTATCAATTGGTGGAAAAACCGGAAATCTGGACCACTATGTTAAAATCTTGCAGACCTGGTCGTAATACTATTTGGAAAGTTCTAAAAACTTGACAAAACAATCGCTGGAAACAATGGACACCCGAATCCTCACATATCTGGACTAGAAACACAACGCTTACCTGACACGTCACAACAAGGGCTCCACAGGAACAAGGTAGTGGGGACTTATTAATTTAAATACGTTTCCATCAACATAATCCTTTATATGGGGAAGTATCACTGCATGTTATTTCCCGCATGTCATTCATGGCTGTTTGTTACTATTATTTTCTCACCACCTCCAAGCGCTAGCGCCACAGAACCCCCAACATACATATCTATTCACAACCGTGAGGCCACCGCCACTTTAGGATTATGGATGAGTGCTGCTTTATTTCTGGTCCATGGATAGGTTTTGGCACAATTTGGAAATTATTTAGGATTCCAGGTAGAGGACAGTAAACACAAGGGGAGATTATAAAGGGATAAGTTTGTCATTTAGAAGGGAGTGTTGACTACAGTTCAGAGAACTTTGGATTCATCTCATGTGTAAAAGTTTTGCTGCCCATTCGGTTTAAGTCCAAATTATTTTTAGTAACTATTTCATCATGTGCACTTGGCTTTATAGTTTGAGGTTAGAGTTCCTATTAAGTATGTCGTGCTGTCCAAAACTTGTGTATAATTCTAGTCTCTTACGTCTTGTATGAGGATTTCACTATAGGCATTTGTCGAGATAAAAGCCATGGTTTTACCGTTAGGTACGAACGGACTGCCATTAGGTCAAATCAAAGCTGAATCGGAGAAGTAAAAAAATATTCAATATTAAGTAAGTGGGAGGGATTTTGTTTGTTAAGATGAAGTGTAAAGGGTGTTATGCCAATGCTCGGTACATATCCTCATACGATTTTGCCCAAGACTCATCGTTACAAAACAAACATGTGATACATTATAGTACTTTAGGGTGTTTTAAGTTTCTCTCGGAAGGAATTGCGTAGGTGGATGAAAGGGAAAGATGGGAATAAAATTATGTATTCGAACGGTTTTTAAATGAAATGCTAATCTCAATATTGATTATGACTGTGGAGATCGCCAGGGTGTCCGATTCCTTGCCACAAGTTACGTGAAATCAGGGTTGTGGAAATGTTCTAAAAATGATTTTATTGAAAGTTTTAATTACTTTTTGTGATTGCTGAGCTCCAAGGGAAAACCTCCAATTTCATTCAGGTACGGCCATTATAATTCGTTAATTCTCCCACTTCCTTGTCTGTCTGTATTGTATGTATGTATGTTCTACGATATCGGTCGTAAGAATTCATCTTTTTTCTCAACCATTTAAAAAGTTTTAAATAAACTCACTTCCTGTGATAAGAGTCATGTATCTCACGATACTGTATCTTCACCTTGTACTTCTTTGCTTCTTTTAATTAGATTTTGAAAAATAGAGAATTTAGTTTATATATATATATAAGTTAATTGTCGGAGGTTAAGCTTTAAGAAAGAATAGGAAAGAGGGAAACAAACTACACTCTCGAACTTCTGTTAAGAGACTGCTTTATTGTCTTTAGTAATCCGACCTACATAGGATCAAGGGTTGTTTACCTCCCATGATCGTATTAGTTTACAACATAAGCTTGCCTCTGGCTTTAACTCCCTCCTGCCAGTTCCTGACCATCCGTCGGGAACTGAAACTTATCACTTATGCTAATTATATACAGTTCTGACATAATAATTTCCTGCTCGCCTAGAGCAGCACAACACTGTCTTATAATCATAGAAACAGAACATAACTTTATCCAATGTGGTACAAGATTAAAACAATAAAATAAAAAAAAAAAACATGTATCTGGCAAATGCCACCAAAAACCAAAAGAGATGTGTGCAGGAGTGAGAAAATTAGAGTCAATTTCCTATTTGGATGGCTTCCCCACTGGATGCTGTAACTGCTCGAGATAGACAGTTCTCTTCACGGGTTCATGAACACTTTGGATGGTCACCAAATTGTGTTCACGAATCGCGATCACCCGGAAGGGACCCTTATAACGGGACACCTCCTTACTCCTATTGGAACCAATCTTACGATACACCGTGGTACCTATCGCGATTCACCTTTCTAGTGGTTTGACGCCCGCGTTCTCCCTCAACACCCTCCTGGATTTTTCCGTGGTAATTTTCGCGTACACCTTCCCCAATAATTTCCCCAGTTCCACGTGGTTGGTGGTGAGTTGTGCGGACGTCTCGTCTACCACCACCGTTCTACTCGTGTCCCGGCGACGCCCACGAAGTCCGAAAAGGATTTCAAAGGATGAAAACCCGGTGGCAGTGTGAACAGAATGGTTATACGCAATGACCGCCCTAGGCATTGCCTCTGCCGGCTCCAACCCTTTGTCGGCATTGTAGACCCGGAGATGATCGCCCAAGGTACTGTGGAGACGCTCAATTCCTCCTCAGCTCTTTGGATGCCCTGGGGTATTGACGTGCCACATCACGTCCAGAGCCTTCATCTCTTACCGCACGTCGGCGTTATCGAACTCCTTTCCACCGTCCAACGCTATCCGATCTGGGACGCCGTAAAATGGGAACCACCGCCTCAGCGCGCCTAGTACTGCTTCCGATGACTTTTCCCGAATGGGCTATGCCATAGCCGTTTTGCTAAAGAGGTCAGCGACGGTGACCCACTTGTGTCCCCGCCAAGTGAAGGTATCAACTTGAAGGTCAGTGAGCGGTGTTTGCGCCGTGGGAGTCTCGACTTGTTGCCCGGTCGGTGGGGGCCTGTCATATTTGGTATGGTGACAAACTTCGCACGCAGCTAATGTTTCCTGGATCGTCTTTCGCATCCCCCACCAGAAATACTTCCGCCTCAACGCCTGAGCCGTCTCTTGTTCTCCCCTGTGGTTTGTTTTGCCCTGATGGTACGCTAGCGTGATCTCCTTCTGCGTTGGCTCATCCGTGATGGTCTCTACTATCATGATACACCGTACAAATGTTCGGTCAACCCCAATCTGCTCCGCCCTCCAAAGACGCTTAATTTTTTCCCATATGGTTGCGTTCCCAACGTAAAGAAAATGCGTCTTCCCTGGTGTGGAAGCATCATTAAGGGCATAACTAATTTGGTCATTGTTCACCCCTGGAGCCGACCATATGGTCGTGGAGAGCTATCATGTGCTATTTTCATGGGGCTGAAGGTCTTCGTCTTAGACTATCTGGCGGCGCTTATCATTGATAATTTCTTCCCGCTCTTCCATGTCCGCAGGCCTGTCGTCCGTTGAGGTCCCTCCTCCTGCCGACGGTACCAAATCCATTGACCCTGGATCCTGTTGGTCTTCTTCTCTATCCGGCGTCCATTTTCGCAAGAACTTCCATCCGTTCCGGGAGGATTCCCCCTGATCTTGGTCGAGTGCGTTGACCACCATCGGCAGGGACAGCCAGTCCGCCACGACGTCTTGTTTTGGTCTCTAGGGTGCATTTGAATCTGGCGATACCCCGCTTTAAGATCCAGAGTTCTTAATATCTCCGCCCCGCTCAGCCTGTCCAAAATGTCGTCGAACCTGGGGATTGGATATTTTTCATCCACCGTATTCTCAATAAGTTTTCTGTAGTCCACTACGACTCTATATTTGTCTGGGCCCCCACCTTCCTCATTCTTTTTCATGACCACCCACAGGGGGCTGTTATATTGCGATGTACTGTCCACTATAATCCCGTGCTTCTTCAGGTTGTCTAGCTCCTCACGAATGTGGTGCCACAGAGCCTGCGGATACCTGCGCTCCTTCACATAGCACACCCTGTCTTGCTTGAGCGGATTCTCGTGTACAGTTCTACCTGTGAGCCCCAATCTCTCCCCTTCCTTGAAGAAAATATCTATGTATTTTCTCTTAAGCTCCCCTTTCCAATCTTCTGTTTGCCTTAGCGCTCCTACTCGCGCCCCCCTCCCCATCTCGCCCTACTTTTCTCCCTAGTCCCAGGCACCTATACCTTACCTTACCTTACCTATTCGAATGTCACATCGCCCCTTTTCGTTCCTAACCTTTGCTCCTACTTTACCTAGCAAATCGCACCCTATTATCCCTCCATATTCCCGGGGCATCTTTTCTACCACGTGTACTCTTAAACTTTCCTCATCGCGTTCCCATCTATTTAGCCCTATTGCTGCCTCCACTTCGACCTCACAGGGGTCCCCCAGGGTGATGAAGTTACTAGAGCATACCTGTATGTGGGGCATACTCTCTCCTTCACACATCCTCTTTAGTGTCTCCCGACATATTATAGTGTTGGTACTCCCAGTATCCACTAGACACTTCACTCCCCTCACGACTCTGATTATAGGCAGACCACTATCCACGACTTTCACACTATCATTTACTATCGTGCGGTCGCCTCTCCGCCGCCACTCTGCTCAGATATCACATTCTCCCCTCTCCTCTGATGTTTGTCGTCGAGTGGTCCTCCGAGCACTGCCGTTTTCCAGCCCATTCGGTTTCCTGGTTCTTCCCTCTCTTCTTCTGTCTCGGAAGTTTCGGAGGTCTCTGACGCTTCTGGCTATGGCCTTTCCTTCCTCTGCATCCTCTGAGCTTTTTTCTCCATTGGTTCAGGTCTGTTCCCGTCTCTGCGTCGGCTCATATACGGGCACTGCCTGGCTACATGCCCTTCCGTACCACATTTAAAGCACCTAGTGCGTGGGAACTGTGCTACCAAATGTCCTGCTTTCCCACACTCATAGCACTTCCTGTCGTCTCGTCTTCTGGAGCTCCCCACATTTCCTCGGCTCCTTTCCCCCGCCATTACTCTTTCTCTTCCACCGTACTCCGCCTCCTTCTTTTTCCATGCGAGTGGCGTGGTTTTGGGCCTTCTATACGGCACTCTTCTCCAGCCCGTTTCTTCCTCACCTACTGTGGTGTCTTCCTCTCTGGCACTGGTGTCCACCATTTCTTGGGCACATTCCAGAAATGTGCGTTCTCTTGGTAACTCCTCCTTTCTTCCAGTTTCCTTCGCTAGCTATACTTTCAGGATAGTTGATAAGAACGCCATCCTGGCTTCTACTTCCGCCGCACTTACTGTCTCCCGCATCTTCTCTGTGATATGGTTGTATCTTGCCAGCTTCGTTCGGGCGTACTGCCCGTTCTTCTGCTGGTGTCTCTTCGTTTCCCTGAAGAGTTTAAAAATGTCCTCTTCAGGGGTCCATCGTCCCCCACCGAACGCTTTCTTCAGCCTTCACTACGTTCCACGAGGTCTCCTCGTCGGCCTGAATCATGTTCAGGACACTCCGCTTCACTCTGCACACCAGAGCTGCCCTCAGTGATTCTGCGTCCCCTTCCATTATCAGGTCCTCCGAACGTTTCCCCTCTATCCACATAACCAGCCGGTCGCCATCTTTAAGGAAATGATTTAGTTCCCCAGTCTCGCCTGCGAATCTTTCCAGATCCGAAATCGACTTCCTCATGTCCTGAGCCGTAATCGCCTGGATCTTCATCCACGCCAATGTATTCGTGTGAACCGCTGCCATGGTCGTTTGAGGTAACTACCGTATATCTGTTGCTGCACTAAGCACCGTGGGTCGTAACACTCCCTCTGGCATTTTATTGAGAGAGAAAAAAACGGGAAGCAAAAGAACGAAAAAAAAAATAAAGAAAAGAAAATTATTACTTTCGGCTCCGCCGTACTAGGTTTTCGGGTTTCGGCAGCAGTTAATTGTCGGAGGTTAAGCTTAAAGAGAGAATAGGAAAGAGGGAAACGAACTACACTCTCGAACTTCTTTAAAGAGACTGCTTTTTTGTCTTTAGTAATCCGACCTACATAGGAGTTGTTTACCTCCCATGATCGTACTAGTTTACAACATAAACTTGCCAACATAAACTTTATATATATATGCATATATATATAAGTTATGCACCACCGGGTAGAATGTGATAAAAAGAAGGAAAACGGGAACGTAAGACTAACTTCAGCTCTCGAAATAGACAGTCTTTATTTCTCTTTGTAATCCGACATATACGGGATCATGGGATGTTTACGTCCCATGATCGCATTAGTTTACCAGCGGACTATGTACAATTGAGTATCGTACCCCGATGCTCTTAGCGGACAATACAATATAAAATAAAAATAAAAAAAAACAGAAACTTCACACACAGGCTAAAAATAGTAAAACTAAAACAAACAAACAAAAGAAAAATACATTCGCTGATACAGATTTATGATCTGGAGTGAGGAGTGTATCGGGGTGAGGGCGTTACCCGAGACTCTCGCTGGGAGGATGTCCCCGCTGGTATCTTCAGCTGCTCTACATGTACGTCCCTGCGCTTCCGCGGTTCGCGAACACTCTGTATGGTTACGATATTGTGTTCGCGAATCGCGACCACCCTAAAGGGGCCCTCGTAACGGATCAGCTCTTTACCCCGGTTCGATGCAATCTTGCGGTAAACGGTGGTCCCTATAGTGACGCGACCTTCGATGGGCTTGACGCCCACGTTCTCCCTCGCCACTTTCCTACGTTTTTCGGCCGTAATCCTCGCGTAGGCCTTCCCCCAGAGCTTCCCAAACTCCGCGCGGTTGTTGACGAGGAGTGTGGCCGTCTCGTCTCCCTCCCCCGTTCCTCTGGTGTCTCGGCGACGTGCCCGCAGGCCAAAAAGAATCTCGAACGGTGAGAACCCCGTAGCCGTGTTTATCGAGTGATTGTAAGCTATCACCGCAAGTGACATAGCCTCAGCCGGCTCCAACCCCTGCTCTTTGGGTGTCCCGGGGTGTTGACATGCCATCTGACATCCAGCAACTTCATCTGCTCTCTTATGCCGGCGTTGTCAAATTCCCTGCCACCATCTGAAGCTATTCGATCGGGGACACCATACAATTGAAACCACCTGCGCAATGCTCCTAATACGGCTTCTGACGACTTTTCGCAGACGGGGTATGCCATGGCCACCTTACTGAATAGATCAACGACGATTACCCACTTGTGGCCCTTCCAAGTAAAAGTGTCCGTTTGCAGGCCGGTCAGGGGTGTCTGTGCCGTGGGGGTCTCTTCTTGCGGTCCTATCGGTGGGTGTCGATCGTACTTCGTGCGATGACAGATCTCGCACGCTCCTATCGTCTCCTGGATGGTTTTGCGCATTCCCCACCAGAAATACCTACGCTTCAATGCCTGCGCTGTTTCCTGTTCCCCCCGATGATTCGTTTTGCCTTGGTGGTATGCAAGCGTAATTTCTTTTTTCATGGTATCATCCGTGACCGTTTTCACCATCATCGTGAATCGCACGAACGTCCGGTCAATCCCGATCCGCTCCGCTCGCCATAACCTCTTAATTTTCTCCCAAATGGTCCCTTTCCCTACATAGATATGGTGCGTTATCCCCGGCTTGGAAGCTTCGTTGAGTAGGCGGCAGATCTGGTCCAGTTTTACTCCCGGCTGTGACCAGATGGTCGTTGTTGTGGATCTGTTGTAATTCCGGAACTGCCGGTCATCTCTGGATGATTCCCCTTGTTCTGGTTCTATGGCGTTGACTGTTATCGCCTGTGACAGCCAGTCCGCAACGACGTTTTCCTTGCCGGGCTTATATACAATCTCCATGTTGTACTGGCTAAGGAATTCCTTCCACCTCGTGACCCTTGCCGATGACTCCTTCAGTTTCCCTACCCATTGTAACGGACGGTGATCCGTGTGGACTCGGAATCTTCTCCCGAATACATAGGGCCGAAAATGGTCAATTGCCCAGACGATTCCTAGCAACTCCCGTTCTAGTGCGCTGTATCGGCTTTCTGCCTCCGATAGGCGTCTACTACCATACGCTACTGGTTGGTCTCCTCTGTCTCCCGCCTGCGATAGAACCGCTCCCAACGCGTATTCGCTAGCATCCGTCGTAATTGCGAACTTCTTATTAAAATCGGGAACTGCCAACACCGGGTGTTCCTGCAAACGGCTCATGCACTTTCGGATGTTCGCCTCTATATCGGGAGTGATGATCACCTTCCGTCCCTTTTTCAGGAGGTCATTGAGAGGGACTAGATATGCCGCCATTTCGGGGACAAATCTTCTATAGAAATTTAGCGTTCCTAGAAGGCGTCGGATTCCCTTGACATCGGACGGGACCGCCATCTTTTGGATGGCTGCTATCTTCCCAGAATCTGGTCGCACTCCCTCCTTGGAGATTGTGTGTCCCAAGAAGGTAATAACTTCCTGGCCTAACCGGGACTTTTCTTCTGACAATTTCAATCCGAATTGCCTCACTCGGTTGAACACAGTTTTCAGGTGCGCTTTGTGTTGGGCCTCATCCGCGCTAAATACTAGGAGGTGTCCATATAAATTTGGCACATGGACTCATCGATACTCCTGAGCAACTCGTCCATAAGTCTCTGGAACGTGATAGGTGCGTTTTTGAGACCGAATGGCATCCGTGTGAATTCATAATGCCCTCGTTCGAAGGTGAAGGCTGTTTTGTGGCGATCCTTTGGGTCCATCTGTATCTGGTGGTACCCCACTTTGAGGTCTAACGTGCTAAAGATCCGCGCCCCACTCAGTCAGTCTAAGATGTCATCGAATCTGGGGATAGGGTATTTCTCGTCCACTGTGTTGTCGTTGAGTCGCCTATAGTTTACGACAACTCTATATTTTTCGGGTCCCCCGTCTTGAGCACTCTTCTTCCTGACTGCCCACAAAGGGCTATTGTACGGTGACGTGCTGTCCTCAATGATCCCCTGCCTTCTTAAGTCGTCCAACTCTACTTTGATATGGTGCCTCAAAGCTTGCGGGTATCGGCGCTCCTTCACGTAACTTACTACCTCCCGTTTGAGCGGGATTTCTGCACTGTTCTACCAGTGACCCCCCAATCTCTCGCCTTCTCTAAAGAATATATCCGCATATTCCCTTCTGAGCTCATCTCCCTAGTCCTGCGCTCGCCTAATTGCTCCTATCCGCGCTCCACCGTCGTTCCCGACGTCACTCCCTCGTTTCGAGCACCTATATCTCTTCCCTCCTATACGAATGTCCCATCTTCCCTTTTCGTTCCTCACCCTTGCTCCTACCTTCGCTAGCAGGTCACATCCGATGATCCCCCCGTATTCCTTGTGCATTTTTCACTCTATATGAACTCTGAGTTCCTCCATGCCTCGACCCCATCTTTCTAGACCTATTACCGTTTCCCCTTCTACTTTACAGGGCCCCCCAGGTTAACCAAGCTACAAGAACATACCTGTATTTGGGGTATCCTCACTCCCACACACATCCTCTCCAGGGTCTCCCGACACATTATCGTTTTGGTACTCCCAGTATCCACCAGGCACTGCACTCCGCACGCTACTCGAATAATTGGCAGACCGCTGTATGTACCGCTCACGCTCGTTCGTTCCTCTCTTCAGCCACCTGTCGTCAGTTAAATAATTATTAACCATAGGGGCCTTTTTAAAAAGTAGTTTATTAACTAGACAAACAATACAACTTATATGATAACAGTGATAGAGAAATACGTCAGGGGTACAGTGACGAGATGAATGAGAGCTGGTGAGAGGAAAAGGAGAATTATATAAGGACAGATTAGATTAAGGAGTGCTGATCTTGGTGCTGACTTGCATGATGTGCAGGTGTCAGCTGTGTGTTGACAGTCGGTGTGCAGGTGTCAGCTACTTCCATAACTGTCGACCGCTTCTTTCAACACTGTTGCTACCCCAGCCCGCTTCGCTTCCTGGTTCCTCCCTTTCATTGTCGGTATCGGATATTTCAGAGGTTTCTGACGCCTCTGACCGTGGCCTCTCCCTCCCTCCTCCACACTCTCTGAGCGTTTACCTCCATTGGCTCTGGTCAATTTCCATTTCGTCGACGGCTCATATATGGGCGCTGCTTGGCTACGTGCCCCTCCGTGCCACACTCGAAACACCTAGTGCGTGGGCACTGTGCTGCCAAATGTCCTATTTTTCCGCACTCGTAGCATTTTCTTTTCTGGGACGGCCTGCAATTGCTCGGTTCCTGTCTCCCACCGCCGTTGCCTCTCTTCCGCCGTACCCTGTCTCCTTTCTCCTCCGGGTGACCGGTGTGGTTTTGGGCCTTCTGTAAGATACCCTCTTCCAGCCCTCTTCTTCATAACCTGTAACTTCCTCTTCTCTGGCACTAGTGTCCACCATCTCCTGTGCACATTCTAGGAACGTGTGCTCTCTAGGAATTCCCTCTTTTCTTCCTGTTTCCTTTGCCAACTGAACTTTTAAAATCGTCGCCAGGAACGCCATCATTCCTTCAACCTCGGCCGCGCTCACGGACTCCCTCATCTTCTCGGTGATACTATTGTATCTCGCTAAGAGTGTTCCCGCATACTGGCCGTTCGTCTGGTGGGGCTTCTTTATCTCCCAGAACATCTTGAAGATATCCTCTTCGGGTGTCCATCTTCCCCCTCCGAACGCTTTCTTTAACCGTTCTTTTACGGTACTCCATGGGGTCTCTTCGTCCGCCTGAATCATATTGAGGATGCTTCACCCTACACAAGAGCGCTGCTCTCAGTGACTCAGCGTCTCCTTCGGCGATAAGGTCTTCCGCTTGTTTTCCTTCTATTCGCGTCATCAGCCTGTCCCCTCCCTTCAGGAAGTGGTTCAGTTCCCCGGTCTCTCCAGATCGGAAATCGATTTTCTCACATCTTGAGCCGTAATTGCCTGAATTTTCATCCAGGCCATAGTATTGGCGGCTGCCATTTGGGGGAGCTGTGGTATATCCACTGCTGCGTTGAGCACCCCTGGTCTAAGTAATCCCTCCGGCATTCCCGTGAAATAAGAGAACAAAAAAAAGGAGAGAAAAAAAACGATAGGTTCCCGGGTTTTGGCACCAGTTATTCACCACCGGGTAGAATGTGATAAAGAGAAGGAAAACGGGAACGTAAGACTAACTTCAGCTCTCGAAATAGACTGTCTTTATTTCTCTTTGTAATCCGACATATACGCGATCATGGGATGTTTACGCCCCATTATCGCATTAGTTTACAATACAGAGCTACCTCTGACTGTAACTTATATATATAAGTTAAGATTTGGACGTCGTAGGCAGCCAGTCTAATCCTCAAGTCATCGGGATGTAAACATCCCGAATGTATTTAGAGAGGCTTTAAAAGGCTCAAATAAAAAAAGTCTTGTGACAACTCTCGTTCTGTAACTACATTCAACCTCTTTCCTTTTTCTTCATGTTTTCGTTGACGATCATTAACTGGTGCAGAAACCCGGAAGCGGAGTGAGTTCGAGTCATTAACGTGCTAGTTGGCTTTTGTTGTTTTTTTTCCTTCTCATTCGCTTTCGCGTAATTTAATTAAAGGAAGTAATGGTGGACTTGCGGCCGGCAGCGTTTGAAGTTCCACAGTTACCTAAAGAAACCATGGCTGAAGCCCTTGCGAACTCGCTGGCATGGATTAAGGTGCGGGCAGTGACGTCGCAGGATATGAGGAAAATGATCTCAGACCTTGAAAAATTTTCTGGGGAAATGGGTGAGTTGAATCATTTTCTCCAAGGCGGAGATAGAATTATGGAGAGGATACAAGCCAAGGGTAAAAAGGAACGTGCTGAACCTGATACAGGTGGACGAGGAAACCCCATGGGAGATAGTAAAGACGAGACTGAAGAAAGCATATGGGAGGGGGGACGATGGACCCCAGAGGAGGATATCTTCCAAATGTTTCGAGAAACGAAATCTCCGAGGCAGAATAGTGGACAGTATGCTGCAGTCCTGGTAGTCCGTTACAATAAAATAAATGAGAAAATGAGGGAGACAACTAGTGCCGAGGAAGTTGAGGGCAGGATGGGGTTCCTGTCTACGATCTTAAAGGTGCAATTAGCGAAGGAGACGGGAAGGAAGGAAGAGTTCCCTAATAAGCGATCGTTCCTAGAATGCGCCCAGGCGATGATAGATGCTAGCGCAAGAGAGGAAGAAGTGAAAATGAACGAAGATGACAACGGTTAGAGCCGGATCCCGTATAGGAGAAACAGGACTCCAAAATCGGTGTGTAAGTGACAGGAAACGCCGGTAGAGACAGGGGAGCGACGGGAGAGAGAAGATTGGGAGTGACGAGGCCTACCTACGGGCGTACCTACGCGCCTCGGAAAGAAGATAGGAAATGTCATGGCTGTGGAAAGACGGGCCATCTAGTAGCTCAGTGCCCTCGCACTAAGTGCTTCGAGTGTGGGGAAGAAGGACACATAGCAAGACAATGTCCATACGTGTTTCGTAGAAAGGAATTTCACAGAGAAGAACCAATGGAGGTAAATAACCAGGAAATCTGGGAGAGGCGGAGCGCGACACCAAGAGAAAATGGATTATCGGGCGACGAGTCGTCAGAGATGTCGGAGACAGACGGAGAGGAGTCGAAGCGCAGCGGGAGCAGAAGACAAGAGTGGCAGAAGAATCCCTCGCGCAGATGGGAGCGGCGTACGGAGGCCTGAGGAGAGTGGCAGCAGAGAGACGACCGCATCCTAAGGTACAATACTGTGCGGGAAAGGATGTGTGGTTTGCCAATTATTAAGTTCGGGAAGGGGGAGAGGTGCCTCATTGATACTGGCAGCACCAATACAATAATGTCTCGTGGTGCGTTAGAGAGGTTGCGTGTAGGAGAGAGGGCACACCAGATCAAGGTATGTAAGTGTAAATTACTTACTCTTGGGGGACCCTGCGAAGTAATGGGAGAAGCGGTAGTGGGGCTGGACAAATGGGAAAAGTAATGGGTGACATAAAAGTACACGTCGTGGAAGACATGCCGCGGGAATACCAGATAATAGAGGGGTGTGATTTACTGGGAAAAGTAGGCGCGCACATCGGAAAGGAAATATCAAAATAGGGAAGTGAACCTATCAAAACCGGGGGGGGGGCGTAAGGGGCGAAACGGAGTCTGCGGAGCGAGTTTAGGGATATTTTTTTCGCTGAAGGGAACACGCTAGAAGCAACGGGGAAAACGCTACATGAGATCACGTTAAAAGTAGAGCGGGTGACATATGTGAAGGAGAGGCGGTATCCGCAAGCGCTCAGACAACACATTAGAAAGGAGATCGAGGATCTCAAGCACCAAGGTGTCATCAGAGATAGCACGTCTCCGTATAATAGCCCTTTGTGGGCAGTGAAAAAGAAAATTCGACCGGGAGAAAGTGGGGAAAAATACCGAGTCGTGGTGGATTTTCGGAAACTTAACGACAATACCCTGGACGAAAAATATCCGATACCGCGGTTCGAAGACATCCTAGACAGACTCAACGATGCGAAAATTTTTAGCACAACATTTAGTGACAACTTTCGTTCTGTAACTACATTCAACCTCGTTCCTTTTTCTTCACGTTTTCGTTGACGAACATTAACTTATATATATATATATATGTTAAGGCCTGGGCACTGTTGGTACACAGTCTTAATACCAAAACATCGGGATGTAAACATTCCGAGTGTATGTGTATGGGATTAAGAGCTAAGAATAAAGCAGTCTTATACTATCGTTTGCCCTATTCATTTCTATTACCTCTTTCTCCATCTTTTTTTACTGTTCTAGTTCTTACGAACGTTAACTGGTGACGAAACCCGGGAAGAATTAAGGAACACAGTTCGGGGAAATTTTGTTGTGGCCCGATTTAGATCGATACACATAGGAGAAGATATGACGGAAAGTGGCGTATTAAGACAGCCCGTCTTAAATATCGTTGATGGGACGGAACCTAGGAGAGTGGGCCTGCTACCGGAGACTTACGCAAATGCACTCGCCCTGATGAGGGTGAAGGCTATGAACACCCAGGATCTAAGAAAAGCGATTTCGGATCTGGAGAAGTTTACAGGTGAGCTGGGTGAACTTAATCACTTTTGAAAAGGGAGGAGACCGCCTCGCAGCGTTAATCGGGACAAAGGTGGAAGGCAATTGGCTGGACCTCAGGGACGCGGAATCACTGAGCGTGGCTTTGATATGTCGAGTAAAAAGAAGCATCCTGAATCAGATCCAAGCTGACGAGGAAACCCCATGGGAAGTGGTAAAGGCGCGACTAAAGAAAGCGTATGGAGGGGGCGTTGGACCCCTGAGGAAGATATTTTCCAGATGTTTCGGGAAACGAGGTCTCCGACACAGAGTAACGGACAGTATGCCGCAGGTCTGGTAGTCCGTTACAATCAGGTTACTGAAAAGATGAGAGAGACGTTTAGCGCTGAAGAAGTAGAAGGCCGGATGGGCTTCCTGTCAACAATATTGAAGGTGCAGCTGGCCAAGGAAACGGGAAGGAAAGAGGGATTCGCTCACGAACGGTCTTTCCTAGAGTGCGTGCAAACGATGATCGACGCCAGCGCTAGGGAAGCAGAATTGCGTATCCGAGAAGACGAGAGTGACTGGAGCCGGGTCGTTTATAAAAAAATCAGGACCCCAAAGACCGTACGGAAGAAACCCGAAACACCGTTTACGGGTAGAGATAGGGGGGTGACAGGAGAAAAGAAATTCAGAGGAGCAAGGCCTAGATATATGCCTCGTAGAGAAGAGAGGAGGTGCCACGGATGTGGTAAGACGGGTCACTTAGTGGCACAGTGCCCTAGAACGAAATGTTTCGAGTGCGGTGAGCAAGGGCATATCGCAAGACAGTGCCCGTACGTATACAGAAGAAGGGAATTCGAAAAAGCAGAACCTATGGAGGTCAACGCCCAAGAGGTTCGTGAGAGGCGTAGAACAACCCACAGAGACACAGGATCGTCAGCTGATGATTCATCGGGAACATCGGAAACTGAGGGAGACGAGCCAGGGCGCCACAGGAGCGGAGAACAGGAGAAGCAGAAGAATAAATCGCGTCGATGGGAGTGGCACGTAGAAGCCTGAGGAGAGTGGCAGCAGAGAGGCGACCACATCCTAATATGTAATACGGCGCGGAAAGGGATGTGCGAGTTGCCAATTATTGAGTTCGAGAAGGGGGAGAGGTGCTTAATAGACACAGGTAGCACCAATACGATAGTGTCGCGTAGTGCACTAGAGAGGCTGTGTGGAGGAGCGAGTACACACCAGATTAAGGTATGTGATTGTAAACTACTCACTCTGGGGGGACCCTGCGAAGTGATGGGGGAGGCGGTGGTAGGACTAGAAAAATGGGCGAATGTAGGAGGGTAAATAACGGTGCACGTCGTAGAGGAGATGACGCGTGACTATCAAATAATTGTGGAATGCGATTTGTTAGGACGGGTAGGCGCGGGCATAACGAACGAAGAGAAAAACTGGAGGATTAGATTAGGGGATTTAATGTATCGGAGTCAGGGGACAGTACGGGGTGGAAAGGTACGAATTGGGGCGGTAAAGAGAGTAGAGGATTGGAGGGAGAGGCTGCGTGACGAATTTAGAGACATTTTTTTCGTAGAGGGAGATCTGTTAGGAGCAACGGGGAAGACAGAGCACGAGATAACTCTAAAAGTAGAGTGCGTAACATACGTTAAAGAAAGGCGATATCCTCAAGCACTTCGTCAACACATCCGGAGGGAAATTGACGAATTAAAGCGTCAAGGGATTATCAGAAATAGCACTTCGCCGTACAATAGTCCCCTGTGGACGGTGAAAAAAAAAAATAGACCAGGCGAGGAAGAAGATTATTATAGAATAGTTATAGACTTTAGAAAGCTCAATAAGAACACTCTAGACGAGAAATATCCTATTCCACGCTTTGAGGATATACTGGATAGGCTGAGTGGAGCGTAAATCTTCAGTACGTTAGATCTGAAAGCGGGATATCACCAGATTAGACTGAATGCGAATGATCAGCATAAGACGGCGTTTTCATTCGAACGAGGTCATTACGAGTTTACAACGATGTCGTTCGGTTTGAAAAACGCCCCGATAACATTCCAGCGGCTAATGGATGAACTCCTGAGGGGATTTGATGAGAACATCTGCCAGATCTATATGGACGACCTCATAGTCTTCAGCCATACCGAACCGGAACATATAGAACCCCTTCAGAGTGTTTTTAAGAGGTTAAAGGAATTTGGGCTGAAATTATCGATAGAAAAGTCGTCCCTGGGTCAGGAGACAATTAGTTTTCTGGGCCATACTATATCTAGGCAGGGAGTCCAACCGGACTCCATGATAATAGATGCGATCCGGAAAATGGCGGTGCCAAAAGATGTTAAAGGCATTCGGCGGTAGTTGGGGACGCTAAATTATTATCGCCGTTTCGTTCCGGATATGGCGGAATTCTTGGTCCCTATTAGTAATTTATTACGCAAAGGGGCGCGAGTGATAATCACGCCGCTAATTGAGAAAAATATTCAGAAATGTATGGAACGGTTGCAAGAAGCACCTATCTTGGCGTTTCCAAATTTTGAGAAGGCGTTTACTGTCACAACGGACGCAAGTGAGTACGCCTTGGGAGCGGTATTGTCCCAGGAGGGAATCGACGGGGAGAGGCCGGTAGCATATGCGAGCAGAAGGTTGACTGACACGGAGGTGAGGTACAGTGCCCTCGAACGGGAACTACTGGGTATCATCTGGGCCATTGGTCACTTCCGCCCATACGTATTTGGGAGAAAATTTAAAGTCCACACCGATCACAGACCGCTGCAATGGGTGGGAAAATTAAAGGAATCATCCGCACGCGTGACACGGTGGAAGGAGTTTCTGTCGCAATACAATATGGAGATTGTGTATAAGCCAGGGAAGGATAATGTCGTGGCAGACTGGCTGTCGCGTGCCATTATGACGAATGCTATTGAGGACGGCGAGAAATCAGGGGGTAGTCGAGAATTCCTTGCGGAGTGGACGCCAGGAGAAGCAGGAAGTACCGATCTGCGGGAAGATGGTGGCGCGAGAGATAGCCCCACATCAGAAGAGTCTGTTGGAGAAAGACCACGAGACATGGGAACGTCTGAGGAGATTATCAACGACAAATGTCACCAAATCATTTGGAAGACAAAAACTTCGGGCCTGATGACGGTGACGTACGACGAATACGGCCGAAGCACAATTTCGACGATCTGGTCGGAGCCGGGAGTGAGGCTAGAGCAAATTTGCCGCTAGATGCCTCCAAACCGGGAAAAACGTACCACCTATTTGTCGGTAACGCGACGATTTGGGAGAAAATTAGAAGATTGTGGCAGAGCGAGCAATTAGGAATCGACCGCACGTTTATAAGGTGCCTATCGGCGGTTCAGACGTTGCGTGACGTGGAGCAACAGCGGGAGGTCACACTTGCGTACCACCAGGGGAAGACGAATCACCGTGGCGTGCAAGAGACAACGCAGGCACTACAGCGGAGATATTTTTGGTGGGGGATGCGGCAGACCATCCAGGAGATCATAGGGGCTTGTGAAATCTGCCTGAAAACCAAATATGACCGCCATCCACCACAGGGACGACAGGAGGAGACACCCACAACAGAGTCGCTACTGATTAATTTACAAATCGACACGTTTACGTGCCGTGGATTCATATGGGTCACTACAATCGACACATTTAGTAAGGTGGCTATGGCATACGAGGTGCGGGACAAATCGTCAGACGCTATTCTGCAAGCCGTCAACATGTGGTTCCAATTTTATGGCATCCCCGAGCGCATTTCGTCGGATGGTGGGAGAGAGTTCGACAACGCCAAAGTTCGCACTGAGATGAAAAATAGAGACGTGGTATGGCATATTAATACTCCGGGACATCCCAAAAGTAGAGGAAACGTTGAGCGCCTGCACAGCACCCTCAGCGATCACCCGCGGGTATACCAGGTCGATAAGGGGCTGTCAGCTAATGTTGCGATCCCAATGGCGGTGGTGGCGTATAACCACTCAATTTGAAAATATCTTTGGGTTACGCGCGAGACCGTGAAATTGGACAGAGACGGTGGCGGATGAAGGGAGCACGGAACAGCTCGTGAATACCCACATGCGGCTGGGGAAAATGTGGCGTACAGTGCGCGATCGTATATCGGGGGAAAAAACCAAACGCGTTGCGAGGGCAAATATGAAAGTACGGGACGGAATGGGTTCGATTATGATCGGGACCGTCGTTTATAGGAAATTAGGTTCGAATCGGAGTAAAGAGCCGGTCCGATATGAAGGCCCTTTTAAGGTTGTTGTGATCCGAGAACACAATCTTGTAACTATCGAGAGTGTGGACCACCCAAGGAAACGGCGGACGGTTCATATTGAACAACTTAAACTCCCACTCGAGGGGGGGGGAGCGTGAGTTAACTGGTGTGTCCTCGATCCGACACGAAGCAAGTAATTGTGTTGTTATAGGTCATATTGTTAATATATGTGACATTCAGACAGAGAGTTCTGTTCTTAGTTTTTATAGTATTATTATTTTATAGGAGGTATTATTATTTTGTTTTGTGCATTTATATTTTATTTGTCTTGTTTATATGTTTCTTTAGTAGTGTGATGGATTATAGATTGTGTATCGGGTGCGCTGGCCTTGGCCCTTAAGAACCCGAGCCACCTGATTGTACACTCGGGTCGGACTTAGAGTTTACGAGGGAGTGTGCGTAAACTGGCGGGGGGAGTTAAGGCCTGGGCACTGTTGGTACACAGTCTTAATACCAAAACATCGGGATGTAAACATTCCGAATGTATGTGTATGGGATTAAGAGCTATGAATAAAGCAGTCTTATACTATCGTTTGCCCTATTCATTTCTATCCTCTTTCTCCATCTTTTTTTACAGTTCTAGTTCTTACGAACGTTAACTGGTGCTGAAACCCGGGAAGAATTAAGGAACACAGTTCGGGGAAATTTTGTTGTGGCCCGATTTAGATCGATACACATAGAAGAAGATATGACGGAAAGTGGCGTATTAAGACAGCCCGTCTTAAATATCGTTGATGGGACGGAACCTAGGAGAGTTTTTCGATCTTTTTTGACTGTTCTAGTTCTTACGAACGTTAACTTATATATATATATATATATATATAAGTTAAGTCCAGGCGCTGCTAGTGCCCAGCCTTAATCCCCAAACATATGTTATCTGTATATGTTTACAGGTAATACCTATAGATAGAGGTATCTTGGACTAAATAAAGATGTCTTGTTATAACGTTCTACGTGTTCTTATTACCAACCTTTCTTAGCTTGTAATTCAATAAACATTAACTGGTGCCAAAACCCGGGAACCGTGGAGAAAGAGAGTTATCGAGTGCGAGCGTAATTTTTTTTTGTTTTGTTTTCTTCTATACAGAATATTCTAGAAGATGACTGAAGGAGGAGTTTTGAGACAGCCCGTCTTGAATCTCGTAGAGGGAGCAGATATTAGAAGAGTGGGAACTATGCCAGAAGTTCATGCCACGGCGCTCGCGCTGACGAGGGTAAAAGCGATGGATACCCAGGATCTGAGGAAGGCTGTTTCGGAGCTGGAGAGATTCACTGGGGAACTGGGGGAGCTGAACCATTTCCTAAAAGGAGGAGACCGTCTCACAGCTTTAATTGGAGCTAAAGTAGAAGAAAATTTAATAGATCCCAGAGACGCGGAATCGTTGAAGGCGGCCCTGATATGTCGGGTCAAGAGAAGTATACTGAATCAAATTCAGGCAGATGAAGAAACCCCGTGGGAAGTAATTAAGATGAGATTGAAGAAGGCGTACGGAGGAGGACGATGGACTCCCGAGGAGGACATATTCCAAATGTTTAGGGCGACAAAGTCCCCAAGACAAAGTAACGGGCAATATGCTGCGGGGTTAGTAGTCCGTTTCAATAAGATAACGGAGAAGATGAGAGAGTCGATTAGTGTAGAAGAGGTGGAGGGTAGAATGGGATTCTTATCCACAATTCTAAAAGTGCAACTGGCCAAGGAGACAGGAAGAAAGGAAGGATTCTCTGATGAGCGCTCGTTCTTGGAGTGTGCACAATCAATGATCGACACTAGTGCCAAGGAGGAAGAAGTGAGGGTGCAAGACGTCGACAATGAGTGGAGCCGAGTTGCATAAAAAAGAACCCGGACCCTGAAACCAACCTGGAGGAGACCAGAAACGTCCGTTATTGGCAGAGACAAGGGAACGACAGGAGAAAGAAGATTCAGAGGAACGAGACCGAGGTATGCCCCGCCCAGGGAAGAAAGAAAATGCCACGGATGTAGGAAGGCAGGACATTTAGTGGCACAGTGTCCTCGAACGAAATGTTTTGAGTGTGGCGAGGAAGGACACATCGCGAGGCATTGCCCGTATATCTTCCGGAGGAGAGAATACCAACGACCAGAACCGATGGAGGTAAACACTCAAGAAGTAAGAGAGAGACGGAGCATGACACATGGGGAGAGTGGATCATCAGAAGATGAGTCATCAGGGACTCCGGGAACTGAAGGAGAAGAAGCGAGGCGCAGCAGAAACAGGAGACAGACAGGGCAGAAGGTCGAGTCACGTAGATGGGAGCAACGTGATGAAGCCTGAGGAGCGTGTCGGCAGAGAGGCGACCGCATCCTGAGATGTAATGCAATTCGGGAGAGGATGTGTGCGTTGCCAATAATTAGGGTCAAAGGAGGAGAGATGTGTCTGGTGGACACGGGAAGCACCAACACCATCATGTCCCGCGGAGCGCTGGAGAGGCTGTATGGCGGAGAGAGGGCACTCCAGATTCAGGTATGTAATTGTAGTTTAATCACCCTGGGAGGCCCTTGCGAGGTAGTGGGAGAGTTAGTCATAGGGCTAAATAGGTGGGCGAAGAAAGGGGGAGATCTAAAGATACATATCGTAGGAAACATGCCGCGGGAGTACCAGGTGATAGTTGGGTGCGACATGTTGGGGAAGGTAGGCGCGCATGTGGAGAATATCGGGGAAAAATGGAACATTAAGTTGGGGAAAGTGGAATATAAATGTCAAGGGACTATATGGGACGGAAGAGCGCGGATAGGGGCGGTTAATAAAATAGAGGGCTGGAGGGAAGGCCTACAGAGGGAGTTTGAGGATATTTTTTACGTAGAGGGAGACACGCTAGGAGCGACTGGGAAGACGGTCCACGAGATCCAGTTAAAGAAAGAACGCGTGACATACGTGAAAGAGAGAGGATATCCGCAGGCGCTACGTAGGCATATTAGAGAGGAGCTAGAGAGTCTCAAACGGCAAGGGATTCTAATTGATAGCACTTCGCTCTATGGGCAGTGAGGAAGAAAAATAGACCTGGGGACGAGACGGAGAAATACAGGGTAGTTATCGATTATCGGAAGTTAAACGAGAACACGACGGACGAGAAGTATCCTATTCCCCGATTTGAGGACATATTAGACAGATTGAACGGGGCGACAATATTTAGTACCCTAGATCTAAAGGGTGGCTATCACCAGATCAAGATGAGCGCGAACGACCAAGACAAAACGGCCTTTACATTTAGGGGGCATTATCAATTTACCAGGATGCCATTTGGACTGAAAAACGCCCCGATTACCTTTCAACGCCTAATGGATGAATTTTTGAGGGGAATAGCTGAAGCCGTATGCCAGGTCTACATGGACGATCTGTTAGTTTTCAGCAGAACGGAGGCAGAGCACGTTGAGCACCTAAGAAGTGTATTTCAAAGAGTCCGCGAATTCGGATTAAAATTTTCCATGGAGAAGTCTCTGTTGGGGAAGAAAAAAATCAATTTTTTGGGCCACACCATCTCACAGGAGGGGGTTAAGCCAGACTCTACGAAGGTCGAGGCGATTAGAAGGATGGTGTTGCCCACAGATGTAAAGGGGATCCGTCGACTTCTGGGGACGCTTAATTATTACAGAAGATTTGTGCCGGACATGGCGGCATACGTGCTGCCTATTAATAATTTACTGCGAAAGGGAGCGAGGGTGGTAATTACATGGCAATCATGGAGCAGAACATCCGGAAATGTATGTCTAGCTTACAAGAGGAACCAATATTAGCATTTCCCGATTTCCAACATCCCTTCACAATCACCACTGATGCCAGCGAATATGCACTGGGGGCAGTGTTGTCGCAGGAGAGAGACGGTGGGGAGCGCCCGGTGGCGTACGCTAGTCGACGGCTCACAGAAACGGAAGCGCGGTATAGTGCTCTAGAGAGAGAGCTCCTAGGTATCGTCTGGGCTATAGACCATTTCCGCCCATATGTCTTCGGCAGAAAATTCCGTGTTCACACCGACCACAGACCCCTACAATAGGTAGGAAAGTTAAAGGAGTCCTCGGCACGGGTCACGAGGTGGAAAGAGTTTTTGTCCCAGTACAATATGGAGATCATATATAAACCCGGGAAAGAGAACGTAGTGGCAGACTGGCTGTCCAGAGCCATTACTGTGAATGCATTGGAAGAAGGGGAACCATCCGAGGAAATCCAACAGTTTCTCCGGGAATGGACACCCGGGGAGGATGGAAGCCTCGGTACGCTAGGAGATAGCGAAGGCAAGGAAACCCTTGAAGGGGAAGGTTCCGCCGCCGAAAGACCTGTTGAAATGGAAGTAACAGAAGGGATCGTGAACGACAAAAGACGGCAGATCATTTGGAAATCCAAGACCTCAGGGCGGCTGCAGATCGCATATGACATCTATGGGAGAAGTAAAATCGCGATAATTTGGTCGCCACCAGGGGTTAGGAACGACCAAATTTGCCGTGCATTGAAAGATGCCTCGGAACCTGGAAAGACCCATCATGTATATGTAGGGAATGCCACTATTTGGGGGAAAATTCAAAGACTCTGGCGAATGGAACAACTTGGAATGGATAGGTCATTTATTCGGTGCACGTCGATGGTGGAGACACTCAAAGACAGAGAACAGCAGCTGGAAGTGACGCTGACCTATCACCAAGGAAAAACGAATCACCGTGGAGTTCAGGCTTGCAACGTTTCCTGAACTCCACGGTGGTTGCGGCGGAGGTACTTTTGGTGGGGAATAAAAAAGGACATACAAGAAATGATAGGGGCATGTGCAGTTTGTCTCACTACGAAGTATGACAGACATCCGCCACGGGGGTGACAAGAAGAATCGCCCACCGCCGAGACACCGTTGAGCGACTTACAAGTGGATACCTTACTTGGATGGGGTATAAGTGTGTTACCACAATCGACATCTTTAGCAAGGTGGCCATGGCGCACCCGGTGCAAGAACAGTCATCAGACGTGGTAATGCTGGCATTGAATACCTGGTTCCAGTTTTACGGAGTACCAGACCGGATCTCGTCGGATGTGGGCAGAGAATTCGACAATGACAACATCCGGAAAGAAATGAAGACTCTCGATGTCTCTTTGCATCTTGATACCCCAGGGCGCCCTAAGAGTAGAGGAGGGATAGAAAGATTGCACAGCACCCTGAGTGACCACCTGCGGGTATATCAGGCGGAAGAGGGTCTGCCGGCGAATGAGGCGATGCCGAAGGCGGTGGCCGCTTAAAATCATTCGATCCACACCACGACGGGGTTCTCCCCGTTCGAGATCCTCTTTGGGCTGCGCGGAAGACGGAGAAATGGGGCAGAGACGGTAGCAGACGAGGGAATGGCGGAGAAAATTGCGAGCAATACTGTCGGTTTGAGGCAAATATGTGACAAAGTCCGAGAAAAGGTAACGAGGGACAAAGCGAGACGAGTGGAACGGGAAAACCTCAAAGTCCGGGATCGAATAGGGGAACTTAAAATCGGGACTATCGTCTATAAAAAAACTAGGGTCAAATAGGAGCAAAGAGCTAGTGCGATATGAGGGCCCATTTAAAGTGGTCGTGATTAGGGAACACAACGTCGTGACAATTGAGAGTATACGACCCCCTAAGAAGCGGCGCAATGTCCACATAGAACAGTTAAAACTTCCACCAGGGGGGGAGGTTGTAGATCAGGAATGAGCTGGAGTGTCCTCGCCCCATACACGCGAAGAACATTGTAAATAGTAATACTTATGTGATTTTCCCACAGAAGTATTGTTTTTTTTTCAAAGTCAAAGTTTTATTTTATGTTTTTTTTACAAGTGACAGTTGGTCTTAACGTTTCATAGGATTAGAGCTTAATGTGAGGGATTACAGGCTGTGTACGGGCGGGGCTGGCCTTTGCTCCCTTGTAACATTAGCGGAGCGTTATTTGAATGGACTAAGACGTCCGAGCGTTGGACTTCAAAGTTTGCGAATGGGTGTTTGGAAACTGGTGGGGGGGGAGTTAAGTCCAGGCGCCACTAGTGCCCAGCCTTAATCCCCAAACATATGTTATCTGTATATATGTTTACATGTAATACCGATAGATAGAGGTATATTGGAATAAATAAAGCAGTCTTGTAACAACGTTCTACGTGTTCCTATTACCAACCTTATTTAGATTGTAATTCAATAAACATTAACTTATATATATATATATATATATATATATATATAAGTTAATAGCGGGTGGTTAAGATAGACAAAGAAAAGAATAAGGAAAGAGTCGTATTAGTATTCGACATAGTGAGGCCTCTGGCTTTAACTCCCCCCTGCCAGTTCCTGACCATCCGTCGGGAACTCCAAATTACCACTTATACACGCTTAAAGCATATACCAATTACCTGTAGGTCGGAAAATAATAATTCCGTGCTCACCCAGAACAGCACAATAATGTCTTACAGTCATAAGAAATAAAACAGAAACCTTTTGAATTTCGTACAAAAGATAATATAATATGAAGATAATATAATAAAATAATACAATGAATAACAATAAAATAAAAATATCCTGGTAAAACTATATACGAAATAAAAACAAAGTATGACCCCAATGAGATGTGTTTAGGGGCGAGGATACTAGAGCGAAAGTACTTAAGGCTTCCCCACCGGAAGCTTTAACTAATCTACATGTATAGTCTTGTGCTTCCTGGGTTCACGGATACTTTGGATGGTAACTAAATTGTGTTCGCGAATCGCGATCACCCTGAAGGGTCACCCATAACGGGACAATTCTTTAGTCCGATCGGACCTGATCCTTCGGTACACGGTGGTGCCTATCGTGACACGTCCTTCTATCGGTTTGACGCCCACATTCTCCCTGACCACCCTCCCAGTCTTTTCGGCTGTAATTTTCGCGTAGAATTTCCCCCACAGCTTCCCCAACTCCACGCGGGAGTTGGCGAGATGTGCTGACGTCTCATTTCCCACCACCGTTCTACGAGTGTCTCGGAGATGGCCCGAAGACCGAAAACGATTTCAAAGGGTGAGAACCCTGTGGTCGTGTGAACGGAGTGATACACTACCATCGCTTTAGGCATTGCCTTTGCCGGCTTCAACCCTTTGTCGGCATAGTAAACACGGAGATGATCTCCCAAGCTGCTGTAGAGGCGCTCAATTCCCCCTCTACTCTTTGGATGCCCTGGGGTATTGACATGCCATATTAAGTCCAGAGATTTCATATCCTCTCTCATGTCAGCGTTATCAATCTCCCTCCCGCCGTCCGACGCTATCTGATCGGGGACGCCATCAAACTGGAACCACCTCCTCAGCGCTCCTAACACTGCCTCCGACGACTTTTTCCGAACGGGGTGTGCCATGGCAATTGCTGAATAGGTCAACCATCGTGACCCACTTGTGTCCCTTCCAGGTAAAAGTGTCCACTTGAAGGTCAGTTAGCGGTGTTTGCGCCGTAGGGGTCTCAATTTGTAGCCCTATTGGTGGGTGCCTATCATATTTCGTACGGTAGCAGATCTTGCATGCCCCTAGTGTCTTGAATCGTCTTCCACATCCCCCACCAGAAATACTTGCACTTCAACGCCTGAGCCGTCTCGAGTTCCCTCCGGTGATTCGTTTTGCCCTGATGGTATGCCAGCGTTATCTCCTTCTGAATTGTCTCGTCCGTGATGGTTTCTACCATCATGGTACACCGCACAAATATTCGATCCACCCCGATCTGTTCTCAACCACCACAGCCACCTAATCTTTTCCCAAATGGTCGTGTTTCCCACGTACAAATATTGAGCCTTCCCTGGTTTGGAAGCATCCTTGAGTGCACAAATTTGGTCATTGTTCACCCCTGGCGACGACCATATGGTCGTGGTGGTGGATCTTCCACAGCTAACGCACGCTATTTTCATGGGCCCCGAGGTCTTCGTCTTCCAGACTATCTGGCGGCGCTTATCGTTTATGATTTCTTTGCGCTCTTCCATGTCCGCAGGCCTGTCATCTGTCAAGCTCCCTTCTCTTGCCGACCGTTCCTTCTCAGCAGACTCGTGTTGGTCACCTTCCCTCTCCGGCGTTCATTCCCGCAAGAACTGCCGTACGTTCCTGGATGATTCCCCCTGATCTTCTTCTTGTGCGTTGACTGTCATCGCCCGGGACAGCCAGCCCGTCAAAACGTTCTCTTTACCGGGCTTATATAGAATGAACCTTGCCGACGATTCCTTCAGTTTACCGACCCTCCGTAGCGGTCGGTGGTCTGTGGGCACCCGAAACCTTCTCCCGAACACATAGGGCCGGAAGTTTTCGATCGCCTAGACTATTCCAAGTAACTCGCGTTCCAGCGCGCTATACCGACTTTCCGCCACTGTAAGGCGCCTACTGGTGTAGGCTACGGGACGATCCCCTGGGCCCCTCTCCTGTAATAGAACCGCTCCCAAGGCATATTCACTGGCATCCGTCGTTATTGTGAATTGCTTTGTGAAATCAGGAAAAGCCAGTACCGGATGTTCTTGTAGTCGTCCCATGCACTTGCGAATGTTCGCCTCTATGCCGGGGGTGCTGACTACCTTTTTCCCCTTTTTGAGGAGGTTGTGGGAGTATGCTGCCATTTCTGGGACGAATCGCCTGTAGTAGTTCAGTGTTCCCATCAACCGCCGTATCCCTTTTACGTCAGACGAAACCGCCATCTTCTGGATTGCTGCCACCTTACCGGCATCTGGTCGGACTCCTTCTTTGGATATCGTGTGCCCCAAAAAACTGATGACCTCCTGACTCAGATGTGACTTTCCTCCGATAATTTCAGGCCAAATTCTCGCACCCGGTCAAAAACCGTCTTCAAGTGATCTACATGTTGGGCCTCGGTCGCGCTGAATACTAAGAGGTCGTCCATGTATATCTGGCAAACTTACTCAAATACTCCCCGGAGCAACTCATCCATAAGCCTTTGGAATGTGATAGGTGCATTTTTCAATCCAAATGGCATCCTGGTGAACTCGTAGTGAACTCTCTCAAAAGTGAAGGCTGTCTTATTTCGGTAACTAGGATGCTTCCGTATCTGGTGATAGCCCGCTTTGAGATCCAGGGAGCTGAAGATCCTGGCCCCGCTCAGCCGGTCCAGAATGTCATCGAACCTGGGAATTGGGTACTTCTCGTCCACCGTATTCTCATTGAATCTCCTATAATCTACTACGACCCTGCACTTATCTAGGGCCCCACCTTCCGCGTTCTTTTTTTTAATAGCCCACAAGGGGTTATTATATAGTGACGTGCTATCTTCGATTATTCCCTGTTTCTTTAAATTGTCCAACTCCTCCCTAATATGGTGTCTCAGAGCATGTGGGCACTCCTTCACGTGGCTTACTCGCTCCTGCTTGAGCGGAATCTCGTGTACCGTTTTTCCTGTGACCCCCAATCTCTCCCCTTCCTGAAAGAAAATGTCTACAAATTCTCTTTTGAGCTCCACTCTCATGTTTTCCGCTCACCTAATCGCCCATAACGTCTCTCCCTACGTCCCTCCCTTGCCCGTTCTCCCCTCTCCCCCGTCACCTGACGTCGACCACTCCTCCGGGCACTGCCGCTTTCACAGCCCACTCCGTTTCCTGGTTCTACCCTTTCGTTGTCCGTTTCGGATGTTTCCGAAGTCTGTGTAGCCGGTGGTTAAGATAGATAAAGAAAATAATATGGAAAGAGGGAAATGCACCGACACACTCAGACTCCAGTAAAATACTCCTTTATTGTTGAAGATAATCCACATACATAGGATCATAGGTTGTTTACATTCCATGATCTTATTAGTATTTGACATAGTCAGGCCTCTGGCTTTAACTTATATACACAACAACTTTATCATGATTAAATTACAATCTGCCTCATTGGGCAATAAGTAATTGTGATAAATCATCTCATTTATACCATATTTACAATTTTAATTCACTCTCTGATTCATAAAGTATTTACACAGCCCAGAGACCTCCCGAGTCCACATGGTTGTCACCTCCCTCGCGTGCGAAGGAGGAAGCGGGGTCCCGGGAAGTCCCCCACGCTCCTCCGTCAGCCGCGTCACTGGACAAGAGCCAGCGGAGACTGACCAAGAGCACGAGAGCCACGGACGCTCAGGACATGATTGGAGAAACTGATTATTGCTAGGACTCCCACTGTCACGTATTTATAGCAGGTCACGAGACCACTACCATTTTTGTCTCCGAGGAGGATTATAGGGATGATTGGTTCAGTGCAATGACTGTGCAAGGGGATTAGGGTGGTTGGATAGGTTACTATGGAATTTTATGATCTTGGAAGGGATGAGTTCAAGAATGTATATTAAGATCATTATGAAGGGTTTTGTTGTTGACGTAATAAGGGGTATTTACTATTGTTCTCAGGACTTTTGATTGAAAGGAAGGATGCACTTGAGGGTCGACTTTTTTGCTGTCCCCCATAGGTCTATTCCGTATGTCCAGATTGGCTTAAGTATAACTTATAGATCACTAATTTATTTTCTATTGAGAGATGGGATGTCCTTTAAGTAGTCTGTCCAAAGCGTCTGTTTAGTTCTTCTCTTTTTTCCCTCGTGTGTGGGTGCGATGTAACTCTTTTGTCGAGATGGAAGCCTTAAGGCTTATAGATTATAGAGGCCGAGACCCAGGGTATTAATACCGTACTGTCTCGGGTACAGGGAGAGGAATGTAATTTGAAAAAAACTAGTGGACAGGACTTGCAGCAGAGGGTAAAGGTTATATGGGAACATTTTGCTTTATTAACTTTAATTCGCCATTGGTTTCACCAATATTCGATCTCATCAAGGTGTTTATGAAGGTTTTGGGATGCTATATCGGTGTCTGGATGGGATGACAGGACTGCAGTGTCATCTGCAAATGTTACCAAGAAGGTATTGGTGGTGGAGGGGAGATCAGTGGTGTATAGATTATAGAGGCTGAGACCCAGGGCGCTGCCCTGTGGAAATCCTGCTTTTATGGGATAGTAGTTAGAATATTCTAAACCACGGCGAACTTGGAAGAAGCGGTTTGAAAGGTAGGACTGCAGGATTAGAAAAAGGGTCTGTCCCCACCACGGCTGGCCACCTATATAAGCAGCGAGACTGGCCCGAGTTAGTATAACAAACAGGACCGGGACTTGGAACACTACTCTGTCTCTCTTTGCAATGGCGCTTGCTGCTCTACTTAAACCATGGTCTTCTCATTCAACTCTGCATCTCTCTCTCCTAACCTCGCTATGTTTTAGTCCGGTGTTGTCAGACACCACACCTTCCTAGTGGGAATCTCTCCCTTCGTCTCGCTAAAACTACCACCTCCTTGGAAGAGACCTCTCCCTCGTGGACGACGGTTGCCGTGGCCCTACAAACTTTATCTAGTAGCGTCTCCGACGGCCATCTAGACTGCTCCTCTCCGGTTCACACTGGCCTTTGGGATCCGGACGGTTTTCGCCTACCCTTAGATACCCAATGTGAATTCGTGGGCATTCCAAGATCACATAAACTATCTATAAACCTACCATGTTCCTCTTCTCCTGAACATAGTGCTTTGTCGGGGCACACCTTCTAAGATTTTATGGAGTCAGATGAAAACGGCCGCCCACCGACTAGGCCGCCAGCCAGGGTGAAAGACCACAGGTCCACCCGCCTTATCTCTTTCTTGGCGCTCGCCGGACGGCGGCTAGAGGTTGTAGAGACCCTAGCCCGCGACGGGCGTCTCCTCCCCACTTTGGGGATATTCGACAATCTTGGCCCGACAATGATAGTAAAATCTTTATTTTTTAATTAACATGTTATTGATTAATTAATAATTCTTCATTTTGTTTCATAACATCGCTTTTATTTTTAGCATATTTGGAGCAACAAGTTTTAATGACAGATTCTAATAATAGTCCGTCAAAGTTCTAACCCAAGTTAAATATTTTTAATCAGGGTGTGGACAAATTTATTTGTTGATCAATATAATAGAAAAATACTTTTTAATTGCTAACCAATTATTTATTAAGAGTTTGTTTATCAGTACTTTTAGGGCATCAAGTATTACCCTCTATAAAATAACGTCCACATGAAACGGTGGCTGCAAAATAATATGGGTATATTGAAGAATTTTGGTAATAGTTTTAATGACTTTAGAATAGCCAATGTATAATAGATATCAACAAATATTACAAATTATTAATCAGGAAGTAGAGATATTTAATTTGGTAACATGCTCAAAATTATAGAAAAATGTATTCTTTTAAATACCTACTGATTTATGTTTTATGGAGATGAATATATTTGTTTGTCTTTGTTTCTCAAGGGAACCTAAATATATAATTTCTTATTTTCGGCTTGAGCAGGGAAGTGACAAGTGCCAGAACAAACCAGAGTGAAAAATAAAGAAAACCAACGAAACCCCCGAAAATATTGCTGTTGATGTTTTCAGAATATATTATTCATTGGGAGATCCACTGAACAGATTAGATATTGGCATGTCTGTGGTTCGACCTGGGATAGCCTAGTCAGCCGAGTACGAGAGAGAAATACTGGCTTTGGATCCCAGCCCTGTTGGGGTACCCTTTTTTTAAAGAAATAACCATTACTTTTGTTGCCACGAATTCATACCACAAAATATCACTTTTTATTTTACCTATTGATATTTATTTTCATTAGGAAAGTTTAACAAGTTCATTTGTTAGTTGACATATCCTTGACGAATAAGAATGTTGGTGCTAGTTAGATGACATTTAAGTATGCTTCAACTGAATGGAATGAGTGTGTCCTACCAAAGCATGTAATGTTTATACCATTCCATCCACCATGAGCCTCTAACCAGAGAGTGTGGTTAGCCGCAGTCTTCCTTCTTTTATTTGTTCTACTCCATTTAGCCTCATCTCCTAGCTTTGCAACCCTAACTCAATCATATACAGCTACATACCTATATCAATCACTCTTTCCACTTCTAGTTATTTACTTTTAAATACCATTATTACCCTTGAAATACTAGAGGGTTAAAATAAAAGATTTTCGTTTATAACTTTGATAAAAAACTATTGAAATGAAATATCTTACAAATTAAATACTTATTAACTAAATCCTAAATGTATCAGTTCGCATTATCTCCCTGCACTGTTCTCCCAAAGTCTCACATTTCATTACATTATAATTACGGTACCTTCTACCGAAAATGAATTTGTTGAAGAAGGGGAGATGATATTGGTCTCTTTTTTCCGTCTTTATCGGATGAGAACTGCCCGCATCAGGTTCGGGAATTATTTGAGGATTTCCTTTAACGATCCAAGATCAAGCTAGCAGCTTGCACAAAACCGTTCACATTATGAACCAAGAGGTGAGCGAATAACTCCCGACTCAAATATCCCGGTGCGATGTAGAGTCAGTATAAATCCTTGTTAACTACTCTGCCCTATGTCTTTCATTGCCCGTTATTATAAGGAAGTTTGATATCTGTTCAGGCAGCCAAGGACCTCAGTCCAAGTGAGTGATAGTGTTAGTTGACAGTGTATTAGTAGAAGTAGACACAAGAACTAGATAGCTGGCAAGAAAAGACATTATCGGGTCTGCCCTATCTTAATCGGCCACCCCTCATCAAAACAGTATTGGGTATTAGTAAATACTAATACTATACCCCCATGGTTCATTGAGTCTCCACGTCAGCCTCTGCACGCTGATTGCAGCTTGACTCTGACACCTATTTTTAAAAATTAATCAACTTATTAACCAAACGAATTTCATTAAATCATTAATTAATTAAACATACACTATTTCCAATCAGATGATGTCTATCAACAAAAATAAACTATCATTTTCGCTTCCTCTACATCACTATCATATACCAAGACACACATATGAAGACCCATCGCTTCATTCGACCCACTTTTAGACCCACCAGTTGTCACTGTAAAATACCTGTTTGTTCACAAAAGAAGAAAATATACTTACATACTTTTAGGTCTTATGGATATTCGTTTTCTTTGATTCTTAAGGGCCTCTGGACCTAAACCTTATCAACCTTGTTACAAATATTTGGCACCTGGGATATAAACGAAAGGAAAACTCTAAGATATGTCATGTCTAGAGAATTAATTAATAATGTGTAATAGCTTTCTTAGCATTATAGTTAGTGACGACATCACCCATTACTGATAGTTTGTAAATTGAAAAATACGATAACCAAAAAAAAAAAAATGTTTACCTGTATTCACGGGAAATTGGAGGAATGAAGTGGGTTTTATTCTATTTTTGACTCTAGGGTTCATTGAGAAAAGTCTCTAGCAAACGTGAAAAAATTTCGTTACTTTCGCGAGGAAGCTCTATCACGCATCTCTGAATTCCCTCTAGAGGAGCCCAACTTGTTAGTGCCTGCTTTAGGATACATTAGTCGCTCGGCGGATAATAAAAGGCGGATTGCCAGGTTCGATATTAAGGGGGTCTTGGATTTCCCCCCTTAAAAACCTCCTCAGCTACTAATTGCCAGAGATCTGACATCTGACCATCTGAGCATGGAAATAATTTTTCTGCGTTATCGGCTTAATGTATTGAAGACTTGCGCTATTTCATCAAACTTCATCTAGCCCTCACGAATTTTGACCCAGAAACCATGAGAGCGTTCAAGAAACGCCTAAAGTCAAAAGATATTCCCTCTTATCGGGATTTTATTGATTTTGTTACGGAGCGTGCTAGAGTTTTCGAAAGAATGGGTCAAGGAGGCAGCTCAGAAAATCATAATGCAAAAGGGAAATACCATTTTACTAACTCCACTTAACATTGTTGCCATTCGATTTCTAAGAAAGAACAAATATGCTGCTGGCGGAGCCAATCCCCATCCCACCCATATGAAACCTCAATCAGTCAGGGGAACGGTTATTGTCATCGACTAAAGTACAATCCAGAAGTAGTACTAGAGCAATTCTTGGGGGGGGGGGGAAACGCTCCAAAAGGACTACAAGTTGAGCAGCCAGGTCAGTCAACTCAGAAACTAACTTGTTGGAATTGTGGTGGACCTCATGCATAGTTTTAGATCCTCGCTACCTCGTAAGTTGTTCTGCTACCTTTGTGGCAGATTTACGCCTGCTCTAAATCTACTCCGGAAAATGGGCAAGGGAATTGGAAGTAAGGGTCATTGCTATTACCATGGTTTCAGCTGACCCGCCGTGTATCGAATCATCTCTTAGCGTGTCTCATCGTATTCCTTTCAGTATCTATAAGTCTGATCACGTTTCTCCTTGTATCGCCTCAATTTCTGCTGAGAATTCTACGATAACTTTTTGACTGTTGCCTTTGCGAGCACAGGTAACCCCTTCGCGTAAACAAGCTATACATGGTCTTCCAAAGGAAATGTTGTCAAAAGGGAGATCCTACTTACTTGGCTCTATTCTACCCCAGTTCCACGACATCATATGTTGTTATGACCAGAAGGGGCGTGAATTCTCCTTCAATTGGGAAGTGTTGTTGAAGAAGTTGCAGAGTTTAATATTTGTGTCACTAACGGGACTACGATCTTAGTGACTAAACGATTCTTCATTTCAATTACCGCTGGGGATCGGTCATTTAACACGATACCTTATGTTTTAACATCTCTTTCGTTTATTTTTCGGTTACAGTTAGATTTTATAAAACCAATCGGTGCACTAATCTTCGTAAAGCAGTTTGGAGGCTTAGAGATGACCCTAAACATAAGTTGTTGTTTCGTCAAGATATTCTATTCTTGCGTTGTGGGACATCCGAAGTATGATGATGTCTTAATACATTTTGTTCCTCTGGAAGGAGGCATCTTGACAAATTTGTCAGTGAAGGGCATGCTAAATCTTCAAGATTCTCCGGATTAACAACCCTTATAAGACATAAGATAGATGTCGAGGGTGCCCAATCTCTCAAGCAACGCTCCTACTAGCGTTAAAGTATTTGAGGGAATGTATATTAGATAGGACGTTGGAGGAAGGCTTAGTAGAGCCTTGCCAATCTCCATGGTCGTCCCCGGTTGTCATGGTGCGCAACGGTTCTCGTTTCTGTATAGATTTTCGTAAGGTAAATCAAGTTAGGTAAAAAGATTCCTCCCCCATACCTAATATGACTTCTCTCTTGGACGGGTTTCGACAGACAAGATATCTGCTAAATTTGACCTCAAACAGCCATTTTTGCAAAGGCCACTTGCAGAAGGATCTAGTAAGGTCATTACAGTACCGGGAAGAGGATTATTATTATTATTAATTTGGACTTACTAATTCCCCTGCGACCGCGAGGTTAGCTGATGCAATCTTTGAACTCGAACTTTATCCGTACGTGGTAACATTCCTCAATGATATTTTGGTTTGCACATCAACTTTTAAATTGAATTTGGATATGCTTAAGGAAGCGTATCGACGACTTAACGCTTCATGTTTGAGTATCGATCATAAAAAATGCGAGTTTGGCTGTAAAGGAGTTAGATACTTCGGCTATCTAATTAATAGCGATGCGATGAGTGTTGATCCAGATAAGGTTAGTTCCGTTATTTCAATACCTCCACCTAGCAATGTGGGGCTGCTTAGAAGGTCTCTCCGCTGACGTCCTTGCTTAAATGGAAAGCTGGGTTTGGTCTGGAGAGTAAGAAACTTCTTTCAATGCTCTAACATCAGCTCTGACTGAATCACCAATATTAGCTAGACCAGATTTTGAGGAACCGTTCCAATTACCGACCGATCCCTGTTGTATGGGCCTTGGAACGGCTTTAATTAAAATACAACGTGGCGAAGAAAGGCTCATCGCTTTTTGCTCCTGTACTCTGAGTTCAGCTGAAAGAACTATATGTAGTATATAGTAGCAATAACTATACCATGACCGAAAAGGAATGCCTCACTGTTATGTTTGGTATTGAAGAGAATCGAGGCTAGTTGGAGGGTTTCATTATTCAAACAACAGGGAAATAACAAAACAAGAAGGAATAAACAATAAACAAAGAACCATAACGAGCCAATGTGTAATCTTCTCATAAGCAAACAAATGAACACGCAATTAAACGCAACTGCAATACAGACCAATTGTTGGTCAGGCCAACAGGTGTTTTTGCGCTGATTTCATATGAATTTGATGCCCAGAATTCAAATATGGCATTTGTTTTTGCATAGGAGCAAATTTAAGATGTAAATTCAATCGATTTGAAAAAACGTCCTTTTAGGTTTAAAAAAAACGATCATAAAAAATAACGATACTGTTTCAATTTGGTTTATTTATTTTTTTTACTGGAAAAATATCTGTCCTTGAATCCTTCCACTGACCTTGAGCCTTTCAACGTTTTTATAGTTAGATTTTTCAAAAATTGGGTCCTCAATTTTGATTGCAAAATAGAAAAACGATTTCTAATTGCTGTTGCCAGAAAAAGCTACATGAAATATCGCCCCTTATGAAACAAAACGATAGCGTTCGCCAATAGGTTCCATTGCCAAAAAGTATTTATGTGTTCCATCCGAGAGAAGTTGGGGCGTTTTGATATCTCCATGATATTTGATGGTTAATCGATTAATCGAGATAGAATCTGGACAATAAATTGTGAGGCACTATCGACAATCGGCGGTTTGAATTAATGTACTCAAATCTCAAGGTGCAAACTATTAGTCCAATGTTACTATTAAATAATTCTTGAACTTGTACAATTTATAACAAATTAAATTAGTGTGTTAAATTGAAACGAGAGAGAGAGAGAGAGAGAGAGAGAGAGAGAGAGAGAGAGAGAGAGAGAGAGAAAGAATGGATGGTTGGGGGAGGGGAATGAACCAACCGTTAATAATTGTTTGGTATGAGCTGGCCAGCAGATTCTATTTATAGGAGGCATTCTTGATGGGAAACGGAGAGCTGACCATCCGCTGCCCCCCTGTAGCCATATAGTCCCTTCTTTTTATGCCGGCCTGCAAATTTAATACCTTTCTTAAATCGTGTGCCATTCTATTGAAATTTAAACAAATTAACACACTCCATAATAGTTCAAAGGATGTCATAGTTTATTTTCAATAATCGGATGAACAGTATTAAAATGAACATTGTAATGATAGTTAAATGACCAATCACTGTTTTTATTTATAGTTTTTATTTCTAAGTTTTCTTGTCCTATGACAGCCTACAATGAAGGACTGTGTTCGTTGTGGTTACACAGCTCTTTGATGGTTCGGATACCAATGCAGCAGTACCTAATGTAGGCAATGGCAGTGTATTGTCATAATAAAAAATGGGGAGCTCGACTGCATAAAAAAAAGCTGATTGACCATTTGTTGTAAAGTGGGCAAGAATATCCTGTAGCGAATTTCCGTTAAATTTTGTAAACTTTGTACAAAAAATTTCGTGAACTTACAAATTTTCCTTTGACTTTTATGATGCTAAAAGTAATAACAAGACTAAAAAATATAATTAAATATTGATAATTAAGAACTTATCATTTTCCAGTTAGGATTAAAGATCTTGTTCTGCTTAGTAATATGTAATTCGTGTTAGGACTTTATTGGACTATAATAACTAAATTAAATAAAGGAGAGAATTAAAGCCTTTGATTTGGAAATATTTCTTTTATGCACTTCTTTCTTATTTAAGATTTATTAAATATTAGAAATAATGTTGATATAGAGCTTGGCCAAATCAAATGTTATTTATCGCCAATAAAAATGATAAAGAAATCTTTTTGTTAAAAGGATATTAATAAAAATAATTGACTTCACAATTTCTGGTTTGTAATTTAATAAATTAAAACGCAGCACATAATAGCTGAAAAATTGACTTCTAATTTAAATATATATATATTCCTTTATTGTGCTATAATTACAATCTGCCTTTTATAAGGCAATAAGTAATTAAGATAAATGCTCTCATTCATACCATATTTACAGTTCATCATTCATTCGCTCATTCATACAATATTTACAGACAACCCAGAGACCCCCCAAATTCCAGCGCGAAGAGAAAGCGGAGTCTTGGGAAGTCTCCCACGCTCCTCCGTCAGCCGCATCACCGGATACTAGCCAGTGGAGGCTGACCAAGAGCGCGAGAGCCACAGACGCTCAGGACATGATTGGAGAAACTGGCCATTGCCAGGACTCCCACTGTCACGCGTTTATAGCAGGTCACGAGGCCACTGCCGTTTCAGTCTCCAAGGAGGATTATAGGGATGAGTGGAGCAGTGCAATGACTGTGCTACAGGATTAGGGTGGTTGGAAAGGCTACCGTGGAATTTCATAAACTTGGAAGGGATGAGTTCTAGAATGGAGGGTATATTAAGGTCGTTATGAAGGGTTTTGTTGCTGACATAATAAGGGGCATTTACTATTGTTCTCAGGACTTTTGATTGAAAGGATTGGATACGCTTGATGTTCGACTTTTTTGCTGTCCTCCATAGCTCTATTCCGTATGTCCAGATTGGTTTAAGTATAACTTTGTAGATTAGTAGTTTATTTTCTATTGAGAGATGGGATGTCCTTTGAAGTAGTCTGTACAGTTGTCCAAAGCGTCTGTTTAGTTCTTGTCTTTTTAGTCTCATATGTGGGTTCTAGGTCAGTCGTTTGTCGAGATGGAAGCCTAAGTACCGTACTGTTTCGGTTACAGGGAGAGGAATAGAATTAAAATAAACTAGTGGACAAGTCTTGCGACAAAGGGTGAAGGTAATGTGGGAGCATTTTGCTTCATTAACTTTGATCCGCCATTGATTGCAACAATACTCGATCTCGTCAAGGTGTTTTTGAAGTTTATGGGATGCTATGTCGGGGTCTGGGTGGGATGACAAGACTGCAGTGTCATCTGCAAATGTGGCCAAGAAGGTATTAAGAGTAGAGGGGACATCAGCGGTGTATAGGTTATAGAGGATAGGGCCTAGGACACTGCCCTGTGGAACTCCTGCATAGTAGTAGTAGGGATAGTAGTTAGAGTATTCTAAACCACAGCGGACTTGGAAGAAGCGGTTTGAAAGGTAGGACTGTAGGATTAGGAAACGGGTCTGTGGTAAATGTCTTTTGAGCTTGTAGAGCAGACCTGCGTGCCAAACCCTGTCAAAAGCTTGAGCTAAATCAAGAAAGGCAGCAGTGCAATACTGTTTGGTTTCAAGGGCTGAGGAGATGTGATCAACAACGCGAAGGCCTTGTTGAGCAGTGGAATGTCGTTGACGGAAACCAAACTGGTGTGTGGGAAAAAGGTTTTTGGATTCAACAATTGGAAGTAGGCGTTTTAGTAGGAGTTTCTCAAATATTTTTGAGAGGATAGCGAGTAGGCTTATTGGACGGTAAGTTGAGGCGTCATTGGGTGGTTTACCGGGTTTGGCGAATAGGACAATAATGGAATGTTTCCAGAGGAGAGGAAAGTGCGTCGTTCGGATAATGCAATTATATATATAGGTTAGGAAGATTATGGCTTTAGGAGGAAGTTGTTTGAGAATTTGAGGAGTTAGGAGATCATATCCAGGGGATTTTCTGTAAGGTAAGTTTTTCAGAAGGTATTTTACCTCAGAGGGATTAACGGCTTTTGGTGGAAGAGAGAGAGGAATAGGTGAAGTGAGGAAATCTTCCACAGTTGTGCTGTGAGTATGGCTTTGATGAGAAAGGTGAGGTATGAAATTATGGATAAGATGCAGAGCAAATTCCTCCGACCTATCCCCATCCGAAGCCACCCAAGACCCATCATCACGACGGAGTGGATGTGAAACAGGTTGATATTTTAGGATTTTTTTGGTTACATTCCACAAAGAGTTATCCCTGGTAGACAGAGAGGAGAGGTAGGAATTGAAAGAATCGGAACGGAAGGATGCCAATCGCCGCTTTTCCATTCGGCAGTACTGATTGTATGAGTGGCGATCAGCAGGATGCCGGGAATTTGAGAAAAAAGGAGATCATATCCTAGGGATTTTCGGTAAGGTAAGTTTTTAGATGGTATTTGGCACCAGAGGGGTTAACGGCTTTTGATCAAAGTGAGAGAGGGATAGGTGATGTGAGGAAATCTTTAACAATTGTGAATTGTGAGTGTGGTTTTGATGAATAAAGTGAGGTGTAAAAGTACGGGAAAGATGCAGAGAGATAATTATTCCGACCTTTCCCCACCCGAAGCCGCCCAGGACCCATCCTCACGACGGAGTGAGTGTGAAACATGATGATATTTTAAGATTTTTTTAGTATATTCCACAGGCAATTATTCCCCGTAAACAGACAGGAGAGGTTAGAATTCAAGGGATCGGATCGGAAGGATGCTAAATGTCACGTTACCAATTTTCATCAATGATTGTACGAGATGCCGAGGTAAAGGATTTTTGTTGAGAATTTGACCAATTTGTTGAAGGGGTGACAATGACTCCCAAGTCGAGATCTGGATCAGATTAGTGAAAGAATGCGCTGCATCGTATAGGTTTTGGGATGTGTCTTAAAATGTCGGTGTCATAAAGATACAGTTGAGGTATAAGTATTTACATTTTTTGTACAGTTCACTTTTATTTGCTTCTAGTTTATAAATTAAATGAAAATAAAGAAACAAATAGTTGATGAATTATTATTTATTAACTAACTGCTTTATCAAAAGTTCATTTAATCTCCTCTTCTGTTTCTTATTATTGTTTCAGTATACGAGCAGAATATATTCACTTAACTCATATTATTTGGAGTATGTTGATGGAAGAGTGTATTTATTATCTTTATAAATCTTCTCATTTCTGAATATAGAACACATCCCCAGAGTGGATGTTTCACATCTCACTCTTCATTTTGTATCAGATTTTTGGATTCCTCGTCTTCCGTGGTTAGTACCTCCATCCACCAATTAACAACTCTTTCGTTTTAAGTCGGATGGAGTGGTGAGTGTTAAATTTAATATGGATTTGCAGTTTACTAGTATTTCAATGTATTTGTATAAAGAATTACCTTTCCTTCACTACTCTGGTCCAGGGGTCGGCTTGGGAGGCATCGTCACCCCATCGTCACCCAAAAATCCACAATCATAATCGTTTACCTCAGCATCTCAAAGATCTAATCCAATCCAAACGCCGCTCCAGAACAGTGTGGCAAAGATCCCGGCATCCTGCTGATCACCGCACGTACAATCAGTACTGCCGATTGGTAAAGCGGCGATTGGCATCCTTCCGTTCCGATTCTTTCAATTCCTACCTCTCCTCTCTGTCTACCAGGGATAACTCCTTGTGGAATGTAACCAAAAAAATACTAAAGTATCAACCTGTTTCACACCCACTCCGTCGTGATGATGGGTCCTGGGCGGCTTCGGATGGAGATAGGTCGGAGGAATTTGCTCTGCATCTTACCCATACGTTCACACCTCACCTTTCACATCAAAACCATACTCACAGCACAACTGTGGAAGATTTCCTCACTTCACCTATTCCTCTCTCCCTTCCACCAAAAGCCGTTAATCCCTCTGAGGTTAAATACCTTCTGAAAAACTTACCTCACCGAAAATCCCCTGGATATGATCTTCTTACTCCTCAAATTCTCAAACAACTTCCTCCTAAAGCCATAATCTTTCTGACTTACATATATAATTGCATTATCCGAACGACGCACTTTCCTCTCCTCTGGAAACATTCCATTATAGTCCTATTCGCCAAACCCGGTAAACCACCCAATGACGCCTCATCTTACCGTCCAATAAGCCTACTCCCTATCCTCTCAAAAATATTTGAGAAACTTCTACTAAAACGTCTACTTCCAATTATTGAATCCAAAAACCTTTTTCCCACACACCAGTTTGGTTTCCGCCAACGGCATTCCACTGCTCAACAAGGCCTTCGCGTTGTTGATCACATCTCCTTAGCCCTTGAAACCAAACAGTATTGCACTGCTGCCTTTCTTGATATAGCTCAAGTTTTTGACAGGGTTTGGCACGCAGGTTTACTCTACAAGCTCAAAAGATATTTACCACAGACCCTTTTCCTAATCCTACAGTCCTACCTTTCAAACCGCTTCTTCCAAGTCCGCTGTGGTTTAGAATATTCAAACTACTATCCTATAAATGCAGGAGCTCCACAGGGCAGTGTCCTGGGCCCCATCCTCTACACCGCTGATGTCCCCTCTACTTCCAATACCCTCTTGGCCACATTTGCAGATGACACTGCAGTCTTGTCATCTAACCCAGACCCCGACATAGCATCCCATAACCTTCAAAAACACCTTGACGAGATCGAGTATTGGTGCAACCAATGGTGGATCAAAGTTAATGAAGCAAAATGTTCCCACATTACCTTCACCCTTTGTCGCAAGTCTTGTCCACTAGTTTATTTTAATTCTATTCCTCTCCCTGAATCCGAGACAGTACGGTACTTAGGCTTCCATCTCGATAAACGACTGACCTGGAACCCACATACGAGACTAAAAAGACAAGAACTAAACAGACGCTTTGGACAACTATACAGACTACTTCAAAGGACATCCCATCTGTCAATAGAAAATAAACTACTAATCTACAAAGTTATACTTAAACCAATCTGGACATACGGAATAGAGCTATGGGGGACAGCAAAAAAGTCGAACATCAAGCGTATCCAATCCTTTCAATCAAAGTCCTGAGAACAATAGTAAATGCCCCTTATTATGTCAGCAACAAAACCCTTCATAACGACCTTAATATACCCTACATTCTAGAACTCATCCATTCCAAGTTTATGAAATTCCACAGTAGCCTTTCCAACCACCCTAATCCTGTAGCACAGTCATTGCACTGCGTCACTCATCCCTATAATCCTCCTCGGAGACTGAAACGGCAGTGGCCTCGTGACCTGCTATGATCAAGTGACAGTGGGAGTCCTGGCAATGGCCAGTTTCTCCAATCATGTCCTGAATGAATGAGCGAGTGAATGATGAAATGTAAATATGGTATGAATGATAGTACATCTTAATTACTTATTGCCTAGCAAGGCAGATTGTAATTTTAGCACAATAAAGGAATTATATATAAAAAAGAATTACCTAAACTTGTCCTGAGTACAGTAATGCTGAGTTCCGAACAATGTGCTGGAGGATTTTGTATTCTAAGTCTGTGATTTCAATGTGCGTACAAAACTTGCGGTTGCTAAAATATAGCTCCTAGGTCTGTTATACGTTTTACTATATCTAGCATTTCCTTGTTAAAATTCTGGGTTTTTTTCTATGGTCATGACTAATTTCGTACTAAATAACACAAAAGAAAAAATTTTCTTTGGAAACCAAAACATAAACCTAAAAATTAGTGGATCAATGAAAATAACTTTCGTTTGATTTATCTCTATTATATATTTGATGCCAAACTATTTGGATTTTCAGGACCTTGTATGCTGGGATTTCAAATTTAGGGACCAACTCTTAAACCATATGCGGTACTAGGAATAAATTCTGGGATGGGTGGCCCCCAGCTTCTTACGTTATTATGACTCACACAAAACTCTTTTAACTTTATAATTTCAAACATAGAATTTAATAATTAATCCATGTAATAAATTATATATTACAACCCTCAGGTCATACGACTTACTGCTGGCCAATGGGATATTAATGGACCAATGGAACTCCTACGTTAAGCGGTATCTAGAGAATAGGTTCTTCTCTCCTATCTCTGCATTCTTCCTCCCCCCCCCCCTCGCCACACACTAGATATCTGGTTTTACATCCACATTATCGGCTCCTTGGTAAATCGTATTTTCTTTTCCCAGATTCTAGTTATGTTTCTGTCCTCTCATAACCTTATCCAAATATCTCATAATATCCATACACCATCTTTTCTTCCTGAAACCTTACCTTTTCTTGGAATCTAGACGCCCTAACCCGAAAAACCACCCAACAAGATCTTGAGACCCTTGATTGGAATGAAACTTACGGCTTCTTGGTATCCTAGATGCTAGGATATTAAGAAATTTCAGAAAATATGTGAGGCCGCTTAAAGACGGATAACGGACAAGTCTTGCAGATTACTCAATACTGAATCAAGCATTCAGAGTTATTCACAACTTGACACAGGCCACCACCCGGAATGCGAAATTCAACTATTCGCTTGGGATTCCAAATCAATATAGCGAAAGCCCTTTGGAACGTTCCATCTATAACTCCTCTGCTGAAGTCTTTGATGGTATTCCCAGTTTTACCTGATAAATAAAATTCACATTTTGTATCTGCCTCCTCAAATACTTCACCACCCACCCTTTCTTAACTGCAGCAATTTATAATTATCATACATCTCTCCAACTGACGTTATATTCTCTGTAATGAGATCAATCAGTAATGCTACTTTCCCTGGTCGTATTCCTGTTAAATTAATAAAGTTATGTCTCCTAGAAATCCTAGCGTTATTCTTTATGCATACAATTTTCCCTCCATATAGGAATGGATTGAAATTATTCAGAATTAAAAATTGAAGCGTTGGCACTCACTAAATTACACGACATCCCGTCCCTGCTAAATAAGTTGTTGGTGCAGATTGTTGGATCGTCACTTGCAGCCATTTAGATTAGGCATCTACTACTAAGTGCCTACCCTGGAAGGGACCTGCATAATAACCTCAGATGTGAGTCTCCCAGGGGTGTGATGGAGCTTTTATTTGATTTCTGCGCACACCTGCACGCACTTGTCAGGCTTACCAGATCTTTATTTATGTTCATCCAATAGCAGTATCTACCCGCAAGGGACTTCATACGTACTATTCACTGATGAGTCGTATAGTGTTTGTCTAAGATGTATTGTTTGTTGTAGTGCTTTTGGAATAACAATGGGTTCTCCTCGAAATATGACTCCCTCGTGTAAACTATATTCAGTTTACTTATATGTACCATCAAGCAGCGTTTTTTTAATTGGAGATAATTATTGGGCGTTACATGTATTCTTGATAATAGTTGATTGTGTTACGGTCTCTGATGTTACGTTTGACATAATTAGATTAATGACCTCATAGTCATCGTCAGTAAACTTTTCCGTTGTGATTAGTGGAGAGCGTGGTAGTCTGCATTTGAATGTTCGAAATTCGATGATGTAGTCGAGTCCTGAAAGGAACATGGAATATCATCTGAGTAGCCTAGATGCCGTGTCAACTGGAAGATTCGAGTGAGGGGTAAATATGTACCATTCATTAGGCTAATTATCTGTTACTAACGGGAATCTACGGACGAAAATGTAGGGATAGCATTTGTGTTATGCCCAGTAAATGGCCGTTGCCTCCTTGTCTAACTGTGAGTAATTTCTTTCCGCGAAACTGAGAGAACGTGAAACAAAACATATTGGCCGGTCCGCTGCATCAATTATGTGGTAAAGAATGGCTGATAATTCTACTAAGCTAGCGTCTGTCTAAAGCACTAAAGGGAGTGATGAATCTTATCTTACTAAAACTTTTTTAGGGGTTAAAGCTTCTTTTATATTCTTGAATTCACATTCGAATGTTCACTCAATTTTGTTTATTTCTGTTGAGAATTTGATATAATGGCTGCAGATTTGATGCAATGTTAGTTATAAACTTGGAGTAATACGATGTACATCCTATCAGTGTGTGGACGTCTTTTGTTTTCTTTGGTTTGGCAGTTTCCAAGATGACTTTGGCCTTGTCTGGGCACGTCTTTAATCCTACATCGTTGACAACATGGCTCAGATAGTATATTTCGCTCTCAAAAATGTACTCTTTCGTTTGTTTATGTGCAAATCAAAGCTCTGAAGTCAAGACAAACATTAGTTCAGACGCGAGTAGCATTCTTCTATAATGCTACCTCAGATTATTACGTCGTCAAAGTAGGAAGCCGTACCTTCTAACCCTTGAAGTACTAGATCAACAAATTTACTAAATTAACTAGGGGATGTTTAATCCCAAAAGATAGGCGTTTCATTAAGTGTATGGCCCTTCGCGTTGGTTTGTACCCTTTGTACCTTATGACTTTCTATATTCATTCGAACATGAAAGTAGACTTCATGCATGTCCAGAACACAAAAGAGTTTAGCTTTTCGTTTATTGTTTAGAACGTCTTCAATCACTAGGATAGTGTATCTTGCATTTTCAAGTTGCGGGTTCACGGTAGCCTTATAGTTTATGCAGAGCCTCACGCTGCCATCAGGTTTTGGGGCCACGACTAGGAGACAACCCCACTGAGAGTATTCTACTTTTTCCACTAATCCCTCTTCCTCAAGGTCCTCCAACTCCTTGTTGACTTTGAATAGTAAGGTATACGGGACTGGTTGATGTTTTAGGAAAGCTGGTTTCATGTTCTCCCTCACTGTCAAAGAACACTTATATTTTGTTGGAACGATACCGATTTTGCTTTCGAAAATTTTTCCAACTTTCTTCGAATAATTTGTTTAACCTTGTTGATCTTTTCTTTTTCGTGTATTGTACTATTGATATTGTTCACTTGATCATCTTCATTATCAATTTGAATTTTTAGGCTGCGAATCCCCACTCGCCCCAATAACGGAGTTGATCTGGACGAAACTATGTATAGGTCTTGAATGGATTTATTGGTTTTTTGTTCAACTGGAACCTTAGCTATTCCCCGGGGGTAAACATATTCCCCTGTAGCTGTTCTAAATTGTCTGTCGGTCCAGAACAAATTGAAATTAGGTTACAAGATTTCGAAATGCCGCTCACTCATTAAGCTTACTGAACTTTCAGTATGTATTTCAAATGTTTGTGACTTATTGTGTACTTTAACAGTTACGACAAATTCCTTATCGCTTGTTTTAGTCAAGGTGTTATTTGTAAAAAATATTTTGTCGACTAAATAAGTTGGTCTTATTCAATGCCAGGCTCACTACGATTCGTATTGACATGATTCACTGGGCCATGTTTGGCGTCCGATCGTGTAGCTCTACACACGTGCCTTACCAATTGCAGGATGCCCAGTGCAGTCTATGTTTTTCACTTCTACATTCTATAGATTTGTGGTTATCCCGTCCACAGAACATGCACAATCCATCGATTTCTAGCTGTCTGTACTTAATCCGTCTGGAAGTACCTGAATTATCTTTATACAGCACTGGTTCATAACGTTTGCTAGGAACCAGTTTATTTATTGTCTCAATCTCGTTAAAGCTTTGTTTCCTTGAAAGGTTACATTTAGTGCTAGGGCCAGCTCACAGGCTATTGATATTTTGGAAAATTCAAAATCCAGGAAGTCTCAATATTCAAACCTGTCTGGGGTGGTAATTGATTGTACGCCAGTATTTTCTGCGTCTGCTTGGCTAAAGAGCTGGCCGTGTAGTGTGGATACATAACTAATGGAGATTGACAGTATAAAATGACAGTGACAATATTGATCACATTATTAGAGTATCGGAATACTGCCTCAAGCCTTACATCCTATTTTCATCTATTGTCTTGACCAAATGCACTCACCTTCATCAAGAATGACAAGACCACATGTTGAGAACGCGGAGCAAAGTTAGCTATTTGACCTTGAAATCCTCGATTCTCCAAAATTTTCGCCGGATTCAATATGTTTGCTAGTTTGAAGACGTCCAGCAGCAGCCCCGACAAAATGCGAATTATGGAAATAAAAGACAGAAAAGGAACAAGGAAAATATGGTCACAAACGAAAGTAATGAATAAGGAAGAAATCGCCGAAGACGAGCTGAAATAAAAACCGATCATTCATAAAAATTACGAACTCACCATCACAGTTGAAAAATAAGTTACCTTTCTTGCCATCAAAATATTGGCCAGACTTCCAGTTGATATTACCACCTATATGCCAGAAAGAAATTTTTACACTAAATCAATTTTAAATATAAATGGAGAAACTGAATAAAAACAAATATTAAAGTTAAAAAAAATAAATCTTTATTCACTAAACTTAATAATAATTCATTAATAATAAAATAAAACAAATGATAATCGTTTGTTAGTCACAAATGAGAGAGAGAGAAAATCGTTGATCGGTACCTTACGCGTCGGGTTGAGTTCACCATAGCCAGTTGAGACTTAAATATCCGTAGGTTAGGAATTAGAGATGAAGCACGTCGTCTTGTTGATCTTCATTTATGGCACAACTTGAGCGCAACGAGCATTGGGCGCTAAGTGAGAAAATTAAAGAATGTTCATCTCGAGTGTCAACAGACATGAGCGGGACACAAGTCGAGAATCGGGAGAACTTCAACTTCGACAGTTAAATAATCTTGTTCGAGGATAGTATTTTAAAAAACTTTAGTATGAATGACAATCAAAACAGTGGTATACATACAAATATTAATGAATTACAGCATTAGGACATTCCTTGCCTAAGGCAAAAGGAGAAGTGTTGGGTTTTGGATGTGGGTTGCTGGATGCAGGTAGTTTAGGGCTAGGCGGGTTGTAAAAGAGGGACAAATACAAAGGAAGGGTAGATCTTCCTCAACTGAACTACACATTTTAGCTAAAAACAAATATTACATAACTCTTCCCTTTTTTAGGCCCTGAACTCCTGGGCAGGATAATAGGATTTATGGATGTTGGTGGAGGAGCTTGGTTAACAACTCTGGGGATATCTATTGGGATAGTTTTTGAACAACAGCCTTTACAATATTTGTGACATATAAAAAATAAGATTTTCACAATGATTACAATAATAATGATAATATAGAATACATATAATTATTTTCATTGGTTATTAAAGATATTAATTCTACTTGAGTTACATTAGGATCTATTAATTCGGAATTATTATACATTGTTATTTTATAAGGTTGTTGGTACATTGTTTTATATTCAGAGTCTACAATATGCATGGGTTTCTTAGAAAGTTCTGAAAAACATTAGTTATTAGACATATTTACAAGGGGTATAAGAGGTAAGTAAATAGTATTATGTTTGTTGCAATTGTCTAACTTACGATTGTTAATAATAATATATGAATTTATATCGTCAATATAATTAATATTGGATAGCTTATGTTGAGTATAATTACATTGAACTGTAGAATCTAATAATAAAATATTTTGTTTATACTCTCATTATGCAGTAAAGTAGGGTTAGTAAAATAATAGTTATTCATAAGATAGTTACAATTAATGTTATAAAGATTATCATTTTTTTTCTTAGTACTAGTGTTTTTTTTTATATCAATAGAATAATAAAGATTAGTTTTATTTACAGGAATTGGTATGAGCAAAGAGGTTCTTACATTTGGTTCTGCTAGTGGCAGGTATATAAATACATGGAGCATTTCCTCATGTATAATACAATGTATTTTGCTCATAAGCCATCATATTTCTGATTTTTCTTGGAGTTAATGTTACATTTTTTGTGTATGTCTTAGCGTTGAGTCATATAGTTTGTTATACAAGTTGGTTAAAGTTATATAAATATCTTAAAAAGCTACTTCTTTGCCAATGCTTATCATTTTGCCTCTACCCTTATTAAAATTTTCATTTATTAATTTAATATCCGTCTTAAAAGTCTCTATAATTTGTTTATTCATGTTTACTATCTGTTCAATATTATGTTCGGTATTAAAGTTCTTACGTTCAACTTCACTTATGACATTGTCATAATGTTGTTTGTCCGTAGCGTCCATAGTACCAGTTAGTCAGCTAATAGCCGTTCCTAGTCCATTTATCAATCCACGTCTTTGTCTTCTATTATGATTTCTCAGTAGGTCAATTTTATTCTTGGTTCCATGTATCATATCTACTATCAGAGGGTAGGTTTGTTAAGTTATTATAGAGTAGAGTATGTTTTTTTGTATATTGGTTAGTTCTGACTATAATAGGCATATGTTTTAAAAGTGGTATGTTTTGAAGTATTTTTCAATTACTTTTACATTGTTTAATGTGTAGTGTACCATTCCGTTAATATTAGTCAGGTCAGTTACTTTCAGAGAAGTTTTTGCAGTCCATAGAATTGTCCGAATCAGCGCAAGTGTCTTTATTGCTATGTGAAACATATTTTCGATGTGTCAGATATTTCTTGCGAGGTTGTTTAATTTTGTTGACATGCGATTTCTTTATTTCAGTTTTATTTCTATATTTTACTACTGGTTTATAAGAATTATCATGCTTTCCATGGGTAGTAGTTTTTATCATTAATTGTTCATTATAAATTGTCGGAATGTCTTTCCGATTTTGGTTTAGTTTTTCTATTCAATCAGTCTTATCTTTTATTATTTTTTTCTTTACAAAGTCATTTATTAGTCTTTTATCATCATGATGTTTTTGAACATATTGTTCTTTTATTGATTTATTTTTTTGGTTATTTTGTCTAGTTATTCCAAACGGTTTTGAAAAGTTAATAGTCCTTTTTTCCTTTTTTATGATTATTTTGTGTTTCTCTATGTTTACTATTTTGTCGGCATTTACTACACAAATTTGCTTATTAGAAGAGCGTTGGGAATAAGCAGTCGCTTCATTAGAACATAAGTTGTCTTGTATTATCTGTTCGTCTGTTTGTTGGGGAATAAGTTGCTCTAAATCTATAGTTATTGTGTCATATTCTGGACTATCTTTTACTGGGAGTGATTCTATTTCTTCAATGTCCATGCCATCATTACTATATTTAGTTTCGTCTTCCTTATTTTGAGTGTATTTGTTTTTTTCTTTTTCTGTTGTCCTATTTTCTGAGTATTTGTGGTCTCTTTTTTCTTTTAATTTAATACCGTTTATTATTATTTCGTCATTATGACATTTTATTTCGGCTACTTCGTTAGTTTTTTATGTTTTATCCTTAAGTTTGGGTAAGGAATCAGTATGATTTAGTGCATATTCTGGTCGGGGGGTTGGTTCTTTGTCATTGCGACCGAATTCTAAAAAATGTTCAATTTTTTGGGATATCTCATTAATTTGTTCTTTTAATTGTTTGATCTCTAAGTCCTTATCGTTTTCTGTATAGTGAACGCGATTGCTAGCTGTTCTCATAGAGACAGTTTGGTTCTCTCTCTGTTGTTCGTTTTGAATAATTTCTTGCTGTGGTTTGTTAAAGTACTGTCCTTGTTCATGTTGTTCCCATGATTGGTTGTGTCTCTCGTTATTGTCTCGGCTATAGTTTGGGGTATATTGTCGGTAATTCTGTCGCGGATTTTGTTGTATTTGGTCTTGTCTTTGTTCCCATATTCTTTTAAAATTGGGATCATAATTTTTTCCTAGGTAGTTGGAATTTCTTTGTCGTTGGTTATGATATTGTTGTCTTGGTTCATATCTTTCATAATGTTTATGAGAGTCAAAGTTTCTACCTTTATAATTTGATTGTAGGGTGCGCGTTTTTAAGGTTTATCGTAAATTCTTTCTATAATTTCATCGGTTTCTCTTTTTAGAAATTGTTCAATATCTTCAAGCGTTTCGTATTTTACATGAATAAGTTGCGCGTTTAATTCTGGGTGTAAATGTCGCTTACAATGGGTAGCTATTTGTAAATCGTATTCAACCATTTTTGCATTTTTTTGTTCCAAAGTAAATTCGTCATTAGTTCTGATTCTAGCACTTAAATCCTCTCGTAGGATCATTAGTCTGTCAATATATGTTAAAGAGTGTTCATTGTAATGGGGTTTGGTTTCATAGATTTCACAAATGCTTTTCTGGATGCTTTTAGTGTCTCTAAATTTCTTTTTAATGTCGTTAAGTAATTGGTCTAGGTTAGTATAAAATTTTTTACATGATCTCGCTTTTCCTACAAGTTTATTATGGACGTGTGCTAATAATCTTTGATGGTTTCCTAATCTATTTGAATTATTAGCATTGCATGAATATTCGAATACTAAGTTTATACTATCTATAAAATCTACTAAAGTGTCGGATGACCCATCGAAAGTTGGGATCAAATGAAAATCTGAATCTTTAATTTCGTAATTAGTTCCGTCCATTTCTTCTGTTTCTGTAATGTTTCTTAAAAGGTTAAGTCTGTCAGTAACTGATGTCATAAAGTCAGAATGTGTATAATAATTGTATTTACCAAGTAAATGATGTCTTCAGTGAAGTCCAGTTTTCTTTCTTCATTCAACTTCCTCAGATATGTAACAAATTTCTTTAGGGTATTACCTGGTGAAAATCTATTGAAATAGATCAGTACCCAATATCGGTGAAGTCCTGTCCTGTGGGGTTTCTTTCCAGAGGTATTTGCGTCGGTCTTCTCACGCTATTGGAGTGGTCTCACTGTCCGTTGACAAATGAGGGATCTCTAGATGGTGGACTCCCGTGAATTTACTGAGTATACTGCCAGGTGCCTGTTCGGTGCGCCAGTTAAATAACATTGTTCGAGGATAGTATTTTAAAAAACTTTATTATGAATGACAATCAAAACACTGGTATATATACAAATATTAATGAATTACAGCATTAGGAAATTTCTTGCCTAAGGCAAAAGCAGAAGTGTTGGGTTTTGGATGTGGGTTGCTGGATGCAGGTAGTTTAGGGCTAGGCGGGTTGTAAAAGAGGGACAAATACAAAGGAAGGGTAGACCTTCCTCAACTGAACTACACATTTTAGCTAAAAACGAATATTACATAACGTGATGTTTCACAGTCGACTTCTGATTCTCGGGAATCAAAACACTTACGCACCGTTGTACCCTGTTTCAAAACATTGCTATCACTGTCTCTCTCCCCCCCCCTCTCACTCTCTCCTGTCTGCATTAAACGAAATATATTATTAAATACATACTATTAAATTATATTAATATACAATATACTATGAAGCATTCCTCGCATTAAAATAACATTATCCCCTAGGAAATACATAAATGAACATAATTAAATGAATCGAATCTCAATGAATGATCGGTTAAATGATAAGTTAAATGATAAGATAAAATACAAAATAATAAAAGGATATGGCTTTTAATTAAAATAAAGGAATTTATTCGGTTGGAGTAAAAGAAAATGGATAAGTTCAACACCACACTAGTGGAGGAGTTTGCTTCTGCACTTTGACTGTTGGTCAAAGTTTCCTGTCTAGTCAATAAATATCTATGGTATCATTTCTCATCTGCCATTGCCATCAAATGACCACTGTTTTAAATCCTTCCTCTTTGATTTAGTTTCCTCTTTCGACCATGTCATCCTGGCTAGGGAGCGATCTTAACTGGTCTGATGTCCAGGTCGGCCTCTCACTCTCAGCGGACAAAAGATTCATGTACTTTTGCTATCCACTTTATCAACAAATCGTTCCATATTCATACAATCATCGTAAGACACACTTGGACACCTGTCACAATCTTAATTTTGATGAAATATTGAACATTTCATAGCAGACGGTTTGATGGCACTATGTCTCAACCTCCCTGGATGACCTATTCCAACATAGATTCACTTTTCTCCGAAACTTATTGAAAACAATTTATGCTTATCAAAGAGTATTTGGAAATACTGATAGACATTAAACTTCTCAGGACCACACCCAGACGTGCCAATATCCAACGTACTAATCCTTTTCATGTGAACCTGATTCCTGCTCCAAATAGAGTGTCCTTCGAAAACTCTATCTGTATATCAAATATGTGACATCTCTTCGGACGAACTTAACTACCATTTAGTTCTGGGCGAAGTGTAGATATCTGAAAACAAAAGAGTGCAAAAAAGTAATTTCCTGATAGGTTATGATTACAGACCGACCTCTGTTTTAATTATTAATCTTATGTGGGTTTCTCAAATTAATAAATTTTCTTTTATTCCTTCTAAAACGTTTTTGCACAATTACCGGATCTAATGCAACTTTCTTCTGTTTCCCACCTCAATCTAGAGTCAGATAAATCCTTTGAAATATGCCCCTCTTTTGGGTGGGGGGAAGGGGACTCCAGGTAACAATAACCCTAGTTACAGTTCATGGTGAAATATTTTATAGCCCGTTAAAAAAACAATTTATGAAACAAAAGTTTGTTACCTAAAATAAATTAAATTATTCTGTGGGATGTTGGGCCACTGATCGCTGGATCTACTAATTTAGCCTACTTTGACGGTCTGTTCAACACTACCATTGCAAGTATAAACATGAAAGAATATTTTGACGAATTAGTGAATATTTAATAGAGAATTATATATGAATTGATTATTACTCAAGGTATAGCTATTGAATTTTAAGACTAGGTAGAAAGATTGGATTTGCTTTAGAGGCGTATGGATGGAGTTGGGAGATGGGGTTGGCAGGAGTGGGAGCAAGGGCCGACAAAAGGAGCAGGTTGCTAGCCACAAGCCTCAGTCGGAAACATGTTCCTTCTAAGCATCATGGTTCTCCTAGCGCTCTCCGCCACCTCAGGTATCTATCTACAAACACCACCTATCTCTCTATCTTTACACTCATTCAGGCAAAAGAAGAAATTGAGTATCATTGCTTTTATTTTGAACTTACTTCTTTTTTTCCTCTTTACAAATAGAATTTGTATCAATTGTTATAAACTTTAATCTTTCTATTGCATATTACTCTAAAATGCATATTTCAAATATACCTAAATGTTGTCTTTTCTTTTCGCTAATACTTGATTTTCAATGGATCAATTTATCAAATGTAATCAACATGGTTTTAACGTAAATATTGTCATTATCATAGCCACTTTTTTTTATCAATACCCTTTTGCTAAGATATTTTTCAATTCCGGAGTGGTAATACTTTACAAGTTGGCAACACTGTTAATCTTTGTGCTAGATTTGTTAAAATAAAAATAATATAATTGGATTGACATTATGTAAAAATAAAGAAATAAATGTGAACCTTAGACGTAAAGATCAATGCTTCAGGACGTGCCCACCTTATTTACTATACCCATCGGCTGGCTATAATGACATTAACGTCAAAGAACATATTATACTTCATAAGTTTCTATCATCGTATGTTCCCAAAAGAAATTTTATTCGAGTTGATCAAATGTTAGCTTTTCATTTTAAGTAACACACAAGTCAGTTTGAACAATAATAGAATAGACAAAATATGGATTTTAGGCCCTTTGGAAATGACTGAAATTTCAATTGCGTTGGTTCAGTAACAGTTACAAATAAATTTGCATACCGTTTTTGTAATCATTTGCATATTTTTATAACCAGAATGTAATAATTTATTAAACAATATAGGTGCTTCCACTCTGTGAGAAAAGAGTGGTAACTATTTTGATTAGTAATTCATTGTGGTTTCCGTGAAGAGATTGAGTACATGTGAGTGTTAATCTCAACTAATATTGGCTAGAAACATCCCTAGCAATATTAATACTCGAGGAAATAAAGTTGCTGGTGAAATGATCCTATTGACCCTAATGGTTTGAGATGTGACACAATGGCTGCCGTGTTTGGACTTAGGAGGTGTCTAGAGCCTGCTACTGCTCTGGAGCAATCTGGTAAGAAATCCACATTATGGAATGCCCTTCCAGCCCTTCTTCCAATTTTCCTTCCATTATTCAACTTCTCAAAACCAAAAGAAAAGTTTTGATAGCTGCAACTTCCATATTAAGCCACACCTTATAAATAATAGCCTAGCTTCCTAGTCCCAGAGGCTTTACTTCCAAACAGGTACTGGGTATTTTATTATATTATTACTTCTGTCTAGGGCCACAGTCCTAATTGTCGGGCCAATAATTCTTTATAGCCCCCTTTATTACATCTATCTACTTCTGTCTATATGGTTTCGATAGCGATCCTAAAAATAAGTATCGATCTGAAATCTTAAATATGTAATTGACAACACTGTAATAAGAGAAAGTTATAAGACATAAAATAAATATGAAGAATGTAGGGCCCGTTTCAAACCTTTCTCAAGTACAACTCAGAATCTCAATCTCTATTTGATACATTTCTGAATTTGTTTTCTCCACAGTTAAGGCAACATTGAAAACAACATGGTGAACATAATTTCTACGATATCCCAAAAAAATAAATTTTGGGAGCCAACAACAGAAATCGAGTATTCCATTGTCGTTCCAGCCAGCAGATCATAATAGTTTTGCTTTTCATGAAAGTTTTTTATATTTGTTGAAAAGGGCATTTTTAGGGATCAAGATGGGATAATAAATAATTGATTTATTTCGGGCAAAAATATCGAATAGTTTTTTATACGGTAATTTAGTATAAATTAATTACGTCATTGTTTCTTCACTTTCAGTTTCCTTTATTTCCTTCTTATATAGTTGAAAATATTCAATTTAAATCATAATTGTTTTAAAGGAAAATTTAAGACTACTGATCCATGTCGACTGGAGTTTATTTAGTTGATAAGTGAGTTATCAGTTTAGAGATGTTATCACATTTGAGATATTTATCAGGATTTAAATATTGCTATATATGGTTAAAGTACCTGTGGTGTTCGCTGTGCCAAGGCACGGAGCTCGTGGACATTATTATTAAGTTAGCAAAAGGCATATGAAAGATTAGCAAGGATAAAAGTGTGGAGTGGTTGTGTTGGATAATAACTACAGGCTGGTTGTTAGATTCAGCCCCGTACGTTCCCACCAACCTCTCATTCCTTTTTCTTTTCTCTTAACCTGCAGACAATAGTTTTTTTTCTTTCTTTTACTACGTCTCCTCCCCCATCCTCATTACCTTTCAGCTCATCCACACCCTCAGCTACCTTACTCAAGGATACAAGCCTTGTATCAAAACCTATTCTCTTAATGAGATTGTCTATATTCCCTTCCAGTTTCTTGCCACATAAGCCTGTCTAGGTTTTTTCCCACTTTTTTTTTTTTTTATAAACTAAACTGAATTTCACAATTATATATAGAGGGTGGTCTGAAAAGTTTCCGACCTAACAAAGCTGTTATTTCATTAGCTTTTATTTATTTTATTATCATCTTCATGTTGAGGTCGGAGACTTTTCAGACCACCTGTATATGTATGAAATTAATTAAACTCCTAGATCTTTCTTATTAGAAATACATCATTTTCATTGTTAAACTATATTGGCTACTGAAATATTAAACAAAGAAAAAATGCTGAGATTTTTCAAAAATAAATTTGAATTTCTTTAGACATTGGGTGTATCATATAGAAGCTCCTTGGGTATGGGACTTATCCTAAATGCTAAAAACGTGTTTTACTTATTAGGGTTTCGTTTTATTTATTTATTTTAGTAGAAATCCATAATATACTGGTAGGATGAAGATTGGAACCCGAAAGCTCTCCAATATCGTTCGGGTGCTCCACAGACTGAGCTTCCCTTGCTTGAGAGTCATGGACGAAGACCCCATATGGTGGCACATCCCACCGAAGACCCCTAATAATTATTAGAAATAGTGGGATCTATACTAAAATAGAAATTGACAATAGAAGCCCATTTGTTTGTCTTTTGTGCTCCATGACATTCCACCTGGAGGCTCTAAGGTTTAAAAACAAGTCCCATTTGATCTTAAAACCATCTGAAAAATATTTCCTGCTCTATCAACTCAATAAACATGATTATTCTTTATTAATTTCATAATTAGTTCACATTAAAAATATACGTAATTTCGAATGAATTATCAAACTAAATATATCGACGTCCTGGATTAACAATATACATTTTTTTACTATAATTACTAAAAGCCATTAAAAGCGTCATAAAATCAAGTTTTCTACTTTAATCCAATGATTGTCTTTTTTAAAGGCATGAAATTTCACATAGTAGTTCCATTTGATGACTTGATGGTGCTACAAATAATGCCAACCCTATGAAAATTGATGACGAGTAATTAATCAATTAATTGGCAATTAAAAACAAAATCTTTTGCCATTTTATTAATTAGGCTGTAATATTAATGATCTGGAAATGTTGAATGATAACATGTGGGACTAAATCATGTTGTGGAACTTAAACAAGATGAAAGACGAAGCGTTCTCCCTGTTTGGAATTGTAACCTCACTTCGGTTTCAGTTTCATTTTCTCTTCGTTCTTACATGAAATTTTAAGATTTAGGTATTGCTACGAACATTTTATACAATTTAAAATTTCTTTTAAAATAACAAATTTAAGCTGGGTTGAGATCTCACTGCTGCAGTTGGACTGCCTTCCTCCCTTTTATACAAACAAACAGCTAAACTGTTGTTTGTCCTTCAAACAAAACAAACAACTGCTTCTGTCTCGTAACTCGTTTCATCTAGTATTTTTCTTTATAATTTTTTGTAGATATAACTACATAATACAAATTTATATGAGCCTCCACATATTAAATGGATTAACACTTGTGTTAGGGAATGTGAAATTGAGGTGTATATATATATATATGAAAATATTGCTAACTGCTTTAAAATGATTTTGTTTATGCTGAACCCAAAGGGAGACGGTCATCTTTCTGAAAGGTAATGGAGCAAACATGTTCTTTCTGTCTGTAAGATATAATAACGGAAAGTGTGGAAAGAAAAGTTCCACGTGAAAAGTACATCTTAATTAATCCACCTATCTCACAATTCCAAACTTCATAAGATTATATCAAAGATTCCCATTTTAGCGGGTCAATAATTAAGCTATTTACAGTTCTAAAAACTACTGAGAATTTTTTTTCACAATAATAATTTAAGAATACGAAGTTAAATAGTGTCTTCACTTTTTACGTCTTTTATTTAATTTTTATTTCATATTTAAATTATATTTTGAAAATGCAATTTAGTTCAATAATGGGTTCGCAGTAACAGGCTGCTTGTGTAGGAGGCACTAATTGTCAGTATGTAGCTACGAGTTCAATAGTTCTGCGTTCTCAGTCTGAAGATGGTTTTTGGATAAAGCACTTAATGTCAGTCGTCAGCAGTGAGTTCATAGTCTCAAGGTGTTTAGTGAATAAGACACTCAGTGTTTGTCGGTACCTGTGAGTTCAATATCGGTGGGTTCTCTTAAGGTCTGGCTCTTAAGATGGTTTATGGATAAAGCATAAGACACCCAGTGTCAGTACGTAGTACCAGTTCAGTTTGAGTGGGTTCCTAGTCCCAAGTGGTTTGTAGATAATGTAATTAATATCAGTCGGCAGGTAGTCAATATTAGTAAATCCTCAAATTAAAATGGTTTGTGGATGAAGCACGTATAGTCAGTATGTAGTAGGGACCAACCGAAACCAAATTTTTAGCCGAAACCGAAACCGAAATTTATTTAGGTATGTGAAAATTATTTTTAAAAAGTTTTCTTTGTGTACTAATGGCAAATGAACTTTCAAAAAACAAGCCTTGATGAAAAAGATAACTATATTTTATATAACATGTTCTATCTTTACAATAATATTAATGTAAGCCTACACAATAATAGTAATCATTGGCATTAAAATTTAATTCACACACAATCAATCCAATCAAAACAAGTAGCTTCTCCACATTTTCACCAATGAAGTTAATTCGACGATATGCCTAATTTTTTTCCGACAGCACTGAACATCTGCTTGCTGGGAACGCTTGTCGGTGAGGCCGAAAGTTATTTCAACATTATTTCTCTTAGAGAAGGATATGGACTAGAGCTTCAATAGGAATATATTATTTAAGTTCTATGGGATCAGTAGTTTTCTGCATCTGATCAGGGGGTTGTCGTGTGAATCCCAAAGCTGGAGAAGGGGCGTCGTAAGATACTTCGCTTTGAATCTTGGGCCAATAATGTCGCAGCCATCAGTAAAGGATGCCCTTTTACCAAAGAGAATTTTTCGTTGAATGATTCATGCAGGAGAGTTTTCATATTTGTCACTCTCTCTTCTTCGTTATAACATCCAACTTTTTTTTTAAAACGCCTCTGTAACATCAATTAGGAGCTGTTCCACCTCACCTCGACTTTTTGCACGTCAAAATATGTTCCGGCAGCCCACTTTGATTTTGACATTCAATTTTTTGGAGGCTTGCATACTGTGGTGGGGGGGGGGGACCCACGATTTGTCTACACATTTTTTTTTTTTTCTGGTTTTGATCTGTCCATCGACAAATAATGAATTTTTGGAGCATGCGTGACACACAGCCTACATAATCATACTGACCACTCAAAGCACAAACTATATTTGCTGCATTGTTGCGTATCACGAGAAAATTCTTACCGTTTAGGTCCACATTTATTCATTTACCATCTCTGTGAGCTTTTGTTCGAGGTATTGGCCGGTACGATCTTTTTCCAGCACAGCCACAGCCAATATAACCATTAGGCCTTGTTTCTCATAAAATGACCTGTAAAGCTGAGAAGTGGATATGGTCCATATATCCGTGGTAGCACTCAACCACCCGCTTTTCCGATTCAATTCTTCATTCTAGCTCTCATCTTCTCATAGGTTTGAGGCATCAATGGAATTTTACAGTTTTTAGTTGATATTTGTGAAGAGCACGAGGATCAGTGATATTCCAGTCGTCGGAATGCTTAGTCTTCCACGAAAGAATATCACACCAAATCGACAATAATCAAATTCATAATAGCTTTATGTATTTTTCATGAAATTTCATGGTTATCTTAGCGTTGTGCAGATTTAGGGTCGGTGGTCAAACGGAATGGGGAATTGACCTAGATGTGATTTATCGGTATTTAATACTTCTAGAGAGATTTTCAAATCCATTCGCTTTAGCGTAGCTTCATTTATTCCCAACTAAGTACTCAGCCAACGCCGAACCTACCTGAGTAAAGTCGAACAGGATTGGACAGTTCACCCATGCAAGTTTTGGCTGGTGGTGGAATTGTACAAAGGTATGAACGAACTCTTTCTTCACAATTAATAATGCTGTAAAAGCAAATTGTAATTTTCTAATAATGATCTTTTACAATTTAATAAAACCTGCCTATTTCGCTGTCATCAAGTTTTAACTTTTTCAATGAATTCGTCAATAACAGTTTACTGTCGTCAGAATAATGAGGAAACTAATTAATTATAAACATGGGAAATCTCCTTGGCACCGATAAGGTGTGCTATGTTAGTAGGTATGTTGATCGGTTTAGCAATGAGTAACAAGGACATCGGAACATAGTACTTCTTCTTTTTCCAATGCAAATCTCTTAAATAATTTCCATGCTTCAGAGAACACTCACATACGAATTACTAGCTTTAATGAACGAAATAAATATAATATATGTTATACAAATATTGCTTTGTTCTCATTTTATCAGTTCATTGATGTTAGAAATGTGAAAAAGTGAAACCTTAATTTAATTGACAGAATGTTTTTCATGAAAATCTGTATTCTGTCCAATTAGCTGGTAAAATGGACTGTACTTTAGAAGTGAGTAAAATAGAAAAAAATGTGAATCAATTTTAGATTATCAATGTGCAAATTTTGGATTATCATCAAATAGATAACAATTGTAGAGGTGGCAGGATTAGTACTACAAGACATTTTTGTTGAGACATTTAAAAATAACTTTTTAGTAAAGTATTAGGAAACAACAAGATAAATGTAAGATAGTTATTATTGCTTCCCCCCACCTATTTTCACACTTATTTTGAATAGTTAGCGCGATGGATTCATAAACTAACTCATGTTTAAATAACCAATCTTCTGTCTCTCCACAGTTGATGAAGAAGACCAGTTTTTGCCTTGTGGAATCGCCTGAAGAACGTTAGGCTGTTATAAGTCATTAAAAAACATTGATTAAAATGAAATTTCGAAATTGTATTATATTTCAGGAAAACGATTTAAACTTTAAACTTACAATCAAAATTTTTATTAGGTATAACTTGTATACAATTTTGTATTTTACAACTTGAATGTAATTAAAAACAACAGAACAACCATAAAAGAATCAAGCATCAAAAGAAGGCCATCAATAAACTGCATTGTGCTGATGAGAACTAAACGCAAGGAGACTCCACGACTAGTAGGTTTCATAGTGCTGATAACATTATTTAAGTTGGACAACATCCTACATAGTCTACTACGTACTACCAAACCTCCAATGTGGAAGCTTAGTTCAATCATAGTCTAATAAAATTATACATCCGTGCGTGCAAAAGGTCTGATTTTTAATATGTTGTAAGGACATGAGTCAATTGTAAGAAACCAAATTTTGCTGCTTCTAAAGCCCTGTATCACCGGCGTAATAGCTTAAAAACAGGGAGATTTTCCCACTTTTTTAGTTGTTACTCCAAACGTATGAGCCTGGAAGAAAAGCAAGAATAACACTTTTATAAAGAAGATAAACTTTGCTACAATTTAAGACCAAAATAAGCTCTTACCATTACTTTCTACAATATAGCTCTTCAAAAATTCACCATTTTTCTTATCGTATTTTATTTTGTGAAATGTCGTAAAAAATATACGAGGCCATTATTAAAAAACGAATTTGAAGTAAATTTAATTAGCTTTCATTTCAGTCCATAATATAATGTTTACGCTCAATGGTTCTCTTTAAAATGTCAGATAACTAAATACATTGAAAAGTGTATTTGAGAGAAATACGAAAACAACTGTTCAAGCTGAGTCAATTATAAAATTTTGATAAAGTTCTAATAAAAAGAATTATTAAGAAATACAGACCGGATGTTTCATCCGTACTATTTGTTTAAATGGTAACTATTAAATTGTTATTACATTGTAATAAAATGTGTATGAAATAAATAAAAGGTGTAAAGAACCCTATGAAATAATTGCGTTGGAGGTGCCACTTCACTCGCAATCCTCGTAGGGTTGACCAGTACTCAGAAGTGGTTTTCTTTTTTCTCTGATTTTCTTTTTTTAGTTTTCTTTGTCATCTGAATCCTTAAGTTCAACTGATGCAGTGTTCATACACGATTTGCCGCCACAAGCTTGATAAAGGGCAGAGGACTTCAGTCACGTTTTACGATAGCTGCAACCACCGCCACAACCCTTCTTACAGTTGAAGGAGATTTTGCGAATAAGCAACTAGGGAGCGGGATCCATAGTTGTCGTAATGGGAATAGTCCCTTGACCTTCCCCAATCTGTCCTATTGTTCTCTGCACCCTACCACTTCTGTGCTTCATGGTAACGTCTGAGAACGTGGTGGCCTCCAGCCTCCTCTGTACCACCGTCAGTAATCACCTTCAGTTGGAATGTTACTACCGCCCAGAGCAAGAAAACAATTTATGTCTGTAGGTGTAAATTCTTCTTCGGTGGAGTCTGCCCTCAGGTAAAATTCAGCCAGAGAAGCTGTTTGGTACATCTACTCAGCACATTATCGAATTCGGTGACAGAAACTTTCTACTCCCTCGCTTATCTTTATCATGATGACCACTCCCACGGTCAAACTTGCCAGCATATTGCTGGAGATTCCATATCCTTGGGTCAACTCACCAATGCTGTTCATAGACTCAATTAGATTTTTAACGATTTCAAGTCTGACCACAAGCCGTATCCGAAAATTGTCAGATCGGCGGATTGTAAAACCTCTTTTTGTGATCATACCGTGTTCAAATGGGTCCATCCGTTGTTGTAGGTCCATCACATACTATAAGTACAGATGGGTGCTCTTTGCGTAGAAATGGTGCCCAGCAGAATGGAAAAAAGGTAGCGTTTTGCGGACACTATAAAAATGATGGTTCCAATCACAGGTACGCTCTCCTTGGATAAATAGTTGAACAAGTGTTGTCATTCGAGAATATAGGACCCACAATTGTCATGTTGGACCATTTTCTTCCAATTTACCTAAAGCAGTTTGAAAACAGCCGTTAGGATTTGGTAGGACTCAATTTCCTCTGCAGATATGATGAGGTACCTCTCACTTTCACGCAGCATGTTTTTAGTTTCATCTCTCTCCTCCTGGGTTGCATCTACCTCATCAAAAATAATGCCAGCCAATGCATGGTTCGTCAAAATTTGTAGCTGACTAGCTCGTGAACAGGCATGGCCATTAAGCGTTTGGTTCTATGATCTTTGTATCTAGTATTAGCGGCTCCTTCAACCACTCCCTGCCATTGTCATACCGATACAGTCCATATATAACCAGAGAAAGTGGAACCCACCCCCAAGCCTAAACATCACACAGCTCAACATTCTCTACGACAAAAAAAAAAGAAAAAACATTGTCAATATTTGTCAATATGAAGAAATAAAGCTAATTAGAGAAAGAAAAAATATATAGCGCAAGGAACTGGGCTCGAATCCATGACATCCTGACGCTCTTTCTGAGTCATCCCTGCCGAGTCGGTAGCCTATAAATATCAAGTCTCGACTAAGGCGACTTGGAGTGCTCGTTCCTAATTCTACTTTTGAATCTTTGGCTGACGAACCCAACTAGTAGTTATAGCTTGTTGGTATTGCTCTGATGACAGTTATAAGTTTTATTTATTCATTTTTACAATCATTCAATGTATTAAAACTTTTTGTGATGTGCTATTGTTGATATTTTACAGGTCAGCGGATAACAACTATACAACTTGATGGAGTACAATATTTTATCAGTAGAATGAACCCATATTCACCCGAACTTAACTATTTCCTTGCCTACCAATACTGCAGGTCCATTGGTCTTCAGTTGGCATCCTTTGAAACAAAAGAAAAGTCTGATTCCATTATGCAATATCTACGCAATGCAGGTAACTTCATATGGCAATCAATTTATTTTTCATATGTAAACCAGTTTATTCAGATAATTAAAATTGACTTGACTTAATTTAAAGGCTGTCAAGCCTCATGCAACTACATTTACTTCAAAGACACTTTATATTTTCAAAAATATCAATGATTTACTATGAAAATATCAGTTTAAAAAATAAATAAAGCAATGTTTACATCAAAATATCTTAAATAACGTCTTAAGCGAATCATGGCTATATTCAAGGGGAAATAAATATATATTTTAATAGTAAAACATAAATGCTTTACCTACCGAAACATCCAATTTTTCAAAAAAACTACAAAAAATAGAGGTTTCGTCTTTGTTTTTTTTCATTTATTTACCTTTTTTCTGCCTCTTATTAATTTTTTTTTCTCCTTATGACCCCTAATCTTCTTCAGTTGGATTCCAGGGCAGTACATTTCCTGCATGTAATTTTCCAAGAAAAACTCCCCGTAACAGTACTCTTGAACCATTGTGTGAGACTGAAATTGTGTTACCCCTTTCCTATCTATAATTATATTGTGCAATAAGCATGTACATTTTATATTGATATCTGCTTGTTTTGGAGTTATTTCAATTTGTTTTTAGGAGTATTCGCTATTTATTGCTAATTATGTCAAATGCACATTCCACAGTTTGCTTCGCAAGTGTCAAACCTTTGTTTAAAATATCTTCGTCTGTCCCTCTACTTCTATCAGGATAAGGACCCATTAAAAATCGTTTTGAAGGATGACCTTCATCACCAATGAGCTCGTGGGGTGCACGTAAATCATTGTCGGGTAATTGTTTCGCACACTTCACCCTCAGGGCACCACATTCAAGTTGTCTGCTCAAGTTGGACATCAATTATACAAGATATATATCACGTAATTTGCAGATTCCCATTTCCTCCAGAATCATTTTGATATTTCATCAATATCTTCTTCACAAGGAAATGCCATATGTACATTGCATAATGATGCCCACATGATTGTACATGTTTTGTGAACGATTCGTCCAACAGTAATATTTGACATTGAGAAAGAATAGAATTTTAAATGAAGCTCCAGTCGCTAAATATCTGTAGTATTAAGTTGGATTAACCCTCTCTTCTCTACAATGCGATTAAACTTTATAAACAATATTTTAAGAAACTAGTTGAATAAAAAGAACAGTTAGAATGATTTTACAATTACAGTTACCGTATGTAACAGCCAGCCGTTCTTCTTGTGTAATTGTCTCTTGAATTTTTCGAGTTGGGAAGAAATTTTGTCAATAATGTAGCAAAATGTGTCTTTTCTTATTCGAAAATAGGAAAACTGTTCGTAGGAAGTCATCGTCCATTTTTAGATCATGCCACAAACAGGAACATTCATCAACTCCTTTCTTTTTGCATAAATATTATTGGCCCACATTTTCCGTTGACCGTGTGATATACGTCGACGTATATAAGGTGATATTTCCAATTCTATAAATTCTTCATCAAAATGGCTGAATCGCTATACAAATCCTTTCCACCAACGCCATAGTATCGCTTGTCATATTTCGGGAAAATACTGTGGTAATGGACGATGAGTATATGCACGATTTCGTAAGAATGGCGTTCCCCCTAATTTGGCATTTCCCAGTTAGAAGCTTTCCGCTCCCAGTGGACAAGAGGCCTAACTTCACTTCCTTCTTATATTTTGAAAAACACATTTTAGTTCATAATTAATGTTAACAAATTGCAAAACTTCTCCGTTCAATCCAAGCCTAATAAACAGTTTTATCATATATTAATTTCACAGTGCACTAAGGAAAAACTAATATTCTGTGAACTTTTTAGGGTACAATAAATATGACTTTTGGACATCTGGTAACAGACTTGGAACTGACATGTTAATCTGGATGAGCACTGGATTGCCATTTAATGCCACCTTCGACTACATGAGAAAAGCACCTGGAGAAGACATGCCGGCTGCCAGGCAGCTAGGAGCAGTTGAACAACGGTAAAATATTTCATAATTATCTCAACTGTCCAGTGTACTTGTTTAATGAACATCCATTAACAACATGATCAGTACGTTTTGATCTTGTAACATTTTATTGAAAATACCTTCTTCGGTCAGAGAAGGTGATCCAAATCGTTCGGTTTTAACTCTTCAAGAGGACTTGTGCTTTGACATATGAGGTTTTATGTAAACCGGATAAGGGAAGAGAAGTGACGAAAAGCAGTCAAGTGCGTTATGCAGTGATATAAAACTGAAATCACCACGCTTCATACCAAGTCAGTGGCATAACAAGCCCAGTTAGTTTGAAATTTCTTAAAACAAAGAAATATACGAAACATAAACGTAAATGGAAAAAAAATTTTAAAAATATTTAAAACCACTCAAAAATAAAACAATGAAATGTTATTTAATCCAAAAATGTTGTATTAAAAATGATTTTGAAAGGTGTATTCCTCGACAGCTCAAACTGCTATGCGAATTTTAGGCTCTAGTTAAAATGTAGTGACGGAAAGTTTAAAAAAAACGTTAAAACGGCTGAGCCCGTTTCGCTAGCTTTTGAGTTTCATAATTAACATCTCTGAAACTATTTAAGAAAAAAAATTAGTTAGTAAAATTAAAATCTCAAAGTGAAGATAAAAAAAAATGGGCGAGGGAGGCCACTGACTGATCCTAGGATTTACAAGTATTTATTTATTTCGAGTGTGCTCATTGAGTAAGACACAGTTACCGACCCCTTCCTTTCAACCACGTTATTTTGCTTCCTTTATGTAGCCACACCTATATAACACAAAAAGTGACTTGTATATAACGTACAAGTGCCTTGAGCAGCTTAGACTGTGGGTGCCACTTCAGTTATTTTCAAGTGCCGAAAATGACTAAAAAACAAACATATCTAAGTTGGTTTTAATAATTCAATAACTGATTTTATTAATCTGTAAAGATTTACCATGGCATTAGGATTATAAGCATCAAACGATTGAACAATATAAAATAAACGAAGTAAACATACCTGTAAAGATTAATTAAATTACACGTTATTTACCAGGTATTATAGTGGATAGCCACAACACAAACAATAAACATGTCTTATCTAGAAAGTAACCTTCACACACCAAACATAGCTAAGTAACCTTCTCACAACAGACACAACTAGCTAGATCTCAGCTGGAGTTTACACATATAATAAAATATTAAATTGTCAAAAGTTTTAAAAAAGGGTTAAAAATATATATGTCCAGAATGCAACAAAAAAAATATAATAAAAAGCAAAGTAGAGGCAATGTTGTCTAAGAATATGTAACAATGTAATGTGAGACTTGAAATTGACTTGCGGAGAGTTTCTTTTTTAATGATTACAAATTTAGTAATGACATATTTAAGCCTAAAGACCATATCCCGTTCAAAGATCGTTCTGGATCCTCTAAACTTTTCTGTGGCAAGTGTGACGCTACTTATGTACCAGGAAACTGCGTATTGGTATCATTAATCATTATGTAGACAGTATGAAACAACTCATAATTGTCTTGAACAGTTAAGACCCAATATCAGTTGATTCTTCTATTATGATAGTGACTTTGGCCATCAAGATGGACCTTATTCGGCCCAACTGCTCCAAGAAAACCAATTACTTAGAGAATTTAGAAATTAAATTCTGCCTCTCCTCTTTTTCTAAATATACAGGTAGAATTCAAATGGACGCCAATTTTCTGATACCCATCTCCTAAACCCCTAGTGAACAGATCTTAAGTCAGTTAATAGTCTGACGTTGTTAGTTACCTGAGTGTCCTTAGGTAACGTTGCCTCTCATTTGCATGTGGGTTTTTGAATAGCTTCATATTTGTATTCTGGACATATATATTTAAAACTATTTAATATTTTTTTGAAATAAAACAACTTTATATTCTATATTTATGCAATCAAATATAGTAAGTAAATTTAGCATTTTACTTATAAGTTAACGTTCGTGAGAACTAGAACAGTAAAAAAAGATCGAGAAAGAGGTAATAGAAATGAATAGGGCAAACGATAGTATAAGACTGCTTTATTCATAGCTCTTTATCCCATACACATACACTCGGAATGTTTACATCCCGATGTTTTGGTATTGACTGTGTACCAACAGTGCCCAGGCCTTAACTCCCCCCCCCCCCCGCCAGTTAACGCACACTCCCTCGTAAACTCTAAGTCCGACCCGAGTGTACAATCAGGTGGCTCGGGTTCTTAAGGGCCAAGGCCAACGCACCCAATACACAATCTATAATCCATCACACTACTAAAGACACATTTAAACAAGTCAAATAAAATATAAATGTACAAAACAAAATAATAATACCTTCTATAAAATAATAATACTATAAAAACTAAGAACAGAACTCTCTGTCTGAATGTCACATATATTAACAATATGACCTATGACAACACAATTACTTGCTTCGTGTCGGATCGAGGACACACCAGTTTGCTCACGCTCCTCCCCCCTAGAGTGGGAGTTTAAGTTGTTCAATATAAACCGTCCGCCGTTTCCTTGGGTGGTCCACACTCTCGATAGTTACAAGATTGTGTTCTCGGATCACAACAACCTTGAAAGGGCCTTCATATCGGACCGGCTCTTTACTCCGATTCTAACCTAATTTCCTATAAACGACGGTCCCGATCGTCATCGACCCCATTCTGTCCCGGACTTTCATATTTGCCCTCGCAACGCGTTTGGTTTTTTCCCCCGATATACGATCGCGCACTGTACGCCACATTTTTTCCAGCCGCATGTGGGTATTCACGAGCTGTTCCGTGCTCCCTTCATCCGCCACCGTCTCTGCCCAATTTCGCGGTCTCGCGCGTAACCCAAAGATAATTTCAAACGGCGCAAATCCCGTGGTGGTGTGAATTGAGTGGTTATACGCCGCCACCGCCATTGGCATCGCAACATTAGCTGACAGCCCCTTATCGACCTGGTGTACCCGCAGGTGATCGCTGAGGGTGCTGTGCAGGCGCTCAACGTTTTCCCTACTTTTGGGATGTCCCGGGGTATTAATATGCCATACAACGTCTCTATTTTTCATCTCAGCGCGAACTTTGGCGTTGTCGAACTCTCTCCCACCATCCGACGAAATGCGCTCGGGGATGCCATAAAATTGGAACCACAAGTTGACGGCTTGCAGAATAGCGTCTGACGATTTGTCCCGCACCTCGTATGCCATAGCCACCTTACTAAATGTGTCGATTTTAGTGACCCATTTGAATCCACGCCACGTAAACGTGTCGATTTGTAAATCGATTAGTGGCGACTCTGTTGTGGGTGTCTCCTCCTGTCGTCCCTGTGGTGGATGGCGGTCATATTTGGTTTTCAGGCAGATTTCACAAGCCCCTATGATCTCCTGGATGGTCTGCCGCATCCCCCACCAAAAATATCTCCGCTGTAGCGCCTGCGTTGTCTCTTGCACGCCACGGTGATTCGTCTTCCCCTGGTGGTACGCAAGTGTGACCTCCCGTTGTTGCTCCACGTCACGCAACGTCTGAACCGCCGATAGGCACCTTATAAACGTGCGGTCGATTCCTAATTGCTCGCTCTGCCACAATCTTCTAATTTTCTCCCAAATCGTCGCGTTACCGACGAATAAGTGGTACGTTTTTCCCGGTTTGGAGGCATCTTTCAGTGCCTGGCAAATTTGCTCTAGCCTCACTCCCGGCTCCGACCAGATCGTCGTAATTGTGCTTCGACCGTATTCGTCGTACGTCACCGTCATCAGGCCCGAAGTTTTAGTCTTCCAAATGATTTGGTGACGTTTGTCGTTGATAATCTCCTCAGACGTTCCCATGTCTCGTGGTCTTTCTCCAACAGACTCTTCTGATGTGGGGCTATCTCTCACGCCACCATTTCCCGCAGATCGGTACTTCCTGCTTCTCCTGGCGTTCACTCCGCAAGGAATTGTTGACTACCCCCTGATTTCTCGCCGTCCTCAATAGCATTCGTCATAATGGCACGCGAGAGCCAGTCTGCCACGACATTATCCTTCCCTGGCTTATACACAATCTCCATATTGTATTGCGACAGAAACTCCTTCCACCGTGTCACGCGTGCGGATGATTCCTTTAATTTCCCCACCCATTGCAGCGGTCTGTGATCGGGGTGGACTTTAAATTTTCTCCCAAATACGTATGGGCGAAAGTGACCAATGGCCTAGATGATACCCAGTAGTTCCCGTTCGAGGGCACTGTACCTCGCCTCCGTGTCAGTCATCCTTCTGCTCGCATATGCTACCGGCCTCTCCCCGTCGATTCCCTCCTAGGACAATACCGCTCCCAAGGCGTACTCACTTGCGTCCGTTGTGACAGTAAACGCCTTCTCAAAATTTGGAAACGCCAAGATAGGTGCTTCTTGCAACCGTTCCATACATTTCTGGATATTTTTCTCAATTAACGGCGTGATTATCACTCGCGCCCCTTTGCGTAATAAATTACTAATAGGGACCAAGAATTCCGCCATATCCGGAACGAAACGGCGATAATAATTTAGCGTCCCCAACAACCGCCGAATGCCTTTAACATCTTTTGGCACCGCCATTCTCCGGATCGCATCTATTTTCATGGAGTCCGGTTGGACTCCCTGCCGAGATATAGTATGTCCCAGAAAGCTAATGGTCTCCTGACCCAGGGACGACTTATCTATCGATAATTTCAGCCCAAATTCCTTTAACCTCTTAAAAACACTCCGAAGGTGTTCTATATGTTCCGGTTCGGTACGGCTGAAGACTATGAGGTCGTCCATATAAATCTGGCAGATATTCTCATCAATTCCCCTCAGGAGTTCATCCATTATCCGCTGGAATGTTATTGGGGCGTTTTTCAAACCGAACGGCATCCTTGTAAACTCGTAATGACCTCGTTCGAATGAAAACGCCGTCTTATGCTGATCATTCGCATTCAGTCTAATCTGGTGATATCCCGCTTTCAGATCTAACGTACTGAAGATTTTCGCTCCACTCAGCCTATCCAGTATATCCTCAAAGCGTGGAATAGGATATTTCTCGTCTAGAGTGTTCTCATTGAGCTTTCTAAAGTCTATAACTATTCTGTAATGATCTTCTTCCTCGCCTGGTCTATTTTTTTTTCACCGTCCACAGGGGACTACTGTACGGCGAAGTGCTATTCCTGATAATCCCTTGACGCTTTAATTCGTCGATTTCCCTCCGGATGTGTTGACGAACTGCTTGAGGATATCGCCTTTCTTTAACGTATGTTACGCGCTCTACTTTTAGAGGTATCTCGTGCTCTGTCTTCCCCGTTGCTCCTAACAGATCTCCCTCTACGAAAAAACTGTCTCTAAATTCGTCACGCAGCCTCTCCCTCCAATCCTCTACTCTCTTTACCGCCCCAATTCGTACCTTTCCACCCCGTACTGTCCCCTGACTCCGATACGTTAAATCCCCTAATCTAATCCTCCAGTTTTTCTCTTCGTTCCTTATGCGCGCGCCTACCCGTCCTAACAAATCGCATCCCACAATTATTTGATAGTCACGCGTCATCTCCTCTACGACGTGCACCGTTATTTCCCCTCCTACATTCGCCCATTTTTATAGTCCTACCACCGCCTCCCCCATCACATCGCAGGGTCCCCCCAGAGTGAGTAGTTTACAATCACATACCTTAATCTGGTGTGTACTCGCTCCTCCACACAGCCTCTCTAGTGCACTACGCGACACTATCGTATTGGTGCTACCTGTGTCTATTAAGCACCTCTCCCCCTTCTCGAACTCAATAATTGGCAACTAGCACATCCCTTTCCGCGCCGTATTACATATTAGGATGTGGTCGCCTCTCTGCTGCCACTCTCCTCAGGCTTCTACGTGCCGCACCCATCGACGCGATTTATTCTTCTGCTTCTCCTGTTCTCCGCTCCTGTGGCACCCTGGCTCGTCTCCCTCAGTTTCCGATGTTCCCGATGAATCATCAGCTGACGATCCTGTGTCTCTGGGGGTTGTTCTACACCTCTCACGAACTTCTTGGGCGTTGACCTCCATAGGTTCTGCCTTATCGAATTCCCTTCTTCTGTATACGTACGGGCACTGTCTTGCGATATGCCCTTCCTCACCGCACTCGAAACATTTCGTTCTAGAGCACTGTGCCACCAAGTGACCCGTCTTACCACATCCGTGGCACCTCCTCTCTTCTCTACGAGGCACTTATCTAGGCCTTGCTCCTCTGAATTTCTTTTCTCCTGTCACCCCCCTATCTCTACCCGTAAACGGTGTTTCGGGTTTCTTCCATACGGTCTTTGGTGTCCTGATTTTTTTATAAACGACCCGGCTCCAGTCACTCTCTTCTTCTCGGATACGCAATTCTGCTTCCCTAGCGCTGGCGTCGATCATCGTTTGCGCGCACTCAAGGAAAGACCGTTCGTGAGCGAATCCCTCTTTCCTTCCCGTTTCCTTGGCCAGCTGCACCTTCAATATTGTTGACAGGAAGCCCATCCGGCCTTCTACTTCTTCAGCGCTAAACGTCTCTCTCATCTTTTCAGTAACCTGATTGTAACGGACTACCAGACCTGCGGCATACTGTCCGTTACTCTGTCTCGGAGACCTCGTTTCCCGAAACATCTGGAAAATATCTTCCTCAGGGGTCCAACGCCCCCCTCCATACATACGCTTTCTTTAGTCGCGCCTTTACCACTTCCCATGGGGTTTCCTCGTCAGCTTGGATCTGATTCAGGATGCTTCTTTTTACTCGACATATCAAAGCCGCGCTCAGTGATTCCGCGTCCCTGAGGTCTAGCCAATTGCCTTCCACCTTTGTCCCGATTAACGCTGTGAGGCGGTCTCCTTCCTTTAAAAAGTGATTAAGTTCACCCAGCTCACCTGTAAACTTCTCCAGATCCGAAATCGCTTTTCTTAGATCCTGGGTGTTCATAGCCTTCACCCTCATCAGGGCGAGTGCATTTGCGTGAGTCTTTGGTAGCAGGCCCACTCTCCTAGGTTCCGTCCCATCAACGATATTTAAGACGGGCTGTCTTAATACGCCACTTTCCGTCATATCTTCTTCTATGTGTATCGATCTAAATCGGGCCACAACAAAATTTCCCCGAACTGTGTTCCTTAATTCTTCCCGGGTTTCGGCACCAGTTAGCGTTCGTGAGAAATAGAACAGTAAAAAAAGATCGAGAAAGAGGTAATAGAAATGAATAGGGCAAACGATAGTATAAGACTGCTTTATTCATAGCTCTTAATCCCATACACATACACTCGGAATGTTTACATCCCGATGTATTGGTATTAAGACTGTGTACCAACAGTGCCCAGGCCTTAACTTATATATGCTTATATATACTTATGTATGGGCATATATGCTTTTAACATATTTTTAATTTTGTGACAATTTTAGAAACACTTTTATTTGTGTGTCCTTTTATCTATATTTAATGTATTTTTAGCAATCTCTTATTGATTTTTATCTATATGATGTAGTATTCATTTTAATATTTGGCACCACTGTGTGTGTGTTTTTTGTGTCATTTTTAGAACTTTGAAGTGACAGTAGAGGCCGCCGTAGAGAAAGAATTATGTTTAAATATTTCTTTTAACCATGTAAGGAGTGGCCTGCAACCACCATTGCATCCTAAACGTGTATTCTAGTCATAAATCTGAAACATAAGCTTATTCAAGTTTTTTTATGATACATTGTTTCATAGATTTGGAATTTCCAGAAAGGACAGTGGAGCTGCAAATGGGTGTGTATCATTACAAGGGCCAGATCTTATTTGGGACACAGATGACTGTACCAACATCAAAGACTTCATTTGTGAACAGACCAGATGCTATTACTACAATTATGGTTCTATACCAGTTTCCTCTGCTCAGGGGTAAGCAGGTGAGAATTATTAACAGAAATTAGGAATGCTCGATATTTTTTATCAAGCACGATAGAAATGACAAAACAATTTCCTAAATCTAATTTATATAACACATTGATTTGAATAGGTGGTGTGTAAATAATTGCAATCGTTGATTCCACAATACAAAACCATTGCTGAGTGTTTTCTTTCTATTGGGCTGAAAGCATCGTACTTTCAGTTCACATTTAACATCCTTTAATTTGATTACATGCATACTATGTACTATTTCTTGATAATATATATACTCAAAATTTTTAAGTTAATTGGATTCTTTTCCTGATACATTTGCCGAGTCCGAAGATTTACTTTCATTCAGGTACAGGGCTATCGTTCCATCTGAAATGTTAAAAGTGTATTCCACGGTATCTTTAAATACGCTTATTAGTTTTTAGATAAAATACAGTGGCGGCAAAGGGTAATAATGTTGGTCCCATATTGCTCACCTTTAACATCCCCCAGCTCATAACATGTTTATGATTTTCTCCTCTCATTTCCCTATGATTCCCAAGGACGCACAAAGGCGTTGATGCGAAAAGAATTTTTTTCGAGTGACCGACAGAAATAGTTTATTAATTCGTAACGTAGTATTTCAGCCGGGTTAAATACGTTTTTTAACTCCTAACTAATAAAATTAACTCCATCCGTCAGTAATTTAAAAAAAAAAATTATAATAATAACATAAAATTTATAACTAGAACGACTCACAACTCATAAGACATAATGATTCCGTGCTCACAGGAAACAATTAAGCAAAACCTTGCAGGCCTAAGACACTAATATAATAATAATAATAAATAAACATAGAGAAAGACCAAAGTCTGGTCCGAACTGAGGTGTGTGCCGGGGCGAGGATACTACAGGTAGATTGCTATTCGGAAGGCTTCCCCGCTGGAAGCTTTAGCTGTTCTATATGTACAGTCCTACGCTTCCTGGGTCCGTGGACACTTTGTACGGTCACTAGATTGTGCTCGCGAATTGCGATCACACTGAAGGGACCCTCATAGTGGGACACTTCTTTGCTCTGACTGGATGCAATCTTCTGGTAAACTGTGGCCCCTATCGTGACACGCCCAGCGATTGGTTGGACACCCACATTCTCCCTCGCTACTCTCCTAGTCTTTTCCGCTGTAATACGCTCGTAAACCTTCCCCTACAGTTTCCCCAACGCCACGCGGTTGTTTACGAGCTGTGCGGACATCTCGTCACCTGTCGCCGTCACACTGGTGTCTCTGCGATGGCCGCGAAGGCCAAAAAGGATTTCGAAGGGTGAGAACCCTGTGACCGTGTGGATGGAGTGGTTGTATGCCATTACCGCCATTGGCATTGCCGCCTCCTGCCCCAACCCTTTATCAACATGGTAGACCCGGAGATGGTCCCCCGCTCCCAAGGCATATTCACTGGCATCCGTTGTAATAGTGAATAGGTTTGTGAAATCAGGAAACGCCAGTATCGGATGTTCCTGTAATCGTCCCTTGCACTTGCGAATGTTCGCCTCTATGTCGGAGGTGATGATTACCTTTTCCCCTTTTTGAGGAGGTTGTTAAGAGGTACCAGGTATGCTGCCATTTCTGGGACGAATCGCCTGTAGTAGTTCAGCGTTCCCATCGACCACCGTATCCCTTTTACATCAGACGGAACCGCCATCTTCTGGATTGCTGCCACCTTCCCGGCATCTGGATATCGTGTCCCCCAAAAATACTAATGACCTCCTGACCCTGATGGGACTTTTTCTCTGATAATTTCAGGCCAAATTGTCACACCCGGTCAAAAACCGTCTTCAAGTGATTTACATGTTGGGCCTCGGTCGCGCTGAATACTAAGAGGACATCCATGTATATCTGGCTAACGGACTCGTCTACTCGCCGTAGCGACTCATCCATGAGCCTTTGGAATGTGATAGGTGCATTTTTCAATCCAAATGGCATCCTGGTGAACTCGTAGTGACCTCTCTCAAAACTGAAGGCTGTCTTATGTCGGTCCCTAGGATGCATCCGTATCTGGTGATAGCCCTGTCCAGAATGTCATCGAACCTGGGAATTAGGTACTTCTCGTCCATCGTATTCTCATTGAGTATCCTGTAATCTACTGCGACCCTGTACTTAGCTGGGCCCCACCTTCTGCGTTCTTTTTCTTAACAGCCCATAAGGGGCTATTATATGAAGACGTGCTATCTTCGATGATCCCCTGTTTCTTTAAGTTGTCCAGCTCCTCCCTAATATGGTGCCTCAAAGCTTGTGGGTATCTGCGCTCCTTCACGTAGCTTACTCGGTCCTGCTTGAGTGGAATATCATGTACTGTTTTTCCTGTGACCCCCAATCTCTCCCCTTCCTTAAAGAAAAGGTCCATATATTCTCTCTTGAGCTTCCCTCTCCAATCCTCTGCTCGCCTAATCGCGCCCTACCGTCACTCCCTACATCCCTCCGTTCTCTCAGGCATCTATATGTTTTCTTACCTAAGCGAATGTCCCATTTTATGTCCCCTCCCTATTCCTGAACTTCGCTCCCACTTTCCCTAACAGATCACATCCTATGATCCCTCCATATTCCCGGGGCATCTTTTCCACCTCATGGACCCGCAATTTCTCCTCGCTACGATCCCATCTACCTAACCCTATTAACGCTTCACCTTCGACACAACAGGGTCCCCCCAGGGTGATCAAGTTACAAGAGCATATCTGTATTTGAGGCATCCTCTCTCCTCCACACATCCTTTATGTGCGTCTTTTGCACTATTAATCAACGTGCGGTCGCCTCTCCGCTACCACTCTCCTCAGATCTTGCGTTCTCCCCTCTCCTCTGCTGTTCGTCGTCGACCGCTCCCTCGGGCACTGCCTGTCCATGTACCCCTCCGTGTCACATTCGAAGCACCTAGTGCGTGGGCACTGTGCTACTCAGTGTCCTGTCTTCCCACTTTCATAGGACTTCCTGCCTTCACGCCTCTTAAAGCGTCCCGTATTCCCTCGGCCCCTTTCACCCACTGTTGCCCTCTCTCTTCCACCATATTGCACCTCCTTCTTACTCCATTTGACTGGCGTGGTATTGGCCCTTCTATACGACACTCTCCTCCAGCCCGTTTCTTCCTCACCGCCTGTGATCTCATCTCCTCTGGCACTGGTGTCCACCATTTCTTGGGCGCATTCTCAGAATGTGCATTCTCTTGGTAGCCCCTCTTTTCTTCCGGTCTCCTTCGCTAGCTGCACCTTTAGTATAGTCGACAGAAGCGCCATCCTGGCTTCCACCTCTGCCACACACACTGTCTCCCGCATCTTCCCAGTGATGCTATTATAACGGGCTAGCAGTGTTATATAATATAAATTATTAATAACCTAATATGATAAATCACCTAATAGTAAGTAGGCAAATAATATGTCGATCAACTAGTTTAACACTTTTTGCATAACCAATTTCAAAATTAATCGCTCGATAAAATTGGAAATTTAAATCTTTTGTGGAATGTACGATGTAAATTGACTAAATCTTGGCTCGATCTTGTTGCTATTTGACTAAAACAAATATTGTTTTCAAATCATTTATATTTTTAATTTATCAATTTATTATTTCTAATTTGTTTTTTATTTATATCCCCATTATTATTAGTATATACATTTTAACGAAAAAATAGATTCTACACTGAATCTTTTGTCCAAAGTTTTTATTAAAACAAATAAAAATAATTTCTAAACTAGAGAAAAAATTAATTAGAAATAAATTAAATCTTTCAAATAGCTGTATTTATTAGCAAAATATAAGTGCTCTTGTATCATTTGCTAAAAACTAAATAAAAAGAAAAGAAACGAATTAATTACAATAATATTGCATAATTATAACTAGGAATCTGGTGGAGAAATGGTTTTAGTTGTGGGATGTTAGTATATGAATGAGCGGTAATACGGTGCATTAAGGTGTGATTGGGTAAAGAGACTGTAGTGTATAATTCGCAAATGCTAAAGGACAGGGGTGGCAGCCCTCTTTGTCACCTTTCGGTCCATATGATCCAGGAGCCAAAAGAACAAGGATCCGCATCATCCCATCTTTTCAGGCACGAGTATTTCAGGGCCGCTCATCACAGTGTCCCCATGTGTAAAGGGACGGTTGCCTTGCATTAGCTCATCTTGGCCTATGTTGACGAGAAATGGCTCTGGGAGCGGTTTTTCTCTTCAGATCAAAGAGAGCCAGTCGGCGCAAGCAAGTATGCGCAGTGGATATCCTCCTCTTGTGCGACTGGTCCAACGAGTAGTACAATCTGTTGATGTGCCACTTTTGATCTCCTTGTTGGCCACCAATGCTGGCGTCCAAATGCTGGGCCAATCTAAAGAGAGGCTTCACACTTTTCACCTAGAACCCCAGCATTCCCCAGCCTTCTTTTTTTAACAATTTCTTCACGTTTCTCAATTAATTTCTCGGTTCTCTCCTTTCACTGTTACAGTTAGAACCTGAGATGCAAAGGTGTCAAACCAGTGTGTTTGTTCTGTGGTGGAAATTTTTCATCGTCTGAAAATACAATTTGGATTTTGGCTTCAAGCATCTAGATGGTTCAGTCTTGAGATCGGATTTCATTGAAAAAATCGTTATTCGGACAGAAACTATTATTCAAAAAACAAAGTAATACGTTTCCTTCAATGGTAATAGCTTCCTATGAAATTTCTTAGCCACTGACACAAAAAAATTATAAAGAGCAAGTTATCAAACCTAGCTTAACAATCTTTGTAAAACAGACAAATGATCCGAAAACTTACGAGAACTAGTTCTCCATTGCGATGTTCATTGGCTCTAAAACGAAACTTTAGAAAGGTTCTGGACGCTACGCAGTGATATCTCAACTTATATAAAAGAGAATGATGAACCTCATCTCATGTCTCCCCTCCTTGAAGACGATGAATCGCTTTGGGTGCTCGCTTTCCTGGACATTCGAGGACATGACTGGACATCTAAACTTGTTGAACACTTGATCGCAAGGCAAAGCTAATCATTTACCAATACTGATGTCTCATGTTTAATCGTTCGAAGCAAAGCTTGCCCTTTACGTTCCAGATTTTTCTTTTACCCGACCATCTCATTTCTCCTTCGTGCAAGAACACACTGATCAAACTAAAGGAGATCCTAACTACGAAAATTATGAAAATCAAAGGTTCGTCTCTATTTTGAATCTTCAAAACCAGATTTGCTGACTTTGAGGGGGGAAATTGCTTTTGCGATATTTTTATCAATTACTTTGCAATAAAAGATACGAAACTGTAGCAGTACACTCCTGGAATTCAAAGTGAATTAATTGGCCTACAGCATAGCATTGATCTTACAACAAAGTAGGCTGAGATTATAACTAAAAACGAATCACCGGATTATCTAGAGTTTTTGGAAGTTATTAAAAAACGAAGAGTCCCCTTTGTAGTGTGATATGGTCCCCTTTAGCTCTCGGATATGGTGGGCCGTTTGGTGGTTTTGGTTGTTGATGACAAAAAGGTGTCATTGACCGATTCTCGTTTGAAAAATGTATTTAGATTAGCATCAACAGAGGAGTCTCCCAGGCCACATGTCCTGGATTGCACAACAAAACTCGAAGGCACTACACTAGTTAGAGCATGGTAATTGTTAACTACTGCACAACACACCCCCCAATGAATGTAGTTCATATTAAAAAATTACCTGGCATTTTACACTGTACTCATTAATCGAGCAAGCACTCACGGTTAATAACGAAAACAACTAATATTTACATTAATTGAATATACAGACAAGCGTACATTATGTTGCCTCAACATACACATATTACCCAATATTTGGCTATGTTTGATATCTTAAATGCAAAATTTAGTATATAGTTTACTACATGTCTATTCAGTAGTTGCAAATGAAATGAAACAGTATGTTAAGAGACAAAAAGGTGTTATTCAATTTAATTAAGCCACCACCATCTCAAAACCATTGAACGCTTTGTTTTTTTTGTAGCACCATATCTAACATGATCCATTATTTTGTTTGAAGGAATCATAAAATGAAAAAAATGACAACAGAAGCTACAACTAAGAAGATAAGCAAGACTACTGTCATGACTGAATTACCTTCTAGCATTATGATAGAAGAAACTACATTAGTATATAGTACAGAAAATGAGGTTAACGATACAGCTGCTGATGAAGCTACCAGTACATTTCCGATCAAAGCCCGCACCATGATGCGAAGTAACTCAGCGGAACTAACTGACTCAGACACTCAAGAAAACGTACCTTGGTCTTGGGCAAGAAACATTATGCTTGAAAAACCTGTGCTAAAGAAATCTGCTACTTCGTAATTAGAAGAAATTAATATTTAATTCTTTTATGAAATATGACTGAACTTAAAACATAAAAAATCAAATTCTTAGTTAATTATTTAGTTTTGATGTAGAAAGTCATGCATAGAAAACCAAAATCAAAATATTGATATAAATTATTATTAGAAGTTAATGTAGAAAGTGTTAGTGCTGTGAGTCCAAGTTTTTAGATATGTGTCTTCTTGTTTATGAGTCTGCATCCTGCTGTATTGTTTACAATATAAAAGAGTATATTGGTTTGTACAAAACGTAGGCTGTAATATCTTATGTTACTAGTTATGTAAATCATCTTTGGTGTTAATTCACTACTATTAAGAAATGTGTTAATTAATATGTTTTTGATCTATATTATCAAATAAATAACAATAACAAAATTATTTACCTTAATTTAATGATATCCAGCATATAAATGTATTAAATGTTCGGTTACTTTTAAAACTCTTCATAAATGACCTCTGAATAATAAATATTATAATAATACAATATTATTGATCTCAAAGTATTATAAAATTGTATTAATAATCAAATTTTCCATAGTATTATTTTTTAATTTAAAGAATTAATATACAACTGATTACAATACAGTATGTATTAATAACCTTAGCAGATAGATACACTACAAAATAATTGTGTTAGTTTTAAGTAAATATATGTTGAAGGTATAATATAACTATGTTGATGTCTCAGTCCAGTTCCTAATTCGGTTCATCCTGACCATAACCTGTGTTCAACAACAGTTCCTTGGAAACTAAACACCAATCAGATAGAATTAAAATCATCAGCAGGAAGTGCTCAAGGAGAACCTGAAGACAGAGACGTCAACAGTATTGATAAAATCCATAGTACTATAAAGAAAAAAATATGATGTTACTGCCAAGCAATCAGTGGATGCAAACCTTATTTCTATAATAAATACCTAAATCAGAGTGAATCCTTGTTGTTTTGTCTATGTATATTGCTATGGGGGACTGTAGGCATAATGATTCCACAAATCCTGTTTAAAAAAGGTATAATGAATAGTAGCGATTCCGAGAAATATATTAAATATTTCTACTTTCTTATTACAAATAGATAAAAGGACATTCTTAAAAATTCATTAAAAATAACAGTTTATTTAATAATTATTAAGCTGATGTTATCACAGGGTTCAATGTGGTTCTAGTGCATAACATTACTATTTTAAATGTATAATAATAACAATTTTCTAGAGAATTTATACTTAAATTAATAATTATCCAAATAAAATCATGGATATTCTGCGTTGTTAGGTGTTAGATTATCATCATCCTCTTGGACTCTTGGTATATCCTTGGGTCTCAATCTTTGTGGTTCTATCTTCAAAACTTAGCCTAATAGCCCCTGCCTAACTCACCCTTGACTTACCACCAACAGTAAGACTAAAGATGTATGGTAACTAAGCTAAAACTATATATAACTAAAACTAGTATTTACATGCAACCTGCCCCCACCCAACAAAGATGGTTATTCCCTTGCACCATAGATTTTTTTTCATTCTTAGGGTTTATTCCCTAATACTTCTCTAGATGTCCAGGGTACTTGGATTTTTTTAAGGTACATGCTTTTAATACTAAGAGTTAGTGGATGTAACTGTTCTTTGTTTTCATATTCCTGAGCGGTCTTTCCACTTCTTTGTTTCAAGGCCTTAACCATGCATATTATATCTAAGCAATATTCGTTTTAAAATAAAAATTGACAATAAAGATATTACAAAATAATATATGTAGGCCTAGGTGGTAGGTAGATAGAAAATAATTTCTATTCTGGGACAAAGCCCACTATGACTAACATAGAAGTGAAAATAACAAATCCACTTCTGGTGAAAAAAGATCTATTTTATTTTACAATAAAAAAGAAAAAGTAAAATAAAGTGAAAACCTCTATACAGAAAAAAAAAATGAAATAAAAAATTGTTTAACTGCACTCAGTCAATCAATTTATAGATAAACTGGAATATATAAAACAAACAAAAGAAAAAAAATTGTTACAAGTCAGTAAAATAGGCTACATTCTACTATAATAAATGAAATGAAAAATAAATGCAAAGAATTAAAGTATAAAAATAATTAGCATATAATGAATAAATCATTCCTTAACTAGCAACCCTCTGTCTGGATGGTGATGAGGTGTAGAATAGGAGAATGTTGAAGGTTCTTAAGGATGCTACAGGGTGGATACTTGGAGAGAGGGAGTAGCGGAGCAAGCTAGGAAGGAATGATCGTATGATATAGTTTTGAGGTATAGTAATGGTATAGTATTGAATATGTAGGAAGAGCGATGAAAACTAATGGTTTGAAAAAAGAATAAACTGATGAAATGCGGAAGGAGGGGAAAAGCCACCTTAAAACTGTGTAGACATGGGAGACACGGTAGCACCGTTTATTTAAAATACTTTGTGTTGTTTTACCAAATTTAATGACTAAGTATTTAATTTAATTTTTTAATTTCCAACCCCAAAGAAGAACTTTTAACTTTCAATTAATGGTACATTAGTTCACTAATATTTTAAAATTACTGTCCAAATGTGAAAACGATTAATTGATATTTTTATTAACAATAAAAATGGAGTATTTTTATTTATTGAAAAAGTCATGTTGTGGTGTCAATCAGCACATATTGGTCAAGTCAGCTTATGAGTCAGGGTGCTGCAAGTGGTCATAACCTGCGTGAAATACACTGCAAATAGACACCAGTTTTATTAAAAGGCTACAAGCAGGCTTTTATTCAAATTTATATCCCTGGAATAGGATATTGGCCACATGATGAAATAGGTTAATTATTGTGTTAAAAAACCAAACAATTTTTCTTATGTAAAAGGATTGTTTTACTAACTGAAATGAAAACTTATTTATTATCTATTTCTATGAACTTTTTTCTGAGCCAGGCTAAAATATTTTAAAAAATGAAATGTCAAGTCAAAACGTATTACACAATTAGAGGTATTATTGAACTAAAATAACTTCCCTTCCTTGTATTATACCTTCAACGAATAATGTAAACAAAAAAAGCTTTGATGAAGTGAGCCATTTAATATAAATTACATTAATATTTAGAAAAAATAAATCTGTATCATCATATGTTACATTTTAATTCATCAGATCACAAAAAATAGTTTAAAATCCCATATTCTCGAGCCCAATGAAATCCAAACACATAAATCTAAATCTAAAATTGCGAACATTAAACTTACTCAATATGATAGGAACATGTTTATGTGTTTAATACTTAACTGATTTAATAGTTTATTAATTACTTTAATTAATGGCCCTTAGTTAATTTTTTCAGGGGTGCTTTTATTTGTTGCTTTATGGAGGACAGGTAGAGACAGACAAAAGAGAAGAAAACGATGGTTTATGATTTTTAAACTAAAACAAAAACAAAACCCTGTAGATTAAAAATTGAATTAGATGGTTGGTTGGTTTATTTTGGAGTAAAACCACTAGGCCAATGCCGTTGTTTGGTATATTTAAACTAATTTATACAGTCCACTGATGCAATCCTAATAGCATAACCAAAGATCCAGGAACCAGCCAGAGCCCACGAGGCATCCCACCCCCACATATAAGGCAGCGTTTTACAGGGCGCGAGGTCTGATCAGTGGATGTGGATAAAAACCATGTAAACCACCTAACTTAAATACATTTCAATAATGTTTACATTTTATAAACATGGAAAAGTTCAGATCCTCTGAGCTCCTCGGGTTTAACACGCTGTGACACCAGCGATGCACCCACGCCACCGGGCAATGGCCCCAGGAAGTCCAAAGCCCTGACCATCCCAGCAATTCCGCACCAACAACAACAGGTACTATTTTTGCATTGTAATCCAAATGGGTTTCTCTCAACGAACTAGGTCTAATTAAAATTATAAATTGAACAAGATAATAAAACGAAGTGTAATAACTCCATCTATTTTTACGGTTTCTGATGTAAATAACAAAATTAAATAATTATATAAATCGAGTATGGTGTCAAATGTTGAGGAGTAAATCGGTTGTGGAAAGTGATTATGGTATTAATAGTCAGTTGATTATTTCCAATGCTGCTGGAAATATTAGTGAAACTTTTAGGCTATTTAAAATGGATCTGTAATAATGCACTCCTCGAATATATTGAGAGTGGTTTGATTACTCTTACATTTTTTAGGTGCTTCTTGGGAAATAAGGTAACCGTGGGTGAGTCTACATATAATGCCCTATTCTAAGTCACGTAAGTGCTACTTCTCGACGCATGTTTCGTAACTCCAAGGTTGGACTTTTATAATATTTCAGCCTTCTAGATGAGCTCTCATCCCACACCAACTACCACAGTTTATATATTATGTCTTTCAGTGGACGTGCAAGTTCAGACAAAGTAAGTACAGCAATATTTCACCCTGGGAGAGTTAATGCTTCTGTGGCAGTTCTATAACCCATGTCACGTTTATTACCGTCAACGTCGTTACATATTTGTGATTTTGCTGAACGAAAGGATTGTCACAGTACACTGAGTGTAAACCTTAAGTGCACTAGGCGAGCCTGTCACAATGTCTATGTACTCCATCCACAAAGCCATACAGTAATGGAGAGCCAACGCGATTACATTTGGTTCAGCCCAATAAAAACTGCACATGTGGTAGAGTTTACTTTTATGTGATGAGTTAGAAGCAACAAAGGATGAAGGTGTTGAGGTCTCTGAATGCGAACCGTCACAACGTTTAATTTAGACCGACGTGTTGGTGTAAATTAGAAGATGTTCAAGTATAGTCTGGACTAATTGTAGAAGTGGTTCGGGTGGGTGTATATTTTGTCTAAATAGTTGACTGAAAGGTTCTGTCTTCTGAATAGTAGGGGGGAAGCATTGATTCAGCGCAGAGATTTAGCATAGGTCTTGTTCGGAATGCACCAGTTAAAAACGGATTCTTGTTTTCAGCATACCCTTCTCTTTGAGGGTCCTAATGCTCCTTCAAATCTTCCTTGACAAATTTCATTACCTATTATCTGTTTTCGAATTTTGGCTTAAATCAGACATACCTTCATTTTCTGTTTCTATCCTAAACTATTTCCTTATGCACCACGATTGGTCTGAACAGATGCATATTTAGCAACTGGGCTTGGAGGAGTGTCTTCCTCCATTTATTTATTATATAATTCAATAGAAGGAAATAAGCATATAAGAGCATTAAATAAATAAAACAAAGATGAATTAATTAATCTTCTGGACCACAGGAGATAAGAACCTCATCGTTCTAAGGCTAGACACTGACTGAGAATTGAGTTAAATTTCCCTTTGGCTGGGCCTTCCTATTGTTAATTAAAGCAGATTATAATTAACTTAAAATACTATATTTTTAGAAAACAATATATTTAATACAAAATTATTATCATTTTTATAGCATTAATAAATACGTTTTCTAAAATTAAAACTTTTTCAAAAATAAATCCACGACCTCAGCTCTTGATAGTAAAATAATATTATGAATTTAGGTTTTGCTGTATAATTCAAATATTTAAGTACAATAGCAAGAGTATTTTTTGTTTAGGTGATAATATAATCACTGTGTGATGTTTGTCAACAAGTCAAGTTGCCGGACACTTATAATAAATTTACATTATAATGCCTTTCAATATCAAATCTATAATAGATATTTGAAGTACAATGAGTGGCTTTTTAAACACTGCAAAATAATTAAAAGCAAATGTTTCTAAAAAAATTCTAAGATACAAAAATGTACTGATATGAGTGTAAAAATGACTTATGTAAGTACAATCATGAGGTATAATTTGAAACTATCATTGTTTCATTTCCTCACTAAACTAGTACATCTACTTTCAATATGAATTAACTAATAAATACATAAAAATTTAATAGTTTCTGTTTTTAATAAAAAAAAAATTTAATATATTTACAGTGAAAATATATATTTTATTTCCTTCATATAATGACTGAGGTTTCTCTGTGTTTTCTAGAATTTATCCTAGAATAAAGTAATGGGGAATTATCAGTTAAAAAACATTTAATCATTTACATATCCTCTATTAGGATTTTTCTTCAATGTCAAATCCAGTTTGATTTAACGCATTTGCTTCTGGTTCTCCTTTTTCTTCCTTTGTCATGTTGTATCCGATTTCGTGGTATCTGATAGGATACGTTAGTTGATTACCTTTGTCCCACGTGAATAACTCCTAGTTAAAAACAATAATTTTATTAAGTAATAAAGAAATTTTCAATTTCAATAGCATACCATTTAATAACTATCATTTACACTATATATTTATGATTGTGACTAAAATCAAGTATTATTGATATCACTTCGATAAAAATATGTTTTAATATTATATATGCAATTAATAGAAATTAATCAATGTAGAGAAAATTTTTGACATTAAGATTGTATCAATAAATTACAATTATAACAATGCTTTCATCGTTAAAATCATATTTACCTTATTTTTCGGATTGTACCCTATCATTGTTGTCTTTCTAAATGGATTTGTGAATTCCACATTGACATCTTCTAATAACTGGTTTTTATAAAGATCCAAAGCAAACCTAAAATATTATTTATAATATTAAAATCTTACTGATGTCATAGATCTCATTATCATAAGAGAAATATATTAGCATATCCTCATGAAGTAGCTGAGAGAAAAATTAGTTCTGGAGACAATGTGGAAATAGTAATAAAATCACCTATGAGAGTTTTGACTTCTGGTGTTATTTGAAAAAAGTAAGAGAGTAATTTAAAGAAGAAAACTCAATCTTCAGAAAGAATTTATGAAAGAACAAATTTGGAATTGAGGTTTTAAATGTTGTTTCTTTCGTTTACAGAGGAACGCAATTGAGTCTTGTTCAGAGGAAAAATATTACCTACATCAACGGATTATCCAGACAGATAAAATCATATTATATGTATATATATTGTTGTAATAAATTTAATAATAAATAAATAAAATAAATTTAAAGTTAACAATAAAACTAATATATTAGAAGAACGTAATATTTGGCGCCCAACGTAAGGACTGATAACGAAGTAATCTGGCTAAAGGATTGTTTAGATAGTGTCACGAAAATTTTGTTTAAATTTGATATAAAGATTAGGTTAAAAATTGTATTTGTGGTTAGGATTTGTATTGTTAAATTAAGTCATGGAAAGCGTAAATGAATAGAGTCGCGAGGAAAGTGAGGTGGAAAAGTTATTTAGGTTAATGATGGACAAATTAGACGAAGGTTTTAAAGAACAGAATCGAATTATTGACAAACAGACTCGAATTATTGACGAACAGACTCGAATTATTGACGAACAGACTTGAATTATTAACGAACAATGCAACGAAAATAAACGTAGTATAGATGAAAAAGTTGAAAAAATTGACAATAAAAAAGAGATCATTGAACAAAATTTACAAAATTCTTTCAAAGAGTCTAATGTACAACTGGATGAAAAAATACATCCTTTAAAAACGGAAATTAAATTTGAGAAACAAATAACATGGATAAATAATAAACCGGTAATTGATCCTGATGTAACACAAATAATTGATTGATTGATATACTCCTTTATTGTGCTATAATTACAATCTGCCTTTTATAAGGCAATAAGTAATAAGATAAATGCTCTCATTCATACCATATTTACAGTTCAACATTCACTCACTCATTCATACAATATTTACAGACAGCCCAGATACCTCCCAAATCCACATGCGAAGAGAAAGCGGAGTCTTGGGAAGTCCCCCACGCTCCTCCGTCAGCCGCGTCACCGGATGCTAGCCAGTGGAGGCTGACCAAGAGCGCGAGAGCCACAGACGCTCAGGACATGATTGCAGAAACTGGCCATTGCCAGGACTCCCACTGTCACGCGCTTATAGCAGGTCACGAGGCCACTGCCGTTTCAGTCTCCGAGGAGGATTATAGGGATGAGTGGCGCAGTGCAATGACTGTGCTACAGGATTAGAGCGGTTGGAAAGGCTGCTGTGGAATTTCATAAACTTGGAAGGGATGAGTTCTAGAATGTAGGGTATATTAAGATCGTTATGAAGGGTTTTGTTGCTGACATAATAAGGGGCATTTACTATTGTTCTCAGGACTTTGATTGAAAGGATGGGATACGCTTGATGTTCGACTTTTTTGCTGTCCCCCATAGCTCTATTCCGTATGTCCAGATTGGTTTAAGTATAACTTTGTAGATTAGTAGTTTATTTTCTATTGAGAGATGGGATGTCCTTTGAAGTAGTCTGTACAGTTGTCCAAAGCGTCTGTTTAGTTCTTGTCTTTTTAGTCTCGTATGTGGGTTCCAGGTCAGTCGTTTGTCAAGATGGAAGCCTAGGTACCGTACTGTCTCGCATACAGGGAGAGGAATAGAATTAAAATAAACTAGTGGACAAGTCTTGCGACAAAGGGTGAAGGTAATGTGGGAGCATTTTACTTCATTAACTTTGATCCGCCATTGATTGCACCAATACTCGATCTCGTCAAGGTGTTTTTGAAGGTTATGGGATGCTATGTCGGGGTCTGGGTGGAATGACAAGACTGCAGTGTCATCTGCAAATGTGGCCAAGAAGGTATTGGGAGTAGATGGGACATCAGCGGTGTATAGGTTATAGAGAATAGGGCCCAGGACACTGCCCTGTGGAACTCCTGCATTTATGAGATAGTAGTTAGAGTATTCTAAACCACAGCGGACTTGGAAGAAGCGGTTTGAAAGGTAGGACTGTAGGATTAGGAAAAGGGTCTGTGGTAGATATCTTTTGAGCTTGTAGAGCAAACCTGCGTGCCAAACCCTGTCAAAAGCTTGAGCTATATCAAGAAAGGCAGCAGTGCAATACTGTTTGGTTTCAAGGGCTGAGGAAATGTGATCAACAACGCGAAGGCCTTGTTGAGCAGTGGAATGTCGTTGGCGGAAACCAAACTGGTGTGTGGGAAAAAGGTTTTTGGATTCAACAATTGGAAGTAGACGTTTTAGTAGGAGTTACTCAAATATTTTTGAGAGGATAGGGAGTAGGCTAATTGGACGGTAAGATGAGGCGTCATTGGGTGGTTTACCAGGTTTGGCGAAAAGGGCAATAATGGAATGTTTCCAGAGGAGTGGAAAGTGCGTCGTTCGGATAATGCAATTATATATATATATATAGGTTAGGAAGATTATGGCTTTAGGAGGAAGTTGTTTGAGAATTTGAGGAGTAAGGAGATCATATCCAGGAGATTTTCGGTAAGGTAAGTTTTTCAGAAGGTATTTGACCTCAGAGGGATTAATGGCTTTTGGTGGAAGAGAGAGAGAGGAATAGGTGAAGTGAGGAAATCTTCCACAGTTGTGCTGTTAGTATGGCTTTGATGAGAAAGGTGAGCTGTGAAAGTATGGGTAAGATGCAGAGCAAATTCCTCCGACCTATCCCCATCCGAAGCCGCCCAGGACCCATCATCACGACGGAGTGGATGTGAAACAGGTTGATACTTTAGGATTTTTTTGGTTACATTCCACAACGTGTTATCCCTGGTAGACAGAGAGGAGAGGTAGGAATTGAAAGAATCGGAACGGAAGGATGCCAATCGCCGCTTTTCCAATCGGCAGTACTGATTGTACGAGCGGCGATCGGCAGGATGCCGGGATCTTTGCCACACTTTTCTGGAGCGGCGTTTGGATTGTATTATATCTTTGAGATGCTGAGGTAAACGATTATGATTGTGGATTTTTGGGTGACGATGGGGTGACGATGCCTCCCAAGCCGACCTCTGGACCAGAGTAGTGAAAGAATGCACTGCATCGTCTAGGTCTTGGGGTGTTTTCAGGGATAATTTGAGGTTTACGGACTCTGTAAGAAGCTGGCGGAAGTGGTCCCAGTCAACTGGGCCCCTAAAAGTCATAATAAATCAGAGTGGCAACAATTTAAAAAGTCAGACCCAAGAGAAACTATAAATAAATTTAAAAGCACAATATTTAAAAGTTTGAATTGGAATAGATTCGAATTTAACATTTTATCTCAATTTAGTGAAACTCCCTTTGGCGAGTTTAATATGAACAACATAAAAATAAACAAATGGTAAGACTTTAAAAATAATTTCAGGTGTGTTTTTAATACCATAGAGTATAATTATAAAAAAAGAAGAAAAAGGTTATATTTTATTATTATGAAATAATGCTAATAGAATGACATGTAAAACTTGATCTATATAAACAATAGAAATTAAAATTAATTGAATACTTTATTATAAAATAATGTCAAACAAGCACATGTAAAAACTTTAAAATTGAAGTTTATTCTAATGTTTAAATGTTAGTATGTTTATTTGTAAAATCAAATTTGTCAATGTTAAAATCTATCTAAAAACTTGAAAATTAAAATTAATTGAAAAACCGATTGTAAAATAATGGCAATCAGGCAAAAGTAAAAACTTGAATTGAAATTTATTGTATTGTATTAAAATGGTATAATGTTTATTTGGACAATCAAATATGTTAACATATATAGAAAAAATTGAAAATTTAAAATTCATTAAAACCTTATATGAAATTAGTGTCAATCGGACACATGTAAAAACTTTGAAATTGAATTTTATTCTAATGTACTAAAATGTTAGTATGTTTATTTTGTACAATCAAGTTGGTAAATGTTAAAAGCTATATAAAAGTTTGAAATTTAAAAGTAATTAATACTTTATTATGAAGATATTGTCAACCCAGCAATGTAAAAACTTGGAAATTATAAATTTATGGTACTATAGTTAAAAGTTAAGATGTCTGTAAGGTACAATTACATTTGTGATGTAAATGGTTGAAATGAAAAATGTAAAATTTTGGTGACACATAATTTGATATTGTCATTTAGTTATAAGAAAATTTAAATTGTCAAAAGTGCTAAAAAAGTGAATAGTGAAATCAAAAGTGAAGTGGAATGAAAAATTTTTATCGACAAGCTCAAAAATTTTTTAAATCGGATCGGACCCGAATGTTGTGATATTAGATATTGTTGAGTTTTTATATAATATTTAATCCAACTTATCAAGAAGGCAAAATAAAAACAAGTGAGAGTGTATGAAAAAAAAACAAAAGATAGTATACTGGTTGTTGTGATGATGAAAACACACACATAATTACTCACTAGTTTTGGGACCAGCCCGTGATAATATAGTTGTTGTTTGTGAGAATTAAAAACACACAGAGCATTATACTCATCTAGTTTTGGGATCAGCCCGTAATACATGTTATTAGCTTGAGATTGAGAGTAAGAAAAACTTAAAAACTTTGTTGGTTAGTGGTTATTAAAGCAGAACGGAAGAGAAATAGCACGAAGAGCAGAAGTATTAATTTGTTTAAAGCATGAAGAGAATTAAAGAAGAAAAGGAATCAAATTTATAGACAAGTAAAATTAATATAAGTTTATTTTTTTATGTTTGTAAAATTAAATTCATCTTTTTGCCAGATTTATTTTTGTTAATAGAACCTAATAATAAATAGTAAATAAAATAAATTTAAAGTTGACAATAAAACTAATATATTAGAAGAACGTAATAATATATATATATATGTAATGAAAGTGTTCTCTCTTTAATTTGAATTTGCCGCGCTGCTTCCACAGGCTGACACCAGATGGAGCAGCCAGCATACAGAAAAGGTCATGTTAGGTTACAGAACACGTAAATAGAGAGGTGATAGTTATAAGCTGTAATTGTCGTTTCTTTGTTTACAGGTAAGATTGTGTAAATCAATATTAATAATTGTTATAATGTAATATATAGTGAATAAAATTGCTAACTTTGTTTACAGAGAAACTGATTTCAGTTTATTCAACCCACCTTCAATAATTGTCTTACATATATATATTTATATATATATTTATATATATTGTAACATTCATGATATTTGAGAATATCATGTCCTGCAACCCTTCCATCTGGTCAGCATCGTCCCTGGTGCTCTTAGGAGTGGGGATGAGATAAAGGGCCAGTCTTAGCCAGTCTTAGCCTAACAGCCAGAGAGCGAACCAGAGCAAGCTCCCGTTTTGGCGGTCACCAACAGAAGAAGAAGAAGAAGAAGAGATCAAAAGTAACGTGGATTGGATTATACGGAGATCATCGATTGGGTGATATTGATATTGTTTTTTTTATTATTATGGATCCGTTAAAAGAGATTGAGCTCAATTTTCATGTTTTTTTTTTATAATCAGTAGTAACTTTCCTTGTTCAAAAGGAATTGAATATTTTTTATATAATTAATGTCAGCACTCTATATAATTATAATTATTTGTTATAACCATTTTATTTGTATATATTTCACAATTCCCAGTTTCTCAATTTATTAATAACTATAACATTAGCCTTGAGATCGGGCGATTCAATCGGGATAATTTCCTATGTCGAAGACATAAAAACAATTTGAATTAAAGATCTCATGACGGACCTACCAAATTAGTTAAGGTAAATTGATCAAATAAATTAGAAAAAGAAATGGTAAAAAATGAGGTAGGTTACAAAATATATATATATATATATATATATATATATATATATATATATATATATATATATAAGTTAAGATGTGACCTACGGGAGTATAGTCACTAATTCCAAACTACCTTGATAAACATTGTAAATACATATATAGAGGATTATAATTTGAATAAAGTTAGTTCTTAACCAGCCATCAAGAGTGTTATTTCGTTCCCAACTTATTCTTTTTTTTACGTTTCACGGTCCGATATATATATATATATATATATATATATATATATATATATATATATATATAAGTTAATCGTCGGCGGTTAAGTGTGATAAAAATATAATAATGAAAGAGGAAAAAACACCGACACACTGTGACTCCAGTAAAAGACTACTTTATTCTCCTTAGTAATCCGACCTACATAGGATCATGGGTTGTTTACCTCCCATGATCGTATTAGTTTACAACATAACTTGCCTCTGGCTTTAACTCCCCCCTGCCAGTTCCTGACCATCCGTCGGGAACTGAAACTTAACACTTATGCTAATTATATACAGTTCTGACATAATAATTTCCTGCTCGCCTAGAGCAGCACAACACTGTCTTATAATCGTAAAAACAGAACATAACTTTATCCAATGTGGTACAAGGTTAAAACAGTAAAATAAAAAAAACATGTATCTGGCAAATGCCACCAAAAACCAAAAGAGATGTGTGCAGGAGTGAGAAAATTCAAAAACTAGTCAATTTCCTAATTGGATGGCTTCCCCACTGGAAGCTTTAACTGCTCGAGATGGACAGTTCTCCTCTTCGCGGGTTCATGAACACTCTGGATGGTCACCAAATTGTGTTCACGAATCGTAATCACCCAGAAGGGACCCTCATAACGGGACACCTCCTTACTCCTATTGGAACCGATCTTACGATATACCGTAGTGCCTATCGCAACGCACCCTTCTAGTGGTTTGACGCCCGCGTTCTCCCTCAACACCCTCCTGGATTTTTCCCCGGTAATTCTCGCGTACACCTTCCCCCATACTTTCCCTAGTTCCACGCGGTTGGTGGTGAGTTGTGCGGACGTCTCGCCTCCCACCACCGTTCTACTCGTGTCTCGGCGACGCCCACGAAGTCCGAAAAGGATTTCAAAGGGTGAAAACCCGGTGGTCGTGTGGACAGAATGGTTATACGCAATGACCGCCCTAGGCATTGCCTCTGCCGGCTCCAACCCTTTGTCGGCATTGTAGACGCGGAGATGATCGCCCAAGGTACTGTGGAGACGCTCAATTCCTCCTCGGCTCTTTGGATGCCCTGGGGTATTGACGTGCCACATCACGTCCAGAGCCTTCATCTCTTTCCGCACGTCGGCGTTATCGAACTCCTTTCCACCGTCCGACGCTATCCGATCTGGGACGCCGTAGAATTGGAACCAACGCCTCAGCGCGCCTAGCACTGCTTCCGATGACTTTTCCCGAATAGGGTATGCCATAGCCATTTTGCTAAAGAGGTCAACCGTGGTGACCCACTTGTGTCCCCGCCAAGTGAAAGTATCAACTTGAAGGTCAGTGAGCGGTGTTTGCGCCGTGGGAGTCTCGACTTGTTGCCCGGTAGGTGGGTGCCTGTCATATTTGGTACGATGACAAACTTCGCTCGCAGCTAGTGTTTCCTGGATTGTCTTTCGCATCCCCCACCAGAAATACTTCCGCCTCAACGCCTGAGCCGTCTCTTGTTCTCCCCTGTGGTTGGTTTTGCCCTGATGGTACGCTAGCGTGATCTCCTTCTGCGTTGGCTCATCCGGGATGGTCTCTACCATCATGGTACACCGTACAAATGTTCGGTCAACCCCAACCTGCTCCGCCCTCCAAAGGCGCTTAATTTTCTCCCATATGGTTGCGTTCCCGACATAAAGAAAATGGGTCTTCCTGGTGTGGAAGCATCATTAAGGGCACGACTAATTTGGTCATTGTTCACCCCTGGAGCCGACCATATGGTCGTGGTGGTCGATCGTGGAGAACTATCATGTGCTATTTTCATGGGGCCGAAGGTCTTCGTCTTCCAGACTATCTGGCGGCGCTTATCGTTTATAATTTCTTCCCACTCTTCCATGTCCGCAGGCCTGTCGTCCGTTGAGCTCCCTCCTCCTGCCGACGGTACCAAATCCGTAGACCCTGGTTCCTGTTGGTCTTCTTCTCTCTCCGGCGTCCATTCTCGCAAGAACTGCCTTCCGTCTCGGGAGGATTCCCCCTGCTCTTGTTCGAGTGCGTTGACCACCATCGCCCGAGACAGCCAGTCCGCCACGACGTTTTCCTTACCGGGCTTGTATATCACCTCCAAGTTGTATTGGCTGAGGAACTCCTTCCAACGCATGACCCTCGCCGACGACTCTTTTAATTTACCAACCCACTGTAACGGTTTGTGGTCGGTGTGCACCCGGAACCTTCTCCCGAACACGTAGGGCCGGAAATGGTCTATTGCCCAGACTATCCCTAATAATTCCCGCTTTAGCGCGCTATACCGACTTTCCACCTCTGTGAGGCGCCTACTGGCGTACGCTACTGGACGGTCCCCTTTGCCCCGCGCCTGTGACAGAACTGCTCCCAAGGCATATTCACTGGCATCCGTCGTTATTGTGAATTGCTTTGTGAAATCCGGAAAAGCCAGTACAGGATGTTCTTGTAGTCGTGCCATGCACTTGCGCATGTTCGCCTCTATGTCGGGGGTGATGGCTACTTTTTTCCCCTTTTTGAGGAGGTTGTTAAGAGGTACTAGGTATGCTGCCATTTCTGGGACGAATCGCCTGTAGTAGTTCAGTGTTCCCATCAACCGCCGTATCCCTTTTACGTCCGACGGAACTGCCATCTTCTGGATTGCTGCTACCTTCCCGGCATCTGGTCGGACTCCTTCTTTGCATATCGTGTGCCCCAAAAAACTGATGACCTCCTGACCCAGATGGGACTTTTCCTCCGACAATTTCAGGCCGAATTGTCGCACTCGGTCAAAAACTGTCCTCAGGTGATCTACATGTTGGGCCTCGGTCGCGCTGAATACTAAGAGGTCGTCCATGTATATCTGGCAAACGGACTCATCTACTCCACGTAGCAACTCATCCATGAGCCTTTGGAATGTGATGGGTGCATTTTTCAATCCAAATGGCATCCTGGTGAACTCGTAGTGACCTCTCTCAAAAGTGAAGGCTGTCTTATGTCGGTCCCTAGGATGCATCTGTATCTGGTGCTACCCCGCTTTGAGATCCAGGGTGCTGAAGATCCTGGCCCCGCTCAGCCTGTCCAGAATGTCATCGAACCGTGGAATTGGGTACTTCTCGTCCACTGTATTCTCATTGAGCTTCCGGTAGTCTACTACCACTCTATGCTTATCTGGGACCCCGCCTTCCACACTCTTTTTCTTAACAGCCCATAAGGGGCTATTATATGGTGACGTGCTATCTTCGATGATCCCCTGTTTTTTCAAGTTGTCCAGCTCCTCCCTAATATGGTGTCTCAGAGCCTGTGGGTATCTGCGCTCCTTCACGTAGCTTACTCGGTCCTGCTTGAGCGGAATCTCATGTACTGTTTTTCCTGTGGCCCCCAATCTCTCCCCTTCCTTAAAGAAAATGTCCGTATATTCTCTCTTGAGCTCCACTCTCTAATCCTCCGCTCGCCTAATCGCCCCTACTCGCGCCCTACCGTCTCTCCCTACATCCCTCCCTTGTCTCAGGCACCTATATGTTTTCTTACCTAAGCGAATGTCCCATTTCCCTTCCCTGTTCCTAATCCTTGCTCCAACTTTCCCCAACAGATCACACCCTATGATCCCTCCGTATTCCCGGGGCATCTTTTCCACCACATGGACCCGTAATTTCTCCTCGCTACGATCCCATCTTTCCAGCCCTATTATCGCTTCCGCTTCGACCCTGCAGGGGCCCCCCAGGGTGACCAAGCTACAAGAACATACCTGCATTTGAGGCATCCTTCCTCCTCCACACATGCTCTCTAGTGTCTCCCGACACATTATTGTGTTGGTACTCCCCGTATCCACTAAGCACTGCACTCCACTCGCGACTCTAATTATAGGCAGACCGCCATGTGTGCCTTTTACAATATTATTTATTAACGTGCGGTCGCCTCTCCGCTGCCACACTTCTCAGATCTCGCGTTCTCCCCTCTCCTCCATCGCCTGTCGTCGGTCGCTCCTCCGGGCACTGCCACTTCCACAGCCCACTCCGCTTCCTGGCTCTTCCCTTTCGTTGTCCGTTTCGGAGATTTCCGAAGTTTCTGAAGCCTCTGACTGATGTCTCTCCCTCCTCCACACTCTCTGAGCATTGATTTCCATTGGCTCGGGACGGTTCATGTTTCTGCGTGGGCTCATATATGGGCACTGTCTTGCTACGTGACCCTCCGTGCCACACTCAAAGCACCTAGTGCGTGGGCACTTACCAGGTGTCCTGTCTTCCCACACTCATAACACTTCCTGTCTTCCCTTCTCCTGGGGCGTCCCGCGTTTCCTCGGCTCCTTTCTCCCACTGCCGCCCTCTCTCTTCTACCGCACTCTACCTCCTTCTTCCTCCATGTGACCGGCGCGATTTTGGGCCTTTTATATACTACTTTCCTCCAGTCCATTTCTTCCTCGCCAACTGTAATTTCCTCCTCTCTGGCGCTGGTGTCCACCATTTCTTGAGCGCATTCTAGAAACGTGCGCTCTCTAGGTAACGCCTCCTTTCTTCCTGTTTCCTTCGCTAGCTGCACCTTAAGTATTGTAGACAAAAACGCCATCCTGCCCTCTACTACTGCCGCGTTCAATGTCTCCCGCATCTTCTCCGTGATGCCATTGTATTGAGCCAGCAGTGTTCCGGCGAACTGCCCGTTTGTTTGTCGGTGCCTCTTCGTCTCCCGGAACATTTTAAAAATATCTTCTTCCGGGGTCCATCTTCCCCCGCCGAATGCTTTCTTCAGCCGCTCCTTCACTATGGTCCATGAGGTCTCCTCGTCAGCCTGGATCATATTCAGAATGCTCCGCTTAACTCTGCACACCAGAGCTGCTCTCAGTGAATCGGCATCTCCTTCAGTTATTAAATCCTCCGTCCGTTTTCCTTCTATCCGCATCATCAGCCGGTCACCCCCCTTAAGGAAATGATTCAGTTCCCCGGTCTCACCTGCGAATCTCTCCAGGTCGGAAATGGACTTCCTCATATCCTGAGCCGTGATCGCCTGAATCTTCATCCACGCTAATGTAGTCGCGTGAGCCGCTGCCATCGTCGTTTGAGGCAACTGAGGTATATCTGCAGCTCCACTTAGCACCGCGGGTCGTAACACTCCCTCTGGCATGTTATTAAAAACGTAAAAGAGAGGAGACGATTAAGAAAAAAAAATTAGAGAGAAAGAAAAAAAAACAATTACTTTCTACGCCGCCGTACGAGGTTCCCGTAATCTCCCGGGTTTCGGCACCAGTTAATCGTCGGCGGTTAAGTGTGATAAAAATATAATAATGACAGAGGAAAAAACACCAACACACTGTGACTCCAGTAAAAGACTACTTTATTCTCCTTAGTAATCCGACCTACATAGGATCATGGGTTGTTTACCTCCCATGATCGTATTAGTTTACAACATAACTTGCCTCTGGCTTTAACTTATATATATATATATATATATATATATATATATATATATATATATATAAGTTACAGCTAGCGGTACGGCAATGTTAAGCCTAATACAACGTAGCCTAGGGTAAACAAACCCGTAACGTGTGTATAGAGGATCAGGAGGAAAATAAAGCCAGTTATAAAACAAACCATCACATTATCTCATCTCCTTATTCATCCCTATTTCTCGATCGTCTACAGCTGGGAGACGATTACTGAGATACCGAACCACGAAGATAGTGAGGAATTAAGGAACACAGTTCGGGGAAATTTTGTTGTGGCCCGATTTTGATCGATACACGTATAAGAAGAGATGACGGAAAGTGGCGTATTAAGACAGCCCGTCTTAAATATCGTCGATGGGGCGAAACCTAGGAGAGTGGGCCTGCTACCGGAGACTCACGCAAATGCACTCGCCCTGATGAGGGTGAAGGCTATGAATACCCAGGATCCAAGAAAAGCGATTTCTGATCTGGAGAAGTTTACAGGTGAGCTGGGTGAACTTAATCACTTTTTAAAGGGAGGAGACCGCCTCACAGCGTTGTTGTGATCCGAGAACACAATCTTGTAACTATCGAGAGTGTGGACCACCCAAGGAAACGGCGGACGGTTCATATTGAATAGCTTAAACTTCCACTCTAGGGGGGGGGGGGAGCGTGAGTAAAATGGTGTGTCCTCGATCCGACACCAAGCAAGTAATTGTTGTTATAGGTCACATTTTTAATACATGTGACATTCAGACAGAGAGTTCTGTTAGTTTTTATAGTATTATTATTTTATAGGATTTATTATTATTTTATTTTGTACATTTATATTTTATTTGTATTGTTTAAATGTGTGTTTAGTAGTGTGATGGAATCATAGATTGTGTATTGGATGCGCTGGCCAAATGGCTTGACATAATTAAAAAAATATAGCACTAACATGATACATTAACTTCTATTACTTCTGCGTTACATTTATATTTTATAAAATAAATATGCACATAAGCATATCAGATAATATAAAATGTTATAATAATAAAAATTCAATTACAGCATAACAATAATAATAACAACAACATAAAAAAAACAACCACCTTATACTCGTTTTTCTATCTGTTGTACTATCAATAGCATATAGTACTCCACAAACAATAAACATTTCACCAGCTTTCTTATGCTTGAGACTAATATTCCACGCAAACTGAATATCAAATATATACGTATCCACTTTTATCACAGCTGTGTTGTTTGAAACAGGAAGTCCATAAATCATCCATAAGCCATTATCATCGACTGCAAAATCCATGTAATTGTACAAAGTCGTATAAAGGAAATTTGACTCATTGGCTAATGCATGTGGCACTTGCAATATTTGGCTTCTTTCACTGCTTAATTCATATCTCACTATTTGTTGTTTTAGTTTATGGTTGTAGTAAAATGATCCATTATAAATTGTATGAGCATTACCCTGAAAAATAAATTTTACTTCATTTTGAAAAAAGAATAATCAGTTTTCTTCTTTTTGTTTCAAGCGTTCTTTTAGGCCGGTTAGAATTTGATTATTTTAAAGATATTAGTTTGATACTCGATTGTTATTGGCTGGCTTTTACTACGACTATTTCTTCAATAATTACAAAGTATAAATTCAAACTTACCGAAAATGGGTATTCCAGTCTATAGACTTTGGTAGGTATATCTAGACTAAATGCAGTTTTATTTGCAAATTCATATAAAATTGAGTTTTCATTTTCCTTAGTAACCCAATATTTGTCAGTGTCCCCTCGAGGTAGAGGATCCCGCATCCAACTCCCATAAAGTGCATCTGTGAATTTATTAAACACTGGCTTTCCAACACTGTGAACTTGGCAATCTGAAAAAATAAAAGTATAAACCTACCACCACCACTCTTTCACCCTTACCTATACTTTTAAATTTAATTTAATTAATTACCTAATGTTCGGTTTGGCAGGCCAGGGTAGGTTTTATTAGAATCAAGCGGTCTTATTTCTAATTCTCGATGACCTAATAAATCATAAAGGGAATAAATCCCTTGCTTGCACCTAAATTCTTTTGGATCAGGACATTCGGGGCATTGTATAGGTGGGCCACATAAGTCATCTAGATCAACATTTTCTGGAGAAAGCTCACCATATGTTCCACTTTCATCGACTTTTGTAGATAATCCATGTTTGGCATCTTAAAATGAAATATAAAATTATTTAAAAATATAATAATTTATTTATATAAGTTAATCGCCGGCGGTTAAGATAGATAAAAAATGAACAAGGAAAGAGGGAAATGCACCGACACACTCTGACTCCAGTAAAAGACTGCTTTATTATTGATGATAATCAGACATACATAGGATCATGGGTTCTTTACATTCCATGATCGTATTAGTATTCGACCTACTCATGCCTCTGGTTTTAACTTATATATATGTTCTGGCTAGTGGCAAGACAATGTTAAGCCTAATACCATATGGCCTGATGTAAACAAAGCCTGTGTATTGATAGAGGATGAGAAGATAATAAAGTCAGTTAACAATCGAACCTGTGTGAATTATTACCATCCTTATTCTCTCTTTTTTTATCGTCTACAACCGGGATACGATAACTTATATATATATATATTTATACATATATAAATGCTGATTATGAAATTCTCCTGCCAACTCTGATCGTTTTCTCTACTTAAACCTTATGTTGTAAATAAAGAAAAAATCTGAATATTATTTTGGTTATTCAACTTACCATAAACAGTGAAGTTTCCTTTTGTTAAGCCAATTTCATTTTTGTAAATACAATGATACAACCCATAGTCAAAATAGTTGACATCACTGATGTTAAGCTGCATTAATGACTGCAATAAAAAAGGAATAGTTGAATGCAGAAATGTCAGCAAGGTTTCTTTAAATGTAAAACTCCATTTAGTTTAAGCTAAAGTCGACATTTTTCTCGAGAATAATCCTAACTATTACGCTGATCTTTAAATCTACTATTTTAACCAGTAAGAAATTTGCATATATATATGGTAGATATTTTCTTACCGTGTACTTGCCCAAATCAATAACAGCAATGCTATATTTCTCTGACTGCTCAATAACCCGTCCACCTGATTTCTCCCAATACTTTAAACCATCTGGATATGCTTCAACCTCACATTCAAGTTTTGCAATCGATGTGTTCGTTACAGCAATTCGTTGATGATAAATTTTTATAAGAGGTGAGACTAAAATAAAAGAAGAATATTAGACATTGTCGATAACGGTTATTGCTATAACGGTTTATTATTTTTAATGATAAATTAACAATACAATTTTTTTCGTAGACATGCATAAACAATATATATGTATACAAATAATATATACATATATATGTGGATGGCTGATATAATCAACCAGCAGCAGCAGAGGCAAGGACTACGTCCAGCGCGTCTTCTGTCAAAGCACCCTGAAACTATCTAACAGATTGTGATCCACAGAATACTAACAATTTTATTTTCTGTTACATGCACAATTTACACACTACTCGCATATTTATTTTGTAGTAAACTTTCTATATGTCATCAGATTCAGGAAGATCCAACCCTTGTGAGAAACCCGCCCAAAAAGACGCGGACAAATATGCCTTAAGATCTGGGAATGAACACAAAATGAGCCCGCTAAACCCCACTTCACCTCCCTCAAAAGACGAATCATCGTATGTGATGGCATATTGAAACAATAAATGTTACAGGTAAATAATAATGTGACATAACAAAGCACGAGAATGAATAACTTAACAGAATTGAGAAAACACTTCACAATTTAAATTGAAGTTCAATCCCAAATAATTTGAAAAATAAAATCTGACATACAGAATAAATTCCACGAATGCTATGAAGAAATGAATAGCAAATTAATTCACCAATTACGAATTTGCGACAAGAAAATTAAAAATGAATCAGAAACCCTCAGTTGTGAATTCAATAAAAAAGTTTTTAAAAAATATCAAGACAGAGACGTACGTGTCAAAGAAGTCAAACAACTTACTTGACAATTTAATTATTTTCGTATCGATGTCATTGAAGAAACAGCAACACAAATTGAAACGGACTTAATAACCAATAACATCACATTAGATCCTAACCCAATAGCTTAAGAAATTTTCGGAAATTTAAAACAATCATATTCTCAGGACAACCAACTGCAATCATCTATCAAAAAATCAAAAGAAAACAAAATTTTATCGCCTAAATTTAAATTATTAACGAGTTTTGTTTAATCAAGTCAAAATAAAACAAAAACTATAGGATATACGTTCTATCGGATCAATTGATAAAATTACTATTAAATTTCATTAAATTCATGGGCATATGAACAAATCATATCGTTGCATCAAGAAAGCCTTTTACGCCCCGAAATTAAAAAAAAATGTCATCGAAGTAATTCGAAGATGCAACACCTGTCAAGTTTGTAAAATTACCAACACTCTTCATGTAAATTATATTTATTTTCTATAACCCTGATTATGGAATGACAGTCTTAGCTGATTTTTTAGGACACTTACCAACTGGGATGGAAATCAAAAGATATCTCTTCGCCATGATTGACAATTTTTCGAAATATTCAAAATTATACCTAGTAACAAAGGAGACTCACCTAATCGTTTTATTATTACTTATCAATTGAATCCACAGTTTTTACATTAGCCTTAATAACTTTCATTATCAGCTATTATTTTTTTATTAAAATAAGATTTCTTCAATTTTTTACAAGGGTTTTTTTTTGTTCGAAGAATTTTTAAAAAAAATTGCCACTATTGACATAGTGGTGGGGGCCGCTTTAAGAAAGAGCATTGTAGCTGAAAAATCATTGGACATACCGACGACAAAAGAAAAAAAAAGAAAATGAGGTATCTTTATGTGTTTGTGTGTGTGGGCGTGGCAGCCTGGACCAATAAGCAGAGCCGGATACGCAAGAATACGCTACCAGGGTCATCTGGACGGCCACACCCTCAAACTTAGATGGTCTGTTGGAAGATTTGCATAAAAGACATTTTACGCTACTGTTTATAGTTCATTAAATAGTTATTTCAAACATTCAAAACAGTGTTTCTATTATGAATCCTGACCCAGCTATTTCTGATACCCCATCCTCCCAAATCAGAAGTGGGATTAAACAACAGCACGACCGCTCAAGAACAGTAAACTATTCCAGAGCCATCTATGAAGAATATGGAAACCCAGAGCCGACGGATAGAGTCACATAATCGGTTTATGGACTTACTGATCAGACAATTGGCATACACAAGTAAGTGCAAACCTGCTATGAAGCTCCCCGAGTGTTATCTTAAAGTGCAAGAGGTGGATCCAAAAGTTCGTTAGTGTCCACGACAAATATTGACAGTAGACACACCCTTTTGAAGGAACTTCCGAGTTCTTTTTATAATAGACCAGCTAACACAGCTGTGGAGAACTCAGCGAAGAGAGGCCGTTAACATCAATCTACCCCGACTTACCACCCATCTACAAGTTGGACACTGTATGCCTCTCCTCTCCAAGGAAGATGTTTCACCCTACGGCTCCTAGGTCTGAGGATGTCGTAAGTTACACCTGCAACTGGATTGAACACTTCTCTTGGAAGTGCGAGTAAAAGACAGGACATCAGCCGAGGTGAGAGGGGACTGAGGACGGACACAACACGAAGATAGTTGGCATATGCCAAAGACTTTGTGGGTATGCTTCTTTAAAACGGTGAGCGTATTTGATTTGGGATTGGAATGCTTGCTCTTAGGATTGAAAGTAAAAGCTAAATTTAGAGGAAATGTTTTACTAAAAGAGTAACTTTAGAAGGTAAATATTGAATAAAGTGTGATAAAAAATTATTGTTATTGGTCAATATTAATGGCCACGAGCTAAAACGTATATTTCATTTAGTTCCAGATGAATTTTTAATTTATGCAATTAGCCGTGAAATAATTTCACGAAAATCTCAGATGCTTATATCTGAAAATGATTACATTTTAAAAAGCACTGGAAATTAAATGATCAATAAGCCTTAATGTGTTTTGTGAACTAGGCAAAATTCGTTTACTCAAACCCAAGAAAGCATAACCGATTCGAGCAGTTTTAAAGTTTATAATGGTCAATTATTTAATAATTTCCATGTTGACAATACCAGTGATAGCCCTATTGGTAAATTGTCATACTGTCAACTGGAAAACGACTGTAGCTAACTACATAAGATAAATCACCCTATACGAGTACTTATGTGTACTTTAAATTAATTTGTGTAAATTAATTTAAACAAATGTAAATAACCTTACCAAACCATAAGTCATTGGAAATGTTGTAAACAATAAAAAACGCAGCTGCAAATAAACTAGTTAGAGGCTGGAAACCCTCACCCAAGAGCAGGTAGTAAGCGACCCGGACAAGGCCTGAGTCACTATGAGAACAAAGGGGCACCACATACTGGGCTGTCATTGGGCACAATAAAACCTCACATGATTGGGTACTAACAAGGGACGCCGAGGTATAAATAGGCCCGGGGATTGGCCTGTAAATCATTCTCACGACGGCTCTCTAACTGGCGAACTTGCGGCTGCACTGATACCCTCTACTAACTAACCTAACCTCGCTATGTTTTAGTCCTGCCTTGTCAGACCTTACACTCTCCTAGTGGGATTCTCTGCCTTCGCCTCGTTAAAACTAGCAGCTCCTCGGGAGAGACCTCTCCCTCGCGGACAACGGTTGTCGTGGCCCTACAAAAATTACCTAGTAGTGTCTCCCATGGCAATCCAGTCTGCCTCTCTCCGGTTCACACTCGCCTTTGGGAATCGGACAGATTTCGCCTACCCTCAGATACCGAGTGTGAAATTGTGGTCATTCCAAGACCACACAAACTACCTACACTACCTACCCTATACCTCTTCTCCTGAACATTTTCGGGGAACATACCTATCAAATATGGAGTCAGATAGTAAGACCCGTCATGAAACAATTGTCCAGGTCATAGGCTAATCAACCCTCACTTCGTCACCAGGGCTAGGGTAACACCCTCGACAATGACAATATTTGTTTAGTGAGAAACCCTAATGACATGGTCCCAAAGTAACCCTTCCAGGTACTAGGGTTCCAGTTGTAACTTGAGGTAACAGCAACACATTAACCCATCACTTGACCTTACATTGATGATATGAGTTGCGATATATCGATGGCAAGCGCAGATATAAATTTGCACATGATCGTTTGCGAAAGTTTCCAAATTCCTGTGAACTTGAGCCAAGATTAGATATCAGTGATGATGATGAAAGTGGAATTTAAATTTTTTACCTCTGAGACCTGGCTTGCAATGCTATTGATGTGTTTATTTACTTTCAATGTTTAGTAGTGTGTGTTGGTATTTGTTGGCAGTTGCTTTTCACCTGCCACAACGCAATTCGTCGACCGATGTGACTTTGCGAGGAGGTATGGTAATACCATGTCTGCAGTCCCTTCTCGGCTACCGATGGGATGTGTTGAAATAGTAAACTATCGCTTTTCGGATTCCAATGCGGCAGTGCTGGTCAAGTCAATCCGAGTTAACAGCAACACATTGATCAATCACTTGCCCTTACATTTTGAAAATTTACAATGTGTTTAGTACTTTTTCCTGGCATGGAAGGTACCTGAATTAATGGCGTGTCGCATGAGTGCGTCGCCTGAATTGTGCATAGTAAGATACAGTTGTCAATTGTGAACTAGCCAGTGTTTACTTTATTTATGACATGAAAGAACGGCTATTATTGTTTTGGTTAAGAATTTGAAAAGTATTCTGACAGTCTTGGACCTTTCGCAAACGACTTTCTCTCAATACTATTATTACTCAACGTCTCTCATATTATTATTTTTATATCTTATTCCCTCGTGTTATATGTTTCTATTATTATGTGTTTATTACATTCATGACACGAGTGTCATTATACAGTTTAAGTAAAGTTTTTTTTTTTTCCTTAATCTGAATTTCTCAGGAACTGCGCTTCATAACTAGCAACGTATACAGTGGTAATATTATTTATAGACAAAGAACTATTGCCACCTCACGGTTCCTTTACAGAGTCACAGGGACGCGGCAGGCCATGTGGGTGTGGCAGCCTGGAGCAATAAGCAGAGTGGAAGAATATGCGACCAGCATCATCTGGACGGCCGCTCCCTCTGTTGGAAGGTTTGGTTGGGACACTCAACGGTGTACAGAATGTCCTCGAGGGAGCCCGACCTCTTGCTATCTTACGCTACTGTTTATAGTTCATTGAATAGTTATCTCAACCAGTCAAAACAGTGTTTCTATTATGAATTCCCCCTGATGACCCTGCTATTTCTGATAACCCCCCCCCCCCCCATTCTCCCCGACATATATATTCATATTTCACATCATTTATATAAATGGTATTCAAATTTCCAGATTTTACGTTCAGGCTGCTTTTAATTTGTTTAATTATAACATATTGTAAAGATATACCTACACGAAGGAGGAGAAGTGGAGTCGTGCTACATTTAGCATCTGGTTACTTAATCCGTTTGTCCCAGGGAATAATTCTTAATAAGGATCAGTAGCCAGTGGGATATCGGTGTTTAACACTCTTTAAAACTTCCACAGTCCCTTGTAAAATTTTTCATATTGTTAACATATTCTAAGTTTGGATACGCGCATTGTACTTAATTTTTCTTGTCTTTCTAGATAAACATTACATCACAATAAATTCGTTCTGTATCTTTCCCGTACTTTCACAGCTCATCTTAGTCATCAAAACCATACTCATGGCCCAACTGTTGATGATTTCCTCACTTCACCTATCCCTCTTTCACTTCCACCAAAAGCAGTTAACCCCTCTTAGGTCAATTACCTTCTCAAAAACTTACCTAACCAAAAATCTCAAGGATATGATTTCCTTACTCTTCAAATTCTCAAACAACTACCTCCTACAGCCAAAATCTTCGTAACCTACATTTATAATTGCATTCTCTGAATGACGCACTTCCCTCTCCTCTGAAATTTCTATTATTGTCCTATTCATTAAACCTGGTAAAACATCCAACGATATGTCATCTTACCATCCAATTGGCCTACTCCCTATCCTCTCAAAAATCTAAAAAATCTTCAAAACGTTACTTCCAATTGTTGAATTCAAAAACCCTTTTTCCTACTCACCAGTTTGGTTTCTATCTACGCCATTATAGTGCTCAACAGAGCCTTCGCGTTGTTGATCACGTATCCTCAGCCCTTGAAACGAGACAGTATTGTACTGGTGCCTTTCTGGGCATAGCTTAAGCTTTTGACAGGGTTTGCGTGCCAGCTCGAAACATATTTACCACGTACCCATTTCCTAATCCTACATCCATAACTCTTAACTAATATTATTAACTAATTTTTAACTCTTAAAAATATTCCAACTACTATCCCATAAAAGCAGGAATTCCATAAAGCAGTGCCCTGGGTTCCGTCCTTATAACCGACACACCACAGATTTCTCCTCTACTCCCAATGCCTTTTTGGTAACATTTAGCAGTCCGGTCATCCCACCCATCCAAATAGCCTCCCATAACCTTCAAGACACCTTGATGAGATCGAGTATTAGTACAACCATTGGTGGGTCAATGTTAATGAAGAAAAATGTGCCCATATATCCTTTACCCCCTTCCACAAGCCCTGTACAATAGTTTTTATATTCCACCCCTCTCCCTGTAACCGAGATAGTACGGTACTCAGGCTTTCATCTCGACAAACGCCTCACATGGAACCGACATACGAGGCAAAAAATACAAGAACTAAACAGATCTTTGGACTACTGTACAGACTACTTCAAAGGACATCCCATCTATCAATAGAAAATAAATTAGAAATCTACAAAGTTATACTTAAGCCAATCTGGACATACGGAATAGAGCTATGGGGGACAACAAAACAAGTCGAGCATCAAGCGTATCCAATCCTTTCTATGTTTTCAATGTTGTTCCTGCGAACAACAGTTAATACCCCTTACTAAGCAACAAATCCTTCATAACGATCCTAATATACACTTCGTTCTTCATTTCATCCCTTCAAAGTCCATGAATTTCCATCGAAACTTATCCAAGCACCCCAATCCCCTTCTAAAGAGGCAGGAGACTAAAGCGGGAGTGGCCTTGTCTCGCTATTAATACGTGACAGCGGGAGTCCTAGCAATGGCCAGTTTTTCCAATGACCAGAGTGTACACATACGCACATGGCTCTCGCGCTCTTGGTCAGCCTCCACTGGGTAGTATCTAGTGACGCGGCTGATGGAAGCACATGGAGTTCTTCCCAAGACTAAGCTTCCTCTTTCGCATTAGAACGGAGGTGACGACGATGTGGATTTGGGAGGTCTCTGGACTGTTTGTAAATAGTGCATACATGAGTGAGCGAATGAAAAACAGTAAATAGGGTATGAATGAGAACATTAATCACAGTTACCGATTGCCCATTAAAATGGACATTGTAATTTTATCGCAATAATGATTGTTGTTGAAAAACATATTTTCATATTCCAAATTACCGTTGGAACCAGCGTAGATATTTATTGGCCCAGCTGAACTGGGATAGTAATTGCAGTGACTTGCAATTTTCAGAATTTCAGTTAAATTAATTATAATTATGTTCCTTTGATAGACTGCTCAGATTAGTTCTCCATTCTTCAGGATCTGCCTTATTATTCATTCGTGAACGTTAACATCAATCTACCTAATTAACTACCTACTTTTTTTTTTACGGTATGTCACCCAAAAGTAAAGGGATAGAAAGATTGCACAGCACCCTGAGTGACCACCTGCGGGTATATCACGCGGAAAAGGGTCTGCCGGCGAATGAGGCGATGCCGAAGGTGGTGGCCGCTTACAATCATTCGATCCACACCACGACAGGGTTCTCCCCGTTCGAGATCCTCTTTGGGCTGCGCGAAAGACGGAGAAATGGGGCAGAGACGGTAGCAGACGAGGGAATTGCGAGTAATACTGTTGGTTTGAGGAAAATATGTCCGAGAAAGGGTATCGAGGGACAAAGTGAGACGAGTGGAACGGGAAAACCTCAAAGTCCGGGATCGAATGGGGGAACTTAAAATCGGGACTATTGTCTATAAAAAACTAGGGTCAAATAGGAGCAAAGAGCTGGTGCGATATGAGGGCCCATTTAAAGTGGTCGTGATTAGGGAACACAACGTCGTGACAATTGAGAGTATGCGACCCCCTAAGAAGCGGCGAAATGTCCACATAGAACAATTAAAACTTCCACCAGGGGGGGAGGTTGTAGATCAGGAATGAGCTGGAGTGTCCTTGCCCCGTACACGCGAGGAACATTGTAAATAGTAATAGTTAAGTGATTTTTCCCACAGAAGTATTGTTTTTTTTTTCAAAGTTCAAAGTTTTTTTTTTCAAAGTCAAAGTTTTCTTTTATGTTTTTTTTTACAAGTGACAGTTGGTTTTTACGTTTTATAGGATTAGAGCTTAATGTGAGGGATTACAGGCTGTGTACGGGCGGGGCTGGCCTTTGCTCCCTTGTAACATGAGTGGAGCGTTATTTGAATGGACTAAGACGTCCGAGTGTTGGACTTCAAAGTTTGCGAATGGGTGTTCGTAAACTGGTGGGGGCGAGTTATGTCCAGGTGCCACTAGTGCCCAGCCTTAATCCCCAAACATATGTTATCTGTATATATGTTTATAGGTAATACCGATAGATAGAGGTATATTGGAATAAATAAAGCAGTCTTGTTACAACGTTCTACGTGTTCTTATTACCAACCTTTCTTGACTTGTAATTCAATAAACATTAACTTAGAGAGAGAGAGAGAGAGAGAGAGAGAGAGAGAGAGAGAAAGAGAGAGAGAGAGAGAGAGAGAGAGAAAGAGAGAAAGAGAGAAAGAGAGAAAGAGAGAGAGAGAGAGAGAGAGAGAGAGAGAGAGAGAGAGAGAGAGAGAGAGAGAGAGAGAGAGAGAGAGAGAGAGAGAGAGAGAGAGAGAGAGAGAGAGAGAGAGAGAGAGAGAGAGAGAGAGAGCAGTGTTATTTAGGTGTCTGGTTCCGAGAGTCTGCGACAAAAAATGTTTTTTATTCCAAAACCACTTTATTGATTATTATTGAGAGAGAGAGAGAGAGAGAGAGAGAGAGAGAGAGAGAGAGAGAGAGAGAGAGAGAGAGAGAGAGAGCAGTGTTATTTAGGTGTCGGGTTCCGAGAGTGCGACAAAAAGGTTTTTTCTATTTCAAAACTTCTTAAATGATGATTAGTGCCTGCTGTTTGGTTGCAAGTACATTTTTCTTTCTGTTACTTTCATTGGCATGATAGGTTGTATACATAACCATTTAGCATTTAGCCTTTCATTGCATCTATTTTTGTATTATCTGTATATTGTATTTTATTAATGAAAGATGTACTTCAAGTATAATGTATAATTCAAGTATAATGCGAGTCAAATATAATAGCACAACTCCTACTGTATGCCTCATCTCTGGGTGCAATATTAATAGTTCTTCATCCAAAGTAAGATTTGTTTTTTTATACAATTTGCAAAACCACTTCAAATAAGTCTTTAAATGATTTACTCTGTACTGGGGAAAACAACATAATAATTTAATTCCTAATACTCGTTAGCCACACTTTATGACATACCCAAATAAATACCTCTATTTTTTTTTTTAACTAAACTTATAATTTAGAACAAACTACAATGGCTTAGTTAGGCGGATACTCTCTTATAATAAATTGTTGCGGATTACAATTATAATTCTTTAATTTTTAATGAATCCCGATCCACTCCTGTCCCTGCCTCAGATTTAAATAAGGCTGCGTTACTCGATTTACTCCACTTTAAGGTTTACTCGATTAAAACCACATCAGGAGAGAGATTAACCCTTTACGCAATAAAAGACTTGTACTACTCACATTAGGAAATTAAATCCTTTTATTGATAGCCTGGTTTGATCACAATAGGATATCGAATAAGCAGTTCCCTTCGTAGTTATGAGCAAAAACAACCTCTCTTACCAAAAACGGATCGGTTGGTTAGTTTAATTATTGGCCATTAAAACAAAATTAATTTGCATATTATATTTCACACTAACCGTTATTAGGCAACTTTTTGTATTCTTTCGGCCAGATGAGTAGTACGTTCCATCCTGCGCTAACATGTCATTTCTTTTCGCACTAAGCCGAAACCAGAACTTCCGCTCATGGAAGATCGTACAATTGCCGTCTCGATTCTGTTAAAGCATTTTCACACGCCTGATTCCATTACGCTGACGCTGACTGATACTAAGAAGAAGGATGACAAGACTTTGTTCTGACCCTATTTCCCTGAAAAGTATCTCATGCAAATACTTCACTGTACTTGTTATGAATAAAGGTTTTTATCAGTTTTTATGAACAATGAAGCTTATTGTGTACCATGAATACACCTTTGGAAGATATTGTTTTAAAATAATTATATATACTCTACCAAGTTTTCCAGAAATGTTTACAGAGAAAATGCTAAAATAATGGTGACCTTAGTGGAGTAAAAGTTTTATTTGATGTCTTAATTGCAGCAGGAAGTACAGAAGAAGAACATAATAAAAGTTTATAAAAAGTTATTTCTGAAGTACAATATATGGGACTTGTTTTTTCATCAACCGGTATTAGACCTGACCCTGCAAAGATAAAGGCTATCAGTGAAATTATATCACTGACTTGTAAAATAATTAAAAAGCATTACCGTGTTTTTCAAAAATAACGGCGCCTTTAAGACAATTACATAAGAAACTAAATACATGGACTAGGAGTAATCAAGAGCAATAAAACAGAAAATAAAAAATCTGGTCACTCATTCATCCATATTAAACATATTTTACTCGTATCTTTCTTTATTGTGCAATAATTACAATCTGCCTTTTATAAGGCAATAATAATACAGATAAATGATCTCATTCATACCATATTTACAGCATCATTCACTCGCTCATTCATACAATAGGACATGATTGGAGAAACTGGCCATTGCCAGGACTCCCACTGTCACGCGTTTATAGTAGGTCACGAGGCCACTGCCGTTTCAGTCTCCGAGGAGGATTATAGGGATGAGTGGCGCAGTGCAATGACTGTGCTACAGGATTAGGGTGGTTGGAAAGGCTACTGTGGAATTTCATAAACTTGGAAGGGATGATTTCTTCATTGGAAGGATTGGATACGCTTTTTTGCTGTCCCCCATAGCTCTATTCCTGTTAAACATATTAAGCCCGCTCGAACTCAAGAGGGCTTCAGCATACAGTGCGATGCTGGCAAAGATGGATTACGATGCTGTTCATCCGTCAAAAGTAGCCTGGCAAAGGCTCCAGTTCACCAATGGGACCCTCTGGAAAATAACTGGGACCGTGTGCATATTGACCATGCGGGCCCATTCCTAGGATATAATTACCTGCTCCTCATTGATGCAAAATCACGCTGGGCTGAAGTAAAAATCTGCAAAAATGCACCGAATACTACAAGTACAATGGAATTATTAAACGAAATGTTTTCAACACACGGCTATCCATTTGTACTAGTATCAGATAACGCATCTATCTTCACTAACGAAATCTTCAAAAATTATTGCCGAGAAAATGGCATAAAGCAAAAATTCACGGCACCAGGGCACCCAGCCACAAATGGCTTGGCTGAGCGCAACGTGCAGACGTTAAAGAACCGCCTAAAAACTATGAGCGCAGAAAACTTACCTATGAAACAAAAGATAGAGAAAATACTTCGTCATTATCTATCGGGCAACACCACTGGCCGATGGAACATCACCAGCTAAAAAATACCTGACCCGGCAAATAAGAACCAGATTAGACGCTTTACGACCGTTTCACGAGCCAAAATCTGATCAAGTAACCCTGCCACGGACCAGATCTCTCCAAGTAGGGGAGAGGGTGAATACCAGATTTTTTATCAACAACAAGGTGGAATGGAGACCAGGAATAATCACCGAAAAGCTGGGAGGTCTTCATTACATGGTACAGCTTGATGGAGAGAGAAACATAAAACGACACATTGACCAACTTAAAAGATTGGGAGCTAAAAAGGTCGCATTCAAAGAACCCTTACCAGAATATCATCACCACAACATAGAACAGAGACACGAATATGAGTCTCATCAGCCAAGAGCAATACCAGTACCGCAATCTATACCAGAACCAGAAGCAACACCAGAACCAGACCATGAAGCACAGCTCTGAAAATCCGATAGAATAAAAAGACGGCCAGATTACCTACAGGATTATTTAACATACTAGTAAGGTGTCTCTTAACGATTTTTTTTTTCTTTCCAATGTTCAACTTTTTTTTTATATATATATATATCCTATTTAAATATAAAAAAAATTTTGTGAGGGAGAAACTGTTGTAACCACTGATGTAACCTACTCCTAATATATATAGTAATCAAGGTTAATCAATGTGATGTTGAATAAAAGTGTACTCAGTAACTGTGTATAACTATACTTTATAGTACTTTATTGAAAACCCAACATATACCTTTCAGTCATGTGAGGGAAGCGATAGCTAAACGACTCCAACAATTATAGGACTTTGACCCGCCAATGGTCAACGAGTTCATTCGTCATAGATAAATAAATTTCTTAAGTTCTTTACCAATCCTGAGTTTTACAATACATCCCCAGTACCCTTCCCAGGACCTCAAAATGCGATCGAAGAGGGCACCAACCAACTAGGTTATGTTAGTTTGTAAGTTGCAGGTCCCTCATTTCGTAACCTGAAGGTGAGCCCGATTTTTTTAGGTAAAGCTGATCGTAGTAGTTTTTACGATTAGACAATCAGCATTGAGGTTGCCGAAAACAATTGTATCAAATATAAAAAAATGAATTGTACAGTAAGCTCAAGTTGAATAGTTACCTAAGAGGAAGGATACAGTATATAGTATATAGTATATACTGTATATAGTGTTGCTACAGTATACAGGAGGGGATGGACATTGCAGGAAATGTTGACTGATGCACAAACTGTTTTTAATTCCTTTACACTAAAGAATGATGAGTTAGGTCCACGGGTATTATATGACAGTTTAGATAGGTGATTGTTTCATAAGAGAAAATCAGCTTCGCGTTTCCGGAACATGTATTTCCATAAGTAACTTTTCAATATGTTTTATAACTTATTTAGTTTCAATACCACCTAACCCTACTCCTGTTATATTTTGTTTGGATTGCTCTATTCTTATGAATGTCATCGTTGAACTTGCCAAACCCAAAGCGAGAGGTTTAACGTTAAAATAGATACTGGACAATTGTCTTTCGTCTCTATGTGTCTGTCATATGGTTGGGTTATCTCTATTAAATGAACAAAGCCGGCTGACAATATTAATCTAACCTATATAACTTGTGACCTAGATGTACTTATTTTATGGTTAATAAATTATTACTATATTCAATCAACCTATGTCTTTCATTCTGACAGTGTCCACTCCAGGACAGTGATAAAATAAATATAACAACGGCATACACGCTCGTCAGATTACGCTTTGGAATACACAAAAATATAAAAGTGAAAAAGTACTCAACCGGATGTACTTTCAATCCAATTGTAATTTAATTCAGTTCAATTCTAACTAATTCAAGATTTCTCATTTAACATTCAACTTATAGCCGGAAAACCTTTTCCTGCTGGAGTGGGAATGCTGAATTTATTCTGTATGGCTATCAAGTTCCAATTGAAGGGTGCTAGAACCTAGCCCAATTGAGTGTCTCAGTCTTTTAAGTTATATCAATTATATATGCTATTGTTATGAATATTATAATGATTATTTGTTCTTAACTTTCACTTCATCACTATCATCAGCTATGTTTAAAACAAATGTTATGACTGAATTTCAATGTTTATATATTGTACTTTATATCATCAGCCATGCATATAATTTGCACTAATGTAGTTTTTCTTTTTTAACAAAAACATTCAATCAATCAACTATTTTATGGTTTCACAAATTATGTTATTTGTACTTACAATGAACTTCCAAATTAAACGTTTGATTGGCTGTTGGAGGAATCCCATTTGACGCAATGCACATGTACAATCCCATATGTCCTCTGTTCACTCGTGTTATATTTAGTGTTGGACTCACGATAGAGTATTCTTTAAAAAAAAAAGAAAAAATACATATTAATGATTGTAGCGACCGCCAACTACATAAGATAAATCACCCTATACTCTATTGTGTATATATTGTAAGCGAACGTAAATAACATGAACTAAATGTATTATAGACAAATGTAAATAACATGAACAAATATAAATCATTGTAAATGTGGTAACCAATAAAAAAGGCGGGGGCCAAATAGTCACACGAGATGGGTCACCAGCTGTCAATCGCAGGTACCTCACCATATGAGGGAACCCGCAGGTCCTATACAACCCTTTGCAGCCACTCCCAGGGGACAAGGCTGGGTAGGGTACTTAAGGCGGGCTCCTAGCCCTGTAAATTAGTCTCTCGTGACCTCTACTCGTTGACGGGTGGCTTCCGCTCGAACTCTGAAAACTTGACTAATTCTTTATGAAAAAACCTCTGTACCTCTTCTCTTGAACGTAGTGCATTGTCGGGGCACATACCTATCAAAAATAGAGTCAGATAGTAAAGCCGTCATGAAACGATTATCCAGGTTATAAACTCAAACAAACCCTCACTTCGTCACCAGGGCTAGAGTAAATCAGCACCCCCCCCCCCGTGACGACCCGATAATGATAATTATTTTATAGTTATGAACTGCTTCGAATTTCTGACTGGTTATAGTTATATGGATGACCTGTGCTCCTTCCAAGCCTACGGAGATGATCTCAACTATACTTAACATTCAAACTTCAATTTCTAGAAGCTTCTCTTAGGATACAAAAGTACCTGGGAGGAGACATCTATTGGGCCAAACAATAAAAGTTTACATTAAAGAGTTATATGTTCAAGGAGATGATAATTTTGCCCAAGCCTCTTCTTAAGTCCCTAAAAGAACCACCAAATATCTTAATAAACTCTCACCATATAAACTAATTTTCCCTAATCAGAAAACATGGATCATGCCATGGTCATCCATTGATCAGTATCTTACATGTAGGGATCACTTTCTCCCCAGATCACGTGACTCTCCATCTATATTCTTTCTCAGATTAACCGATTCCGTGAACGCCTTCCCAAGCAGACACGGCAGCTTATTGTATCCTCTCTAATCGCTCACTTCTTAAACTACAGTGATATGGCTGGTTGTAGATACTGTGTTAGTTTTTTTTAGAAAAACTAGTTTGTTCAAGAAAAAATAATCTTGACCGTCTTCCTGGATGGTGAGGTGTTGGAACAGAAGCGTTCATAAGGATGATGTATAGTATTTATTAGGCGAGAGCGAGTTCCAGAGAGTTGTGGAGCGAGCGAGGAAAGCACTAGGAGTATAGAGGTCAGAGACGAGTTCTTGAATTGCGGGAATAGACTGGTTTGGAAACGGCATAAACCAAATAAGTATTGTATTGGAAGGAGACGATGAGCCGCTCTAGCTTGGCGTGGATATGGGAGAGTGGGAGCGCCGTGGAGTCCCAAAAACAAATCTTACAAGTTTTACACGATTTGCCTTAACTTGCCTCTAAGCCACCCCCCCCCCTCAGAGGTCCCCAAACACCTCCACAGCCATAGTCAAAGTGGGTGAGCATGAGAGAGGATACAGGAGTTTACGTGTAGGCTGGACCCCTCTCCTAGTAGACACTTATGTCTTCACCCCATTAGACTAACGCTCCTTGGACGGTTTCTACGTATACAAGGGTCTTGGCGGCACGATATCTGCCTAGTGGAACTCCCACCACGGTCCGGTCTGCTATTCTCCGGTTCACATTCTCTTTCGCGATCCGGGCAGTTTTCGCCTACTCTTAGATACCGAGTGTGAATTCGTCGTCATTCCTAGACCAAACAAACTGATTCTACCTCTTCTCCTGAACACAGTCCACTGTCAGGGCACACCTTCTCCCCTAAAACGGAGTTAGATCTACAAACCACCAGCCACCGACTACGCCACAATCAAGGTATAAGAGCGGACACTTATCTCTTTCTACTCACCTATAGCTAGTTCGGTGAGACCCTGATTGGTGTGCACGACAAAGTTGATCCACGTCGACTCAGGGTGTAAAATAAATAATAAATTCACCCAAACTTGATTTGAAATCATTGGCCAGAAATCCTTTTATGTAAAATTCTATGAGAGGCTATAGTACGGAAGAATGGAATCAATCAAGCTATTTCCATGATGCCAGTACCTAAAATACCAGTGAGCGCTGATTACTAAGAAAAATGAGATGAAGGGGGAAATGAAAGCGCAGATAGGAGCCGGCACGACTACAAAGGCATAAGATGGTTGGATGACGTAGAAGACCATAATGAACGGGAAAATATTTTCAATATTAATACATGAAGTTCTTACACAGGTTAAAAAAAAAAATTTTCAATGATCTTTTGATAATCATTTTATGATGTAAAATACCTCATTGTAAACTATATCCACGAGATTTATAATTAATATTTCCATATACATAACATAATAATCAGATCATTTCGTTTAAGACTGGCATCTCATAATTAGCATAAATGTGTAATTATTTGGAATATTTAATGTAATAAAGTGAGATATTAACCTTGCCATTTACCAATCCCTATTGTTGGTTTATCTAACTTCCGCCATTGCACTGTTGGTGTTGGATTTCCGGTAGCGGCACACCTTAATCTAACGTTATCCTTTTCACGTACAGTAATAGGTCCATTTGCGAACATTGCTTCTGAACCTGTAAGTTATTTATTATGAAACATTTTATAGAATAATATAATCAGTAAAAAATGATATATTTTATTTTTTAAATAGGTCCTATATGTTTCACCATTCCCAAATCATAACATATGTTGTTATCTGTCTGTTGGACCATAAGGAATATGAAATTTTATATGGAGGTCTCAATTGATATAAGGGAGACAAGAACATTATAGCTATCATGTCCATAAAACATGGTTAACTCAAATTGAATATTTTTTTATAATTTTTAGTAGGGTATTACATTGATAATCATATAGACGTCCTGATTAACTAATTAACTATAAACGAACTGTCATTTTTCGTTGATATTTCAAAACCATAGTTACAAAAAGTTATAAAAATCACATTGCCATCGTGTTCGCTCATTTTAACTCAACCAATGATTTTTTGTTCTTCGCGTCGAAATTTTTTAGAGAGAAAAATGGACATTTGGAATAGACTTAGTGAGTCTTTAAAGGAGTTAAATTATTCAGAGATATTACATTCCTAAGCTAGAAAATATTTTAAGGGAGTTCTTGAGGAGCATTAAAGAGAAACAGACCTACAAACTGCAGAGCACTACCAATTTGGAAAAGAGTTTTTTAAAATGAGAACAAGGGGACATGGCTTATTTATGTCGAGGTAAGTTGAGATTATGGAGGAAACCGTAGAGAGCACGACAGAAATGAATTTTTGAATTGAAAATTTTTAATTAACAATTCTAGGAAAGGTTTAAAAATATTTTTTTAATTTGAGGGGACTAATATGAATTGTATCAATTTTGAAATTAATTAACAGGGAACCAATATAAATTATAACGATATTGAATTTAATTTAAAGGATAAAACAGATGATTTGAAAATTGAAAAATTAAATAAATTAATCAACGAGTCACTGATGAATCGCGAAATATGAACGCGGGCTAGAATATATTCCAGCAAATATTATAGAAGTTATAGGTAACGTTAATGTAAAAAATGAAACCGAAACAATATTAGGTAACATGAATTATTCGGAAATATTAGAAATGAATGGAGAAATAGAATCACTTAGAAAGGATTATATTACTAAGAAAGACAGACTAACATATTAATTAGTTTAGGCAACTGTTGGGTTTTCGATAAAGTAATTAACACAGTCACTGAATACACTTTTATTCAAAATCATCACACTGCTTAACTTTGATCACTAACTATATACAACAGGAGTAGGTTACAAGAGTGGTTACAAATCAGGGTTACAACAGCAACGAAGGAAAAAAAAATGACATAGCTCTGAAATTTGGTACGGTTGTTGGAGGAGTGTCCTGTACAACATACCAAAAGTCCCATAGGGTAATAGGCTAATAATACGTAGGAATGATCAGGCCCGTGAAGTGGTATAAGTGGCTTAGATCAGAGAATAAGAATAGGATCGAGGCCACCCGGAGGGAAACCTGAGATGAATTTGTCCAACGTGAGTAGGAGAAGACCCCTGGGGTATCCTCTACCGCGCAGCCATTGGCAAAAGTGGCCAGTCTTAGACCCTCGCTCCGTTGAAAAGTGGAGACCGGCAGGCTACCTCTCCTGTGAAGGTGTCGTTGTTCTACATGGAGAATACTTACCCAGGGACGATGTGAAGAACGACTACCTCATGTTAGAGATTCCTGGGTGAGAGAACAGATCCCAGTGGGGGGCTGGGGCTACCCCCAGATACGGACGGCAATGAAGAATCATAATAATATAAAGAGCTCTAAATTAGCAACGCAATCGTTAAGGCGTCGTGCCCACTCATCGAGGGGAGACCATTGTGAACGAGTGCCTCGAAGTCCTGAAGTACTGGGGGAGAACCGAGCTTCGCCTAAATCCCGAAAGGATATGACTGGGACCTGACAGCTACCAAAAGCTACAATTAGCCTGCTCCTAGTCCAGAGCAAAATCTTGAATCGATTGATGCAAACGGCACCACGGAAAGTGTTGGAAAGGAGAGACGACTGGAGCCAATGCAAGCGTTGACACCTTAGATAGGAAGACGTAATGATGGTTCGCTCCAAGTGTGTCATGGTTCTGACGTTCAAAATCTTCTCCACCATTGACAGAGTGTGGTGGGCTCTTCGATAGATATGCTAAGTTTACAAAAACTGCTTAAAATGCATAACATGTAAGGACCATTTACCGGCAGTAGAAGAAGCCATTTACAGCTCATTATATACAATGTTATTGTATATAGGTTATTTTTTTTAATCAATATAAAATCATGGGGGACAGGGGGGGGGATGCCCTTGCTGGACAGCTACCTGAACCAACGTAGGGCAGTCAATCATTAGAAGATAGTCGTACGAGGTGGAGGCCCAGTGGAGTGAAGGTGTCCCCAAGGCTGAGTATTGGTTCCTCCTTTATGGAAATTAGTTTTCAAAAAGATCCTGTGACCCTGGATGACCACGAGATCTCCACGGTGGCCTATGTAGTGGACCTCGCGGCGACCGTTGTGGGGGATCCCCGAGCAGATGTCGTGAGAAGAACGCTAACTAAGTAGAAGAGTTGCGCTATACGAGGAAGATGAGCTTAGCTATTTAGAAGACGACCACCACCCTGGTGAGAGGAAAGACTCCCCGTGCAGACCAGATCATACTGGATAAAGGAGGACGACATGTAAAGGTGAGCACTGAGCTAACTTACTTGGGAGTTAGGCTGGGAAAAAAGCTGAATCTGCCACACATTGAATACCTAGAGGATAGGGTGACTCCCATCAATAGGATAGGTGGAACGATGTGGGGGTTAAGTCCACTGTCTCGATGACCACCCTTTACCAGGTGGTGGGAGTTATACGTTATGCTTCCCATTTATGGTCAGCACACCTCAACAGGAGCTAGGCGCATGAGCTGATTAAGATACAAAGGATCTCACTGATTCGGGTCACGATGGCCTATAGGACTGTCTCCTTTGAAGCAGTATGGGTGTTGTGGCCACCTCTTAATTACAAATAATTATAAGTCACCCTCTTCTCGATTAGATTATATCTATCACTGTTTTCATTATGTTTAATAAAGGTTATGACGTCAGTTAGAGTGTGAAGAGGGACTGAAGTAGTGGGGAAGACAATCGTAGGTGGGGAGTTATCCCCACCCTACTGGCTGGCCTCCTATATAAGCCTCGGCCTCAGGCCAAATTAACATAACTAATCGGACCTTCACTTGGAAAACTACTCTCTCCTCTCTCTCTCTCTCTCTGCACTGGCGCTTGTTGCTCTACTCAAAACCATGGACTTCTCATTCAACTACCTCTGCATCTCTCTATCCTAACCTCGCTATGTTTTAGTCCGGCGCTTGTCAGGCCCCACACCTTCCTAGTGGGAATCTCTGACTTCGTCTCGCTAAAACTAGCACCTCCTTGGGAGAGACCTCTCCCTCGCGGACGACGAATGCCGTGGCCCTGCAAATTTTACCAGCAGTGTCTCCCATTGCAATCCAGTCTGCCTCTCTCCGGTTCACACTCGCCTTTGGGATCCGGACGGTTTTCGCCTACCCCTAGATACCGAGTGTGAATTCGTGGTCATTCCAAGACCACATAAACTACCTATAAACCTATCCTGTACCTCTTCTCCTAAACAGAGTGTATTGTCGGGGCACACACACCTTCTAAAGATCTTATGGAGTCAGATCAAAGCGAATTAAAGCTGCCCGCTAACTAGGTTGGTAGCCAGGGTGAAAGACCATAGGTCCACCCGCTCTATATCTTTCTGGGCGCTCGCCGGACGGGGGCTAAGAGGTTTTAGCAACCCTAGCCCGTAACGGGCGTCTCCTCACCACTTTGGAGATACTCAGGTATAAACTGAGCCTCTTAGTGACGAGCCCGACAATGGGTTTTGAAGCCGCTCCCGTGGACTTGGTCCTCCTTAAACAGTGCCTAAGGACGAAGGTGAAAGCTGTCCTCGCAGCCAGAAGAGCTTCACTTCTACCTCCTCTTCGGAGAAGAATTGACGAGAAACCAAGGGGATGGAAGGCCCTCCTCGTTCAATGGAGACGTGGATCAATGGAGACGTGGACCAGCACAACGAAGGGAAGTACCCTGACGAATTACTTCCCCTTAGCCATGCACAGGTACATATGAGATGACTACAAAGAACCAACAACAATATATTGAAACAAAAAAACCAAAACCAGTAGAATGAGAAAAAGAAACTAATGATAAAATAAACAAAACAAAAGATTTATTACAAAGAGGAGCGTGGAAGTTTTTCGGATGAATGAAAAATAAATAAATAAACAGGATTATAATGACGTATTATGAATCGTTAAATTTGATTGAGATAAGAAGCTAGTTAAGTCTAGAATTAAAGATTTTGAGTGTTGATGAGCGAAGAATATTGATGGGAATAGAGTTCCAAACATTAGTGCCATAGATAAGAAAATAATGGTCTAAGGAAGCAGATTTGTGAAATGGGAAATACAGGTCGGAAGGGTGGGATATATCTCACCCTATTACTATGGTTTGATCGCTGATTTCAATTGGAGGAGGACATGAAGGTAGAGATGAATTTTCTTAGTCATGATAGTATTAAAGAGTAGGGATCCAAGGATTTATTAGCGACGGGTGGAAGGGTGCAACCACCCCAACTCGGAGTAGTGAGACTATCTCTAGGAATCTCTAGTATAAATCTAATTAAATCATTCGTAATCCACTTTACCGAGTGTCAAGATCCTCAGAGAGACCAACAGAAGTCATAATGTGGGAAGACAAAACAGAAAACCAGGAGTTTGCGCATGTGTAGGTGATTCCTAGATTTGGTAGTAAGTAAAGCATTTGAAAGGTCGAGCATCGGTGATGAAGGAGGAAATATCATTTAACGTTTTGAGGAGGGGGCGTGAACCAATGATAATTCTTCCAAATTCAATTGAACATTATGAATCTACGCAAAATAATTTATATGCATATAAATGTTTCCATGTCTCGTTTTATTTAGTATTCCAGGATATAGAAATGTAACCATAGTAAATTTAAAATAAATATGTGTAATACAATATTATGCTTGTTGGCTAGACAGGAGGAGACAATATATCAAAATAAAGTTATGCCTACATTCATTAATTCATTCCACTATACTAATTCCTCAGCGCCTCCTACAGTTTAAAGTTCTACAGGATGACCTCACCTTCTTATAGGTAAAAACTCATCGGGTTTAGTTATTTTGTTACGCAAATTTAAAATTGCTATAACCTACCTATAATAGCTGGTGGTATGAGTAGTTCTGAACTCTTTGTTCCATTTATCACAACTTCATAAGCTTGGATGCCGGGAGTTCCAGGAATCCCATTTATTCCAGGTTTACCTGGTTTTCCCCTCGGACCAGCCAAACCTACAAATTATGGAAAACACTGTATATAATTACATATATATTTTAAAACCCTGTACATACTTTCCAAACCCAAAAGAAGAGGCTTTACTTTCAAACTGGTGTGAATAAATCGTCTGTATTCTATCTGTCTGTCGAATATATTCTGATATATATATCTTAAATAACTTTTAAGAAATAGAAATAAATTTTCTAAGTAAAAAGTGATGGGGAATACGTGATATTATATTTGAATCCAGGAGAAATAATACTATCGGAATCACATATTTTTCTTCTTTAGAAAAAAAAATATATGTTTTGTTCCCCAGTGCAATTGGCCCTAAATTAATTTACGGAAAGTTCTCAAGTTAAAAATCCTTAAGCTTGAGTTTATATACATACCTTTAAGACCTATCGGGCCAGGTGGTCCTTGAGGGCCCAATCTCCCAGGAATACCTGAAAAAATATACACAATTTGATAAAATGAAAATTATTTTATTTAATTTGTCATTTGTTATGATAAATATTATAATCGACTGTTAAGGGATATCTCGCTTTTGTTACTTTTTAGATCATTACTTTTTTTAAATGTATGCTGAGGTGCTCCTACCAACTGAGGCATGATGACCACTTTAAGCCGTTACTCCTATATAGGATGCGTCTCGTTAACTCTGGCCATTATACGTTCTCGAGTTAACGAGAGCCTAACGTAAAAAGATGACTGGTTAAAATGAATAAGGTGTTCATTTGGTAGGAGCGACCGGCCATTAATAAGCAGGTTTCTACACATAACTAAATATCACATGAAACTGTATATACGTGCGAAACTATGCATAGACGAACCATCACTCCCATTTATGCCGTGTGTACCCGGAATACCGTCAACTCCTGGTGCTCCCTTGTCACCTGGGATCCCATCCCGTCCATTCCTTCCTGATACTCCGTCCAGTCCTGGTTCGCCTGGCACACCGTCTCTCCCATCCAGCCCGGGGGCTCCTAAATAATAAATCGCTTTTATTGCTGGACTTGAAAAAAGTGGTGCTGTTGCGGCCAGATAGTACTTTTGTTTTACATTTTTATTTATTTTTATTCACAGGTGATTCAATTTTATTTTGTTATTTAGTTTGAAAATCAGAAATTGTTCGTTTCTTATGAAGGTTAATCTAATATATTTATGTAGTTGAATAATACTACGGCTAGTTGAAGGGAAGGTTTTTATTCATTATGTTATATTTCCATACTTTTATTTTTATCACATTGCCTAATATGTTTTTACATGTAAAAAGTTTTCATATTATATAATATTATACATGTATACATGTATATATATATATATATATATATATATATATATATATATATATATATAAGTTAAAGCCAGAGGCAAGTTTATGTTGTAAACTAATACGATCATGGGAGGTAAACAACCCATGATCCTATGTAGGTCGGATTGCTAAAGACAATAAAGCAGTCTCTTTACAGAAGTTCGAGAGTGTAGATCGTTTCCCTCTTTCCTATTATTTCTTACAGCTTAACCTCCGACAATTAACTGGTGCCGAAACCCGGGAACCTAGTACGGCGAAGCGAAAAGTAATAATTTTCTTTTCTTTATTTTTTTTTCGTTCTTTCGCTTCACGTTTTTTTTCTCTCTCAATAAAATGCCAGAGGGAGTGTTACGACCCCCAGTGCTTAGTGCGGCAACAGATATACCGCAGTTACCTCAAACGACCATGGCAGCGGCTCACGCGAATACATTGGCGTGGATGAAGATCCAGGCGATTACGGCTCAGGACATGAGGAAGTCGATTTCGGATCTGGAAAGATTCACAGGCGAGACCGGGGAACTAATTCATTTCCTTAAAGGGGGTGACCGGATGGCGTTTTTATCAACTATCCTGAAAGTACGGCTAGCGAATGAAACTGGAAGAAAGGAGGGGTTACCGAGAGAACGCACATTTCTGGAATGTGCCCAAGAAATGGTGGACACCAGTGCCAGAGAGGAAGACACCACAGTTGGCGAGGAAGAAACGGGCTGGAGAAGAGTGCCATATAGAAGGCCCAAAACCACGCCCATCGCATGGAAGAAGAAGGAGGCGGAGTACAGTGGAAGAGGAAGATTAATGGCGGGGGAAAGGAGCCGAGGAAATGTGGGGCGCTCCAGAAGGCGAGACGACAGGAAGTGCTATGAGTGTGGGAAAGCAGGACATTTGGTAGCACAGTGCCCACACACTAGGTGCTTTGAATGTGGTACGGAAGGGCACGTAGCCAGACAGTGCCCGTATATGAGCCGACGCAGAGACGGGAACAGACCTGAACCGATGGAGATAAACGCTCAGAAGATGCGGAGGAAAGAGAGGCCGCAGCCAGAAGCGTCAGAGACCTCGGAAACTTCCGAGACAGAAGAAGAGAAGGAAGAACCAGGAAACCGAATGGGCTGGAGAAGCGGCAGTGCTCGGAGGACCACTCGACGACAAACGTCAGAGGAGAGGGGAGAACGTTATATCTGAGCAGAGTGGTGGCGGAGAGGTGACCGCACGATAGTAAACAATAGTGTGAAAGTCGGGGATAGCGGTCTGCCTATAATCAGAGTCGTGAGGGGAGTGAAGTGTCTAGTGGATACTGGGAGTACCAACACTATAATGTGTCGGGAGACACTAGAGAGGATGTGTGAAGGAGAGATGATGCCCCAAATACAGGTATGCTCTTGTAACTTGATCACCCTGAGGGGCCCCTGTAAGGTCGAAGGGGAGGCAGTAATAGGGCTAAATAGATGGGAACGCGATAAGGAGAGTTAAACAGTTCACGTGGTAGAAAAGATGCCCCGGGAATATGGAGGGATAATAGGGTGCGATTTGCTAGGTAAAGTAGGAGCAAAGGTTAGGAACGAAAAGGGGCGATGGGACATTCGAATAGGTAAGGTAAGGTAAGGTGCCTGGGACTAGGGAGAGAAGTAGGGCGAGATGGGGGGGCGTGAGTAGGAGCACTCGTCGGCGAGGGTCATGCGTTGGAAGGAGTTCCACAGCCAATACAACTTGGAGGTTATATATAAGCCTGATAAGGAAAACGTCGTGGCGGACTGGCTGTCCCGGGCGATGGTGGTCAACGCACTTGACTAAGATCAGGGGGAATCCTCCCGGGACGGAAGGCAGTTCTTGCGAGAATGGACGCCGGAGAGAGAAGAAGACCAACAGGAACCAGGGTCTACGGATTTGGTACCGTCGGCCGGAGGAGAGAGCTCAACGGACGACAGGCCTGCGGACATGGAAGAGCGGGAAGAAATCATCAATGATAAGCGCCGCCAGATAGTCTGGAAGACGAAGACCTTCGGCCCCATGAAAATAGCACATGATAGTTCTCCACGATCGACCACCACGACCATATGGTCCGCTCCAGGGGTGAACAATGACCAAATTAGTCGTACTCTTAATGATGCTTCCACACCAGGGAAGACTCATTTTCTTTACGTCGGGAACGCAACCATATGGGAGAAAATTAAGCGACTTTGGAGGGCGGAGCAGATTGGGGTTGACCGAACATTTGTACGGTGTACCATGATGGTAGAGACCATCCCGGATGAGCCAACGCAGAAGGAGGTCACGCTAGCCTACCATCAGGGCAAAACAAACCACCGGGGAGAACAAGAGACGGCTCAGGCGTTGAGGCGGAAGTATTTCTGGTGGGGGATGCGAAAGACAATCCAGGAAACACTAGCTGCGTGCGAAGTTTGTCACCGTACCAAATATGACAGGCACCCACCGACCGGGCAACAAGTCGAGACTCCCACGGCGCAAACACCGCTCTCTGACCTTCAAGTTGATACCTTCACTTGGCGGGGACACAAGTGGGTCACCATGGTTGACCTTTTTAGTAAAATGGCTATGGCATACCCTATTTGGGAAAAGTCATCGGAAGCAGTACTAGGCGCGCTGAGGCGTTGGTTCCAATTTTACGGCGTCCCAGATCGGATAGCGTCGGACGGTGGAAAGGAGTTTGATAACGCCGACGTGCGGAAAGAGATGAAGGCTCTGGACGTGATGTGGCACATCATTACCCCAGGGCATCCAAAGAGCCGAGGAGGAATTAAGCGTCTCCACAGTACCTTGGGCGATCATCTCCGCGTCTACAATGCCGACAAAGGGTTGGAGCCGGCAGAGGCAATGCCTAGGGCGGTCATTGCGTATAACCATTCTGTCCACACGACCACCGGGTTTTCACCCTTTGAAATCCTTTTCGGACTTCGTGGGCGTCGCCGAGACACGAGTAGAACGGTGGTGGGAGACGAGACGTCCGCACAACTCACCACCAACCGCGTGGAACTGGGGAAATTATGGGGGAAGGTGTACGCGAAAATTACCGCGGAAAAATCCAGGAGGGTGTTGAGGGAGAACGCGGGCGTCAAACCACTAGAAGGGTGCGTTGCGATAGGCACTACGGTTTATCGTAAGATCGGTTCCAATATGAGTAAGGAGTTGTCCCGTTATGAGGGTCCCTTCCGGGTGATCACGATTCGTGAACACAATTTGGTGACCATCCAAAGTGTTCATGAACCCGCGAAGAGGAGAACTGTCCATCTCGAGCAGTTAAAGCTTCCAGTGGAGAAGCCATCCAAATAGGAAATTGACTCTAATTTTCTCACTCCTGCACACATCTCTTTTGATTTTTGGTGGCATTTGCCAGATACATGTTTTTTTAATTTTATCGTTTTAACCTTGTACCACATTGGATAAAGTTATGTTCTGTTTTTATGATTATAAGACAGTGTTGTGCTGCTGTAGGCGAGCAGGAAATTATTATGTCAGAACTGTATATAATTAGCATAAGTGTTAAGTTTCAGTTCCCCTCGGCAATGGGTTCCTCAAGGGTAACGAAGTGGGAGGAATTCTTAGCGCAATACATTCTGGATATCGTGCGGGCAGGAGCAACACTCGGGAAGATAGTGACAGGAGTGCGGATCCACCATCAGACGAGTCTATAGGGGAGATACCACGTGATATGGCATCATCATTCATGATATGGAAATCATCAATGACAAGCGGAGGCAGATCATTTGGAAAACTCAAACATCGGTCACTCTGAAAATACTACATAGTACGTACGGTAGGAGTCAGATCGCGACGATTTGGTCACCACCGGGAGCTCGTGGAGAGCAAATTTGTCAGGCTCTCAAAGACGCGTCAAAACCTGGCAAAACACACCATTTATTCGTGGGCATCACGACTGTGTGGGATAAAATTAAAAAGCTGTGGCAGAAAGAGCTGTTACGGTGGATCGCTCGTTCATTCGGTGTCTTTCCGCGGTCCAGACCCTGCGTGACGAGGAGCAGCAACGTGAGGTAACACTGGCGTTTCACCAAGGGAAAACCAACCACCGCGGTGGGCATGAGACGGCACAAGCACTACGAAAGCGCTATTTTTGGTGGGGAATGCAGCGGACTATTCAGGAGGTAATCGGCGCATACGAAGTTTGCAGGAAGACAAAATATGATAGACATCCCCCGCAGGGACGCCAGGAGGAATCACCCAAGGCAGAAGCACCATTGATGGAGATTCAAGTGGACACCTTTACGTGTCGGGGTTTTGAGTGGGTCACTATCATCGACCCATTTAGCAAAGTGGCTATGGCCTATGCGGTGGGGGACAAGTCATCAGATTTCATATTACAAGCCCTTAACACATGGTTTCAATTCTACGGCCTACCGGAGAGGATCTCGTCGGATGGGGGACGGTAGTTTGACAATGCAACCGTGAGAGCCGAAATGCAAAAACGGGATGTGGCATGGCATTTTAATACCCCAGGGCATCCCAAGAGCAGGGGAACCATCGAAAGGTTACACAGCACCCTCAGTGACCACTTACGCGTGTACCAGGTGGATAAAGGCCTGTCGGCGAACGTAGCTATGCCCATGGCGGTGGCGGCATACAACCACTCGATACACTCCATGACGGGGTTAGCACCCTTTGAAACTGGCCAGAGACGGTGGTGGATGAGAGGATGGTGGCATAGCTCCATAACACCTACATTGAGCTCGGGAAAATGTGGCACAAGGTACGCGATAAGATTATGCGCGAGAAATCCAAGCGCGTAGCGCGGGAAAATTTGAAGGTGCGGTATTGCATAGGGGCAATATCGATTGGGACCGTTGTGTACAGAAAAGTCGTGTCAAATCGTAGTAAGGAACTTGCTTGGTATGAGGTGCCCTTTAAGGTCATCATAATTCGGAAACATAATCTCGTGATCATAGAGAGCATGTAAGCGTGATGTAAGGGATTACAGGCTGTGGGCTGCGTGCGCCGGACCTTGGAGTTTACGAAGAGATATGCGTAAACTGGCAGGGGGGAGTTAAGGTTCGGACATCGTAGGCAGCCAGCCTAATCCTCAAGTCATCGAGATATAAACATCGCGAAAGTATTTAGAGAGGCTTTAAAAGGCTCAATAAAGACAGTCTTGTGACAACTCTCGTTCTGTAACTACATTCAACCTCTTTCCTTTTTCTTCACGTTTTTCGTTAACGATCATTAACTTATATATATAAGTTATTCACCACCCGGTAAAATGTGATAAAGAGAAGGAAAACGGGTACGAAATACTAAATCCAGTTCTCGAAATAGACTGCCTTTATTTCTCTCAGTTAACGATCGTCAACGAAAAACGAGAAGAAAAAGGAAAGAGGTTGAGTGTAGTTACTGAACGAGAGTTGTCACAAGACTGTTTTTATTTGAGCCTTTTAAAGCCTCTCTAAATACATTCGGGATGTTTACATCCCGATGACTTAAGGATTAGGCTGGCTGCCTACGACGTCCGAACCTTAACTCCCCCCTGCCAGTTTACGCATATCTCTTCGTAAACTCAAAGATCCGCCGCACGCAGCACACAGCCTGTAATCCCTTAAATCACGTTTACGGTCTAATATATTCATAGTCCACACAAAAAAACAGGACACAAAGAAAAGAGATAATACAGAAATAAAACAAAAAAAAATAATAACAAAAAATAATACATTCGCCCTGGACCCGGTGGCTGCCAGGTAAAAAAAAATGGAACATCCACAATATAAATAATGAAAACAAAAACTCTCTCTGAGCAGCACATGTGAAGTATATGATTCCGGGTCAGTTGCTCCGTATCGGATCGAGGGCACACCATCTTACGCACATTCAACACCCTCCCCCCTGTATTGGGAGTTTCAACTGTTCAATGTGAACGGTTCGCCTCTTCTTTGGGGTGGTCATACTCTCGATGGCCACGAGATTATGTTCCCGAATTATGATGACCTTAAAGGGCCCCTCATACCGAACAAGTTCCTTACTACGATTTGACACGACTTTTCTGTACACAAACGTCCCAATCGATATTGCTCCTATGCGATCCCGCACCTTCAAATTTGCCCGTGCCACGCGCTTGGATTTTTCGCGCATAATCTTATCGCGTACTTTGTACCACATCTTTCCGAGCTGTATGTGGGTGTTATGGAGCTGTGCCACCATTCCCTCATCCGCCACCGTCTCTGGCCAGTTCCTCGGTCTCACTCGTAATCCGAACAAAATTTCGAAGGGTGCTAACCCCGTCGTGGCATGTATCGAGTGGTTGTATGCCGCCACCGCCACTGGCATCGCTACGTTCGCCGACAGGCCTTTAACCACCTGGTACACGCGTAAGTGGTCGCTGAGGGTGCTGTGTAACCTTTCGATGGTTCCCCTGCTCTTGGGATGCCCGGGGGTATTAAAATGCCATGCCACATCCCGTTTTTGCATTTCGGCTCTCACGGTTGCATTGTCAAACTCCCGTCCCCCGTCCGACGAGATCCTCTCTGGTATGCCATAGAATTGAAACCATGTGTTGAGGGCTTGTAATATGGAATCTGATGACTTGTCTCCCACCGCGTAGGCCATAGCCACTTTGCTAAATGGGTCGATGATAGTGACCCACTTAAAACCCCGCCACGTGAAGGTGTCCACTTGAATCTCCGTCAGTGGTGCTTCTGCCGTGGGTGATTTCTCCTGGAGTCCCTGCGGGGGATGTCTATCATATTTCGTCTTCTGACAAACTTCGCATGCTCCGATTACCTCCTGAATAGTCCGCTGCATCCCCCACCAAAAATAGCGCCTTCGTAGTGCTTGTGCCGTCTCCTGCCAACCGCGGTGGTTGGTTTTTCCTTGGTGATACGCCAGTGTTACCTCGCGTTGCTGCTCCTCGTCCCGCAGGGTTTGGACCACGGAAAGACACCGAATGAACGAGCGATCCACCCCCAACAGCTCTTTCTGCCACATCTTTTTAATTTTGTCCCACACAGTCGCGTTGCCCACGAATAAATGGTGTGTTTTGCCGGGTTTGGACACGTCCTTGAGAGCCTGACAAATTTGATCTCCACGAACTCCCGGTGGTGACCAAATCGTCGCGATCTGACTCCTGCCGTACGTACTATGGAGTATTTTCAGAGCACCCGATGTTTGAGTTTTCCAAATGATCTGCCTCTGCTTATCATTGATAATTTCGTCCGTCGTCTCCATATCACGCGGTCTCTCTCCTATAGACTCGTCTGATGGTGTGTCCGCACTCCTGTCACTATCTTTCCGCGTGCTGCTCCTGCCCGCTTCTCCAGGCGTCCATTCCTCAATGAACTGCCTCATACCGCTCGATGTTTCCCCTTCTTCTATGGCGTTCACCATAATAGCGCGCGACATCCGATCTGCCACAACGTTGTCTTTGCCTGGCTTATATACAATATCCAGATTGTATTGGGCTAAGAATTCCTTCCACCTTGTTACCCTTGAAGAGGATTATTTGAGTTTTCCGACCCATTGAAGAGGTCGGTGATCCGTATGTATTCGAAACCTTCTGCCAAATACATACGGACGGAAGTGCCCAATGGCCCACACTATCCCGAGGAGTTCTCGTTCCAGAGCGCTGTACCGCGCCTCCGTGTCCGTCAGGCGTCTGCTCGCGTAAGCCACCGGTCTTTCCCCGTCTTCGCCTTCCTGTGACAATACTGCCCCCAAGGCATAGTCGCTTGCGTCGGTGGTGATCGTGAAATCCTTCCATCCAATGTTAGGGAAAGCCAAAATCGGCGCCTCCTGCAAACGTGCCAAGCATTTGCGGATATTCTGCTCTATCAGCGGCGTGATCATTATCCGTGCTCCTTTCCGTAGTAAATTGTTAATGGGTACAATATATTCTGCCATGTCCGGCACGAAACGGCGATAGTAATTGAGCGTGCCTAGTAATCTCCGAATCCCTTTTACGTCTTTTGGCACCTCCATTCTCTGGATCGCTTCTACTTTCGTCGAGTCTGGTTGAACCCCTTCCTGTGAGATTGTGTGCCCTAAAAAACTAATCTGCTCCTGCCCCAGTGACGATTTGTCTATTGGCAGTTTCAACCCGAAATCCCTTAATCTCTCAAATACGTTCCGGAGGTGTTGAATATGTTCCGATTCCGTTCGGCTGAAGATCAGCGGGTCATCCATATAAATTTGGCGCATATTTTCGTCCATTCCTCTCAGAAGTTCGTCCATGAGACGCTGAAAGGTTATTGGAGCATTTTTGAGACCGAACGGCATTCTCGTGAACTCAAAATGCCCTCTTTCAAACGAAAACGCCGTTTTATGTTGGTCATGCGCAGCTAGTTTGATCTGATGGTACCCTGCTTTTAGGTCCAATGTGCTAAAAATTTTTGCACCGTTTAGTCTGTCTAGGATGTCTTCGAACCGCGGGATCGGATATTTTTCGTCCAGGGTATTATCGTTAAGTTTCCGAAAATCCACCACGACTCGGTATTTTTCCTCACATTCTCCCGGTCGACTTTTCTTTTTCACTGCCCACAAAGGGCTATTATACGGAGACGTGCTATCTCTGATAATACCTTGGCGCTTGAGATCCTCGATCTCCTTTCTAATGTGTTGTCTGAGCGCTTGCGGATACCGCCTCTCCTTCACATACGTCACCCGCTCTACTTTTAACGGGATCTCATGTAGCGTTTTCCCCGTTGCTCCTAGCTTGTCCCCTTCAGCGAAAAAAATATCCCTAAACTCGCTCCGCAGACTCTCCCTCCAATCCTCCACTCTCTTAACCGCTCCTATTTGCTCCGTTTCGCCCCTTACGCCCCCCCCCCCGGCTTCGATAGGTTCGCTTCCCTATTTCGATCCTCCAGTTCTCACGCTCGTTTTCGATGCGCGCGCCTACTTTTCCCAGTAAATCACACCCCACTATTATCTGGTATTCCCGTGGCATGTCTTCCACGACGTGTACTTTTATGTCACCCATTACTTTCGCCCACGACCGCTTCTCCCACTACTTCGCAGGGTCCCCCAAGAGTAAGTAATTTACACTTACATACCTTGATCTGGTGTGCCCTCTCTCCTCCACGCAACCTCTCTAACGCACCACGAGATATTATTGTATTGGTGCTGCCAGTATCATTGAGGCACCTCTCCCCCTTCCCGAACTCGATAATTGGCAAACCACACATCCTTTCCCGCACTGTATTGCACCTTAGGATGCGGTCGCCTCTCTGCTGCCACTCTCCTCAGGCCTCCGTACGCCACTCCCATCTGCGCGAGGGATTCTTCTGCCACTCTCGTCGTCTGCTCCCGCTGCGCTTTGACTCCTCTCCGTCTGTCTCCGACGTCCCTGATGACTCGTCGCCCGATGATCCAATTTCTCTTGGTGTCGCGCTCCGCCTCTCCCGGATTTCCTGGTTATTCACCTCCATTGGTTCTGCTTTGTGAAATTCCCTTCTACGAAACAAGTATGGACATTGTCTTGCTATGTGTCCTTCTTCCCCACACTCAAAGCACTTAGTGCGAGGGCACTGACCTACCAGATGACCCGTCTTTCCACAACCATGACATTTCCTTTCTTCTTTCCGAGGTGCGTACCTAGGCCTCGTCACTCCCAATCTTCTCTCTCTTGTCGCTCCCCTGTCTCTACCGGCAAACGGCGTTTCCTGTATCTTCCACACTGCTTTTGGGGTCCTGTTTCTCCTATATGGGATCTGGCTCCAATCGTTGTCATCTTCGTTCATTTTTACTTCTTCTTCCCTTGCGCTAGCATCTATCATCGCCTGGACGCATTCGAGGAACGATCGCTCATTAGGGAACCCTTCCTTCTTTCCCGTCTCCTTCGCTAATTGTACCTTTAAGATTGTAGACAGGAATCCCATCCTGCCCTCCACTTCATCGGCGCTAGTTGTCTCCCTCGTTTTCTCATTTATTTTATTGTAGCGGACAACCAGGACTGCAGCATACTGTCCACTATTCTGTCTCGGAGATTTCATTTCTCGAAACATTTGGAATATATCCTCCTCTGGGGTCCATCGTCCCCCCCCCATATGCTTTTTTCAGTCTCATCTTTACTATCTCCCATGGGGTTTCCTCGTCCGCCTGTATCAGGTTCAGCACCTTCCTTTTCACCCTGCACACCAGGTCTGCCTTTATTGACTTAGCGTCACCTGGGTCGAGTAACCCTTCGTCCATCTTCGCTTGTATCCTCTCCATAATCCTATCTCCACCTTTGAGAAAATGATTCAACTCACCTATTTCCCCAGAAAATTTTTCGAGGTCTGAGATCATTTTCCTCATGTCCTGTGACGTCACTGCCCGCACCTTCATCCATGCCAGTGAGTTCGCATGGGCTTCAGCCATGGTTTCTTTAGGTAACTGTGGAACTTCAAACGCTGCCGGCCGCAATTCCACCGTTACCTACTTTAATTAAATCACACGAAAGTGAATGAGAAGGAAAAAAAAAAAAACCAACTCGCACGTTAATGACTCGAACCCACTCCGCTCCCGGGTTTCGGCACCAGTTAACGATCGTCAACGAAAAACGAGAAGAAAAAGGAAAGAGGTTGAATGTAGTTACTGAACGAGAGTTGTCACAAGACTGTTTTTATTTGAGCCTTTTAAAGCCTCTCTAAATACATTCGGGATGTTTACATCCCGATGACTTAAGGATTAGGCTGGCTGCCTACGACGTCCAAACCTTAACTTCTCTGTAATCCGGCATATATGGGATCATGGGATGTTTACGTAGACTGAAAATAGTAAAACTAAAGCAAACAAACAAAAAGAAAAATACATTCGCTGATATAGATTTATGATCTGGAGTGAGGAGTGTATGGAGGTGAGGGCGTTACCCGAGACTCTCGCTGGGAGGAAGTCCCCGCTGGTATCTTCAGCTGCTCTACATGCACGTTCCTGCGCTTGTACACAACACTCTGTATGGTTACGATATTGTGTTCACGAATCGCGACTACCCTAAGGGGCCCTCGTAACGGATCAGCTCTTTACGTTCGATGCAATTTTGCGGTATACGGTGGTCTCGTAGTGACGCGACCTTCGATGGGTTTGACGCCCACGTTCTCCCTCGCCACTCTCCTACGTTTTTCGGCCGTAATCCTGGCGTAGCCCTTCCCCCAGAGATTCCCCAACTCCGCGCGGTTGTTGACGAGGAGTGTGGCCGTCTCGTCTCCCTCCCCCGTTCTTCTGGTGTCTCGGCAACGTCCCCGCAGGCCAAAAAGAATCTCGAACGGTGAGAACCCCGTAGCCTTGTGTATGGAGTGATTATAAGCTATCACCGCTAGTGGCACAGTCTCAGCCGGCTCCAACCCCTTTTCAGTATGATCGCGTTATGATGAGACGCGGAGATGATCCCCCAGGGTACTGTGGAGACCCTCAATTCCGCCCCTGCTCTTTTGGTGTCCCGGGGTGTTGACATGCCATCTGACATCCAGCAATTTCATCTGCTCTCTTATGTCGGCGTTGTCGAACTCGCTGCCACCATCTGATGCTATTCAATCGGGGACACCATAAAATTGAAACCACCTGCACAGTGCTCCAAATACGGTCTCTGACGACTTTTCGTGGACGGGGTATGCCATGGCCACCTTACTGAATAGATTGTGGCCCTTCCAAGTAAAAGTATCCGTTTGCAGGTCGGTCAGGGGTGTCTGTGCCGTGGGGGTCTCTTCTTGCGGTCCCATCGGTGGGTGTCCCTGCAAACGGCTCATGCACTTTCGGATGTTTGCATCTCTATCGGGGGTGATGATCACCTTCCGTCCCTTTTTCAGGAGGTCATTGAGAGGGACTAGATACGCCACCATTTCGGGGACGAATCTTCTATATAAATTTAGCGTTACTATAAGGCTTCGGATTCACTTGACATCAGACGGGACTGCCATCTTTTGGATGGCTGCTATCTTCCCAGCATCTCGTCGCACTCCCTCCTTGGAGATTGTGTGTCCCAAGAAGGTAATAACTTCCTGGCCTAACCGGGACTTTTCCTCTGACAATTTAAATCCGAATTGCCTCACTCGGTTGAACACAGTTTTCAGGTGCTCTCCGTGTTGGGCCTCATCCGCGCTAAATACTAGGAAGTTTTCCATATAAATTTGGCACATGGACTCATCAATACCACTGAGTAACTCGTACATAAGTCTCTGGAACGTGATAGGTGCGTTTTTGAGACCGAATGGCATCCGTGTGAATTCTCGTTCAAAGGTGAAGGCTGTTTTGTGGCGATCCTTCGGGTCCATCTGTATTTGGTGGTACCCCACTTTGAGGTCTAACGTGCTAAAGATCCGCGCCCCGCTCAGTCGGTCTAAGGTGTCATCGAATCTGGGGATGGGGTATTTCTCGTCCACTGTGTTGTCGTTTAGTCACCTATAGTCTACGACAACTGTCTATTTTTCGGTTTCCCCGTCTTCTGCACTCTTCTTCTTAACTACTCACAAAGGGCTATTGTACGGCGACGTGCTGTCCTCAATGATCCCCTGCCTTTTCAAGTCGTCCAGTTCTACTTTGATATGGTGCCTCAAAGCTTCCGGGTATCGGCGCTCCATTACGTAACTTCATGCACTGTTCTACCCGTGACCCCCAATCTCTCGCCTTCTCTAAAGAATATATCCGCATATTCCCTTCTGAGCTCATCTCCCCAGTCCTGCGCTCGCCTAATTGCTCCTATCCGCGCTCCGCCGTCTTTCCCTGTGTCACTCCCTCGTTTCAAGCACCTATATCTCTTCCCTCCTATACGAATGTCCCATCTTCCCTTTTCGACCCCATCTTTCTAGACCTATTACCGTTTTCCCTTCTACTATACAGCCCCCCCCCCTCAGGATAACCAAGCTACAAGAACATACCTGTATTTGGGGTATCCTCACTCCCACTGTGTGGGAGTGAACACACATCCTTTCCAGGGTCTCCCGACACATTATCGTGTTGGTACTCCCGGTATTTACCAGGCACTGCACTCCGCACGCTACTCGAATAATTGGCAGACCGCTGTATGCCCCGCTCACGCTATTACTTATTAGTGCGTGGTCACCTCGCCTCAGACAATCTTCTCAGATCTCTCGTTCGTTCCTCTCTTTAGCCACCTGTCGTCGACCCTTCTTTTAACACTCCTGCTCCCCCAGCCCGCTCCGCTTCCTGGTTCCTCCCTCTCATTGTCGGTATCGGACATTTCAGAGGTTTCTGACGCCTCTGACTGCGGCCTCTCCCTCCTCCGCATCCTCTGAGCGTTTACCTCCATTGGCTCTGGTCGATATCCATTTCTTCGACGGCTCATGTATGGGCACTACTTGGCTACGTGCCCCTCCGTGCCATACTCGAAGCACCTGGTGCGTGGGCACTGCGCTGCCAAGTGTCCTATTTTCCCGCACTCGTAGAATTTTCTATATTCGCGTCTCCTGGGACGGCTTGCATTGGCTCGGTTCCTGTCTCTCACCGCCGATGCCTCTCTTCCGCCGTCCCCCGTCTCTTTTCTCCTCCAGGAGACTGGTGTGGTTTTGGGCCTTCTTTAAGATACCCTCTTCCAGCCTACCTCTTCTTCATTGCCTGTAACTTCCTCTTCGCTGGCGCTTGTGTCCACCATCTCCTGGGCACATTCTAGGAGCATGCGCTCCCTAGAAAGTCCCTCTTTTCTTCCTGTTTCCTTTGCCAACTGCACTTTTAAAATCGTTGACAAGAACGCCATCCTTGCTTCTACCTCGGCCACGCTCACGGGCTCCCTCATCTTCTCAGTGATACTATTGTATCTCGCTAAGAGTGTTCCCGCATACTACCCGTTCGTCTGGTGGGGCTTCTTTATCTTCTAGAACATCTTGAAGATATCCTCTTCGGGTGTCCATCTTCCCCCTCCGAACGCTTTCTTTAACCGTTCTTTTACGGTACTCCATAGGGTCTCTTCGTCGGCCTGAATCATATTCAGGATGCTTCGCTTCACCCTACACACGAGCGCTGCTCTCAGCGACTCAGCGTCTCCTTCGGTGATGAGGTTTTCCGCTCGTTTTCCTTCTATTCGCGTCATCAGCCTGTCACCTCCCTTCAGGAAGTGGTTCAGTTCCCCGTTCTCTTCTGCAAATCTCTCCAGATCGTAGATCGATTTTCTCATATCTTGAGCTTTAATTGCCTGAATTTTCATCCAGGCCATAGTATTGGCATGAGCGGCTGCCATAGTTGTCTGGGGGAGCTGTGGTATATCCGCTGCTGCGTTGAGCACCCCTGGTCTTAGCACTCCCTTAATAATAGAAGAGAACAAAAAAAAAGAAGGAAAAAAAACCGAGAGACGAAATAAGAGAGAGTGAAAAAAAACGATAGCTTCCCACACCGCCGTACGATTTCCCGGGTTTCGGCACCCGTTATTCACCACCGGGTAAAATGTGATAAAGAGAAGGTAAACGGGAACGAAAGACTAACTCCAGTTCTCGAAATAGGCTGCTTTTATTTCTCTTTGTAATCCGACATATGTCAATGGGATCATGGGATGTTTACGTCCCATGATCGCATTAGTTTCCAATACAGAGCTGCCTCTGACTTTAACTTATATATATATATAATTAATTATTCTTTAAATTTTTAATTTTAAAGTACTTTATTTCAGATATCAATACAGCAAGCGTTTATTATTAGTAATAAATATTTCGTAGATATAATTTGGTTGAAAATCGGCGTATAGGAAAATATATAGATTAAACCCATCAAGCAAAATGCACGAAACTTTCAGGGGAAACCATCCCAAAAACTAAGGAAAATAGTTAGAAATATAAATTAAGACAATTTATATAAAACAGTGCTAGCTTTTTATTTGAACTGAAGTCTAACGAATAACCAGTGAAAACAAATTTAGATAGTATGGTCACTACAGCTGTCAATGAAAAGCTCAAAATATCAAAACAGTGCTTTATTATCATTCACAGAGTAAGGCAAAATACATATTACGATTTATAATGGTATTATAATTGATAACAATAGTTGAATTACATTCAATCTATAATTACATAATTTAAATATATGTTTCGATCCCAAATTACAATGTATTATGGATTCACTACGCGATAGAAAATTGGAGGTAATTCATAATGGATAATTTATAGATGAATTGTAATTTGTCTAACAGTGCTTTCAGTACGGAGCAATCAATTTTACCACTGTCATAGAACAGAGAAAAAACAAAACCATTTAGCTAGTCGCTCCAAGATTGAGAGACCTGTACTATCATATAACTAATTAATATATGTTCAAGGACATAAAAAGTTGAGAAGCACTAACAACCAATTGATGCGGCTGTGGCTCATAATAATGTCAGTAAATAAGCAGTCATTAAATAATTGGGGAAAATACCGTACTTGCCTCTACCTAAGAGAGATAGCTCTCATATCAGGGTGCATTTATATTCATAAAATAATTTAACCTTCTTAGTCACTCATAATAATCTCCATTTCGACAAATATTAACAAATTTAAAAACCTAAAATATATACAAAAAAAAAAATGTTGAAATCAGCCTGAACATTTAATACGTGCTTTATATTACTCCCTTCGTAGCTTAATTTTTTTGAAAATCTGTCAATTTCCTTTTCCATAACCTTTTATTAAAAAATTGAGCATAGAAAAAATATCGCGGCCAATGATTCTTAGATCAACAGTATACATGAGGCGGTTGATGTTTTACGGTAATGAGAGTTACTATACCTGGAGGCCCCGGGTCCCCCCTGGGCCCACGAGGACCCAGCTCACCCGGGGGTCCCCTAGGGCCAGGTTCCCCAGGAAATCCTCTTTCTCCCTTGTCACCTTTGACTCCTTGCTCCCCTCTTAGACCTTCCTCGCCAGGCGCGCCCCTTTCTCCCGGGGGGCAGTATTCTTTGGTAGCAGCGCAGAACCCTTGAAGGGCATTCCTCTGTAAATTTAAACCTTTTTGTAATTACTGCTTCAATAACAAGCAACAGATTTGATGGCCAATACCTATAAGGAATAATTTATATATTTTTGTTTTGTTTGAATATTATAAATAAACTGCCGTCCAGGAGTAGCGCAAACTAACAAATATTACTTATTACTTTACTCAACAAATTCATTATTCGACCCTAGTTACGCACCTCTGTATCGTGTTAACATTGAGTTTGAGAGTGGATAGCACTTTACATCGACCTGCGCCAAAAATAGCTTCACTTCGACCTACTCACTCAAGAGGCGGTGTTTCGCGGACACATCAAAGAAATAGTATGCAAACAAACCGAAAAAATCCAAGCGTACCTTTAGTGCTCCTCTTCAACTCCGGATCCCGGGTGTATTGTTTGCATGTAATGAAGCTAGTGATGCGCGCGACGGCAACGGGAGGAGAAGATTATATATATATATATATATATATATATATATATATATATATATATATATATAAGTTAAGTCAAGCGCCACTAGTGCCCAGCCTTAATCCCCAAACATATGTTATCGGTATATGTTTACAGGTAATACCTATAGATAGAGGTATCTTGGACTAAATAAAGCAGTATTGTTATAACGTTCTACGTGTTCTTATTACCAACCTTTCTTAGCTTGTAATTCAATATACATTAACTGGTGCCGAAACCCGGGAACCGTGGAGAAAGAGAGTTATCTAGTGCGAGCGTATTTTTTTTTTGTTTTTTTTTTCTTCTATACGCGAAAGAGAGAAGATGACTGAAGGAGAGTTTTGAGATAGCCCGTCTTGAATCTCGTAGAGGGAGCAGATATTAAAAGAGTGGGAACTATGCCAGAAGTTCATGCCACGGCGCTCGCGCTGATGAGGGTAAAAGCGATGAATACCCAGGATCTGAGGAAGGCTGTTTCGGAGCTGGAGAGATTCACTGGGGAACTGGGGGAGCTGAACCATTTCCTAAAAGGAGGAGACCGTCTAACAGCTTTAATTGGAGCTAAAGTAAAAGATAATTTAGTAGATCCCAGAGACGCGGAATCGTTGAAGGCGGCCCTGATATGTCGGGTCAAGAGAAGTATACTGAATCAAATTCAGGCAGATGAAGAAACCCCGTGGGAAGTAATTAAGATGAGATTGAAGAAGGCGTACGGAGGAGGACGATGGACTCCCGAGGAGGACGATGGACTCCCGAGGAGGACGATGGACTCCCGAGGAGGACGATGGACTCCCGAGGAGGACATATTCCAAATGTTTAGGGAGACAAAGTCCCCAAGACAAAGTAACGGGCAATATGCTGCGGGGTTAGTAGTCCGTTTCAATAAGATAACGGAGAAGATGAGAGAGTCGATTAGTGTAGAAGAGGTGGAGGGTAGAATGGGATTCTTATCCACAATTCTAAAAGTGCAACTGGCCAAGGAGACAGGAAGAAAGGAAGGATTCTCTGATGAGCGCTCGTTCTCGGAGTGTGCACAATCAATGATCGACACTAGTGCCAAGGAGGAAGAAGTGAGGGTGCAAGACGTCGACAATGAGTGGAGCCGAGTTGCATACAAAAGAACCCGGACCCTGAAACCAACCTGGAGGAGACCAGAAACGTCCGTTATTGGCAGAGACAAGGGAACGACAGGAGAAAGAAGATTCAGAGGAACGAGACCGAGGTATGCCCCACCCAGGGAAGAAAGAAAATGCCACGGATGTAGGAAGGCAGGACATTTAGTAGCACAGTGTCCTCGAACGAAATGTTTTGAGTATGGCGAGGAAGGACACATCGTGAGGCATTGCCCGTATATCTTCCGGAGGAGAGAATACCAACGACCAGAACCGATGGAGGTGAACACTCAAGAAGTATGAGACAGACGGAGCATGACACATGGGGAGAGTGGATCATCAGAAGATGAGTCATCAGGGACTTCGGGAACTGAAGGAGAAGAAGCGAGGCGCAGCAGAAACAGGAGACAGACAGGGCAGAAGGTCGAGTCACGTAGATGGGAGCAACGTGATGAAGCCTGAGGAGCGTGTCGGCAGAGAGGCGACCGCATCCTGAGATGTAATGCAATTCGGGAGAGGATGTGTGCGTTGCCAATAATTAGGGTTAAAGGAGGAGAGATGTGTCTGGTAGACACGGGAAGCACCAACACCATCATGTCCCGCGGAGCGCTGGAGAGGCTGTATGGCGGAGAGAGGGCACTCCAGATTCAGGTATGTAATTGTAGTTTAATCACCCTGGGAGGCCCTTGCCAGGTAGTGGGAGAGTTAGTCATAGGGCTAAATAGGTGGGCGAAGAAAGGGGGAGATCTAAAGATACATATCGTAGGAAACATGCCGCGGGAGTACCAGGTGATGTTTACAGGTAATACCTATAGATAGAGGTATCTTGGACTAAATAAAGCAATATTGTTATAACGTTCTACGTGTTCTTATTACCAACCTTTCTTAGCTTGTAATTCAATAAACATTAACTTATATATATATATGTATAGAACGGAAAACATTATTTTTTCCAAAATGACAATGATTGATTAATAATTGACCTGTCATTATTTTTCATAAGGTCGCTTTTACTTTTAGCATTCCTTGGATATTTATGCAAAATATCATCCCTGTCCATAGAGACTTCATAAAACTGGGATAAGAAACAATTGTTGAATACGATTTTCGACACAGTTTTAATTCCTTCACGTAATTATAGGTCACATTAGCCATTACACATATTTCACGTTTTTAATGAGGACGACACGAACTTAAATTGAATACCCCTAATCAATATGATAGAACAATAGTTTGGATTGTGATCATGTAAAAACGCTGTATACTAATACATAATTCATTGATTGCACGATGATTAAACATTGAACTCATAAATGAGAATATACACAAGTGACAGAGATAAAAAAACATAACATAACAACAAATTTGTAGAACCTTCCTCCTGAACGCAGTTTGCCAGGATCGTGTCATCAAATATTTGAAAACAATACCTATTTGATGATCGCCTGATTGGAAATCTTTTCTTCATCAAAAGCTTTGTTGAGACAGTCATTGGTGTATAAGATCTTTTTTTGATTTACAAATTGCTTGTACAGTATTACTAATTAGGATGATAGAATTTATTCATGCCTATGTTCAACTTCCATACAAACCGACATTAAAACAATAAAGAGATTCACATTTTCCCCCACATTTAGTTATCCTAACGGCTTTCTCGAATGTAATGGAATCTTCTTGTTGATGAATTTCTACCCTGATTTATACACAATGTAGTCCTTGTGTAATTTTATGTGCGGGCTAATTTCTCTGATATACTCTGACAATGTTTCATTTGTATTTTTAACTCTGGATAAAAATGTATGTCTCTGTGTGTTTATGTTGGAGTAGAGGTGTGCACTTAACAGATTGTCAATTTATCATAATCATTTGAAGAAGGCAATTCAGGTGAAGTCAAATTCGACAATAATTAATAATACTTAGCTCCCAATGCGTTCATTAATACTATCGCTTTCATTGATTTCCCCTCCACTGTATCTCCTATACGTTTTGTTTAGTTCAAAATAGTTTGCGAGTCGCTTTTTGTATGACTGAAAGGTCGCCTTCCCCTCATCAAGAGTTTCGTGTGAAATATGTTTGAAGTAACTGAGCCAAGGCCTGGGATTGTACATTCAATGTATTCATTATTTGTTGTTTTTGAGATTTATCCTGTTTCCTGGTTATATGTTGATTGTACCTTCTCTTTATAGTTCTTAGGCCGTAGAAGAAGATGTTTCAAGCTCGAATTTTCATCCTTGTCATCAATCTTTGCTGTTTATTTAGTACAACGATAAATCCACTCTTGACAAATCACATTTTATTACAATAACATATAGAACATCGATTAATAACAAAAAGAACCTTTTCAAGTGCGGTTACCTACTTAAACACAGTGTTGCCAAACACACTAATATATAACACAACTATTTACAAAAGATCACGAGGCCATCTTGGCTTTAGGTGACGAAGAGAATGGTAAGGATGGATAAGTGTTATAATAAAATAGAATGGAATAGAAAAATAAATTATTCCGGCACTTATGGAGCACTATTATAAAGTCCCTCTTATAGATAATTATTATGTTCAGCTGATGATAAAAAGAGTTATTACATCACAGAAAATAAAATAAAATGGACAATGTAAAACAAAGTGTAAACCTCTGTAAGAAAAAAAAGAAAGTATTTAACTGCATTTATCAAATTAAGTCCTAAATATATCAGCATACAAAAAAAACAATATGAAGAAGTCTGTTCAATACAATGCGTTACTAAATGAAAACATTACAACAACAAAAATGTAAGATCCAAGCTAAATATAAATTATAAAAACCAAGGAAGGTACCAGCCAAACATCTATATATGTAGTAGACAATGTAGACAATGAGATAAAAATAGGAATGCAAGAATAAAAGTATGAAAATATAATATGATGAATAATTCGTTCCCAAACTTGTTGAGACAGGAGAGTGAAGTTTCGTAAGGATGACACATGGAGGATATTAGAAGGTGGATAATTCCAGAGGGTAGTAGAGTGATCAAGGAAGGGACGATTGTATGCTGAATTTTGTGGCCTGAGTATAAAGGTCAGGAAGACGTGATTTTGTGTTCCTGGAGTAGAATAAGGATTAGGATTGTAGAATATTGTATACATAAGGAGAGGGAGAAATCATGGAATATTGTGCACAAAAGGAGATGAAGACACGCCCTTATTTGGCTTAGAGGAGGGAGACAACGGACAAATTGCAAATTCGTGATCTGCAGTACTCTTCATGTAACGCATGATTCGTTTGACCATAGCCCAATGTGTTTGTCCTGCCTGGATTGTCATTGACTCAACAACTCACACGAATTGTAAGCTAGCAATACATGATTCACTTCAATATATCCGAGTCCCACCGACAGAGTCACAGTGCTTATCAATGATGTAGGATACAAGGAGTTGATATGTAAGCTGTCAGAGCAAGTGGCGAGAGCTATTCGGACTATGCAATGCACCACCAACCAGTTAGGAGCTTACCAATCTAACATTCTCAACAAAGTAGCTACAATCAAATATTTATAGTGACCGACAAACCCATTAATATCGACAAAAAATCAAATTTTCATAACAAGAGGTAGCGGCCAGCTACAAATAGAACGACCCTTTAATAAATTTAGGTGTCAAATAGGATTGGCATACCCTTATAAAAACGACATCGAAAATAAATTACTAGAAATTATTAAACCAAACTGTGCATATGGCGTGTATAGCGAACCTATTATAGAGACTGTTCGAAATGAATACGAAGACATGTTCAATAATTTATCACGAATAGTTGAAGGAAAATTCCCAACAGTCAAAATAAAACGTTATTCTATTAAACTTATTAATATATTTAAAAAGGTAGAATAACAGGAACTTATACAAAATTATCATGTAGGAAAATCTTTTCATCGTGGTATCATGGAAACCTACGAGAAACTAAAACAATATTATTATTTCCCCCGTATGAAAGAAGAAATAACCGAATTCATCAATAAATGTGCAACATGTGCTATAACTAAATATGAACATGAACCAGTGAAAACTAAATATCAAATAACACCTACCCTGGAAAGACCATTCGACGATTATTTAGTGATAGATACTTTGCATTATGAACAAGCCTTTATAATAACTGTTGTAGACACCTTCTCTAAACGACTTTATGCAGAAAGAGTTAAAACATGCGTAGCGACCGCTAACTACATAAGATATCTATTGTATATATATTGTGAATTGGTTACAATATGTTGTAAATTAATTTAAACAAATGTAAATAACATTACCAAACCATAAGTCATACCAGAGTAAATATTGTAAACAATAAAAGACGCAGCTATTCAGACTATTCAGAGGCCCTTGAAGGGAGAGTCAGGTAGCGGGCTGGGAGGCTGGGTGGGTCCCAGCCTAGAACAAGTAAGCGTCACCACAACCCTGCGGTGTGGTTGGTCAGAATAAAACCCCAGATCATTGGTTACTTGGGGCTATATATAGGGCCTAGTTTTGGCTTGTAAATCAAGTATCACCGAAGTAGCTCAAGGCGAATCTTCACCGGTGTCAGGGAAACCGAGCACCAGGGCACGACGGGATACAAACAGTGCTGCTCAAACAAATGCCGAGGAGAGGGATAGTACAGTTAGCAAACTTATACAACTCTTGTATGAGATTGCGGTACTTTCCTGACACATGGAAACAAGCCACCTTGTTCCCATTACTAAAGCCAGCAAAGAGCGGAGATCACCCAGCCCACTACCACCCGATCAGTCTGCTACCACAGATGGGGAAAATCTTTTTTGAATTATCTCAAAGATTACTGCTCGGAAAACAACATCATTCCGCCCGAGCAGACTGGATTCCAATCCAGTATGAGTTCAGAGCACCCCCTTATGAAAGTACAGTCATAGGCTAGCCACAATATGAATAGAAACATAGCCACGGCATCCCTAGATTGCACCCAAGCATTCGACTCGGTGTCTCTCGGGACACTGTGTCAAATGCTCTGCGACCGGGAGGGAATGCCCGGAGCAACTCTATTCAATTCTGGCTAGCTTCCTGAAAAACAGATCGTTGCGGGTGATAGCTTCTCCGAAGCTGTGCCACTGACCTGTGGAGTACCCCAAGGAGCCGTCTTATCCCCTGTACTATTCAACGTATACACGTCTGAGATTGTCGGAGCCCGGTACAAAAATACCAAAGTTACTGCTTTCGCAGATGACATAGCGGTGCACAGTAGCAGCATGAGTGCCAAGGTAGCTCTAAGGCAGGCTGAAGTAGCCTGTAACCAGATCAGTGAGAGATTGGGGAGACTCAATATCTCTGTAAACGCGGGTAAGACTGACAGTGTAATTTTCTCTTTCCAAAAGGGGAAAAGCCCGCTCCCTGCTAGTTACATTGTAGGAACGGAGGAAAATTCACCAGCCAACGACCTAGTATATCTGGGAATTAAACTGGACAGACATCTCCATTTTAGTAACCATTTTACAAAGAAGTTGAAGCTAACACACACGAGGTCTTACCGGCTTACGCACTTATTGACTTCCCCCAATCTATCACTGCGTCTCAAGCTACTGATATACAAGAGCATACTAAGGCCTACTCTCCTGTATGGTGCACCGCTATTTCGTTATCTGACGTATACGACAGCTAAGAAACTCCAACAATTCCCAAACGGTATACTGATGAAAGTGGTCAGAGGTACTTCATTCGAGCAGCGAAGAAACAGTGAGCTGCATGAGATATTTGAGCTGCCTACGGTGGATGAATTCATCCAGCGTAGACATATCAAATTTTTCGACTCCTTACAGTATTTAACAAACCCGGTATTTAACACTATAACCCCCGCTCTGTTCATGGCAGGACGCTATCGCGGCTGGAACGCTTTAGCCTTAGGTTCTAGGTATATTTTTTAGTTTGTTTTGTTTTATTTTAGTGTTTAGTGTTTGGTGTCGGTGACAAGTCGAAGGTGAGCCTCATCACCTGGTGTTAAATATAAGACTTAGTACTTTTAACAACAACAAAATTTATTGTATTATGCACTCCTCCAAATGCATTTAAATGCAGGAAGAGGAGAAATTTGTAAGTTCGATTATTTTATTGTATATTTTATCACTTGTATTATTTGTTTGAGGATTTGAAAAAAAACAAAACAAAACTTGTAAATCATTCTAACTATGAATCACTCTCTGACTGGTACCCGCAGCTGCACTGATGTTTCAAGATTTGCCCTTCTCATTTATGAAAACCTCTGGATCTCTCTTCATAACCTCGCTATGTTTTAGTCCGGCCTTGTCAGACCCCACACTTTCCTAGTGGGATTCTCTGACTTCGTCTCGCTAAAACTAGCACCTCCTTGGGAGAGACCTCTCCTTCGCGGACAACGGTTGCCGTGGCCCTACTAACTTTATTTCATAGTGCCTCCCACGGCAATCCAGTCTGCCTCTCTGTCCGGTTCACACTCGCCTTTGGGATCCGGACGGTTTTCGCCTACCCTCAGATACCGAGTGTGAATTCGTGGTCATTCCAAGACCACATAAACTACCTACAATACCTACCCTATACCTCTTCTCCTGAACATAGTGCATTGTCGGGCCACATACCTATCAAATATGGAGTCAGATAGTACGGTAGTAAGACCCGTCATGAAGCAATTGTCCAGGTCATAGCCTAATCAACCCTCACTTCGTCACTAGGGCTAGGGTAACTAGGCCCCCCTCGTGACGACCCGCCAACATGTAACGCTAATAATATATTTCATGTAATAACTAAATACTTAGCAATCTTCCCAACACCTATGGATCAAGGTCGTGAATATAAAAACAATCTTATTCAGAATCTATTCGTAAGTCTCGGTATAGAATGTCACTTTACAGTATCGAAGAATTCTAACTCCTTAGGTATACTAAATCGATCCCATTCTACTTTGATCGAGCTATTATGAATAATAAAAGAAGAGAATCAAAAAAACGGACCTGAAACGAATTCAAACCTCACGATAATGAGCTATAATGAAACACTTAATAAAAATTTTAAAGTAACGCCAAATGAAATAACCTTTGGAAAAATAAAAGATCTGATTAAAGAAGAGAAAATAATAAAAGAACAATTAGTATAAAAATACCACGAAAGATTAAATATAGTACATAAAAAATTCAAACAAGAAATTGAAAAATAAAAGGAAATTAGGACAGATAAGTTAAATATAAATTGGGAAGACCCACCAGATTTAGAGGAACAACATAAGGTTAGAATTCGTACTAGAAGAAAAAAATAAAACAGTTATAAACCAGTTAGACAAGTTGTGGACAAAAATAAGACTATAAAAGTACACATTAAATTGATTTGGACGCTCTTACTGACTCCGATGACTCTTTCATATCAGATAAGTGACGTAACACCCTAACAGCCCTAAAACCAAATTATTATATTAGCAATGATATTGAAATATTATGGTTAACAAATAAAATACATTGTGAAATAAAAAAACAATACAATACATTACATTCTAAATATTCCGCTTAAAGGTGAAGTAATAAAAACAATATATCTATTACCTGTACCATCACTACACGAAAATACTTATGTAACAACTATTATTCATAATAAACTCATATTATTTTATGCCAACCTAACTTATTTAGGAAATCGTACATTTATTAAAAATAATTATTTTTTTAATCAAGTAACCTCTTATACCAATGTATGTATAACAAAATCCATTATAAATAATATAGAGTCATGTATAACTGTTAATTTAAGAAACAAAGAACCGTTTATAAAATATATAGAAGATATTGATGTATATACACTGACAGGCAAAAAATTCCACCCAATTGTAAAAAAAATTGTATTTGTATATAATACATGGTAATTGTATATAATACTTATTATTTATAAAATCTTTTTTACCTTTAATAAGGTTTTTAACATTTATTAAATGAATCTTTGTTTAAAAATTTAAAATCAAAATGTGAACTGCTAAGAAACATGAAAAAAATATTGAAAAATAACTATTTTTATCCTAAAAGAAATTAATGACAGGATCATTTAATAGCGCGTATTTCCTCCTCTTACCTTTATTACTTCTTAAAGACACCTCGGCATACTTTCCACCAGTCGGGAAATGTCCCTTTGCTGGAGGTTAGCCCATTCTTCCTGAAGAGCCCTTTCAAGGTCCTGCAGTGTTCAGGAAGTGCTGAACACACTCTTATTCGTCTTCCGAGGTTATCCCATAAATGCTCGACAGGGTTGAAATCTAGAGAACGTGCTGGCCAGGCTAAGACCTCAATGCTGTGCTGATGAAGGAACGTCTGTACTATGCGAGCGACATGTGGACCTGCATTATCGTGCATCAGAAATGAATGGTCACGGATTTCGATGAGGATAGGCAACACATGAGGTTCCAAAATCTCATCTACATAGCGAGTGGCCGTCAAAGACCCTCCACGAACAACAACCAATTCTGTGTGGCACTCCATTGAAATCTCAGCCCACACCATTAAGGAACCACGTTGAAAAGGTTGGCTCTGGGTGAAATTACAGGCTGCATACCTTTCATTTCGTCTTCTCCACACCCTTTCACGCCCGTCTGGAGATCGTAGAGCAAATCTAGATTCATCTGTAAAAAATACAGCGCACCATTCGTCCATAGTCCAATGATTGTGTTCTCGAGCAAAAGTCAGCCGTGTAACTCTGTGAGTTCTGGTCAATTCTGGTCCTCTTACTGGACGAAAAGCCATTAGTCCATACTCATTTAATCTTCTCCGAGCAGTACGTTCAGAAATTTGCACACCTCAAACTTCTTGGAGCTGATGAATCGCTTGAACAACGGTAAGGTGCCGGTTTCGTAAAATTCTTAAAGTAAGAAACCGGTCATCCTGTGGTTCTGTTGCCCTAGGCCGTCCAGAACCGGCCCTTCTATGGTAAGACCCAGTTTCTCGAAAACGCTTGACGGCGTCTCGCAGAGTTTCATAGGTAACTCCGATGGCATTACCTGCATATCTAATGGAACGTCCATCGTCAATAAGTGCCACACCACGTGCAACATCCTCAGCACAAAGAGGGATTTTTAAACTTAAAATTGAGAAAATTAAAATATCGAAGCCGAAAACTAAGAAATTTGCTGCACCAGAACGCAAATGACACTGAACAAACATTTTTAATTCCATGGAAAATAAACATTGGGAACGACAGTCCTTTAATTGAATTAAGGATTATGGGTTACTATCCTCAAGTAAAACAAATAAAAAAAATACATATTTATTTATAAAAAAAATTGACCAATCCAAAGCAGAAATATTTTGAGTTGAAAACATGAAAAAATCAGATGGGTGGAATTTTTTGCCTGTCAGGTATATCCTTTTAACATAAAGGTAGTAATAAGGATATTAGTATATTACCCCTATCATTTTAACACGAACTACTAACATATCACCATATGAATGTATCTTTTCATGAATTTCCATCTTTTGTTGTACCAACTAATATAAACCTAGTACCTCTAACATGGGATAATTATATAGAAATTCCCAATATAATTCAAATTATAGGTTTAATAATAATTAAAGGTATTTATCTTTTCATGTATCATGTAAACCTCAAGTATTCTGATGTAAGGAAATTCCTTAAAACAAGGCTTCAGCACCACTACCAGTAGAAGCCATCCCTTTACAGACAACAAAGTTCATCCCTTGGACACACGTACCTTCACCTCATTATTCTCCCGGGTGGTCAAATCTTAGGGGGATGAGGAGTTATGTAATATATATAATCTTATTATTAACAAATGGTACGTTTATCAATAACATCTCTTAAAACTGTATCTCTTAACTTACAATCAACTCTACTGTAATTATCACTAACTTATTTTCCTTTCCCAGACCTCCATTCTGAATATTTGTCTCCCACGACCTTCATTCACTAATATCTATATTATTATCATTACTGTTATCATTTTCCTACACACATAAATACCCCTTAGGTATAAGCTAGAGTGTTGGTACCTTCAGACACTCATTAGCTAGTAAGCTCTTAGGTTGTAACCATATATAATTGTACCTTTGTGTGTTATACCAAATAAAGTTTCTTTTTTTGAATTAATGAGCAACAGAAATATAATTATCGATTGTACAAATCGGTCAATTGTGACAATCTATAGTGAGCCCCCAGGTGGAAGGTGGCTGAAGTAGATTTGTTTTGAGGTCGTGAAAAGGTATTTACCCGCTTCAACAACCAGTGTTTGTGTATCTTTTAAATGTCTTTTCATGCTTGGTTCCGGTATTAAGTAATTACTTTTTGAGCCTCTATCTCTCCTCTCTTGAGAGGTTCCCACCCTTCCTAAACATTATTATTTTGGATCTATCTAAATCAATCATTATGGTTTATGTCTTAAGACAGTCAGCGGCTCCACCCAACTAATACCAGCACTTATTATTGTTATTTATTACATATTTGTGTATGTTTCTTTACTCAAGTTAACCTTTCAATTGCATCTCCTTTCTTTCTACTTCAGCTTCAAACGGATGAGAGTATTTTTCCTAGCCCTATAGCAGCAGTCCATGTGAAATCATTTTTGTTTAGGTTCTTATCGTTCAGTCTGTTTATTTTTCCTCCCATACATGATCCCTACCTCATTATGTCTACTATATTGTCTATTAGGGGCATTATACTTCATTTTTATATTTTGTGATAGCTTTTTGTTTTACACTCTTTGGAGTCTGTTTCAGTCCACCTTAACAAAGGTAATGGCGCTTAATAATATTATCAACCACATTTATCACATATATGGCTTGTAATGTACTAATTACGATAGTCAGTGTCTAAATATTTTTGGAGAAAAATTGTAAAATTTGTTTGTAAAAATTCATTACTTGTTATTATGCTTGTTGTACATTTCATTGTTTTTCAAAACGTTTTGTCATTCCTTTGGTTGATTCGGTGTGTTTTAGTGAGCCAATTAAAATTAGTCAACCTCTCGTTATTAAAAAAGTTAAGTGGACCTCTCTTCTATCCTTTGTGCAGAGCTTATATTGAAATTAAGTAAACAAGGCTATGATCAGTGAAAACATGAAGCTATTGGCTCTAGTGACAATTCTGAACTGACAGAGTAAAGATCACTGACCGACGTACGTTGGTGACTAACATATATCAATTCACTCTCATCAGGGAACAGCTAAAAAAACCTCTTCCAAATAATTAAAACCAAGCTGTAGTTATAACAGGAATTTATCACCTCTTTAATTTACACATACTGCGTTTTATGAGAGTGGTATTGGGAGGATGAATCATGGTCACATGGGGAGCCACGCAGTCACATGCGTGGACGGAAGAAAAAGGGACAACCTACTTTAGCTGGTTTCAGCTATCGTCTATCATTGTAACTTAATATTATGTCTTTACCTAATTAATGAGTGATTTTCTACGTGATATTGTTTATTTGGAGATCCATTGTATATAAGACCATTGTCTTGGTTTTGGTTTTACGATGTAACTATTATTTGACAGTGCTTAGAATGAATTTTTTGACGTGTTTTAGATTATTAACACTATTAAACGCATCGACTAAGTTCAGTTTTATCAAAGTTGACTGACTGTATCACAGTACCTAGTAATCTAATGTGCAGGATTATTTAGCAACACCTGTCAAAGCATAGTTAATCCTAGTTAATAGTTATGCCTCCTGGAGAGAGGTCTTCAGTTGTAAGCCATCGCTCGCTGTGCAAGCTCCTGTGTGGCCTCTCTCCGCCGGTTCTTTTGCAGTTTATTATAGTTTTGTTTCCACCACTCACCTCTCGCACACTCCCACCACTCTAAAACTGCATTTAGACAGTACGAGTTTTTCTTGTGAATTTCGATAGCGTGTGTGCACGATCCAAGAATGTGATTCGCGAGTCAACGTGAATCAAGGGTGTTCTGCCAGGTTTCACGAGGCATTATGGAGAGAGCGACTCTGTTAATACTTGTTCCTCAACATGCTTAACCACTAGCAATTATAACCATGTTTGCAGTTACAAAAAAAAATTGTAAAGCGACACACCGCTTGTGGATCTTGAAACTTTTTCGTCGACCCAGTATGGAAACACACTGATTTGGGTCATAGCAGTCGATAATATTAACGAAACAATAAAGATTTTACGAGAATGACTAAAGAAGATTTCGAGTCACTAGAATCACTGGTTGGCCCGAAAACAGTTAAAATGGACACCTTTATGAGAGAAGCGAGAAAAATTTCTTTCATCATTCCAGAAGTTTTTGATGCGATAATTATTTCTCTTGATAAATATGTTAAGATAAATGAATAAATAATGTAGTCATAATTAAAGAATCTTAAGTTTATTGCTTAAAAGAATGTACATAATAGCAAATAGTAATTGAAAGGAATTAGATAACAAAAAATTTAAATTCACAATATCAAAAGAAAAAATTATTTAAAAAAAAAAGGTTAAAATCAGTAAAAAGGTCAACGATGGAATCATTGTTTATTGTTAAAAAAAAATACAATACCAAATAGTAATAGAGACGAATCAGTTAGCAAAGTCATTTTGACTTAGCACAGTCATTGTGAATTGTTCACAATATTAAACTAAAAATGTAACAATCAATGGACTCACTCTGGTCAATTTCCAATCCCCACAAAGCGAGTATTTGGTGCGAATCGCTTTTAATAGGGTAGTTTAGCGAGTAATCCTTCATTCTGGCATAATTAGACTGACAGACCTAAAGTAATGATATTGAAACACTATGGTTAACTAGTAAAATACACTGTGCAATTAAGAATAATACCATACACTACATTTTAACTTCCCCTTAAAGGAAATGTGACAACAATAAATCTGTTTCCTGCACCACCATTAAACAATAACACTTATGTAACAACTATTACTCCTAATCAACTTATACTATAATATGCTAATCAAACTGTGGGATATTGAAAGATAAATTGTGTTGTGTTGTCCAACCTGAGGGATAACAGTTTTGGATCCTCTACGTTTGTTATGGGAGTGATTAAGAATGTTGTTTATGAACATGTACCTTGTGTATAAAAAGTAAAATAAACGTGTGTTATTAGTTCAACAAATGTTTCATTGTGCCGAAATCCTTTAGTGGCAACGAGGATGGGATTGCCGTCCACATGATTCGTTTGTTTTTAGGCGTTAATGGAGTGAAGTTTCGAGTTTCTACAATTCGTTTTTCGGTGACGTTACATCGTGGACGACATTCAAAAGGTCTCGAATTTATTTAAATTGAAGACAGAAATGGCCGAAGAAGAAACCAAGAGTTTAGTCTGAACTTTGAGAGAATTTACACTCGATAAAGATTGGGGCATCGCCAAGTCGAGAACAGAAAATTTCTTTATTGCAAACGGGAAAAGAATGACGAGAGAAAGAAGGCTCTTCTGTTAAATTCGTTGGATGACTCAGCGTATAAACTGATTTCCGACCTGGCGGTTCCCAAGAAACCGGAGGATAACACGTATGTTGAATTAGTTAAATTATTTGATTCACATTTTTTGGGTGCGGAATCATTTTTTGCCGCTAGATATAAATTTTATAACGCCACGAAAGATCCTACGGAAACGGTTAACGACTGGATTGCCAGACTGCGGTCATTGGCAGCTAACTGTGCTTTTGGAGCTCGACTCAACGAAAATTTGTTAGATCGTTTTGTTGTCGGCATGAACAAAGGGCCGATTAGAGATCGTTTATTCGAGGAGGATGCGGAAAAGGCCCAGTGGGACAATGTAGTCAAGATAGCAACATCGAAAGAAGCTTCTTCCACAAATTATGATTTAAATGAGTTTTCATGTAGTGGTCCAATCAAAAAAGAGCCCGTAAATTATGTTAGAACGCAAAAAACACCAAATCAACAGGTAAATACCAATCTAAAGTTTGTGGGGCGACTTGGCATGATGCAAATAAATGTCGATTCAAAGATTATAAATGTAAAGTTTGCAAAATAAAGGGGCATTTACAAAAAGTTTGCCCAAATAAAATCAAGTAACCTGCTCCCGATAAGAAGACCGGCAAAACTGAACAAACACATTTCGTCCAGGAAAACTCAGATGAAGAATATCTGTATAAAATACTTGAAGGTAGCGCAAGTGAGTATCAAATTGGCTAAATTCCCAGGTTATTTGTTTTGATATTGACACTGGGTGCCATCGCACTATTGTTCCTAAAAAATTATTTCATAAAAAATTCTCTCAGGTCACCCCAATTCCATGTAAAGAGACTTTTACTACATATCTCAAAGAAAAAATCTCTCCGGTGGGCTATGTTACAGTGTAAGTAGAATATCAAGATAGAAAGGTGCCAAATTTGATATTTTATGTGGTTGAAACAGAGGGACCACCTTTGTTGGGTAGATCGTGTTTCAAAGCTCTGGGATTCAGCATTTTTGCTAAAGACTCAGCCCACTCAATTTTTTATCAAAATGTGGAACACGGAATTGAGGCAGAAAAGTTGGAGGAGGAACTCAAGAGTTTGTATCCAGAAGTTTTTACGGAAAAACTTGGCAAATATAACAAAAGACAAATCAAATTAGATCTTTTACTGTAAGCCAAACCAAAATTTATAAAACAAAGGCCGGTACCGTACGCCATAAGACACAAGGTTGGTCAGGAAATTGACCGCCTGATGCAGGAAGGAATTTTGGAGCCCATTGAGTATAGTGATTTCGGTTCCCCTATTGTTCCAGTTATGAAGCGAAATGGCCAAACTAGGATTTGTGGAGATTATAAATTGACCCTCAACCCTTGCTTGAAAATGGATCCTCATTCGTTGCCTAGAATTGAAGATTTGTCCCAGAGATTCGGGGGAAATCGTGTTTGGGCCAAAATGGATTTGAGCCATGCTCACCGACAGTGTGAGTTGGATCTCGAATCGCGCAAACTGGTATCTATTACCACGCAGAAGGGCTTATTCCAATATACCCGTATGCCCTGTGGTATTAGTGTTGGATCTTCCAAATTTCCAAACGAGTCATGGAAGTTCTTGAAAAATTCAAGAAAGCGGGGTTAACCCTTTCTGCAAAAAAGTGCGAATTTGGAAAAATTCCATTGAATATCTCGGATTCAGAATTGACGCTTCAGGTTTGCATTCGACTGATGAGAAAATAAAATCTATAGTAATGGCACCAAATCCTAAAAATATTAAAGAGCTGCAAGCTTTTTTGGGGTTTGATAACTATCTGGCGAGATTTCTACCTCTACTGTCATCGACCGTCCACCCTCTTCACCAGCTTCTGAAGAAAAACATTCGATGGGATTGGAATGCCAGTTGTCAAACCGCTTTCACAAAAATCAAGAGGATAGTCAAGGAAAATCGCTCTTTAGCACATTATAATCCAGATTTGCCTATAAAGTTAACCGTTGATTGTTCGGACCAAGGACTGGGAGCTATAATTTCACAGGTCTATCCAAATGGAGAAGAAAAGCCATTAGCTTTTGCTAGCAGAACGTTGACTATAGCGGAAACGAAGTATAGTCAATCGGAATGGCCTCATACCATCCTGGAAGAACTCCTCCCGTATTCTCTTAAACGTGATGAGCTCCATGAAGAGGAAGGGTTACTCCTATGGGGAAATCGAGTGATTGTGCCGACAAAACTTCGATCCTCAGTGCTTCACGAATTGCATGATACACACATGGGGATAGTGAAAAGCAAGGCAATAGCACGATCATATGTGTGGTGGCCAAAAATTGATGTGGATATAGAAGAGACGGTGAAGTCTTGCATACCCTGTGATTCGGTGAAGACAATCCCCAGAAAGCTGCTTTAATTCCATGAGAATGACCAACAAAACCATGGCAAAGGCTTCATATGGACTACTTGGGACCAGTTGCGGGTCAGTATTACCTAGTAGTAGTGGACAGCCATTCAAAATGGGTAGAAGCTTTTCCTACGAAATCAATGTCTACGGAAGTGACAACAAATATTTTACGCCAAATTTTTGCCAGATTTGGGCTCCCCGAGGTATTGGTGTCTGATAATTACGCATCATTTGAATCAGAAGAATTTCCACTTTTTATGAAAAGGAATGAGATTGAACACAAAAGAGGGGCGCCTTATTACCCTGCTACAAATGGAGCGGCAGAAAACAGTGTCAGAACAATCAAACGGTTGTTAAAAACCACATTAGCTGAATCAACTAGTACAGACCTCAACAAAGCTCTGAACAGTTGTCTGTTACAGTATAGGAATATTCCTCATGCAACCACAAATGTGTCACCAGCACAAGCTCTGCTTGGGCACAGTTTGAGGACCAGACTGGATCTCTTCCGCCCAAATTCTTCAAAAACGGCTACTAGAGTTGGAGCGAAACAAAAACAACAAATTAAATTGCAATCGGGAAAGGCACTGCCGTCAGACAAATTTGCTGAATCAAAAGATGTTTGGGTGAAGAATTTTCAGAAAGGGGAGAAGAAATGGGTTAAAGGAAGAGTTATCAAAAGCTTGGGTCCCAGAAGAAGAAGAGTTTACATCCCTGATATAGATAAGACATGGATACGTCTCATGTATCAACTCAGAATATCTTTACAAGGGCCTGAGCGATGAAATCATCTGATTGGCTGAGATGGCCTACTCCCTCACCAAAGAACAAAGCATATGATCCTAAAACTGTTACAAGTAAGGACACCGAGTCAGTACCAGTGCAGCAAAGTCCAGCTGAACAACCGACTGATCATCAGCAGGTTAAACCATTGACCAGTACGTCAAAGGACAAGGACAGTCTCCACCCTCTGTTAAATCTGGGGGGTGAACTCAGCGCAATCGAACTGCTCCTCGCCGTCTAATCGCCGAAATCCTTTACAAACTTTTTAGGACATTGCACGATTATAAAAAAATAATTATATTGGTAATTCTCTTATCTTAAGTCAATGGAAAATATTGTTCACACTTTTATTAATCGATATTTTATTGTACATTGTACTTGTTTGTATTGATATGTAAATCCGTTATAGATATTGATACTGGTAAAACAACTTTATTGTGATAAAACTACAATCTGCCTCATTCGGCAATAGGTAATTGTGATAAATTTTTTCATTCATAACATATTTACAATTTTCATTCACTCGCTTATTAATACAGTATTGACAAACAGCCCTGAGACCTCCCAAATCCACATGGTTGTCACCTCCCTCGCATGCGAAAGAGGAAGCGGAGTCTTGAGAAGTCCCCTTCGCTGCTCTGGAGTCTGACCAAGAGCGCGAGAGCCACATACGCTCAGGACATGATTGGCCAGCGCCATTGCCAGGACTCCCACTGATACGCATTTATAGCAGGTCACGAGGCCACTGCCGTTTTAGTCTCCGAGGAGTATTATAAGGATGAGTGATGCAGTGCAATGACTGTACTATGGGATTAAGGTGGTTGGATAGGCAATTATAGAATTTCATGAACTTGGAAGGGATGAGTTCGAGAATGTAAGGTATGTTAAGATCGTTATGAAGGGATTTGTTGCTGACGTAATAAGGTGAATTTACTATTTCGATATTGATGTTCGGCTTTTTTGCTGTCCTCCATAGCTCTATTCCGTATGTCCAGATCGGCTTAGTTATAACTTTGTAAATTAGTTATAGTTATTAGAATTTTTTTTTGTTAATATATGTAATACTTAAATATATTTAATTTATTCATGTTGACTTATTTTATTTGTTCATAAATGTTTTAACTCATAGTTTTCGTTCGTGTATATAGATGCTGGGATGGTAAAATATATGTCCTCATATCTTATGAAGAATTAACGAATATTTTCACTATATTTTAGTTGTGAATGTGTAGTTTCGTTAATAATTACCGTAGGTAGGTGATGTAATATATTATTAGAAAGAGGAAAAAAAATGGATGTGTTAAAATATGTCAACCATCAAATATGTTTTATAAGGGACTGGAAATGTCTATAAATAATATATGATCTAATTTCTGTCTTTTCTCTTTTCTCATATAAATATCTTTATATTATAGTTAACAATTCAAGAGAAATCTGTACGTAAAATCTGGAAATATCAACACCATATTCCCTTCGTATACTTTATTTTTTCTTAATATACTAATTAATATATATAACATATGTATATGGGTGTGGCAACCTGGACCAATAAGTAGAGTGCAAGAATATGGGACCATTCCCAAGAGCTGAGTAGTTTTTCAGCATCGTTTGAAAAGTACAGTGGAATCTCGCTAATAAAAACACTCCAGTAATGCAAACTGATTGTTTTATTAATAGATGTTGAATGAATTGAGATTCATTTTTTCAGATCGGCCGGTTGATTAATACTCCTAGAATTTTTCTTTTATATTTTTAATTTGTTTACGATTTACTATATTTCAAAACAGACCACTTCCTCCTACTCCACACTGATAGTGACGGTTCATGTGTATGAATAATGAGTGAACACATAAAGAAAACATATAACATCTGCTATTAGTTAAAATGTCACCATTTATCTACGTCTTTAGAAGGGAGGGAGTCCGAGTAATATCTCCTTTAACTTCCTAATAGCTTCATAAATAGCAGTATACAATTACCTATATAGAGAATACTACAAGACATTCTTCTTGATAAGCACCATTCTTGAAGACAAGCTAATTAAACCACGTGTGTGCGTGTATGCAGCTATAACTAACGATCCAAGCTTTTAATTCGTATGAGTATGACCAGTAACTGGCAGGAGACAAACGAATATTGACAATGAATTGAAAAATCGCTTATCAGTTTTGCCACGCCGCTATATACATAAATATATACATACAGACAGACGCACAGGTAGACATGGTTCCTCTATATGGATTAATACCCAAGAGGCACAATAAGGATCCGAGTTAGTCCACCAAATCTCTGAGACCCAATATGCTAACTATTAAAAAATAAACCTTTTTCGGCTCTTTGATGTTTTGTGGGTTTGATGAACAGTACACATTTTGTTGAGTCTATAGTTGAGGAAATAAAGAAAATGTTAATTAGAAAGAGTTCTTTGTAAGTGGGATATTGGTAGAAGAGATGAATTCATTTCACACAGTATTGGACAATCTAAATACTTGTTGGATGGGAATAATTATATTTGATAAAAATACAACTAGTAAGGAACGTAATAATTGAGCTAATTAAATGTTGTTTGATGGCACTTACAGGGATCCTGGAGTAGGAGGTGAGCCAGACCCAGTGATCCTGAGTGGCATTGGAGCTCTTCTCCCTCTGGAGCAGTTGGTCGCGGATGGTCGGTTTGAAGAACTCAACCGTGTCCTCTCCTGCAAGGACTGCGTTGTCGATCTGCCTCCTCGCCCTCAGAGGCACCTGTGCCCCCAGATTTGAGCACTTGTCGTCCACTTTTGCCATGTAGAGGTAGAGAAGCACAGAGGACAGGATCTGACAAGCCAAGACCCCCGCCACGCTCCAGTAGACCAGCCGCTCCCTCTTCACAGCCGTCATCACACTGACCCCTTCCTCACTCATTGGTTAAACAAGTAGTACACCCATAGCGCATGCGACCAATTTATTAATTCCAACAGTCTACGTATCATCGGCTAGCACTCTTCTCTTAGTCAAACATTACATATTCCTTTTTGAGAGAAAGATATGTTACATGGACTCATTACTTATAGTTGCCAGATCCCAGAGCGCCTCTAAATTAAAACTAAAATAGAATTATAACATAAAACTAAAATATCTACTTATTTATATATACGAGAAAAAAAACTAGAACTAAAAGACTAATTTCTTGCGGTCCTTAAAAATTATATGAATGCGTTTATGTATCTTGTTCCTGGTCGGTACATAATACAGAACACTTTTTACTAGATTATTGTTGCAACACTTGTAATTTTCCTTTGAGTACTTTCTTTTACTAAGATATAAATAAAGCCAATGTCAATGGTATCATTTAGTCGGGAGATGTTGGTACGCCTAGGTGAATTTGATAGTATTCCTAGAAATTTATTCTGTACTCCCTGCAGTTTAAAAAAGTTATCCCAGGTCATACTCCAGGACAGTGAAGCATAGGTTACTGGTCTGATAGGTTGGAGGTCTTTCATAAATTATTTATATTTTATAGGCAGTTTAGATGTTTTGCAAAGGAATGGAAACAGCAATGCGATGGCAGTCTTGCCTTTTACCGTAATAGACTTTATGTAAGGCATAGCGGTTAAGCCTACAGCGAAAATTAAGCCAACGTAATTAACAGTCTGGAATCATTCTATTTTGATTGCATAGTGTAAATAACAAACAGATCAACGTGTGGCATTAGCATTTTTGTCATTACGTAAAAACATTATGTTTTTCTAGTCGAACAAAGATCGATCGGCAAAGCATCTCACTCACTGAGAATATTAACACAAAAAATGTCAATGGCTACAATATTAACAAAAAACCTATTAAAGCCGTTTAAACAGGAAAAAAATCACTGGCTCTTACCCCATTAAGAGGTGATGGCCGACCGAAGGTTGTTCCCATAGTTGATAGGTGGCGCTAAGGTCCTAGTGTGAACACTACAAGGCATTACCTGTCAACCGGTTTTCATAATCGGATTCGCTACTTTTTTCAAGTATTAGGGGGACCGGAAAGTAATGTCGTTTTTTTTACATTAAATTCAAACAGATAAATTTTTAACAAGTTTATGTTTTTGATCAATGATGTAATCGCCCTCGTTATCAGCAACCTTTTGCCATCTAGTGTGCAAATTTTCAATGCCTGATCGATTAAAATCAATTGGTTTTTGAGCAAAATATCTGAAAATGGCATTTTGGACATCATCCGAATTTTCAAATTTTTAGCGATTGGAATTAATGGAAATTCAATGGCGCAATGTCGGGCGAGTATGGTGGGTGAGGCTGAAGATGAAAAATGGGTCCTCTATGATAATCCAAAAATCTCTCTCCTCATGAATCGGCACGAAGTACAGCTAAGCAATGTTTACTCTCAAAAAACGCGCTTTTGTGTGTTTGGTGGAGTATTCGCGGTGTCGATCATCGCTGATACCTGGAAAAACTGTGAATGCAGATCTTTACAGTGATCAATTGGATCGAGTAAATCAATCTTTAATTGAAAATTGCCCAGCGATTGTCAATAAAAAAAAGCGTTATTCTGCAACACGATAATGCAAGACTGCGCCTATTTTTTTCACAAGAACCCTGGAAAAAATTAATGAATTGGGGTGGGAGATATTACCTCAACCACCATACTCACCCGATATCGGATTTCCATATTCCGATCGTTACATATTCTAAGTGGCAAAAAAATTGAAAATTTGCATGATGTCCAATATGCCAACTCCAGATTTTTTGCACAAAAACCAATTGATTTTGATGGATCAGGCATTGAAAATTTTCACACTATATGGCAAAAGGTGATTAGATTATTGATCAAAAACAAAAACTTGTTAAAAATTTATGTGTTTGCATTTAATGTAAAAAAAACGAGATTACTTTCCGGCCCCCTAATAAAGCGTCTTCCAATAGGAACTTTTAAACTTTGACAGTTGATAGCGGCCATATTGTTGAAGCTGCATCTGTTGAATTGGCTGTCATTTATGTAGTCTGTTTTGCCAAATCGCCATGATTGGATGTAGCATTCAACAACACCTGCAAATGATAAAATTGTTTTATCAATATGGGTGTTCTGTTCGAGCAACGGTCGCCATAACCGTCCTCCCGAGAGAACTATTCGCAGTGTGGTGGATAAATTTGAGTCCACCGGTTCAGTAAACAATCAACCAACACCCGTACGTCGACAAAACGCAAGATCTGCCGAAAACGTTGCCACTGTCCGTGAGAGTGTGCAGGTGAATCCGAGACAGTCGATTTCGCGTCGCTCACAAGAACTCGGTCTTTCGCAGACCACAACTTGGCGAATTTTGCGTCGTGACTTGGGCCTGCACCCGTACAAAATTCAACTGACCCAGGAGCGGTAAACAACCATAGACAACGACGTGTGGTCATCTCACGTGGAGGTGATGTGAACTGGCCACCGAGATCGTGCGATTTGAGCCCGTTAGACTTTTTCTTGTGGGGTTTTCTTAAGTCGCAGGTCTATGCGAATAAGCCACAAATCACAGTGGTCCTGAAAGCCAACATAACCCATGCCATCGGTCAAATTCAGCCTGATTTATGCGCCAGAGTCATGGAAAATTGGACATTTCGGATGCGCGCCACCCAGCGAAGCCGCGGTGGACATTAGCACGATGTTATATTCCATACATAATGGCATCAATAGGCCTTTAAAATGAATAAAAAATTTCGATCATATCTCACACACACTTTGTTGTTTTTTAATTTAAAGATAGAAAGCCCTTAATGAAAGACCCTTTAGTTACTCATGTATTTTAGGTTAGGGTTTTTAGTGTATTTGGCTGAAAATTTTAGGTAGTTCGGTTGAGTATATAGTTTGGCTAAATAGTTTACGCCTAGTTTCTGTCTTCTGAATAATTAGAGGGAAGCCCTGATTCAGCGAAGAGACTCAGCGTAGGGCTTGTTCGGAATGCACAACCTTTATTTAAAGCCAACATGTATCTATTTTTACAAGCTGGAAAGAAAATAATATTAAATACAAAAATGTTGTTTTTGTACAATCTTATTCATTGGATAATCCTGTTGTGTATGAGAATTTTCATTTTTATATTTAAGTTGAATATTGTATATTTTAAAAGTATGTCAAGAGAAGATTTTTGGCAAGTAATGGATAAATAAATATTCACGTATAGGTACGGACAGGTCCAAATACCGATGTGTTCTTGCGCCGATCTATAATAGTCTGGTCCAAACAAGCCAGTTTATATAATTACTTGTTGCAAATAAGAACGACTAGTTGAAGAGTACAATGTGTACTATGTGGTAAAGACACGTTGGCTTCAAACTGGACTGGGATAAAAAAAAAAAAAATGGCATAATGTTTATTATGAATATCGCAATGAATGAAAAATAATATGAATCAAGTGAGAATTCCCTTCACCTACTTCGCGTTTGTGGCTTGGGCTTAAGGTAAAGAGGGGGAGATGGAGGTGGGGGTAAAGGAATGGGAGGAGGAGAGAGTAAAGGATCAGAGTTTGTTGAGGGGAAATAAGAAGGAGCTGGAGGGAGTAACGGATCGGAGAGTGGTGGGATCAAAGGAGTGGGAGCGGGTGGGGGTATTTGTTTAGCAGAGAATTTTCTATTAGTTAATAGACCATGAAACTTATGCTCAATGGCATTAAAATGTTTAAAAAATCAGTTTAGTAACTAACTTCTTTTTTTCATTCAATTTTCTCTACATATCTGAGAAGCTTTTGATTAAACATTCAGGATTCTTTGCATAATATACCTTTGTTCCATCGTTAAAAGGGATCTTACTTGTAAACCTAGTTATACCTAATCTCCTTATTCACTTTAAATATTGGACAAAACTGTCAAGTGCATTGTGTAAATTAAAGTACAATGCATTACATGATGGAGTTCCAAACTTCGCAGTGACACTTAAACTGTGTGAAGTTGTAAACATGTTTTCCATATATAATGTAACGTTTCTTAACGCGTTCACACTAAGCCGTATTCTGCCGGTTCGCTTTGTCAACCAACTAACCCAGTGGTAACCAGAACGAATTCGTTGTCACTTGCAAGATTTCTGAGTCAAGCTAAACGGCTTTTTAATCTGAACACGCAGATTTCCTATTTCCTCAAGTCGTGACATCAGCGTTCATGTGCGTATTAATGATAATCAGTGTTTAACATTCATGTCCGTACTCAAAATTTTCTAATTCATACTTAGCTTTATTTTGTTTCAATTCAACATTTTTAAAAAAATACATAACAATTAGGCGATTAGAATTAATTCGAATTTTTATATACTTTTTGTTTTTATGTTATCTTAACTGAGAACAGTGTGTGTTAAAATGGTAAGACAGATCTAATGTTGACACTGTAAGAAGTAAAGACTTGTGGATACAAGATACCAGGGGATTTTTCACTCAGAACATATCAATATTCCTGATTCATTAAACGTTAAACCACTTTACCGAAAACAGCTTCCAAATCTAATATTCGAGATTTAGTTTGTCCACCCGAAATTAAACAATCAACTGGTTCCCTCCATATGAAATACTCAACATCGCAGTTTTTCATTTCAAATTACTAATAACGTACGAATAGTCATGACAACTATATTACATACTAGTCACAGTGTACTAGGTTATAGGGATGTGTGACGCAATGTAATGACTGTGCTAGGGAATTAGGTTGTTTGGATAAGCTTCGATAGAATTTCATGAACTTGGAAGGGACGAGTTCAAGATTGTAGGGTATATTAAGATCGTTATAAAGGGTTTTGTTGTGGACAAATAATAATAAGGGGCAATAAGGCAATAAGGACACGGAATAAGGGGCATTGACTATTATTCTCAGAACTTTTGATTAAAAGGATTGGATACGCTTGATGTTCGACTTTTTTGCTGTCCCCCCATAGCTCTATTCCGTATGTCCATGTTGGGTTTCGTATAACTTTGTATAAATTAGTAATTTATTTTCTATTGAGAGATGGGATGTCCTCGTAAAGTAGTCTGGAAAGTTGTCCAAAGCGTCTGTTTAGTTCTTGTCTTTTTAGCCTCATGTGTGGGTTTCATGTCAGCCGTTTGTCGAAATGGAAGCCTAAATACCGTACTTTCTGGATTGGGTATGAGGAATGGAATTTTAAAAAAATTGTGGAGAGGACTTGTGGCAGAGGGTAAAGGTGATGTGGGGACATTTTACTTTATTAACTTTGATCCGCCATTGGTTACTCAATCTCATCAGGGTGTTTTTGAGGGTTATGGGATTCTATATCGGGGTCTGGGTGGGATGACAGGACTGCAGTGTCATTTGCAAATATTGCCAAAACGGTATTGGGAGTAGATGGAACATCAGTGGTGTATAGGTTATAGAGGATGGGACCCAGGGCACTGCCCTGCGGAACTCCTGATTTTATGGGATTGTAGATAAAATATTCTAAACAACAGCCGACTTGGAAGAAGCGGTTTGAAAGGTAGGACTGTATGATTAGGAAAAGAGTCTGTGGTAAATATCTTTTGGGCATGTAAAGCAAAACTGCGTCCCAAACCCTGTCAAAAGCTTGAGCTATGTCCAAAAAGGCAACAGTGGAATACTGTTTGATTTCAAGGACTAAGGATAAGTGATAAACAACGGGAAGGCCTTGTTGAGTAGTGGAATGTCGTAGACGGAAACCAGACTGGTAAGTAAGAAAAAGGGTTTTGGAATAAACAATTAAAACTAGACGTTTTAATAGGTGTTTTTCAAAGATTTTTGAGAGGATAGGGAGAAGGGTAATTGGAGGTTAAAATGAGGCGTTATTGGTTGGTTTACCGGGTTTGGTGAATAGGACAATAATGGAATGTTTCCAGAGGAGAAGAAAGTACGTCGTTCGGATAATGCAATTATATATGTAGGTTAGGAAGATAAAGGCTTTAGGAGGGAGTTGTTTGAGAATTTGAGGAGTAAGAAGATCATATCCGGGAGATTTTCGGTAAGTTTTACAGAGGGTATTTAACATCAGAGTGGTTAACGGCTTTTGGTGGAAGTTAGAGAGGGACTAAGTGAGGAAATCATCAACAGTTGTGCCATGAGTACGGTTTTGATGAGAAAGGTGAGGTGTGAAAGTACGGGAAAGATGCTGAGCGAATTCTTCTGACCTATCCCCACCCGAATCCGCCCAGGACCCATTATCACGACGGATTAGGTGTGACACAGGATGGTAAAGGAATTTAAAAAAGCTGTCTGGTGCCCTGGCTACTTGAATACTGATGGTGAAAGACGAATATTGATTTCTTTAGTTGATTAAATCCCAATTGAGTAAACAAAATGAATTTGATTATTTTTGTTTTTCATTAATACTCATAGAGATTAAGATTAAAATATTGGTTGTGGATAAGTTGTGAAAATAATTTATTCTAAACTCAAAAAAAAAATCAGCCTGGTAAAAGAAAATCAATAATATCTAAATTTTTGTAAGTGGTCTATTTTAGTTTGTGAGAAGTTTACATAAACTGGAATGAGATTAATTGAGGAAGTATGAATGTAAGTTATGGAGGTTATAAAATAAAAAGTTCCTCTATTAGAGTTAGCATAAAAGAAAAACAATATATACGTATATTATCTCATTATGACGTATATTTTTTGTTTTAGGGTGTATATAATATTTATTAGATTTGAGAAAAAATTTAGTAAAAGGAGAGTTTTACAATCGATCATGCCCTCGTAATAATCGACGTTTGTTCTTCAAAGAATTCATTCAGTATGTGTCTAATTTTCTTGCAAGTTTATCTTTGTTGTTGTAGTCACATCTCTTATTTTATTTGAATTTCGGTTGTGTTTACACTCATTATTTTACTTGACACTTTTTATAAATCCAAATGGAGGTTGGCTGTGAAGGAGTGAAAGAAAAACGACGGTAAGACAGTATATATTACAATTAGGTCATTCACCCACTACTTGTTAATACTATTGACAAGAAAACCTTATCAACTAGCATTGCCTCTTTCACTCATTATTAAAATTCATTTCTTACACCTATATCTATTACCAAAAAAAGTTTCTGTTTACTTTTAGATTTTATTGTCATTTTGACCAATGTGTCATTAAAGGTTCTTAGCTGATTGTTGTTCAGCATTTAGAAGCAATCGGTGTACTTGTCCCTTCTCTCTTCTATCCAATCATATAATCTTTACCTTATTAACACACATTTAAAATTCATTCCTGGTTTGTTATACACAGCTTCCAATTTTCTTAAGTTGTAAACTTCAGCTTTTGATGGACTGTATTCACTTTTTCGGCCACTCCACATTCTAAAGGACCCGGGTTAAAACTGTGGTAGACGGGATTAATTTTCTGTTGCTGCTCTAGATTTGAGCCTATTGACAAATCTTACCATTAATGAGGACTTTAAGAGGAATTAAAATCCTGATTTAGTGTTCTGTTGATTCTGTTCAAATCAAAAGTCTAATTGATAGTTTTAAGAAGTTCTATATATCTATAGTTCATTATAAATATATTTGTATGTTTTAAGGTTTAGTTCAAAACAAACTTAACTATTAAACTACAGTATGATCTTTACAAAGTTGAATAAAACAAAAATTGTATATTGGAAATTTTATTTATATATGTTTACAAATCTTCAATTATAAGTAGAAATCGCTAAGACTGAATAAATGAATAATTATTTAGTCCTATTGATTCATAATATTAAGGTATATTTTGGTATTTATTAAAAATTTTGATTTCTGGATAGGGGTGATTTGTCAAAATAGTCCAATATGAATAAATTTATATTATTTTATGTATTTATTAAGATGTTTCTTTCTATTTTATTCCCTATCAGAACAGATTAGTTCTCTATTCCGGTTTAAATATTGCAAACAGTCAACATTATTATTTCATAAAACATGTTATTAAATTAGTTTTAGACTGATTTTGTTTTCATATGTTGACCTTGGTCATGAGTTTTAATTCCTTCCTGCAGTTACCTACTGCATTGTCAATTCCTTTCCAATATAATTAAACAATAAACATTGGTGCCATGCTAAATTCAAGTAATTAATCCTGTTTGCTTATCTAGGAAGTATGAATGAGATGTGAACCCACCATGAATCTTATGTAAGCAAATTTTCCAATTGATTAATTTCTTCAAATTGATCATTATTATATTTAACAAATCATATTTTTTACTACTAATAATTGAACAGATATTTAATTCACTAATAGAAAAAAAAAGAAAAAGCCCTATAAATTTCCCTTTTAAGAATTATTCAACGTCATTAACTAACTTAGTTACAAGTTGTATATCCATTACAAACAAATAATAATGTTAAAATTTATTTCTCTTCAAATACAAATCTTCAGAATTAATCATTATCCCCTCAGGCCATATTTGAAGGAAGTCAAGCAGATAAAATTGTTTTTATAATATATATTTCTTTATTGAAATAATTTCATGCAACTAATGAAGTAGTATTTTAAACATTTCTTGGAACTTCTGTTTTTAAGGTCTTGTTCCTTTTTTTGTGAGGAAAAGGCTCATTAGCCAAAACCACTTCACTTGTCACTGCAGAGCTCACTAATAAACAAAATATTAGTTGATTTGGAGGTCATGTGGCCACCACCACAGGGTAACAGGTCATAATTGTTCTTCTCCTCAATGTCAATTTTTGTTTACAGCCTCAGCCTTTTCATGGCTTTCTTTTTTGGAACAGGCATGAACCCGTTAGTATTTGCTTCAACTGGCATCGAGGAAGTTTGGTGGGTACGCTTTAGCCACACAATTTCAACCTCCATGTTAACCAATCTACCATGCCCATGTAGAAGATTCTATGCTTCAGTAGGGCTTGCTGGGCTGTACAAATCAATGAAACATTCGGAGTGGGGCACCGACTCCATTCGCGGTGGCACTGCACTGATACCCGGCACTGCTAGAATTTATAGTTTACCTGTCTCTACTCAGAGGCACAATGACAGCTCACTGACCATGGCGCATACTGACTGACGACTCACTAACTCACGATTACAGACTGGCTCTTGGGAGATGTTTCTTCCATGTGTTGACTGCGACTCCAGTGTTCAGAATAATATGCAAGAGAGCTAGGCTCCTGTCCACCTTCCTATAAATAAGCAGCCATCATTAAAAAGGATTTTCCCCACTGAATCATTGGGAGTCCATGTGTCTACCTGCATTGTATTACTGAGTCTTAGTTAAGGGCCAGGTCTTTCCGGAGTAAACCTGAGTTTTATTGCCAAAGGTCTACCTGGTCTTGGGTAGGTCAAAACACTCTTCTCTTCAATACCTCTCAGCAGTCTCAGGAAAAAAGGGGGTCTCTAATAATAAGACCACTTATTAAGTCTTAATAATAATTAACTAATAAGGGACTTCGCTAATAATAAGAATCATTACGTACGCGTACACATTTCAAAATGCTTTTATTAGGATTTATCTTAATGAAATAGTCCTTGATATAAGCTATTTTGGTGTTGTGTGCTTACACCAAATATAATTTTAAATCATTAATACTGTATCATATGCCTGGTTAAATAATATTAAGGAATTCCTCCACTAAGCCATTCATCTTTGTATAGTAGAATTATTTATTAATATCTAAAATAGATGTTAATGAAATTATAAATACAATTTTTTACTACTGTCACATTAATATACTTGTTACCCCAATGTTGTGTAAGTCTTTGATGTGGACTGTTTACTGAAAGCTGACCGGATTCTTATTTAACTCTTTGTGAAGTGAAGCCTGGCCGGCTAGTATGACTGCTGTAAACAGGTGGCTTAGTTCAGCTGCTTTAGCCCTTTACTACATAGGTGAGTGATCTCTTCGCTATAGAGTGAAAAAAAAGATGTAGTGGTCTACCACATTGTCTGTTGGCCCTTGCCCCTTGGTGAATTGTGAGGCCCGATCAGGTCGCCATTACCAAGCAGGAACCGAGATCTTTTCACGGTGAAGCGGGCCATAAACACTTCAACCTAACTTTATATTGAACAGCTTGGATTAAAATTTAATGATATTATATAGAAGGTTGCCATCTGATCAAATAGATGAATTTAGACTGTTAGAGAACAAATGAAAATTTTTGTTAGTGACATTTCTTTATTGGTATGCTTTATTATTCAATGTCATCTATGAAAGTATTTGAAATGAAATTCACTGTTCCTTAACACATTTCAATAAATGTCTCCTTTTCAAATATTCTTATGCATATAAAGTGATAATTATATCAAGTTTAATTGGTTTTGTAATGCAGTTAAATAATGAGGTAGGTATAAGTATACTATAAATAGCTTATGAAATGATATAAATATGCGACAGCTATACAGGTTTGAATTCAGATAATTCGAGAAATTGATACATCTTTAATTATTATTATAAAATGTAATAACCATCGTATCTATCAACTAACTTCCATATTGTTTATATTATATTCTCCTCCATGTATTTTCAAATATTTTAATCATCGAAAAGTTATTATTTTTCACCTTTTTTATAGCATAACTTTATTAATCATAAATTTCCTTTCTGTTATTCATTTAATATTGTGCTATTATCAATACTTTTATTCCCCTCATCAAATTTGTAACACAGTTTGGTTCCCGTATCAATTTTGATTTCCCTTTTGCAGATATTAATTAACTACTATAGTTACATTTGTTTTATATTTATAATCTGTCGCAAACTAGCATATCCCTATTTACATTATATCTTATGTTCTTACAAATGCCTGTTTTACTCATTCTTCATATTTTTCAATTCAAAGCTATTTATGAAGCAATTATATCCACATATTTTTATATTCTTACTTTTTTACTTATCTCTTGTTATGAGGACATGATGCAGTCATATGTGTTATGTCGAAACATTGCCCGTTAATAAATTTGATAAAAAAAAGTAACATTTCTCTTTCATCATTCTAAGACAACAGATTCATCCATTCATTTATAAACATATGGGTGACTGAAACTCCCAATATTAATTTACTCAAAAAAAACAAACCTCCCTTTGTGGGAATTGTGCAAAAGTAAATAAGTTCCAGTTTTGCAAAACTAAATGAGAGGTTTAAATCAATACTTGTAGAGTAACTGTCGTAAAGCCATCCTATTAACAAATATTATAAAATACTCATGTTTTATTGTATGTATACAGTTAGTCTGAATATGATAGTGTATCTCAGCCAAAAGTGTTAGCTTATAAGCAAATTGGAAACATTTCTTTTTGTTAATCTGAAAAATAACAAGGTATAGAATTAATATAATTTTATGAGAATAGGTTTGTTCCAACACAGTATCGCGGACTAGTTTCCAACTGGTTTGTGATTATTAACTGAGCATCTGTGAACATGGATCACGGATTTAGATCATGTTAGAACGCTTTTTTTTATCTCTGACTGTTGACTCTTCCAGAAGAACATAATGCACGCATGTCTCTAATTCTTAGTCCTTACTTATGATTCAAATATTTTTTTAGGGGAATTTATGAAAGGCTTTTAACATCATACTGAAAATAGAAAACACAATAAAAAGAGATTTGAATAATCCAAGAAATTACAAAGGTCTCTCATTCATGGAAAATATATCTATCCAAGTTATTTACAGCAATACAGTTGTTTGAATAGCTGGGTCACTTTAAATAAACTTCATTCAGGCTTCTAAAAATCATGTTCTATGATAAAGAATTTATTTTACCTTCAAATAGACATGGGCCAGATCATACAGGTCTATTAATTATTTTGCAACAAGCTCTAGAATAACAAAACCTCTGTTACAGTTAAAATTTGATTTTAGATTACACTTAATTGAAGTACAATAATTTTTGTCCTGAAACTAAAATTGTTTGGTGCCAATTCTTGTGTACTCTGATTTTATAATAAGGCCAACTAGCGAGTTTATCATACTTAAATGTGTAGCTAAAATCCAGCTTTCTGAATAAAGAAGACCAATGACAACCTTGTCCGTGGTTACATTATTATGTTTTTTTTTAATTTTAATTTAATATATGTTAGTTGTATATCAATATATGAGAGTTATATATCAATATTTCTAAAAAAAAAATTAAAATACAATAGCTTTAGCTAATCTTGAGTCGCTGTTCTGATTATGAGACTCCATTTCTTTCTTCAACAATCCCATTTGTTTGTCTTCTATTTCTGTGAAGACATCATCACCTTTATCTAAGAGAGCTTTGATGGCCAACTAAGAAGATAGTTTTGATCATTCATGTATTTTATTCTCCCCTTCCTGTTCTAAACCATATCTGCTAAAACTCTTTCATGCATACAAAACCTTTTTAAATTCAAATATTCAGCCTGCTTCCTCAACACATGATCTTGCCTAACAGACTATTACCGTATGCCCAAAGATCTGCTTCTTTCTATATCTCCTTTTTTGTTTGTGATTGTAACCTCTAGAGTATACCTCCCACTATTTATCATTTATCTACTCTCCGAGTTTTGAAATCCTGGCTTTTCCAATATTTTGCACTCAATTGGTCTAATACCATTACCTTGAGAACTATCTTGCTAGCAGAAAGTACATTTGTTTAGCTATACTCAAAAAATTCAAAATTTATATTTTTCATTTACTTGTATTTATGTATTAACCAGAAGTTTTATTGCATGGTACTTATATACAACTTTATTGGGCATATTGTGGCCCTATGTTTGTTAGCATTTTTATTATTCTTAGGGGATTAATTTACAAAACATGTGATTTCAAGTAAACTGATTAATTTTCTTTTTCTCAGAAATAGTGAAAAGAGAAAAGAAAAGTCAAGAGATGCTGCAAGGTCTAGAAGGAGTAAAGAATGTGAAATTTTTTCGGATCTCTCAAATGCACTCCCTGTAACAGCTACTGTTGCATCTCACTTGGACAAAGCTTCAATAATGAGGCTTGTGATTGCTCATCTCAGAATCAGAGATCTTTTTAAATCAGGTAGTATTTTCTATTCTGCATTTAATTCATATTTCACTAAGTTTATCATTTAAATTTAACTATTTTTGAGAATTTTTTTTTTTTTAGAAGGATTTTTTTAACTGCTAGGTGAAATTAATCAATAAAAATGGGATAGGGCCGATGTGGATTCGCCCATTACGTTCAAACAGAGAACTACCTATATGGTCATGGTTTTTTGATTTTGGTCAGGAGTAATAATGTAAGAGATAAATATCGGAGTCCGTTTAAGCATCCATTATGTCATTGTTTGGTTTGCTAGAAATGCTTATATTTATGTTGTCATCTCAATAGTTTTAGCGCACTAATTAGGTACTTTCTTGGACTCCTAATTTGCCTGTTATGCTAATCTTTTCAGTGTCTTCAGCTTCTTTTTTGTCTTAACTTTCTCACAAGTTTTACTAATCGGTAACAATATTTCTGATTAAAATAGATAAAACACCAGTCAAATGGTGTTGATTTCTTTTGCATCCTTTATCAGGAAATAATATGTTATTATTACAAAAATATGTATTTGAAAAATGAATAAAAAGACAGAAATAAAATAACACTAATAGGGATCATTTATTGCCCCTTCTTTAATTTGCTGATCGGATGAGGTTTTGGGCTTAGTCATCAGGGATACTATATCCTCATATTCTCCTAGGCAATCTTTAGCTCCTTTAATGTTTCAGGCATGGTCATTCATCTATATCTATCTTCTCTGCAGCTCTTCCCTTACCTCTCCATTAGGTTTAAATCACGTCTACATGCTTGCCATTGACATAGAAACCTTTTCCAAATAATAGGAATTCTCACAACATTGGGTCAGGCATTATCATCCATGAAGACAGACTCGTCAATGATGAATGGTGCAAAAGTTACGGCTGTTTCAGAGAGCATTTCTTTTACATCTTTCTAACTTTATTGTTTACAGTTTAATATGGCAAGGAATGAATTTCTAAAAAAAAAAAATTGAAAATATATTTTTTTCATATTTAAGTATTTTAAGAATTTGTTTTTTAGGAAGGAAAAAAGTGCTGTAATCAATGGTCAAGGAGTTTTAAATTAAAAAAAAAAAATGAAGTGTTTTTTGCTCAAAATATTAAATAATTCTCTCAATGGAAGAAAAATGTGCCTACAAATATGTAAATTGAGTTTGTAGTCCCTTCTGGGCTGGCTCTTTGGACGAGTCCTTAGTGACACTGTGGGTGAGTTAGTCTATAGTTGTAAATCTGATGTTGATTGCTACTGTAGGTTCGCATCCTGGTCCGTCAAAAAAAATTGTTTATATATAATTTTATATCCTTCAATTTAGACAAATTCTTATTTTTACATGTTTATGTATCCAGAGAACATAAACTGATCTCAGCCATTCTATAATTGTATAATTTTGAACAACCCAGTCATTGCAAGAAATTATTCTTACGTCTACCAAATGTAAATCCTATATATATATATATTTCTGCTATGGAGAAGAAAAATAGTAGATATCGAAAAATACATTAGTAATTTGACTAATAATAATATGATTTAAATTTATGATGGAAATAATCACTAAGTGAGATCTTTCAATTTATCTTAAACCATGGCACTTCTCGGCGAATTCTACTCAGGCTACTATTACATCTTTTTTTTCCTTTTATTCTCTTTGTATACTAGTATATTTTGAAGTGTTATCTGTTATGCGTATCCAACATGAAAACTATGTTTTGAAATCATCATTACAAAACATGAAAATAATGTTTACTCCTTACAAAATAACTTTTTTAAACTAACAAAATAATCTTAATGTATCATATATTAGTTCATAATCCTGACTTCAACAAGGTCTTTATTATAATACTAACGTTCCTGCATATTTCCTCCTCCCATTTAAACATCGCTTTTGTCCTGTGAATGAAGTTTGCCATTCTCCTAGGATAACATGTAACCACCACCTGACTTCTCTTAAGTTTGATAATTCATAATCTTATTTATATGCTATATCTACCGTTCTATAATTTTATCCTTGCTCAATCTATCCATCCATGGCCCTTTCTTTCTCATTTTCCTCCAGTTATTATCCCTACTTTCTATTACTTAGCTTTGGCTCAATTAATATAGAAAGTTATCCACTTTATTTGTTGATATGTTTTGTTTATTTATTATTATGCTGTTGATTTCTTCTTAATCCATCATATATCTATGTAGCCTAATATTAATACAGGATAATCTCAAGAAACAAATTTAATTGATCCCTTGTACTAACCTTATGTGGCTTAGCGGAAAACTTGTACCATATTGTAGTAGATCTCATCGAGATAGGAAAAACTAATTGATGTTGAGTCACATGAACTGGTATTGATCATGTATCATTGGATAACAACCAGCAAAACCATAAACTTCACCTTCCCAGTCTCATATCCCCTGCCTGTCAGTAGAGGTGACGATTATCTAGATCTCTTTGCGCCAATCGTAATCCACGTCATCCTTCCATTAAAGGAGTCAAAAAAATCTTGGTCTTACAAAAACAAATCATCTCATCCCAGACTGACTGGTTGGTTGGTACACGAATTTCACGATTATTAGTTTAGACAACAAAAGAAATATAGAAGAAAAAAAATTATGTAGTTCTGATTTTTGGTACAGTTGGGGAAGTGTCCTGTATAACATACTAAAAGTCCAAGTGCCCTGTGGTTTTTTTTTTCAGTTTTTCTCTAATATCTAGCAAACTAGTGCATTTAGTGATTTTAGGAAAAAGTACTTTCTATACAAAATTAAAGTACCCAAAATTGTCTATGAAAATGTTCTTATTCATTTTTTCCATTGAGTAAATGGTTTAGGAGAAAGTGACGATTAAAAAATTAATTTTGAACAAAGCAAAAAGTTTTAATAAATATACCATACCAGTAAAAAGGGAAATGTTGTATGCTTATTACATAGAAGCTAACTAATAATAAACTGTAACATCATTAGCTACTATATACACATGAGCATAAACTAAGTATTTCCAGCCGATAGGGGTACCCTACCCCTACCCTGAATGAGTGTTGTACTGCCAAGAATTTTGTTGGAGGTATTGATGTGAGATGTTTCTTCAGCTCTGTCGATGACCGAAAAAATCAATAGTACAAATGGTTGTTCAAATCATGTTCATTTCCCAAGGCTCTATGCATTACAAGGAACAGCTTTTTACCAGCTATAAAAACTTCATGTGGCCTTGATGAAGGTTTATCACGTAAGAGACTTCTCCCATCTCGATGGTTGTTTTTGAAAAATTTTCACCAAGGTTGATTTGCTCTTACTGGAAATAGCCGAAGTGGTGTCACATCCACTAAAAGCATGCAGGAAAAAAATACTTCCTGAAAAAGATAGTTGCTCGACCAGTGTTTAAGTCAAAAATATTTTTGTTTCAACTTTTCTTTTTCCAGGCTTTATGAAAGAAATGTTGTTTTCTCGGGGTTCCTAAGCAACGAATAACACCAGTATGTCAATGTCTTCTATTACTACAACTGTAGGATGACAGGTTGCTGTTTCTATTTCACATCTGGCAATAATTCCATCTGCATCACCTCTAAGCCACTCTTACTTCTTTCTACTCTTTTAGAAGCCATTTCTGAATAATCCTCATTTTATTTTTGTGATTGGCAAGCAATTTTTCCTGTCAACTATCACTTTCAAATTTGATGTCAATAGTAGTTGCTGGTCTTGTTACATCCTTCTATGTTATATTTACAGAACCTTTTTCACTTTATCTTGTATTAGAATATTTATTAAAAATCTTTTGCTTTGTTCAATATTGAATTTTTTTATTTTATTTTTTTTTTTTTTCCCTCGTTAACTGTACCAAAAATCAAAACAAAATCTTTTTTTTTTTCTAATCATCATGTTTGTTGCCTTCGGGTCATCTCTTTACAGGTTTATTTTCTTTACCATAGCAAACCTGACCCCAATGCTGGTAACTACCATTCCAGGTGACTCAGCCTGTTTCACTAAGACCTCTCATTTGTCATCTTCAGCTTTGTTTGATATCCCTTAACTCTGTAGCCAGAATTGATGATAACTTGTCCATCCAAAGAACAGTTTTAATTTATGATTACTCATATTGTAGCCGACGGTGACCATAGCTAGGTTTGGTAATTTTTTAATGATTTGTGGTCATGTAACTTATTATTAATAGCTAATTGGTGATATAATTTGGTTTCTTTAGTGTTTTAAGAATTAATAATGCCTCAATAACTTCATTCGTCCCTGGGCCTATAAATTTTAGAACAATGTAAGTGTATGTCATGCAGTAAGATATTTTTGAATTAGTGAAATGCCTAAGGAAATATAGGATTGATACCCTGAAATATGATTATGATTAATATTTTTTTCTAATGTTTTATTTTATTTTTTAATCAGTTATAGGCTTTAGATATTATCATCTTTATTCAGAATGACAAATTATCCTTTGATAAAACAAATATAAACTGGTGAAGCTGCTAATTTCTAGGTATGATTAAATAATATAATTTAGTTCATAATTTATTTGAAAATCTTTCGTACTAAAAAAAAAATAATAATATTAAAAAATATTTACCCACCCGCTAATTAAATCCTTTTAAAAATCTTATAATCTTTAGAAATTACATTAGAGTAGACTTCTATTTACCATTTAACTATGGACTGCAGTAACAAAGCATATGTTCTTGAGTACACCAAACCCCGTGTATGATGTGGTGGGGTGTTGATTGTATCTTTCCCATCATTAGCAGTAAACAGTTAAATTGTTGATAAATGTTGGATTACTGAAATAAATCCAGACTGTGATGAAGAATTCATGAAACAATCAACTACTAAAATCATTTGAAGATAGTATATACTAGACAAGTATCACAATTAAATTAAATAAAATAACTCTGTAGCAAGTCTATTATAAATAGTCCATAAAACCTAGGGAGAGAGGAAGACAAGATTTGACAAATGCCTCCTAACAGAGACAAATGAAAGGTCATAGAAAAAGATTCTAAATAGGTTCTGGTTCTAATTGATTAAGAAGCCGATTGGAGGCAGCATAGTGCCATGTAATGAGCAGTAGTAGTGTGCTAACATCACTTTGCCCAACTCTAAATGAAGAAATTATGTTGTTACCAGTTAAAGGATTAAATATAGTATGCCATATAATATCAAAGCTGTGTTAAAAAGAATATTGGTTCATCAGGGCAAGTAATAGTAGTATTTCATTAATCAAAACTTTTTTATATTGATCATTATATTTTTCATGCCTCTTACATTTATTTACAGAATCAAAGTACTTGAAGCAAATGTTTCTGAACTACATTAGCAATATACACCAGATATTATAGGCTTTATTAGCATTTAATTTCAACTAAACAAAATTTTTCTTTCTGTAGCGTAAATCATTTTAAATATACAAATAAATTTTATTTGAAAAATGGTTATGGTGTAATGAATGTGGCCCAGGTTTATACTTAAGCAGAAATAAATTATAGCTTATTCAGTAAAATATGAAACAAATATTTTATGGAGAAAAAAAACAAAAACATTTTTGTTTGTTTGAAGGGTGTACCACATGATTTCGGCCTTATCTCACTTTTGACTTTTCATAGTCAGTTTTACACTAATTAAATACTTTATTATTTATGTAATTGAATGTATTATTTTAATTACAAGACATACATATCTATATGAATATTTTAAAAATTATACCAATTTTCTATTTTTACTTTATCATGATTAAATATAATTTTTACCAGGGCCTTTAGATGAGCAGAAGTTATCTTTTGATGTGTTTGACAACTTGTACCTTAAAGCCCTAGGTGGTATCATCATTGTTCTCTCCGTGGATGGAGAGATTATATATGTATCAAATAATGTTCAAACATTTCTCGGTGTTTCTCAGGTATATTTCTACCAACATTTCCTAACAGTTTTTATCATCAACTGAAGTTTACAAAAAAATTAAAACTGATTTCTTTTTCCATGTAGGTAGACCTTCTCGGGCACAGTATTTTTGATGTAAGTCACCCCTGTGACCATTCTGAAATTAGGGATCTTCTGGCAGGAAAAATTGCTTCAAGGGGGCAGTTATCTGTATTTGTACGCATTAAATGCACACTTACAAATAAAGGCCGAAATTTTAACATTAAATCCGCTTCATATAAGGTTTTAAAATTCTTGATATTTAATTTATATTTCTTAAGCTTCTTTCCTGTAATGTCAGTTGATTTTTATTGGCTGTTTATCCAGTGAGTTAATGTTTCTCATGAGATGTTCATTAGGTTGATTGTAACCCATTATACAAGTCACTAAGTATTATTTAGTAATAAACATGAACTTAATGAGATCAAAGTTTTATTGCAAGATTATTAACTCTTAATTGATTGCTCAATTACAGTAATTGTGGCAAATCAAAAGACGTATAGATTTCATATATGAATGATAAATAAAATAAAACTAAAGAGCTCAATGATTCTCACCCTATCAGCTAACCTAACTTATGATATACCTTTAATATTAATAGCTTAATAGAAATAGTATATTACCTGGCAAAAGCCCGGGTAATTTTGATTACACTGGGGAACAAAAAAGAATTTTATTTTTTTTGTCTCAGGAAGAAAAATGTGTGATTCTGATAGTATTTTTTCTCCTGAATTTAAATATGATATCGGTTTTCCCCCATCACGCAAGGTTTCTGAAAGACAGGCATATCAAACATTTTAATACTTTCTGCATTCTTAACTACACAATATTTATATATTTGACTCATCTATCAACTAAGAAATGACAATTTTCTGCTATATTTCGCCTGTAGAGCCATTCCTCTTGATGGATGGTCCAACAATAATCACCCGGCTTATTAGCATTCCATTTGCCTTGATACCTCTTTTCCATAGCTGAAATCTCCTGACGAAAGAGTTACCCGTGATCACCGCTCACTGAGCCAAGATTTTCTGGGAAGAAATCTAGGTGCGAGTACAGGAAATGTACTTTTAAGGACATATTACAACACAAAATTTTCTAAGATGTTATAGGATCGTTGACAATATCACAGTAATTTTCCGCCTTTTGGTTTCCCAAAAAACTCTGAATAATGTTTTTGAAAACTGCTTTCAACTCAATAGCTCCTCGAACTTTTCATTATTCATTAGTGATCGTATCTGTGTTCTTTAAATTTTGCATTACTAATTTTAGGAAACTTCTGTTTGTACTTGTATATGTATATATATAATGTACATGAAACCAGGAGTATTGTCCATGGCCTTGACGAAATTCTTCATTAATCTATGTTTGATATGTAATGGAGGTAGATACACATTTTTAGGACTACACATTGGGTCATGTTACACATATTTCTGTTCTGTAATGAGTGATTCATCTTTAGGCCATTCTTTTCTAATGAAATGTTTTTTGCTGTCCCTACCATCCCAGTCACTTAAAAAACAACAGTGCTTTGTGTAACTAAGCAGCAGACCAAAAATAAGTTCCTTCCTTCAATTCACACATAGAAGCACAGCTTTTCAACTACCTTTAGAGGAATCAATGAACAAGTGTTATTTATCAAGAATAATCATTACAATAAGTATACATCTTTGTATTCTTTTAAAGAAGATTTCATCCTTTTTGCCGGGAAGCATGCATTTTAGACTTGGGGGGGGGAGGAGCGTTTCACAATCTAAAGCTGTTTTATTCTCCAGAGAAGTGCCAGTTCCCTCACTAAGGTTGGTGTAGTTGTCATAATTAAGAATGAGAAAAAGAGAACATAAGAAAGGGAAGGAACCTGTAAATGTAAACAAAATATAAAATTTTAATAAAGTGAGAAAAAAAATCGATTAATATTGAAATAATGGATTGGTATTCTAAAAATTAAAACAAATAGAAAGTATGAGAAAAGAAAAAAATACTACCTTTCCAGATTATGAGAAGACTTTATTTTGAATAATGAGAAAGAAAAAACACAAACTGACCTTTAAATGTGTAATAGTAAACTGATTATAATAAATAAATGACATTTGCAAAAAGAAAAAAAATTAAAGAAACGCTGACTTTTGAAAGAGCAACAAAACCAAAATAAACAACTAAAACTACTTAAATTAATTACAAAATGGTTCACCGATATGGTGATATTATGATCACTCGCTAAATGATGCAAAGATATACAAATAACAAAACCCTCTTGTGGGTAGGTAAACCTATGTCCAATAAGGTTACCGAGAGTCCATGATCAATATGTGCTTATCAAATTTCTTGCTAATTGGATGTCAAGAAGCCAGCTGTGCTCAATTAACATAAACAATAGGGTGATGAGCCTGTGAGAATTGAGGTTGTAAAACCGCCGATGGGTGAGGGTACTGTCACTCTGCCAACTGATGTGCATCTTGCCCAGCTCAAATCTTAATCCAGACTACTTATCAGAGTGATTTATTTGGACATGCTGCATCCTTTAACCTTCTTTTAGGGGGTTGTCATTCCGATCACAGGGCCTCGGAGAGTATTGTATCATCATTATTTTTCTTTACAAACAATATATTTTAAATAAATTATACTCAACTGTTTAACATTAATTTGTACACATCTAAATTTTCATTTATTATACAACAAAACAATATTTCATTGTATGAAAATTATCATACATTTATAATAAAATTTTCCCCGAGACATAGCTAGTAAATCTATATTTAACACAAATATTTACTTTGGTTATACATAAACAAGGAAATGAAACAAAAATATTTTTAAAAATTACATTTTTTTTTATAAATATAAAATAAAATTCATAACACTTTTATATTAATGGAGTAAGGTTTGCCTTTGGGACCGAGTGTCACTTCACCACATAGGGAAGATACGTGTATTAAGCTTGGCTCAGTTTTTTTTCAATGCTTCATCACTTCTAAAGTAACAATGATTTTCAAAAGTTCAAAATAGAGCTTTATTTGTCATGTTTTGAAGATACTTTGTTAATTTTTAAATCTTCAGATTTTGACTAAAAAATTGTTTTTTTTTTTAATTTGTAATAAACGACCCAAGGTACAATTAATGTAATCATACCTGGGTCTACCCTATATTATACCTTGAGCAATATTTATATAAATGGGACTTTGAGTAATAATTAACACTAAAATAAATGTGAAACTGTGTAGATAATAGGTTAAAATATTAGTCAGAATATAAAAAAAATGAATGCAGCCTCTGCTCAAATAAATAACTACCAGGGTTTTTAAAATTAAAATGTATAAATACGAATACTGGTGGTAGAGAATTTCCAACTGCATAAATACAGCCTATTAAACCCTCTTTCTGTAGATGTTTTAACCTATGTGTTTGAGTTTTTTAGAAAGAATAACCTTGGGCAGAGTGTGCACTGATGAAATTCCTGTTTCATCAAAGTTAGAGATTTTTTCAGGAGAGAACTTATGTTTTTCCAACAAATTTGTATACTTATCAAAAAACTGATTTGCAAATAGCTTATTGAAACTAGTTGCACATGCAATACGAGTAGGACAAGGAGTTCTTAATGAAAACTCTAGGTTACACTTCCGAAATTCAACAAGCCATTGTTCTCCAGCTTGACAGTTTGAATCCCATGATGGTGGATCTTTTTTATCATTGGCTTTTCCATATTAGTAAGCTAACTTTTTCAAATCACCCTTTGAAATGCCTTAATGCATTGCACTTGCAGTCAGTAAATAATCTTTTAAAGACTCTTCTTCATAAAAAACCTGGTGAATCGAGCATTTGTTCGCATTAGAAAAATCAGCATCTCCCCTTTCCCCCCTATATGCATCCAAATGTCTTTGGAGGCTCGTTTGAGACACATCCAATGCTTTGCAGCTGTCCAAACAGATAATTCATTTTTTAAATATGTTTAACCCCTTCCTTCAAATTTTCTACTGGAACTTTAAATCACTTCTTGGCATCCAAAAGGGGGAAAAAAATCTGTAGACTGCATTTCATGATTATATTTATGTACAATATACAACAGTGGCCCATGGTACAATGATATGACATCTTTTTAGGTTAGGTTTTTAGCAAAGTCTTAATGTATATTGCTTAGAGATTGCATTCATTATAAGCTTAACAGTTTACTAAACATAAACCAACTAATGATTTCGAGTAAATTTATATACCTTTTTGATTAAAAATTATCATATGAAGTAAAGAAAAGTTACTTTTCCAACACATAAAACACACTACTGTTAGGTTGCTACAAAAACTAAGTTTCACCCAGTAAAATTTTTTTTTCTTAAGGTGAACCATTCTCCCCTTCATAACAAAAATTGTTAAGATGATTTAAACAAACTCTAGGCATTTTGTAACTAACAGCTAATGAAAAGAAATAAATTTGTAAATATGTGATAAACAATAATTAAGATGCATACACAAAGCACTCACAATTACATGTTTACTGGTTCACTACTATCTCACAACTGGCATCGTTCTGATGAATGTGTGCTAAACTAGATCAGGTTTGTACATGTCTATACACACCTGAACCTACACCGCATCAGTAACAATCCTACCCTTTGAGTTAGCTCATTTGGTTCCATCATATTCACAATGCTCTAGGAACTTTTACTTGATAATGGACAAACGGACGAAAAAACTTTTTAAGAAATTAAATTAACAAAAAAACTGTGGGTGATGGAGAAATTTCAAATACATATTTCAAAACGGGATAAAAAAAACTGCGTAAGTACACCTATTGGTACTCATTATATTGGGCCTGTTGTATAGGTTGACTGTCAAATGAAAAAAATAAATAGTTTTTGACCTTCTAACCCTTGTATGTTTTTCACCATATCGGATAAACCAAAAGTTGAACCAGTCAGAAAAAGTAGTTTCATTCATTAGATCATTTAATTTGTTATAGACTCAAAAAATCATAGCAACACAATTTTGGGTAAAAAAAGGAAAACCCAAGTTACTAACTTAAAAACGAGATCTTATTTTTAATATTGAAAAAACGCTGTAATTAATTAATTATTTTATTTAAAAAAAAAACTAAAAGAGTAGTTATGTCCACTTTGTAGAGCATAAAATAGATTTGATAAAACATTGGATCATTAATTAATTGTCTACATCCCATTCATAAACACATGTGAATCACTTAAGCAGCATAGTTTTATGGTCTTGTTTGACCAGTTATTGTATTTAAAAGCATGTGACAGTTCCAAATGGTCAAGATCTAAGATGGAATTCGTAGTATGTCAGCTTTGCTAGAGCAGCTACCAACATTAAATTAAATTTAGCAAGATTTCCACCCATTCGTGGTGTTACTCAACGTCATGCGTTCCGGACACACTAACAAGTTCAGACATGGCTGGGAACCGAAAATAACCCTCTTAAATAAATGGGTCCAGAAATTGGCAGGGTATGGACTCACTCCTATAATTAATTAATTGCATTGTTTTTGACAATCAAAAATAAATGCTCGCTTTTTAAATTAGTTAACTTGCCAGATGGTTTTTTCCTTTTTTTTTACAGCTCTGTTTCACATCATCTTTTGACAATTTACAAACATGTTTGTAGGAAATTTCATCCTCTACAAAAAATAATATAACACAACGAATAATTATTTATTTATAAATTTATGTTAATGAAGATAAAAAAAAAATCTGTAGTATGCAAATCAGATTGGGCTATTTTATTTGAAATACATAATTTACATAAGCTATTTGTTTTTTTATTTTATTTGTTTTATTATTTTAGGTTCTGCATATTACTGGAAATTTTCTCAACTCTTCCGAAGGCAAAGAAAAGTTTAGATTAGTTACTATTGCACATCCTATTCCTCATCCTGTTGATATTGAAATTCCTCTGGGAACATACACATTTCTTAGTAAACATTCATTAGATATGAAGTTCACTTATGCTGATGAGAGGTAATTATTAAAATATCTCTGGTCCAGTCTTTCAATATTAGTTTTATAAGATTTAAACCTTTATAATAATTTCTGGTTTTGAAGGCTCTCTGAGAGATCAAAATATACCATTTCTATTCTAAAATTGCCACATTGGCCAGCCATCATACTTAATTATAATTTTTTTTTATAATTTTATTTTCATTATTTTGTTCATAAATCTCCGGCGTGTAAAAAATTATAGCAATATTTATAAATTTACTTTAGTTATAAGTTAATTATTAAAAAGAGATGTATTAGTGAATTGAACTCCAATAAAGTAAGGTTTCTGAATTATTTTATTCTTTATAACAACAATATAAAATGAAGAACTGATCTTTATTTTGAGACTAGACTCCCCTTAGGGGGACCAATAACAAATATATGGACCCATAGACTAGCCAATAGACTTGATGGAATTAAATTTCAGATTAAATATATAAAAATAAGTTAATTCAAAATTAATGCACATTCTGATCTCAATGTAGCTATTAGTTTCAAGCATGTTGCGAGTAAATAATTGGGGAAAAAAACATTTATAAACTGAGAAGGAATGAAATGTCTAATGAAAAATGAATACTGGGAAAACTTTTATGTAAATATTTTTTAACGAAATTCCCTTTTCAAGTAAAGATTACACTAATATTACAAGTTTTGTTGGTCTTAAAGCTGTTACATCTGACATGTAATAAAATATGTATTTAATAAGATGGATAGATAGATTCACAGTGTTAATGATGATAAATGTGTAATTTTTTTTTCTGGATTTGAAGGGTCACATGTGAGATCTTAAGCATTAGTTTTAATGTTATTTGTTGATTTCAGTTACCTTCATGAGTATATGAACTGGACTTGATAACCATCAAAATTAATTTGATGTATGCACAGCAAACTCCCGATTATCCACATAATAGGGTGGCGCGGTAACCACAGTTAATTGAATTCCATGGATAATCTACAAAATGGCTGAAATAAGACACAAATCTACACGAAATTGCTTTTAAACAATATTTATTTATGCTAAGGGGGGCTTCACATACCATTATGACATAAAAAAAAAGTTTTCTTTATTAACTTACAAGTTAGTGGGTTTACTTAAAAAAAAAAAAAAAAAGGTCAACTGTGTTATGGTCTTTTGTGTTAAAAACCCCTTCTTTATATGTGATTGTAGTTTTTAACAACATTTTGTCAACAAGTGATGCATTGTCTTGTTCCTCCAGATATTGAAGGAGTCCATCATTGTGTGCTAGAGCTGTCTCATGGCTTCTAATGCTCCACCTACTGTTTGTTGATTTTGTCAATCAGCAATACAACAAGACAGCTTTCTGGGGTATGTTTTGAGACTTATGGTGCTCTTTAACTTGGAAAACGAACTTGTTTCCAAACCAATCTTTAAATATTTGTTGGCCCATCCAACTTTTTTTTTGGTTGAGGTTGTTTACTGCAGGGTTTTAAGTCTATGCTCCTAAGCTCCTTTATAAAATCTTGGATTTTTTTATTTTCCCCAATCACTACCGCCTTTAGTTTTTGTGTTCCTGTTGTATTGTTTTATGTGTTGTATGTTTTTGCGCACCATTATTGTTATACCTTTTTTATTAGGCTTAAGTCCTGGAATAAAAGGTGGCTTTCCACTCATTTCATTAAATGCCAGTGTTTGTGTCGAGAAACATTTCCAGAACAGCCTGGACTCATCAGTGTTGTAAACTTGTTAGTAAAAAATTCCCTCTGGCTGAAGAAATTGTTCAAAATCAGTTTTGAATTCTTCCGCTGCCTGTTCATCGCATGTTCGTTTCTTGCTGTTGGGCAATCACAAGAGGATCTTACAGACCTATCACTGGTGGTGGAGAATGTGTTAAGTAAGTAGTCTATGGCCTTGACAACTGCTTGGGGACAGGAACAATTATTGATCTTTCTGATAGGTGTGTGCCCCCACAGCCACTGTGTCAGGAGAAGAGGTTAGGTGTGAGGTAATTTAAGTGGTCTTGGAATGCCATGAGTTCACATTCAAAATCTATGGGTATGCAAAAGCCCGCCCACAAAGGCAAATGTGAAAAAACAGGCTAAACCGCTGATTGAGTGCCACTAGGAAGGCTGTGGTGCCCCAGAAGCCATCGTCCAATAATATGCTAGTTTAGTAGGGCAGAAGCCAGGAAACTCCACTGGGAAAGGTATGGAGGCTGACAGCGCCGGACTAAATCATGCCAGTTAGGAATAAGAGAGGTGCAGAGGTTAAATGAAAATGCAGTAATTAGAAACATCAGTGCAGCTGCGAGTGCCAGTCCTGAGACAAGCTGAAGCTCCTCTGTATTGTCTGATCAGACAAGGTATACATAAAGCGTCTTCCAATAGGAACTTTTGAACTTTGACAGTTGATAGCGGCCATATTGTTGAAGCTGAATCTGTTGAATTGGCTGTCATTTATGTAGTCTGTTTTGCCAAATCACCATGATTGGATATAGCGTTCAACAACACGTGCAAATGATAAAATTGTTTTATCAATATGGGTGTTCTGTTCGAGCAACGGTCGCCATAACCGTCCTCCCGAGAGAACTATTCGCAGTGTGGTGGATAAATTTGAGTCCACCGGTTCAGTAAACAATCAACCAACACCCGTACGTCGGCAAAACGCAAGATCTGCCGAAAACGTTGCCACTGTCCGTGAGTGTGCAGATGAATCCGAGGCAGTCGATTTCGGGTCGCTCACAAGAACTCGGTCTTTCGCAGACCACAACTTGGCGAATTTTGCGTCATGACTTGGGCCTGCACCCGTACAAAATTTAACTGACCCAGGAGCTGAAGGTAAACAACCATAGACAACGACGTGTGTTCACTGAATGGGCCCTGGAGCAGTTGGAAACTGACCCTAATTTTCATCAAAAAATCATCTTCAGCGATGAGGCCCATTTTTGGACAAATGGGTACGTCAACAAACAAAATTGTCGAATTTGGGACAATACCAATCCACATGAGATCCAAGAGCATCCAATGCATCCCAAAAAAGTCACTGTTTGCATCGGTCCATATTTCTTTGAGAAAGACGTTGGCCAGGCCATCACCGTCAACAGCAAGCACTATAGGTCAATGATTACCAACTTCTTTTGCCCTGAATTGGATGATGTGGACACCAACAACCTTGGTTTCAACAGTACGGCGCTACGTGCCACAAAGCTCATGTCACATTGGACATTCTGCACGAGCGATTTGAGGGTATGGTCATCTCACATGGAGGTTAAGTGAACTGGCCACCGAGATCGTGCTATTTGACCCCATTAGACATTTCTTGTGGGGTTTTCTTAAGTTGCAGGTCTATACGAATAAGCCACAAATCACAGCGGTCCTCAAAGCCAACATAACCCATGCCATCAGTCAAATTCAGCCTGATATATGCGCCAGAGTCATGGATAATTGGACATTTCGGATGCGAGCCACCCAGCAAAGCCATGGCGGACATTTGCACGATGTTATATTCCATACATAATGGCGTCAATAGGCCTTTTTAAACGAATAAAAAATTTTGATGATATCTCACACACATTTTCTTTTATTTAAATTTAAAGATAGGAAGAATGAAAGACCCATTACCTAGTTGCTTGCAGCCTATGAGAGATTGGTTTCTTCCGGCCAATCAGGAGGGATTTTATTTGAGCCAATCAGGCTCTGGCTTCCCTCTGTTAGCCTGAGCTGGTGATCCTAGCGGTGGCCTGGGAACTAGTTTGCAGCTCGCTATTTATTTATACAAATATTATTTACACTTTCTTTGGTTTACATTACAGTAGAATCCCAATAATTCGTATTGTCAAGGGACTGACAGTTTGGTATGAATTATCGGGGGTACAAAATTAAAAAATGTATTAATGGAAGCATGTATGTATTAAGAAGTATGTACAATGTAGTAAGAATAAAAACTATGCAATAAACACTGCTTAATAGTAAACTAAACAATAAACAATACATGCAATAAAAAAATATGTTCATGCTTATGTTCTAGATTAAATAAACACCAATCATTTGTATGAAAAAAATCCTTAATTTTTTTTTTACACAATCCTTGCAGACGGGTATTGTCAATTCCTTTGTATATTTCCTCCAACTGGTAAATTTTGAATTCTTTGCTTGCGCGAACCACTTTTTTAAGTTCTCTTCAGGTTGTGGGTAATCACCAGTCTTGAAGCGTTTTACTTTACTGCTTGATGTCTGGGAAGTGATTTTGTCCTTGTTCTTCAGGATTGATGTGATCGTGGAACGAGGGACGTTAAAATGCTTGGATACGTCAATTTGCTTAAAGCCACTGGCCACGGCCTTTATGACTTGTTGTTTCTCTTTAATAGAGAGGCTAACTTTTTTCGGAGGCATGGTAACATGTCACAACGCTAACGAAAACGAGACTGAACTGTAGAAACGAAAGAAAAGTTTAGTACAATTCCTAAAACTTTCCCTCTCTCCTTTCCTTATTTTCTTTCAGTAAAAAGAGTACGAATTACATATGGGATTTCATAGAAAACATTTATCACGCACTCATTCTGCTCTCTGGTCTTTCCCTTTCTTGAAACAGTACGAATTAACGAGGTTTTTAAGCTGAAAATACTTGTTTTCATACAAAAGAAGACATTTTAAGTGACCTCGAGCATAAAAATTATACGAATTACCCAGGGGACTGAAATGCATTGTTTTTATACCACTTACCAGGATTTTCTCTAGGGACTGGCAAATTTGTACGAATTAGCCGGAAATACGAATAATCGGGATTCCACTGTATTATATTAAAATATCAGAAACAAATAACATTACATTATTATTGTTCATATCAGACATATTATATTATAGGGTAACTTAATTTTGTATGTGGTGAAATGGTTGGCACAACACACGCCATGAAGTCCAATTGCTCTTAATAAGTTTTACACCTTTGGAATGCCCAGAGATTAAAAAAATGCATGTGTGTAGCGCTTGCTGTTTTATGGGGATTGACCCCAGTTGCATCATAATTAATTGCAATCATCATTTGTCTAGATATATCAATAATATTAGTATTGCCCATGTCAAAGAAAAACTGATAACCTAAATAAAGATATTGATGATACCAGAGAAAATATCAGTTATGAAGGTGATATGGCAATTGATGCTTATGAATGAAAGTGATATAAACAAAAAAAAAAAACTTATCACTTTTTCAAAACTATATTAAGTTCCTGTTATATGTCGTGATTGAATGATATTAATCCACAAACAAATAATTTTGATGAGGAGACATGGTCTACACAGAAGATGAAAATACAATTTCAAAATTCTTCATGACCTAAATAGGGCAGTAATTTTTTTTGTAATTTGAAATTTAAACTATTTTCACCGAAATGCCTAGCATGATTGTGTACTTCCATCATTCACTACCACATATTTAATTGTATATCCGCCCGACAAGACTATGTTTAGAACTTAGATAATGTTTAAGGAATTTAGCTGAAGTTAAGTTTTATTGTTTTCCCAGAGTAGAGACAAAAAAATGTGTAAATACTTTTCTGCTATATAATATTATAGGAACTGCTTTATTTTTAGTTTTTATTGTTACAAATAAGATTCTTTTCTCTTGTAATCAAATTTTAAGTATCTATAACTTCTTCCTTTTTTTATTAACTAATAAGAAAAATGTTATCATAGGCATTCATAATAAAATTTTACCCTAAATAATTAGTAAAATAAAAAACTATTTTATTACTAATACATTTTGTATTTATTTTTAGGATGTCTGAATTTCTAGGATACAACCCTGAAAGTTTAATTGGAAAATCTCTTTATAATTTCCATCATGCACAAGATAATAAAGATATAGAAAAAGCATTCAAATCCTGTAAGAAAGAAAATTAGTAAAACCTTTATAATGTAATAAAAATAAATTATTAATTTATTGTATCTTAAGTTTTCTGATTGTTTTTTTTTTTTTCCTATTCTAGTATTTGCAAAAGGCCAATCTGAAACTGGACATTATCGATTTCTTGCTCAAGGAGGTGGATTTGTTTGGGTCTGTACTCAGGCTACTGTGATATATTGCGAAAAAGGAAACAAACCTCAAAGTGTTGTGTGTGTTAATTATGTTGTGAGGTAACATTATTTTTTAATCATTTGTTTGCTTTGTTTTAAATTGAGATCTGTTAAATATTTTGGGTTTTTTACTAATGGTTAAATATTGTTAAAGCAATTTTTAATTGATTAAATTTTTTTTTAATTATTGATTGTGCTGGGGGATTTCATTATTTGTATGATTGCATATGCAAAAAAATACTATAGTGTGATGTAAAGCAATTTTGTCAAGTGAATTGCTTACTTACTTATTACAACCCATCACCGAGACTGGGCTTTGTATTATAAATAACAGTACTTATCCTCTTTGACTTGAGTAAAGATTTCAACTCGGTAGACTATAACCTTTTTACTAAATAAATATCACTCTCTCTCCCTCTCTCTGTAAACTCCTTAAAATGGCTTAAATCCTTCCTCTCCAACCGTGTTTAGTCTATCAATTCCAGATATGCCCCCAACCTAATTTTGTGGATATCCAAAAAGGTGTACCACTAGGCTCATCGTTATCTCCGCTACTCTTCTGCCTTTACCTGGTTGGTACCCCCAAGCATACTAAAAACCTGTTGGTCCCTTTAAAACACCGATGTCTTCCAAATTTACCATTCCTTTCATCCTTCTATTTATACAAATTTCAAAAATGTCATGACAGATATCGACTATCTCGCTTGGGTGGGCTGGCCAAAATCACTTGAACTAAAACATTCTGAAGACCAAATGTATTATAATAGGAAATAAATCACTAACTAACCTAATACAAAACACACCCCATTTCAAAATTAATTTAGTTAAAGACCCAGGAGAACTCATCAACTATACTTTAACTTTGAATGACAATACTACACAGTTATCTCGATAATACAATTATAATACACGATGGCCTTTTATCGCAAGATGGTCAAATCTTGCTGTATAATTGATGACACCTGATAGTGAGTGACCTACTACAGGCCCCTTGTCAAGACACTCTCTATTAGCTTCATTACAGTGGCCCTCATCAACTCCTTCTCTATCCTGGTTGAATAGAGGAGAACGTCTTGAGGCTTTTGTTGTTCTCATTGATTCAGTAATACCTAGACAAACCAATCTTTGAATGGCTGTTAGCTTGGTAATTGTGATCTTTTAATCTTATTATGGCATTTTAAATCCAAAGTAGTATTGTTGGCTTAGTGCCTGCCCCATCTCTTACCCGGGTTTTTTCAAATTTAGCATCCAGTATGGCCACCCAGAAATTTGACCTGTTGCTTTAGAGCTAAAGGTGTATTTAAAAGTACTGGGGGCAACTATCCGTCCCTTTTTCTTCTATTGGGGAAGAGAATCAGTTTTGTTTTAGTCTGGTTGATGGAGAGACCGTCCTCTCTACACCATACTTTTAAAATTTTGCAGGCGGTTGGTATACATATCCCCACTGTGCAGAAATGGGCCAGTGACTATGTCCAGCCCTTCATTTGCATAGGATTGTCCAAAAAGGGAGGAATTGTGAGAGAGGTAATTGTGGAGCTCATCCATTACCACACACCAGAGCAGCGGTGAAGGGCACCTCTGTCTCCCTGGTGACGCCATCCAATGATATTTCAATTTTCCTGTAGTTTAACATGGTGTCAAACCACCTGATGAAGTTATCTGGAAAATGAGTGATCAAAACATTAATTAAATCTGCACTGTTGCCTAAAAGATTCTAGAATGACCTCCTTTTATTCACAGTTGAAATGACTTGCTCCATACCATTGTCCCAAATACTTCCTTGGTACCTTCCTCTACAAACTCTTCCTAATCCAACAATCATACTACTCCATATTTTAATGCCATAGCAGAGGTTCATTCACCTCAAACCTCCTGCCCATAATCCATCCTATTTTTTTACCCCAATCCTCGGAAGAATTTTTCATTTCCTTGGAATATTCACCTGCCCAGACTATTAGTCAAGGTCGGCGCTTAGATTATTTCATGTTGCTGAATTTTCTAACTATGCTTGCAGTTCCCTCTGTGCATCTCTAGCATCCAAATTGATTCAAGCGGGTCCTCCGGGATCAAACCATTGCTAGAAATGATGGCAGAGAAAATCCCACAACTATCTAATCTCTATAGATTGGAAATTTATTTATTTCCTTAATTCTTCAGCTAAACTTTGTATTTTCGCTTCTTTTCAGCTACTAACATAAGCAAATTGTCTTAACCGATACTCCCTCCCTGCCAAAGCGACACCCCGAAGTCACATTGTGTATAGATTTCATCTTACTCCTTCACAAGTCACATATATCTTCCCCACAGATTTGCTTCCTGTAAGCTTTTGTGGCAATGCCTTGTTCCAGTGTAGCCAGAAAGATTTCTACTGTTTTCGGGAAGATATCACCATTTCTCGTCCAGGCTAATGATGCCTGAGTATTCAATCCCATGTCTATTGGGGTTTGGTAGAATCTTCCATGGAGTACTTTGCTTTTCCATACGTCTGTGAGGGAGGCGAAGTTATCAGCTTCTTAGTTCTCAGTTCTTGATAAGGTGAGGCCCGTGTAGTTATCAATTTAAGACACCAAAACTGAGAAAAGGTCAGAGTCAATGTTTAGAAGGTAGTTTCGTTGACTATTTTTTTCCTACCATTTTTTCTGGTAGATAGAATCTCGGTATTGAAGACTTATAATGTCAGTTTCTTGAGATCGGCAATCTGGACTATGATGTAGCAATCCAACACCTCAAGGTCAGTTTTCATCCATTTTAGAATTCTGAAGAAGTGAGCAATAACTGGTGAAGCCCAAGTATTTAAAGATTTAACCATATTTCCACCTCATAAAAAAATAAAACTTAAATGTATAACCTTGATGTGATATTTAAACTCTTCTTTAATACAGCAATTGACACATTCCTAAATATTTATGAGAATCTGTCTCTTCAAGCTGACCAATAATTGCATCTTGTGAAATTTTTACATTTGACTTGTTTGCCTTTTTCAGCTTATAACACAGCACATTTTTCTATACCCAGCTCCATTTTTTATGTCTTCGCTGTAAACTCACTGTTTCTGAATTCATTATTTATTATTATTAACCCTTGACATAATGTCCGGGTGGTAGGTAAATATTCTTGGATTATTTTGAGAAAATTTGGAACTTGTCATTATTATTATTATTTTTGCCAGCGTTTCTGAAAAATTGTTGTATAATTTTCTTATAAGCTTGGTCTTATGATTTGTTGCCTAGAGATATTCTTTGTCACACCTAAATTGAGTTAGGAGAACATAAACTGTCCCTAGTATATACAGAGACAATTTCAACAATAAGCAATTGAATTAGGCAAAAAAATTTATATTTTAACAAACCTATATATCTGTAATGTTTAAGGAGAAAAGTGGTTTTGAATCCGAGTCGATGACAATTTTAGGGTGGTGGGGTTGGTGAGGAAAACAAGAGAAAGTGGCTACTGACAGGAGCTAAGTTAATTGAGATTTGCAACATTGTTAACTCCGATTTCACTGAGTTATGACCAGTGTGGTATTGAGCAACTGATCAGTGTTCCGCTTCACTGCAGATGTTGGTGAGCATAGACGATCTTTTTTTCATGGCATTTAGGCAGGTAGTAAAGCCATGTCCTTTGTGTTGAATTACTACCTGCTACTCAAGGCCTCCCCTCCCTTCAAGTTTTCCCCAAGATCACCTCATCTTTAGAATTCTTTCCCCTTTACTCTATGAAGAAGTTGCTGTAACTAATCATGCTCTGATGCCAGTTATCTTATCAGCCGAAAGTTTCCAGGGGAATCCTTTCTTTGTAATTTTGCTGGATTATTTTTTTAGGAGTATACGTATCCCAAGCAAGTGTTACTTTAAATTTGCCATCGCTATACGTCACACAATGTCTAGCCTTTATGTTCAACCCCATCTGCTTGTTTTCTCATGTTTAAGAGTTAATGCAAGTTTTTCTCTTTCATGAAATAATATTATATATTAAAGGAATTTTCTAGAGATTCAGAGTATATTAAGTGTGTGTAATAATTTTGCAACTAAGAATGACGGGAAGTACTGATTTATGTATTTTTCAGTGAGAAACTTAATGAAGTTGAAATTTATTCTACTGATCAATTATATTGGACCAATTCAAAGAAGCGAAACTTTATTGAAAAAACATTAATAAAACCTAAACATGTTCAACCCCGTCCTCAGCCTGCTACTTCTAAGATATTTGCTAAACGGACTGCAGATATGAACAAAGGATTTTTAATATTTTCTGAAGATAATTCTGGATTTACAAGTAATTTTATTTATTTTCAAACTTTAAAGTTATAATTATAAACACAGCAATACTATTTTCATTGAACCCAACTTAAGTTTCAATTCACTACACAACCTTTAACAGAATTAGAGAAAAAGATGCATATCCTGTATGTTAACAGGCAACAGGTCTGTAGAACATTTCAGGTTACAAATGTGTTCTGCAGTTCCTGAGTTTATCTCATACAAACAAATGTTCCTTACTGGCCATTGCCCAAGTACTTATTCATCCCACTCTTCTATCAAACAAAAAAAGAAATAAATTTTATCTGTAGAATAAATATTTTATTCAATTCACCTTTTAGGCAGATGTTAAATTTGTCTAGTTATTGGTTAGTAAACTATTTTTCTCTTATCCATTATTTTTTTCCCTGTTCATCTTATATCTAAAAACTCTTCTTCTTTCTTGTTCTGCCTTTCATTGAGAGATTACTCATTCCAGTGTAACTCATTATCCCTCTCCCTGGGAAGACATTTTATCTCATTTATACTTTTCAGTGTCATGATTGGCAATATGACCAAGGTATGAGTTCCTAGATCTTCCTCAAGGGATGGGTTCCAGTGAGCCTTGCTTCAATCAGCTTCTTGGGTTCTCTGTTTGCATCCATCCAACAAACATGCCCAAACCACTACAGTTGCTGTTTTTTATTTTTTCAGTGCAATGATCTACAACTGTTCTCTTATTGTTTTATTCCTAAGCTGATTCCAATTTGTCCTACCATCCATTCTACAAAAGTCTTCATTTCAACTAAGTTCAATATATCAGGTTGGCCAAAAAGTCCATTCGGTTTTTGTCGTCGCGAAACTTCAATCAGTCTAATATGTAGCTAACTTCAGTCCGTCCCTTGCGAATGCGCTCTCGTCAGATACTAGACACTTCAAAGTAGTTTGACGCGAAATTCCGACGAGACTGATTGTATTTCGTGTGTTTATGATCATCCTGAAAATGAAAAACCAAAACGAACATTATCGACACCTCATGATTTTTATTTTTAAAAAGGCAAGAAAGCAGTGGAAACTTGCATGAAGGTATGTGCTGTATATGGAGAGGATGCTATTACAGAACGTATGTGCCAGAAGTGGTTTTCAAGATTTCGATCGGGAAATCTTTCGGTTCAAGACGCACCTCGCTCTGGCCGGCCAACTGAGATTAACAGCGACAAAGTGAAGGAATCAGTCGACACCAATCCTCGTTATACAACTAGGGAGATTGCAGTTATTCTCAAAATATCCAAATCGAGTGTTGAAAACCATCTGCATCAACTTAGTGAGGCTAACCTCGCCCAAAGGATTTCCATCTGCGATTCGTTGCAGAAACGTGAAGAAACCGATCCTTTTTTGAAGAGAATGATGACAGGGGACAAAAGTGGATCGTCTATAACAATGTGGAGTGCAAACACTCATGGGGGAAGCGGGGCGAATTGTCACAAATAACCCTCAAAGCAGGACTTCGCCCAAAGAAGGTTATGCTCTCAATTTGGTGGGATTGGAGGGGTGTTGTCTTTAACGAACTTCTTCCCATGAACAGGACCATCAATTCGGATGTGTGCTGTGGCCAGCTGGACAAATTAATTGCAGCGATCCACCAGAAGCGTCCAGAACTAGCCAACCGTAAGGAGATTGTCTTCCATCACGACAATGCCAGACCGCACACTTCTTTGCAGGCGCGGCAGAAGTTACTGGAGCTTGGCTGGGAAGTTCTGCTGCACCCTCCATATTCGCCCGACCTTGTACCTTCAGATTTCCACCTGTTTCGGTCTCTTCAAAATTCATTGAATGGACAGACCTTCAACTCTGAAGATGTAAAAATCCACATGGAAATTTTTTTTGCCAGTAAAGACAGGAAATTCTTTGAGCATGGAATTATGAATCTGCCCATGAGATGGCAGAAGATACTGGAACAAAACGGTAATTATATCATTGATTGGATAAATCACTTTGTGTTTAAAAGTTGTGTCTTATTTTCGCTTAAAAAACCGAACGGACTTTTTGGCCAACCCTTTACTTTAAAATGTACCAGCTATGTTTGATATAAGAGTTTGGGAGCTATTTATATCATTGTCCCTATGTAATATAGGTTATGTACTTAAATTATATTTACTTGTTTGATAAAGTAGGAGCATTATAGAGCATTTGGAATGCTCTCTATAGGGTCAAGATACCAGAACTATATGCTTTCTGTTATAATTTTAACCAGAAATTAATCAGCCTATTTCTAGGTGATATGTACCTTCAAATTTTAGATAGATTGAATCATGTTTATAACTAATATAGTAGAACATACTTTTGAGAATTAAAGTTCTTATTAAGCTACCTCTGAAGTGATATATTGTAGAATGTTATTATCAAAGTATAATAATAATTAACATAATAAAAAAAAGTAAAATCATTTTATTAATCTGTAATATTGCTGATATTATATTCAATTCAATAGCATTCTAATAAATATACACACATATAATTTGATGATTTTATCTGTCTGGATAATCCGTTGATGTAGGTAATGTTTTTCCCGTGAACAAAGACTCAATTGCGTTTCTGTAAACGAAAGAAACAACATTTAAAGCCTTTATTTCAATTATTGTTCCTTTCTCTTGATAACTCTTTAATTCCTCACTTAAACTTTACTCAATTCAAAAACCTCTAGTCACGACATTCAGTCGTCTGCTCTTCTGTGCTGCTACTGCACAGGTCATCTGTATGATGACTCAAGACGTATTCTTTATATATATATGTATATGTTATCGTCTCCCGGCTGTAGAAGAAAAAAAGAGAGAATAAGGATGGTAATATTACACAGGTTCTATTGTTCACTGACTTTATTATCTTCTCATCCTCGTATCTATATACTGGCTTTGTTTACATTAGGCCATATGGTATTAGGCTTAACATTGTCTTGCCACTAGCCATAACACCCCCCTACCAGTTAACGGACATTCCCCGTAAACTTATACATACATAATAAATAAGAATAAAAAAAGATTTTTTTTGTTTACAGAGAAATAAAATTTGGACACTGATACAATAACGTTCTTCCATTGTATACAAAAGAATTATAATACACACACAAAGAGAGGGAAAAAAAATGACACTACCGTCAAAATAAACATAGAAATACAACACTAAAAATACCCGACAAGCACAACTGATAGTTGACCTGTGCGTGATACGCTGACTAGGAGTATTATTGGAATTTTAGATCTTTCAATCAATCAATCGCATCAATTGCAATTTTAGATCAATCGGGTCAAGCTCAGACCGGAATTAGCTAGCAGCGCCGGACACTCCGATTCCACCACTAGAAATTTCCAGCTGCTCCAAATGCACTGTCCTTCGTTTAATCGGGGGTGTGATGCTCTCGATCGTGACCACGCTTTGTTCGTGGAGGGCGATCACCTGGAAAGGACCCTCGTATCGTGCTAGTTCTTTCCCTCTGTTGAAGCTCTTTCTTGGCGATATACGATTGCACCGAGTTTGAGTTTCCCCATGATATCGCGGACCTGGAGGTTGTCTTGCGCCACCCGCCGGTGTTTCTTCTCTTCAAGTTTGCTCTGTATGGTCGCCTACTGGTTCCCCAGTGCGATACAATTGTTGAAGATGCTCGCTGCCATGTCGTCATCTATGACTGCTGTCGGGGTCATGTCTTGCATTGTTCTAGGTAGGTGTCAGTCATATTTTATGGCGAGTTATGTGTCACAGGCGCCAATAGCGCTCGCAATTGTGTTAGAGTGTGGCACCATGCCCCACCAAAAATATCTGCGCTTGAGGCCCTGCAGGGTTGCTTTGATCCCACAGTAGTTCGTTTTGCCCTGGTGAAAGGCAATGGTAACCTCCCGTTGATGCTCTTCTTGCCTGATGGTTTCCACCTGCAGGGTACACCGAATGAACGTGCGGTCGACCCCAATCCTCTCCGTCTACCATAGCCATTTGATGTGGTCCCAAATAGTCGCATTGCCCATGTAAAGGTGTTGCGTCTTTCCCCGCATGGATGCATCCTTCAGGGCTCAACAAATCATGTCGTTCCTAATTCCTGGCTAGGACCATATCTTCACGATGTTACAACGGCCGTACTTCCCACACTCGGCCTTAAGCAGTCCTGACATCCTTGTGAGCCAAATGATTTGGCGCTTCTTATCATTTATGATATCCTCGATGTCTTTGATATCCGACGCCTGGTCTCCCGCTGAGCTACCATCTCCCGTGACGTCTTTTGTGTCGGTCTCGCGCTCCTTCTCCACCAGGGTACCATTCCTGGACTGCCTGATATCTTGCAATGGTCCCACCAGCTCTTGTTCGATGGCATTGACGACGATTGTACGTGACAGCCATTCCGCTACCACATTCTCTCGCCCTGGCTTGTATACAATATTCATCATATACTGGCTAAAGAATTCCTTCCATCAGGTTATGCGCACAGACGACTCTTTCAGCTTCCCCACCCATTGTAGGGGTCGATGGTTCGTTTTGGGCCCTAAATCGCCTTCCAAAGACTTAGGGACAGAAGTGCTCTATCACCCATACGATTCCCAGCAGGTCCTGTTCCAGCACGCTATACTTGCTCTCGGGGTCCGTAAGGCGCCTGCTAGCATATGCGATCGGTCTCTCTCCTCCATCATGTTCTTGTGAGAGTACCGCCCCCAACACGTATTCACTGGCGTCCGTAGTAATAGTGAACGGGAGTGCGAAATTCAGGAAGGTGAGCGAGGATAGGATCCCCATGTCCATTCCATGCACTGCTGAACATTGTTCTCCATCTCTGGGGTGATAATGGCATTCTGCCATTTCCGGTACAAACCTTCGATAATAGTTCAGCGATCTGAGTAGGCGCTGGATTCCTTTGACGTCCTTCGGAATGGTCATCCTCTGAATCGCCCCTACTTTGCTCCGATCGGGTTGACTCCCTCTCTTGAGATGGTATGGCCCAAAAATCCTTCTTGCACTTGGCCTACAAGCGATTTTTCCGCCGATAATTTCAGCCCGAATTTTCTGATCCTTTAGAACACCTGTCTCAAGTGCTTTTGATGTACTTCTATGCTTCGGCTGAAAACTAGGAGATTGTCCATTTATATTTGGCAGTAAGATTCCTAGGTGCCTCTCAATAATTCGTCCATTGATGTTTGGAATGTTATTGGCGCGTTCTTTAGCCTGAACGGCATTCTGGTGAACTCGTAGTGCCCGCGTTCACATGTGAACGCCGTCTTCTGCTGATCTCTCTGATGCATCTGTATTTGAAGATATCCCGCCTTCAGATTGAGTGTGCTGAATATTGTTCCTCCACTTGGGCGGTCGAGAATGTCCTAAAATCGAGGAATGGGGTATTTTTTGTTTACGATATTCTCATTTAGTTTCCTGTAGTCGATGACTACTCGGTACCTTTCTTCTCCAACTACCCCTTTCGTTTTTATGGTCTACAGAGGACTATTGTATGGAGATGTGCTGTCAACTACGATTCCCTGCCTCTTCAACTTCTCTATCTCCCCCCTGATATGCTGTCTCAGCCTTGCTGGTATCTCCTTTCCTTGAAATATGTCACACGGTCCTGTTTGAGCGGTATCTCGTGTACCATCTCCCCTGTTATGCCAAATTTATCCCCTCATTGAAGAAAATGTCGGCGTACTCTTGCCTAATATCCTTAGGACTGCTCTTACCTCCAGGGTCCTCGTACATTGATACGGTTTTCTTCCTATCTCACCTTTGCTCCTACTTTTCCCAGGAGGTCACACCCTATAATCCCCTTGTATTCCCGTGGCATCTTTTCCACCACGTGTATGGTCATTCTCTTCATCTTATCTGTCCATCTAGCCAACCCCATCGCCATTTTACTTTCAACTTCGCAAGGACCTCCCAGGGTGACTAGTTTACACTCGCCTGCTCAGATCTGCGACGCCCTCCCCTCTGCGCATAATTTTCTCGCCGCCGTTCTGCTGAGGATAGTACAGGAGCTCCTTGTGTCAACCAGACATCTCACCACTCGGATAATGGGTATACCGCCGTAATTCCCACTAACACTATAATTTGTTAACATGCGGTCCGCCCTTGCTTTCTTCCCATGTCCACACTCTGTCGCCTGCCCCTTCCGTGGACCCTGTTGTCCTCTCCTCTCGCCTCTGCTGCTCCTGGGTTCACCTCTTCTTCCTCCGTCTCTGCAGCTTTCGATGAATCGGAGGGGTTCCTGTTTCTCCCCCACACCCCCTGTGCATTTACTTCCATAGGTTCTGGCCAATACCTCTCCGCTCTTCGTTAAGGTAAGGACACTGCCTGGCAATGTGCGCTTCCATGCCACATTCGAAGCATTTCGTGCGCGGGCACTGCGCCACCAGGTGACCAACTCTCCCACATCTGTGACATCGTCGTTCCTCCAGTTCTAGGTATTCCATGGCCTGGCCTCCTCCCTTCTACCATCGTCCTTTTCTTTCCACATGCAGCGGCTCCCTTCTTTTCCAAATTTGCTGCGCATTCTAGGTCTACAGTATGTCACCGTTCAACCTGTCTCCTCCGCTCCCTCCTTGCCTTCCTCTTCACAGGTGCTAGCATCCATTAGATCTTGGGCCCACTCAACGAATGATCACTCCCCCGTTAAGTTATCCCATTTACCCATCTCCCTGGCTAGCTGTACTTTCAAAATGGTCGACAAGAAGGCCATCCTGGCTTCTACTTCCGCCAGGTTTATCGTTTCTCTCATCTTTTGGTTGATCTTGTTGAACCGTGCCAACGGTTCCCCGGCGTATTGGCCTTTCGTTTGACCCGGATGTCGCGTTTCCTGAAATATTTGAAAGATATCCTCCTCTGGTGTCCATCGGCCTCCTGCGTAAGCTTTCTTCAATCATTCCTTCACCACGGCTCATGGGGTGTCTTCATCCGCCTGTATCAGGTTTAATACGTTCCTTTTTATTCGACACACCAGGTCTGCTTTTATTAATTTAGCATCCCCTGGGTCTAGTAGACCTTCGTTTGTCTTCGCCTCTACTCTCTCCATAATTTTTTCATTGCCTTTAATAAAGTTATTTAACTCACTCAGCTCTCCAGAGAATTTCTCCAGGTCGAATATTGTCCTTCTCAGTTCATGAAATGTCGCTGCTCGCACCTTCATCCAGGCGATGGAGTTTGCATTAGCTTCGGGCAACGTTTCGCCCGGTAACGGAGGCGGGACTTCGAAGGCTGCCGGCTGTAATTTTACCAGATTAAAAGAATGACAAAAGAAGAAAAACGAAAAGAGAGTAAGAATCAGAAAGTAAAGTAAAAGCAAAAAAAAATTAGTTGCCTCAAGTGTCGTTTTATCCAAACACTCGTTAGCTCCTGGGTTTCGGCACCAGTTATCGTCTCCCAGCTGTAGACGATCAAAAAAAAGAGAGAATAAGGATGGTAATAATACACACAGGTTCGATTGTTAACTGGCTTTATTATCTTCTTCTCATCCTCTATCAATACACAGGCTTTGTTTACATTAGGCCATGTGGTATTAGGCTTAACATTGTCTTGCCACTAGCCATAACATATATATATATATATATATATATAATTAGTAAATAGCAAGGAAATTTAATTTTTCATTGCTCATTATTGGCGTTATGCTGTTTAGTGTGTAGTAAGTAACACTTTCATAATTTAATAAATAACACATCAACAGGTGGCATAAGCAATGCTGTTATCAATATTTTTTGTGGCAACCTGATATCAATAGAATAACATTGCTAACAACATACATAATAAGATGGTTACATTTTCCCCTGCATAAATTTTAATTAGGTTAGCTAATCAAGGCATTACAAAAACATAGCTATTTTTGTGAAAAAAATAAGAATTTTTATTTCTAAATAAAAACTACTTTTGGTTGGTTATGTTGCTATGTAACCCATTCAATTATAAAATATATAAATTACTCGACTATTAAGACAACACTGATATTTTACGACTATCACAAATATTTTATACTTATGATAATATAAACATTTGTATAAATTAATGACTTATATTGCAGTGTTGGAGGATGATCCTGAAGATTTGACTCATCTGGCACCTACAGCGGGAGATACTTGTGTTCCTTTAGGTGATATCTGTGTTCCTTCATTGAACCAAATGATGAATAAATTTCTTCCTAATGGGTACTGCCCTCTAATCAATGCAGATAAAGATACGCCACTGTTTTCTTCATATAGAGATGATTGTTCGACTGGCTCTCTATCTCCTACTCAGGTTATTTTACTCACTTAATACCTTTAGAACATTTAATTCTGAGTTTTTGTCACTTTCTAGGGCACTTGAGGGGACTGTAGACTATATCTCATTGTTCTTGCTTTCCTACTAGTTTAATAGATGAATTGATTTGGATATATGGGGTATCCTATCCTTGCATAAATGAGAAATTGTATGTACAAGGTGAGTGGAATTTAATATGCATAATGAATAAGTTCTTATATCACAATTACTTCTGCTGCATTTAAGGATGACTTCTAGCTATAAAAGTTGAAATACAGAAAGAAAAGGATATTCCTGAAATACAGTGGTCTTGGAAAAGCCAGGGAAATAAAATTTGTTGCAAAATCAATTGTGAAAAACAACAAAAAATGTAATTGAAAATAGTTTCAAAATATATGAACACAGAAATTATATTTATGGCTCCTTATTCTGATTACCTATAGAAAAAAAAATAGAAAAAGAACTTCATAGTGTTAGTAAAGTTATCTGGTTATATAGGAAAAAATGGCGAATATATATAAATATTTGTCTGCACAATGAGATAGTTCTATTATTAAATAAACAGTATTCCAAGTGAATATTTTTAACTCAGGTTATCAATTTTAAAAATGGTCCCATTGCCACAATTATATTTAATTAAAAGACGAATGACACTGGCCAAAAACAAATATACCAGATACCTTACTCTCTCAGCCTGCTTGCTATGTTGAAATTTATAATAAAATATTAACACTGATCAGTAGGCAAATGACCAACTGTCAGTAAAAGAACATATGGTAGAGGACTTTTGGTTTAAACTGACATAAAAACCATGTCACAAAGACATTGGAATAAAGAGAGAAAGTTAAAAATTAAATGCTACACTAGCTGTCTGCAAAATGACATTCTTTCTACTTGAACAATGTGGGATGAACTTAAGTAATAGCGGTTCAGCCTTGTTAAATAATAATAACAATTAGGGAGATTATGAATGAAGTGAACTTGGCTGGCAGTCTCACTTCCTCTCGCCTGATGAAATAAACAAGTTTGTTAATTTGTTATATTGTATGTTAATTTAATGGGGTCCCCCCCCCTTAGTCTTCTACTGCTTCAGGAAGTTTTAAGAAACTGCCTCAGGAGTACTCACCAACAGCTTTTGCAAGAAAGAAGGTATACTGGAGTATACCCAGGGATCAGATGCCCTAAAGGAAGGATGTATTTGATATATTCGGATAATCCAGAGCAAGTTAATAATATAATAATTTATTAATATTGATGGAAATTGTAATCATATCATCCAAAGATAAAGTAGTGCTTCCTTTTCAATTTACTTATTTAAAAAATATTGTAAATCTTCCAAATATTCAGGTATAGTAAAACGGTAGGTTTGTTCCAACACAGAATCATGAACTAGTTTTAAATTGGTTTGTGGTTATTTACTGAGCCTGCACGAATGTTACCTGATCATGGATTTTGTATGTTGGAACTGTATTGATAGACAATGAATTACTTCCTATCCCTTGAAAGAATATTATGTTTTTATTATTTAGCTTGTTGGACTGTAAAAACTCTAATTATTTGGTTTTATTAGAGAAGTTTTTGGTTATAATTTTTAATTTAATATGTACAAGATATCAAATATTTAGGTTGTACAATGTAAAATATTGTCAAATTAATATTTTCTTCATTCAAAAATTAGTATTCTGGTCACTTTTTAATCATTAACAATTTGTAATTAAAGAAAAATTAATTTATGAATTAAAAACATTAAACAAAAGGTTTCCAATAATTAATAATTGAAAGTGAATACTCAATTATTAACCTGTTAACCGAGCTGGACGTGTAAATACGTCAAACGTAAACAATATCGGGTACGGGTAGGACATATGAATACGTCCTTGAAATATATTTTGCGCCCTGGAACGGGCGGGATCTATATTTTCGAACAACAAAGATATTAGTAATCCATACATGTCTCAACATGAATTTAAGACACGGATGGAATCAGTATCATTTCGCTATTGAGAGTGGTGGGTGGTGGACGTGTACTGGGTGAGCAGTGACGGGTACGTACTTATACCTACCTATTTTTGTATTATATATTATTTACTTATAATTTTTATATTTCCAACCTTTTTATTTTAGAATACATTTTTATAAGTATCCATCAAAATGAATGAAAGCTATATCAACGATGACGAAATCAATGCACCAGCAGGTAGAAAAAGGAAACGTATTATGAGTTTGTCATCGGAGTCATCTGACAGTAATTTTGACTATCACACAGAATTGAACGATACTAAGAATGAAGAAGTTGGTCCTAGCAACAGCATTGTTTCTGAAGAATGTCTACCTCAAAATGCAGAAAGACCACCAGTTCCCTTCACTGCACATCCTGGAAAAACTTTCGATACTCCTCCAAAAAAAGTTCCTTTTTTTTATCTTGAAAAGTTTTTAAATGAGGAACTTATCAAATTAATTAAAAAGCAAACAAATTTGTACGCCGCCCAATTTTTTGGTAATGATCCTGAGTTGAAACCATGTTCGAGAATTCGAAAATGGAACGGTACAAATGAAGATTTTTTTGGTGGTATTCTTTTCTATTTGTTTGTAATTTTGTATTTTCCTTTGTGCTTTATACATAAATAAACGAAAAAATATATATTTCATAGTCTTTTCATTTATTTTAAGCATAAATAAAAAAGATAATAATATGAAATTACGTCCTCCGGGCGTGACATATTTACATGCCCTAGTGAAAGAGTTCGTGCCCGTTATATGCTGCATAATTAAAAAGGGAATTCCCCGGTTAACAGGTTAATAGACAGAAGAAAAGTTAACGTCTATTCATTTTACAATTAATAATTTGTAGTGAAGAGTTACATAACTTAAATTAATAGCATAAATAGGAATCTTCGACATAGATAAAAAATGTCTCTTTTTAAAATATATTGGGAGTAAATTTTGAATAATATTGCCAACTCAATAAACTATGATTTAGTTTCATTTGTTAATTAATTACTTGGTAATAAAAAAAATTTATATTTTTCTATCGTATTGAGTAAGCAGGGTATCAAATTAAAGATCTCATTGTCTGGATTAATACTGCTTTGGGACTTAATTCATTCATTCTAGTGCTATAACCTTGTATCAGTCGGCCCTAGCTGTCCCTTCGGTTGCCTCCAAACATCTATATCCAGCGCCACCTTCTTAGTGTCACTGGAAACTTAATCTAGCCATCACAGCGTAGGCTACCAGACTCTTCTTCTTTCCATCTGCTGGCACAGGAACTTTTTGTTGTAGGCTGTCTTCTTGATAAGACTCATGGGTTTTCCTAGTGTTCCTGTTTATGAGGTGTGACCTTAGCAACTTATTTAGTCCACAAAGGTATCTGTTACTTCCTATGATTCTTTTGAAAGTCTTACAGCTCTTGAGAGATGACCAACCCAGACAGATATCAATCAACATATGGTCTATCTGGTTACTTGTATTACCATCAGGTGAATCCTTAGCAGCAGGGCAGAGTTCTATAATGGGATCTAGAAGATCATGGAACTTGTCTTTATTAGTATCATCTCAGTAGTATCTCTCTCTCTCTCTCTCTATATATATATATATATATATATATATATATATATATATATATATATATATATATATAATACCTACATTACTGATATAATATAAAAAAATAAAATCATTTCTCCACCGACACTACACTTATTATTATTACTATTAATTATTACTTAATAAATGTGGTTAGTTATATTATTTATAAACTAAATTTCCCATCTGATACTATTTGTGTTAAACTGAATGCTTTGTTTTCCAGTTGAATGAAAAAAATGTGAATATTCTACCAATGTTTCCGCAGTTAATTTTCTAGTTATAGTTTAGTTTTAGCTTGGAAAACAAAAATCTTTTACTCAAATATATTTTTTTTCATTATAGAGCCCAGATGGTTGTAGTTTACCATCACTGTCTAGTCTAGGGGAAGAGTCTGTTCAGTTTGAAGATACGTCAATGAAATCTTTACTTGGAATCGACTTGGCAGAACCAGATACTGATGATATTTCAGCACGAGCTCCTTACATTCCTATGTCCAAGAATGATGACCTTCCTTTGCTTATGTCTTCTGATTTGATTTGGAATGTTACATGTGTTAGCAATAGTTCAAGTGGAAGGAGGTTAGTATATTTTTTAATGCATAATTATTACTTATTACATAATGATAATACTTCATTTAAACAAAAATTACATTCAAAAATTAATATTTTCAGTTTAATAGCCAATGTTTATCTGTCAGTATATAATTGATCATGATTTGTAAGTGACTCGAGCTCAAACTTCCATAGAGCAGGACCCAAAGCTACTTACAAACACTTGAACATCCCATCTCCACTACGATCGTTCAAAAAGTGGCTACCTACTCTTTTGAAGTTTCAATGTAGGGTCTGTGTTCTTCTTCAGGTACAATTCAGTGGTATGTACTGCTCCATTTGTTGATGATCCCACATGCTTTCAGCTGACATCACCTGGAGGGTCATTATTAAGGCATCCAGTTGTCCCTTATGATTATCCTGTGATTTCCTTTAATCGTACTATCTGTGGGTTTACGTAAACTTATACCTGAAGTCCATAGATACTACAATGACAACAACATATCTTGATTTGAATATGTTTTAAATATAACCCGTTGAAATCTTGGTGAATGCTCCTCAATTAAGTTATACGGTGTTGACATGACTTCTGGTGCTTTAGTTAGTAGGCTCTTCATTATATAATCTTATTATTATTTTGGAAGATGCATTATATTTTACATTGACTTGACTTTAGGAATATGTAAGTTGCTTTATCTTCTAGAGGTGTATAAGTTAAGTTATATAAGGTAAGTGCATGAGTTTTTACTTAAACTTGACTTAAATTAAACATAAAAGTACCCAATGTATAATCAGATCAATGATTCTCTTTTTTGAAAGTCATTTTCCCATTATATTATTCTAATATTTGCTTGATGCATTAATAATAATAATAATAATTTAATTATATTTTCTTTCATATAATTTTTAAAAAAAACTTTATATTTATAACTTACACGTTATATCAGGGTTCTGTTAATAATTCTATAGGAAATTTCTGGCAAAAGGTTTATTGGATTTATTTACACACATTAAGATAACTAAAATTGATATACAAAAATTAAATATACGTACGTAATAAAGAATACTATTAAAACTAACATTAAAATGGTACCTTGTAAATTATTCGTAACTCTATACTAATACTGGCCAGTGCTTCTTGTGTATAATCTTCGTGTGGTTCCGCGGATCAGCATGCTTGTTCTAATCTCCGCGCGTGGTTCCAGAAGTGTTTGTTGTCGCTTCTGGTGAAAGTGAAAGTCAGAGGCGGTAGCGTGGGTTGGCTACCTGGGCTTGCGTGTCTCCTGCCTCTTCGGTCCCAGATCTAAGAATGAGGCCTTTTCCTTGTCCTGCGGATCTTTATATTACCTACCACTGCCTTCTTGACTCTTCATCTCTTTGGTTGTTCGGATATTTATTACTTTGCTTAAATTAGAAGTTTATATAATAAATGTTTATATTAAATATGATATTATTTTTATTTCAATTATTAATAATTAATATGACGACAGTAAAAACGTTCATACTTTCAAAAATGAATCACGGATCGTTATTCAATGCTCGCTAATTTCGAGTTTATTTAAACAAACACTATTAAAAATCATCATTTTAAAATATCACAACAATATATTATCAGGAAAATTTCCCAAATCAGGTATTAGGACTGGGAACCAAAAACTTTAGCTGTCCTTTATTTTAATTTAATTTTATATAAGGGTTCATTGAAGAAGAAATTTATATTAGAAAATTTTACTGTACACTGTTTTAGTATAAGCCCAATTACATAATAATTATTCCAAACACTCAAAACATGGGCTTAGCCTGTTTTCTGAGTGTCGGGTTGTCACAGGGGGTGCATAGTTACCCTAGCCCTGGTAATGAAGTGAGGTTTGATTAGGCTATGACCTGGACAATTGCTTCATGACTGGTCTTACTACTGTACTATCTGACAGGTACGTGCCCCGAAAGTGCACTATGTTCAGGAGAAGAGGTATAGGTAGTTTATGTGGTCTTCGAATGAACACGAATTCACACTCCGTATCTAAGGGTTGGCAACAACCGTCCGGATCCCAAAGTATTATTATTTTATTGATAGTTTCAATAAAGTTTTGTAATAATAGTCCACCAAAGTCTCAACACATAGCTCGTATTATGAATCAGGACATCAAAATTTGATACCTAATTGATATCATAGGAAAATATTTATTTGTTAGTTAAGAGTAATTGATTAACAACTGACACTATATTATTTTTCATAATATTTATTTTATTTTGAATAGACTATTGATGACAGCTTTAAAGACTCTATATAATCCTAGTGCAATTAAGCTCCAACACATATTACAGATTATTATTCAGGCTGTTGAGATATTTGATTTGATGCCCTACTCAAAGTATATCATAATATTTCTTTTTTATTAGTATTAAACTTATTAATGACTCTTCATTATTTGGCAGGGAAATAATTTTATTGTTATCACTATCGGTGCATCAAAACGAACAGCCATGCAAATCATCATGCCTCTAAAATACCTTTAAAAAGGTACTAGTTTCAAACACATTAATAACTGATGATTTTATTGAATTTTTGTTGTTACTGTTTGAAAAAACAAAACATAAATTATTCATTTTTAATAAGGATGTTGAGATTTTTAATTTGATAATCTCCTCAAAATTACTCCATTAATCTCCTCGCCCAAAGGATTTCCATCTGCGATTCGTTGCGGAAACGTGAAGAAAACAATTTGAAGAGAATGATGACAGGGGACGAAAAGTGGATCGTCTATAACAATGTGGAGCGCAAACTCTCATGGGGGAAGCAGGTGGTGAATTACCACAAACAACCCTTAAAGCAGGACTTCACCCAAAGAAGGTTATGCTCTCGATTTGGTGGGATTGGAGGGGTGTTGTCTTTTACGAACTTCTTCCCACGAACAGGACCATCAATTCGGATGTGTACTGTGACCAGCTGGACAAATTAAATGCAGCGATCCACCAGAAGCATCCAGAACTAGCCAACCGTAAGTGGATTGTCTTCCATCACGACAATGTCAGGTCGCACACTTCTTTGCAGACGCGGCAGAAGTTACTGGAGCTTGGCTTGGAAGTTCTGCCGCACCCTCCATATTCGCCCGACCTTGCACCTTCAGATTTCCACCTGGAATCTCTTCGGTCTCTTCAAAATTCATTGAATGGACAGACCTTCAACTCTGAAGAAGATGTAAAAATCCACTTGGAAAATTTTTTGCCAGTAAAGACAGGAAATTCTTTGAGCATGGAATTATGAATCTGCCCATGATATAGCAGAAGATACTGGCACAAAACGGCAATTATATCATTGATTGAATAAATCGCTTTGTGTTTAAAAGTTGTGTCTTATTTTCACTTAAAAAACCGAACAGACTTTTTGGCCTACCTATTATATAGTTCTTTATTATTTTACTTTGTTTTACATTTAAAGTTAGTGATTTCCACTCCCATTGGCTACACAAATCGACAGTCAGGCATTCTTTTGACGGTTTGTATCCTGAATTTTTTGTTTTATGTTTTATTGAGGAGCAGTTTATAATTTAGGCACATTTCTTCAATGTTACAAACTTACTCCGGAAGCAAGTTGTTTAAATTTATCGATGAATACCTCTGCCCCAGCAATGTCAGATAAAAGCTTTTCACCTGAAATAGAAAATTGTTGAATTCCATGGTGATATTTCCATTGTTTGCTCCACCCTTCCTTCTGAGACAGTAAATGTATCAGCTGAAGAATTCTGCTCACTTATTTTTGTATATAAGGCAATTGCTTTCTCCTGAATTATTGGCCTGATAATTTAGTCCCTTTTTTCCGTTCTTGGTTAATCCAAATCCATATCGTGTCATGTAATATTTCCAGTTTTGGTTTTTCAACGCTTTTCATTCTGAATGACTGTCATTGAAAATGATTCAATATTCTTTCTTTCTTCTCCAAAAATACTCATTGTGAACTCGCCAGTTTGATTTCCAGTGTTCTGAGTATATTGAGTGCACAATGGGGACCACGTGTTCAGGAGTTTTGTTAAAGTAAAGAATAGCTGGCTGTTTAATAGTTTGACACTGCTCTCACTGCCATGAGTTCTGCACAAACCCGGCCAGGATAATGTTATCTCTGCTGGCCATGAATGCATCTCATCTTAGCTACTGGCACTTCCTTCAATTATATGACAATAATGACCTCTGAGACTGTTCTAGGGGGCTATGCATATCAGTCCAATGTAGATGAAATCTCACATGATTGTTTAAAAGAAAATTGTTTGCTAGGAGGCAGCTGATATCTCGCCATGAAAATAAAGTTTGTAATCCAATCAAGGATCACATTGCCCAAATATCCACAATAATCCAAGAAAAAATCATATGGAAATTATGAGAGTAACTGCGACCATTGCACACTTGTGAGCAAGTAGGTTCTAACATCTTATGAAGGCTTATCTAGCTGTTGCTCTGGTTTGTGTTGCAGATTATTTCAGGCTATATCAATTATGGAACTTAAAGTTCTGTTTCAAAGAACTGAGAAAATGTTGTGATGTTTGTAGTCTCTCAATTATGACATGACATTCAGAGTAAAATATAAATCAAGGTTTGTTTTAAAGGAACATTTTTCATTGAATTTTATAAACAAATATAAGTAGGTTTGTTAGTAAAGTGTCGGTTACATTGAGACAAAATTACTTGTAACTAAGTTTAAAGTATTTCTCGTTGATCTCATCCAAATTTAACTAACATTTGGACACATTTAAACTGAAGCAAAGGGCAATTCCCTGTACATGTTTTTAAAAAGAAAAAAACAGTTATTCTCATAATTGGTAATTGTTTTACTTGTTTTTTTGGTTTTTTTTGTTAACAGTTCACCAATACATACTGAAATAAAGCCCCAACAAGATTTTTCTAACTTGACTCATCTTTTACAAGTAGATGAAGAAAATTTATCTACTGAATACACTGATGATCGAGGGGGAGGGCGGATTATGTTTCCTTCTTCAGGTGAGTTTTTTATGCAGTTTTAATGTTTATGTTTTCAAGGCTTGGTCCATGACCCATGTTTATGTGATATTTCAGCAGGTTTTTTGCACAAACTTCTTTGACAATTTATTATTATTAAATTTGAAAAAAGTTATGCTATTTAATAAGTGGCCATTATATAAATTGCCAGATTATAAATCTGAAAAATGTTTTTCTTAATGTGATGAATATCCAAAAAGGTTGTCTATTAATTTAATACATAGAGATCCAAAACAGGTTCAGTTGCTGTCTCGAAATTATAAGTTTGAGAACCCGCAATACATGGCAAACCCTGTTGCCGCTCTGTGCACTATTCTTCTATCCATATGATCCCTTTACTTTGATAATGTCAATCACTAAGCAATAAGCAAATTAATGATTAGTCCCCTGCCCGTATGTGGCAACACCACGTCAAGTAGCCCCTTCATCTCAAGCATCTAATTTCATGTCGGCAACTATAATTATTTTGAAAAGTTATAATTATTTGTGGGATATCATAAACTTGTGTTTTGTTGTATAGTTGATCCTGAGAATAGAAAACGCGTTGTAGAATGTACGAAATACCCTTACATAGGAAAAGAATGTGCAAAAAAACGAAAGCAAGATTTACTCAGCCCTGACCAAGGAGGTGGATCTGTCCTTATGAATTTGCTTGTGTCTGGCCATGACATAAACTCTGGATACATATGCCTTGATCCTCAGCAATCTTCTATTAGTAATATATTTAAAAAAGAATCATAATTTCTGTTGCATTATATTACTTTTGTATTTATATTGTTTATATATATATATATATATATATATAAGATTGGTTAGGTCTTCTTCTTATAACAATAAGTAATCTGTTTCTCTGCAAAACAAAAGTTTATTTAATTGATAATTAGTTTACAACTATTACAAATAAAATCTAAATCCATACCTGTAAAACAAAAGAAACAACAATTACAGTTTATTGTTAATACTGTTTGCACTTTACTTGTTTCACACTCAAAAACCTTTTTAAAACCTTCTGGTCATATGTCTCTAGCTCCACCTAGTGGCAGCCAACTGAATCACGCACGTGATAACAAAGCGCTGCTAATTTAATTGAAGAAAGCTTACTTTCTTTACATCTCCCCCTCCCACTGTGAAAATTCTCGTGAGAATTTTTATTATATAATGTTTATTCTGCTGGTATCAGTTTTGTTATGTGGAATAATCCTGTGTCTTCGTTTCTTTTTTCAGTTTTGATTTTAAATATAGTATTTGATATTTTCTCTGCAATTTTGAATGGTCCAACCCTAAGTTCATCTAATTTTTTCCTATTTAATCTATGTCCGTTTTCAATATATACTAAATCACCTGTATTGAATTCCCTTTCCTTTCTGTTTTTGTCAAATAATTTCTTATTGTATTCATGTGATTTTATAGTGTTATCTAGAGCTAATTTTCTATCTTCTTTCCAAACCTCTGCATGTGTTAGTTTCCTTAGTTCTTCAGGTAGCATACTTGTGTTAGTACCATCTAGTAAATATTTAGGTGTAAAACCTGTAACTGAGTGTTCTGTTATGTTATATTTGTCCACACATTCTCTTGTTATTGTTGTCCAAGCTTTCTTTTCTTTAGATTCATTGATTCTACATCTTATTTTATTAATTATTGTTTGATTTAATCTTTCATTTATGCCATTTGAAAATGGTGCATTTAAGGCTGTATAAATGAGTCTGATATCTTGTTCTTTTAGGTAATTTTTGAATTCTTTAGAATTTAGTCCTGGATATTGGTCTGTTAATATTGTACCTATCTTATTCATTTCTAATGTATTTTGGACTATTTTTATAAAATCACTTGCAGCTTGAGTTTTTGAAGTTAATATATGTGTGTATCTTGTATAGTGATCAACTAGAAGATGGAGGTATCTTTTCGTTGATCTTTGACCACCAAATCCACCGATCGTATCAATCGACACTATCTCATACGGCTTTGTTGCTGGTCCTAATTGAGACATTAATCCATATTTTGCTTGACCTCTATATTTATTCTTTTTACAAATTTCGCAAGTTCTGCATATATTCTGAATGTTTTTTTATTAATTTTTTTGAAGTGTAATAAGGACATATTCTGTTTATCATTTGCCTTATTCCGATGTGACACCAGTCTATATGTGTATCTCGTATTAATTTAATGCTTAATTTTTCTGATAAAACTATCTTCTTTTTGTTTTTAATTTGTTTATAGATTATACCATTTTTATCTATACTTTTTTTCTTAAGTTCTCCTAATGCTGTATTTTCATTTTGATCTTTAATTATTTCTTGTAGTTGGATCATGTTTACTATTTTTAATATTTCTTGGGTATTATCTTTTGACTCTAATACCGGATTTCTACTAAGACAGTCTGCTTCAATATTGAATTTCCCTGGTATATATGTAATTTTGAAGTCAAATTGAGACAAATAATATGTTAAGTCACCTAGTTCCTTGTCTGTTCTTGATTTTATATTAAGGTTTTCTAACGGTTTATGGTCTGAATAAACTTCAAATCTTCTTCCAATTAACCAGTATTCCCAATAATTTATCGCTTCCTTTATTGCTAAGCATTCCAAATATATAGCTTTTTTTCTTTTTTGCGACTCATTTAATTTTTTAGAGAAATAGGCTACTGGCTTTTCTTTTCCATCTTGTTGGGTTTGTTTCAGTATTGCACCTATACCTTCTATTGAAGCATCTGTAAATATCTTAATAGGTAAATCTTTATCAAATATTTCTAGGACTGGTTGAGAGCACAATAATTTTTTTATCTCTGTGAATGATTTTTCACAATCTTCAGACCAATTATATTTTACATCTTTTCTTAACAATCTATGTAGTGGATCTAGTATTGTTGAGATTTTTGGTATATATTTGTGATAGAAATTTATTTTACCTAGAAATTGTCTAACGTTCTTCTGCGTTTTTGGAGTCGGAAAATTGAGTATTGATACTAAATTGTCTTTAATTGGTCTTACTGTATTATTTTCTATTATATGTCCGAGATATTTAATTGATTTTGATGCGAACGTGCATTTTTTAAATTTTAATCTGAATCCTTCTTTTATTATGGCTTCTAAAACTTGTTTGATATGCATGATATGTTTTATATTCTTTTATCAATTGTTCTATTTTGAATTTTTTTTCATTATCTAAATAATCTAAATTTATTTTAAAATCTTTCTCTTTAATATGTTCATTAAAATTTATTTCTATTATATCTTTTCTTTGCGATTGTTTTTGGCTTATATTTAGATTTTCGTCTTGCCTTAATTTAAATTCCTTTACTATGTCTAGGCCTATCAAAAAATCATGAAAAGTCTCATTTTCTACAATGAATACATCTACTTCTTTTTCAATATTGAAAATTTTTAATTTTATTCTTGCTAATCCCTTTGTGAGTGCCATACCACTAATTGTTTTTAATTGTATTTTGTTCTTATCTATATTATTATTTTTTATAGTTTTTATTAATCTTTTATTAATTAATGAAACTTGAGATCCTGAGTCATAGATCCCTTCTATTTTTATCTTATCTTCCAATATAATGTTTAATTTAATTAGTGGTGTGTTTACTCGTTTTTTGATTCATTATATATTTCTACATCTAGGATAGAATTGTTATTTACTTTTTTTGGTGTAGTGTTCTTTTCTCTACTTTCTTCATGTTTTTGGAACCAACATTTATCTTTTGGGTGGTATCTCACACCTTTACCTAAATCTTCACACGTTTTACAAGGTATCTTTACTTCATATTTCTTTTGAGAATCTAATGTAGGTTTTTTTTGAAAATTTCTTTTATTTACTAAACATTCAAGTTGTCTCAATTCATTAAATAAGTCTGTAGTTTCTTTTAATTTTTCCTTGTTTATTCTATTCAATATAAATTCTGGTAACCCTACTGCTATTAATGCTATAAGTGACTTTATATCCATATATTTGTTAAAATCTATCAAAAGTTTCTCTTTCCTCAAAGCATAATCCGTTAACGAACCTTCTCGATATTTAAATGATAGTGCATAGGTTATATTATTCCATCCATTATCTGTGAAACATTTTAAGAATCTTGTTTTCCATTCAGACCAACCAGCATTTATTGTTAGTCTTATGAGTGTGGAAGAGTGCCAGTCTAAACTTGGTTTATCAAAAAATAGTTTCATTAGTTCAATTTTTTCCTCACTTTTATCTATTTGAAATCTAGAACACTCTTTTTCAAAGCTTTCTATCCACTGTTTAGCATTAGTATTTTTGCTTGAAAATTTTTCTATGAGAAGTTTTTCTGATATTTTTTTTAAGTCTTTCTCGTTATCTTTCTTCTGTGTTGTTTCTATCAGTTTCTCTAGTATTTCCTCTAAATATTGATCTTTAAATTGCAGATTTCCATCTTCATCTATGTATGTGCCCTCTAATTCTTTTGTCATTGTAATCCACACTCTTCTTATCTGATTTCTTCTCTTTAATGAATTAACTAACTTTGTGTACTTACTTGTCTTTTTCAACTCCACATGATCTTCCATATATTTGAATTCTTTTGGCAATATATATCTTCTTCCATCTCCTGTACCAATTGAGGTGATGGCAATTGCATTTGCTTTACTGTCTTTTGGTGAAGTCACTACCGTAAATTCAAACTGCAGTTTTGACATCATAAACAAATTGTTGTTTTATAAGATTGGTTAGGTCTTCTTCTTATAACAATAAGTAATCTGTTTCTCTGTAAAACAAAAGTTTATTTAATTGATAATTAGTTTACAACTATTACAAATAAAATCTAAATCCATACCTGTAAAACAAAAGAAACAACAATTACAGTTTATTGCTATCACTGTTTACACTTTACTTGTTTCACACTCAAAAACCTTTTTAAAACCTTCTGGTCATATGTCTCTAGCTCCACCTAGTGGCAGCCAACTGAATCACGCGTGTGATAACAAAGCGCTGCTAATTTAATTGAAGAAAGCTTACTTTCTTTACATATATATATATATATATGTGTGTGTGTGTGTGTGTGTGTGTGATAATTCCCTAGCCATAGCCCCGGACACAATTCTACATATTATTTAGATATAAAAGAGTTACTATTAAACTTTATCCTCTGAAACCAAACTTTTTTGTACTTGTATATTACTCACTACAAAACAAACATGGTTTCATTCCCTCTCATTTTCAACTAATTTCTTAAGTTTGCTATACTTCATGACTTTTTCAAATAAAATTAGGCACAAAGTTATAAGTACTCATAACATTTGTTTTGTAGCAAATAAGGTCCTGAGCTATGGCCAAAGATGTATGTTTGGATTTTTTATCTCATTCATATTATTGTCATTTGTTTAAATTTTACATCATGTTATTGTAGTTAAAAGTTTATCATTTGTAAGTTATTATTTTTTACATTGTTTGTTTGTTAAAAAAAGTAGTTCTTGGTGTAGGTTAAGAATGTATAAACATTCTCTCATGTATATGTATCAATATGGGTGTTCGTGAGTGTGTGTGTTTATCATATTATAAGTATTTTTGCACATAAATGACACTTAAACCATTTATTAACAATAAAGATATTAATTTTTTTTCTGAAAATAACAGGTACCTGTATGTAAATTTGTAAATTATATACCTATCTAAGATTTCTCAATGGAAATCTGTAAATAAACACTCACCAATGACTAAGTATGTTTGTGTATATATATACATATTATGTCTGTATGTACATATGTTCTTCATTCAATTATGTTTAAGTTGAGTTGAAATTTTTAAAAAATCAAATGTAAACTTTTATCCAAAAAAAAAATTTAATTTCTTTTTTTAAATATTAATGTTGAATTTTGATGAATGATTTTCAATCCTGAATTTGCAGATTTGAGTGAGAATTTTGAGTCACTCATCATCCAGTAAATGCCATGTTAATATTTATTTTAATTATTTTTATGATAACTTACTTCATAATTACTTGATCCAATTTTCTTTGAGATTTATCTGTTTTAAGAAGTGCCTTAATACACTTATTGTGTTGATGAATGCATAGTTTGTTGTCAATCAATATTTCTTATCTAATTGGAAATGCTATACTGTACTGATCTTATTATAGTTTCCCATTATTCCTTTGTAGTTATCGATTAATTAATAATAAATATATAGGAACAAACAGACAATTATATCAACATAATATTTATCAGTTTCATAAAATCATTTATTTAAGATATATTAACCCTTTTGAGATGGAGTACCACTATACTGACAGTGAAATTCCCAGTTCTTGGAGATAGATTACTAGGTTACTGTTTTTCGGTTTTGCAGAGAAGCTTTCATATTAAAACGTTTGCTAGATACTGTAGGAGATATTTTTATGGAGTCATATTGTACAAAAGTGCTTGGGTTTGGGTCCACATTTACATGTTTACTACCTACCCAGTGCCTTGGCTATTTTTGTTTTTGATTGTACAAGGTATTAATGCAAAACTTTAACATTATGTTCTTAATCAATTATAGATTTAAAATAATCAAGAAAAGCATTCTTGAAAATATATTTATGCTTCACATTTAACAAAATAAAATAACTGCAAAACGCTGAATAAGAAAGTGTGATATAAAACTAGCAATAACATTAATTGAGAATGGAAAAGATAGTTTGAAAATAGCTGAAGTCACTAGGATCATTATGCAGTGGACTGAGCCAGCCAGGCCTCGTGTCATTTCAAAAGGGTTAAAAGTGTCACCTCTAAATTTACATTCTCCATCTTTTCAATTACATGAGAGATAATTACTATTAATTTTAAAAATAGCTTTTTTTTACAAATTTAAAATTTTTGAGTTAATCTCTTATTATTTTTCTAGATTTTTGTAAATAATAACAGTTTTAGCCAATAAACATATTTTATAGTTAATATTTTGTTTCTTCAAATGGTAAAGGCAATGGCCACACAGTAATAAAAAATATGGATTTCATATCTTAGGAATTTTCAATTCTACTGTTATATTTTAAAAATATAATTGAAAGGAATTAAATTGATATGATTTTAAAAACTAAAAAGAATTGCTAAGGATGAAAGTGCATGTTCGTCACAAACATATATGTATACTCTTACATAGTTATTTAATTTTAATTTTTGTTTAGCAACTAAACAATTATATATTAAGAGAAACTGGTTGAGAGTGTGTATGCATTGAATAGTCATGCATATTGTAACTCGTGGTTTTTTCTTTTTTTGTACATACTGTATTCATAAATAGACTTTTCTTTTAATATTATATACATCAATATATACCTTTTAGCTATTTAATATTTTCTCAAGTGATTAGTGCACTGATATTTCTTAAAGTGTTGACTGGGAATGGTGATTTCAATATCGATTTAAAAAATAATTTTTGTGATTCAGAGGCCAAGCTCAAATAATTAATGCAATTTGGATTTGTATTCTCCTAGTTCTCAGACACCCAATTCTAAACTTTTATTACCTTAGCCTTTCTGTCCAGATAAAAAGGACTGTAGAGTTTTCTATCAATTGCCTCACATAGGCTAGACAATTTGTATAGTGACATATTTATCAAATAAGATAGTGTTTATTACATTTTTAATATGAAATGTATCTGACCATTTTCCTTTCTTAAATGCTGATTTGCTTTCATTTTAGAATTTTTCATTTTCTTTAAGGCAATCTTAGATTACCAATCTGATGAGACACTCCTTTTTCACTTATGATAACTTTAGTACATTTAAAGGACTAAAAAGTGATACAACTGCTTATATAACTGAAGTTAGTAATGGTGCTGCTTTTGCAGTTATGTGACACCTTGACCTACCAATTGAAAAAAAAAAATTGACTGTAATATATTTTCACAGATATTAAGTGTTAGTGAGTGTTTATAATAATTGATTGATTTTGAGGTCTATTACTCATTACATCATTTATTTTATGTTCTGATTTTAAAACTTAAGTAGTTAATTATACCCGTTGAAAATGCAATGCTGTATTCAGATTATTATGAAGTGCAAATGGTATTTAAAGGAAAGTTATGACTCGTGATAATTTCATTGGTAACTGTACTATAAAGGTGTATGACCCCTAATGTTCACTAGTCAATGTGACTATTTAATTAAACTCAATTTATAATTTGCTCATGTGTTTGTACCTACTTTCAGATTACTATGTTACTGATTACTAATGTATAGATTACTAGTGTTCTATGTGCAGTCATCAATTACTAACTTTTACCAATTTTAAGCTCAGAATATTTAATAGATAGGTAGTAGTCCTAACTAAAGTTTATTTAGATGTTATTGCACTTAATTCTGACAATGTTATTTGTTCAATATAGATCTATTAGGATTATAATCACACGTTTAACATTCAATGTTTCATCATGAATTATAAATTTACCTTCTATTAATGTTGAACGAAAACATTTTAATATTCTTATTTATCGTTTGTGGTAAAGTTTTGTAGAAATTAATCTTAATGGTAATAATCATTAGTTATATTATTTGTATACGATAACAAATCACTGCCTTGTATTTTATAAGATAGGTTTAATTGTTTATTTTGTTAATTATTGTAGTGCACTTGTTATTTTGTGTTGTTCATTAGATGTTGAAGTTTCGAATTATTATTCAGATTTGGTTCACTTTCATAAAATTTTATATTGATTTTTTTTTTAGTGCAGTAGGATTAGTTAGCCTAGGAAAAATAAGGCTGTATTTTATATTTTTCAAATTAAAACAAAATGTATAGGATTTAAGTTAGGTAATATTTATTCAATTAATGGATTTATATAATGAACCTTTGTTAATCTAAACAAAATTTTGTATCTATGTGATAATAAAATCTATCTTTTCTTATTTTTTATAAACTTCGTAAGGTTGTTATTTTCCCCTAACCAATTCTAAAATGTGGCCGATTTATTATAAACCACCCACCCCTAAAAGGCTTAATCAAATTAATTCTACTACATGTAGTATTGTTAAACTAAATTTCTTAACAATTTAAATCAATGTAAAAGCACCCAATTTTTTTCCTCTCCATTTGTAACTAACTCAAAGTCTTGTTGTTTGCAATTTGGAAATAAATAAAAAAAGAATTGTAATTTAGTTTCCCCTTTTATCTTTGAGTATTTACCATGTATATTAACATTATGGAAAAAAAGTTATTAAAGGCGTTTGTATGAGGCAAATAAATACAGAATCTGCTCACCGGTCTTTGCCAAGGAGCCATTGTCATGATTCAGGGGAGTGTTAAGGAATGAAAAGATTCTTTTCGTAGCTGACCATAGCAACTGGTCAGTCGGTTGGTTCAGGACCTTTTGTAGTTCTTCCTGAATTTGTTTTAGTTGTCTTTTGTTGGATGGGTCACAAGAAAGTTGCCTAGACTATCTTGCCCACCTTTTATTTATCAGTAGATGTCTTATGCGTGGTGGCAAGGTTTGTTTATAGAAGAGTATCTGCTTGGTTGAATTGAGTACACTGGTTTGAACTGCAGTTATGAACTTTTACACAGTGTCATCTATGTAATCCTGAGTTTTGAGTGGGGAGTGAAGGTCAATAGAGGAATCAAGACTATTTTGGAATCTAATCAACTAGACCTTTAATAAGAGAAGGTATTTGGTTGCAGTAATTGGGTTTGATATTGATGGTAAATGTAAGAAGGATATGGCTGTGGTTAGAGAATAAGTTAATAGGTTATTAATAATAACAATAAACTGAAAAGAACATGATTCAGACTACAGAGGTTATGAAATTTTCAACTATGTCTGGGAGTTTTGAATGAGTGTAGGCCAGTAGGTTAGTTTAGGAGAAGAGAAGTAAGGACAGGCCTGAAGTTATTCCCTAGGGAGTTCAAGGTTCTACTACCAAATGATGGATGATTGGCATTGAAATTTCCTGCAATAAAGTGGCGACCAAGGGAGGAGTAACAGGTTTATTGTTAAGGCAGTACGCAGATGAAATAGAGATATAGACAGAGTAAAGCTTTGCCAGCAGGATTGGGATAGTGAGAAATGCTGAAGCGAATGAGGATAGCAGTACCACCATGAGCACTGCCATCTGAAGAATGTTTAGTATCTAAGGTGAACAGCCTAAAGACCTTAAGCTCAGGTCCAGTATCGCCCGGCAATACTGTGAAAGAGTTGTCAACGTTCGTAACCTTTTGATGATGGACCCCAGAAAGAGTAAAAGTTTATCAAATACAAGAGCACACAGATATTTTTCTGAATTCTTCTACCACAAGGGATTTTCCCTATGCATTGGCTCAAAAATAGTTTTTTAAGTTCTCAGAGCATCTGCACTTTCTTAAAGCTTTCAGAATTGGTGGCCACAATATATTGCCCATCACACCCTCTGCTATATCATAGAAGATACCAAGCACATATATAGTTCTAGACTTTTTAACAGTGTTGTTTAGAGATTTTATTTTTTGGGTTTCCTGATCGAGAAGAATTTATGTTTTTTACCATTTGTATAAGGATAACCCAGTATACAAATTAAAAAGCTAGTTAAGGGTTTCGATGAGCTTATAAAGTACTCTCTCTTAATTGATTTCCTAAGTTTTATTGAATTGTTTTTATTAACTATCAAAATCAGTTTCTCTAACATCCCCTATAATAGCTGCTATATATAGGAATTTGTAACTATGGCCACTGCTGTGTTATAAAGATGTTTTAAAAAAGTACTCATTAATCTGATTTTATTTATTATATGAAAAATATATTTTTATTGCCTAGTGGTTCTGCGCATGCGCTATTATTATACAATTACGTCTTACTTTCGCACTTCATTTGAACACCTTTTATAGACCTTATTTCAGCTCTAAAACTGTCTCAGCTGTTCAGAAGGGAGCCCTCAAAAGTGAGTGAATATCTTACTATTTTCCTAGTATAGTATAGTGAGTGTAATAGATAATACCACAAAAAGAAGTCGGGCCTAGCGCTTGCCTCTGCTGTATTATTAAGTATGTAGTGTAACAATAGAATATTAATAAAATTAATAACTATTATTAAAAATATCGATTTATCAATGATTAAATATATCGATTGACATGAGTGAGTGAGGAGGTTAAAGAGGGGTTATAGTGAAACTATGGAGAATAAAAGAGTTTCACAGTGAAGTGTTTTCTTCTTGTCTTTAATTCTTATAGGGGAAATTTCCTTAATGTTTTCTTCTGGCTTATCCAGACTAGTATTAGACCAATCCAACAATGCCTTCCTTTCCAAAATGGGGCGTTTTCCTTCATCTGGACGTCTTACATGTGCAACTGTTGCCGGATCAAATAGTACTTTTTGTTTTTCCTGACCTTTCTTTTGAGGAACTTTTCTAATAATATCAACAGTGAGCCTTTTTAGTTCATTGATGTCATAGATTTTTCTAGGCCCCTTGTCAAGGCCTTTAAATATTTGGAATTTTTTATCCTTGTCATCATTGTCTACAACCCTGGAACTTAGTGGTTTAGGCGAATTACTTCTAGATCTATCTCTGGCATATCGTGATATAAGGATAAATATATACAAAACGTTTGTATTAATAGTATCTTGATAGTTTAAGTCTGTGTAAGACACAATTATAAACTAAAATAGATTTAATAAAATTAGTAAAGATAGAAAACTACACAAATGTTAGTAAACAAACGAAATCAATAGACAAAGCACAGAGAGTTTTAATCAATTTATCAGAAACTTCCGACGTAGCTTTCATTTTTCTAAGAAGCGGACTTGGTTTCATGTCACCAATGTCCAAGCCAGTGATTAATTTCCGGATGTGACGATCTTTACTTTCTCTATAAATATTGAATAATCTTTCTTTGGCTCTTGTATACTTGTCTTTTTCCTCCGATTTTACTAAGTCCCAAATATTTTCAACTGTTTTTAAATCCAACTGAGCTATCAAGTAATTAAATTTTGTCTCTTTCCGGGTTACATTTGAAAGCTCAAACTGGGCCTCGGCTTGGCAAAACCATATTTCGGGCCTTTCCACCCAGGACGGGGGCAATTTTATAGCTACCCTGTCTACGTGTAAATTGGGTTTGTTCACTATGTTCTTACCTTTTTCGTCATCATCACCATTTTTGCTTCCGTTCTGCGACATCGTGAACGTCGGGGTCACCAATTGTCATTTCAACCCGCAGTATTTACTCTACTTTTGCTGGTAATGACTTTTCCACATCTTTCTTTACTCTTCGTAAAATATATGGTTCCAATTGTCTATGTAGCTTAGCATAACCTTTATTGGCAGAATTATCATGTGGGCTCCAGAAATAAACGTTGTAACTTACATTGGCGATGTTAATTCCCGTGATGTTATACGTAATTATGAATGGTGTTATTTTGGCTCAAAAAGATTAAAGTTTAACGCAATTTTAACCACGTGTGAAACATGAAGTCAGACATTATATAAATACAATGGAAAGCACTCCAGTGTTCTCAAAATCTAGGAGACTAGGACCAGAGGCGATGAGGATTGCAAAACAAGAATTTCAGATACTGATTAACGAAGGTATTATATCACCAAGAGTTTCACAGTGAAGTGTTTTCTTTTTATTTTGGCTAAAACCTTGTGCTCAAAGTATAAAGACAGCAACAAGTAGATAACATCAGCAATACACATTGTCGCCCGGACGGCTTCACTAGCCGACAGCTACGACCACTGTCTCTGTCGAAAATCGTGAGTTTCAAATCTCCCAGCCAGTACTTACTTTTTATTAATAATAAAATTATTTTATATAATAAATATTACTAAAATGATAAAACTGATGTCAGAAAAAAAAAAAAAAAAAAATCAAGGTTTCTAGGGCCAACTCTTACTCCATCGCGAATTAAGGGAAAGCCGAGACGTTCACATTTTATCTGCAGCCAGCTCGATGGAAGACATACCGCCACAAGCCAGCACATCCAAAGAAGAAACTGTCGACGAGTACCCGTTCTTCACCCCGAACAGCTTTAAAGTTCTGAAAAATTGTTGTAAAGGGAAAATAAACGTGCCACAAACATTTCTCCGGACACTCGATACTTATCAAGCCATAATTAAATATTAGGAAGATACTAAGGCTGGCTTCTATACTTATCAACTTAAACAGGAAAGATCGCTACGAGTAGTCATCAGAAATCTACATCTGACCACACCAGCTGATGAAATAGAAGATGAACTATCAGCTCTCGGATTCAAAGTTCGCCAAATAACGAACGTGTTGCGCGAGGACTGGCAACAAGAGGAAGCAATTAAACCACCGCTACCATTGTTCTTCGTAGATCTGGAGCGGAGAAAATCTACGATTTAACACACCTGTATTATATAAGAATACAGGTTAAAAAACCGTACCCCAAACGCAACATCATCCAGTGCCATAACTGCCAGGCATACCAAAATGTACTGTCACCACCCTCCCACGTCTGTAAAGTGCAGTGGGCAGCACAACATTGAATTTTGCAAGAAGCCCCTGAAATCGCCTGCAGTATGCGTGCTCTGCCAGCCAGGCCATCTGGCCAAGTTCAACAAGGGCCACGACGCTTACAGAATATTGAAGTCTAGGAACAAACGCGTTAGGCCAGAAGAAGAGAATCCAGCCACAGGCAGCCCAAGAAGCGCCCCATCCAGAAATTGGAGGCCTGCTGTCACTTTTGCCGATGCAGTTCGGAACAGAGAGCAGTCACAACAAAGTTGAACAGTGTGGCAAAGAACCCGACATCCTGATGATCGTCACTAGTACAATCAGTACTGCAGATTGGTAAAAAGGCATTTAGCATCCTTCCTATCCGATTCTTTTAATTCCCACCTCTCCTCTCTGTCCACCAGGAATAACTCCCTGTGGAATGTAACAAATAAAATTCTAAAATACCATCCTGTTTCACACCCACTTCGTCGCGGTTTCGGATAGGGAAAGGTCGGAGGAATTTGCTCTGCATGTTTTCTATACTTTCACACCTCACCTTTCTCTCGAAACCATACTCATGGCACATCTGTTGAATATTTCTTCACTTCACCTATCCCTTTCTCACTTCCACCAAAAGCCGTTAACCCCTCTGAGGTCAAATACCTTCTGAAAAACTTACCTTACCGAAAATCCCCTGGATATAATCTCCTGACTCCTCATAGTCTTAAACAACTCCTATATATTGAAATAAGCCGAAATGACCTCATTTTCCTCTCTCTATTTAATATTTTCAAATCATATGTGTTGGAGCCGATTTTTTTCTGTTTGATTAGATTCCTTTAAATAATTTTCCTTTTTTTTATTGAGTGAATGGAATGGTTTTTGGTTTGAATTGGTGCAATAATTTATAATTGAAATGAGAGAAAATTTTTAGTTTTTATTTTATGGTAATTTGGAAGTAGAGTTTTTGTCAAATAATTTTAGATAACGAAATATTACGATTGTGTTTAGCAATGTTATTTACATTCTAAGGATTAAAAATTCCGAGTCCCCCCTTCGTCTCACGTCGTAATCGGGTGAGTTCGCCTTGGAAGTTATTGCAGTGAGGACCTCACTCAGCTCGCCACAACTATTACTAATCTATATTACTAATCTACAACTATAACGTAATCTATTGATCGATTGCCTGCCAACCTGCCATCGATTCTCGACAACACAATCCTCGATTGTGTCCCAGCTGCCAGCTACAACATAACGGTTGACCGTTCTCTGCAGCTCAGGGTGAAGGAACTGTTGCTGTCTATCAACGGTTTGGCACCTTATCAACGTTGCAAGTTCAACTGTTCCGATCGTAACTGTTGCCAGGTAACCTTTAAAATATCTTTCACCATTTGTCCTTTGTGACAAACATCAAAGTCACCGGAATAACTTTGGGAATTCGACTGATAATCAAGGGCGGAATCAGTATTGATGAGATTCATCAGAGGTATTTTCCCGTTCACGACAAGAATAAGGGCCTTATTATTCTTCCGTTTCGTACGATAATCGTCGTGTTTCAGTCGCGTGACATTTTCGAAGACAAGTTTGGGTGCCCAGTAAAAACAATCCATAGTTGCTGTAATTTATTTGCTAGCAATCCTTATCTATAAGATCTTGCTCAATTGATATTTTGGTAACGTCCTCGTGCCTACCGGGAAATAAGAAATTTACCTGTGGAGGTTGAGAAATCAGGGAACGGAAAGTTAGGAACCAGGAAAGAATTATGGAATACGTATCAGCTAGCATGCACAAATTTATCATCGGGAGAATTTTTTTGGGAAAGATACGAATAAGAACGACATATAAACCCCTTTTCTACTCAAAACTACTGGTTTATTAAATTTATTAACTCCTTTGAACACTTTCTATAACAAAATAATACTAATTGAATAATAGAATAATAATTGAATAATATAGTAATAATTGACTAATAGAATAATAATTGGATGATAATTGAATTTACCACAACGACCTAAGCTCCACGGTGATTAATGTCCCACCCACCAATTGAATTGGTAAGAGTCACCTTGAATAAAGTCCGGTATCCGTCTATCGTTCATCTTTTTAGCCCACTAACAATTTTCTAACACCACTCACTCCTACAGACCCTCTAGCTCACACAACCTTTCCTTCCACTTTTTCCACACACTCTGCCTCCTCCTTTTCCCAATTCTTCTCAAGAGGGGATTTCCTTCTCCCAGTTCTCTCTTGTTATTGGTCAAAGTCGATCTCAGAGCGGGGGAGCTGTTCCTCCAATCCCCTTTAGTTGCATGGGTTGTTATATTTTATTCCTAGAACGCCGATGTGAAATCCACGTGTTTGTCGTCTTCTCCTCTCAGTTTTCAAGGAAGTGCAAGCACCAGTCGGCGCCGGTAATCTAATACCTCCTAAACGTTGCGGGATAGTCTATACTCAATGCTGTTCCCGTTTTGTTACAGTTCTTGTTTTTTATTTGTATTTATTTATATTTCTTGTTATTGTTTAAAATTAATTGCCATTTGTTATAAAAAAAAATGTGTGAATTTTATTACTTTGTTTGGGTGATTATAGTCGCAATTTTCTCCATTGTGTAATTTACAATTGTTTCCATTGTTCAGTTTTTCTTTTGGTAAAAGGCGGGCCTATGTATTAACAAATGGATTTAAATTCATTAATTATTATATTATTTGTTGTCAAAACACGCATGTAATTCTCTCTTCATTAAACTACCAGTTGTTCGATTTCACAATTTCGTTATTCTTTATTTTTTCATTTCATTTCCCTTCATTGATATTTCAGTTATTTATTTAAACCCCCACAATTAATATCTCTTTCCCTTCTTTCATGTGCTCAAATGACTGGCATAATTGACACGGGGTCGGAGAATTATACCTGTTGATTTTCTTTATATTGTCACTCTCCCCAACACATATGAAATTATATCTGCCAAATAACAAATACATTTCTGTTGAAATATTTTGTTTAAGCAATGCCCAACTTGGCGAGACTGGGTCATTCATGACTCAACTCTTTATGTATATGTTCTCTGAACGAGTGTGACTGAACGTTAAATCTGTTTTCATTATCACCTTGATGCTACCTTAGTATAAGAAATTTTTCTTAGGATTAATTTATTGCCAATATTCTTATAACCGTGTAATCACCATGGAGATCGAAGAACCAAGAAATAATATAAAGCCTGAAAGCTTTATCAAGTCATGGTATTATGATCCATTCAAGTGGTAAGCAATAATAAATTATTATATTTACTCCCTTTAGATTTGCAATGGTTTAAATATAGTATTTTAAAAATAATAAAATCAATATTTATATATATTACGAAGAATTATTTATTTATCTCAATTCAGACAAAATAATTAATTGTACTAAAAAATTATTCATTGGGGACTTGGTCCTAAAATAAAGTTCGTTTTTTCTTTTTTCCTTATCAATTCATTCACTGTTGTGATTTTTTAATGAAATTTTTGAGAAATAATAGTTCTTTTTTTTTTACACACTGGCACTGAATATCTATATATTTTAGTCTACTTAAATGTTAGGCCAACTAAAAAATATTTTGTGTTGTTTCAGGAACCTTATTAAAAGTGTTGCTGTTCTCTTTATTGGAGTTAAATTCGCCAGATATTGTAGAGGTTTTGAGTTAATGCCTTCTTCCATAAGCTAGTTTAAAGACCTATTTTGAACACCCTACAATATGAGGATCACCAATTTTTTATTAAGTTTGTTATGGTCTTTTAGAAACCATATGACACTAGTTATTATAGTATAATTACATTTAGGAAATGTGTAATTTGTTCCTCATTAATTTGCATAATTGGCGAAACATTACATTTATTGTTTTTATTCCTCAATTAGGTAGTATTTTAATTCCACAAGACATATTACAGATGTGTTCAATGTTGACTATTTGTACAAAGCTTCAAGTGTATTGAAAAATTAGTTTATTTGTGTAGCAATCATTTACTAATATAATATGAAGTATAACATGAAATAGTACTCTCTTAGTATGTTTCAAGTTATCTAATGTAAAGTTATTCTATTTGAAATATATTGATTCACTCATAGGCAATTATATTTTGTTTTTTTTCTTAATGATTACTTTATACTACTGTGTGTGGTGTTATGAAACTATCCTTGCATCCTTAATCTTAGTTCTCATACTTACCGTGGCTCAATATTTGTAAAATTAAATTTTTGTAAGTTTTATATATTCTATATTTAAATGGTAGTATAATTTTCCTCTAATCAATACAATACATCAAACACTAGTGTTAAATTATGTTTCAAGTTTGTTTTTTTTTCAATGACAGGGGTCCCCCAACGTTTTTGTATCTAAGAGCACATTCTAGAATAGTATAATAAAAAAAAGTGACCATTGCCTCGATGATTATAAGCTATTGAAATCTACTACATGTCAATCAAATAATATTAATGAATAATTGTTTCCAACTAACATGAGTATATTTCTTTAACTCTAATTTGTAACTAATTATAATACAAAACATTTTTATAAAAAAACTTCTTTAATCGTGTTCATATAACAGAGAGCACATTTAAAACAATTGACAGGCAGAGGATTAGGGGCCCCTGTTTTAAGTGGTTACAACAGAAAGTCTAACCTACACTTCATCTAAAATAATTGCATTTGCTTAAATATTTATTCCTAGTGGCAAATTAACTTTAATTCCATCTTACTAATGTTCCCTTATTGTTTGTTGTAGTACTGCTGTACCCTAATTCTTAATGCATAACTGCATATGTTTCTATTATGTAAAAATTAGATCCTTTCCCATTAGATCGTGAAGTAACTGGAAAACGTCAAGGATTGTATACTTACCAGTAAAAAAATATGTGTGTGCCTGTACACATAAAATGTATTTCATATAAAACCACATACGTACTATTAAAATGATACATAATGGTAATTTAAAAATTTAGTCTGGTAAATTCTTTCACTATAAATAGCAATATAAAAAAAAAAGTACTTGTGTACATTTAAGAATGGTTGGGTGGTCAAGTCTGTCAGAAACTGTGTTATATATAGGTAAATGGTAGCGTAATTGGAAAATAGGTGGTAAGATAGTGTTGCATAGATGATAGGAGGGGATTAAAGCCTGTTTCTAGATAGATGGGTGCACTTAGCATTCTACAAGCTTTTCGACGAGTTTAAAAAGTACTGATTTAGGACAGTTTTCTGAACAGGATAAATATTGCTTAGGCATATAAATTATTTAAATCCTATTTTGTTAAGTTCTTTTGATCCCACACTGATGTGGGTACAAGTTTTAGATAAAATTAACTCTCAAAATATTACGAATGTCACTGAAGTATTTCAAACAATATTATTCTTATTATGTAAAATTAAACAAATAATAATAGTAATAAATAATATTACTCCATTGTAAGTAGCTACCCTTTACTTTTGATTTTATGTTATTCTGTAATATTTTACTTCTCTGGGCAAGACAACCTATTATCATTATTATGATAACATATTATTTGTATACCTTCAATCTATTACTACTATCTTCCCAGATTAAAGTTTGTTATTTTTTTTTATTAGCCAATGAAAAAAGGTGAGATAGTTACAACTGCATTAATGATGTCACTAGAGCATAGCGAAAGAGATTTGATTTTGGAAAGGCTCATGTTAAGACTGGGGTTGTTTAGCTTACAATAACAGATCAGCAGTAATTGTTTATGATAAGTTTTTATTGGGGGATATATATATATAATTTGAAGTTGTTAGAGCACATGACAAGAGATTGAGAGTTTATAAGTTGGAGCCCCGGCCTTGTCACCATCTTTTATTCTTAGGGTAATAGTTATTAAAATAGTAGGATAAGAAACAACAACTAATGATGATTATTATTGTTTTCTTTTTCTGAACAAATGAGCAACCATCTCTTTTCAGACAGTACTGTGAGAGATGCAAACTCTTTCACGAAGGGCGGTAAAAAAAATTCAAGTCTTGATAAAGTACACAATTAAGGGTTTCATTACAAATCCGTAATCAACTTTATACACTTAACGTAGAATGTGTTTCTATGGCAGGGGTGAAATGATACGAACGTGAGACAGGTAACACCCACGGACCCAGCGTGTTAGTAATACAAACGTTAGTTTGTTTGAGTGTGCACTGCTTGACAGATAAAGACTGAATTACCACAAATAAGTGCCAACACCATATAAATTAGTTTACAATTCCAATCTATTTTTTAAAGAGCAAAATGGAACATTCACTCATCATACAAATGAGTGAAAAGTCTGATTGTAATGAACATTCTTGTTATTTTATTATTTGCTTTTTGTTCTATGCCTCTTAACTTCTCAACAAAATGAACTCCAATTTGTCTACTGTTTGTACTCTGTTTTAAAAGGGATGAAACCTCAATATTTATTTTGCTTACAATAACAGATCAGCAGTTATTGTTTATGAGATGTTTTTATTGGGGGATATATTGTTGTGATATTTTAAAATGATGATTTTTAATAGTGTTTGTTTAATTAAACTCGAAATTAGCGAGCATTGAATAACGATCCGTGATTCATTTTTGAAAGTATGAACGTTTTTATTGTCGTCATATTAATTATTAATAATTGAAATAAAATAATATCATATTTAATATAAACATTTAATATATAAACTTCTAATTTAAGCAAAGTAATAAATATTCAAAACAACTGGCTATAATAACAAATTGAAAGTCAAGAAGGCAGTGGAAGTAATATAAAGATCCGCAGGACAAGGAAAAGGTCTCATTCTTAGATCTGGGACCGAAGAGGCAGGAGACACGCAAGCCCAGGTAGCCTGACCCACGCTACCGCCTCATGGCATCACTTTCACTCGGCACGAAGAGGTAATAGAACCACGCGCGGCAGAGAAGAACAAGCATGCTGATCCGAGAACCACACCACACGAAGATTATCCACAAGAAGCACTGGCCATTATTAGTATACAGTTACGAATAATTCACAAGGTACCATTTTTAATGTTAGTTTTAATAGTATTCTTTATTACGTACGTATATAATTTTAGTATATCAATTTTAGTTATTCAATGTGTATAAATAAATCCAATAAACCTTTTGCCAGAAGATTCCTATATAATTATTAACAGAACCCTGATATAACGTTAAAGTTATAAAATATAAAAGTTTTTTAAAATTATATAAAAAATATATAATTAAAATATTATTATTATTAATGAATAAAGCAAATATTAGAATAATATATATAATTTGAATTTAAATATCTTATACAACTATAACTGCTAAAAATTTGTAAGCAATAGAAATAATCAGAATTGAGTCCTTTTTAAAATGAACACTGTAACTTTACCTCCTGATGCGTTGCAATTAAAAACATAGGAAGAAAGCAAACATTAGAATTAACTATGCCGGGTAATTCAGCCAGTTAAATATTAGATATGTATTACATAATGAGTCTGATTAATAACTCACTTTTATTTATTGGTATTACAAGTTTAATGTTTGTTCCCTTTAACATCCTCCCGATTTGCACTACTGTTTTCCACAGGTTGAAAACATGGACCAATTTCTGTCAGTTGTTTCAACATATCTGCTGTTTTCTTCTTTGCAGCATTAACTAATGTTTTTCATCCCTTTAAGCACTGGTTTAACTTTTGAGAAATGATAAAAGTTGCTAGTTTCTTAAGCGGGTGAATATGGAGGTTGTTAAATTACAGTAATGTGATTGTCGGTCAAATAGTGCTGTGTGAGCAGGCACATTATCCTGGTAATCATAAACCATTTTTTCATAGTTGCATTTCTTGCAGACTCTTTCTCTCAGCTTTTTCAAAACTTCTTTATAATATTGCTGGTTAATTGTTGAGTCTTCTGGAACCCATTCTTCCTAAATTTCACCATTGATATTTTAAAAAAAGAATAAGCATTGCTTTGAATTTTGGTGACGACTATCTTTTGGTTTCAGGATCAAACTGGAAGAGGAAGATCCTGAAAACATTCTGTTGTATTGTGAAATTTTATTAAACATGCCAGATTAACTCCTTGTTCAACTTTTAAACTTCAATTTTTTTAGGCATTATTTAGATAACACAATCTACCTAAATGGTGACACCATTTCAACTGAATTTCATGAAGTTTTGGTATTTATCAAGTTGGCTCAGACATGTTCAAGATTACTACATATTCAGGTTCTGGCTGCTTTATTTCCTATGTGGAATCACAGTCTTGTTAGTTTACAAATATATAACTCGTATAGATGGTGAAATAATATGTTCATTATTTTATCTTTGATAATAAATATATCAGCTTTTTAGGGCAAGGTATAGATACAAAATATTGAAAAATAAAACATAGTCAACTGATTGTTTTTGAGAAAACTGCCCCAATTTTTTTTGCAATCTTTAATTTGAAACCCTACTTAATATGATAGAAAAATATTTATTTTTATTACCTCTGGGGCGTCAAGTAAAACTTTCATACAATACCATCCTTCTATATGAAACTGGGGCTATAAAAAATGGAAATATATTTATGATGACAGTTTTAATGGCTTTAGATACTTATAGCCCACTTAAGCTCATACAAACATTACATATTATTAATCAGGACTCCAAAATATTTAATATGATACCCTAACCCTATTTAATACAGAGAAATAATAATTTTGTTATTACTAATTAACGTAATACTGCCCCTTAATTATTTCTCTTGGGATTGGTTTTAATTTTAGTATCATCGGAACAACCAATGTAACTACTATGCAAAATAGCATGTATCACAAAATGACTGCGTTAAAGTTGTGAACAAGACGTAATGACTTTTAGTAATTATAGTTTGAAAAAGCAACATAAAAATTCCATACTATCAATCATGGCATTAATATCTTTAATTTGATACTCAAAATTATTGTTGGGGTAATTGTTTTGTTTTTTTAATAATCACTAATTAAGTGTGTAATAATATGACACATACTTATGTTTTATAGAAATAACTAAAATTTGCATGTTTTCCTTAATATCAAACAAGATTAAAACTTTAATCTATAAACAAGTTCCATGCCTAAAATAATGCAACAATCACCAACAAATATGGATTTTATTTTTGGAGGATGGTAAAGGTTAGTGTAAATAGGAACAATTTTATTTGTTAACACATACAAATTTTTTGTCAATTTTACATCATTCTAGGTGATAAATAAACCCTGATTAATAACTTATTAATAAAATGGGTGTAAAAGTATATTTATTTAATAATTAACTAATAGCTTAAATATGAGTACATAAGAGTGTAGAATCCTAATACAAATATATATTATGATGAAATATACACTGGATGATAAACTTAGTAATCAATATTCATTATATACGAAAAAATAACTTAAGAAAGATTGAGAGGATGATCAAGTTCAGTCTTAAGAGGAGTACTGGTGCTATTTTTCATCTCTTATTAGAACTAGCTTTAAGAATTAATGGATTCGATAATCGAAATATACAAGGTAGCATACTGGCCAATGAATTAAATATCTCTTCATTGAGACCCTGAAAAAAAAATAATTATTCAGATTTAGCAGTATTTAAAATAACATTTTCATAAATTTGAGCTTATTGTAAAAAAATATATATAATGCACCAAAATGATAAGGAGGATAAAAATTGATTGGCAAAAAGTTTTTAAAAAACTCACTGATTGGAAAACCTTATTTTTTTTTTAATTTGCATTTGTCTATTTTTCTGTGCAAAACTCTTTTCAAAAATCTACGAGGGCACCACCCAGGGGAAAATAGCATTTTTATAAATTTAATTGAAGTAAAATCTTAGAAATTGATTCTTTTCAGTTTTTGCATACATTTCCCATATTGATTCCTCAAGTAAAAATAGTTCATGGACAAAAGGAAATGTATCAGGCCTTAAAAACGTTACAACAAAAAAAAATTTAATAAAGGGAGGTCCCAAGCATCTCGCCCTACGAGTGTATAGGGGTATGTATTATACTTGTGTGCCTTCCTTCACGAGCGTGTCTTGCATGCTCATTTGTGGGACCTCCCTAAGTGTGAGTTGTATATGAAGATTGATTGACACCTCTATGAGCATAAAGCACAAGTGAGTCATGTAATGCACATATATGGGATTAATGTCTCCCTAAATGGTGGTGGCCTAGTTATAAAAAAATATCGCAACTTTCAAACTACAAAATCTGAGATATAATTATGTTTCTTAACTTAGTCTAACAAATTAAGAGATATTTAGAAGTGGGACACAGTGACATAGAATAATCTAATTTCTATTTCTAATATTACTAATAATCTTTATAATTATTTTTTTACAATCTGAGAAGTAATTTAACATTTTTAAAGAAAATTATTGCTCACTAATCATAACACTTAAATAAAATTAAGTACCTTTGGTAAAAGCAACTGTAAATTTTTCAGTTCTGACCCACCCCATGTGGCCATTTCTATCATAAATCCTTTGATACATTTGAATATTAATTCAGCTCTTCTTGTATACCACGCTGGAGTCATTTCCTGTCATAGTACATAGATGCAATTTAACATAAAGGAACATATAATTATATAATAGACACATACAAATTTCATGAGCAAAAAGTTTATATTAATATATCAAATAAAATATTTAATAGGGAAACAAATCACCAGTTTTGAAATTTAAAATACTAAATAATATATCAGGCAACATCAAAACCAATCTGAATCATGATAGTCATCAACCATGTAAATCAAAAATGCATAAAAAATTACAGCCAAATCTGCAAAAAAAATAATTTAGATATTATATAGCTTTTTAGGATCTAGAGCAGATATTAGTTGAGCAATAAATTATTTCAGATTTCAAGATAAAAACCATAACGAAGTATGGATTGGTTTAAAAAGATTATTAAGATCGGGGAGCTAATATTTATGATAGGAAGTATCATGATATATTATAAAATTGTATAGAAATATTACTACAAGGAAACAACATTGTGTTACTTTATCAAGTACTCCAGCTAAACTTATGGTGTGTTTATGTTAAGAATTTAATCATTTATTACTATTATCAAAGTGCATGTATTCAAAAAAAACAAATGTCTGTGTTGGACCATTAACGTGGTCGATATGTCACAAGGGAAGTTTGAGGTCCCTGGTGGCGGAGAGACAGTTAGATGGTCTATGAACTTGCCAATGGCTTAGTGACGGGTAACATCTTTGATCTATCTGACTCTATTTTCTTTTGATAAGTGCATGTGGACTGTGCCCAGAACAAGAGGTAGGATTTGGTGTATTTTTACGTGGTCTTGTCAGGAGCTCTATGTAATGATGCTTATTTAAGGGAAGTCACGGTCTGTGTCACTTTGTTCCATTTTCTAGCCCCACTAACCCATTCCACCCCCCTGTCCAGGTTAAATTTTGGAGAAACAAAATAATTTTGTTTGTACATTTGGGGCTGATGTAAGCCAATTTTATAATAAAATATATTTTTTTAATTACTTTGTTTGATTTTTTCAATAGATTTAATTAAATTTTTTCTTAAGAATATTTCTTTACTTGGATTTTGTCAATGACACAAGTTTTGATTTTGCTAATAGATACAGTTTTTTTGGAAGCCATTTTTATTTATAAAATCTTTGATCCAGGATATGATGTGAAGGATGAGCTAGTAAGGGTTTCTGTGGAACCCCAAGCTACCATTACATTTTGATCAGTGTAGGATTTAAGCGCTGTAATGTGGGTATATAAAACATTTCCTAATATGACCTCTTATGTTGGTCTGGAAATTGACCATGTGTCAATTGTGGATTTTTAAAAATAAATGAAATATCTTTTTTAATCTGTATAAATAAATTTAAAAAATAATATTGATTTTTTGATCAATATATTGAAATAATTAATTAGACACCATAATACAAAATTGGGTCCCAGAAGATTAATAACAACTTCTAAACGCCAAACAACACAGGTTAGAAAAGCTAGTTAGCTATATATGAATTACAACATTTATTTTATATATTTACTAGAGTATTAAAGATATTATCGTTTATTATTACACTGTTTTTAATTACTTACTAGTTCCCTCCAACATGATTTTTGTTTATACTTCTTAATTTTGAGATGGTCTCTTAAAAATAACATGTACCTTATTTCATCACAAAAAAATTTCCTATAGTAAAAATGTTTAAAAAAGAAGAGAAAATTGTGCCTCTTTTTTATTTTTATTAAAACAATTTTTATTAAGATAAAATTACAATCTGCCTTTTATTAGGCAATAAGTAATTGAGATAAATGTTATCATTCATACAATATTTACAAACAGCCCAGAGGCCCCCCAAGTCCACAAGGTTGTCACCTCCCTCGCATGCGAAGGAGGAAGCGGAGTCTTGGGGAGTCCCCCACGCTCCTACATCAGCCACGTCACTGGATAAGAGCCAGCGGAGGCTGACCAAGAGTGTGAAAGCCACAGACGCTCAGGACATGATTAGAGCAACTGGCCATTGCCAGGACTCCCACTATCACTTAGTTATAGCGATCAAGAGGCCACTGCCGTTTTAAATCTTCAAGGAAAATTATAGGGGTGAGTGGTGCAGTGCAATGACTGTGCTAGGGAATTAGGGTGGTTGGATAGGTTACTATGGAATTTTATGAACTTGGAAGGGATGAGTTCAAGAATATAGGATATGTTAAGATCATTGTGAAGGGTTTTGTTGCTGACGTAACAAGGGGCATTTACTATTGTTCTTAGGACTTTTGATTGAAAGGATTGGATGCGCTTGATGTTCGACTTTTTTGCTGTCCCCCATAGCTCTATTCCGTATGTCCAGATTGGCTTAAGTATAACTTTGTAAATAAGTAGTTTGTTTTCTATTGAGAGGTGGGATGTCCTTCGAAGTAGTCTGTACAGTTGTCCAAAGCGTCTGTTTAGTTCTTGTCTTTTTAGCCTCGTGTGTGGGTTCCATGTCAGTCTTTTGTCGAGATGGAAGCCTAAATACCGTACTGTCTCAGACACAGGGAGAGGAATTGAATTTAAAAAGACTGGCGGACAGGACTTGCGGCAAAGGGTAAAGGTTATGTGGGAACATTTTCCTTCATTGACTTTGATTCACCATTGGTTGCACCAATACTCAATCTCGTCAAGGTGTTTTTGAAGGTTTTGAGATGCTATATCAGGGTCTGGATGGGTTGACAGGACTGCAGTGTCGTCTGCGAATGTTGCCAAGAAGGTATTGGTGGTAGAGGGGACATCAGCGTTTTATAGATTATAGAGGATGGGACCCAGGACGCTGCCCTGTGGAACTCCTGCTTTAATGGGATAGTAGTTAGAATATTCTAAACCACAGCAGACTTGGAAGAAACGGTTTGAAAGGTAGGATTGTAGGATTAGGAATAGGGTTTGCGGTAAATATCCTTTGAGCTTGTAAAGCAAACCTGCGTGCCAGACCCTGTCAAAAGCTTGAGCTATGTCCAGAAAGGCAGCAGTGCAATACTGTTTGGTTTCAAGGGCTGAGGATATGTGATCAACAACACGAAGGCCTTGTTGAGCTGTGGAATGTCGTTGGCGGAAACCAAACTGGTAAGTAGGGTAAAGGTTTTTAGATTCAACAATTGGAAGTAGGCATTTTAATAGGAGTGTTTCAAATATTTTTGAGAGGATAGGGAGTAGGCTAATTGGATGGTAAGATGAGGCGTCATTGGGCGGTTTACGGGCTTGGCGAATAGGACTATAATGGAGTGTTTCCAGAGGAGAGGAAAGTGCGTAGTTCGGATAATGCAATTATAAATGTAGGTTAGGAAGATTATGGCTTAAGGAGGAAGTTGTTGGAGGATTCGAGGAGTAAGGAGATCATATCCTGGAGATTTTTGATAAGGTAATTTTTTTAGAATATATTTGACCTCAGAGGGGTTGCTTTTGGTGGCAGTGAGAGAGGGATAGGTGAAGTGAGGAAATCATCAACAGTTGGGCGGTGATTATTGTTTTGAGGAGTGAAAGTACGGGAAAGATGCAGTGCGAATTCCTCCGCCCTCTCGCCATCCGAAGCCGCCCAGGACTCGTCATCACGACGGAGTGGGTGTGAAACAGGATGATATTTTAGGATTTTCTTAGTTACATTCCACAAGGAGTTATCCCTGGTAGACAGGGAGGAGAGATAGGAATTGAAAGAATCGGAATGGAAGGATGCCAATTGCCCCTTTACCAGCCTGCAGTACTGATTGTATGAGCGACGATCAGTAGGATGTCGGGATCTTTACCACACTGTTCTCGAGTGGTGTTTGGATTGGATTAGGTCTTTGAGATACTGAGGTAAAGGATTTTGATTGTGAATTTTTAGGTGACGGTGGGGTGACGATGCCTCCCAGGCCGACCTCTGGATCAGAGTAGTGAAGGAATGCACTGCATCATCTGGGTCTTGGGATGTTTTCAGAGGTACTTTGAGGTCTACAGAGTCTGTAAGAATCTGGCGGAAGTGGTCCCAGTCAACTGGGCCCCTAATAAATGAAAGAGGAGGCAGTTTGTGTATTGGATTTAGGGAAATGGTTAATAATAAGGGGCTATGGTCGGAGGAGAGGTCATCAAGGCGCTTGAGTGAATAGTTTAGTGTTCCTAAACTATTGTAGAAGAAAAAGTCAAGGAGATCTGGATTTCGGTTAGGATCTGATGGCCAATAGGAGAGATATTGGAGCAATGTCTCCGTGTGAGTGCATACAGCAAAGCACGTCCTCGTGTATTTGTGGATCTTGAGCCCCAGTGTTGGTGCTTAAAGTTGGTGCGTTAAAGTCCCCACCCACAAGGAAACGATGCCCGATGGAGTCTAGAAAGGAGATGAATTGGGAATCGAAAATGGATTTATTGGGAGGGCAGTACACTGATGCTATGCTAGAGTAAGGGGAAAAGTGAGGGTGGTGATTGACACTGCAGTGGATTTAAGGAAATCATGTGCTACCAAAGGAACTATGTGATGGGATATGGAGTTATGGACAATGAAAGCGGTACCTGCATGAGGTCTTCCATCTGGGTGATCAGTTCGATAAGCCTGGTACTGTCGAACGGTAAATGGTCGTTTACTTGTAAGTCTTGTTTCAGTAATAAGAGCTACGTCGATGTTTTTGTCATGGAGTAGTGCTGTCAGTTCGTTAGTGTGGGTGCGAACACCATTCGCATTCCAAAGGAGAATGGATAAGGAGTCGGAAGGATCCACTTATGGATTTTGTTTAACGGGGATAAGGTAGGAGACAAGATTTGTAAGAAGGGAAATGAGAGTGGTAATTAGGGTTCTGAACTCTGTAAGGAATGAGGTTAAAAGGCTGGTGAGATCTGAAGAGCTTGAAGGTGGCGAGATGTGTGGTTGAGGATGGGATTGAGTTTGCTGGTTGCTGGGATGAACGGAGTGCTGGGGAAGAAGTACTTGCGGAGGAGGAGTGGGCAATGCCTGTGACTGCTCTCTGTTCCGAACGGCGTCAGCAAAAGAGACTGAAGGCCTCAAACTTCTTATGCCTCTAATGGAAAAGATTACCACATTAGAGAAACCATAAAAGTATTGTATTTAGTTTAAGAAGTAAGTGTGGAGTTAATAAATCAACAATACCCTGCACACCTTTTTCATTGTTCCTGACGTTTTCAGGAACATAGCCCCCGCATTTTACAGTGCAATAAATTTTTTATTTGAATGCAGATGTACAGTAGGAAGAAAAGAGCGAATAATTTTCTTTTAAAGATTTTTTCCCTGAACATTAAAAAAAAAGAAGAAATGAGTGAAATATCTAAATTAAAAATAAATAATAATGCTAGCACATAAAGTAAGAAGGGAAAAAAATAACCTAGTCAATATATAATACAATAGTACTACTGATAGTATTTTCTATGTACTTTATGCTATTAGGTATGGTTTAAGCCGATGCTCTGGGGTTGGTTGAGAAAACAGAATGTGAAATACTTTGGCTATGACAAAACATCTTACTGCCCGGAAAAAAAAAAAAAAAAATATAATAAAGAAAAACACTGTGTACTTAAAATAAAAAATTAAGGATCAAAACAAAATGCGAAATACTTTGGATGTGCCGAGACATCTTACTGCCAGAAAAATAAAAACTTTTCTTCTAGATGAAAATATAATAAAAATTTGTAAATGGAAAATAAAGAATTAAGGATCAATAACATCAAAATTACTTACATTATTTATTTCATGAGTTAAAAGGACAGGTAAAGTCAATGTAGTGACATCATATGAACATGCAGATTTCATTATATTGCGCAGTCCAAGTATGATAGGGTGCCGTGATGTTATGTCATCTGAAACAGATGAAAGTTTGGTATATAAGTATATATATTTATATAGTGCATACAAAATAATTATAATTTTATAGTAAGTATCCTGAGTACTTCAACTTCCTATTAAGTCGTATTGAGCTCCATGTAAATTCTCGAATTATTGTTGGCTAGGTCTCTTTTCCTAACGTTGGGAAATATTCCTGCCACCTTTTCATTTTGTAAAGATTCCATCCTATTATCCTTAATGTACTTAATAGATGTCATATTGGGACTTTAAAATGTTTGGTTAGGTTTATCGTCAGGTCAATTTGTTTTCTAAAGTCTTTGCAGAATTTGTTTTGGTAGCTACAGTTACCTCTTTTAACCATTTCCCCAAGTTCTGTATTGCTCTCAATTTTCTGGCTTCTTGCAGTTTAAAGATATTGTCACACTGTTTTCTTCTTCCTGAACATATCTTATAGAAAAAACTATTTATATAGAAAATAAATAGTTGGTGGACTTATTGGTAGTACTTATTCTTATTAAATGATTGTGAAACCAAATGGTATTTAGATTGAAAGTACTTGATTTTATTTGTTGAACCATCTTGGTTACTGAAAATCTTGCTATATCTTAACCATATACAGCATAATCCAAGGTGTTATTGAACATACATAAAGAATTTTCTGAATACAATACTGATGAAAAAGTTGTATACATTGTCTCAAATAATGCCGCGAATGTCGCCTAATAGCGGATAAAAAAAAACACCTCAATTGTTTTGCTCATACTCTACAGCTTGTTGTAAATGATGCTTTTTAAAATTCTTTAATTCAATTAATTGTAAACAAGTCAAAATCAATAAGGAAGGCCTTCAAAATGAGCATTGTTGCCACTCAAACTTGGCGAAATGAACAAATCAAAGTGAATAAACCCAAACTGAAGCCTAGTAAATAACAACTTGTTAGAACAGTTTATGTTTTAACAACTTTTGGAAGTTGATAATGCTCTTGTGATTGCCATTTCCAAAGTGAAAACAATTAATATTTCTTTTTTCACATCTGAACGGTTTCCTTCATCGGATAAAAATGAGGGGAACGTATAACAAACTGAAAAATGTAGGGTTACATTATATAAGGTTGGGTAACCTTGATCATTCAACGATATTTAGAAGAAGAAATACTCAAATGAAAATGATTTGTTTAAATTTTGGAAGAGTGAAGAAATGCCTGAAAAATTTGGCGCCCTGTGTAAGGTTGAAATAAAAAAAAAAAAAATCTTTGCTACCAGGGTCTTCATCACTGCCATTAGAATGTGTTTTCTCCAGTATTTCCCAACAATGAAGTAATCTGAGACCAAGGAAAGCAGAAATGGTTGTTAACAGCCAACATGTGGCTAAAAAAAGAGTAAGCAGGGGCCTTGAACATTTTTCTGGCCTGGGAGATTCATCACACTTTTACAAAATATATTTATTTTATAATGGCAAAAGTAGTGAAAACCAATGTATTAAAAAAATACATTATTTGTGGATCCATATATTCAAAAATTAACTGTCGACATTATGAGAAAAAATTAACTTTTATTTTAAAATATTATTCTTGCGAATATATGATGTGTTTAGTGTCATTATTATTATATTATCTATGTTCACATGTAAGAATAATAGTAAACACAATAATAATAACTAATTATGTTTCAATTTTTCACTCCAAAAAAAGTCTATAGTGGGTCTAAATCTAATATGGGGATATATAATTTTATATGTGGCCCGCGGAGTTATGATTCATTTCAAAAGTGGCCCCCAAGATCATTTGGGTTAGCCACCCCTAGAGTAGATAGTTATTCTTTTAATCAAAGTTTAATAATTATTATCACTAGGTATCTACCTGCTGGAAATACATTTTTCTTAATTAAACTTGCAAGTTAAACCTTTAAATAATTAAAAGGTTAACAGCGGAGCACTTCGATTTTTTTATTTAGTGATTGCTGTAGTCTCTCACTATTGTGTTTGTTTTTACTAATGAGTCGAGATTTTTTTCGGAATGAGTTTTCAACAAAAATGTTTTTTGTCATCAACCTCCCCATCTTGAAAAAGGCAAGGCACGTTACACAGCAAAAATTGAACAAATTATATTTTCTATGCATGTTCAGTACAATAGGAATAAGTGATTCAAGAACCACAATGTTAGGTAGATAATAGGTAACTATTTATTTTATAAAATTCAAACAATCAGAAAACATGATGAGAACAACTTAATATTAAAGAACTTTATCATGAGGTGTATGTAGCACCTGAAAAAACAAGAGTAGCAACAAAGTGAATGAACCAAAGTTTTTAAAATCAAAAACCTACCGAGCTACAACTCAATGTTGGGAGACTCTTTTATCAATGCTACTCAAAGTAAATTTTTCAAATGAGAGTCAGTTATTAGCACCCTGTTGTCATCTTGGAGAATGATTACTCGCATCGATATGTTGTACCAAAATGACAAGCACATTGGACAGCTAAATCGTGTGAGAAAGTTGGTTTTGAAGGATTGAATTAGAGATGAAATTTATATTTTTTGTAGTCACGATCAGCATACAAGCAAAAAGTGATATGTCAGTTTTCAGAAAAATCTGTCACATAAAGGACAAGCTTTGCCACAAACAATACAACATGAACATCAGTATTGGTAAATTATTAGATTTACCTAGTTATCGAGTGTTCAACAAGCTTAGCTGTAAGGAAGTTCTTCATTTTCTTTCTGTAAGTTGAGACATCACTGTGTAGTTTCCAGAACCTTTCCGCTTGAGACAACAAACATCACAATGGAGAAATAGTTCTCCTTGTTCCTCAATGTCTTTTCCGAACATTTCTATGAATTTCCTGCAATTGAGGACAAGAGCCTGTATTTTATTGACCACCACCAGTCGACGGTCTTTGGACCAAACATAATTCCAGTTCCTTGCCACAATTTAACAGTTATATTTTAGAAGAGGTCTTTTCAAATAGTTTTCCAATAGTGCAATACAGGCCTTGTTTTTACAGAACATGGCAGGAGCCCTATCAGAGCAAATGCTGTCTAATTTTTGCCAGTAAAAGTTTTTTTCTTTCTACAGCAATTTTTAGCACTTCATACAAATCTTCTGAAGTCGTTATTCGTAGTCAATTGAAGTCAAAAAGTTCTTCAGATGTTTCAAGGTTCTCATTGACCACACAAATGTAAACACACAGTTGAGCAAATGATTTGTTGTCACAACTTTCGCCCTAAGGTGGGAAAATCATCAAAATATTTAAGGAGAAAACTGAAACCTACCACTTGTCTGAGTTTTTGCTGTATTTAACTTTAGTTAATTAAAGTTTGCCCAGGCACTGGATCTGATCTATAGGTACGACGATACGTTTTCACTATGAACATATTTCTGTTTTTTGGTAAATGTCTTGTTTCCATTAGAAAATTTTATATGTTTATAATTTTTTTAGTTAATATGTTTCTTTTTATTATTTGTTTGGAATGCACCAAAATGATTTCTTAGGTTTTCTGTAGATTATGTTGAAAAAGAGAAAAGAGACATGTGGTTGTAAACCAAATAGTACATTGAGAAAAAATAAGCTTTTCTTTTTAATTTCAGTTACAATAAGGATAATGTGTCTCGTTTCCAGAGATAATTTTATATGATTGTAAATTTTGTACTTATTGTATTTCAATTTATTATTTCTTTATTTATTTGGAATGATTCCTTAGTATATGTTTCTAATATTAAATAAAAGTAGTTTTAGTAACTCTCCAATTTAAAATAACATATAGAATGTTTAGTTTTAAAAACATTACAATACAATATATATATATAAATACATTACAAAGGGGGTCCTAGCTCATACTTTAACATTTGTAATGATTTGGTAAACATGATGATTGTATATTAATTTTAAACTACCACTGGTTTCTAAGGACAGTTTTTACCTGATTTAACAGTATCATCAACAACAATGTGATAAACGACATGAACTTCAGACAGATTAGAGTGTTTAGTAATAAAGACATCCCCTGTTTGTAGATATCTAGTGCTGCTTTTCCTCAACTAAAAAAACATAAATAATCAATTTAATCATAATCAATCAAGGACTTTGGAACAGTTAATAATTAAATAGCTTTACTACACCATGAATAAATAAAACTTACAAGGCAAATTAAAACATTTAATTTAATTATAAATAAATGGAAAATAGGGATTTAAACTGCTGGATCTTGGAGTAAAGAGATTTTTTTTTTGTCTTTCCATGTCATCATCCATCATATTCATCCATGCCATAATATTTTTGAGGTATGGATTCTGATCTGTGGAGTGTATAAAGAAACATTACTATCACTCTTCTCCTTTGTTTTATTTGTTATTATATAACACACTGGCCAGTGATAGGCCAATCTTATATCGGGAATGAACTTTTAATCCTAAGCCCACTTCTCCTTTCCAAAGAATTGTGCACAGATCTTCAATCACTCTCCCCCCCTCAATTGAATCCTGTTCTTTCCTGTCTATGGCAATGATAAACAAAAATATCTCTTATTCATCTCCAATCTGCTTCCCTTAAAATCTAAGAAAACCTTGACCGAATAAGTTCTTGGGCCTAAGTCAACAAACTGGGTCTAAACGCTTACTAGTCCAAATTCATGATCACAGGCTCCTACCTAACCCCCTTATCTCTCCCAGATCTACCTAATGTATCTTTATAATAAATCCTGCCCTATCCAATACTCTTCATTCCTCAACCTGTATCACAAATTCACATCCTTCAACAACAAATCAGCAAACTTCTTGTTTCCTTTGTTTATCCTTCTCAATTTTAGATTACTGACAGCTGTTTACGATGGTCTCTCCCAGAATCTCGATGAAAAACTAAAATGTTTTACGAACCCAATAACAAGGAATTGGGATGTCACCAATACTACCTTGGATCCTTCCTCTTAAATACTACCATGACTTAAAAGCACCCTTACTTACCTTCAAAACTTCCTCAAACCTCAAATTCAAATCAGCGCTCAAATCCTGCATACCCTTCCAACCTGATTTTCCCTTCTCACAAATCTGCTTCCTTTGACTGTTCAATTCTTATCTGTGCCTATGTAACACTATTTTCATCGATAATCATTGTTCACCAACTCTCCCAATCTTTAAATTGAGACTTTACCAGTTTCTTACCTCCTTCTAATCAAACAATTCATAATTAAACATAATTATTATTTTCGTTATTGTTTAATCAACAAAAACAGCAACCTTCCATGCTCTTTCCCTCCTTGTCATAATTTCTGTTTTATTTATTTATTATTTTCATCTCTATTCACTTTCGTTTGTTTCAATTTCTTGCTGTTGGTCTGCTGTGGTAGTTATCTCAGGTGTACATAGCCATAGCACATCATATTGCACATTTGTACATAGTATTATTCATATGCTTATCAACAAATCTGTTTAATGTCAAGTATTTTTTTTTTGCCATCTAGACATTCCTATTATGTTCCTTGTTATTATTAGGGGACAATGCCCCAGAGTAAAGTTTTTTTCATTTCATTTTCATTTTAAAAGTAAGTAAGGAATATTTATCATTGATACTGCATATGAAAACTACACACAGACAAATATTTCATTAAATCCTGATATTGAAATGTATATTGTTTGGTGAGGAAAGCCTCACATTGGGGAACCACCTATTAATTAATAATTATGAAAAGAAAAACCTGCTGTTCCATTGAAGTAAGAATATTTGAATCCATAACTTTGTTACATTTTCTCCATTCAATTCCTTTTTTAACTGATTCCCGAATACTTTCAATCTGTTCTTCAGCACTTTTGAAATGGAGCTCAGTTGATTTTTCACATTCTTTAATAAAATCTTTAAAAAAAAAAAAACAGACAATTAACTCTTAGCTAACTTACAATAATTTTTGAAGTTCCATTAACAGGGAACTAGGGTTCTATTTAATGCTAAGCTTGTCAAAACATAATAATTTAAACAAAAAGTAATTAATTTGGAAGGAATACAGGATTTAGGATTAATGTAGTTCCTTATTAATCCAGGGTTTTATTTAATACTAAGCTTGTCAAATGGTAATTTAAACAAAACTAAATAAGTAAGGCCCTTGTTGATAGAGGACAGGGTTAAATAAGTTTTCTCTAAGTAGTATTGTGTTAAAATAAATTAATGGTTAACATTATCAAAATACACATCACTCTTTCATAAAAATAATGTTTTAGTTACCAACTAAGTATCTAGTATAATAATATCCATACCATATTCAGAAATCAATATATAATCTATACATCACTTAAGACGTGTTTAAACTACTTAAAGTTCTAAATTCTCATGACAACCGACTCACTGAATTCCTGGCTAAAGAAATTGTGAATTATAATCTGTTTCGGACCCATGAATTCTTTGATGTAATGATACCTCTAAGCAGGGCCGCTCATTAAGGGGGGGGGGGCACATGAGTAAAGGTAAAAAAAAAATGAAATGAGCGAGCGGTGCATGGCTCAAAAATAAATAAATATATATGTATATACATATTTGTTTAAATCAGTTTTATTGGACATTCAAAGTAAATAAAGATTAAAATTTATTTTTACAGAGATTGCACAAATTTGTATATTGGTAAAATTTGGTGACCAACAGAGAAATTTAGCTGAGTAGGAGGGAATTGAGTCATACCGGAAAGAGCCCCGCTTTTAACAAAACTCTTTATTATTGGTTTGATTTAGTTAAAAAAGCTTGTCTGTGATTATTTTTGCAAAATTCGTTTAATTTTTGATTTCTAAAATATGTTTTTACAATTTGTGCTGTGCAAAGTATCAAACTCATGCAAAATAAGGTATTTATTGGTTTATTCTATGTTATCATTATTAACAGTGGCGGCTAGTGAGATTTTCCTCTGGTGAGTTGTTTTATTCATTCGACAACAGTAAACAGACTGGCAAAGAGAAACACGTAAAAAGATTACTTCTACACTGAAACAGGCTAGAGTGCTAGTTAAAGTATATCCTACAGATTTGAAAAAGGAATAGCATATGAATGAACTCACACTTTTTTATAAAGTGTGAAAGAGACAACACTTAGTGTAAGTGGCCACTTGTCATCAGTTCTAGATCTTTTGAATTAATTAAACTTGCTGTAGAAATATTGAGGACTGTGTGTGTTTTCAGTCGAGAGTAAGAGGAAAGAAAAAATATAAAATGGATAAAGGTTTTTTTTTAGTTTTGAAAAAGGTAAGGCCCTCATCTCCCCAGGTTTTCCCCGGGCCCCCAGATGTCTCTGGTCGGCCATCCCTCTAAGGTACATTAATAAACTGTTTACACGCAAGTAATTGACTTTCAATCTGATTTAACTCGCAAAATGGGCCAAGGCAAATTCTATCAAATTTCAAAGAATTACAACATCACATACCAGAATACCACATTCTGTATGAAAATAAATACCAGTACTTCACAAGCATAATAATGAAAGCAAGAGGGTTGTAATACACATTGAATTTTTTGCCTGGTTGGATTTAAACATTTGTGTGCATTATATAACCTAGGAATAATATTATTCGTTTCATAGGAAAGTGCTTGGTGCTGTCAAGAGTGAGTTCAAACAAGCCTGGTTTGCCCAAAAAAGGTTGTGTAGATCAGATGTAGATATACTATTTTAATGAAAATAATTAGGATTAACTGCATAAATATTTAAAATACGCGCTTAACTATATAAATGTTCTTATTTAAGAATATAATTCTTAAAATACTGTTGCCTTGTTCCTCTTATTATCTCCTAGATTTAATTGTATTTAATTACAGTGATACATTGTTATTTTAAATCTATAACCACTTAAGGTATTTATATATAGAACAAATCTCCAGTAATCATATTACTTAATTTTAAAATTTGCCAGCGGCAGCACAGTAGAGGAGATGACTGAATGTTGTGACTAGCAGTTATAGAGTGATCGGTGAAGTGTAGAGATATAAGTGCGATTTTGAGCTAAGAGGAATTAAAGATTTATGTGGAGAAAGAACAATATTTGAAATAAAGGCTTTAAATGTTGTTTCTTTCGTTTACAGATAAAATTGAGACCAATTTTATGTTTGGCATAAGTTAGTAATAGATACTTTCAGTTGAAATATTGAGGACTGTGTGTGTTTTCAGTCGAGAGTAAGAGGGGAAAAAAAATATAAAATGGATAAAGGTTTTTTTTTAGTTTTGAAAAAGGTAAGGCCCTCATCTCCCCAGGTTTTCCCCGGGCCCCCAGAAGTCTCTGGTCGGCCCTCCCTCTAAGGTACATTAATACACTGTTTACACACAAGTACTTGATATGACACAAGTAACATTGTAACCAATTTTATATTTAACATGAATTAGTAACAAATACTTTCGTTTACAGAGAAACGCGATTGAGTCTTTGTACAGAGAAAAAAAACATTACCAACATCAACTGAATATACAAACAGATAAAATCATATTATATGTATATATATATAAGTTAATCGCCGGTGGTTAAGATAGATAAAAAGATAATAGCGAAAGAGGCAAATACACAGACACACACTGACTCCAGTAAAAGACTGGTTTATTGTGGAAGATAATCAGACATACATAGGATCATGGGTTGTTTACATTCCATGATCGTATTAGTATTCGACATAGTCAGGCTTCTGGCTTTAACTTATATATATGTATATAAGTTATTCGCCACCGGGTAGAATGTGATTAAGAGAAGGAAAACGGGAACGTAAGACTAACTTCAGCTCTCGAAATAGACTGTCTTTATTTCTCTTTGTAATCCGACATATACGGGATCATGGGATGTTTACGTCCCATGATCGCATTAACTTACAATACAGAGCTACCTCTGACTTTAACTTATATATATAATATATATTTTATTTTTTGCTAGTACAATGTCCATTTAATTTTATTAGGCTTCTTTTCTTTTTTATGTTATTGTTGAACCCTATTTTATGTACTTTCTAATCATATATTTGGATTATCGGGAATGTTTTTATTTACTTGGAAGAAGGGAAATTATGGATGTTCCGGTATATTTCATGATAGAATTAAGAAAAATTTATTTTTGTTTTTGGTTAACTCAGGTGGATGGATGCCTCTATCCGTAATATGAGTACATAATTATTAATTATTTTATGATACTATTTGTGAATCATTTTGAAAATAAATATACTTCATTATTAATATCATTATAATTCATATCAGTTAGGAGACCTAAGATCAGGACTTCTCAGGTTCAAATCCCAGCCCTGCCAATATCTTTTTTGTTGGCTGCTAACTATAAAACTAGATGGATTACATAGCACAACTAATTAGTAAGATGTGTCTTGGTGTAAAAATTTTCCTAAGATAAGCAGATTTGTTTTAGCCCCAGCTCAGGGAATAAATATGCTCTATGGGTCCTTTAATTAAACAAAAACATACAGATAAAATGAATTAAAAATATAGCAACAAGGAGGATATATCAATCGACTATATGAAAATAATAATATAAGTTAACAGTAATTATATTAATATGTTGGCAAATAAAATATCTCACCCTTCGTTATTCCTGAAAAACCTCCAAGATGATTGTCAGACAAAAGTACTAGACCACATAGGTCATTGGAATATAGGCCTAGAGATGTTTGAAGTCGTTGTGGTTGAGGTTCCATGTCTCTAAAACCAAATGATATTTCCATTTTTTAAAATTTCTTTGAAATTCTATAATAAAATAATAAGTTCAGTAAAAAATATAAGATCAGTGGGAGGTATGTATGATATAATAAACTATCTCGATCAAAAGAAGTATTACTAGATACAAAGGCAGGGGTGTTAGTGGAAATGTATCAGAATCGGGTTGGAAATGAGAAACTCGAGAGATGGTGGATTTGACTTGAAAGAATTCATGTGTCTAATGTAAAGGTTAATAAGTTGCGGAAAAATTATGTAACTATCTTGGACTGGGTAGGTTCACTAGTTGTTGAAGAGAGTTTTATTTTCAGAATATTTGGTCCAAATGTACTTCATAATAGCTGCATATCAACAGTTCTTCAATTCTTTGATAACCCGGACTACCAAGGAGGAAGACAGAGAAGTCATTTATTTGGACAGGAGTTTGTGTATGTTCCCTCTTGACAGGAGTTTGGTAGTGAGTAAATAGACCGTGGGATCAATTGAGACAGAAGAATAGATGAAGTCCCACTGAACAGCCTCTAGGTTAGTTTTGGATTATTTCATAGGTAATTGAGGTTACAGAAAGAGGTGGTTTTGGGAGTGGGAAGTGGTATATCTAGATTGTATGATATGGAGATCAGATTGCTGGCTGTTAAAAATATCATAGTGTACCAGGAAGAATCATTTCAGGAACAGGAAGCAAAATCTATAATAGGGCACCAGGTATGAGAATTAAAGACAATTTTTCCTCTAAACAACATACAGAGCCATCCAACCGCTCCAAGATGGGAACAGTCTCCCTGGACATCAGACAATTCAAGTAGTGCCAGGGCTTTTTTGAATTCCAGAGAATGGCGATATTGCCAACTTCTAGTTACTGCAAGACATTCACACGAAACAGAGAGGGATGTTTTCAGAGTTATTTGCCAGAGCCATGCGAGAAGTGAAGATAACACCCATCCTCCAGAAACGAAGAAAATATCTATGTTATTATAAATCATTGTTAATAAGGTAACAGTTATTTAACTTTTATATAAATTTCTACAACTTGTATTAATATGAAATAGACAAAATTATGCACTAGGACCATAACAACCTTAAGATTATATTCAATGAAAGGTTATAAAATTAACTATTATTCTTTATGAACTTTTTATAAATGTCCTATGACTCCTTATAAATAAGAAAGTAAAATTTTTAGCAAAGATGGAATATTATCATGATATATATAAAAGTTTGTAAAAATAAAATAAACATGAAATCAGTCAGCCATCTTGAAGTGTAAACTTAAACTCTTAAAAAGAGGAAAAAGACACATACTAAAAACCCATACATTGAGTTCTTTGTTGTTGTGATTACATGTGATGTAAATCCTCTCCTGAATGATACAGTTATCCTCCTCTTCAAGTATCCTTTTAGTCAAACCTTGAATCAATACTCTACAACTCCGTTCCTCTCTTCTCCAGTATTATCATCTCCTGTAACCTAAATAACAATCTCCTACCGCACTTTGACAATAAGTGCTACATAGAAAGCCTATTATTCTTGTTCCATCTCTTTATTGTTCCTTTCATTCCCATTCACCTGTTAAGTCTGATCCTTAGTTAGATCTCAACGACATTGACTCAATCCTCTGCAAATTCTTCTTTTTTTTTCTCAGCTGTAGTGTTTCTGACCTAACATGAGCTAATCCAAATTTACTATTTAATCAATATCCCATCTTTTCTCCCTAAAATCATAACCTTTCGCAATCTCGACACCATCTTTAATACCCATACTCCCTCTTCTTTCATCGCCACCCTGCCCCATGAATGTGCCAGGAGATCAGGGACTTGCAGAAAAGAGGTAAGGCTGGTCAAAGACACTTAAACACACAAGGTTTCTAGATGATTATCAGGGCGTTTGTTCAGGGTGCTCCACATCTTGACCCAGACAACAGTAGGGTATGTGAAATCCAAGTAGTTTCATGAAGCCCTTTTCTTGTGATTTCTTCTTCAGAAGTATTCCCAGTTTCACCTGATGAACTAAATACATATTTTGTATCTGCCTCCTCAACCACTTCACTTGCATATTTATGTCTTGCCAACTATCATTTTATGGCGACGAGTTTTTTTCTAACTACATCTTTCCCACAGGCTGTATAACTCAGTATTTAGGGCACATACCACATATTGGCCTTGACACCGAAAGACTATGCCCAATCTCTATCCTCTCCCAACCTCTTGAAAGATCCCAAATCTCCAATTTCCTAAAAGAGTCCAAATTTTTCACTCCTTTCCGATCTGGTTCCTACCCCTACTACTACACACAATCTGTCCTAGTTGATATCACTAGTGACATACCTGATGCTATTGATTAACAAAAACCAGCAATCCTAATTCTCCTACATTTCTCCAAAGCTTTTGATACCATGGACCACTTAATCCTTCCCAAATTAAGATCAATAGCTTTCTCTATTAGCTCTACAAGTGGATTTAAATCATTTCTTTCCAACCATTCACAAGTAGTTTCTGTGGCTAATTAACCCCTGTCAGCTGCTCTTACATTATTCTTGGGCGTAGACCATGGATCGAGCATTTCTCTTCTAGTTCCTATTTTAACAATCTCCCTAAATCCATTCATCACTGTTCCTTTAACAACACTTGTATGCTGACAACTCCCCCAATGAATTATTAGCACCATTTGAAAGCTTAGATATATAAAACCCTAATCTACCCTGTATTAACTTATAGTCATAGACCATTTCAAGGTCAGATGAGCAAAAGCTCCTGGCCTTCAAGAGAAACATTCTATGCCAAATCTATTGTACACTAAAAGTAGGCAAGAACTTGAGGTCGAGGAGTGACCTAGAGCTCTATGCGCTAAGGAGCCAAACATCATGCAAGTCGTCTGAACAGGAAAGCTTAACTCGGCCTGGACGTGTGGCCAAGAAGAATGAAGAGAATGTTCCTAAAAAAATGTTTTTGGAACAAATTTATGGACCAAGAATCATCGGGAGGCCGAAACTACTAAGGAAGATCGGTGTGGTGAATAATAATGGGAATCTGCTTGGAGTGCATAACTTACGATGATGTGTATATATAAAACATAAGTAAAAGTACGATGAAATAATAGAGATGTTAATATTTTATTATTAAAAAATTACAATGAAAAATGAAAACCAGGTTACTCACTCTTGGGTAGGCAATCTAAGTTTACAAAAATCAAGAACATCAGCAGAGATTATCCGAATATTATACATCTGTTTCATCTGTGAACCCAGATGGATAGTAAAACTTTCTTGAAGCAGCGGTAATAGTTGTGTTTCAGGGTTCGCTGAATGTTCTCTGTATTGATGTGCCAAAGGGGTGTTCCTTAAAAAAAAAAAGTTTAAATTTAATACATTATGTCGGGCTGTCACCAAGAGGGTCTCAATGATGTAAGCCTGGTGGTGTTGAAAGAGAGAAGTTATGACCAATGACCTTGTTGGGTGTCTGATGACCAGCCTTATTGTTAAGTTATCTGACTTCATATGGAAGAAGTGTGCACTAACTGCACTGTGAGTGGACTGTAACCCACAGTGGACCCTAAGTGTGGACTGTGATCAGGAGAAGAGGAATGGTGATGGAATGACCTAGAATTTACACCTGGAATCTAAGGGGTAGGCAAAAACCCAATATACATAGGATCCCAAAGGTGTGTGTGAACCAGAGAGAAGCAGACTGAACCGCAGTGAGAATTTTGTGGTGCCACCAAAACTGTCATCCAAGTGGATGGGGTCCCTTCCAGGAGTGCCAGTCTAGCAGCCAGAAAACAGGAGTAACCAATAGGAGAGGTGTGGAGTCCATCAGTGCCTAGATCAGATCTAGCAGGTAAGGAAGAAGAGAGAGAATTCAAGAGGTGTAAGTCAATAACAAGGTAGTGCCTTAGAGGCATCAAAAAGAGCACCAGTACACCTGAAAGTGACCAGTTCAAAGGTGAGCCAAAGAGTGAGTGCCTGAGAGGGGTATGAAGGGGTTCTTATAGGCAGGTATCAATTTGCACGAGCCAGTAGATTCGACTAAGACCTGTCGACCAGCACCAATCAGGTTCATCAGTCCTCCAGTTAGCGCTGCTCAGTGGAGGCATGTGAACTAGTATGCAATCTGCCCTAGAGATTGACGTTTACTTAATATAAAATAATAATATTACAAGGGAGTAACATGGACTAATTCACATTAATTGTATAATAATCATTGTTCAGGGAAAAACGTCCTACATTATCAAACCTCTCTAAACTGCAATCATTCATCGACAGGTGCTGGTACTGGTATCTATCTACTTCTCAGCTCTCTTAAGCCCTTCTCAGAAGAAGGACAAGAACATGAGTGAGTAAACCACTCCAACCAAGTGGAGAGAGAAAATGAGGAAATGTGTTGGCCGACTACTTCATTTATCAGTGACGTAAGATATTTTCAACATTGTTAAACTGGATCTAATTATATTTTATATATTTAAATAATTTTATTATTTCTTAACATTACAATATATTATTTGTTCATACAAAATATCATTTTAGCATTCCTTTATACCATTTATTAATATACAGACCACTACATCATTCCATTAATTACCAGTGCAGCCCATATAACATTTATGGTGGTAATATCTGTACCTAATACCTATATTTACACAGAATAACCCATAAAAAAACAATAATAATAATCACCACTCTGTGGTGATGTCAGTCAGTACACACAGGCATCGCAATACATACATAGTCGACAATTTCTAATATCAATATAATTTACAACCTTCACTGTGGCTAGCAAGTGCCATCTAAAGCAGTAGGGCTCCTGCAAAGGTGGAAACACCCAGTAATTAGTCATCATTAATATACCATCATGTACTTTACGCAAAAAGTAAGGGGTCTCTTCTTACAGTATATTATGCTCATTGCCATTGACAGATTTTGGTGGTCAGAGAGGTCCCAGCAATATCTAAAACCTACTCGGTCAATACCTCAGTGAAAACATACAGTAATAAGATGGGAGATATACGAGATCGAAGGCCCATTGGAGAGAGGATGTCCTCAGGATCTAAGACCCTGCCCTCTGGAAATTGGTTTTAATAGGATTCTCGTGGTCTTAGCAGAAGAAAAATATACCAGTGTGGCCTATGTTGATTGACTTAGCTACTGAATCGCAGCGAATAGTAGGACTGACCTTAAAAGAAGAGCTACTGAGTGCACAGCTTTTGTTGAAAATAGGTCAGAAACCTAAGTATGTATACTGAAAAGATGAAGGCCTTGATAATCTGGACTTAACTGTTTAAACATTAGGGAAGATATGTTCAGTCTAACCACGGAGTCAACATCCACAAACATAAGAATTGGGAACCACCTGAGACCTATCCCACACTTAGAGCACCGGCAGGAGAGTCATGAATACTATTGACCAATTCGATAAAATAGGAAGAGCGACAGGAATACCGGTCTGGTATCCACCATTCAAGAAAAAATATAATATTATTAAAATGCAGATAGTGCAGCGACTCATATTGTTAAGGAAACTGAAAGGCTACAGGACAATTTCCTTTTAGGCAGCTTGTGTACTAGAAACTAAAATACCTATATTCCTAGAATTATCAGAAATTCGAGGCCATGACAATAGGAAACCCATGCTCCCAACTTGAAAATTTACAGAATTGAATCACTCCACAGTAGGAGGATACACCCAGAATTGTTGGATGATATACGAGGGTGGTCTGAAAAGTTTCCGACCTAACAAAGATACAAGGCGTTTTTTCAGAAATTTTTTTTTAATTTTTCAACATAGTCTCCTTGTAACTCTGCACACTTCTCCCAGCGATGCTTCCATCTCTGTAACCCGTCCAAATAGTACTCCGCGTTTTTCTCTGCAAAATAATCGTTCACGAAGGTGATTGCCTCTTCATTTGATGAAAATCTCTGTCCTCCGAGCGCAATTTTTAGATGAGGGAACAAAAAGAAGAGGGAACAAAAAAGATCTGGTGAGTAAGGCGGATGGTCAAGCAGTTAAAACCGTAATTCATGGATTTTTGCCATGGCAACCGCTGAGGTGTGAGACGGTGGGTTGTCTTGGTGAAACAGGATTATATTTTTCTGCAAATGTGGCCGTTTTTCCGTAGTATGCTCCGGTATTTTCCGTAAGTTCTGCCTTCAGCTTGTCAAGTAATGATGCGTAGTATGCTCCTGCAATGGTTTTTCCTTTTTGAAGATAATCGATTAAAATAACTCCATGACTATCCCAAAAAACAGTCGCCATCACTTTCCCAGCCGAAAAAACAGTTTTTGCTTTTTTTGGAGCCGGTTCCCCCTTTGTAGTCCACTGTTTGGACTGTATTTTTGTTTCGGGCGTATAATGGTGTATCCAAGTTTCATCCACAGTAATTAATCGGCGCCAAAACTGCACCAACAGAGCGTTGGAAATGTTCATTCAAACACGTTTTTGGTCTAACGTGAGCAAACGCGGCACCCAGACAGCTTTCTCATCTCTAAATGTTGATTTAATATGTGACAAACACGTTCTTTTGACATGTTCATAACCTCTGCTATCTCTCTCACTTTAATTCGGCAGTCGTCTAGCACATTTGGTGAACTTTGGCGATGTTTTTGTCAGTAGTTGCAGTTTTTGAACGTCCCAAACGTTCATTGTCTCCCAAGCTCTTACGACCACGTTTAAATTCAGCTGCCCAAAATTTCACTGTGGTAAATGATGGTGCAGAGTCCCCATACACAGAATCCAACTCATCTTTGATTTGCGTAGGCGTATTGCCTTTCAAAAACAAATATTTAATGACAGCTCGATACTCGATTTTGTCCATTTTCATAAAAACACTCACATCGACTCACTCAAACGACTGTTACACAACAACTGCACTTCCAAAATGGCTGAAACTTTGGTGAGTAACTGTCAACAGATGAACAACGAAATTCACTAGCTTTTATTTACGACTGCCCCTATCTTCATGTTGAGGTCGGAAACTTTTCAGACCACTCTCGTATATAAAGCCGATATAACAAAGAAAATTCAGAATTGATACATGTTGAGCAATACTAGCTTACAGACTGGTGCTCCAATAATCAGGCTGAAGTGTTTTCCATCTATAAATCACTCCACTGGATTGATGGTCAAAACATATCACCAGGGAAAAAGTCTATGCTAATATATATTGTTTTAAATTTACCAGTTGGGATTATTATTTATATATTTTACCTGATAATGAAAACCCTAAATTATATACTTACTTTAACCTCTTAGGGTTGTAAGTCAATGTATTACCACGTGGCCACCATATAACCTCTTCGTTACAAATAAATAAGAATATCAGGTTTATATATGTAATAATAAAAGATTTCATAATCATTGATTTATTTTTGATTTTACTATTTTAGTAATTATATAGCAGACTGGGTTCAGACAAACTAAAATTCATACTTTTATCTAAAATAACATTTTGAATCCTTAACATTAATAGTTATCTTTAAAAATAATTATGCGCACTTAAACTGTCTCTAAATGGTGGAGAATTTTAGAATGAGTTCGGGTACTTACAGATTTGTCTTCAGTATGGACATTATCCCAGTGGACTTGTCAATAAGGGATGTCTTTCATCCGCCTAATTGGTGTCCTTCACTATTCCTCCATACACCTGCCCCACACACTTCAAGAATGAAGAATAGAATATTGGGGAATCTCACCCCTTAATGCTTCCAACTCTCAGCCATGCCTATCGGCATACTTCTTATGTCTCCATCCTCCTCAGCCACCCTCTTACCAGAATAGCCTGTATATATTTCACCGCTCATTTCCCACTTCCACTTAAGTTATTATCATGGACTGTTCCTATTAGTCTGTGGTATCTCCGCTATTCCTTATCTTCACACCCTTATCTAAACCCTCTATCCGAATTAAACCCTTATATCTATCTTTAATATATAGTTGTGATATTTAGACGCTGTGAGTTTGTGATATTACCTTTGATATAAACTCAAAATTAGCGAGCCTAAAAGAACGGTAAAACGACCTGTGGGTCATGACTATGAAAGGATGAACATTTTTGTTGCCGTTATGTCTAATATTAATAGTTATAAAATAAATAATATCAAGAATTAAGTAAAAATAATTTAATATTGGATTTGTTAACTTTAAAACAAGAAAAGTTAATAATATCTTAGACAACGGGCATCGGAAAACCTTTTTTTTTTTTTTTTTTTTTCCCCCCTGAGGCTAAGCCTTAAACGGGCTTACCCCACTAGCCCGCGAAGCGGTTTAATTCCGGTGCAATGGGATTGTTGCACCGGTCAGCGCACCTTGAGTAATACTGTTTTTCGTTCTTTATTTTTCAAAATCAACACATTCCAAAGAAAAAAAAAATAAAAGAAAAACTTTTACATAAATCCTTACTAGCTATTTCCCCCCCCCCCCCCCGGGGAAAACCAAAGAAGTTAAAAAATCCAAGATGGCAACAGAGGGTATAAAAACGAGGAGAGCCGAGGGATTGTCCTTGTTCAATTTGACCCGCCCACGAGACAAGATGAGTCTTGTTCGTTACGATCGTCGTTGGAGACACGAGGCAAGTACCAGGACCACGCTCGGCACAAAGACGACAACGAAGCACAAAGAAGAACCACGCGTAGAAAACAACTTAGTAAAACTGGCCAGTCGCGATTATAATAAGGTACATTGTAAATTTGCAACATACGAATATCAAGATCAACTAGAGTAGTAATCAATGCGAATTCGTTATGAAGACTGTTGCCATCCAGTTGAAGAATTCAACGATGACAACTATTTTTTTTTATCCTCTCCATGTCTTGACATGTAGGTACCTACCCATGAATCTTTTGGCTATGAATTTAACGTGATATAGATTATTATCTCTAGTCTAAGCATTTTGTAATGAAAATGTTCCAACCTGCGAGTTCAAAAGTCTGTTTAGTAAAATATTGCTGTTTAAAAGTATTATTAATGTGATATTGCTTATTGTTTCTAAGCCTTTCATAACAAAAATGTTCCTACCCATGATGTAAAAAGACTTTAAAAGAAAAGAAACAGTTTTATATCAGAACCATTTATAAATAAATTTCATTGTTTTAAGAGTTTCCATTACTTTTTAATGAGTGAATTGTTCAATAAATAATTATTCAGTTATAATTATGTTGTTTTCTATTTCAATATCCAGACTCCGTACCTTTTTTCTATTTCAGAGAAGGTAGGTACAGATCCTAGTCCCGTTTGATTTTGTCTAGGTGCACCTATTACACAGTAAACATTTCTGTACAAAGTCATCACAGTTCTTTCTTCCTGAAGGCACTCAGACACTGGTACTTTGAGGTGCCAAGAGATAGAGCTAGTGCAGCAGATGTTTTTACATTTAATTATAAAAAAATAAATGAAACATCATGTTTCACATATACATTTCGAAATTAGGGATCCTTATTGACTTAAGAGAATCAAAATAGTTGCTCCAAACACCCACGCGATTTGAAATGAAATGAAAACTGTTTAAAGGTTCCTTAAGGGTGCGAGGTATTTAAGAAAAACTTTCCCCTGAGGAAAACCTCATACAGGGTTATTTAAGAAAAAAGAACAACCTTTTAAAGGGACTTTTTTAGTATGTTATACAGGACACTCCCTCCAACAACTGTACTGAAAATCAGAACTACATGATGATTTGTTTTCTAATCATGGTATTTTTGGCTTTCATTACCTGGACTATTTGTATGAAAGTTTTATTTCATGTTTCAGAAATACTAAAATAAAAAATAATGAAGGGTTGATAATTAATAAAGTAATTGTGTTTAAAAAATAAATGTTTCCTAGAATATAAATCAGAATATCAAAATAAAGATCCCAACATTCTGAATTAATAATACGCAGTATAGTTTTCGGATATAGTGGACTATAATTACAAAAAGATATTAAACCTGCCAATAAGACTATTTTTTCAGACATAAAAAACTCTTGATTGTGTGATACATCACATTTTAACTTGAATTTTTTATTGTATGATATCAAAGTCTGAAGATGACAGACATAGGTTGCTGAAAGCAGTGCTCTGAATAAAAAAATTATAAGTTGCTTAAACAAAGTTTTCTATTGAGACCTAAAGAAACCAACAATTTAATTATATAAATATAGTTGTACAAGTATTTACTTACGGTGTTAAAGGAATATTTTCATCATAACTTTGTTCAAGTAAAGACATGAGCCATTCTCTATAGGATGTTCGTTGACTTTCATGTAACCCTGCAAGCTAAGAGATAATTATAAAAACATTTTACACTATTACAAACTATTTAATTTTTCATGTGCAAATGCTGTAATTTTCTTCAAATAAGATTTAATTAACTGACATAAAAAGACCAATGAATAAACTTTTGATTAAGGCTTTATTTTAGTTTATAAACTATGAAATTCACCTCCTTCCTGGTGAGTAATATAGCCCCTGAAGTAAGCTAGAGTTCTTGGTTCTCTATTACTTCTGCACGCTTCTTGCCTTTGAACTATGGTTGAATTTTTTTCAGATCCTGTTGAAGGTCAATCCATGACTTCAACTTCCTCTGAAAATTAATGTGAGGTGTCTAGAGTTGGTTCCTCTTCTGTTGCAGCTCTAGGAATTGTTGTCAGAGTCAGAGTTGGTTCTTGCAGTTCTGAAAACCTACGACTCTGAAGTCTGATTGTTGCGAGGTGGGTGCATGTTTAATACAGTTGTTTTCCATCTGGAAGCCTGGTGTGAGAATATTCAGGATTTCCCTCCAAGACTATTTGTCAGCCGTTAGGATTCTAGTAAGAGTCCGTTGAAATGCTGGCACACCATTTCTGACTCCGAAAGGTATCTGTGTAAACCCACCCGCTTCGAACACTGTATATGCCCTATCTTCTTCCCCGATTATTTACGAGTAGTCAACTACCATTCGGTGCTTCTGATTGTTAGAAAACAAGTAAGATTTGGGCACGCTATGGTGACACGCTCTCTTCAATAACTCCATCCTTAAACACCTGATGAATCTCGCTTTTGATGAAACTCAAATCCAAAACAGTATGCCTACGAGATTTTATAGGCTTACAATTAGGTAATAGATTATAAGAGTTGGGCTGGTTCAATATCCGCAGCAGCAACACTACAAATACTAAGAGGAACATCAGTTCCATCAAACTGTACTTGGACGCTTGAATGCCTTTTTAGAATGTTGTGGCCAATGATTATGTCGGAGCAGAGGTTGCGGAGAATACTGATGAAGATGTTTTTGTAATAGGAGCTATAGCTTTTGTAATATGATAGGAATAATAGGCCTTTAAGCAGTGCTCTCATTAATAAAGCTAGCAGAGCCCCTAGTCTCTACTAAACCAAACCCCTGGTACCCGTTGCTTATGACAGTAACCCTGGCTTTGTCTTAGTTGGAAGGAAATGCTGCAATAATATTATTTAAGTGTGTTGGTGATAGAGAAGAAATAAAATACTTTTTGATAGTAATCCTTGATACCGCAACCCTTACAAATCGCGTCTCGTGCTGGACCGACAACTCTTGTGTGTCTCTCCAGGCCACAGAAATAACATTTAAATGAACGAGCAGCAGTTATGGCTTCCTGAGATAACCCTGATCTGAAGAGTTTGAGACCAGCTTGGGTTCCGAGCTGCCACCGACAGTTTGATACAGCTCAGATTGACGCTGAGCTAGTTCTAGGGATCATGCCTAACTTACTGCCTCTCCCAAGGTTAGAGTGTGGTTTTCCAACAGACTTTTTCAAATATCCGATGACTGTAGACTATCAAAAAAAATCATCACAAATATTGTCATCTCTATTTGTTTCAGCACTCACAGCCTTGAAAACACACACTTTAAATAGGCTTTTGAGAGGCCCTAGATACCTGTATATTATCTCCCGAGGCTCCTGATATCTAGTTTTTAATTTGTGACAAGCAAATATTTTGTTTATGGGTTTAACATTAACACTTTTCAAGACACAGATAGCATTGTCATAAGCGGGACAATCGCTGATTAAACTGTATACTTGAGAAGAGATAAAATTAATTAGTACCTCGAGTTTATCAGATTCTGCTACATTAACTAATGAGATGAAATTTTGGAACATCTTGAGTCAATGATTCCACTTCTAAGAGGCTCCTTCTTCATTGGGATTAAGGTTGAATTTCTCTGGCCAAATAAATCGATCCATAATGTTAATTAATATTCTGTTCAATAAATTGGCATAAAAAGAAGAATGAATAACCTTTTGATTAAGGTTTCATTGAGCAGACTGAACACCCACAATAGAAAGATAATTACTTGAGTATGATAACATTCTCAGCTGTTTTCCACTATAGTTACGTGGTTAAACAGGGCTAACATTATACTATACAATTATAGCTGATAATTGATTATGAATTTATAACCTATGAGACTAATGTAAGTTGATTTTTATGAATATGGATCTTAGACCACTAATTATTAACAATCTAATGATCGATGTTACTCATAATAATGATAGAAGTAACCATTGTGTATCCATTACATTTTCTTTTAGACCTATGGACTCATTCATTCATCAACTATTATGTTCCATACATAAGCATGTTGAAACTGTAAAATTATTTTAAAACTGATTTGAATATTTAGCAAAGAAAACACAAATAAAAATGTATCTACCTGACTAAATCAGTTATGAGATGTTTTGATACTTAAGTACTGACAGTTAGCTCAAAGCGCAACTGGAGGATCAAAGATACAGTGCTGTCACTAGCGCCTACCATTAACCATATATCTGCATATTATAATGCTCAACTGGCTACCAAACACAAAGGGAGAGGTTTTAATTTGATACAGGTAAGTAGGAATGGTCTTTTTTATTTCTGCCTGTATATAATTCGATAGAAAATATAAAAATGACACAATCAAACTGAAATTTTAAAGGTATATCCTACAACAACTCCGATTATTTTTTTTTTATGCATGTTGATTAAGGTACAATAATGGGAAGTAAAAGAAAAATAATTAAGCCTGATAAACTTCAGTCCCGTTTAAATAAGTTTCTGAAGTATCTCCCTCAAAAGTAACATAACAATACAAATTCTAATTTTTCTTCCTGGGACTTAGAACAAATTAAATATGTTAAATTACAATTTAATGTTGGTTAAGAACATGTCATTAATCCAAAGATTTTCAAATCAATACTTCAACGTTATTGAATTTAATACAAATAATAAAATAAGGCAATGATAAATTAAGTGAATATAACAATTTGTTTCAAAGTAAAAATAATTAGTTACTTAATAAAATATACTTTTAGAAAAACAAATAAATACCTTGCTCTGCCAACTTGCAATTTGCATACCATGTTCCTCTAGATGGCGATTGGCTATGGCAGTAATATCAGCTTCTGTTAACCCTAAACTAAGACCTTCAACAGCTGTAGACATTTCTTTGGTCTGCCTACAGAACAATTTGAAAAAATAAAAATTATCCAATAAATAAAATTCAGTACAGCTTTTTTTTCTTATTCATTTACTTGGATCACAGTGAGTCCATATAAAATCTTCTTTTTTTTGTAAGCTGAGACAGTGATATTTTGTAACTAGATATAAAATATTGCTGTATGTGCCGTAGGTGGGTTGAAGAAAATTTAATCCTCTGGTAGAAATGTGCATGGGATAAGCGCAAAGGAAATATAAACAAGACAAGAACAACAATTAACACATTCACTAATTACATACAAAAAATAATATATCATAAAAAAAAAAGTAAATATGTATAAATGGGTAACATCTGGTGAGCATGTTAAAGCTAAAGTGGACTGTATAAACAAAACAAATGAACCTTACCTTTGTTTTATAACTGCAAGCAGTATACACTTATGTCTCATTATGATCTGCTTACCGTGAATGAGGCATCACTGTTTCGCACCCAGTGTCTACCTGACAACTGAACCCCATAGGACTCCAAAATAAGACTAGCACTGACTGTGGGACACACAAAAAAACCCTCAACTTGACCTCTAGGAATGACATCCAAACCTATATCCGAAAACCACCAAAAGACAACTTCTATAAGAACTTGAATGTACTAACAGGAAATGCCCAAAAAATAACATTTAACAATATCAAAAAACGCCCTCATAAATGATGGTCTTGTAGAGATCCAAAATGATTGATACCACCATGAAACAAATAATTTTCTGCAGTGTGTCATGCATGTATACATTACTCCCGCCCAAGCATTTGCGGAGCAAACAATGCAAATCATTCTTCTCCTAGTATTGGGGGTTGACTTTCCGTTCATTAGAGAAGAAGATTCAAACAGTAATCATCAGATGGAGCCATGAATGCCTGAGACCACAGAAGAAATATGTTTATTCAGTGTTAGGGGAAATCAAAAACTCACATTAGAAGGGTTGCCAAGCCTCTGAACTTAAAGTAGATTAGCCTCTCACCATAATAGTGAGGAAGTAATTACCCACTCACTACCAATATTATATTTTTAAAAAATACTGAAAAGGATTTACATACTTAGTAGAGAGATCGGCTAGGTCTTGATCTCTAGTGAAAATAATGTCTTGGGTTAAGAGTGAATATGAATGCTCCACCTTCAAGATAGTTTCTAAAGCAGGTGAATGTACAAGCTTATGGTAAACAGTAGAAAAAAGTTCCGTGTCATCAGTAAATTCACTCAAACCTTCACAAACTATATTATTCTGAAAATAAAAAACATGTAAGACAAAATACAAGGAAATTAAAAAAATCATGTAAGAATTGTTTATGTATGTGTATTTATGCCTTAATACACACCCATTTAGGATTAAAAGGTGGGCCATCTTATCAGGACCCACTCATTTCAATTTAAGGAAGTTATTTTAAATAGTGGTAGTATTAAATTATTTTACATTGTTTAAGAAATTGTGCTGTTGTACCTATCAGAAGTATGGGGAAGCCAGCAACCTGAAATCTTATGAGAGGGGTTCAACTACTGTCCCTGAAATCATTTATGGGATTCCTTAAATGTACTGGTTGCATATACAAGGTTAAATTGAGGACAAACACAGAGTTTAAAGTGTTCAAGAGAACACTCAGTTACATTACTCATTGTTTTATTTTGTATCATTTACACCAGTTATGTTACCCACTTCTTCTTTAATAGTTGGAATAATTTATTCTTTCTGTGTCCATATTAAATAACAGTGATTCACATTTGTAAACTAATTAATTCAATTAATAATTTATTACTATTTGCGTTGTTTTCCTCAAAATTATTATAATTTTCTCTCTCCCAATTACTATTAAAACTCTGGTTCTTATAAACACATCACACAATCAACAAATCAAAACACAGGGTGTCCCAAAAATATGTATACATTGTTTAATGGATCATAACATTAAGATTTTCCTTTTTTTTCAGGGTGCAATTAATTGGAAATAATGAGTGGACCAAGATTAACTTTTGAATAAAAAAACTGTATTCTAAAATCCATATAGAAGTATGAAAATATATGTATATGTGCTTGAAATGCCTCACCACATTGAAACTCCAATTTACACGGCATAGCTGAGTAACATGTGGATTTACAGTTGCCCAGTTACCGCAATTATGTTGATTAATTGTGCCATTTAATTTTAATGTAGATTCTTTGCTCCAAACAATGTTTGCCCTGTCCAACTGAGCATCCTGTTCACATTTTTCAAAGAACCATTCGTAAAATTCTTTTCTTCAGTCCAGATCATCTTCATTGATAGCATTTACCATTGTTGAAATGTAACTTTTCCATTTACAATGTTTTAAATATGTGATGGACACATGATTTGGCGATGTCATCTCATGACTTGTTTCTGTTACAGATTTTTTTGGATGTATTGCAGTAGCTTTCCAGTACTCTTTCTTGGCTGGTGAAGCTTGTTGATGTTTTTGGTCTTCTGGGACATCCTAGCAGTTCCATTTGTTTTAAACTTATCTTTTAACCAATTAATTGTATGTTGCGAAGGTGGGTCTGCCTTAAACTACCTCCAATATTGTCTTCTTACTTCTGCTCCACTTCCATACGTCCAATAGCAGTTTAAAAATAATTTTCTTTTTTCAAAAGTTAATTTTTCTCCACCCATTAATTCCACCCTGAAAAAAAAGAAAAATCAGAAGGTTATGACCCTTTAAACAGTGTATACATTTTCTTGGGACACCCCGGTTTTATTCATTGTTTTTGTCGTCAACTGCATTTTCCATAATTTTAATTTGTTCCCAGATTATGAAGTCATGTTCCCTTCTTTCTGAATTCTTTAACCAATTCATTTCGCTCTTCAGTTTTTAATTCTAAATCAAGTTGTATTCTTTAACAACCTGTAATAAGGGAATTCAATATCCCTGGATAGAATAGCCTATCAAAGAATAACTAAAGCTACTGGGTTCATTATTTTTTTTCTATAATGTCCCATACAAATCTACAGCCTAGGTTTTCTTACGTTTTGCTCTATACCATCACCACAAATATTTCTGTGGTACCTTCCTCTACAAACTCTTCCTTACCCAACAACCTACATACCTCTTCTCTATATTTATCACCAAAGCAGATGTCCATTTACCCCGAACCCACACCTGACAGTCCATCTTATGTCCTTACCTCTGTAGAACTACAATACTACACAATTCCTTCGTCATAATCACAATGTCGTTCTAGAACTCCCTCTCCCCTTTCATTTACCACTCTCCTTCATTAAATGTGTTCTAAACAAGATTATTTCATCATTTCCCATCACAAATAAATGAGTTGTTGCTTGAAGTGTTAACTAATGTTAGTGTTGATTTTTATTTCATTCTCATTGTTTTGTAGGTGACTATTATGCACTAGTATATAGTCTGCCTACTTACTGTATTTTTATTATGTTTTTATATGTAAATCTAGGTATGTATGTACTTATATATTTCTATGCCAATACCCAATAGTGAATTTGTGTTTTTTTTTTTCTTTGCATTGTTTTTTTTACATTTATATAATTTTTAATTTTTGATAAATGTCTTTTCTGTGTATATATATTTATTTTTATTATATCTTTTCTTATTTAATTTTTTTTTTATTAAAATATTTTATTTCTTTGCAAATTTTAGAGGTTAATGATACTGCCAAAGAAACCATTTCATTAAATAAAACTTCTGTCTTTCTATAATATGGATGTACATATTGTGGAAAGACTGAAGATTTTTTATTTAATTATACCCTTCCAGGACTGGCACTAATCATTTAATCCACTTTATGTTAAGTAAATGTTTGTTCTTAAGGGACATAGTCTCAGGATCATAAAGATATTATTATTACAACAAATTATGATGTGGACAGTTAACAAGCTATCAATTTGTGATGGGGTACAAAGTGGATTTGTCATTAGTGTGGGTCAAAGGTCGATCGCGATTTGCTAAAACCAACATCAAAAAAAAACACCTTGAAAGTGGGGATGTGAATCGTATTTGACCACCCTAATTGACATTAAACCACCAACTCCAAGACATGAGACAATTATCTTAGGCCAGAGACTTACTATGATATAATTAGGAAACAGGGCAATACAAATCTATTTCCCAATATCACAAAATTTGCATGTAGCATGATAATGCAAAGATAACCGAGAAAAAACTTATATCAGTGTCTAGTCACATATATTGCAAAATGAACCTTAAATGCGAGCTCTGTACGTGGTGATCCCCTAGCTTAATACTTACAAGATAATCAGTGATATAAAAAATCTGTCCGTTACTGTTACATGTTTACTGATCCCAGTTGTTTATTCATTAAAGTTTATTTGTTTTCCCATTCCTCAGCAGATTAATAATTACAGGATATAAGTCTATTAGCCCCTTGTATATATTTAATTCCTACTATATATCATATGATTTATTATTATTAATAATTAACAGCTTAAGAAAAATTGGGACCTATATCACAACTAAAATCTCTCGTTTGAAAACAATATATATTGTTAACATTTAAAAACACATCAATGTCTGGGATTTAATGCTATAATTGTCTTATTTTGGTTTAAATATTTTTTAATTAAGTACTTCACTTGTACAAAATCACCACATGTATTTTAGAAATACAAGTAAATTAGGGTTTCAAAAACAATATTTTGATCATACTGCCATATAAATGAAACTAGAATAATAGCACAGTCACGATTAGGCAGTAAAAAGAAATCTTGATTATTTACAAACAAAATAAAATATGTATTTTCTAATAATGATATTTGTTCATCTTGTGAGTGCCACATAATGGATGGAATAGAACATTTTCTCTTTCACTGAAGTTTGATAACTAAGAAAGAAATATTCAATCAAGTATATATGTATGTTTATATCAAACATAGTCAGAAACTTTTCCAACACATCATTATTTTTAGTTGCAATATTTAACGATGTATTAAAAAGCTTTTCCATACCCTATGAATAGAAATTAATAACTGAAGAATATGAATTTTTAAAAGGCTTTTTCCAAAGCTTATTGGTCTGAATTTTTGGCAGTTAGCACTCGTATCAAAGAATAATTCATTATATTATCGTATCGAATTTCATTATACAGAGGATTAAACTAAAGAAAATCTGAAATCCTGCATTATTTTCTAGAGAACTTAATATTTTTACTCTGAAAAATTAATAAAAAAATATATTTTACATTGTCCTATTAAAGGTTAAAATGTTTATTTATCTTTTAAACATATATATACATATATTCTTTTCTATTTAATAATAAAAATTTTATATTTTATTTATGACATGTAGAACAGAATAGAAAAAAATTACTAAGTCTCCTATGAATAACAATAATGTTCAGATGACACATTCATATCTGACAAACAAACAAAACTAAATACTTGGATGGAGCAAGGCAAGCATTCGATAGAAAATTTGTAAATAAAACAAAAACTGTATGTGTATTAAATTTTTATTTTTATTTCTTCCATGTAAATGGTTTGGTTGTCAAGGACCCTCATGAGATTTAACAAAAATAAATTATAAGTTTAATTCCTTTTTTTTATTAATAAATTAAAGATACATTACAAAATGGCTAGCCATCGATGTGGGGCTTATTAATATTTTTTTAAGCCATAATAAATTTATTACAATATGTATGAGTTTGTTGTATTGGTAGTTGTGATATGTAACATGCCAGTTGTCTTTAATATTTATTTTTGTTTAGGATTTAGTTGACTCCATATATTTTGTCTTCATTGCATGGAAAGTTTAACAAGTATTTATCTATTTTTGTAAGCATCATAAATATTTTCTTTCTAGTAACTAACTAAATTGAAAAGGCCTACTCCTAACCATTAGGAAATTCATTGCAATCAATAAATAAAAACTATATATATACACACACACAAAGTATGTCTATCTGTATGTTCTTTATATATATTCTCACCTTTTCACAAATGGAAATCAAAATTTTTACTGTAGTCGAGTAGATACTGAAGAAGGTTCTATGCATGTTCTGGCAGAGTAAGGACTCAAGCATGGAACCTCACCAATAGTTTGTCAGGAGCTCTACCAACTCAGATACCTTGCACAAGTAGACGACCCCGAATATGAATTATTTTTGGCTACTCTCATGAAGATTGTATGCAATATATCGTATGGGTACAGTGGCAGAGATTAGGGACACAATGTGATCCCTAATTTTACTTACTTCGAGCTAGTTTGTTGTGGTATTGCAAAATTGACTGTGTATGTATATTGTTGTGATATCTGATAATGTAAAATTAATTTATCAAGAATTTGAAATAAAAAGGTTTAATCAAACCGTGTATCAAGAAGGCAATAAAAACAAAGGAGTGAAGGTTATGAAAAACAAGATGGCTGTTGTTATTGTTCTGCTGGGAACACCGCGTAAGTGTCACTCTAGTTTTGGGTCAGCCCGTGAGACATATCGGTAGATTGTGAGTGTATTAAAAACTTAAAAATTTCTTTTAGTTAATGATATTGACATCAGAAAAAGAAGTTTCACGAAAAGAAGAAATATTAATTTTGATTGAAGATGATTGACGAAGAAGAGGAAGCAAATTTACAAATAAGTACTTATATAATTAATAAAAAGAAAGTTTTTTTTTTGGTAATATTAAATTCTCCTTTTTGCCAGAATTATTTTTTATTAGCAGAACCTTAAAAACCTCAGATAATAAATAATCAGATAAGCAAAATTTAAAGAATAAAAATAAAATTACAATTTCTATAAAAATGTAATAATATATATTGTTATGATATTTTAAAATGGTGATTTTAAATGGTGCTTATATAAAAAATCTCGGAAAAAATTGAGATTGAAGGTCAAGAAGGCATCGGAGAAGCGGGAGAGGTGAACCTCCAGAGGGTTGTTCGTCGTTAGTCGTTGAGCAGACACAGTTAGAATAGGTGGCGTACCCAAGCTGGCACCGGATAGTCCTTTTTCATTTTTCGCCAGATGCGACAACATGACAACTTTACTATCAATCAGCATGAAGACAAGTCAGATCGAGCATGAGTGATATGAACAACGAGGATACCTACACGAAGAAGCGCTGGCCAGCATAATACGAAATTATAAGTACGTGATTATGTTTGTATGTCAATTTTTAGCTGTAAATGTTTGTAATAATAAAATCAATATTCCTTTTGCCAAAAGTTTCCTAAAATAATTAACAGAACCCTGAGATAAAGTAAAAGTTTGAATATAAAGTTTTTTATAAATAATTAAAATAATGATTATTATTAATAGTAATAAGAAAATATTAGAATAATATATATATATATATATATATATATATATAAATATAAGTTAACGTTCGTGAGAATTAAAACTAAAAAAAGAAAGAGGTAATACAAATGATGAGATCAAACGTTAGTGCAAGACTGCTTTATTCATAGCTCTTAATCCTATAACATACAATCGGGATGTTTACATCCCGAGGATTTGTTATTAAGACTGTATACCAACAGGTACAGGCCCGATTTTGATTGATACACGCAGAAGAACAGATGACGGAAGATGAGAGAGAGAGGATGAGAGAGAGAGAGAGAGAGAGAGAGAGAGAGAGAGAGAGAGAGAGAGAGAGAGAGAGAGAGAGAGAGAGAGAGATAGAGAGAGAGAGAGAGAGAGAGAGAGAGAGAGAGAGAGAGAGAGAGAGAGAGAGAGAGAGAGAGAGAGAGAGAGAGAGAGAGAGAGAGAGAGACTAATATATATTATATATAAATACATAATGTAGTTTGTACTGTATTGCTAATTAAAAATAAGTTTGCTAATCAATTTCATGATTTAACATTACGTATTATGTCATTTTACATTTATAATTAAAAATGTAAACATAATTAAACAATTTTGTCATTTATCAAATCTCATAATAATATACAATTATTTGTCCAAATAAGTCAATGTAGTATTAATTATTATCCAGAGGAATTGATGTTTGATTTTTGAACTATGAAAAAGATATTCCACGGAGATTTATGACTATAATGGTTGATTAGGATAATTCGTGTTCAAGGGTAGTGTGAGCTTGGAGAGTTGGTCAGTCGAGGTCTATCTATGGGAGTAGTCGAAAAGGCCATGTTAGAGTCAGTTGTTAGTTGGAAATCAGAATAATGCTTTGTGGATTTGATGGGAAATACTATCAAAGAAGACATGCCAAGAAACCCCACTGGAGAACTTGAAACCATTGTCATCATCATCAATACCAAGTGAATACATTATTATTATTCTCATGAGATTGCAACAAATTTATTAATGATCAAAAAATAATAATAGCCAATTCTTTGTACAAGTATTTCAGTTAAAAATTAAATTAATCTGGTTCAGTGAATTTCTATCCTATTTAAATAAATGTGAATGGGATTTGATTTCTTGATTGTTTTGCAATAAATGTATAATACTGGAATATCAGAGTTGCATGTCTTATTTCTTGAAACGCACCAAATGATTATCCTCTTTAATAATCATCATTTTGTAAAAAATAACCATTCTAATTATCCTCCTGTTATATATTATATGAATTGTTATTCTATATGAATTGTTGGTATCAATAAATGTTAATAATTAATTATTGAACATTCCTCCGAGCGAGTAAGGGGTTCATTGTAAAGCAGGATTAACAGGGGCATGCTGTTAGATGCTATTAATGAAATCAACAACTAATTATTGATGAGCTCAGCCAAGTAAATAGGTTTAGCAATTAATGTGAATATAATTTAATACCAAATAGAGGACTGCATTAATATATATGTAAAGAAAGTAAGCTTTCTTCAATTAAATTAGCAGCGCTTTGTTATCACGCGCGTGCTTCAGTTGGCTGCCACTAGGTGGAGCTAGAGACATATGACCAGAAGGTTTTTATAAGGTTCTCAGTGTAAACAATTAAGTAAAGGGCAAACAGTGATAACAATAAACTGTAATTGTTGTTTCATAAGGGTTGTTAGGTCTTCTTATTATAACAATAAGTAATCTGTTTCTCTGTAAAACAAAAGAAACAACAATTACAGTTTATTGTTATCACTGTTTGCCCTTTACTTAATTGTTTACACTGAGAACCTTATAAAAACCTTCTGGTCATATGTATCTAGCTCCACCTAGTGGCAGCCAACTGAAGCACGCGCGTGATAACAAAGCGCTGCTAATTTAATTGAAGAAAGCTTACTTTCTTTACATATATATTATATGCTTGTTTAATAGCTAAGTTGTATATTTGTAGCATAAATAAACAAGGCAAAATATGATTCATTTTATACTTTTTAAGTACTTAAAGAGAATGGTTATTTGTGTTTCACAGGCTGACAAAAATCTTTTTTATTTAGACATCTTACATACTGTATATACTTTAACTTGTAAAAACTATTTAAGATATCTATATATTTTATCATATCAAAATAAAGAATATTATTATTTGTAATAATCAGCCTTTCTTGTTAAAGTCAGTATATGAAACCACAAGTGAGTTTGTAAAACTCTAACAAACAAATTTTTTTTATCCTAATAGGTAGTTTGAAAAAAAAAATTTTAAATTTAACAATAGACCAGTGTGGGAGGTACAGGATAACACATAGTATAATGGAATACCCTTAAAATGATGCCAGATAAAATTATATTCTAGGTGTAAAATGATTCAGAGAAATACCTTTGGTTAGTTCCAGTATGGAGTCATTTTGGTCGAATATGCCGGTTACAATGATTATCATGATAGCATTTCATTTTGAAACAAACATTAGTTCTCTCATTTGCCTATAATGATTTTCTGAGCTTTACTCATCAGGAAAATTACAACTTTCTAAGTAAAGATAATGACTAACAATCGTGCAAACTAAGTTTACTTTATGACAAATCCAAGCAAACTCCAATCGGGATTACAAACAAGCCTGGATACAAATTAGTATGTTTTCCATTTTTGCTTAGGTTTTTCACCATTAAGACAAGTTTTTGTTGAAAATAATAAACTCTGTTCTTTTTCTACTGCTTAAAAGTGAAAATAATTGAACGTTTAGAAAGCAGTGCTTCTAATGATGTTTCTCTCTGCCAGGCGCAGGAAATAAGCCAATCACCTAATTTTCAGAAACCAAAGCTCAAGGTGAAACATAAATTTCTGGCCAACACTAAGACGGAACCTTTGGTCAGAAACAATCACGAGAACATCGACATCTGAAATATTTTGACTGATCATTTAAAGATGGTCTATCAACTTTTGATAGCCCGGAATGGAAAAGAGTAGCAACTTGAATAAAGAAGTAAACATATAGTGTTGATCCAGGTAGACCTCACAGCTACAACTTTAGTTGTGCTAACCCTTGAAGGAATATAATTCGACATGCTTTTAAATAGCTTAGCAAAGCAAGTGTAATTTGAACATGTCAATGTAATTAACATACAAGTACATTAATAAACAAGTTCATCACATTAGTAATTTATCATTATGGCTTATTTCATTAGTAATTCACCTTTGAATACAATGGTTCCCATAGTTCCAGAACTTTTGATAAACTACTATCTCCAGCAGTGAATGAGGACATAATAGTTTTTGATTTTTCATCAAAGTGCTTCTCATTTTCTTCTTGATTAAACTTTAGAAAATTGTTCATAGCAGCTGTAACAATACAAACAGTATAGATAAAAATTTTAATTTTTGTTAATCACCATGCTAAATTATGTATTATCAATTTTTTTTAATTAACAAGTATTCTTGCCTAGCCTAGCAAATACTCTCACAGATCATTAACTTATTCGATAATATGCTATAATAAGTAGTATGTATGTTACTACTTGCGAAAAACAAATAAGCATGGTGATCTAATAAACTAAAGCTTTCTCATCCCACAATTTTTTGTTTATTTGTACACTGATCATTAAATCACCATTTTCAACCCTAGGTCAAAATCTTAAAATCAAATTATTCTCATAAAAACAATAAGCCTGCGATCGATGGGACAGCATTGTTAGAAAGGTACCCAATTAGAGACCAAGATGTCCTGGTTTTGACTCCCAACTTTATTATTAGGCAAATAACAAATCAACCTCATTCAATATCCTTTGAAGTGATAAAGATTTCGGCCTTAAAAATGTATGTTGGCTCAACGTTTTAAAAATTAAATTGTGGTGAGACTAATTAAGTTTATTTGACACCTTTATTTCAGGAACACCTCAACCCTTATTCAAATATGGTGTACAAGTTAAATAAGGCCTTGATAGTCCAAAAAAAAAAAAACAATTTCCACCAAGATTTTAGAGTACAATATGACTATTTAAGCTAAAAATTATACAAATGTTTTATAATAAAAGTCAATCCAAGCAGTATATTTCAGAGCAAAGAAAACACTCCTTCCCTTCAATAAGGCATTTATAATTTAATTTCATTGTGTCAATGTTTTTTTCAAATTCAGGAACTGAAATGGGTTCATCCAGCAACTGATGCTTTAAATTTGTATACAATTATTTAATGAAAAATAGTTTAAAACTAGAAAAATAATTCGTAACTAGGAAAAGTCATCATTTACTTATTTCTTAAAGTATTATAGAGCCATTACCAGTCCTCAAACGAAATGACAATTTTATATCACGGCAACATTTTTCAAAAATTTCTTCAGGGTGTCCATGGCATGGAATCATCACAGAAATTTCAAATGGTTTTTTATTGACAGTTTCTTTGCTGGTAGAAAAAAGAAAAACTGCAGAGCCCACAGTATTCACAGGTTCATCACAAGCCATAGTGAGTAATATTAAATACAATATTTAACATAACAAAACAATATATGATGATGTATTTTAAATTCGGCAAAAAGACATGTAGAAAAGGAAATCAGTAGCCAATCAAGCAATTAAAGCCATTTTATTTACAGCTGTGCCAGTCCTGAACGAACCGTCCAAAGGCCCGCTTAAACAGTGTGTAGTTAAAGAAGGAACCAAACAAAGAACCATTAAAAAACATTGATCTGCACACTACTTGAGTAGCTCGTAGATAGCTCTAGCCTACTATTCTGCTTAACATAGTCGTCTCGAGAACTATATGCTACAGTAGTGTGCTTGCACTGTAAACTCCCTGAGTAATTCCTAGTAGATAGACATAAATGCCATGCAGAAAATAATTTTTTTATCATTTTAGTACACATTTCTCTGTTTTCAATGTTCACTTTTTTAGTAACAGTCACTAAGGTTACACATGTTTTGGTGTTCCCGGCGATTTTTAATTTCGAAAAAATAATGGATCAAAGAATTTGTATTAAATTTTGTTTAAAACATGAAATAAAGTGCAGCAAAGTTTTTAAAATGTTGACAGTTGCTTTAGGTGAATCTACCATGAGTAAAGCAAGAGTTTATGAGTGTTATGTATGTTTCAAATAGGGCCGTGAAGCAGTGGCGTAACTATATCATCTGGGGCCCGTGGCAAATTCCTTTAATGGGGGCCCCATCATTAAGCTTTATTATACTTACGAGTAGTTTAGTTACCCACAACCAATAATTTGTATTATGGTGTATATATTTTAATATTTTTATAAATAGGTACAATATTAAAACAATATTTCTGAGCTCGCGGCCACTTGGGCCGGGGCCCTCTTGGGTCGGGGGCTCGTGGCATTTTGCCAGCCCTGCCACCCTGTAGTTACGCCTCGGCCGTGACGATGATGATCGTGCTGGATGCCCTAACACATCAATAAATGACGACAACATCGAAAAAATTAAGAAAACGATTTGGACGATCGCAGAATTACTATTAGAGAGGTTGGTAATGAAGTTAATATATCATTTAGACCATGCCAAGCAATTTTTTTCGAAGTTTTGAGCATGAAACGTGTGGTAGCAAAGTTGGTTCCAAAATTGTTGAATTTCTACCAAAAAAAACATCGCGTGAATACAGCCAAAGAATTGCTGAACGAAGTAACCAACAATCCAGAGTTTCTTAAATGCATCATAACATGAGATGAAAAATGAGTCTGACGGGGAAACCATGGCGCAATCTTCGCAATGGAAGTGGCCTGAGACCCAAGAACGAACAAAATTCGTCAAGTTCGATCCAAAGTGAAGGTTCTTCTCTCTGTTTTTTTTTTTCAAAGGTGTAGTGCATCATGAGTTCCTTACAGAAGGTCCTACGGTCAATAAAGTATAATATTAAGAAGTAATGCGGCGTTTACGTGAAGTGCTCTGGCGAAAACGACCGGAATTGTGGCTAAACAATTTGTGGAAATTTCATCACGATAACGCTCCCGCTCACTTCTCACTGATTTTTGTAGGGAAAAACAACACTGTTGTGTTACCTCCGCCACCTTATTCGTCTGACATGGCTCCCTGCGACATCTTTTTGTTCCCGAAGTTGAAAAAACCCATGAACGAACGACGTTTTCACACCATTGCTGAAATAGCAAAGAGCTATATCGAAAAGTGCTTCGAAGATTGGAAAAAGCGCTGGCGCATGTGTATTCTATTCTAGGGGGATTACTTCGAAGGGGACAAAATTGCTATCGATTAATAAATAAAAATATTTTCAGATAAAAAAAAATTCTCGTTAATTTTTGTACAAACATCGTATATCGCCATAGTAAGACCTCCGTAGTAGTTGGCTCGTGTTCACTTCTCACGTGGTACAGCTTCAAAGAGCTCCTATTCTCTGTTTAATTTCATGTCTTTGACTGACTAAGACTAATAATTGGACACACGGGTGAAAATTAATTTAAAAAAAAACAACCCAACGATACCCTAAAATGGTGTCACCTTCCTTCCGTATTTGCAGTGTTACCAGAAAGGAAATATATTTTAGCAGCGGGCAATCACTCCTACAGATAGATAAACGCAAGTGGTATCGCTTTGTTCTTCGTGGATTTATGGGTTGTCACCCTGCTGCATCCTCCAGATAACGGCTAGTCGTCCAAAGACATCCCAGGAGACACTGGAGTTATGTAGGAGATGCTTGCAGTGTCACGCAGTTGCTTTTTTTTTTTTTTTTTTTTTTTTTGTGTTCATTTGTGAGGACCAACAAGCTGGCAAGTAAACACACAGTCAAAATCCCTAACGAGCGACAAATTTCCCGAGACTGTGATATTGAACGGTAACTAGAGCCAGAACTTGGATTTTTATAGTCTTGACTCAGATTTTTCTGACAACATTTATGCCAGAACTCCATTCCAGATCATCCATAGCGGGTCACATATGAGCCAATTCTTTGGAATGAATTTGGGACGCATTCAATGTGATTGTTTTATTCGGAATCCTGTCAAATTCAGTCGAATTCTGGTCTTTAAGAAGGGATCACGAATCCAATCATATTCAACCAATAAACGGGAGTTTGGATTAACGTTATGCTGTACTTGTAGGTGACGTGTAGGTCATCAGCGTGTGTAACCCCGCAATGACCATGTGGCTCTTTATCATTCATAAGCACTTGTTTCCTTCCCTGGACTCGATTTCAGGAAACACTCAATACAACAGCTATGGCATAATTTTTAGTCTATCCCTCTCTAATAAACGCAATCTCTTCATGTTGACAGCTAGATACGCCATAACCTAGCTACTTATATCTATAGTAAGCCACAGGGCTACTAAGGCTATCACGAACTTAAATGGTTTTTACATTTACGTGGGCTTCCTTTTTCAATTTTTAATTTTGACGAGTTCCCTGACCTCCACCACGCCATATCACAGACGCCGTATCATTATCATTCTCTGGATGACGGTGTCTTAAACACTTGCCCTTTATTTTCATAAATGTTAGCATTTACACAAACGTTGAGAAATTATATTCACTACCAGGATGCCCTGATAAGGAGTATGAATGCAGCAGATCTTAAGTATTCCAAACTGGACGTTTAAGGATTGCTCTCATTTGACCAGACCTCACTTATTACTAAAAAAAACGCCCAGGAATTTCAAATCTTCTGAATACTAGAAGGTTCGAATCTAGCACTTGCAGAATGAGTTAGTTTAACCACTGTTCTGTATCCAAGCTCCCACTGTAATCTTAGTGTGTTTTATCAAAATAAATATAAGTTGAATACCCATTAAATAATGACAAGGGTGCAGAAGCCTAGGCTCCATGAAGGCCTAGACCACACCCTATACTGTTAGCATTTGTAACCATTGTTATTGAGGCTGGGTAGGTTTCATGTTTTTGTATTTAGTTGTCAAGCTTTCTGAGTTGTTTTGAAAGGTTCAAACTTGTTTACTGTTATGTCTTATTTTTAGCCGTATCATGTAATGATGACTTAGAAAGACTTGATATCTAGTCATGTTTATAGCTAGTAATTTTGTAAATGGAACATTGTAATGAAAGTTATGAACTACTAACACTCAGTAGTAATGAATCTTCAGATGAATTCAAAAATTTATTAAAAAAAAAGAAGTTAAGAAGGTGAGTGGTGGATTGGTATTAACAATAACAAAATCACATAAACCATTAATTTTATGAAATAACATTAAATGCATACAAAGTAAAAAATTCAGTCCAACTACTAAAATGCATTAGTGAACTTCAAGATGTAAAATAAACTTTTGTCTTTGTTAATTTTACAAGAAAATATTCTACAATTTGTAATATGCTTATATTAAGTATATGGTGGGTATCTAGGCATGGAAATCAGTCCAGCGGGCTATTAGCATTCAACCACAATGAACTAAATCCTTAATTTCAATTATCTATTCATTGAACAGTTGAGTTCAACTCACTTTAACCCCTGGTTTGATTTTGAAAATCATTGGAAAACCATGGTCATAAAGGTTAATAACAAATTTGCCTTAGTTATAGTAATTAAATTAGTCTGCAATTTTCAGATGTAGTTAAATGATCTTATAAATAAAACTCGTGCATGCCTGCAATTACTTGTGTAGTTAGTTTAACTTTTGCACAATAAACTCGCAAGGTGCCCTTTCTTCTATGGTTATTAACAAACTTGCTTTTGTTATGGAAATTGAAATTGCATGCAATTTGCAAGTAATTTTAAGTATATGTTTAGCACAATTGGGACACATATACTCGTTACATTCCTGAAGATTGATAACAAACTTGCATTTATGAATTATGGATGCAAGTTGCAGGTGTATAAAGCAAACTTTTCTAAAAAATTCAGACTCGCAAGCACACATGATTGTTAAAAATACAAGTGCAGGTTTAGTTAATGAATCTTTTCTGTAAAATTAGGATGGGAGTTGCGCATGTGCTAGTTACTGTTCATAAAAGTTCATGTCACTCTTATATGCAACTGTACTTACAGTAGTTATAAGGTAGATTTACGTACAGAAAACTGTCCTGACAATTGTTTAGCTATTTAAGATTGATAAGAAACTTTGTTGTGTTGTACAAATTAAAGCTGCATGCACTTTGCAAGTTTAGTTAAGGAAACTTTAGGTAGAATTAGAACACATAGGCTCACTACATTATCAAAGATTGTTAACAAACTTGTTTGTATTTTATAAATTAAAAATGTGTGAAATTTCTTGGTGCATTTTAGTAACCATCTTGTTACTTATGTTATCAATAAATAAACTAACCATTGCCTCGCTTCTCTAGAATGATTGATAAAATATGTGCAATTTGCAGTTGTTGTTAAGGAACCTTATGCGCAGAATTAGGACCTAGGAATGGTTCTAGCGATTGATAACAAACCTAGTTTTGTTGTTAATAACAGGTAGATTGTTCTTTGCACCAAAGATAAAAAACTTTAACTAAACACATCTTTTATTTATCAAAATTCAACCTAAAACTGGCACCCTAAACAAAAACATGTTTGGTCATAAAAATTTCAAATTTGCAGTATAGTTAAGTAGAATTTTTAAATACATTCAATACACTGCAAAGTAGACTTTTGAGTAGAATTAGGACATTTTGGCTCACTATACTTGGGATGATTGATAACACACTTGTTTTTGGGTCTAAAAATGTAGTTTTAATCCCCAAAATCAAATATGTGTTCTTGACACCTTTCTGTGCTGTACCAGGGGTACACCACAGATTTTTTTTCTTCAATTAGTTATGTTTGTTAAATAAACTTTTTTTTTTTGTTACAGAAAACGTCGATCTAGAACTCCATTGGAATCAATATCATCACCACAATCGACAGATGGATATTGCTTCAAGTTGTGTATGTCACTTTTATGCTTATATTTTATTGGAATAACAGTTTGTGTATTTGCTCTAACATGGGCAACTGTACAGTTAAGAATTGAGATGCAATCACTCAGAAATAACGTTGATAAAGGTAAGCATTTTATTTATACTCAAGTATGTTAAATTATTTGTATTCTATAATTAAATTAATTAACTATAAATTAATTAAATCTGACTTTCTATTTTTGGTATTTTTTCAATCTATTGCATTGGTCTAAACAAAATTTATGTTTATATTCTAATGAATATTGTTGATAGTGTATCGGTAATATATGTTTCTAAGTCAACAATGGACAGGAAAGTTGTCTTGCATAATTGTTTGGTAGTACACTGCTTTTTTTTTAGTCTTTACATATTCTATATTTTTATTTTATAATATATTTCAGAGGTTATATTTTGATTTTTTCTTCTTTTTATAAATAATTTTCTGAGAAAAGATTCCTATTGAAATTTATGTGAAACATTGGAATTTCCAAGGTTTCTTGAGTTAACGAGACCAACCAACAGAAAGAAAGGAATCACTGCTGCTACGTTTGGGAAATGTGGGGTTTATTTAAATATATATATATATGGATACTCCCTCGCGTTCCGATACACTAATCTATCTGATACATATCTGTATCCGAATACATAACACTGTAAGGCAATATATAAAGGATGCATCTTTTCTAAGGATAGATACATTCGCTTATATATTTACATGCTTACATATTTAACACTGCCTGCTAACACCACGCTGTTACCATCTAGTTGAATAATTAAAATATTTAAGTTTTGGATATGCCATTTAACTATTCAACTACTGACAGATTTAATTTCTCAAATCCTGACCATATTGTATTAGCATAAAGTTGTTCTAAATTGTACCTTACTCAAATATGCAATTCATTTACTGTTGGTCCAAATTGAATCTAAACCCAGAGTAATTAACCTTAATAAATTAATGTGATGATCAAAATGGAAGGAATTCAATGGTAAAATAGAATTTTATAGACAAAATGTTTTATTAACCAAAAACAAAAGGTTGAAGTGTTTTAGCGAGGAATGACTGATTTTACTATGAATCAAAATGATGAACCGATTACATCTATCTTACTAACTACAAATGAAACTTCAATTTTACGAGTGTACATCGATGTCTTGGTAGGGACTTGAGGTATCAATTATTGTTTGAATCTAGTCACTCTTAGATAAGGTCGCAGACAAAATAGCTGAGGTTACCCCTCCTAGAAGTGCCTATTCTGTTAGTCAGGACTCAATTCTCAATGAACTGATGAAAAAAATTGCTAGTCTAGAAATCCAAATTTCTTCGTTGAATTCTAGAAATAGGTCTCGCAGCTCCTCTATAAATTCTTCCCATTCAAGGCATGGTTTTAGCCCCACAGGAAAATTTTTTTATTTCCACCATAGATTTGGAAAAAAATGCAGACCAGAGAAGTGTTAACAACCTTGTGCTTGGCAGCAGCTGTCGGGAAAACTCCCACAAGCAACAGTAGATGTGGCCTCGGCTGTTGCTAACAATTCAGGCGGTCACACTTTTCGTTGATTTGTCCAGGATATAAAAATCAGACTAAAGTTTCTTGTCGATAGTGGGGAAGATGTGTCCATAATTCCGTTAAGATCAAAGTGTGACCCCTAGTAAAGATTTTGTTTTGTTTGCAGCCAATGGATCCATGATACCAACATATGGTGTACAAACTTTAAATATTGATTTGTGTTTGCGCCGTCAGTTTCAGTGGCCTTTTATTGCGGCTAAAGTTAACAGAAGAATAATTGGTGCAGATTTTTTGGCCCATTTTAATCTTTTAATAGATTTAAAAAATAAGAAGCTTGTCGATAATGTCACAGGTGTACAGATTTGTGGTGAGATTTCAACTATTTCAAATGGTGACATAATTAGCACTGTATCAAATTCTCAAAGATTTGCTGACTTACTAGCCAAGTTTCCGAATCTGACCAAACCCAATTTAATACCTAGTGAATGCAAGCACAACGTAAAACACTACATTCATACTACCGGGAAGCCTATTTGTTCAAAAGCTAGAAGACTCAACTCTATGAAATTACAGTTAGTGAAGGAAGAGTTTCAATTCATGTTAAATCGTGGAATAATACGACCATCGAAATCCGAATGGGCTTCTCCTCCACATCTAGTTACAAAGAAGGATGGTTCATTACGCCCCTGTGGTGATTTCCGCAGGCTTAATGACCACCTTACAGTTCCTGATCGCTATCCAATTCCTCGGATAGATGACATCCAGAGTATGTTATAAATGGATGGAAAAATAATTTTTTCTAAAATTGATCTTTTTATGGCCTATTATCAAATTCCCATAGCTGAAGAGCATAAATCAAAAACAGCCATTATCACTCCATTTGGGCACTTTGAATTTAATGTCATGGCTCCAGGGTTACGAAACGCACCCAGCAGTTTCCAACGCTTTATCCATCAAGTTTTTACTGGTCTCGATTTTGTATTTATTTTTTTAGATGATGGCCTAATTGCTTCGTCAACTGAAGAAGAACACAAGCGTCATTTGGAGATTGTTTTCAACCGCTTGGACAAATATGGCTTGCGTATAAGTGTAGCCAAATCTATGTTTGGAGTGCAAGAATTGGAATTTTTGGGGTAGAGAATCACTCCAGGTGGATCAATACCTCTTCCAGAGAAGGTCAGTGTCATCGTAAACTACAAGCTTCCCCAGACTGTTCAGCAGCTTCGCCAGTTTTTGGGAATGCTAAATTTTTACAGAGGTTATTTACACAAGGCTGCAGAAACTCAAGCCATTTTGCATGACTATCTTAGAGGAGCAAGGAAAAAGGACAATAGAAAAATCAAATGGACTCAGGAAGCAGCTGCCAAATTTGAGCAATGCAAAATGATCTCGCTAATGCAACTATGCTCACTTACCCTTGCCCAGACTATCCCTTGGCACTTGTCATTGATGCCAGCGATGTTGCCGTGGGTGATGTGGTCCAGCAACTTGAACCCAATGGGTGGAGACCTCTAGCTTTTTACTCTAAAAAACTAAGTGATGCTCAAAAGTCTTACAGTGCATATGACAGAGAGTTGTTGAGTATGTATTTATCGGTCAAGCATTTTAAACATCTGTTAGAAGGGCGTCATTTTGTGATTGTTACAGATCATAAACCTCTTATTTTTGCTTTCAAGCAGAGAAATGACAAAGCTTCCCCTCGCCAACAAAGACAATTGCAGTACATATCTGAATTTACCACAGACATCCGCCATATTAGTGGAAAGCAAAATATTGTTGCGGACACTTTGTCGCGGATTGAGGCTCTAGACGTGTTAGACTTTGACAAGATAGCCGAAGAACAGAAGACTGACAGCGAACTTCAGGATCTTATGATATCTGATTCTGCATTAAAATTAAAAAGTTACCAGCTTCCTAGTGGAAATCATCTTTGGTGTGATGTCAGTACGGCCGCCATCCGGCCATTCATCCCGAAGGCATTCTGGCAACAAGTCTTTCATCTTATTCATGATAGAGCTCACCCTGGTATTAAGGCAACCGTCAAGCAGGTATCGTGTAAATATGTTTGGCTCAATGTTAAAAAGAACATCCAGGATTGGACTAAAGCGTGTATACCATGCCAGCGTAGTAAGATCCACCGTCATGTGAAATCTCCGGTAGGACAATATAAAGTGCCTGATGAACTTTTAGCTGAGATTCATATAGACCTAGTTGGTCCCCTTCCCCCCTTCTGAAGGAAACATTTACGCTTAACCATGATTGATAGATTCACCAGTTGGATGGAAGTTATACTACTCAACAACATCACTGCTGAAACAGTTGCTAAGGCTGTTTATAGTCACTGGGTTGCGCGATTTGGTGTTCTCAGACGCATAACGAGTGATCAGGGTCGTCAGTTTGACTCGGGATTGTTTAAACACTTTAGTGCGTTATGTGGTGTCAAACTCTACCACTCAACGCCTTATCACCCTCAATGCAACGGCAAGATTGAGCGACTCAACCGTACATTGAAAACAGCATTGAAGGCACATAATTCCCGGAGCTGGACGGAAACTTTGCCAACTGTGCTGTTAGGCTTGCGAGCAGCAATTCACCCGGATTCTAATTCTTCCCTGTCTCAAATGCTCTATGGAAAAACTATCACATTACCTGGAGAATTTTTTGCAAATGGATCACGGACATTCTCTGATTCACAAGATTTGGTCAGAGAACTTCAAGAGGAAATGCGTCAGCTGAAGCCTGTTCCTGTAAATCACAAGTCTTCTAGGAGCGTTTTTATCTACAGGGACTTAAACAAGTGCTCACATGTTTTTATGCGCACCGATCGGATCAAGAAACCCCTAGAACCAGCATACAAAGGACCTTTACGTGTCATCACCCGTTTAGAAAAATATTTTCGATTGGAAATCAATGGCAAGGACATTGCGGTTTTTATTGACCGGCTAAAACCAGCTTATTTTCTTGCCAATGAAGATATGAACCAACAGGACTCTTCAACTGTACCTTTAGCCCAGTCTCCAGATGATTTTCCATTATTGATGATGCAGCCTACAGACCAGGAGGAACAACAGAAACAACCTGAAACTGTACCAACCTCTACTAGGAGTGGTAGAACTGCAAGATATTTAGAAGAAATAATTGTTTGAATGAATTTTGTATATATTATTCTAATATTTGCTTTATTCATTAATAATATTTTAATTATATTATATTTTCTTTCATATAATTTAAAAAAAAACTTTATATTTATAACTTTAACGTTATATCAGGGTTCTGTTAATAAATTATTAGGAAACTTCTGGCAAAAGGAATATTGGTTTTATTTATAACACATTGAATAACTAAAATTGATATACAAAAATAAAATACGTACGTAATAAAGAATACTATTAAAACTAACATTAAAAATGGTACCTTGTAAATTATTCGTAACTGTATACTAATACTGGCCAGTGCTTGTTGTGGATAATCTTCGTTGGTAGTCTTCTTTTGCTTGATCCGAATCGTCTTACTTGCGCGTCCTTGGTCTTCGTGTTGAGTGAAAGTGTGCCCCACGAGGCGGTGGGTCGCCGTGCCTTCGCTAGGATGCTACCTGCTCTGCCTGCCTTCGGACGAAAGATACCTTTTGGTCTATGTCGGCTTATTATATATCTGCATCTCTCCGCTGCCTTCTTGACTTTCAACTCGTTATTCAATGCCAGTTGTTTCGGATATTTATTACTTTGCTTAATTTAGAAGTTTATGTAATAAATGTTTATATTAAATATGATATTATTTTTATTTCAATTATTAATAATTAATATGACGACAGTAAAAACGTTCATACTTTCAACAATTAATCACGGATCGTTATTACGTTATTCAATGCTCGCTAATTTCGAGTTTATTTAAACAAACACTATTAAAAATCATCATTTTAAAATATCACAACAATATATATATTATATTTTATTGTTTTTGTATTTTCTATATTCTGTTTATTATTCTTTGAAGCTATTCTTATATAATAATAATTTTGTTTCTTGAATTTTCAGGTATATTTTTGTAATATGCTATGAATGCTATAGTTCATATTAATATAATTCACAATTGTGTTTCATAAATATTAACGTGTTCACTGGATAGGGGGTAATGTAGGGACTTGAGGTATCAATTATTGTTTGAATCTAGTCTGAGCGCAATTTTTAGATGAGGGAACAAAAAGAAGATGGAACAAAAAAGATCTGGTGAGTAAGGCGGATGGTCAAGCAGTTCAAACCGTAATTCATGGATTTTAGCCATGGCAACCGCTGAGGTGTGAGACGGTGCGTTGTCTTGGTGAAACAGGATTTTCTTTTTCTGCAAATGTGGCCGTTTTTCCGTAGTATGCTCCTGTAATGGTTTTTCCTTTTTGAAGATAATTGATTAAAATAACTCCATAACTATCCCAAAAAACAGTCACCATCACTTTCCCAGCCGAAAAACAGTTTTTGCTTTTTTTGGAGCCGGTTCCCCGTTTGCAGCTCACTGTTTGGACTGTATTTTTGTTTCGGGCGTATAATGGTGTATCCAAGTTTCATCCACAGTAATTAATCGGCGCCAAAACTGCACCAACAGAGCGTTGGAAATGTTCATTCGAACACGTTTTTGGTCTAACGTGAGCAAACGCGGCACCCAACGCGCGGGCAGCTTTCTCATCTCTAAATGTTGATTTAATATGTGACAAACACGTTCTTTTGACATGTTCATAACCTCTGCTATCCCTCTCACTTTAATTCGGCGGTCGTCTAGCACCATTTGGTGAACTTTGGCGATGTTTTCGTCGGTAGCTGCAGTTTTTGGACGTCCCGAACGTTCATGGTCTCCCAAGCTCTTACGACCACGTTTAAATTTAGCTGCCCAAAATTTCACTGTGGTAAATGATAGTGCAGAGTACCCATACACAGAATCCAACTCATCTTTGATTTGTGTAGGCGTATTGCCTTTCAAAAACAAATATTTAATGACAGCTCGATACTCGATTTTGTCCATTTTCATAAAAACACTCACATCGACTCACTCAAACGACTGTTACACAACAACTGTGCGTCCAAAATGGCTGAAACTTTGGTGAGTAACTGTCATCAGATGAACAACAAAATTCACTAGCTTTTATTTACGACTGCTCCTATCTTCATGTTGAGGTTGGAAACTTTTCAGACCACCCTCGTATATATGTTCTCGTCCTAGACTGAATCTATCTCTCTTCAACAGAAGGCTTTTTTCTTTATGGCCCTTTGTGATCATGTATGCCTTTTCACACCATCTTGCGAATGGGTTATTTAGCACATAGGACCACCTTAGCTCCTGAGTCCCATATCCCTTCTGGCACTTACTTTTGTGACAGGAAACAAAAGGAAGAGCTGTAAACTGTAAAATCCTCCAGCCCCTTATGACAATCCGCAGCAGATAAGGTACTCTTTTCTTTTGTTGGCCTATACCTAAAGAGTCGGGAGCTGAACATATAACACTGCTTGGAAATAAGCATAATGATCAACGAGTTTCAGCAACTGTACATAACCAAGAGGTTCTGGATTCATGTCCCACTATTTTAAACAGTGACACAATTTTTCTTTTATCTAATAACTCTTCTCTCTTAAACTTTTCATTAAATTTAAGTGTTTATAGTCACGTTCAGGGTAATGTACCAAATGGTGCAGTGTCGGCAATCCTACTAACCTTGGAAGAACTGTACTATCTTGGATGGGCTGCCTTTTCCTAAATTGGTGTGAGCTCAGTGAAAATTAGTCTTTCCAAGACTTTCTTAGAAGTGTTAGATGGATGATAGACCTGTAGCTTTTGGGTTTCATCAGGTCTCTAACTTTTTTCTTTGAGACTTGCTTTAGATCTGCAATCTTCCATGATCGAGGGAAGTACCACTGATCCATGAATTAGTCAAATAAATCGGCACTGCGTTTTGAAGGGAAGTATCCCATCTCGAATCTTAGGTTCCTCCTTTCCAACTGTGATCACGAATGATATATCCCAAGGATGCTTCTTAGGTTTTTTCCCAAGTTTTTCTATGGGTAACTTCTATTTGTTTCTTATTCTTATATTCTTATTTTAGTTTTATACTCTTCTGGGAGAGTTTCTCAGACCTGATCACTTCTCACCCTTTGGTAAATATGCATTGGCCTATTGAACTCTCCCCCCACAGATAGTGTTCTGTCTGATTTTTCTTTGTTGCAGACCATCATCAGTTGCATCCTCCAATGTGGTTATCAGGGTCATGACTCTATTATCAAGAGTCAATCCTACAGCACAATTTCTGACCGATAACCCTATACTCAGTTCGTCTTGAGTATATGGTCAACCCTTTGTGGAGGTTTTCTTTGTGATCGCAAAAGATTAAGGATTGTGGTCGTTACTGGTCTCGGACAGAATCTTTCATTCTTTAATGAGGTTGCGGTCTGATATGAAGGCCCTGGTTCTAGCAATGTCTTGAATGGTGTGATGAAATAAGAGTTATATTACTCTCTCAGAGTAACTAACTGTTTGGCCATGATGAACTCATCTACTACCACCCCTCCATAATTAGTTATTTTTCCTAATCACACATGAGGAAGAGGAGAGCACGTCCAAGACTGTGAAGTAAATATATGATGTGATGCAAAACACAAGGAATGCAAGGAACTGGGAAGCTCATTGAGGAGGCCAAGAGCCACAGAACCGACTGATCAATTTTTATTAGTGCATAAATACTTATAATTTTCAACAACTTCCAGCTGCTGTCCATTGCACATTATATTTAGTTCTTGCTCTTCATCACTCAAGGTAGTGACCATCACAACATATGAAGTTGTGGACTGATATAGACATCAGATTCCAGGACCCTATTGTTATCATTGGCATTGAATGCATTTGTCATTGACCATTAAAGCGTGTGATTCCTTTTGAATCCTGGTGTTAATAGATTGACTTAATAGCACTTATCTAGTTCCTTATCTTTTATAATCATGGACAGGTTCCATTTTTTTCTTGGAGAGCATTAACGGACAAGATTGAATTCTCCAGAAGGAAATAAACATCAAGAGAAAAGGAGATTTTTAAAAAAACCCTAAATGATTTGACCACTAACAAGAGAGTAATTTTGATTGCAAGAGTAGGGGTTGAGGTGAGTGTTATAATCAGAGAATAAGCTAAAAAGGTTGAATAAGTGGGATGGGATAGAACATGGTTAAAGCCAGAAACTTACTCTGTTAAGTTGTGGAGTCAGAAGGATGTCAGAATTTTTAGGAATTGGCTCAAAGTTTCTAAAATAGAGAGTGGCATCTTCTGTTCTGTGAAGAGTGTTGCAAGCATTAATTACCAGAACTTGTGTGGAGGGCTGAAGATATATGACTACCACCTGATAAGACTTTTGTTCTTATGTTCACAAGTTTAAAACTAAATATTGGTTTTATCTAATAACTTAATTATAGAGAGTCATGTCACTTTCATGTAAACTTCAATGTTGTTGGTAACTGTTACACAAGAATGATTTCTTGCCAGGAGTAGTGGAACTTATTGGATTGCATTTGAAATCAGTCACTTTGATGTAGATGGGAGAAGGCATCGGGATGGTGCAGGTTGTTACAAGAACTGGAAACAGGTTTGGACTAATAAGGACTGGTAATGACTACTAGTCACTGGTGGTGGCTGAATTTGGGGAGTCTGTCGAGACTGGATGCTCAACACAGAGCTGAAGCTGCTATCCAAAGAAGTTTTTTTTTTTGTTTTGTTTTTTGCCTGATAAGACTTTGCGCAATTTAAAATTCCCCTCCCTCCCTTCAATTATTTTTCAATATAATTTAGGGGAGAGAAATACGAAGTTTTTTTTTGAATTTAGTGTGCAAATTGAGTGACGAAAATTTCACACAAAAAGAAAAACTCAACTCACTGTTGGTGAGTCAATTGAATTTTCAAGAGTATTGAAAATTGCAGTGCAATGTTTTAAACAATTTTGTTAGGTAGAATTATCCATGTTTACTAATTAATTTATTTTTTTCATTGAATATTTCATCAAAAATAAATACCTTTTTATTACACATTTTAGTAGAAATCAATCAGCTCCCTAGTTATTAAGAGTATCATTTGTAAGTAATTGATCTATGTTTTAGTATAGCAGGGCTGTATAACAAAGTGTACAAATATACGATATTTGATCAAAAAGTAACGGGAATTTTATAATTTTGCGGGCCTTATGATTACGATGGTAAACTTTTTTTTTTATCATGTTGGTACACATTTGCAGCTGTTTTCAATGTTTAATTTTTTAGTAGCAGTCGCTAAGGTTATACATGTTTTGGTGTTCCCAGCGATTTTTAATTTAGAAAAAAAATGGATCAAAGAATTTGTATTAAATTTTGTGAAAAAAATGAAATAAAGTGCAGCAAAGTTTTTGAAATGTTGACTGTGGCTTTAGGTGAATCTACCATGAGTAAAGCAAGAGTTTATGAGTGGTATGACGTTTCAAAGAGGGCAGAGAAGATAATGATCGTGCTGGGTGCCCTAACACAAGAAGATGACAACATAGAAGAAGTTAAGAAAATGATTCTGGGCAATCACAGAATTACTATTAGCGAGGTTGCTGATGAAGTTAATAAATTGTATGGACCATGCCAAGCGATTTTTTTGAAGTTTTAGGCATGCTGTGTGGCAGCAAAGTTGGTTCCAAAATTGTTGAATTTTGACCAAAACAAACATGTGGACATCGCCAAATAATTGCTGATCGAATTAACCAACAATCCAGAGTTTGTTAAATGCATCATAACAGGTAATGAAACATGGGTATGACATGGAAACCAAGGTGCAATATTCGTAATGAAAGTGGTGGGAAGAGCCAAGGCCGAAAAAAATGCGACAATTTCGATCAAAATTGAAGGTTCTTCTCGCTGTTTTTTTCAATTTCAATGGCGTAGTGTATCGTGAGTTAGCAGTTGGAAAGTTAGCAGCAGCCAAGAATTTAGTTAAGTTTTATGTCCCACCAATAACAAATAACTACTAAGAAACAAGAGTAACCCCAAATGGAACTTTTGCCAGTCAAATATACCACATTTAGTGTCAAACAGACTCTTGAAATGTGCAACAACAGATGCAAAGTTGTTCCAAGGTGCAAATATTCACTTTAGTCGTTAACAGGAGAAAATTACCAATCAATGCTGCCACTGCCACCAAGGCTGCCAATGCTAAAAAAAAAAAAATAATGATAAAAATCTACCTAATTGTAAGAAGCATTCCAGTGCAGCTGGGGTAAGAACATTAAAAATGAATTAGCTGAACAATATCATCATGAGTCATACATTTCTAACTCAAAGAGATGAATACCAAATATTATCTGATCGAAAAAGTTCCTTCCAAACTATATTTATAGCAATTCTAAGCATTTTGAAATCGGTCTTTAATGTTGATATTTTTTATTTGCAGTTATACTTATATTAATTATTTAAAATAAACATTGTGATGACACTAAACCATTTCACTCCTTTATTCACTTTCTCTCTAACACTGCAATTTTGTCTTCAATTACTCATTATAAAACAAACAAGATTGGCCCATGCGATTTGTTTAATTTATTCCTAAATGTCCCTATAATGTTAGTAAAAGTGCATGTATGGCTAGAAAATAAAGTAATAATAATAATACTTTATTTGAACAACAATGAAATTTAACATATAAAATAATATTTTATCAGTATAATTGGCATTGGTTTTCTGCTGAATATCTGCTCATAGTATGTAATATATTAATAGAAACAAAAACAAGAATTAAAATTAATTGAGAAAAATAATGGAATTTGATTTTATAAATTAAAAAGATAATAACTGTATTATTTTCAATAACTTAAATTTTAAACTAATTAAATAACTTACAATTTAGAGGAAAACATAATTTAATATAAGTTAATGTCAACCATATGGATTTTAAAATTAGCCAAAGTTCAAGGCAGCTCCAAAACCTGTTCCGATTTGGTTTTCAAGGTATAACAAAAAAACTCTCATTACATACCAATAAAACAAAGTATAACAGTTATTTTTTATCATACTAAGAAAATGGTCGCTTTAAAAGTCTTAACTAGGGCCTACCAGACAAGCTCTAAGATGATGCATCATTGCAAACATTCACACATGAAACATCCATCTCACTGATTCCTGTTGTATAATTTTCAAAATAATTCCTACAATAATAAAACTGTTCTGGTTGGAAAAAACATTTGCTAAGAAAGCAATGGTATCTTTGGTTATATCATTCCTATATCTAAGATTAGCCTTAACCAGACTTAAAATGCTTTCTTTTTCATCCAACAACATGAAAATGAGAAACGGTTTATGCATTCTTTTGTATAAATAAAAAGTGAGGCAATTAAATTGTGGATTGGAAAGAATTTGTTCACAATTCAATCTTAGGGGTTACCACCTGTGCTGGAAAACAGAAACAACTTCGCACAAATTTTGATAGTTCCACCTTCGCATGTAAAAGGCAAACATGTTCTCCACCAGGAGAATAAGCTGGTTTTAAAGAGAGAAAAGAGGAAAATAAGAAACATTAAGGATGGGAAAAGAAATATTCTAACAACTGTCAGGGAAATCCACAACAAATGGAGAAGACATCAAACACAGAATAACTTTATTGTGGTAAGGTACACAGAAGGCTTTTGAAGAACACGATTTTGAATGAATGATTATGGAAAGGAGGTGCATTGGAAAAGCAGCAAGAGAAATGGCTCCAGAATACAAAATTATTAAAGCATGTCAGGGGTTATAAGAAGTATGGGGTAATCAGAAAACTAATAGATAAAAATTGAAATGTAATAATTCCCATACACAAGAATGGAAGTCTTACAGTATGTGATGATTATCAAATAATTAGCGTCTTGCTATTTATTCATAAACTTGATGGATTAAATTATTAAGATTCATAGGAGAACTGACAGAAGTATTATCTGTAAATAGAACTTGCAAACGATACTTTTACAGTATTCAATATAATCCTTAGACTTGATGAAAAAAAATGCAACCAAAGGGCATGCTGATCAAAGAGTAAGATTCCAGTCTAGTCCAAAGATAAAGAGAAGACGAATATTTCCAACTATACTGCAATGGAGAACTGGAACAAACTCTAGGTACTTGAGGATATTAAACAGATCATGAAAATAGACCATGAAGTTGCAAACAGAATTAAAAAAGGGAACCAAGTCTATTATCTGATCTAATACAGTATTGTTGGCAAGTTTGAGATTAGGAGAGAAGGATGTGGAAAACTTCACATATTCAAGGCAGTAAATGTAAAATATAAGGAAGTGAAAGTTGGGTAATGTTGGACAAACGTGTAAACCAGTTCTTAAATAATTGCGATTGTATAGGGAAAATCTAGAGGAGCTGTGTTAGGATTGAGAGAATTAGGAAAGAGGTGCAAGTCTCCTCTTTAAAGATCTTTTTAAAGAAGCAAGCTCTAATGGTTTTGTCACATCTGCCAGACAGATGAAGAGATAAATTTGAATAAAATAAAGTTCTCTTACAGGTAGGTGACTAGGCCACCCAAAATTTCTTACTAGCAGAACATTCCAGGTATTTTAAAAGAAGTTACCCAAAAAAATTTCTTGGTCGCAGAACCTTGGACTTTGCAGAAAGGACCTGCGAAAGATGGAACCAGTCATTAGTGGTGAAACAGAACAAACAAGGAACTGCAAGAAATTTTTGGAGAATGCACTGTTATTAATGATAACACAGCTGTGTTATACAGCTCCTGTGGTGGGGAGGCCATGTCAGCAGGATTGGAGGTTCTGCAGTTGCGAGGACATTGGAGGATACAGTCCAAGAGAACAGACCCAGAGGGAACCGCAACTTAAATAGGTTGGTGTAGTAAAGAGATGCAGTGGTGTACTATAGGGTGAATCTAACAGAAAAATATGAAAGAGCTTGTGAGAATGACAAAGGATCCTCTAGGTCTGCTGCCAATCAAGTAGAGTAGTATTAGAATAACATGTCGGTTGAAAGTGGTAGAGGGAAGACTCCAGATTGTATGACGTAGTTACTTGTCAGTTGGAAAGGGTAAAACTAAAAGGTCTTTTAGAATAGAATATAATAGAAAAAAATTTTCACTTTAGGACAAAGTCCCCTATGAATAACAATAATGTTCAGATGACAAATTCATATCTGGGAAATAAAAAGAACTATTCATAATCATAAAACATCATGCATAAAGCATTATAAAACAAAATGACAATGTAAAATAAAGTGTTAACCTCTTAGAAAAAAATAATAATAGTAAAATAAAACAAAAGATTGTTTAACTGCATTTAATAAATAGAGTCATAGATAGATTTACATATACAAAAAAAAAACAGCAATATAAAGTCTGTACAATATTAAATGAAAACCACTAAATTAATACATAAAAGCTGAATATATACAATAATAAAAATATAGCAAGCAATGAAATAAAAACTGTTTGTTTGTCAGGTTCTATTGAATTGTCTGTTTTCTTGCTGAACTGAGTTATAATTATAAACACACTTAAAGTAAATATAATTAATAATTAGTAAGTAAATATATTGGGTTTCATTGGTCTTCTATGAAAAAAAATAGCTTTTATTTGAAAATTAGTCACTATGGGTTTTTTGGAGTTGTTTATAAGTTACTTATGTTTTATTAAACACATTTTAAAAAACCTTTAATTTACTGTATATTTCTATTTGGCTAATCAAAATTTATGAAATATGCTGAATCATATTTGATTGTGGGTTTATGTTTATTGCTATTAATGACCAACTACCTCTGTATGTGTGAGTGTGTAAGTCAACTAAGCCTAAATGTATTAAGACTTAAGATTGTAAATAACAACTCAGAGTGGGGTTAGTCCCAACTCGCAAATGTATATATAGAGGAGAGAAAGTAGAATAAAGCCAGTTATTAAGTTCTATGCTGTGTGTGATTGAAACCCCCAACCATTTTTATTCTTACTGTCCAATCGAAGTTAAGTTGTATATATATGTTTAATTATTATATTTAAGTATATTTACAATGTTGTTAATATTATTTACTGTTATTTCATGTCTTTTGGAAAAGATTATCTGTAATGTTCTGTTGTAGTGTAGATTTGTGAAATGGAGTCAGGGCGTGGGCATGGGGGAGGTATGCGTGGGGTTCCAGGAGGAAAAAAGATGAAAAAGAGGAAGGAATTAGATGCACTTGTTGGTGGAGTAGGAGTTAAAAGAGGAAATGGGGGATGTAAGCGGCCAGGTAGTGGTGGAGTAAGTCCACAAGATCAACTACTTTCTGAGTCAACCGGAGAAGAAGAATATTGGAGCTCAGCAAAGGGGGGAAGTTGTAAAGGAAGAAAACCTTACAACACATCTCATGGGAAGAGACAAACACGTGCATGTACTGCTTTGTTAAGACTTTGTACCATTCTTCTCGTTATGGCATGCGTTATTGCGACCATTACTGTAATGTGGCTGTTCATTGATATAAAAGAGCAAACCACTTATCTGCGAAGCCAACTTGATCAAGGTTATTTACTTACTAGCATCCTTACTTTGCATTTAAATGTGTAACCTTGATTTCTAACATTTTCTTTTGCTTCATTTAGTTTTTACTATTGTTAATGTACAGTAATACTTAGCTTAATTCAAAATTTGGCTATTCGTGTATGTAATAAAATTAAGTTGAGTATTTAGTTGGTCTTCTCTTAGTTATTTATATTGTGTCATTATTGTGTTTGTATCAGTTCACCTAGACTCAATAGCTTTGTTTTACCTGGTTTAATTTTTTAATTATAAATTTTTATTTCTTAACCTATTAAATCAAAGTATGGTACGGTAAATTGTCACTAATATGGACTAATTAAGTTAGAGAATGTTGAGATAAATGTAAATTTTTAATTTATTTGCTTCAGTCAAAAATCTATCCTGGAAAGACCACAAATCACTCAACACTCTATTTTCACCCTCTAATTAACTGTTTCATGAAATCCTTTCAAACCCACTTATTTACTTTCCCCCCATTTTAACTACGGTTGTGTGTTGTACAGTTGCACTATATTGGCCTCTCAGAGGATTTTAGTCATTTAAAACATATGATAAAATGTTTACTAAGCTGTATTCCAGGATCCACAGAGATTGTTGTTTATATTCTTCTAACTGTTGCCAGTACTACCTCTGAACCCTTTTTTATATGAGCATTACAACTGAAACGCTCTCTTAATTTTACTACCTTCTTAAATCCAAACCCTGTAATACCAGATTCTGACCTTTCAACCTGTGCCCCTGCTTTTCATGGAGCTGCCTCTGGTTGTTCTTTTCTAATCTGAGTGAGCTTCAAACCTTTGGCACCTACAATCCCATCAACTTTATATCTTGATCACTTCCAGTTTTTTAAACCAGACTTGTACCCATTATATTACTTTTTTTTTTCTCAAGTAATTATTTTTATTTTATGCTTCTCAGATACTATTAGGTTGGTGCAAATGAAATGTCGGATTCTTAAGTGAATATATTAAACTGCATATCTTTTTCCAAAAGATGTTTATTTAATCAAAACATGCTCCATTTACTTCAATGCACTTTTCCCAACGAAATTTTAATGCATAGATGCCTGTCTTGAAGAAATTCTGATCTTTAGAATCAATGAACTCTGATATGGCATTTTTCAGACTGTCTTAATTTTCGTACTGTTTAGCCCGTAAAAACAGTTCTAAATGTTTAAATAAATGAAAGTTGGTTGGCGAAAGATCCGGTGAATAAAATAAGGTTGGTGTTGCAAAATTTCATATTTTAATTCATTTAATTTCACAATTAATTTGTACGATGTATGCTGCCGAGTGTTGTCGTGGAGAAGTATTGGGCCATGCCGATTAACAAGTGATGGGCATATAATTTTCAATTTTTCATGCAGTTCTTCAATGTACTGGCAATACTTTTCGGCTGTAATTGTCATTCCAGTTCGAAGTCAATTTCGATTCTGGCAGCAAGTTCCCTTGAAGAAACAGTTGGATTCGTTTCCACCAATGCTTTCAGAGCATCATTTTTCACAGACGTTTCGGGTCTTCCACGCGGTTCATTTTGCAGGGAAAAATCACGAGACCGAAATTTTTCAAACCAACGCTGCACTTTTTGATCGTTCACAGTATTCTCCCCAAACGCCTGGTTTATATTGCGTGCAGCTTTTGCAGCATTATTACCAAGTTTATACTCATATAAGAAAATTACACGAATATCGGTTGAATTCATATCGGTGCAAAATTCAAAGCAAATAACAAAAGGGAACACTTTTGAGAAAATCTTCTTTGCTAAAATGTGACTCTGGCAATGGACAGTATGACTATAAACCAGGTTATGTCAAAAACAAAAGCATAACAAAAACAGGGAGACAAACGTTCACATTTAATGAAAATCCGACATTTCATACGCACCAACCTAATACAATTAACAAACATTGTTTACTTCTGTTTATGTCATTTGTTTGTCCATTCTAATTACCATTTATTTCCAGTAGTATCATCACAATATAGCGTTTTTTTTTAATAGTTTTTACTATGTAATTTTTTTTTTGGTTTTGTTTTTTTAGACTGCTCTTGTTTTATTGGCTGAAGTTAAACTTTAAGTAGTTCTGTCTAATAATTAATCATGATTTCCCAAATTTGACACCTTAAAAAAGGAGAAGCAGCACACTGGCAAGATAATATACATGCACATAGCACCAACATTATTATGTACTTGTTATAAGATATAAATCATTTTTATTATTTTTTTATGTTGTCTAAATTTCTTTAGTACTTTTTTGTTATTCTTTTAAGGCAGTGTCCTGGAATAAAGGTGGTTGTTTTTCATCTTAAGAATCAAGATTACAAAGAGTAAGTCAGAATTAATTATGCTAATTAATAAACACTTTTTAACAACCCTGGCTTATTGGGAGACTTTGAGGACAAAGGAGTACACTTGGAAAATCGGAATATTGGAATGGCTAGGACTCTAACCCTAACATGCACAAGAAGGAATCAAATTAAAACAAAGGAAAAACAAATACTGATCAATGATAACTATCAGGTTGGCCAAAAAGTCCATTCGTTTTTTGTCGACACGAAACTTCTAATATGTAGCTAACTTCAGTCCGTCCCTTGCGAGTGCGCTCTTGTCAGATACTAAACACTTTAACGTAGTTTGACGTGAAATTCCGACGAGACTGATTGTATTTTATGTGTTTAGGATCATCCTAAAAATGGAAAACCAAAACGAAAATTATCGACACCTCATGCTTTTTTATTTTAAAAAAGGCAAGAAAGCAGTGGAAACTTGCAGGAAGATATGCGCTGTATATGGAGAGGATGCTGCTACAGAACATGTGTGCCAGAAGTGGTTTTCAAGATTCGATCAGGAAATTTTTCAGTTCAAGGCGCGCCTCACTCTGGCCGGCCAACTGAGAGGCCAGCGACAAAGTGAAGGAATTAGTCAACACCAATCCCCGTTATACAACTAGGGAGATCGCAGTTATCTTCAAAATATCCATATCGATTGTTGAAAACTATCTGCATCAACTTGGCTATGTGAGCAGGCTCGATGTTTGGGTTCCCCATCAACTTAGTGAGGCTAACCTCGCCCAAAGGATTTCCATCTACGATTCGTTGCGGAAACGATCCTTTTTTGAAGAGAATGATGACAGGGGACGAAAAGTGGATCGTCTATAACAATGTGGAGCGCAAACGCTCATGGGGGAAGCACTGTGAATTACCACAAACATCTCCCAAAGCAGGACTTCACCCAAAGAAGCTTATGCCCTCGATTTGGTGGGATTGGAGGGTAGTTGTCTTTTACGAACTTCTTCCCACGAACAGGAACATCAATTCGGATGTGTACTGTGACCAGCTGGACAAATTAAATGCAGCGATCCACCAGAAGTGTCCAAAACTAGCCAACCATAACGGGATTGTCTTCCATCGCGACAATGCCAGACCGTGCACTTCTTTGCAGACGCGGCAGAAGTTAATGGAGCTTGGCTGGGAAGTTTTGCCGCACCCTCCTTATTAGCCCGATCTTGCACCTTCAGATGTCCACCTGTTTTGGTCTCTTCAAAATTCATTGAATGGACAGACCTTCAACTCTGAAGAAGATGTAAAAATCCACTTGGAAAATTTTTTTGAGATGGCAGAAGATACTGGAACAAAACGGTAATTATATCATTGATTGAATAAATCCCTTTGTGTTTAAAAGTTGTGTCTTATTTTTGCTTAAAAAACCAAACGGACTTTTTGACCAACCTAATACAAACTAAAACCAAATCAAATGTAATTACTTTTATAATAAATTATAATAGAAGAAAAAAATCAAAGAGTCTGCTGTGACATCAACTCTTCATCAGAAAAAGAATAAATTAATGTTTAATTATCAAACAATCGACTCTGCATTAACACAATATCTGTGCAACAACTAGCTACAACTCGCTGTTCGTATTGTTAAAAACAGAAAAGAAAGTTTATCAAAAGGAACCCACTCCCTAAATTCTACCAGTCCTACAAATTTTACCACTTATTCCTAAATTTTCTCACTACAACAATCTGCTATTCCTACAATGATCCGATTATTTTTAATCAGTTAATTTATTTTTATCAGTATTAATTTGAGTCCCTTAAATAAATTATGACCAGCCTGATTCTCCGCAGCAAAATCCATATGGAAACCCACATAAATTAATTTGTTTTTCCTTAGCTGGAAGAAAGTCTATAAATCCTCCCATCTGTTCTGTTTTACGCCAGTCTTTGTCTTACACTCACTACTTTAACAACACAACTGTGCGACACAAGCTATCACCCTCGACTGGCCTTTTAACAACAGAGAGAGTATGAGATGAATGCATTTTCCCGACTCTGCATTAGGAGAAGCGGGGCATGTATCCTCTTATCTCAGCATCTTCGTATTGCATTCACCTCGTAAAGATTCACTTGATTTATTTATTGTAACTATTCTAGCTACCACTCTGTTACATCTTGTTAAAACTAATTGTAAAATAAAAGGACGGAATCTTCCCTTGATTTAAGATTTCACCTTCAACCTTCACAATTATACCTTCTTTACAAGTTGGTATACAATATAAACTTTTTTTTCTTAATATCAGTAGTATTTAACTTTATTTATTTTATTACTCTAATTATATTCTCTTTCCAGTGTGCTGCTTCTCCTTTTTCAAGGCATAAAATTTGGGAAATAATGATTAATTATCACACAGAACTTCTTAAAGTTTAACTTCAGAAAAGTTTACCTTAATATAAGAGCAGTCTAAAAATCAACACAAAAAAAAATGACAGAACTCTCATATAATTAATCATGCCTATGTTGCTTTTGACTCAGTTTTATTACAATTAATTAGTGAAATAATTTTAAACTATACAAAAAAAAGCACTTTATTATGATGATGCTACTAATCCATAATACATTATAGGACAGCACACAGCCTATACTATTTCTTGAGTAACAAGTATACCAGAAGGGTGAAGGGTGGTCTAGTTTTTCCTTTATCTTTTAAAGGGCCATATACTCTCTTTAACAGGACTGGATGTGCTTTGTGAGGGTCATCCTTCCCTCAATTTCACAAACAGCCTAGCTAGGCCTAAAACAAAATTTATTCTATACCTTCTTTATTTATTCTATGCCTAGTTGCATGGCAGAAACATCTCTGCAGTCTGTACATGTACGTAGTATTTTCAACTCACCTCTGATATTGTAGAAAAAGTTTGCTTAGTTTAGTTAATTAGACCCTACAAATTAATTTTTATATGTTGACATTTTTCTCCTGTTATTGAGTTTATTTATACTTATTCTATATGTTTTTTTTATCACTTTGTCTTTCTTTGTTCTAATTTTTCTCAATTGACCATTTATAGTTATCCAAAATTAGTCAGTAAGCCTGCCTGTGAAATGTGAACCTCTACATTTTCCACAAACTGTTGATAGGTGTTGAATTTCCTTAATGTTTTTTTAAGTTAATTTTGTTATATTTACGTACAAAATTTACTGCGAAAGTTGTATTCTTGATAACAAATTTCAAAAATCATAATGCCCTTAAACTCCAACTAAACATTATATGCTCTTAACCTGGGTATTGGAATCTTTAATATGGTACCTTACCTCACATGATCAGCTAATTTTTTTTTCAAACCAAATTATTTAATAAATTAATCTTAATGTCTTATGGAATTTACATTATTTTTTCTGTCAGCAAGTGAAACCTCTTTTCTATAAGTCAAATAAGTCCTTTATGTTTGAACAGACAAACACAGGTTTTCTGGTTTCTAAAAAGAGCTATTACACAATCCAGTTATGTTATTGTATTTGTACATATAACTGCAACCCCTTGCAGTTTAGCATCAGTTCAGTTTAGTGTTAGTGTACTTACATCAGTATGAATAATAGAGATGTAGGCTTTAGTGTAATTTTTGTTTGCAGTTTTTGCAAAATAAAAATTAAAAAACCAATAATCCAATTATGAATATAATTTATTCAGAATGATCATAATCTGAAATTTACTAAATTATGTAATCACAATTAATTATGTTCCCATAGAATTATTATTGTTGATCTCCTCCTGGGGCTTTCATAGTATTTGTGTATTTTTTTATTATTTATTGTTACCAAAATCACTAAACTGGACAGAAAAAAAAATTATTGAATTTTGATATTATTATTGGTCCTATCCTACCTAGACTATTGTGTATTTCTCAATTGTATTATTTTCTATATACAGGAGACTAGGGTAGGACATGGCCACTAAGAGGTTTAGGGGTACAGAGTCAGACAGGACTGAAATCCTTTTCATTGTTCTGGGGTCCATTAGTAACTGCCATCGCAGCTTGGAACTTATACACTATTCAAAATTTCTTCCTGAGATGTGGGAGAATGCTAGAAAATTATCAGACATTGAACGTAAGCAAATCCAAGGCTATGATTTTTGAGTCTCAATCCATCTTTCTAACCTCTTTAACTCCTGCCATACTAAATACATTCACTCAGTCAAAAACCTTGGCATAATCATTGGTCAGATTCTTTCCTTGAAGAACCCTGTTTCTCAAATCACTTTAAAGTTCCATCTCTTTGCTTAAACAGTTCAACCATTCTAATCACCTTGTTCCTTGTTTGCTCATTTAAATGCTGTTATATAAGTTGATTTTGACACCTCAATCTGAAGCAGGTAGCAGTTATAGATGCAAATAGCAAATTTGTTGTGTCCGGGAATTTATTGAATTTTCAATTGACGTACATAAGCAGCACTGGAGGGAACCAGTTCGTAGTTGGAAAGAGGGCAGGGAAACACGGGAATTCCTATTCAGGTAGTGGGCCATCTTGAGTTTCGACCAAGCGTCCACAAGGTCCTGTTCAGTTGGTAGACGACCTTCGGGGCAAAATCATGGTGAGTGCCTTAATTCTATTTGATGTACATTACTGTAGTTTTCTTATCTTGAATGCATGAGTTCTTCTCTCCATGTCTTTAGAGTTTGTAGTTATCATCATGTGAACGTTTCAACTCCATTATTATGGAAAAAAATTGTATTCAAAGATTCTTTTTGTAACAAAATCTGCTGAAACTTGACATTTACATTACATTGATGGTAATGTAGGTCAAGAGTAACATATGCCAAGTTTTAGTTTATGGTATTGTATGATATATTTATGGCAACGCACATCAAAAACATTCTAAATTCATGGTGTCTAGCATGTGGGAATTATACGGGAATTTTTATCGGTGGGAAAAATGCATGAGTTATACAGGAATTTTTCATTTTGCCCACCAAACCTTTTCCTTAAAATATTTCCAGATAAACAAAAATGATTACAAGTGATAAACATAAACGAGAAGATTTTGCTCTAGGACTTGTATTTGCAGCAAGGCAAACGTTCCTAAATCCTTTTTTTTTATTGATGTTTTGTTTTATTTATCATAACTAATATTTAATGAAACAAGTTGTCCTACTATTAGTTTAAAGCCAAGTTTGTTTCCATTGTTCCAATCATTCACCTTTTATTTATGATCCTTTTTACCTGGAATTAAAAAAATACTAGAACCAGTTTACTAATCCTCCCAAGCCTAGTGGTACAGGAACCTTTATTTCAAATCCCACTATCTTACAAACTATTCTTCCAATTGGTATTTATGTGGGATTTTCATTTCCAGGGGACCTATGAACTTGGATTTGAGATGGAGAAATGGGGGAAAAACAAGTTTTTAATGCTTAAAGGGAACTTCCAATTTCAAAGGCCAGAGAATTGTCAGGGGATTTCTAAAATGGATTTAGCTAGCCACCCTGTTATTGCTTTTTTCTTTATATTTTTGTGAATTTATTACCTAAATTTGTATTTATTTTCAAAAAACAAGTTGTTTTAAGTGTCTTGTTTAGCCATGTTTTACACCTTAACGTTACCAAAAAGTAACCAAGTTTGTGTAGTTAAAATGCTAAAAGTGAATCTTTGATTGCAAATTCTCCCTCATCAATGGACTGAGTTTCGGCTCGTTTGCTATCTAGATAGCAAAAGGGGGAAAAAAAGAGGGCGGGGGGGGGGTGCGAGACTTTTACAAGCCAGGACTGCTAGACACCCTGAAATTCATTAATGGTTGTAAAATATCTGATTCAAATACTGGTGAAATATCTGATATAAGCCATGGTCAAGATTAGGTTGCAGGGGTAATTTTTGTTATTTTCGGTTGTTCCAGGGGCTGACACCGGCTGAAAAGCAGAAGAGGAATAGAGAGTGATTGAAAGTAGATCCAGTGAAGAAGGCAGAGTTTTTGTAAGAGGAAAGAAAGCACGCATTGAAATGTAGGAAGAAGGTTGCCTGAAAGCAGATCCAGATTCCAATGAAAGAAAAGTTTGTAAAAGGAAAGAGAGTGCGTATTGAAATGTAGGAAGAAGGTTGCCGATATGTCATCAGCCAAGCATAACAGAATTAAAAAACTTGTGTTGGCGAGGCAGAATAGGTACATTGAAAGAAAAAAACAAGAAAAATATGAAATAATTCGATTTCAGCAATGTACTTAACTTCAGTGCAGCAGTGTTTCCTCAACTATTGTTACTATTAACTTGAACTCATTATCTAGCTATAAATATAGAGGGAGAAAAGCAGTTAGAAAAAACAGAGCTAAAGTAACGAGAGAAAATAAGAAGTTGAAGGAGGAAGTGATAGTGAAAGACAAAAAAATTGTGGAATTGGAGGCTAATGTTAATAAGTACATGAAACGGACTGAAAGAGCAGAGGCCTCACAATTAAAAACTATTCTAAAAACAACATCTACCAGTGTAGCACTTGACTTAACCCCCAGGTCGAGTACCACAAAACCCAATCGTTGATGTTCTCAAAGGTAAGGTTCAGCCTGAACATTCAGATCAAAAAACTTGTGTGTGAAACATGCTAACATGGAATTTTTAAGCTACAGACTGAAAATGTTAGGGATTTTGGAAACTACAGATTCTCAAGACCTAGTAAAAAAAAAATCATATGCTCTAAAAATAATATTGAATGTATATATGGTTACTGCACAGCTTGCATGGACAATAAAATCATTGTCGATGCTAATTTTTATTTAAACCTACCTACTGAGTGGAAAAAGTGGCAAAAATTTCATCAAGAAAAACCAATAACGTGGAGAATGGAACAGTTCAGAGTCAACTGTTGTTCATGAACCAATCCATAACACGGGAACAATTCAAAGGTTGCTGGAGGAGTTCAATAAACAAGTGAAAGATTTTAAAAAACATATATTAAATATTAAGAAGCAAAATGCAGCTTTCATTACTTGTAAATCCAACATCAATTCGCAAACATTTTCATTCAATTTTACTTCTCCGAAAAATTTTCCTGTAAATATGGATAAGAAACGCAGGCATTTCATTTTGGGGAGTCAAGGCAATTCACATGTGGTATGGGCTAAAGTGGAAAAACCTCAACCTTTTGGATCTATTTCACCTTGCGAAGATCCTGTACCTGGTGCAATTTGAGTGCATCTCCACCCAGTAATTGAATAGATTTGTGAAAAATTCCCCACAGTTAAAGCTATTGATTGGTTTTCTGATGGACCCACAATCTAATATCGCCAAAAAGCTAATTTTTATCTGTTTGCAAAAAAAATGACGGAGCTTGGTTTTCAAGGAGCATGCCAACTTGCCACGGCAAAGGAGCAGCAAATGGAGTAGGAGGGCCCTCAAACAAAGAACCAATATTCAAGTGGCAAATGAACAGGCTGTCACAATCATCAAAAATTAAATTATTTTTTGTGTCGACAGAAAATGTGTCAGTGAGATTCCAAACAACCTACTCACTATAAAAGGAAATTTTTCTCTTAACCAAATAACTACATGGACATGGGTGACGAAGTACTGTTTCGAGATGTTGCATGCTTCTGTGTAAACAATTTGTTTCCAAAGAATAAATTTTGTGATTGCTTACCCAGCAAACTTGGCAGAAGAATGTCTATAACAATGAAGAGGATGAAGTCACTGTTAGGTTTATAAGACTAGTAGGAGTGAAGGGATCACTATTTAAAAAAATTTCTTCCGTGGTGTTTGATGATATTCTTGGACTGCTTCCTGGAGTTGAGTGAAAATTAAATGAAATAGGGAGTTCTACAAGTTCCCAGCCAGTGTAGACGTGTACAAGAAACCTTAGCTTAGGCATCGTTTTCTGGTTACCCAATGTACTAATCTCTGAAAGTACAATCTGGGGACATCTAAAAATAGAGAACTTTGTGAATAGTTATGGCAAATAACAGATACTTAAGACATTTATAAAAAAAATTGTAATGTATATACATATATATATCACTTCACAGACAGACAACCACAGATACTGTTCATCCCAATTATTGATTTTTTAGTTTAATTTTCTATTACAACTTTTAAGATTTTTAAATTCTTTGACTGTTTAAAGGCTTGGATGCTGAAAGCATTCGACGCTGCTAGTCTTCTATATAAGCCTATGGACAAATTGATAATTTAAGAAGACTGATTTTGTAAAATACAAAAAAAAAAAGTGTTGAAAGTACTGTGCCTTTAATATTTTGTTTTGTTCAATATTTTGTTAATAAATGCTTTCAGTGAATACAAAATCAATTTCTATTATCTTTCACAGGCCTCATTACCAAAAATTCAATTTTGTTCCACATCATTAGTAAATCATGATAGGTTAACACATGTTTAACATACGTTACTATAAATACCTTATTTTAAAAAAAAGACATACTTTTTGTTTGCTTAGAGGTAATTTAGTGAAAGGCTCTTGACAATAACAACAGCTTTTCAGGATTTTCGAGACACAAATCTGTTTTCCATCAAACCAAAAATGAAGTGCAATTTTTTTCAGGGTAACATCCGGTAAATATTTATTTAAAATATATTTGTATTGGAACATAAAGTTGATTAAAATTGTCCATCTTTTACCAACCAATTAACCACCTGAGCCAAATAAAGAGTCCTTATAGGAACCTGATTTAAAAAACTGGTGGTGGCAAAATACAGTTCACGTAACGTACCTCAAATTTTTAATCAGCTTGTTTTACATGAAATTCAGGGAAGCTGTAATTTGATCACCCGACTTAGGTACATGTTCCCAAGTAATGTAGTAACATCCTACAATACCATTGAACACGATTAAGTGACTTATTTTTTTTAAGATGTTGGGATTTGCCAGAATACTAAATTGCCATTTTATTTGAGAATGACCCAGGCCCTTTTTTGTCTTGCATGCAGTCTTAGCATCCATCAAATTTTAAATTATGATATACATAAAATTCAAATGAACCAATTGGTCATCACAATTTATAATGTATGGTCCTCACAATACAGTTTTGTAAGGAATTTTCATACATTTCATAGATTCATTCATAAAGCAAATTTTTTAAGGCTAATTTCGATTTTTTAGTAACATCTAAGCCGGTTGATCTCAATAATGGTAGTTAGTTAAATTTAAAATTATCTTTCAGTTAAAGTTAAACATTACCCTTGTTATATTATGCCCCACACCTTCTACCATATTCTCTCCCACACTTTAAGGACATTTTCAGTTCACTCAAGAATAATATGACTGTCTCAGTTAGCCACTGTGGATATGGGAGCAAGCCAATCTTTGGGGAGGCATTCTCTCTCCTCAAACCACAGTTCTTAAAGATGAATAGAATTATTTAAAAAACATCATTAAGCCTAAACGTTCTATCATATGTGGTGTTTCTAGATTTCATACTTGTTAAAATGTAATAACATACTGTGTGCCTCATTTATTTTTGGCGTGTGGTTTTAAGTTTTCTTTATGATCTCTTGGGTATTATGCTAGATAGTAAAATAAGGCCTGTTTTTGCAAATGTCAGACCCACATATAATAAAGTATATTCATTATACTTACTTCCTCATTCGAACCTCATCTCTTCTTCTCTCAATAATGCTTTCCTATTAAGGCGTTAAAGCAGTTTATGGACCATATGTTTAGGGTACTTGTTACCAATGTGTTCTATTTCTGTAAGTTCCCTACTATATACTAAGTTCCCGTTTTAATGGTTTGCCGTAATTGAGTTGTTTGATAAGGAAAGTGTACATAGGCAGTTTGTGGCTATGGTTGTGGAAAGAACTATTTTTCATGTACAAGTCATCATAAGATGTATTTCAAATATGGTCATACTGATATCTGTTGTTTCTATTGATGCTTGAATCAAAATAATTTATGCAGCCATTATTTTCATGCTTGTAGTATGTGAATTTATTATAATTGTTAATATTGTTTATTTAAGCAAGATTAACTAAGATGTAACTGTTTCTACCAGGGGCACATCCCTAACCTTTATGTAACCTTTATTGCTTAATGACCTTGATCAAAGGAATTTATTATTTATTTAGTGGGATTTATACCGTAATAACATTATTACATAGCAATACTTTATGGGGGGTTCTATGTCTTAATTACTTAAAAAAATACAGAACAACTTATGAAAATAAAGACTAGTCTGCTCACAGTTTTTTAATTATTGTACTTGCAACGGACTGTACTCTCATCATATGGTGCTAGAATGGACCAATAACAAAAATTACACTCACATAATACATCACATAAGGGGGGAGGAATAAAGTATATACCTTAAATTAGAAAATATTTACAAGGATTCCAGTAAATATGAATACTCAGAAGAAAATAATGATAATGATGATCATCTATTAGTCTTGTGCATCTGAATCTTCTTGAGGCAGCCTCATGTTTTTTTCTGAAACTCCCTGATCTGGCACATCCACAGTGCAGACCGGCGATGGGAAGTAGAGGTTTTTAGGGGGGCATGGCCATTAAGGATAATAAGGAGGTTGACAGTGAGGATGTCCACCATGGAGTCAATTGTAGAACAGTGGTTAATTGTACTCCCAGTCCAAGGCTTTGAGGTCTAATCGAATGTTTTCAAGGGCAAGGAAGTCTAAATTGCAGAGGGTTAGGGTTTTAGGAAGAAAAGGTTGGTTGTGGATATTATAACAAATTTTGATTAGACTATGTAAAGACGGAAATGCTACAGGCAGCTGAGAAGAGGAAAGAAGATTAGCAGAGGAGTTGATAACATATAGATCCATACAAGTATCAGGTACAGGGGTGTGGTGAGTGGGAGTGAAAGGGAAAATGAAGAGATGGAGTAAGAAGAACAGGTTTTTTAGGTAGTGCTAATTAGAGGACTCCTGGAAAAAATGGGTCTTCCTGACTATTTTCCAGAAAATTGGGCCCTACACTAACAATGGGAATAAATATGGTTCAATAACATTTGCTCACTCAACAAAAATTAAAGAAGAATATAACACCATAGCTTTGGTCTTGGAGAAGATAAAGTATCATGAACATCAATGGATGATTTGTGTGGACTTAATAATAATAGTAAACTTCATCTTTGGACAGCAAAGTGGCCACACCAAATATCCTTGCTTCTTCTTGTTCCTCTGAGATAGCAGAGACAAAACACACCACAAGGCTAGAAAATAGTGGCCTAAGAGACAAATCATGAAAATTGGGGAAATGATGTCATTAATGACCCCTTAGTTTAACGAGAGAAAATCATATTTACTCCACTGCATATAAAGCTGGGCCTCATGAATCAAGGCTCTTGATAAGAACGGATCATGCTTGTATGTATAGGGGAAAAATGCCTCAGTTGAGTACGGAAAAAATTAAAGCAAGAATATTTGACTGCCCAAAAATAAGAGAACTCATGAAGGATCCTGCCTTCGTAAATTCGATGAACGAGGCTGAGTGAAAATCCTGAATTTCATTTGTTGCAGTTCTCAGAAATTTTCTGGGAAAACACAATGTTGAACTAGTGTACAAGATGCTTAGCATTTTCAAATCCCTTGGGTGTAACATGAGTTTTAAGGTACACTATTTACTCAGCCACTTAGAGGGTTTTCCTGAAAATTTAGGAGACACCAGAAAAGAACAATGTGAAAGCTTTCACCAGGATATCAAAACTGTGGAGGCCCGCTACCAAGGAAGATAGGATATGTACATGATGGTACATTACTGCTGTAGTTTATAAAGGGTCTATTCCAAATAGCCTTCACTAATGTCACAGAAAAGAAGCTTCTGATGTGTTCAGTGACTATTTAGTTTCATCAATGCCTTTTCCTTTATCTTTGTATGTAATAATATTTGTATAATATAATAATGAAAATTCTGTGTTTGGTTTTTTTATTTGATCTATGGATTTAGCTCTTTTTTAGTGTAACGTATATTTTACTAAAATCTTATATCTTTGAAATTTGAACTCCTAGACAATAACTAATGCCATATTTGAATTCAGAGCATCAAATTTGTATGAAATTGGCTCCAAATACTCCGACACCAAAACACCTGTTGGCTTGTGTAATTTATGATTATGATATGAAGAAATAAAATAAAGAGTTATTAGTAATTGCTCTTTTACAAAGTTGTAGATGTTGATTTTCTATATATTTTCTGAGAGAACAGTGAAGTTTGAACATACAGTGTGGTTTTGTAATGATGATGAAAAAAATGCAAAATATTTGGAATTAAAAAAAATTATGTGTATATGTAGGAGTACATAATTTCTACCTTAGCAAGTGTTTGTCTAAATGGTGACGAGGTGTTGGAATTTGAACGTGTGTAAGGATTAAGCATGGCGGATATTAAGAGGGAGAGAATTTCAAAGATTGTTGGAGCAAGCAAGAAAGGAATAGTCAAATACTGCAGTTCATTGGAGGAAGGAGATGAATGAATGTAAAATGATGTATCAATTATCCTCTAACATAGATCTTAACTTAACAGTTCTGAAGTGTTGGTTAGGCGGGGTGAGGTGTATCTCTCTTATGGGGTATTGACAATTTTTATTTTTTACCTAAATCTCCAATTTTTTAGCCGTTTTCCAAGATTCATGGAGACCTAGATCGTATCAGTGCCTGGGCAAACTTGAATAACCCGAGCTTAAATGTAGCAAAAACTAAGGCAATTGTCATAGGCTCCAGTTTCCTCCTCAGATCCTTTGCCATTATTCCCGCTTTAACCATTAATCACTTTCTGCCCCACTGTCAAAAACCTAGAGATAACCATTGACCAAACCCTCTAATGGAACCAACATATCTCCTAAATTTCCCGTCAGTCAATAGGTACCCAGAAACTATTCCATCGCTCTCACCATCTGCTCCCCCAACCTATACGTCAAGCCATTGTATCCTCCCTCATTTTCCCTCTCTTTGACTATGGTGGTGTATGGGGGGTCTCTCTGTGGGACTCTTGGAAACGTTGGTAAGAATTATGTATTACCTCGTGATACTACCTTTTCTGTCACCTCTAGGCTTAGTTAGGGTGGCTCTTCCCCTCCTTCCGTGCACAATATATCCTTGGTTCATTCCTTTTTTCAAATCATCAGTTTTTATCGGCCCCTTATATATACAATATTTTACAGCTCAAATCCTCAGTCCACTCCAGCAACACAAAATCCTGTCTCTCTGACCTTTATACTCCTACCCACAAAACACCAGGATACGATTGGTCCTTCCTTTCTCGCTCTACTACCCTCTGGAATTCTCTACCTCCATATAGCCGCCATGCTTCATCCTTACAAACCTTCAAATCTCTCCTATTCCAACACCTCCTCACCATCCGAAGAGACGCTTGTTAGTCTGGGAATGATTCATTCATTCATTTATTATTTATGTTTCCTGACTTTTATTTTTGTATTAATTATTTGTATTTAATTGTTTACTATATAGAGAGAAATGTTGGCTGCCACCTTGTGTGTCACTTTCTTGTTTTCTTTTGTAATTTTATTGTTTTTATTTAATGTCATACTGTACAGACTTCTGCATTTGAACATTTTCATTGAAAATTCAATTATTGAATCAATCACATGGCTAAATTAACATTAGACATAATATTCTGTTTAATATAAAAAAAAAAATTAAAATAAGTCAAATTTATTGCTGTATAGGGATAAGGATAAATATGGTTGTCTCTATGATTTTTAGACTTATTGGTCAGGTGGTGTATTTCTCATCATGGGGTATTATTTCTTCCTTTTTGTGTTAATTATTCACGTTTGGAGAATCCTGCTTAATTTCAATGCATTCCAACTTCTTGCATAGCTTAAATAGATTCTATTGTTATTATGTAGGAGAGTAACTTTGTGAATGGAATTTCAGTATCCTTCATCTGTAATATGTTGGAAGAGATTACTTTCATTGCAGAAGATGTGTTCTTTGCACCTAGTTGGGAGTTATCTATTGGTTCTACCTACTCATGACCCACCACATACTATCCTATGTACTCTAGAACATAATAATTTTTAAAAAAATATGCATAATATGCTTCTGTATACAATTTTTTATTCATTCCTTATTTCTTGTTGCAATGTTTCTGACTTAATTAGTCCATTTTCAGGCAACTTTTACACAACTAGAAGAAACAATCTTGGTATAATTACAATAAGTAAAAACTTTTTTTCATCTTAAAACAACAATATTTCACCAAATGTTTAATGTAAAACAAATGCTTAGTACTTACATGTTTTGTCTTTCCAAATTAAAACAATAATAATAAACATAAAAAATTATAAATCAAATTGTCACTAATATTTCCTGGCTTGGAAATCGTCAAGATATTTTGAATAGTCCATGTCAGTTAGTCAGTATTATCTAGAGAATAATTTTTAGCTGTAAGTTACTGTGTGTATTCAGGAAACAAGCAATGTTAAATATAATACTTTGTATAGTGTATATTAGTTCAGTGCCATCAGAATCGTGATTTTTGTGCTGTGCTGGCATCCCTGTTCCCCCCTTCTTTTTGTCACTTGTCAGTCAGTCTTAAAACGAACATGATTGCAAGTTAATTAACTCTGTATGGAGGTCAATTTGACAGTGGAACAACTCCACCAGATGACTGTTGGTTCATGGTTACCAGAGCTGGTTATCAGCTTAACCATCAAGGGACTAAGGGCAGACTGACGACTGGCTAAAGCATTGGCCATATGTGCATATACCTACTATAATCAGGTGTTTCTTTCAGAAATCACCTTTGTAAATACAGTCCAATAAAATCATTCTAGTTTAAGGTATTTAAGTTTTCTACAGTTGATGATCAAAAGCTTAACAGTGTGACTATGAAACTCATAGTCCAGTTTCATATGTTCACTTTGTTATGTCCAACTGTTGTCAAATATATTGCTATAATAAATAAACTTAAATTATTTATTATTTCCACATAGTGCAACCCAACACCTTTTACATCTGTTTTAAAGTTCACTGTATTTTTTATATTTTTGGTGAGTCAAGTCAAAAGAATCTTGTTGAATAATACTATAATCAGCTAAAGCAGTGAAATTTAAATTCTTCAGATTTTTACAATTGGTTCTGTGCTGCGATAATCTATGTCTTAAAGTTTATGAAGTTTCACCTGTATAAAATTTGTCTTTGCATTGTTTGCAATTGATTTTGTATATTACATTCTGGATATCATTAATTTCTATTTTATCTTTCAAGTTTGGCAAGTTGCTATTGAGTTGATTCTTCTTACTATATTGGACTAATTTCAAGTTATGGTGATCATAAATTTTAAAAACTAGTGATCCTGTTTGTCCGGTTATGAATGTATTTAATTTTCTGATAATTAATGTTATCATTACTTTTGTTTGAATTGTAAAAGTCGGTAATTCATTCCTAACCTGCCAGGAGAACTAGAGTTTTGAAAATGTATGATCACCATAACTTGACATTAGTCCAATATAGTAATAATAAACTCAATAGCAACTTATCAAACTTGAAAGATAAAATAGAAATTAATGATATCCAGAATGTAATATACAAAATCAATTGAAAACGGTGTAAAGACAAATGTTATATCGGTGAAACCTCCAAAAATTTAAGAAGTAGATTATCTCAACACAGAACCAATTGTAAAAATCTGAAGAATTTAAATTTCACAGCTTTAGCCAACTATAGGATTATCTATCAACATTCTTTTGACTTTGACTCACCAAAAATTATTAGAAAAGAAGATTTTAACAGATCTTGTAAACTTTTGGAATACATTCACATGACCAAAAAATGTAAAAAGTATAGAGTTGCACTATGTGGACATAATAAATAAGTTAAAGTTTTAAATTAATTTTTTATAGCAATATTTGACAACAGTTGAACATATGAAAGAAAACTTTGAATTTATAACACACAGCAACTTCCAGCTACAAATTATTCCTTAGGTAATAATGGTGTCTAACTGACATGGACTATTCCAAAAATCTTAACAATTTACATGCTGGAAAATTGCGATATTGAAAAAAAATGTGTCCCCATATCTTATGAAGAATTTTGTTTTAATTGTGAATTTGTAGTGTTTTTAAGAATTACTGTAGGTAGAGATGATATAATATATCTTTAGAAAGAGAACACATTTTTAAGCACAATAGATGTGTCAAAAATTAGAATAAATTAACAATAAAGACAATTTTATAAAGGACTGGAGAAATTCTAAAGAAAGTCAATTTACCACTGTCAACTGATCCTTATCAGGAATAATTTTATTTTATATATATATATATAATAACTGGTATATATTATTATGTATATTATATTATATTTTATATATATATATATATATATATATATATATATATATATATATATATAAGTTAAAGTCAGAGGTAGCTCTGTATTGAAAACTAATGCAATCATGGGACGTAAACATCCCATGTATGTTGGATTACAGAGAGAAATAAAGGCTGTCTATTTTGAGAACTGGAGTTCGTCTTTAGTTCCCGTTTTCCTTCTCTTTATCACATTTTACCCGGTGGTGAATAACTTATATATATATTAAGGCTGGTATTTGGCAAATAAATAGGGACTATGTTCCCTTTATATGTTGCTTCATCGCAAGTTGAAAAACAACAAGAGACTTGATGTCTTGACGCAGATAAGATGATACCTCTTTGATGAATGTGGATATCACTGGACTATTGATGATCGAAGATAACCTGGTGCCTGCCTATGAGAGCAATGTTGGTATTGGCCATTGAAAACCAGTCAGTTATTAATTAGTAATGTATCACAGCTTGTTAATTAACTTCAATATCCTGGTTATTCCCAGGCTGCTTAATTAATTTAACCCTGACTTTTACCACTGTATAGCCTAAGCCCCAATTAAACATCACAACATATAAGTGACAATGTGAATTATTTATTTATCTTTTTTAATATTTATCATTCTTATTTTAATTTGGAACAACATAACATGTGAGTATTAAGCATTTGTTTTACATTTGGTGAAATATTGTTGTTTTATAAGGAAAATTTTTTTTTTATTTATTGTAATTATTCCAACATTGTTTGTTCTAGTTGTGTAAAAGTGGCTTGAAGTTAGACTAATTAAGTCCCAGAAACGTCACAAGAAGGAATGAGGAATGAATAAAAAAGTTTATACAGAACAGAAAGATATTACGCACAATTTTTTAATATACTTATGCATCCTTCAATGTAGCAAAAATAGTAAATAGTAATTTTTGCTATATATATATATATATATATAAGTTAACTGGGGAGCCTACTATGAGGAGACAACATAGGTAACGACTCCCCAGCTAATCCCCTCAGAGTATTAAGTCAGGAATACAAATAAAGTCATTCTCAGTCTAATCGCTGTCTCAGTCAGTACCTTCTTCCCCCTTTTTACTGTTAGTGTTCGGTTGATCTTAACTGGTGCCGAAACCCGGGAGTCGTAAGGATTATCCGAACCAATACTAGTGCCGTAAGCATTGTGTTCTACGATCACCACTTGGAAATGGAACAACCCGGTAAGCTTCAGTTCGCTAAGCTGGAGGCGGATTTGGCCCAGGCCATAGAAGAAAAAGAACGTCTAAACGTACAAATGTTCAGGGAGCAGGAGAGATCACAGATGTATCTGGCGAAGGTGCGGACCCACAATTCATCGTTCATCCATGGACTAATCAGCCAGCTGGAACCCTTTACGGGGACGTTGGGGGAACTAGATCACTTCCTCAAAGGAGGCGATCAGATCAAAGCTCTGATGAACACCAGAAAGGGTCTGGGCACGATCACAGATTCAGACATAGTCATGTTGGAGACCGCACTCGTGAGCAGGATCTCAAGGAAGGTCTTGAACGCCATACAGGGCGACGTGTCGCTGACTTGGGAAGAAACGAAGGTAAGATTGAAGAAGCTGTACGGAGGGGGTAGGTGGACCCCAGAGGAAGATGTGTTTTACCTCATCAAGGAGAAAAGAACCCAGGGCCAATCGGAGGGCGATTTTGCGGAGAAACTTTTAGTGATGCACAACCGGCTTGTGGAAAAGATGGTCGAGACCTGCGGACAGGAAGAAGCAGCCCACAGACTACACTTCATAAGACAGGTAATGAAGGTCCAGCTGAACCATTATCTGGACAGGCCGAGATCTTTGCCGAAAGACAGGGAGGTGATCGACTGTGCACACGATCTTATTGATGCGTGGGAACGGAAAGAGCTAAGACCCAGGCTGCCGGAGTTGAGTTGGACGGAAGTAAGAAATGTGAGGAGAGCAAGAAGGAGCCCGCCAAGACAATCTGGATTTGGCAGGGGCATGGAGAGGCGGACAGGTAGAGGGCAGGACGAGAGGAGAAGGAAGCAAGAAAGGAGGTGCTATGAATGCAACCGACCAGGGCACATGGCAGCTCAGTGCAGTCAAACTAAGTGTTTTGAATGCGGGAGGCAAGGACATATGGCCAGAGACCGCCCTCGGCGCAACACCAGAGGCAACAGAAGGGGATTCCGACCGGAGCCTATGGAGGTTAACCAACAGGAGTGGAACCCACGGAGACCGGCAGGGCGAGACGGCACACCCTACTCTAGCGGAGAGCCGTCGGGAGAGGAGAGTAGTCGGTCGGAGCACAGCGCCCCGGCGTCGAGACACGAGGTAAGTGGGGGAAACTCGTGGAAGGGGGGGCCCTTGGGAGCCGAGGTAGTAAGGGGAAGGAGACGTAACGAATGAGGGTGCAATACGGAGGGGGGCAACCCGACGCGCACGCTGAGAGTAAACAACTGCGAAAAGGGGTTTAGGTTGCCCGTGGTGAGAGGGAAGGTATCCGGAATTCGATTCCTAATCGATACGGGGAGCACCCACTCGTTGATAAGCGAAAGGGGGGCGAAGGAATTGGGAATCTGGGAGGGACGAGAAACGTGCAAATGCACGGTAACCACGGTCAGTGGGAGGTGTAAAACGGAGGGGGGAGCGCGATTAATCCTTCGCGAGATAGCGGGATGTAAGGGAGGGGTCACAACGCACATCATGAAAAATTTATCGGATGATTACGACTTGATAATAGGGTGCGACATCTTACAGAAAGCGGGGATGAGGTTGAAGGTCCGGTGCCGTAAATGGGAGTGCGAAATGGGAGAGTGTAATTACGAAATCGTCGGTGTTCAGCACGCTGGACCTCAAGAGCGGGTACCATCAGGTTAGGATGGCAGATGAGGACGTTGGGAAGACGGCGTTCTCTTGGGAGCGGGGGCATTACGAGTTTGTGAGAATGCCCTTCGGTCTGAAGGGGGCCCCGCTAACTTTCCAGCGTCTTATGGACGAACTCCAAAGGGGGCTGGGTGAGGACTTCTCACAGGTGTATATGAACGACCTAATAGTGTTCAGCAAGACTGAACAGGAACACGTGCAGCACCTGAGTCGAGTCCTTGCCAAAATAAGGGAGTTTGGACTAAAATTATCGCGGGAGAAGTCCAGATTTGGCCTGAGGGAAATTAGGTTCCTAGGTTACACCGTCTCTCGGGACGGGGTGCAGCCGGATCAGGAGAGGGTGAGGGCGATACAGGAAGCACCTCTTCCCAAGAACGTGCGGGGTATTCGCAGGTTTCTCGGGATGATAAATTATTACAGGAAATTTATCCCAGGGATCGCGGAACTCACCAATCCATTATCGGAACTATTAAGGAAGGGGCGGAGTTTCCGGTTGGGGCCGGAGCAAATTCGAAGTATAGAGAAATGCCAGGACATTCTTACTACAAAACCATTATTAATATTCCCGGATTTCGGAAAGACGTTCCGGATCACGACAGACGCGAGCGCGAGTGCCATAGGGGTGGTCCTGTCGCAAGACACCGGGAGGGGGGGGAGAAACCCGTTGCCTATGCGGGTCGCCAGCTGAACGAGGCCGAGAAGCGTTACAGCGCTATCGAGCGTGAATTGTTGGCGGTGGTATGGGCAGTGGAGCATTTCCGACCTTACGTGTACGGCAGGCTATTTGAACTGTACACGGAACATAAACCGCTGGTATACCTGGGGAACCTGAAGGAGTCGTCGGCAAGGGTAGCGAGATGGAAGGAGCGACTCGCCGTGTACAAATTTAAAATAATGCACAAGAAGGGGACCGAAAATGCAGTCGCAGACTGGCTTTCCCGGGAATTGATAGTGAATGCACTGGAGGAAGAAGTAGGTCAGGAAGAACCGTTCGCGGTGCCGTACCTTCGGGAGTGGGCCGAGAGCGGACCGGAGATCCCCTTAGTTCAAAGAGACCCGGGGCAAGTAGAGACCCCGCCCGAACGACCTACGGACCTACCCGAAATCGATGAGACGATTAATGATAAGAGGAGACCATTAGGGCACAAGCCACGGTGGACGACACCGACTTGGAGCGGGCCATTGAGGAATGCACGAAGCCGGGACAGGGTTGCCATATATTTATCGGTAATAGGTTGTTGGCCGATAAAATTAAACGGTTATGGAGACAGGAGCGTATAGGGGTGGGTTACACGTTAGTTAGGTGCCTTAGACAGGTGGAGACGGTCACCGAAGCAGAGGTACAAAGTCGGTTAGTAAAGGACCACCACGTGGGCAAGACCATCGTCTTGAGACCATCGGGGGATTGAGGAGACGCTCCGGGCGTTGAAAAGGCTATATTTCTGGGCGAATATGGGGCGGACAGTCAGGGAGGTCGTTACGCGGTGCGAAACATGTCAGAGGGCGAAGTACGACCGACAACCCCCGGTGGCGGAACAACCTGTCACGGAAACGGCGGAGGAGCCCTTGAGAATCATCCAGACGGATCTCTATAGTAATGAAGGTCAGTCGTGGCTCACGATCCTGGATACCTTTAGCAAGATCGCAATGGCATATCCCGTAGAGACCAAAACACCCGAGGTGGTATGGGAGGGGATACTCCAGTGGTGCGGCACTTACGGGGTCCCCGACATGATCGTGTCGGATTCGGGGCGGGAATTTGATAACGACTGGATCCGGGAACAGAGTAAGGAACTGGGGATAAACTTGCGGCGGAACACCCCCCACTACATCAAGGGTAGAGGCGCGGTGGAGCGTCTCCACAGCACGCTAGGGGAGCATCTCCGGTTATTTAGGTTAGACCGACGGCTCGACTCCTATGCGGTGATGCCGCGCGCAGTAGTGGCATATAACCACAGTATACACTCAGCAACGGGGCTATCGCCGGTCGAAATAGTGTTCGGGCAAAGGCGGTGCGAACGAGGGGACCTGATGATGGCGCATAACTTAGGTTTACGGGGACTACTAGGGGAAACGCGCAAGGAACGCCGGGCGATGTGGGAGAAAGTCCGCGAGCGAGTAATCAGAGAGAAACAGACTCGTGTAGACAAAGCTAACGGCAGACCCGGGATCGTTAGCGCAGGCTCGATCGCGCTGGGGACTACAGTATACCGCAGGTTGAGGACAGCCCGTAAGAAGGGAGACGCGCGGTACGAGGGACCGTACGTAGTGGTGGCAGTCAGAGAACACAACCTCTATACTATCCGGGACGTGAACCACCCTTTCGGTTCGTGCACCGTCCACTTAGAGGAGTTAAGAGTACTGTCGTCGGTGGCTCGACGGACGACGGGGGGCGGCGCTCCGACCGACACACCACACTGTTCGAATGAGCAGACTATGTATGAGAGATGTAAAACTCCCTAGTACTTAAGTCATTGTATATAAATAAAGTTTGAACCGTTTTTAGTTAAGTTACAACGTGCGAAGGCCTTGTGGCTGGAAGCCGAATTTTATGTAAAGTAATAAAACCTGAACCTTTTTAGTTATTAAGTATAAGAGGCGAAGGCCTTGTGGCCGGAAGCCGACATTAATTGGTATTTGTGAACGGTAACAAGTAAGTTATCGGGGGCAGGAACTGCCCAGATTATGTTCATTGTACAAGGTCAAGAACCGTTTATTTTTTTGTTGTTGTATATTGAGTTCTTAGGTATAAGAAACTGGAGGGGGGGAGTTAACTGGGGAGCCTACTATGAGACGACAACATAGGTAAGACTCCCCAGCTAATCCCCTCTGAGTATTAACTAAAGTATATATAGATGTCAGGAATACAAATAAAGTCATTCTCAGTCTAATCGCTGTCTCAGTCTGTACCTTCTTCCCCCTTTTTACTGTTAGTGTTCGGTTGATCTTAACTTATATATATTAAATATCGCAAAGTGTGCACAATATTTTTCTGTATTGGTTTTTATTATAATTTCATATAATAATTGCAACGTTTTGGACTCATTCAGTACATCATCGAGAAATCCATGTCTTGTTCAAATTAAATAATTTATAATAAAAATTAAAACTATCAATAAATATTGTCAATATATACTAAAATATATCTTTTGTATTAATATTTATTGACCTCTTTAATTTTTATTATTAATTTAAACAACACAACATGGATTTCTTGATGATGAACTGAATAAGTCAGAAACGTCACAATTATTACATGAAATTATATTAAAAGTCAATACAGAAGAATATTGTGCACACCTTTTAATATCACTTTGTTGTCCAGAGGACCTTTGATAGTGTATGGCATCATGGTATACTGAAAAAAGTAAAAATGTGGTTTCCTTTCCACTATTATCTTATTTTAAAATCCTTCCTGGAAGACAGATTTTGTCAAGTGAAAGTTGGTCAAGAGGTCTCTCCTGCTACAAAAGACAATACCTGGGTTCTTCAAGGAAACTCCCTAAGCCTCTTCCTCTACATGTTATACACTAATGACATTCCACAAACTATATTAACAACATTTGCAGATAACAAAGTCATACTATCTGGCCACACAAATGGAAAAACAATAATCAATTCAGACCACTTTCGACGCAACGTTTGTCCACCAGTTACATTAAACCACTACAAACCTCTGACACAGTATGCTATCTTGGGCTGTACCTAGACAGATGGCTAACATGGAAAACACACATTCAGAAGAAATAAAACAAGGATTTATACAACTAAAATTTTTAATTGGGCGATAATTAAACTTATCTCTTGAAAAGAAACTGACTGTTATAAATACATCATTCAGCTAATTCGGACATAAAGGCTTGAACTATGGGGATCAGCCACTAAATTTAACATTAACAAAATACAGACACTACAATCCACTGTACTCAGGCATGTAACTACTCGCCTTGGTATGTACCTAACAGAATATTGCACTTAGACTTGAACACATCACCCATACAAACGTTATTCGTAGGCGATACGACACATTAACACTTTATCTTCTCAGGTACTTCCTAAAATCCTTCCTCGCCGGCAGAACAGAAGCTGACAAGGAGACTTGCTCAGGGACTAATCTGACAACCTCATGTCATGCACCCCAGCAGTGCAGTCAACATCACCTTTCTTGCCTCTAGTCATATCATTACTCGTGGCAGTTTTTTTCTGCTGCTGTAAATACTAAATATTGTTTAAATAGATAAAATATATTATTTAATTAATATGAGATGTTCTTCAATTTATCTTGTTTATTATTGTCAAAACCTTCAAGAATACAAACAACTCATTTCCATTGTCAAGTAATTATAATAAAATGATTGTTTATGGAACACTTAAATTAATTAAGTTTATATAACTTAAATTAAAAATTAAGCTTTGTATAACTTGTGTTAGTTTTTTATTAGCTTCTGTACTATTGAAACTTTCTTCATAATTTCACTTTTTGTTTTCTTACTGGCCCCAAAGGTTTTACAGTGCCTTACTTGCCTTTGTCTTCACTTTTCTTTGAAATTTTGAGTTTGATACAAGCTAGCTTCTTATGTATTTCTTTTATTTATTTGTGATTGTTCATTTTGTCAGAATTTTCTGCTGTTTATTCCTAATAATTAAAAAAAATAGTGGGATCAATACCATAACTAAAAATTAATAATTAATTCCTAGTTGTTCCTAGTAGATGATACAAATCTTTTGCCTCTCCTATAAATAACTCATCCAGTTCAAAGTCTAGTCCATCTTCTTTTGTGTTTCTTATGTTTTTATCTTGAAAAATATCTGCATGTACCTTGTCTCATTTAGGTGTGTGATTTGTGTATATCAAATTTTAGTTATGCTCTGATTTTCTTTCAACCCAGGCTATGTAAACTTAACAGCATACCTGATTATTCCCACACATCCTTGAGACTAGGAACTGGATACTCCCACATTGCGTCCCCCCCCCCTCTGGTGAAGCTATTAGTGACCAAAGTCACTCTATCTGCCAGATACTCGATGTAGGGCAAGAGGTTAAGCTTCTTTCCCAGCAACACATCCATGCAGATAGCCTCCCACCGTTATGTGCCTTCCCCCAATGTCCTAGTGAATTGGTTGAGCCTGGTCCATCTTTTTTCTCATCAGGGTGGCAGTAGCCTTCTCCACAACCAAGGTCATCTTCCTTGAGGTACACTACATCTAGCCAAAGAAGATTCATATCAGGAAGATTGTCCACTCTTACGTGCTAGTTCATTTGGTAGAGGTAGAGGTTCCCAACTAGATATTTGAGAAGTCCTGATCATGCCAATATATTTTTTCTTTGACTTAATTATTGATAATACTTATTTCTCTTGTAAAATTCACACTAGACAAACAAATACAATATCCTATTATAAACTATAAAATCATTCCACAATTTACCGAATAACAGTAACAAACCAATAATAAATATTAGATATCATTCATAAACGCATGTTTGAACAAGATAATTGATTGCATGATGATAAGATCATAAGGAGAGGGAGTTTAAAAATAATTCCTGGCATGCTCCAATAAATGTGTCACTACCACCAAGCTGAACAAATCATTCGCTGGTCTCATAGTATCGTTCAAAATTCTAAGTGTTAAAAACATACACTTGATAAATCACAAGGCTGCTGAGTGAACCCCAACCAAACCCAAAAATGCTTAGAACAGCCGGGATTCGAACCCAGGTCACCTTAGTTAGTAGTTAGTCATGGTAACTACCAGGCCTAGGAGGTGACACAGCCACCATATCATGTCTGAACTGAGTCACAAAACTGATTTTTAAACATGTAAAGAGATAAGCCAGTGCTAAGCGAGTTGCTCTATAGGGATGTGTACCTCAGTTATTTACCTAATATAAAAATTTAATTGTCCGGCATATCACCCAGTAAAAAGTTCAGGTTAGTTGGTTAACTGTATAGCTGTTACAGAGCAAAACTTCTCCATTCGGGCTTTTCTTTTTAAATTCTCATTAAAATAAATAGAATTGCATGATATTTTTTGTTGCGGGTATTTCCCTTAGACTGACTGCCCCAACAGCATTCTCCTTCCATTCTTTTTTCTGGTGTTCTTCTTTTCATCTTGGTGTTCATGATGCGTATTTTTCGGGAAATTTCACTGCCACGTATTTAGAATAATGCCTGATTCCCACAATTGTTATGTGGGTTTATATCTCGTCATGGGACTTCCTAGAACGTATTTATTAAGAAGGGGGCCTGTAAATAGCCTAGTATCATGGACCTCTTTTTCTTTTTTTTTTTAATGAGGTATTGCAACCCTCCAATGAGTTTTGACCTGTAATAGCAAGGCAGGTGCCTATGTTTAGTAAAGTTGCTCTCCAGTTGTGGATTCCAATCCCCAGTCATAGGATATCATGGACCGCCTAACTAAAAAAAATTGATTTCATTAACAATCAAGGAAATGATTTAAATAAGATTATAAAAGGGCAATGGTGTCAGGAAATACTGATAGTTTCTAGAGCTTTCTGAATGATAAGTATATTACACAAATTAACAATTGAATTTTGCATGTTATGTGTTTCATAGGGCAATGAAAATATGATATCAACAAAGCATACAAGGTTTATAAATGTTATATTATTGCACTTTAAAAAAATATGTAGAAAGTTGTTATGACAATCATTTGCATGTATAATCCTTTTTGTTTATTGAAAACTGGTACACAATTAGTCATTAAGTTTGTGCATGTACCTTTTAAATGTCAAATTCATTAAATATATTTTTGTTTGCATGTTAGTTTTTATCTCAAAATTTATCTGGTCTCCTTATGAAATCAGATTTTTTTTGTTTTATTTATCTGTTTTTATATTGTATTAAATATTGAGTTGTTAATATTATTTGACTCATTAATACATGCATTAAACATATGTATAAGTACCCAGGTAAATGTTTATAGCCACAAATCATACTTTTTTTAGCTTTAATTCAATAATGACACATAGAGAAGACCTAATTTTAATTGATCTGTCGAAATTTAATTCTTTTTTATGTAAATAGAAATAAAAACATATTTTTTTTCCAAATAAAATAAATTCCTTCTAATTTTAAATTATTATCTGGCTTAATTTATTAATATTAGGAATATTGACTAATATTATTTATTATGAAATATATTGCTTATAATTGGTTATACTTTTCTTTCACAGTGTCTGCTGGCAATGAAGGTATTCCAGAATCAATTCAAAAATGCCATTCATTGACAAAACAATTAGATAAAAATCAAACAAAAGTTATTAATCAATTGCAAAGAGTTGCTCAAAGGTTGACTAATTTTTCAAATATGGTAAATATTTTCAGTTTTTTATTTTATTTAATGTTAAATATGTAAAACCAAATCATTGTAATAATGTTACACAGAAGAAATACTGTATTATTTATATGATAAGTATGCCAGTGGATAGGACCCTTCTACTATTCAAAACTAAAGGGTTGGCCAAAAACTCTGTTCGGTTTTTGTCGTCACGAAACTTCAAGCAGTCTAATATTTAGCTAACTTCTGTCCGTCTGAAAAAGTGAGACTGGTTGTATTTTGTGTGTTTAGGATCATCCTGAAAATGGAAAACCAAAACAAACATTATCGACACCTCATGCTTTTTTATTTTAAAAAAGGCAAGAAAACAGTGGAACCTTGCAGGAAGATATGTGGTGTATATGGAGAGGATTCTGTTAGAGAACATGTGGGCCAGAAGTGGTTTTCAAGATTTCGATCAGGAAATTTTTCGGTTCAAGACGCACCTCACTCTGGCTGACCAACTGAGATTAAGTGACAAAGTGAAGGAATTATTCGACACCAATCCCCATTATACTACTAGGGAGATCACAGGGGGGTCCTCAAAATATCCAAATCGAGTGTTGAAAACCATCTGCATCAACTTGACTTCGTGAGCAGGCTCGATGTTTGGGTTCCCCATCAACTTAGTGAGGCTAACCTAGCCCAAAGGATTTCCATCTACGATTCGTTGCGGAAACGATCCTTTTTTGAAGAGAATGATGACAGGGGACGAAAAGTGGATCGTCTATAACAATGTGGAGCGCAAACGCTCATGGGGGAAGCACTGTGAATTACCACAAACATCTCCCAAAGCAGGACTTCACCCAAAGAAGCTTATGCCCTCGATTTGGTGGGATTGGAGGGTAGTTGTCTTTTATGAACTTCTTCACGAACAGGACCATTAATTTGGATGTGTACTGTGACCAGCTGGACAAATTAAATGTAGCAATCCACCTGAAGCGTCCGGAACTAGCTAACCGTAAGGGGATTGTCTTCCATCACGACAATACCAGACCGCACACTTCTTTGCAGACGCGGCAGAAGTTACTGGAGCTTGGCTGGGAAGTTTTGCCGAACCCTCCATATTCACCCAACCTTGCACCTTCAAATTTCCTCCTATTTCGGTCTCTTCAAAATTCATTGAATGAACAGATCTTCAACTCTGAAGAAGATGTAAAAATCCACTTGGAAAATTTTTTTGCCAGTAAACACAGGAAATTCTTTGAGCATGGAATTATGAACGGCAATTATATCATTGATTGAATAAATCGCTTTGTGTTTAAAAGTTGTGTCTTATTTTCGCTTAAAAAACCGAGCGGACTTTTTGGCCAACCTGATACTTTTTATTTTCCTTCAATATTGTTCACATACTCCCCCCCCCCTATTCCTTGAATAAAATTACATTGAAAAATACAGTAGGTGTTGTCAAATTTACTTAAAGGTATGTTAATTTTGACTCGGGCTATAGAAGAGACTGGAGGTAAAAACACCCTGGTGTAGAAAAGTTCTTTTTACTTATTTCTATAGACCAACTTTCATGGGGCCTCCCTAACGGAAATTATGTAAAAAATGAGAGCAGGTTTTTTTTTCCAGAGTAAATAGAAAACATGAGGATGTCCTTTTCACACATCGACCCCCCTCCACACACACACTTTAGCAAAATCCTGTATCTTTTCCATAACATTTTGCCAAATTAGAACCTACCTTTCTTCACTTGGGGACTGTGCGCATTAAAATGTTGTATATCATCATTTTCATTTAACCCTTTTGTTGCGGTTGACTGCTGTATTAGTCAAAGAATGATTGTGTCACTGCTCAGTTAGTTAACTACTTTAGCAGTGACCTTAGAATAGTGTCCTACTTACTCCTGTAGCAATAGGCTAGAGTGGTGGCTGGCCTAGTTGACCACTGAAGCAGTACACCCATCCCTCTCTGTTTGCCATTTATGTATGGTTGACTTCTACAGAGGTTCAAGGTTCAACCTTAAAGCTATTTTGTGAGTAGACAGGGAACTTTTTGAACCTTTCACCAATGCTAGAGATTTACCTCATTAATTCATACTGTTTCAAGAAAGGAAAGAGGACAGTGAGAGAGCAGAGAGCAGAATGAGTATTAGATAAATGTTTTCTAGGAAATCAAGTAATCCCTTCTACAGAAGCAAAAGGGAGAGCGAGTGAGAGAGATATGTTTTCTATGAAATCCCATTTGTAATTCGTACTCTTTTTAATGAAAGGAAAGGAAATAATGAGAGGAGAGAGGGAAATATTTAGGAATTGTACTAATCTTTTCTTTCGTTTCTACAGTTCAGTCTCGTTTTCGTTATCGCGTCACGTTACCATGCCTCCGAAAAAAGTTAGTCTCTCTATTAAAGAACGCCGTGGCCAGTGGCTTTAAGCAAATTGACGTATCCATTTTAGCATCCCTTGTTCCACAATCACATCAGTCCTGAAGAACAAGGACAAAATCACTTCCCAGACATCAAGCAGCAAAGTAAAACGCTTCAAGACTGGTGATTATCCACAACTTGAAGACAACTTAAAAATGTGGTTTGCGCAAGCAAGGAATTCAAATGTAATATTTTAAGGGAAAAAGCGCGAGTCTTTGCAAAACAAATGGGAATTGAAGACTTTCCTGCAAGTGATAGATGGTTCGATAGATTCAAAAAAAGACTCAACATTAAATTTAAGAAGCTTAGTGGGGAAAGTGCAAGTGTGTCAGATAACAAATAAAACGAGTGGAAGGATGAATTAAGAAAAATAATTGAACCTTATGAGCCTAAGAACATATTCAATGCCGACGAAGCGGGCCTGTTCTATAAAATGTCTCCCTGATCGTTCCATGTGTTTCAAGGAAGAAAAGTGCCATGGCGGAAAAAGCAGTAAAGAAGGTGTAAACATACTGTTGGCAGCCAACATGGATGGTTCAGAGAAATTAAAACCGCTCATGATAGGTAAGTCGGCCAAACCAAGGTGTTTTAAAAATATAAAATCATTTCCAATGGCCTATCGTGCAAACAAAAAAGCATGGATGACGGGCAAATTGTTTAACGAACGGATACAACAATCAGTCAATGCAGATATGGAAAAAAGGCAGCGAAAAATTTACTTTTCATCGATAATTGTTCGGCCCACAATTCTATCCCATCTCTCAGCAATGTTAATGTTGTGTTTTTGCCCGCCAATACAACTTTACCAGGGTATAATTTAAGCATTCAAAACGTTTTATCGCAAGGAAGTAGTGTTGCGACTTCTTGACAGAATCGAGGATAGACTAGATCATAAAATCACTTTATTTTCAGCTGTGAAAACAACTCATGGCAAGACAAGACATGGCAAAATGTTAACGAGAGCACAATAAGAAACTGTTTTCGTGCCAGTGGGTTTACCAAAGCGGGACCTCCATTTACAGAAGATGCAGAACAAGATGTTGAATTTCTTTTGGAATGGGATCGCCTAACACAGAATAATGAAAATCACATAACATTCGAAGATTTCGTCTATTTTGACGATGGCCTAGCAGTAGTGGAGATGTTAACTGACGAAGAAATTTTAGATCCATCTGAGGACGTTGATGGTGAAGATGGAGAGGGCGATGAAGATGATGTACCAACAATTACTGCTTAAGTTGCTAAACAATACGTGAACAACGTCCGCCATTTTTTAGCAAAATCAGATGTTGGTGATGAGGTATTTTTTGCTCTGAACACTCTTGACAAAGCAATTGACAATATCCGTCAGCAAGGATTGCGTCAAAAAAAAATTATGGGTTTTTTTCGAACAAATGTTTGATTGGTGTTTATTTAATCTAGAACATAAGTATGTACATATTTTTTATTGCATGTATTGTTTATTGTTTAGTTTAGTATTAAGCAGTATTTATTGCATAGGTTTTATCCTTACTACATTGTACATACTTCTTAATACATACATGTTTGCATTAATAAAAAATAAATACAAACGCAGCTTAATTAAGATATTATTCTAATATTTATTTTTTATTAATAATATTTTAATTATATATTTTTTCATATAATTTTAAAAAACTTTATATTTTATAACTTTAACGTTATCTCAGGGTTCTGTTAATAATTATATAGGAAACTTCTGGCAAAAGGAATATTGGTTTTATTTACACACATTGAATATATATAAATTGATATACAAAAAATAAATACGTACGTAATAAAAGTATAATATTAAATCTAAATTTACGTAATTATACTGGCCAGTGTTCTTTGTGAATAATCTTCGTGTGGTTCGGATCAGCATACTTGTTCTTATCTGCTTCGCATATTCCGTCCGGATTGTCTTACTTGCGCGTCCTTTGTCCTCATGCCGAGTGAAAGTGATGCCCCACGAGGCGTCTTAGCGTCTCTCTTCTAAGTCTGCTACCTCCTCTACCCGTTCCTGACGAAAGAATGTATGTGAAACCTTTCGGTCTATGTCGGGCTCTCTCTTACATACCGCTGCCTTCTTGACTTTCAACTCGTTATTTAATGCCAGTTGTTTTGAATATTTATACTTTGCTTAATTTACGTAGTTTATAAAATAAATGTTTACATTAGTTATAATATTATTTTTATTATAAATATTAATAATTTATATGACGACAATAAAAACGTTCATACTTTCATAAACATGAACCACGGATCGTTATTACGTTATTCAATGCTCGCTAATTCCGAGTTTATTTAAACAAACACCATTAAAAATCATCATATTAAAATATCACAACAATATATTATCAGTTTTGGTTGAATACTTTTAGATTTGATTTTTCTAATCACTGTTATGCATCTTAAAGCATTAATTTTTCCATAACAGAATTTCTATCTTCAAAATAGGTGATAAGCTTATCAACTACCTCTAGTGCATGATCTGTAGTAACTTTTTCTATGGTTAATCAAATGAATCCACCTTAACGTCCAAAATATCGCTTTGGGAAAGAAGTGCTTCTTGCTTCTCAAATGAATGTCAATTATTTTAGGAAGCTGTTTGTACCCTTTGCCATTCTTGTTACTTTCCATCTACTGAACCATATCCTCTTTGTCTACTTTATTGAAATCGGAAATTGTTTCTACTGTTTCAAGCAATATTTCTATGTTGTTTTGTTCATCATCATGTTGTGGATTTTATTCCAACTTCCTTGCCGACTTCTAAAATTTTTCTCAGTGCAAGTTGCAGTGTTTTTGAATGTAATCTATCCCATAGTTCACAGAGATAATCACATCTTTTAGCACCACTTTTTCAAGACATCCTTCATGAATTTCGTATCCTTCAAGTATAAAACAAAGAAAAGTGTTTCTGTGCCTTCTTTTTAAACTGGCTATCACACCCTGATCCATGGGGTGAACTAACTAATAATAGCCAAAATTTTGTTTCTCATCTGTTTTTAAAATGTATTCAGATAGTGTTTTACCCAGTAAATGAACCCTTTACTAATAAGTTCATTTTTTCACTGATAATCGTGGACATATAGAGCAAGTTTCTTTAAAAAAAACCATCTTTAAAACACTTTGATTCATCTAAAAAAACCCTGGACAATCAAGTACCCAGATAATCAAGGTTGTACTATAATAAAAAAGTTTTAACTTTAAAAAATGTTATTCTTAACATTTAACAGAACAAATAAATACAAAAAAATATATTCATAAAATAGTTATTAATAAAAAATAAAACAACACAAGAAAAATATTAATCAAAATATTTTTTGATTGTGATTACTAAAGTCCAGAAATCCAGTTCAAAGGTGTTGGGGAGATAAGAAGTGGCTGCGTATAGTGTACTGGGAAGCTTATATATTGATGGAGACATTCTTTTTGAGTAATGTTCTCTGGATTCAATGCGAAAACAAAAAGACGTACTTGGTGATTGAAAGCAGAGCACCCTCGAACGAATGTAATTAAATTGGTTCTTGAAACCTCGAGCACCTGGTGAAAATTCGAGTCCCTGAGTCCTGGATAATAAAAATGGTGATGAGCCCATGATCGTGGCCTGAAGAAAATCAGGAAATTCTGTGCTAGCCAAGAGCCATCACTTCTTCACTGCTAGTTTGAGAGGCAAAGTAGTTGCTCCAGTACGGAGTAGGAAGTGCCGGGGTCGGCTATATTAGCCGGCTAGGCCTTAAGTTGACCGTACTCAGTAGAGTAATGCGTGCTTAAATATAATTATTTTATATTTGAGGAAAAAAAATGTTATTATTTAAACCTAGGACTTAAATAATTCAGCTAGCCTTTGAAAATAATTATATAATAACTCAAGCAGTTTAGTTTTTGCATTGCAGTTCAGTTAAGCAAATTTAAATGGGATATGAATGCATTGTTATTGGGCACAGAAGAGCCTGTCAGAGGCTGCAGCCTAAGTAGCTGGATTACCATACTCAAGTTCACACCTGCTACATAGTAAACAAAAAAAATCAGCCAACTTAACATAATTGTGTAATAATAATAATAATTGTTATGACCTTCATTGCCTTCATTGTTCATTAATTAATAATATATAATTATATTATCTACTATTATATAATAATAGTATAACTTTTTTCAAAATTTTCTTATATTCTTTCTTGTTTATCACAATTATCACTCTTCAAAAGGTTTAAATAAAAAAAACACTTATCACACAATTTCTGATCAATTAGCTTTTTTTTTTTTTTAAATCGTTTAAAATTATATTCAAAGTATCCTCTTTATTGATACTTTTGTGATGACTGGTTTTCCTGTCTGCTGAAATTCTGCCTGTTGCTTGTAACTGGAATATCTGCTAGTGCTTGCTGGTTTCTTTTTATGCTGATCTATATTTATGCTTTACTGAAGTGCAGTGATGTTCTGAAGCCGATGAAATTTGACCAACAGCTTTTGAAAGATTTTCCAGTCGGATCTAAGGATGTCTTCATTCTATGTCCATTGGATTCCTTCAAACAAGTGGTTTAAGTGACTTACACTCTTGCCCAGTGAGTAACACACTTTAAGTCATTTCGATCTTCACCCCCATGATAAATTTATCAATAAAAATTTTGGACTCCATAATAGGGAATGGGGTTCAGGGTAAAGGGTAATAAGTGACATATCCTTATTCACATCAACACAAGCTATCATACTTATTTAATTGATTGGTGGGTTTTAATTACAATACCATAATACAACAATGAAGAGCCATTAACCCATTTGTCACCAGAATAGGGTGGTGGTGCCCCTGCCAAATCTTCATTTATTTGTGGTCAACTCCTACCTACAGTAAGTTCGATCTTAAAGCTTCCTTGCGAGTAAACAGGGAATTAATTGAATCTTGCTGCTTGAACTGCTATTGAACTCTAGCTGCTGCTAGAGGGGAGTTTAGTTTTCAGGTCTTAGAGCATGATTAGCTGGCATTTTAAATATGTAAGATGTGCTTTGTGTTACAGCCAGGTAGCCTCTAGTATTAAAAGGCTCAAGGTGCATATATAATCGCTGGCATTCTGCTTTCTGGGTTAACCAGTAAACATAGAATCCAATTAGAAAATCATGTTTTCAAAATTTACTTACTATACATAAGTTGTGCACATAAAACCACTGGGCACTTGTTCAATATGTGCAATGGCCAGACAAAACCAGTAATAAAATTGTATTAGCAAGAAAAGATGAAATTTTATAATATATTTTAATTAAGTAAAATTTTACCTTTACACAACAAACAATACATAAAATTCCAATATATACCAAGTGCCGACGAGAGAAGTGAGAGGTACTATCTAAGAAGACCCATTTGGCTGCAGTTCGGGGAACTACACTCTCTGTCTTACATGACTACCAGATTCTAGTCTGAACCAAAAGCAAGCAATGTGAAAGCACTTTCATAGTATACACATTTTTTCTCTACTGCAGTATACAGTATACAGTGTTTTTCTTCATTTCTTCCAATTACAGTTTACTTAACCATCAATTGTTAATTTCAGTTCTCATGTTTTACTTAACTTACCAGTACCTAAAACTCACGTTTTTAGATCTTAGGGTAATATTTAGCTTCCTCTAAATTACTGAGATCAAATATATATATATCGTTAAGTTAATCTTTGATAACTTTGATTTAAAAAAATAAAGAAAAGAGGGAAATGAACGACACTCTCAAGCCTCTGTAAAAGACTGTTTGTTGCCTCTAGTAATCCGACATAAATAGGATCATGGGTTGTTTACATCCTATGATCGTATTAGTTTTCAACATAGACATGCCTCTGGCTTTAACTTTTATTTATTAATAAGCCGATAAGCATTAACTTTTATATATATATATATATATTGTTGTGATATTAGAGATTGTGGAGTTTTTATATAATATTTAATCCAACTTATCAAGAAGGCAAAATAAAAACAATTGAGAGTGGATGAAAAAAAACAAAGGATAGATACTGGTTGTTGTGATGATGAAAACACACACATAATTACTCACTAGTTTTGGGATCAGCCCGTGATAATATAGTTGTTGTTTGTGAGAATAAAAAACACACAGAGCATTATACTCATCTAGTTTTGGGATCAGCCCGTAATACATGTTATTAGCTTGAGATTGTGAGTAAGAAAAACTTAAAAACTTTGTTGGTTACTGGTTATTGACTTAAAGCAGAACAGAAGAGAAATAGCACGAAGAGCAGAAGTATTAATTTGTTTAAAGCATGAATAGAATTAAAGAATAAAAGGAATCAAATTTATAGACAAGTATTTATAAAATTAATATAAGTTTATTTTTTTATTTGTAAAATTAAATTCATCTTTTTGCCAGATTTATTTTTGTTAATAGAACCTAATAATAAATAGTAAATAAAATAAATTTAAAGTTAACAATAAAACTAAAATATTTGAAGAACGTAATAATATATATATAATTATACATATATACAATATATTTTATTAATAAGAACAATATTTTTCTGGTTATATAATATTCTAATATTTGCTTGATGCATTAATAATAATAATTTAATTATATATTTTTTATATAATTTTTAATTGTGCATCCTTTTATGTTTGCTTTATCTAGTTTCTTTGTTCTTTTGCGAATTCTACCTTTGTTGCTGTTGTACCACGCTATCAGTGCATATCCACTGCTATCATTTCAATCCTTCTTCTTTGATCAAAATCCTCTTTCGCCAACTGTTCTTCCATATACTAAATTACCATTAAATAATATTTCTTCAAGTTTCACCATGTTCTTCTATTCTCTTCTCTCAACATTACGTCTACTTCGGATCCCCAGCGTAGATTCAATCTACCACAACAACTAACTCCATATTCCTTTTCTAAAACTCCTCCTTTGTTTTCTCGCTTTCTTGATTTCTTTAAGTTTTCTTATTTTAAAGTTATCAAATCCAATATTAAACTATTTTAATTTAATCATTGGTATTATTTATATGGTAAATATTAATATTAGATAGACTGGCAACAAATAATGTCCATCCCTTCATAACCATGATTCACGGGTCGTTTACCGCCCTTATATGCCCGCTAATTTCAAATTTAAAATCTTGATAAATAATATTTACAACATCTAAATATCACAACAATATATTTTTATATAAGTTAAGGTTCGGGCATCGTCGGTATCCAGCCTAATTCCCAAGTCATCGGGATGTAAACATCCTGAATGTATTATTATGTTTTTTTATCTTTTTGATATTTTTTATATTTAACTTTAATCTTAATCTGAGGTTCTGTTAATATATAAAGAAAACTTCTGGCAAAAGGAAAGTTGTTTATTAACAAATTGATTCATGAGCTACATGTATGTTATAAATTTTACAGTGTTAAATTAAACTTAATTTGTACCTTATTACTATCGCGACTGGCCAGCTTCTTTGTGCTGAGTGTGGTCCCACGATGCGTTGCCTGTGTCTCGAGCGTGGTCCTCTCTGTCTTCATCGTCGTCTTTTGTATCGAGCGTGGGTGTATACCTGGTGCTGAGCGTGGTCCTGGTACGTCTTCTTTGGTTCTCGTGCCGGATCAAAGTGCATGAGGCTCGGGATATTCTCTCTCTGGTACCTTTCCGCTGCCTTCTTGATCTTTTAACTGGTTGTCCAATGCCAGTTGTTTAGGATATTATGAACTTTTATTGTTTTGAGTTAATAAATTCAATATTTAATTATTTATAATATTTTGTTGTGATATTTTAATATGATGGTTTTTAATGGTGTTTGTTTAAATAAACTCGGAAAAAGCAAGCGTTGAAACCGTAATAACGATCTGTGGTTCATGCCTATGAAAGTATGAACGTTTTATTGTCGTCATATTAATTATTAATATTTATAATCAAAATAATATCATAACTAATGTAAACATTTATTTTATAAACTACGTAAATTAAGCAAAGTATAAATATCCAAAACAACTGGCATTAAATAACGAGTTGAAAGTCAAGAAGGCAGCGGTATGTAAGATAGAGACCAACAGAGAGCAGAACTCACTCTTAGATCAGAACCCGGCAGAGAAGGGGGAGCCCAGGTAGCGACCCTACCAAGAAGCGGTGCTACTGCCTCGTGGTGCATCACTTTCACTCAGCACGAAGAAAGGACGCTCCAGTAAGACAATCCGGACGGAACATGCGATGCAGATGAGAAGAAGAAGATTCGGATCAAGCAATAGAAGATGAACAACAAAGATACACTGGCCAGTATAATTACGTAAATTTAGATTTAATATTATACTTTTATTACATACGTATTGTTCTAATATTTGTTATTTATTAATAATATTTTAATTATATATTTTTTCATATAATTTAAAAAACTTTATATTTATAACTTTTACGTTATCTCAGGGTTCTGTTAATAATTATATAGGAAACTTCTGGCAAAAGGAATATTGGTTTTATTTACACACATTGACTATATAAAAATTGATATACAAATAAAAATACGTACGTAATAAAAGTATAATATTAAATCTAAATTTACGTAATTATACTGGCCAGTGTTCTTTGTGAATAATCTTCGTGTGGTTCGGATCAGCATACTTGTTCTTCTCTGCTTCGCATATTCCGTCCGGATTGCCTTACTGGAGCGTCCTTTGTCTTCGTGCTGAGTGAAAGTGAAGAGGGGCTCACCTCGTGCACCATGAGGCAGCAGTGCCGCTTCTTGTCTCTTGCTCTCCCGGGACCTGATCTAAGAGTGCTGTGTTTCAAACTCAGGTGGTTCATTTATATCTGCATTTCTCCGCTGCCTTCTGGACTTTCAACTCGTTATTTAATGCCAGTTGTTTTGAATATTTATACTTTGCTTAATTTACGTAGTTTATAAAATAAATGTTTACACTAGTTATGATATTATTTTTATTATAAATATTAATAATTAATATGACGACAATAAAACACGTTCATACTTTCATAAACATGAACCACGGATCGTTATTACGTTATTCAATGCTCGCTAATTCCGAGTTTATTTAAACAAACACCATTAAAAATCATCATTTTAAAATATCACAACAGTATTTATTTTTTGTATATCAATTTTTATATATTCAATGTGTGTAAATAAAACCAATATTCCTTTTGCCAGAAGTTTCCTATAATTTGATTAACAAGAACCTTGAGATAACGTTTAAGTTAAAAATATAAAGTTTTTAAATTATATGAAAAAATATATAATTAAAACATATACATAAATAAGAAATATTTGAATAATTTATATGGTAAATATTAATAGTAGATATAACGCAACGAATAGTGTTCAAATTCAATCCATTCATGAATCGTGATCCACGGGTTGTATACTGTTCATTTATGCCTGCTAATTTTGAGTTTATCTAACAGGCAACATCAAAACTCACAACAGTATATATATAGGATTAAAAACGCTCAATAAACAGTCTTGTGACAACTTTCGATCTGTACTTTCATTTAACCCTTTTTATTTTTTTCATTAACTGGTGCCGAAACCTGGGAATGGAGTGGGTTCAAGTCATTGACGTGCGAGCTTTTTTTTTTTTTTTCTTCCCGTTCGTCTTCGTGTTGTTAAAAGTAGGTAAGCGAAATGGTGGTGTTGCGGCCGCCAGCGTTTGAAGTTCCACAATTACCTCGTGAAACCTTGGCTGAAGCCCATGCGAACTTGCTGGCATGGATGAAGGTGCTGGCAGTGACATCGCAGGACATGAAAAAAATGATCTCAGATATTGAAAAATTTTCTGGGGAACTGGGTGATTTGAATCATTTTCTTAAAGGTGGCGATAGAATTATGGAGAGGATAAAAGCGAAGATGGACGAAGGCCTACTCAACCCAGGTGACACTAAGTCAATAAAGGCAGACCTGGTGTGCAGGGTAAAAAGGATCAGCCCTTTTTACAGGCGGACGAGGAAACCACATGGGAAATGATAAAGACAAGACTTAAGAAAGCATATGGGGGGGGGGGACGATGGACCCCAGAAACGTATAAACCCACCATAGAGACGATAAACATAGATTACTTCCAATTATTTCGAGCACCGAAATCTCCGAGACAGAATAGTGGACAGTATGCTGCAGTCCTGGTAGTCCGCTACAATAAAAGAAATGAGAAAATGAGAGAGGCTACTAGCGCCGAGGAAGTGGAGGGCAGGATGGGGTTCCTATCTACGATCTTAAAGGTGCAGTTACCGAAAGAGACGGGAAGGAAGGAAGAGTTTCCCACTGAGCGATCGTTCCTCGAATGCACACAGGTGATAATTGATGCTAGCGCAAGAGAGGAGGAAGTGAAAATGCATGAAGATGACAACGATTGGAATCAGATCACATATAGGAGAAACAGGACCCCGAAAGTAGTGTGGAAGAGACAGGAAAGGGCGTTTGCCAGTAGCGACGGGAGAGAGAAGATTGGGAGGGTCGAGGCTGAGGTACGCGCCTCGGAAAGAAGATAGGAAATGTCATCTGGTAGCTCAGTGCCCTTGCACTAAGTGCTTTGAGTGTGGGGAAGAAGGGCACATAGCAAGACAATGTCCGACTTGTTTCGGCAAAAGGAATTTCACAAAGCAGAACCAATGGAGGTGAGTGCCCAGGAAATTCAGGAGAGGTGGAGCGCGACACCCAGAGAAAATGGATTAGCAGCGACGAGTCATCAGAGACGTTAGATACAGACGGGGAGGAGTCGAAGTGCAGAGGGAGCAGAAGAATCCAGTACGCAGATAGGAGTGGCATACAAACGCCTGAGGAGAGTGGCAGCAGAAAGGCGACCACATCCTAAGGAGCAATATGGTGCGGGTTGCCAATTATTGAGTTCGGATAGGGGGACATAAAACGGCGTTCTCGTTTGAAAGAGGACATTTTGAGTTCACGAGAATGCCATTTGGGGCCGGACATGGCAGAATATATGGTACCTATTAATAACTTACTACGGATAGTGATCATGCCACTGATAGAGCAGAATATCCACAAATGCTTGGCGCTTTTGCAGGAGGCGCCGATTTTGGCTTTCCCCAACTTCGAGAAGTTCACAATCACCACCTCTGCAAGCGACTATGCCTTGGGGTAAATATTGTCTCAGGAAGGTGGGGACGGGGAAAGACCGGTGGCTTATGCGAGCAGACACCTGATGGACACCGAGGCGTGGTACAGCCCTCTGGAACGAGAACTCAACTCCTCGGTATAGCATGTGATATTGGGCACTTCTGTCCGTTAGTATTCGGTAGAAGGTTTCGAAAACATACAGACCACCAACCTCTTCAATGGGTTGGAAAACTTAAAGAATCCTCTACAAGGGTAAGGAGGTGGAAGGAATTCTTAGCTCAATACAATCTGGATATCATATATAAGGCAGGAAAAGATGTTGTGGCAGATTGGCTGTTGGGGGTGGATCGCTCGTTCATCCGGTGTCTTTCCACAGTCCAGACCCTGCATGATGAGGAGCAGCAGCACGAGGTAACACTGGTGTATCACCTATGGAAAACCAACCATTGCAGTGTGCAGGAGACGGCACAAGCACTATAAAGGTGCTATTTCTGGTGGGGAATGCAGCGAACGATTCAGGAGGTGAATTTTGCATGAAGACGAAATATGATAGACATCCCCCGCTAGGACACCAGGAAGAATCACCCACGGCAGAAGCACCATTCACGGAGATTCAAATGGACACCTTCACGTGGTGGGGTTTTAAGTAGGTCACTATCATCAACCCATTTAGCAAAGTGGCTATGGCCTACACGGTGAGGGACAAGTCATCAGAAGCCATATTACAAGCCCTCAATACATGGTTTCAATTCTACGGCATACCGGAGAGGATCTCATCGGACAGGGGATGGGAGTTTGACAATGCAACAGTGAGAGCGGAAATGCAAAAACATGATGTGGCATGGCATTTTAATACCCCCGGGCATCCCAAGAGCAGGGGAACCATCGAAAGGTTACATAGCACCCGCAGCGGCCACTTACGCGTGTATCAGGTGGATAAAGGCCTGTCAGCGAACGTAGCGATGCCCATGGCAGTGGAAGCATACAACCACTTGATACACGCCATGACAGGGTTTGCATCATTTGAAATTTTGTTCGTAGTACAAGTGAGACCGAGGAACTGGCCAGAGGCGGTGGTGGATGAGGGGATGGTGGCACTGCTCCAAAACAACCACATACAGCTCAGGAAGATGTGGGACAAAGTAGGCAATAGGATTGTGCGCAAGAAATCGAGGCTTGTGGCACAAGCAAATTTTAAGGTGCGGGATCGCATGGGGGCAATATCGATTGGGACCGTTGTGTACAGGAATGTCGTATCGAATCGTAGTAAGGAACCGGTTCAGTATGAGGGGCCTTTTAAGGTCATCATAATTCAGGAAAATAATCTCATGACCATCGAGAGCATGACCTCCCCAAAGAAGAGGCAAACTGTTCACATTGAACAGTTGAAACTACCTCCACAGGGGTGGGGGGAGGGCATTGAGTGTGGGTAAGATGGGTGATGTATGTCAGACCTGTGCACTCCTTATCTTCTTTAATGTAATGGGTGCCCCCAATATTCATCGCTCCTAGAGATTCCACCTCAAATAATCTCCTTTTTCAAGCTGCACTCAAATCATCATTATCATACCATGCACACAAATTTAATTGTGTATCGCTTCTTTGGTGTCTATCCTCTGAATGGCAAGGTGACAAAAGTCCCAATTTGCACAGGTCAGGTCTATACTGCTTCTATAATGGCAATGAATTAACGATTCACAGACCTCATCAGCCAATATAAATATTAATATATTACATGGTATCTTCCAAAACACTTGTTAATAAATGAAAAAAAACTAAATTATTTATAAATATTATTACGTTTTTTATATATCTTTTATATAATTTATATTCAATTTTTAACTTTATCTTAAGGTTCTGTTAATATGAAAAGGATAATTCTGGCAAAAGGAAAAATTGTTTATTTACAAATATATTTAAAGATTGAATATACATTTAAACTACGTACGTATAAAATAACACTGTTAAAACTAAAATTAAAATTGTACCTTATCACTAACGGGACTGGCCAGTTTTTCTTTGTTTATTTCCTCTATGTGTCATCTTCTTTGTTGGTGCCGAGCGTGGGTGTATACCTGGTGCTTCCTTTGCTGCATTCTTCTTTGTCTGGTCTCGTTGCCGGGTCGGATGCCAGTGCCTGCGCTAGCCAGGCTTCTCTCTCTCTCTCTCTCTCGAGCCTTTCCGCTGCCTTTTTGATCTTTTAACTGGTTGCCCAATGCCAGTTGTTTCGGATATTATTAACTTTTATTGTTTTGAAGTTAATAAATCCGATATTAATATATTTATATTTAATTGTTTATATGATCAATATTAATAGTTAATATAACGGCAATAAAAACGTTCAGGCATGAACCACGGATCGTTTTTACGTTCTTCAAAGCTCGCTAATTTCGAGTTTATCTCAAAAATCACCACATCAACAATATATTGTGATATTTTGATGCGGTGATTTTTGAGATAAACTCAAATTAAGCGGGCATAAATGAACGGTATACGATCCATGGATCACGGTTCATTTATGTTTTGAACACTATTCCTTGCATTATGTCCAATATTAATAGTCATCAAATAAGCAATATCAAGAAATAAATATAAATGATTTGATATTGGATTTGTTAATTTTAAAAACAAGAACAGTTAATCATATATGAGACAAAGAGGATTGGACAACCAAAGAGGTTAACAGATCCAATATGGTGGCAGAGCGTATAAAGACGGGGGTCACCATGGACTCGCGCTCATTCACTTATGACCCGACTGACGAGAATGAAGAAGAAGCCGAGGGCTCTTTCATCTTTGACCCGGCAGGAGATAGAGGAAGCACCAGGAGGGACGCTAGCCCAGGTACGGTTACTGCCTCGTGGTACACAGGAGACGAGACCGGCCCCAGGTATACACCCACGCTCGGCACCAAGAAAGAAGACAAAGAAGAAGCACCACATAGAAAAACTGGCCAGTCGCGTTAGTAATAAGGTACAATTTTAACTTTAGTTTTAACAGTGTTATTTTATTACGTACGTACTTATTTGTATATTAAATTCATAAATCAATTTGTTAATAAACAATTTTTACTTTTGCCAGAAGTTTCCTATTTATATTAACAGAACGTCAGATAAAGATTAAAGTTAAATATAAAATATATGATGTAAAAGATATATTTAAAAACATATATATAAAAACATAATAATATATGCATTGAAAACGTGCGTGCCCAGTGCTACCAAGAGACTTACTGAGCATTCTTCACTGCTGTTCATTCCTGCCAAAAGAGATAACCTGTAACGAGTCTTCTGTTTACAATTCAATAACACTTATGTTTTTTGTAGGTTCAGAACTGTTCATTGCCAATTAGCCACCGTTTAAAGTATTACATTTTATAAGGGAATACCAGGCCTGTATATCTGTAGTCAAACAAACAATCCCAGATAACTTTGAAATAACTTGTTTACAAATTTCATAAGTGTTAAGTAAAATGAGATCTTAAATAATTCAATTTCACTTCAAAAATAATTATAATAATAAGAAGTCAAGCACTTCAGTTTTTTCAGAGCCTTTTCCTCTTGGGGGCTGTTATTTTTGATACATTTGCAAATTTACTTTTCAATCAACCTGATTTTGGATATTAGTTCATTTACCACCTTATAATCTAGTAATACAAGCTCTGTATGTTCTTCTTTATCAAGAAGTCTGTCCTAAATGTATTAAACTTTGCATCTTCAGGCGGGAGTGAGCAATATGGTGCCTTGAGTCAAATTGCGATGCCAACATTCAAACAAAAAAAAACTCACGAGCTTCACAAGAAGAAAAATTAAAATTTGGACGCCACACTATTTGCTATAACAGGAAAATAGTGAAATCCTGAAAGAAAAAAAGATTCCTCCATATTAATAAGATATTCAAATAAATTAAATTTAATCCTTAATACGTGATAGTTTCCTAATCATCTTTCAACGAGAAAAAAAAATTAGCTACAGGAGGCAGGACCTCAGTGTGAGATGCTGGTACACTACCACAGCTACTGGATATTGGCTCCATTCACCGTATTCTTTTAAATATCAGAGAAACAAGGTTTACAATTTGAACTGCTTCTCTCCACTAGCTGTTAGGCTGGGATAAACATTTCAGTTCTCCAGTGAAGTCCATCCAATATCTCCTTTTTGGAAACTTCGCCTTCCACACTCGTGTCACAGCGAATATTAATTCCAAATTTTTCTTTTACATTTCAACGTAACAACCTATCTCCATTATTATAACATATTTATCCAATGAGACAATGTCCACATCACTCTGATCACTTGAGAGCTAATACTTTTATCAACCTGGTATCTCTCATGCCGCAGCTCCAGGTCCTTCTTATATTACTTTTGCCAGGTTATTATTCTTATCTTAAATTATGGTTTTATAACTCTTCAAAACCCTCTTCTTCCTCCATCCAGCAGTCTGGTCTTTGCAACAGTCAGGAACCCCTAACACCAGAACCAATCGTGAGGTCCCCTGTGGAGATGTTATCATTATTAAACTTCGTCATCATGGTGGAGAACAGTGGAGGCTGATGTAACAGGTCTTATTAATTTTCTTTCTCTCCGTCATTCAGATAATAGAGTGTTCTATAATATGATGTTATGCCCTCATAATGATATAGAAGTAAAACACAAATATAACCACAAAATAATTAATAAATCAAACATTTACAACTTTCTAGCATCCATTTATACTAAATCCATAAAGTCTAAGTAGAAATTATAAACCTATAGGTTTTTAGAAAATAATGTTTCTATATTTTGCATCCCCGATCAATGTTATTGATTTGATTTTGAAGACCACAAAATGAAGATGAGAAACATTATTCTTCAAAATACTTATGACTACCTCTTCCAAATTTTTGAGGAAATAAGTGGATAAAAACTTCTATCTGCTGAGGTGCTGGTAAAATCTGGATTTAAGGATTGGGAGTGACAAAGCTTGATGGGGATGGAGTTCGACAGGTTTGAAGCACAGATTAGAAAAGAATAATCATAGGAGGGATATCTATGGGAAGGAAAATACCGGTCTGATGGCAGGATATGATTAAAAGATTTATTAGCTGATAAGATAAAATTTTATTTACATTTTTCCTTACAATTCATATTGAATTGCTTATTGTATTCACATCGCTTGGTAATCCTGTCCATGTTATTGTGTATAATTATATCATAATAATATATTTACAAAACTTTTTAGTAGTAGGGAAAAATTATCTGATTTGAATTGGAGAAGGTAGTATAGGTATTGGCACAATTGCAGGCCACTTTCCCGCAGCCAGGCAGGTAGGACAGTGTTTGTTTATGATGCTGTTGATGCTTTGCTATTTTGCTGCTCATTGTTTGGCTCTGCGAGCATAGGCTCTTTTCAGTATTTTGTAGTAGCAGGGTTTGGGATGGGGGTAGTATGTTGAAACTTGAGGTATTGTCTTGGTTCATGGTCATGGGGGGGGGGTTATATGACTGAATTTTGAATAAGTACCACTTATTGGTAGATAGTTTGTTTTGTTGCAAGTTGTAGATTAGGTTGAAATTAGCCACCAACCAGGCCAATAGGCTTTATGGCTCCAATAACAAAGTCTGTAGACCTTGGAATATCCTTCCACAACATACTGAAGGGCCTTTTAGGTGCCACCTGGTATTATAATACGCCATGATATTTTTCCCAGCTGTTGGGCAGCCTTCTCTCAGGGCAAGCTGAGGAGTGGCCCTGTACTATCTGGCAGCTTGGGTGGGTGTATTACAACCAGTTTTCACCCTGTACCCCCACCAGATCAATTTTCCTGTGCTGCTCATCAGCCTAGCCAAAAGGAGGAGCTGGGCCAGTTCCCATTGACCTTTGTAGAATAATGTGTTTTGGGTTTGATGGTGAATTGTGCCCCTCAAATACTACTTCTGAATTGTCACATACTTGTATCCTTCTTTTTCTGATCCCCCTTACAAGGCCTGTAAGCTTGGGTCACCCTCTCATGAAATATTCTCGCTTGTTTAGTAGCCCTTGGGCTCATTGAGTTATGCAAGCACCCTTACCACAAGGTAGAGACACAATGGGAATTGTTGTCCTAATGGTAGATCGTCCACGGAAGGTATGACCACCAGGCCTTGATGGTCAAGGTCAATGGAGATGCTAAACAACTCTTGGGTCCCCTAGCATGAAGGAAGATAGATGTGAGTCGAGATAGAAGATAAATGCCACCAAGACCAGGTTGTAAAGCCTGAGAGGATGATCATCATGATAAATACAATTTTATAGTTATTAATTTTAGTGTAGCATTATTCTGGGATAACATATTGAATAAAAAGGAAAGAAAATATTGAATAATAATTAATTGATTAACTTTAATTTTAGATTAGTGGAATACAGGCTGATCTTTCAAAGGTTGAGAAGAAATTGGATGATTCCTCACCCCAGCTTAATGTTCCTGTTTCACTTCAAAGTTTAACAACAAATATAGCATCCTTTAGGGGTCAGATCGATGAACTTCAGTGTAAAGCTGCTGGCATAATTGATGAACAAGCGCAACTTAAAACTTTCATTGATTCTGTAAAAGCAAATGTTACTTTATTGTATGTAAGTATTTAATTTGAAAGGTTACAAAAAAATATTTTATAACTAGCTTATCCACCTCTAATAAGTGAACTTCTATTTAATGAACAATGGGCCTAAACCTCACACTTCATAACCTACCATATTATTTCTCTTTGATATGAGTACTGTTCCTATATTCTGTTACAAATCCTTCCCTACTCATCATAAAGAATTTGTAATTGAATATTGTTTCTTGTATATCAGAAACTGTTACTTGTGTTGGTTTGGGATGCTGGAGGGAATTTGAAACGGCGTAATTTAAATATTGGATTAGAAGGAGAGTTGTTATTGAAAGTACATTGGAGGATGGTTTGATGAGGTAACTTTATTTGTAAATCTCCATAATTTTTCTTTGCTTTACTGTGGAGTACCCTATGGGCTTTTCTTGCTGCATTGTTGTGTAGTGTGTGCTTCCTCTTGCCTTACACACCATTCTAGGCACTTGGAAGACACCCTCCTCCATACTTTGTATAAGTGATCATATAATATTTCAAAGCCTTCATCAAATATGCTAACTACTAATGTTTGTGGTAATACCTTCCAAGTGAAGGGATATGATATCACAACTGAAAATTAGGTGATGTGGAGTGCATATAAAATAAGACGAAAATGATAAATAGTATCAGAAATTAGGAAGATGAAATTTTCATTTCATAACTAAGTAAGTCTATTGAAAAATAAAAGAAGATAAAATTAACATATTTTTTGTGGAGGCCAAATTAAATTATAATTTAACTACTAGGTTAGTAAAAAACTTTGTTTCTTCTGACTTTAAACTAAATACATATATATATATATATATATATGTAAAGAAAATGTATTTCTTTAATTTGAATTAGTGCGCCGCGCCAACGTAGATAATGCAGGCGTTGAAGAGAATGATACTAGCGTTACCAGCAGGGAGGTTACGTGAGTGTTAGGCAAGCAGTGAAAAGCTAAACGTAAGATTTGACTATAATTATTTGTTATTATAAAACAAACAGAATCGACAGGAGAATAAACATTGAATGTCGTTTCTTTGTTTTACAGGTATGAATTTAGATTTTATTTGTAAACCCGTAAACTAATTATCAATTAAAAGAAAATAAACTTTGTTTTACAGAGCAACACAACCTTGTTTTTCTGTCGTCCCTAAGAACCATTATATATAATATAATATAATATATATTATATATATAAGTTAAGGTTTGGACATTGTAGGTAGCCAGCCTAATCCTCAAGTCATCGGGATGTAAACATCCCGAATGTATTTAGAGAGGCTTTAAAAGGCTCAATAAAAACAGTATTGTGACAACTCTCGTTCTGTAATTACATTCAACCTCTTTCCTTTTTCGTTTTTCGTTGACGATCATTAACTGGTGCCGAAACCCGGGAGCGGAGTGGGTTCGAGTCATTAACGTGCGAGTTGGCTTTTGTTTTTTTTCCTTTTCATTCCCTTTCATGTGATTTAATTAAAGTAGGTAATGGTGGACTTGCGGCCGGCAGCGTGTGAAGTTCCACAGTTACCTAAAGAAACCATGGCTGAAGCCCATGCGAACTCACTGCCATGGATGAAGGTGCGGGCAGTGACGTCGCAGGACATGAGGAAAATGATCTCAGACCTCGAAAAATTTTGTGGGGAACTGGGTGAGTTGAATCATTTTCTCAAAGGTGGGGATAGAGTTATGGAGAGGATACAAGCCAAGATGGACGAAGGGCTACTCGACCCAGGTGACGCTAAGTCAATAAAGGCAGATCTGGTGTGCAGGGTAAAAAGGAAGGTGCTGAACCTGATACAGGTGGACGAGGAAACCCCATGGGAGATAGTAAAGACAAGACTGAAGAAAGCATATGGGGGGGGGACGATGGACCCCAGAGGAGGATATCTTCCAAATGTTTCGAGAAATGAAATCTCCGAGACAGAATATTGGACAGTATGCTGCAGTCCTGGTAGTCTGCTACAAAAAACGAGAAAATGAGGGAGAGAACTAGCGCCGAGGAAGTGAAGGGCAGGATGGGGTTCCTGTCTACGATTTTGAATGTGCAATTAGCGAAGGAGACGGGAAGGAAGGAAGGGTTCCGTAATGAGCGTTCGTTCCTCGAATGCGCCCAGGCGAGGCGATGATAGATGCTAGCAAAAGAGAGGAAGAAGTGAAAATGAACGAAGATGACAACGATTGGAGCCGGATCCCATATAGGAGAAACAGGACCCCAAAAGCGGCGTGGAAGAGACAGGAAACGCCGTTTGCCAGTAGAGACAGGGGAGCGACGGGAGAGAGAATGTCCATACGTGTTTTGTAGAAAGGAATTTCACTAAGCAGAACCAACGGAGGTGAATAACCAGGAAATCCGGAAGAGGCGGAGCGCCACACCTAAAGAAAATGGATCATCAGGGACGTTCGGAGACAGACGGAGAGGAGTTGAAGCGCAGCGGGAGAAGAAGACGAGAGTGGCAGAAGAATCCCTCGCGCAGATGGGAGCGGCGTACGGAGGCCTGAGGAGAGTCGCAGCAGAGAGGCGACCGCATCCTAAGGTGCAGTACAGTGCAGGAAAGGATGTGTGGGTTGCCAATTATTGAGTTCGAGAAGGGGGGAGGTGCCTTATTGATACTGGCAGCACCAATACAATAATTTTTGCTGAAGGGGACACGCTAGGAGCAACGGGGAAAACGCTACATGAGATCCCGTTAAAAGTAGAGCAGGTGACGTATGTGAAGGAGAGGCGGTATCCGCAAGCGCTCAGACAACACATTAGAAAGGAGATCGAGGATCTCAAACGCCAAGGTATCATCAGAGATAGCACGTCTCTGTATAATAGCCCTTTGTGGGCAGTGAAAAAGAAAAGTCGACCGGGAGATAGTGAGGAAAAATACCGATTCATGGTGGATTTTCGGAAACTTAACGACAATACCCTGGACTAAAAATATCCGATCCCGCGATTCGAAGACATCCTAGACAGACTCAACGGTGCGAAAATTTTTAGCACATTAGACCTAAAAGCAGGGTACCATCAGATCAAGCTAGCTGCGCATGACCAACATAAAACGGCTTTCTCGTTTGAAGAGGGCATTTTGAGTTCAGGAGAATGCCGTTTAGCCTCAAAAATGCTCCAATAATCTTTCAGCGTCTCATGGACGAACTTCTGAGAGGAATGGACGAAAATATGTGCTAAATTTACATGGATGACCTGGCAAAATACACCATTTATTTGTGGGCAACACAACTGTGTGGGAAAAAATTAAAGATCTGTTGGGGGTGGATCGCTCGTTCATTCGGTGTCTTTCTGCGGTCCAGACTCTGCGTAATGAGGAGCAGCAATGCGAAACTGGCGTATCACCAAGGGAAAACCAACCACCGCGGTGGCCAGAAACGGTGGTGGATGAGGGGATGGTGGCACAGCTCCATAACACGCACATACAACTCTGGAAGATGTGGCACAAGGTATGCGATAAGATTATGCGCAAGAAATCCAAGCGTGTGGTGCAGGATTGCATAGGGGCAATATCGATTGGGACCGTTGTATACAGAAAAGTCGTGTCGAATCGTAGTAAGAAACTTGTTCGGTATGAGGGGCCCTTTAAGGTCATCATAATTCGGGAACATAATTTCGTGACCATCGAGAGCATGACTATTTTAACATAATATGCAAAATAGTTAAAATAAAACTGATACTGATATTGGAGTGTTCCTGTTTCTTTTTTGTTGATGCCAGGCATTTAAAGCTTCTTAAACTTTCAGGAATTTGCCACTCCTCAAAAGTTTTTCTGTTTTATCGTTCACTTATGACAGACTTAACTAACTTTTTTAATAAATTTTGTCTTTATATTTCACTGTCATATACGGTACCCCACCCTACTCCATAAACCACACCCAAAACAATAGGTGTTTCACCATAGTCGTGAAGTTGAATTATGTCCCATTTATCATTTAGCGTAAGTGTTGTGTGTTTAGATTTTTTATTTTATGTTGACACCATCACGAAACAAAAACAAACATCAAAATCACTACAGGAGATGTACGCATTATAAAAAAATAACAAATAAAATATGCAGCACTGTATAGCCAAGAAAACTGGGATTGTTTAACAGTAATCGATGAACATGTGGTGACACGAAAACAACTCCCTTTTGCTTCCCCAAATATAACCAGTCAAATGTTCTTCCCTTAGATGTCACAAGCTTGTCGGACTATCAAGATTGTACTGTACTTTCATTTCGCTGGTCTTCTGGGTTATTCTCCTGTTAACTCAGTTACTTTTATCCTCTACTCCATAGCTGTGTGATTTCTTGGTTATAGAGGGATGTAGAAGAGATGTAGTCTTGTAGTAGCTTGTGTGTATAACCTTGCCCTTGGTGAATTCAAGTGTGGATCAAGTCACCCTTATATAGCTGGGACCGAGATCTTTTCATGGTGGGGGAGGCTATTGTCACTTCAAATCAACATGATGTTTTCATTAAACATCTAATCATTCATTGGCTTCTTACCTAGAAATGTTTTCACCACCTGGTCATGGCATTTTCACTGTTTTATGCCTCAGTCCATACAATTTTCCATCCTGTTTTGTTTTTTGGGAAAGGCAGGTATCATAGTTTGTCTAACACTAACATTGCTATCAGTAGTATGCATTTTTGAAATATGGTATCCAATCTTGTGTGCATCTCCCTTAATGTCTTGATTGAAGTCCACCTGATTAGAGATAATAGTGTTGTTTTCTTATTTAAAATGTGAATTATGTATTTATATGTTCTATTATCTTCTAGAAAAACTTACAAGATATAAGAAAGCACTCAGCTGAAACAACTACACCATCTAGTCAAATCAACAAAGAGGATATGGTTAATTTTGTTATTGGAAAAATCAGGCCTGATGTCAATGCAGTTAATACCACTCTTTTGTCTAAAGTAAAATGGCTGTCTGATGACATGGTAAAAGCTCAGGTAAGTGCAGTTTTCCCTTTTTATTTCATATTTGAATAAGTAACAGTTAAAAAGCATAATAACTTATTTCTAACTTTGTTACAACTTTATTACTATTAGATTCCCGGGATCATCCTCATTAAATAGTTCATTTTATCCAATGTTCCTTTGGTTATTTTTTGATCATCTTGAACAAATATGAATAATTAACATCTAAAACCGTTTAAATTGCCCCCAAAATATTATTATTTAGGGTTGTAACCTCTGAATATTCGGAGAATATCCACAGACCCATACTAAATTAGTCACAGGTTAGGCTCAGTTTATTTAATATTGTTGAATTTCATTGCAGATATCTTCCACGCATATGTGTTTTCTGTGGGCTCTTGTAAAGCTAGGAGGACATGAATAGCCTCCTTCCGTTTCTGAGGAGATGTCACCATTTTCCATCTAGGATAGTGATGCTCGAGTATTCACTCCCAAGCTGCCAGGGAGTAGAAAAATCTTCTATAAAAAATATTCATTATTTTGCTTTTCCATACATCCGTGAGGAAAGCCAAGGTTACAGTTTCTTGATTCTCAATTCTTGATAGGTCGGATGTGTACTTAATATCCAATTGTGCCACAACTGAGAAAAGTTCTGACTCATTGTTTAAAGGCAGTTTTGTGTACTATATTCTTCCTGCTGGCAAGCTTTCAGAAGGCTGATATGACCCCATCTTTCCACCTTTCTTGTTAAATAGAACCTCAGTACTGAAGACTTATGTTGTAATTTTCTTCAGAGTATCTCTGGGTTCTTCACTTTCTCATCTAATCCTCAAGTTCAGTTTTCATCTATTTTAGAACTCTAGAGGGGTAGGTCAACGAGGTGAAGGAATACATGACGCCCCATTGTATTGTTTTCAGATCAGGTTGTGTGGTCTTGTTAGATAATTGAGATTACAGTAGGTGATATTTCTGGGAGAGGGAAAAGTGACTTCAAGATTGTATGAAATGGAAATAAGATTGTTAGCCTATGGGAAAGATAGCCTATAAAGATTGATAGGTTGAAAGAGTTGTTAGGTGAAAATTAGATTTCTGGGGAATCAATAATAAATATTTATTTTCAGGCATCAGAGGTATTTGTATGATAGGTGTAGTATGGGCACAACAAAGAGAGTCAGAGAAGTGGTAAGGTTGTTAAGAAAGCGTTTGCCTGGGGAATTAGTGTTTACCTTAGTAGCTAATATAATTTGATTAAAGAAACAGGCAAGGATGTACAAGTGTGATTCAAAAATAAAATTAAAGGGAGCTCAAAGAGGAGGATGAGTACAGAGACAGACACTAACATGAATGCAATATTTGGCATACATGGCTTTAATGAAATTAATTTTTTTCATTTTAATATTATTATATCAAATTAATGTTTAGGCTTGGCAACGAAGGCCAAAAATCACTGATTAGAAAAAAAAAATTATATAGTTCTGGATTTTGGTACAGTTGTTCATTGGGGTGCTTTGAACAACATACAAAAAATCCCCACCAGCAGAGGGGTGGGGGCAGTTAGAAGGTCCCTTTTTTTGTACTTAAGGAAAAGGTACTTGATATACAAAATTAAAGTACATAACATTTGTTATAAGAAAGGTTCTATTCATTTTTTTCATAGAGTCAGTAGTTAGGAAGACAGTGGGGTATAAAATGTTAGTTTTTGTTCAAAATTGTCTTACAGATCACTTTTTTTACCTCTAAAACTTTAATTAATAGATAATAATTAAATTTCATCAAGTATTTATAGGTAATATTTGAAGTAAGGTATATAGTAAATAATTTTAAAAGCTGGAAAGTCCCACCAAAGGGTTTTGAGGTCAGGTACCACTGTATTGCTTCTGACCATCTGCCCATTGTTGATTCCCCCTCTTGGGTAAGTATTCTCCTTCCTCCTCGATTTTCTCACACATACTTTCCAGTCCTCTGTTATAAAAAATTGTTATAAACTGTGCAAAAGTCAGTGAAAATGTTTTAGTGCCAATTAACAGTGTTTATTTTCTCTGAACGGGATACTCTTCGAAAATGTTTCATTTTTGATGATGAAGTAGAGGATGAAGGCTGGTGTGTAGGTGAAAAAAGGATTATTGGTTTGAGAAAGACAAATGTGACAAGAGGTGATAGCAAAACTAAAACTCTTCAAGGTAAGAAAAAAGTGTTTGTTCATATTTCTTGCAGAAAAAACTATACTAGACTTTAATCAGTTCAAGGCACAATAACACAAACTGAATCACCACAACCTTCCACATCACATACAATCCCTGTGAGGGGATCATCTAAAAGAGATTTATTTTAAAAGTTAGTGCCTCTTTTGTGCTTAAACAGTGGATAAAGAGTTTTACATAAATGAAAGAAGAAAAACTGTTGCATAGGCGGTCGACAGGTTTAAGCTGTCCTAACATCTACATTTGATCACACAGGTGAGCTGTTTAGTCATCATAGTTCATTACATTCTTGGAAAATTTAAAAGGCAGAGGGAATCGAAAAATATTGTCATAGGGGAATGAAAAGACCGTTTCACTTTTTAATGGACATTGCTAATTCCGGATTATCATTATATCCGGCATCGTTGTATCCAAATGAATTTACTGCAAATGAGATAGAATAAAGGTACAACAAACAAACAAAGGCATTGTTAGGAATCGTTATATTCAGAATATCGTTGTATCTGCCATCGTTATAAGCAAATGACACTATATATGTATTTCTTATTAGTTTCTATCTTGCCATAACCCTATGTAATAAAAAACATAAATATTTTTTTTACTGTTCCAGAAAGTCATCAGCAATTTAACAGATGAATCGGCACTTTTAAAATCTTATTTTTTGACGATTCGTAATGAATTAACAGAATTAAGAAATGGTGTAAAAGATCATAACAATAAAGTAAGTGTCTTTATTTCAAATACATTAGATGTAGGAACATCATTCCATAGTTATGATATTTCTTATTTCAAACTTGTTAACAATACAGTGATAAAAGTGAAAAGTTATTCAAGTGGTTGAATTACCCAAACAAGGCTTTAATTGTACTTTCTATTATAATAACTTCCACATGATTGATTGAGTGATAGTTTCTAAAAATAATACAAACCATGATGAAGTGGGCCCATTGCTTATAACTGCCAGCTCACAGTAGATCACACCATCAGACTTCTACAATTATCAGTTCACCAGAATTAAGTGCCTTAATGAAGATTATTTAAATACAGTACTATCCAAAAATGTCATAAATCGCTGAAACACTTGAAAATCATTGAAGATCTGTAAATTTTTAAACTTTTAAAATTTTATAATGTTAGTTGTAATTTGATGGAAATTTTAATGCTTTACATTTATAACTTTTCTCTGCTGAACTCAATTTTCCCCACCTTCTGGATAAAAAACCATCATACACCCCTAAATACATAACTTTCTTTCTCCCCCCCCCCCCCCCGCCCATTCAACAGAGTTGTTGAGTGATATTCTATCTTCCCTCCTATTCTGCTTATATGTTCATGAACTTCACATCCAAATTCAATCTTGGTTTTTCCATGTCTACGCAAACACACAAATATCCCTCCTTTTATCCATCCTTTTATCTAAGCTACTTCCTTTAAAATCCAGAAAGACTTTCTTTGATTTTTGCTTATATGGTCAGGTCTGGGGGCAAACATAGAAACTCAAAAGTCCTCAGAGCTACCATACATCTTGACTGCTATATCGGTAGGGTCGCATTGTGCCACTTATGGTGGTCTCTTTCAGAATCTTAATGGAAAACTAAAACTTCTTATGAACTATTCCCTCCAAGTTGTTTATGGGATCCTGACAGACACTATGCTGAATAAAAATGACTATTTCCTACCTTACCTGCCTAAAAGTCATCATACATTCGCAATCTTCTCAAACTTAAATCCTCTATCCATTTTTACAACTCAAGTTCCCACTTATCGGACCTCTACAGCCCTTTCTCCACTTACAATACAGATCTGCTTCTTTTGACTACTCCTTCATTCTCATATGTGCCTACAACTACTGGAACTGTACCTCCATCTATCATGCTTCGTACCTCCCAGTTTTCGAATCCCGTCTTTATCAATTTCTTCTTTCCTCTCAATCCACCTCTATCTAACTAATTCGATTGTTACACCAATATCAATAACATTTCATCTTAATGTTTAATTTGTTGTTTGTTTTGAATTAATACTTTTTTTTCAATTGTTTTGCACATGCAGAAGTTGAAACCTCTTATCTCAAAAGCTTGTATTTTTAAATTTATTTATCAAGGTACTTTTTTAAAATGCAATTATATGTAATCTTAATTTTATTAGCTACCTCTTCCAGACTGTTTATTTCCATATTTGTATATATTTTTGCTTTTCATCTGGGACTTTTATCCTACAACAAAGTTCATTTTTTTCATTTCATATACTTTGCCATCCATTACTATAAATTTATAATATATTCTGGGGATTTGGGTGCCGATTGGAAGAGGTATCATTTAAGTCTGTGATATAATAACAGGTTTTAGCCTCAGTATTTATTTATTATATTATTTATATTTATTTATCAGTGAGGGCTTTTATCCATATTTATTTATGATGGGTGGTTTATGGGACATATTTACAGATATGATATTTTTGTCTATCCACAGTGTGTTTCTTTTTATTGCCCTGAGTGCTTCCAACAATAAATTGTCATACTCGGGGGCTAAAATAAAGATTACAAAGAAATACTTGATACATATTTCAACAAGCTAAAATATCAAATAAGATAACTAAAATTATAATATTATACATAAAATTGGATTAAAACAAATTACACATGAATTGTAATTAAACTATACTAGAATTGTTAAAATATAACTGTGAACGCGGATAAATTAGCTGTGAGATCACCAATATTCAATTTTAGGTCAGAATTAGAACGAACGAGTTTTCAAGTTATTTCTCTGATAGAGAACCAACAGTGGACTGTAATATCAAATAACGATGACAAATACTGAAATCGAGTAAAACATAACAACAAATTATATTAATAATAAATAATTTTAGATTCGATAAATTCCAAGCTTACCACCAACAAAAGAATCCCGTCGCCGCTGACCCGTCTCTCTGTAAGGGAAAAGGGGTGGTTTTCGGGATCGGATAGATCGAAATTGAAAGGAAAATTTTAGGCATCAATCCCCTTTTACCTGTCCGACGATCGGTCCAGCCTTGGGCATGAGTTTCTGGCCTAATGAATGGTTTCTGACTGTTTTCCTTGATTTCAGGCGAAGGATACAACAAACTGCTGTACCATGTATCTGTTATGACTACCATCAGATTAAAACCGATAACTTAGGATTCGACAAATTAATCTCATAAGTTAATCTCGGCACTAAACAAATTTGGATGCTACTACAACGAACCTACGATCCAAAGTGACCTGTCTCGACAAAACCCCAACAGTCTCCAATCCGCGAGGTCGTCCCTGCTGTATCTCCTAGGTAGCAGCAGCAATAGCCAACGAAACAATTTTCTTTTTGAACATAAAGTTTTCTGTTATTAAATTTTAGATTGGCTCAAACAATAGCCTAAAACTAAAATTGAACTGACGTTTGATCTCATCGTTTCTATTACCTCTTTCTTGATCTTTTTTTTGTTTTAATTCTCACAAACGTTAACTTTGATTTAATTTTTTAATGCTTCCTCACAGAGCTGCTTTACATCAATCTCCATAGTCCATTTCATGCAGTGGTTGAAATTTTCTATAACTTCTTCATGTTTCACTGTAGCAGTAGTGAATGTTTTCTTCATCTTCATTTCATTTTTTTTGAACACCCTGGGCGATTTCCTTATCTGCTTTGAAGCTCTTCTTATCTGTTCTTTGCTTCCTTCAATCCACTTGGTCACAATTTCTTTGCACAGTTGCAGTATGATTTTTTTTTTTATTTTAATGAGAAATCATTTACCTATTGAAATAATAGACAGAAGTTTCTTCAGAAACTGGTGCATAAATGCCAATTTTTTCTGTATGTCTTTTCAAATCTCTGATGGTGATCTTACCAACATTTTATTTTTGAGCTAGTTTTGTCACCCTCTGCCATCTGATCTGAAAAGAGGATCCTTACTTATCCATTTCCTGAGAATCTCACTTCATTCTACATCTCTCCTGTTCTTAGAGATAAAAAAATATTTATAAATAATTTATTTTAATTTAATTTTATGTACAGTATAATAATTTTAGTTATCTTATATGATATTTTAGTACATTAGCATATGTATCAAGTATTTATTGTATATTGTAATCTCTGTTTTAGCCTCTGAGAATAACAATTTATTGTTAAAAGTGCTCAGGACAAATAAAATAATAACATTGTGGGTAGAAAAAAATATATAAAAAATAAATGCCTATAGATAATATAACAAAGCTTCATAACTTTCCCCTCGAACTATTTTGCTGTTAGTATATTATATCTTGTGATAAAAAGGCTAAAGTTACAGTATAGCAAAAATAATCTGAATATTTCTTAACAAAGTTAATACATGTGAACCTATTTTTTAAGTTAGTATATCATTTTTTACTTTTGTTTCAGTGGAATGAATTACTTGGAGAAACCAAAATCCTCCATTCAAATTTGACCAAAGTTATGACAAGCTGTTCACAGTGTAAATATTGGCACAATGAAGAATCCATGAAAGATATTCCATCAATTTCTTCTGTCTCAGAAATGTAAGTATTTTTATGTGGTACTTATTGATTATTGACCCTCCAACTTAAAGGTCTCTTTTATCACTTTACCTTCAGCGATCAAATATTCTACTTTTCTTTGATTTTAAGGAAACATAAGAAAATGGTTCTGCCGGCCTCCCCCCACTACCTTTCTTTCAAATGCTGACATAGTATGACTATTACAGATAAAACCTTAGGCAAGTCAAGCCAGCTATCTTAGAAACGTTTGTTACTGTGTTGTTACGTTAGAAAATGTAGTGAGTGAATAAGAGTTCTTAACCCACAATTTTTTGAGCTACTGGGAAAATTTGCTGACAAAGGAGTCAAAATATGGGTTTAATGATTCATAGTAATCTGAATGAAACATCTAAATTAAGAAGTTTGAGTATTTCATTTTTATTAGTCGGTTTTTTTGTATTTTCATTGGAGATAGACCTCCAAGCGTTAAAAAGCTGCCTAATAACTAAAATGGAGAGTCTATTAAAATGTAAAATAAGTTAATACAGATGAACACAAGTCATACTTTCAAAGTAAATCTACTAATAGACATCTACTGAACCAAATTATTCAATGTTTATGCTGCTAGTTGTACCTTAATAATGAAAAATAAATCTGATTATTTAACTTTTTAATGATCAGGGCCAGATGCTTGATTGTAATCAGGGTTTTAAAAACCCTACAGTTCATTACTCACCTGAAAGAGTTGTAGGTAATTAACAAGGTAACCATTATTCACTGCTTCGAGCAAAATTGACAGAGTGAAAACTGTAACTGAACTGAGGATTACTTGTGCAAAATAAACATGGTAGTTCATCATCTCTTTTAATAGTTCTGAAAATCATATTCAGCTTTATTTTAACTAAGGTTGATTCAAAAACAGGATCAAAGAAACCTTGAGAAGTACAATAGATGATTGCATTGCGATTCGTTGCAAAATAAATGGTTATTATACCAAACAGGAGAGACATAAGTGATTAATGGTCTCTAAGTCGTCTCTAAAAGAATTTGCATTGGTAGTGGGGAAGGTATTCCCACCCCAATCACCGATTTTCCCTCTAGTATTCTCAGCCAGCCGAAAACTTGTTATAAATTTTATAGTTACATGGTTTTATTTTCACTAATATGTAACAGCCTACTCACTTTTAATAATAGTGATTCCAAATATAATGAACTAGCAAAATTACCTGATGTTGTCCAGGATAGTTTATTCAAATTTTTCTGTTTCTTCATTGTAACTTTTCAGTGTGTAGAGCTAAAGCTTTCGTCTGTTCTGTGCTTAAAATAAAAAGTGTGCTCCTATTTGTGCCAATTAATCACCGTGCATACTAAATTTTATTAGTATGGAAATTGAAAAATATGACTTTTCCTGGATAATCTTTTGATACTTTTTCTTTTTTTGTGTAGTGTCTTGATTTTAAATTGTTTTTAAAAATGTAAGAGCTAAAATGAGACTTTATTTTAACAAAAATAAAACTACCTATGTATATTATATAAAATTACCAAATTTATAAATTCACAGATGGACAGAGACCATTTCGGAAGAGGTGTCACACTAGTGTTACGTAATATTACTAAACACCACTATTGTCCAATCCCTCAGCTCTTATCTTATGATCTAAAAATGATTCCCAAATTAAATTCCAAAAATGGTCAACTGTAAACAACTTAGCACTGCTGCCAAAATAAGGAAAGTGGAAAACATTTAGTTGATTTTGCCTCCAAAAATTAAATTCAAATCCAAGCACCTCATGAACCAACCTACTACCCAAGTAGTAGTAGACATAAACCTAGTGTCCTATTTATAGGGCTGACGAAATCATACAGCCAGTTCTCCTGTTGGAATTCTATTTTTGTTCAGATCCCAACCCCACACCATTTGATCTTTAGGATAAACTGTTATAACCACATTACAAAACCAAATTATTATTTTCAGTTCAATATAGCAAACCCCAAATTCAAAATACCCCAAATGTTAAACAATGATTTAGAAATAAATCTGATTTTTAAACATAAATACTCTATTGATAAGGGAATTAACCATCTTAGTAACACAATAAATCAAGCTGTTAAGGCGTCCCTATAAAAATGGCCAAAATATTATATAAGAAAAATATTTTAAATATAATAAATTTTAAAAATTACTTACACATAAACGTTTCCAACAAAAAAACAGACCATCAATTATGAAAAGAATCATTAAAAATATTACTAAAAATCTACAGAAAAAAAAAATTACTTATGTTTTAAAAGCTAAGTTAAATATGGTATCTGATAATTTTGAAAATCCCCATTAAGCCACACTAAATCTTACAAATTTATTTAATCTCAATCAACTTTCAATCTCAACATTTTCAAATGCTTCTCCAAAAGAAATAGGTAAAATTATTAAAAGCCTGTGATATTCTTTTTTTTATTTAAATATTTATATTAAATATATTTGCTATGTCTTTAAGTTCTCTTAAAAAAATGTAAATCATGTAGTATATAATTAGGATCAGATAGATGATCAGGATTATTATTTTGTCATCAAGGTATCATAATTAAATTAATGTGATTTTCATTCCATTGCTAATATTAATGTATTTTTATTTTCAGGTCGAATTCAACATACAACTAATGTAATTTAATATTTTATTTTACTGTTACTTAATTATTTCCATTGTATTTCTATTTTGTGATATTAGGTTGTTTCTTTTCAGATAATGAATAAAATATAATATGAATTATTCCAAAATTGTAGTTGACAAGAGAAATTCTCATAATTGTAATTTAGTTAATTTATGTTCAACTCAAAATAATACTTATTCCATGATGATGTATCTGAAGAGAAATAACCTATTAATAACAGCATTAAACAATCAATCAATTTTGTTCATATTATTGGTCTATTATTTAATAATACTAACAACAATTTGATAAATCAAAATAATTGGTAAACCAATTTACACGATATTTTCAATATTTATTTTTCTGGTACGAAATTCACTAGCAACTTTTAGTTTGAATTTTGATTTATTTATTTATTTTTTAATAATATATATAAGTTATGATTGATATGTTACTACTGTATTTTGTATCTTATGACCCACTAAACTAGTCTAGTTTTGAAAGGTTTAACAGCTACTTGCAATGTGCAGTAGAACCTTAATATGTTAAATAGAAAACTGAAGTTATTTTGTTATTGATTTCTTTTACTTTTAGAGTTTCATCTTCTTTAGGTTCTTATCAATAAATTAAAAAAATGATTGACATCTTGGAAAGTATAGGTTCTTATACCTTGTGTTATTTTATATATATATATAAAAGTTACAATTAACTCGGCTAGACTCGTAAAAAGGGGAATAGGTTGAATTGAATAGACTGACGGTTAGAATAAGAATGAGCTTTATTTACAATATGCGATCTATATATAGCTTTGCTAATCTGTGAGGGGATTAACTGGAGAGACTTCCATTCCGTTTATCTTCTCATAGCGGTCTCTCCAGTTAATTCCCCCCCTCCAGTTTCTTATACATAAGAACTTTCTTCCAACTGTAACTGACCAGGTTACTTCCTCACAGGTCTGACATTTTACAAAAAAAACATTGAAAGCGCCGTACAACTAAATATATTGTTGGGCGGTGCCTACCCTGGTAACTGACCAGATTACCTTGCTACAGGTCAACAAAATACAATCACGTCTTTTGTCTATATAGGAGTAATATAATACTATAATAACATAGGCTTTCAGGGCCACAAGGCCTTTGGCCGTTTTGTAATCTCAGGTGTAAGGGAATTCATTTTTATTATTTACATTTATCATGGTATAGATATGCATAATTGTGCTATCTAGAGCACCGTGGTGTGTCGGACGGAGCGCCGCCCCCCGTCGTGACACCGGCGGTGGTATTCGTAGTTCTTCCACATGAATGGTGCGCGATCGGAAGGGGTGGTTCGCATCTCGGATAGTGTAGAGACTGTGCTCCCTGATCGCCACAACCACATACGGCCCCTCATACCGCGCGTCTCCCTTCTTCCGGGCCGTCCTCAACCGGCGATATACCGTGGTTCCCAGCGCGATCGAGCCCGCGTTAACTATCCCGGGTCGGATGTTGGCTTTATCTACACAAGTCTGCTTTTCCTTAATTACTCGCTCGCGGACGCTTTCCCACATCGCCCGGCGTTCCCTGCGAGTCTCCCCTAACTGTCTCCATAACTCTAGGTTGTACGACGCCGTCAGCAGGCCCCCTCGATCGCGCCGTCTTTGTCCGAACACTATCTCAATCGGTGACAATCCCGTTGCTGCGTGTATTGTGTGGTTATATGCCACTGCGGCCCGTAGCATCGCCGCATAAGAGTCAAGTTGTCGGCCAAGTTTGAATAGACGGAGATGCTCTGCCACGGGGGGTTGTCGATCGTATTTCGCCCTCTGGTATGTTTCACATTGTGCGATGACTTCTCTGACCGTCCGCCCCATATTTACCCAGAAGTATAGCAGTTTCAATGCACGGATTGTCTCCTCTATCCCCCGATGATTGGTCTTGCCGGTGTGGTGGTCTTTTACTAATCTACCCTGCACCTCTACTTCGGTGACCATTTCCACTTGCCTGAGACACCTAACCAAAGTGTAACCCATCCTTACGCGCTCCTGCCTCCACAAGTGTTTGACCTTATCGACCAGTAGACGATTTCCGATAAAGATGTGGCAAACCTGTCCTGGTCTTGTGCACTCTTTAATGGCCCGCTCTAACTCGATGTTGTCCACGGTGGCTTCTGCCTTAATAATTTCTGCGGACAGTCCCGCGTACCCGCTCGCCCTTGTCTCGACCCCCGGGTCCTGTTTGTATCTGAGTATTATCTGTCTCCGTTTGTCATTGATTATATCATCGATCTCGGGCAGGTCTGTAGGTCGTTCGGACGGGGTTTCTAATTGTCCTTGGTCCCTTTGGATTAAGGGAATCTCCGGCCCACTCTCAAATGTAACGTACCGCGAAAGGCTCTCCCTGAGCTCCGTCTTCCTCTAATGCGTTTACCACTAATTCTCTCGAAAGCCAGTCTGCGACTGCATTCTCGACCCCTTTCTTATGCACTATCTTCCCCACGAATACATGGTATTTCCGGCCCCGTTCCGTGAATCCCTGGAACAGCCGCTCCAGTTCCTCCTCCCCTATGGTCACATGGGTTTTGATGGTTAGCGTTGTTAACCCTGCGTACGTCGACGTTCGTGTGTCTGTCCCCGCGGCTTGCCTTGACTTAAGGATTACCTGCCATTTCTTTTCGTTGATGCTTTCGTCTACTTCTGGCAGTTCGCTTGATCGTTCTCCTGGGGATATTTCCCCTCGAGACTCTCCCCGGACTAGCGGAATCTCCGGCCCCGTTTCGGCCCACTCCCGCAGGTATCTTACCGCGAAGGGTTTGGCCGGCGGCGTACCCTGTTCTCCCGCATGGCTCTGCACTAGAGGGATTTCCGGGCCGTTTTCCGCCCAATACCGCAGGTAGCGCACCGCGAACGGTTCTTCTTGTGGGGGCTCGTCTTCTATCGCATTTATCACGATATCCCGCGATAGCCAGTCCGCTACTGCGTTCTCGCTACCCCTTTTATGGGTCACGTGGAACGTATAGGCTGCGAGGCGCTCTTTCCATCGTGCCACCCTCGCCCATTCCCTTCCAGAAGTACATCCTTCTCAGTGCACGTGTGGTCTCCTCTACCCCCCGGTGGTTCGTCTTCCCGACGTGGTGGTCCTGGACTAGCCGTCTTTGGGTTGTCTCGTCCGTAACGGTTTCGACTTGGCGTAGGCAAAGGCTCTTAATCTTTTCCGCCAGTATTCTATTCCCCACGAATACATGGTATTTCCGGCCCCGTTCCGTGAATCCCTGGAACAGCCGCTCCAGTTCCTCCTCCCCTATGATCACATGGGTTTTGATGGTTAGCGTTGTTAACCCTGCGTACGTCGACGTTCGTGTGTCTGTGCCCGCGGCTGGCCTTGACTTAAGGATTACCTGCCATTTCTTTTCGTTGATGCTTTCGTCTACTTCTCGCGGACGATTCTTTCAACGTGCCTAGATAGGTTAATGGCTTATGATTGGTACTCAGGTCGAACCTCCTTCCGTATATATACGGCCGGAAGTATTCCACCCCCCAGACTACTGCGAGTAGTTCCCTCTCGATGGCACTGTACCTCCTCTCGGCTGGGTTTAATTGTCTTCCCGCGAAGGCGATGGGTTTCCCCCCCCCTCGAACATCTGGGACAAGACTGCTCCTATGGCCGACTCGCTTGCGTCCGTGGTGACTCTGAATGTCCTCTTGAAGTCTGGGAACGCCAGCAATGGTCGCGTCGTCAGTATCTTGCGACATTTGGCGATGCTTGTCACTTGCGCGGGGCCTTATTGAAAACGCTTGCCCTTCTTTAATAGCTCAGTGATCGGGCTGATTATTCCGGTGATCCCGGGTATGAATTTCCGGTAGTAGTTTACCATGCCCAGAAATCTTCGAGCTCCTCGCACGTTCTGGGGTAACGGCGCGTCCCGTATAGCTTTTACTCGGTCTGGGTCCGGCCTTACTCCTTCCTTTGATACCACATGGTCCTAGGAATTTTATCACCTTCTGCCCGAACTGGGATTTCTCGGGTGACAACTTAAGCCCGAATTCCCGTATCCTATCGAAAACCTCTCTTAGATGTTCCTTGTGCCTCTCCTCCGATTCACTGAAGACTATTAAGTCGTCCATGTATATTTGCGAGAAGTTCTCCCCCAGCCCCCTCTGCAGCTCGTCCATTAATCGTTGGAAGGTCAGCGGTGCCCCTTTTAGTCCGAAGGGCATCCGAACGAATTCAAAGTGCCCTCGTTCTCATGAGAATGCTGTCTTTTCTATGTCTTCCTCCGCCATTCGGACTTGGTGGTACCCGCTTTTCAGGTCCAGGGTGCTGAATACTGTGGCCCCGATAGTCTGTCAAGTATGTCGTCTATTCGAGGTAGTGGGTACCTCTCATCCTGGGTTACCTCGTTCAACTTGCGATAGTCTACCACTACTTATATTTCGGTATTTCGCCGGCCCTCCGTTTTCGCCACTCGACCGTTTTTCCACCACCCACAGTGGGCTATTGAAGGGTGATTTACTCTCCCTAATTATACCTTGGGCCTGGAGGTCCGCCAATTGTTCCCGGATAACCTCGCGCATCGCTTGCGGGTATCTCCTGTCCTTCACATATACCGGTGTGTTCGTCCTTAAGTTAATCCTGTGCACCGTTCGTCCAGTGGTCGGCAGAATTTCCCCCTCCCGAAAGAATAGGTCGTGATTTTCCTCGAGGATCTGGCTCAACCAATCCCTGGCAAAACGAGCCGCCCCTACCCGGATCCCTTTTCCCTTGCGCCCCCCCTTAACCGTGTACGCCCCTCCCCCTAACGCGAAGTTCCATGCGTCCTCGTCACATCTTAATCTCAACCACGCTACCCTCAGAGTGTCGCACCCCACGATTATGTCGTAGTCTGCACCGACTTCCCTCATAATGTGCATCCTCATCGTGACTTCTTTCTTCGCCAGTCCCTTTAACCCTACTTCCGTCTGACACCGTCCGCTGACCGTAGCTACTATGCACTTGCACCGTCTCCGATTTGCCCACACCCCTAACTCTTCCGCCCCCCGTTTGCTGATTAACGAGTGTGTGCTCCCAGTGTCGATCAGAAATTTTAAATTCGTCCCCCTCCACCTCGCCACAGGCAACCTGTTATCCTTAACCCATACGATGTTGTTCACCCGCATCGTCTCTCCTTCCCTTCGGTTGCCCCGCCCATCGTCGTACCCTCAATCGCTTTTCCCCCGGCCCCGTACTACTTCCACACCTGACGGCCCTCCCTTCCACTTACCTCGCGTTCGTCCCTGGCCGGGCCGCTGCGCTCGGACGGTTCGCTCTCCTCCTCTGATGATCCGTCGGTGGTGGACTGCCTGTCGCTCCACCGGTTCGTCTCCCTGGTGTTCCACCGCTGGCAGTTGATCTCCATCGGTTCCGGTCGGAATCCCCTTCTATTGCCTCTGTTGTTGCGCCTAGGGCAATCTCTGGCCATGTGCCCTTGTCTCCCGCATTCAAAGCATTTCGTCTGAACCCATTGGGCTGCCACGTGCCCCGGTCGATTGCATTCAAAGCACCTTCCCTCCTGCTTCTTCCTCCTCTCGTCCTGTCCTCTACCTGTCCGCCTTTCCATACCCCGGCCGAATCCAGTTTGTCTTGGCGGGCTCCTTCTGTAAGTCACTCTCTTCCAGCTTACATCTCTTTCATATCCTGTGACTTCCTCTTCTCGGGCACTAATGTCCACCATCTCCTGGGCACATTCCAGGAATGTTTGTAAGGATGATTGTACGCTGCTAAGATACCTTGCTAAGATACTGCATACGTCCGTTTGTCTGGTGGGGTTTCTTCGTCTCCAGGAACATCTTGAATATATCCTCTTCCGGTGTCCATCTACCCCCTCCGAATCCCTTCTTTAATCGTTCTTTTACAGTACTCCACGGGGTCTCTTCGTCCGCTTGAATCATATTCAAGATGCTCCTCTTCACCCTACACACGAATGCTGCTCTCAGTGACTCCGCGTCTCCTTCGGTGATCAGGTCTTCCACTCTCTTTCCTTCGATCTGTGTCATCAGCCTGTCGCCTCCTTTCAGGAAGTGGTTTAGCTCTCCGGTTTCTCCTGCAAATCTCTCCAGATCGGAGATCGCTTTGCTTACGTCTTGAGCCGTTATTGCCTGGATTTTCATCCAGGCCATCGTATTGGCATGAGCGGCTGCCATAGTTAATTGGGGAAGCTGCGGTATCTCAGCTGCTGCGTTGAGCACCGCTGGTCTGAGTACTCCCTCCGGCATTCCCGTAAAATAAGAGAACAACAAAGAGAAACGAGAACACGATAACACTCCCGATACTTGAGACCACTAATTGCTCAGGTCTAGGTGACCGTATCTCAAGTAATGTTCCCGGGTTTCGGCACCACTTAACTAGACTCGGATAGAAAGAGTGAAAAAAAGGTGGGGTTTAAATGAATGCTACGCAAGTGAACTGATAACTAACTAGCTTTATTTTCCTCTCGTCTATATATACATATCTGAGTGGGATTAACCCCACTCTGATCTACTGTTTATTATGCCAAGTCCTAATACTCTTAAGGCTTAGATAACATATATATATATATCTGTACCTCGGAGGGATACAACACTTAAGGTATTAACGGGTGATCTTCAAAAATGTTTGCCGTCACCCCTTATAACAAATTGCATAAGCTTTTACAAGAGAAAACTTTGGACGTTGAATTACACCCTTTTTGATTCTTCTGATTCGTCAGTCCATTGTATTATGTGGGACGAATCCAAAGGAGCTCGTGTTGTATCCCTCCGAGGTACAGATATATATATATATATATATAATGGTTCTTAGGGACGACAGAAATCAATTTAAACAAGGTTGTGTTGCTCTGTAAAACTAAGTTTATTTTCTTTTAATTGTTAATTAGTTTACGGGTTTACAAATAAAATCTAAATTCATACCTGTAAAACAAAGAAACGACATTCAATGTTTATTCTCCTGTCGATTCTGTTTGTTTTATAATAACAAATAATTAAAGTCAAAGCTTATGTTTAGCTTTTCACTGCTTGCCTATCACTCACGTAACCTCCCTGCTGATAACGCTAGTATCATTCTCTTCAACGCCTACATTATCTATGTTGGCGTGGCGCGCTATTCAAATTAAATAAATACATTTTCTTTACATATATATATATATATATATATATATATATATATATATAACTTATGTGTATCGGACCGTGAAACGTAAAAAAAAAGAATAAGTTGGGAACGAAATAACACTCTTGAAGACTGGGAAAGAACTGCTTTATTCAAATTATAATCCTCTATATATATGTTTACACTGTTTATCAAGGTAGTTTGGAATTAGTGGCTATACTCCCGTAAGTCACATCTTAACTCCCCCCCTGCCAGTTTACGAACATCCTCGTAAACTCAAAAAGAAAAGAAAACAAACAAAAGAATTGTACATCATTGGTTAAAAAACAATAAAATAAACAAAATTACAGCGTACTCTATATACATAACTAACCTAATCTAGAATTTCACATAATACACAAAGAATAACTAGGGTAATTTACCCCAAAACTCTATATACAAAAAATAAAAGATATATTGCTCTGCTCTAGAAAAACGTACCATAACATGATGGTAATAAAATACACTCTTATGGTCTGGCTTCTCCCACTGGAAATTTAAGTTGCTCAATATGTACAATTCTCCGTTTCCTGGGTTCAGCCAGACTCTGAACGGTGACAATATTGTGTTTCCTAATCGTAATCACTTTGAACGGGCCCTCATACCTCAGAACTTCCTTCGCACTATTTCCTTTTTAGTGCCGCCAACGTCTCATTGATCCCCCGGTGGTTCGTCTTCCCTTAATGGTATGCGCTCGTTACGTCCGTTTGCTGCTCCTGATCACGAATGGTCTCTACCATATAGCGGCATCGTATGAATGTTCTGTCTATCCCTATCTTCTCATACCTCCACAAGTTACGTAACTTGTCCCACACCGTCGCGTTTCCCATATACAGATGATTGGTTACTCCAGGTTTAGAGGCGTCTTTTAGCGCTTTACAGATTTGCTCTTCTTGCACTCCAGGTTGTGACCAAATGGTGATGATAGAATGTTTTTCATATTTGGAGAACTCCATTTTTACGAGCCCCGTCATCCTTGTCTTCCAGATGACCTGTCGAGATTTGTTGTTGACTATTTCATCTATCTCCTCCATCTCTCATTTTCCGACTCATCATCCGAGGGATCCTCATTGTTTTGGAGTTCAGGTCCGCGCTCTCCTTCCCCGTCTGGTGTCCATTCCCGCCCGAACCTTTGTAAATTCCCCGACGCTTCTCCTACCTCCGTTTTGATCATGTTTACTTGTAAAGCACGAGATAGCCAGTCAGCGACAACGTTATCTTTTCCTGGTTTGTACACCACTTCCAGGTGGTACTGACTTAGAATCTCCTTCCATCGCGTGACTCGAGCCGAGGACTCCTTCAGATTATCCACCCACAGCAGAGGACGATGATCAGTATGTACTTTAAACCGCCGTCCAAATACATATGGCCTAAAGTGTTGCACTGCCCATACAATTCCTAGCAGTTCGTGTTCGAGTGCACTGTAACGAGATTCCGCATCAGTAAGCCTCCTGCTCGCGTATGCCACGGGTCTTTCTCCCTTCTCGCTTTCCTGTGATAAGACCGCCCCCAGTGCATATTCGCTGGCATCCGTGGTGATCGAAAATGTCTTAGCAAAGTCTGGGAATGCGAGGACTGGTTCCGTTTGCAGCCTCATCATACATTTCTATATATTCGTTTCAATCTCTGGCGTGATCCGAACTGTGCATCCCTTCCTCAAGAGTTCGTTGAGAGGGACCAGATTTGCGGCCATCTCCGGTATGAATCTGCGGTAATAATTTAAAGTCCCTAACAACCTCCGGATCCCCTTTACATCACTCGGCATTACCATTTTCCCAATCGCTTCGACTTTCTTTCCATCTGGCCTTACCCCTTCTGCCGAAATCACATGTCCAAGAAAAGCAATCTGCCTTTGCCCCAGTGTCGACTTTTCTTGTGATAGTTTCAATCCAAACTGGCGTATCCTGTTGAAGGCTTGACGCAAGTCCTCTATATGACTCGATTCTGACTTGCTAAATACCAGGAGATCATCCATATAAACTTGACACATGTTTTCGCCAAGAATTCATCCATCAATCTTTGAAATGTGATGGGCGCATTTTTTAATCCGAATGGCATACGGGTAAACTGGTAATGCCCCCTTTCAAAAGTAAACGCCGTTTTGGCCTGGTCTCTGGGATGCATACGGATCTGGTGATATCCGGACTTTAAATCGAGCATACTAAATATTGATGCTCCTCCCAGCCAATCCAAAATATCTTCCAATCTCGGACTGGGGTATTTTTCATCACTTGTGTTTTCGTTTAAGTTTCGAAAATTAACCACTACCCTATATCGTTCCTTTTTTTTCCCTTCGACCGGCTTCTTCTTAACAGCCCACAATGGGCTATTAAAGGGCGATTCACGATAACCCCTTGCCGCTTCAACTCCTCGCGAATGTGTCCTCTTAACGCTTGGGGGTACCTCCGCTCCTTTACATAGGTGACCTTATCCGACTTCAAATAGATCTCGTAAAGAGTTTCCCCCGTCGCGCTCAACGGATCACCTTCGCGGAAAAAAATGTCTCCAAATTCATCTCTTGCCCTTTTTCTCCAGTCTACCCCCTTAGTGATTACTCCCACACGCCTAACGCTTTCCGTCACATCTTGCGTCGTCCGCTACCTCTTTTTCCCAATCCGAATTACCCACTGGCCCCCTGAGCTACGAATTTGTATCCCTAGTGTGTTAAATAGATCGCATCCCAAAATTCCCCCGTACTCCCGCGGCATGTTTTCCACAACGTGCAGTGTCATCACCTCCCCCCCTGCTTTCCCGACTTATCTAGGGCTATATCGATTTCCCCGTCTATAGTACAGGGCCCACTCAAAGTGACCACTTTACATTGACATGGCTTAACCTGTGGTTTACACTTCGCTTTAAATAATACATCCAATTTATTCCTACTCACTAGCGTACAGGAACTCCCCGTATCCACTAAACATTTCCACCCTTTACAGAATTCTATAATAGGCAACCTGTCCCACTTCTATACAACACTATTCACAAAAAGGTTGCCCCTCCCTTCACACAATTCTCATTCTTTACTCACCTGCTCTGTTCTCCGCTGCTTGTTTCTCCTTCCTGAGGTTCCTCTGCCCCCGGATTCGCTGTCCTCCGTCTCCGATCCTGATGCCTCCGAAAATCTGGCCGATTCTGATGAAATCCTGCTTCTTCGCCACACTCTTTGAGCATTGATCTCCATAGGCTCGCCTCGGTCGTGCTCCCTGCGCCGTATATATGGGCATTGTCTGGCCATATGTCCCTCATTGTGACATTCGAAGCATCTTGTACGGGGGCACTGGGCTACCAAGTGCCCCGTCTTGCCACACTCATGGCACTTCCTTTCCTCTCTTCTCCCAATCTTCCTCTCCACAACTTGCCTTCTTTCTGTCTCTTCTCCCAAACTCTCCCTCTCTTCTTCTTCCCAGATCCTGTCTCCCTTTATTCCTTCCTGCCTCATTTCTCCGATACACCACTCTACTTCATCCTGGTTCTATCTCTTCTCTCTTCCTCGTCCTGGGCACTCGCGTCTACCATTTCCTGTGCACATTCCATAAATTATTTTTCTCTAGGTAGGCCATCCTTTCTCCCCGTATCCCTAGCTAACTGTACTTTCAGAACCGTGGTCATAAATATCATTCACGCTTCTACCGTACTTGTGTCCATTACTTCTCACAATTTCTCATTTATCTTATTCAGCTTCGCGAGAAGGCCTGCGGCGTACTGGCCATTTGGTTTTTTCAATTCCCGGAACATTTGCAGCATATCCTCTTCTGGGGCCCATCGCCCCCCTCCATAGGCCTTTTTAAGTCTTTCCTTGATCACCTGCCACGTAGTATCTTCGTCTGCTTGAATCAAATTCAATACACTTCTTCTCACCCGACAAGCCAGGGCCACCCGTAACCTTTTGGCATCCGACTCCTCTAGCAGGTCCGCTGCAACCTGGGCCTGAATGCTACTCATAATTCCGTCCCCGCCTTTGAGGAAATGGTTTAGTTTGCCTATCGCCATTAAATTTCTCTAGATCTGATATCTCTCTTCTTATGTCCTGGGCGTTCGCCTTCTTTAATTTCATTCTTTCTAAGTCGTTGGTCTCCTGTGCTATCCTATTCGCTTCCTGAGCCGCCAAGTCCGCCCGCGCCATTGCCAAAGTTGTCGATGGTAATGGTGGGATTCCGTGATTTACCTGTTCCGGCTGTTGGGACTCCAGAGTCAGCGTCGCTGGTCTAAGGACACTTTGTCCTTGTTCATTCATGATTTACTCGACATAAGAAAAACAAAATTCACAGAATCACGAAGTTAAGAAAAAAAATTATTCTCACTTGAAATTGTTAAAACAGTTCCCGGGTTTCGGCACCACTTATGTGTATCAGACCGTGAAACGTAAAAAAAAAAAAGAATAAGTTGGGAACAAAATAACACTCTTGAAGACTGGGAAAGGACTGCTTTATTCAAATTATAATCCTCTATATGTATTTACAATGTTTATCAAGGTAGTTTGGAATTAGTGGCTATACTCCCGTAAGTCACATCTTAACTTATATATATATTTGAAACATTCTTGATAAAGTGTTAAAATACTAAATTCAACCAGACTTCCCCCCCCCAATTGTCTATGGCTTCCATAAATTTAAGTTTTTTAAAAATAAAGTTAGTGTTATCAATTTTAATTTTGACAACATATAACTCTTTCAAGCTAAAATTCTATAATACAATTTATATTGAAACTTCTTTATTGTGATAAAATTATAATCTGCCTTATTGGGCAATAAGTAATTGTGATAAATGTTCTCATTCATTCCATATTTACAATTTTCATTCACTCCCTCATTCATACAGTATCTACAAACAGCCCAGAGACTTCCCAAATCCACACGGTTGTCACCTCCCTCACATGCGAAAGATGAAGCGGAGTCTTGGGAAGTCCCCCACATCACTAAATACGAGCCAGTGGAGACCCACCAAGAGCACGAGAGCCACTATAATTCAATATAAAATACTCAACTAACTAAAGTAATATATAAATTATAAATCTGTTAAATAATGTAAAGATAACAAATTGATAAAAACAAATTTAAACTAATATTATAAAGAATTTAAGTACAGTAAGGAGTGTCGTTTCTATTTTTGAATCAGATGAAGTATTGTACTCATGATTCTTTTCATTTTCTAAAAAAAAAGAAATTTCCACATTTTCTTTCTTCTAATCAAATTGTGAAATCAAATGTACAAAATGCTTTATTGTCATTTTTATTTATTGCAACATAATTGCAGTAGAGGAGTTCTATTCTATCTATAAATTTGAATGGGAAAACCAATCTTCTGGAGGTAAAGATAATTTTACTTATTAAGGGTGGGTTATCTGTATTAGTTGTCATAAAACAGATTGAAGATGTGTAGTAATGTTACTATTTGTATATAAATAAAAAGTAATGCATTAATCAAAACTTTGATTATCCTGGTACCACAGAAATCTTGAATCAATATATTAATTATCGCTAATATTTTGATGTTATAAAGAGGCAAGAAAGAGTGATAAAACCTTTATTCAGTTACAACAGACTACAACTGTCCAATGTGGATCCAGTTACACAGTTTTCAATACTATTAGATATACGCCTTACTAGCGTTTATTATAAAATGTGATAGTTATTTTTATTAATTTACAATTTGTAATCTAAATTGTAAAAACTAGATGTTTTGGAAAAAAATTGTAATGATGTGAGAACTTGATTTATTTGTATAGGTCATAAAAACTATTGGTTGGATACAATATTTATGCTAGTGATATATCAAGAAATAACTAATAGGTTAGGTATTATCAGAATCTCTAATTATATCTTCCTGTTTCTTAACTGGAATTGAACCATTCAATGAAACATTATTTATTTCCATTTCCCCATTACTCCACTAGTTACATTATATTACATAGTTATGTAAATGCACAAAATTGTAAATTAAATGTTTTTTATTTATTTCTTTGTGGTATCTTTTAAAATATTTGAGGTTATGCATATTTTAGTTTTCAGTTTCATTCAATTGTTAAAAACAATTTTTTATAAGCTGTATCAACCTTAACCCTTCAACCGTGCAGCAGGGTTGAGTAGGACCAAGCCCTCCCCGTGTGCTAAGGCGAGGTCAAGATCATCATCACCTTCTGTGTGCAGGATTCTTGGCCCCTCGCCGTCACACTGCATTTTTTTGTACTTTGTTTGGATTCTTTGGAAATGTTTTGTATCTACATGTATTATTTATGAATTGAAGCTACTTTAATTCAATTTTTTAAACGTAATCATCCCATCACATTGATCATTAATAAAAAACTAAATTGTATTACATTATTAATTTTTTGTTTATAATTAGTTTAATTTTTTGATAAATGAAAGTTCCCCCTGACCTTTCTTGTTCCCTGATACTGGGTAGGTTTAACTTTTTTTTTTTTACCCTATTATGACTGAAAAACAATATCTTATTTTAACTAAAAACTTTATTAGATAAATTTACAATAGGGGTGGTAAGTAATTGCGATCTGAGAACACTTTCACACAATATAATAACAAGCACACACACCATAATTAAAGATTTTAATAATAACTTATATATTGGTTTATTTTTTTATTTATCATTAGCATAAATATTGTATTCAACCAATGTGTTTTGTAATCTAGTCCAGGAATAGCCATTTTTTATGTAAATATACATTGAAATTGTAAATTAAATAGTTTTTATTTATCTTTTTGTGACATCTTTAAAAATACTTTTAAGGTATTTTTAAATTTAAGGTAATGTTTACTGTATTGTTCAATTAAATATACCTGTAAAAAATAAATCCTTGTAAGCTATATCATCCTTTAATTTTGTAAACTGTGTATAAAGTAACTCATCTCATTCATGTTTTTTGTATCAAATTTCACATAATTAAAACCACTCCAAAGTTTCTAGAATAGGAACCAGAAATATGTTTTACATTTCTGAAATTAAGACTAGACTTTAGATTTCTGTTGCAACTGGAAATTTTAACCCTTATTTGCTTAGTAAGTAAATAATGCAATATCTATGAAAAGGACAGATCATTTTTACAGAGGTAAACTATTGCTGAGGCATGTTTCAAAAGAAATAACTAGTAAGTACAATATCAATAGTTCACAGTTACTTTTACAAGAAGTTTTTTTCTTGGTAGATAATTTATTTTCCTTGAATGTTAATAGTAATTTATGATTTAGAAAATTATAGGAAAGTGCTAGGCTAAGGAGCGATAGCCATGGGCTCACTACCAGCTCAACATTCCGAGGACATTACCTATAGATATTGTTATTTCAGATCACAAATATTTCTCTGTTCTTCCAAACTTATACTCTGATGTAATTATTGACACAATATACTTAAACTTCATGGCAGGCTTGAGGGGAACTTTGAAGGTTTTAAACCCTTAATATTTGTAGTCTTGCAGTTGCAAATCTTACTGTACAACTCAGCAAGTACTAATTTGTGCAGAAACTGTTAGAAGACTTTCTGAAGTTAATTTAAACCCTCAGAGACCAGCATCATGGCCATTATTGACTAGAAAACATCATAGAGCTTGTTTGGAATTTGGTAGGAAACACCTTATATGAACTGAAAAGGAATGGAGCAATGTGATATTTTCAGATGAGTCGCGCTTCTCTCTTTATACATCAGATGTATGAATGAAAGTTTTCTGAAGGCCTGGCGAGCAATACACTAAGTGTATGTCACTGGGAGAGTTCAATTTGGAGGTCTTTTAGTGATGGTGTGGGGTGGAATTTCTTTGAAGGCAAACACAGAGCTCCACGTGTTCGCAGGCCTTCCCTTAAAGTGGATTTGTATGCGAGGGAAATTATCCAGGAGTACACGTTATCCCTTTTGCACCATTTATTGGTGAAAATTCTATTTTCATGCAGGATGATATTGCAGCATACTTGCTAAGAAGCACGCCTTGAAGACTTGAGGCTGGGATTCAAGCCAGAACAGGAATTATCTGGTGCTAAAACAATTTTTTTTTAAATAATCAGAAATTGTTTTTTTTCATGATCAGAAATTTCTGTATAATTTTTTTAAATATTAATGGGGGTTTTCTTCATATTTTTAGCCCCCATCTCTGAAAAAGTTTAATATTAATTAGAAAAGAATTGAAAGCAGAAATAATTTTGAAGCAAATATTAGAATTTTTTAATTGTGCCACTTTTATACGAGTACAACATTTTTCACTTGAGTAGTATTATTGTATTTATTAAAAATCTTTTGCTTTGTTTAATATTATTTTTTTCCTTTTCTTTTTTCATGAATAAACAGCTTTAACAAAAATTATGAAAATTCTGGTTTTTTAACACTCGCTGTCCCCTAAACCATTATATAATAATATAAATTATTAATAAACCATTAATTGAAAAAAATGAATAAGAACATTTTTATAGGCAATGTTGTGTACTTTAATTTTGTATATGAAGTACTCTGCTAAAATCACTAGTTTGAGAGATATTTGATAAAATCCCAAAAAATTACCTTTAACCCCGCACCCTTGGGGACGTTTTATTATGTTCTACAGGACCCCCCCCCCCCCCAGTAACTGTACAAAAAATCAGAACTACATAATTTTTCGTTTGTTTCCTGGACAAATCTGGTAGTTCAGCAGTTGGGGATGAAGTTTGTTTGGCCTGTGGGTGGTGGCAACTCATTTGAAGACGAATTCTCAACTGGTGTCTTAGCCACTGGCTGTTACGCTAAGCTAAATGTCACCTCTTTAGACTATTATATTCGGGGATTTTTTAGTATGTTATACAGGACACTCCCCCAACAATTGTACCAAAAACAACTTATCGTACACGATTTTTTTTTTTTTAATCGTCATATTTTGGCTTTCTTATCAACTAGCAACTGAACATCTTCATGTTCAGCCCCAACCACAACTTAACTTCCCAAAAAATTACCACAACTTTCAACTGGCACTTAAGACAATGAGGAGGACTGTATTATGGTTGAGTGTTACTGCGTAAGGAGTTGACTATAGGAATTGGATGTTGGATAAGTTTTCATGGATATGGGGTAAAACTTGAGGTTTTATAACATCATAAATTGTAGGTACTTTGAGATCATTGTGAAGGAACGAGTTTGTGATGTAGAAAGGAGGGTTGACTATAGTTATGATATTTTTGACTGCTTAATTTTAATCTCACTCTTGAAAACAAAGTGCACATTTACAAACAATTAATAAAACTGATTTGGACAAAAGTCCTGTGAGGTACAGCCAAACCTTCGAACATCCAACAAAACCAATCTAATGTCCTTAGAACTATAGCCAACGCTTCCTTTTAAAAAATGTTCTGTTATTTTTGTCCTCTTGATCTAGAGATTATTGAATATTTCATCTTATGGTATAGTGTAGCATTATAATTAAATTGAAATATTTTAAGTGATCTGTTACAAAATCAAATGTCTGGAAATAAATAAAATATATATGTATCAATTATACTAATATATTTGAATTATAAGGTATAATTAAGCTCGTGAATCATGAAATGATGTTAAGCAAAAAGGTTGAAACAAAACTACTTTGTGATGTTAGTATAAATTCACCCAGAAACAACAGAACTTCATTCATTGTTAACGTTATCAACTAGTAAATGGTCAATAACTATAATCTATTTAATGTTTATATAATACTTATTCCTTTTTAAGAGTTAATAATATACAATAATGATCTTAATAACTAAAATAAAACGTGGAACAATGTTTGACTTTATAATATAAACTGTTATTAAATACAATTTTCACTTTATAGATACTTTAAATATAAAAAGAATAACTAATTTTTTGCTATGAAGAAACAAAGAATGATTATTGTATATTATAGAGGTGGCTAGGCATTTTATATCCTATTTTTTGTTATTCTTCTACATTTTTTTTTTCTTTGGAAAACCCATCTGGAACCTGTTGTAAAAACAAATATGAATTCATTTTCACTTTCAAATTATAAGTTTATGTTTTTTTTTTTAATGAAAGGCCAGTCTTTTCAGCTTTAAGTTGAAAAGGGTAAAGTCACCAACATCACTTTTAAATAAAAATACTGTTCGTTTTAGTTATCAAGGATAATTGTTAACTTCACTGTGTTAACAATATCTATCCATGTGTATTTAAGTATATTCTTAAGCTTTACTACTTTCCTCACCAATCAAGTGGCCTGTCAAGACATGACAGATATCCATCCTGAACTTGGGACAGTAGAGATGGTGTTGCTATGGTTCACTAGAGGCAGAAAACTATCAATAGTGTTTAATTTTTTTGCAAAATTTACCAAATTAAGGTTATTTATTGCCTGAATAGAAGTGAGCAAAAAAAATTATTTATAATCAAAATTAAACTATTAGAGGTAAAAAAAAAAAATCAAGTCAAGTTGATAATCACACAATTAAGGGTTTAGTTACATTTGCGAAAATGACTTTATTGAAATTTGTAATAATACTCTATAGCCCCAATAGATTATAACATTATTTACCAACGTATCTTTAATATCACAGGAAAATATTTAAAATACACAGCTTTTTTGTCTTTCGACAACTGTTTCAACGACAAAAAAAAAATATTTCAAGGGTACAAATCACCTCTCATCATCATTTATTTAATGATGGCATTGATCATTAAATGAGGAAAATATTTACTTATTAATTACATATGATTGATTAAACTGCTGGCTGTTTTTATTTTTAGAATCTTTGGGGCATCAATCAAGACTTTCATGGAAAATATTACCCTTCTAAAAATAGAAACTAGGGCTACAAATAAATTATGAATACACTCATGAGAAAATTTTTAGTAATTGAAAATAATTATTGTCCCCTTAAGCCCCAAAAAATGGAATATGTATTGTTAGCATCTTAGGGGTGAGAATAGGTAACGAAGGGTTAACTGAGTGGAAAACCAAATTTATAGAGTTAGAGATGGTAATGTGGTTACCAATATATATCAGTTAGTGCTAGACAGAGAAGTAAGTAATTTCAGAACAGGATTCTCATGAAAGTGGTTTGACACATCATTCTAGCAGCAGAGAAATCGTGAGCTACACAAAGACTTTGGACAGCTAACGGTGGATGAATTCATCCACCATAGACATCATATCCCATTAGATGAAATTCCTGATGTTCAACACAATATTCCCACCACCCTTCTGTCATTGATGGCAGCAGGTGGTAAAGCGAGTTAACTTAGTTTTAGGTTCCTCAGTTTGTAATCCAAAGGTGTGCCATATGACCTGGTCCCTTTGCCATTATAGTTTAATTTCTCAGCTGCCTGTTCTCTCATGATCTAATCCAAATTTCCAATAATATCCATAACCCATCATTTCCTCCTTAAACCATAACCTGCCCCAATCTGGATACCCTTACCCCGAAAACATTCTACCAGATCTTGAAACCCTGGATTGGAATATTATTTTCTCCTGCTCCACAATTGACTCTATGTTGGACATTCTCCTTAATATTCTCAATTCCTATCCACTCCTAAAAACCACTACCTTTTTTCACCGGCCTGCTCCATGGGTATGCCAGATTGGAGACTGGCTGAAGATGCTTTCGACACACAAGGCTTGTAGGTGCCTGTGCCTAAAAGGCATTGAGGACTCTACTCTTCAACCATTATACTATCCCTCTCTTTCTATTGTTCTTCCAAACCCTTATTTAATGGCAATAATTTTCATCAATATCTATTGTCTAATCCCAAATCCCTAATTTTCTTGAATAGTCCAAACTTCTCGATCCTTTCTAATCTGGTTTCTGTCCTGTTTACTCCACACAATCTGCACTAGTTAATTACTAATGACAATCATGCTGCTATTGATCAACAAAAACTGACAGTCATAATTCTCCCAGATTTCTCTAGTTACCTTAGACCACTTAATCCTTTTTTCCAAGTCAAAATCATTTAACTTCTCCAATACCTCTATCCACTAGTTTCTATCCTCTTTCTCCAATTGTTCACAGGTAGTTTCTGTCCCTAATCTACCCCTATCTGCTTTCCAGCCAGCCAGGGATCAAGCATTTCCCCCTCAGATCCTTTGCCAATGTTCCTGTTTTAACTATTAATAACCATCCTATCACTTTCCTCTCCAGGATTAAACACCTAGGATATCCATTGACCAAACCCTCTATGAAACCAACATATCTCCCAAATTTCCCATCGGTCAATGTACCCTTAAACTATTCCATCACACTTGTCAACTCCTTGTATCTTCCCTCACTTTGACTGTGTGGTGTATAGGGGGCTCTCGGGAGAAAAATTGAAGCTAATAATTAATTGCTTTGTTAGATTTGTCTTTGGGGCTCATCGGCACTCCCTTGTCTCCCACCTCTAAGCCAAGTTACGATGGATTTTCCTCTCTTTCTGTGCACAATGTTTCCTCGTATCATTCCCTACTTTTATATAAAATATCTACAGTTCAAATCCACAATCTACTCCTGGAACACAAGATCTGTCCTGGGGTACATGATGAATCTGAATAGGAGCTCTAAGAAGTGATCTGTCATTCAAGTGGTTCAAAATTAAGTTAAATAAAACAGATATTATTAACATATTAGTGAGCATTTCACTACTCTAGCTTATGTATCCAGGGAAAAATAATTGCTTGACATTGTTTTTAGAAACAACTTTTCCTTGATTAGATAGGTAACCATACCTAATAGACTACTTAGAAAATATAACGACTTATATACACATCTGTTGTTCTAGTAGCAGCTTCTGTCCGCTACCCACATTAAAAAGCAGACATTAGTGGTTATAAAAAAATAATGTACCAAACAGTAAATTGTTACTAGATTATTATTTCCTTGCTATAAAACGGCATGTACTTTAGCAATTCTTCAACCAGCAGTTAGTAGAGGAGACTTACCTTTATTAGGGGAAAATAACTGACAATTTATTAATCAATTTCTTTTTTAAAATATAATTTGACTATTTTATTCTTATCTATGGCATAAAATAGTTTATAAAAACGTTTATTTTAATAAATAATAAATACAATTCTTGAAACATTGTTCATAGTCAAATAATTATTACAATCTATTTTATAACTAAACACAATTTTTTTAAATTTCAAAATTATAATACCAAATTTTTGATACCTTCTGTTCTTAACTTATGAAAACTTCAATATTAAACACAAACAATAAATGATAATTTTTGCAAGCTAGGAGAGTCTAGTAGAGCAGCCCTGTAAAGTCTTATGCATATTAATCCGGTCTGCAAGTATTTGTTCCTTATAGCCTAAAAAAAAAAAATTATTGGAATGATATTTGAAAATAAAATGACCAATAATCACATGAAATACAATCCTGGTCAAAAGTATTGCAACAACTATAAATTTCTGTAAATTATAATGTAAGGCCATAGTTAGGTGTGGAATTAGATGTGAATAGATCTATAATTGGGAATCAGCTTGGGTTGTTGAAAAAATAAGTCAATTTTCATCACATTAATTAGTAGACAACTTTAGTCATACTATGTATGTCTATAACAGAACCTGTCAAGAAGAAGAGAATAATTGAATATTTACTTTTAGGTTTTTAGCATCATCGATAGTGATAATCAGGTTTATAAATCTATTAATTAGTTTAAACTAAATAAATAAGAAATAATTAAATAAAAATAGGAAACTAGAATACATAATATAGCTATAGTAAAGTATATTACAAGCTTATTGAAAAAGAAAAAGTATTATCAGTGAATGGTATAGCAATAGATATGAAGCGAATTAGTGAGGAGTGGCTCTTGAATTAACAAAGAGAATAGAGGTGAACAATTAAATAACAGATGTGGAAAATTTATGTATGATCTCAACCTTATTAGTAAACTGAAAGTGAAGGGGTTAGAGATCAAACTTAATGGATATAAAGTGATGAGTAATCTGTCAGAGAGAGGTAGATAGATTCATAGATGACCCAAGGTAACTGAAAATAAACTTACATTGAAGGTAAAATTACAAAGTATAAGGGGGTTAAGCCACAAACAGGAACATGAGTTGTTAATTTATTAGTGATGTTAAGGGTTCTTGTGCATGATGATAAATGTAAATGACCATAACAAGTTATAGGGCATGTGATGGTAGCAAAGAGCTGAAGACTAGTATAGGTGGTTACAAAACTGGGGATCAAAGCTGTTTTGGTGTCGTCACTTACTTGACTGATGTCATGTCTCAGTCATCGTTAGGAATCCTGGAGCGCTTCGGTTATCACCTTCCTTCCCTACTCAAACATAGTAAGGGAGGTCAGAGCTAGAGAAGAAAAAATTGAGGTGACACCCCACCCCAAGCGAAAAAAGATTGTTTTTAGCTGAACACTTTCTGGTTGGTTGATGGTTCCCAATCAAAGATGACCTCGCTGAGTTGCCACTGAAATGGATGGCACAGTTGGTTGTAATGAAAATTTTGAGCTATCCTTTTTTCTAGAATCTGAAATTTGACTTGCAGCTCGACATTTATATCACTTTTAAGAATAGGTCAGGGTGTCACCAAATGGTAAGCAAAAAATGTGGATAGAGCTGGAAAATATTTGGTTTGGAATTCATTGACTGAGCTACTTCTCAAGATATTTACTTAGATGTAACTATCACAAATATTTCCACATTCATGTATACTACATGCTGGCACCAGCCATCACTGCAAAACATTTTCTAAGGTATACTAGCTGCTTTCACAACCCTACTCTCTATGACCATCCACATCTGTTGATTAATTGTTTCCCTTAGTATTAATCAACTATATACTATTTCATGGGCTCTCTCAGTAGAAAAAAAAATTGACTTGCATATATTTGAGTTACTTGCAAGTTTAATGTAACTATTAGTAGTACATAAAGGCGGGTTGAGCATGAGTACGAAGGAGATGACCTTGAAGGGTGTCGTATCACGTTATCGTATGACCTTGTGGTCATTGACTGTCCTTACTAGGGCGAGGGGGTGTTGTCTTAGGACAAGGGGGGGGGTGTCCTTGAGAGGTGATATGAGGTGTTGAGTGTGTCAAGAACCGATAGATGGTAGATGTGGCAACTGCGCATTTGTAGATTTGTCAACAGCGCGGGGGGGGGGGGGGGGTTGTCCTCGTGATGTACAGGGGGGGTGTATCCTTGTGACGCAATATGAGGTGTGGCCAGCTGATATCTTCTTTATCATTCTTAGTTCCGCCCAAGCCGCGGCTTTTTCTTGGGGTCAGCTGTAGTATGGTAGTAATGTGGGTGGGGGGGGGGAAATGTGTCTTTAATCTCAGGGCGTCACTCTCGTTCTTTCAATTAGTTCAAGATGTGTAAGCGAACAGGTTGGAGCCTGAGGTATGAGAATGATCGTCTGTCTACATTTGTTGGATGGTCTTCACCGGTGAGTGCCGTTAAGCTTGCATCAGCAGGATTTTATTATTTGAAAAAATCAGACCGAACAAGGTGTCCTTTTTGTGGAGTAATATTACACGAATGGTTGGTACATGATGACCCTTTTGTAGATCACAAGAAATGGGCTAAATATTGTCCGTTTATCGAGTACTTGGAACAACTAGAGAAGCTACCATTATTAATAATAGATGAAGTTGATACTAAAAAAGAACAGGAAAACTGCGTAAGAGGTTTAAACGTTTCATTCAAGAACTTTCGCATTTAAAAAACCAAATAGTTTTATATGAAATAAAAAAAACGAGATAAATCAACTAGTGAAAAAAATAGAAAAACTTCATCTATCCCCACTTCACTGTTAAATCTTTTAGTCTCGTTGAAGCCTAGCAAGATGGAGGGTCCACGACGATTGGAACTAGTGACTGATTACCCCATCACTTGTAGTAAACTAGTCCGAGTCGGTCTTTGTGATTTTGTACCCACTGTCGCTGTCATCGACTAGATAACTACAGTGTATATGGATACAAAATAATGGAAATTCATCGTCGACCAAGTTCCAAGGATGTTGCATCTTTTGCAAAGCAGGCCCAAGAAAGTGGAGGTCGAAGACCGAGTAGGATGTAAAATGTAAATTGCATATTTTCCAAGAGAGGGAGGAACAGGATCATGAAAATTGAACAGGTTGTTCTTTGTTTCATTCAAAATAAACGACTCACTGGACTTGATAACCAAGATGGCTGAACTCTATAAGAAACATGAAGAAGGTGGAGAACCTGTGGAATCTACATCAATGGACTTTAATATTAATACTAATACCCTTTTTAATAATTTAAATGAACTCGAGAAAATGTGTAATAATACCCACATAAATTGTAATTTGAACTATATTCAATAAATAATTGTTATGCCTATACATTTTTTTTATTATTATTATTATTGAACTTTTCCCTAAGTAAAAAGGAGAATAAAGGTAAATAAAAAAAAATATTTTAAAATTTGTATGGTTTATTTGAAATAAAACATGAATAAATTATAAATATAATATTACAATTAATAATTAATATATTCATTGAGGTGTTAGAGTCTTCGTTTCTGGATAAATTCCTCGTCCTCTCGCCAGTAGCGACATTGGTATGTGTAGTCGAAAAGGTACAAAAGTAATGATCGAGGTAAAACTCTCAATTCTTCAGTAGTTAAAGTTTCGATACCTTCCTCTCCTAAACGACGTATCGCCGACTCCATTCTATACGTCATACTGATGCAGGTTTTTTACTAGGAGGTATTTATAAACTCTCCTCCTCCTCAAACCACAAACACTGAGGACTATTTTTTTTTTTTTATAGTACCTGAGAGGGTTGACTAATGATTTGCTGTCAAATACCAGTCCACAGTATACACACTTAACTCTATACTTGACTCCTCGAATAAATCCAGCATATGAAAGCAGATGATGAGGTGAGCCAATGTTTTTAAATGTTTGCCTTCTTATCTCTCCTTTTTTCAAATTTACAGCTTCAGAATTTTTTCCGACCCATGCAGCCAGACGATGAGCTTAATTTAATGAACAAACAAAGGGGAAGTGTTTAAATGAAAATGACATGTCATCTGGTCATTATCTAATTGTTTCAAGCCGAAATCATGAAGATCATAGACTGATTTATCAATGAGTTCTTCTATAAACTTGCACTTTTCCATTCCTTTTGCCCATAATATATCATAGTCTTCTGTAGCGTATATTAAGAAATACTTCATATCTTCATATTGTACATCGCCATAGTCCCATTCTAATCCATGAATATGTTTTTTTACCCAAAGATTTGTTTTCGACTGACTCACTTCTTCGACATCTTGAGGTGGTTCAAAAAACCAATGCCATGATGAATCATGGCTGATTGAGATGATGGATAGTTCTTTAACAATTAATAAGTTAGAAGCCGTGCAATAGCCCTGAAAATCAATGACCGCCGAACGCATCTTATGGTTTACCGTCCTACGGTGAAGTGAGATTATTACACTCGATAGAATGGCTATATGTACACGTAGGCGGAATCAGTACATTTTACGGACCAAACCCGTCCCCACTTTATATTCTACTATTTTATCATGAAGAATGAGACAGTATGCCTTGGTATTAGCAGGAAAGTTCTCACTCGCCTCTAGTTGAACGCGAATATCAATAATCGTACTCTTTATCGCGTCAGATTGTTTAGAAGAATCTATAACAACTATAGGTGCTAGGATCTCAAAATCGCATCGTGACAGCAGAGGTTGACAATGCCTATTGCCATAATAACTCGTTTGAAATTCTTTATACATTTCGTAGAGGAGAGCCACTTTTCCAAGCTCGAAATCTATATTCAAATCATCATAAGGATATTGCTCGCTATTCAGATAGAGTTTCAAAATTTTCAATTTGCAACTATCAAACTACCTGTTAATCTTTGCTAGCGTTTCTCATTCGATTTGTCTGGAATGCGATAATAACATACCGTGGCTTTTCTAAATTTTTCGATGCTTTTACAGTCCAGTTTTCTTGCTGTGATGCAGGTAAATTAGGATATTCGTAAAGATCCCATGATCTGAATGGAATAGAGATGACCTTGTTTTTATCTATCATTTTTAACAACCTCAGCTGTTCTTGATCAGAAACACGAACATGAGGCATTCTCCAAATCACTTTATCTAATTTTATTACAACATTATCGTCACCCTTTACGCAGTTCAAGTCAGTACTCGATCTGATCAAAACGAGTTCTTGCTTAAGATTAATTAAAACTTTTTGATAGTCCTCACATATCCCTAAGAGAATATCCAGTGGCAAACACACTAAAAAAACCGTTTTTATCTATTGAAAGAGTTTTGTCTGCACCCTGGGATAACCCATCCTGCATTTTCTAGACCTTTGACTTGATTAGGTGAAAATGACGCATGGCCTTTAAGCGTTGTAGTTATTCCTGGGTTTCTCACTCTATCAACTTCAATGCCATTCAATTCATATCTGATCTCATCAAAGAAAAACACAAACGCGTTATTAGTCAATTTTGAAGCAGTTCCAGCAGTACCATCCTTTTTTGAAATTCGTCCTTCTAGATAAACAAAACTTAATGAAGGAATCGTATAAACATCTTGTTGATGGATCGGTATTCTGATTTCATCAGACTTGTTAAGGGTGTTCCCTGCATACGGTTGATGTGAATGATATTGAAATTGTGTAAGAGATTCTTCAAATTTTACGTCTGATGTAATATTTAGCATGTTATTAATTTTTTTCTTATTTTTAACCGAAAACCACACTGTTTTAAAAAGTTAGCGTTTGCAGTTGTTAACGGTCTCGTCGATATAGGTTTACTAATTCTTAACTGGGTATGACACCTCCTTTTATAACGAGCTCCAACTCGCACACAACTCTCTCTGGTAAAATCAATCCCCATTCTTCTTCAAATGTATTCTCAATGTAACAGTTTCTCCCCTAAAGTCAATAAGCTCGCCGTTCTGATCCACTAAGCGAACGGTAATATTGTCAACAGTCCTCACGTTAGTAGGAAAGTAAATGACAGGATTTGGGGTTTCTACTATTCTATATCCTTGTTCAACAGTCAGAAAGAATTGATGTATGCTATGATCTGGCTCCCCGTTTACGTAAGACCCTGATGCGATGTTACAATGTATCAAAATAGTGTTTACGGAAAGGATTTTTACAATTCCATCTGATTCAGTATAGCGGTTCACTGGATGTATCACACGATTTGGACTATTAAAACCCAATAGTGGGCCAATGGAATGTGGCTTATCGGGAAAGTTGAAGTAAACCGGTTTAGTTGTTGTAAGTTCCACCTTTAAAGTACTGTGATTTCCCCGCAGTACAAACCCAGCTCTCAGGTCTTGGTGTATAATTTCTTTGTAAAGAAAAGTATTTAGAGCTAGAATCACCTGTAAGCGCTACTGTGTAGCTCGTGATTATGAATGATCAAAATTTATGAGAAACGTCAGCTAAATACTTTAAGCAGAGATGTCCGCAAATCGGAGTATTCCACTTCTGATAACGACGTCTGTTGTAAGTTATTTGTAAACCTTTAAAGTAATCAAGTAGCTGTAATGGTGGTTTCAAATTACCAAATGAATCAAAGTATTTCACAAGATTATCTTTTTTTATACAACAAACCCAATGAGAACCAGGTTCTGAACTTGTATGCAAATTTACAATAGCTTTCTCATGCTTTTTTGGATATTTAGGGAGACTATCAATCATAAATACTCCACGAAAATTCTCAATATTCAAAACTTTAACTATATAATTTAATTTGAGATCGGTCAACGGTTTATTCGGCAGTCATATTTTTCTCGGCCTTTTTTGTCAGTTTATAAACAGACCGTAACCATTCCTATATGGTTTCAAATAAAGTCCGTTACCAACTTTCTGACCTTCTATAGCTAAATTATGCCTCTTCTGCTCATCCAATTTTAGCTTGGCTTCTTTAGCCTCATTGATCGCTTTCACTACACTTGCAGCTCCTCCTACCAAAGAACCTACAGCGGAAAGTCCTGCCATCAAGGGTACAAGAAATTGGAGAAAGCCCCCTCCTTTGGCATCAGTAGAACTCTGGGTGGTAATGGTTTCATACAAGGTAATTAAACTGTCCAAAAAGGAGACAGAATATGGCCCATCTATTGAGGCCATAATAGAAGATGATGAAGAAGGAAAAGTGCGAACCTTCCTATCAAAACGATATATATTGTTGTGATATTTTAAAATGATGATTTTTAATGGTGTTTGTTTAAATAATCTCGGAAAAAGCAAGCATTGAAGAACTTAATAACGATCCGTAGTTCATATCTACGAAAGTACGAACGTTTTATTGTCGTCATATTAATTATTAATATTTATAATAAAAATAATATCATAACTAATGTAAACATTTATTTTATAAACTACGTAAATTAAGCAAAGTATAAATATTCAAAACAACTGGCATTAAATAACGAGTTGAAAGTCAAGAAGGCAGCGGAGGGATGCAGATATAAATAAGCCGACATAGACCGAAAGGTCTCTCATTCGTTCATCAGAAAGCAGACAGAGGAGGACCCACGCTAGCGGCCTCGCAGTGCACGAGGTCTGACTTTCACTTTTCACCAGATGCGACAACAAAGACGTCTGGAACCACGCGCGGCAGATTAGAACAAGTATGCTGATCCGAACCACACGAAGACATCAACACAAAGAACACTGGCCAGTATAATACGTAATTTTAATCTTAACAGTAATTTTTAGTACGTACGTAATTTATTTGTATATCAATTTTTATATCTTAATGTGTGTAAATAAAAACAATATTCCTTTTGCCAGAAGTTTCCTATATAATTATTAACAGAACCCTGATATAACGTTAAAGTTATAAATATAAAGTTTTTTTTAAATTATATGAAAAATAGATAATTAAAATATTAATTAATAAATAGCAAATAGCAAATATTAGAATAATATATATGCGTTCACTGAGGAAGAATTAGCAAGCTATAGAGGTACAGTATATTTAAATATATAATAAATATAGTATTTCTTTTAATTAGGTAAGTGATATTCTCGTTTTTAGGAGAGCTGAAATTTTAATACCTCGGAAAAAAGAAAAATGCATATGACATTAAATTCGAATAGTTGATGCATTTTATTTAGGAGGTTTTTGATATTTTGTTATTATTTTGGTTTTGGCTTTGTATATTTTAGTGTTAAGGAGTAAAAATGAATAGTAAAAGCAGCGCAAATAATTATTTATGTGATCAATGTGGATTATTAGTAGCCAATAGAAGACACAGATGTAAATGGTTGCTTTTCTATTGTCAAGGCTGTGGGAAATTAATTAATAGAAAGTTTAATTTTGAACGTCATAAATTAACTTGTAAAGTTGCTAGTGGGATTAGTAGGAATGATACACCTAACGCGAGCACAATGGAGATTCCTAATAAAAAAAGAGAATATAGTATGTTTTGCAGGCAGATGCGTGAGAAGGCGATTGCACAAGAAAACGGCATAATTAGAGCTTCGTTAGGAAATGCGGTTGAGGATATTTACATTCCTAACGATGATAAAAAATTATTAGATAACGAATTTTTAAACAATAAAAAAGAAGTTTTAGTAAATTTACTAAATTGTTATGTTGACAAATGGAAAACTTTTAAAATAAATATAATGTTAGAATTCACATACATTAAGAAAAATGAAAATACTATTAGTGAAAGAACAGATTTTAATTTTAAATCGAAAGTTAGTACGATAGATGTTTCTATAAACCTCAAAAATTACATTGAAACAATTTTTGAAAAAAATTTAGAGGAACAGAAAAAAAAGTTCCGGTTGGATATATACCTCTGCAAACTATATCTGCCTACATTTAACTAAATATAAACCTTTTGGAGGATCTCAATATATTGAATTACCTAAAAAAATACGGGACAAACGTTGTGTTATAAATGTAAGAAATAATAATAATGATTGCTTCCGTTAAGATATACTTAGTGATAATATTAGATCAAATGACTTTAATGCATACAAAAATATTCAAACTCCATATTCCTTTGATTCTATATCGTTCCTGACTCCAATTAAGGATATCAAACGATTTGAAAATTTAAATAATCTGTCTATAAATGTTTATGGCTTAGATGAGAAAAATAATGTGTATCCGATTAGAATTAGTAAAAAGGAAAATTATGATAAAATGTTTGATTTATTGTTTTTACAAAATGGGGAAAATTTTCACTATTGCTTGATCACAAATCTTTCACGATTAGTAAGTTCTCAAATATCTTTGCACCAATGTGCATATAGCATCTGTCGTAGATGCCTGTCCGTATTTCCAAAGACGTATGTAAACAAGTATGGGAAAAATAAAATGGTGATGAGCGAAAGTGTGAACATGAATTATTTTGTCGTAATCATAAACCAATTCGATCTGATTTTCCAAAAGAAGATAAAATTGAATTTAAACATGTGGAATATACACAACCTATCCCAATTGTAGTTTATGCAGAGATTGAATCTCTTTTAATACCAATTTCGGGGCCTGTTCCTAATCTATCAACATCTTGGAACAAAGCTGTAGTCTGACATGTTTGATTTGAAACCGTTTGTTTATACAGGGGAAAACTGTATGCTAGCGTTTTTAGAAAAACTCGAATCTATAGTTGTTGAAGCGGATAAAATATACGCTAATCCTCTTCCGATGGAAGAAATGAGGGAAAATAAAATATTTTATTCTGCTAAAGACTGCATATTATGTCCATACCCCTTAGACGGACTCGATCGTGTGCGTCATCACTGTCACTTAACAGGAAAATTTATTGGACCAGCACATAAAGCATGTAATTTAAGAGCAAGAAAGCCTGATTTTATACCTGTTTTTATGCACAACTTACAAGGCTATGATTCTCATTTTATAATCCCTTTCTTGGGCCGCTGTGAAAATGTTTGCGTAATTCCTAGTAATTCTGAAAAATATATAAGTTTCAGTATAAAATTTAAAGGATGTAGAACAAAAATACGATTTGTTGACTCGTTTAAATTTCTATCATCGAGTTTGGTTACATTAGTGAACAATTTACAAAATCAACCAAAATCAATTAATGAAATATTTCCAAATATGGCTAGTATTATTAATGATGAAAACAAAATTAAATTACTTACAAGGAAAGGTGTATTTCCATACAATTATTTTAATTCATTTGAATGTCTAAATGAAACTCAACTAACTACCTTCTAAAAAATAATTTTTTAATGAATTATCAAAAAAATCCATTAGCGATGTAGACTATGAGCATGCAAAAAGTGTGTGGGAAACGTTTAAAATCAAAACATTAAAAGATTATGTAGAATTATATGTAAAAACCGATGTAATTCTGTTGTGCGAAGTTTTTGAAACCTTCCGCCTTCTCTGTCAACAAATTTATCAATTGGATCCTGCATGGTTTTTTACTTTACCTCAGTTATCTTGGAATGCAATGTTGAAATATACTCAAATAAAATTAGATGTAATAAAAGATATTGATATAGTACAGTTTTTTGAAAAGGGAATAAGGGGAGATATTTGCCAAGTCGTTTCCCGCTATGCCAAAGCTAACAATAAATATTTAAGTGAGTACGATTCTACTAAACCCAGTAATTATTCATTATATGTAGATGTTAACAATCTTTATGGTTATGCCATGAACCTTCCCCTGCCATATGCCGAATTTGAATGGACTGATGAAAAAGTAAATGTATTAGATCTGGAAAACAATTCAGAAACCGGTTATATGCTAGATTTTGATATTGAATACCCCGTAGAAGTTCATGATAATCATTCTTAACTACCTTTTTTACCTGAAAAAAATAATCCACCTAATACAAAAACTGTTAAACTATTAACGACTTTGTTACCCAAAACACGTTATATAGCACATTATGTGAATTTAAAACAAGCTTTACAACTTGGAGTAAAAATTTCAAAAATTCACAGAGTATTAAAGTTTAAACAAAAGAATTGGTTGGCACCATACATAGAAATTAATTCAAAGATGAGGGCATCTGCAAAAAATACATTGGAGTCAGATTTTTACAAATTGATGAATAACAGTTGCTTTGGCAAATTTATGGAGAACGTGCGTAACAGAATCGATTTCAAAATAGTAACCAATGAAAAATCATTATTTCGTCAAGTAAACAAACCAAATTTTAAAGGCAGGATTATATTTGCAGATAACGTAACAGCGGTCCAGTTGGAAAAAGACAGTATTATTTTTGATAAACCGTTGTATGTAGGATTCTCCGTGCTAGAATTGAGCAAAGTTTTGATGTATCATTACCACTATAATGTTTTCTTGAAAAAATATGGTATAGAAAATGTTACCTTATGCTATACAGACACCGATTCATTTTTATACAATATTAGGACAGAAGATATGTATTCTGATATATCCGGAGAGTTACAAAAATATTTTGATACAAGCAATTTTCCTACTTCTCATTTCTGTTATTCTGCAAAAAACAAAAAAGTAGTTGGTCTGTTGAAAGATGAAACCTTTGGAGATCCTATAGTGGAATTTGTCGGGTTGAGACCTAAAATGTATTCTTACATAACAAACAAAGATATAACGGTTAAAAAGTCAAAGGGAATAAAAAAATCAGCTGTTAACGATTTTACTTTTAACGATTACTTAAACACACTTAAAGAAAGTAAATGTGTATATTCTTCGTTTTATATAATTCAATCTAAAAAACATGACGTTCAAACCTCACTAATAAATAAAAAGTCATTGTGCTCATTTGATGACAAAAGGCATACATTAAGTGATGGAGTGCTAACACTCCCTTATGGTCACTATAGCCTTGATGAATAAAAAAACAACCGTTAAATTTAATTTGTATTGTAAATGAAAAAAGGATTTTAAATCAATTTAATGTCTAATTGTAGTATTATTATTAATTGCTTAGAATAAGCATAGGTTAAAAAGAACAACAATTTGTAAGTACTAGATTTATTTTTTAAATGTAGAGTAACAATAAATATAATGTATACAGTTTTTGTAAAAAAATAATAAATGTCTATTATAAGAGTAAGTGTTTGTTTCTTTCACAACATTATGCAATATCCTTACTGTCAATCCAGCTACGTTCTTCTAATCCCAACCACTTTACATACAATTTATTTCCTTTTCTTTTTAAAACCTTTTCTACAAGGTATATATTTGGATATTTAACTTTTTGCAGCTCTTCTTCATAGAATGCACCACTAATCGGTTGTCCTTTCAGATCTTCCAGTAAATAAGTGTAAGGGTATGTCTTTTGAATCTTGACTATCTTAAAAATTTCACTTGACCAATTTGAAAATATGGATTTTTGTTTAGATATTCTGACAAAATCATCTTCTTCAAATTTCTGCTTTCGTACTACTTTTGATATAGTCAATGAAGAATAGACATTATTTTTCAAATATTTCTCTACTTTTTTATGGTGAGCATCAATTGGACTCATACCTATAGTCCTATGGAATGATGAATTATTCTCTTGTAAAATTTGAGGTAGGACATCTAAAAATTTGTAATTTCCTTGCATGCTGAAGGCTTCCACATATTTCCTTTTAATGTTCTATTAAACCTTTCTACAATGGAAGCTTTCATATCAGAAAAAGTGGAATAATTATTAACAGAGTATTGTTTCATTAAAGATTTAAACTTGGAATTGTGAAATTCTTTTCCCTGATCACTTTGAATATTTTTCGGAGTTTGTCTACTCGAACGAAGCACACTCTCCATTGCTTTAGTCACATTGTTTGCTGATTTAAGCTTTAGAGGCATGGCCCAAGCATATTTGGAAAAATAGTCGATAACTGTCAATAAATATTTGTACCCTTTGTTTTCTCGAGAATAAGGTATCATCTCTACTAGATCTATCTGCCACAAGTCATTTATTCCTTTCAAAACTGTCTTTCGCCTGGGGTATTTTTTGCGTGCTGGCTTATGTAATTCATTTACAACAGTTCTTTTTATGTTTGATAATGAATCCATCTATAACTTCTCTTTGAGTATTTTGTTAAGATAACCGAGTGTGAGCGCATCAGATTCCTTCTCAGGCTCACCTACGTTTGATATTCTCTTACCAAGAGAGTCAACCAACTAAAGTTAAAGCAACGACCAATTCTTTGGTGACAACATCAATCCGAACTTGTTTATCGTCATGATTATACTGAAACTGATTATAAAAATATGTACATTAATATACTATATTTTCTTCTCGCAGCTCTTCAATTATCGATTCTATTTAGTTTTGATGACCTTCATGCCCTGCATAACTTGAAGACATTAACAGCCTAAGACGATCGACTAGTTCGTTTGGGTCGTTCCAATACTCATACAGAGGTTTATTGGCTCTCATAAGACCAGTTCCCCGTGAAGTTAGCCTCCTTAGTTCCCCAGGGAGAACGGAGTGAAGTTAGCCTGCTCGAAGCTGATGATGATGTGGAGGAAGGGGGGCGAGGTTTTAAAGTTTGTGGTGGAAATAACTTTGATATGATATTTCTATATTTCTCAGACCTGTTTCAGAATACTCCCTGTTCCTCACTATAGCCTTTTTTATGAGCATTGGTTGAGAGTAAAATATTATTATAATTTTCCAAGTCTGACTCTCTGTAATCTTTAGGATTTTTTAAGTAGAGTAGCTCCAGCAATCCTGGTGTTCCTTTATAAACCACATCGTTAATAGACATATCTCACTGTTTGCGAAAAGCTGAACATCAGTCGAGTCACCGATGGCTAATCCCCCAGAAGGCATGACTCTAATGCCGCAACGAGTCATGTGTCTTATCACCTTTCAACATCTTATCCAAGTATTCTCTCTGTAGATTTCCAAATGCGGCGAGGTGCTCTTTAAATTCTGCTTCACCCTTTGGAGTTTGAGCATAATCTTTAAATTTTTCTGACAGTGGATCATCTGTCACATACTTGCCCTCATCTACTTCTGGTGATATGAACTCATGAACAGGAACCGTTAAGTGAGATAATGGCGTTTGCACAGTACTAGTTTTTGTATCATCGGATGAAACTGATATAGCTCTTTTGTAGTGAGACATTGTTTTTGGCAATAATGTTGATTTCCTGTAAATACTAGTAGACTCGTATCTCGCTTTTATCAGGTGATTTGTCCCAAACATTAGTATCTCTCCTTTTTACTTTTCTTGGTGTCACTGCGGGGGTGGTCTGGTACAACTTTACTGATTGTTTAATGTCTTCTAGTGGATGGAGCACGGGTGTAAAAAATTCTTGTCGACCTTTTTCCACATCCTGGAGAGTACGCTTCAATGACCGAAATTTGTTTTTCAAAATCTCACGAGTGACTTTTGGGTCCATGATTGTTAATGACAATTACTACCACGACTGCTCTTTATATATATATCTACAATAAATGTAAACATTCCTTTTCGAAAATGTCCATTATTCAGCTCCCTACTCTTGTCAATTACAAGGTAATAAAAAGGCTCTTTCCAACATAATGAACACATCTCTTTAAAAAGTGTGAAACTTAAATCCGGAGTGCTTACATGCTCCTCGTAAATATGTTTCAAATTTAATTCATCTTGAGGAAATACTATTAAAAAGTTAATGTTACATCTGATAAGGTGTCTTGGGATACAAACATAACTTTGTGTTAAATAAAAACAATCAAGGTTCATATGGCGACCATAACTAAAGTATCATTTAATTACATCTTGATTTTCCATAGTGACGTCATCGAATATACAGACCGAATTGGATTCAACTTCCTGAGGCTATTCATTTGCATCTTCAAATTCATATAATCCTATTTCAGGAACAAGATTTATGACACCTTTTAAATACTGGTATTTAGGCTGATGTAATGTTTTTCCGAAAAGATAAACATTTTTAAATTTTAAACCATTTGGATTTGATACAAGTGCAATAATAATATTAGTCTTTCCACAACCGCTAGGTCCGCAAATTGATGCTCGAATGGTGTTCGGTAATAATGCACTGTCTCCCTTCTGAATCAACTTTAACTGGTGAAAAGTTGATAATGGAAAAACGTTGCTCTTGTTTGACTAATTTCATTCTGAATACAAACGACAGCATTATGCTTCAGTATGTATTGTTATGATATTTTAATGTTATGATTTTTGATAGTGTTTTTATTAATAAACTCAAAATTAGCGAGCGTTGACGCACGTAATAACGATCCGTGGTTCATGCCTATGAAAGTATGAACGTTGTTATTGCCGTTATATTAACTATTAATATTTATAATAAAAATAATATCAATAATTAATATAAACATTTCATTTATAAACTTCAAAACAAGCAAAGTATAAATATCGGAGACAACTGGCATTGAATAAACTATTAAACTATCAATAAGGCAGCGGAGAGATGCGAGATATATATGAATGCCGAGAAGCACGCAGACTCTTTCATCAGGAACTGGTAGAGGAGGGACTCCAGCCCAGGTAGCGACCCACGCTACAGCCTCGTAGTGCACGAGGAGATCAGCCCTTTTCACTTTCAACCGCACGAGAACAAAGGACGTATTATACGAGAACATATTCCGGATCATGCGAGGCAGATTAGAGGAAGACAATCCGAATCACGCAATAGAAGACGACCATCGAAGATATCAACACAAAGAAACACTGGCCAGTATAAATACGTAAATTTAGTTTTAACAGTGTTATTTATTACGTACGTATTTTATTTGTATATCAATTTTTAAATCAATGTGTGTAAATAAAACCATTATTCCTTTTCCCAGAAGTTGCCTATAATTTTATTAACAGAACCTTGAGATAACGTAAAAGTTAAATATAAAGTTATAAATTATATGAAAAAATATATAATTAAAATATATATAAATAATAAATATTTGAATAATATATATATTGAAGCATAATGCCGTCGTTTGCATTCAGAATGAAATTAGTACAGTATGATTCGTTAAGCTCACAAAGGAACAGGTCTAGAAAAAGCCGCGGCTTGGGCGGGGTGTGATGACTAATAAGATATCAGCTGGCCACACCTCATATTGCGTCACAAGGATACACCCCCCTCTGTACGTCACAAGGACACACCCCCTGTACGTCACGAGGACACCCCCCCCCCCTGCGCTGTTGACAAATCTACAAATGCGCTGTTCGGGCCCTTAGGCAGTAAATAAGTTTTTATTAAACTTAATTTTTTTGTTTGAGAGGATTTTTTTTATGATCGTAATTATTTTAAATTATAAATTTATTTTCTTTCCTTATCTGATTGTTTCGGCTGGAGACCATTAGTATGTAAATATTGTATACATCAACAGACAGAGGAAACAGTTCGAAGGATTATACAGCTCGAGGAAGTAAATAAACACGTCTTTGCGTATTAGAGGACAAAGCTTTAGGAGGCCTGAGCCTGTTTTAAGTCAGTGATGAAGATAACTCCATACCGGACGGTTCCCCTGCGAACACGAAGTCGCTGTTTCTACAACTGAACTTCTCGGCCTATCTGCCTTTATCTCTCCATGCACATCGCCGACCTGCGGTTGACTATCCGAAGATCACCGTCCTGCGGCTGCTATCCGAACATCCAGCGTATCGTGACTATAAACTTTTTCGTAATTTTTATACGTTAATTATACTAACAATTATTTATACTAATATTCAGGCCTGGTTAAGTTGCTGATCAGTAATTTTTTTTTGTTTTGTTTTTTAATAAAATGAATTGTTATTTCTTTAATATTTTTGACTTTGTTTATTGTATATGCCTTATTGTTGGCAAGTTTGTGAGCTAGCCGACACAATCAAACCTCTAGCTTCTCAAGACGTAACCGGCGCAATTTTCTGGCGTTTGGGGACTTCTTAATTTTTAAGAGCCCTAGCGCAAACATGCGCAGTTGCCACATCTACCATCTATCGGTTCTTGACACACTCAACACCTTATATCACCTCTCAAGGACGCCCCCCCTCGTCCTTAGACGACATCCCCTCGCCCTAGTAAGGATAATCAATGACCTCAAGGTCATAGGATAACGTGATACGACAACCTTCAAGGTCATCTCCTTCGTACTCGTGCTCAACCCGCCTTTATGTACTACTGTAATGTAGTACTACTGTATAATGTAAGATTAATTTTGAATTCATAAAGACTAAGAAACATATTAACAGTTGAAGATGCAGTAACCTATAGCACTGGTCTTAAGTCAACAACTCTAACATTTGAGGAAACTGGAATTATCATCTGTTCAAATTCATTTATTAATATTATTTACATATCAAAATTTATTTACATTAAATTGTTCTGCTATCTTACCTTTGTTGGAATTTAAGAAAACTTCAATATTAATTACAATCCATGAATGAAAATTTTTGCAAGATGGGAGATACTGGTAGAACTGCTTTGGAAATACTTATGGACAAAAATTCTGTCTGTGAGTATTTGTTTCTAATGCCCTGGAAAAAAAACAAAAATTGAATTTAAAAGAAAATACAAGTAATCAAATGAAATATATATACATACACAGTGTTTCATAAACATCATGCATATAAGTAAATGGCTTTATTTTATAAACTAAATTACATCATTCTTGTCATATTCTATTGTACAGACTTCGGCATATTGTTGTTTTTGTTTCTTATGCGTGGATCCATTTATGACTCTATTTACTAAATGCAGTTAAACAATCATTTATTTTATTTCATAATTATTTATTAACTTTTCTTAAAGATTACACTTTATTTTACATTGTCATTTTTTGTTTTTATGACATAATAGTTCTTTTGCCAGATATGAATTTGTCATCAGAACACTAATTAGAGGAGTTGTCTCAGGATACAAGTGTTTCTAAAATATTTGAAGTAATTTGCAGTCCATGTTTTATATTAGGTTATATGTATACTAAATATAAAATATTGAGAAACTCAAATAGTCTTGGTATGGTAAGTGAATAAGCATAAATAGACAATAAAAACGAAATATGAGTACAAACTAAGAGATCAAATTGCAAAAGATGCAGGAGTAGCATCAGGGATCTTCCCGATCCTTAGTCCTTCTTCATCATAACTAGGAAGGTCACAATTATGCTGGTGAATTGGGGATTCCCTGGGCTATAAATATATATATGTATATTTAACCTTAAATTCAGATTTCTTGATAGGATTCAATCCTTTTTTATTCATTTATCGTAATGAAGGGTAATCGCAAGGGTCTGCTAATGGGGGATGCCCAAAAAAATCCTAGGGTGAGGCGAGGTTGAGCCCGGGTAAACACAATATTTTAAGTATGGTAATTAAAACTATCAAATCATGTGTAATTGGACAATATCTTTGAATATTATAATATTTAGAATAAATAATTTATAACGATTAATTAAAAAAATATATGGTAAAAATGTGAATCACCTTATATTTTGAATCAGGAGCTTCTATAATTAAGGTAGCTAATTTTTTTGCTATGATCAGGAAATCCTTAAGTTTGTAGGTTGAGTGATGTTCTAATGTTGGACTCCAAAAATCTGATCTGATATCATTAAGTTTTATACTAGAAAGATAAAAATAAATAAATCACAAAAAAAATTATGCATGTACATGGAGTTATTTTTAGCTACAACCGATTTTTCTAATTTTTGCAGGGTGCTGATTTTGATGCTTTGCTTAGTTTCTCGATTAGGGATTGAGATATTGTCAGTTATTATTGATTTTCTCAAAAATGGGATCAATGTCTTGGTTTTGAAATGTGCTGGTTTCGATTATTTAATTAGTTTTTTGATTGTGCATGTCATAATATGACATTTTAAACTATAACTAGTTTTTTCAATCTTGGGACGTATTTACAGGATTTGCATGGTGGCGAATTTGTCCTTTCACTTATTTTTTCAAATTGGGAAAGGTTTTGGTGCTTGTTAAAAACTTTTCTTATTTATGCTTGTTTATCTTTTAGTTATTAAGTTATAGTGAATATCTTGTGTATGTGCTTGAAAGAAGAGTTGTACTCGCATGCTTGGGGAGAACCCCCTCTCTCGTGTACTTTCTTTTCTCTTTAGCCTCAGATACGGTACGAGTCTATTCTAGAACGTCTGGGAGAGAGCATCTCAGCATTAATGACCCTCCTTGCAATGACTCAGCTCAGTGGACCACTTGATAGGTCAACTTTATCTTAGGAAATCAGTAGTCGGATGGACCAGTTTCTATCTCCAGGTAGGAAACAAAGCAAGCAACTGGTCAAGGATCTACAGAGGGAGATGAAGTTGAATATAATAGTATGTTATATACTATATACTTTGCTTCTTTGATCTTGCCAGTTAAGACATTAGATTTTAAGAGTTCATTTTATTTGGACCCGTTGGTCATAGTTATAATTTTTTTTATAACTTGTCATTTTCATTATTTTTAATATTAGTTGTTCTCACCGAGTGGCTCATTAGATGATTCCCGCTACATTGATAGGTGGCTTCCAGTTGGCAGACATGTCCTATCTTATCCGAAACAGCACCATAGCATAGCAGCCAGAGCTGAACAGCACACGGAGGGTGGTCACATCCAATTAATGAACTGTTTCTTGCCTGCTTACTTGACTTATCAATGGACCCACACTCTTGCCCACCAGCTACAGGTCATCAAATCAAAATAGATTGCGTTCTGAATTGTTTAAAAGATATGATTTATTATATTCAATGTTAGTCATGTGTAAATAACATTGATTGAGCTTTCGTATGTAGTATAAACTACGTTTATATATAAGTGTATATTTGACAGTGCTGCTTATACTAATTAATATTTGCCAGTTTAATAACATATGAGGAATGATCAAAATTTTTATGATTACAGAATTTAACTAGTTTTTTTGTTTTTTTTTTCAAGAATCAAAATCAGCACCTTTCAATACTTTCCCAAAATTAGAAAAATCTGTAATAGCTCCAAATAACTCAATGCGCAGGCATGAGCAAATGAAAAACTTACTAAACAATCAAAATTGATATCCAGATTGGAATAACCAAACTAAATATCTTGTTGCACATGGTCAACAACAGGAAAACTAGGTAAAGAATTGAAATTGCAACTCTTCGAAACCAATAAATCTATTCCAAGATTGGAAGAATCAGTAATAGCTAAGAATATCTCAATAGACATGTCCAATAAGAAAAACTACGTAAAGAATGAAATTCGGCACTCATCCTAATATTTTATTTGCCAAATAAAAAGGTGTTTCGAATAATATACTATATATTTATATTAAATTTTAAAGGTTTCAGTATATTTAATATTATGGAAACACCAAAATATACCTAATATAATAACTGCACCCATAATTAGCATTTTCTACAGTTCTAAGGAAGACAACATTGTATAGTTATTTATTTTATACTCAATATAAAATGCAAAAAAGAAGAAACAAAAAAAAAGAAGATACATTCCTGCTTAAAGGTTGTAAGATTTTTCATGCTGTCTAGTGGGGTATTCCCAATCCTCCCCAGTCATTGAAAAGTTATGAAATTTGATAAAAACCATAAATGAAACACATAAAAATTTCAATTAAAAAAAATTAAAATACACTTAAAGTTTCATCTTAGCAAAGGTCTCAAGTTGTTTGATTTATAAAAGTTTTTAAATAGAAGTTGAAAAAGATCACTCTGAGATTTAAATCAAATAATAAAACCTTTAAGTAAACACATTTGTTCACTTTTGTGAAAATATAATCATTTTATTAATCTAATTATTTTGCTAAGTATTCCTTTTTTACTTCTCTGACTTAAAACCGTAAAATTACTACAACACATATAATAAAAAATATCAAAGCACCAGAAAACCAGATTTTAAGCAGAAACTTTATAGTATTTTAGATAATGTAAAGAAACTTTCAAAACACAATAAGACCTTAATACAGGTAACTTAATATATGAAGCCATTTTCGTAACTGTGGGGAGTGAGTGCATTCTATAATTTGAAACGGTGCTGCTTCCTTTCTTTATAATTAGAAATTTTCCTAGTAATCTTTACTCTCAGTTTCTTCATAGTTCACTACTCAATTTGTCAGGTAAACGGGTCAGAATACTGATTAAGTGCTAACAAAAAGTACACTTCTCTTTCTGTGTATGAAAAAAAGAAGAAACATTCAACACAACAGACCATTTACCATTGACAACAGCCCACCGAATTTACAAAATGTAAAATTACATTTTTGAT